>CM054383.1:38811761-41504261 GCA_028858755.1 Ara ararauna | reverse complement strand
GACAGCCTATCTACATTATATAAATAATCTCCAGAGCACCTAATTTAGTACTATTACAGTCCAGATGAAATGTTTATGTAATTTCCCTTCTTTTGATATAAACTTCAGATACAGAGAGAAAATTGACTGTAAAAATTACATTGTAGGACTCTATATTTATCTTTTCTCAGTGATTTCCATAGCAAATTTACTGCGTTTACCAGTTGAAGGCTTTTTTTCCTGTTGCCTGATTGTAAGCATGGCAAACTGAGCATGAAATTGTAACATCATGGTGTGTTTCTCCAAATCACACTAGTCACACTTGTAGTCTCAGTAGAGGCAAAGACAGATTTGGCGTCTGGGCTGCACTTGGAGCAGTGATCCTTCTGTAATGTAATTATGGAAAGGCTGTTTTATTAAATGATACCCCACCTCTGCTATTCTTAGTCTATAGACAACAAGGGACATGTTGATATTAATATTTACTGTGCAGCCTCAGTCAGGAGCTGGCACTTGTTGCGATAGGCATTGTATTATCAGGAGGCAAAATTTAAAGCCTTTGCCTCCAAGTGGTTAATCCCATATGCATCCTTTGGTGCTTAAAAAGAGGGTTCTTTTCTTCAGAGCAGTAATAAAATCATCCTTTTCTGTCTCATTGTCTATCTGCAGCCTGAGAACTGCAGTATTTCTGGATATCCTACCAGTCTGCTGAAGGCTGTTGAAATTGGCCAGTGGGTTAAAACAAGAGGATGGGAGACAGGCAGGCACAGGCACCCAGGGACAATATAAATCCTATTCCAGTAAGAAAACAAAGAGATCTTTTCCACTACAGATCTTGCACTACTAGTGCTTTCAGTTCAGCATCGTTTCAGCTCAGATTCTTGTTGGAATACCCAGTGACTTTGGTAAGACAAGGTAAAACTTGTCAGAATTGTTTTGTACAATTTGCAGGAGATCAAAACTCTGGTCTCAGGCAGTTAGGAAAACCTCAGCAAATCCACTGAAAGCACTAGGCAAACTGTCATAACCACCTACCCCACAGGGTCTAATTTTGTACAACCCTTAGCAAAGTGGATATATGTGTGGAGCAAGAGATCTGATGGATCTGGAGTTGTGTAAGTGTAGATACATTTAAATATCACATAGATTTCATAAGGTTCAGAGTATGTGCTCAGGATGAGATTAGGCAGCATATGGTCTGGGTATCTGTGACTGTCAACACATCCCTTCTCCCTTCATCCATAGAAAACTGTCTTCAAGTGGTAGTCTGCTGGTGGGAAAAATCACTTATTTATTGGCAGTCTACTCAGAAAGCCAAGCTTAAAAAGCAAGAGTGACATATTTGAAAGTATCAAAGATCCAAGATTAACCAAATATCCTCATGAAACTGTCCTGGTATAGGGCTATGTTTAAAGGGAATGGTGTCCCCATTTTGAATAATAACTAGTGCATTTCTGTACTTTAATTTTGTCCACAGAGGCCCATTCAGACAACATTCAGTGACAATCTAACACATAACCTCTGCACTGCTCCATCACTCTGTTGTCTTAGTGCCAAAGAAAACCCGGTGTTCAGGTTCCTCTAGGAAGTAGGGGTGAGAGTTTCTGACTAACACCCGTTTTTAACATGCAACAAATGGAGTCAAATTGGTGATCCCTGCTGCTTCAAATAGAGTGCTACTTCTTATTTATGACATCTTAAACAAACCACTTCAAGCTTGTCTTTTAGAGCTGGGCGCTCATGTTATTGGCCAAGTCCTTGATGAAAATGGGGGTTGATCTGTAGGAGTCAGTTTTACGCAGGGATTTTTCTCCATTTCATTTCAAGGGGTCTACGATTAATAAATGCTAAAGAATATTCTTTTCATTTACTGATTAACATGAATTCATTGCTGTGATGATCAGAGTAATACAAAAGGTGTCTCTGTGAACTCTGGATTGTGCACTCAGACCTGAGCCTGCAGCATTCCTGGGCCTCGCTGCTGCAAAAGCCATGGAGTGTTCATAACTCCAATTTACGCATGGCAATTAGCTTTCTAAACCCCCCAACCTTTCAACCTCCTTTCGCTTCTCACTGGGGATAATATTGACATTTAGAATCTGCAGACAAATGCTGCAGTAAGAAAGTGGATGTTTTTTTAATGGAGACTTCTGCCATCTCTGAGAGAGTGTAAATGTATGTACACAATTTGCATGCATTTCACTAGATCTATCCTGATGAATTTCAGTGGTCTGTTTTATTCAGGAGGAAAAATAGCCAATGTAGTCCCCATAATTGAAGGAATATTAGTTTAAATATTCTAATGTGGGAGAAAATCATTCTCTCTGGAAGGCCAGTATGAGCCTGTGTACCTGTGAAATCACATTTCAGAGCTCAAAATAGACCTGAAGCAATACATAGACCTTTTGTCTTCTTCTGGCATAGAGATAAGGCCCACAAAAAGCTTGATGACAGTGATGTATCCAGCGTACTGGTGAGCCTGTCACGAACTGGGATCGTCTCCTTGTTCCCTTTTGTTCTCTTTGGGTTTAGCCATCTGTTGCCTTCTGACTTAGACAAGAAGTATGTCTGTGTTGCAGCCAGGCTCTGTGACAGTGGGATATGTACATGTACTCTCCACATTTCTTGGTTGACGTGGGGGATTTAGTATAAGCTGTTTGAGTCCACACAGGACTCCAGCGGAGTCTAGTATCTGGGAACCAGCTAGTATATATCAGGGCAGGCTGCCTTCACACCTCAGCCTCACAGCCTCAGCTCCTGATAGCCACTTCTTGCGCAGAAGCTGCAGTTTAGCTCTGTGTGTATCATGTTTAGCCCAGTGATATAGGTGGACACAACTAACGATGAGATGAATTTCCTCTGACAAGCTGTCCCCCATCTTACCCATTCCTTTATTTGGGACTATGGGAGCAATCAGGACACTCAGCATTTCACCATTAGAGCAAAGGTGGATTTACCCCATGCTGAATCCTTCAGGAGCTGCTTCCCTCCCATATTCTGTTCCAAACCTGGCTTTACCTTTAGCTGTGCCTTCCCTATCAGTAGCTTTTGGGTTAGGTTAAAGAATAGAGAAAAAGTTTAGAAAATTGGATAGCATCCTGATATCCCAGTAGACACCTTCCTGTCTATGCATGTGCTTAATTACTCATTATGGTCTTAGTTTGAAGACTTACACAAAAACTGTCCAGTCTCTTCTAAAATTGGCATGTTATATATTATTTATTATATATGTTATATATATATATTCATACGATTTAAAAATAATTGTTCTTGTGTGTGTGGGTGCAAGGCAGGATCTTTATTACTCAGTGAAGTTTGATTTTTCGACAACTCCAGACATTTAAGAACATGGCAGAGCTGGTACAGAGCAGAGCAGTAAGGCACCAGGCATTCCTTGAGCAGTCTAGCTGGAATAACCCAAGAGCAGAAGCTTTTGTAACTGAGACGCCCACTATTTGGCACAAATGACACTTTGAGGTGAATAAGGGCATGATGGAAGAGGGACCAAGATAAGATGTGCATTATTATCCATCCTTTACCAAAGGCGAATTTTACACAAGTGACGTATTCAATTTCTTTCTATGAAACCTTCAAGGAAAAATGTGGTCCACCTGGATTTTTGAACTTGTCTCAATCCCGAAAGGAAAGCTCTAGTCCGCAAATGATCAAGCTTTGCTTTCATGAAAGGTTACCTGTAGAATGCCTCACATTCATTGTGAAATGTATTTCCTGATGAATCCAATTTACATTAATGTGGGCTCATTAAAAGATAATTATTGTGCTGAGAAGAGGACCACAGCATACATCAATAGTACATCTGTAATTGTTTTAGGCTTATGATAAAGAGATAATTCTGAGTTCAGCTTTTCATAATGCTGCTCTTATAAGTGTCAAAACTGGATTCTTATTGTAACAGCTATGGCAAAACTTAATTACTGGGATAATTATTATCAAGAAGCAGCTGCCCAGCAGCAGTTCACCTTCTCTCTATTGGCACAGGATAGAAAGCTTGGATGTTTTAACAATTAGAACTTTGAAAGAGACTACTAGGGTCATAAATGTTGAAGTATCTGGATCAGCTAAGTTTTGCTTAGAACAAAATAGCACTTTTAAAGTCAGCATGCGGAAGACACAGTTAAACAGTGGTCCAGCTGCAAAACTGTTCTATGCACATTCCCATTGATCAAATTTGAATAGATTTAGTGAAGATATTACATGGAAAATATGTTTTTATCTGGTGAATTTTGCTCCATGTTTGGAATTACATATTAGAGTTTTGGTTCTTTTAGCTGACTCACCCTCTGCTTGACTTTACATAGTAATAATTAATGGATACTTGCATTTATATAGTTGAATACCTTCGTGTTCCAAGAATTTCATAGCATTAACTAATGAATCATCACGGCAGCCGCGTAAACCAAGAAGGTACACTGTACAAAAGAGGTCATGCTCTTTAGCCCTGCCTTTCCAGAATAATGACTCAATAATTCCTTCTTGGTGTATGCAACAGATGCTTGATGAAGGAAAGAAGAAAGGGAAACAGGAAGAAGCAGAAGGGCAGATTGAGCATCCAGTCCAGTGCTGGAAATCCCTGGAAACTGATACGTGTGACGCATTATGGGGTGTCCGTGTGTACTGTTGGTAGAACAGTTAATTCTTTTCTCTGGCATGAAGGATGCATCACTGGTAAACTTATTTAAAGAAAAACCATGTACTGACCCCTTTGAGGGTCAGAAAACCAAAGCAAGGATGAACAAATTCATGAACACACGTGCCAGAGGGGTTCTAAGTGTCCAGCAAACCCAAAGGACTAAAACAGAAGAGAAAAAATATCAGCACCATTTGATGCAAAGAATATACTTCAAATTCTCACTCCTAAAAGGTTTCCTTTCTGGTTTGTACTTATAGAAAGCACTTATAATTGTAAGGACAACTTTGAGACTGAAACTTCACTTGTCTCTTTAAAGAACATCCTTGCTAGGAACTGAGTCACGCATTTAGGTTTGGTGTAGCTGCTGCAATCTACCACTTTGATTAAAAAGTCAAATTTCAAATTAAAAATGTATTTTTTAAAGCATTCTTTCAGCTCTATAAACGTTGAGATCCTTTGAAAAGTGTAATACAGTTCCTTTTACTTTGTGAAGCAATACAGTTCTCAGTGTGTCTCAGATAACATCAGGCGCTCAGATATTCCAACTAGGCAATGAATTTCAGTTAATAATGATGTTTGGGACATTAGCACCTTTCATCTGAAAATACTGAAGAAATAGAAAAACAACAGTTAAATCTCAGAGAAGGCCTTCTGATGGACAGACCAAGGCAATGAAATGTGGGACATTATTCATGTTTCACAGTAGGTCAGCCACTTCTCTTTAAACTCCAGGCTCTCAGATCATCTTCTGTACAATAGGCATGAAGCCAGCTTTAACCTTGTATTTTTATGATACTGCAAAGCAAAAAGCACCTCCCACTGCTTCTTACATTTCACAAAGGTGGGAATATGACTGTGATAAAGCTCCAATTTCGAAGTTCAGCCATATTTAGAAAAGCATTTAGCACATCCTAGGCCAAGTTTACATATGCATATGCATGTGATTAAAGCAAAGCAAATGCTGGAAGACTGCACTGAATTAGCATGAAGGAACATCCAGTCCTACGACATGGACTAAAAGACTACAACAGAGTGGGTTTGGCATCAGACCCAGTCCTCTGGCTGCCCCAGCTGAGTGCTTTCACACTTCACTGCTGTTCTGCCCTACAGCCTTTATATGCCACATGCTTTTCAGAACAAGTCTCTCTCCCAACAATATTCCAAAGACATGCAGTAGCGTTTTGCTAGAATTACTACAAATAACCATGTTGTCATGAATCCATCAGTGCACATCGCTGAGATAGTAATGATGCCTACCTAAAATAGTTTGCAATTGCTTTACGATGGTTTCTACCATTGGAAACTAGATTCTGTAGCTTAAGCCATCCCTTGATTAGAAGAATAGTTCTGTATATCACAGTGAAAAGCTGGGATTCTTGAGCTCCCTCCTATACTACCACATACATAGTACAGTAAATATACCTGTGTGTGGAAAGTGAGATGGAAATAGACTATACCTGCAGCTGAAATAAAGGATAAAGCTACTTTCAGATGAAGAACACACATCTGAAATACCCCATCACATAGTATTTTTTTCTAGTTAAAGCTAGACAGGATCTCTCTTAGGAAAAGGGGAAATTGATTTGCTACTGAGTTGCCCACAGGAAAAACTGATGTTGAAAGTGAAAGTAATTACAAAGGATAGGAAACAATCAGGTCCAAATCACAAGCTTTTTTGAATTGCTGCTCCTCCATTCAGTGCCTTTGACTTCTGCACTGAGGTAAGTGTCTGTTCCCGTCACAGCGCAGATGTGGTATGCACAAAGACATGATCACTGACTTGAGCATACAATGGAGCGTCTGAAAAACAGATCTATAGTTTCTTTCTTCTCTCTCTTGCTTGGTTTACCAAGCTGTCCCTGGGGTGCTCATTGTTAAACATATTCATAAAATTGCTTCCACTTAAACAGAAACAAAAGATACAGAGAAAAAAAAATCCTACTTTGGGTGATAGCTGAGCAACACCAGCAAAATTAGGCAGTGGCTCAGATCCTCACTTGGTGTAAATTAGCACCTTCAGCCCCAGATGGAGTTTTAGCAATTTACACCAGCTTGTTTTCTGTGCAGCATTGCAAGTGGCAGCTGAGTTTGGCTTGTCCTGCTAGAACAAGTAGGAAAAGGAAAGACCGAAATAGACTTTACCAGCACTTTCCAGATGATCTTTCTTTGTGATAGAGGGGTTTATATCTTAATAAGTGCCTTTTCCGCACAGTCCAGATACTTTTGTTTGAGCCTACAGAGAAGTGATACAAGCAGCTCCTCAGTGGGTGTCAATTGATGTAGCCTCAGCAGTGTCAATGGACAGCCTTTGAAAGCCTAAACCCATAGCTGTTTGCCTGTAGCTCTTCACCTGTATAAAATAGCATCGTTTACTGTGGGTTGAGGCTGGTGGAACAGCCATGAAGTGCACCTAAATTATGCAGTGATCTGATACAGACTGAAGTTTTCCCACTGAGGAAGTCCCCATGCTTTCTTTAAAGCTTATTATGCAGAAGCAGTTGAGGTTTGTTGATCTCTGCTGTTTATGCGTTAAAAAATAATACGTGTGCTCTGCAAATCAGTCTCAGTTTCATGCTTTAAAATTGATACCATATGAAATACCAATCTGTCCACTTCTCCGCCTCTCTGAATATATCCATTATCAAGCTAATAGCAATGACTGAGAGAAACCCACTTGAATTGAGTTGGGCTGGTGGAAAAACTGTGATTGGAAATGCATTTAAAGCCATGTCATCTTGTCACCTTTGGCTGTCACAGTTCTCCCTGCTCACCCTTTATTTTCCTTCTCTCTTTACACCCATTGCTGTGCTGACAGCACCCAGGTCCAGAAGGCTGGAGCAGGGCAGCTTGGGCCCACAGTTCATCCATGTTTCCTGCACTGCAGCACATCGGGGGGTCAGCGAGCACCCAGTTTTGCTGATTTAGAACATGCTGCTTTGGAGTCTCTGCCTGAGAGGGGCTCAGCAGACCTTGAAGAAGCAAACAGCTACATCAGTGCTATTCTAAAAAAGGCTCTAACCTTCTGTTGTCCTCATCATTGATTTGTGATTGGAAGAAAAAAGAGAAGAGTGGGATTTAATAGGTGACCTCTGACATGAGAGTACAGCAGTTACACAGCCAGAAAAAGAAAAGGGAAAAAAGGAAATAATGTAGATACCTGTGATGCATCACATACACATATATGACTGAAAAAGTATAAGGACCCATATGTTTCTCATTCCAATTGTCCTCTGCATCCCTTCTCTCAGAAGAAAGGATAGTAATGAAGTTTTATTACACATAAAATTAGCTTCAGTAAGTGCTACCATTAACTAGGTAATAAAAAGAATTGCCTGAATGTTGCAAAAGAATTGTTTTTTAAAATGCCAGTTAATTGCTAAATGGCTCCAGCTCCTCTCCAGCTACTTCATCTTTGCAACAATGAAGACTGAACAACTGAGTGGAAGGTTTTATGCCCCTCTTCTGTGTTCCCTGCAGGGAAAATTCAAAAGACAGAGCCTCTTACACACTGCAGCAGCTTTTGATACTGGAGCATCCTGTCTGTCCCTGGTCCCTTCAGTGTCCCTAGGACAGACTGACGGGCCAACTGACCAAGCCCCATGGGATGTTCACCAGGCCTGGCTCAGCCCTGGGGTCACCTGGGTTTTCCAGCAGGATTGTTGCCAAAATAAATTTATTACAAACATGCTTTGAACCATAGAATCGTCATAGAATCATGGAATGATACAAGCTCAGGTTGAACAGGGCTTGGAGCAACCTGGTCTGGTGGAAGATGTCTCTGTCTGTGGCAGGGGGTTGGAACTGAATTCGCTTTAGGGTCCTTTCCAACACAAACCAGCCCTGCAGTCACTTTTATGCCAGTGCTCCTTGCTCACAATGTCTACTTTCCTAAACCTAGTTCAACAAAGCTTTTAAGCACATGGTTAAAATTAATCACATCCTTTGCTGAATAGCAATGGATTTAAGCATGTTCAAGTGTATGGGTAAGTGTCTGGCTGGAGGAAGTGTTGTCATTATGAGCAGCCTTTGAAAAGCCTATTGAATGTGTGCATGATGCTTGAGAATCCCTTGGGAGGAAAGGATCCTAGGGATCTAGACAGTGGGCTTTCTGGCTTTGCCCACAGCCTAAATCATCATCAGTAATAGCTAATTGTATCACTGTGTCTTACCTGCTTATTTATCCTTCAAGAAGTCTGTTTAGTTCATTGTATAGATTAACATAAAGCAAGTTTTGCTTTACTTTTATACAGTGCCTTAGCATGCAAGCTCTCCAAGTACTGTATAGAAAAAACACTACTTTCCATCAAACCCTGTCACCTTTATCCTGCTCTTCTTGGATGAAATGCCTGTTGACTCAGATGTCAAGATTAGTACCTGTTTTATTAAAAAGTGATAGGAACACATATCAAATAGGTTGAATTTTCTCCAGCAAAAATGCCACCTCCAGACTCTGCAGGAAGGTTTAATAGGGAGCTCAGGGAATTAATTAGGTATGTAAAAATTGTCAACAGCAATGCAAACTCATGTCCATCACCAAAAATGTAACCTATGGCTGAAGAAAACATTGCTTGGGGACATACCCCACATTGATCTTTTATGTGAGGTTCCCACTGACTTCAGTGGGAATTCGTGTAGAGAATGACAGTGGAGTACAGCACCCTGGTCATTGTTTCTTAAGAGGCTTTGGCTGCCCTACAAGGCAAGGTAGATGGTCTGTAGGTTTTAGTGATGTGGTTCTGAGATGAATGCAGAAGAAATGTAGAAAAGTCAGGTATAAATTAGAGGGCCAGGGGAAGCGCATGCAAAGAAACCCTTCACCCTCTACTGCCAAATTGTCTCTTTTAGATAGATTTTTTGAAGCATATTTTGCTTAAGTTTTGCAGCTTAAATTCATTTTCTCGAGACAATTTTCCATAGCCTGGCACATGCAAATGTACATTTTATTTAGGTATGCTGGCGGTCCTTCTGAATAGAGATCAGAGGAATCTTAAATGTCTTCAAGCAAATCGAGCTCTCCAGATATTGTTGTGCTTTTGAATATGCAAAATACCATCACTAGAAGGTCTTTTAGCTGGGAGTTTGCTGCATCTCCAAGCTGATATGTTGTTTAGGCCAGTGACAATCCAGGAGTTTCCCTTCCCACAGTGCAGAAAGTTCACAGTTCCAAGTCTCTGTGCGTATAGAAACCCTGGAGTGGCTCAAAGGGACATTTTCCCCCTTCTGGAGTGGATTTGGGTTTTATTGTCTTTGATTTCATATATGGATTTGGACCCCTTCCCTTTCTCAGAGTATGTGTATGTGCTGGTTACACAGTTAGAGGTGCTGGTGTTGATGTTGTTAAAACAAGAGGTAAAAATAATTCATTGCAAATGATTATTTATTACCTATAAATAAAAATACAGACACTGTGCTCCTCCCCGGGAGCAGGTTTGGTATTGTAATGAAATACTACTTCTGAGTAAAGAAAGTTGCTACTATCCAGTATCTGAAAGAGGCCTAATAGGGATGCTGGGGAGGGACTCTTCATTAGGGACTGTAGTGAGAGGACAAGAGGTAATGGGTTCAAACTTAAACAGGGGAAGTTTAGATTGGATATGAGGAAGAAATTCTTTCCTGTAAGGGTGGTGAGGCACTGGAATGGGTTGCCCAGGGAAGTTGTGAATGCTCCATCGCCGGCAGTGTTCAAGGCCGGGTTGGACAGAGCCTTGGATGGCATGGTTTAGTGGGAGGTGTCCCTGCCCATGGCAGGGTGTTGGAACTGGATGATCTTAAGGTCCTTTCCAACCCTGACTATTCCATGATTTTATGATTCTATGATTATAACACTCTAGTAATGAAAGGAAAATTCTGTGGGTTCACTGCTTCTGTGTTAAATACTAAACCCAGCAAAGGGATTTGGAAGATGTCTGAGAGGGATAACTAGGAGAGAGTGAAAAAAAAAAGGGAAAAAGAGAGAGTGGCAGAGTGCTATAGATGAGAACACACAGAGGCAATTCCCGCCGGTTTATTTTCGGATCACACATCAGCGTTACTCTGGAGTAACTCCTTGAAGCTAATAGTTTATAGACAAAACAAAATTGGTCTAGAGAGAAAAGAAAGGATTGCAGACTTGTAAAAGGGGAAGAGGAATGTGGCCTCATTGGGAGACATTAAGAGAGGATAACTGGGGTGAAATTCCCTGAAGCCTTCTTTTGCACTTTGGAAATTGATGTAGGATCTGTCTATCTCTACACATGATCGTGGTATGAGTGCACAGAAACAAACCAGATCTAACCTACCAAGTTAAGACACTGTTAGTAAGGCAGATGAAGGGGGAAGAGCTTTCTACCAGTTGCTCTCTGTGTGGCCTGGCAGCCAGCCGTCTGCTAGTGCCCCATGTGTGCTGCCAGCACTGCCAGAGCTGCCTAATTTAGACCAGCAGAGATATATCTCATGTGTTGCAGCATAAACATTTTAGACACTTAAAGCCAGTGATGCATCAGCTTTTAAGCTTTCTATCACTTCTGAAAATGAGATTTAGATTCCTGATATGAAGAGCTGTGGAAGATTTTCTTCTGCAACTAATTTTTATTATAGAAATGAAGCAAGAAAGCAATTTGTTTCTCTGGATTGTATGGATCTTCCTTTTGACTGCTGTGACCAGTTTAGAAAGTGACAGTCACTGTGTTTGTTTTGGTACGGGGTGGCTACAGGGATGGCTTCTGTGAGAAGCTGCCAGAAGCTTCCCGTATGTCCAACAGAGCCAAGGCCAGCAGGGTCCAAGATGGACTCACCACTGGTCAAGGCTGAGCCATCAGTGACAGTGGCAGTGCCTCTGGGATAATGTATTTAAAAAGGGGGGAAAAAACCTGTACAATGGCAATTGCAGCTGGAGAGAGGAGTGAGAACATGTGAGAGCAACAGCTCTGCAGACCCCAAGGTCGGTGAAGAGGGAGGGGAGGAGGTGCTCCAGACAACAGATTGTTCATTAACACATGATGAACTGATCAAACCTTCATTCCCTGTCCCCCTGCAGCACTGCTAGGGAGGCAGAGAAATTGTGGGTGAAGTTAAGGCTGGGAAGAAGGGAGTGATGGGGAGAAGGCGTTTTCGAGATTTGAGTTTATTTCTCATTATCCTACTCTGATTTTACGGGGAATAAATTAAACAAATTTCCCCAAGTCGAATCTGTTTTGCCCATGATGGCGATAGCTGAGTGATCTCCCTGTCCTTGTCTCACCCCTGATCCTTTCACTATATTTCCTCTCCTCTGTCCAGTTGAGTAGAGGAGCAATAGAGCAGCTTTGGGGGGCACCTGGCATCCAGACAGAGTGAACCCACCGCAGTCACTTTTAAGGTAGCACGCTGGAATTTGCTATTTGCCAAGCTATCTTCATAACGTAGTCTCTAGGATGATCAGTGATATAAAGACGTAGTTTTGTAAAGACAGTGGAAACACTTGGAAATGAACTCTTAAAATACTACCAGGACCATTTGTAACTCTTTTTTTGTAAAGTGTTCAGAAGTATCAGCTATTTGAAGAGGTGAACACTGTGCATATTAAAATGATGTCTTTTCAAAGCTCTGAAGCCGTTGCTAAAACATTACAATAAAAAAGTCATTCCATCCAGAACACATTATCAGTTAATGCAAACACAGGGTTTTTAAAAAGCTATTACATTCTTGGGTGCTCAGAGCAAGGAAACAATAAAGTGAATACAATCTCCTCGGCTCACACTTGTGACCTCATGGGGAGTGCTGGTACTCGACAGAACTCGCTGTAGAGCCAGCAGTAACCTATGGGATGAGTCAGTGTTTTCTGTTCAGAAAGAAAAACTCTGGAAAACAGCATCAGCTCCAGACTTTGGTGGGACCGTGGCCCTAATTAGGGGACAAGAGGCAGGAAGAGCTCCAGAAGTTTTAAACAGGGTCAGGAAAACCTTTTGATAGTCTGATAGAAGCATCTTTGGATGGGAGTCGAGAATGTTAAAAGCCCATTTCAAAGCAGTCTGGAAACAGAATCAGCAGCACTTCAAGCACCTGAGATCAAATAAGCAATTGTTTTGCAGAAATTCTTGATCAAAGTGACAGTAATTACCTGACTGGTGAATCAACAGACTGCGAGAAGCTGAGGTTCAGATTTATCTCAGCTGAAAGCACGATACTGTACAGCCTTGGGTAGCTGCGCTATGCAGTAGCTGAGGATACGTCCCTACCTTCAGCACCATAGGAAACAACAGAAGTATTTTCCTACTTGAGTTCCAGATGCAGGGAGAAAAAAGGATGTTACCAAGGGGAAAATGCAATATGCTGACCATCTGGTGAGGCACTTGCAGGCAGAGTGTGATCTCAGCTACAGGAATGGATCACCCACATCTTCCTTATCCAGACTGCCAAGCAGCAGTTGAGAGGCAGAAAGGATTTGGCTATTAAGAGGTGCAATGAAATATCATCACACTTGAGAGAATTAATATAGCTAAGTGCAGGCTTCAGCTTCTTGACTTCTTGTATGTTTTGCACATGGATTATGTAACATAATCCAGCAATAAATAATGTAGTATTAGATTTGACCATATGTTTAACATTAGCACAAGTGATGTCACACGCTGATTATCATGAGCAAATGACCTATGGCTTCAAAAGCATTATTTCAGAAATGTATAAGTTTAACCCTGCTTTAAGTGAAAATTATTATTAGCTGTTTAAATTACAGGATCATTATACTGGGCAAAGGCCAGGCTGGGCAGAGTCTTGTGTGACATGGTTTAGTGTGAAGTGTCCCTGCCCATGGCAGGGCATTAGAACTAGATGATCTTCAGGTCCTTTCCAACCCTAACTATTCTATGATTCTATCTGAAATACATCTCTTAATTTAGTAACAGGGCTATGAAGAACTACTTGGATGCTTTCTTTCTGATTTCTTAGCTTTTCTTTTCTGATTTGCTGCCTACAACATGCCTAGACTTTTAAGAGTTTGCAGTTAATGCCTTCTTTGCTTGTCAGTATACTGGCAAATCTGCAGTATACTGTTTGTCTTCCAACAAGTGAGTGGCGGTGCCCCTACTGATGAAAAAGTTCTCTGTAATGAATCTATTAGCATTAAATATTGGCACTTTTATCCATGCCATATTTGATTAGGCCTGGTTTTGTCACCTTTTTGATCTCTACTATGTAAAGGATAGGGTTTTCCGTGGCTGACCAATACTTAAAGTCTTCAATTTCTGAGTTTACAGAAGGTGATTGATGAAAATATATTGAATCTCCTACAGACACATATATAGTGACATATGCTTGCTCTTCTAAGTCTGTTTTAGGAGATCTGCTCAAGATACTGAGGCATGGTACAGCAACTCTCGAGCAGGTCCATGGTGACAAGGCTGATCTGAGTCCAGACTGCAGTATCAGTCCATGGATTAGGGATCAGTGGGGTTCATGGCCAGACAGAGGCCTGTCTGGGACAGAGCTGGAAACAAATACCCTACAGCATAGCTCATGCAGGGACCTGACAGCCCAGGGCTGAGCTTAAGTGGAACCTCTGGGTCCAGGGCAGGGACTGTAGTGGTGGTCCCAGGGAGGCCCATCAGCGTACGCAGGATCCTGGCAGTGTAGTCCAGCACAGGCAGCAGTACCTGAGTGGTATGTGGCAGAGGATTCTCTCCAGCCATGCGGTTCATCTAGTCCAGAACAGCTTCTAAAGTCACATTCAGCTGCGATAACCACAGCCTCATTCTTCAGAGGGTTCAGTGTCTCATGTCATGTATGTATCATTGCTTCAGTTTGACCAGAATTTCACTTTTGGTTACCAAATGTACCTTCATTTCCATACTGGCTTCTTAACAACTCATGCCAACATTCCTTGGTAAACTTCCTTTTAGTGACGGGTCAAGTTTGGAATGCATTGTGAATGCCAAATTCTCTACGTTGTGCAATGCAGAGGTCACAGTAGTGTTCAGCCATTAGTATTTTGAAGGTTGTGTAACAAACTAATGTTTAGAGACTGTCATTCCTTGTTTCTCTTCTCAGAACCAGAAATACATACATATTTTTGATGCATTATTAAATACATCCACCAGGTAGTCAGGCTGAACAGTGTTCATCCTAAAGGCTCAAAAAATAGTACATTTGCAAATGCAGTTTCTACTTATTATGCAAGTCTTCTGCAAGCAGCAGTGAAGAGTGGGAGAGGTGGGGATACAATCCCATGTGTTGAGGGAGTGATTACCTCAGGAATTCATGTATGTTTTCAGAAAAGCTTTATGCAGATTTGGCCAGGTCATTTGGATCCGTGCCTCTCGACTGGTCGCATGCTGAGGGTTCTGGACCCCCACCCAGTTCTCATCATCTGAATTCCTTTTATCTTTTCACTTTGGACTGCACCATACTGAAATTTAGTAGGAATATGTTGTATGCCTAAGTGCAAAGTTATCATAATGCACTTAACATGGCCTGCATTTCAGTTACAGTCCTATATTGAAAAATACATGGGTTAAAGAGTCTGGAGGAGCACATATACAGAGATCAAGTATTTAGTTAGATTTTATAACCATGGGCTCATAGTGAGAAATAAAAATGCAAGCAGACTTGCTTTTTCTTCTCTTTCCTTCCTTGGGCAGCTGCCCAAGTGTTGCATCTCTGAGTAGTTATAAGAAGGAATTCAGTTTGGCTCCTGTACAGATTCCACAGTCACTGAACTGCTTTCTTCATTTAGTTAACAGTCTTTCTGAGCAACACTGGGTTGCATTCATCTTTATTATGCAGTAATGGGAATCACTGCATGGGAAGCCTTGATCTTGAGTTTTGCATAACACTGCAGCTTGCAGATGCTCTTATCCAATGAGCTCTTAGTACAATAAACTTGTAATTGATATATAGGTATAAGTCTTCCACATTACCCACCTTAGAACCAAGAGTTATGAAATGTAATGAGCTGCATATGTCCTTGGAGCTGTGATCTCCATTTAGGAGAACAAAATGCCCATCCCTGCTCCTGACAATGATTAGAATGATTGTTAATGTACTATGAGAAGTAATTCAACATCAGGGCAATTTCTGAGACACAGCAGGCAAGTTTAAACCATTTTATTGTGCTAATATTACAGTTACAAGTGATATTTTAAAGCAATTCACTATGATAATGTCAGCACAGTGCTAAGACAAGTAGTTCCTTTGAATGCTGTTCGCAGAGAAGCTGGTATCCACATAGATGTGAGGAAGCTTCTGAAAGGCTGGTTTAATAAAATTAAAAAGCAAAATCAGGGTGATACAGTGTAATTGTGAAGAAGAAAATGCTGGCTGAATTTCTAGATGTGTATGTAAATGCCTGGTATGAAGCAGTGTTGAGTAATCTATTGCAGTCAATGCATGCCATTGACTGTAACAGTGTGCCCTATAATTTGTCTTTTTCCTTCTAAGAAAAATAGAAACTCTGCAAACATATGCAAAAATATTTAAGTGCTACCTCCAAGGCACTATTTCACCATATTTCTACAACACTAAGACTGACTAATCATGTATGTAATAAAGAAACACTTTTTCCTTAGTAGTATGCAAGGGAAGTACCATCTTTCTAGGGATGTGTGTTCGATGAACTACAGCAATTATTATTTGATTGATTTAACTATCAGAGAGGTTATAATAATCATAAAACAATTCAAAACATCATTAACTAGCAGAGTATTTGAAATAATACAAATAAGACATTGATTTGTAGTCATGTTTAGGTTTACTTTTATGTACTGCTGTGGTCCTTAAATACTTAGAGCTAATTTACACGTAATTATGGACACTTAGTGCTGTTTTCTCAGGGACATTCTTGATCATAGCTAGTTTGTAAGCAAGCAGAAAATAAAAAGAGCATCTTATGTCCCTGCAACAAAAATAGAGAGGAAATCTCTGGAAGGAGTTAGAAAAGTGCATTTTGCAGGAGAGCTCAGCATGTGTTAAGGATAGGATGGAAACTACCTCCCAGCCATTACTATGGAATGGCTCTTGTAACAGTACACACTGGGCAACTCATTACCTCAAATTTGGTTTGGAAGGCTTTGGAAAAGAAATGGATCGGCAGCATTTTTCTTTGTTACACTTTTTTTATGCTTCTTCGCCTGTGGTTGTCTTTAATTATGCATATGTGTGCCTTAATGCAGTCATGCCTGTTGTAGACAAATAGTAGTGATGTCTGTGAATGTTAGGCTAAGGTAAATGCAGACTTTTGAGACGCTTACATGTGAGGGTACCATGGGGTTAAAAAGTGTAATGTATGAGTGCATTCATTTGATTAGTGAAACTCCTGCATTTCCCTTGCAGTGTCTCATGAAGCCTGTAGGTCTTTGCATAGGAACACTGATGGGTTTGAGGATCATCAGTGTAAATAAAGGCTTCAGAGTGGTAGCTTCCCCATTTGCTCCTTCCTTCTGACACTGTGCACATCCTTTACTTCCAGTGGGGAAAACGGGTCTCTTGCGGAGAATTTAGAAGCAACAGAAGAGAACAGGGAGGCTCCTGTTCCCTTTCTGAATACCACCAGAGACCAAGTGGTCATAATGTGACCATTGGATGTTTCATTCAGATTTTCTACAGTTCCTCTTTTTTGCTGCAACAAAGGATTTTCTTTAACTAGGACACACATTAATGATCAGATAACTTTTATCCTTCTTGCCAGAGCCCTATCCATAATATTCTTTGCCTGTTCCTGCTGGATAATCAAGGCAGGCAGTTTTGTTAGTTATGGTACCTAATTTAATATCAAAGGAATCAGACCACCTCTCTGGTGTGTGAATGACTGGAAGACCTGATTCAAGGAAGACATAAGGCATGTTAAGTGTTTCATAGGAATCAAGTTTTCTGTCTGCCAGCATTGCTGACTTAAATGCAGGGAGAGCTGAGGGAGACCATGGTGGGTACAAAAGCATCAGTAAAGACCTTTTTGTGCTAGATCCCAAAACTGTGCCAGCGAAAATATTTCCTAAGGCAGCTCTCCATCACTGCCTGTATTAAACCTTTTAAATCACTGTGTAATCTGGTAAATCTTACTCACCCAGATAGATGCATTTGAAAGAGAACTCACCCTGTGAGTAAAGACTGGCCAGCAAAAAGGTAACAGTTCTTATTTGTCATTCTTTATTGTTGTAACCATATTACAGAGGATAACGAAGTGTAAGTTACAGCAATTAGTCGGTGGCAGCACAAATGGTAAGCACAGCACTATTACTTTCATATACTGTGGTGTGCAATGCAGCCTATTGATTTAACAGCAGCTTTTCTTTTTTGCCTTTCACTCTCTAGTAAAAAAAAACCCTGAGATTTATGTGAGCAGTACTGTTCTGGAATACAGATCAGGCTGGAGAAATGCTGGTGTGAATCCTTGGATGCTCACTGTTTAAAAAAGGACCAGGCTAGGTTAATTCATAAAGTGCTTTACAAAATAGGATAAATGCCGTGTGGTCCACAGTAGGCTCCTTGGCTTTTTTCCTCACACCTGACTGCCTATTAATCTGCCTTTTAACTGTGCCTGCATGTAGCCACACATGGTTGGAGCCACCAGCAATGTATCTCTCTCCAGGCCTCTCCGAACTGGGTCACCCTTTTGCTGTTGGTTTGTGTTAAATTATTCCCTTTGAGATAACCAAGACACTCTGTGGTGCTGTCTATTGTCGTGTTCTGGCACTGAGATTTTATAACAGATTATGGCCAATCTGTCATTTCAGGCTGTTCAAGGATATACAAAAAATTAGACACATGTTGCTCTCTCACACTGAGAAATTTGAACCAAGACAGCAAACCCCTTATATTTCCCCATTTATTATTCCATTATTATTGTGTATAAAAATAGGGAAATAAAGCATGAAGTGCATCCTGAATAAAGAGCGCTAATGTTGTATGGCATTTGTCATTATCAAAATGTTTGTACGGATTTCAATGGAGAATAATTTCAGCTGTCTTGTGTCGGCTTTGATATGCAGCAGCTTCCAAGATCACTTGGAGGCTGAAGCCCCACCTGAAAGTGGCCTTTGGTTGCGCCTAAGAACACATTTCACCACCTGTCACTTCAGGATTGAGGGCAAACAACTACAGGATGATAATGCATTTAGGTTAGTTTGCAATTGATGCCTCCTGCTACAGTTTTGAGCATTTGCTCCCTCTTTTCATAGAATCGTAGACCAAGTTGCTCCAAGCCCTGTCCAAGCTGGCCTTGAGCACTGCCAGGGATGGGGCAGCCACAGCTTCCCTGGGCACCCTGTGCCAGCGCCTCAGCACCCTCACAGGGAAGAATCGCAGTGCAATCACAGACTTTTCAGTCTGGCACAGTACTCTTCTCTTGGCCAAGGTCTTGGCTATCACCCTCATTCCTTCCCCTATCACCCATTTTCAACCATGATGGCTGTCCCGATCTTGAAATGAGTTTTGGTCTCTTTCCCTTCTCCACTTACACATAATGTCGTTTGGGTATGTGCTTGCCTACACATAATCTCATTTCAAGAAACAAATTCAACTACTGTGTTTGTCTGGAGATCTCACATGATTTGGGTTTCGGAACAGAAGGATTTGCATCCTCTTCTCTCACTGTGCCCTTTCTCCTGTCTCTTTGTTAATTGTGCGGGACACCACAGTCATTCTGCTTGTCACCCAAGCACACAACGTGGTTTTCTTTGCATTGTCTTCTATATGTTCACTTTCAAGCTAAGTTTTTTAAGATTCTTTCTGCCCAAAGTCTCCCAGATGGATGTTCCTTCCCCTTTAATGCCGAGTTATATAGCTGAGTGAATTGCAGCTCAGAATTTGGTAGCTATGGCTTTTATTGTGCTCATCCCTGATAAATAGCCGTCCTCTGCCAGTGAACATGTTTAATATTTTCACCTACTATTGTATGTTAAAAAGAGAATTGTGTTGGAAATCTCATTGTGAAAAACAAGCAGTGAGATGATAAATGCCATGAAAAACAACTCCAGTCACTGCGATGCTTAATGTTCTCTAGGCTTGATTTTGTATCAGTTTCCAATTTCCACTGCAAAGACAGAACACTGATGTTGATCTAATTGAAAGACATACAAGCAAATTGAGCATCCAATACATATTTCAGAGCTTAGAATAAACAAACCTAAACCCTTTTTACACCATTACGGAAGCCTATTTTTATATTCTAAAAAAGGGCATTCTGGCAATGGCTGAACAAGGTGTAGCAAGTTGCTGTCCATGGGGGCAGCGTTGGTGGACAAGGGGATGTATTCTGGGACAAGTAATCCTTCCTAGCCCTGTGTCTGGTTTAGATTATTTCTCTTGCTCTGTGTTGGCCAGTACGGTCACTGGATGAAGCCTCAACTCTTCATTAAAGCCAGAAAGCAACCCCATAAATGCACTCACATGTCCTCCAGCAAGTTGTAAAGGCGATGATCCAAAAGGGTCTTGGAGTTTTATTGCGGCAGGGAAGCAGCGGGGGTCAATATGCACTAACTCTGTAATTCTTACATGGGCAAAGCTGCAGGGATTTCTGCATGATTGAGGATTGCATGATTGAGGCCAGTGACATTAACAGGCACGATGTCCACTCTGCATCTTAAAGTGGTGATCTAACAGGAAAGAAAATGCCGTGTAATAGCAAAATCCTGGCACTTTCATGCTGGTAAAAGTGACTCTATGCTTTCCATACACATGCCAAGTCTGTAAATGGAATTTATTTCTCTTTTTTTTTTTCTATCAATAGCAGTTTTAGGGACTTTTCTGTTGTATTTAATGCGTGCCTTTTGCCTGTGTGGGCTCTAAACTTCACTGGTATTGTTTTGAAGCTACATGATCAATAAATGCCAGTTTCTCAAGCGCTTTGCCATTTTAGGTATCAGAAATGAAAACATAAGCTTCAGCTCTCTTTTGCCGGTCGTGACAAATTGATTCTTTTTGCTCTACCTTGCATTTCTGTCACTTCATCCATCTGAGGAGAAGTGGATTTCTTGCTGTTCCCTGCTGTTAGACCAACCTGAATCCCAGAATCTTTTCAAAGGTTTGGTGTTAGATTTGTCTTGCTGTCATGTGCACCCTAGAATGGGATTGTGAATGTAATTGAGCAGGCAGTTTGCAAACCAAAACCCAACACTTCACTCATGTTTCGAAACCTTTTGTGTTTTGGCAGTTAAGAATAGTAAAGCACACTGAACATGCACTTGTGGTTACAATTTGTACATGGATATTCATGGGTGTACTATTAAGTGAGGAATTATGTGCTTAAATGGCAACATGGGTACTTTATGGCCAAATGAAAAAGGAACCTTTCATACGTACAGGTGCGTATGTTTAGTTGAAACCACAGAGAATTGTTGGATCCCCTGTGCAGTGATGTATGTGCTTCCCCAGAAAACGAGGGCCAGATTGTAATGAAGGAAGGGTTTTATCCTTGCTGCAAGAAACCTTAGCAGGATTGTTTTCCCATAACTGTTGTGAGTACCAGCCAGCCCAACTTCAGGATTGGATTGATCTGAAACTATACTTGTAGTTCCCTAAAATATACCCACAGTTTATTTTACAGCCAGCTTTTGCTGAGCCGCAGAAGTACAACATATACTGCAGCTTGGCTTAGCTTTTTCCCCCAAAAAGTCTGTTATCAAACACTTTCATTGTTCTTTAGGTTTGTGACACATGTGAAATGTAGCACATGGATTTTTAGTGAATGAATTGAGTGTGCATTGCTGCCCCGGTGATTTCCAATTCATTTTTGCTTCATTTCTGTGTTCTTGATGTTTCAAAACTGTCAGCAAAGGTATTTTATCAGTCTTCACTTTGTGACATAATCTGACCCTTAGTTTCATTAAAGGGTGGAAAGGGATGCCAGTGACATTCCTTTCCCTCAAATCCCATAGGCGGAAGTATGGGTGAACAGAAACCGCTGCTGAAAGATAAAAGAGTGTGTAAAATACGTATCCACGGGGAAAAAAGTAAAACCAGTGTTAGTTACCTATACAGGACATATACAGCACCTAATTCCATCAGGTTTCTTAAAATCAAAATCAGTGACATAAATTAATGAAGGCATTTTGTGATGAGCACCCAGCTCCCATTGTGCAAGCAGACTTCGTGAGAGGCATTTTAGATAAGAGCTTTTGTGGGGCAGAAGCTGTCTTTGACCACACATTTGTACCACATCTAAGGGCAATGGACAGAAGATAGATCTGTGCTCTGGCACCTTGATATAGCCCAGCCCTTCTGCTTCCTGCTGGGTGACCTTCGGCAAGTCGCATCTCCTTTCACTGTCTTGGTTGCCCTGTTTGCAGAATGGGATTATTTGGACAACCTCTGTTAGTCTACTCAGGAGTAGCAATATTTAGGAACAGAGCATGATTGTAAGCATAATGTGTGATTTGCATGCCACTTTATTCCCCAGTATGGGACTTAAACAAGATTTATGTGATACACGGGCTTGTGCTGGATCTCTGCACAGGAGTGAATCGCATCCAAGATCAATACAGTCATTCCCCAGTCCTGTGGTTTTGATGAGTTCCACAACATAAAGAAATCAGGCCCTTCCACAACAAAAGCACTATGCGTCTGCTGTAGTTGTTAAGCTTGGGAGTTGGATAAAGACTAAATTCTGGGGTTTTATAGTGTTTTCCACTGCTTCTGTAACTGTTAATGAAATTACAGTCATGCTGATAACAATGTGACATCCTGGCCGTGTAAAGGTGTGTGTGAATTGTCAGCAAATGCAAGTTAGAGTGAAAGTATGTGGACCTTCACTTGTTGTCCTGCTGACTTCAATCAGGTTATACAGTGTTTTCCAAAATGCCCAGAAAGTGGTATTTTTTACATTATCATTTTGATTTTCCATAAGATATATCAACAGCACTCATTTACAAAAATTGCCACCATGTTCTTTCTATGGGGAATTTAATATGGAGGAAAAATAAAAAAAACACTTTTGGCAGAAAAATAGTGATTATTGTTAAAAAAATATTAGAGTTTTGCAGTCAGAAAATGTAATTTTCTTTTTTTTCTTTTCTTTTTTTTTTTTTTTTTTTTTTCCCAAAAAAAGTGGCATTTTCAATGGAAAAGGAAGGAGAAAATGAATTCTGTAATGCAGGTGTGTTGATATTTCCAGCTGCCTGGGCATGCAGGGTCAGGACAGCCAGCACAGCCAAACCTGGGTGCCTGCCTGCTCTGCAGCCCTCGTGTGAACCTGCATCCCTGTGGATTAGCTCCTCCATGCCTGACCTGGAGCCAGCTAAGGCCAGCGCAAAGCCATCACTGACAGCCCTAAGTGTGCTCAGTGTGTGTGTGTAACAAAGCTGTTCGAAGAGTTCGGTTACAGATGCTCCCTTTCCCTTCTTTTATCCTCCCATGTCCCTCTTTTCCTTTTGTTCCGTCTCTCATTTTCTCCCCATCCCATGTCAGGAAGGGCCACCTCTGACGGGCCAGGGGAGCCCAGCGCCACACGGGCAGAGCCTAGTGGGAACAGCAGCTACAACAGTGAGTGATCACCAACAAATCCAGTGGCTAATGTAGGATGCCTTGGGTGGTGGGAGCTGAGGGTGCAGGTTCCAGCCTTTCCCTGTGCATGGTTTCTCTCTTGAATGACACATAATGCTTTGGACTCCAAACCTGAGGGATGCTGAGCCAGTCAAGGGAGTTGAGCTGATTCATAGAGTGCATCAGGCTTCCCAATCTGACTGTCAGGAAGGTGCAGTGCACCTCCATGCTGATGGGTTTGATGCTGTGTGTCATCTGGCATCAGCTGCCTGAGGTGGAACTGCACCCACTTAAACCCAGAACAAATCTGATCTCACTTCGTTATGCAAAACCCCTAAAGAGAGCACTGGAATTTCTCCTTAGTGCAGTCCGTGAAGATAGTACCTCTAACGTACCAGTATTTTCTCCTTCAATGTATTTGTGTGTGTGTGGCTATATTTACAAAGCACTTGTAGTTAAATGTCATTGAAAAATGTAATTAAAAATCAATTAAGAGACCATTTTAAAAATAAGACATTGTAAAAATGGAATTTACAATAATAAGCAGACTAAGCATTTGGCATTTACATGCCTGGACCAAATAGAATTTCCCTTGTTAGCTGTGCTTGAGTGACAAGGTGCTCTCATCTCCTGGATATAAATTCCAATATTCTTGGTTTTGCCGGGACAATTAAAGACCTGCATGAAGACTTCTTGCATTGCCAACTATCACCAGCTGATTAAAATCAGACAATTGCTTTTTTGTTCTTATCTGGACCCAGCACCAGATATATCCCATTGTATGGAGGGCCAGATTTTGCACTCAGCTTATGCTCAGCTGATGCATAGCAGATACTGTTCTAGCAATGCAAGTCCAAGCACAGAGACAATTTAATGTTTTTGTTTTCTATATAAACCCTGGGCATATTTAGAGGCAAACTTGGGAGAGGCATTTGGCCTATAACATGATGTGATGGTGAATGTGATTGCTGTGACTAGACCTCTCTGAGGTCCAAGGACATAGTTGCACGAGGTGTGCTTGGACACTGTGAGGCACTGAAGTCACCATGGTACATTTCAGCTTCCACAGAAATAAAGCCAGAGAGACAGCTGACAATATCTCCATGAAATCCATTAGGATGTGTATATGTACATGCATAACTTAAGCCTGTATGTTCTGGATTCATAGCCATGCTTACATGAACAGGCTTCTAAATGGTAGGAGTTCAGGAACTGTCTTGCTGTGGCATCAAACACAATATTAATATCCAGACCTGAAGTCTTTTTACTTGTTAATACTCAGTCTGCTTCCCCTTCCTCTTTCCTCTTCTTCATATACAGTTGACAACTATTTCTAGGGATCTTCCTGAGGTTCTTGTAAAAGAAGTGGAGATCAAATGTATAAAAAGCATTTTAAAAATCATAAACCCATAGGAAATACTACATCAGTGGTAATGTCCATCTGTGATGATTCCATGGTTGAAGGGAACAGGGCTGGGGTGAAATACAATGGGCCATTGGTTAGGCATTGATGTGGGTGTGTGAAACATCACACATCCTCCTGTCTCATTCTGTGCTGACTGCGGTTTTTTTCCCTTGTGCCTGGCTTTTATTTCCACAATTTAGCTCCCTCTCATTCCTCACAGACCAAAAAGGATCAAAGCCAGCCCTCCTGAAAATCTGACATTCCAGCCCTTCACAAATGGGGCGATAGGAAGAGCCTCTTTCCCCTGTTTATGAGAAGCTTTACATGTACTACCCTGTAGCTCATCAGTTTAATGTCCAGAAATCAGCCCCTTTCTTTAAGCATCTCTTGTTTCTTTTTTCTCCCAAGACCATCATTAAAATCTTACCGTCATACTCAATCTGCATTTTTCCTATTTTTTAGACCTATGGATATGCTTGAAATCACATACACGTTTTATGAGTATGGGTTACTTCAGGTATTTTCTTCCTTTTTAAAGATTTCTTCTCTCTTTTTTTAATGTCCCACATTCAAGGAATTTACACAGGTCATTGCCTGTGACATTCCTGAGACACTATCAGCAGTAAGCATACACACAGTTGCAGTCCTCGCTATACATCTCTCTGAACCATGCAATATGTGCTCAGACTTGGATGAAAGATGGGTTTTTTTGGTGTTTGCATATGAACATCTGCTTCAAAATCCCAAGCCAAGAAAGACAAGAAGCAAATTAAACTATTTGTTCTTCTTTCTCTCTCTTTAATATCAAAGTCATTTCTTACATAAGCTTACACTTTTGATCAGGAGATATTAAAAATGGATCTCAACAACTTACATCTGAATCATAGTCCTTTGTGAAAACTGGATAAGAGTGAGCTGGAATAAAAAGCAGTAGCTGCTTTGCTGCTAATACCCACATTAGTACCCTGTGCTATTTATTCCCTGCCCTGCCCTTCAAGCAGTGAGGTCCTCTCATGCCTTCCGACAAGTCCTGCTGCGGAGCAAGAGGCTGGTGTAACTGTGCAGCTTGAAATCAGTCTGTGCCTGCGCCAAAGCAGCATGTGAACAATTCCCCATTGCTCCTTGAATTGTGCTTGAGACCTGGAAAAAGGAGGGTTTGAGGATGACTCAGATATTCCTTCTTCCCCCTGGGCTTTCTTGGTAGGCCAGCCCAGCAGCTAAGTCACTGTTCTGGGTTCCTCTATTGCAAGTTCCCAATCTTTATCCTTCAGAGTGTCCTCGAACTTTAGAAAATGTCTTTAATACAAAATAAGCAAAACCATGCATGTTTTCACAGTCCTCAGCAGCTTTTGGACAAGACGTTGTTAACTCCAGGAGGAAAACCAATAAATTATGGTACTAATTGGATTGGATCAATGAAAAATTCAAAGATAGGAGTTAAAAGGTGGTTTAGCTTTTCACAAGAAATTGGTTGTTCCACACAAACCTGGTTTCATTCTTTGATGAGATCACAGGTTTAGTTGCCAGTTTAATTAGGGTAGCTGTGCAAATGTAATCAATTTCTAAACCATGTTTGATTCAGTTCTGAAGGATATTTGGATTAAAAAATTAGCACTATACAATTAGCAATGCCGTGCATTATAGAGTGGAATACAAGCTAAATGACAGATCTCAAAAAGCAGCTGTCAATGTGGAATAATCATCACATGTATTTTTGGTGGGCTTCTGGTAGTATAATCAATATTTACATTCAAGATCTAGAAGTAAATATAAAATCACTGCAGATAGAATTTGTGAATGACAGAAGAACTGGCAGAGTGGTGAGTATTGATGAGGACACAGCATTCATGCAGGGATCTAAGCTGTCTGACAATCATTTTAACATTTCCAGAGGGAGGATGAAATTTACCTCCATATTATCTGCAAGGGCTTGTGCTGCTTTTTGTAGGCAACCTAGGCTTGGAGAGCTGGAACATCTGGGGATAAGGCAGGAGATGACAGTTGGGGTTTGTCAAGGGAACAGTAGGTACATCATTGGTCCAGGTGATATCTGACCCCAAGGTTAACTGGCAGAAACTCAGTCATGTCCATAGAGCTCCAATCCACCATCCTCTCATATACAAACCGGCTGCATCCAGCCTGCCCTGGGGATTTAGTCCCCAGGCTCTGCGCAGCCCTGCATGGCACGTAGGCAGGGTTTGAAGAAACACTATTTCATGCTGGCCTAACAGTGTGGTATCAGTCAAACATCCTGGGCAGTCACATGCTAATACTGGCCCCATACCCTGGTTGGTTTACTGATGGAGTTCTAACTAATGAGGCAGAGTCCTCCGTGTGAGGGATGATGAGAGCAGCATTCAGCACACCTGCTGCCTCCCTGCTGCCAAATTTCTCATCTGCTGCAGCAGAGGAGGGTTTCTAAGGAAAGAAGTGATGAAGAACAAATGTGGTACCTTTTCTGCTGATGAGGTATCCCTCAGAGGCGAGAGGGCAGCATGAGGGGAGACACAAATGCTTTAAGACCTCAGAATTGAGCCCAGCTTGATTTCCAGGAAAAAATCAACACCTTATTTCCATGCATCTGAATTCAGTTTGGTGTTTCGGATTTAACAAAGCTAGCTTAGGTCAGCAGAAAGATTTGCATTTATTCAATGAAGTTTACATTGGGCTTTGCAGCCCTGTGCGTCTGCACGCCACAAACCATTCTCTTTCCTTGCAGTTTAAGGACATTAAGGAATGGAGACTGTCATCCTGAAGGGAGACACATAGCTCTGAGGACTCTTTTATATCTCTCCTTGTGCTAGCTCAAGTTCATGGATAAGTTAAGAGCTGCTCTTCCTCCTGCTCTCAGGTTGGCCATCTATCACCAATGCTAAAATCTCTTGAAAGAGAAATATGAGAATGGTTTTGGGAAGATCTCACCATGCCTTTAAAGGGGTATGAGGTTCAGTGGGCAGCTCTATAAATGGCTTTGGTTTATGGACTTTACACACTATAAAAAGCCAACTCACTACCCAAAGTCTTAATTAGAGTGCACTGTACTATTCAGGAGGATGTGGGACCTTGGTCCATGCCTGATAGAAATCACCTTGAGTAAATCTTATCCAGGACACAGTTTTGGGGAAAAAATAGCTCTATTTGGATGACTTATTCCAAAAATGCTGATTTTTATCATCACTTGTAAAGCCACTCCCTTGGTTGTGTGATAGTTAGAAATGCCCCTCGCATCTCTTACAGCACAAACTTCATAAGTGAGGAATGAAGGAAGTTCTTATGTCTTCTCATGACTTACACACTGATTTTTGGTTCCAGTTACACCACTGTAGCTTAGAAGCCAGAGGATCATGACAGCAGCCCAGGCCTCCTCTTCTTTAGGACTCGGTAGGCACCTATTGAATTCACTATGAATTTTCCACTATCTGCTTAGGGTTTGGCTCTATGTGCCATGAAGACTGGTAGTTCCTTGTCTCTTCTAATGCTAAGGGAGCCTAAACCAAAATGCCCCTGTACACAGAACACTTAAATGACTAAACACAGTGAAGAAACCTTTATTAGTGAGCTTTCTGACATCCATCTCCTCTTCATATGTGCTCTGCAATATCATAGCCTCTATGAACCCAGAAACCAGCCTACCGCACAGCTTTATCCTTATATCCCTTACATCCCACCAGTGCCTATTTCCTTTGGATTGCAGCGGTTCCAGTCAGAATCTCTCCTTCCTCTAATTAGCAGACATGAAGTTGTCATCCAGAAAAACAGTAGTTACAGGGGAAATCAGCATCTTTGAGTCACACAGACTCACCCAAATCTTTCCAAGCTTGTTAAGCTCATTCCACTTCCAGTTTTCATGAGCTGCTGTGTAACATCTCACTAACACTGTACAGCCATCCCATGAACATCAGGAAAAGAGCCTCTTTCAGACCAGGAAAGCCCCCTGAGGCTAGGTAGGTAGCAGGACCTGCATGGCTTTTGAGCTACAGGCTGCAGAGGCTGCAGTTCCACCTTGGCTTGTAATATTGTGAGATGTATTTTAAGATCTTATCAGCAATTCACTGAAGGCTGCTCTCTGCTGAGCACAATTCATCCTTCAATCTACTTCTATGGCCACATTCCAGCCTACACTGAGATAACAGTTCTGTTGTACTAATGATCAGCCTCACATTCTCATACGCATTCCACCCTTGCTCTGATTCTTCATCTCTTATGATGATTTCATTGATAGAGCACACTGGCTTCTAGTCAAGAAGCTCTTCTCAGCTTAACTCTCACTTCACAAAAGTCACTGCTCAACATCTCTAGAATTAGAGTTAGCTGCTAAACCTTCTTCTATTCAGGTGATTACTGATATAAGAGGGACGTATCTTGAACCGGTCAAATCAGGGATTTAAGAAAAATGCCCTTGATCCATGTTTCACAATTTGTTAATATCATCTACTTTGGGTATTTCCCTCTTTTTTGGTGGCTAAACAAAGCTTTGTTAGGAAGGTCCACGTGGAATTAGGAGAGAGGGGGTTTAGGATTTTTATTTGTTTCCCTGTTATTGTCCGGGGAAGCTCAATATGGTTTGTTCA
This sequence comes from Ara ararauna, assembly GCA_028858755.1. Lineage (NCBI taxonomy): Eukaryota > Metazoa > Chordata > Aves > Psittaciformes > Psittacidae > Ara > Ara ararauna. The sequence goes on along the minus strand of CM054383.1, from coordinate 41,475,229 downwards.
GATTGCATTTACAATGGAAAGGGATTCAAAAGCCAAACACTTGAATGGTATTCTGAAGCCTCCAATATGATACAAAAATGTGCAGTGTGATGAGTTCCTGCCATGGTTTAAGACCAAACACTCCTGTTTCTTAGTCGAGAGCCCTATTCCCTCCTTTGTTCCACAGTGCAGTTATTTTATAACACAAACTGAAACCAAATGACATGATGTGAGGGTTTCATTCCATTTCTCATACTTGATTCAGGTTCACTGAAAGGCTTAATAAACAAAGGAAATCTTTGGTACTGACATCGCTGACAGACAGAGTCTGACCCATTCCATGTACTCTGTTGACCCTGCTTCCATGCAGGTGCATTTTAAGTGTATCTATTGGAAAGCTCTCACTGTGTAGCTTAAGCTGCAGCTGGTAAAATGGGATAGAATGAGCTGAGCTTCCTTTTCTGCTTTCCCGTTTGCTTAGTTCAATATTAACATTCAGGATAATTGTGTAGAATTATGAACTACTGCTTCCAAACCTGACTGTTCCCCTTCATTATCACTGCTCCTCTAAGAGAGACTGAGAACTTGAGATGGATTTCAATAAAAGCAAGATCATGCTTTACATGCAGAGTAGGCCACTGATTTTTGTGACACAATGTGATCTGGTCACTAGAAATGATGAGACTTACGAATTGAATTTATTTTTTTCCTTTTGTTTTATAGGAGACACCAAAGTGAAATTTGATTTTTACTGGCTTTATGGCTTGATCACTCACCCTATTAAGAATAATGATTCCACTCGCTGACCTTGTAAAGCATCAGCTATGAAATTTGATATGATAGTCCAAACATTTTTACAATGCAACTCTTAGCTAGTGCATGACAGTCTATTGACTGAAATACTGTCAATGCACAAATGAGATTATAACCACAGAAGGTCTTGATTGCTTTGGTCTCTTATTCAATACACTCCTCTGTTGCAGGCGACTTCTTGGCATTTTTTCCAGGTTAGCCCAGATGCTCCTTTTCTGACAAATGATGCATCAGTTGGTATAGACAGACTCCTTTCTGCAGTTTTTTCTATCTTTAGAAGACTTATCTCTAATTGCACTATTGCATTTGGTGTCTGCGCTGTTCAAGCCTTGTGCTCTGCAATAGCCTCTTTGAGCCTTACTGGCTGTTCAGTTTTCCAGGAAGTGGGATACAGCCGTGATGGAGAGACCTGACATGTTTGTGCGTGCTGGTGCGGCATTGTTCCATAGCGGGAGGAGAAGAGTAAGGTGGGTTTAGTGCCCAATTTTCATTTCATTTAAATGGGCAGAATGGCTTTACTTCCCCCATAGGTATAACAATTATTAAGAATTTATATGGCTGTTCTTTCTGTACAAGAATGAGCAGAAACCAGGTTTGTACTCTTGACCTTTGCTGTTCGGTAGGCATAAAGAAGCATCAACAGTGTCTACTATAAGACCATATGGATCCACACCATCCTTCCTAGTGCTACTTCTTATACTTTGGGAGACAATGAGCTTATGCTGTGTCATGCTTTTACCTTCCCGCTGCGAAAAATAACTAGCTAATGCGTTTTTTACTTTCTTTTGTGTGCTTCCAAAATAGATCTATTTATCACTTCAACAAATCCACCCAGCATTCCTCATGTACTCTGATTTTTCAGTTAAATATGGTTTGTATTTAAACATAAAGATTGCCCCAAATGTAACATTAATATTTTGCCTGCTGAAGTGCAGTTCTGTATCGTATTAAAATTTAAACAGCCATTATGTACATGAAAGATTTTTTTTGTTGTAGTTTGCAAGGTGGTGTAACAACAATTAACCAGGGCGCATCAATCATTTCTCATTGCCTCGTTTATATCTCGGGAATAAGTAGCTCCAATTAAAATCCCATTTTACATAAATAGATATAGTTGGTATCAAACCACAGTCTGTTTCCAGCTCTGAAATGCTGGCCATAGGAAATCTTTCTCATTATTCAAAGTGTGTGATGTGTACCGCTTATCTTTTGCGGCTTAAAAAGACGTAACTCTGCAGGCAGGCATGCCTTACTGCAGGTCTGGCAGGGAACAAATAACTGTTACTGTAATTATCTATCAATTTTACCCTTTCAGATATTTTGGCCAAAAACCTAACTAGCATAATCACATGTTTATAATGGACACATTACTGTTTGAGTAAGCAGAAACAGAAAATGTTTAATACTAATTAACAGCTATAGGAAACACTGGTTTTTTTCCATTACTAGTGATTTCCCTTCTACCAAAGCAGCTTTTCTGCTAAATCTGCTTTCATTGTCAACTATTGTGGAAACCAAGTAAGGGGAAACTTGGGAAATTATCTTCCACTAGTCTGTGATTAGATTAGAAATCATAGTTTCGCTTTCACACCTCTCTGCTAAAGCTGATTCCAACCCCACGCCATTTCTCCCTACACTTGAGGTAAAAGCCCACTCTGACCTGTGTTGCCAGCGGTGGGTGATGTGACATGTCTCTGCCTTTCCACTGCCTTCAGGTAGTAACACCCGCATTGTTCTTCCATCCCCATTCCCACCTCCTGGGTTGTATCCCCAGCACTGTGAGCAGCAGGTTGAGGGAGGGGATTCTCCCCCACTGCTGTGCTTTGGGGAGAACCCCCCTGCATTCTGTGTCCAGCTCTGGGGCAACAGCACGAGAGGGATGTGGAGCTGTTGGAGTGAGTGCAGAGGAGGTCATGGAGATGCTGTGAGGGCTGGAGCAGCTCTGCTCTGGAGCCAGGCTGAGAGAGCTGGGCTGGGGCAGCCTGGAGAAGAGAAGGCTCCTGAAGGGGAGACCTTAGAGCAGCTCCAGTGCCTAAAGGGGCTGCAAGAAACCTGGAGAGGGGCTTTGGACAAGGGATGTAGGGACAGAACAGGGGGAATGGCTTTAACCTGCCAGAGGGGAGGCTGAGATGAGCTCTTAGGCAGAAGTTCTTCCCTGTGAGAAGATCTTAGGCAGAGGTTCTTCCCCCTGGTTCCAGGTTGGAACTGAATGAGATTTAAGGTCCCTTCCAGCCCAAACCAGTCTGTGATTCTATGATTCTGTGAAATAGGTTGTTGTTAAGTAAGGCAATCAGAGGTGAGAACTGATAGTTGGTACACATCATCCCGTTACAGACATATTCCTTGCCACGCTGTTATACCCGAGGCACATGGGAGATCTCATTGCTGCAAAGCTTTTTACACTTTCAGTATTGGAACATTCAGATTGCAAATGGTTAAAAACACTCTGTGCCACTGGAAATGGTTTTTTTGCATCATTTCTGCAGAACCCAGAGCTTGATGAGCAGAGTACTGCAGGAATCCTCAATGCCTCCAGCAAAGGTGCTAAACAGCAGCATGGGCCATGCTACGCATTGTCTGTAAATTCCTTTCTCTTCCTCACCCCTAACACACTAGTTCTGGAGCCAGCAGTGGCTATTGATGATATTTAAGCATGTGCTTAAAGTTAATAGATGTTTTGGGGCTGTCCAAAATGAGGACAAATTAGGAACTTAAAGCAAATAATTTAGCTCAGTTTTACAAATTCTCTTCTAAGTGTTGCCTTACAGTTTGGTTTCTTCTTCAATTCAGTGCCTACCAACTTCATTTTCCTGCTGCTGCTGCTGAGACTGAACTCCTTTGTAACTGTCATAATCACCAGATTCCCTCTCTGAAGTGCTGAAGTAGTAGATAATGTCTGTGTTTTTATTTGTAGGGTCAAGAGCAGCAATTCATAGCTCAGGGATCATCAGCACAGGGAGCCGACAGCAGAGTCGGTCCAGCTTCTGTTTTCTTACAGTCACGCAACAGAAAATCAATGGTGTCAGGAACGTTGGGATAATTCTACTGTTACAATCAATACATGCTGATTAAACTAGTTGTGTCTGTTGGGTAAATTTGCTGCATCATAATTAGAATTATTAATTAAAAATAGGAAATCAATTGACACAAATCAAGCAAAAAAAGAAATTGGCTTTATTTCTTTGACAGTCTCTTCAGAGGCCTCAATAACTGTGACAACACGGACGTGACCGGGTGGCACTTGTCAGTTTGTTAATGCTGTCCTGAGTTTTAAAAATTGATTTATAAACCCCTGCTAATGCAGCGCCCAGGAAAATAGGCATTAGATGTTGGATGTGCAAGAAGCAGCTCTTAGTTGTATTACAGCTAGTCATTATTCCCAGCCTACCCAAGAGTGAAAAGCCAGGGTTCTGTGTGTGTCACCAGGGAGGCGAAGCGGCTGCGGAACGGAAGCCTTCAGAAGTGTGATGTGGCTATCCCCTTAGCACTGTTCAGTTAACAAGGATAAACAAATTGATCATTTTTGTGGTGGCTGTAATGGGCCACTCATTGCTTACTACTTCCTATAATGTGCTGGTGACCTTCATTATTTTCAGGGACATATTATGTGGGACACTGAAGCAGAGAGTCCTTGGTAACGCTCTGTGCAAGGACAGCAGGAGCACACGTCTTCTTTCAGCTGTTTGTTTTTCTCCCTGGTTTTTCTGGATTTTATGTAGGGTTTATTTTCTTTCCTTGAACCTATTCCCCTCAGCTTTCTTTCCTAACATACATTTCTCCTTTGCTCCTGCTCTCAGTGATTTTCTTTTCTGTGTCTAACACTTTCCATCCCATGTTTTCTCCTCCAGTTCTGCTTGCACACGGTCAGTAGAGGAGAGCAGCATCAAAGTGCAGGAATACTTTGGGTTTGCATACTCCTGGGGTTTGCTCAGCCTGAAGCCACATATTTTCTCTGAGCTTTCACACCTAAGAGAGACATGAAGGCAAAAAGAATGGTTGGTTAGGGAAAATGTGTGACTGGTGGTGCTGTACCATATAATGTACTTTAACTACTTATTGGTGGTATTAGTTTACAGTTTTATCAAACTTGTGATGATTTGATTGCTAAAATGAGTTGGTCACTAATAAGATAAAATCTGGAATGTGGAAAAACTTACTGGTGCATTAGTTGGTAAGAATCAATCTTAACAAGATAACTTGATAAGAATGAAGCGATCTAAGACAACTGCCCTGAGTGGTCCTTAGCCAGTCCGTGCATGCTAACATAAACCATGTCTCTGCTTATTTCTGGGATACGCCGGGCATTTCTTTTTGGTTTCTGTAGACGCTGACTTATGAAAGGCAGACTTTCAGGACCAGCCATACCGGATGAATGGCTTTGAGCTTTGCTCAAAACTTTGTACGCAGCCATGAGATTTAGGAGCAGAATGTGCAGGTATTCCCTGGAGAGAAGCTTTGCCATTGATTTCTGCCAGCAGGCTCTCCGGCAGTTCCTAATGTCACAGCATACTTTTGGAGTGTTGCACAATGGCTTTTCATTAGCCCACTGTGAATTGTAATGGACATTATTTGTGTAAGCTCTGGCACCTTTGTTATTATATTTTTAATCTCCTTATTTTTCTCAGGAATACCTTTTCCTATGTTAGTGTGCAGTGAGTAGCTGCTAACCTGGGAAATCCATCTCAGTAAAAAATAATTCCCCCAATCTTCACAAAATGCAAGATCAAAACCTAATAAAAATCTTAACTGCTCCACTATGTCGAACTTATAATATTGAGGGTGGGAAAAAAGCCCTCAGCTATTTGATTATGATTGCTATAAATTAAAGCAGGAGGTGTTTTCTTCTTTAATGGAGTGGTGAAATGCTGAGAGGAAAACAGTACTAAGCATTCCTTGGTTCTGAAGTTAAAACTAACTGCTCTGTAGATTGAACTGCTGTATTGTTTAGATCCTTGAGAATTATCAAAGTATTATTGACAGATGTGCTAGTGAAAAAGATTAATGTGATCAAATTCCTGTAGTTTTTCTAGGTCTAAAACTGCTTTTTAAGGTGTTTTACAATAACGATATTTCATTGAAGTATATTTCCAAGACCAGTCAAAAGTAACAGCAAATAAAAATGTCTTTAGTTTAAATGCCAAGATAGATTGAGTGGTTTGCACAAGAATCACAAGAAGCCGAGTTGTTAGAAGCCCTAACTCCAAAGACTGCCCGTTGTATCTCCGGCGGGCTGAGCAAGTAGGTTTTGACCTGCTGACAATTGAGAACATATGGAGAACATGGAGCACAACTATTGAGTGCCTTAAAATTAAGCTGTAAAACCTCAGTCTCAATAAAGAACTTTACAAGACGTGTGTAAATAGTGTAAAATAAGGTGAATGTAGTTGAGCAATCAGAGCCTGTGAGGAGGGGTGCTGGCAGCTCTGCTCGGGTTGAGCTGTGCTCTAAATGGGATATAATGAAGATCTCCCACAAGGAAAACGCTATAATAATTGAGACTTCAGAAACGAGGACTTGGATTGACAGTTTCAAATCTTCTTTACTGAAACTCAACCTGTCAATATTTTGTCGGTGGCAGCTAGACTGTCTGTTGCTCGAAGAAATCTGAAGATCTTTTGGGTTATAAGGCTACATTTGGAAAACAAGTGGTGTCTTTTGCTGTCATTTCAGTGGGCTGTGGATCAGGATTTTAATTAGTGTGTCTGCCTTATAAGTCTTTGCTGTACTATTCATTATGTCGATGGCATTGCTGTCAGCCTGGTAGCCCCATGTCACAACTGGGTCCTGTTGCTGTAAGTGAGATGTAAACAGTGGTTTGCCTGTAATTGGAGGGCAGGCAAAAATCCATTCCAAGGTTATCTTTCTAGGTGTAGCTATGATGAGCTACAATTACTAGTTTTTTCAGAAGCTTAGAAGATGGAATTAGGCAGCTTATGCATAAAATGTGCTTGTTGTTGCTTGGCAGTCGAGTGGTGTTTTGATTTTAATGGAATTCAGAGTATTTGCATTATGAGGTTAGAATTGTTTTAACGCTCCATAGGGTCTCAGAGGTAAACTGAAGTCTCTTGACAGGAGCGGGTAAAAGTAACGCCTTGAAATCTGTGTTCACATCTAGCATGCTTTAAAAACTTTCACAAAATAGTGTTATCACCCATCAGTCTTGGGTTGTAGGGCCCTGTATTTAAAAGGGTACAGAAAGTGATAACCAGACTGCTATTAAGAAGTTGGCTTTAGCCCTTCTACACAGGTTCCTAGGAGGAAGAGCAGAGAACAGGACATTGGTTTCGACAACGATCATAAGCGTTGGTGGCCAGAGCCACCATTGCAGGAAATGAAGAGATTTTATTAGGCAGTTGCTAAGAAAGTGTTCCTCTTACTTTGAACTCTGTTTAGCTGCCTATTGCTCATTGCCAAAGAGACTTTCCACGATCGACTGACCTGTTGGGTTAAAGAATCAGAGAGTCGGGAGATAGAGGCTGGCAGAAGCTGATTGAATTGCCATGTTTACTGCAGCTGCTCAACAACTTCCTTGCTTTGCTAGCAAATTGAAAAGGTTAAAAATGCAGTTTTAAAATTATGTGCACCTGTGTTCTCAAGTCTCAGTGGGAAGTCACCTTCTTAATCTGTTAAGTGCACAGACCCAATAATTTCCACTACCTTAATACCCATCTCCCAGTGTAATTTTCGGTGTGCCTTTCACGAGCTGATAATTCTTGGGCTCATAATGTTGCTTTCAAGCCTTCCTTCTTTCAGATCTGCCGAGGAATGAGTGAAATGAGTCAACAGTAGAGGTTTTTTTAAGCTTTCTTCAAGATTTACACCAGCTTCCTGACAGAAAATGTTTGAATTCTTTTAGTTCGATAGAAATTAAGGATGTGCCAAATAGTGGAGTCTGCATATATGCAAGATATGGAACAACAAAGCTTTTAAACCTTGCTAGCTACGAGGTCTCTATAAGGCCACGTCCTTCTGGTACACTGTGAACATAGTTCTTTTTACATTTAACAATGTTTAATCACAAAATACTTGAAGAAGCTCCGGCAGCCTCTGTGTGTGCAGTTTTGTATGTGCAGCTGTACTGCCTTTTGAATCTCCTGCCTTGCAGAAATTGTTGTTCTGTGACCCAGGCAGTCGAGGGGGAAACAAAACTTAGCAGGTCCCAGCACAGGCTGTGGGAAATCTTGCAGCACATATTGTGTGACTTACCTTGGATTTGGTTTTGTTAGAGCCCTAGTGAGGGAGGACACTGGAAGTGGTAGTGGTGATGGAAGAAAATACAGAGAGACAAACTGTGGCCGAAGAATCCTTTATAGAGAGAACGGTGCGGCTGGGACCTGTAAAATCAGGAGAGAGAATCATGTGAAGTGGAGCCTTTTTATGGAATTGCTATGTATCATTTGTGTAAATCAAAGACTTCAGGGTTTTCTTCAGTTTCTCTCTGTTTTTTTGATGCAAGCTGATGGGATTCACACAGCAGGGAAAGTCTTTGATCAAGAGGTGCCCCTTTTCTGTGCAGTCCAGCCTGTGCCTTGTTTTGACTCTGGAAGCTTAGGGGTGGCAGTTAGAGAAAACGAAGAAGTGATTATTGGTTTAGCCAGCTTTAATTAGATTTTTATTGTGCTGAATAAGCATTTATTAAGGTTGCATTCACTTTGCAGTAAGAGGGGTGATTGCAGCAGACAGCCCTGTTACTTTGACCCAGCTTTCCCAATTCCCAGCCCTAGTGAAGCCAGAGGCTGTTAAGTGAGGCTGTCAACATGGGTGTTGGGTGAGTATTACCAAACCCCTGCTAAAGACAACTTCGCTGAAGCTCCACTGCTGTAATGCCTGATCGAGCTGGTCTGCAGCCAGCTCAGAAGGTCTGTGTGTGCCACAGTCACATTGCTCAGTGCTGTGTAGATGTGGCCTGAGTGTCACTTGGTGTCACTTCCTGAGCTAGAACCAGATGAAAGCAGGAGAAATCTGGGGATCTCAAATAATCTAGAGAGGGGCTTTAGACAAGGACTTGTAGGGACAGACCAAGGAGGAATGGCTTTAACCTGCCAGAGGGGAGATTGAGATGAGCTCTTAGGCAGAAGCTGTTCCCTGTGAGGGTGCTGAGGCGCTGGCACAGGGTGCCCAGAGAAGCTGTGGCTGCCCCATCCCTGGCAGTGTTTAAGGCCAGGTTGGACATAGGGGCTTGGAGCAAGCTGCTCCAGTGGAAGGTGTCCCTGCCCATGGCAGGGGGTTGTGACTGGATGAGTTTCAAGGTTCTTTCCAACCTAAACCATTCCTTGATTCCTTGATGCCTGTGGGGAGTTAGCAGGCGTTCGTGGCTGAGTATCTTCCCCAGGATGTTCACGTTTCACGTCCTGCACCAAGCCACTTCAGTTTGTGTACCAGTGATGTTGCTTATACCAGTTTTACACTTTTTAAACACTATTATTGATGAGAAACAGAAAAATATGTTATAAATTAATATCTGTACACATAAAAGAATAATTTTCCATATGTTTAATTCAGCAGAGAATTATAAATGTAGTGAAGAAATACACTATAAAGTATTTATAGCATAAATTTAAACCTTAGAACTTGAAGCTGTTCTATCTCAGTGCTACAACTTATTTTCTGGGTAGGTTTGTAGTTCAGTGTAATTTGGCTGTTTCAGTTTCCCTTTCATAGGGTGGTGATACAGTGTATTTTCTGGCTCACCAGTGGACCATGAGAATTAGTCAGTGTTTGGATGGGACTTTGATGATGGCAGCAATTCTATAAAGTGTGCAAAAACCCTACACATTTTGATCTAACTGCACAATTTAGAACCCAAATGGTTGCATATTGTCAATTTTATTTTATTATAGCAGCACACTTTGAATTTTAGTTAGCAATGTACTCTGAATAATTAATTATTCAAGTAATAATTATCTATTTCGAATAAAACAACTTGATTACTAAGCCTGATGAGGAAAATCCAGTCAGGAAAGAACCCTTTCAAAAACAACAACATTCTGCAGATATCCTTCAATATTTAAAGGGTGAACTATATTTAGTAAATTCTTCTGAAAGGTGGGGGGAAGTCGAACGGATGCTAATTTCCTGTGTCATCAGATTTGTGTATTTGTGTCAGCAGCATTCCTAAATCACCATCTACTACACAGTCCCCATCTACACCAGCAGTATTCATCCACAAGGCAGTATTCAACTGGGGGGCTCCTGTTCATCAGCAAGCATAGTGGTCTTCTTTGGGGTCCTGTCTTTTGCTTCTCATCGATTATTTAATATCTGATGTGTGCCTGCAGTGTTTGCTCTGCTCAGATATTCTGCAGTGAGCAGAGAACCTTGCTCAGCAAAGGAAACCCTAAAGTTGTGGCATCAGTGTCATTTTCCGAGTGGCACTAATTTAACCCACAACAGCCAGCCTGTGTCATTGTAGTCCACAGAAAGAAATTCCCTGGCTGCAAGGAGCACTGGAGTGACTCCAAGGTACTTGTCATGGTCAGTGGACAGTTTTGATGATGGTCCTATCTGAAAACTTCTGGTTTTCTTTGCGGCTTTTGGAAATACAGCTCAGCTGCCACTGGGAGAATGTAGAGGTCTGAACCTTATAGGAAACCTGGCGTTTAGAAACCTTAATGCACAGATGCTGTGCTCTCTTCCTGCAAAATCCTGCTCTCTTCCCTGCTGCCAGCCAGCCAGGAATTCACGTATGTCTGTTTTGCTTTTTCCCTATCAGTGGCAGTTGTCACTAAGAAAGAGAGACATTCAGTTAATCCAGAGAGAAAGCTGTTTCGCATAGGCAGTTCCTCGGACTGCTCAAAGTGAGACTGAACCTCCAAGAGCCAAACTTGAGCTCCTGTGTACATTTTCCTGCTTTCTTTGAAGCTGACCCACAGATAACACTGGAGGCACTAACACTTTGTTGGTAAACAATGAGGAAAAAGCCTGCGGAGTGATGATTTACTGTTTTCTGCCTGCCTGAGGTTTGTCTGCTTGATGCAGCAATCCACACTGGGTGAAGCTGTTCCAAAAGCACATGATTCCATATGGTTGGGATTTTGTCAAAACATTTCAGTTCAGCAAACCCGTAACTGCCTGTGAGGGTGAAGAGTTTTGATCATCCTATTTTTCAAGATGTAAACCAGTTGAAGAATTGTCTGTTTTTAACATCATAACAAAAAGTTTCATTTCCCAGTTTAGAGCAACTCCTGCTTTAGAAATTGGCATTAATTTGCGCTTCAGTGAACAGCATCTGAACATGTTCAGAAGTCAAAATAAAATATCAAGGTTTAGACATCTAATCTCAATAATTTATGAGACAAGACTTTATCTTCCTGCCTAGCACTCCAGAATGAAGCCAGAGCCCTACTCCTGCAGAGAGGGAGCCATAGGGAGGCAGTGGCAGCATCTTCATTTTCTGCGGAGCACTGAGGGCTTGTTCATTTTGCTGCTGGCTGCGATGTGAGTATAAACTGCTGGATCAGGTTAGCAGACCTGTGGCTGCTTTGCTCTCTCAGCATTAGCATCCTAAAGAAGTGGTGCAGAAGCGCTGCAGCAGTGTTGCAGTATAAGAAGCTGCTTTAGGGACACGGGGATTTGACTGCAGAAAACTCTTCTGGTTCTGGGGTGTGTCTTCTGCCATCCCCAGCCCACTTAGAGCCATCCCTGTTTTGACTCTTGGGATTTAAGCTACGCAGTATTTGTCTACCTCTCTGATTAGCTCTTTATTAACAGAAAATCCTGCACCTCAGTGTCTGAGTGACATGAGAAGGGGATGTAATATTCCTGTATTTCAGTATTTTCACCTTTTCTTCCCCAGTAGTTTTGGACTTCCTATTTTCTGTCGGCAAATATAAGAAAGCTTTTGCAGAGACTGTGCTGAGTCTCATGATGTGGTTCTGATGAGTGAACATTCTTGGTTTTACTGACTTACACAGGGCAAGACTGAAAAAAACTCTGTTTCTTTTTATGTGCCTGAAAAGGACATTACTATTTATGGTTTATAAGAGGAAGACAGCAGTGTATTTAAGATATCTTAAGACATTAGGTAACATTAAAGAGCCATGTGAAGATTCAAGTATGCCTAGGAGAAAAGAGAACAGCAAGTAGCTTGTGTAGATACCCGCACATAGCTTTTTAAGCCTTTGAACTGTTTTAGGTACAAAAGACACCCCTATTTCAAAGGCCACCAGGCCTTCTGGTGCTCTAATTCTCTCTCAAAGACCTCAGGTAACAGAATTCACACTAGAGAAGGCAAGATTTTTCCTAGATTCATTTACTGGGGCAGAACATCCTCTAAGCTGATATTATTTGGTTGAAAAGCAATGCACAGGTAGTTGAATTTAGGACACAGTTGTGGTGAGGGGGAAGAAGCAGTTCCTTTTACTCTACAGCTACATTGTTGGAAATAAAAGGAAGTACCACAATCCACAGTGTTTACTTTGGGTTTCCATATTAATGCAATAAAATAAATTGCTTATTGATCACCTTGAAAATGACCGATGAGTCAGTCCTGTGTGTTAGGTTACTCGTGAAAGTTGTGCTTATATGTCCCCTTGAAGGTGAATCTTTATGGAGTAATTGGAAGCTGGCTAGCTAGCTGTAGCATTTCTTCCATAGGCTTATCTTCATAGTACCATTTTACTCACTGATCAGCCAGTCTTTTCCCTCATGTCAATTTGCATGCTGACCTACAGTCAAAGGTGAAGAGACGCATCCCTGCGTGTGAATGAGAATGAGGAGGAACGTGCTCTCCAGCACTTGCTATTTCAGTGACAAGAAGCTGTTCTTCTTTAAGCACTGCTTTAACTGCAAATAAAGGTATATTGCATATCTGGCAAAACGTCAGCAGGGTGACCTTCCGATGCTCGGTTTATGTGCTGTGAAAAAATAAAGAGCTGAGCACATCTCCCGGAGAGCTTTGCCAAAAGGGGTTGATCCCACTTGATTCTACACAGTTAACACCACTCTGCAGTCACAGAAGGTGCAAAGGTCACTTCAGTGGGGGGATCAGATTGCTTTCAGCATGGTGGATTCCTCAGGTGACAGGCAATGTTCTCCTGCCCTGTTGCAGGGAGCTTGTTGAGGATGTGACTGAAGGTCATCCAGCATGGCCACACCTACTGTAGTCTGGCCCTGGAGGGTCAACAGGCGTTAATGAACAGATAAAGAGGGTATGTTCCTTGTCCCAGAACTCCGCTTTGCTAAGCACTCAGCTAAAGACCATACACTATTTAGAATAGCGAGTAGCTCTATGTAGATATTGCACACAGCTTTTCATGAGCCTTTGAACTCTTTCCCACCAGGCACAGGTGTTGTATCCGCAGCTCCTAATCCCCAGTGAAAAGGCCTCAAGTTCTGCATCGTTTTCTTAGAATCACCTTGGAGCAATGCTGCTGCCACTCCTGAGCCCCTCTAGCAGCCTCTCCAACACTTGTTTGTTGAAGGGTGCTTGATTCCTTCCTCTGTATCCATCCTGCAGTGTTTTAGGCATATCCAGACGTGTTTCTACCCCTTCTTGGAGGCAAAACTGTCAGTACTTGTGTGCAGACATGCTACAGGAAGATTTAATGAGATAGTCAATGAAAACATCTAAGTCCATTGTCGATGTTGAGAGAGATAGAGAGAATGTCTTACCCAGCTGGAAGACAGAATTTGTAAGTTACTTGCAGATCTTATTATTGCAATCCTGTCCTAGACAATAATAATGAAGTATTGATGCAAGTTTTGTCAGAGCAAAGACTGCTGGGTTTCATACAGAGGAAAGATCATATCTTCATTTAGTTTTATTAAACTCTTGATACTCTGCCCATGTATTTTTTAATTCACCACAGTAAAACTCTAATTAAGGAACAGACTTTGCCTCCCATTAATATGATACTAAAAAAACATTTTAAAGAATGCAGCATCTGAAATGATCTTAAGGTCCTTTCCAACCCTAACTGTTCTATGATTCTAGCAAGACAGTGCTCGTGTTGCATAGAATGTTGTCACTCCCTTATGAAGTATTTAATGATTTTAAACTCCGTGTAACATCGAGTGTCAGTAGAGTTAAAGGCTCATTAAACTGAAGAGTAATTTCTACAAAAAGAAATAGGAAATATTCTCAGGGTTTTTTGTGTTCTAATTTTCACTTCTTTTGAAGCCTCTGTCAAAATAGCTCATGATGGAAATTCTGCAAATGCAACACATTGATATCTGTCAGGAGTAGAAGTTGTTCCTCCCAGTTTGCTGCTTCCAAAATATATTGAGTTCATTACAGGATTTGACGAGGCTGACATCCAAATACCCAATTTTTCTTTGACTTACAGTGATTTTGTTTTCACTTATCCAATATAGAAACATACAGCTATAGGTAACTGTTCTAAGCATCTTACAGAATACTGTAGGAATGCTCTTTAAACAAGGATTACTTTGGAAAGAAAATGTTTCCTCAGAGGATGCTAAATAAACTGAAGTGCTGTGATTGAATTAGGTACCACATGTTGGAAAGTCAATGACTAATGAGATCATCATTCCAGATTAAATCAGGGCCTAAATCAGCCACATGTTTCTTATCTGATTCAGACAAAGAACTTCAGAGAGAATCAGTGCAATCTTTCTTGAAGGATGAAAAGCTGTTCTCCTGTCTCTAAGAAGAAAGAAACACAAACCAAATACAAAATTAGATTAATTTCCTCCCGTGAGCAATAATCTACCCATTTACAGAAAAATTGGGTGATATTCCCTTCCCTTCTTTTCCTTTCTATCTGATGAAGACTGATCCGTAAAGCTGGAAAACAAGATTGACTGCAGATTCTGCCAGCCTCAGGTTAACCTCAGGTTTTTGCCACTTGGGTGGGTCGTTTTACAACTGCATATTCACATGTGCAGAAGGTATTCTCTGGGCAGTCTTAGAGACAAACATCGAGACTGGCATTTTCTTCATTATGTGTGTGTGTGTGTTGTGACTGAAAGTCTGGCATTGGAGATAAAAACGCGGTGCATAAACGGTTGCACAGCAGCCCGTGTTTAGGAACCTCAAGGCTGCAAAGCTACAAGCTCAGAAGACAGGAAATGCCAGGGCATGTAAATGGTAACCTGTGCTCACATAATTAAAGAGAATAGCATAATTCATAGGCTCAAGTGCTGAATTACTGCTGCTCTTCCAGCCTTTTATCTGACATTTTCTTCTTTTTGTGACACCAGCTTCATAAGTCAGATGCCATATTTAAATGGGTTAGTCCCTGGTTGGTTTGTTGTTCCTTAAAAAGAAAATAAAGAATATGAAAAATCCCTTCAAGGGTGTCATGAAGCTGATATACAGTTCATCAGCATGGACTAGAACAAACCTCTGACACGAGGGTAATGGACTAAGAGCAGAAGACTTTCACCATCTCTGTGGACCACCTGCTACTTGGAGATTAAACAGCCAGTGGCCCATGGCATCTGCTAGGAACAATTGTAAGAGCTAAGCCTCTGAAGACTTTAATTGCTGATTGCTTTCAATAAAGATGAAATCTTTGAGGAATGGAGGTAATGAATTATCCAGAGGTGGCACTGAGTGTCTTCAAATCGCATTCTTTATGGTTCAATCAAGTACAGGTGGGTTTTCCCAGGGGACACTTGAGCACACCCCTGGGTGTGGGACAGTGCTCAGCTGGATTTCAAGCTATTGCTCTGTACATGGAAGGTGTCCCAGCTTGTCGGTGAAAAGGATATAAAAATGTACTTTAACAAGCAAAAACTGCTGCTTCAGGTTACTCATTTAAGCTAAAATTCCCTTACCTCTATTCCTCAAACCAACAGACTGAGTGAGCCTGAAGCTAAAACTGGAGGCAGTAAATTCTGCATAACAGAGAACCTGTCAGGGACTGGACAAAGCTTCTTACAGAGGGAAATGAGCAATCGTAGAATCATAGAATAGTTTGGCTTGCGAGGGACCTTTAAAGGTCACTAGTCCAACCCCCCTGCAATGAGCAGGGACATCTTCATCCAGACCAGGCTGCTCAGAGGCCTGTCCAGCCTGACCTTGGATGTTTCCAGTGCTGCCAGCTAGATGCCTGTGGCACAGTTCAGATAATCTAAATTATATTTGGAGCAGGGCTATTTATTAAAATCCATTGTTAACTTGGTTGCCCCCAAGAAAGTATTTATTTACAGACATCCAACCCATTCGTTGCCTTGACAGTTATAGGACCTCTCTTGTTTGTAAGAGCTGAGCAAGACGTGCTGTCTCATGGTAGATTGTCAGTGTCTTGATAGGGTTATGAAGAAGAAAATCAGCTCATTCTGAAATCACAGAATTTGAATGTTGGTCTCTAAGCATTTGTAAGAACATCTTTGAAGGGTATTTCTGATGATGTGGGTAATTTTGAGGACAGCATCATCCATAAATATGGGTTAGAAATTCCAAGGGTAAACAGTCTTGTAAGATAAATGGGATTTTTTGGGGTTAGAATTGAGCAGATCAGGGAGTGATTTTTCAATATCCTGGCTCATGCTTTTACAAGTGTATCGGTATTACCTGCAGTGCCAGGACATGAGGGACACGGCGCTGCTCAGTGCCAAACACCAAGTGATGTGAACTGTTGTCGTAAGGGGATTCCCTCGTCAGGGACCTTGTTTCACACCCATTTCAGGCTTGGCTCCTGTTTCCAAAGGTGCTGAGCTGTGCCAGAATGAGTCATGTTTGTACAGTGAGTAGACATCAGCTTAATACAGGGGTTATAATTCTCCGATTGGACTAAGAGCAGGGAATTAAAAAGCTAATTGTTTGCTTCATTTTTTTTATTCACTACATCCAAGCGTATGTTTTAGCTTTTGCTGTTTCTTTGCCTGCTTTGCATGAGCTGGGCCAACCATTGAAAAGCCAGTTGGATTCCAAAACTGAATTAGATCAAAACTAACGCCACACAGAGTCTGGGCTGCATTTCACCTCAGTTGATAGTCATACAATTATTCTACCGTACAGTTGTATTAAGGGGGACAAGTAGTCTTAATTTCAAAATCAATTCAAAATAATCACACTTACACTGTGTCCTTCCAGATTTAGTAACTTCTCTCTTTTATCTCCTTGCATTTTTGAAGGCTAGTCTCTCATTTGAACATTTCAAACTGAATCTGGAAACATTCCGGAGTATTGGTTGTTGACAAATTATTAACAGGTTTGCCAAAAGTTCCTTTAAATCGTGGATTCATTGAAAATCCCCATCCGCCAAAGGTGGTCCAGAGTCCTTAGGCTGGGAAAATCAACCGCTCAGTGTTTTTCAGCTGTGCCTTCTGTATATGAATGTGCTGCTGACTTTGCACACCCAGAACACAGGACTGGTCACTAGCATTAAAAAGGGACACTAGTGAGAAGAAAATAATCATAGGCCCTAAGACAACAGAGTCTGCTGCTGCTGTGACAGAAGATGCTGTCTTTATATTTAGTGTATCTGCACAGGGGTGGAAAAGCCCTGGAAGAGCACTTTTGACTCTCTCTTGTTGGGATAAGTCGCTTGATAAATGTCATCTCTTCCGTGGAAGAGCTTTTATTTGCCTGCTAAATGTTCAGACTTGTGTGTTTGCCCTGTTGCTGGCCGCCTCGTGCTGCTGCACTCAGTACTGGGCAGCTCTGTTGACCTAGACTGCAGCGCACTGATCATTCCTAGAGGGGAAAACAGCCTTTTGGGAGTGAAACGGCCCTTCCAGTGTGTCTTCCTTGTGCGTTCCACAGGACAGAACTGGTAATGGGACGTCATGCATGAATATAGTGGTGGATATGCAGAGCCGGCTGCAATTAGCCCTCACTGAGGCTTCCAAATAGGGGTGAGGATGCAGAGAGGAAGAAAAACACTTTGTCCTGTTTTGAGCAAGCTTTCCATGAGAGATGAATCTTTCACCCATCATACTACCATATGCAGACAACTGCAATTATGCTGAGGCACCCAGCATCGTCCTTTACAGTTATATTCATTTTTATTGGGGGCAATTGATCTCCAGTCATATTTTTGAAGGAGAAATGTGAGGAAGTTAGCATGTTTGCCAGGGATTGTTCACGCGTGACCTGAAATATGGCAGCTCCCTTTAATGTAGCATCTCCCAGGGGAGCGCTGGCTATTTCAGACTCATCTCTCATGGTATTGACATCCATGCAGTCTGAAGGGAGCATTTGTACCTCCCTGACATCACCACTCTCAGGTTGCCTTTCTTATTGATGGTATAGTTAAAGTCTCTGTATCATTTTGACGTTTTTAATGGCATAGGCATTTACAGTGTAGCACTTGTGTAAGCTTTAATCAGCTTTCTGTTCACATGTTGTTGCTATTATTATTTATCTCCATTATAGTAACACACAGGGACTATGAAAAAGAGCAGGACCAGACTGTCGTAGGCCTGGGTTCTGTTTCAAAATGCCCTCTCTGCAGCCACAGAAGTGGTTCCAATGATCCTGAAGTGCAGCAGTTTCCATGGCTCTTGAGGCTGCTTTGCCCTGTGTCTCAGAAACAGGATTCACTGTAACACACCAGCTAGGATTTACCACTCTGATGTGTATAGAAAAAGTACATCTTGGTTGTTGAAGCCTTTGTTTTCTTCTACTTGTTAGTTTTCTAACAGGAACTACTAGACCCTCATCCCACAGCTAGTTACACACTTGAGTAGTCTCACACACCAGTGGTCCTGTTGAGCTCAGTGGAATTACTTGTTTGAGAAGTACTTGGATTTAGCTTATCATCAACTCCGTATCTGCCTACCTCTGTAAAGGTACAGAGGCTAACACAGTGCAGATGTATGAGTTATCTCAATATAGATAATAATGTCCCAATGGTAAAGATTTCACTTGCAGCTCCACAGATTGTCATCGCAACATGGGACTTAAAGGAAAGTAGGAAAAGAAAGCCAACAGGAATTAGTAAACTTTGAGCAACAAAGATCTTATTTTCGTGTGAGATTGCTGCAGTGTAAAGTCAGGTGAGGATGGTATTTCAGTATCACAGATTTTACACTAACACGTTGCCAATGAATTATACTCAATTCCCCTTGCAATTAAATGGCAGCGGATGAATTAATAGTGCATGAAATGAATAGGGTTTGAACTGATAGCTGCAAGCAGAAAACCTTTACCATCTGAGGGAAAGACTTAAATCTAGAAGAGGCCAACTTGTCATTGTGTATGTAGGATCCTGTCCCTAGAGGCACAGCGGGATGTTCACCTTGGTTACACACGCACTATGTTCACCTTTGTTAGATACACATACCATATTCACCTTGGTTAGACACACATACCATGATTCTGGTTTCAAACCGTGTAGAGAAATGCAGTCAAAACCTGCTACTAGCTGTAGGAACATAAAAAGAAGGCTAACAAGTGCAAAGGCTGCATCGGGCATTGTAAATGAGACCTGGCGCAAGCCCCATCTTTTTGTAGTTGTATTTTTTCAGTTTCTTCCATGAGCATTCAGGTGTACTTCAATCCTCATTTTTATGTCCTCTCTTTAGTAAATCCGCATGAAATTCACATTCTGAGTAGCTATCTGGTATGTTTTATTTCACAGGTAAAGCATTTTGGCTAGCTACTTTGGTCTAAACATACTGAGTGTTGCAATGTATGTCCACTGATGTCTTGTACTTAGAAGCCTTTGGAAGACTATCGAAGTGCCAGCTGGTTTTCTGGTCACAGCAGGCTTCTTTTATTATCCAGATTCAGGTTTTATGATCTTAAAACCAATTAGAGGTATTTCTACTTTTTCCTTCAGCATTTTGCTCTTCCCTTTGGCTAGATCGTGGAGTGAAATTTGGTACAGGGAGAAAACAAGCATGTGACCAAATATATACATATAGTAAATAAGTGTTCAAATGAGACTGACTTACATAAAAGGAGCTGTGTTTAGGGCAGACACTCTAAATGTGAAATAAGATGCTTGAGCTGATGATGAGAAATGGTTTTCCCTTCCTATAAAAGGTTTTCTTGCTCCTTCACTTTCTTGCAAAGTGAAGACCACAAACAGAGCAGACAAATCTGATGAGCGGAGCACTCACCTGAGGCATTGAAGACCAAGGATATAATTCACATGTTCTAATGAGTGTTATTTATTCCTATTAACCAAATTAATTGCATTTGGAATTGTATTAGCCCACAGTCTGGCAGTCAGGTCTCTACCCGAGGTGTGGTGAGGTAGGAGCCAAGTCCCTGAAGTAGGCAGGGTTAAGTTTGATTCCCGCATTCCACTTCCCCATGCAGAGGGCTGTGGTTCAGATTTGTACCCTTTGTGGAGGTGCAGAACTGCATCCCTTGGTGTTCGAGTTCTGCAGAAAACAAATCAGTGTTTCTGGAACAGAAATTGCTGGGAAACTCTATCAGCTCCAGCAGATTCGCTCCCTGCCCCAGAAGGCTTACAGAGCCTTAGCAAGTGTCTATATGAAATAAAGATGGATCATCTCTTTCCACAGATTCTCAGTAATAATTTAAGACTTATAAAGAGCGAGATTTTGTTTGTTCGGCTCCCAGTGGTGTCGGTGCAGAACTATCATCACTGTTTGCAGCTGTGGGAAAGATGAGGCAAAGCAATAAAGCATCTTGTGTGAGGCAGGACCAGGATTAGGCACAGGGGTACGATGCATGTTGTGTTTTCTGCAGGACATGAAGCCATCTCTCTGCATCCTGTAAGGCCCTGCAGATCCTTTTGGAGACCCTGGAATTGTCTTCTTACGGGTTTATTTTAGCCTTTAACACTTGCTCAAGAAACAAGTTTGTAAGCTGGCAATCAGCAGTGCAAATTGAGTGAAGTCTCTCTTCTTTTGCCATTGAATATCCTCACAGTGACCAAGGAGTAACCTGCTTCTCAAGAAGAAGGACAAAAATATTGCCAAATGAACTGATCCAGTCACCCAGTGTGGGCTTATAGCCATGTACTGTAGGAGAGAGCTATGAAATTTCTAGGACAAGAGCATCAGCATTAAGTCAGTTTTACATTTACCTTGCTAAGTTTGGAAGCAGAGATCCAGGCCTTAGAAGCAGCCAGTGTCACCTGGGGATTAGTGTGCTTGTTAGCAAATAGAGTTTGTGAAGACACTCGTGCCCTGCATGGCTGTGGATTTTGTGCTGGCAGAAGAATTGTTGGTATAATTAAAACCAGCTATACCTGGAAAATGATCTGTAATTGAGTCTTCAGCAGGAATTTTGCCAGTGACTCTGTTCTGATTAGAATGATGATTTTCTTCACCCTTGACATAGCTGTATTGAAAGGCTACTGAGTGGTGGGTAGGTGACCATTTCGGCAAATCATAGAATCCTAGAATGGTTTGTGTTGGAAGGCTCCTTAAAGCTCATCCAGCTCCAACCCCTGCCATGGGCAGGGACACCTTCCATAGAGCAGCTTGCTCCAAGCCCCTGTGTCCAGCCTGCCCTTGAACACTGCCAGGGATGGGGCAGCCACAGCTTCTCTGGGCACCCTGTGCCAGCGCCTCAGCACCCTCACAGGGATAAAATTCTTCCTAAAATCTCATCTCAATCTCCTTTCTGTCAGTTTAAAGTCATGTAAGTTTACTGAGAAAAGCTTAACCTCTGGGTGCTTGCTTTGAGCTGTTTGCTCAGTATGCGTACATCTTAAGTGGGTTTTCTTGCAGGTGCCAGTTGCTGTTTTTCTAGCAAGCCAGGACCGAACTGCTTCTATAATGCTAACTTCCCTCTCTCATCCTGCCTGTGGTCCACACACAAGGAGGAGGGATCAGGCAGGATTATCATGTGGAGGGTTCTCACTGTGCTTTGATGGAAACCATAGGAAACCTCTACCCCATGTCATTGGCTGTAGGCTTTGGGGTCCTTCCGTATCACTAGTACATAGTTTTTTATGTACATACTACTGTTGTATGTACTAGTGCAATGCTAGTATAGTGCTAACTATATCAGCACAGAAATTAGCTGACATCTACACTCCACACCTTCACCCTGAGCCCTGTCAGCCTCAGGAAATCCCATCTCCAGTGTTATTTTCTTCCCTACAATCTCTTTACTCCAAGAAAAAAGCCCAAAACCCCAAAAAATGCCAACAAATAAATCCTTCTTTTGATTATTGTATTTATTATCTTATGGGAACAGTGCAAAGAAACAGCATTTGATGACATTATTAAATCTGCAAGATTTGCGTGGCCATACTGCCTGCCCTTAATTAGGCTGCAGTCAGGATGTGATCCTCTGCAGCTGATTCCACTGTAAATTCATTCCTTCCAGCTATCTAAGAGCACTAAAAAACAGGATATTAAAAGATCTAGTTCCTGATCCAATAAGGGTGTTAAACAAAGTCCTCAAATTTAGATGTAATACAAATGCAGGGGGGTAACTGGAAGAAGTTCCTGGTATGAACAGAGCCTCTGCCTGCTTCCCAAGCTGAGCACAGGGAGCTGGGATGAGGTGCTTGCGATGCACTTTCCTAATCACCCTGGTAAATGACTGTGTTTTCCAGGTTGTGACAGCGACCACTGGGGACCCCACTGCAGCAATCGCTGCCAGTGTCAGAATGAGGCCCTGTGCAACCCCATCACGGGGGCCTGTGTGTGTGCGGACGGGTACCGAGGCTGGCGCTGCGAGGAGCTCTGTGACCCTGGCACCTATGGCAAGGGCTGCCAGCTCGAGTGCCAGTGCCATAATGGAGCCACCTGCGACCACAGGACCGGAGAATGTCACTGTGCTCCTGGATACACCGGGGTATTGTAAGTTCAGTGATGGGTGGATTTTACTCTGCATCATTAAACCCTGCTTTAACCACTTTTAATGCAATGGCAAAATTCACACAGTCTGTGTATTATACACTTCCTTTCCTAGAAATCAGGTAATAGAATTTGAGACTAAGTAAATCTCTTTTTTTTTGCTGCTTATTATACCCATCTGCATAATAAAATAAAATGTAGTGCTAAAGTGAATTTAAAAATCCATTATATCTTCCAGCTTGTACAACAGTTGTACCTGCTCATAATTTCAGTATGCGAATGCAATCTAAATTACAGTTATGTTTTTATAAGCAATTGGACATTCTAGTCATTAGCAGTCCAATGCAGTATCAAATGGGACTTACCATCCCCAGTATATATGACTTTCAATCTAACTGAGGAGGTGTTGCTGCTAACTATATCAGCTTACTATCTAGGGGGTAAATTTTAAGCCTAGCGAGCAGGGATTTCGCAGTGTGACTCCTATTAACTTTAACGAGAATCATGTAGCTGAGTCCCCATCCACCACACCAGTAGGATTCACAAAGCCCGCATATTAATTTTAGGACAGCAAGCAATAGTTCCTTGTTTCACATTGCCCACAGGGTAACATCAGTTCTCATTAGAGAGCTTTCAGTAGTTTCACAAGTAATTATGTTTTTCAAAAGTATTTAAGGGGAGAAGAGAAAGAAGTTTAGAACTTGGTTGGAGATCTGTTACAGGTGACTTCATACTTTTGCAGTCTAATATTATTTGTTGACCTGCGTAAAGGGGAAGGTAAAAAATAAAGACAATATTAACCCTCATAAATAAGTGATAGACCTCTTGAATATTTTATTTAGTACCTGATTTCCTCATAGACTTCTGACCTCAGTCCTGGAAGCTCTCACTGCTAAAGTCTCTGCTGACTATTAGAGTGGTCCCATTGACATTAGTATGCCAGTTCTCAGCAGTAAGTACTTGAAGGGCCAATCCCTGACATGTATGAACATCTTCATCAAGGGTAGTCAGTTAGGGGAAGAACCTGCTGCACTTTCACAATCTGGGGTTATAGGAAGAAGCAATACTGGAAAGCACCAATGGGCAAATGTAGGAGACACTGTTTTTTGCAGGGATTAACCTTACATTGGCCTCCCATGAATACTGAGAGAGACCCAATGAGCTTAAATAGCCTTTAAATGATGCTGAGTCCTTGCCAGTACATTTTACACTGCAAATGTTAACATTTAGTAGTGACTAAATGTATTTAGTAGTGACTTAAATGTATTTAAGTAGTGACTAAATGTATTTAGTAGTGACTTAAATGTTAACACAGTAGTGACTATGTAATGCTTATGTGCATAAACATTACGCACATGTGTCAGCCTTACAATGTCCTGGATCCACTGCATATAACTAAATCCAGCTGAAATTAAAGAAATCTTGGATAATTTGTAATGCCAGATGAGGCTTGCTGAGGTTTCATAATGTACATAAGGACTCCCGTGATGACCTGTGTTGTGGATGTTCCTCATTTACTGTGTTCTGTGAGTTCTCTCCAATGATCTCTTTCTTCTTTCTTCCTTCTCCCTCCGCAAAGCTGTGAAGAACGCTGTCCCCCAGGCAGCCACGGAGCTCAGTGTGAGTTGCGCTGCCCATGCCAGAATGGAGGAGTCTGCCACCACATCACTGGAGAGTGCTCCTGTCCTCCTGGATGGACGGTGTGTACTTTGTTCATACTCATTTAGAGGTAGGAATAGGAAGTTTGTTGTTCACCATCTCAGGAGAAGCCTTCCCTATGTGCTTGTGATGTGTATTTCTTACAAGGCTCTAATAATTCTGGAGCTGGGACCACCTTTGTTAACATGTGCACAGCACTTACATAGACAGGCCTCCACTCTAAGACTGGCAGCTACCCTGTTAAACAGTGTTAAACAAACAGTAAACCAAGCAGTGAGCAACCTGGTCTAGTGGGAAATGTCCTTGCCCCTGGCATGCAGTTGGAACTAGATGAGCCAAGCCAAACCATCCTGTGATTCTATGATGATTCTACTCATTACATTTCTACGTGGGAGAATGTGTCTCTGAATTACAGTTCCTTAAATATTCCCTGCAGCCTTAGACGCTGTTGAAGGCACTGTCCTGTTTCCCCTTCAGGAAAGAGGGTAAAGCGAAGGGTAATTCGGTGGCTTGGGCAGTTGTTAAAGCAGCGCTATGCACAGCACCAGAGACCTGCTTCAGTGTCCTGTCCTTACTCAGGCATAATTCCCATTGATTGCGATAGATTTGCTTGAATCAGGCGTTATACTGGAGAGAGCAAATTGCCCTAACCTTTAATCCTTTCTGTCAAGAAAGCAAGGCCAAACGTTTTAAAAGCCCTCAACTTTATCAATAATGTAATAATTAACTCTCTTGGGGGTTGCCAAGTCTCACAGGTCCACACACACCATTTAGCTGTACTAAATTTCCTGGCTTTTTTCCTGTATCTGACAATTGGTCTCTTGGCAATCTTGCTGGATTTTAATGCATACAAGTGCTGTGACTTTGTATTTTAATATGTGGAAGACCCTGAAGATCATCATAGAGCCGTGGCTTCTGACTGTGGCCTTGCATCTGTAGAAACATTCAAGAGCAGAGAGTGGTTTATGTTCTTTTAGTAGATTAGTAGAGCAAATGCTGCCTCCATTTGATCACAAAGCTGCTTTCAGCTTAAAAGTACCAACCATGAGATTCTGGTGGCTGTCAGGCAGCAGCATGCGAGTGAAAGATTGCTGCCTATAATTTCTGATGAAAGCTGTGTATGGAAAATCTCTTTCTAACTGGAGAGTTGGATTCTCTAACTTGGCCAGTCACGGCACAGATGGTGGTGAAGTTATTCCATTTCAAGTGACAAAGTAGGCATAACTTCTAAGTAGAAGTGTGGCACCTTCTCCTCCACTGGCATTCAGCAGACACAAAGAAAAGATTCTGTCCTAAAGAGGACTGGAGCTAAAGCACAAAGGAAGCCATCCAGATATTTCTGAGGGCTGGTCAGTCCATTCTGGCACTACTCCTACAAGTGATCAATAAAGTGATTAACATAAAAATATCACCACCTGGGGGTAAGGCGCTGGCACAGGGTGCCCAGAGAAGCTGTGGCTGCCCCGTCCCTGGCAGTGTTCAAGGCCAGGTTGGACACAGGGGCTTGGAGCAAGCTGCTCTAGTGGAAGGTGCCCCTGCCGGTGGCAGGCGGGTGGAACTGGATGAGCTTTAAGGTCCCTTCCAACCCAAACCAGTCTGGGATTCTGTGATTCTGATGCCAGTATTTCTCAGGATCTGAGTTGTTCTGTTGTACTCTTCCTTATCTGTATTTTACCAGGAGTTTTCTCTATTTTTGCAAAGTTAAAAGTCAGTAAAGAGGTGAGAAGTCAGAATAGAGCAGGAACTTTCTAGAGGTTCTTCAGGATGCAGCATAGACCCTAAAGAAGAACCGCAGCACTGGGGCTGCACAGCACCTATGGTCGTGTATTCTGGCACATTTCTGCCCTGTTCCTTACAGCTTGGAGTTTCTTTTCTACATTTTAGGGGCCCCGAGAGACATTCCTGAAAAGTGTGTTGTTGGCTGCTCTGTCCCCAGAGAAACCCCAGAGTTAACAATTGATGTTTGAAACAAGCATAACTTAAAATTGAAGAGAGAGATCAAGTATTCCGGGGGAAGAAACTGAAATTATAAGTAAAAGCACTCAGCTTGTAAATGTTGAGATTTTAACTATAAAGGGTCCCTCCAGGGTTTTAATGAAAAGCTGGTAATTCAGTACACACAGAGAAAGAAAAGACTTTTTTCATGCTATATTTTTAACTCTTGGTGGTGGGAATGGTTTGGGAAGTGAGACATGAGTGGGCTGTAAATGAGCAAGCGAGATGGGTTTGCTAGACAGAATTCATTTTATTTCACACCATGGATAGTCTTGCTTTGACATCAGGAATTTTACTTGCTGATTTTGAGGCTTGAGACTGCACGGATGTATTGAATATACCATCATGTTGGAAGGAAAGAATTCTCCCTGGATTTATACTTGGATTTTATTGCTGCTGGGTGAGCTGCAACTTTTATCCTTTCCTAGGGTAGGCTTATTAACAGCAGTTCAGCTCCCTCAGGGGCTTGGTTGCCTGTGGGATTTGCAAGGGGAGGCAGTAAGTTGAATAGGAGGAAGTTCTGGGTTCTCAGGTTCTTCCTTGGATCTGTCATCTTCAAAGCCTGGTTCTTCTATGACTTGTAATACTTCTTTCCTCCTGCTTCCTCCCACCCAGTGCAGCCTCTCCCAGAAGCACAACAAGTTATAGGAGCTGTGTCCTGTGAGATTTTACTGTCCCATGGTTTTTCCACCAAGAGGATTTTGGCTCACAGCAGATGTGGCTGAACGAGTCAACAAAATGTGGCTTCCAGCACACTACAGTGTTGGGCTTTTTCCACTTCTGTGTCTTTGTGGCTGTGGGAGTTGGCGGGTGGTTGCTTTAGGGCCTCATTAACAATTTACAGGTTTAATTCTATACATCTTTCTCATTTGCAGTATTAAATTCTCCAAGCACTCTCAGGAACTAGGGAGGAAAGTTAAATTTAGCATTTACAATGCTTCTCAGAAGCACTTTTGAAGGAGTCTCTCCCTGCTCAGGAAAGCTACGATCTTTCCTTACATGACAGAACATTTGTCACTGGCAACACACCCCGTTTGGGTTCCTGATCCCATCCTCAAGGCTCTGCATCATGGTGCCGTGTTAATACAACACATTCTGCTAATCGCTTCTTCCTCGTTGCCTCTGGGCTTTATGAAGCAACTGTAATTTGTATTTTTTGTCTATTTTTCCTTTTATTGTGGATTTTAAATGTGGGGGTGAGAGAAAATGGAGCAGAAAAAAATCTTTTCTATGCTACAAAATGGTAATAATATAGGAAATAATGTCAAAAGCAGAAGCTGATAAGATCAGGGCTTTAAAAAAGGTGCTGATGGGGTGAACTTTACTGATTAGATGTATAAGCAGCAGGAAACACTGGTCTGACATTTGATCCTCCAGAGAGGGATGGTTTGGATTCCCTTAGTGTACATATTAATGCAAAAAGTATGCCTAAAGAATCTCACAGCTTGGGGGGGATGCATCACAGAGTATTGCTTTCTCATCATTTGTTGATAGAAATCCTGTTCCCTTTGAGACATGCCGAGAGAAAGTATTTATTATCAGGATAAATGGACACTTCCATTTCCAGATCTATAGTGCTGTGTATCACTCAAGTCCCAGAGACACCAGGTTTTTAACACTGTAATCTGAAAGTTCTTGATCTGAGGCCAACCTGTCCATTTAACAGCCAAGAAGCCACCTATCACTGGCTGGGAAAGGCTTGAAGTATCTGTCTTGTGATTACATTGAAGAGCAGCCTCTCCACTTTGGGCTTGTTGATATTGCTAAACTTCCCACACTGTTTTAGCAAGACCCCCAAGGAGTGAAAGCAGCTATTATGTTCCTGGCTTCTGTTCTGTGTAAGTTGTGTCTAATACGTGTCTTGTTCACAAGGCAGAGCCCTTGGGGCTTGGTTGGGAAAATAAGACTTCTGAGGGATTAAACCAAAGCAATAGCAGGGACAGAACCCCACTGTTCTTCTTAGACACTGTGCACTGTGCATGGCACTGACCGCAGCCCCACTTGCTGCAGTTGCCAAACATTTCCCATTATAGGACCCCATCTTCAGATCACAGCACTGCCAGACTTGTTTTGGCTGAAGTTCCTCAGCTGAATGCCAGCCTCAGATTTTGTGTTTGTCTGCATGAAAAACCATTCATACAACTTCTAACGAAGTCTAGGGAAATCCCTGTAAGGCCTTGATACTTGGTAGGGACATTATGGGATACCTGGGGGAAAACCACCTGAATTTGGCAGATTAATTCTCCAAAGACACAGCCTTTGGTAAGCATTCTCTACCTTAGGGCTGAACAGCTGGAATAAGTCTTGCCCAGCAGCTGCTTTTCCTTATGAGCACTGCCAGAGAGCGCAACCAAAAGTGACAGTTTGTCTTTTCTTGACTTTCAGGGATGGTTAAGCAGGGAGGGGATGGAGGAAACAGCTTAGAGATGGGGATTTGGTGGAAGGAGTTGGCCAGCAAAAAGTGGAGTCGAAGCAGATCAGGGACTGAGATGTGGCTCCAAAGCTGGGGATTAGGGGCTGGGAGGATGCTGGATGATGCATCGACGCAGTGTTTGGGGATTAGGCAGATATTCCACTACAGAATCACTTTTTCTGGCCAAGGCTGCTGTGCTGCTGATGTGGACAGTCAAATTGCTTTCATGTCATCACTGGTGGCTTTCTGCAGCTATCCCAGTCTCCTGTTCCTGTGCTGTCCTCTCCACGTCTTAGACAAAGCCTTGGCAGGTACCATTCTGTGCTGCTTGAAGAGGTGAGGCTGGATAAGGGTAAAGGGATAAAGTAGGCAGGATCTGAAAAGCAGCAGAGGACTTCTCCAGCAGCTATATTGAGTCTTCCTTGTGTTTGGTTGAAGCGGGGCTGTCTGAACAGTGGAGATCATTGTAGTCTATCACAACTAGCAGAACTTCATCCTCCTGGTGCAGCTATTCCAACAATTCCTCTCTTCCTAAGAATTCACTTAGGTTTTGAGATTGTCTTTAGCCCATCTTAAACAGAAAGAATATTGCCACTACACTTACGTCTAGTTTTAGCAAGAAAGGCAATAAAAATCCAAGCTGCATATAGACATTTACTGCATTATGAATGCTGACTGAACTATTGCTCTTTCTCCAACCTTACCAGGGGCTGGTGTGTGCACAGCCATGTCCTCCTGGAACATTTGGAATTAACTGCAGCCAGGACTGCCCGTGCCACAACGGAGGACACTGTGATCCTGTGACAGGAAAATGCATCTGCACAGCTGGCTATATAGGAGACAGGTAAAACTCAACCCCAAAAGCCTTTAGTTTTAACCAAGGATTGGCAATATTTATACCCCTTCTAGAACAAGCTTACTCTCTGAAAAATGGTGGTTTGTTTCCATTGTTCCAGTTAGGTTCACCCTTCTGAAGCAGTTCAAGCGGTATAAATGTGGTAATGTTACTACATTTTATTAGCGCTGCTCTTCACTTACAGGTTTTTTTTTTTTTTTAATATAACTTAAAATTTAATGGATTGCATTTAATTTAGATATTTACAGTGATAAATTTAATAGAGAGCATTGCATGTTTACAAGATATGTAAATGAACTGTATTTATACAAATTAATATCCTTGAGAGTGAGCAAGGCAGCAGTTTAATGCTTCCTTCAGCCCCTTCTGTGCTGCTGCAGCACTGATCCGTCTCAGGCACCAACAAAAGGTGATAAATCCTCAGAATTTATAAACCAGAGCCTTCACCCATAAATCCATCAGAGGAGGTGATAATATTGTTTTACAGAGGTGTCGTGGATTCAGCAAAAGGACTACGCAGCAAAGTCAAGGTGGGATTGCAGCACCCGTTGGCTTAGCCCTGCTCATTGAATTTCTCGTTTCTTGTTTCATTGTATAATCATCAGGTCTTTATAACACACAAAGAGGCTGACCTTCAGGGCTCAGAAGGCTGTGCTCTTCCCCATTAAACGTGGAAGTTCCTTGATTCCATTTATCGACAGTGATAGTTGGAGGTGGCTCTTGAGGTGACATCAAGATTTGCATGTGGTTGACTATGGTGGAAATATGAATTATTTCAAGTAAATTTAGTGGAGAAGACATCAGTGTGTCTCTCTTTGCCTGTCCTCCATCTGGAGACAGTGATTTCAGCCACTGGGTACCATATAATTATTATTGCTAACAAAAGCTCTCTCGTTCTCTCCTTTTGGAGACAATTGCACTTAAAGAAGCGACTGTGCAGCCTGGACACTTACACTGGTTGACCACATGTCAATTTCAAGTTGTCTCCATGTCAATCCCAAGAGCTGGCCGTGCTCAGGAAGCTAACACAGGCCCTCTGTCTCTCGGTCTCCTCATTTGATTATTGCAGACCTAGGCTGAGTTCTGGCTGTAGGTGAATCAACAGTGTGAGAGCTGTCTGGAGCTCCCAGCAGCAGCCCAGTGCTGAGCCAGCTTCTTTGCTCAACTGCCAATATAACTCATGTTGGGAATGAGGAAAGGAGGTGGTCAGTAGCAAACTCACCTACCCCTTCCTGGAGCAGGGAAGTAAAAGGTAGACCCTGAAAGGAGAGGCTGAAGAGCAGAAGTGCAGGTGGGTGAAGGGATGAATGAGTTCAGTGAACTGTCAGTTTGGACAGCTTTTCTAGCAGCAGGGAGAAGCTTCATTAGACTAGAAATTCCCACCTTTCAAATTGGTTCTCAGAAGATTAAAACATATTTATCTATCTGTTTTTAATCAGCCTTCAAGTAGGGAAGTGAAACCTTTGGCTCATTATGTTCAGTTGGAGTTTGGCCTCTCACTTGGGCTGGGACAGCACGCTGCCTGTGATGTTTTGTTCTCCACAGGCGCACAAACCCTTACCTTGCTGTTGACTACAGCTTGCTGAGGGCACATTGCCCTTTGATTTCAGTGAGGACAGGAGTGGGCACAAGGTCTTTAAAAGCTTAAATTGCTTTCCCTAGTTAGGTGTTCATACAGCATGGACAATGAGACAGAGTAGTCAGCACTGTTGTAGCTTAAAGTCTATTTTACGCTCTGGATCTCGTGCAAGTGTTGCAGTGTTCCAGTGTAATTGCAAGTATAGCAGGAGAATGCTGCTGCACAACAAGGCAGTGTTCTCTTTTAAATCTTCAAAGGCACTGAAAAAATTTTCTTCAGAATAACAGATATTGTGATAACCACAATAAAAATGTAAATACACTTTAGCTACTAAGTCAGTAAGTCTTAAATAATGCTACAGTGCATCGTCTCGTGCAGAAGAATGTCTATTTAGATAAATATCTATGGGGATAAAATGGTCATAAAGGTCCATGTAAGTGTAATTGCCACCTTTGTTCCTACCTGTTCTCCAGGAAGGAGGTCTGCACTGAGAATCTAGGAAATCAGCAAGCACTATTAATAACTCGAGGAAGCTTTGTGCTCTGCTGAAATGACTGCCTGTGTCACGTAAATGTATGTTTTGCAAACTGGAAAGGAATAATAGCAGAAGCACAGTTAGAAGCTGAGGATGGGGTTTCTGAGAGTTCAGCAGCTGACAGGAAAAGCGAACATACTGTTTGAACTTTGTTTTCTATATTGCTGTTAAAACTAAAGCTCACAGAACAAATACCACGTTTGTTATAACTCTGTGAGCAGACTAATTCTCTCGTTGTTGTGTTTGCATCTGCATCTTTCCTCTACAGGGTGCCAGTCTGCAGGTTAGTGTGTTTTGGATGGCTTTTAGTATTTGTGTGTGCCACGTAAATGTAGCATGGTTTCAAAATAAACAAACAGAAAAGCCTAAAATACTTTACAGCATTATTCTGTGAAGAAGAAAATATGTGGAAAGGATGTAGGTGTGTGGGGAAAGTTCATCTGTTAAACAGGCTGTCTTATGTTTAATATTTTCTGAAATTGCTTTCATTAATTCTACAGGTGACAGCCATATTATCCTATCCCAACCCAAATAATTATAGTACATATTAAAGTGCAGTGGATATTGTAATACAAATGTCCCCAGATAGGCAGAAAGCAATGTAAATTAAACAAGAAACATAACTAGGGCTTAGCAGCTCATTTTGTAATTTAATTGAACAATGTATCTGGCTGTTAATGGTGCTGTGGACACATTAGATTGATATGTTGCAAAGGAAAGATGTTTAAGTAGAAAGCTAATTCCTGCTGTGATTATTCTTATGTTCCAGAGGAGTCATTATTAGTATTCTTTGTATAAAATTCATTAGTGGTAGCTGCTTGATCTCCAAATAAGTAAGTTGGTTAAATTGTTAGTAAAAAAAGGCTAATTATGTAAATAGATTAGGTCGTCAATATTTCATTTCCGGATGCTTTTCTCCCTGCTAGGTAATGTTTCATCTTCTATAAATATAGAATGATATAGTGCACTATTGACTGAGTATTCATCTCAGTGAGTACAGTGCTCTCCTGCTAACTGGTAGATCTGTGTACAGCAGCAGAGACCTAAGGCATCTCAATATGATCTTCATTGCATTTCATTTGCTCTGAGTGTTTCAGTCCTAATGTTATCCATTCTTTGCAGGTTACTTCCTTTGCAGCTGAACTTCCCTGAGAGCAGCACGGAGAGCAGCCAGTGCCACTGGTGATTCCCTGGGCTCTTTCCTGTTTGTCACAGGCTCCTCTCTCTTTGGGTCTAATCTGAACTCCTGAACTTGGATTGTGTGACTAGTAGCTGTGTGGATGCTTGCTGCAATTAAATCACTAGCTAGGCCTTTTGTTTTGTTCATTTATGTTTAGCAAACCGTGATCATCTGAAGCTGCAAAAGTAATGCTGCTGCTATACACTGACTGTGCTCATTGCAGTTTTGCCTGGCCTGCACCACACATTAATCTTTTATTACTGATCATTATATTAACTCTCACCTGCCAGCTGTGAAATGACCTGCAGAAAGACATTTAACAATTGCCTCTATCCACTGAGTTTACAGTATACACTTTAATCAATGCTCAGGATTAAATTAATGCTGATAGGCAATTTCCAATATCTGGCATCCATGCGATAAGGGAATTGCACTTTTCTGGGCTTCTTTTTCTGTTTGTTATTAACTGAAAAGGTCTGTCTGTATTTCACGGTGGATCATGCAAACTGTAGGACTGACTCGTTGCAGAAGTTTGAAACCACTGAATTGTGTCAAGCTCAGAATCAGCTGCTTTCTGTAGGACCTTAGTTGAGCTTTTCAAAGTAGGAAATATTAGGAACGCTGAAACTGGTTGTGTAGGACAATGAAAGAGACTTTTTGGCAGATTCCATCATGTATCCAGTAGGGACATATTTTAAACAGTGCGTGGAAGGTGCAATTTAAAGCAATACGTGTATAGCATTTGCAGGTTCAAATATTAAGAATGTGGGCAATTTTGGAGAGCATACTACACTAAGGAGCGTGAAAGTGATTTGTCTTGGGGGTTTTGTACTACTGAGCATCCCTGGAGTAGGAGATGAAAAGCAAATTTAAGCTTCAGTTACTCAGAACAGACACAAAAAAGACAAAGGAGTCTATTTTCTCTTAGTTGGTATAAATCTGGTGCAGTGACAGCATGGAGGGAAAGTAAAACTACACATTGCTGGAGAGCACTTTACTCAGTATTACTTAATAGAGCACATTCCCTTTCAATCCTCGTTACCACTAAGAGGACCGTATGCTTTTAAAGAAGGTGCATGATCCTTCTGTAATAAAGAGAAAGCAAAGAGATGAGGGTTTTTTTATAAAGTATCTTATTCCCTATCAATTTCTTATGGTTGATGAATGGGATTGTCAAGGTCCAGGAAACAAGAATGCGCTTTGTTAACTAAGGTAATATTAACTAATGCAAATTTTGCAGGATATAATTGGAAAGAGATTAATGCACTTTCAGTTAACAGCACTTTGTGTGCCCAAGATATCGTACCACTCCACTGATATCATCATCCACAGTATATTACTCAAATAAATGAGCAATAATTTTGTACTTCATTCATCAACAGCAACGTCCCTGCGTAAAAGTCAGAAGCAGACTAAGCTACAGCATTTGATTGGATCCTGTCTCACATATTTCTTTGCAGGTGTCAAGAAGAGTGTCCTATTGGGACATACGGCTTTCAGTGCACACAAAGATGTGACTGCCAAAATGGTGCAAAGTGTTACCATGTAAATGGAGCTTGTATATGTGATCCTGGATTTAAAGGGATTTATTGCCAAGAAAGAATGTGTCCAGAAGGGTTTTATGGCCTCAAATGCAACAAGAGATGTCCTTGCAATATTACCAACACTCTCAGGTACGTACATTGAGTCATACAGTAGTGCAGGGACTGGACAAATAAAAGCATTGGGAAAATATTTAATTAGCTACACCTTCTCCCTTTTCTGCTCTAGTTTAAGGAAGAACACAGTTCATCTGGCTTGCAGCCTTTGATTTAAATGACCTTAGGTTTGGAACCATGAGCCTCAGTCCAGCCAGCTACTAAGCATGTGTCTGTTAACCATCAAAACAGTTCTTCTACAGCCTGAAACGACCTGGTATATGGCCTTATACTGTAGCTGTGGTCTTCTAGGCATAAGAATGGTCATATGGTGCCCATATGTATGTCAAATGTCCCACTGAAGTTTAAAAATAGGGATATATTTACTCAAATCCATTGCTTTGTCTCTTTTTATGACATGGGTTTTCCTGTTAGATCCACAGACAGCGAGAGGACTTTCAAAATGAAGCCTAATTTGCTTCAGTTTATGTCTCGTGGCAAATCACCTTGTTGAAAACACTTGAGGCAGATGTATAAACAGACTGAAATCAATATCCCCAAGTCAGCCTATGGAACTGTAACAGCGTTGACATTGCCAAAGTAGACTTCTCCTGCGTGCCTGTTTTTGCTCTTCATTCAGTATGTGTATGTGTGAAATATGCAGGAAAATAAAGATCAGGGAAATACACCTAAAATGGAATAAACCCCACTTAAAAGGTCGGGGTTTGATGTTCTATTCCCTTTTGCTTTTTTTAGGACCTGATTCTTGAGGTTCTCACTACTAAGAGCTAGAGCCGCAAACAGACTTGAGCACCTAACACGAGATAGGTTGAATTTACTTTCCCACTGTAGGCTTGAATAAGTTTTTGAAACCCTGAAAAAAGGAAGAATTTAAGACTCTTCCTTATTGTCTTGTTTGTTATCCTATTTACCTTTTGTAACTTCTTGCCTTGTTTGCTGACTGCTGGAATTGCTATCTGGAGATTCCTCGCTTCCTCACATGCAATAAAGGGAGTGCGGACAGCAAAACCACCCTAGCCTGAGCTATTCTGCTGGACTAGAGTGCCCACTTTTCCTTGCCATGCCTGCAAGGTGCTGAGCCCCTCAGCTCCCACTTGATTTCCTCCTTTTTCTGTCCGTTAATGTTAAGCATTCATAGCCAAGTCAGGATGATGTAGGCTTCAGAGGGAGGTGGGGATAATTGATGCCCAAGCAAATCTGCCCTTGATACGGACATTCTTCAGTTTTCAAGCAGACAGGTAGGGACCTGACTGCCTTGCTGATGATGGCAAACCTACCTTGCAGTCTTGCAGCCTGTGAAAATATAAACGCTCTCCTCAATTATGCATGCAAGCAATCCCACTTAATTTGTGTGCATGCCCACACACGCTCACACACACCCTCCACTTCAGGCAAATCTGTTTGTGTGTTTGAGATAGGCTCCATTTGTCTCA
This sequence comes from Ara ararauna, assembly GCA_028858755.1. Lineage (NCBI taxonomy): Eukaryota > Metazoa > Chordata > Aves > Psittaciformes > Psittacidae > Ara > Ara ararauna. Next base: position 41,439,484 of record CM054383.1, on the reverse strand, counting down.
GTCTTGGAAATAAACAGGTGACCTTTCTTGTGAATTCAAGTTCAACTGTGAATGGTGAGGCTTTGCTTAACTGGAAGTCAAAGCTCACAATGGGTTATTTAAAAGCCTTGTAATTCTGCTGGTACGAGTCCTGTACAGAGAGCTCCAGCTCTGCTGGGTTTGCCTGCAAGGAACCACTGTTTGACACCTCAGAGGAGCTCTGTGCAGCAGGCTTCTATCGCTCCTGATTATTTTGTGTATCATGAAATCATGGCCAAAAAAAGTAATACCTGTAAGGCATGAGCTGAGCATTATACACAGACAGCTAATGTTGTGTTGTACCAAGGATAGGGGTGTCAGGAGTTACTGCAGTGAGCTGAGGTATGAATTCCTGCATGTCACACCACTCTGCAGCACCCACCAGTGTGCAAGGCTAAAACCTGTGGTAAATACAAGCTAAACTGTTCCTCTGTGAAAGCTCTTCTTCATGTGACCTGGAGGGTGAAAATGCACTCTTGGACAGTAGCTGACGTGGTGCATCCTCACCCCAGCTCCTGGCCTGCAGAAAGCTGCTTGTGTGCTTGTTTTCCCATAAAGCTGTACATAGAGCAGAAGGACTGCAGGCCTTCCTGCTCAGCAGGGCTGAGCTTGGCTGCTCTTTCTCAGCTAAGGCTCAATTGAGTAAAAGTCTTTTAAGTGGGGGAAAGCTTTGGTTTTGAGGGTGCAAGAATTCATCCTGGGTTACTCAAAGAGGTGCTCTGGGGGCTTGCCAGAAGATCCTCCCTGAAAGAACAGACTGGCATGATCCAGCTGTGGAGAAGTATGAGGTCTCAAGTTGGATCGAATCCTCTCGCAGCTCTTTTCTGGGCACATGGTCATTCTCACACACCATGTGCCTGGCAGATGCATTTTAATGCCTTCCTTTCCATCACTGCTCCATCAGCTTCACTGGAAGCCTCCTCTGCTCAGATGGTGTCTCCATTTCCTTAATAAATGAGTCTAGTCTCTCCATTGATAAAATCTCCCTTTTCCCTACATCTTATCACTGCTGTTATGGAACAAAGAGGTATCGGCCAGCTGTAGATCACTAAATGTTCTTTCATTCATCCATGGTATTTCAGCTTTCCACTTTTCAATGAGCTCCTTAGAATGCTGTCAATTCCTGAGCTGAAGAGTGTCAGAGTTGATGGAAAATGACCTTCTCCAAAGGCACTCCGTATTCTGAACAAATCTTTCCACTGACTGTTTAACCAGTCCCATACAGTGCGCCTCCCACCCATCTCCTCCCATTCCTCCACTGAATCTTTATCATGACTGGAGCTGGTCTTCCAAAGTGAATCATTTACTGACAGCTCTCTATTTTCCCTAGAAGCAGTTTAAACTGTTGGCTACTTGTAGCAATACCTTGATGTGCAGGATAATTATACATAAACACTGAAAGAAGGTGATGGAAGCTTGTCTGTTTCTGTCAGTGGTTTTGATTCATTTGATTTAGTTATTGGAGAGCTGGAATAGACAGTTTTGAGGGCTTTGAGGAGCAGGTTGGGGAGGAACATTAAGAAATACACAATCAGCTTTTCTATATTCATAGATCTGTTTTAATGTCTGAAGAGATCAGTGTGATCATCTGGTCTGACCTCCTGCATAGTAATGGCTGAACAACATCATCCCATAATTTCTGCATCAAAGCACGCTGAAAGGCACTTTGTACGGAACCTCTGAACATCCCCAGAGTTAGGTAGTTTAGAATGTGTTGGTGACTTGGCCTGTCCTTCCACAGGGAAGGGCACACCTATGAAAATTCCCCTATGCAAAAAGCCCAGTCTGCAGTAGTCAGAAAGGCATAACCCTGGCTTGCTCTTCTGAAAAGTGGAGAGGGAAATGGATAGCTGGAATAGTCCTGGACACTGGTGAGGAGCCAGCATGCAGAGCCATATGCCTTTAGTAATGTCTTTCCCAGGTCAGAGACATGAGAAGGGAAGGAAGACACTGTGACAATGAAATGAAATGGATACGTCTCCAGAGGTTTATCCAGTTATTGCCTCAACTCTGAAAAGTCTGAAGGTCCAAACCCCTTGTACCTTACATGAAGTTTTGCCTTGACCCAAGTCAACAATGTGCTTGGACGAGGCTGACTTAGGACGGACACCAAAAGACAGAAAATTCTGTTAAATAACGTTTAGGGCTGTTGTTAATTAAGATGAGATGACTAGTGCTAGTGTATAAACAGCAAGTCAGGAAATTCACTGGGAAGAAGTCGTTTTGGCTGAAAGATGTGTGGAGAACAAATTCAGCAATTGGAACAGACTGTGCTGTCGAAAGGATTTCTTCTCCCAATTTGCCTGAAGAAAGTTACGCAGTTCCCTCAGATTTCCTCAAAATTAGATGCTTACAAAATTTAAAGGTCAAAAAAGACTTTCTGGTTTTCAGTTCAGCTAGTGAGTTAAAAAAAAAGGGTCTTTTATGGCTGTAAATGTGGGTCAAAAACCAGGGACCCTATTCTAGGTCCCAAACTGCAGCAAGAGCCATAGAACAATCTCCTTCTCCTGTCATGTTGTGCGTGGTGGACCGCTTCGTTTCTGCCTCTACCTGGCCTAGAGCCAGAGAGGAGCGCTTGGCTGCTTGCATTCACTCTAGGGTTTTGACACGGTTCCTTCCTGTTATGCAAGAGATTTGAAGAAATAGAAGTTGTTAAGATTCAATGCACAATACTCATGTATAACACTGCCAAAGTCTTTCAAAAGTGGGTTTGCTTTCTGGGATCTGTTGAAGGGAGGATGGCCTCTTATCCATGCATTCAGTGATCCTTCTCTGGACAAACTGTGTGTATTTCTTGATTTAAGTTTATTAGTGGCATGGAGAAATGCCTTGCATATGCTGTAACCTGTGCTGGCAAAGTGTTCCATGGACTCATGAGACCTAGAGAGGTATCCAGAGCAGGAAGGAAGGAATTATACAAATAATTCACATTTCTAGCTGTATTTCATATTCTTTGCCTCAACACCTTTACCATTACTGCCTCAATGCAATTAGCATTTAGTTCACTGGACAGTCTGGATGCATAGATGGTTGGATCATCGTTTTACAAATGGTAAAAATGAAGGCAGAAAGAGTAAGGTACATGGATAGGATTCACTGACAGGGTTGGGACGAGAACAGCTGGTTAGACATCTGAGTCTCAGCCATCTTCAAGTTAACACTGCCACAGGGCACCTTCATTGCCAAACAAGTGGTTTTGATTCAGGGCATTGTGTTCACTGTATCTGAGAAAGTCTCCTGTGTCTCCTGGCTGGACACAGCCTGCAACTTCATTTCAGACCTAGCTATGTTAACATCCTTTTGCTTGTTAGGCTTCCATAGTACTACAGTGTGTGTTACTGTGTGCCTTGACAAATGCTTTGGAAAGATTTATTCTGCTATTGTCAAGGAGAAGTTTCCCTTCCCTTGCTGTACAGTTTATTCACCAACTGCTGCTACCTATCCAGAACTAACGTTATGGGTACCATAACTCTGGAGTTTAATGTGGAGGCTTTTTTCCTAATCCTACAGTGCCAGCACTCTGTAAGGCAGCAAAAGGTAAATATTTCAAAGCACTAAAAGACTGCAAGTGCTTGGCCTAGGAGAAAAACAGAACTCTGATATGCTCAGGCTGATGACAAAATTATTCTTGCTTCAGTGGGAAGAGTATATGGATGCAGTGACTCAAACATCTGCACTGGACTTTTCCTAGCTCATAGCCTTATGAAAGAGTGGACGAGGCTTTACCAGGGCAGAATATGGTCTCAGCCTTCTACTGGACTTTGATTTGGAGTCCAAACCCCATCTCCTGCAGACTCTTCCACAAAACCTATTTGTTTCTTGCTTCTCATTTTAGTGCATGTGAGCTTGCATGCGTGCAAGAAGGAGACAACCTTGGAGTCGAAATTCTTCCTGAATATAGTATTTTCAATTGAATTGTCACAGGCTGATTCAAACTGCCGTGACCATATATTACCTTTGAAAGATTAAATTCAGCCAACAGGTGGAGTTCTCATGGAAGAAATTCTTTACTGTAAGGGTGGTGAGGCGCTGGAATGGGTTGCCCAGGGAAGTTGTGAATGCTCCATCGCTGGCGGTGTTCAAGGCCGGGCTGGACAGAGCCTTGGGTGGCATGGTTTAGTGGGAGGTGTCCCTGCCCGTGGCAGGGGTGTTGGAACTGGATGATCTTCAGGTCCTTTCCAACCCGAACTATTCTATGATTCTATGATTCTAAGTGTACGATATGAGCAGCAGCAGTGAAAACAGAGAAACAAGAAATCCACTTTAGAGTATTTCTGTAATGTTTAGCTTTCTGCTCCTATTAGGTAATGATTAATAGACGCAGAGGGGGGAAAAAACGAGCTTTTATTATTTTCCTCTGAATGTTAAGAGGTGCTTTGTGAGCAACCATAATTTCAGGGACTGCTTTGTCAGAAGAATTTCATGGATGGTAGTTTGTTAAGCTGATGAATTGTTTTAATTAGTCACTAAAACACTATTTATGATGAAACATATGACACTCACAAAATCCGATCATTCTTAGTCACAACAGTATATGACTAACCTCTCCTACCAGTAATTGCCAGACGCATACTTGGAAATTACGTTTTATGAGGTTACCTTGAAAATTAACATATACAATACTAATTTTATAGGTGTAAAGGAACCCATTCAGTCATGTCTGCAGTATTAAACCAGAGCAATAAATAATCGTAAAGGAAAATAAATAGTTTCTACGAGGCAAGAAAGCAGGAGACAGGTCCATAGAGAGGTGCCACCCTGTGGAACCCTGTTCTGTCTTTATTGTTCTTCTGAGGATAATAAAGAAAATCTGATTTGTAGCAGTAGTGTTCCTCATCTTTCTCACTGAGGGCTAGGCAGTGCTATTGTGGAACAACCTCATGCTGCAGAGGCGCCCAGAGCATGCTGAGCTCTCAGGCGAAGCCTTGCACAGTGTGAAGTCCTTTTCTAAAGATTAGATTCCCTCTCCATTCCCTTCTCTCTCTTTTGACCACCTCATCTCCCCAAACTGGACATCTCCTTGTACTCTCCCCTCCCATCCCCTGGAAACCTCACCAAACTGAGACTTATCACATCTCCGGCCTTCTCTTCCTTCCCTTACCCCTGGCGCCGCCTCAGTGTGGCTCCTGCTGTGGGAAGTTACTGCCTTACGAAAACCTGGGATAAGCTCTTTCTGTTTGTAGAAGAGAAATTAGTGAATAAACTCTTTCATAGCAGGAGGAACAAAGGGGTAAGTCAAGTCTTCCACCCAACAGATACAGAAGGACCAGGCACTGTCCAGTTTTTGGGGCTTGATTCTCTGTTCTGCTTTTCTCTCTGTGTGCTCTCACAGCAGTGTGGAATTGTCTGACTAGAAATGAAAGCCAGAAGATTAATGTTGGGCTGCAATGCTCATTATTCAGCAGAATGGAACTTGACTCATTCCCCTGCACAGCTGAGATTTAGTCCCAGGGCTCCTATTGACTCCTACCCCAATTAATCCCAAGGCTTCAGGTAGTGATCAGTTCTGTTCACTGTGGCTAAATATTCCCTGCAAAACTCTTTTCCCAAGGAGATTTTTCTCTTCCAAAGCACTTTCCTTTCTACCTCTCCCTGCTGAAAAGTTGTGCTGAGGTGGCACTCGGTTTAAAACACAAATTAGAGTAGAATAGGAATAGATTAGATATTTGGAAGAAATTCTTCACTACTGGCACAGGGTGCCCAGAGAAGCTGTGGCTGCCCCATCCCTGCCTGTGTTCAAGGCCAGGTTGGACGGGGCTTGGAGCAACCTGCCCTAGTGGAAGGTGTCACTGCCCATGACAGGGGGTTGAAACTGGATGAGCTTTAAGGTCTCTTCCAGCCCTACTGTTTTTTAGGGACTGTAGTTTTCTTTCAGTCCTCATCTCATTGGTGTCTATCTCTCTCCACTAGTTGCCATCCATTGTCTGGAGAATGTAGCTGCAAAGCTGGCTGGGCTGGACTCTACTGCAATGAAACCTGTCCCCTTGGGTACTACGGTGAAGGCTGCCAGCTGACCTGCCCCTGCCAGAACGGTGCAGACTGTGACAGCATCACGGGGAAGTGTATGTGTGCGCCGGGATACATGGTAAGTGAGAGCTGGGAATAATGGGGCATTTCAGAAAAGAGGAGTTTAATCTGGTTTCAAATCATATTTGCATAAAAGTGGCCAAATGCAGGTAATTTTTCCCTATTCTTATTCTATTAAAAATCCACATATTTCTCCTTCGAGCAGTGTCAATGTTTTACTTCTAGTTTACTCAACATTAGTATTGTAAGTTTGTTACTGTTGTAAGGATAAAGACATGGTTTCCCATCATATATTCTAAGCAAGACAAAACAAAAAAGATGTCAGGTTATTGTATGCCTGGAAGAGCAGTAAAAGAGTTCTCATGGCCTTTCAGCATGTTCCCTGTCAGTCACACTGTGATTTTAATAGATCTTTGAAAATGTTACAAATGATGGAGCGATTTACGTCTTTTCTGAGCATATATGGCAGGTGTCTTTTACCTGAGCATCAGAAAGAGCTTCAGACATTCTGAGGTAAACAAGGATTACATTTTGTAGAGGAGTTAGAAAATGGCTGAAGAAAACAGCTAAGATGAAGCAAAAAAACCCAAAAGTTAAGATAGCCAGGTTGCAGCAGAAGGTATTAGGACATGGATCCAGGTATTGTTCCCTGGTCACCCAAGTGTGAAGTACCTCTTCACTTCAGGAGCACGCCATGGAGGAGATCTGCAGCCTATGCTAAAGAAACAATGCTTCCTACACAAAAAAATTATTTCAAGAGGGAATTCCAGCACGTCTTCATTAGCAGTTGTCTTTCTGCAATTCATGTCCTGAATTTTACACGTTCTGTCCCCACAGGCCTATCTTTGTGTTTTCTATATTGTTACAGTACTTATTAGTTACTATTACTAAGTTTACTAGAAATCAAGCTTCAGATTCAAAGACGTTCCCCAAATTTTTGTATTACAGGGTATTTTTATGATTTTAGATATTTTTAGAACTTTCAGTGACATTTAGCAGCCTCCTACGTGAGCTTTACCCTCTATTGGTTTAAGTTACAACCTCAAAATGAGATTAATAGGTACCTTCAGATTCTAGGGATCATGAGATATGATCTTTTTCTATGTTGGAACTCTTCTGGTTTGCACTTGTGAGTCCTGGTGGACATCTTAACCAACTGCAGTATTTAGAGTTTTCTAGGAAAAATCACTGTCTTATTCTGAGGGGTGATAATGCTGCTGTCATCTATAGGAGAAGGCTGTGCAGCCGTGTGACAAGATCTGTAGTGTGTGGGAGTCCTATAGGAGATCAGTGGGATGCTAAATGCTTTTAGGCTTTTCAGCCTCCCTCCATTTTAAATCCACACCAACTGTCATCTCCAGAACTGTGGAATTGGAGTTATGGCTTAAAGACACTTTTGTTCTCTGCTTCATGTCAACAGCGGAACCTGAAAGTTGGAGCTTCTGTCTCATTTCCAAGAGTTCTGTCAGTGCTGCCTATAAACAGATTTATTTAGGTGTGAGGGGTAGGGCTGTCAAAAGCATCTGTGCAAGACAGTAGTACTTAGAGATGTGAAAAAAAGAAGGGCTTGGAGCTTTGATTCCCTCACACTAACAAACAACAGAATTTATCTTCTCTGTACAGTGGTGATATGCAGGTATTAGCATAAGGTGGAGGAATGAAGGCAGCAGCATGCTAGTAGCAAATGCAAAATAAAAAGAGATCAAAATCCTCTTTCTTATCAGAAATGCTGTTCAAGTCTGCAGCACAAAAATGTTTTGGGACCCTTCACCGTAGACATTTAAAAAACCCCGTATTTTGTCCAATATATATTGCTCCAAGACAGTATTATTGCAGGCATGAAGCCTGGGAAGTTCCTATTGCTTCAAAATAATATTTAATCTCATAATAAAGAGCTTTCTTGCATTGACATTTAAACAGCTTGGTTATTGAGGATAGCTCTATAATCACTGAAGCATATTTAGGCATTAGTATCATTGCTTTCTCATAATATACTATAATCTCTGGCAATTAGTCCATGAGGGGAAGTAAAGCCTTGAAATTGCTAATTTATTGCCTCTGAAGCGTATTTGTCATTCGTATGCATGCCAGAATACTTGAGTTGCAATGGTTCTTTCAAATGCTAGAGAACATAGGCTGTAAAGAAAACTTGACAGGAACCTTTCCTTCCCACCACCCTCTTGCTGTGTGCTCCAGCATCTGGGCAGGGAGCAGCATCAGCGCTGCTTCAACACAGCCTGCAGGTCAGGAGGAAGATGGTGTGGGGCCAGAACCCTCTCAGGGCTTGAAGTGGCTTGTCTCAATGACACACTCCAGACCAGGCTTTGCCTTCAAATATTCATGCCTGCCTCTTGCTGAGGCAATGGGGAGCTTTGCCTGCGGGTAGAATTTTGCCCTTGAATTCAGCAAGCCTGCAAGCGAGTGGCGCGAGTGTTCACGAATGCAGGATGTCTCTTTTGGCTGTGCTGACAACAGAGTGATGCTAATACTGGGCTGAGCTAATTAGCTAGAAAAGCCATAAATTAATCCCGCTTGCTTTTTCTAGCATGAGGTTTGGCTGATGCAGCTACAGGGTCAGGAATTTTGCCATATGATTGGAAAGAACAAAAGTGGGAGCAACATCTATGTTTTACAGAAACATTTGATCTACACATGAGCTTAGCTACCAGAGCGAGCTGAAGGGTTTCTGGGTAAGCAGGAGAGGAAGAGAGTATGATGGGACATGGGATATAACTGCACAATTTAACTGCAAAGGCAGAGAGGCTGGATCCATAGCACTTTTTGGTTATTGGATGCCTTGAAAACATAGTGACAAAGGATTGACAGCCTTTCCCTGACAAAGCACTCCTCCAGCCCACTTCTTTTGCACAGATGGCTTGGTTTCTGACTGCGCCCTGCCTCGGCTGTGTCAGGGCAGCTGGGCTGGGTTTCAGAATGAATCATCTGCCATCTCAGCCAAAACAGGGACATTTTGTTGGGATGCAGAACAAGCCATTAAAAACACAAAGCATCTGGTCACCTTTATTAAATGTATGAAGTGGAAAGGCGGCCATCCCATAGGTTGACACGTACGTGAGCAGAACACTGAATTTTTGGAAGTTAAGCAGATTCGAGCTTTAAAATAAAAATGTACATTGTAGCTGAGAAAATAATACATTATTTATTAGCTGTGACATTTCCAGAAATTCAAATGCCAAGGCTAAATATTGGTGAGCTTGCAGGTTTGGATGGAACTTCAAAACATTCGCTTTTTGATGAGTATTTTGGGTCAGACTCAGCCGATGAGATTTTCATATACCTAGCTCTAAACCCAAATGACACTGTTATAAAGATATTTCTGGGTATCAGTGCAGGTGATTTGTGTGAAATTCTGATATGACTGCTCTGATACGACTGTTCTGGTATGAACTGTGCTCTGATACGACTGTTCTGATATGACTGCTGGCGTCAGGGGATTGCACTATTTTAACTGTACAATGTCTAAACCACAGTGCAGACACTACGTGTAGATTTGATGGAAGAGGTAGCTGAGAAATCAGTGCTCCACAATTACACCCAAACCAGCCTGGTTCTTGGGGGCAGCATACAGGACAATAAAAACAGGATAATTGAAGTGGAGAGGACACAACAAAATCTTCATCCCAAAATCACAGAGCATATCTAGAGCTCCTCCCTACATGCTCCAGCAGTAGAGGAGGCTTGCACACTGCAGGCTTGTTGCAAACCCTGTGCTTGTTGCATCCCACTTGGGAAGGGAGGATAAAGGATATATCAATTTAACTAAGAGGATTGCAGGGAATCATCATTATAAGGATGCCAATAGGGTACTTCCCTGAAACTGTTATTTTTAATGTATTTGAGGGCTGCCTCTTAGTACTCATGTGATGAATTGCCAGTGATGCTTTTCTAAAGAATGGTTTTGAAAAGCCATTCTACTGCCACCTCATTTGTGGCAAGAAGGAATCTGCTAAACACACACAGGGTGTACACAAAGATTAGCCTTAAAAACTAGACAGGGAGATTCTTGACTGGTAAAAAATGGAGTCTTCCTCCCACATGCAGATAGTCACTTCTTGCAATAAATTACTTGGATGCAATTATGGGGGTAGTAAGAGGGGTTATACTAAATTGTACCTTTCCCTCCTTCCGAATCCTGCTTCAAGATGCTCTCTCACAAGCTCACTGAAGTCAGCTGTGCAATAGGGACATAAAAGAAATCAGGATTGGCCGGGTCCTCTCTTCTTTTGTTTTTGGTTCATTTAATTTTATTCCTGTAATTCAATAAACATGGTGAAGAAGGCCAGAGGATATGAATTAAATATGACAGGAGACCACAGGAATCCTGACCTTCTGTCTCACAAGGAAATCTTGAAACCAATCCCCTGCACGTCCCTATCAGCATTCTAGCTACCGAAATCATAAATGCTGTTGCAATGCAACTAAGTTCACCTTCCCTATTGCACAGCTAATTGCAGTTTCCCTCAAAAGAGTGGCTACCTGGAGACCTCACCCTGTGATAGGCCTTTTTTTCTTATGGATGCTTTGTTTTCTTCCTTTGAAAAATGGATTTGACTTCAAATGCTTTCATTCTGTCTATTGTGGCAAGGAAATGTGTAGCTAAAACATTTCTCAGCCAAGACACTCTGAGAAAACTTTAACACTTATCTGCAGAATGTGCGGTCAGCTTTTACTTTGGTGGGCACTTAGGTCCATATTTCACTTCCAGATGACAGAACTTATATTACTTTAAAGAGTTCATCTGTTTATGCTGCAATTTTTTGAAGGCCTGTCTGCTTTTATTGAGCCCTGCACGGTGGCAAGCAAAGCTAGCACTTCATCACCAAAATGAAAGAATCCATTCTGACATTCTTCTGTTCCTTGAATATACTGTAGATCCCATGCAAGCCAATCACAGTACTGGCAAGTATGGAAACTATAGCAGTGATTACCTCTTCCAGAAGTTTTTTCAGCTTTTGGAATGTCACCCGCCTTCCCTAAGACTTTCCAAGGTAGATCCCAGTCCTGTGCATCTGTAGCCATTTGCATCTGCTGTTGATGTTGCATCAATATTGCATTTTAGAAGCATAATAATCAATGCCTTTCAAGTATATTCTTATACAAGTGCTTAACGCATATATACCTCCAGCTGAGCTCAGTAGGAATCTGTGCACTTAAGGACTGAAACACAGACTTAATCTGGGTCTCTAAGTCCGCAGTTTTGTCTGGCATGCCAGAGTTCCTCAACATACTGCTTTCTCTGCCACAGGGGTGCAAATTGCTTCCAAGGTTTACACTGGAGTACAAGTTTACAGCCTGCCTGCACACTGGAGTAGAAGCCAGCCAGTGTAACACGCAATAAGCAATAGCTCCAGTACTGCGTAAAATAAATGTATACTATAGCACTATAAACCTATTCAAATAGACAGGAACTGTAAGACAAGCTTGGTAATGGATGATCTCAGTCAGTGACCCCACACAGTGTCAGGCTAGCCTTAGTCCACCACATGCCCACCCAGGGAGTAAAATGACCAATTTCCCCTTCTATAGAAATGAGGAGAACCATAACTTTGTGTTACTTATAGAGGTCACAAGGAACTTAGAGGTCCAGTCTGTTGAGCATTCCAGCCATGGCTGGCTTCCTTCTGGCACGTACAATATCTCTTGCTCCCTGAAGAAAAAAGTAGAGGAGAATAAAAACAATCTTTCCCTCTATATTAAAAGAAAATTGGAGCCTGCTGTCCTGTCCTACACCTTTAAAATTCTCTCTGTTGTCTGAAAGGAGGAAAAAAAGTAAATAGAAAAGAGCACCTTATCTTATCTTCAATTGAATTTTCCCTGAAGGACTGAAATCCCAGGTAGTTCTGGAGGAATTGCAAGAGTCGTTGCCTGTGGGTGTTTCCAAACACTGAAGGTACAAATTTATCAGATTCTTCCCTCTCTTCAACATATTTGCTTTCATCTTTATTCTGGATGTATCATCCTTCCCCGCTTCAGAAGGAAGCAGGAAAAAATGAATGAGGCTTCTTTGTCTCATAAGCCTCTGCTTTAGTAGTGAAATTACTTATAAATTCCACTAAATTTTTCATCTACCAAATGAACCGAAGGTTGGAGATAGCAAATGTGGTCTGGGGGCTTTAACTCATTTAAATGATCCCTTTCTCTTTGAGATAATTCCAAAAGTACTTCAGTGGAAGCTCATTTCTGAGCAACAGGGCACCTCATCAAAAGGTTGAAAAAGACAAGACGAGGGGAAAAAATCTTCAATAGAGCCTGTGTCCTTTCATCCTTGATTTACGGAGCATATCAGTTACCCCCCTTTGTTAAGAGCTCTTTTCATTTATAGTTATAAAATAAATTCAACCATTTTATCAAGATGTTCTTGTTACCAGCCACCAGTATAAATTTTACTTGCTGGAGGTGAGGAAAAGCTTTTCTGGCACAGCGGTTGTCCAATTAAGTGGAGTATTACAGGCAACAGCAATAGTTTGCCCAGTCTCATTTCAGGAATTACCTAGATGTACAAGGAAGATGCATTTTCTTCTCACTGGTTTCCTATTTGTGTTCATAATCCAATGTCTCAAAACCATTGTGAATGGCTGGCAGTAGTGGCGATGGGTATGAAAAGGGCATCCTCACTACGCAGGTGCGTTTGAGCAGGGGCTGTAGCTGGCAGTAAGGGAATTATTAATTAGTAATAAAAGACACTGTGGAGACCTTACAATAGCTTCCAGTACCTAAAAGGTCCTACAAGAAAGCTGGAGGGGTTTTTATAAGGGCATGTAAGGACCGGACTAGGGGGAATGGCTTTAAACTGACAGAGGGGACACTGAGATGAGCTCTTAGGCAGAAGCTCTTCCCTGTGAGGGTGCTGAGGCGCTGGCAAAGGGTTCCCAGAGAAGCTGTGGCTGCCCCATCCCTGGCAGTGTTCAAGGCCAGGTTGGACACAGGGGCTTGGAGCAAGCTGCTCCAGTGGAAGGTGTCCCTGCCCGTGGCAGGGGGATGGAACTGGATGAATTGAAAGGTCCCTTCCAGTCCAAACCATTCTGTGTTCTTAGGGTTCTATGAAGGAAAACAAGTTGTCCTGTAAGTAGTGGAACTAAAAGAGCCTTGTTTTCCACAGATTCATATTTTAGTCCCCTAGCCTTTCCTTCCCCAATACAGGGACACTGTCTCTGTCTGGTCTCCTGTTGCACTTTCTAGCAAAGGACACTCAGAGCGGCTCATGGACCTCAAATTCACATAATCCCCTCCCTGTACAACCAGGTTAAAGGTGCCATGCATCCATTCCCTAAAAAGAAAGGATTTTGCCTGAACAAAGACTGAATATTAAGTCATGACATGGAAGAAATTGATTCCCATGCTGCTAGACTTGGAGCTCTTTCCTATTTTTTGTTTTTCTCCTGTTTTCCCTCAATTATTCAGAAGTTCTTAGTAGGTTTCATTTTAAGATGTTTGGGAATATCCTACTGTAGCCAGGACTAATTCCTCAGCTAGCCTTTAAGTATAGAGACATAGGCAATGGAAAGGTAAAACCAGCCCAAGGTGAACTATCACTGGTGATGCAAGAAGCAGCACAAGAGGGAAAGTCCCAGCTTGGCTACAGAGAGAACAGCGGGATGCGCCTGAAGGAACAGCAAAAAGACCTGGAAGTTTCAATGTGTTCTGAACAGTTTGGAGAGGTTCATTCTGCCAAAGTCAGCAAGAAGGAAATGCAGTCTCTTTGATAACTGATATTGATGGGAGTTCAGGTCTGGGCGTAAAGTGAAAGACTGGGATATAGGAAATTCAACTAAAATAACTTCAAAAAATGGAATATATAGCTGTGCCCTGGGAAACTGTGTTGGGAAAAGTTACAAATGATATCCACATGGTGCTTCAAAAGCAGATAAAGCTGAGAGTACTAGTGAGACCATCAGTCACAATAGCACAGTCAGGTCCTCTACGCTATCTGTGTCTGTGTCCTAGATCCCTCTTTCTTAGTTCTGGACTCTGAGGAATGCACTGTCCTTCAAACTTGCTGTTTCTTGGTATCTTCTACAGGAAGATAAACCTGAAAACCCACCTGATCAATTTTCTTAGGCTTACAAATTACTTCACAAGTGGATGTGAAGCAAGAAGCGGATCTTAAGCAGGCAACAAAAAACCGCTCTGTTCCATACAGCCTAATTAAGGGTGTGCTGGAAAACTGTTCTTGAAAGGAACCGTCACTTCTCAGTTGTACTAAAGTTTTCCTATCAGCCTGGCTGCATGTTGGAAGGTCTGAGTTCATGAACATGAATTCAAAACGTCTTGTGCCCAGTGTTCTGGTACCTTTCTCACATAAACAGAGCTGGTCAGGGATCATTTGTACCTATCAGGATTATTGCATATTTATAGACTAGAGGAAAACTACCTCTGAGTTGCATCTTGAGATCCCTTTTTATTCATGACCTCTGAACTTTCTTACCCACTACTCCATGCATACAAAAGTACATATTTATGTACATAAAATGGCTGGGTTTTGTAGGCCATTGGCACCAGTAACAGACTATAAAGGTTTGCATCCCAGGGCTGCTTGGGCTGATCCAGGCCAGGTCAGTGCAGACTGAAATCATCTTTTGGCTGTGAAATGGCCTGCATAAAATAACTTTGGTCTCAGTCCAGCTCACTGTGCATCAGTACTTACATCACAAACCACATTTCCATCAGCAGTGACTGGCAAATTTGCTGGCAGACTGAGCTCTTGTACCAATTTACCTTCACAAACCATTGCTTCAGGTCAAGCTTGGTGGCATGGCTGTGTTCTCTGTTTCAGAGTCCCCATAGGACTTTTTCAGTGGACAAGCAGCTGAGGTACTCAGAGCTGTTGGAACAGCACCCTTCATAAGAAATTCTTCCCTGTGAGGGTGCTGAGGCACTGGCACAGGATGCCCAGAGAAGCTGTGGCTGCCCCATCCCTGGTAGTGTTCAAGTCCAGGCCGGATGGGGCTTGGAGCAGCCTGCTCTAGTGGAAGGTGTCCCTTGGAACTGGGTGAGCTTTAAGGTCCCTTCCAACTCAAACCATTCCGTGAGTCTATGATTCTAGGACAAGCATTGCAAGTCACCCAGATTGTACTGCATCTCTCTTAAATGGCAGGTACCTTTCTGAGCAGTCAATCCACTTCTGAGGTGGCCCTGCCACACGTAGGCTAGGAAACAATGAACATCACCTCAATGCAAAGAAACTGGATGTGGTCTAAAACCATTATTTCGATAACAAATCACAAATGGATTCTTCCAGCTCTGCTGTGTTACAGGAGAAAATATCCTACATTCAGATCCCAACAGGGAAGATCATTATGGGAAGGCCACCTGGGTATTCCCAGGCTTTCAGCCTAAGCTGCTCCACTATTGGCTTTTATATCAATGAACCAGGTGCTTGCTGCTTATTAGGCTTGTTGGTGTTCTCCCCCCGGAGCTCCTGTTCACCAATTAGACATTCCAGCTGGAGCACCGGCAGCCGCAGCATTTAGGAGCCTGTGTTTTCCTAAACCCCGACAGCATTCATGGCAGCACCTGGCTGCATGAGCCCTAATGAAGGGTCTTCTCTCACATCAGGGCATTTGCTGTATGCTTTTGAGCAGGTGATCTATTGTACTGGTGTGTTTAACAAGGTCACTGGATGCACAAGACGTGGTGGGTGTCCCTCAGTTGCGGAAAATGCATCCCTTTCTTTGAATTCAGTGGCATTTTTTCAGGCACTTTTATGAACTACTGCTATTTTATTTTGTTTGCTCGCTCCCTTAGCAATGTAAAAGCTTCAGAAATTGTCTGTGACAGCTCAGATTCCACTTTGTCAGCCCAGGTTTGCCTGAACACAGCTGCTAGCTTCAGTAGAATTGTCCCAGATATACAGGAGCGGAGTTTGCCTCAGTGACTGCCTCTACTAATGAGAACTTACTCAGTCACACACCATGTCTGTAAGTTGATAAGAACTGTGAGCAAATCCCAGGTCTCCTCCTTTTCTTATATTTACTTTTACTTCTGGGCTCTGCTGCAGTTTTGTTTACCTGAATAACTCCAAAGTTTTCGTAAGTGGGTCCAAAGGAACCAACTTCATACAGAAGGCCTGACTGCCTCTGCCTTTGTTGCTGGTTGACATACTTTATCCTTGATTGGCACTGTGGCTGTGCCAAATTGCATTTCAGTTCCTGTAGCCTCAATCAGAATCAGCAGAGCCCAATATTCTGTTCAGACTGAGTTATTTGACCTGAATTTTGCAGGGGAATAAACTGCTTGCCAATAACAGTGTCTCTTTTCATCTATTACGCTTCGAAATGTGTTGTATGTCTTTATCCACACTGTCTGTGGATCTATGCATAAAAGTGCTGGTAGCTGACTCTCCTGGTAGTTCAAATTGCAAACTGACTTCATTAAAACCACCTAAGCATAGGATTTAACACACGGGTTAGTTCTTTTCATTTTATTTTCTGTCTAACTACACTGTCAAAGGAAAAGACTTTATCCTTTACAGTCGGATGGGTATAAATGGAAAATCCTGGTTGGGTTTTCTTATGCCAAAGAGCAACTGAAATTGTACCAGATTTTGAACTCTTTTTGCTGAAGGTTTTTGGATTTAGGACTGTCTGTGGAAGTTTGAGGGGGATATCCGTTGATCTGCCTGTGTATGACTGCCGGGTTATATACCAGCTTTTAGAAGATAGGTCGCAAACCCCATTAGCTTGAAGCTGATGTCTCTTTGCTTTTCTAGCAGCTTTTTTGTTTTGACCCTCTCACCTATGGATCATGCAGCTCAGTACCACTGTCAAATGCAGATGTTAGCATCATCAGCCCCATACCTGGGTGTTTTCCATCCATGTTATGGCCTCTGTGGCTTCAGTGCTCTTAGCAAGAGACCAGCTGAGGATACCTGCTATGTGCAGCGCATTTCATTCCTGGACTCAGTCCATCCTGTCTGTGTGAACAAGAGTTCAGGGATGTGCTGATGCACTGGTCTTGTTTGGCAGAATTCTGTTACAGAAGGGTGCCAGTCTCAGCTAGGGACCACATTGGTGAGTGCAGACAGTGTGTGGGGTAGAGAAGTTTAGATTTGAGACTGTGCCTGGACATTATCCCTAATTTTATAGCACAGCTACAGAAGAATTCTATGATTCTAAAAGAAAGTTTGCAAATAATGCACAACTTTGTGATTATCAAACATAAAGATAGCAGCAAATTTGGGGAAAGGTTTCATGTTACTGCATGACTGAGTAGGTTGAAATTCAGCGTTCGAAAATGCAGAGTAGCAGGTGACAGGAAAATAACGTTAAGTAAATACACAGAAGGTGCGTTCTAATTTAATTCCTATCATTCAGGGAAGGAGCTCAGGCAATCACAGTGGATAGTTTTGTGAAAAGCTCAAATGTGTGCTCAGCACAGGTCAAAACCCGAACAAATCCGGAGCGTCAGACGGAATAGTGAGAATGATCAGGAAGAGAACAAAACTGGTTGGAAAAAACCATTTCTGAGGTATTGTGTGAATCCATAATATATCTAAATCTCAAACTACTGCACACAGTTTGGCTGATTCCTGCTTACGAAGGATATAATGGAAGTAGCGAGTGGTGACAAAGATCATCTTTTATATGGAATAGGTTCTATACAAAGAATGACTCAATAAGCTAGAACTGAGCGCAGAAAACAGATGGCTGAGGAGGGATATGATAGAGGTCTATGGAACTATGGATGGTGTATAGAACATGAACAAGGAATAGTTATTTACTATTTCTAATAACCCAGGAACAAGGGGCAGCCAATTAAATGATTGCACAGCAGGTTTGAAGACAAAGATAGTGCTTTTCACAGAATGCGTAATTAAATTGTGAAATGGCTCCCATAAAATGAGAATAAGAGAGTGGGATGATTTTGCTTAGAAAAGGGGTCACCAAGGGTAGGTATGTGAGAGGTCTCTTACACCACAAGGGAGGGGGGAGAAGGAATGACTATTTGCCATTTATCACAGTATAAGAAGTTTCCCAATTAAAAATCAGGCAGTGGATTTGAAGCAAACAAATAAAGATAATTTTTCTCCTTTCTATTTATAATTAAACTGTGGATCTTCTTGCCAGAGGATGTCATAGAGGCTGAAAGGATAAATGATACCTTTTATTTCCTGGTTTTGCTAATGTCCTTTTTGCAGAACTGTTCAGACTTGTCAGCCAGAGCCCAGATTTATTATTGCAAAGAAGTCAGGAGGCCACAGTTGTTCTACAAGGTCGATCTTGTACTGTGCCACTCAGGCTACGTGGACAGAGCAGAAACCATCTCTAATTTCCAGACAAGGGTACTCCAGTAAAATAGCTGGTGCAGAATTGTCATGGCCTGCTCTGGATTCTCACTCTGAGGTACACTGCACTGCAATGCTTATCTGTAGTTCCAAATGGCTTAGGCTTCAGTTAGCCACTGATCTATTCTGCCCAAATCTGGGAAAGAAAATGATGGAATTTCAGAGTGTGTTTGAATCTTTCCTTTACCGTAGTGGTGCCTCCAACTGAGGCCCCTCCATTTAAAAAAGGCAGAGGAAATAGGTTCTGTTTGTCTTTCCAGTAGTTTTCAAGGACTGCAGTTTAGTATTTTGACATATTTAACTCACTTCTGTGGTTTGGACATAAGTAGCTTGTTGAGTACATCATGAAGAGCACAGGTACCAAGTGTATACTTCTCAGGCATGTAAATACTTTCCACTAACTTGAAATAACACACATTATGCCTGGGCCATTTTACCTTTGGGGACATTTAATTGTGATATGGCCGTGGTTTTTGGAGCAGTTTAGAATAGCAGCTGATCAAAGTTGATTATAGTAGCAGCAATGAGCCCCACGGATGTTAGACTCTTTATAGCTTCCCCAGAGTTTAAGTTTAAAATATCACGAGAGTTTGCTCCCAGCCTCATCTGAATAAATGTGAAATGGCCCTGTTCCAGATTTAAATTGCTTTAACTAAACAGAGGACTTGGTACCCAGCTGGTCCCATAATGTATATTTGTAATCCTCCTGATACAGACACAATTGAACTGACTTAATGATTTATCATAGAATCCCAGACTGATTTGGGTTAGAAGGGATCTTAAAGCTCATCCAGTTCTAGCCCCTGCAGGGACACCTTCCACTAGAGCAGGTTGCTCCAAGCCCCATCCAACCTGGCCTTGAACGCTGCCAGGGATGGAGCAGCCACAGCTTCTCTGGGCACCATGTGCCAGCACCTCAGCACCCTCACAGGGAAGAGCTTCTGCCTTAGAGCTCATCTCAGTCTCCCCTCTGGCAGGTTAAAGCCATTCCCCCTGTCCTGTCCCTACAGGCCCTTGTCCAAAGCCCCTCTCCAGGTTTCCTGCAGCCCCTTTATGCACTGGAGCTGCTCTAAGGTCTCCCTGGAGCTTTCACTTCTCCAGGCTGCCCCAGCCCAGCTCTCTCAGCCTGTCTCCAGAGCAGAGCTGCTCCAGCCCTCACAGCATCTCTGTGGCCTCCTCTGTCTGTGGAGACAACAGCTCCACATCCCTCTTGTGTTAGGGCCCCAGAGCTGGCTGCAGTACTCCAGGTGGGAGTATTTGTCTTCCCATTAACTAAATCTAAACCCGTGTATTATAGAAGTTTTCATTTCCACCTGAAATATCTGGTCCATAAACATTCTCCTGCAGAATTAGGAGTTTATTTTCATATCTTGCCCTTCTGTAGCCAAGTGCTGGGGCTGGCCAAGCTCTGAACATCATCTGATTTAGCTGAACACTGACCTCCATCATGTTTCCCAAGTTGTGCATGGCTGTGCTGCTTGTACTCCATTACAGCCTGCCTGTGGGAGGTTGTCCTCTCAGGTATGATGCGCCGTCTCACCTGATGAAATGTCCCGAGGAAATGATGTAGGAGATGTTTTAGCCAGTCTAAATCCAATCTCCTGTTCTGGGAGAGGTCCCTCCTGGATAAATGTGTTCTGTGATATTTTATTAGGTGAAAAGTGCTGACTGTATTAAAAAAAAATCATGTTCAGAGGTTGATGATCATCTTTTTTACTCTCCTCGCTACTTTCTTGGTGAATACATTTAATTATATGATGCTGTATTCATTGCCTTGCTGCCACTAAAGTGCTCTGCAGTTAAGTTCCAAATACTAAACCAGGCAGATATTCAAGTGTTGTAAAGTTAGTCTAGATTCTCTGGCCAGCAACAGTGCTACTTTGATTTATGGGAAGCAGAGGGGAGGGTGCAATCTCTCCCATGCTCTCTTTATTGAATTCCCTTTCTTGTTTTTTAATGCCCATATTTAGGTGGCTTGAACAGTAGGAATGGATTTTTTAATTGCAGATACCTGACTGATATTGGCCATATTTGTAGTGGAAACTTGAAAACTATTCCCTGGTGGTGAGGGGGATTAAAGCACTCCCTGACAGAAATCCAACCGCAGCTTTGCTGAGGTTTAGTATGCAAAGTCCAATTTTTGTAATGGAAGTTCTGTTTGTGTTTGTCTTCACTCGATTTCATTGAGGCAAAAAAAGAGCCTCACAAAGCTGGAATTTACTGGCTTTGTTCTTACACAGCACCACTCCACCATCAGTTTTATTATTCCTCTTGGATGTCTGAAGCATGTTGGAGCCAAGATGCTGGAGGACAGGAGAGTGGTGAGATTCTGTGCACCCTGTGCTTCCAAAGATGAGACCTGTCCTGCACACAGTGTCTGTTAGCTTGCCTGTGTGGGTTTACTGTACAAGGGTTGTGGAATACCCTATGGAAAAAAACCCTCTGTTCCTGGCATGAGGGCAGCCAGAGCAGCTCTGCTGCCAGTAGAGCACCTTGCCTACCTTACCTCTTTCCCATGAGTTAGTGGGATAGGGACATATTCAGACACAAGACCTCAGGGCCCATGCCCTGAATTCCCAGTCTGAAAGAACCCTGAGCCATGTGCAGTGCCTGACTCCTGTGACACACAGGGCCTTGCATCCTCCGTAGTAAAACCCTTACAGATGGGATTTACTGTGCTGGAAACCACAAGCTCCGTGCAGTTAAGTCCAGCTCTATATATGTATGCGTGGTATCCATACTGAAAGGCTGCACAAGTTCTCTAATCTTGATAGGTACAAATCATGTTCTAGGTAGCAAAGTCCTAATCGGAGGCTTTCCTAAGCTGTGGCTAAAGGCTTCCCAAGGTCAGTGTGAAGGGAAAGGTCCCCTCTGGGAAGATGGACAGATAATTGGCGCTCCAGAACCCATATGTTATGCCAGCAGCAGCAAATATATTTGGGTTTATAAAATAGGAATCTACCAAGTTCAACTTAATTTTGTATAAATGATTTGGAAAATAACAAACCCCAGTTCTTTTGTGGTAGCTTTTACTCCCCTCACTGTCAGTGCTCCCACCTTTGCTTTCGTATAACAAAAGCTGTGGCTATAACCAGTAAAATGGAATTAAATAGTATTGAATAAAGTACTGTAAGTATTTACAATTAACAGTATTTATAATATTTTTACTTACTACTCTCTAAATAGAGTTTCCATTTTGTTTGTGTGCGTCTTTGGCTGAATATTTCTGATGAAACACCAAATTTGCAAATCAGTGTCAGGCTAATTTTGAACCTGGCATTTACTGTGAGGTTTACTGTATGAATTAGCATATTAGCACAAATCCAGAGGTGAAATAAAATGATGACATCCATTTATAAATGTTTATAAATCCTTGTAAGACTTTAGGTGACAAAGGGGCAAGTTCTTCCCACTCCCCAGGGAAGCTGTGCTTAGTCCTTCTGATATGTCCACATTTGACAGTACACTCGCAGAGGACTGTGATGCCACTCAGGTGCAGACTGGGGAAAGCTTTGCAGATGGCTGTTCAAGCTCTTTATGATTTAATGAAAGACTTCAGCATTCAGGACTGCCTGGTTCTCTTTGGGTGAGTCATGAGTTGCAAAGTCACTTCATAAGTATAAGAAAGCTCTTTCCCATCCTTTCCACCTTACCCCATCTTCTCCCATGAAAAGGGCAAAAGGAAAAGGAGATGGAATAAGGTCATCAGTGGTTTCATTGTGCCAGTTTAGGTGTATATCAAATTCTCGAACAGCTACATTGTATAATGCTGCAAAGTGAATAAAGGAACATTTGTCAGTTCTTAACAAAAGTGATTACCTGCAAACTGAACGCTTGGCTTGTGCGAGGCACAAGATCCTTCCCCAACCTTTCTTCTGCATTTTATCATTAGCACCAATAATAGCATCTGCAGGGAGTAATTAGTAACACCCAGAGGGGAAGGGAATTCTGCCAGAGGACATCATTATGTCTGAAAAGCTCAAGATGCTGTGAGGTAAGGTCATGAATAAATTGTTTGAGTCTGGGGTGGAGGAGAAGACCTGTAAAAGTACAGTTTCCTACTGCTGCTAATATGCTTATGAAGAGCACATTAATTTCCACTAGAACACCATTAAGGAAGTAAGTTTGTTCTGGCAGTTTGTGTTGCTGGATACCATATGTTTACCTTGAGGGAATGTTTGTGGAGAACCACTTTGGGTTAATTGTAAATGTCACAATTAAATAAGTAAATATACAGAACTGTATCTGTGATCTGCATCAGTGCACAGACACTGTGTACCAGCACACTGGTGTGCCGTGTAATGTGTGTACACATAAATATATCCTTTTATGTACTAAATCCATAGCAATCAGCTTATCTGGACATGCAGACATCAGGTACAAACCACACCTGCATTTTGTCTCTCTGATCTGTTTATCGTTGCGTACGTATGGCACTGCACCATGCCCTTCTTTCTGTTTAATGCCCGTTGCTGTGAGCTTTGAGAACCCAGCACTGAGCTTCCCTGTGGCTGGTGGCAGATGCTGCACCTCTAATTCATCTGGCACAAAAAAAGGTGAGGAGTGGGAGAAGGGGGAACCAGATACCGTGTTAAAAATCTCAGGTTAGTTGGGGTCACACTGCAGATTACGAAGGTTCAAATGTTCTGCCATCCAGCGTTGTCAGTCCCCCTCATAATTAGCACAGGAGCTGAGGATTTTCAGCACCTTGACAGATTAAACCTTAAGAACAAACCTGTCACACAGGTCTTTATCCTGCAAACCTGAGGCCAAGCTCAATAACATCCTGTTAGTCTTCTGCATGGCAGAGGCCTCAAAAAACTGATTTTCTGTTTTGCCACTGACTTCAGTGCAACCAGGCTTTAGCCCCCCAAGGCAAATTTATTCCTGTAGATCCCAGCTGCTTCTGAAATCCTGAATTCCCCATCCTTAAATAATCACACTTTGAGACAGACCAGGTACGGGTGCAGACGTTGCCAGGTGGTGTTGACCATTACTGGGTTATTAACTCCCCTTATGCCCTGGGATACCTTTTTTTTTCCTCGATCAAAATGCATTTCCCAGATTTAAAGGCCTGATCCAAAATGTACAGGAATCAATAGAAATCTTTCTATTGAACCCTGAAAAAGGATTTTAAAGGGAGTCAGTCATCGTTTGCAGCAGGATTGTACGTTTAACAGAAACAGGCAGTCTAATCTGTTGGGGCAACATTAATCCAGGGAAAACATTCTGTGAAGTATCCAGAGCTTGTTAACACAGCTAACACCTAAGGCAGCAGCAGTGTGTCTTTAAGCTCTACTAATACTGTACAATAATAATTTCTGTGGAAGAAAATCATCCCCTCTCCCTGAACAGAAACAAGACGTGTTATTGACTGCCATCCAGAAAGATGTATGATCTGGCCCTCCGAGTCTATTAATATTTGATGCTGATGGATGGTGAGCTGGCAGACTGAGTTATTAATGGAGTTTGGATCCTTGGGCCTAACCCTCCCTACGTAGGGGAGAATTAACAATATCAAGAACTGTATGCCCAAACCTCTCGTGGTGCTAGAAAGGTCTGTCATCTGGGTTTAGCAACAATTACTTAGTATTTCTGAAGTACTTCAAGGTATGGAAGGTCATATGGGTGGTATTAGTTACGTTACTGCCGCCATTCGCTTTGATTTAAAGCTGGCTTTTTAAGGTCCCAGGGATCACTGACTCCCACCTTTGTCTTTGTCTTGTTGGGATACTCCTGTCAGACTCAGAGTTCTAACAAAAAGAGGTTCGCTCTGCTTCTGAGCAGCTGGGAGGTGCCACCTCCCAGACTGGGAAGGTGAAATACAAAGCAGAGGGCACGAACATCCCATTCATACATGGAGCCAGGCATTTACTGGAGCTGGCCCCAGTCCCACTTCCCATAAAGAGAATTTTTCCATTATGGTAGGGTCAGATCTGACCCCTGAAATTAGGAGCTAGTACACTGGATAGATTTCAGGGTTATATTTCGATAAACTAGGCTTTCTGGATGAAAATGATGAAGGAAACGAAGCACTTCTGAAGGTTTGTGATGTCCATATGGATCATTCTGACTTGGAAAGCAGAGATGTGAAATACCAAGGTATTTATAGCTAGACTTCTTAATATAGCTTTAACATTTTCAGGGGTATATATTTGATTGAATTAGCTACTCCTTCCTATCACGTACACCACATCCAGGCTTTTCACTACTCTCATTAACCTCCTGATCTTAATAGAAGAAAGAATAATCAACATAAGGAGCACAGCTGTTGATTAATTTTACTAAATAGATAGAAATATAAAGTACCAGATTGCAAGAGTGAAGATTCAATACACAACAGCTGAAATCAGTTTGAAAGAACATATACCTCATTAACAACTGGATGGATGTATACCACAGTCTTATTCACTAGGGCAGGTGGCAAGAGGGAAGTGGAATTTCCATATCTTTAGCAATACCTGAATGCATTTCATTTCATAGGTCACCCTCCCAAATCAAGTTCAAAATGTTAATAACGAGGTGTGCATTTATAATTAATAAAACCTTAGAGCCAGTGCTATAGTTCAAGTGCATTTTCCTCTTATGTAATTAAGAAGTGAAGTGTATTTGGCAGTTGTCACTCGCAAGCTCTGAAGGTCCCGCTTGTCAAACCCAGTGATAGAAACCTCATTAAGCCAGTTATTTTCTCAGTTAAGGTTTGTTTGCAAAGTAAGTGTGTATAGGGTGGACAGCCAGAATGACCACCCTCTATTAGTGCATAAAGTATAGTACATTAAAGCAAAGGCCAAAACTCAAAGGCATGCTGAATAAAGATGAAGCAACCTGATGTTTAGCTGGCGGACAGCACCTTTTCTTTGGGATGCCCAAAGTGTCTGTGTCTGACTGCCCTCCACACAGAGTGAGCCTATGGAAAACCAGGGAATCCACACCAGCCTGCTGTGCACATGGCCAGCGGGAACTTACTGCATAACACGAGCTGATGTGCAGTCACAGAAAGTCAGTGAGGAACTGGAAATCCACCTTCTGCTTCAACCCGTGGCCCAGATGCTGGTTTAGTTAGTCATAGAATCATAGAACACATAAAATGGTTTGTGTGGAAGGGGCCTTAAAGCTCATCCAGTTCCAACCCCCTGCCATTGTCAGGGCCGCCTTCCACCAGACCAGGTTGCTCAAAGCCTGGTACAGGCGGGTCATTCCTCTCTTAACCTGCAGTTTTCCGGAGCTCCTCTGGTCTCTTAAACTTCCATCTTCAAGGCACTTTTCCAGTTCCCAAGGGAGGTATTTTAGCTCCACATCATTCTGTTCTATTTCTCTTTTCAAAGGAATTTTCTTTCACTTCCAGATCACAAGTTCAAATTCCGATAAGGTCAGTTGTCATAGAAATTATTAGCAGTACCAGCAGTTCTGTGTTGTACATGAAATGAGTTGGGAGTTTCATTCACACAAGATGTGGCTTTTTAAGTGGCACTAATTGGCTGTCTAATTGTTACACGCAGGAGAAAGGCAGAGGATTGATTAGGCGTGGAGGCTGAATGCCCCTCTGCCATCCCGCTCGGCTCTGGGCTCCCGAGCTCATTCTGTAGGCATGCTGGCAGGGTAATGAGGGGCAGCCTGCTTTGGATTTTCTGGCTGTCAAGGCAGCATCTTTTACTGCCAGGCCTTTTCAGAGGAGCTTGTTTTACTCCACCAAGGTCAAAGATAGCATCTTCTGCAAACACTGCTTTCACTCAAAAATCAGCGACTTGTAGGATTTACTTCTGAGCAACACGGATTTTATCCCTTTCTTTTACTTCCCCTAAACCAAAGGTTTTAGTATAAAATAGGCTGAGTCATCCTGGTGCTAGGCAGAACTGCTACAGCAAGCATATGGGGTTTATGGTGCTCAAGAAGCTGTTCATATTTCCTTTTACTGTCTCAGTGTCTGAGGCTGTGATATACAGGCTCCTGGAGGTACTTGCTGTGGCATAGGGAAGCTGACACTGTGTGCATTTATCTCCTGATAAATGGATCCTCCTATCAAACAGTGGAGCCTCTCACCTCCAAAAATACGTTCCGACCAGTATCTTTTCCCCTGAGCAATGGTATAGGTCACACTGTGCAATGTAGTTACTCTTTAACTTTGGAGTAGGAGAGCTTTCTCTGGCATAGAACTAAATTATTGAAGTTTGACTCACTGAAAAAGTAAATTCCAGAGCTAATTTGTGATGGGAAAATCAGGACTACACATAGAAGAAAAGGAAGCAGAAACAAATTGTATATGCTAACGTATGTAGAACCGACTAGGGGACTCAGTAAGTAGGTTTAAAGGACTTGCGCTCCCATTTTAATGTCCTTGTTTCATCAGATGAACATTAGCAAGAGCTGTCTCTCAGCCACACAAGTTAATCAGTGCATACAGTACCGTAGTTTGCTGTTGAAATATTCTGTTTCTGTAGCATACAAGTGTTTACCCTTACTTTTGCCACACGAAAGCAGAAACAGGACAGAGACTGGCTCTGTGTGCCTCCTCTCTCTGACATGCCCATCACTCCTTGTTCAGCATTCTTCCTAAAGCCACAGTCTCATTCAAATTAATTGAAAACAAATGCAGGTACCAGCCGTGCATCAAACAGGTCTAACGCACCTGCTGTGTAGTTTTCCTCTCTGCCAGACTGTGGAAGTCGAGGAGGGACGAGCTCCTTTAGCTTTTTAACAACCCTATTCTTAGAACCTATTTTCCAAGAACTGCCGAGCAATCTTTGCACGGTTTCAGACTGTATATTTTGTGATTAGTGTTTTGTAAGTGATGTTTTGCTTAATGATCTGACATCTGTTCTAGGAGGTTTGTTTTTGTAACTTCCCCACCTCCTGCTGAATGAATGCCAGAAACTTGTCCCTTTTCTCCAAGTCAATCAAAGCACTAATTGCATCATAATCATGGGAAGCAGCGGTAACTGCTCGAGTGCTGAAGATTCAGCAATCAGCTCATAACACTCTGTTCACTGTTTCGAAAGAGAAAGCCTCCCTGTGCAGAGATGGGAATTTCCTGCGATTCCGATTCCTTTAGCTGACTCTGATGTTTTTTGGTTTGCAGGGAGATGACTGCACCATTACCTGCATGGCAGGAACCTATGGAACCAACTGCTCCTCAGTCTGTAATTGCAAAAATGATGGCGCGTGTTCCCCTGTGGATGGTCTGTGCTATTGCAAAGAAGGTAAACAAAATTCAGATTTAACAATTGTCTGCAGTTTGGCATCAGTGCTTCTCCCCTTTTCAAGTGGCACAGCTGTGCAGTCACTAACTCCACTATTTTATTGTGCCTGTTGGTAATTCAACAGTCTGCCCAAGTATCAAAACTCAACAGGGGCTTGACTGGATGTTTTGTCTCTGCCCTGAACAGGGGCCAGACTTCCCTGTTCTGCTGCAAGAACGGGTCACAGAACTCAGTGTGCTCACAGATCTGTGGCTCCTCTCCAGAGGAAATGCAGCGCAGTCCCCAGGCTGCTGGGGTATATCTCTATGATTTTGCAGCCCTATTTCTCTAAGAATCAAAAGCCCCTCCATGTTCTCCCCTCCATGCCCAGAGTAACACAAGTGGGCTGGGGGCAGAGGCTCTGTCTAGTCTTTAGCCCATTGCACTGAGCTGTGGCCAGCTGTGGGTTCCAGCTGATCGCAGCTGCCAACCCTGCACTTGGGTACTGTGGAGTGGGCTCTGGCTGTCTGCCCTTGCTGCCATCCTCAGTTCCTTGTCCTCCCTGTGCCCGAACACAGTGAAACCCAAACCATAGAACCACAAATCGGTTTGGGTTGGAAGGGGCCTTTAAGCTCATCCAGCTCCAACCGCTGCCACAGGCAGGGACACCTTCCACTAGAGCAGGTTGCTCCAAGCCCCATCCAACCTGGCCTTGAGCACTGCCAGGGATGGGGCAGCCACAGCTTCTCTGGGCACCATGTGCCAGCACCTCAGCACCCTCACAGGGAAGAGCTTCCTAATATCTAATCTAAATGTTCTGTCTAATCTAAACCTTCTGTCTCCTGAGCTGACATGGGGTTGCAGGATGAGGCTGTCTTTTATCTAGGGAAACAGGAAGTCTTCCCTGCTCCAGAGTATCCTTGCAAGACTAACATCTTTGCTTCCCACACATGTCCATAATTCCCTTGTCCGCTTGGTAGTGAGCATAAGCCATGTGTTCACTAATCACTTGAGAACTCTGGTACTGCTCCATAGCACAGTGTCTCTTCTGTTCCCTGTGTAGTGGTACCCTCCCCCAGAATCCCGACATGAGCTATGCCTGTGTGGCATACATAAGCCCTAAAACAAAAGTGAGGCAAATAACGATAAAATCTGGCATTTCGAACAGGAATTAATGGATCACTGTAGAACCCCATTTAATGAGGGTGTATAAACCATGAGTTACTGCTCAACTCCATTGCATACAGCTGCAGTGTAATGAAAGCCATTGTGCTGCTGGTAGTTAAGATTTGAGCCTTAATGGTTAGAAATGATGGCCTTGGTCTTTTTTCAGGTGTAATAGCTTCTTTGTATCAAACAGCATTCTCAAAAAAATATGAGGTAAGAAACAGGCAGCATCAAATGACAACTTTCTTGCATTCTCATTGATCAGCAGGTCTTTACCCTGCCAGACAGTACTGCACTATCTTGTGCTGTCCAAGCACGTCCCAGAGAGACATACCTGAATCTGGTGAACATCCAACACAGTGATACCTGTATCACCCTCCTGTATGTACAGATGCTAGCAGATGAAGTTGGGAGGTCATAAAAAATGTGCGTCTTTGACTCCAAGATAATCTTAATTTATCATAGAAACACAGAATCCCAGACTGGTTTGGGTTGGAAGGGACCTTAAAGCTCACCTAGTTCCAGCCCCTGCCATGGGCAGGGACACCTTCCACTAGAGCAGGTTGCTCCAAGCCCCATCCAACCTGGCCTTCAACACTGCCAGGGATGGGGCAGCCACAGCTTCTCTGGGCACCCTGTGCCAGCTCCTCAGCAACCTCACAGGAAAGAATTTCATCCTAATGTCTAATCTAAATCTACCCTCTGTCAGTTTAAAGACATTTGCCCCATTTACACCAAGATCAGGAGGAAACTGGCCCTAGAATCAAAGATCTGCACTTTTCAAACTGTTGTCTCTGCCTGGCTTTTTTCATGAAAACATCCCGAATCTTCTCTCATGTTTCCTTAGGCTGGCAAGGAGTGGATTGCTCTATTCCATGTTCAAGTGGAAGCTGGGGTCTTAACTGTAACCAGACATGTTACTGCACAAACGGAGCAGCCTGCAGGCCAGCTGATGGCTTTTGTCTCTGCTCACCCGGATGGCAAGGGGAGTACTGTGACCAGCCATGCCCTGTAAGTAGAACTGCAGGGATCTTGCACCCCCTTTAAAGCCACACACCACGTAGCTTTTCTGAATGTACAATAGGTCAGGATCTCATTTTGTCTATGGATAACTGAAGGAAATCATGTGTAAATAACAGATTGGCATTCTGGCAGTCAAGTAGATGTGTTCTATTTTGCATTATATTGTATCAGAGCTATTGCTCTGTTATCTGCATTTGCTTGAACATCATTTTCTAAAGTGATTCCTCATTTGGTTCTCTATAGAAATGTTACGCACTGAGTTGTTTTTATCCTCCCTGTATGTTAATTTAAAAAATGCAAGTCAGCACTGAGGGACATGATGGATGATTTTGCACATTTTAGAACAAAAAACTGATTACTGAGAGACTTTTTTATTTATATTTTTGGAAGGATGGAACATATGGTCTTAATTGCAGTGAACGTTGTGACTGTAGCCATGCAGATGGGTGTGATCCTGTCACCGGTTATTGCTGCTGTCTTGCAGGCTGGACAGGTAAAATTAGCCATTACCTTTGTGAACCTTGGGGGTTTTGCTGTTTGGTGGGGGTTTGAGGGGTTGTTTTACTTGGCTTATCGCATCAGTTATAGCACTGGACTTGTGACTGCAAACCTTTAAATAACAGATGGAGACAAGATCAGCTGAACTTAACCATATTTAAATCACTTGTGATGGTGACAATAACTGGCATTCATTAAATTTGTATTCAGATTAGTTGAAGATGGCTCCAAAACTGGAACCAGATGTTAGCCTTCTGTAAAGAGAATCCTCAGGAGGGCTGCAGATCATCTGGAAACCCTGCAGAGATTTTCTCCTTGAATAGCCCTTGCCATGGGGGTGCAGTTGTGGTTCTGTGAATCCTGGGACCATCATTCCTGGGGATGCGGAGGTGTTTTCTGAATGAATCATTACAGCTGCTCCATCACAAAAGACTCAGTTTCATTACAAAAAGTCTTTATGCTTTTCCTGTTTTCCCTTCTTGTCACGCAGAAGGGTAGTTCTGGAGAGCAGGGCGATGCTGGTTTGACAAAGAGTTCTTGTGATTACACAGAGGCAGGGAAGAATATTCCGAGAAGTCAGAGAGTCCAGGCTGGAGGTCTCAGTACGATCAGACCTGCACTTGACTCTGCACTGACATGTCTCTTTGCCAGCTTTTGCCAGCTAACAGAACAGCAGCAGGGGCAAGTTATTGACCCAACCAGTATTTCACACTTAGCTGCCTAAAATACTGGTCAATCTCCCTCAGTTTTCTGTAGAGGCCCTAGAGGGAAATAAACTTAGATTCTTGCCCATAACTGCAGAACCACCAGTGGCACTGGCAATCAGAAAGCATTTATATTGACAACAATTCATTTGGAAAGTTTGTTTTCCCAATGAGTACAAGTTGGAAGAATATATGGGGCAAGGCAGGTGATCAGGCAGCCAGCATTTGGGATACTGTCACCTTACCTCTTCGTTTACACCTTAAACAGTGCATGTCTTCTATTTCCAATGGAGAGAATATTGCCACAGCAGCTCAGCTCCTAGAAGCATGAAGTGAAATTAAACCTAGAATGTACAATGGAAAAAACCTTTGAAGGATTAAATAAAATGCAAACATAGAAAGTTCTGCACTGCTTACAACAAAGGCACTTTTCAGAGATAGTGGGCAGGCATCCCTGAAAAGAGCATTTTTCCCCCAAGAAAATCCATTTTATAAGCTCACTAATATCCTCTCCTCTAGCTTGCATTCTTCATTCACTGGGCTGCATTTATCTTTCTTTGAGCCTCTTCACCATCAATATATCCATCTATCAGGCTTTAAAACTCTACTGTGCATTATTGATGGTCATCAGAGAAACAGTTGGTAGGCTTTCCTGTAGCCATTGTGAGTTTCTTCAAGGGAGAAATGGTCTTTAAAAGTACAGTAAATTAAAGAGATATATTTATACACACTTCCTCTAAACGTTTATTGCCCATCTTTCTGGATGTAGCGTTCCAGAGGAAACTTCAGGGAATGCACTTCGTAGACAAATGCAGACTAAAGGTTTGGCTTCTTCTCAAATGTATTTGCAACAAATACTTTATATTTACTCCCATCCACATCTGTAAACGTACATCAAATGCAGATACAAATTACTCCAAGTAAAGGTACGAATAATGTCTGTGGTGTCCTTCTTTAATCTCCATATTAGCCAAGATTTTATCTGTAGTTGTTGTGAGCTGGGCCAAGATGTTTATTGCAGTGCATTCTATAAGCATGACATGATAAATAATTCAGGCTTATTTTTTTTTTGCTTTCTGAATGTGCTACTAACTAGGCACGGCCTGAAAAAGATCAGAAAAGTTCAGGATCACGGAACATCTGAGGCTTTTCTTGCCCACTCACACCAGACAGAGAATTCACATGGCTTTCTGATCCTAATAGCCACAAAACTTCATCTGAAACAGCATATTCTGTGTGTTCATCCCACACGTGGGACTCCTTCTTGATGTCAGTGTTTTATGCGAAGATCAAGGAGAAGATTGAACCCATTTTCTTTAAAGTGGTTTTTGAGATGTTACTGATATAAACCTGCAGAGACTGATGGATGGTGGGAGCATGGAGGAAGAGTGGGAAGAGAAGGAAAAAAAAAGGCATGTAAAAAATTGCATACAATGTAAGTTAATAGCAGCCTACCATCCTTTTACTGTGTTATGACTGCCACCCATCAACACTATTATTCAGGACAGTGCCCTTCTATGTGTACCAGCTAGGGGGAAGTAATTTTCAGGAGCTGAGCATACCTGGCAGATGGCAAGATGATGAAGAGATTCCCACATATCAACCAGATCACAGAGCTGTGCAAACCAGCTGTATGCATAGATGAGCACAGTGGCAGGAAGCTGCTTGGAGACATGCATATACAGGTCCCCTTCAATTCAGTGGAGAATTGCACATGGAAAAATTACCCAGCTAGGTAGACAGACATTTTATCACGAATGGTTTTGTAGATAGCAAGGCAAGCATAATGTTTGTACAGAAAAGACCAAAACCACATTGGCAAAAGGCTCTCAAGCAATACAGGCAAAGTGAAATTTGTTCAGATGTGGGATAAAATCAGATCTGTGACCTGCTGACTCAATGCAGAGCTGAATTTTCCTCCATGGGAAGCAAATGTCAGCTGCAATAACAAGGGCTCAGCCTTGCACTGGATGGAGTTCTCCAGCTTGCACTAGTACTGCATACGCATAACCTCATGTGTGGATATATAAATATATATATAAAAATACAGATATAACCCTTAAAATCAAAAGAAGACATGTTCATATCTATTGCTAGGTTAAAAAGCAAAAATGTAGCTTGCAGCAGGATCAACTTTTGACTGATTACCCTTGTCTAAAGATTAATAAGGATCTCTTACTCCAGCTCTTCCATGCATTTTAGATATGTATGGCTTCTGTGATTGCAGCTCTGTGTATGTGTGTGTGCACAGATACCTTTAAGCTCCCAACACACTTGTCATTTGTGGAAGAGATGTTAATTTTGTGTGCATTCAGGTTAAAATGAAACTGCTTGAAAATGGAGTGCTTCGGTGCTGATTACATTTGGTTAAGTAGGGATCTTGCACACACTGAATCCACAGAGAGAATGGAAGCATGGAAAAGCTGTGTGGTAGAGCATTTCCTGGAAGTCCTTTGCAAGCAAATAGGTCCTACAGAAGCAGGTATCAGCCTCAGCTGACTCAAATGCAACTTCCTCACCTGGGTGCTCAGTGACAGGGAGAAGGTCATCAGTTTATTCAGTGTTTTCAGTTAGGTTCTTTATTCTTAACAGTAGGTTCCTTATTCTTAACAAATAAACTGAAACAGGATGAAGAAGGACCAGCTGCCCTGGTAGCCTTGCTGGGTGGGTCAAAAGCTAGGGTGGACATGGGGAAGCAACGTTCCTCCATTAGAGCCCCCATCAGCTTGGTCCTCTCTCCTCAAGGTGGCTGATGGCAGCATGTTTCGTCACTGATACCAACTAGTTATTACTACATAGCCTTCAGCTGGTTCTACCAATAATTCAATTGGTCACAGCTGCTGGCTTGCCCTCTAATTCTGGGAGGTGCCCCCTTTATGTTTGACCTGAGCCAGGTCAGCAGGGCTCTCTGGGCAGCCAGACACAACCATTACTCATCCAGTCTCTAAGACCTGAGCCCATCCTCTTGCGCAGTAGGACAGCAGTTTACAGATAGGAAAGCCACAGGCCTGGCTGATATTCACAGCAAGCTCATTTCCTCCTGTAACGAGTCAATGTGCTTCAAATTAATTGTGGCAGTGTGTATTTTATTAACCTTTCAGATATTACAGTGGGATTAAATAGGAAGCAATCTGCAGGGGTATATGTTCCGTTCCTGTAAATGTGAAGGTCAGTTAAAATCCTGTTTATCTGTATGCCTTTAATCTGAAATGCTGTCTTATCTGGATCTCGGTTCTGTCTGTCTCTTTTTTGTATCGTGCTCTGTTTTTTATAGAGCACTGTAGTCGTGATGCTATCTCAATTGCCCACTGAACTCCTTTACTCAAAGGCTTTTCTGAGTAGCCAAAGCTGAAGTTTATTCGGTAAATTTTAACATCCCAAAAGTATGTGTGGAGAAAATAGGATAGTGCAGCAGACCTAAGATGGAAAATATAAGAGGGTTCATCCCATGGTTAATTATAAAAGAACCCCTCATAGGTTTTCCTTAATTAATCAGGATGCCACATACAGGTATGAAAATTATATATGCTGATAAGGAAGAAACATCTCATTATTGTGTTGGTATTTTTCACCTTCAGGCTTCATTCATGTCTCATAGGAGCAGCTTTCCTCTTTGCTGTTACATACAGAAATCGAAATACGTATTTCACTGTCCTTTCCAATCTCAATAACTTTCCTACATTGTCAGCAACATAAACTCTGATTGTCTCTTATCATGTCCGGGAATACTGTACAGCAGTTGTGGTTGCCTCGAGTTGTCGGGATTTCCACGTGTGATTGTATAAGGGAGTTAATGGGGTTGGGAAGCGTCGGTTGGTCATAGATAAGGTGAGCTCTGAGGAATGAGACTTCAGGTTTGTGAGAATTTGCAGGCTGCCAGCGACATCTGCACTGTCACTCAAACACAGAAACATGTTTCTTCCCTCCTGTGGATGCATTAATTCAGTCAAAGTGATAAGGCTGTTACTCAAGGGAAGGACTTCTTGAATTCTAAAGGAGCACTGACCACTCTGACAGGGAGCTCCAAGGTATTTTTAACTTCACTTTCCCTGAGTTCTGTGCAAGAAGGTGGTAAATCATTGAAGAAAAAGAAAAACTTTGCACCTGGCTTTCCGTAAAACGCATTTGCTCATATTAGTATGACATTTCCTACACTGCAGCACTGTCCACTTCATAATCTTAGGGCCAGATCCTCTCCTCAGTCGTACTAGGTTGAAGCCAAAATAATTCCATTGTCATTAATAGAGCAACTCCAAGAGCACACTGATATAATTGATAGCTGACTTTTCTATGTGTCTTTAAAAGCAGAAAGACCTAGGGTTTGTTTTATGCACCTACAGGAATTCACAGTGTCGTGGGTTGGCTTTTTATTTTTCCCACATCCGCCTGTTTCGTACTCTTTTGGTTTGGAATACGCAGCCTAAAATATCCAAATGGAGCAATAGTAAGTTCCCAGTAAACATGCGTTTTGTAGATGTCTAATCCCATTATCTAAACCCTATTTTGCACTGATCACTTCTGGCAGTCCTATCCCAGTTTTTGAAATTAATATTCTATTTCTGTGATTATTCTGTATCCTTCGATTAGCTTTAAACAGGCAAAAAGGTTTTAGTCAGCCCAAAATGGTTCATTTTAGCCTCTCTTCTGGCCTCTGTCTTTCAAATGTGAAGATCGTTTCCATATGAAAAGGTGTGCTTATTCTCTGGATTCGACAAGTGCCCTTTAGTCTATGAATGTAACATAAGCTTATTAGAAATTAGCTTTAATTTTTCATTGACTTAATTTCAAGTGAGTTGATAAGATTTTAATGTCAGGCTGTGCTTAAAAATTCTCTCTTTGACAGAAACCTTTAAGTATG
This sequence comes from Ara ararauna, assembly GCA_028858755.1. Taxonomy (NCBI): domain Eukaryota; kingdom Metazoa; phylum Chordata; class Aves; order Psittaciformes; family Psittacidae; genus Ara; species Ara ararauna. The sequence continues at coordinate 41,403,709 of CM054383.1, read as the reverse complement.
GTTCCTGCTGATATAGGGCTAATTTTCAAAAATTATGAATTATGAAGTTATATCAAAGACTTCATTGATGTCCTGACATTAATTATGTCTGTGCAGTCCTTGGCAGATATCTAGGGGGCTCCAGATTCTCATCTGAGTGAGGTTTAGTTGTGTGTGTCCTGCGCCAGCTTTAGTGTGTATTTCACCTTCCGTGAAATGGGTTGGATTTTTGCCACTCATTCAGTGGGAGTTGGAGGAGACCCTTAGGCTATAATTAGAATCTGCAGTAAGCCTACTGCTCAACTTAAGCATGCACGCAAATGATTGCAGTATGAATCTTATAAACACAGAAGAGACACAAATTCATTCATCTTTGTGTTTATTTTCACTCATTAAAGGACAGCTTTTAAATCCATGTGAAAAGATACAGCTTGGATGGCATCCTAGATAACGCTAACTTAATGGGTTCTAAAAAAGTGAAACCTGCCGCTTCAAGTTATTCAAGCATTTTCCATTTTAATATGGAGGCATTCTATATATAAGCTAGGCTGTGTGTACAATGCCTTCACCTACAAATAAGTGTGGGCGAGAAGTGGTGAAAAATGATTTGTGAACATTTCAGCAGACTAAATACTGGATGCTGGCGTGCTGCGTGTGAAAGAAGAAAAAGAAAAGATCAGTCAGTAAACAGCCAGAAAGCTACAGTGTTGTATTTGTATGTTATTGGTGAAAGTGTTTGCAGGGATAAGTGTTGTAAACTTCCTTTCTGCTCAGCACAAAGGAGAAGAGGTTGAATTTCAGTCAGTGTTATTAAATGCAATAGGTTTGCTCACGTTCAGGTGTACAACAGCTCTTGCTAAGCAATGTCTGTAGCTCATGGCTTAGCTTGGGGGCTTGAATGTTTACAAGTCAGGAAAGCAGCATGTTTTTATTCCCACTTACATGTTCCTCCCTCCTGTTTACCTGCTGAAGGTTTGCTTGGATATTCCCAGGTTTCTCTTCTTTCCTGGCCCAACACTATGGCCAGGCTTTGAGCAGTAGTAGGAAGGAAGCGTCCTAAAGGTGAAGTAGGACTGGACAAGACTTGATTCCTTCTAGTACTGTTTTCTTCACGGTCTGCCCTTTCTGCTAGTGGCAACTTTTCTTCCCGCAATAGTGCACCCTGGGGAATATCCTGCAGCAAAGGGAACAGGATGATCCTTAATTTTAGCAAACATTTTGACTTATTCCATTTCTTGTGAGGTAGGTCTCTTGCCTCGAAAGCTTCTATTGCATAAATTCCCCATGTTGGATGATTCATATCTGGAGTTTTCTCTAGATAATTAACAATAGGGGTACGATTAGTGCTCCACAGAGGTGCATTAGGCTGTAAGTATATTACTTTCAGAAAAACACTTACATTAATGGGTGCATAAATCGCCCATGCAATGATGAGAGAAGAGACAATTTAGAGTTTTTCACTGGCTGCAGGAAAGGGCTTATCCTTCATAATTTAGGACCAGATCATGCAGCTTTCATTTAGACTGATGGGTTGTTACACCCAGGAGTTGCCCCCTCTGAAGCCCAGAGGTGAACAACTCCCAGCAATGTAAGGGCTCTGCTGCACCAATTTGGCAGAAATTGAGTTAGAAAAGCCTTTTAACACCACAGAAGTTCATAGATAATGTAAATGTGGCTGCTGTTATCTCTGTTGAATAGCTTCACTATATAAAAACAAAAATAGCTTATTTGCAGACTGGATGAGCAGCCATCAATTCTTAATGTTTCCATTTAATTTTATGAGAGATCCATTTATGTTTTTCTTCTATCCGCTGCCCTCCCTAAGCAGGTTTTCTTGTTCTTCAGCATCCATAAATGCTGAGCTGTCACGAATTGTGCTGTGGTGTTTCAGACTGGATCTGAGACAAATACTGCAGGGTTTGCCTCAGGTAGGAATAACTATGAAGATGCAAAAAGTGATAGAAGAGCATCAAGTATTCTTTATGAACTCTTGTTTGTCTGTTGCAACACCTCTGAACAGCTGATCCAGAGGTAACCGGACAGTTCTTTCTTATGTTCTTATTAAATTTTCTTTTACTCTTTATAGCCTAAAATAGCAAAATAATCCCTAAGGAAAGCGCACAGTAATCCCATCTCAAGCACCAGGCTGGTTTAAATAGAACTTATAGGGAAATCATAAGTGTAACAGCAATAAGAATACTGGGGAAAGAGAATATGGACATATGATTATAGAAATGTAGGAATCACCTTCAGTGATACATTCCCATACCTCATTTCAGTACCATTAAGTGTTTGCTGGCCCACTTTCTACAATTAGTTACCTAAAATAGCCTTACAGCTATAATCATTAAGCTATTTTGTGCTATTGAAGCAGCACGGCTATTCCGGTGGTTTTGCCACTGTGTCAACAGGTAGACAAACCACCATTAGGGCTTAGTAGTGCCAGAGACAAAAACTCCCAGGCATTCCAGATCAAAGCCAAGCGTGACTCACCAAACTCCAGGCCTCCCCTGGGTTGCTGCATAAATCCAGTGCCTATTTATGCATAAAAAGCATTTTTTTCCAAAGCTATTCAAGTGCCAGAAATAAGAGATTATTATGACTTCTTGTCATGTTGAAAGACAGGTGGAGGAGAGCACAATGTTTGTGTTGGATTCAAATGTCTGCTGGAATCATTCCTGTCAATGCTAATTGATGTTGCATCTGTCTTCAGATTGTGTCTATTGGAAAAAAAAGAGCTGAAGATCTTATTCAGGGAAATAATTACAGTTGTACACTGGTAGATGTAAAATTAAAGTACATGGAGGGGGAAGGGAGCCGCATCCTATAATTTATCAAATTCCTACATCCCTGAGAAATAATGAGATGCTGGGCAGCATGCAGGCCCTGCTGCAGAGGCTACTGTCAAGGGGATAGCAGTGGTCAAAAATAGGCCACTGGCTCTCATTATTCCATCCATTTTTGTTCTTCTGTTGTGGTTGGAGTATTAGTTTCCAACTGTCTGGAGACAAGGCAGAGAAACAGTGGCAGGCTTTATTAAGATCTAGAGACGTAATCCCCAAGCACAAGTGCAGTTGCACAAGTAAGATGGAGGGGGGGAAAAGGGGAATTCTGCTTATGTCTGGCTTTCAGGAATTTCACCCTTCAAAGTCCTTCAGCATGGTACAGTTACAGGCAGTACTAAATCTGCATTACTTTGACAAACATGCATTGAAGCCATTGAAGGTTATTAATGGACACGGCGTATGAAGTATCTCTTCAATAGAGACCTTATATCCCAGTTGTGCAGCTTGGGTTTTGTTTTTTTCCCTTTTTTTTTTTCCTTGCTCCTGTTCATGACGGTTGTGTGGATGTTAGCTACATCCTTCACAGCTCCATTTGTAACTCTTAATACGAAGAACTAACTTCATCTAGTACAAACTTACTGTTCTATATAGCCAGACACCAGCTGATATCACACTGAGTGACCAGACACACGCCTCTAGCCTCTGTGCAGCAGAACTGGACTACAGTATATGATATTATTACCATAAAGCATACATGACTTGAGGAGTCTCCATCAGCCAGTGCTCTTGCCAGACACACTTCCTCCTCTGCCTCTATCCCTGCTGCTTTCCTTTTCAAGGTACCATCTTCAGCTCTCCATTGGAAGATACCTGCATAACCTGATTGCTTCACCCTCGGGAAGTCTGGGCTAGAGTTACTCCAGATATTCCTCATGTTCCAGACAGCAGCTGCTTTGCCACTTGGTAGTAAACTGTCCTGGAAGGGCCCTTAAGGAGAAGGATCTTGGAAGAGCTCTCCCATGTAGTTGTCCCTTAAAGGAGTCATGACTGTTCTGGTGGGTTCAGTTCATTCCAGAGTGGGTTTTTCACAATGTACACAACAGCAATTGAGGCACTTTGTGCTGCTTTTCCTACCCAATGTGTGAGCCAAGGAAAACAGTGTAGGGAATGGGGAGTGAAGCCACTCCTTGGTCTATCTGCTACATTTCGTGTACAGAGCAGTCCTGAGGACAGCAGTGGAAATCCTACTCGGGAGCAGGCAGTGTTCTGCAGGAATCCAGCACCCTGAATCCACACCATGGACGTGGAGGCTTTGTGTCTGCTGTCTCACAGGCTGAGTTTAAATCCACAGCAGTCTCAGCTCTTACCTTTGCTCTGGCTTACTGCATGGGAGTGTCAATGTCCTTTGCCCACGTACAGTGGATAACTATAAATTATGTCAGTTATGTGAATTTCATTTGCAATTCACCCCCAGAACATTGTTTAAGGTCTTGAAAGTGTAATTTTATACTAGTATCTACAATTGTGAACTCCAGCCTGAGGCAGTAAGATAATTTCCTGGTATCTAGGCAATAGAGTTTATGTATAGAACTGCTTCCTGCAGCTTCAAGAACTTCTGGTCGTTGTCTTTCTAATTCTATAGCATACTTGTGAAACAAGGATTTTGTTCGTAAGTCAGAAACCTGTGGTTGTAGCGTGAGATAGCAGAGATGTGGCAACTTCAGCAGTTATTTGTATTTCTGGCAATGGAAAACTAATTGCTTATCAGAAGTGTTCATCAGCGAGTTCCATAAGTAAATATGAAAGTTTTCCATTAAAGCTGCTTGCTGCTTGACTGACTCCAGTTGTAAAGTAGCTGGGAGGGATGGACCCCCCCTGCATGTGCTTCAATTAGGGGATTGTAAAATTAAGGTGCCTTTTTCAGCACAGTTCCCGAAGATATGCATGTCCAGATGCAATTTGAATTTCTCATTTATATTTGCTATTCAGGGTGTGTAGGAGCCTCCAAAAATGAAGTCTTCCACGAGAATTAACTTAGAGTGATATAAAGTAATAAAAATTGATTGCAGCATCTTCTTGGTTGTCTTCTGAAAATGTACAAATAAATAACTGCTACAATGGCTATCAGTGTCTTCTGGAAGGTTTCCTCTTCCCCCCTCTCTACATTTCCTTACAACAATCGGCTTCACAATGACTCATTGCCTTCGTTAGGAGCGGGAAGACATCCCTCATTATTCATTACTAAAGGAAGGACTTTGCTGCTGCACAGAACAGCCACGGCATTCTAATGCGGCTACCTTTCAAGAGAAAGGAGCCAATGTCATTCTTCCCCAAACTTTGCCAGAAGAGACAAGAAATAATGCTGTTTAATTGTCTCCACATATAAATAGGCCATTGACGATGAGAGAATTGTGGGTTTAATGCTGCAGTCAGGAGGAAAGGATACACATTTTTCTCCATTTGTGTCTCACTGCCATTGCTGGGAGCTCACGCTGAGACTCTCACAACTATAAATGATCATATCTATGCTGTATAAATGCCAAGCACATTTATTTATTTACGATTTATTGTATGACTTTTTAATTAGAGTATTGTAGATGTATTACATAAATGTACACACAAAGCATTTACTGTTTAAGTAATCCAAGGATATGTTTGATCTCAAAGGGAGTGGGGAAGACTGTGTTAAAATGATTGGGGTTTTGATTTTACTAACACAAATGTTCCTTGCCTCTTTCTTCATTACTTTTTTCCCCATATTTTTTTACTTAGATATCAAGGGATTGAGCTTGTTTTATGTTTTTACTGCGTTTTAATGTGGTTTTTATTAAGCTCTACAGCATGGACCATGCCTTTTCATAAATAAAGCTAGGATCGTGTATTACTAGAAACCCATCTCAAACTGTACTTTTGCCAGACTTGGTTAAGATTTTCTAGGAAGGGACATTATAATTGTGTGATTAATCTTCAGAAAAGGGAAGTTTTGGCTCTGCAGTATTTCTTCCTGTATGAACTTCAGAGACTTATAAAACTAACTTGAAACTGCACTGTAAGTGTGTTTATAATGACTTTTAGCTGATTTAATAATCCTCAAAGTTTGGTGTCTGTACAGATCGCAGCTTCACAAATACAGTCCATTACCTGTAGCATCCAGATGAAGTTATCAGAGGTGGAGGAAATTACTTGGATTGTATTTCTCCTTAGCAAGGTGCTAATCCAACCTCTGGCTGAGGCTGGGGCTCTCGGAGCCCTTGTCTGCATTTATCCCATTATGCAGTTGGGACATGTGCATGGATGATAAAGAACATCTTCATGTTGAAAGCCTGGCTGGGGTGTGTGTAGACCATCAAATCTCCGTGCTTCGGTTGTAAGGCACCTGGTGTGATAATGTTGTTAGGAAGATTTTCAAGCCAGCCTGTGATTCACTTTTTCTGTTGTTATCAGTATCTGCCGTGTGCTGCTGCTGCCACTGCCTGCAGCTGGCACTGCTTAAAGTCTCTCCTAGTTCATGATCCTGCAAAGCTTTTTCAATCCAAAGAGCCCTTGATCATGCAAATAGCTCTGCTAATTGCAAGTATTGCTACTGCCTTATCCCAGTGGAGTAAGAGCCTCTTGGACAAATTACGGTGCACAAGATCAAATCCGTAGGTTACATCTGTATGTGACAAGCCATGGCACAAGGTGTTTTTTAAAAGTCACCAGTTAAAACCAATTGAAATAATGCCAGAATCCTCATGTTAAGCTTTGTGGCTGTGTGCTTCTTTCAGTGTTTCCAAGCTTTGCTTCTCATAATAATTAATATCAAACAACAACCTTGGGAATCACTGAGAGCTGGATTGGTGGGTATCAGTCTCCATTTAACACGCAAATGATCAGCCTGTGCCCACATGAAGCCATTTGCTAGATCAGAACTCCATTCATTAACAGAACTCAGAGAACTCTGGGTGGATGTGGGGTATGTGCATAACAACCCACAGCACTTTATGTTGGGAAGTGCACCATACACAACACAGAACTGAATATGTTCAAGAATCCAAATATTGGACATGTTTTTGCAGAACCCTGATTTTTCTTTTTAGGTCTTCCAGCTCACCAGTTAAGTAACCAGGCTTCAATCAACTGCATATTTCCAGACCAGTTTTTAAGATATTTTGTGACTTTAAAGCAATTCCTGACCTTCATCTCTCAGATGGCAAGAAGAGTTTCTTTAATGGTGCTGAGGACTGAACAGGAGCCCAATAACACCTACGGAATTCACCTCTTTGGCACTTTCTTAATTTTCACTTTATTAAGCAGATAAAAGGATAATGATTTCCTTTCCAGGCTTCTTTGTTTGCTCTGTGATGTGCTATGAAGTATCAGTCCAGCCAAATGTTTCTTTGATCAATGAGCAGATTAAGCTGTGTGAAACCTAATGTGTGCCTTTACATCTGCAGGCATCCACTGCGACAATATCTGCACCCAGGGCCGCTGGGGACCAAACTGCTCCATCTCCTGTAACTGTGAGAATGGGGGATCCTGCTCCCCAGAGGATGGCACTTGTGAGTGTGCGCCAGGATACAGAGGACCCTTGTGCCAGAGAAGTAAGATTTTCCTTAGATCATAGAATCACAGGATGGTTTGGCTTGGAAGGGACCTCAAAGCCCACTGAGTTCCAGCCCCCTGCCATGGGCAGGGACACCTTTCATTAGAGCAGGTTGCTCCAAGCCTTGTCCAACCTGGCCTTGAATACTGCCAGGGCTGGGGCAGCCACAGCTTCTCTGGACAGGCTGTGGCAGATGTGGTGGCAGAAGCAGAGGTAGAAATGCTCATTTATGATGCCAGACAGAGCCACAGGTTTCTGAGCTGCTTTAGCTCGTGGCTTCCTAAAGGCAAGAGCTAGCAAGGATGAATGCTTCCACATACCGAACTTGGCAGGATCTGGGCAAAACCAGACTTACAGTTAAGTTATGGTGAAGTACAGAATGCCTGTTAAACACAGTTAGCTATGACCCATTACATAATGACAAAATAGCAAGACAATGTTTTCTTATAGGCCAGAAACACATCAGCCTGAAATACCTCCTGCCTGATGCTCTGCTGCTACATATTAAAATGTGCCGAGGAGATAAAAGTCCTGTCATTTGCTCTATGTGGGAAGCTGTATTTTCCCCTTAGGGACTCTTAATCACTGGTGCAAACTACACTCAAGCATCATCTTCCTGTGTAAACAAGAAATGGGTTTGTCCTCCTTTTCCCCAGCAGCTCTTGTTCTTCCCGTCAGACATTCTGTATGCCCAGTTCAAATATCCCCTTTGATTTCACCAGTTATACTTGACAGTAGAACGCACTCATCTCTCAAAATAATTTGTAGCTGACAATTTTTATTTAAAGCCATTATAACGATGACCTCTAGCACTGTTGTAGTTAATGGCCTATAAGCATTTCCATTATAAACCCCAATTTCTAGGTGCTTCAGCATATCTCTGTCGCTGCAAAACCTCTCTCCAAGGCTAAAATGTGGTGCTCAGAGCCTCAGGGAATTGGGGAAGAAATTGTTTTACAAATTTCCAAACTTAAGAGTGCAAAACTTGCAGAAGTTAATAGTTTCTGACCTTCCGGAGATGGCAAAAAAGCGGCTTAGTTTTATCAGCTGATGGCATGTAGGCTACAAGAGGCAAAGTGTGTCCCCAGTTTGCAGCTCCAGTAATCAGGCTGCTCCCTAAGGATATTTGCTGAGAACCTAATGGGGAGAAATCTTCCTCCCCAGTGGAGTGACAGCAGAGGGGTCCCGTGGATGCTTCTGCTGTTGCCTTGTGTTGCTGAAATGCCTCTCTGTGAATATAGAGTCAGGGAACTCAGCTTGCTTCCGCTTCTTCTGGGGGAGACAGGATCAGGACTACCTTGTGAAGAGGACACCTCTGTAGGTGAAGGTAGCTTTAGCTTGCTAAGTTTGCTTTCAGAATCATTCACATTTTCCTCTTGGAGATTCCTTTAGAAACAGAATTTAGCCTTTAACTTAGTACTGAAGATGATGCTCATCCAACTTGTTCTCTCTGTAATCAGGATTACATGAGACACCGGGGTAGTTTACTGCTTAGGACTGCAGAAATGTCTTCAGGAATGATCCAGGTTGTTTTACAGCTTGTGCATCATCAACAAACCTTTCAGCTAAGCTCCAGCTGGAAATCTGCAGTAGTGTAAGAACCTGACACCCTCTGTGAAGAGATGGACCAAGAGAAAAACTCTCATTAGGTGGAAAAATAGAACATGAGATAGTAACCACTGAGCCAGAACTATGTAACAGAGAATCACAGGAGGAAAAATAAAAACGTTTAAAGTCATTTTTACGGTGACTTTACAGCAATTTAACATTTCTTTGAGCTTATGTATTGCAGGGAATGTTTGGACAGTCGGGTTTTCATTCTACATGTGCTTAGAAGCAACAATATGCGTTTATAAGAGATAGTGAGCCATTATCTTGGCGCTATGCCTTATGTACAAATTCTATACTAATTTCAATCCAGGTTTTAATCAAATTAAACATACAGTTCATGACAAGTTTAGTCAGCTCTCCGGTGTGATTACTGATGCAAATTAGGTGATTTTGTATGCTGTTACTGTAATTACCATTTTTAGAGTCTGTTCATCACTGGTGGATGCTGCTCTGCAATGGCATGCATAAACTGACTGTCCCAGTTTAACACACCATTGAACCTAATATGTTTAGAGATCAGCTTTTGACAAGTTGTTTAGACATAAAATATTGAGGGTTTTATACACCTTCTCTGGTTTCTTAGCTTAATTTCCAAAGGAAATGGCATTCTGAGTTTCTGTTGTCTGTACAGGTACGAGGGTTTCTCTTCTTACCTGTCATAAAAGCTGTGGAATATTTGTTATTAACAATATCTGCCAGTAGGCTGTGAGGTCTTGAACATCTTAAACTCCCATGTTTTGTAAAAGAGTTTAGCTGGAGCAAAGACTCAAACTAGTGTCGAGAGAAGCTGCTAAGAGACCTCTGCTGTATTATTTAATAGCCAAGGAGTTGCATGAGGTAGGATGGTGTGGATGTCTGAACCACCGAAGAGCTTTACTGAGAGCTCACACTTTATTAACATGGAATGCTCCAACAAGCTTCCTAACCTCAGCTGTTCACAAAATTGTGGTTTTTTAAATGAAGAAACATTGGTTTGGGATTAAGAGAGAGAATTCTGAAGCACTTAGCGATGAGAAATGTGAAAACCTGTGATGGCTCACTTTGTCACTTTGTGTCATCCCCAGTTTGTCCCCCTGGCTTTTATGGACACCACTGCAGCCAGCCCTGCCCTCAGTGTGTGCACAGCAGCGGGCCTTGTCACCACGTGTCAGGACACTGCGACTGCTTGCCTGGATTCTTTGGTGTTCTCTGCAACCAAGGTACTGAGCCCCAGCCCCCCACATGCCACCTCCTTTCTCAAGTTTCCGTGTCTGTGACCAACCACAGGGTCCCTGCCTTTTTTCTTTGTTTCAGAAGTTTAGATCACAAGAAATTCTTTACTTTAGAGGGAAAATGCAAATAGCAACTTAGTCATCCTTTCATAAATATGACGTGCTCCTGCTTTCATAAATAAAACAGGTCTGCTGCTCTGTATTGAAATGAATATGGAATGAGACACCTGCTGTAAATATATCAGCCATCCAATGGTTTCATTTCCCTTTCTGCTCAGCCTCCTGTATCCTAAGTATTGATGGCATCTTCATGTAAGAGGTGTAGATACTACTTAAGGTAAAGGCTTAATACAGGTTCACAAGCCCAAACACCCAGTTAATGCATGGAACCTTATTTACACTGTCTAGGACCTGACTGGGAATAGCTAAAATCACATGCATTCAAACACAAGTGCAGGAGACAGAAAAATTTGGAATAAGGATGTGAAAGTGAGTTAATTTCCACAGCTGAAGAGTAGCTTCAAGTCCCCCTGATGCCCATCACCTTTCTGTACCTTTGAAAGTCAGTCTGCTCTTAACCATAGGTTTTATTTTCAGTTTCATCTTAAAAATGCCTCCAAAATCATTTTGGTATTCTGCATTACACACTGCTGTGGGACTTCCCTATGTACAGATTTAAAGGAGGTGATTTGTAATGGCTCCTGCCCTCGTGAAGTCACCATCCCTGTAAAAATCGAACTAATACCTTTTAATGACCTGCTTTGCACTAAGGTAGGAATTGCAGACAGCACTTACACAAAATCATTAAACATAGATTAAGTATAATCATGTTTTCATTTTCCCGTGCTGTGTAGTCAGCTAAACTTTACAGCAACTAATTGGTTAAAATGAACATATTTCAGTGAATTTGTCCATTTTCTGTGAGAAGTTAGCCAGATTTCAAAGCGTAACCAGGGCTAATTATCCTCTTAAGAAAACTATTTTATTTTTGCTCAGATGTTCAGCACTTCTGGTTTCCCTTTGAAATGTTGCTCTATCCACCAAATTAATTGTAAAATATTCATGTCCTAATTAAAATCAATTTGTGTTGCAGTTTGTCAGAATGAGTTAACGTGTAACTTTATTTTGTAGAAACAAAAATGCTAATTAATGTTTTCCATTAGAAAAATGTGAAAGGAGGATTTCACTTTTGAATTTTTATCTCCTTGTGCCATCTCTGTTCTGGCAGCAGGGACATTCTTCCATCACCAGCACACGCACGCAAGGGGCTGTGTAACCTCTGAAATTGTACAGGTTGAGGTGGTTGTGCTAAAGATTCTGAGCAGCAAACAACTAAGCAGCTGTTTTATGAGTATCTTACACAATCAGGTAGCAAGATGGGTTGATAATAACTTCTTATTGCTGCTAGAACACACCTGACATCCCACGGGGGCTTTTGGAGTCCCACTTCTGGGCTTTTATAGTTAATTAACATCTCTATCTGCATTGTACAACCAGATTGCTCCTGAAGAAAGAGGTATTAGACCTTGCTTTACAACTCTGTTTAAAAATGTTTGAGACATTTGAAGAAGTGCTTGTAGTTGGATCTCACCTCCTTAGAAGAGAGTCAATGTGCCTGGTTACTTAAATTAATGAGAACAACCATTTTGGCAGGACAGGTTTTGTAATCCTTCTGCCTTGACATTCTGAAGAGCATCATACCGTATCACTGAGACAAGAGGTGCTCACACATAGGAACCCCTCTGCTAGCTCTCACTGTGCAGAACCAAAGTGTTTCTTTTATGAAGTATGACCTGTTGCACCAGTGTTTGGATTACAAATCTTTCCCTGATTCATTAGCATTCCGTGCTGCAGTGCAAATCAGCTCCTGTTTTAAGGAAGTCTTTTGAGAACTATTTTTTTATACATATAAAAAAATCCAGCCTTCACAAAAGTGATGTTATCTGCCTCCATCTTAAAGATGCAATAAAAATATTGCATTGAACTGCTTTATGTAGAGCTTTGGAAGTACGTAGTGGTGTAGCACATGGGAGAACCTAGGCTGCCAGATCATTTCAGTTTTTGCTCTTTCTGTGATATGAAGGTTTTTCTTTCGTTCCCTCTCCTTGTGTCTGTGTATTGTTCTTTTCATTGTGTCTGTATATTGTGTTTAGTTTTATCTCTTTTCAGTTAGAAAACTATTCTGTTTAGTGTACAATTTGAAAGCCCAAACCAACTTTATCAGCTCCCACAGATAAGGCCATAGTACATAGAAATGCATGCAGAACACAACAGCGTGCACATTCTTAGATTTCTGCCATAGTAAGAGTAGAAGATGGCATATTGTATAAAATCAAATGAATCACAGCTCAGGATTTCAATCTATGGCTGATTCATAGTCAGGACAAATTGAGGTCACCTGCAGAGACTACTTATGAGGAAGTGAGAGGGGCTGAAGTGGTAAAACAGCTGCCTTAATCACTTTTTTGACATCACTATTATTTACCAGGATGCAAGTCCAGTTCCATTTGTTACATCCTTTGCAAAGATGGACTATATGTTTTATCTTGTTTTGAAAATACATCTGTTTCTGTCAGGGAACAGAGCCAATAAGAGCACAGAAATTAAACATTTCATTTATTACTGAGCAGAGCTTTCCATCAACTTTAACATTAAAGATTTCCAGTAAGTTGGTGGGAGGCTGGAGATCTACATGTCTATTAATTTTCTGTCACTGTGCTTAGGCTGTTACAAGATGACTCTCAAAAAACTTTTCTTCCAACTTCAGGAGTAAACTAGGTGGACAAACCGGGATAGATGCTGATTTTGTTAGGATGTAGCACATCTCTTTAACAGCTGTCAGTCAAATACGTATAATTCTTGGAAACCACATTTACAGTCTAATTGAACACTTACTACAGCAATGGGTGCTGAGAGGAATAGGTGAACAGATGCCAAAAGACAAGCATGACATTTCAGCAACTGGATATGTGCTGTATTTGGGGGAGTAGTCTTCCACCAGACTTATATGGCAAAAATACTTCTGGAAGAGGCAGCCTTAGTCCTGGTTTACCCTCTGCAGCGTGATTTGCATCTGTGAGATGCTGGGAGCCTGCCTCCCACCAACACTGCTGAAAGCTGTTCTTCAGCAAAGCCTGGTGTATTTACTACCAAAGGCAATTTTGGGTCTCACCACTGTTTGGTCCAGAAGGAATCAGGACCATGATGAGCTAGGCACTGTGGCATGCCCAGTATTGCAGCGCTACAGCTCTTTCAGCCTTTTCTTGCCATCAGCCATTTCATGGGCACTGGCCTCCCAGGACAATACCTGTGGCTTGGACTTTGGCCATCATACTGGGTGGTAAGATTGGCAGCTTTTGGTCCATTATTGCTGGCACTGTCAGTTGTACAATACAAGGGGGTTAGGTTCTAGTGACAGACCTGAAAGTAGGAGTCCCCGTTGGTCTTCATCTTCTTGAGACTTCTTCCCAAGGCTGATACTTAGACTGGAACGTTTCTTTCCTACTTTTGTAATTCTTAGTGCTGAGGTTGTAATCCTCGGGGCCAGCCTAGGACCCAGTTTCAGGAGTTGCACCAAGGAATCCTTTGGCCGAGTGCCCACATCAGTCCCTTCCAGCCATGTTCCCTGTGTTTGCTGCTACACTTTGAAATCTCCTCAACTTCACTGTCTCCTTCCTCTCTCAATAACCCCTTTTCTCTGTTTCTTTTCTCTCTTTTTTTCATCCTTCCATCATTCTCTTTAATAATTGTAATCTCCTAATGATATTAGATTTATTTTCCAGCTGAAAAATGGATTTCAAGATGACTTTTTCCCGTTGTTGTTATGCCTGAGATGGAAGCGAACAAAACGATCTTGAACACCTTATGCCTTTTCCTTCTTTTCAGACCAACTTCGCCCATTTGGCTTCAGCAAAGAAAAATGTTGTGATTGCTTTTATCTCTAATGGCTTAATGTTAAACCCTGTGACTTCCTCATCTTCATTACGAAGAGTCTTCAGTAAACTGCCTTTTTATTTTCACAGTCTGTCCCAGTGGAAAATATGGGAAGAACTGTGCTGAGGTCTGTCAGTGCACCGAGAACGGGACCTGCAATCCGATTGATGGAGCATGTCAGTGTTTTCCGGGCTGGATAGGGCCGGACTGTTCTCAGAGTAAGCAAAGGGTTATTTTTCCATCTCCACTTTTAAAAGAACGTATTTTCCTGTTTAGTGTTTTCTGAAAGATAAAGACAGCTTCTGGGGAAATCCCTGAAGTGTTAGAGCAGGCAGTGCCTTACTCTCTTTATGGCTTATTTCGTTTAATTAATCTAAGTTAGCTTTGGCTTGAGGTAGTTTCTGCATTTGGAATTTGCAGAAGCCGTTAGGAGCTGCTATTGCAGGAAAGGGAGGTCACAAGCTCTTATCAGAGAAGAAAGCTCTATGCTCCCTTTTAATTTCTAGCTGGATTCCCTTTTATTTATTTTTGAAAGAACTTTTTTTCAGCTATTACATTAGAAATTATTAACTAGTAAATGTTTTCATGTACCGAGCCCCCAGAATGGAGGAATTAGGCAGCCAAAATATTTCTATTAAATGTAATTTAATTGTAAAAGTCAATGGGGGCTTGGAGGGACGGAGGATTTCTTCTAGAAAATTGCCCAGGTAGAAGATTGGCATTTGCTGATCCCAAAGTGTCATTTCCTGAGAGCATCCCTTAATTGAAGATAGATCACAGAGGGAAGCAATATCCCATCATTCAGAAATGTTACTTCATATTCTGGATACAACTGGCATATTAGACAGCATTCCAGAGGAAAATATATTAAACTCCAAGTGATAAAGTAGGAATCGGATAAAAACAGATGGCTGTAATTTTGCTTTTATTGTGTGTCTTCCACAGGCAAAATATTGCTGTCATTCAAAAACAGGGGTGAAAAAAAGACTGAAAACTCTACAGATTCCTCATTATATTTAGCCATGTAATCGGGAAATGAGTGTTAGTCCTGTTAACCTTGAAAAAAGATGGTTTTTCCTACAGAGAGAGGCAGGCCAGTTCAGCAGCACCAATTTCCAGTTTAGCAGGCAGAAGGACCTGGCAATAGCTGCTTTGTGTTTTGGATGATCCAAGTGGCAACCTGGCTGTTTCCTCAGTTACCTTCTTGTAAAGAAAGAGTGAATCTCCCAGTGTGAACCTGGCCTCACACCAGGCTCCTGCCAGCACCTGGCCTCACGTACCCAGCTCCACTACTGAGCTATTTCAGTCAGACTTCCCTCCTATCAGTTAACCTGGAATGACCGGGAGCTGGAGCTGCAAAGGAGATAATTTTAGCTCCAACTCCAGAGCCAGTTGTGGAGACACTAACAGCCCCTGCAGCTCTGGCTTACAAAGGCATTGTAAAACTATTTCTGGTTGCTTATAGCATGAATACTTTAGGCCAGACCCTGTTCAGCTTTGCATTGTGTGAGTTCAGTGACCTTTTGTTTGACTGACATCACGGCAGGGTTTTTTATATTCATTCTGGCTTTAGAGGTGTCTGTCATATGCCAGAAACTTACATTTATTGTCATTACTGGAGCCAATGGCATACATGGAAATAGGCACCATTTCTGTACTTTCAGGTTTCCTGGGAACAGTGCCTTATTAATTCATGTCTTTAATAGGAAGCAATGGGAAGTGCTTTTTAAAGCAAAAATATAGTTGTTATATATTGAAGGGTTATCATCATTTTGGATCTTTTAGTCTGGTGCTAATAACTGTAACTTACTGCATTCACTTTTGGAGGGAGGCTTAAAATAACTTTTGAAAATGTATTAATATTGTACTTGTTGAAGTATATAATAAACCTGGAGATTTTAATTTAGTATTAGGCCCATCAACAAAAGCAGTCTGATTTGATGGATGGGGATTTGTACTGTAAGAACTTTTCTTCACATTTTTACCTGAGTAGCCCTCTATGCTTCAAATGAATGTGGTAATTTTAGTAGTGGATGGCATAGGAAAAGTAAACCCTGAATAACTGTGTTTTATTATGCAAGAATTCCAGACTATCAAAAAGAAAATTAAATTACTTCCATATCTTAACCCCCTGTCTAAACTGTCTTCATAGATAAAGCCAGTAAGAACAGAGAACAGAGAGTAATGTAGTGTCATGGGTTGCTGGTTCAGTAGTTCTCAGAGCACATCTACAGCAAAGAGCTGATCCTGTCACCTGACCTATACAGGGAATCCTAGAATGGTTTGTGTTGGAAGGGACCTTAAAGCTCATCCAGTTCCAACCCCTGCCACGGGCAGGGACACCTTCCACTAGAGCAGGTTGCTCCAAGCCCCATCCAACCTGGCCTTCAACACTGCCAGGGATGGGGCAGCCACAGCTTCTCTGGGCACCCTGTGCCAGTACCTCAGCACCCTCACAGGGAAGAACTTGTGCCTGAGAGCTCATCTCAGTCTCCCCTCTGGCAGGTTAAAGCCATTCCCCTTGTCCTGTCCCTACATCCCTTGTCCAAAGCCCCTCTCCAGGTTTCCTGCAGCCCCTTTAGGCACTGCAGCAGCTCTAAGGTCTCCCCTTCAGGAGCCTTCTCTTCTCCAGGCTGCCCCAGCCCAGCTCTCTCAGCCTGGCTCCAGAGCAGAGCTGCTCCAACCCTCGCAGCATCTTCATGGCCTCCTCTGGACTTGCTCCAACAGCTCCATGTCCTTCTTGCGTTGGGGGCCCCTGAGCTGGATGCAGTACTTGGGGGGGGGGGGGGGGGGGGGGTCTACGAGAGTGGGGTAGAGAAGGAGAATCCCCTTCCTCAACCTGCTGGAAGAATTCCCTTGTGTCAGGGTTTGACAGTGGGTGAGGTGCAGATTTGTACCTGGGTTTCAAAGTAGTCATTGCCTTGGAAGAACTGGTCATGGTCAGGGAATTGCTGCAGCCGTGCCAAGCTCTGCAATGCGAAGTTCTGCCTTTGCTGGTGTCTCACAGGTCCTCCCTTTCCTGTTGTTCCTTTGCAGCACTAACACACTATCATTGGTTTTTTTTTTTTTGTCAGCTGATAAATCTTTTTTATTTTCATAGCTTGTCCCACTGGTTTTTGGGGCCCTGATTGCTTTCATTCATGCAACTGCCACAACGGAGCAATGTGCAGCCCGTACGATGGAGAATGTAGATGTACTCATGGTTGGACGGGGCTCTACTGCACTCAGCGTAAGCCTTTCAGAGACACTGTTGTGCCAGGGAATCTGTCAAAGTATGTGCTGCTACCTCGTGTCTCTTCCAAGTATTGCAGTCTTCCCTGTTAACCCACCTGCTTTTTACTTGTGATACCTTCGCATCATCCCGACGAAAATAGTCCTGAAGCTTTCCAAGGTGTTTTATGCCTTTGGCATTCGATAAAAGAGGCACCAACCATTTAGATTATTGATGCATTGTCAGAATTTGCACAGTCAATGTCCCTGCTTCTTAAAAACCTAGTATATGTGGTCTGATTTCAGAAAATGTTTGAGGTTTCTCATCCTATTAGAGCCAAATTATCATAGAATCATAGCTCTGTACAAAAGAGGAGATCAAATTCAGGTGAGCTTTTTAAGAAGGCTCTTCCACTTGCAAGTAATTGACTGATCTCTGGCCTTTCAGAGGGTCTGTTTAACCATCTTCTTTCACTTCGTCAAAATGTAGCCTGTATAGATGGGTCAAGTTTTTGTTCTTCTGAAACATTTAAGAGGCAATTCAGTAAGATATGAGAAACACTACTTCAAGAAAATTGGCTGTCGTAGTATCTCTGCATTTAGATGATCAAATAAATGTTATTAAATATACAGAGGCTGAACATCCGTAGATTTATAGGCTTACATATTTTGTGCTGATAACACATCCGAGTTGGTGTTTCAGCTTCTCTCTTAGTCTTTCCTTATTCTGATTCCTGAAAGGTTGCCCAGCTGCTTTTTATGGGAAAAACTGTGCCAATGTTTGTCAGTGTCAGAACGGAGCAGACTGTGACCACATCACTGGGCAGTGCACGTGCAGGACTGGATTTACAGGCAAACAATGTGAGCAAAGTGAGTAGCAACATGACTTCATTTTTCTATTGCTCCAATGGGGGAAGGGTGTATTTCAGAATTCTTTGCAGAAACAGGCTCTTAAATGAGGTGTTGATGTCAGGAAGGCAGCAGCCCCAGGCACCTTATGTAATCCACTGGGAGAAGGCAGCGTCTCCTGAATGCTGCATAGTCCAAGAACAAAGAAATATAGTGAATCCTCTGCAAGTTAGGCCTTTTTGTTCCAGCCTAAAGTTAGGTGAGGTAAGAGCAGGTCACGCACTCAGTGCTGACTGCATGTAGCCTTCCCAAACAACTTGTGCCTAATTAATAGAAAAATGTAAGCTGCATCACAGAATCCTGGGATGGTTTGGGTTGGAAGGGACCTTCAAGGTCATCCAGTTCCAATCCATGATCAGCGTTTCTTTTGCACATGCTTGCACTCAGCAAAGCATGTGTCTCAGGACCAAGTTTGCGTGCTCATGTGGGAGTTACATCTGGCACCACTGTAACTCTGTAAGTGCCCAACTTACTGTGAATTTGTGTGCACCCTTACTGCAACCAGAAATAAACCAGGAAACTAAAAAGTTCCATAGCAGACTTGCATCGTAGCAGAATTTACACAAGAAGCTCCATTAATAATTTGACTTTGTACAAAGCCTGAGGTTTTCTATCCATACCGCAAATGTAATTATTTGTTCTTCTACTATTTAGTCTAGAAGCATCTCTTCATCAAGGCTCCTTCTTTCACAGAATCCTGCTGAATGGGCAGTCACACTGCATTGCAGATGAAATGCCTAAATGCAGCTATCATTTCAGTGGTGCAGTCCAAAAATCTAGGCCTCATTCATTTTAAGTAGGCTACGGGCTAATATCAAAGTGAGCATTAATGGTAACAATTTTATTTTTCCTTGTTTGAGGACCTGTAGATGGAAGAAAGAGACATAACTTTAATACGCTGCAAATCATTATAGAGATACTAGCTACTGTTTATTACTTACTATTAAATTTTGCCTGCTATAAATTACTTAGAGACTGACATTGGGAAGGTATCATCATGCTATGCAAAACATTTGTAGTGACACACAAGAAGTCACATCTTAAAGCAAACAACAAAGAACCATTGCAAGTGTGCATGCATTCAATAACGTGCCTTCTCCCTAGAAGTAAGTAGGATGTGACGAAGTTGTTTCTTTCAATTTAGTATTGAATAGTGCCTGAAGAAGTATAGTAAGCTGCCTACAGATTTATTGTAATAGCCCATCATGGTAACTGTGTGAATAAATTTCACAGCTGGACATTCAATCATTTTGTCTTTGATAGAAATACAAAGACAGGATAGAAATTTCTTCTATATTAGGAACCCTAATACAGAAGTGGAGCAAATCACACCATTCAGATTCTCAATTCTATAATTCCACCTACAATGTTATATTCACCTTCTAGCCCTAGTAGGGATAAGTATGAAAGCATGTGAGATTTATTTGGTTAAAGTCTATTGTGTTCACATAAAGGTACATTAAAACTTTTCTTTCCAACTTCCCCAAATACACCGAGTTGGTGGAGAGTGCTATGCTCTTTCAAGATGTTGTCTACGGCTTCTGAGCTCCTGCCCTGTTAAATTCTGTACACGTGATGTGTAGTTTTTAGGCTTTTAAAGCTTCTGTACCTATTAGTGGTTTCATCCTTGTAAAGTCTTGTATGACTTCTCCAGAAAGTTACAGTTCAATAAGTAATACCTCAAATTCTTCACTAAGGACATTTATCTCCTGCTTTAAAAGATTACTAATCCAACACCAGGGTGTTATCCTAGAGACACTGAAACCAGGGAGGCTTTTCTACTGAATTTTCCATGGCAAGCATTTCACTCATTCCTGAAATAAATAGAATTCTTTCCAATCTTTTCTTTGGCTTCCCAGAGTGCTCACCAGGAACATTTGGTTATGGTTGCAAACAACTATGTGAATGCATGAATAATGCTACGTGTGACCACGTCACAGGTACTTGCTACTGCAGTCCAGGCTTCAAAGGAATCCGATGTGACCAAGGTACAGTGAAATTCTGCCTGTAAAATCTCTCTCTTTTTCTCTCTCTCCCCTTCCAATGATGTACTTGCTTTAAAGAAATAGTGTTTCAAAGATGAAATGCATGATTCAATTTACAGTGTGTTATGAATTGCTTTTAACAGCGGCTCTTATGATGGAAGAATTAAACCCCTATACTAAAATTAGCCCTGCTCTTGGATCAGAGAGGCACTCAGTGGGAGCAATCATTGGAATTATTATTCTCCTTCTAATTATTATGGTCTTGCTGGCACTGTTTGTGTGGTATCGACGGAAACAGAAGGAGAAGGGCCATGACATGCCAAGTGTATCTTATACTCCAGCCATGAGGATGACTAATACAGATTACTCACTTTCTGGTAAGGGTCTTTTTATGTTAATCAAACATAGACTCACATTTCTGTATGTTGGAGAAATATAAGCTTCTGTGATGTATAAAATGCGTTATTGAGCCTCAAAAATGATATTTCTGTTCTTCTTCTGAATACTGTGATCATTTAACACTTAACGGGGACAGGAAACCAAATATAACTGCTTTATATATGAAAATTTAGTTAATCTGATACAGGATATACCTAAGCAAGAAATATGCTGCATGGAATACATCAACTGCACTTTTTAAATGGGCTGCTATTGCAGTGCAGAAAAGTTTTCCCTTTGTGAAACCCTCAGAAGACTTTTTTAGCTTGAGGAATGGAACTGAATGGGTCAATCATAAGGTTTTATTTTTGTCTATGTTGCAGTTAGTGATTTCAGGCATCCTATTTGCTGTCACTTCCTTCTGTGTGCAGCCCAGTCCTCATCATCTAGCCAGCTGGTGTGGATTTTCTTCACAGGAGCTGGTGAAAGCAGGCGAGAGGAAGAGGAAGGCTCTTTAAGATCATAAAAAGTCATACTGACACCACATTTCTTGCTTCTTTCTATCTTCTGGTACTGCTATGGAGGACAGCTTTTCTCGGCAGATTGGGTAAACTTTGGAGGATGAGATCTCCTTCATAACACTGTCATTCTTCATTCCTCTGTGGCCAAATCTCACATAGGATGCCAGACCAAGAGGTGCCTTCACTTCCTTCCTGTTTTCTCTGATCTGTCCCTACTGGGGGACATCAGGGGCTTTCTGCTGAACACCATTGACTACACTCATGTTTAGACCACTCAGGCCTGTACCAGAGCATTCTTTCTTCTGAGAGTTGCAAAATGGGGAAAAAAATCAGCCTTGGACTTGCTCCCATTGCCTCTTATTTTTTAATTTGGGCTTTGCAGGCTCTTGCTTAAGCTGCCCATTTGGATAAGAAATAGATGCAAGTGCTGCCAGAGAGGGCTTGCCTGATCCTCGGCTAGTTGCCAGCACAGCTTGGCCTGAAATTTGTCATTTCAACGTCATTTGAAGAGCCAGACCACAAACATGCAAAAGGCAACTGTGGCACATCTCAGCAGCGGCAAGGCTCTGAGTTCCGAGAGAGCAGATCGCAGCCACTGGCATGGAAGAATGTGCTGAACTTCTCAGCGATCCATTCCTTTCCTATTGGCACTGTATCCATTTGTTTACAAAGCCTGCTACACCTCATTTATTGCTGTGCTTTTCTTGTTAATGTATGTGTGACCCAGCATGCTTCAGAGACACAACTTAGAAATATCAGAATAAGGAGAAGAATATTCCTGGGAGTTCCTGACCGCAGGAATTGACCTCCTCCTTTCAGACAGGGGAGGAAAAAATCCCTCAGCTGTTTTTCCTCCATGTGTTCCCATGAATGGAGACTTCCCGGTCAACCTGATGGTATCCCAGCCTGCCACTCCACACAAGTCCAAAGAAAGGTTAATGCTGAGCAAGGATTCTCTCATCCTTTGAAGCTGTCGTAGCCAGATGACTTTCTTCCTCAGCCACAGAGAGAAAGCCATTGTGTTTGAAGGTGCTGGTAGCCCAGGACTGTCCTTGCAGGTTCTGTCTTTATGGATGTTGCATCTACCTATATTCTTCACATTCCTTTCAGGTGCAGCCGCCTATCCCAGAGCTCCTGATGCCACTTGATACTTCAGTACTTGAGGAACAAAAATATCTGGGGATGGCTGAATCCCTGGATATATCCTAAACATCTGAGGGATCTCATCCTTCAGCTGCATTGAACATGGGATCTCTTTTGAACCTTGGCCAGTGACAATGAATTTAATTCTTGCCCTTGTGATATTGCTGCTGTGTGTCAGCCCAGTTTGCAGGGACCTGGTTCTTCAGGTTTTTTACAATCTGGAACAGCATGAGGTCAGTGGTGCTGTATCAGCTTCTCTAGAAAGAAGATAATGCCTCCTTCCTCTTCATCTCAGTCAGTGACGGGGATGCAGAGACCTGGCCTTTTCTTTCTCCTTTCTTTCTTTGCACAGTCCTTGTAGTTTTATCACTCAGGAAGCTGCAGCTGAGTAGGGTCAGCCATCTCTGGAGGTCACAAGATCTTGGAGAGGAAGAATGAGTTAGGAATCACACCGCTCCATCTTCATCTCATTCTAAATTGTCTGCAGGTATCAGTATTGTTTCAAGTTTTGGTCTTTGTTTTGTAAGGGTATTTACAAATTCTAGACAAGGGCTTCTGAAAGCTCCCTGCCACATTCTGACTGTTCTCTTGTGCATTCCCCTACTGAAACATTCTACCCATCGGTAACCTTCCCAGCTTTGGCCTTACCTATGCTGTTTTCAGCCTTTCACCTCTGTAGAGCAGAAAGACAGAAAAGGTGCTGACATTCATCTTCCCCATCAGCAAATGGGCAGATGGATACTGAGACGAGGTCACAGATAAGAAATAGAGGCTCACAGCATGGATGGATAGATAGCAACAACACATGTGTAAATGAGTGCATGTGTGCATTTGTGGGTTGCAGACCATGCTGAGGGACAGTAGCAATTACATAGAGATAACAGGGATTTCAACCTTCACGTGGAGTTTCTTATGCGGATTAAGGGCAGAACACAATGCAGATGTAGTTGTCCAATTAATATAATCCCATGCAAACCCATGGACTTCAGCAGAATTCCACCTGAGCAAAGACCGCAGTATCAAGTCCTGAACGGGTTGTACCATTATGGCAAGCTTGAATCATCACTGTTGTTCTTTTGCTTGTTTACTCCTGTTAGGGTAGTGGTATTATTGTTGCTTCTGAATAGAGTCACATACACAGATCCCTGGCTCCTGGAGGCAGTCATTTCTTCCAGCACATTAATTTATTTCTGGAGGGTGTTTTTGGTCTTTACGTCTTCAGCTCTTCTGATGCTGATAATCCGTGCATGTGTGAGAGAGAGATTATAAGGAAGAGGAACCCCCTGGGCAGCCCTTAGATTCTTTTGCGTTTGTGGAGGAATGATGTGGCAGCAAAACAAACACTCTGCCCAGCAGCCAGTGGAAAAGAAAAACCATCCATGCTGGGAGAGCTCAACCACATAGCACTTGGATTTGAGAGCAGACTTTCCCAAATGAGCCTGAAATCAAAATGGTGCTCCCCAGCACAAGAACAGTACACTGCACCCAACCAAAGATTTTAAAGTTCAGGTTGTTTAATTCAAGGAGATGGGGATGGAAGGGAAAACTAAGCAGCAGTGTTGGAAAGCTGCAGACATTTCTTTTCAGTACTTCCACAGAGACTTGGTTATGGGCTGAGGTGATGCTTGAGGTGTTAGCGAAGTCTTAAACTCTCAGCCTATGCTGAGAGCCAAAACCTAAATAGAGCAGCATGGAGCCTGCACCCGAGACAAGATGTTTACAGAAATGATCTGCAGATGATGCGTAGTAGGAGGTGGCAGCAAACCTTCCTGCTTGGAATCTTCGGCCACCCCACTTACATCCTGTACGGATGGAGAAGATACAGAAGAAGAAAACAGTTCCATTTTACATCTTGAGCTGTCTGGGTGTGTATTTTATGCAGGGTGCTTACTGTTTTCATGGCTGGCCTTGTGCCCGATTTCCACACCCCCTTGCCCTGCTGCCACTGCAGAGTGGGGACCAGGGCTCTTGGTGTCACCACACAGCCCTGCTCAGAGCACAAGCTCAGTCTTTCAAGTGACAGTGCCCTGGCCTTCATCCAGACCTCCTGGGTCTTCCACTGGAGCACAGCCTCAGGCTTGAGGGGCTCACAGCCAGACTTTGCCATCATGGATCCCTTCCCAGGGCTGATCTCCCCATGTTAACATTAACCTTTGGGCTTTTTTTGTTTTAATTTAAATAATTTCCTTTCTTTTAAGCACTTAATTCTCTGCTTACTCTTCAGAGCAGAATAAAATTCTCATCTTTGAGAAGAGAGAGGGTTTTGTGGGGGTTTATTTTATTTTTTAAAATGGATAGCATTAGATTTGAATGTGATGTATTTCCAGCCAGCAGTTATAAGAGCTTCATGAATAAATGTGTAGAAAATGGACTGTGCTATCAAGGTAAATCAGCCTGGGTAGGTACTTAAGTATCGACCAAATGGAACTGTGTAGAAGGAGTAATTCTGAGTGTATGGTGCTGCATGCAATGAAGGAAGAAAAGATTTTTGGTGATGCAGCCTTGTGTAGGAGCCCAGGTTCATTAATTCAGCGATGTGCTACATAGCAGGGCAGGCTGGTAGGCTTTTCCTTCTGCTCGTTTCAGGTGCACAAAACAAGCTAGGGCCAGATAAGCTGGGTGTGAACTTGTAATGTGTCAGCTGCCTCACAGGAACTGTCGGTGTGTGCCCTTATCTTGCAGCAAAGGCAGTGGACTGTGCCTCTTCCTTGGAGCTGGTCCTTCTTGCCTGCAGCTGAGAGAGGGCATTGACAGATAAGGGAAGGGGGAAGGCAGAGCTGAGAGCTGGTGTGACTCAGCCATCAACACTCACCTACAAAGCAGAATGACATGGATTCAAGTGTCTATATTTAACTGGGAGCACAGGTTGTGAGAAGGATGGATGAGCTCTGCTCCCCTGGGAGCTGCCAAGCCCTCTTTAGCAGGTTCAAGGCTGTTTGTGAGCAGCTGTGTTTGCCATGGGCACAGAGTGTTTGGGTTTCAGCCCCAGTTCTCATTATCCTGAGAGTTATCTGTTTCTTGTTAATTCTACTGCAAATATCACACAGTTATAGTGAGGGGAGAAGGCAGAGTCCTGGCAGCCTGGCTGCTGTGCTGGGCAGCGGGTAGCTGAAAGGAGTCAGATGCAATGACTGTAGCTCTGGAATCACATCCTAATCAGAGGTATTTTGTTAGCAGCAACCTCAGAAAATAGCTAGTACTAAAAGGCTCTGCACTTCGTGCCAGATAGAGCTGACCTCAGAAATGGCTCTGCATGTTTCAGCAGAAAATAAATGCTCAGTCAGATATGCATGTGCCTGGGCAGTGTCCTCTCTCAGCTCGGTGCCAGAGCGGTTCTGGAATAGACACCCTGCAGATAAAAGCACTTATTTGAAACGGGATATTTTGCAGTAAATTAAGCTAAACCTCCATCTCCACAAGATGTCAGCAAAGCAAAGTGCATGCTCACAGGAATGCAAACGCAGAGGGCAAGGAGAGGCTGATGGTGACTCCCGCAGGCAGTGCCAGCCAGGTCCATGTCCTTCCTCACCCATCTGCTGCCAGCCTCCGTCAGACGTCACTGGTGATGGGTACAAGCAGCCACCCCAGCACCTCATTACCCTTTGTATGTGAAGGTGTTTCCTGTAACTAACCTTTCCACCTACAGTTTAAGCCCATGGTTTATTAAAACCCACTCATTTACCTCTTACAGGGCTTGGCTATTCAAATGATGCTGCTTCTCATCCGTCTTCTGATGGTACCTTGAAATATTTATCAATTTGTTATTTATCAGTTTGTTATGAAGCTGGAACCTGATTGGGATTGATGTTTTCATTAGAAGCGCCGGTGTAAATATGATGCCTTTCTTGATAAATTACTTTGTTTGGTAATGTGTTTGTAAGTTAAAGTGAGGAAATAGATGAAATGTCTCTAAGCATAACACTGTAACTGCCCAGGTTTGCCTTTCAGTGCTGCAGCTTTCTGGTTTTCTATGTCTTTGCACAAAAAGCTATGTAAAATGGTTTGGACTCCTTGGCATGGTTGTAGCACCTGAATTTCTAACATTGACTACCTTTTTTGTATCAAAAAAGCTTTAATGAATTGTTCCACAACTCCAAGGGTTATTCACAAGAGTAGCTCTTACATGTGTTTAAGCTAAGCAAGAAGCTGTGTTGCAGAGCATGCATTTCCTGAGTTTTGCATTTCTTTCCTCACCTGCAAAGCAGCTGGACTGCCAGGAATTGCTTTTTAAGACCTTCAAAAAGATAACACTGCATTAATTAAGTAATTTGCTTTTTTACTTTATAGTAATGTTAATAGTCCAGATTCACACCATGATAATGCAGGATAGATTTCATCTGCAGATGTTCAGTAACAGCCAGTGTTCTAACAAATTGTTCTAAGCTAGATCATCTCTACCATGCTTTCAGTTTCTTAAGAATCATAATGGCTTCCAAAATACTTTGTGATGACTTGTTTTCTCCCCAGATGTATCTCAAGGTAGCGGCAGTGTACATTGTTTTTCCAATCCAAGCTACCACACTCTCTCATGTGGTGTGACTTCACGCTTCTTTACCAGTAATCTGGATGGAAACAGCTCCAGTAAGGTAGATATCATCCCACCCCACTATAGCAACGTTCTTATCAGTTCAAGGAAATCAAGCAAAGCAATGCCTGTTGGATCCTCTGGTCTGCCAGCATTATTTAAAACCCCAGTGCAGCAGCTCCTGACATGGGAGCTCTAACAGACACAAAAAGGTCTGTTTTCTGTGTGTCTTCGTAATCTCTGTGCATGGTAACTGGAGTTCAGCGCATGCCTGTCTGGGTCAATAGTGCTAGGTGTCTAGCAACTGTAAGGTATTTTTGTTTCTCAGAGAAGATAAATAGCTAGAGTAATTATCCATTAACGTAACAAAAGTAAATCAATGCAGCATTAAGTCAGTAATCTAACTTTGCTTTGTTTCCCTGATCCATTGACACACAAATTCCCTGCTGACACAGACAAACAGATAAGATGCAAGAAGGTACCCAGGGTGCTTCTGAGCACCGTTCTCATCCAGGGACATTTTGAGAGCTATTCAGACTGTATTGCTCAAACATCCAGCAGTTACTTACCTCCTGCCTCTATTGATTCCCTAGGACCATTAATGGACAACACTGTCACTCGATTCACCATGTTAGCAATAGATTCAGATAGGGGAAGTGGTAAGACAGCTCTTCCTTTTCGAGCCTTAAGAAGCTAAGGTGGGGCAAAGGGTAGGGAGAAGAGGAAAAAGGAAATGCATTTGATCCCATCAAGGTTGTCAGCTTTAAAACTGATGGTACCTGCAGGCTGTGCCACCTTAATCCAAATGTAGCTCTGTTAACTGGAAAGCCATGAGAACAAGATTAAAACAAAAAAAGACACTATTGTATGAGGCAGGGAATGCAAAAATATTTCTCCATGTGCTCCTGTAAGTCATTCCTTGGTTATTAAAAGAAAAACTCATTAAAATGCAATAACAAGGCTGGCTCCAGAGATTTCTCAGAGAGAAGCTTAGACAGATGTGTAAATACGTTTTCCAGTGTAGGTGGTCCCCTTGCACCATGCAGTTTTGTTCCCCAAATTGGAAGTGCAAATGCTCATAATGTCAAATTTAGGATGAACACCAGGAGTGTGGATCTGGACCACTAATCCTGTTGCAGTAATTTAGATGAATCCAGAAAAGGTCGAAGCAAGCACCTATCCTGGTTTCCCAGCCTGCAGTGCCATCTTGTCGCAGAGCTACTTCAAATATTAAGCTGCAGGAATGGTTTAAAACCCAAGTGGTGCATTTGGACCAGCCCGGAAGCTGCTCACCCTGCTGTAGTGCCGTTACCAGCAGTCAGTCAGATCAGGTTGTCCTGATCTGGTATTTTCAGGGCACTTATCAAAATATATGGCCTGATATTTCCTGTAGATCTCCCACCATCTTACTTATTCATGAGAATGCTTTACAGTACTGAATAGCTGAGGATGGCCAAAAATAAGCTGCTTCTGTCTATGCAGTTCTCCAGCCAAGTAAGACAAAAGAGCATATAAAGCCCCTAATGGCTGCCTTAACGAGTTTCATTTCCAAATCAGTTTGCCTGGTGCCATTCCCACTTTCTCAGGGAAATGTGCACAAGTTGTACTTGGAGGATTCATTTCTTTCTAGTGCCAGATGGGGTCACAAAGGAACCAGCACAGATGCAGGATGAGGAATCTCTGAACTGCTGAGCCAGAGCCCTGGATGTGTTTTCCTCCCTGTGCTCAAAGGAGATCATGCCTTGAGGCAATGGACTGGAGCCATTCCTCTTATCACTTCTTTCAGAGAGACAGCCTGAGCAAGGTACAAAGGCAGGGCAGTGAGGAGATGCAGCCGTGCTCCAGTTTGAGAAGGCATTTTCCCTCATGTGGTCCCCCTGCCCCTCTTGTCCTCTCTTTCTGTGTCTTATTTTGCCCTTTCTCTCCTCTTCCCTTCGTGTCCTTTCCACTCTGTTATTTTTTGTGGGGTTTTCTTTCTGTTCCTTTGTTGGGTACCTCACTGGGGAAGCGAGGTGGGTGACGATGGCTGATAGCAGGAGATAAAAGGTCCAGCATTGCACTGAGGACCACGGTTTGGGAGACGGGGCTGTCTTCATAGGAAGGGAGCAGTGCCAAGCCTTCCCGCATCTCTTCTAGGACCAGTGGGAGGTATCTCACCTTCTCTTTTCCCTTCTGCCAGACAGACTTTTGGCCACTGCTCAGGACCCTATGCATGTCCTGAAGGTAAAACCTTTTAAGTTGCTGAGAGACAAGTGTGAGTGGAGGCATTAAAACCCTCCTGGTGTATACAGGGCTGGTTAGTTGTGCTAGCGGAGTGCTCAGACTGGAACACATGCAGGCAAAAAAGCAAGTGGGAGGATAAGGGGGGGCGTATGAGAAGAGACTAAAAAAGGCTTGGCTTCTTTTATCCAGCAAAATGGATGCTGAGAGGGAGTTTGATTGCCATCTATAAATACGGCAAGGTAAACACTAGGAGGGAGAAGAGCTATTTGAGTTAGATGACAGAGCTGGCATGAGAACAAATGAGGATGAACTGGCCATGAATGCATCGAAGCTGGAAATTAGATTTCTAACATCAGATCAGTGAGATTTTTGGAATCGTTTCCCAGTAAGCCTAATGGGACAAAGAAATCGGATTACAGTAAAAATGGAGCTTGATCAGCCATCAAAGTGATTATGTGCCTGGTGTTTGCAGTAAAAGGTGGCTGGACGTGGGGACTCGGTGATCAAAGCCCTTCCAGCCCTATGTCCCTAAAGCCTGCTCCAGCTGCCAGCAGGAGTTTGCAGGACTGAGCTTTGTCTCTGTGTAAGGTCCAGGAGAATCATCATTGGAGTTGAGGAGGGAGAAGCAAGTTTTTAACTACCAGCACCTCACTACAAGTAAATGCTTTTCCCATGTGAGCGAGCCTGCAAAGTCAGCTTGGGTGAAATGCTGGCCCAGCCAAAGTCAATATTTTACTATCAGCTAAGTGAAGCCAAAATCTGACCTTTATTTATTAGCTCCTACAAGTAGCTTTGGCTTTTATCCTTATGCCATGTGCAAGTAATAACGATGCTGCGAAGAGCATCATACATGAACTCAAGTGAAACTGTGCCACAGAATTACTGCACCAAAATTTTCCAAAGCAGATCCACACTCACTCCATACCCATGTCTTCACATCAGAGCTCTCATTGTCTGAGTTAAAGGCCAGATTTTCAGATGCTGAGAACCTGTTGTGTTCAGAGAGGGGTCAGTGGGAGCGTTCACAGAACCACTCCCCATGCTGCAATGCCAGCTGTGTTTGAGATTCGAATTGTGTGTGAACATAAGCATATGTCCCACTTCTACAAAAGGCTGCCAAAGCTTGTGAAGAATACTCTGTATAAAGCATGAGGCTGCTGCCCTGGTGTGTCACAAGCAAATGGAGAATTCTCACTCTGTGCCTTTGCAGAGCTTTTAATTCCACCCTCACTCCCTACCAAAGGAGGACAGCATCACAGCTACAGTCCAGGTGTTGCTGGCTTCTGCAGACATCATAAAATTCAATTGCTATTAGATGTCCTGAGTGTTTAAAGCCAGCAGCTTCCCATCTATAAAAAGAAGTTCTAAATTCTACCAAAGACTTCACGTAAAATTAGAAACTGCAAAACAGAGGTCGCTGGATATGGTCTGACTGGATGTCACCCGGCTAATAAAAAGGAATTCGGCCGCAGAAAGTATCATTAAAGTACCTTTAACTAAAACTTGCCCAAGGAAGAAAGACTGCAAACACAGAATTGCTGCAGAGTGTTCAGGTTGGCCATCTAAAATTGAGAAGCAGGGGCTTGGACCATGGAAACCTGAAGTCAGTAGTCAGGAAAATTGATGGCAAAACTCTTATCGATCACTGTCCTGGAGGATAAAGGATGATGGAGTTCCTGCCAGCACTTCTTTGCCTAATCACCATGGACTTCTTTAAAATCCCAAGCACTGACAAATGGCATGTAGGTGACTAGCCTGCCACTGGGATCCATCCAGCTATTTCAGATGGGCAGGTAATGATTTGGCTTTACTCATGCTAACATCTCGTTGATCTTAAAAGGTGAAGTTGCCGGTATGAGGTAGTTTTAACCAAGCTGCTAGAATTAAAAGCTAAGTTTTTTAGTGGATAAATTTACTATGAAGTATTTTTTCCTCCAGAAAAAGCAGTTTTGCTCAGACTAAAAATGGAAGTATCTTGTATCGTAAAATATGAGTTAACAAATTATAGTGTGTTAAGAAATGGTGGTAGCACAAAGAGACAGCTATAATCACATTTCTTCCTAATGACTGCATTCTGAAAAACTCAGAAATGTCCCCAAATCATTTCATTAAAAGAATCAATTCTAGCCCGTAGCTCTTCATGCCAAATTTTAGGTTTGTGAGCTGATTTATAAATCCCGCAAAGCTACAGCTTTTAATAGAAACCCCAAGACTTTAATAAATGTGATTTAAGTGGTGCAGCTGGATTGGAAATCAGCGGCTGTGGATTTCTGCAGGTCTGGAAATGCAGACCAAGGCTGTGGGCTCTGCTGGTGGAAACTGCCAGTGCCCTTCATGGGGCTGCACTGATTTATAGGGACTGGGTGTGGGGCCAGGAACTTCAGCTTCATTCCCCCATAACCACATTACAAACCCGTCTGCTTTTCCTCACCTTGCCATTCCTTGTTTGCTCTGACTGCCCTATCCACCCATCCCATGTATCCGGTGTCAGTGTTTGTGTTCCCAGCTTTGGGGAAGTACAAGGAACTGCTGGATAATGAAGGAATGACTCCTGTATTATCAACTGGGAGACGCCGGATGCACAGTCCATGCCAGGAGCAAGGATGTGCAGTCGCAGCCACTGCTCTCAGGCAAGGATTGCCCCAGAAATCATGCAGGCAACCAGGTTTATCCACTTTCTGTTCTGGGCATGTCCTTGAGGAGAGCGGCTGGTGCAAAGGTGCCCAATGAGCTGATGACGCACGTTACCTCACTGGGAATATATGGAGACAAAACGAGAAGGAACAGGATGAGGCACTGAGATGTAGCTGTCACTGCTCTGCTGCTGCTGTCTGATGGGAGATTCAAGGGCTGTGGGGCCACAAGGGACTGTTGTGATCATCTGGCTTCACTCCCCACACAGTGCAGGGCAAAGAACCACCTCTTTCAAAGGCAGTGCTGGTCTGCAGCAGCAGGGTCTCTTTCAACCAGAGCCGGCCTTGCACATGGATTTGAAATGGGTTCCTTCAGTGTGCTGGCATTAATCTGTCTTTGTATCTGTGTGTATACTTATATGTTTATATATATATGTATATATATGCGCGCATCTCTGTGTGTGTGTGGTCGGTGTATTTGCACTGTTCTGTGTCCTGAATCTTTCTTCCAGGCTGGAGTTCAGCCCATTTGGAGCACAACTGCATGTTTTACAAATGATGAATCCTATTTGTGTACATCTTCAGTTGAATAGCTCTAAAAATACTGTGCAGGTGCTTGTAGAGACCCAGCACTGTGTGTGTGTGTGCGTGTGTGTGTGTGCACAGTCTTTTCTACCTGTGCTGTCTCCTGCTGTGCTCACACCATGGTTTCTCCTGTGTCTGTTTAAGCCAGGGCAGATAACATTTGGTGTAAAAACACCCCCGACCAGTCTGCATCCTGCATCAATGGAATTCAGTCAGCAGGATCCAGTGCAGGTGTTTGCCTTTGGTTGTTACAGACCTTCACCCAAATGAAACCCAGTCTTTCTGTGATCAGATAAAAGCTTCTAAATGTCAATGGGCAGTTTGTAATATATAGTGTAGTTGTCCTGCATGTGGTGTTCCTGGAAGAGAGGAGTGTTTGCAGATGCTCTCCCTAGAGACAAGGGAGAGGCTTCAGACCTCTGCAGCTTTATCCTCAGTGGCCCAGCTTTGGGGAAGCTCACAGAAGGTCGGACTGGCTGGGAGGATCCTGCTGGTCCCCATTGCCCTATTTATAGTGGAGTTTTTGCCAGAGGAAACATCCTGACCGTAAGCCCTCCCCAGTGTGGTCACTACCAAAACCAAGGGGCAGAGGAGCTGCATGGCTGCCCAGCCCTGTGCCCTCCTCCCCCTTTGGGTCCAGCATTTCTCCTGCCTGCTGTATTTCTCCACCTCCCATAACATGGTTACTCCTTGCAAGCCGTGGTGAGCTCCTTGCAGCAGACTCAACTGGCTAAACCACTTTAGCTATGGCGGCACAGAGCAGCTTACCTAGCTGCTACATGGGACAGCCCCTTTGTCCCTCTGGCCGTGTTTGCTTTAAGCAAGTCTCTCCAAAAGAGGGTTTGGGCCCTGGTCTGTCTTTGCACAGCATCCTGCACAGTGCTTCTCACCCTGGGAACCAGCTGGGATTTTATATTCCAATAGACTTCAGTACATCAGTGGGTCTTAAAACCCACTATGAAAGCTAAGCAAAAATTAATGAGACATCAGGAAAAATGAAATGGTTTGGTAATTCTGAATGCTTTGTTTCAGTTTTAACCTCCTTTATTGTTATTCATTTACTTATAAATACAGTAAAACAGCAGAGCTGAGCCCTCTGAAACAGAGGCAGGAGCTTTCCAGTTTGGAGGCAGACACAGGAGAGCAGTGATGGCTTCATAACTTGGATTTTTCAGAAGCAGGGCTGGGATTTGCTCTGGAACTGACACTTCCTCAGGACCAGCAGATGTGGGCTTTGAGGAGAAAATGTTGAGGTGGAAAACTCAGCTACTGCAGTGATTCACAGACCCTCCTTGCTGGGGCTCACCTGATCTCATAGAATCACAGACTGGGTTGGGTTGAAAGGGACCTGAAAGAGCATCCAGTTCCAGTCTTCCGCTAGAGCAGCTTGCTCCAAGCCCCTGTGTCCAACCCGGCCTTGAACACTGCCAGGGATGGGGCAGCCACAGCTTCTCTGGGCACCCTGTGCCAGCACCTCAGCACCCTCACAGGGAAGAGCTTCTGCGTAAGACCCCAATCTAAGCCTCCCTGCTGCCAGGTTAAAGCCATTCCCCCTTGGCCTGTCACTGCATGTCCTTGTAAAAAGTCCCTCTCCATACGCTTTGCGGTGCCTCAGTCTAGTGCAGCCACACACCCACAACCAGCAGCCCCTCTCCCTGTGCCGGCCACCATGAGAAATGCTCCAGCGAGCGCGCTCCAAGCCCCCCCAAATCCCCATCCCGCAGGCTGGCACTGCGCTTGCCTCTGGTGGGGTGCTTGAGCATTACCTGGCTCAAGTGAGACTTCTACAACCAGCAGAAGATTGAAGAGCACATTGACATATGTGCTTAATACAACTGCCACCTCATCCAGATGGCACTGCCACGCTGGCACACACAGGGTCCCAGCTGCCGCATGGCAAGAGGTGTTCTTCCAGCAGCAGCATCTGGATGGCAGCCCTGGACTCCTCTCCACTTTTGCTGGCAGATCTGCACAGGGCTTCATGCTTCCTTATTGCCAATGTTATTTTCCTTGAATTGAGAGAAATCTTGTAGCCATTACATCTCTTTTCCCTAAATAAATACCCAGATGTATTAGCAAATCCCCTTTGTTCCAAACAGCTCCTATCTGCATGCTTATGTAGGTGGTTTTGATCCATCCATCTCCATTAGTTTCTTTGAAACTGCCAGCATGTCACTCCATGCACACGAGCATTCCAGTCGTGACCGCTGGATGCTGAAGGAAATCTGTGTTTTCCAGCATGCTTGTGTTCATTGCTTGGTGAAGTGACTTTCCTTTGTGATTTTCACTAATGCTAGTGAACAACTGTCAGATTCATACAGCTAAAGAACTGAAATGGTGAGGCCAAGGTAACAGTCATCTCTCATTTTGATTCATGCCATCCTGGGGCTGTAGTTTTGGGTGGGAACTGTCTTTATTTCAGCATTAACCCATTATCATACTTTTTGAACAGCTCAGTAACAAAACCCTTGACAGAGAAACTGCAGACTGGAGACCCTACAGCTATCTGAATGAACTAGGTCAGTAATGTTTAAACAATCTAATCACTTTAGTAGACTTTAGAGCAATACCAGACCCCAGACAGCCTTTCATAAAGGCATTAACCATAATGAAGAATATTGGTGTTGTCTTTATTTCGCAGTCAGAATTGCCAATAGTGAAAGATGAAGTATTGAAAATGGTTTCCTTTACCACAAACCGCAGGTTGGGAAGGAAGAGCCAATATGCATTCTAATCTCCCTCCCTCAGTTGCTCTGTGTAATCACTATCAACTCATCTATAAATGGTTTTCTGGGGACTAACTTAGAACATTCAGAATTCAAATTTGGCATTATTTTTTCCTTCCATGGTTAATAAAGTTTAGCACCACATACTGGCAGGTCCATAAAACCGGAGCCTCTGTGGGAGCTGGAGCATGCAGTACACCCTGTTATCTCCCAGTTAATCACAGAGTGGCCATTTTCCAGGCAATTTTGAATGCCCAGCCAGTGCAAAGAAGCCAAGAGTGAGGTTTAATTGCCCCTTCTGAGTTTATTCTCCCTGGCTTCAGTTTTAACAGGGGTTTTAGCAGCTCTTATCTCCAATCCATCCAGACTTAGTGCTTTGGATGCTATTTGTTTTCCTATCTAAGCACTTGGAGTTTAGCTTGTCAGTGGCAGAAAGCGTTTGCCCTTTCCTTTACTGGGATTATTAACACCTTACTGAAAATTTGCAGTATGGGGAAAGTGCAGCATTAAGTGGTATTATGGGATTTTTAAGGTCAACTATCTCACAGCTCACATGGCAAAGGAATTAAGACAGGGCACCACCATGCATCGCATCTTGTCACTGCTCTTTTGGTCACACACCATGCCTTGCTCCAAAGATAGGGTCTTCCCTGCATCAGGAAAATCACAAACCTGTCAAGCTTCAATGCAAAACCTCTTCCATCATTATCAGCCATTAGTGTTTTCTTCTGTACAACAGGCTGCAGCACTGCTGTTGTGTTGATCTGTACGTATCATGGAGAGCTGGGGGGGGGGCGTGTGAGGATTTCCAAATGCTCCTCAAATCACGTTCATTTTCTTTTCCCCATTTTACCGCTTTGCTCCCTGGCTTTATTCTTATCTTGCAGTGTCCAGAACTCCCGGAGTGCCAGATCTGTCCTGCATTCATGCATTTTGTTTTAGTAGCAGAAGTGATGCTAAGTGCCTTTGCAGTATGAGTGATGTGGAAGCGATAAATACTTTAGTTAAGCAAAACAGTCACTATTTTTTCCATTGCATTTTACATCTCAGATACATTTTTTTCCTTTTTTTCTTTGCTTCTTCCACAATGTTTTTTCACACTAATTGGTAACAATGAGAGATATTTTCTTCCCTTTCAGTATGAAAATTAACACTTGCTTGTGCTGACTTCGATAATGCTGAATCCTTGCTCAGCCCAAGGCCATTTTTACTGTAAAATGTTTTCAGTTCATGGTAATCCCGCAGCAATAGAAGCTGCAGATTCCACCTACGTGTGCAAATTTCAGAAGAAAGCAAAAAACTTCGATTCTGAATTGTAAACAGGTAATATCAGTGAAGCCTAATAAGTTCACATGGGCGATCTTGACCTTTAAGCTGCATCATGAATGGTAGTACTGAAGAGTTAGAGGAACCACCTTCTCATCCCACTGTTAGCCTTAGTTTTTATGATACTGATGCTCCAGCTGGGATAGCAGCTGGATTCAGATTAAAAACAGTTAAAATGGAAGTGGACAACTCCTCTGCTGTGACCCCATGCAATATTATAGAGAGAAGATGTGTAGAAGCTGGGAGCGGATGGAAAGCCCTCAGCTCACCTCCCTGGTTCTTCAGCCAGCAGCTCCTCTGGCTGAGGCAGTGGTGCCAAAGAACAGGATCTTTGGATGAACCAGGCTCACAGGAACATCTGTAGGCTTGTTAGGAATTGCAAGTGCCATAAATAGGAATTAGAGCTGGGGAAAAGGAAATCATAAGAATATCTGTGTGAAAATTAACCGAGCCACTCATCTGCTAAAACCTGCAAGCACAAGGAGTTTTCTTCACCCCTTTTTTTCCCTTGACCTCTGCAAGGCATTTCTGATCAGACCTGCGCTGAAGGCTGGATGTGGCCCAGACCTATCCCAGGCTGACACCTTCTGTATTTTGACCTGCAGCATTACCTTCACTTCTCGGGGTCATGGCTGTGCTCAAACTGGATATAAGGATTCAGGGACTCTTCTGATGGGGACAAACTTGCTTCTCCATTCCATGCTGGAATGTTTCTAGCAGAAGCAGAGCACTGCTTCTCAGCTGATGGGTGGTATCGTGCCCTCTTCTGTGTGCTTGGCACCACAGCTCCTCACTTCCAAGCACTGTGTCTTTATTTCTGTGTCTGTAAGAGGGTCAACAGAATGCTCTCTGGAAACACCAGGTACTTTCCTATTTACCTGTGTATCTTGTAAAGGCGATCCCACAGGTAACAGGCACGTGGGTGCTTTTATTAACCCCTCTTTGCTCTCCTCACTCTCGCAGGCTGTGCTTTTACAGCTGAAATCACCTTTTGATTGCTCCCAGTTTGCATCATTGGCTTTTGCTCAGCCAGGAGTCATCCCTCGGATATTTTATTTGGAAAGGGAAAGGAAGAAAGAAAGAAAGATGTTCTCTGAGGGAGCAGAGAAAGCGCTGCTTGTACCAAGGTTTGGGTTCTTTCCAACTGGGAAATGCAAGGAGCAGAACAAAGCTTGTATTTTTACTGCTGGCACATTTCCTTGGGAGCTTCAAATATCAGGCTTTTTCAGAGAGAGAATCATACCTGTTAAACAGAGTCTAGTGATGAGCACATTGCACAAGTCGTTCTCATGGATCAGTGCTTGAGATACCAGCATTTGGGGTATCTATGGTGCGACGGAAAGGTGGCTTTGTCACCTTTGCCATGTGTCACTACTTGTTCAATGCAGCTTAGTCCCACTAATTTCAAGGAACGCCTTGTCTTTGCATTTCCCATTCACTGCCTCTTGTTGCAGAACTGGAATTGTTTGCCCTGTGACTAACCTCTCCCCTCCAGTCCAGTCTGCATTATGCAGTTGCAGAGTCCAGCTTCCAGCTCCTATTCCAAGCAAGTCAAATGTCCTAAACCACCCACTGAGTTCAGAAAAGGTTGTTATGCTCATTAGTCGGAGTGCTGGGCACAGCGGGCTGCAGACAAAACTGGTTTTATCTGTAATGTTTCTCTAACAGCAGTGCTCAGGGCAGAGCCTGGAGTGTGGTTTGCAGCACATCCCGAGTGACTCAAAGTTTGGGTCAGACCTGACTTTGCATTTTTCTCAAAGCCAGAAAGGTGGGGAAAGATATTTCCAACCGAGGCTGTGATTTCAGCCCGCAGACAGTTTCACTTCAGATTTAAACCCGGCCTTTCCTGAAGAGCCACATTCCTGCCCTGTTCAGGCCCCTTCCACCGTAATTGCTTTTGCAGTTTAAAAAGTAACGTATCTGTCATTCATTTCACCTCCTGAGGAATGCAATGAATAGGCAAAAATGGGTCATAAACCCACAGAATTATAAGACATAAAGACTAAAGGCAGAATTACAGGGAACAGGTTGGGAAGGGCTTTGAGGGCTCATGTAGCCCTCCCGAGGCACCAACCCTACCTGTATCTATCTTTTCTAGCAGGTGTATCCCAGCTTTTCTGAGCCGTCCTCCCATAAGAAGGGTTCTCAGTTTTCTACAGCTACACTGGAGCAAGCTCTGAGCATGGCAAAGTGCTGCTTTGCAGCTCGGTGTGAGCAAGGGCTGCCTGCTGCCCAGCTCCAACCACAGTCAGGTTCACCCAGCTGAACCCTGCGTTCACACAGCACCTGCCCTCTGGCGGGGTCTCACAGTGAGTTTGGGCTAACTCAGAGCAGACATCGCTGCGTGGCTGCAGAACCCTTCCAGACATGTCTGACATCTCCAATAGGGCTGGCAGGAGCTCACAGGGAGCTGGGCTAACAAAACATGCTCGGAAGGTGGAGTCCTTCCCCTCCGAGCCACCAAAAGTGCTGGTTGATATCGCTGCGGCCTCACAGCAGCCCCAAGGCTCCTGCCTTCATTCGGGTCTTCACTGTCACAGTGGGAACATTCCTGTAAAGATCTGATGAGGATGCTCAGAACAGATGTAGCACTCTTGTACAGGGATGCACTGTGCAGTGAGCGCAGGTAGCCATTCCCTGGGTAACCTCTGTTTCCATAAACACCTATTCCTCATGGTCCTTATTCTAAGCATCTAATTAATCCCCAGCAGTTATGAGGACATTGTCCTACAGGATCACTCCTGTGTCTTTTGCTCCTTGCTTTGTCTCTAACTCTGAAATGGCTGGTCAGTATTTTAAAGTTCATGATCTTGAGCAAAGTTATTCATCCCAGCCTTCCAAAGCCAGAAGGTCTTTCCCATGTTGCTGTTGCTCTGTTTGAGCAATGCTGTGTCCAATGCATCTTCCCATGGGTCAGCCTGGGTTTCCTTTATTTCCCTGCTGCTGCTTTCTCTTTGTGGGTACGGCCCTCTTTACTCTCTGAGCCCATTTGTGTGCCCACCAACGCTCCAGCCTTGCTCTGTGTGGTGTGAGCTGCTTCTTACTGGAGGCTCCTGCGTGTGTGCCTGTGAAGCTGCCCTGGATCCTGCTTGGGTGTTCTGCCCATGGGGGCTTGCTCAGCCCCGCCAGGAGGACGTTTGACCACCAGGAATGGCCTTTGGGAGCACCACTGCTGGGAAAGAGAGCACCAGCACTGTGGATGTGAGCCAAGGGATGAATCAGCTTCATCCTCTTCACTCAGGACTCTGCCCTAGAGAATGCAGCAGAGAAGCACACAGCAGATACTGCTATGCAAAAGAGCTTCCCCACTGTGCCCAAACCACCCAGTCAGCCTTGCCCTCTGCTGCTTCTTCCCAGGAGTGAGTCTGGGAATTGGCTCAGGACAAGTGATGGAAAACAAAGCAGAAG
Organism: Ara ararauna; assembly: GCA_028858755.1. Classification (NCBI taxonomy): domain Eukaryota; kingdom Metazoa; phylum Chordata; class Aves; order Psittaciformes; family Psittacidae; genus Ara; species Ara ararauna. The sequence goes on along the minus strand of CM054383.1, from coordinate 41,364,032 downwards.
GTGCTCAAAAGCTTTGGGCAGTCTCTCTTGGCTAGAAAGGCAAGAGCCCCATCAGAGAGAGCCAGTTGTGAACCACAGCCCTTTTCCTGCGCTCAGGGTGGACGCTCTGCAAAGGGGGGTGTCTTTAATGTGCCAGTAAGACATTTATTGTCTAATGTAGTGATTTTCCTTATTTACCAAAAGCAAAGGTACTGTGAAGGGGGGACCGGTACAGCATTGCCAGTGGTGGTGACAGCTTCTTCTGTAGAGACCAGAGGACATGCAAGGACAAAGAGCTGGGAGACCTCCGGGACATGCTGTTTGCAGGGCTCTTTTACCAGCATAACTTAGTTACTTGATTGGGAGCCCCATAAGCCACAATGACATTTCCATCTCTAACCAAATTTGCATTGATTTTGCTAGTCAGTAAGAAATAGCAGACTCTATAGTTAAAAAGATTTAAAGGCTTCCATTAGATTTGCCTTTTGATTGATATCTAGGATCATTTGCAGTAAAGGTTCCCATCCCCTTCTGTCTTTGCTTCTGGAAGGGACAAAGTTGCAGAAGTCTTTGCCGTCAGCTCTCTGTTCTCAGTTACTGCATTTTCAGGCCTCTGTAGTCACTTGGGGACTGTGGTCACATCAGTTCTTGAACTGTGCAAATTGATAAGCAAACCATAGTAGGTAATAGAGAAGGATTGTACACACCTTAGAATCGAAGACTGTGAATTAAGTACCATACTATCCACGATGAAGCAAAGCCTAAACTTGGCCACAGGGTAATGTAACAGAACCTGTGGACTCAAACTTGGAAGGAGATGGTTTAGGCTCCTACTAATCCAACCCAGTGTTTCAGTAATGAACATACCAGCAGATGATGTTTTCTTGCTGTTCTCCTGATGGATAGCTGCTCCTGGTAAAGAGAAGTGCCCTGCTTCAGGAAAGCCCTTCCTTCCAGGGAAGCTCTTAAGCATATGCATAATTCCAGGCATGCACAGAATCCCCACTGCACTGAGTGCATGCTTACAGCTCAGGATGTGCTTAAGAGCATTCCTAAATGAGGGCCTTGATGTACAATTTAGGGGAAAGAATATATGCTGCTCAGTCGTCAACGCAATCCAATTTACATAAATATTTATTTGTTTTCCATTATATATCATTTCCATGCAGGTGCTTGTGGGATGGATAGACGTCAGAACACATACATAATGGAAAAAAGCTTCAAAGGTATGGTATCCAGTGCCTGCAGCCACCCTGGCAAAGAGTTTGAGGAGGGTGTCCTAGAAGAGGTGAGATAGGAGAGACCTGAGCGCCCGGGAGAGGGGCCATGCAGAGGCAGAAAGGGACAGAGCCATTACCTACAACTTACGCTCAGCTGGCAGCACTCCTGACTCCGAGCCAGATGTCTGGGGCCCATGAATTATGGATTCAAGTCTTTACAAGGCTGGAGGCTCCTGCCTCATTAAAGCAGCAGGAGACAAAAAGGGAGGGCTCTGCTGCAGGGACAGGAGGTGCAGGTGGAGCTGTCTGGCCAGGGGAAGCTCTTTTAGGACCCATTAGTCATCTACAAGGGCTTCCTGGTGGCAGGTGCTGATGACAGACTGATGCGTTTGCCTAAGTTGTGGCTCTGTAAGGCTCTTGGCTCTCCAGAGCTTAAACGAAGCCACTAGAAAACAAGCTGACCCTGCTGCGTGGCCTTGCTGGAAGAGATTTATAGCAGAGCTTGAGAAAAGACCTCACTCAGAACATTAACCGGTCACGCTGGCACGAAGCAATTAATGGGCATTGACTCCAGGGCGGTTCTAAAAAGGGCTTGTAGATGAGTCACAAGCACAAGGCTCAGTGGTTTTACGTTTCAGTTGTCCTCCAGGTTTACATTCAGAATACTCTGGTTCAGTATGGACTTCAAGACCACTTGGCACCGTGGTCCCCCACAAGCTCCTGATAGTCTGGGCTGGGTTTGGCACACTGAGCTTGTGGTCCAGGAGATGGAGCAAGGAGTCTGTCTCCCTCAGAGCACACAGGTTTCAGGCTGAAGTCCTTGATCTGAATCCCAGGCTGTTGTGTCTGCACACACCAGCTGGGAATATCCCTCCCTCAGTCCAGCAGGTAAATACTGCACAAGGTCCTTGAGCTGGTACCCAGCTGAGTAACAGGGCAAATGGGACCTTCACACAGGACTGGTTTCAAGGCACTCACTGGTCTGCTACGGCGAAGGTGTTACTGAGCAAGACCTTTACCTGAACTAACAAGGGACACTGAAAGTGTACATAAAAAGCAATGACCAGCTCATAGCCAGGCCTAGAGAACACCACTTTGTAGTTGCTGTTTACAAGATAAAGTGGCATAATACTGCTAAAACATCACCTTAACACCCAGGCTTGCTAGAGGAAACCACTGATCCATGGCAAAGTCCTTCCCGATGAAACTAGATTATGTACGTAGATTTGACTCAGGCCACTGGTTTCAGCTACTTCAGTGACTCTCTTTTTCCTATTCTGGTCTGGCAAGTTGTTTTCTTTCCATAGAGCTGTGAATTTCCAGATTAGCTTCAACTAAATCACTGTGCTTAAAAGTCACTGTGCTTAAAAGTCCAAAAGCTGCTTTGAACACATGCAGGAGGAATTCCCATCCAGAGACACAGTCACACAGAGGGGGGCACCCCAGTGAGAATGGGAGAAAAGGAATTACAGGAACAGCAGACTGTGAAATGCATTTCCTGCTGCTGCACATTCTGTTCATGATTTAGGATCTGAGCCACTTTCTTTACATGTTTATCACTTGTAAATTGAAAACTCGGGCCTAGAAGCCATGTCAGGGAGGCTGATGTGTTCTGGCTCCGCTGGCCCGGACAAGGGCAGGGTGCTGGGGACGCAGGAACACACCTGACAGCCCAGGGGGGTTCTGTAGCTCACCTGCAGGCAGTTGGCAGAGATTTCTCAGGAGCATTTGCCCTTGGATGGCAAAAGGCTTCCGGCAGCTCAGGCTGAAGGACAGGCTCTGGGTTCAGGCAGCCCCAGGGCACTCTCATTCCCAGGAGGAGCTGAGTGATGTGCCCCATGCTCAGTGTGCAGCTCTCCTTGCCCTTGCCAGGTCTTGCGTTGGCCCTGCCTACCTAAATTCATATGAAACATGGCGAGAAGGTAAATTCTAAGCTGGGTTATTCACATAAAACGAACTCCCAGTCCCAAACAATTGGATTCTGTCAGCAAGAAGTCTTGGCAGGCGGGTGCTTTGTTCTTACATACTTTAATGCAGTTTAAAGATGATGTCTTTTCCCGTCAGTATCTGCTAGGTCTCACTGGAGAAAGCTTGTCCTGCAGTTGAAAATGGTGTTTGGTGCTGACCCCAGCCCAGAGCATTGCATGGGATGCTCTGCCGGGAGGGCACACGGTGGGTCCCAGGGCTGATGCACTGGTGGATTAATGTGACCTCAGGCTTTGCAAGATAGCCAGCAAAGTCCCAGCTGATCAGAACACCGGTGCACTTGCCTCAGGGATTCAGGGCTTGGTTCAGCGTGGTTCATTTGTTTGGCGGACAGGAATGTGTCCCACAGCTGTGTCACACTCCAAAAAGCAGCACTAAGCTGTCGCTGCGTTGCTGTCCTAGCGCAGCCAAGGTTAGCCGGGATAATGACAGCAGCCAGCAAGGCACGCTATGCTGAACATCACCCAAGCATGCATGGGATTAAATAGCAGGAGAACGTGTTTCACCTGCATGCATCATAGTGCCTTAGCACTTCAAACGGGGCTGTAAGTACCAAGCCTGGGCATCAGGATGCCAGAGAATTATCAGAGAGGAACCCAGTCTGTGGGAGGAACGAGTACATTTCCAGTCCTTGGTATAGAAACTGAAACCTTCAGAGGTCTGGTGATTGGTATCCAGGCAACACAGATACAGGGACTTCCAAATTAGAGCCTATTCCCCATATTTCCATATCTCTCCATATTTCTCTAGTGTGTCCAGCTGACGCAGCGCTCACAGCGAGTGCTGTGGCACCACCACAAGAGCTCGATACACAGGGGGACGTTGAGGCAGCATGGCCAGAGCTCACACGTGTCCTACAGGGTGAATGGGCTGAGGCTTCCTAAATACATTTGTTCTGGGTTAAACTCATTCATGAAATTTGACAATTGATGACAGACTTCTTAATGACCCCCAAATCCCCTTCATAACAAAGTAACTCGGACACCTCTGCATCCTTGAGAGTTAAATCCTCTGTGATCTTGTGCACAACGCATCTCGCGGCTAAGGGCTCCCTGGTGTATAGCACACTGCCGCACACACGCTGGTGCTCCGTAAGTTATATTGCATCCAGAGCAAAGGGTCTGGTCCCCAGCTAGACACAGAATTCCCATTTACGTCAGTGGGAATTGGTGTGCTGTTTCCCAGTATCTTCTGGGAAAAGGCAGTTCCTGGGAGAAGCCAAATGAGCCTGGGCAGCCCAAGTGGGATTTCACTGGTCTCTTCTGGGAAGGGAAGTGCTGGTGCTCCAGCCTGAGGGCACGTGCCTGGGAGGTGGTGTCAGCCCCAGCAGCACTGCAGGTGAATTTTAGCTTGGGAAGATAAAAGTAGCTGAGCTGGGCTTGATAAAGTGCAGGACGTGCTGGGATTGCCTGTGCCAGCTCTGAGGTTCCCGCTTCCATAAACAGAGGAGTACTGACCCACACTGCTATTTACCGGCAGCACTGCAGGAGCAGGACTTCTCACCATCCCCCTTTGTCGCTGGAGCAGCCAATGGTCTTTCATAATCTACATTTAATGAATCAGATCCCAGCTCTGTTTTGAGCTCCAAGCCCCTGTGTCCAACCCGGCCTTGAACACTGCCAGGGATGGGGCAGCCACAGCTTCTCTGGGCACCCTGTGCCAGCGCCTCAGCACCCTCACAGGGAAGAGCTTCTGCCTAAGAGCTCATCTCAGTCTCCCCTCTGGCAGGTTAAAGCCATTCCCCTGTCCTGTCCCTCCGTCCCTTGTCCAAAGCCCCTCTCCAGGTTTCCTGCAGCCCCTTTAGGCACTGCAGCTGCTCTGAGGTCTCCCCTTCAGGAGCCTTCTCTTCTCTTTCGCAAGTCTTCCTGTCCTCACACCCCAGAACTCAGAGCTGGCTTATTACAGGCTGCCCAGGCTCTCCTGCCTCCGTGTAGGAGCCACCAGAAGCTGTGACCAGAAGCTCAGGTAGAGCTGAGCCTTTCTTTGTCTAAGAACAAAACAGAAGCCTCAGGGCTTTTCTGTCTTCTGGGCCATGTCCCTGAAGCTGTGGATGCTCCTGCTCCAGCCTCCGGCAGCACCGGGAGCTTCCAGCTCCTCGCCTGCATGAGGCAGTTCAGCCATAGCACAGCCTTCCCAGGGGCTCAGGAACAGGCCCGGTCCATACACGCATTTTTAGCCTAAAGATTTGCATTTTATGATAGCATTTGTTAGTCTTTGCCTATTGCCTGCTCACCTTTAAACACTAACCGAGGCTGGACTGTGTGGCACCTTCATTTAAGTCATATACATAGAAAAACCTACTAACACTGAGCTCATCCATGTGCAGAAGCCTTTGGTCTTGCAGGGTTGCTCCACTGCTCAATGGAAGGACAGGATGGGACAGCTTTCCACTGACGTGGGACGGGGTGGGGAAAGCTGGAGGGCCCAACGCTAGTGCCTGCAGCCTGGGAATGTTTGCGTGGCTTTGGTTCTTGTCTCCTGGGCTGTACCAAACAGACGTGTTTCACTCTGAAGCAAAGGCACTGCTGGCGGCACCCAGGCTGAGCTCAGAGGAGTTTATAGCTAAAGAAACACAGCACTGGTGCCAGGGCCCTGACCTCCCTGATGGTCCCACATGGCGCAGCTGGTTTGCTTTGAGGTGGAGCTTCCCACAGCTGCTTTCACTCACCCTGATTGCTGAGGGCTCCCAGGATGTGCTCCTGTCACTGAAATTACAGCACGGAACCTCAATAGCTCACTGCAGGACACCGCTTGACACCTACTTCTGGGTGCCTGCTCAGTGCAACCCAGTGCTGAGCCAAGGCAGAGGGCACCAGGCCCGGGGTGATGATGGACACACAACCCCTGAGCTGGGGGAGGGAGAATCACAGCACGGAGTGAGGCAAAGCTGAGGAGTGAGTGAGGTCGGGGAGGACAGGCGCAGAGGTGAGGTTGGTCAAGGAGAAGCGATATCTTGTTGTCTGTCTATTTCTTAACCTGCATTTCTCTTTTTGTCTCCCATACTAGACAGCGGGGGCAGCTGGGATTGCAGCTATTTTGCAAGCCCCGCTATTTCACCGGGAGTATTTCATATATACCAGGACCTGCCTTTGTACTGTAACCCAGCACAAGAAAATGCCTCATCTTTCATTGCACCGCTCTAATTCTAAATTACTGGCACTGCCCAGCAGGATGCACACGGCAGCAATGGCACGTTCTTGAATGTCCATTTATTCTCTCTTGTTTTTTATTTTGAAGCAAGGCTGGCACTGTACCCCGCAGCAGGCTGGCACAGCCCAGCCAGGGGCACTGACAGAGCAGACCGTGGTTACAACTCTCACTCCAACCCTGCTCTCCCCATGTAGCGCCTCCTCCGTCACCATCTCCTGTTTTCTCCAGCCTAGGGGAGAGGAGCAGTAGATTATCTACAGCAGGAGGGGGGAAGAAAAAGGCAAAGCAAAAGCAAGGCTCAGATGGAGGCTTGTTCCCCTTGTGGCAACCCAAGTGTTCCCCACTAGCAGGAGCAGCCTCCTCCCAGTCTTAACGGCAGTGGGAATATGAAGTTGGCTTTTAATGGTGCTGGATAGCTCCAGGAACCAAAGCTGTCAGGGGACACGCACTGCACTGATGCAGTTCTAAGCCTGCTGGAAATGCTCTGTGTCCAAATCTGTGGCATTGGATGTTGCCCACAGCCCCAGGACACCAACCCTGTAGCTGGCCCAACAGGCCAGGGACCAGCAGAAGGTCCTGCTTGCAGAACTGACATAACCACAGCCATGTGCATGGGTCTGTGGAGTGGGATTAAAACTCCTTAGGAATTAGGGGGAGGGAGGGAAGGATGCCACCTCCAATTAAATACTGCAGTAAATGACAACTAGAACCTTTTACAGGAAAACCTTTGGCACTGAGGTTTTGATTTCTCTCCTGCTAGTGAGTGTGGATGCAATGGTCTGGATACACCCAGAGCACACACGTTGGGTGTCTGTGCTGGATGCTTCGAGGATCTTCCTTACCCCCTGCCCCCTTGTCCCCCCTATGCTTCTGCAGAGGTTTAATTAACCTAATTAAGCTAATGGCACTAACACTGCCACTCCCCTCTTGTTTTGCAGATTATATGAAAGAATCTGTGTGCAGCTCCAGCACTTGTTCCCTGAACAGCAGCGAAAACCCATACGCCACCATCAAAGACCCCCCCATTTTAACATGCAAACACTCCGAGAGCAGCTACGTGGAAATGAAATCGCCTGGGCACAGGGAGTCCCCATATTCCGAAATGCCAACGTCATCGACCGCCAATAAAAACATCTACGAAGTTGGTAAGAGGGGCAGGAGGCCGAGGGGCTGTCGGTGTGGTTATTGTAGATGCTGGTGTGTTTTCCTTTCCCCTTTTCCTAACGTGGATATGGCACGGTGCAGGGAGGTGCTGGCCATGGGAGAAGCCCTGTGCCTTTGTGTGTTACGTGGGGGAGCTGCATCCCGACAGGGGCTTGTGCAAGGCTGGGGGATGTGAGCGTGGTACCGCTCCTCTTCATGCTTTTGTTTTACACTGCTGCAGTCCAGCTGTAAGACATTGGAAGAGCAGAAGCGCTGGTCTTTTGAAGCCACTGTTTGCAGGGCTTTGGGAACTACCTGCCCTTGGCTCTGGTGTTTTCCTCCCTAGTCTGCTCCATGTGCTGACAGTAAAGCCGGAGATGAGATGATTTGGGAAGCTGAGTGACAAAACACGAGTAACTAGCCTTGGGAGCGCTGCAGGTTACCATAACCCAGCTTTCCTTGCTTCCCCAGAGCCCACTGTCAGTGTGGTCCAAGACGCCCGTGGTCGGAGTGCCAGTTACCTCCAGAATCCATACGACCTGCCTAGGAACAGTCACATTCCTGGTCACTATGACCTCCTCCCTGTAAGGCACAGCCCAACGCACGGGCCATCTTGGGACAACCAGTCTTAAAAGGATGAACTTCACTGGTGCACTGTGCTGCAATCCCAAACTGAGGAAGCAAAAGAGAAGACAATCCTTTTCTGCACTGCAGGATGCTGATGGGACTTCGGACTGTCTTACACAAGGACCTAACGTAACACAACATCAGCTTGGGCCAACTGCTGCTGCATGATCTTATTTATAAAGACACTTTTATATGGGTAACAGGACCTAATGAGAACCTCTTCCGCACGTGACCGGAGTCCATCACCCCAGGAAGGTGTCTACGTGCTCCAGGCAAAAACTCTCCGTGGCGTGTATTCTAACCCTGGCTTTGCTGTAAAATAAAACACACAACCATGCTAAGTAGAAGGACTTAGAGATGTACATTTCTACCAACTACATCAAGAACCCTTTTACTGTTAGGAACACGGTGACTTGGAATACACTGGGATATATTTTACTTCTTTGTCATGGAAATGGACATTTTTCTGAATGAAAGCAGGGAACCTTGTCATTTCACTGTCTGGAAACCCCATTTGCTGCCATGACCATGTGCAACCTGTGCAGATCATGCTTGGTAACACGGAGATCTTTATCTTTCTATTCAGTACCTGGGTACTTGAGTTGAGGAATATTAACACAGACACAGTCTGTGCAGGTTCTAAAATGTAATAGTTTGGCAAACGTCCACTGATCTTTGCTAAGGACTTGAGTTTCAACAATGGGCCTCACACCCAACTTACCACAGATTTACCAAGGTATAAAATACCCCAATTGGCACAAATAGGCTTTCATTTCCCTTATACAGCCTTGATTTTGTTCGACAAAGCCACCAGCGTTGTCAGGCAGTGTAGACTGATGCACCTTCATTTCCTGCCCTGGGCCGCTGCAGGTTTGCACAGACTAACCCTGGTTTGGTTTCCTTTCCTAAAGCTGAGCCACATCTCCTCCTCCAGCCCATCTTTACCAACCATCTCACCATGATTCCCTTACAGCATGCCATTTATGATCCTCGTTAATTTGATGTGCATTACCATGTAGTGCATCTTTATCTGCTGATGATTCTACCTGAAATGTCATTAAATTGAGCTGAAACTGGGGTTTGTGTTTCAGCAGCTGTTTGGGAAGGGATTATCAAGGGGTTGGCCATGGTGAAGTTTTGGACTAAGCCACCATGAGTACTTTTTCTGTCTTCATTGACCTAGGGAGTAGAACCCTTGTAGATTTTGAGCATGAAGTAGTATCGACTCTAAGTATGTAATTTTATTAGGCGAACGTGGAAGTAGCAAGTTAATTGCCTCTTAAGTATAAACCACACCATTCTGTTGCACATTCGCCAGTCTGATGGAAGCAGAAGAGCCCAAAAGCAGCACCGCTCAGTTTGCTCAAAGCATGATCACTTGTGTAACCTGCTGGTCTGGGGGATTTGGCAGAGGAGCCTTGCAGCTTGGAGCAACAACTTGATCCCAGCTCTGAGCCAGACCAGGATCAAGTGTCGGATAACTCGGAGCACCCTGGTGGGGATGGAAGCCTTGGCACGGTGATACCAGCCCCGGGCAGCCTGCACAGCACCCCAACACGCTCCCATCAGGGCAGGGGGAGCCCCAGTGATGGGGCTGGGTGGGCTCTGGACCCCTCCAGAGCAGCAGATCTTCATCCTGCAGGATAATGCATAAGTAGTTACATGAATGCTGCATGTGTGCATGGGGGCAATGACTGAGCAGCAATAGTGATTTTATTTTCCAGGAAAGCCTTATTTGAGATGTAAGCAGACAATTATTTGGCAGGGCCAGGAGGGATGTATTTTATGGACAGGAATAGGAAGACTTACCTCAAACGTATCATGAGAAAGGCAATTTGCAAAGGAACCCTCTTGTTAGAGCCCTGCCTGACACCGAGCACAAGCAGCCTGAGCTGCTGCCTGACCACCATCAGTGTGCGTTGCTGTAACGTTCACAATGAGACTGCAGGGAGCAGGATTGTGCTCCATTAGTTGTTCAAAGCTGGATTTTCGAACCAAATGCAATGATGTGCGTAGAGCTTAACAGGAAAACAAACCCAGCACCTAAAAACGTACCTCCTCGTGTATGAGCATCAGCTTCGAAAACAGGCACCGAAACGGCAATACTTTTCTAAGGCAAGCCAGATTTGTAACGTATTTGTTCACTGGGCAAAGGTATCCCACCTTGTACAAAATAAATGGAATTTCTCTCAGTGTGTACTTCTCCACCGTACTCATTTGCAGACCGACGCTTCCAGCCCCTGTTCAGGTCTGAGTGCCCCAGGAGATGTGATTGGTCACAGAGGGGCTGCCACCCTCAGTGAAAGCCCCCCCCGGATGAGGTTTCTCACCCAGGAGACAGGATTTCTCAGAAAACACAGTGCTGTGATTGAGCTGCAGCCTGGACCTTAATTCTAGCTTTAAACCAGAAGGAAACTGGCTCTGTGTGTATCTGTCTTACAGTTCCTCAGCAGTGTAACCTCAGTGGGTCTGAGCGAGACACCCCAGCGATGCACAAACCCAGCCAAGCTCTGGCGTACCTACAAAGAGCACCAGGGCTCTGGTTTCCAGTGCTCTGTGGCACTATGAGGCTGTTGGGCCTTCAGGAGGATACAGACCAGCACAGTTCCTTTCCTGCCCCCCAGCAGGGATGAGACAGGACACCAGCAGCCACCTCAGCAGTCTGACAGCGCTCCCAGGGAGCGCCATCAATACATCAGGGGCACAGAACTGCAGCAGAACAGCTTCGGAATTAAGGATGCCAGGCAGCCCTGAGCACTGCCACAGGTTGAAGCTCTTCCAACATTTGTACTTCATATTTCTAGAAACCTTGTTAACTAAAGCCCGGCATGTAATCTCCTTCCCATTTGACAAGCCACACTCGATAAGCTGTTTAAAGCTGGAAATTCATCAGGTTTGACCTGACAGAATCAGTAGTTGTAGCTGAATGAAAATGTCTTTAAATCAGAACAATAACATGCCCTTTCTGCTTAAGCGGCTAAACCTCAGCTCCCATCAAACACCAGAACCACTGACACTCACTGAGCAGCTTCATAACAGCGAAGGTTGGGACTTCCAAATATGTAAATGACAGCAAAAGCTTTTGGCAGGTAAAGCCAATGTTACAGCATTATACAGGGTTCCCAGAAACTCACAGAGCTCATTCCAGGGCCCAAAAGCATTTTCTCTTATAATTGGTTGTCTCCTATTAGCAAAGAGACACTTTAGTACAGAAGTAATGCCAATATTGGGGAAAAGGATGATTAATCAGCAGCTGAACACAAACAATTCCCTGCTGGGTCAGCGTTCAGATGGAATAATGTCTCTCCCAAAGCTCTTTGTGAAGTGTCTTTATGTCCCAGCAGTGTCCCTGGACCCACTACCACAGCATCGCTTGGTCAGGAAAAGGCAGCACAGAACCCCAGAACACAAGGGTGAAGCTTTTAACAGGTGAGGAGTTACAGCTCTGTACACACCATTTGACTTTGCTTTGGAAGTCGATGGCTTATGAAGGCTTTACAAACCATTGCCTGAAAATGTAATGGTCCACGTTGCAGCAGTTCCTAAGTGCAACATGAGGTTTTGCACAGCACAACCTGTCTAAGGCCTGGTTTATGATTAAGTCTAAAGTTCTGGGGGGGGGGGGGGGAAGTAAAATAGAGTTCTTACTTTGTCTAACAGCTCCTGCAGCCATTTCACAGCTGCCCAGGGCTTAAACACAGCCCTGCTTGTGGAGTGAAGGAAACAGCATTTGCACCCGGCCTCCAGCAGGGATCTGTGCTCCCACAGGCTCCGTTGCAGCTGCGTTTGCTGCAGAAGGAAGCATCTTCAGCGTCTTCTCACAGCCTGTTCCAAGCAGCTTACTAGCTCCCAGCAAGTAAAAAGCAAGAGGTTAAATCCCAGTTCTCCCAAAAAGTGCACCCAACGCTATACTGAGTCGTCCCCTGTAATTCTTTATTAGAATCATGGATGAATATGTTTTAAATCAATCTAAAAAAAAATAATAATTAGATCAAGGTACAGTACATGCATAAAATACAAAGTAATTTACAAACAGATCAAACCAGCATCTTCAGAACTAATACCAGGAGGAGAAGTGGATTTAAAAAACACAAGTGACCGACTACAGCAATGCCTTCCGTGTGCCTTACACATCATGAGCACCGCGAGACAGAAAGGTTGGGTACGAAACGCAGCTGGTAGTGCCTACCCAGACTGGGATGCTCCAAGCGGATCATATATCAGAGCTTGAGAAACATCCCTATAACCACTTACACTTCCCGTGATTGTATAAATAACTGCAGGCATTTATACAATGAACTGTTCTTTCAAACCCTGGAGAAAGCCAGTGCCCACAGCCCCCAAATCTCAGGATTAATGGCATGTTTAGGAAGAGCACGTACGGAGCAAGATGCAGCAAGTGCAGCGACAGAAGGCACAGTTCACGTATCCCTGAACAAGCTGGTCCAACAGATGATTTGTACTGAGCCACTGACCACAGAGGGAACCCATCCAGCAAGGAAGCTACTCTGGATGTTTCTGTCAGAGAGCATAAACCAAACCACTGGGATAATTTGGAAATACTGGGTGAAACAGAACTGGAAACTAAGACCCGGTTGTGGAAGTTGATCAAGCACTGAATATACTAATCTATGTGGCGTGTATTAATAAATGTGATACGTGATAATGTGACAACATCCTTCAAGTTCCGTGAAAAAGGCATCCTCAAATCCTGATACCACCAGCACTGCGGAGGCCAAGTCTTGGGCAGCGCAAAACCACCCTGCAAGTTCCAGTGTTGACCTGACCCTTAATCCATTACCCAGCTCGCGCTTCCACGTTCTTCCAGGGGTCCCCTCACGTGGAGTCCCATCAGGCTCCCACAGCTCTGCCTCACGTCACAACCTCCTCTGCAGCGGGTGCCAAACCACAAAAGCTCATTCACAGGTAGCAAGAACCCTGCTGCTTTTTGGCAAGAAGTTCTCTTTTCTCCCCCATAATATTCTATTAAAAAAAGAAATATCCTTGACTATCTGAAGATGTAGCCAAAAACATTTAACTTCCATTAAAATTGCACTTGAGAGCAACGGGCGTTTCACCAAGCTTTAGATGCACTATGCAACACCTTAAGTCAAGGAAAGATTATCCTGCTCAGAGATATTTCCCTAGTTAACCTGACAGCGATCACTTTGTGAGGAGCGGAATAACATCTTCTAGCGCTCGCCAAAGGTGTCTGTGCTCTGCCTAGCGGGCATCATGGTGGAAAGAGATCAGCTCAGCTCCAAACAATTCACTGAACCAAACCCGACAAGTCGGTGTTGGGAAAATACTGCAGCCACATAGAAGTAATAGATTTATAAACACTGAAATCGGAGTGTTTAAGACATGGAGAAATCGAGAAGGAATAAGCAGTAACTAAACACAGGAAAGTAACCACAAGAATTACAAATATATTTAAATCTTGGACCTGGGGAATATACACAGCCTTTTAGGAAAGAACCAGCGATTCTATATATTCTGACAGCACTGCATCTTTGGTTTGTTTTCGGTGGTTGGAGGGACGTGAATGGGAACCACGTTGTTGCTTGGAGACATGTCGTTCTCACGTCTGTCCGACATCTGCTTCTGGGAAACGATACGGTAGATCTCTGGAAGATGAGAAAGAGGCAGTCACTGCACACACACCAGCAGACACAGCAGGAAGCCAACTGGGGGAAGCAGGCAGAGAATGTAGAAGGGTTTCCTGTAGTTTTGGGACTACCCAGGTAACGCACGGAAGCTTTCACAGGAAGTTCAGTTGTGATGCTTTCTATGTTCAGACAATGTATTTGTGCAAAAGAAATGAGTTTTTCAACAACTGCTGCAATTCCCTTTTGATAAGAGCCAGAATTCACAAACTTCTTTGCCAAAAACCAGAAACTGTGCCCCAGCAATTCCTCCTGATAGCTCTTAAGGCTCTGAGGACAGTAGCCACAGGTTGGCTGACGTATCCATAAACAGCAGGATTAAATAGAACCACCCGTAATTTCTCTCCCTGCTAGGACTGCAAGGGCAGTTTCTTCTCTCTCAGCATGCCTCTCATGTACAATACCTTCCCTGTCATTCAAGCAGCTTGAAGTGTTCAGAAAGGGTTGACTGGGGCCCAAAAGAGGAGACTCAGCCCCTCCAGCAGCACACACACTCACTACATTAGTGCAGCTGAACTTCAAGACCATGGAGAAGAAACATGGGCTCCAGATGAAGAAATTCCAGCATAAACCAGGGAGCACGGGTTAAACCCCTGCACCTTCCCCAGCACACTGCCACGTGGGAACGCTGCACACCTCCACTGAAAGCCTTGCCCTGTTTCCTGGGGTTAGTTATGCCGAACAGAAACTCGGAGCAGCTACAACAGCACTTATTTCAGCTGCACAGAAGAAAGAGTACAGCGTGTGTAGCACTTCACCCCCAGAAAGGAAATAAAGGATACCAAAAATAGAACATAGGGAACTCACTTGCAAATTCGAGTTTTAAAACCACTAAAGTTTACAAAACCAAAAGCTTGCTGAGCCTCGGTTTAACAGAAGAGATGGAAAGTGACTCAGGTTCAGCAAAAAGACAGCCCCGAAACCACAGCATCACATCTGGTTCTTGGCACACCAGACAGGGGTGTTGGCAGCCAGCACATCAGCAGTGCCCGCAGCAGAACCCCACGAGTTGGAGTCAATGCCTGCTCCCTGTCTGCACGCTCCAGCTCAGCAACACAGCTTTCAGATAAGCCCAGGCTGCAGAAGACAAGGGTGTCAGCACTTCACTCCTGCAGAGCAGGGACAACTCTGGCAAAACAAAGCAAAGGTCCAAGTGCTTGTGGAGGTCTGAAGTCTCTTATCAGCTGGATAATGACTGCCCAAACACACACCCCGCTGGACTCCACACCAAAGCACATCTTTTCCACCAGAAATTTATCATTTAAGAGTTGTTTTCGCTCAGAATTTTGAGGAGCTGCTGCTTAGTGCGCATCCTGACATCATTTCGGCAGTGGAAGTTGAGCAACCTGGCGCAGAGATCCTCCTTGCTGCCAAGGGCTGATCACACAGCTGAGCGCCTGCTTTTACAAGGGGGAGAGATGGCACTGAGGAGCTAAAAAGAGTCCCTGACAAACAAGGCTTGAAAACTTTTCCCTTGACACAATCAGCCTGCACTGATTTAAGCTGCCAGCAACCAGAGGCCAAGAGCTCCCCAGGAAGAGTAAGAACAGGGCTGCACACGTGGCAAAACACATCTCTCTGGTACTGTGCTGTACCTATGGGCTGTACTAATAACACTCAGCTCTGCAAGTGCCACTTAGAAAGAATCTGCCTGTGGGGCCTCCAAGCTGACGGCTCAGACAGGGATGAACAGAAAAATGGGGTTTACACACTCATTCAGTTACAGATCAAGTCACTGAGGCAACCAGCAAGCCCTGTGCACGTAACAGGCTTTTTTGGTTTCACCCTTTTTAAGTTCACTCTCCTGTGCAACAGCCTTAGACACAAACAACTGCACAGGTGAAGGTAATCCCATGAAATCAGGTCTTTAAAGCCACCTGCAGGCCCATGTGGGAATCCACAGATGAAGATCAGCTTGGCCATGAGTTCAGCAGAGTGCCTGCTGCAGAGGTGGGAGGAGCACAGCATTGATCTGCTCTGCATTCTTCAGGACAAGTTTCCTGAGCCCCCACCCTGCCCCAGCTCAAGGCAGGCACCGGTTCAGCTCCAGGTGTAGAATCTGCCTGTTCTATTCAACAGAAGGCTCTTGCCACTTTTGTTACTGGAAACTCCCAAGTAGCACTTACAGCAGCAACAACCCTCTGTTTTCCAGAGAACTTCCTGAACAAGTTCATACTAGTCCCTAGCAGAAGCTGTCACACACTTCCTCCACTCCTGTAAAGCAAGGACTTACAACTCTGTGTAACACCCTCATCTTACAGCAAAGACCTTCAGTAAACAACCCTGAAGCCTCAAAACCAACCTTAACAGCACCGATTTCTCTGCTGATGCAGGGCCTATCCCTTCTGACTCTGGGAACCACCTCCATGATCCCCACTTTCCCAGCCTCCCCAGCTGTCCTGCAGGCACATTTCACAGCCATGCTGCTGCCACCAGCTTGCAGCAGCCCCAAGTTTGCTGCTCAGTGTTGCTTCTCCCTCCTCTGCAGCACAAACCTGTGTGCAGCCACACAAATGAAAGCCTCAATGGCTAAACCCTGCCTTTCCCTGCATCAGCTGCACACTCTTTCACCACACACAGCTGTGATGTGAAAGGGGAGGTGGGAACAGTTCAAACCTCCACCTGCTGAGGCAAAATGCCCAGCAGCAAAGCCTACACTGAAACCAGTCTGCACAGAGGAATGCCAGGCTAATGAAGACATGTGCTTTTTAATGAAGACACTACACTTTATGCTCTGCTCAGTAACTGAACGAGACCTTATTAAGAGCACATTCAGCAGAACACATCACTGCATAATCGGTAACTGTGTGAGACAGGCCTTGCACTGAAAGAGGGCTGGGAAAAAGTGACAGTGCTGCCTAGGAGGAGCTTGTCCAGCCCTTGTCTGCTCAGCCTGCACTAGCATTTCATTCATTTCCAGGTAGCAAAGAGGAAATCCCTAGATTTTTTGATGATAATGCTCTGTGATGTTGTCTCCTTGGAGATGGGATTCCTTAGAGATGAAACAGCAGCACAATGCAGCACTGGAACAGAGACAGCACAGAGCAAAGCAGAGAATGGAGGCAGACTCCAGTTTACTTTAAGGATGCTTTATCCTGCTGTGAATGCTTGGAGTGCCTGGGATTGTAATACCAGTCTCTCCTATTTGCCAGATGATACAAAGCAGCTTTGTGTGCACAGCAGTCAGCCCTTGAAGTCCAGACATCTTGCAACAGAAGAATTTGGACTCTAAGTCACAGAAGGAAAAGGTCCCCAAACCTTCATCTGGAGGTTCCTGTCCCACAGCAGGACAGGAAGCCCATAGGATTCAAGACATAGCCCCCACTAAAAGTCCTCTATAATACAGGGAGAGGAAAGGAAAGCTTTCGCCCCATTCTTCCACTGATAACAACAGCAGAACACATACTTAAGCTGTGCTAACTAGAATGGATTTCTAGTTCCCACGCCCAAAGCCATCTATTCAGAGTGGTTTAGTCTGAGAACATCGGTGTGGGTAAGCCTAACAGATCACACTAAACCTCCAAGGGAAGTACTGCAAGTTTCCAACACTGACCCAAACAGACCAGCTTCAGTAGGGCTGCAGAAGAAAGGAGTTTTGCTACAGACCTTAGGTACAACACCCTGCTCGTGAGAGACCCAGGGAGCTGTGTGCAGGGCATTAGGAGCAGCCTGGGATATCTCTGCAGTGCAGTTCCCAGCACTGCAAATACTAGCAGAGCTGGTGCAGCAGCATGCCCTGCCCCTTCTGTCAGCCACCTCGGTGCAGCCTGTGGCAAAGCCTGATGGCTTTACCAACTTCCTTCTTCAAAGGACAGCAAGCGTTCCACCCGCAGGCACTATGCTTGGAGGCAGCCTTGCCAAATACAGGCTATCCAGGATTCCGCAGGGTCACTCCAAAAACCACATTCCTCAGATGACTGCTCCCCTCTTTCCTTCAAAGCAAATCATTCACAGAAGAAAGCCAGCTGTGAAGTGTTATCAAGAAATTCACTGGCAGAACATTCGTCCTTAACATGCCAGTCACAGCCGAGATGGAGCCAACCTGCTGCTAATGCATTATTTACTTCATCTCCCTGAAACAGGAGCTCCTGTCTGGAGCGAGCCACATGCCCACTAATCAGCAGAAGTGCTTCTTCCAGCACAGTTGAGCCAGCCCCTCCTGAACAAGAAGCCTGTCCACGTGCCCAAGAGCTCTTTACCCGAAATACCATCACAACAACACGCAGGGAACACTGATCTTTGTGGAACAGCAACAGCCTCAACAATCTGTCAGAGTCCACCGAGGGCAAGTTTTAATGGCTTGTTCTCCATTGCAGTCTGCTCTCCCTTACAGAAAAACTAAACCAGGAAAAAACCATATAATCTGCAAATTAGAATCCAAACTAACTTCTGAATAAAAGGTACCATTGGATGCATGGAAGGAGAGATAAAGGAACAGCCTAGCCTGTGCCCAAGAGGTGAACTGCTTCCCCATGGCAACACCACGTATTGTCTGAGCATCACACAGCTCTATGGAAGTAACACACAGCCCTGGGTGTGCAGGAAACTTTCCACCTCTTCAGCATCACTGTTAAGAGAACAGAACAGCCCAAAAGGGTGTGGGGCAATTAGGTGACCAGCTCATATTGACTAGGACAGCTTGCCGGCTGCCGTAGGAGGCGACAAACAGTGTCTGATACATTTCCAGTTCTGTTTTATTAGTGCTGGTGCTGAACAAGTATGAAAGTTAGTTCACGAACCTTCATCCGAGAGCTCTGACCCGCTCTGAGAACTTTAAGAGCAAGCAGCAAGGCTGTTCTACATCACACACAGCACTTTCAGCCAGAATCTGACCTCAAAGCTCGGTCTAGGTGCTAATAAGAGGAGAGGGGCAGCCAAGGGCACATGCATAAAGGAAGAAGTTTCAGGTTTTAGCAGTTACAAATAAGCAACAAAAATGCCTTTTGTCCTGAAAAAAACCCTATGCTCAAATTCACAAGAATTTTTGATAGGACTGACTTTAGGTAGGCGAAGAAAGCAGGAAATGCAGCAGGCATCCCAGATACCATCACACTGAGCCACTCCTTCGCCATCCACCCTCTGATGGCATTAGTGGTTAGTCACACAGGGAGTAAATGTGTAAGCCATCATAACTTCTCCTTTTTGTCTTTGTAAATTTATGCAATGTTGAATTACAACTAAATGACAACACTGAAGTTGAAAGGGAACCACGTGGTTCAGCTAAAGAGGAAACCAACTCAAGTTCTAGTCCCAGCACTGAATGAAGCAGCAAGATGGCAAACATCCCTACGCTCCATTTATTCATCCAACATACACTTTTTTGCCAGCGTATGGACAGGAGCACTATTCCTTAGGAACCCACTGTAAAAAACAAAGTCGAACCAGAACCTAGCAGAGGCCTCTTACAAGTAAGATAAGACAAGAAAGAGATGCACACAGGCAGATAATACTCCAGCAGCCTAACAACTCTCTCCACTGCTGGAGTGTTCATACAGCATTTCAGGAAATGCTTTTATTACAATAAATAACTTCCTAGCTGTTTCCTCACCTGCATGATCCAGCATGGCTAAAAAGTCCTTTTTGGTGTGTTCTTAAGCAAATGTTTAAGGGTTTAAACAGAAAGGAAGTACTTTTATCCACAAAGCATAAAAGACACAGCACTCCCTGCTATCACGTTACAGAGGCCAAAAGTCCAGCCAGGACTACGAATGCAATGACAGCAACTACCCTGCAGCTCAGGAGTCACTATGTCTCATACTACCAGTAGTAGTATTGTTCAAAGGGAGGATCTCTACTCTTTCATCCCTTTTCCCTTGCCAGATGCTATGACCACCATTAAAGGTGGAAACAAACTAGACTGGCTTCTCCTCTGATAAACAATGGGTGTTTTGCTTGCATGAGACAATTCCCTCCTGTGGGCACTCTCTTACCATACACAAATGGGAAACAAAGGTAAGCTATGCTGAGGCTGACTAGAAACCTGGGGCAGATCAAAGTGAACAAGGATTCATTCCCGAGTTCAAGGCTGGCCTTTTAACTGTGACTCCAAACTGGACTTCAAATCTTATGGCTGTGAAGAATGATTAGCAAAATTTTAAACACTTCATAGGCAAAGAATTGCCTATTTGCATCATATCTGAGTAGCCTTGAAACACAAGGCAGGAGATGACTCACCTGTCAGAATAGTCTGGAAAGCTGCTTCCACATTTGTAGAGTCTAAAGCAGACGTCTCAATAAATGACAAACCATTCTTCTCTGTGTGGACAGAAACACTATAATTAGAGGGGTACATCACACATCTGTTTCCCATCTGAAGAACTTCTGTACCAGATAACATTCGTAATGTATAAGAAGTTGTGGGGTTTTCCCCCTTACATGCTCTGAAAGCAGCACCACCCAACACCAACAGGGATCAGCCCAGTGCCATGTTACTTTGAGGCACATCTGACAGCAGCTTTTTAACAGTGATAGCCCTATGTGGGAATGACAATTCTCCACCTGCAGGCAGAGATCCTTTTTCTACAGGGATGTTTTAAAATCTTAAAGTGCCTCTGGCTGATTCTTGTAACCCCATCGGCATGGATGTTTCACAAGGCTTCTTTTTTGCCTGAATTAAAGAGAGGCAGACCCTCGCATGTGACACTGAGGAACATCACCAGCAGCACTTTTTCCTTCTATCAGCACACTTGCGTATCTAAGATCCTCAGACAGTTTGCAGTAGGAAATTACTTTGAGTTCACTGACCTGCAAAAGCTCTGGCCTCGTCTGTAGGCACTGCTCTCAGGTGGCGCAGGTCACTCTTGTTTCCCACAAGCATGATTACAATATTGCTGTCAGCATGGTCCCTCAGCTCTTTCAACCATCGCTCTACATTCTCATAGGTGAGGTGCTTGGCAATGTCATACACCAATAAAGCCCCTACAGCTCCACGATAGTACCTGTGGGTGAAGAGATGTGTCAAAGTACCAGCAAGAAACCACACATTTGTGAGGAGAACCCTGCATCCCAAAACGAAGCTCTAGAATCTGTAGGGAGCTACGATCACCTTTAACCCCTGACCCACTCCTGAAAAGTCTCCCCACCCAGTGCTGTGGGTGCAGTACGGGCACAGCCCATAGCGAGAGAGACTTGAGAATGACTCACTGGCTCATAAAAACGTCAGTGTGATCTATTCCCTTTACAAAAGGCCATGGCTGGTCTCCTTTCAGACCAGAGAGAGGCACAGTAAATCACTCAAAAAGAAACACGCTGTATTCTCCCACCCCGCCATTACCTCCAGCTTCACCTAAATCCAGCTTTTGCTATGCTGGGCCTTTTCCAGTCAAAGCACGTGAAGTGAGCAGTCTTTCCTCGCTGCTACAGGAGAGTTTCTGGCCTTAGGTTGCCACTGATAAAACCTTGGTGAACACTGATATCACCTTATCAACTGCTTGCATTGAAATGAGTCCCTCAAAGCTCTTACGTTCTAGGCTTGAAATACCTCCAGTTACAAATCATGAGAGCACTGAGAAATAAACCAGTTTGTGCAGGGACACACTATACATCAAGTTTATGATCTGAATAATACTTAACCTTCCTTCCACCATAGGTTGTGGGTATCACACAATAAAATACAAACACCCCCTGCTTGCAATTTGAAGACTCAGAAGGGCCCAAAATCACCCTCCTCAGCAAAAGCTTCTCTTCAGCCACACAAGGTGTCACTTACGCTGATGTGATAGCTCGGTATCGCTCCTGTCCTGCTGTGTCCCATATCTGAGCCTTTATTGTCTTCCCATCAACTTGAATGCTTCTTGTGGCGAACTCTACTCCAATGGTGCTTTTGCTTTCCAAGTTAAACTCATTGCGAGTGAATCGAGACAGAAGGTTACTCTTGCCTACTCCAGAGTCTCCAATAAGTACAACTACAAGACAAAAATGACATAAGAATCAGATTCCAGATGTAGATAAGCCATTGACAATCACCTGCAATAAACATTTATTTTCCTAAATGAAATATGAAGGAAAATAATGGCAAAACCACCACTCTTGTCATGGATCTACTGCCCAAATCTTGACATTTCTAGAGAACCAGAGCTGCCACATTCACCAGCATTTTGAACAGACATGAGACTTGACTTTTACTCGTGACATTTCAGTCTCCTTCACCCAACATGGAAGAACATTCCTCCTCCAGGAAGAACACACATGGCTGTCACTGCAAAAGTCAGGGACTGTTTGAATTTCACATTTTAACACTAGAACTAAAAGACAAAACCACTCCACACCACACAACTGAAACCTGTTTTGCTGAAGGAATCCAAAACACAGGGCAAGCAGCAGCCTCTGCCTTCATTTTACACTCTTCACACCTTTGCAGAAGAGAGGTTCCCCACTGGAGCAGAAAAACTTGTGAATAGAAAAAAAGAACCAAACCCAAAAAATCACAGGATCACCATCACCCCCATGGCCAGGTTAAAGCGTTAGCTCAGCCACAGCACTCTACCCTTCCACAGTGCCTCACTGCTGCTGCAGCTCCTGGCTGCTCCCGGCCAGCCTGAAACTGCTCTAAAATGCTGGCAGGGTATTGGTGGGCCTCAGAATTAGAGCCACCATCCACATCCACTTCAGTTTGACTCATCACAGCACCACTGCCAATCAAACTAATTGGAAGGATTCAGCTATGCTTGACAAGAGATTGACAGAAGGTTTAAAGTCCAGTTCCTACAAGGAAGAAAAGCATCACGAGGGTTTGCTGCAATATCCTGTAATGTAGAGTTGAAAGGTGCAAGTTTAAGTGTAACTTAAAACTTGCTAACAAGATGCAGACCACTGGATGAAGCACATTCACAACCCTGAGTCACACCAGCAGGAACATCTCGGGATGATCTCATGCCCTTAAAGATAAGGTAGCAAACCAGTAATGAAAGGACAAGTAAAACCCTTGAGAAGAAAGGCTGATAACTTCAATTCAGCAGTGAATCAACACCAGTCCAAGCAAACAAGTGCTCACTCAGGTGACAGAAAAAAATGATGTGGCTATCCTTGTTTTGAAAAAAACCAACAGGAATGCTTGCTCCGTAACACCCATCATTTAGCAGTTAAGTCACTGCAACACAGCGTTGAAGATTGTGTGGTACAACACAGAAATGAGCGCCCCGACCGCACTCCAATCACCTGAGAAACCTGCACAGAGAGCTTTAGTCTAGCAGTGCAAATACTCCCATCTGCTGCTGTGCCACACAGCAGCCCTCAAACACCATCTTCTATTTAAATAA
Organism: Ara ararauna; assembly: GCA_028858755.1. Lineage (NCBI taxonomy): Eukaryota > Metazoa > Chordata > Aves > Psittaciformes > Psittacidae > Ara > Ara ararauna. The sequence goes on along the minus strand of CM054383.1, from coordinate 41,341,004 downwards.
TGCAGACCAATTCTGGCAAATGGGCTTTTCTCTGACTGCAAGGGCAGAGCAGCACCTTTTAAACACCCTCTCTAAAATGAAAATTGCAGCAAATGCTCGCTTCAAACATGGCCTTGTGGAGAACACTTCATCACAATAAAGAGCTTCCCGGCTTCCTCTGCCAGCTGACTCAGCACACAGCCAGCCAAGATACAGAGATTGCATAAAGCCCCGATTGGCTCTGCTAACCACTTCTGTTTATGAAGATCACAAGTGCAGGTAGGTGGCAAGCAGGTATACTGAAGGCAAATAGGATTCTGCTGTCCTACACGACAGGTCAGCACTGTTCCCTGTCAGCTGCCCTCACACAGCTGAACAGCTTTGCTGGCATATAAGATGCTAAACAGTAATAAACTTAGTGCAGGGACAAGGCATCTAACTGCATCATCCCCACCTGGCCAACTGCCACTGCTTTCCTCTTTCCTTGATAAATAAGTTCTCCAAGACCACTTTGGCAGGTTTAGGCAACATCATATTTATATTCACTGGGAGGTGTTACAAACAACAAGTTCCTTAGAGGCAAAAGTTATCAACTCCCTTTGCATACCTCAGTCCTGCTATCACCAGCATTAGTTTTGGCAGCAGCCAGAAACTTCTCTGAACGAGAAAAGCAACCCACATACATAATCTCCTCTTCCCAACAGGAATCATCATCTGTTAAGTATTCCCCTCAAACATATTTTTTTTTGTTCAGTGCATATTTCATATTTAACAATAGATTATTTTAATTCCTCTTTTTCCTTACCTTGTCTGAATCCCATGCTGATTATGTTCTCAGTGGTTTCCAGCACCAGATTAATATGCCCCCAATTAAAAGGAGAAAGTATTCGACTTTCCTCTTTGGAGTCAGCTATTTCCTCTACTTAATTGGGACACTGCAGTTTCTCTTGAACAGGGACAAGAACAGTTTGCAATGTCAGCAGGTACCCAAGTCTCCTGCCAGTCTGAGCAAGTATCACACCTTTAACCATCACTCAGACTGTATTATTAATTTTAACCTTGCTTTCCTTATCAAACCACCTCATTTTGATAATTGATACTATACAGTATTCCCACGCATTATATTCTTAGCACAGAAACACAGTAGGAATGATCCTGGATGGCTGAGTCCCAACCTAACTAGCCCAGGCACTCAAGTTTCTAGGAGGGAAATGCTGTTATCTAGTTCCAGGTTAAAGCTAATTATTCCTGCATGCACACTTTTATTGGGCTTTTCTTCCAGAAACTCACTCCTAATGGTTAGAAATTGCCTCCTAATTTTCAGCAGAAATTAGTGGTCAGCTCATGGTGGTGTTCATGTGCCAGCATTGTCCATTAGCTTATTAGTTTCTTCTCCCTATGGTGTTTATGCTGGGGTATTTACAGAAAGCAACCACATCTCTGGGCTTTGTTCTAGGAGCTAAGTAAGCCAACTTCTCAAAGGATTCCTTATAAACAGACTGTCCATTTCCCAAAACATCTACCCTACAAGTTTTTCAGTTTCTTTTTCACACAGCGAGAGGAACTGCACACACCAGTCTAAGTGTAATGTATACAGAGGTTTTCATATTTGCATCTCTACTAGGTATACCTGGATCTGGAATTACGTTTTCCTGACTATATCACCTTGATGGCTCAGTCTGCCTGTGATCAGACCTAACTGTTCTAGCTTTAAGTTGGCAAATGTCTACTTTACCAAACTGCTGTAAGTCCCCAGGCAGAAAGCTTTATATCCTGAACCCCACCTCATTTGGAGGATCGCAGTCCTCATCAGCACACAGCCCTTCCAGGGCCATGCTCCAACCTTCCTTCTCCTGTACCATCGTCAGCAAAATCCTTCACTACATCAGCAGGTGAAGAAGGTCGAGAGGAAATATTTAAGCAAGTTCAGCCACAAGACCCAGCTTTGAAAGCTCCCATCAGTAATCTGCTTTGGACCAGCACCTCCCTTACAGGAGCAGCACCTTAGAAAGCTTTGCAGGGATTTGCACTGGCACATCCTGAAAGTCAAGAAAGTGATCTACCTGCCCCGAGAGACTACTACCAGGCAGGTAATTCTTACTGGTTGAGTGATGTTTGCAAGTATTGAACTGGCCCGCATTCTTTAACTTGATGCATTTGACTATCTATAGCATTCACCACCCCAAAGGTTTAAGACACGGATTTGGTGGAGAGAAATAGAAGAATAAGAATATGAAGAGTCCACGCTACTGTATGAATTTCCTTCTGTAATTCCAGTTTTATTTCTGTAGAAGACCAAATAAGAACTCCATTTCCTAACTTCCCTGAAAAGCCATTGATAACTATGTCAAGAAAGGATGATTAATTTTTCACCAACACTCCAGCTCACTCACCCCATTTTGATTTCTGTTAAACCTCCAACTTACTTGACATCTTTAGAAAATACTTTAATTATCCCATGAAATAGGTTACTTACAACCTAATCAGGTTGAAAATAGGAAGTCCAGTGTCACTAGCTTGTATTGTCATTGGTAAAAGTTATTACACAAGTCATATATTACCCAATTTAAAACAAGTACATCAATGCTAGGGAATTAAATGCCTAAAACAACTTGTCTCTGTGCTGAGCTCTGCTATTAAAAGGCATATTAATAAAGAGCCCGGACACATCTCCACGAAGAACCTGCTGATGAAATCTCTTCCTGCCCACTTCAGTTGGAGTTTAAAGGAAGTGTGAGTAAGACGACCTGGTTCTGCATCTTGCAGCTGGGGATAAACCGTTAATCTCCCTCCTAACCTGTGCTCCCCTTTTTTTCTTGTCATAGAGGGAACTAGCGTCTCAAAGTCACTCTGGGGTAGGGGTTGTTTGTTACCTGTACAGGCTACACATAACGCAAAACTGGGCCTCCAAACACCTCTGTAGTAAAATAGCCAAGCTGAGAGCTTTATTGTAGCACAAAAGTGAGAGCATGCTACCATAGTAAAAGCCAATAGGTGTCTTGCAAGCACTTTTCCCCACAGATTTCTCTAAACAAAACACATTAAAAGAATTTCAAAATCCCAAACCAACAAGTTCATTCAGTTTCCAAGCATTTCCTCAATCTCAAAGGGAAAAGCTGGAGAAATTAACATAATGCAAAATAGGAAGCAGACAGATGACACCGGAGCTTTCCCTAACAATAAGCTGAATGTCGTCACAAGTCAGGTCTGCGTTCAGAAATGAGAAGTCTGATCCCAAGTCCAGAGTTCCAGATGGTCAAGGTGCAGGCATAACCCTGAGAAGGCTTTGTCTATAGAAAACACAAGACACCTTCTACAAGTGAGGGTTACTATAATAACTACTCATCTACTGCAAGTATAGAAATCAAAAAGAGTAGAAAGTTCCTGCATTTAAGCCAGGCTTAATTTATTAAGTAATAAAGTAAAATCCTTGAATTTCCTCAAACTGGACTTTGTAGGTCTTGTATTTCCTCAAGTGCAGTGCTGGGAACAGTGGGCACTGCTCTCAGCTAAACCCCACAAGTATGGAAGAATACAAAGATGTGTAGCTAGACAAGGATAATTTGCCAGAAACTGTCTTCTTACAAGCTAGGCTTAGGCTTGAGCATATGCTGAAGTGTGGCAACAGAGTCAGGAGAGGGGTATTTCGTAACAGCATCTGTGATTTTATGGTACAGCAGCAAAGGTGAGCTCAGCTTACACCCACCAGCAGTCAGCCAGATTTTGACACACAGCTGCTGTCAGGACAAAACCAGAGCTCTCACCTAAACAGAAGCACAGCAGTTCAACTCAAGAGTAGTAAGGGGCAGCTAGACTAGAAAGTATCACGCAATTACTTTAAATCAAGCCAGGCTCTGAACTCGGTCCCACCAACCTATCATGTCCCTTCAAGTTCATAAAGCCAGAACAACTGTCCTACTGGATTTAATGTCCTTATAGACCAACACCCATCTGACTGTCAAGAACTGATGTATTACACATAATATTTCTCAGACAACAGGTTAATCTCTGCATCTGTCTAGATGCAAGCCCTTGCATCTTGAAACACTCAATATCTTCAGAATTGCCACTCTATCCATCACACTGAAACATCCCAACTGCCATTTTTCTTCCTCTCTAATCTTGTACAGTCTTTCAAACATTTATAGTATTTATGGCAATGCACCACTCCAGAATTTGCATATGTATCTGTAGGAATTTATGGCCTTTTGGTTTTGCCTGCTGCTCAGTAAAAGCGGCATTACAGATATCCATGGAAGTCATGACAAACAGTAGGCTTTTCTCCTATTTGCCCTTATCACTCACCTTTTTAATTTTTATAAAGTTGTATCACCTTATTATTTATCACAATATTATTCTGATTCTCTTCTCCATCTTTTAAATCGACAACATCCCGTTCAAAATGGATACGCCTATCCTGCCTACATTTCCCCTCCATCCCCAAGATGCTGGTGTCTGAGATTCAAACATCAGCTTAATAATTATTCATTACCTTGAGTTCTCATTTCCTTTTCCAAGAGTTTTCACCTACCTCTCGCCTTTTTGACCAGAGCCTGGCTGAGGGGACACTCATTTCAGAGACCTACTCCCAATAATTTCAACAGCATTCCAGAGTGCTGACAGCTCGTTTAGAACCTCTCGGAAGTTGCAAAACTTTCCAGGATTTGTATTTTTCTACAGTTATGTTATTTCAGCTGTCCCATTAATCCCAGTGATGTGACATTGCATCCGCTTCCTGCAGTCTACTTTCGCTTTGCAAAGCCCAAATCCCTTATCTTCACAACACCATTTTCACACCCTGTGCTCCCAAAAGCTTCTATAAACTAGTCTAAGCAGAAAAAGCATTAGAAGGGGCAATATATTAAACTAGTTTTGAATGCTTCTATATAACTGGACCCCAATTGTATTATTTCCCAATTATATAAGGAAGCAGGTCTAATAAAAGCTAGGACCTCTCCCAACAAACTGCATCACCAACATTCCAGGCCTTGACAGCCAAAACATTAATTATAAGCATCCTGACATAATGGTATGAACCAGTAAAAGTGCTGCAATGGTTTTGATAACTCATACGCATAAGTAACTACAATGAGATTGGTCGATGTGATTAAACTAGTGGTCAGCAAGGCCCTTGCCAATGCTGCAAGCTGAAAAGATTGGCCCTTGGTACTTCCTGATTTGATTTTAACAGCAGTACGGATGACTGATTTATAGTTAGGAGCAATGCCACCTTCCACATGGCAATTGGATGAAAGAGGCAGAAAGAAAAAATCAGTTCCCCAAAGTTATTACAGGAGTTGAAGTACAGCACAAAACCCATGGATGTTCTCCTTTACATAGTTTGCACAATGACAACCACCGAGTCTCTCACTACTGCAATATAATGAGCAGTACTCTAAGTCCTAAATTCAAATATACAATAATACCATACCGCAATAAACCACCCTTTTTTGCAATACTTTGCTTGCTTTTGCAGTAGGGTTTCAAAAACTGGACAGTCAACTTCAAAACATCAGCTGTTCCATACATGTTTCACAGCATGCTTTAGGAACCTGCACGGCGACCTGGTGTTTTACTCTGCAGGGAGTGAGAACTGAGTAGTTAACTACAACCTCCAGCTGGATGCAGGCTGGAGGGGCATCAGTCCTGGAAAACAAGGAATTCCTGCCCCTCTCTGCTGGGCATCCAGGACAGGAGGCAGCATTGCTGGGTGTGAAACAGCAGTTACATCCACCCCTCGTAAAGGGCCTGGAATACAGCAGGCAGCAAATAACTATGCTTCAATAAATTAGCTGCATCATCTACCAACGCTGAGCACATAACTCACTTCGCAGCCCTGTTTAATAGCTGCAGACGGAATTAGTCCTGAACCCTCCCCAACGCTCTCTGCTCGCCACCCCAGCAGCCTGGCATCGCCTCGGCCCGCCACAAAGCAGAACCCTTGGACAAGGCAGATCAGGGCGAGGAAAACCCGCCCAGGTCTGACACTCCCGGGCCCAGCGGCTCTCCGCGATCGAGTTCCACAGACACCCGCTCAGGGCCCGGCGGTGTCCGCGGAATCAAGGCCGAAGCGGGGCTGCCACGGGTGTTCCCCCGGCTCCAGCAAGCAGCAGGCGGGAGCCGCCCGCGGGCTCGGGCCCCTTCCCCGCAGGCAGCGGTGGGGAGCGGCGGGAGAGGCCCCCAACCCCACCCACACCCGAGGGAAGGCGGCGCCGCTGGAGGCCGGGACCCCCCCCCGGCTGCCCCGGGGCGGCCGTTACCTTTGAAGAGATAGTCATACTCGTCATCGCGGGTGCCCATGGCGGGGAGCGCGGCAGAGCCCGGACCTGCGAGCGGGAGCACGACCCTCCCTGCAGCCGCCGCAACGCTGCCGCCCCCGGCGGGTGCTTCCGGAGCAACGCGGCGCCACAGCCCAACTGCTTCCGTGGGGGGGGAAGGAGGGGGAGAGCCGCTGTCCCGCCCCCCCCCAGGCCTTAAAGGGCCCGCGCTGCAGGTGATGGGCGTCCACCCGTGCTCCGGCGGCCTTGCGGACCTCCGGCGGCACTGTACCGCGGGGGCACGGCCCCGTGGATGGACTGGCTGCGGCAGAGGCGCTGGGAAGGGGTTAGTAGCGGTCCGGAGAAGCTGTTGGCAGAGCGGTTCCATGGTGTAATGGTTAGCACTCTGGACTCTGAATCCAGCGATCCGAGTTCAAATCTCGGTGGAACCTAATCGTTTTCCTCCATCCTTTTTTTGCCTCTTCTGCCCAAATTACTGGACACGCTCCCTCACTTCGCTCCCCGGGCTCCTGCCACCACAGGTACTGAAATCGCACCTCGCCTCCACTTTTGCTCGGCTCCCACCAGCCCTATCCCCAGCCACACCGTGGGTGCCCTTCTGCCTTCACAGATGGGTGACGATTCCACCTCAGAGCTGCCCACAGCCGCTGTGCAGCTTGGGGCAAGTTGGTGGGAAGCCTCCCAGTTGGACAGATCAGTCCTGTGAACTGGGCTGAGAGGGTGTGCGAAGGCCATGGAGCTCGTGATGGAGGGGTCGGAGATGCTACGGAGCGATTTTCACAATGAGAACAATCAGCCACTGGAATAACCTCCCCAGGTAAGTGGTGGATTCCACAATGCTGGATACTTTTAAGATTTGGCTGGACATCTAGTCTAGGTCATGCTTTGCCTAGCAAAATGGACCAGATGATCCATGAGGTCCCATCCAACCTGGGATTTTTCCAGCTCATAAGGTACAAAGAGGCTACAAGTGCAGGCCCCCTCACCACCATCATGCTGCTGCCACCCCTATTCTCCCTTCCCCAAAGGCAGTTCCCCTCATCTGCCCCTGTGCTGTGGGAGACACCAGCTTTGTCATCAGCTTCCCTTGGCACAGGCTTGAGACCTAAATAGAAGAGGATAAAAATAGCGCTTGTGTCCAGATGATTAAACCAAAGCCCATAAAATGGCTCTTTTCCCGCCAGCTTGCCGTTAGCAGCAGCAGTACGTTCACCATCTCTGCAGTCAGTGTCTGTTTTATCATTCCTGTGCATGGAAAGTAACCCCTGAGCACCAGCAGCAGCACTGTGCATCAGTTACCATCTGCCAGAGCAATAACGAGCTATAATGTGATCCGCTGTGCTTAGAAATACATAGTTCACGCTGCCTCAGAGCTTCTGAGCCGGGAAAACAAAGCACAGGAAGACGTGATGTCACAGTGTGTCATAGCCCAGGAGCACAGTGTCGCCAGGAGCATAGAGGTGAGGTCGGAGCATCAGGGTACTTAGACTCATGTCCTGTCACCAGCCTCTGGTGTGCCCAGGCAGACTGTGCACCTCCAGCTGCTCGCAGGTGCACAAAACCCACTGACAGTTCAGGGCTTCACGTCCCCAGGACCCTGTTCCGTGTGTCCCACGGGAATAACTGCATGTGCCAGTTCCCTAGGGTCGTTGCAAGGCCAGACTTTGCAGGGAGCAGAAACCTCCTAGTGTAGCAGCAAGATGTGTAGGAGTCTGTGTCATCTTTGGGTTCATCATTTTTATGCCCAGATGAACCCAGAACACCCAAAATCTTGAGTCTGAAAATGCTCGTCCTGCTCCTGCTCCCCTTCTCAATCCTTCTGCGTTGAATAGGGCATTAAAATTGATAATGGACATTGTATGTGTAGAGGCTGGGGTGTATTTATAACTCTGTAGTTAAGGTGTTGATCTTGCATCCCATTTCCAGTTCTCCACTGAGCTTTGTTGTTAAAAAGCTATTAATTTTCACTTGATGTTTCTGAGGCCTGGTTTCATCCTCCAGAATTGCTGTTGGTGCTAAAAAATATTAAAGTAACCCCGGCAAGGTAATTTTGGTTATTCTTCTGTAAGAGCTGTTCACACTTTTGTGGGTTGGATTTTTTTGTGAGCTTGAAAACCCCTGTTATTCGTATTTTTCATGTGTGTAAGTGTTCATTCCTCTTGCGCCAAATTGTTCCTCATCTGGAACTGGCTTGTTCTAGGCAAGACTTTAGGGCATGAAGTGAGGACAGAGTCTTTTCTGGCTGAGCTAAAAATCATGGTCCCTACGTTGCCGTACCACTAACACTTGTTGGACTTAAGACATCACAAAGCAGAGATATTTTTACCAAGCATACATCATAACAAAATATTTCTGCAGATTGGCATACAGATGAGCAGCAGCAGCAGGAGTTATTTCTAGCTAAGCCTGTTTGAACACATTTGATTGTTTATAATCAGGTTCTTCATGGTGAAAACTGAAACAGCAGAAAGAGTTTTGCATCTAAACAAGAATCAACAGACAGCAGGACATGCGGGTTGTGTTGGACTAGCAGGGAGCTTATAACAGTCTTCCAATACAGAAAGGGGCCTAAAAGAAATCTGAAGAGGGGCTTTTTACAAGGACGTGTAGTGACAGGCCAAGGGGGAATGGCTTTAACCTGCCAGAGGGGAGACTGAGATGAGCTCTTAGTGTTGTGGTTTAAGCTGTAAATCACACAGGTTGCTCACTCACTCTCCCCTCTTTCTTCCCCCCAGCTCCTGGATGGATGGGGAGGAGAATCGAAAGAATGCAACTCCCACAGGTTGAGATAAGAACAGTCCAGTAACTAAGGTATAACACAAACCACTGCTGCTACCACCAATAATAATAATGACAAGAGAAATACAAGGAAAGAGAATACAACTGCTCACCACCCGATACCAAGCCCAACACAGCCGCGAACTGAACTTTTCTGGGTTCTTGCCCCCAGTTTTTTTTTCATCCTGGGCATGACGTGCTGTGGTATGGAGTACCTCTTTGGTCAGTTTGGGTCAGGTGTCCTGTCTCTGCTTCCTCCTGGCTTCCCCTCCTCCCTGGCACAGCATGAGACTCAGAACGTCCTTGGTCAAACCAAACATTCTAAGCTAAAACTATAAACATCAGTGTTATCAGCGCTGTTCCCAGGCTGAAAGTTGAAAACACAGCACCGTGCCAGCTACCAAGAAAGAGAAAAATGACTGCTACTGCTGAACCCAGGACACTTAGGCAGAAGTTCTTCCCTATGAGGGTGCTGAGGCGCTGGCACAGGGTGCCCAGAGAAGCTGTGGCTGCCCCATCCCTGGCAGTGTTGAAGGCCCGGTTGGACGGGGCTTGGAGCAACCTGCTCTAGTAGAAGGTGTCCCTGCCCATGGCACGGGGATTGGAAGTGGATGAGCTTTAAGATCCTTTCCAACCTAAACCACTCTGTGATTCTATGATTCTCTAAAATTAAAGTTTTATATTCTGTTCAGTCCTGGGTTAATTTTGCTCCTGTTCTAGCAAGCCTAAGATGAGAACGTACAAACCATCAGGAAATGTCACTGTCATTGCAGACTGATTTTGGCAGCTCTACTCTTTCTTTGTATCCCCTCCTGGAGCGTGCTGCTGTGCTTAAGGGGTGGCCTGGGACACATGCCATGCGTATGAAACACAACCAAAAAGCACAGGTCAGGCCTGAAATAACAGAGGGCTGTGTGCTCTTTGACAGGCAGCTTTTAATGTGAGAACCATCATTCAGCACTGGCATTTCTGCTGCATTAATTGCCATTAGTGTCACCCTTGCAGGAACACTAAATTCATTGCAAACCTTGAATTAGCGCTCTCTTGTAATTCCTCAGTTTGTAGTTAGACAACCATTCATGGAGGCAGCACATTCCAAGCAACTGGAGCAGAGAGAAGGAATGATACTCAGCTGGTCCTTGAATGTTCAATTTAGCGAAGAAAAGAAGCAGAGGTCACACTCATAACTGCATATTTATGGGTCTGTTCTGGAAATTCATAGAGCAGCTGCTAAGAAGGTCCCAGTTTCTGCCTCAGCAGCACCATTAGTGTGCAGATGCGTGTCAGGGCTATTAGCTCCGCACTGCTCAGCCCCAGGGGCTGTGCATCAGGCTCTCCCCGTGCCTGATTCTCACTTTATTCTCCCATTTCTCTCCTGCCACCAACTCTCGAGACCCCAAGGGAAATGTGCCACCATCCTTGATGGCTGTAGGACTCACACAACAAGGTCAAGGTCTCTTTCCAGAACACACCAGTGGTATCTGACATGGATATAGAAGCATGTAAACCAGGGATGGGCAGTATTTGCTGCTGGCCCCAGCTTTTCTGGCTCTGAAATCCCTGTTCACCCCTTGCAAAGCCCATCACCTTTCGAAACTCAGGGAAAGATTAGGAATTGGCAATCACAATAACTCAAAATTGTCCTTGAGTGGCTGTTGACCCAAATTCCTGTTTCCCAGATGAAAGGAGCCACTGGCTTCCCCAGGGGCAGAAGGCAGAAAGGACAAATGTGAAGCCCCAGAACCTACTTTATCAGAGGAGAAATATATCCTCAGGGGGAAATCCAATCAATACTTTGCAATTTTCTAACAATCCATGAATCATTGCAATTATGCAGAGATAATTCAAGCTTTCCAATCCAGCTGCTAAATTAGAGAAAAGCATATCCCTTCCTACCCCCAGTTTGACATGTCACTCAGGAGAAAAACCCCTTCAAGTATAAAATCCATCTGCTGATATAAAAAAGCCCAAACCCTGGACCAAATTAAAGGGCCTATGATGTACAGGGAGCTTTTCTTTTCACATAATTCCAGCCAGAGGTAAGAGCACAGAGTTGATAGGAATTTTTCTATTGATAACTCACTTGAATTCCAGCATCCACTGTATTATTTTTCTACAGCTCTAAGAAGAAAAGAATATATAAGAAGGAATGGACCCAATTAAACTTATTTTCCCTATCAACCTTTTCTTTCCTAACCCTGGAGTTGGAATCAAAAATGACCTGGCTCTGAATGGGGACCTATCCAAAATCAAATCTCATCCCAGTTTTCTGTTCTCTAGAGATCCCTGCAGCACTGAAGGAAGAGTGGGAAGGGAGCAGCTTCAGCAAAATTAACTATCCTCTGGAGACATATTTTCTCTAGGATAATATTATGGTCAGCAGAAAGGAAGGAAAGTTTTCAGCAGGCTTTGGAACAGGAATTGAATGCAACAGACTTGATGACTTGGTGATTCTTGCGATGACTGTCAAAATGAAGTCATCAGTTTCCTGCATCCATTTTGGACTCAACACACATCTCCTTGTCTGCGTCTGCTGCCTCCAGAGACATATTAGCAAGATAATACTGGCAGCTCCAGGATAAGTGCTGGCCAAGATATATAATTTCTGAGACACAGCTCAAAATCTTCTTCTTCTTACCACACCCTGACACAGGGTTTTATTTCCAATCTAGGGTCAAAATCTGCTTGATGTTGGTATCACTACCAGACAAATACAATGTCAACAACAGCAGTGGAAGCATCACTCATCCCATCATCTTCTAATTTGAATCCAAAAGATCAGCCCTGGGGAATGAAGAAGGCAGTTTGAATTCTGAGGCCAATTCATTCATTTCTCAGATATCCAGCGGAGGGGCTGGCTGTGCTCAGCATGGTGATGCTTGATGTGAAGCTGTACAATCCTCCAGGGAGTCAGGCTGAGACTATAAAACTTTTCTCATTAAGATCATTAAAGAGCTGTCAGATGGAACAACTGGAATGGCTTTGATCTGGCAGAATACCCTTCGTCCTGTTCCCAGACATTGGGAACCATCCAGTTCCCCAGAATTATTTGTTTTCAAGTCACTCAAACAATACTCATTGTTTTTTCATAGAGTGCAATAAGTCCTTCAGGCAAACTGGAGGCTGTACCAGCTATAACAAGATTAATTTATTAAATAGAAACCCTGATATTTCAATGGTTCCTCTAGAAATATATTAACTGTTGGTTCTGCCAAGAAAATAACAAAATGTTGCTCATAATCCCAAAGATATTCCCTGTAAATCCACTAGGTGTCCTACTGTTTTCAAGCAATTCGACTCAGGGTTTGTTTGGGCTTTTTCCCTAGTTTTGCCATGAGTGTGAATCTTCGCTGGAATTAGGTCTGGGTTTGCAGGTTGAAGAAACATGTATGTATGGCTTGTGTGACGCAGCAGGACATCTGGCTCACAGTGGCAGCTTTTGGCAAATGCCGCTGATGTTTCCCACAGAAACCAACTCAAGGTTAGAGGCAGGGAGAGAAAAAAGAAAAGAATCTGCCTTCCTCTCTTGGGAATGCTAAACAAGATCCATCAGAGCCAAATCCTCTTCTCAGTCAAACTTGAACATCTATTTATAGGACTGCTAAATGAGCCTGATGCTGACCTCAAAGGTGGTGGCAACACACGTTAACCTTCATCAGAGCCACGCTGCACAGGCTGCAGTTTTGACATTCTTGGTCACTGTTCCAGTTCCTGATGGGCTTCTGCTGCTTGCCAGCTCTCGCGCCTGTTTGCAAAGGCCAGCACAGCACTCGTTCACGAGGTGTCCTGTCGTTCTGAACACAGAGGACGTGTCAAATACGTGCTAAGAAAAGCAGGCTGAAAAATAGCCAAAGGATAATTTTCTCATCCCAGAAAATATCTGGGGTGGAGTGTGGCCATTGGGAAGTGGCCAGCTGCTTGGCTGTTCCTTCATTATGCAACCCAGAGCACACACATTGTATCGAGTTGTGCTATTTGGGACATCCCTCAACTGCCTTGGGATTTGTTCCCTGTGCTCAGTCCCAGCATGGCAGCCTGGAATTCTCTGAAACAGTCATCTCCTAGGTGTCTAAAAAGCATTGTTCGTTATTCCAGTGTCTCTCAGTGCTCCAAAATGAGTCATGCATCAGTGACAGGTGACTACAGGGTGATTTTTATGGTCTTGTCACTGAAGCACAGATCACATCCTATATAAACCCTATAGCCTTTTGTTGCATTTGCAAACCCCTCCCGTTCACTGTAGTTTCACAGGGTGTTATATCTTGAGATTATGTGAGGCAAGTGAGGAGAAAATCAGGGTTGTTTTCTATTTAAAAAATCCCGGAGGCAAAGATGCTCTCAAACAGCAAGGTTATCTCCTTTCTCAGGAGGTGCTTCATGGCCAGAAGTACTGCCCACAGCTATTGGCTGGGCAAATGGGCACTGGGCAAGGTGTCCTCACCAGTTTAATCTAAAGCTGTAAGGGGAAATCAGAGGGGGAACAAGAGCCTCCTGTCCTTGGCCCACCAGGATTCCTTGCCATCAGGCATTGCGCATCACAGGAAGTGCCTAGCATCTGTCCTGTGCCATGTGTTACTGCACTGCCTCTAGTTCTTGTGTTGAAGGTATGACAGTCATTTTCCTGACAACCTGCAAGAAGAAAAGATACTCCCATATTCTGACCGTATGTATATATAGCTACCTGCTGTAGTACCATCCATATGCAGTATGCACCATCTGCTAACTGTGAAAGAGTTTAACCTGGTCCAGCGCATGTGTCTGCTGTTGCACATAACAGATACCTCAAGCCTTGCCATGATTCAGTGCATTGTGCATGGGAGCCATCTGGTCCTGTAGCTGAAGAAGCAAACTGAAAATTTGATAAAAGCACAAACGGTCACAATGAGAGAGACTGGAAAGATGTGTTGATATTCCAAGCAGGAGCCTCCTTCCGTGGGGACTCATCTCATCAGCCGTTGCCTCTTTCCTGCTCCTTTCTCTGGAAAGCTGTTCTCAGAGAGGTTGCACTGTCAGCTCTGTGAGTAAGCACACCTTTGGGTTGTTAAGAATGTGTTTCGTGAGCTTGAGCAAACCTTCTGGGACAAGAGTTTTCTCAGTAGCCAGCCGTGCAGTGAGCAAGATGTGCAAGATGTTTGAAACACAGCACACTTTATGGAGCTTGGATTGATCGAGAACTCCATCTGGTTTAAAAGACATTCTAAGTTATGATTAGTCATGAACAGAATCATAGAACAGAACCATAGAATAGTTTGGGTTGGAAGGGACCTTCAAAGGTCATATTGTCTCACTACTGCGTGTGTATACTGGAATGTATAAAAAACTGCGTACAACTTCAAAGCACAAAACACAGAATTTCTGGGCAAAATTATCTTCTCAGTTACACTTCTATAACTCTGGAGTAGTGTCCGTGTTATCTGAAACCCATTTTAATTTCATTGTGTCAGACCCAAAAGATCTACCATATAAGGATAAATCCACTTCGATTTCATCACAACTGTTGTAATTTCCTAGGCAAACTTACAAGCTCAGAGGAAGTACGTAAAGATGCATTTACAGTACATGGGCCTTAGCACTCTAAGAAATACGCTGCTGTCAGTTGTTCTCGGTTAGTAGTTTTCTACGCAAATACAAATACTATGTAGGTGGAGAACTGCTCAACTACCTGGAGCAGAGATTTTCTCCACATATACAAGCAGTGAACCTGCACTTCATGGCTGAGCTCGTTTTTAAAACATCACGTTCAACAGCTCTTTCTTTAAGCAACGAAAGAGTTTGCTCTAAATTGTTTGATATTTATTTTGCATAACTTGTTCCGTGGCTGTCCATGCTATAGAAATGATGTTATGCTACAAGATGATAGATTGCCTGGGCTGGAAACCCCAGCCCTGATTCAGGGAAGCACATGGTTTCCTTACAGCGATTATAATTACTATTCAGTATATAGTGCAATTGTTTTTGGTGTTTAAAAGAGAACAAAGCAAAACAAAACAAGACAAAGCAGTTTTGGAAAGGAAAACAGAACATTAGAAAAAAATGATTGTGAAATAGGAAGTGGTTGACCTTCAGGAGATAACTCCATCTGCAATGCCTGTTATCCAGCATTTTCTAGATCAGAAAACAGAAAGGAAAAAACCCATTAAATACCCCAATCTCCTCTAGAAAATGCAGCACCTCCTTTTCTGTAGGTGTAACATTTTACATCTCCTGTTCAACAGCTGCTAGTGTCAAAGGCCAAGCAAGCAGTACGTGGAATGCAGAGCCTGAAGTTTTTCAGCGGTTGCTGACGGCAAAACCATCTAAAGCTGTAGCAGATGTTCTCTTGCTTCCTGTCTGCTTATCAGCCCCGCAAAGACACTTCGTTTTTGTACTTGTTATGCCAAGTGTAACTATGGAGATCTAATACAAGCTGCGCAACAGCGATACGGTGGATAGTTCTTTACGTATTTGGTTATGAATGATCAAGCAAAATATTATGGTTTCTAAGAACTCCTTTAAATTTTTCCATATGCACATTAGTCATTCCCCTGGCACGACAAGAACACGACAGTGCTCAAAATCATGTAAGAAATACTACATTACTGCAGCTCTCTAAAGATAAAATGTCATTAATAAATTGTTGGACCTTCTATAGGATCCTTTCCAGATTGACCTGCCTTTTGGACTGGGACTGTTGCTGGAGAGGAGTTCATGCAATGCTTTCATGTTACAGCAACTGAACAAGAGTTACATGCTGTGCTTGTTAGTTGTAGTCTTTAGTTTAAAAAACATTGAAGAAGTGAATTAGCATCTCTTGGGTTACATTTCTGTGGTGAAATTCTTCACCAACTTCAGTCCACATCCCTTTGGATAATAGAGTGAAGATGTTAGTTTGGCCTCAACATGTTTGCATTTTGCATGTTTTTTCTAGTACACCATGAAATAAGGAGTGGTACATCCCAGCTAACTGTATTCCTCCGAGGACTTGAATATGCTACAGGAGAGAGTTCTTAACTGCCAATTTAGAATTCACTTCCACTACACATTTTTTGCCGCACTTCAGCTCTTTTAATTCATTTATATTCGCTATGAGCTCCTGTAAAATATAAATTTAATATGAATGACTATATGCAAGTGTTAAAACAGCATTCAAACTATTTTAGGGCTTTGAGCTACTTTAATGAGACTGAATTTTACACTGATGCATTTAAGTTGATATGCAAGACCCAGGGTAACAAAGTTTATTCCTCAATAAAGAGGAGTTCTTTTTCCTCTATGAAATAGCAAAAATAAAGGAATTTACATAAATCCTAGCATGGAGGTTTTGCTACAGGTTTTTAATAGTGACAGAAAAGGATAGGTTTGGAATGGTTCCTCTGCCCATGTTGAAACCAGAAACCAAAAGTGATAGCTTTGGCCTGTCACTGGTAGGCATGGTTATAGATATTCCTATGGGAAACAAAAGGTTTCAGAGTGACAGTGGCTCTGCTGGTGTTTGCCACGTTTCATATAATGCTATCAAGCAAAAAGAGCTCTAAACAACCATTATTGCCCCTTTTAAATTGTTGACAGCATTACAAATCTGCATTGATCTGGAAAATGCAAATAGAGAACACAGTGATTCCTTGAGTAGTCCTTCCATGGCTGATAATCTGTTGTATTACAATGTTAAGGCCCATGTCCTCAAAGGAAATGAAGCACTTTGGGATTGTTGGTTCCAGGGGAAGTAGACATGGATATTCTTTTGAGCAAATGAGCTTCCATATGAGAGTTCTAGACCTAAAATTGTCACCTTCCTTTCTCCAAAGGCAAGGAATGACAAAGCAATGCATGAAGCAAAAGAGAAAAGTTGTTGGAAATGTGAGGGACTTTATGCAAAGGACAGATTTGCATCTGATTTGTCAGATGGGTCTGATGAATGTAGTGATGGAAATCACCTGAAGCATCTGGGAAAACACCACAAGAAGTATGAAACTGAATGAGGAAAAAGCAGAAGCCAGGGATTAAATCCATATGAGTTGGGAATGTGGAAGAGGTAAACACAATTCTGCGGGCGATTTCCTGGAAGGGATGCAGTAAATAAGTTGTAAAAGCAACACATTGGTACTATGACTGGATAAGGGATTTTTCAGCTGAAGTATTTGCAAATAGAGGTCAATATTTAGACTTAGGCTGTAAGGGGTAGCACAGTAGGAAGCAGGATGGATGAGATGTCTTAACAGGGCTTCATTGTAGTCAAATTAATTCAGTTAAAATAATTAATTCTGTTTTAAATTGACTCTACTCTGCACACTTGACATTTTGGAAAAGCTGCCTTTGCCTAGCTTGCTGGTAAATGCTTTTGCATCTGTTTTCCATTGTTTCCTTCTTGAAAAAAAATCCTTGTCGCTAACAGGAACCATCAGCAGCATGGAACAAATTGACTTGCCAAGGATATTTCCTCCAATCCCATTACTTACCCTGGAAGTATTCTATTTTGTATTGAGTCAGACTGTGATTTTTAGAAATTGTTGTTTATTAAGATAGTTTTGTGCTGTCACTGGGGGTCAAATTCAAACTTGGTTACTTGATCTGACCTATATTCACGGTGACTCACTGGTGAGATTTCACGTTGTGACTTTGTTTTGCCTCTGTTTCTCAGCAGTTGCTCACGTTTTGAACAGGTACTAACCTAACTGAATTGAGAGATGAGTACAAAAAGACCAGTATTTGTAGTAGTATAAGGGGACATTCCAAAGCAGTTACAGAAGCAAAGAATTTCTGATAATTAGAAGGGGATTTGGGCAGTGAGATACAGATTTAAAAACCACCCGAGATAAAATAACAGATACTAAAAATATACTGGGATGAAACCCTCATGACTCAGTACTTGAGCCAACCTCCATTCTCTAGGAATTACTAAGAAAGTCATCCAAACAGAGCAGATTGAGGTGTATCACCTTACTCTGGTGAGCTTACACTTAGCTTCAAAGAAGTATTTTACCCTGACAAAGAAGAGGCACAGGTCTGACTGAACAGAGCAATCACAGTATTTATTTGAGTATATTCTGTAGCTTTTTTAAAACTGGTGGGTTTATTTCTACTTAGAAGGTTTCTAATTATGGCTGCTCTGTATCTTCAATGGCAAAAGCACTGTCAGAAGGATCTGGGATGCATTCTTTTTGTCAGCACCTGTGACTCTAGCTAATAGCTGAGGAGTAATGAATCTAGCTTGCAATTAGAAATGTGGAAGTGGTATTTCTTTCTTCTTTTTCTTTTCTGCATTTTTGTTTTCTGACTAGATGCAGAATTTTGGAAGTGTTGAAAGTCCTGAAAGCATAGAAAGTATTCTGAAAGAAGGAAGTATTCTGAAAAGCCTTTTGAAATGCTGCCATTTCAGAGGAAAGCTGCGTTACAAGAACGTCAGCTATAATCTGGGTCACATTTTCAGTGCAGATGTGTCAAATGCATTTTCTTGGAAACCCTCCATGACAGTTAATGAGAAGAGTGACCCAATGTTTTCTCACCTTACAAAATAACTGTTCTGTTTCAGTGATGTCACGTGGATGAAGCACTGCTTCTGTTTCCAAAGTGGTGTCCTGTTTAAGCTTCTACAGGAGCAGAGATTTTCCTCTCAGAAGAGTTTCAAGAAGGGAGCAAATCTCTTTAGTACGTCTTGACTGATCTCAATCTAGCTTGTCAGTTTTCTGAATTCTAATGATCTGGGTTTATTTCCAGATAATGACTATTTATGTAAATGAGATGTCTTATAAATAAATATGGAAATTATTCCATAATAGTAATTATAGGCTTTATGGTTCAATTACTTAATATATTAAAGGCAAATGGTGATGTGGATTGTCTTTGAGTTTATTAATTTAGTTATCTTGGTGGTTTGTTTGATTTTAACCTGACTTACATATGTTGGACAGTGTTTCCTGAACTAAAGCAAGCTATGTTGTGCGTCTGGATACATCATAGGACATCGAAGGACAATAAAAACCAAAATGCATCATACAGTGGTAGTAGTACATGGAAACACAGTTTTTTGTCCAAGAATCAAATAAATTAGTTTTACTTGGAGAATCTCAGTTTAAGTGTTAGCCATTTACTCAAAAATGAGGTAGTTTTAAGTTAATTATAATCCTTTGCACTTCTGTAGCTGCTTCTCTTGAGAATCTCAATAGTGTTCTACAAACATTAATTAAGCCTAGTAGTACTCCTGAGAAGCGATTAACTGATATACTTCACTTAACACATCAAGATATAAGTGATCTCTAGAACAAAATACAAAAACTTTAAACAGCAAGACTAGGCAAGAGTTTAGAGCCTGAAGTATCTTAGGCAGACCAAACTGTGGGGAATGTTTAGATACATGAAATGCAGTTACTTGTCCTAGGCATGAATTGAAGACAAATAAAAGTGCAAACAATAAGGAACTGAGCTCTCTAGTGAAGGAAGGTGGGTTTATATCTGATGTGAGAGCAGATACCCACAGCACCACAGTATCACATGGTGTGACTCTCAGTGATGGATTGGACTGGGTCAGAGAAAAAACTGCTATTTGCAGAAATCACCTCCAGATGGGCCAAAGAGCATGAGTGCAAATCAAACCTTTAAAGCTGATGCATAAACAGCAGCAATAGCAGCTACTTCCTTACTCTAACCCCTGAGGCTACAGGGGCTGCCGAAAATAGCAACAAAACAGTAGTACCAGTGTGTATATTTACAGCCTGAGACTGTTATTTTTGCTGGCGAATCTGCATGCATAATTTCCTTCCTGGTATTACTCAACAAAGAGAAGCTTTTGTTATCTTGCTTTACTGATGAGAGCAATACTTAAAACAGGTTAATGCTGGAACACATAAAAGGTTGTTTTTGGTACATGAGTTAGTACTTGGACCATCTTCAAGCACCCCTTCTGCTGTCCCATTCTCAAGTGTTAGTTTCAGAGCTTTCAGTGTCTATGCGAAGAGTCACTCGAGAAATACGCTCCACCTGAACATCCTTATTTGCCTACTAACAACAGGAGGAGAGGTTTGGCATCACTTGCTTGATACTCCTACCTGCAGCAACACAGCAAAGCACATTTTCTTGCTGGTTAATACCAATGGCCATCTACTGGGTCTCTGCTCATTCGATATTTGATAGTTGCTGCAATACCTTGTGTATAGTTCTAGTGTTTTCTGAGGGAAACTTTGTGATGCATAGTCTAAATTCTCAGATGTACACTCTGAAATCCTGAGGAAGCAAATCAGTGCTGAACAGTGAAATGGTAATGTGCTTGCATCAGATTTTTATTTATGGAAATTACTTGGAAACATTTGGGTCTTCTCTTTGGATACATTTTCTTGCCTTTTTGTTTCTCAGCATTTTTGTGCTTTTGGGACTACAAACTCTCACATAAATATTGGCAATAAATCCTTGCTGAGAAAGTCTACCTGCTGGAGAAAAATCTGCTCGTTTATCCACAGGGAATGCCTAGACACCGCAGTTAAACTTTATCCTTACTTATATACAATAACACTCTTTATTTGCATTTTGAGAATTGGAATTCAGGACATACATGACTCTGACACCTAACGAACACCCCCTGCAGTGCTACTGCTGAGTTCAGGGGCCTTTGGATCAGGCCGTGTGTTCACTTCATTTCCCCATATTTTTAGCTGCTTCAGTAAGTTTTTTATCTAAATAAGGGTCTGAAAACTCTTTTTTTTCTTTCATACATGAATGATATTCTATTCCTTTTTTTATAATTTATAATCAGTAGTTCCCCTGGAGTGTAAAAAGCTTTTCAGAAATACTATACTTGAAGCAGTAAAGAGAAGGGTAACTGCACTGTTGTACTGCTGCATCATAATACTGCCTTTATTATTTCATAATCTGTTCTAGAATTTAATCATTCCAAGCAGGGGCAGTCTCTTTATGTAAAAAGGGATAAGTTCCAGATTTTCAAATATGCATATATAAAAATCCCACAAAGATTTTGCCTCACTTCCAGTGTGATTCCAGCTTGCCAAAGGCTCCATTTCATTGCATAACCCTCCAAATGTGGATCTATTACTGCACTGTAAAGTGGGTTACTGGACGGGGTAAAGCAATTCATCCTCTGAAATGCAGTGTGTTGTTTTGCCAGTTACATGGTTTATAATTGTCCGTTATCATTATAGTTATTTTTACCAAGGTTACAGATACGCTGTGCCTGTTTCAAAGGTGTTCTGATGGGCTCTGTTGGAGACTTGTCCTTTCCCCTTGGAGTTGTAAATGAGCAGTGCACATGGCACAGATGAGTTCAAAATGAATAAAACTGGTAGGAAAGTGAAGAGATTAAGCTCCAAATTGCATACTTAAGAAACTGGAATAGTTTTGTCTATGGAAGCCAGTCTTTGCCAGGAAATACTATGAACAATGACAGCTGCTTTTTTTTCCCCTTGAGCACTGCTGAAGCCTCATGAATTATAAGCAGTTAAGTCTCACAATCCTGGGACAAAGTCTGTTAAAGCCATATCCTGGGACAAGGAAATTCTCCTTTCCATTCCTGTCTTTGTCACTGACCATCTGCCACTTGTCCTCTGCCTTGCTTGAGTTTACCCATGTGTAAAATGTACTTAAAGTAAGCTAAACCATACTTTGAAAATTACTTCAATGCCACAAGCTAGAAATTTAGGGTTGCAACATGGAAATAAAAGGTTCTGTGGCTGAGAGTCTGTAGCAACCTTGTGCGTTTCTCGGGCCACACTCTGGGGAGGCTAAATCTGGCTGACAGTGCTCCACCCTGCACTCCAGAGGCAGCAGGATACCACATTAAGCATGCTTGATGCCTGCCCACCTGCAGTACCGTGCAGTTGTTAATCTGTTTAATTAACCTACTATGCACAACAAGAATCTGATCCAAGGCTAACCAGAATTAATAGGAAGATTTCTGCTGACCTCATTGATCTTGGGGTGGATCTCCACACACATGTAAAGACCACTGCTTAGAAATCCCTAAAGTCTTCACGATGGGAAGGGCTTTGTTTGACTGACACATGAACAGATTTCTGTGCAATAAGCCTGCAGGAACTGGACACACAGGAAATCTGTCTCTGCCTGTACAGAGGCTATTCACCAATGCTGCTTTTTATTCTGAAATAAATACAGCACTAGAGTCATTATTTTTCATAGACCCTTTTGCATGTGGCTTTAGACAAGCCTTAATGTGGAAAATTGATGACAAGCTGTGCATGAAAGCTTTGTGGCTAGGCCTGAGTTAGGAAAGGTGACTTGATAAAGGTGGTGACAAGCTAATAATGAAATGGAACACTGCAATTAAATGTGCTGGTGGGGAAGAAAGTGTGCCACAGGCGAGAGAGAGTAAGCAGCAGGTAGGTCACAGAGAGAAAGCAGAAGAGGCTTGATGGAATAGGATGGGAAGGAGGGGAGGACGTAAGAACAAGAAAGACAGGACAGAGATAAGCACTGTGTCAGCTGTGATGGTAGGACTGGACAGAAACTTCTTGGTTTGGAGTTTGTATCAGACCTTGCATGGTGAGATCCGCGTCCCTGACGGAAATTTGTTGACATTGATGCAATATGTAATTAGATGCAGATAAGTCCTAGAAGGACAGAAATTGTGGAGGGAAATAAACAGGTCAGGCTACACATTAACAGCAAATCAAAGACTTCTATGCAAAGTTTTACCTATGACACGAGCTGAGAAGTATGAAAACTGCCACAGCATGGTTAAGAATTATGTTTCTCTAAAATGAAAGTTTCCATTAGAAATAGTCAATATTTTAATGTCCATAACCATAAACTCTCTGAGGTGAGCTATTCATACATCAATGTGGTGATTTTGCCTTGCTATGCAGGCAGCTGAAACAATACTCTTGGAAGTAGGAACAGACCCATTAATCTTGGATGTTAACACTGAAGCCTAAAAATTATGTCTACATGAAAAACGAGCAAGGGCAGAGAACACAGAATAGTTTGCATATCAAAATTACTAACACAAGCCAGAAAAGGGACTTCACTATTGCTATTTACTTGAAAAACATTTCCAGGATTACAATATACACCAGAAACTGTCAAAGGATTTAGAAATTTTTCCACCAGCACACTAAATAATTCAAGGACTCACTACAGAATGCAGACCAGCTTGCTGCAAATAAATAGTGAGGTTCTGGGCTCTTGATCTCTCACTTACCCCACTGTGTATTGTTGAGAGAGATGTCTTTATGGGTGCGGCTGGAAATGCATTTTACTCAGAAACAGAGGAATGGGCTGTGTTGTTCTTGTAGTTTCTGCCTGGGATAGGGGTTTGTCACATTCCTCAGTCAGTATGCTGCCTGTTGAGAAAAAAAAGAGACAGACTCAGCTCACAAATATCAAACCTGGCAGCGCAAAGCTGTGTCTGCATGTGCAGGCTTGCACATGGGTGCTTCTGCCTGTGCAGCGACTGGCTTGTGTCAGCCTCTGTTTCTTATACGGGGGGTAGGAGGAGCAGCATTTCTGCTACAAACTGTCATATTAATAGAAGCATGTGGGGGAAGAAGTCTTATTTTGAATCCCAGACTGGTTTGGGTTGAAGGGACCTTAAAGCTCATCCGGCTCCAACCCCTGCCATGGGCAGGGACACCTTCCATACAGCAGCTTGCTCCAAGCCCCTGTGTCCAACCTGGCCTTGAACACTGCCGGGGATGGGGCAGCCGCAGCTTTTCTGGGCACTGTGTGCCAGCGCCTCAGCACCCTCACAGGGAAGAGCTTCCTAATATCTAAATCTCCCCTCTTTCAGCTTAAAGCCATTTCCTTGTGTCCTATCACTACCTACCCTTGTAAAAAGGCCTTTTTTTCCCTTTTATATTCTCCTAATAAGTCAGATTTGTCAGAGGGATGAGCTAAACCAATACAACAGGTTTGAACATACATAAACATTTGCAGTCCAAATTCAGAACTTCCCGTGAATTTTCTGTCATTGTGACAAGCCACATGTAGACTCTAGAGCCAAATGTCCAGAACTGAGGGAAGCTTGGATTCAAAGCCAAAATTGTACGGTCGGAGCCTAAACATCCCTTGGAAAATAGCACCTTGGTATAAAATGTTGAAACAGTACACAAGGTGCTGTATGTGGAACAAGCAAAACTCATGTCTTCGTGCTCGGCAACATCTTGACACGCAGCACTCATCTGAAGAGATTATTTTTGTCTCGGGTTCTTTTCTAGGTCTTTGATGCAACAGCCCAGCCCGGGTTGCATCAAGCCTGCAGAAAATCCCTCGGTCTCTCTTCCCTTGTTTTCCAGACAGTCGGCAGCACCTCCGGGTCCTGGCGACGGGCGCCGCAGGTGAGCGAAACACGGGACTATTTGTGCCGGAGATTAATTTATGTTTAAATTAAATGTACGGGAGGTGGGGGGGGGGGGGTGTGCCGGAGTCGAGCCCATGGTCCGCGCGTTGTATTTTAGGCTGTGTTGAGAGGGTTTCGCTGGAGGCTCCCGCTCTCCCCTCACGGGTCACAGCCGCCGGCGCCCTGAGGGGGAAGGCGGGAGGCGGGGGCCGCCGTGTCAAAGGGAGCCCTCCGGCGCGGGCCGGTCCCCGGGGAGGTGGTCCGGGGCCGTTGGGCAGCGCGGTGCTGGCGGGGCCGCCTCAGGGGCGCAGGCGGAGCACAAGCTGAGCACAACCGCGTCCCGCCGCCGAGCAGCGGCGCCCGGCGCGCACCCTCCCCGCCGCGATCACGAGTCGGTGCCCGCCCTCACCGACAGCCAAGATGGCGGCGCTAGGAGGCGGTGCGGAGGGGAGGGGGGATCCCGCCTGAGACGCCCACACGGCGGGGAGGCGGCGAAAGCGAGTCGGGCGCCGCGAGGATGAGATAAGGGCGCGGGGACCGAGCGTGCTCCCCCCTTCACCCTCCCGCTCCTCGGCGCCGGGGACAGGAGGCGCCGGCGGCCGTTCCCCGTCCCCGGGGAGCGCGGCCCCCCTCTGAGGCGAGTGCTGCGGAGGCGCCGGGGCTGTCACCGCGGTGGGGCGGGGGGGGGGGTTCACTGAGGAGATATCGCGGGGCGGGCGCTATCGCGAGCCTGGGCCGGCGGGGAAGGGGCGACCCTGCCCGCGGCGGGGCTGTCAGGGCCGGGGCGCGGAGCGGGAACCCGCGGCGCTGGGGGCCGTGCAGGGCCGGCGGGAACTTTCCGCTGGGCCGCGGTGGGAGGTGGGGGAAAACTTTCTCCGCTTCCCGGGAAGCCGCGGCCACGGCCGGCCCGGAGGAGCGCACCCCCGGCCCGGGGAGGCAGGCGGTTCTCGGGGCGGGAGCTGCCCGCGCCTCGGCTGCGCCGTGCCGCTGACCTGCCATGTTACAAAGGCAGGGCCGGGGCGTGCGGCGGGCTCGGAGGGCTGCTCGGGGGGAAACGGGCCGAGGTGTGCCTCCCCCGGGTGAATAAACGAGCAGTTTTGCCATGCATCGTGCGCTGCGTCAGCCGGGATTGCACAGGTAGAGCCCAGCCTGGTGCGTGTTTTCATTGCGACTTTCCCCTCGGTTACTGTATACCTGGATTAATGCGGCGCGCCGGCCGAGACGGTGAAAATTAGCCCTGACATTTGTTCCCGTCATGGTGTCTGGATGTAGCACAAGTTGCTGGCCAAGGAATGATAATATTTAATAACTTCTTAACCGTGGTTGTTATCCTGGAATAATTTCAAACGTGCTGCGTTTAAAAATGTCCCACCTCCAAGAATGCTGATGTGCTAAAAATGAGGTCTCAGCTTATCACAGAATTACAGAGTGGTTTGGGTTGGAAAGGACCTTAAAGATCATCCAGTTCCAACCTCCTGCCATGGGCAGGGAACTTGGTGCATGGCTCTGAAGTTTAATGTTTCTGAATTAACTGAGTGGAAGCGTGGTGTTCTGCACAGCTTTTTACTTCATTTCACAATTTTTTTTCTGGAACTGTTGCTCAACTAGAGGTTTCCGTAAAGAGTGTTGCATTACAGTACATAATCTTTCACTTTTTGAATGATTAAACACAAATATTTAATCTTGGCAAGTGTCTGTGGTGGTTTAGGGAAACTAATTGAGTTAGTCTGGCCAAGGAAGGTCGAGGGGGAGTAAATGGATTATTTCTGGTTTGTGTGTTTCGCATACAAGTCTTACTTTGTGAGTCTCCTGTTTCTCTCTTCCTTCTTTAAAGAATCATGTTTAGAGTATTGGTGAAACTCTTGCTTTTAGGTGATTGGGGAGTCTGGAAGCTCATTTAAAGTGAGCATGGAAGTGGAACTGTATCTCTAGTAAATGAAGTTTTCTAGGGGTAGTCATGACTTGGCATTGAAATTGTTTCATTATCAGAAAAAGAGCGTTAGAGTCCTTGTGGTTAGCTTTTGGGGGAAGGGGAAAATTGCATGGAGCCTTAAAGACAAATGAAAAAAGTGAAGTTTCTCTACAGCCTTGTGTGATATAGGTGTTTTACTTGTTCTAGAAACATTAGGATCCAGCAGGATGAGGTACTTTCCTCAAGTTTGTGATCAGCTCCTGATCCTTTGGAACAGGCTTTGCTCAGTGTCCTCTTCTAAACAGTGAATTTACTAGAAAGCAGCACAAACAATAAGATCTGCTTGTGCAAGCAGTGCACCAGAAGGCACTAGGACCAGCTTTTAAAGTAAGGGTTACTTTGAAATGTTTTTCCACTGTTAAGGATGCTCATATGCATGAGTTTTCATACTTTCAGTAGCAGTGCGGTTGCAGGTCTGCATTTCTGGTGAACAGCTTGTTCTGTATGCTTTACTTGGATATAACACCGCTATGGCCCTTAATGGTATTTCTATATGCATTAATGGTAATATTGGCAATTTTGTAGCAATGTGGCCAGAGTTAATTATTAGTTAGTAAAAGCACAAATATTGACATAGCCTGGTGCATACTATAGGGCTCAGGTGAGCTTGGCTGATTCAGGTCAAGCATTAGGAACAGTGTAAATAACCTGGTCCTGTTTAAGATATGTGTTTGAAAGGGAAAGTAACAAGGCAGGAGTAGAGCTGAGCTCATGATCTGAAGGGAATCGGGGTGCCTTGGGAAGGTTCCTAACTAATACTAATGTTGTGTGTAACTCTTCCAAAAGAATTGTGGGCACCACTGATCAGTCTGGCAATTTTTAATCTGCAGGGTTTTGCATTCAAGGGTTTACTGACTTCTAAATTCCTGCTGTAGTGTGTGATAGGGAGAGAAAACTGACTTGTGACTCTTCCATAGAGAAGATGGTATCTAGACTGAGCTGAATAATAATAATGGGATTTGTTAATCTTGCGGTTTTAAAACTGGAAAAAGGAATTTGCAGCATCACTTAAATATTCAACATCCCTTTTCGATTCCCATCCTACTTCCTAGCAACTGAATTGGAGTTAATTTTGCAAGTCATAGTAGGTTGCAATGCTTTTTATAACAGTGGCTGTAGAAACTGTTGTGCTCATGGAAAGGACATAGTACAACAGCTTCTTAATAAAAACCTTTCTCAATCTTTAACCTCTGCTGAAATGAAGACTTGTAGGGAGTCTTCTTTACCTTCATTGTCCTTTAGTCAACTTTGACCTTAGTTTTTAAATATGGTGTCAGCATGACCAAAAGGTTGGAGGATAAATTGTTGCACAACTCATGTTGGATTAAAAAAGAAAAAAGGTCAATGTAACCTGGTTGAAACATGATGTTTGGGGTATTTGTGATTTCCAAGTATCCCGCTATCAGACAGAGGGTTCCCTAGCTCAGCTTTTGATACATCTGTAGCTGTGGATTTAAGGTATTTGATCTGAAGATTCCTGGAAAGAACTGTGATACTTCTTAAAAGGAGGAGGAAAAGACCAAAAAAAGACACCAAAGTAATTTCTATTTAAGTGTCTTAACAAGACATGATGCAGTTTGTGTGGATTGTTGGCATATTTCCAGTCTGATCCTCTTGTTTGTTAAAGTATTTTAATTGGGTTTTCCTGTGATGTAATGACATTTCTTATTTTTTTTTAATGCTGACTCTCAGAAAACCCCCAAACAAACCCAGCTAGCCTGCCTTGCCCTTCAGAGTCACCCAAAACCAAACCCTGTAAAGATCTAGTACGTGTGAGGAAAGTGTAGGTTGAGCTTGTACAAAAAACAAGGGTAGAAGTGTGGTTTAGAGGGCTGAGTTGTACTTATCCCTCATCCTTCTGCTATAGACTCACTGGGTGGTCTTAGGCAAGAGGACAGAAAAGGCCCTGCATCTTTTGTATTATATATCAATTCCATATATAAATAATCTTTGCTGCTGTGAGCATAAATCATGATAGAAATGTTATGTCATACTAAAAGCAGTAAATCCTCTTGAAGCTAAGCCAGTTATGCCTTGCTCTGATTGAGGCAGGTAGGAGGAGAATATGTATAAACAGTGAATATATCACCACTGTGCAAGTATGTAAAATCAACTATTTCTAACAGTGGTAATGACCAAGTAATTACTTGAAGTGAACAAGGTTTTTTGCTATATTGCATAATAAGCTTTGGGTATTTTCTGCTGTTCTTCTGTGCAGGCTTAGTCTATGCCTGGTCTGGAAGCTTGGTCTGTCTCTGTGAAAACACTCTGCTGATGTATGTACGTTTATAAAGTGCCTCCACAGACTATAGAGTCAAAATTAAAACATACAGTGAAGGCTGCATGAGGCAGTGGTGCTGAGAGGTTAGATTTGTAGCAGTCATTTTAGTAAGTCTATGATGCAGAAGTAGTCATTGGTACTTCCCTAAAGAGCTCAGAAACAGCACTAGGAGGAAATTGTGGTGGAGAAGTGGAAATGGGAGAGACTTCAGAAAGTGATGGCCCTATACTTTTAAATGTCATATTTTTACCTTTTCAAAGTGTGCTTTCATGTCATGTCTTAAATTCAGGGTTATTGTAGAGGCTGAAAAAGAATGAAATTGAAATAAGCAATAACGGGGTGGGTGGGTATGTGTGTGAAAGAAGGAGGAACTGTGGTATAAAAATAGGATGTGAAGCGTAAGGAGGAGTGTTAGAAGAAAGTTAGTCAATATCCTCACTATTTAATTTTTACTGTAAATTTTGACTGTGTTAGAAATATACTTACTACTAATTAATCAAATTATTTCAATTTAGCCATCTGAATAAAAGTGGACAAGCCAAGTGTGTGTAGTGTAAGTTGTATATGCATACATGCAAATGAAAAAGTCCCCAGAGGAACCCCCCTCTTAGAATCATAGAATAGTTAGGGTTGGGAAGGACCTTAAGATCATCCAGTTCCAACCCCCCTGCCGTGGGCAGGGACACCTCCCACTAAACCATGCCGCCCAAGGCTCTGTCCAACCTGGCCTTGAACACTGACAGGGATGGAATATTCACAGCTTCCCTGGGCAGCCCATTCCAGTGCCTCACCACCCTTACAGTAAAGAATTTCTTCCTCATATCCAGTCTAAACTTCCCCTGTTTAAGTTTGAACCCGTTACCCCTTGTCCTATCACTGCAGTTCCTCATGAAGAGTCCCTCCCCAGCATCCCTATAGGCCCCCTTCAGATACTGGAAGGCTGCTCTGAGGTCTCCACGCAGCCTTCGCTTCTCCAGGCTGAACAGCCCCAACTTTCTCAGCCTATCTTCATATGGGAGGTGCTCCAGTCCCCTGATCATCCTCGTGGCCCTCCTCTGGACTTGTTCCAACAGTTCCATGTCCTTTTTATGTTGAGGACACCAGAACTGCACACAATACTGCAAGTGAGGTCTCACGAGAGCAGAGTAGAGGGGCAGGATCACCTCCCTCGACCTGCTGGTCACACTCCTTTTGATGCAGCCCAGGATACGGTTGGCTTTCTGGGCTGCGAGCATACATTGAAGCCAGCTCATGTTCATTTTCTCATCGACCAACACCACTAAGTCCTTCTCTGCAGGGCTGCTCTGAATCTCTTCTCTGCCCAACCTGTAGCTGTGCCTGGGGTTGTTCCGACTCGGGTGTAGGACCTTGCACTTGGCATGGTTAAACTTCCTCAGGTTGGCATCAGCCCACCTCACAAGTGTGTCAAGGTCCCTCTGGATGGCATTCCTTCCCTCCAACGTATCAACTGAACCACACAGCTTGGTCTCTTCGGCAAACTTGCTGAGGGCGCATTCAATCCCACTGTCCATGTCACTGACAAAGATGTTGAACAAGATCGGTCCCAACACCGATCCCTGAGGGACACCACTCGTTACTGGTCTCCAGCTGGACATTGAGCCATTGACCACAACTCTTTGCGTGCGAAAGAGAAACTCTTTTTGTGTGCAAGCATTATGCTAACAAGGGGAAGGGCACAGTGGGCTGGATTCTTCAGTTTTGGTTTTGTCTTGAGCTTCAGCAGAAACCTGTGGGTTAAGGAATTATTCTCAGTTGTGCAACCAAGATCAGGAGCTGGTCCAGCTCTGGTAGCTTCCTTATGTCAGCAAGTGTGTCTGTGTGAGATTGTGACTATAAAATGACAGTGAAAAAGGCAATGCTCTCCACATACTACAAGTGCAAACATAATTGGGCTCAGCACAGTGCTGTCAGTTAAATCACAGTACAGGAGCAGTATTCTAACAAGTTGTACAACTTTGTAGTTACCTTGTATGCTGAACTGTTCAGGATAGTGGCGGCTTCATTCTGTAGAACACCAGGGGCAAACCTGTGAGTTTTGTGAGTGCTTTTCTCCTAAATCTTAGCACATAAGGTGACTCTGACTCAATAAACTCCAGCCTTTCCTTTAAGGGCATGGTTGTTTCGCAGTTGTGGTCCAAAAGATGGGGAAAGGTTTTTTAGCTATGTCTGCTCTGTGTTACAGAGGTATCTTGAACTGGTTTTGGAATCCTGAAGCCATAATTTTCTTAACATACCATTGCACTTCAGCTAATTTACTGTGATGTTGAGGGGATACCTTAATGTTGCTTTGTATTGCTTTGCTAGCTAACCCAGCTAGGAAACTACCACATAGATGCATGTTAGTTGATAGATGTACTTGTGGCTGAATTGGTAGCAGTACACTCACAGTTGGGTTTTTTGGTGCCTTTTTTTTTTTTGTGGATGATGAGCATTTCATGTAGATGATGAGCATTTTGCCAACTTGGATGTAGAGATCTGCTAGATAAGGGAGGTATTAGTCAGTGTTATCTCTCCATTTAACCTTCCCAGTGTGGTGTAGATCATATGCAAACAGCACTTACAGCCCTGCAGTTGCAGTCTGTGCATGTCATTCACTCAGTGTATAGAATTTGCAGCATGGCTGGGTCCCATTTTCTTATCTTGTGGGACATTTTTGCTGGCAAGAGAGAAAAAGAACATCAAATGTTCTAAGTCATAATTAAAGTGTATTTTTAAATGCAGCAAAAAAAATGTTAGAAACAATTCCCACTTCTCATTCCATCCACCACCCATAAATTCAAATTTTTAGGAATAGCTTCAAAACTAAACTGAGGTGGTCCTCTGTGTCCAAATACAATGAGGTAAAAGCCAGGATACTTCTGTCACTCTTAGCTGATGCAGTTTGACGTTTTCAGTGACAGATTTTGGGTTCGAAGCTCGCTATTGGAAGATTTGCTGCTTTCATTTGCCTTATCTACTGTGCCAAGGAAACTGGAAAGTTCTGTTTGGGAGACTTCTCCTTTTAAAAAGTTGCTGTATAATAAGTAGTTACAAAAAATATGGACTAGCTATCCTCCTGAACTGTGTTTTGGATGAAGTAATATTTACATTTTATAGTGCTTACCTTGGCTTCCCTCCGCCTCATTTGCTATAAATTGTTTTCTGCATCCCTCCCTACAGACAGTTGTACTTCAGAAATTGTTTCCATCCTTTGCTTGTGCTTTTTGGCCATAAATACTGTAATCTAGAAAGAAAAGTGGAAGCTTTAAAACTGTCTTTGTTAAGATTTGTCTCTGTCACGATTCTCATGGGATATTTAACATTTCTCTCTTGAGTTTTTGTAGGCAGGATTAAATACTGTGGGATTTTGCTGTGGCACAACTGTAATGAATGCCTGAGCAGCCTGTGCCTTGTTAGACCCCCCCCTAGTAAATGCTTAGATTTTATTGAGGCTAAAAAGAGCAATGAAGAACAAACAAATGGAGGACTTGGTGAGTGATGGTGGAAAGTACAGAAGATGTAGAAAATGCCTGGTCTTCTCCTCAGGGTGAAATCTGTTCCTTCCTGCCTTCGTCCTGCCAGTTATTCTCTCTAAGCTTTGATAATCTGATGGCCAGTTCTTCCTCACTGACTGCAGCAATCCCAATGAATCTAGATTAGCTTCTGAATTTAAGACTGATTTTTTTTTCTTCCTAGCCATTGCTGAACAAATCTGCTTCTTTCTCAGTCCTTGGCCTGCATTCCTGTTTTCTGGTCACAGACTCATGGTCTTGTGTTCTGTCCTTGTGTTCTTATCCAGCACTTTTCTGTTTCCTGGGCATCTCTTAGAGATCCTTTGTTGTTAAGTTTTTGAGCTCTCTTGATTGTCTCCTCAGCTGTTTGGATCAGAGTGTGTTAACCATGAGTTACTAGAGATCATTGTGAATGGGCCTATGAAACACTTAACAGTTATTCCAGCCCAGTGATGTAGGGGCAGAACAATGTGAGTTTTTCTTGTTTGAGGTGTTTTTAATATGCCACTATGTTTCTTCACACTAGAACTACTATTGATGCAGCACCAAAGGGAGCTTAGTAGGGGCTAGTGGCTTCTTATTGATCACTGTGTTGTCTAATGTTATTGAGTGCAGATGTATGCAACAACAGGGTCTAAAAAGCAACACAGCTGATCACTTTAGCCCTGTCTGTTAGCAACTTTCTCTGTGGCTGTCCTTTGTTTAACAGTAGGAAATGTGAAGAAAAAGTATAGGCAACGTTCTACTGAAAAATGCAAGTGCTCTGAGAAGTTCTGGTTGTATTTGGGTAATAATGTAGGTCCTTTGCACCTTGTTTCTTGAAAGAGTAAGTCTTTTACTTGGTGCAGGACAGTAAACTAGTTGTAGATATGTTCTACATATGCTGCAAGTACACTGGCGGCAGTTCTCATTGTGTTCCTTGTGATGCCTAAATGTGTACTTTTATTTTTCTTTCCTTTAACTCTCCTCATTGGCTTTCCAGATGGCTGACTGGGAAATATGTTTTTTGAAGTGTCCATGGGGAAATTATTAATGTTAATGCTGCTCATTTCTTAGACATTTTACAGCTCTGCAGGTGATTCCTAAAATTATAATTTCTGACACTCCTAGAAACTTCCTATTACAGATTTGGGTCATTAGACAAAAATGTGTATTGCTACTGTTCCATGCTCTCATGGCAGTCTTGTGTAAAAATGTTCAAAGTCACTTACTGTGGAGGGTAGCTGGTTTCAACTGGTGCTAGTCCTGTATTCTGTGTGTAAAGGACTAGTACCAGTGCTGTATGGATTAGAAAGACTCATCAGGGGTTAGGTTTGCTGTCAAGGCTGTCACCCCCCATTCCTTGCTGTAGGAGTAATGCTAACAGTGCTGATTGCTTCTGCATGAAATCAATTGTCTTGTATGTTGGGGTTATGAACAGAATATTGAAGTTCTAATAATCTAGGGTAGGGGTTTTTTTCCTCTCCAGAGATGTTTCTTCCCAGCCTTGCTTATGGTACACTTTGTTTTCTGACGTCTTCTCACAATAAGCTTCAAAGAGTGTTCTCCAAGTCCTGGGAGATGGAAGCCTCCTTTAGACAAGGCTTATTTTTGACTACACCTTCCTGGTGCTAATGAGTTGTTCAGGGAGATCCAAGTCTGAGTTTGCCTCCAGTGAGGTATTCTCAGGCCCGTAGTGGAAAGCTGTTGCTTCAAAATGTTTAAATGTAGGACAGGCCTTGCACATGCCTCAGTATAAAACACAAGCTCAAGCTGTCTGTGGTCATACCAATATTTAAAAGTCGTCATAGTAGTGTTTACCACATCTGAAGAAAACCAGTGAATTATGGCAATAAATGGCAAGAGGACTGTTGCACTAGCTGCAAGAATGGGGAATTGGAAGGAGGTGGCTAGATGGAGCAGTACATGTGGATTGCTGGTTGTGGAGCAACAAGGAGCTGCTTAAATATCAGTATCTTGCAAAGTAACAATGTTTTGAAGTAGACTTGGAAAGGGTATTGAGCTAAAAGAGCACTTTCATAGCTGGCTAATGCCTGTAGATAGGCATGGGAGGTATTTATCATCAGAAAACAGTGAAAGAGTTGAAATAATTTGAAGTGGCTGCCTCAGCCATTTATTTTCTTTCTTGAAGCACTAAATGTTCTTCATGTTCTTAATACATCAATGCAGCATAGAACTCGATGTTTTGTTTCTTAATTTTAAAATCTGGTTTCATGTACTTTTTTAATGCTTAAGTGACATGTAACGTTGCCTTAGCAAGCGAGTCCCACAGGGATTCGCAGTGTTCACTTAATGTGAGTGGAGTGAGCTGCAAGTGTAACTTTCAACAAATGTGTACATTGTTCAATCTTTGTTTTTACTGTTTCTATAGGGAATGAAACTTTAACAGGAAGTCTGTGTTAAAGCCTGGCTGACAGCGAGAGAGGCAAACAGTAGAAGCAATGCCCTGATGAAAAGGTAGGGAGCAGATTGGTAGAGTTTTCAAAAGGCTCATGTTCTGGCTTGGGAGAATTCCCATGATATTTGAGGTGCTTCTGCTTTGTTCCCAGGATTGTTTGCTTGTTGTGAAAGGAAACACAGGGGGGAAAAGGCTTGTCTGTCATTGTGCCAGGCAGCATTGGAAGCACAAGGATGAGGTGAAGTTTTTTCCCTGTGTAGCTGCAGTTATTCTCATGTTCTCAAGACTGGTAAGCTCTCATGTGATTTGTGCAGTGTCATGGCTGAGAAATGGTTCTGGGTAGCTATAGCAGGGCTGACTGATCCAGTTAACTTCATTTTGCTCTCGCATGACTAGTTGCCACATTTCTGTGTGTTGGCAGCATACTTGAATGGGATAATACAGTAACACACACAGTAGACTGAAACTCTAGGGACTGTTAGAACTTTACTGGCAATTTTTATAAACTGGTCATTGCTTTTTGTGTTTGACTGCTTTTCATGTGCCTTCAAAGGAAGGAAGTACTTGGAATGTGTTTATATGATGAATGCTTAAAAAAATAAATCACCATTTATAATAAAGCTTTGAACTCTTAAAAAAAAAAAAGTGTTGCAGAGCCCTTGTGTTGGTTTCCAACCTACGCTGGGGAAGCTTCATTCCTTGTTTACAAACACAGATCTCTTTGGAGTCAGGCTAACAAAGTAAGATGTCACCTGCTTTAGACAGCATAAGGATCTAATAAGGAACTAAAATTAATAAGTGATTTAATATTCTTGAAGAAAAATGGAGGAAGGAATGGGAATGCAGACAGGAGTAAAAGATTAGAAGGCGGTGGTTGTTTCTGTGTCTGCCAGAGTTGGACTGGTGAAAATGTTATGGAGTTGGATGGTCCTTACCACTGTCTTTCATAGGTCATAGATCTCTTGCACGTGCATAAAGCACAGAAGTAAATCCTTTTTGCTATCTAGGAAAGCTGGCTTCTGGAAAGAAGCTGGCACTGCTAGAGCTGTTCTGGTCTGCAGCCCACTTACAAGATACCTCTATACAGTCTGTGGGTAGCAGCAGGCTGTATGAGTTATATCAGTACTTTTTTCCTTGGAAATGGTATAGTGCATCTATAGTAAACTCTACTTCTGAATTACTGCTGCACAGATGGAATATGCGGCACATCCGCATTAGTTTTGGTCATGTGATGAGGTAAAAGCTGATGTGTACATCCCTCTTACAGTGTTTGAATGAAAAATATGATCTGTTCCGAAAGCTTGGATGCTGATTGAGTTGTCTGAAAATATGTGAGCAGGTATAAAATCATGCCTTTCAGGTTTTGTTTGCTTTGTACGTGACAGTTGTGGATAGCTTATGGCAAACAAGAAATAAAAAATGGGAAGCAAAATAGGTTAGCATATATGCTCTGCTTTCTGAATTCAGATCTGAGTCACATGAACATTTTATCACCAAAGGCTCATCTGCAGGGTGCTCCTGCAAACCTCCTGATCATCTTGCTTGTAATAGCAGCTTGGGTTGCACTTTGCAGCAGTTTGGTTCTCTTTTAACACTGGCACTAGACCTACAGTGTTAGATCACAGATGTTGTTTTTCAGATTAATCTCTCTTCCCAGTTGCTAAAATGCCAGCACCTATGAATTGCAACAGTGAAACTTAAAAATTCCAAAATAGTTATGAAGCAATATGATGCTATTAAAAAATTCACTGGGTATGCAATCAAACTGAGCTTACCCTTTGTCGGTCAGCAGAGTAATCAAGCTGAATAGTTCATGGATCTATGGCAGGATTATCTGGTTGTTTCCCTGTTCCCATATGTTTAGAAATCCCAAAAGCCTTGTGTTCTCCCACATTTATATAGCCATGATCTGCTAAGTCTGTGTATGTGTTTAATATTGCCTTACAAGTCAGTTTACTATTCACAAGGATGTTTTGTTTCTTGCTGATGCTTATGGTATTTAAGTTCTAGTGGTATTAATTATATGCAGTCCATTAAAAATTATTATCATGAGATGGCTCAAAGGCCATATATTGCACTCATTTCCAGGGACTTTTATAAGAGGTTGTGTGTATGATGCCATGATGTTGTCTTCAAAGCGCAGCCTTTCATCCCTAGATGACTGATGTGTAGAGAAGCAATAGTAGCTGTGTCTCACTGTGACACTGTTAATGTTGTTGAATTTCACCTGGGACCTGCTGCTTCAAGCAACTCCGTTGTGCCGTGTGCCTATTTGTGTTGTGTGTTTTGTTTTTTGTTTGGCTTTATTTCCTGGAAGTTGACTTGTGGTACTGTGTGACATACATAATCACAATGTGCTTTGGAATATCTTCATGGTAACAGCTTCTACAGGAATTATTCAGGTTTGTCTGAATTTCAGTTTATATGAATTGCTTTTTCCAGAATGATTGTCACTGACTTAGCTCACATTATACACCTTCTTTCTGGAGTCTTTTAACAAAGTTTGCAGCAATCTGCTCTCACAGTAAACGGATGTTGAAAACTCAGTACCGCACTAGCTCTAGTAAAGTCTTAAATTAGCTTGAATAAAATAGCACTGAACTACCTGATATCTTCTGCATTTTATTGCATTTTTTGCTTCAAGCCTTTATATCTGAAGGCAGCAATCATGGAATCATCATAGAAGCATGGAATGGTTTGTGTTGGAAGGGACCTTAAAGCTCATCCAGTTCCAAACCCCTGCCACAGGCAGGGGCACCTTCCACTAGAGCAGGTTGCTTCAAGCCCCGTGCAACCTGGCCTTGAACACTGCTGGGGATAGGGCAAATCTGGATGATGCATCATCAGCTTCCCTCCTCCTATAAAATCTGCATAAAATTATGACAGATTTGCTGACTTCTGTATTACTTACCATAACCTTAGGAAGCAAATTTGTATGATAGCAGCTGTTTGTATGTAGTGGATTCTAATTTTACCTGGCTCTAAATGAGGAGAGCTTGTCCCAGTTTTTCTTGAAAGTGCATTTGGGGATGAAGGAATGTTTGAATTTAAGAATTTTAGTATAAACTTAATATGAAATAAATAATAGGCTTGTGAGATAGGTATGATTTCTTCAGTATAGTGTGTATATATCTTTCTATTTAGTTGTAATGCTGTCTTGGCTAATTAAACTGGAATGGTGTGCTGCTAATACACTGAAGGTATAAGCCTTGCAATTTTAAGAGTCATAGTTTGTATAATTTTTGATTGCTAAACCAGTTTTCAATTAAAAAGGCATTGTGAAGCACTCTAACACTGGTGTAGTTTTGCAAAATAACGCTAATGAGAGTAGGACCGAAACAACACTTTTTTTCCAACTCATCATCTTTAAGGCAATGTTCAGTTTTGCAGTGCTTCTCCTGCTTTGTGCTTGTGGGGCATTTTTCATACACAAACATGCAAGACTTCCCAGCTTTCAGTTTACTTTCTGTCTTTTAATAGAAAACTCTTTCACCAGAGTTCATGATGGTGTAAGCGTTGAGTTTAAGTTGGTTGGTTGGTAGATTTTACTTAGCCAGCCCTGCCTTCCTCAGCAGTTCTTGAGGAGTACTTCTAAGCAGTCTTTGACCATAGCTCTTTCCTGATCATTGTTATGAAGCATTATTATTTTTTCTTTCTCCACTTCTTGATGCGTTTTTAGATGATGCTTTTTAAAAGCAACTGCCTATGTTCTGATGTGTTTTAAATGTTTTTAACTAAAGAGCAACTGCTTGCCAGTGTATTGTAGCTTTAAAAAAAACTGTTACAGCTTATCCAGTGAGTGCTGGGTGATAAAGACAATGTTTTCATCACAGTTAAAATGTAGTATAACAAAGTTAAGTTTTTCAGAGAATTGTTAATGTCGTAAAATATTTAGAACTTCAGTCATGTTAGCTAAAAGTTGTTTGTGTTTGGTCTTCTGCTGGAGTTTAGAGATGCTTTATGAAGCTTCTTTATCTCCCCATGCATTTGTTGTTTGCTGAAGCCAGATGTAGGGTCAAATAATGGGCAGCATATGCAGTGGTTGAATTTGTGTTTTCAGATATATCACTTAAGGAGTAGTTTTGAGTTTGTAGTTATTGATCTCATATGCTGCTGAGTAATGTATTCCAGATGGCTTGGAAATAACTGATTTTAGGTTAAATACAGCTGAGTTTTGTAACTACATTCTCTCTTCTCTCAGAAAACAAGCTGAACTGTTATTTGCAAACTGGTACAATACTGTATATTGATGGCTGGTTCCCACTAATCATGTGGTCTAACATGTCCCATATTACTTATTGACCATATAGAAAGCAAAGAAGGTTGGGTAATTTAGTGGGTTTTTTTTCCTTGGTGTTTTCTTGAATAATGCAAATGACCTTTAAATTAAAACTGTTACTCGTTTCCTTGTGACTTTAGAAGTCACCAGTCAAGTCAGTTACTGCAACAAAATACAAGCAACCCATAAAATAAGAGTAGGAAGATGGAATTACCTTTCTTGCACTGGTGGATGAGGTTGATAGTGGTGGTCAGGCATAGGCTAACGTTCTTCCTTCTTGAGGTGGGACTGGTGCTGGAAATCTGAGGTCAGCTTTCAACAACTTTAATCAATTTGATTAAATGTACGGTATCAACTTACGGCTTAATATTCCTCATTATCAGTGAGCAATGTCCAAAATTATTTTGCTTGTTTTAATGAAAATTGTTGGTAAAATCCTGAACTCATGATGGTATTAGAGCAAAAAATAAAGGGAGACAAAGCAACTAGAATAAAGGTGGCATGAAAACTGAAGTCTTGTACCAACCATTCAAGCTGTTCTGAATTGTATTGGTTGAGTTACTGAATGCTAGCAAGCTCTTGCGAGTGTTGCAACAATTACTCATGCAGTAAAACTTTGCACCCAAGCAAAATTAATTGAATGAAATGGAGTTTTAAATATCTTGTCTGGTTTTAAAAGTCTGGAACTTGATGACAGTAAGCTTCCTGAAGCTTCCTGAGGTTCCAGCACATATGGGTGACTTAGATAAATGTTTTTAGCCCGTTGCTCAATGTTCCATGAAAGAGTGGGAAGTATTTTCTTTCCTTGCAAAATCAAGCTATTAAATAAGAAAATAAGGCATGGGATTTCAGTGGCTTGCAATAGTATTGAAGTGTCTGGAAAAAAGGAAACTCAATCTCCTGCTACGTGGTGCACATGTTCTTTGCAAGGCCATCTTTTCATTCTGTACATATTTTGTCCTGTGTAATTTACAACATTGGTAGCAAACATTGCAAAAAGAGTCCCAGAACAACTATACAGAAAGAATTATATTTCAAGATATTTTTTTCTAATCACTATGTTCCAGGAAGAATGTCATTTCCCCACCCAATTTGACTGGAACAGCAGGACTGTGTTGCTTCTTATTATGAAAAACTTCATGTGGTCTTGAATGTTTTTGTTTCACAGTGGTCTGTAGTCCGTTGAAGTTGACTTGCTTTAAAGGCTTGGGATAAAAGCTGGTATATTGATGGATGTGGATAGGTTCGTATCAGGGATCTGAGCCCTCAAATGCTATAAACCAACATTACATCAACTTTAAGCCTGCAAAAATACTCCAAGATCTGGCCCTGGTATCTGATGTAAAATCTTATGGGGTGCGATAGCTGCAAATGTTTATCTTTAGAGTAATCAAGACAGCCTTTGCATATATATTTAATATTCAGGAAGCAAATTAGTTGCACATCATGCCTTAGAAGATCCATTGTCACGGTGAACAGAGTGTGACAATTGACTATATGCAAAATACGTGAGAACTTTTTTGGCTCAGTCAAATCTACTCTCCAGTCGTTAACTGTGTGCGAAACTTTGGATAGCATTTTGCTGTTACTGTTCCTGTTGGTTCAGTTACTCTGGTGTATAAGTTAACAAAAAGAGGCCGCTCGAGTTTTCCATTCTGAGATTTAACAATTAACTCACATGATTGTCATTCAGAATTCCGAACTGGAGAGAGATTGTGGTTACAGATGAAAAATGTTACATGCTCTGATGATGGATCTCTCTATTTCTTTCATATTCTTCTATTGTGTTTTCATTTATGTTACTGCCTTTTTTTAAGATAAATATATTTCTGTTATTTCTGGTATCTTATAATTGCCTTTAGTCATACTGATACTTATTTCTTTCTTACCAGTTAGAGCATCTTGTAATGGAAGATGGAAGACAAAGGGGCTCGTGTTGCCGACTACTTTGTTGTCGCAGGACTAACAGATATTTCCAAACCACTAGAGGAAGAAATCCACTTCAATGATGCTTGCCATAAAATCGCTAAACCAAAAGAACCTATTACAGATGTAACAGTACTTAATAAATCTCTGGGGGAGGAAGTTCCTCAGGGATATAAATGTATAGATGTTACTCCCTCAGGACTGTCTGCAGATCTCAATAATGGCAGTCTTGTAGGACCGCAAATGTACCTTTGTTATCGCCGAGGAAGGGATAAGCCGCCACTTACTGATTTGGGGTGAGTGGGTTTTCTGTTCCAGTAGGTGATTTTGGCAGTTTAATTTGACTGAGCAAATAAAGCAGATTTATTGAAATATTATACTTTTTTAGTATAAGACAAAACTCTAAACAGGAAGATACTTGTTGATTTGAGCAGTAACGAGTATAGTAGGAAAAATGCCTGCTGAGTGGATTTTAATGACAACTGTAATCCTTTGCATTTCAGAGTTTTCAAAGCCATTTATAATTTCCAATGTATATATATGGGTTGAGATAAGATGCTTAACGTATTTAATACAGATTGAAAAGAGATGAGTTGTATGATGTTCCTGGGATCGGGCAATGAATTTTTAATAGAATTGAAAGTAACACTATCTTGCAGTAAACAAAACACTTTAAAGTGATTATACATGTGGAAACTAGTGTAGTTTATTGACATGAAGCTTTTCCATAAGCAGCTTGGTGTAATTTGACCTGAACTTGTCCATAAACATGTTTTAACCAGAGATGAGACAAGAGCTGCTGTTAAATTAGTACTATTCAATTATAGTTCCTACTATAATGTTAGTATTCAAAGTGTTTAAAGAAGATGTGCCTTCTGACTTCTGTTCATCCTGTTTCAACTAGGGTTTTATATGATGGGAAAGAAAGAGTAAAGCAAGGTTGTAAAATAATTCAAACCACTCCCTATGGTCGGCCTGCTAACATCAGTGGCAGTGCCTCATCACAGCGAGTGTACATTACTTACCGAAGAGCATCTGAAAACATGACACTGAACACGCTGGCTGTTACGGATATATGTATAATCATACCAAGTAAAGGAGAAACCCCTCCACACACATTCTGCAAGGTTGACAAGAATCTTAATAATAGCATGGTAAGATCTAGATTTTTGAACACTTTATACTCAATGTAATGCATGTGGAGTATTTGTGACAGTTCTCAGAGTGACAATTTTGATAAGCGCTTTCCAAAGAGAAATCAAATCTTGGAAGAGTTGGAGGATTACATTTATTTGTTCCTGCATGGAACAGTCTCTTTGGAGGTCTTGGAGCAAATAAATCATTTTAGTGCTGATTTGGAAAGGCTGACTTCAGCAATTTCAGATTAGTTCTTAAGAACCTGTTGTGTCATCATGTGTATAACTGGAGGTTTTAAAGATGTGGCTGTTTCCGACACTGATTTTTACTGTCGTGATGTGAATTCTGTATCTAATAACTGGCTTCTGGTTTGTTTTTAAAGTTTCCTGTTACCTCCACTGCTATTTTATGAATGTCTATCTCCTTAGTAGTTTCACAAACATTTTTTTTCTGAAGGAAGTTACATGTGGGCAATGTTTGATGCTGTTGACTAAGCCTGTTTAAATGCTTAATATGGTTCCAAATATGCTATAATACACAGGTGTCACAGCACTTTGTATTGCAGAATTTAATATTTAGGTGTCTCCTGGTCAGATCTGGAGCCCTGTATGCTGGCTTTTGTAGGGTCCTCTAAAGTCAGCACACAGATGAGGTTGCTGGCCACATGTGCGAGTAGTATCATGCAAAAAAGATCATGGCAATTGATTTGTACTTGTTTTTAAATAAATGCCTGTATATTAACAAATGGATTTTTCAGTTCTACCAGTCCCTGTATTGACTGGGTTATGGGAGTGCTGTCTAATGGAAATTGTTCTGTCTTTCTTCCATCTGTAAAAGCTTTGTGTGCCCTTAAAGGCTGCTGGTCTTCTCTGTGGCTTTCCATGTTCTTTATTCATGTCCAGAAATTGGGAACTTCAAAAGTATTTTAAAATATTAACCATGCCAGAAAGAGAATTGTTTAGAAGCTGCAAGAACTCGGATATTGTGCTGCAGCATTTCACAGACCGAAGTCAGAGGTGGAATAAGGAATTGGATTTAAAGATTAGTATGGTTAAAATAAAAATGTAGACATAAAAGAATTAAGTATCAAAGAAGTAGAAATGCAGTTAATAACAGAAACATTGCACCCTGAGTGTGTGTATATATGCATAAATGCATGCATGGACATATGTATAGCTGTCTATATACACACTTAATCCAGATGTTAAAAAAAGTGGACGAAGATTTATTTGTATGGATTGCAATTGTACTTAAAATTCTGTAGTTATGTTAACAAATGTTTTGGAGAAGAATTTATAGATGTCATGCTTCAGTCCATAAACCAGTTGCGGTTTATGGACATATGCCATCGATTGGTTAGCTTGGAGCTAACAAGCTGCTTTCCTTTTAGTTACATGGTTGTGTTGTTGCCAGGAAGGATAGTGTAGCCAGCCCAAAATTCCTTTATCTTAATGCTCTATGGTTTTGTGTGTAAATTTATGGTTCTTTGTATACAAGGAAGAGGAGGTTTTTCTTCACTCCCTTCTGTTACATCCATTTGTTGTATTTCATCACGTAATCCAATAATTTCTTTTGTTTTACAGTGGGGCTCAGCAGTGTATTTGTGTTATAAAAAGTCTGTGGCAAAAACCAACATCATATCATATAAAGCTGGTATGTAATGACTGTTTAGCTTTTTTAATCCTCAAGTTGGGATGTACAGGCTTGTTTGTAGTGCATTAGGTATTTTTATTGAAGGATTATTTGACAAAGACACTGTTTTACCATTATCCGAAGAAAGGCTCTTTCTCCAAAGAACTCTTTAAAAACAGTGTACTAAACAGTTTGGTTTAAAATTTGCTTATAATTGGAAGCTCAGTTGTGTTTTGATAGGTTTCCACAAACCTGTGTGTGCCCACCTCTGTTTTTTGTTGCTGATACCTCTTAAGGATCTGTGTGTGTATATGCAGAAGAAAATACTGCAAAAATGGATGCATTTTCATGATCAAAATGTTCCTTAAGATGAAGGATACTGCAGACTTCCACGCTGCCCTGCACACCAGTAGCACTGAGCTCTTTAATTATTTTTGGATTGTCTATCATCTTTATTTCATTGTTTTATTTATAAGACAGAATTAGATTTGCTATGGCTGTGCTGAAATGTGTTGGGCCCTGATTTTGTTTGAGTGCAAGTCATTAGCATGATTCAGACTTAAGCATTAATTTACTTATATCCCTTTGAGATGCTGCTCTCTGTAAACAACAGTAGTTGAGGACTAACTAAAAGGTGGAAGATAAATCTGTAAATAAAATAGGAATTGGAAAAGGCCCCACACCTGGTAGCAGCTTGCACAAAACTTTCCTTCTTGAAGGGGGGAAAAGACCACTGCCCTTCTGGATTACTACTTCTTACTGCTCATTAATATTTCACTGTATATTAGAAAAGAGCGATTGTGTGCTCTAATGCAGAGAAATACTAAATCCCTTCCCACAATATTTGCTCTCAGTTTTGAGTCCCCTGGGTTGGCAACAGGAAAGGCTAGATTGCTGGAGCCCCATGATGTAATTGAAGACCTGTATGCTTAGAGCCTCTTCAGAACTTTGTGTTTTACAGCTATGTTTAAAATGAAGTCTAAACACATTAGTCTGACAGCACATTAGCTGAATCCTCAGCTGGAGTGGATCAGCATAATTAATTGGCTTGAGTCTATTGATACTTAAAATAATAATCTAATATCTAACATCAGATTTTTCAGGAAACTTTTGTTGGCAGGAATTAAGTGCTTTCATAACTGAAGGTGTCAGTTTTATTTCTCAATTATTCAGGTTACCAGTTTTTAAATTAAATTTTAAATCGGTATTCATACCAGTGATGAATGTGAATTATTATAATAGCTGAGGTGCACACAACCTGCAAACAGAAAGGTAAATTAGTTATGAAGAGTTCCTAGAATAGAAAGTGGGACTTCGGTCCAATGTTTTAGTGAGGTGGTTTCTCCTTAGGCTTTGGAACCATGCTGCCCCTTTCCACTTACTTGCTGTGCCTGATTAT
Organism: Ara ararauna; assembly: GCA_028858755.1. Taxonomy (NCBI): domain Eukaryota; kingdom Metazoa; phylum Chordata; class Aves; order Psittaciformes; family Psittacidae; genus Ara; species Ara ararauna. The sequence continues at coordinate 41,296,156 of CM054383.1, read as the reverse complement.
TTACTACTCTACTGATCTTCTGAAGTTAGTGTGTGCTCATATATGATATTTCTGGGCATTTTTTATGGAATGAGCTATTACAAATACATTTCTGCTATTCCTTACATAACTGTGTCTTTACAAATTGCCTTTATAGGATTAATATGTAGATATCCCGAAGAAGATTATGAATCATTCCCATTACCAGAATCTGTGCCTCTTTTTTGTCTACCTATGGGTGCAACGATTGAATGTTGGCCATCTAACAGTAAATACCCTCTCCCAGTTTTTTCTACGTTTGTACTAACTGGAGCTTCTGCAGAAAAGGTATTTTGAAAGTTTAGACAATAATAATTGTTAATAATTTCGGTTGAGAATTTAGTTGTTTATCTATTCAGGATGATGATAATGCATATTTTTATAGGCAAATTGAATCTACTTATTTAAGCTTAAATTCTCAGAGCCTGCTTTAAAGAGTGACTTGTATTTATTTCACTGCCGGACTGTTGGTCATATAAACCTGTACTCCTTTGCTTTCCAATCATGTTGGCCTTTGAAACTAGAGAGCTATAAAAATTCTGACTGCTTCTACATGCAAGTATACTATTTTTATTGCAAGCATGGAAACAACCTTGCATGTATTTACTTGTTCTGAAAAGCAGATTGGATGTCAGAGCAATACTGCTTTGAGTTGTGTATAAAGGAGTCCTAAAATAGCTTTAAAGGCAATTGTAGTGGTACTCTCTGTAATCATTATTTTTCTCTCACTTAAATTGTTTTGCAAATTAGTCTTTCTCGTATGACATTAAATGTTTTAAATAAATAACAGACAGTCTGTATTTTCACAGCCATAAGAATATTCCAGAATATATTGCTTCAAAAGATGATGCATTAATGTAACTTTTCAAGCAGTAACATAGACTTGATTTCCCTTGTATGTTTGGGGTTTGTTAGGTTGCTTTGAAGATTGAGGCAGATTTGACTTCATATTTACTGCTGTTTGCAGGTATATGGTGCTGCTATTCAGTTTTATGAACTGTATCCTGAAGAGAATCTCACAGAGAAACAAAAATCTCAACTGGGATTAGCAGCTGCTGCTGAGGGAAAGTCGGACACATGCAGAACAGTTCAAACAAATAAATGCATCTGTCTGCTCTCTCACTGGCCTTTCTTTGATGCTTTCAAGAAGTTTCTTACCTTTCTGTATCGTTACTCCATCTCTGGGCCACATGTCCTGCCCATTGAGAAGTAAGTAATTTTAGAGATTTGTAACAGTAGTTTCAATTAATGGGAGCTCTTTTTTTATTTCAAAGTTTCCTGTAATATCCATTTGAATTTAAGTCATCAAGCATTAAATATGGCTACACAAGATTAAGCACTTTTCGCTGCTGATTAAATGTGTCTTTACCTACTTTCTCAAATAAATGCAGGTTTTTATTTGTAATTTAAGTGCCTGCAATGGTATCTCAGCAAACCTTTTTTAATTAGCTTTGCACCCTTTAGCATCATGATTAGGAGGAGCAAGATCATAAATCCTTTCTTAATGTTGCATATATTAAGGTAGGAGAATGAAGTACGTGGGTTTGTGGGGTTTTTCAAATGCCTATTTGCAAAGAGAGGTAATTAAGCAAATTGAATTTTTTTTTGTACTAGTAACCTTCCTCTATTTGTGATAAATAAACCTAATTTCCTTTTTACCTAGATGATTTCACTTCTTAAAATGCAGAGAAAATCTTTACATCCAAGAAGTGGTTGGGTAACCTGATATATTTGAAGATGTCCCTGCTTATTGCAGGGGGGTTGGAACTAGATGACCTTTGAAGGTCCCCTCCAACCCAGACTATTCTGTAATCTATGATACGTGTAATTGATATGTAATGTCGTTTAACACATCTGGGCTAACATAACTTTTCAGTGCATCAGATTTCAAATTCACTATTTGCTATTTTATTACACATCAAACTTTTTTCAGATCAAACTTCAATACTAACTTCTCTGAGACTTTGACTTTGTGCATTGACCATTTTTTGCTATTATCCGCTTCATTATTCTACTTTGTATCTACTAGTTTTGAAATTCTGACAGTGTGAACTTCCAATAATGAAAAATTTTGGTTTTTTAAGCTTAGAACTATTTTGGGGGCTTGATTTTCATGAAGGAATAAAATGAGAAGAAATAAATTAAGTATTTTATTGATTTTGATTTTACAGATTTATTTGCTCATTCTGATTTGTAAACTGACTGGTCAACTTACTGTGGATAGTTTAAATACACCTACACTGTCTTGCACAAAGTTAATGTAGTATCTAGCCTAGTTTCTTTGGCTGTTTGATGATGATGAAGGTTGTCTATGCCGTACATGTGTATTTGAACATTTTCAGTCATTCCAGCTACTGCAAGCAGCAGGCCATTTGCTTGATGTTTGCTATATGGTCTGTGACCATCTTCATACACCGGTAATAAAGACAAAACCCCAAATCCGTTGTCAGCCTGATTCCTTTCCTGTTCTTATTTGCCATGTGGCTACACAGGCACTGATGCTGACACAAGGGAAAGGAGCTGAGAAGTGGTGGAGAGGAGGCACAATTCTGCTTATGGTTAAGACCCGTTATGTCATTATAGAACTGCAACAGAAAGTTAAATCTAATGCAAGCACACAAATTAAAACCAGTAGAAATTGGGGGTTTTGCATAAGTCTAAATGTGTGATATGTGGCTACAATAAAATACGAAAGGTATATCTTTGAATGAGAAATATGTAGAACAAGTCTTCTGTTTAAGTCTGTGCTTATTTGTGGGTTTGTCTGAATTTCTTCCAACTTTGGTTGGTTGTCTGTGTCATAATAATGGTAAGAGTTGCAGAAATCACAGCAAAGTGTGTTCTATGTGCTGTGGCATGTTGATTTATGATGGATGACCTGTTTCTTCCTGACTTTCTACTGATTGCAGGTAGTTTCTTTGAACATGAATGTGTATCATGTAGAACTCCTACATGTTTAGAACTTGTGCAAATTCAATCACTTCATGAAACTGAGAGCTTAAAAAAATAAATCTGTATTTTTAGTATATGGAAGAACTTTAATACTTTTTCATCAGAAATCTTGTATAACATTTTTAATTTGAAAGTGAAGAAAATGAATGAACTTAATGACTCTCTTTGATATACAGCTGTGAATATTTCTTGGCTAATAACCAGTTATTGTCTCTGAGGAATCATGCTATTTCAAGCCAGTCTTAGAAGCATGATTGTAATATGGTGTTACAGTACTCAAACATCAATATGTCTACTTTACTTTTATTTCTGTTTGTTAAAAAGCTCCTTGTACTTTTTCAGTCTCACAAACCAACCTTGTAGTCAGATAGATAATCTGGCCTGCCATTTGGGATGTCGCTAGTAGAGAAATAGGTTTTGAAGGTCAGAAAAATCCCTGTAGGGTTTGAGTGCTGGGTTATGTGCCATTTTTATATAATGATTTCTGTTGCTGACAATAATTTTGTCTTGAGGTAAAGCAGTTGAAGCTTGTAACTTCCACTAAATCAGTATTTTTCTTTTCCTGTAGACACATTTCCCATTTCATGCATAAAGTTCCTTTTCCATCCCCTCAGAGGCCAAGAATTCTTGTTCAGGTAAGTGTAAATTTCTTAATAGCTCTGTCTTCAGTGAAGACAAAACAGCAGTTGAGCAGGTTAGTAAATGGAAGATGGAATGTTTATGTTCTAATTGTTCTTATTGCTCAGGATTGTTTTCCTGAATTCATACCGTTAATTCTTATGGATTTCTCATTGTTCTGTTTCCTTTTGGTTAAGGACTTTAATCAGATCTTTCAGAAACTGTTCAGTGAGCTTAGAACCTGATTTTCTTTCTTTCAGAGTTTATGAAAATTAATGAGAAACTACTCGAAGTCTGCATCTGGTTTGACTTTTGCAGTAGCTTTTGAACTGTTTTCTTCTTGCTACTGTATGAATGCTGAGTGTAAAATAAATAAGTAAAATTAAAACCAGATGTGAGGTGTATATTCCTGATTACCCCTTTTCCCAAAGGGCTTCCTACTGTCCTCTACATAATGGATAGCTCTTATTGAAAACTGCAAGAGCTGCACACATTTAACAGAGGCACTTCATCAAATATGACCCTTATCCTGGCCTACCTGCAAGACCCACCATATTTTACTGGGTGTAGTGAAAGGATATAATTGCCAGAATTAGGTTACCAGTTCTTTGAAATTGCACCCCTGTCACTGTTGGTAGGACAGAGGAAATCCCTTTCTCAAAGACTTCTTAAGTGAAGTGGCATTAAACCTTTATACTTTTTTTCTTCTTAAGAGGTAGAGTGTGGGTATAGACATGTTAAAATTTGATTGCTAAGAAAAAGACAGCTCTATTCTGCTTGTAGTTATTCTACCAATCGTGGTTTTGAACAAATCGGTCAAACCAGTGTAAAGCTCTGCTTTTACTTGCATGAAATAAAATATGGAGAGCCCTCTGCAGTTTTCAGTCTTAATGTAGTAGCCCATAAGCTAGTGAAGTCTTTCAGTGTAAATACATTGAGTATTGAGTGTTAAAGGCCTTCCTTAGTATACTTGGGTATTCTAAAGAAATTACATTAATTACTAATACTGAAAAAGGGTTGGAGAACAGTTATACTGAAACTGTATCTGACACTTCTGTCACTTTTATGATTTTAAAGTTCAATTCAAAACCCAGTTCTTGGTTTGGGTTTTCTTTCATTCACATTCAGTAAAATATTTGTGCTTGGGAGCACTAAGGATACTGACAGAGAGCTGTAAGTCAATTTAGAGAAAAACATTTAATTTTTTTGGTCTGAATTTTGGGTAACTCTGTCAAAGTATACATGGGTGTATCCTGAAACAAAGTCTGAGAACCTAGAGCAAGTGGCATGAAATTATGTCTGTTATACCTTATGTATCTTGTATATATTTATTACTTATCTGTGTATATATATATGCACAGCATTCTCAAAATATATGCATCACATTAGTACAACTTTAGTAGCTGATAGTACAGATGGAGGACAAACTGTTTTTAAAATAAGCGGTGGTAGTTTAGGTCTGAGAAGTCCTTCTCTTCAGCTGCTTTCAGGGACTTTTGAGTTGTGTTTGAATACTGCACTGAATAAAATCGCAGGTGACTATATTGAAGATGTTTTCCTAAATAGTGGGGGAAACGTCTGTATTCTTGAAAATGACAAGCTTTTAGGATTTCATTTTGCTGTTCTTCAGTAATTTCTTATAGTAAGTTCACTCTGAAGCTTATTATTTGAAAACATGGTAATCTTTTGCTAAATAACTAGTATCGCAAATCCTTCTGAATATGTGTTGCTGTAGAATTTCTTGCAAGTGCTTATACGCTTTCTGAAAATGAAACCTGCTGTATTTTTAGTAACTACGTGTATGCCAGTGTGAATATCTAGCCCATTCTTAGATCCCTCTTAGTATCTGTTACAAGAGAGAGGGAGCATGGCATGTGCCTGACTTTTAAGTTTCCAAGAAATTATAGCCATTAGTAAAACATTCAGGAGTGTTCCTGATTCCTGGTCTGCAGCTGCCATTGTTGACAAATTGTTTCTGATCTGGGATCTGCTAGACTCCATTCTCCATGTCCTACATCCACTTATTACACAGATATTCCCCTTATAATGATGTATTTCACAACCTGAAAACTTCAAGAGCACACTGAGTAACGTGTTTGTCTCTCTGAAGAATGGGGTCAGTAAGTGCCCCTTCTGCCTAAGGGGGAGACACTCCTGGAATAGATGCTTGGTTGTGTTGATCTGTTTTTGTGAAACAAAAGCTATAGGACATTAGGCTGAAGCTTCCTTTCTGAGGGTAGTTTATGAAGGTTACCTCAGTCTGAAAAAATGAGATGTCTGAATTCCTTCCCTGAACAAGCTAACGGTGGTGGTTGTCACAAGGTGACTTATTTGAAGATAAATCTAGCATGTAGAGTGCTGTGGCCATCCTCATTTGTCACTGAAGCTAAATGTAGCATCAGCCTTCAAAAGCCCTGTTACATGAAATATGCAAGGAAACAGTTCTGTAGAGACTCTTGCTAATGCCTTGTGTTCTGTGTGCCTGTCTAGGCACAGTGTTAGGTGACTTAGTACTTTGGCATTTGTGTTACTAATTCGTCTCATCTTCTGTTGTCTGGTTGTCTGGTTATCACTCAGACGTGAAATGTTACCAAAAGTTACTAAATTACTACTGCTGCTTGTACGTGTGCTGTTCTACAATAGGTAGAAAATGCATGACCACTTAAAGGGAGGATGAAAGTAACTGGTGTCTTGTAACCTTGGATTTACTATGGCTGAAAATGTCAGCCTGAGCTTTGATAAGTTGATTGTGTATCTGTAGTTTTGTCCTCATTTGAATCATCCTATTCATGCTGAATATATGAATGATTTCTCTTGATGTCATATCACTGTAAGAAAAATGTGATTAATAAGATCTTTGTCTTGGATCTTCAACTAATGCAAAATTTGGAGATTCTATCAAAGCTGAGCTGTTTCTACCAGCTAAAAGCCTAATTCTCATGTCTTCTGAAGAAAATATTACCTTGCATTATGACCTGGCATCTGTCCCCTTCATGCATATTATCCATCTCTTTCCCCTTAAATCCAAAAAGAATCCCCACTCTGGCCCCTGAGAGCTATGTATGAACTATGGGTCCTCACTTCCCTTAAAATACAGAAGGCTTTATTTTTCAGCAGTTAATATATTCAATTTTTTGCAGTATTAGCTATTTTAAATTCCTCCTTATGAATATGCAATGTGTTCAGTTCTGACCAAGAAAGAAAGATCGTGCTTTGCCTGTTTTTACTAGAAGATACTGATGCATAGCACTGCACACTGCTTCTTACAGTGCTGTACAACTGGGATATATAAGGTTCAGCTTAGTTTAAATTTTATTTTTAGGTGTTCTTTGTTATAGTTGTATAAGTTCTAATAAATATGTCCAAACTTCAGAATAAAAAGAATGTATTTTGAAATCTTTTTCCAGCTCTCTCCACATGATAACCTGATTCTTAGCCAACCTGTGTCATCACCTCTTCCACTGAGGCAAGTGGCTGTTTAATTGTGCAATGTATTCTGATCTACACGGCAGAAAAGATTTGGTACTTTGAGTTGTAACTGTGCAAATTACCTTACCTTCTCTGGTGCCTTTTGTAGCAAGTGTGTCTGAAGCTTTATTTATGTGATTAGACTTGAGCCCTGACATGGATACCTGCTTACTGAACGGTATCTCTGTGTTTGCAAGTCAGTGTAGTGGTTCTTGAGGCAGAATATAGATTAACTCCCCTTTCTAGGAGTTGGTACCTGGGTTCCCAAGATAGCGAAGCTTTTGTATTACAAGGGAATTGAAGGAGTTCTGTGACTGTCTTAACTGTCATGTCTCAGTTCAGGAGAATGATTAAAGATGTGCATGTTGTCTCCCTGTAAGTTGCTCCTTAAAGAAAAATCATCATGTGTATATCCTGGAAATAGTCTAGACTGATTAAAGACTATGATTAAGGACAGTTGTTACTACTGGGAAGTAACCATTCTTCACTGAACAGTCAAGTGTACCATGTAGTCTGCTTTGCAGTCTTTGACAGAAAGATTTGCAGGTGTGTGTTCATGAAATCCCACTCTAATGCCTGGTTTTCTCTTTTGCTGTTGAGCTTTTTTTTATGGTCCACTGTAATTTACCAGTGTGTTAATATTCTCTTACAGTGGGGGCAAGTTTTCGACACTACTTCAGAATTTAGGACCTGAAAATGCAGTAACTCTACTTGTGTTTGCTGTGACGGAACATAAAATTCTCATCCACTCATTACGACCTTCTGTCCTCACTAGTGTGACAGAGGCATTAGTCTCTGTAAGTAACGGGTTTTTTAATCATATACCTGCAAGTGGAAGAAAGAATGTATTTTAGATAAAATCTAAAATTAGTAGTAGCGCTGTTGGGCTTAGAGGTTACTTGTAAATAAGAATAAAAATAAAGGTCATTAGAGAGAAAAATTCACAATGCTAATGGTATCTCATGAATATAGAAGAGACAGACTAACTGTTGTTGGTTCTTTGTGTGTAAACGTTGTAAATAAGGATGTTGTTTGGTCATCACAATCCACTAAATATGAGTTCCTGATGTTCCCAAGTAGCACTGTATTCTCTCTGGCAGAATTTGAAATGCATGCTACTTTCCTGCCTGTCTTCACCAAGCAGTTTTGGTACCTCTGCTATATACAATCTATTATACTGAAGAGCTTTGTACTACAAATTGAATGTTAGAGAAATTAGTGCATTTTTTATTTAATACTCTGCATCTAGATTTTTAGTAATAATTACCTGTTATGTTAAATAATCGTGACGTAGCAGTTAGTGAAGTGTGGTTTTTGCTTGTGTAGATTATACTATTATAGATGTTAAACCTATGTTTTTGTCTCTGCATATTTCCAAAGATGATATTTCCCTTCCACTGGCCTTGCCCCTATATTCCTCTCTGTCCCTTGGCACTGGCAGATGTGTTAAGTGCACCGTGCCCATTCATAGTGGGAATTGATTCAAGATACTTTGATCTCTATGACCCTCCACCAGATGTTAGCTGTGTTGACCTAGATACCAATACAATTTCTCAGTAAGTATTTATTAACAATATTTCTTCTATGTTAATTTCTTTTGTTTCCTATTTTCAAAGGCAAGAACTAGCAATTTTGGCAAAAGTTGGTGGGGAGAGGTGTTTTAAACATCTGAACTTTCTTCTTGAAATGAGCATGCTAGAAACTGTATCTCCTGTTCAACACAGCAGAGTAGAGGTTCAATCCTCATGGAATATTATTGTCTTTTAGTCTTACATTAAAATCTTACTGCACATCTTGGCACATTTCCTGGGTTAACCATACTGTGTCTCACTTCATTGTGCCTGCAGGAGGATAGTAAGTTTTGTTTCTCATTATGAGGTTTCTTAGTCTTCAAGAAATTATGATGCCTTCATGTGAGCATCTGCTTGAAAATTATAACAATTAAATCACACTTCATATCAATATGAAGTATAGGAAATTCATGTTGAGAATTAGAGATGTGAACTTTCATGGGTGAGAATCTTAATTAACACTTAGAATCATGCCACTGTAAACAACTGAATTAACAGTATTATAATATTCCTCCTTCAGAACTATGTAGAGTACTGCATTTTTCTGTTATACCAATTATTTAGTATCTAAAACACTAGTTGGGGACAGTAGTGCACTCAAACCATGGGGAAACAGTCCATATTGTTGTGATAATCAAAACAGAGAATTATTCATTTCCTTGCAATGATGTGACATAAAAATAGCAGGAAGAGCGTAAGGCTTCTAATTCAAGATTCTAAAACACTTGAAAGTGACTCAAATTGTATTTCAGAATTAAACTTTTATTTCAATACGATGTTTAATATTCTCACTATGTACTTTGTCTCTGGTCAGTGTTCTTTTGTGTCATCCTCCTGCTGGTAGCAGTCTTTCAGCATTACTATGCCTAACTAAAACCTTTTTTCTGAAGTTTTCTGATTTGCAGGGTTATTTTTTCTTCGGTAGTTGTGTGTGGATTTAGAGAATGCTGCCTATATTAAGTATTTATACATAGAAAGTCTTGTTCAGGTTTTTATGCTGATACCAATCTGGTATAGCAATTGTGCTCTGAATTGTTCAGGAACTAGCTCAAGCTAGGCTGTGATAAGTCTTGGTTTTGTTACTTTTTGGTTGAGAAGAACGTGTTTGTGCATTTCTTTTGGTATTTGTCTAATCCATTAATTGAAAATCCTTTATTTCCAGTTATTTCTCTCGTCACATAGAATAGATATTTCAGCTCCAAGTATATTCTAGCTGACTTTCTATGCGTGTTCTTAGAACGGGTTAGTTCTTTTTCATCATACGGAAAAAGTGTCAAATAAATGGTTACAGTTTTGGTAACTCTGTGACCAAGAGGGTCTTGAGGCTTGCTGGTGCCCTCTGTTGACCCAAGAGTATTGTAATTTTCTTTCACTTTCATCATGATGCTCTCAAGTCCAAATCTGTATTTGCTTAAACACAAAGCAGTTGGCATACCTACTTGAATTCAGGTTACTATGGGCATTCTAGTCATTATCTCCATCCTAGTTTAAGTAAGGACAGCTGAGATCATAGCATGTGTGGTGGTGGCTCATGCAATGGCTGGTGCTTAATACTGTTAATCCATCTTTCATGAGTTCTAAGTGGATTGATTGCAGTGCTAAAGTGTGGCAGCGTAACTGTCATCCTGAAATATGGGGCATTGGATGGATGGCTGCGATCAGTCTCTATATAGTAAATCAAGTTTCACTTCATTGGTTGGTTTCCGATCCTCCTCAGTTGTGTTTTAATAGAGCAAATTTTGTATGTTCTCCCATTTCTCTGGTAAGAAATACAGTCCTATAGCCACACACTCTTCATGTGTATACTCACTCTTTTTTCTTTCTTTCCTTCCAGAACTGGAGATAAGAAAACTATTGCATGGAAGATCTTACCAAAGAAACCTTGTAAAAATCTGATGAACACTTTAAGTAATTTATATCAGCAACTGGCAGAATGTGAGTGGGAAAGTACATGACAAGATTTACATTGAATATAGTGTGCCACATTAACAGATAAATATAGCTAATTAAGTATGTTGAAATACTAAAAAGCCACCCCAAAAAACCATAATGTTTTTGTGCAGAATAGGAAAATCTGTGCTTTAAGTCCAGAGATTAGAACCCACATAGGGGCTTTTGGGGTGAAGGTGGTGTTCAATAGATATCCCTTTGTATTGATGTTATCTTCCCACCAGAAAAAAAGCAGAGCTTTTATGAGAAGGGAATAGTAAAGCAAAGTGTAGGCCAGGATCAAATAAAGACCTTTTGGTCCTCAAAGCCTGCTCAAGTCTGTTGATATCTTGACAGTTGAGATAACTGCCTGTCATGGGTTCAGCAGTTGCAGTCATTTTTCTCCTTCTTGGTAGCTGGTGCAGTGCTGTGTTTTTGACTTTCGGCCTGAGAACAGCGCTGATAACACTGATGTTTTCAGTTACTGCTTAGAATGTTTTGGTTTGACCAAGGACTTTCTGAGTCTCATGCTCTGCCAGGGAGGAGGGGAAGCTGGGAGGAAGCGGAGGCAGGGCACTTGACCCAAACTGACCAAAGAGGTATTGTGTACCACAGCACATCATGCCCAGGATGTAAAAACAGAGGGCAGAGACCCGGAAGGGTGGGGGTGCACTGCTTGGTCGGGCTGGGTATAGGTGGTGAGAGATTGTATTCTTTCCTTGTATTTCTCTTGTCATTATTATTATTGGTGGTAGCAGTAGTGGTTTGTGTTACACCTTAGTTACTAAACTGTTCTTATCTCAACCTGTGGGAGTTGCATTCTTTCGATTCTCCTCCCCATTCTCCCTGAGAGCTGGGGGGAAGAAAGAGGGAGGAGTGGGTGAGCGGACTGCCTGATGCCTGACAAAGCTTCCACAGGCTTCAACTTACGCTTTGGAGTTCTCATGAGTTGCTTGATGCCTGACAGCACCTCATTTTTCAGCTTTTCATAAAGTTTACTAAAGGGAGACACTGAATCTGCTTTTTAGCAGACTCATCTATTCTGTGTGAAGATTTGGGTGTTTGTACTTTGATGGGTAAAGCCTTGGAAATATTTTCCTCTGTACTTTGTTTATTTTCGTTGGCATCTTTTGCTTTGCACTCAGCATTATCTGAAGCATGAAGGTTTTTAGATCCTGAAGTTCCTAATCCCACTTCTGGGGGGGAAGAAAGAGGGGGGAGTGAGTGAGTGGGCTGTGTGATTTACGGCTTAAACCACGACACTGCCATATCTAAATTTTAAGATGGAAATAATGTTTTATAAACTTTGGGGGGTTTAATGTATAGCACAAATACTGGATATTTGTAAAAACAAAACTTCATTGTTGATACAGGCAAAGTGTGTTGAATCTTAATGTGAGAAAGCAGGAAAATTGGTAAGAGTGATGTTAGTGACTTCTTTAAAACAGAGCATTTGGAAATAGCAATGTAGCCAAGGCCAGCTGATGTGCTCGTGTATCAGAGGTAATAGGCTTTGCGAAGTGGGAAGGAAGTCTGTCAGCACCCTGGCATTACCTGTCTGCTTAGAAGATGAGTTTCATAGGCATTGGAGGGGGCCTTTAGCAGCAATAACGCAATTGTAAAATCAAGTTTCTGTGGCAGAGACAGCAAGTCATTAAGACACATATCAGTGTAAAAAGGATGGGGTTGACCAGCACTACATCTTTGAGAATACATACCTGGAAAGCATATTGCATGGGATCTTTGTAATTTAACTTGGATTTAGGGCACTTTTAAAGGCTGTTTACACCTTGGTTATTGAGGTAGCTAGAATTTAGCTGTGTCCTGATTAGAATATACAGAAACAGAAGGTTATTGTAGCAGTGAAGTCTTAGCTAGCGTCCTGATGGATTTAAAATGTTGATACAAGTATCTACTTTAAGAATAAGCATTTACTAGAGCTTGAAATAAAAAGCTTGCTTTCTCTCTGTATCGGCATTTTGCATTGTGTTGTATTTTGGTGGCTTCACTTTGCATCTGAGTGGTGCTTTTCTGAGTATATAGGTACTTAATATGTATTGCCTGCTTTTTGGAAACACTTTGAAATGAAAAGCACTGTAAAAAAGAAAACACAGTGAAGCACATCCCATCTATCTGTTTGTCCCTAAAATACGCTACTTTAATAAGCTCCTGTATAAATTTTCACTTATTTTTACAAACGGCATTCTTTGAGGGTTTTTTAAAGCTCTATCCATCCTGGTTCTCTCTGTTGCTGTAGTAACTAATGTGCTGAAAAGGTAAATGTAAATAAGTAAAGGCTTTTGATGTTATCCAGAGATACAGGAGTCGTAAAAGGTCAAGCTGAATCCATTCTTGCGCATCATGACTGAATGTAATAGCATGTATTAAATCTGTTCCAAACTTAGTGGAGCTCAGTAATCAGTGATTCTAACAGCATACCATTTTTTTTTTTTTACGAGTATTGGGGGAGGGGGGAGAAAGTAAACCATTATAATGTTGTTTTTGTTCACAGTGCAACAGCGACCAAGAGAAGATGCATTAATGGAATTAGCAATGAATGACTATGATTTTAATTCTGGCAAGAAATTGCATCTATTAGATTTGGAGATCCAGGAAGCATTTCTGTGTTTCATGGCCTCAATACTAAAAGGCTACAGGTCTTATCTCAGGCCAATAACAGAGGCACCCTCTGAAACAGCCACAGATGCAAGTTCTCTCTTTGAACTACAAGGTGAGGACTCATAAACTTGTTTTATGTATACTAATTTATTATTTTAGATTCTCTGTTATTTAAAGAATAAATCATTTGTGGTGTTAATGTTATAAGCAATAGTGGAAATACAGGTGCAGATAAAATTGCATAGTAGTGGCAGACACTGCAGAAAGGTTATCAAGGATAGATTTAGATTTCACGTTAGGAAAAAAGTTCTTCTCTGTGAGGGTGGTGAGACACTGGCACAGGGTGCCCAGAGAAGCTGTGGCTGCCCCATCCCTGGCAGTGTTCAAGGCCAGGTTGGATAGGACTTGGGGCAATTTGGTCTAGCGGAAGGTGTCCCTGCCCATGGCAGGGGAGGGTTGGAACTAGATGATCTCTAAGGACCCTTCCAACCCAAACCATTCTGATTGTATTGATTGCTCTTTAGTAGAATGTATGCTGATTTTTGGGGAGGGCTTCTTTGTTTTAGGCATTCTTACCTGTTTCTGATGTCACTTGATAGGTTTCCTCAAAAGTCGAGATCGTTCACATCAGAAGTTCTACAACCTGATGACCAAAACTCAGATGTTTATTCGCTTCATTGAAGAGTGCTCTTTTGTCAGTGATAAGGATGCAAGCCTTGCTTTTTTTGATGACTGCGTGGATAAAGTAAGCATGTCTTCATACGCATACAGGTTTTTTAACTTGTGCTGTTTCTTACGATATCTTTATATTGTGCAAGTAAAATACATTTGAAGTGCAAGTCGATCTCCATTTTTTTCTTCCCTTTTTTAGTCACTGTAGCCTTCCATTTTCCTTTTTTTGTTGGGCTTTGTTTCATTTCTGCTTCTAAACGGTGAAGTAGCCACTTGTACAGCTGAAGCAGAGACTTATCTATTCTAATACCAGCTATTTTACTAGTTGATACTGTGCGTGTTTTCTCTCCACTGTAAAAAGAGCTCATGATAGTGCCATGAGAATAAATTTTACAGGAAACACTTGTACTTCTCCAACTTCTATTTCTGTCAGTGATCATTTCAGCTGGTTTTATTAATGAGATAATTAGTTCTATGCCAGTGGTAATTGTGGGGAAACTGAGGCACTGGAATTACCATGTGTTTAGGATTTGCCATGGCTTTAGAATTGTTTGTGAAACTAGGTTTTCATTGACATGGAGTGGGTTTCTATGTAGGATTTCTTTGACCAATGATACATTTGCTTCATCTTCTCTTCCCTGCTTTTCTTTCTTGCTTTCTCTTATTTCTGATACTGTACATAATAGTAACATACAGAGTCAAAATATTGAAATATACCAAGGACTGCTGTATGAATTGGAGCTTTACCCAAAATGCTCTTTGACCATCAAATTTCAGTGATTCCAAGTTATTCCAAAGTGAATATTTATTTATATGTTACTTATATATTAATGTCTTTCACTGGGTGAACCAGTACCCGAAAGAGTATGCATGAAAGAGTGATCTCATGGGTTGAAAGATGATACAACACTTTCTTAAGTGTAGCTATAGGCTACTGGGTTGAGGCAAGTTTTATGTACAGTGAAATTAGTTATCTATAAAATATAATCTAACCCTGCCTCAAATAATTTCTAAGAATAGTTCAAGCTGAAGAGTAATCTCGTGTACGTGTTCCTTTATCCTAGGCAGCAGCAGCAGAGATTGTAATTGATTCCCTGTTTTGTCTACTGAAGGATATGGTGCAATTACATCACAAGTTTTCATTTTTCCAGGAATTCAAAAATTATCTCAAGTCAATACATATTTAAGCTACTGGCTTCATTGTATTTCACTGGTGGAACTTGTAACTGTGGGGTTTCTACGTTCCTAGAAGTATTTAAATTGCCAAGTAAGGTTTCGTTTATTTCTGCTCTTCAGGAGCCATATGTTCCTGCTACTTGGCTGGTTCAGTTTGCTAATACTTTCCATCTGTCTCATGCAGTAAAACGTGTCATTGAGAACACCTCTTTGTATGTTTATCAAATCTTAAATATTCAGGAATTCTACTGGAACTACTTGATATATTTCCACCTCACTGGAGAGAGAGAACTATGGAATAGACTTGCTTTTGTACATGTTGCTAAACTCCTAAGGCATGAGGAATGTGCATCCTTGTGTTCCACAGATTGCTTATTCCTGTTTTTGAAATAATGTACCATTTGGCTGTAATTTGGTTGCCACTTCAACCATTTAAATAATGGTTATAAATGTAAACTGTGACAGTATGTGAGCTGAACACTATCAATATGTGAATAAAAAGCATGTTCTGTGCACTGGGAAGGAAACAGTTTTTTATAGTGCCAGCTCTTTGAGATGGAGATGTGTCTCCTGCCACAAACAGAAGCAGCGCTTGTTGAGGTATTAGAGGAGAAACAGTTGGTGACAGAAGATCAAAGACAAAGCAATATGAATATCAATACAAATATCAAGTAAAGGCTCTTAGGTGGAATGTGATAGATGTTACATTTGCTCTGTTCCTTATGGTTTCTGTGGTGCCATCAGTAGTAGTAGGAAGCTTGTAAGTTAAAGACTTGTCTGTCATTTTTCTCAAAGGGAAACATAGACACCCAATATCTTGTTTGAGGTCACCAAGTTTTGCTTTGTTTTTTTTTTTTTGGTTCTTATGGTCTCAAACAAAGGAATGAAGTTCTTTGAATACAGTTGTCCTACAGTTTTCTCCCACTTGATCCTGCAGTTTGATGCTTTGAAATTTCCTGGAGCCCTGGAATGTGTCTCTGCTGCTGCCTGTAAAGCAGGGGCATTAATTTGCAAGTGCAAATCTCTCCTCTCTGCAACAGCCAGATTTATGGTTAAATAACCACTTACAAAGCTCAAAACAAAACAAGTGCAGCTGTAATTTATGCTTAATAATAGTGTTATTTACAAGGTGCCTTTCCTATATTTCCACATGTACAACTGAGTTATCTGAAAGAGGAAAAAAAATTGGGAGTCTACACTTCACCTTTCAGGTTACTTTTTCTTTAGGAAAACAAAGTTACTTTAATTTGACTAAGGTCATATGTTTTTATCCCATTATCACTTTGAATGCATGTTTATTTCTGCTATCTCTGCAAGCTAGCATGACATTAATGAATATGTAAGTGACTGAAATTGTTTAAATAGTGTTGTTTGTAGGTTCTGTATGCATCAGGCAATTGGGTAAAGTTTGTTATTGTTTTCAGTGTTAAAATAGAGAAAAATGGGGGGGGAAAATAGCTTTTAATTTCATATTGAAAAATTAATTCAAAGTTACTGCTGCAGTTGAAAGCTTAGTTCCAGAAATGGTTGTTTTCAAAAAGACTAACTTCTTTGTACAACTGCTTGTAATATTTACCTGAAAACAGTCTATTTGGACTGCACCACGGAAAATCCATTCTTGTGTTAGGGTAAAGTTCACAAAATCAATGCAACACTTGCTATTCATATTACGACTTTACAAGGCATCCTTGCTTTTAAGATGCAGTCCTTTGATGCTGCTAGGGACTTTGTCCTGCCTGACCATATCATTGAAACAACAGAAAATACAATAACACAAGTGACTACTTTTTCATTTCACCTAACTCTCCAGGTAGATATGGACAAAACTGGGGAAACACGGCTTATAGAGCTGGATGAGTCATACAAGAGTGAGCATACAGTTTTCATAACCCCACCTGAGATCCCCCATCTGCCAAATGGTGAAGAGCACCCTCTACAGTACAGGTAATACAAGGACACACAGTAGGATGCTAGCCAAAATCCTAACAGCATCCTAACTCTACAAAATCTTGGTTTAGTTTCTAGGTTCTTTTTACACCCACAAAGTACAGAGTTTTCCTATAATTATGTCAAGTGAGTTTCTCTGTTGGTTTCTTCATTACTGATGGGAAAAATTTTTAAATCTAATTTAATCTTTTAGATAGTTTGATGTTGTTCGTATTGATTTTTATAAATGTCTGTCATGTGATGCTCACTAGGGACTAAGCCACACAATTTTTTTATTAACTAGGATCATTACTTTGACACATTAATTAAAGAAAATGTTATGAAAGCAAATGATTTTATCAATTGAAGTTGTTTACACTGAAATAGCAGGTTAAGAGACTGTTCGTGCAGGGTCATGAAGTCATGCAGATGGATTAGTAAACTACTTTGTCAATGGTGTCTTTAAAGGTTTGTGTTTATGTTTTCTGTTTTGTGTGTAGCTTCCAGTGCAACTGTGTAATTGATTTCATTTGCTATTATGTGACATGTGCATTCTGGAACTGCCTTCCAGGAGTTAAGTGATGCATTTTTTTACAGCTATAATGGATTTCCAGTGTTAAAACTAGATCTGTTTGAGCGACCAGAAGGATTTCTCAAAGCACCAAGTAACAAACTGTCCTCAAAAGGCAGTAGTCCCAACAGCCCATCACCGATGTTCAGAAGAACTAAACAGGTACTTGTGGTTATTCTTGTAGCATGACGTGCTTTGGAAGGTGACAGCTTGCTGCCTTCTTCTTGAGTTGGGCTGTAAAGACTGACGGGCAGTTTCTGCAGCATAATGGTGTTTCACTGATTCGGTGACCATGCTAGTAGTTCTTTGAATGTTTGCCTCTTCTTGCCTGTGCCATGTCATACAGGGCCCCTGGTCACAGGTTGTCATTAGCTGTGCTGTCCCCATAGCTTCCACATTCTTCAGGCTGTTCTTCAGGAGCATAAACTATTGGGCTCCCATATGATCTTTTTGATTGCTTTTCACTATCCAAGAGCTCTAACTTTCAAATGTTTCTTACAAAATAATGCAAAAAAAAAAAATAGAAATGTAAAGAAATGCAAGTTTTAAAGAGTGGAGTATTGCACAGGAAGTGGTTTTGATATCACTCACTCTGCTTTAATTTTCTCTCCCACTTTGAGCATCTTATTCATAGTAATGTTGTGGTTGCTGCAGGTTTAATGATATATGGTCAGTTTTTAACATGTAGGTTTGTGTAATGTGTATGTAAATACACACAAATAACCTTGATGTTTCTTTACAGGAAATTAAATCAGCACATAAAATTGCTAAGAAGTACTCATCCATACCACAGATGTGGTCCAGGTGTTTGCTACGTCACTGTTACGGTCTTTGGTTTATCTGCCTTCCTGCATATGTGAAAGTGTGCCATTCAAAAGTCAGAGCTCTGAAAACTGCTTATGATGTGCTGCAAAAAATGCATACCAAAAAAATAGATCCACCTGATGAGGTAAAAGTCCAGAATTCCAGAAACAGCCCCTGGGTCTTATTGAATGGGGTATGTGTTTGACTACAGAAACACAGCACTAACTTGTGTGTGTTTTCAGGTGTGCTACCGAGTACTCATGCAACTGTGTGGACAGTATGGGCAGCCTGTGCTAGCAGTGCGAGTGCTGTTTGAAATGCAGAAAGCTGGTGTTGACCCTAATGCCATTACTTACGGCTATTACAATAAGGTAAGTATTTTTGAAAGAGGAGGAAAACCTAAAAGGTGCATTTTTATCCAGGCAAATAGAAGCAAACAAAATAAGGGAGCAGTTCAGATGTAATTTTGTCATTTCTAGTAACTGAAAGAAATAAAAGACAGAATATTGTTTTGTCTTTGTAGGCTTAGAAGTCTACTTTGTAATTGCCAATGTAACCCAGTTTGAAATGGAAGCTTATTTCACACCTGACTGTTCCTTGAGATGACTGTTTGACTTGCAATATTTCCAAAATAGGCTGTTCTGGAAAGCACCTGGCCTTCAAGCAATCGAGGTGGCTATTTCCTGTGGATGAAAGTACGCAATGTTGTTTTAGGAATAGCACAGTTCAAAAAAGCATTGAAAAAGCCATCAGCAAACACATCACATACAGCAACTCCTGGTATAGTATTAACGTCCTCTTCTTTGTTATCTTCATGCTGATAAGAAAATTATTTCTAAAAGCTCTGTTGTGAATTTCATGATAAAAGCATTTAGAGGAAAACCAAAAAGTTCTTGCAGAATTTTTGGAAAACAGCTTTTTTTATGTGTTTCTTTGAATCCGAAATAGTCTGCTCTTTCTTTACTGTAGCAGCTCTTCATGGAGATAAAATATGAGCTGGAAATCAATGTGATAATTATCCTAGTTCATACAATGGCCAGTTTTATAACTGACAGACTTCTCTCCAGCCTTGCCTCTTTTTGTTTTCCCCATTTTTTGATGTTAGCAAGCAACCAGAATTAGTCCTTGAGTTTGTAGTGCCATTTTCAGGTTCTGTGGACCAAGTGAAATGATGGTATTTATTTTTTTACCTAGAATATAAGTACAATATTTGAGGCTGTAAATCTTGGGTTGGTTTCCAGTAAACATTTATATGCCATTCAAATGGCTATATTACCATGTCAGTGATTACCTGTAGTATGTATTTTTCATAACTACTATCCACAGTATCTATAACTTGCTACTAGTAAAACAAGATAGTACATTGTAAAGTACCAGCAGTATAGTTAGTTTAGATGTAGTTGACCTTGGAAGACCTTTACAGTGTATGTGTAAGATGGTCATCTGGATTATCTTTTTAAGGTCACTTTCAACCAGAGCTATTTGACAACCACACTAGCATCAAGTAAATTTTGCCCATTAAATCAATCAGACTATATTAATGCACCTGGGGTGGTGTTTTGTCTTAAGAATGATCAAACAGTGGCTTGAATGTTTGCAGGGTTTTTTTTGGGTGGTGTTGGTTATTTTCACCTTATTTTGCAAACAAACTCATGGTTGCTGCTGCATTCTTTCAATTTTTTTACTTTCCTGAGTAAAACCGTGAGAATTACATGCAGAAACTCTGAGAAACGCGCTATGCTAAAATGAACCCATGTTTCGCTGCCTCTTGGAGTTCTTGAAGAGATGTGACATTTTGATCAAATAAACCACGCAACAGAATCAAAGACAAGCAGTGCTTTAGTACAGTATTTAAACAGAAATGTTGCCAATTACCCCTTTAATTTTGTGCTATAGAGCATCACTTCAATGTTTATACTGTAGAAGTAAACCAATCACTTTTCTCACTTTTCTGTGGTAAAATGTTCACTGTTTAATTACAATGCACTTGGAATCATAGACTCATAGAATAGTTACGGTTGGAAAGGACCTTAAGATCATCCAGTTCCAACTGCCCTGCCATGGGCAGGGACACCTCACACTAAACCATGCCACTCAAGGCTCTGTACAACCTGGCCTTCAATTCTGCCAGGGATGGAGCATTCACAACTTCCCTGAGTGACCCCAGACTCCTAGAGAAGAGTCCTTTGAATTATTGTGGATATTCAATTTATTTTAACTATGTCCCTCTATTAACTACCATAACCATCTTTGTTCTGTCATTGCCCTGTTGTGCTAGGAGGACTTTCAGACTCTGGCAACAACACATCATTCAAAGAAGAAGCCAAGCAAGGGAAAACATGTCTTCAAGATATACAAGAACAAAAGG
The DNA here is from genome assembly GCA_028858755.1 of Ara ararauna. Lineage (NCBI taxonomy): Eukaryota > Metazoa > Chordata > Aves > Psittaciformes > Psittacidae > Ara > Ara ararauna. Next base: position 41,275,464 of record CM054383.1, on the reverse strand, counting down.
AGGACAAGAGAGAGAGTGACTCCAGTTCTCGTATGTATCTTGTGCATGCAGATATCTAGTTCATGGTGGATAAATAGGGATTTCAGCAAAAGCTAAGTGGGACAGCTGATGTTTTTTATAGCGAGTGTGTGTGATAATGGCAGTTTATGCCCATGCCTCAAGTTTTTTTTCTCTAAATGTAATGTTCTGGATGTATAATGTTTTAACTTTTAAAATCGCAGTTCTTTTTTTCCCCCTCGTCTGTTTCAAATAAGTGATGGCAATAATATAAAGGCTTAATGATAATTACAGCTTCATGGTTTTGTGTTTAGATTATGCCTATGAGGCAATTATTTTTTTTTACAGGGAAAGCTTTTCTACCAGTCTGTTTTCTTTATCAGTCCCCTAAGGGAAGAAGAGCTGAATTTCTGCAGGTCTGTGAGTGGACTAAATTATTCAGCTCCTGGGAATTCTCAAAATTTAGGAAGTGCATCAGAAATGAGAGATGCTTTGGATTCATTGTGAACCTTTTTCTTTTCTTCAGGTTTCATATCTGCTGCTCATGATTCCCTTAACTGCAGTTGAGCAGCATAGACTTTATGCAAGCATACAGCAGATGAGATGGTGTAGCAAAAATGCACAAGTCCTGGAGATTCCCATATACATAATAATAAATTCTCCTCTAATAATATCATTACATTTTTCAGTGTGCTCTCTCCTACTGTTTGAGTTACCTATTCGCTTGTCAAGCGGATATGGTATGAAAGTATGAGACAATATAGAACCTGAAAACTTACTTCAGTGTTTTCTTTTAACCACAGTCTTCCTTCTAGCATTAGTATTTTTTCTGCAGTTCGCTTGTACGTTTGTGACTTAGGGGTATGTTCTTATGACCATGGATAAGGTGGCAAGCAGGTCATGTAGGTTTAATGAAACTTGTGAGGGCACAGAAAATGTGCATTCTGCTGGAAGCTTGTGTTTATTTTTAGCCATAATTAAGTCAAGATTGTGTCTCTCCCTGGTAATAGATGTGCTGAAAATGTTTTGTGCTTATGAATGCAACTTGAGAATATTAAGTTGCTCAAACTTGTTTAGAAAAGTAGTTTTCCATTTTGGGTAGCCACCTGCACAGAATTTGTCTTTCCTATCATAAAGAGATGAATATAAATACTGCGGCATTTGCTTCATTTCTCTTGTGTAGTCATGGTCATGGGGGTAAGGAGATCTGGACAAAGACAGGCTCATTGGTTCTGAGCTCTTGCAAAGGCAGGACAGAATACTCTTATGCCTGTGCTTTGAAAGTGAACACAGGTGGTCTTAGGCTCCACAACCATCACTTTTGTATGCAAGAACTGTTTACTTGGGCTCCATGTACAGAAGCTTATGGTAATTCCAGTTATAAAAGTAGTGCTGGGAATTAAATATCTGTAGTTCAGTCATTCAGTTTGAAAACCTCTGCCCAAGTAGATACCAGCCTTATGCATCAGTGGGATGTGTGCAACCTGCTGTCAATCCTACATGTAACATCTAATAGGTCATGGAACTTGAGATTTAAATTAAGTTGCTTTGTTTCTAAAGAACTGTCTGTCCTTTTCTATATGCAGTGTCTGAAGTGGAGAGCACAAAAGGGAGTGGTGACTGCCTGCCTAAACTAAATTACCAGAACTCAAGTAATGCCAAAACCGCTTCTAGCATAGTGCGGCTCAATGGTACAGTTGACAATACCGTAGCAGAAGCCAGCACAGGTGAGTGGAAGAGAAAATAGAGCTTAACTTTTCAACCACTAGCACAATATATAGTGAATTCCATCTGTGTTGTAAACTGTTTCAAAGATGAGACCAATTTACATTCTTATGTATTTTTGTTCCGTTTTCTTGTATAGCAAGATGTAAAGAACCGTGTTTCATCTGTTTTTCAGAGAGTTCTGTAGGATTGCTCTTTACATCATCTTTTGAGGATGCCAGTGATGCAGAAGTTATAAAAAGTAAATCCTTAAGGAAGAGGCATAAAAGCGCAGTGGAAACCGACTTAAGGGAGATACCATGGGAAAGCAGGAATCGTAACCTGAGTGGAGATGGCTTAGTGGGACTCATGATGAATAGAATAAATCAGGAAACAAACCCTGGAGAAATGGTTGAAAAACTAGGAGCTGATGCCAAAATCCTATCTAGTGCATTACAGAAAAGCATAAGGCCAAAAACTCTTAATATCAGAAGTTCTTCTTTAGGATCTAAGAGAGAAAGCTTGGAGAAAGAATCTAGTGATGAAGACACAGCTTTTGATTGCAGTTTTACAGATAAAACAGAGTCGCCTGTTATCTTTGATTTGGAAGACTTGGATGCAGAACCTGAAACAGCTACAGCAGTGAAACCCTCCAGTGAAAAATCCAAAAGGCTGCAGAGAAAGAGCAGCTTTCCAGTAAAGCCAGTTGAAAAGACAGATGTTGAAACTGGATTTGATCCACTGTCCTTGCTGGTGGCCGAGACAGAACAGCAGAAAGAGGAAGAGGAGGAGGATGATGATAGAAGTGTTTCTACTCCATCTGCAAGACGAGATTTAGCTGAAGAGATAGTTATGTACATGAACAATATGAGCAGCCCGTTGTCAAGTCGTGCCCCAAGTATTGAGTTGCAAAAGCCCTTCGATGACAGAAGTGCTAATAAAAAGAGTCCAACAATAATCCAGCCTTGCAGGAGGTCCAGCCTTCCCCCAAACTCCCCGAGGCCATCCAGTCTTATCAAATCTAAGAGTTATCATGCAAGAAATGAAGAAAGGACAAGAGACAGGCTTTGGTCCTCCCCAGCTTATTCCCCTAGTAGTCCAGCAAAAGATCAGCCACAAGATGCAGCTAGTGCATTAACACTTGTGTCTTCGCCATCATTCAACTTGGATACGCTGTTAACACCTAAGTTTGATGTTCTAAAAAGCAGCATGTTTTCTGCAGGAAAAGGGGTTGCAGAGAAAGCTAGCAAGTGGTACTCAAAATTTACAATGTATGCTGCATCCTCAAAGGTAAATTTTTATAATTATTCCCCCCCCAAAAAACCCAAACACCTTAAGCTCCTATAAATTAAGGAAAAAGCTTTGTGAAGTTCTAATCACTGACTTTATGTGATGAACCCACCGTTTGAATGACAAGCATCATGGTAGACTCTGTGCGTTAAGTAGTTTTAATCATGTTTGAATTGCAAGGACCCCAATTTTATTGTCTTGAATCACATAAAATTTTGGCTCAGAATATACTTAATGGGAAAACATCAATATAGCATAGGGTGGTGACAGGGCAGAGGAGACAGCTCTGTCTTCCCTTATTTACCTAAAGAAAAAATGCTTAAATAAACAATAACGGTTTTAAGACTTTACTGCTTTTATGAAAAAAGGAAAATCTGCTTATATTGATTACCAAAGTGATTTAAGGTTAATTTTGAACTAATACCATTTGGTTAGAATGTTGTTTGCTGCTACCAACTCAAACCAAAGCTCATTGTGTTCCCAGTCCTTGGAAATGAAGGCAGACACAGTTTGCTGTTGGTGTACTGTCCTAATGTGTTTATGATTGATCTGAGACTAATTAACTCAAGTGTTAAGGATGCCTTCCCTATCCTAATGTATTCCTTTGGCTGCTGCTAACTTTTATAGCAATGTGGGGAAAAGTTACGGGATTAAAATGTTTAAATTCCAATTTAGGTTTTCATTTGTTAGAGAAATCTTTTTACAAGAATCATGGTGTAGCTGTTTAACCCTAAGTGAAACTTGCCTTGTTCCCCATTGGTTCTGAATACAGATCTGAGCCAAATGATTTTCCAAGGAGAGTTCACGCTTTGAATTTACTGAGCCAGAGAAGGCTACCTCTTATTTTCAGAAGTATTTTTGCATTCCTTTTTCGCAGTGCAATTTGTTTTCTTCTCTCAGGATCAAAATTCAGACCGAGCAAGTGTTTCATCTCTTGGAGCTCTGGACTCAGAATCTACTTCTCTAACTGATGAAGATGTCTGCAATGATTTTGAAAGTGCTTCTCCTCAGGAGAATACCACTTCAGAAGTTAAAGGAATTGGCCTCAGCAGGACAAGCCTAGAAAGCTCAGCTTCCCATGATGGCTCAGCAAAACAATTTGACCAGTGTGGTAAGAGTTTTTGCATTGCATCATTCTGAACAAAAATATTCCAGTTTTACAAGTTGTTTTCTAAAAGTTAGTAAAAATCCTTTTTGGAAAATTGTTACAATTTTTATAAGCCACTGTTGAGGGTGGTCATCAGACAGACTTTGGGGTTTAGGTTGGTTTTTTTGCTAATAATTGGTAGTGACTATAGAATCAATTTTTGTTGTACTGTCATTATGGAGTACGGTGTGTTTAGCTGAATCAGGATGAAAGGAAGATCTGTCTACTTAAATCTCTCCACTTTGCACCTAAAAGAGCATGCCCAGACTTGGCTCCCCAGTGTGTGGGATGGGGAGGAACTGGAGAGGGGCAGTGGAGGATCAATCATGGTCAGGGGACTGGGGCATCCTAAGGTTGAGGGGAGCCTGGCTCATTTAGTCTGGCAAAGAGAAGGGTCAAGGATATCTGCAGTTATAGGCAGCACCTCTTAATCCTTGCCTAGCTTTTGTCCAGACAGCAAGTGTGGGTATGAATTACTTAATCTGTAAAATTTGTTTCCAAGCTACCAACTGTTGTAAAAAGAAAACTGAACATATGGAATTTCTATGTTGGTAGGTTTTATTTCTGCCGTTGCTGGTGCTGGGCAGATGGCAGCCTCACACTCCAGCTTCACGTTTCTTTCTGTCTGAGTATATCTATTTGTTGCATCTTCCATCACACATTTTATAAGTGCATTATTGTTTGACCAGAAGAAATGCATATTCTGAATACTAATACTTTGGGTTTCTTCTGTTAATAGGTTCTCTTTCGAAGTTCCCTTTACCTGACAAATCGGAGTTGATATCTTCTTGCAGTACAAGCAGTACCAGTGTGTTTCAGAACTACGCTATGGAGGTACAGGATGATTTATTGATTTTAATTGGTACACTAAAAGCATATGTCTTAAAATATAAATGCTGTCTGAATCTCTGGTAAAGTTCAAAGCTTAAAATTAATCCGCTGAAAGATGGATAAATATTTCTGTGGCACAGTAGGTTTCATTTCAAATTCTGCATTAGAAATGTCTTTATTGCAGTCACATCTCTGGTCCTTAAAGCTGTAGTTCTCAAGAGTTTGAGAACTGGATGCCATTGAGCTCAGGCATCCAAATCACTTGGGCAGCTCAATTTGTTGGAAGTGAAAATGCCAAGACTTAAATAGCGCTATACATTTTAAAACACAGAATAGATAACTAGCTATTTCTTGTTGTAGCTTCCTGTAAGAGTGTTTTGCTTTTCACTATTACACTGGTTCTGGGTGGCTCTCTTTCCCTTTTCTTTTTTGTTTGTTTCTTTTGGTGGATTCGGACTAATGGCTGGTCACTTTCATCTTTCCTTTTTTCTCCAAATTTCTATTACTCTGGCAGTCACTACAGGAGAGTGTTTAAATTCTAAGAATGATTTATGTAGCTGCATAAATATCCTTGTTTACAAAGAGATTACAAATGACATGTTAGAATATTGTAACTGGCTTGTTTTCCTCTGGGAATCCATACAAGGATCACCTAATCCATTAGCTGAAGTATATTTATTTCATGAGCATAGTTCCAGACCCCAGTCTACTTGCTACAGCAGAACATAGACCTGCATTTAATACCTTTTTCAGACCATGTTCATTCCAGTCATTTACCATATGCTAGTGCAGTTTGGATTTAAGATGTAATAATTGTTGTGAAATATGCAAGTTTAAACCCAGATGTTCTAACCTGAAGCTTGGGAACACATACATGGCTGAACTTGTATGCGAGCAGTGAGTAGTATTCATCTAAGGGCCAAGATTTTGGTGATAGTTTTAACTGCTTTGTAAACGAAGAGTAGCTTTGAGAATGCGTTATAGTGGACTTCTGTTCTCTGCTTTGTGCAGGTCCTCATCTCAAGCTGTTCACGGTGTCGAACTTGTGATTGTTTGGTTCATGATGAAGAAATCATGGCAGGCTGGACAGCAGATGATTCAAATCTCAACACCACGTGTCCATTCTGTGGCAATTTATTCCTGCCTTTTTTAAGCATAGAAATCAGAGATCTGCGGCGACCTGGGCGGTAATAACATTATCTTGATTTTCCTCAATTCTAAATGCTCATAATTGTGGTGTTTTCTTTTGATTTTTTAATGATATTAAGCTTTTGCTTTCCCTGCAGTTATTTCCTGAAGTCCAGCCCTTCTACAGAAAACATGCAGTACCCATCGCTATTCTCAAATCAGAGTGGGAAGTCCTGTAGCACTGCAGCTACTGTTGGCCTTGCTACATCTCTAATGTCTGTTCAAGAGGATATAAATTCAAATAGGTAAACCTGCATTTTCTGCCTAGAAATTGCTCGGGTTCTCTGTGGATATGCATGTTTTCCTTGTCAACAGAAATAAATTTAATAACATACTCTGAAGAGCAAAAATTGATTTGAGAGGGGATCTTCTTGCTGCTTCTCCCTTATCTCCTTTGGCCACATGTTTTTTCAGCATGGTGTTTACCGTTGTCCTGGGTTCAGCAGTAGCAGTCATTCATTCCTAGTACAGCAGTTCATGTAGGCATCTGTAATTCTGCAAATTTTGTCCACTCTTTTTAGGATGCTTGTGTTTATTATCAGTATAAGGGGAAGTAAAACTTGCACTGTAACATGAATGAGTGTGGTGGATGACAAGGTAGACTTTGACATGTCAGGTCAATGATTTCCAGTTTATTTCTGCCTCTTTGTATGCAAGTTTGAGCACTCAGAGTAAAGCAAAAAGCTGAGATTCTTAACCTTTTTATTTTTTTCCTCTCCCTCCCTAGCAAATCTAAGCAGCATGAGAATAGTTGTGCCAGAAGTATCCAGATCCCCTCAGGAAGAAGACAAAATACCTCTGGGTCAGAATGTACAAGTCACCCTGTAGCAAGGAGTATCAGTACTTTTGGTCCATTGGAAGAAGATGAGAAGGAAAACCAGAAGATCAGCCATATCATTCCTACTGGTAGCCTGCCTGCTACTTTGCAAGGACCAACAGTGTGTAGTTTTTCTACCTTAAATGTCATTTTAAGTGTGTGATAGATTGTGAAATAGTATCAATTAGAACAGAATTAACCATTGCAAGTTATGAGAAATACTATGTTTTGTTATTTAAAACTAATAGGAGTTGTAGCTTTTACATGTTGGGGTGTCTCAGAGGGAACAAAAGCATTCATAAGATTTTGTAAAGATAATTGCATTCCAACTAATGGCTTTTTTCTTTTTTATCCCACAGGATTCCTTGGGCCTGGAATGGCCCTTGCCTAGTCCTGATCCTATAACGGTTCCTTATCTCAGTCCTCTAGTAGTATGGAAAGAGCTTGAAAGCTTGCTTGAAAATGAAGGGGATCATGCAATAACAGTGGCAGACTTTGTAGATCATCACCCTATTGTGTTCTGGAATTTGGTGTGGTATTTCAGACGCTTGGACTTGCCCAGCAACTTACCGGGATTAATACTTTCTTCTGAGCACTGTAATAAAAACTCCAAGGTATGGAATCGGATAGGAGCTATTGACAGATGAGAAATGCGTGCTTTCCCATATAGGAAATTATTAGATAATTCAGTAACTCTTAGAAATGTGTCTTACAGTATGCTAGGTCCTGATTTCATAAAGAATGTGTCAACTGAAGGATAATACGCGTAACTCTGGAACTTGGGCTCAGCAGCACTTGTGTGGGATAAGTGTTTAGGTCTTAATAGTCACACTGTAATTTGTGATCTTCACTTGCAAAGATAACTTTCTAGTTGGTTTTATTGCAGTTCGATGACTAGTTAAGCAGTAGAAGGAGGAGGAAGTTATGATTATAAGACTGTAGGAGGATATGCAAGATACTCCTTTGATATGTCACTGACATCCTGTTCAGATTTCACTTTCTCAGGTTTACAGCAGCTTTAATATTAAAGCTTTTTACCGTGATGCCTATAGATGTGAAGATACATTTTAAATACAGAAGTCCTCTTTCATGACTTTGTAGTAAGATATCTTTATGTATGCATTCTTCTTTTCAGATTCCACGAAGCTGTATGTCAGAGGACAGTAAATATGTTCTTATTCAGATGCTATGGGACAATATGAAATTACATCAGGATCCAAGGCAGCCCCTGTATATACTGTGGAATGCTCAGAGTAAGCTTTTTTTCTTGTGTCTTTTAGTGGGTTTTTTAAAGAACAATTCTCATCTTGAGCAGCTGAAGAATGTGTTTTGAAAAGAGATGTCTTTGTGGATAGTTCATGCAAGCTACAAAACTGGTTTTTGATCATACTGCTTTTTGTCTTGCAGGTCAAAATCGCACTCTTTTGTTTGAGAGTGAGTGTTAAGTTTGGTGTTGCCATTCTAAGTTGGTGTGACTTGTTTTGGGAGGGAGGGTGGTTGTATGCTTAGCAGTAAACTGCTTGAACATGTTTAGTTTTCCAGCACATCTGTTTTAAATCATTGGCCAGTATCTCCAGTGGCTTTTTCTTCATTGGGAAGGGACAAGTAAGAGGGAATATGTTTCAGTGAACACAGAACTTATGGCAGTTCATCCACTTAGCTTGTTTTCTTATTTTTAGAATTTGCTTCCTAAGCATTTTGTTGCCAGTGTTGGATCATATGCCTGAAAATGCTCATGACCCATTGCAGCTGTTGAGTTTTCTCCTCTGTGCTTTTTGTTTCTTACGCTGACATTATTTTGCCTTGATGCTTATTGCTCCTTGTTCACCACATATATATCAATGTATTCACAGCTTGTGTAGCATTCCACCTTTTTTAAGCAACTTTCTACTTGCTCCATAAAGAATATATATGTTCTTACGGCATTTCTAATGTTTTTCAGCCCAGAAGTACCCAATGGTCCATTTATTGCAGAAAGATGACGATTCCTTTAATCAGGAGCTCTTGAGAAGTATGGTGAAAAGCATTAAGATGAATGATGTGTATGGACCAATGAGTCAGATATTGGAAAGGTTGAACAAATGGCCGCATATGAAAAGACAGCGGTAAGAACAAACAGGAGCACACCTGACTGTAGCGAATTTGGACAACAGTAAGGCTATTGTAATATGAGTTGTATTCTTGTAGTGTGTTTTTTAAAGAAAAAAGCACTGGTTTTCAGCAGTGTTCTCAAATTTATTACATGGTCTGGTAAATATTCTTGGGTTTTATGGCTGGCTTTAGTGATTTTTATTTATAAGAGGATAAAAATGAGTCTTTTCAACAGCTGCAGCAATGGCCAGGTGTTTCTTTGCTTGTCTGCCTGCTTTTTCAAGCTAATGTAGAAATGCAGAAAAGCAAGCTCCTGACCTGTTTGCCAAATTTAGTGGAATTTGGTTGAGTGCCCTAAGTGCGTGCTTCACTCTGTGTGCGCTTGGTAAAACTTCAGTAGATGCCTTAAGGACCTACCACAAGTGATGTCAATATCTGGGGAGTCCAGGGCAATCTTGAGGTCAGAAATGACAATATTTTGGAGGCTGCAGTCAGGACTTATGCTGAAAATGCCACTTTAAAAAATAAGTTATCTTTAAATGCTTGAATCTGTTTTTAATATAGATTGCTTGGTGGTGTTTTACTGCAGTACGCAAACTGCCATTTCTTTTCCCAATTTCAGGAGTCTTTACAGAGAAATACTGTTTCTTTCACTTGTTGCCCTAGGAAGAGATAACATTGATATAGGTAAGTTTTATAAGTCATTTGAATAAGCATAGATGATGAATGTCTGCAAACTAGTTTTTCAGCTTAAAATAAATAAATAAATATGTAGACTAGGATGAAGCTTTGAGCAGCCAGCTCTAGTGGGAGGTGTCCCTGCCCATGGCAGGGGGTTGGAACTGGATGAGCTTTAAGGTCTCTTCCAACCCAAGTTCTGTGATTCTGTGTGTGCCATTCAATAGGAAGTGCTGAATGAAAAGGGCTTTACAGTTGTTTGCTGCTGATGAGCATACTCCCCATCATTGTGTTTGGGTTGAGGTTTTGAGCAGGGTATACAGGAGTTGCTTTTCTCTTTCTACAGATGCTTTTGACAGAGAGTACAAAATGGCCTATGACCGTCTCACGGCTAGTCAAGTGAAGAATACTCATAATTGTGATAGACCACCAAGTACAGGAGTGATGGAATGCAGAAAGATTTTTGGAGAACCATATCTTTAAATATACTTGGCTAAAGAGGTGATATCTATGATGTATACCTGTGTAAAATAACCACTTCAGTCACAAGGAGCATCTCAGTCTTCAGTGTTCAAGAACGTATGTACGAATGTACTGTGGCAGAAGGCCTTGGAATGATTAGGCCTACCTACAGATGTGGAAATGAACAGAGTGGAAAATGGGCCAAATACTTCCCTGTCCCTTGTCCTTTCTGCAGATCAACATGTGGAAAGGAGGATTCTAAACAAAATCAGTTCTTTCACTTGGGACAACACATTACAGTTCCCTTCTTCAAAATTAACAGGTGGACAGAAACAATGCACTGAAACTAATGTGAGCGAAGTAAATCCTTCAGAATCTATTGTTTACATAGAATATTCATGATGTTATGAAGAGCATACAAAGTTGTATTATACATATTTTAAATTGTTTATAGTAAGTTGATATTTTTTTAATTTTTTTAAATTACTGGAGTGCATTTTAAATGGACTTGCTGCAGAAGCAACACAGTGCTTATTTTTTTTGCAGTACACTGCTATTTATAGTAACTTGTCCAGTTACTTTTTGAAGAGTGATTTGTTTTTAAAGCAGAATAGAACATGTTAACCTTCACCTAGGCAGTACTCTAGATACAGGATTTCTCTCATGCACACGTGGAAAACGTGTTACCACAGCAATCAGGAGGAAGGTATGGTAAACCGTAAAACTCTACTTATGAATACATGGATGTCTCTAAAACACTTCTGTAGAAACCTCCTCTTCCTTGTCTGTTCCCTTCACTCCCTAGTAAAGAGAAAGCATACTGAAGAGTCCTACAGATTACATTATGGAATCAGGCCATCCCACCTGTTGACACTTGTTAATGTGACCTCATTGCAGATGCAATACAAAGCAAATGACAGGCTGCAAGAAGTTCTTCATAATCATGCAGTGTTTGAGTCTTGGTGGATGTGTTTGAAACACACTAAATACAATGCGTATGTAATGCTAATCCAAAGCTTTTAACTCAAGTGCATAAAGCAAACTTGCTACAGGGAATATTTAGGGAATGTAACTTATTGGGGCATATTGTGCATAGTTAAATGTACTTGGAATATTTGGTCTCTGTTTCACAGGCAAACCAACTGTTGGTTTTGTGTCTGTGAAGAAGGACACTGTGTCAGTCCTTGTGCTGGAGTCCTGGCTTTTGACTCATGTTTCTCGTGTTCTAGATGTTTAAAAAAAGTGTTTTGTGCTCTCAGTCATATAGCAACTCCTCACCAGAAGGTAGGCTACAGAGAAAATACCAGAAGTCTTGTATGGAGGTGGGAAAACAGACATTGAATTGTATAAAACACCCTAAACAAATTAAGCCATGCTTTAAAAAATAGCTTTATTTTCAGTAATCTCCATGGTTTTCCAATTCTAATCTTTTAGTTGTTGCTGTTACAGTATTTCTAAGTACTTAGCTGTTACATACATTAGCTTTTGTATTTCAGTCTGCCTAGCAGCAGGTGTTTTTAAAGATCTCTTTAGTTTGCAAGTGTAATAGTACAGCAATATTTAGTTAGGCAGAAAGGAGAGAAACTTTAAAGCTCACATTTACTTTATTAAATGAAACAGCCTGTCAGAGGCTTAAATGAGAAGTAATGCTGCTATGAAGCCCTGTGTAACCTCCTCCCAGACCTCTGTAAAGTAGTAAGAGGATGCTGCCCTAAGGAGAAAGGATTTAGAACTGGCAGAGCTGCAGGTATGTGCTGATGATGATTACAAGATACAGTCTTGTTGGATACAGCTTTCATGGGGTAATACCTCTTCTCTAATTTGCTGCTAATGACGTAGCTGACCTTTATGAAAGTATCCCCCACCCTGAGGTGGACCTAGCAATGCTACACTTACCAACATTTTCCACATTTAATTTATTTTAACGATTTGTGATGCTCCTTTTTGTACTGCCATGCTTGTAAAGTGTTCCTCGTGCATGAAATATAGCTATTTGTTTTCACCCAGGTACATGGTAATAGTGTATCAGTGTAGGGTGGATGCATACATATCCCCTTCATTCTTCTGAGCTATTATGGAAAACACCAGGTTATTTTTTAACATATTCATTGTAAGTACCTGTTAGTGTGCATGTGTGCTCTGCTCTGTACCATAGGTACACTGTATTTACCAAGTAAAAGCTGCATACAGTAGTTGCTGTGCATATAAACTCATTTATGTTTGTGCTGTGTGTAAGGTCGTGCTCCAAGCTCTTTGCAGTTCTGCTCCCCATGTCATTTACCACTTGGGGCAGCCACTGTTTTATAGGACCTTCAAGCCATGAAGGAGGGCAAATGCTTTTTCCAGAGCTGCCATGGTGTGTTAGAGGTACTGAGCTATGAAGTGAGCTTCACACCTCCTACTTGAGTCTGACAGAAGCGATGGAGCCTGCTCTCTAACCACCCCTCACTTACTAGGGCATAACACTGCAACTGTGTGTGCTAGCACAGGAATAGATGCAACACTTGTAATACGTGGCCCACTTTCTGCATTCTAGTCCCAGCTTCATTGTAAGTACTTCCAACTGCCTTCAGACTTATAAAGCAAATGAGTTTGTCACTTCATTCAAATATCAAGTCCTGCCAGTGTTATCAGAAGAGTATATATTGTACCATGAGAAGGATTCTATATGCATCCTTCAGATAAACAATCATACTGTGTCCTTGCATCCTCAGTGGTGCTCTTGAGACACTGATGATGTTTATTTGGGTGTGCTTTTAAATTACTATATCACGTAGTAATTCATCAAGTGACATCACTATACTTAGTGAATTGTTTTATGAAGTCTGTGGCAAGTCAGTCCACTGTAGAAATACTGTAATGAAATATAGTTGGAATAGGGGTTAAGTGGGAAATTTTCCTCATTTGAGTCATAATGTTCAAAATGTGGGTCCTGAGGTGGATAATTTTTAAGCATCAGAGAATTCAATGTAGAAACAGTTTTCAACTCTCACTGTCCTTTATTAGAGAAGCGATTTGACTATATTTTCCAATACCACAAAGATGGATAAATAAAATATTTGAGACATATTTTCAATTTAAAATTTTGTATGAACTGAATTTTCTCCTTTTGTGTACTAAATAATGCTTATGTCAAAACCAACCTGAAACAAAGGTTTTACATTTGCAGTGCAATATATATTTTGCTTTACTTATGGTTCCACTGGAATAATTATTGGAGATGAAATGCTGAAATGTGAATAGAAGTTGTGCTGTTTCTCTGACACTGCTAAACTGTTTCCCATTTTGAGAAGGTTTGCTGTTGGTACAGTTACAACCTGATGAATTCAGATTCTGCTGGTGAATTACATGATTTGTACCCCAAGAAAGAGAAAATTCCTGCATGTAAAATCTTTGTAAAACCAATGGGAGATGCAGATAGTAATGAGAGGGGTATTTCTGGATGATAACTCACTGGGATTTAAAAATGGTACTTTGCTAGTCTGCAAGCAGCACTTTTTAAATGAAAGGTTGTAGATTTGTAAATATGTAATGTTTAAATTTTATTTACCAAAACCCAGTATGTTGGATGTTTGCTTTGGTTTGTAGTTCCTTTAAAATATGCAAAGTCAGTGTTCACAATGTCAAGGGGTTGTTTTTTTTTTTTTTTTTTTTCCTGTCTCATCCAAAAAAGAAGTTTTACAGTGAGTCAATAAAAAGCTGAAAATCTTTCTGGTTATTTTCATTAACATTTTATTAGATGGAATAGAAGGACAGAAATCTCTGCAACTCTTAACTACATTGTTTGCTCACATGAGGCATCGTTAACAATAAACCCATGAGGTTTGTTGGTAGTTGATGTCAGTGGCATTTTTTCATAGTGGTTATGTAGAAGTCAGTGCTAACAACAAGAATTAGCTCTGGATACAATAATCTGTGCATTTCAGAGATTAGTGTCAAGATGAAGACAAAATTCAAGCAGATCAGCTGCTGGTCGTAGTATTTCTGATTCCTGGATTTAGTTTTTGTTAGTGGTAACGTTCTAACCCCAGATCCGCTTAATCTTGTTACAGGAAGATGTAAATCCCGATGACATCACACCTGTACTGGTGGCACTTAGAGTGAGTTTCAGGGATTATATTGCAAGATCAGGTACAGTTTTTAACAGGAGCCATGTGGACAGCTTTCAGGATTGCTCTGCAGCTCTCATCCTGTGTTCTGCATGCAGAAATAACTTACTGCTTTGCTTTCTCCTTGAAAACCTTCGTATTGCATTACCCGCAGTCTGAAGAAGGCCAGGAAAAAAGCATTTCCTCTAAAGTGCATCATGTTCTGCATACATTTTCCTGGAGGTATGTGTAGAGTACCAGCTGCGGATGCTCTATAGCGGCATTCACTGAAAGGATGAAAACTATCTCTGAGTAGGGCAATCATAGTAAACTAGTTGCAGCACAGACCTTGGGGACGGGAATACTTCTGTGCTGAGTAAATATTCAGTGCTGAAAATTGCTTCCATTAACTTGAGGGAATTGCCCTTCATGCATCTGTTCCATGCCAGCCTTTCTATAACTGCCTAAACTTGTATGTTGTTTGATATTGGTTAGTCCATTATCTGACCTTTTCTGATCCTAAGGAAAAATAGCGGAGGCTGACAAACCACTTGAGGTTTTGGGGCTTTTTTAGTATATTAAAGATGCTTTATTTTCAGTAAGTTTGTTATAATTCTGGCTGCTTTTTTTCAGTAGAACAATTGCTACTTTAAACCCCTTTTGATTTTGATGTATGCTTACAGACATTCTGCAGCGTCCAAATGTCACACAGATACCGGGCAGGATATTATCTTGTCTTCTAACATCACACTGATGATCAAAAACACAAAGTAAAGAGCAAACATGGTGAGCCCCAGCAGTTTGTTCATTTTCCATTTACATGCAGCGATTGAGATAATCACAAAGAGGAGCATGAGAAAAAGGAGAACAATTGCACAAAACAAACCATTGCTACTGACTGCAACTGGATCGAGTTCATTGAAGATAGAGTAAAGGAACCAAGGAACTGGCAAACTGCAAGTAAAGGAAAAGTAATTGAAATAAATGTTTTAAGGCAGTTCATTTTCTGCACCATAACAAAGCAATTTTCCCAGACTGTTAGAGGGGAAAAAATGCATGATTGCATTCAGTGAACTCAGCCTAAATCTAAAACTGATGTTGTTCATGTCAAAAACTGCATTTGGATAATACTTGAGCCATCATAATGCAATCCAGGAACGGAAAAGGGGTTTTAAAGTAATACGTATGACTTGAGTGTCTCAGCATGCCATAATAAGGATGTCCTGATGCTGTATTGATAGAAAGTACAGGCACAGATACTGAGCTTTGATTGCACAGGATCTCTGAGTGACTAGGTAGGGATCCTGTCTGTAAATCTTTGGTATTAGCCAAAGACTTGTTTTTTCAAGACAAAAATGCCGTAATTTTCTGTAGATTCAGAATTAGGAGATGATGGACTAAGTTACAAAAGTCTGTCTTTCCTGGTTGGGTTGGGTTTCTAAACAAACCATTGACTTATTGCTCAGCTGCCCTTCATTTAATTACAGCTAAAGTGAAATTAAGAGCATGTTTGGACTAAAAGCAGCCAGCTCTCTATTTCAGAAGAAATAGGGTATCTTTCAACATTTAATTAATACTCACCCAACAGTGATATCAAAGATATTGCTGCCTACAGAGCTCGAGACCGCCATGTCACCTAAGCCTTTCCGAGCAACGATGACACTGGTGATAAGGTCGGGGATGGATGTTCCTGCTGCCAGTATGGTTAACCCCATAATTTCCTCTGATATCCCAATTGTTTCACCAACCTAATAAACACAGAGAATTGGTTAAGGCTGTTTGCTTTGAAACATGGAATTTAATTGCTCTGTCCATTCTTTTGAGGCTTTATGCTGAATTTGAGCCAAACTATCCTGAATCCCCTTAAACATGGTCACACTTTTCTGCTTTGTGGATTAAAAAGTTAGATTTCACAGTGTATGTTGATCTTGGGTTTGCTCTAAAAGCTGGACCACTGGGCCTGTGATCAGTGTTGCCAAGACTAAGAAAGGTCAAGTCAGCTGCAGCACAACTCTTCTGTCCCAAGTTCACCTCTTTGGATGTCTTCCACCTTTCCCTCTCCAAATTTAGCAGCAGCTCTGTATGATCCAAGAGCTTTGGGAAATGTCAGTCTTTGGATTTATGGCATGATCAACTGTGCTGTGAATGTGCAATATATCACTAAATACAAATTGTGGGTCTGATTCGACAAGATGCAAGTCTTATTTCCCAGAATACCAGGTGAACATCAAGGCACTGGGAGTTAACATTTAGCAGCTTCCAGAATCAGAACCTGTATATTCCTAGAATTTTAATTAGGTGAGGGGTAATTATGTTCAGCACAGAAGCATTCATCAATGAAAAGGCAGTATTAAGATAAATCTTGATGGCAGTTTTCCTTTCACTGATGCACAGATTCCTTTGAAAGCTCTTGAAAAAGAAAACTCTTTGTCAAATTGAATGCAATTGAGAATTCCCTTCTGGGTTCTAAACAAACCCTTTTGGGTTCTAAACAAACCAAAGTTTCTACTGTGGTGATGGATGAGTGCAGCTGTAATTCCTCAGATAAAATGCCACAGTGATGCTGTTCCTTCTCCCTCCATCTACTTGTTCTGAAATAGTCTTGTTTGCAGAGAGAAAATAAAGCCCTCACCTGGTGAGCCCACCACACCATGAGGTAAGAGAATATAGCAATCCAGAGGATGGATCCAAAAAACGTGATGACAAAGAATTTTTTGGAGTCCTGTTAAAATCAAGTTTGAAAACAAAAACACAGAAAAGTTTCAGGAAAATGTAACAACCCCAAGTGGAAATATTCACCTGAAACCCTTCACTGTAATCAATCGCTTTAATGTGGACCCTGGTCTCTCTAATTGTATTTGGATTTGTCAGCTTCATTAGGTGACCAGTAGTTGCTGGTCTTGTGGCTGATATGCTGCAGCCAGGGCTCCTGTCCCGCTCCCTGCAGCATTGACAGTACTTCAAGTATGCAAGAACTCTAAACATGGCAAAATAGAACTGGGGACACTTCTCAAGCAGAAATCTACAGCTCAGTTAATGAATGCAGTAGCAGAAGGAAGATAGATGCTTACTGGGTTTCTAACATCAGGCAGGGTGCTCCAGAGAGGAAAGACAATGGGAAAGAGGAAAAGGTAAATGGCTTGCTTTTTCCTAGTTGCTGGCCATTCAAGAGATAATGGCTCCTCATTTTCTTCATTATCTGAGCTGTCATCACTGTCTTCATCACTGTCAGAGCTGCTGTCTTCTGAGGTGTCACTGTCTGAGGAGGGCTGTAGATTGGGGAGAAAAGAGCCAGTGTGTTTTCACACTCACAAGGAGCTGCACAGCGTTTATTCACCATGGTCTTGCCTTGGTAGAGGTCATGTTTGTAACATGGCTGAGGGCAGTCACAACCCACATCTTGCTGTTGTGGACAAAATCCAGGCATAGCCCATCTCAGTGCCTGTGTATTATGTTAACTAGTTTGCATCTGTTAACTAGTACCAACTTTTACATGGTGTTTTGACTCAAAAGAAGCACTGTCTGTCCTTGAGAAACCTTTCCTCATCAGAACAGGTGAATTACATCTATTGAAAGGGGTTTGGGAAACAAAATAGAAATGTGTACTGGTGAACACAGGACAGGCAGCTACTTCCCTACTATCTTCCCATATGCTGGAGTACTCCTGTAACCTCAGAAGAGTCATTTGAGGAGAAGATACTAGACAGTTTCAGTCAGTGTCATGTTTTGGACCTGATTTGTGTCTGGAAGATGAAATGTTTCAGCTAGGACATTAATATATCTCATTGCTACATACAGCCTATTTTTAGTTGTCAGTTATGGGAAACAAGTTGGGTCCTATCTCAAAAGCCCTAGAGAGGGAAGACGGAAAGGACATGTGACATTTGGTCTGGACTGAGCTCTTACTGCCTGTAATACTTAGTTCAATACCTGGGCATCTTGTGGTGCATCTGCCTTCTGTTTGTCTTTGCCGGCTTCAGAGTTGCTGGCAGGAGTTACCTGAACTTTGCTTGGTGCTGCCTTTTCCTCTTCTCCTAAAAGTGATAAGAAGGAATACTGGTTTCAGTCACCTTAGTCTCCTGTGGTCACTGTGCCACTTCATGTTAAACCCAGTATGATTGCTTAGGTTTGCTGTTTGTCCTCTCTGTCTACTGTGGATTACTAAAAGCTGGGCAGAATCTGGCCCACCTGTTGTAGAATGATACCTTGATGCTTCCATGACCTATCTGAAACTGCTGTAAGGGGCATGTTCGTAACACCAGGGAAATGATAATTATCTGATCTACAACTGACTGGTGTTTCTTGTTTCATTCTGGATTCTGGAGATCTTATTAAAGCCATCCTTAAAAGCCAGAGAGGATATAAAGCTTTGCTTTTCCTTTATTTGCTTGTAGAGCATGGTGTTCTCCAGGGAGCTGATATTCTTCAAGGCTTCTGAGAAATGACTCCCATGTGCTGCCAGACTTTAATCCCTAATCATTTGGTAGGTATTCAAACACAAATAGAGAAGTGCTGACACATACAAGGAAATAACTGCAATGTCCTCTGTGCTGTTCCTGTGTAACCCACATAGCCAAGAGGAACACAGAAATGAGTAAGTAAATAGCTGCTTTTCAAACTGGTAACCTGTCACAAGTGGGGTCCCTCAGAGATTGATATTGGGCCCAATGTTGCTCAATGTCTTCATAAGTGATCTGGATCAAGTGTGCTCTGATAAAGTTTGCTGATGACACCAAGTGGACACTTTGGAAGGGAGAAGCACACTGCAGGATCATCTGGACAAGCCGGAAGAGTGGGCTGACAGGAACAAGTGTAAGGTTTTGCACCTGGGAAAACACAATCCAGGAGTGCAGCACAGGCTGGGGAGAAGCTCTATGGAAAGGGACCTGGCAGTCCTGGTGGCACAAGCTTCATAGGAGTGAACAGTGTGCTGCTGTGGCAAAGAAAGCCAACAGGATGCTAGGGAACATGAATAAGGGTATCACTAGCAGAGAGAAAGATGTCATTGTCCCACTCTACTTGGTGCTTGTCAGGCCACACCTGGAATTCTGGATTAAGTTTTGGTCCCTGCTATACAAAAAAGATGTGGACAGGCTGGAGAGTGAGCCTGGCTTTTCTCCTTGGAACAGTCTTCCATGTCTTCTGCAAGTGTGCCAAACTTCCAAGGTAAAATGAAGGTACTTTGTTTAACAAACACCTCATTTGCAGGGTGTACCAAAGATCAGTAGCACCCAATGCAACCAAAACCTTTAATGGCCTTATTTCCCCTCTTCCACCCTTCTGGTGGCAATTTACACTATATCCTTGTAGCACTTTGTGTTTGGATGCTGTCTCACTAACTGCTCCTAGACTCCAGGGGGGATGGCTTTTATTGCCCACTGTTAGCACACATTGATTGATTTCTGCCGCATTATTATAGCAGCCATCTGTGATCAGTAATAACAGAAGATATGTGTTAAACCATCGTGTTTCTTTGCCAGCCCTTGGGTGCTGAGTGCTGGGAAGGTGGTGGACTGCAGCATAAAACAAGGCAAACAGCACTAACTCTTCTTGCACTCACCTTCTGGTTTTGATCCTTCTCCTACTTTGGCCTTGGCTATGTTGCTCAGGATGTCAACCCTGTCTTTAAATTTTGCTGTGGATGAGAAGGATGCATTCATCAGCAGCTGCCAGCTATGCAAACCCCTTTTGCCTGCCTCTCCCAGCACACACACGCTCTCTCCCCTTTCCTCTTGCATGGATTGCAGTCAGCACTACCTTGTGAGTTGTTCTGGCTGTGGCCCTAGGCCTTGGCTGCTGCTAGTTGATCAAGCTGTTATACTTAAATGCTTAGTACTATGGCAATTATGCAAGCAATTTCACACATAACCAATACTTTGCAATTTAAAAGAAAATCTAGAGGGAAGAGAACTCCTTTCCAGGGGATATCTGTACTTCATAAGAAGCAAATGTAGGAAGAACAGGGGAGGAGTTTCAATGCAATATCATTTTGTTCCCAAAGGACTGTTGATTTCTTTTCAGGCTAGATTATATACAACCTAAAAATGACACCTTCCTTCTGCCACGTGGCTGCTGAAGAGGCTTTACTGTGCTCTTGCAGCCTGGTGACCTGATGGTAAGGAAAGATAAAAACCTTTAATGTTCCAGTTATGTGGAAAATGATTGATTTCTCTAAGGAAGCACGAATGCCTCCTCTGCTGGAGTTGATCTAAATTCCTGGGGTCCAGGTTCAACATGGCCCAGGCTACCCAAGAGATCATCTTCACCAGTGCAGTGTCCAGTACTGTGTTTTTGGGACTACTGAGGATTTATCCCACTGTAAACCATGCTCTGCTCAGCTGAGCTGCTTTATTATTGCGTGTCTCCATAGCTAGGTGTTGTGCTCAAATATCATAACTCCTATTGAAAGTGAGCAAGTTATTGGCTCAAGGAAAAGCCTTATTTTGCTCTAATCTATATCCTCTGAGCTGCCTACCCAACAACTAAGCAGACGGTTACAGGTTTTGCACATAGTAGCCACAAGAAATTGGCTGTGCCTTGCTTGGCTTGGGCTGTAAATTAACCTTCTTTGACAGTTTCATCACACCGGTTTAATCTACTGTACTGCTGCCCATGCTGTGGATTCCCCAGCATTGGATGATTTTAAGATTCAGCTGGACAAAGTGCTAGGACATCTAGTCCAGGTCATGCTTTGCCTAGAAAGACTGGACCAGATGCTCCTTGACATCTCTTCCAAATTGAGATTCTACGATTCTGTGAGCTCTTCTCCTTTTGAAAGGCTGCTTGTGACTAAAGAGCCTGGACTCTCCCATGCTCCTTGCCAGTACTGAAGCCTACCAGAAGGGATGTAAAGCACTTTGCTTTATTCCTCCTCTACTGATGCTAAGCACAAGCATACTCATCAGTGCAGGGCAATGAAGAGGTGACCTTTTGCTCTTAGTCTCCTCTAACCACTGGGCAATGCATCTCTCTGTTCAGCTTTTCCCAGAAGCTGTTACAAAAGCTTCTGTCAGCAGGGTCAGGGCGGTCAGGCTCAGGCTGAAAGAGATTAAGCAGATTCGAGCTCCTGGCTTGCTGCCCTCCTCACCTAGGCTCTGAGCGCCAACCCAAGAAGAGCCTCTGAGCATCTCTCTGTCGGGATAAACAGATTAGGTCCAGGCCACTATCCAGTTCTCATGAGATCAGCCTGACTTAAAAAGGTGTTAATTCCTCTGACACACAACTCATGCAGGATGGGCTGAGACTGGAGGAGTTGCTGGCTATAAGCTGGCCAGATCTGCAGGTCAGCATTGGGAGGAAGGAGATCTGTCAACTCAGTCCTTGCTAGTGCTGGGGATTAGCTGGGCAGGGCAGCTGGCACTCTGCAGCCCCATGGGCTCAGTCCTCACCCAGGGGTGCAGTCCCCAGGGCATTCACTGCTGGTGAGCCCATCAGGCAGGAGATGTCTGTGTCCAGGGGCCTTGAGATGCTCTTCAGGAAGATTCTAGTCCTATGGATTGATAGCATCTAGGCTGGACTGAAGGTGGCAGCTGAGCTTTTAACTTGAGTATGGCTCTTATGTTTGTTTAATTCTTTGGCTCTAATATCGAATCCTACAGCACTAACTTACGACATGAACAGCAGGAAGGATTTTTTTCCTTTAAAATTTGGCATGAACCCGGAGGATTGGGAGATTCTACTGTTTCAAAGTGGAAGTATATATATATATATATATATAATCTCATTATTCCTTTTTCCCATTTGTATCATGAGTCTCTTCAAGCATGTGATTGAATGCTAATGAAGCAAGGAGAAACTGTAGCTGCCCTCAGTTCCCAGCTCTATGCCTGCACCACTGACGGCTGCTCTTTTCTGGTCTGATTTCCAGAATCATTAGCTTGTGAACTGGAGTGTGCTGAGGGTGGACAGCTCTGACATCCCTGCTGCTGGAGCCTTTTTCTTCATTCAGAAGTAAAATTAGGCTTTTGTCTTCTTCCCTCTGTGATTACAGTTTAAAAAGTAACCCAGGAGTAAGACCGGAGGATCAGAAGTGAGAGAGTTCCGCAGTCTTTCCAAGATCCTTGCTCCCTTTAATTCCCCAACAGTTCCCTCTGGTGTCTAACTGAAGATCTTGAAAAGATCTCGTGCTCAGCTCCTACACCCTTCCAGAGACAGTGCAGAAAAGCCCAAAGTTACGAGAAACTTCTCATTTGAAAAGAAAAGCTTCTCAAAAATATCATTCAGGACGCAGTGTGTTAGAACCGCTAAAGTAAAACCCCTCATCCCCTGCAGAGAGAGGCTGAAGTGTTAATGACCCCTTCCTCATACAAAAAGCAAAAAAGCAAACACTCTGATCTTAATCCATTCTTCAGAGGAGAAATTTTGCTTCCCCCAAGGGGTGTTGCATTAGCAACAAAGTTTGTATTTCAGACGTCTGTATTTCTAACCCCTGCCTCTGGAAGCTGGTTGTGCAGGCTGAGGGCTGGCTGCTTTTCCACGTTTCGTACCCTTGCTGCCCTGAGACGGTTTCTCTGCTGCCCAAATGAAGTGCAACTGCAGCAGAGAGAAGGAAACCCTACAGGGAACCTAATTTCAGTGGGATAAGTTAGGAACTGCTGAGCAATAGTTGGCAACCTTTTCCTTTTGTAGAGTGTTCTTTGCCACAGCCTCTAAGCGCTGATGCTACGGTCACTGCCAAGAGGGAACAAGGACCCTTGGGGAAAGATCAATTGACTTGGGATCATCTTTTATGTTGCAACCTAATTACAGAAATGTGTCTGGTACAGACAGTGCAGCACAAGCTGCAAACAGAAGGACTTTGCTGGTGTTCAGTGGAACGAGGCACCCAACTGCACTGAGAGCACCAAATGGCTGCAGTGCTTTTAACACAAAGGCTGAGCTTGCAGCCCTGATATGCCTTGGTGGGTTCAAATCTTTTTCAGTCATCCTGGGCAAGTCACTTCATTTTTATGGCCAAGATCCTCAAGGAATTTGGGTTTCTCAATCTATTCATAACTGATTCCTTTTCTCCCGATTTCCTTTTCTTTAGGTATGAATTTATCAGGGTAAGGTAAGGTCGTCTACAAGATACACAGGACTCTGGCTCCTTCATTTTGAGTGCTGTGCTGTTGTAGCATCAGTAACTTTCTTTATCATTATCTTTTCTAAGGAGCTGTCTCTGTTCTAGCAGCGTTGACTGGAACAGGCATGTACCTGGGGCAGAGGCTTTGCCCTTATCTCAGTGGTATTGTTATAGTAATGGGTGTAAAAAATAACATTTTTGGAGAGACTGCAGCCCATCTTTGCACTCTGTTGTATTAGACTTGCTTAAGTACATATGGTCACACTCCCATCTAGTGGCTGCCGCATATAGAGACTAACTCAAGGTCTGCCTGGCTGAAAGGAAAGGGCAAGTTGTCTTTTAGAGAAGCTCCAAACTTCCCCTCCAGCCCCGTTTATCCGTTATTCATAAGTCGTAGTACTGACAGCCTCTTCAGCAAGGCCAGTGACTTACAACTGCCTTGCAACCCCCAGCAGAAGCAAGGGCAGTGGAGCAAACCCTGATGATCTGAGGCTTGTTAGGCAGCTGTTAGTAATGTGGTGGATGCCTTCACTAAAATCTGTCAAAGCAGGCGCTTATCTCTCTCTCTGTCCTTATCAAGCCTCCTTTGTTCCTCCATCAGTTTGTGCAGCTGGGATTTTGATCTGAAGAGTCCTTTTTGTAACCTCTATGATAGACACCAGAGGTGTTGATCTGCTTAGCTTCAATCTCTCTTTGAATGGACAAGGGATAATCTCTTTAGAACAAGTAGGGCAGTGAAGGGGCAGGGCATGTGCTGAGCTAGGGAAGAACAATCTAAAACACCAAGCTTTTTTTAATGTGCTCCATCATTTGTTGGAAAATGAACTTCCCCACTGTGTTTGGTTTAAAGGTGATACAACACAGCACGTTAAAAGTTTGTGTACAAAGACGCTGCTTCTGTCTGGAGATGTGGCTTCTCTGCTCCCTGGCCAGTTTAAAAGGAGATACCTTAGTCCTGAGCTGATCAGCCCTTGGCCCATTGCCTGCAAAGTGCTTTGGGTACAGTTTACCATGGTAGTGACGACACCACAGTACTGCAGGTGGGCTTTTGGAAGTGTTCAGTGTCGGTCTAAATCACCTATAGACTGGCGTAACCATCATAATTGGAACTCATTGTGTGTTTTAGATCTCAGCTGGGATTTTAACCACTGTCAATGACAATTCGAGGGTTTTAACTTCTATTTCCTCTTGTGCAGGTTTATGCCTTGTGAAGGGCTGCGTGCACAGCAGGGGAGGTGTGTAGGTAATAAGCTCACCCTGCGTTCATTTTCCTGTTGTAAATGAGACTGATACAGGTTGAGCAGCTCTTTCTCACAAATGCAGTCAGCATTGAATGCTGCTGTTTCTAAGGTGGGGGTGAGGGCTGAGCTAAGAAGAGGAAGGAAGATGTGACATGCTCTGAGATGGAGTTCGCCCCTGCTGTCAGAGACAGCAGAAGATGAGGGATTGCAGTGATTGCCACTGCTTGCAGGGACCCCAGTAACAACTGCTCCACATGCCCTCACCCCCCTTCAAGCAGCAGCTGCCACCACAGCAGTAATCAGTTTTGCACAGGTAAATTAGGTACGGCAGGGCCAAAATGTGAGCAGTTTGTCCTTGCTAGCCATGCAATCAGAAGGGGTATGTCCCACTGCTGCAGAGCTCACCCCTATAACATTGTCATACTCAGAGCTGCATTTTGGGACGAGTTGCTGATGCCCAACACCCTGAGATACAAAGGCTGTATTCCCAGTTAAACTGCTCTGCACTCAGGGCTGCAAACCCAAGTCCCTCAGATGTGGAGCATTCACTCACCGTCTGTCAGGGGGTCCAGGGTGTGGATCATGAGTTGGAAGACGGTGCTGCGCATTTGAGTGTTGTGTAGGGAGGCTGAGCTGCTGCCTCGCTGTAAGGCTGATCCAGGCTATGGAAAGGTACAATGCAGCAGTCAATAGCAGTTTCTTCCTCAAAACATCTCCATTGTTGGTTTGCTTCTGCCCTGGGGATGCATTTATATGGAGGCTGATCTCCACAACCCAAGGAGCAACCTCTACATTGCAGTTCACACGATGGCTGTCAGTACTAGCCATTCACAGCAAGAGACATGAGATAGCAGGTCAACTTGTCCTTAGAGAAAGGCTCTACAGAGGACCAACCCTCTCTCAGTCTTTTCTCCCAAGCAATAGGACAAGAGGAAATGGCTTCAAGTTGTGCCATGGAAGGCTTCGATTGGATATGGGGAAAAAATTCTTTCCCAAAAGCGTTGTCAAGCATTGGCACAGGCTGCCCAGGGCAGTGCTGGAGTCACCATCCCTGGAGGGATTTGAAAGACGTGTAGACGTGGCACTTTGGGGCATGGTTTAGTGGGGGACTTGGCACTGCCAGCTTAATGGGTGGACTTGATCTTAAAGGTCTTTTCCAAACTGAACAGTTCTATGAGTCTATGAAATGCAATGGGCTCACACAGACTCAATACAATGTTATTATAATCAAAGCATGCAATGCTTTTAGTCATAACTTGTCATTAACTGTAGATTTATATGCTGCTACAAGATAATGCTACAGTCATGTCAGGTGTCCTTGAAAGCTATGGTGCTCTGTTCTTACACCAGAGTCCTAATGAGCTTTTGACTGAATGTTAATTAGTACAGGTATGTTAAGTGCATAGAGGACCAAGAAGCATCCGTATGAGGAAGCTGTTACATTGCATACATCTGCAGCCACTACATCAGGCCTCTCCAAGCAACAGCTGGCCAGCCATGAAGAAGACAAAGAGTCAGCAAATTAACCAGCAGCAGAGGAATGAGCTCATCAGTCTTTGCTGTGGGGAAGGACAGACCCTACCAACCTCTGCTTTGGGAGCCCAGGCGGAAAATTGGCCATGAAACCAGGTAAGAATGGCTCTGAATTTCTCTATTCTTGTTTAAAGCACTGAATGCATAGCACTCACCTGACAATAGCTACTCAAATCCACTTGGAAAGCCTGACTGTCTCTTAATCTTTATAAAAATTCCTTTGAGGACACAACTCATCCAGGTGTCCTTTTACATAAGCTGTGGATATTGTGCCAAGCATGGCTGGTTCTTTGCACAAAGTAGGCTTTGGTCCAGATTTCTCGACACAGAAGTTGACACCTTTATTCACAGCCTAACTTGGGGAGGGGTTCAGAATACAATGACTTCAGATCATAGAAGAGAATAGTTAGGGTTGGAAAGGACCCCAAGATCATCCAGTTCCAACCCCCCTGCCAGGGGCAGGGACACCTCCCACTAAACCATGCCACCCAAGGCTATGTCCAATCCAGCCTTGAACACCGCCAGCAATGGAGCATTCACACCTTCCCTGGGCAACCCATTCCAGTGCCTCACCACCCTTACAGTAAAGGATTTCTTCCTCATATCCAATCTAAACTTCCCCTGTTTAAGTTTGAACCAGTTGCCCCTTGTCCTCTCTCTACAGTTCCTCATGAAGAGTCCCTCCCCAGCATCCCTATAGGCCCCCTTCAGGTACTGGAAGGCTGCTCTGAGGTCTCCACGCAGCCTTCGCTTCTCCAGGCTGAACAGCCCCAACTTTCTCATCCTGTCTTCATACAGGAGGTGCTCCAGTCCCCTGATCATCCTCGTGGCCCTCCTCTGGACTTGTTCCAACAGTTCCATGTCCTTTTTATGTTGAGGACACCAGAACTGCACACAATACTCCAAGTGAGGTCTCACGAGAGCAGAGTAGAGGGGCAGGATCACCTCCCTCGACCTGCTGGTCACACTCCTTTTGATGCAGCCCAGGATACGGTTGGCTTTCTGGGCTGTGAGCGCACACTGCTGGCTCATGTTCATTTTTTCATCAACCAACACCCCCAAGTCCTTCTCTGCAGGGCTGCTCTGAATCTCTTCTCTGCCCAACCTGTAGCTGTGCCTGGGGTTGTTCCGACTCGGGTGTAGGACCTTGCACTTGGCATGGTTAAACTTCCTCAGGTTGGCATCAGCCCACCTCACAAGTGTGTCAAGGTCCCTCTGGATGGCATTCCTTCCCTCCAACGTATCAACTGAACCACACAGTTTGGTGTCATTGGCAAACTTGCTGAGGGCGCACTCAATCCCACTGTCCATGTCACCGACAAAGATGTTGAACAAGATCGGTCCCAACACCGATCCCTGAGGGACACCACTCGTTATTGGTCTCCAGCTGGACATTGAGCCATTGAGCACAACTCTTTGCATGCGGCCATCCAGCCAGTTCTTTATCCCTGCAAAGCTGCTCAGAACCTACCTGCAGCCTTCTCCCATCTGCTGGCTTCTTTGCTTCATCATCTGCAACTGCCCCAGTGCTTTTCTGTATGCAAGCAAGAACAAAAGCAACTGAACACCATAATTGCTTCACCTGCTTTTTGAGGATCTAATAACAGTTCTTCAGGCTACTGTCTGTGAGAAAGTGGGACAGCTAATACACATGACAAGCTGCAGATGGTGATACCATCAGCAACCCAGCAACACACCTCACTTGAGAAAGGGCAAAGAGCATTTCCTCCAGCACCTCTCATCTGCAAGAGGCTTGGACAGTGCCTCTTACCAAAAGCCTTTTTCCCCCCTGTTTAACACAGAATTATCCAGTCTTGTTCCCGGACTAAGAATGTGTTCCTGCAAGTGTTTTTTTGGAAACTCCTTTACAATAACCCAGTAAGCAAAATCCCACGTCTTTGACAGTAGATAGGTAACCAGTATCTTTAGTAAATGCAATGGTAGAACTCCCTTTCAGTTCCATTCTCTAGTTCCTTAACTCTCTGCTATCTAGATTGCATTTCCCTCATTTTATAACCATAATTATTGACCAGTACCTGTATTCTGAGGTTTTGTTTGAATATGCACTTTGTGAAGGAGATGCAGTTTCTCTGTGGTTTAAGCTAGAACGAATTATTTCCAACTTGCCCTCTGAACAATAAGGACACCAACCTTCCGTATATGCTCTGCTGTTGCTGCCTGCACAGCATTTAACTTCTTGCTCAGCTCCTGCTTTACCCATTGCTCTAGGTGCACGTTGTGTTTCATAGCGAATACATATGTGGCATAGGCAGTCAGTAAAAGGAGGCTTTCCCACCAATCAATGACACTGTCTAGGAAAAACAGGATGAGCATCATTAAGTCTACAATGTAGAATGAGATGTCTCTAAATAAGGGCCACCATGTCAGGTGGAGTATCTCCCTTGAGAAGAGGGCACAGGTGCCAATGACAAAGAGGATATTAAACACTGCTGAGCCCACAATGGTACCGATGCCAACGTTGCTGTGTGAGATGAAGACGCCTATGAGGGAGGTGAAGAGTTCTGGTGCTGATCCACCTGCTGCCATGAAGGTGGCTCCAGCCACATCTTCAGAGATCTGCAACTTCTCTGTGATCACTCCCAAAGCAGGGACAAAATACTCATCGCACACAATGGCCAAGGCCACAAATACATACATCATGCCAAAGATGTGAAGTACAACCCACCCTTGCCTGCGTTCTTCCACACTGAACAGGTCCTGGGGATATTCTCCTTTGGACTCGTATGGTGGCTTTTCATCTGGGTAGTTTCCACTGCCATTGTCTTGCTGTGGTGTTGTACCCACTGGTGTAGTGATGGGCACAGTCGGCTCAGAATCCACATATACACAGTGCCTTATTTTGGGTGCTGCTGTGACATTGCCTGTTACAGCAGTCCTGTTGCTGGTGATGCCCCTAGAGGTCACTTTGACAGGGTCCATCGGTTGGGGTGCTAAGTGTGGGGCTGGAATAGCAGAGGGGCTGAACTGGAGTTGATAGAGTGAAAGGATCAACACCATGGCAAGCAAGAAAATGATTCGGTTCCGCTGTAGCCGCCGCCTCCTTGGTAAATGCATTTCCTAAAGGTTCAAAAATCAGAGTCGTGTCCAGAAGCCCCTGAAGACTTCTCTCAATCAGCAGTTTGCACTTATATCCACCATTGCTGTTTCTAGCCGATCTTAAGCATCAAGAGTGAAACTGTGTGACACAAGACGTGGAATCCTGCAAAAGAAAATCTGGTGTAAAAAAGATAAGTACTGCAACTTCCTCCCATATGAGTAACGTTACTTCACTGGCAAATTGACTTAAATGAGGCAGGTCTAGATTCAGGTTTCAGTCTGGGTTTTTAGCACTGTAGGCTATGCTGATTTATAATCAAAGGCTTGGCTTAATAGAGAGGAGTTGGTCGAGTCCTGCCTGAGCTGAATTCTGATTCCACTTCATGCCTACATCCAGGAGCTACTTTGTGGTTTTACTTCAGGTGTTATTCTGTAATGTTAACAACTGGATCAATGTTCTGCAGGTGGAGAGGCTTCTGTCCGGGAACCTACTTTAAAGTGCTAGTAAAGATGATGCTCTGAAGACAAGACTATGCTGTTAAAACCTCCCACCTAACAGACCAGCTATTCACCTAAATAATCTCAACAGGAGGATGAAAACTGCTCGATATTCCCAGCTGTGCTGCTCTGTGGCTCTCCAGCTTTGCACTCCCACAGAATACCAGCCAAGCAGTGGTGAGCTATTTGCTTTTAGTTTGAGAAGAGCATGAGGAAGATTTGGTTCTAGTAAAACTGAGGATTTGTTTCTATGACTACATCGTTTCAAGCCTTTCTGTAGAAATCAGAGCTGGCAAAGTGGAAATGTAATCATACCTTTTATTAGGGGATAATTAGCATATCTTGCATAATTGTTTGAATAGCATGTAGAAAGGGAGAGAAATTGTAAACGCCAGAGTGACAGAGCCTGCAGCTGTGGCAGTATGGAGACAGTGATTTGGGGCTGGAGAGAATATACCCTTTAGCACGGTTTGAATATTATACCTATTATAGAATATCACTCTTTGTGGATTATTTTTTTCCCCTGAGTGGGAATGTTCCATTATTCTTACGGTGAATGTGAATCACAGTCTTGTAAGCCATTCTCAGATAAGCTCTTCATGCAAGTTAGCACACACTTACCCTCTTGCATAACACCCAGTGAAGTAATCAGCCTAAATTTCTTGCAAGACAGGCATTATTATCTTCTTTTATATAGTTGGGAGGATCACTAAGACAACAGTAATAGAGGGTCATGGGAGTACCTAGATAAATAGATGATATAAGCTTTGCTTTTCATATGTAAAAAGAACATAAATATGCATATGGCAGAACTGCATAATGTGTATAACAAATTGCATGGTATTAGAAAATTGCCCTTTCTAACAAAGAGGAGAGTAAAAAGAATTACACAGAACAGAAGACGTATGCACAAACTCCTATCTAAACACTGGTTTTACTTCTCTCCAAAACGATCTGCTTAAAAGTCCTTTTGCAAGCAGAATCCTATCCAAAGCTGGGATCAATTGTAAGAGCTCTCCAGCCTTTCACAATACCTCTAGTCTTGTAAGTTTAGCAGTTCTATTAGAGGTCAACTCCTGACCTGCTCCTTACTCACGGGTTGGACTGTCTCAGTCACAAGAGATCTGGAGCAATCAAATGAACCTCCACAGCTTACCTCCCAGAGATGCTGTCCAAGAGGAAGAGGAGTACCAAAGGTTGAATGTAGTGCTGGAAGCTTCTTTGACACCTAACAGCCAGATGGGAGATGCTGTTGAAGAGAGTGGCAGATGAAAATGATCCCATTTTCACGGAGCCTCTGCTGATGGAGTCCTAATACAAGGGAGGGTCAGGTGTGAAGGTCGTCTTACTGGAGGAATAGCCAATCCAGTTTAATACCTGCAGCCCCTAAGAAGATTAAATAGTATTGTATAGATTTGGGTCTATCTCTGAAGGCCATATCTTTGCCTACAGGTTATTCTCAGCATGAGGACAGGTGATTATCTCCGTTCTGAACCACCAGATGAAAGCACCAACTGTGAGACACGTACCATTCTCATGGCTGCGACGGAAGAGAGCAGCAGGGGTAAATCACACCGCTCCTCTGCATGGAGCAGTGGTCCCTTGAACAAGACGCCTTGCACGTAGCTTCATCTTCAGCCACGTCTGCTCTGCAGTGCCAGAGGGGCGTTTAAAACTCATGGTCTCCCGGCACTACCCCTCATCTCCCACACCATGACCATGGGGGCAGAGGCACACGGCAGCGCCCTGTGCACAGGCGGTCCTTGCTGGCAGAGCAGCCCTTCTGTACTGAGCGGAACGGGTACGGTGCGCTTCTGCACAGCGAGAAATAACACTTCTGGGCAAAGATTTAATGGCTGTAGAAATCCAATCAGCAGATTTATAAAGGTTTTTAATTGTGAAGCAACTGAATGAAGGGTTTTACCATGGAATTTGCTGAGCCCCCCGTCACTATTCCCACATAGCACAGGGAGGAGGCCCATAAGCCAACGGGGATGGCTTCATACACTCTATGCGCAGCAGCCTTTTTCCCGTGGCGGTGCTTTGCCACCACGACTGCCATGTAACTGGTTTTCCTTCCCCAGCCCGTGCACTATTACAGCCTTTTCCTGCTTTTCCTGACAGTTTTTCCCATTCCCCCACCCCGAGGCTTGGACGGGAGCCGCGGCGCTCCGGGGGGACGCTTTCCGTGACGGACCCGCGGCGGGCGCGGGGTGTGCCGCACCGTTTCCCTTCCGCCGGCCGCCTCGCTGCCCGCTCGCAGCTCGGAGCACCGCGGGCTGCTGACGGGGTGAAGGCAGGGCTGGCTGCGGGCAGGCTGCGGGCAGGGCTGGCTGCGGGCAGGGCGCTCTGCTCCGCCGTGCCGCTGCTGCCCGCGTTCCCCCGGCGAGGCTCGCACGGCCGCGCTCGGCGCTCCCGGGCCCGTTGAGCCGGGTGGTTATGCTGCGTGCGGTTCGGGGGCAGAGCTGTTGGCTTAACCGGGGCTGAACCCCACCTTTCGGTGGGCAAAAGGGTAATTGCTGCTTCCCTCGCCTCATCCCTCCGTAACTGCGGCTTCAGTGATCGTGTGTGTGGCCTTTCCTTCCTCCTCCGTGCAGGGGCGCGGGGTTCTCGTGTGGGCAGCAGAGAGGAGCAGCCCGTCATGCCGACCGTGGTGGTGATGGACGTGTCGCTGTCCATGACACGGCCGGTGTCGGTGGAGGGCTCTGAGGAGTACCAGCGGAAGCACCTGGCCGTGCACGGCCTCACCATGCTGTTCGAGCACATGGCCACCAACTACAAGCTGGAGTTCACGGCCTTGGTGGTGTTTTCGTCCCTCTGGGAGCTGATGGTGCCCTTTACGAGAGACTACAACACGCTCCAGGTAGGGTGCCTAAAACACACAAGCCATAAGCTGTCAACGTGGAAACAGAACAAAGCCCATGCATGTTGCCACATCATGGTGAGATGGAGTGATTTTATGTTATCCCGTGCACAACTTCATGAATTAAGTGGTTTACCCTCGTTTTAAGAACAGGTGAAATCAATGCGTTTGAAACATTTTGCTACTTTTACTGCTTTATCTGCTTTTCAGGTCACCGCTGGAGTGTGGCCAATTAAGTTACAAGTGGGGATGGAGGGAAAGGCGCCCTGATGAAGCTCTTACAGTGGTGCTCTGACATTCCTGTTTTTGTCTGTAGATGTTGATTCGGTCTTGATAACCGATGCAGCAGAGATGCAGCAGACGGGACCCTGTAGAAAGGTTTTGAGTCAAGTGATTTGGTAGAGAGACGGTGCTTTTAACAGAATGTAGCAGTTGAAGCACGGTGAGAATAGGGGATTTTAGGCCTCACAGATGTGATGGGAAGTTGGGAGAAAATGGGAAGGGGAAAGTCCAAGAGGGGAATTTCACATGAATTCAGTAAGGCAGTACAACTTATACATATGTATCTGATTATCATATACGATACCAGGATGAAATGACACGTTGCTGTCACAAGGCACCATGTTTTCGGTTTGTCTTTTCTGGAACATAGAGATTTTAAAGGATATTCTCTGCTAAGTTTGCATTTTTGCAGACGAAGCCAGTGCATTCTCTTTGCCTCCATAAGAGTTCATTTGAGGAATTTCTGAAAGCCAGGAATACAGCCAGGCTCCTCCAGCATGTTAGTTTTACATCTGTGCCCGTCTTACGATGCTGGGTTATGTGTGAATCCTTCAGTTGAAGGAGAAAAGCTGGTTTATGATTATAGAAACAAGATGCAGATGTGAGTTTTGGATTCTGTTACTCTTCCTGCCAGAGAGGTTTTGTGAGACAAGCGCCTGGTGCTCTACTTCCTGAATAAAGTTACAGTTGTTCTGATACCGGGGAGGATTTCTAAGCGGAGTGTTTCATGTTGGGCATCGCTTCAGATTGTGAGTTCACCGTCTCTTTGAGACGTGCAAAGGATTTTTTCTCTTAAAGAGCTGGTTTTATAATATTAATTCCTTCAAAACCAGCTGTCATGGTTGTCTCATGATATCATTTCTTATTTCTTCTATCTTAGTCTTTTTCGCTCTCATTTTGCAGGTCATACACAAGAACTTGGCATTGTGTAACAGTGCAGTTGTGTTATAATGCAAAGCAACCATACGCACAGAACCATTAAGAACTTTTCTAATTGATAACTTATTATGTTTCCTGGACACTTCACCCGGCAATGACAGTGGTGTTTGTCTTTTCAGGAAGCCCTGAGTAACATGGATGACTATGACAAAACCTGTTTAGAGTCAGCGCTGCTGGGGGTTTGCAATATTGTCCAGCAGGAATGGGGTGCAGCAATTCCTTGCCAGGTACAACTGATTTCTCTGTTCTTAGGACCTAGCTTATACTTGGTACTCCTTGTAAATTACAGATAGAAATGTACATGTAATTTGAAAACTTCAAATACTTCAATACAAATATGTACAGGAAGACAAAGAATTAGGATTTTGGATGTATCTGAAATATGAACACAAGTGTGTCTTTATTAAAGTACTCAGCAGCAAAAAACTAGACTGGCCAGTGTGTTATTGTACTGGAGCGGATTATAAAGTCTGGCCCCAGAGTGATATTTTGCAGACTTGGCATTTGATCTGGGTGTAATCTTCCATCCCAGGAGCCTCACTCAGTTTGGAAAGGGTATAGTCACACATACAGTAACCTTTCTGCTTCAGTGCCTCACGGTTTCCAGAGCTTGTAACAGTTCCAGATCTCAAGCAACAGCATGGGACTGCTGCTGAGTGTGTTTTGAACTGTCTTCTGTCCCAAATGAGTCATTTGATATGCATCTGCTCACACACTCTATTCACCCTTTGCAGCTCTCAGCCTCCCGAATTTGCTTATGGCAGTGTCTGCTTTAGCCCTCTGTTTGCTGAGACACTCAAGGGCCTGTTAGTCTTTCAGTTAGGATTTAAGGTCAGTAATTTTGCAGTTTAGTGAACTAGGAAGATGTCTCAAGCAATAATCCTTAAGGAGAAAAAGGAGAGAGGTTTATCGCTAGGCAGTGCTTCATAATCTAACAAGGATAAAAGGCACCTTGGAAAAGCAGACATTCAAAGCAAAGAGCTAGAAAGAGGGAAGAACTGAGCATAGGTTAGACCTCGACAATTTGGTCCCTCATTTGTGTCATGGCTCATTTTACTGGAACTTCAGGGGATGGGGTTGAGGAAAGGTGGTGGGGAATGTGCTGTGCAGAATCTTGTAATAGAGAAAAACATCACTGGTGAGCAGCAGTTCAGATGGAAATTGAAAAGACTGCAAAAGAGAGAGATGGAGGATGAAGGGAGAATACAAATCTGGATGTAGCAGATGCACATTGAGTTTCAATTAGATTTGATTTTCCTTACCTCTCAGCCAAAAATAATGCCTTCTGTTGCTGTGCAATGCTGCAAGAGCACTTATTTGACTACTCTGTAGGGTCTTTGCTGAGTGTAAATAGTTCCACTAATCAGTGTAACCTATTAGTGCAGGTTTCCACAAGGAGTGACTCTGGACATGCAACTGAATGGAAAAACGCACATTTTAGCTTTGATAGTTGTTGCAGAATGTGAGCATCCTGCAGCTGAATGCTTGCAAAGGATCAGGGTAATTATTGCAAGCTTTTGTATAGCTTCTGTGGCTTGCAGTGGAAGCTGAGTTGCCTTCCAGATTCTGCAGAAGAAATGGGTTTTATATTCTATCTAACTGCCTAATTACAACAAAGTGTATATTTAACATGCACCTAGTTTAAATTGCAGTGGTTAAATTATCAATTTCTCATTTATATACCTGTTTCTGGAAACTTTCGCAGTTCTTTCCCCATCTCTGTGAAGGAAATCCCACATGAGCAGGGATTTTCAGGATAGAGCTGCATGCTACTAGGAAGGCTGCTGGAATGTGTTGATGTGTAGTTGCTCTCTGCAGATAGAAATGTGTCTTTGCTTGGAATTGCTAATCCGTCCTCTTTCATTCAAGGTGGTTCTTGTCACTGATGGCTGCCTGGGCATCGGCAGAGGCTCCCTGAGGCACTCTCTAGCTACTCACAACCAGCGGAGTGAAAACAACCGCTTTCCACTGCCCTTCCCCTTCCCATCCAAGTTGTATGTCATGTGCATGGCAAATCTCGAAGAGGTGATGTCTTTAACACGTACCTTCTTCTTTGTTGCACTGGATAATTATTGGTCTTCTCTGAACTAATGATCAGGTCAGCACAAAACATACTTTGATGTTCTTGTGCTTGGTTTTAAAGTTTAGTTGATATTCCGGTGCTTAAGTGTTCATTACTTGGTGATGTGTAATGGTAGTATCTTTTCTAAAGTTTATTATTGCACTGTTATTATCTAGTGCATTTCCATTGTTATAATGATCTTTATAAATCATGCCAGTTTCTCCCTGGGGAATATGCAATTTGTGTTTGTTTATATTATTACCTTTACTGCATTCGTGACATTGAATGCTTTTGGGGGCTTTTCTTAATCTACAATTAAATTCTTGAATCAATTACTTCTATTGTAAAGATGCTCAACACTTAAACCAACACTAGCTTTATGTAGAAATGAGAGTGAGCAGAATGCTGTAGTTTCCAAGCCAGTATTCAAACCAGCTCCCCTGAGTTTTGAAAGAAAGGTGACTGTTTGCTTTCTCTTCAGCTGTCTTTGAATACCAGCTTTAAAACTCTTCACAGTAGTTAGAATTCTGGTGAATAAAACATGTTTAAAAGGAAGACTAAAGTTACTTACATTAGGTTTTATTAATAGGATTGCTTTTGACTTGGCCCCTATATTCTTCTGTCCCTCTCAGAAGGATTTCCTACTTGTGTGTGCAATAGATATTTCAGCTTCAAGGTCTCTCTCAAGGATGATCCTCTTGATTAAGCTGGATTGAAGCGCTGTTTACACATCAGAATAACTGGAAAAATGATTAAAATCTGTATTAGTGACAAGTTGAGGTGTTCATAAGCATTCTGTAAGAGCTCCTCAAAAAGAATTTTATCTGCCTTTCCTCCTAAAAACTGTATTATCCCAAAGGAGCTGGAAACTTATCATTACCAATAAAATCTTGCACTAGTTAAGGCGTTCCTGTCTTCTTGAAGACTGACAGCTTCTGGGATTTCTGGTTGCTTAACCTGCTTTCCAAGCAGAACCTAACATGCTAAAGCAGTGTACTGGGAGTAGGACTCTATGATCCTTACGGGTCTCTTCTGACTCGAGATATCTGATGGTGATTCGTTACTAGGCTGAACGCTGCATCTGGTCTCATATAAATGCAACGTAAGGAGCACGTTTCCTGGGAAAGAGAGACCAAGAATATTGGTTTACTCAGAAGGGGGTGAGATAACAAAAAGTCCTCAGAGCGTCCCATCAGATGCTTTTCTGCTGTGGTGTGTGCATTTTGTGACAATATTCTGGTTCATATAAAGAGAGTAAAAAGAAAAGTCAACACAAACCGTTTCACTTTCTTTTTTCACAGCTTCAAAGCACGGATTCCTTGGACTGCCTGGAGCGGCTCATAGACTTGAACAATGGGGAAGGGCAGATTTTCACCATTGATGGACCTCTTTGCCTGAAGAACGTGCAGTCGATGTTTGGGTTAGTAAACTTGTAGATAATACACCTCGGTGAAGGTTTCCAGTTAGTATCTGTAATGGAAAACAAATATAGTAAGAAATATGATGATATGAGGTATTTTAAGTAACCTTTTAATTTATGATCTTCTTAGCTGTATTTTCATCTTGACCTTCACTGGTTGAGGTCAATATTTATTATTTAATCCTTATGTAACCAAATTATGGCATCTGTTTATGGTTGGTAGATAGAAGATACTGATTTCCACAGTTGCTGTTAGTTTGCCATCAGTGAGATAATATGCTGCTTTGTTTTGTAATTTAGCAATGCCAGAACTAGTGAATTAACAGTAGTTGAAAAGAAAAAAGTTCTGTGATTTAATATGCTTTAGACAAACTGTTTTCATTTGATATGTCTTACTTTTTCCTTAATAATAACTGATCATGTTTTAGAAAGCTAATAGACGTGGCTTATACACCATTCCATGCTGTTCTCAAGTGTGGCCACTTAACATCTGATGTGCAAGTATTTCCCAGACCAGAACCTTTCATTATAGATGAGGAAATAGACCCCATTCCTAAAGCAATTAATACAGGTAATAAATCTTTGATTGCTTTTTTACTTACATCCATTCAGTTTCTACTTTTCCTGCATAGTTACTGTTTCATTCACTTCTTCAAGGATCAGTTGCTGACTGTGTAGTTTTTTGTTATATGTGGCACCAGGGGACAAGAAAATCATCGTGTTTGAGCTGCGTGTACCTGGTAAAAGGGCACAAGTAAAGGCTGAGATTTCCTAAATCTCTGTCTATAGGTTGTCCCTCATCCTGGTACTTCTTACCGATACTAAGATCTTTTAGAACACAACTGTGCAGAGAAACGCTTTCTCAGCGCTCCCATTAGTGGACACTGCAGATAGCCCATCCCTGTGACTTGCAAATGGTGAGGTGCACTTCTGGGAGAGAATACACTGAACTTCACTACTTTGCCTTAAGAATTAAGTTTGAACTGTAGCATCAGAAATGTCCTCAGCAGTGCACGTGGCCATAGGCATTTTGTTGTTCTTTCCAGTCAGGTGCTGTGGCTCTTGAAAGGTTGGCATGCTCAGTCACAGCCTAATAGGGCTAAATCAGCAAGGGATGTGATGGGAGTTCCTGCTGGCTTAGAGCTATCTGGGACTTGCAAAGAGAGCAGCTTGGTTAGATTGCATGCCCAGGTGTCCTTTTTGTGAGTTTCTAGCTCTTCGGGTAGTTTACTTTCCTGCATCTGTCCTTTGGGCTTCCTTTTTTCCTGTGTTCATCAACAAAATGTGCACAGCTTGCATGTGAATAAGGACGCAATAGTGGTAAAATCCTGCAAGGAAGGGAACCGCAACCCAGAAATCCCTGTCACCAATATTGCCTTGCTTTGTTTGGGGCTTTTAAATCTGCAAGAGGGAAAAAGCCATTTCTCATCTGGGGGGTGATCACTTCTTATTTGTAGCTGCGTAGTGTTTAAATAGGAATGAGTGTGTTTGTACCAAAATAGCAAAAGCAAAGAAAAGGAGCTGCAGTGTGCCTTGATGAGGGAGATTTTGTGTTGCATTCAGCCCTAGAGTTCCTCTTATAATTCCGAAGATAGGAATTTGCATAAAGGAAATTTTGCTCAGTGTGCATTAAAATGCAGCCTATGGTGTGCTCACCCCCTGAATTCCTCCATGGCTTTAATCAGCTGTTCATTATTCAGCTATGAGAAAAATCAATTTAATTGCCTTTGAGCCAGGTCCTTCACTTGGGCTGTCAAGGAGAAGCCTGTGCTCCCTAGTTTCAGCTGCAAAACAGGCTGGGTTTGGTTTAGTCGTTTGTGTTCTCTTATTTTGAATGTAGAAAATGGCAGTGGATTGTCTGCATTGTAAAAACCGATGTGCACAGTTCTGTATTTGCCTTGCAGCACAGCTCATGGACAGCAGTATGAGTGTGATGGAAGTTATGTTCTCATCTTGAAGTGTCATGGGATTATGTATGAGTGTTTGTTAGAC
The DNA here is from genome assembly GCA_028858755.1 of Ara ararauna. Taxonomy (NCBI): domain Eukaryota; kingdom Metazoa; phylum Chordata; class Aves; order Psittaciformes; family Psittacidae; genus Ara; species Ara ararauna. Next base: position 41,236,223 of record CM054383.1, on the reverse strand, counting down.
ACCCTAGTCAAGGTTGGGGCTCTGTTGTGCTCCCTCTTGTCACTGCTTCAGAAAACTTGGTGATGGAAGAAGTGGTCATGTTAAATTGACTCTGAACACAGCCTTTTCTAAATCTGACTTAAACCTGTTGTCTCCCCACAGATCTAGAAATCGTTGGGTTTGTAGATATAGCTGACATTTCTAGCCCTCCTGTCTTGTCCAGACACTTGGTTCTGCCCATTGCACTTAACAGAGGTGAGCAAGTTTTGTTTCTTTTAGCAGAACCTGCTTTAAGCTTCCCTTGTAGTGTCTGTGGTGGTTCAGACAGGTCCTTTACTTCATCAGAATGGGAGATGCCTCTATAAAGACGTGTTTGTGTGGTTACACTAAAATTAAAACCTTGAACTCTTTCTTTCATTGAATACTGTGTTCTTTAGAAATTTAATAGAGGGAACAATATCCTCATGGCATCATTATTAATAGAACATGCTACACTTAAAGCTAAATATAATCATGGACCATAAAATCTGTGGTGCAAGATGAATATTTAACACCTCGGAATGATTTGTTGTTGTGAAAAATCTGATCTTAATCACAACCAGATTGCTCACTTGTTCTTAAGCATTAATTGCTGCTCACTGGGGCCAAGGATATTGTATCTACACAACTGACTGGTGTAGGCTTCGAGGATGGTTAAGCAGCATGTTACTGACTTGCAGCTACTTGAGTGCATCAGCCTGTGGTAAAAAGGATTTCCCCTTTTGTCATGGCCTTGGAGTAGAGCAAAGAGAAAGTGAGATTTCTCTTGATAAAGAAGAAAGCAAGCCCCAGATATGCTTTCATCTCTGTGTTAACACTCTGCTTACTTCTCCTTTGAAGATATCAGCAGTTAAATCACAGCTGTATTCCAGCTGCTAAAACAAAGTCAGTTTCTCATAGTGGCCGCAAACTGCACAGCAAAGGCAAACTTGAAATTCAGGATGCTTTTGGTTCAGAGGCAGACGTATATTTGTTGCCAAACCCTTTGTGCTGTTTCATTTCACTTCTTATTTCTTCGAAGCTGAGGTTTTAGTTGCAGGTTTTTGGTAACTCTGTTTTGTGAGTAGGATGCAGTGGAATATTGATGTAACATTATAGTGCTGCTTTGCCCAAACAGCCCATTTAGCAGCTGGTTGTTCTACAAAAGTATTAACTAACTCTTGCATGGTAGAAAATACAGGGTGGTGTCATGGAAATGGAACTTGTGTGTTCGAATTCATTCTCATGTTATCTCTTTGCTTGCTTTTATTTTTCCCCAGAAGGTGATGAGGTGGGACCTGGGATCACAGATGACACCGAAGATGAGAATTCAGCTAATCAGATTGCTGGGAAAATCCCCAACTTCTGTGTTTTATTACATGGCAGCCTGAAAGTGGAAGGCATGGTGGCTGTCGTCCAGCTGGGGTATGGACCTGGATGTCTGCCTGAAAAATCTCTTACTTTGCTCATCAATGCTTTATTTGTAACTTACTTATATCTGTTCTGTACAGAGCTCAGCACTGGTAGGCAAAGCTGGGTGGTTTTAATTGTGGATATGTTTCTGCCAGTAGAAACTGCAAATCATGAGCCTCCACACAGTGGGAGGGCAGTGGATTTTAGGCAAAGATCTCAGCCTTTGGGATTTGCTCTTTTCAATAGGCCAGAGTGGTATGGAATGCTCTATTCACAAGCTGACAGTAAGAAGAAATCAAACCTCATGATGTCGCTCTTTGAACCTGGGCCTGAGCCCCTTCCATGGCTTGGGAAGATGGCACAGCTTGGACCCATTTCAGGTACTGGTCCATGTCCATTTGAATAACTCTTACACATTCTGTGTTGTGAGAAGGATCTTGACAAATCTTAGTTGTTAAATCCATTTATTTTTTCTCCCAGATGCTAAAGAAAATCCTTACGGAGAGGATGACAATAAGAGCCCTTTCCCTTTGCAGCCCAAGAACAAGCGCAGCTATGCACAGAATGTTACTGTGTGGATTAAACCAAGTGGCCTACAGGTAATGAGATGAGTTTTGGACTTGATGCTTTGCTTTGATCAGCAGCAGCCATCTTATCAGCAAAGTGGAGTCCGTGTGTCTTGTCTGTTTAATGCAATTGCTTTATTGCTTTTCTTTCATTTTAATAAACTCTGCCTCTTTAAAATGTCATGATTAAAATGCAGTCAGAAAGCAGAACTTGTTTAATGAAACTGTGTCTCTAGTGTAGCATCTGCCTTAGTTTATTGGATTTACTATAATGACCATTTGTTGGAGCCTTTGTGTGCTGCAGTCTTGTCAGTGTCAGGGTCATTTATCAGTAAAGAGGGGAGGGTTTTTTCTGCAGCTTCCCCAGCACTTGCCCAGAGTTTTACGGAGTTTTCTTTCCTGCAGACAGATGTACAGAAGATCCTGAGAAATGCAAGGAAACTCCCGGAAAAAACTCAGACCTTCTATAAAGTGAGTAACATTTCAGGCTGCCCACCTTTGATCCGAAGTGGCAGTGGTGCATTTGACAGGGGAACACATACCGTGTGTTCTGTGGAGGCTTGTAGGGCTCTGCAAAAACATACATGGTAAAGGAGACATCCTCAGTCTATTTTACAGACTAGTTAGGGTGAGACAAGGCAGTCTGGTTTCCTGCCACCAGCTTCTCTGCCAGGGTGGCATAGACAGGTCATGTTTACGTGATCCCTGCTCCTTCCGTGGTGAACTTCTTTGCAGATCTTATGCTGTTGTCCGGGCAGAAATGAACTGGGATCAGACAGAAATAGCAACGCAGTTCTGAGTCCGAAAATGTCTCCTGTATTTTTTCTATAGCTGAAGTGGAGAAAGACAAAATTCCAGGGACATGTGGCCATATGATAATGATCCATGATCTACACTGTAGCTGGAGGTAATTGTTCCTCCTGTAAGCTTAGTGCTGAAGCCGTTTGATACTGTAGCCCCAGAGACCTCAAGCTCGAATAGGCATTGGTCAGTTTATAGTGAAGAAAAATCAATATATATACATTTTGCTGGACACTGTGGTTGATGGCAGCAGTCAGCGAAGCCTAAGCTGGAGGCCGCCTCTGCTGGGACACAGCCGAAACAGGCAGGTACAACAGCACAGAAGGGAGAAGTGGAAATTTATAGGAAGGGATCGGGGGCAAACCAACTTTTCAGTTGTGCCACTGTTACCTTCAGCCCTAAAGCACTTTTATCTCATGAGCAGCTGAGCAGTTTCCAGCAGTTGAATCGATCACTCAGGTTATTTTCCTCTCAAGTGAAGGAGCTTGCCTTTAAAATAAGAAGCAAGAAACCACTTTTTGTGGAGGGGCCTCATAGTGGCTTTAAAAGGCATTTTCCGTCTTTGCAGGAACTGAATCGCTTACGAAAGGCAGCTCTGGCCTTTGGCTTTTTGGACCTCCTGAAAGGTGTGGCAGACATGCTGGAGCGGGAGTGCACTCTGCTTCCTGACACCGCTCACCCCGACGCAGCCTTTCAGCTCACACATGCTGCTCAGCAGCTCAAAGTGGCAAGTACTGGAGCGTCGGAATATGCTGCCTATGATCATAACATTGCTCCTCTCCAGACAGACTTTTCCAGCAGCACCACTGAAAGAATGTGAAGTCTCCATTTTGGGAACTTTTTATAGATTAAGACTCAAGCGGTTAAAATCTTCTTGCCCTGCTTACTTTCTGGGGCCTGTTTAATTACTATTTGGAGAGCTTCCTATCAAAATGAGGTCCCTTACCTGTATCAGTACTCTAAAGAAATATAGCTAGTTTGGGGGGGCTTTAGTCAGACCTGGAAACAGTGGAAAGCATCCCAAAGTCAATTACTGTGTTGGATGATGGGTGGAAGTTACTCAGTACATGGGAGGAGAGAAAATGCCATCAGGCAGCAGACTGCTCATGGCTTTTGGCCTCCCCAAAATGCAGTTACTACGTGACTGAAATCACTGGTAGAAGTATCCTAAAAGGCAGCTACTCTGCTTTATACAGTGACTAGATTAGCCCAAAGAAAATGTGTGAGAATCACTGTGCAAGATCAAATGTAGCTAATTACAGGGTGTCGTCTCTGATTTTATGCCCGACTTGAAAGTCAGTCCTGATGAGAGTTATCATCACTTGCATGGCAGTGCTTATGCTTGTGAAAGTAACCAAAATCTTGTGAGACATGGTTTTTATTTGTGTAATATTAATAAAGAATAATTCTTCATTAAAACTGAATTTGGATTATGTTCCATTTTCACAGCATCCAGGCTGTGTGGCCTAAAACATTGGCCTGGTTATCACAAGAGGTAAAGAATTCAGTTGTACCACTTCTCCATTCAGGGAAAGAACAACCAACTGAACCAAAGCAACGTTTGGTTGTAAATCTTTATTAATATAAACACATTCTTTCCGAAGGGCTAAAATTCAGTAGTGTCAGATCCATGACAGCTTGCACTAGGTACCACAATTTCACTGAGAAGTACAGTGCATGAAGACATACAGAATTCATAACAGAAGTTTAAATGCCCAGTGGAGAAATTAAAGGAAGTGATCCTTGCTGTTCTGTTACTCAGCTAATTCAATCCTTTGACGTACTTCAAACACAGGTACAGTGTGTGCTAAGTGAAGTACTAAGTGTGTAAGTAATGCTTAACTCTCCTGAGTAAAGTGAGCTGCACGCTCCTTTGAGTGAGTCTCAAGTATCCCTGAAGGGAAGTTGCAGCTCTTTGTGAAATGTAGCGTGGAGCTTGTACCAGTTCTTTGTTAAACTCTTTTCATAACCTTCTTTCCTTTCCTTTGCAGTAACAGTCACTGGGTCCCTATCACAGATAGCAAGCTGTTTGTTTCCTTTAATATAGAAAATCATTTTCTGGAGGATTCATACTATTTTACAGTAGAAGATGAACAGTAACATGGCACTAAGCTAATCTCAGCTTCAGTGCCTGTTCTGGATTGCTGGCATTGCTTTGCATTGCCCTGGGGCAGTGGCAGTTGTAAAGCAACTCGCTGATTACCACAGTATGCCTTAGACAAAACTTTCTGTACACGTTCTAAACTGGATTAAGGAGGCCAGAGGGATCCGAAATAACTACAGCAGGCAAGGTGCAAGGAAGGGCATGCTGAAATTACATCACCTGAAACAAAGGTTTCCAGGTGAGTAGATGACCTGGAATGTGGGGGGGAGCTTCTCTGTTGTTTGAAGCAAACATAGAGGAAATATGGTCCCTTCAAACCCAGTGTGGGATCTCCCTTACTAAGATTTAATATATGCTATCTACATAATATATGGCTTATTTGACTCCATCCCACCAGGGGCCAACCAGCAAAGTATATACACCAACTTCTCTGCTGCACCCCTAAGTTTAAGTAGAAAAGCAATCCTTACTGCTTTTCTGAAGGTTATAAATGCTGGAGCAACAGCCCTGCCAGGAATGATCAAAGGAGGCTTTGCACACGTGGAATGGACTTCTATTGGGGTTTACATACTAGGGGAAAGCTGGTACCTATGTTTCCTTATTTTCTTACATTTCGGTGCTTGCATTACCAACCAGGAATGCATTTCTGACCATGTCGCAGAGTGGCAGGTTCCTTTCCCTAATGACTGGATCGGATGTGTTGCTACAGGAATACACGTGTTGCTTGGGTCCTCGCAGCACTCCTAAACTAGCAACTAAGTTGGTAGCATTTAAATCTGCGTTAGCTACTTCCAGTTTAAGTTCTGCAGCAAACTGATGCTGCAGAAGAAAAGGGGGAGGGTAGGTGCTGAGCAAGTTTACTCCAGCAGTTAATAAACACCCAAACACTGTCACAGTGGTCTCAGACATGCTCCTCCTGCCATCATGATGCACCCTGGGAACAGCATGGGCCAGCTAATAGTCTATCCTGACATCAGAAGCCCTATCTGCATGCAGTATTGAAAGAGCAAATATCCAATTTAACACTATTTCTATTTAGTGCTGCTCCACTGTTTATAAGCATATTATATGCAGATAATAGGATTTCTAATACGGTAGTTGACAGGATACAAGTTTAAAGGTTCAGTGGTAAGTGCCATGCATACAGTGATTGAAAAGAACAAAACACAGTATATGGAATGCTACCTGAAATCATGAGATCTAGCGTGATCATTGAATTTTACAAAATCCTTTACGTTACAGTGGGTAAAACCATAAGAATTAGAGGCTTATCTTGAGATAAGTTAGGTAAGAAAGCATTGCAGTCCTCTTTCACTTCATCTTTCTCTTCTTTGGTCCGAGGTGCTGTTTCCTTTGCTTGTAGAGATGACGGAAGTTTACAAACATCCCTGAAAGAGAATGAAGCATTTAGGTAGGAGACATCATCACATCTTTTTAATGCTCAGTGCCTGTGAAAGGCAGAAATCTAGGGGAAATTCAGTTTAAAATTAGCTAGGTTAAAATTGCTGTGGGTACCCCGACATACTGGGTGTGCATACTACAAAGTATGTTAAAAACTAACACCAGAAACCAAACGTGCATAAAGCGCCATTCTTCCTTATGAAGATAATTACTCCTATTTAAAGAGCCTTCTATATTGTTTTGTGGAAAAACATGACTTCATGTTGCATTAGTGATTGTAATGCAGTTTCTTTAAGCCTGGCTTTAACTTGAAATTATGTTTAGATTTCCACTGAATCATTCCAAAGATCAAATACAGTGTAAAAGGTGAAACCAAGTATACTGAAGTTATAAATACATATAAGCATTAGTCTTTTAACCCAAGTGATCAGTAGATAACACTGCTAACTGTCACCAAGGTCTCCTTCTTGGGGGGCTAACCAGTGCTAACTGTAGGTGTGTTCCGCTCCATCTATGACAAACTTACATAAACAAGCAACAAAGGTAATACTTAACCTCAGGCAAATTTGGGTTAGCATAATCCCCAAGAGGCAGGAATTTCATTTTCTTTGATAAATACACTTATTCAGAGGAATTTGCCCTTTTAATTTCAGTAGTGAGAAATACAATTGAATCTCTTACCTAAAAACAGGACTATAAGATACATTTGAAGCAAAAATGAAAACTGGATTGTGACATTGAGGGGATTTGGCAATCCCAGGCTGAATTTCCCTGTTTCACTGAAGATTGGAATGGACTGAATGATGCAGACGGCTGAAAGCAGAAGGTCACCATCATTACCAAACACAGATAAAATACACACTTTCAGGATATTCCCCAGCTCTCATTAATTATACCAATTTTAAAGCATGCAGTAGGATGGAAAGCAGCCAGCGGGGCAGCGCAGCAGTTCAGCTGTGGAAGTCTAAGCACAGTGAACTTGCCTGGCTGAGACACTGTTCTCATACACAACTGTAGCCTGCAGGGCCCATGCCAGCAGTGTTTACCATGCAGAAATTCCCACAGCAACAAAACAGGCACAGCCTTTCCTGGCCTGGAGTTGGGCAATGCCCGAGCCTACTCCTGACTCAAAGGAACATGTTCTGACAGGTACAGTTACAACACATCTCTCACATCGAGAAGCTGAGTGGTGAGACGCTTCTTCAAAAAGTAAATACTAAATATAACCTAGACCTGTTAAGACAGAAGAGCACACTGTAAATCCCCCACTCTGGAGGGGGTACAGCAGGAAGACTAGCAAGACAGTGCCCAAAACAAGGTCTTCTTTTCACATCAAATAGGAAAATAATACTTGCTGCAGCAAAAGACAAAAATGCTTACGCTGGATTCAGCTCAAAGCAACTGTCTATCTGTTCTGCTTTACTATTTTAAAGTCTAGCAGCCAACAACAGAAAAGGCTTTACAGGCCCAGCCTTGAATTCATCATTTGTTAAACCGGCTGGTTTGGACCTACCTTCTGCCAAGCCTCCTAAGGGGTAGAGTGGGATCCAGGCAGTGTAACGCAGCCAGGTTAGTGGTTTCCAGTCAATACCGACACACGAGAGCATGTAATAGGGATACCTAAAGCCAAGTCAGCGTGAGAAGAAACAATCACTGTTTAAAGTGCAAGTTGCTACTAGAATTAGTCTTGCATATATATATATATGCTGTATAGTCCACATAATTCCCAAACACCTTGAGAATATTCCAGAAATGGTTCTTATGGATGATGATGGACACACCTTTTTTTGGCAGTCTACAGAACTAATGGATGGATGCAACCGCCCGGATTGCCAAACCGAGCTGTCAGAATACTTCTTTTGAACGAGAAACACTGCAGTGCAGCTCAGGGATGGGAATCCAAAGCAACAGGTTTCCCTAGGTTCAGGGCAGCATTCTTTTCAGACTCCCTGTCCCAGCTTTTGGAATATGGAGCAACCTAGGAAGGCTGCAATTGTCTGTGACTGAAGGAGATTTCACCCTCTGGGGCCCCATGTACTAGTGCTGCTCTTCCAAAGGCACAAAGTCTTTAAAGAGCTCTTGGGAACTACCCCATTGTTCTGTACAAACTGCTGGAAGAGAAATCCCACAAACCTGAACAGCTCAATGATACTCCAGAGATAAAATATGAAGAACACCACAGGTTTGCTCTGCATTTCCTCTAAGCTTCCAAGGACAACAAACAAAATGAAGTTTCTTCCAAATATCTGGTTAAGAAAAATCAATTGAGGGAACAGTCACACTCTTCACCAAAGGAGCAAGTTCTTGCTGTCAAAACCACACAGAACAGCTACTCGTCACATCTGAAACATGCTGAGCACGTAATGAATTCTGCAGCTGAGCTTCTTGTGAGTATGCCCTTTGCTCTGCATTTAGGTGCAGTCTGAAGGATCTTAGCTTTAACCATCTATCCTCATTTTTAAGCACAACCAGGATAAAAAGGGCACTGGCTCCAAATCAAAATCACTTAGTTTTCATCAGCTGCTTCTTGCTTTTGCTGTCCTGAGCTATCTTACCTAGGTGATAGAAGAAGACAGCCTGGCACAGCCTTGGAAGCATGGATTCCTGCTTCTGGAATAAGACATTTTCTACTCCAGTGCCAGTGAGGTTGTACCAGTTACGTAGGGAGAGTCTTGACACTTGGGCAAAATAGAGCTTTACTTTAAACGCAGGGAGAGCAAGGAGAAGAAAGTTAACATATTAATTACCTGCACTACAGCGGGTAGCAGGGGTGATCTGACTAGTCCTATCAGTGAATTCATGATCTCCATTAACGCTAGGGTCTGACAGAAATACATCATGTCAGCAATGGTGTGAAACGTATCGTAGAAAGAATCTGTAAGACACAGGAAACCATTTCAGAGGACAGATGAATTTCCACGTTCAGGAAGCTGGGGCAGCAGCAGAGCTCTTGATAACAGGATTCGAGTTGTAGTTGATAAAAAACATGGTGCGCAATTACGTAACCTCTTTATAGGCCTGATCCTGAAGTTGCAGAATCGGGGCAGAAACACTGCTCGAGTGCCCTGTTTCACAGACAGAAGGATAAAGAGCTGTCTCAGTGATCACTTCACCAGAAAAGCAGCGGAGCTGGGCCTCAATGGAATGAGTCAAAATACTCCACCTGGCTCATTTTCAAACATACCAACGCTGCAGTGAGAGGCGCTTTGCTCCAACTGATTCCTTCAGAAGTGATGTTGGTAGGGTACAAGTACCATTCATCAGAATAGACAGTTGCGATATACAAGAGGACAGTATTTTCCTATCCCTGACACTGTGATAGCTTTTAAGAGGCTTTTGCTGTGCACTTGCATTTATGGTTTTATTTCTTAAAGAAGCCTTCCCTTAGGTTTCGCTACTTTAAAAGGATTAAAACCCCCACTGAAAGAAAAACCCCAAATAAAACCCCCAGTGTAAAGGGAAGCGCTTATTACTTGCCTTTGCCCAGGATGAACAGTCGTACTGTCATGTTCACAAAAATCCAAGAGAATCCCAAAAACTGCACAAGATTATACATGACTAAGTAGCCCTTCTTCAGGTGTCTGAAAGCTAAAATCAATAGCAAACACACCAGGTGAGCAGAGAACAGTGGCACCACTTCTGCAGAGTGCAGCTGCAAACCGTGAGAATAAAGAACAAGAGGAAGGGAAGCTATTGCTTGTGATGAAAGGGTTGCTGCGTGCACTGTGGGGTCTGTTGCTTTTACCATCCTCTAAAAGTCACTTCTCACTAGTTAGACTTTTAAATTCATTGGAAACTGCAGTCTGTGTGTATTAGGTTTCCAAACAGCTCACACAGTACAAAGATCCCCCTCCAAGATGCACCAAACCAGTCAAAATTACTCCATGAGAGTTGAGTATGTAAGAGTGACAGAAGCCTTCTAAACCCCACCTTCCACCCTCAAAAGGTAAAGTTACTTACGGTCTTTTGGGACTCTGGATTCTATTTTCATTTTGTTAATCTTTTCTTCTTCCTTAAGATGAAGGATAAGGTTTTAAAGACTGTTACTGTAATTAGCAAGTGATTTGTTAACAGTACTACTGCAAAGCTAGTGGGTTTAAAACTCAGCTATGCAGCCAAGTGCCAAAGGGTTTAAAACTTCACTTGCATAAACCAGCACTCATCATCCAGGAATTATGGTACAGTAAAAGCTAGAGGGTGTTAACTCGTTACCATGCCTTTGGTAGCGATTGTGTTGTAGTAATTAGATGCCTTTGCTTGAAAAGCCTGCTGCTTTCTGTGTTAATTCTCAGTTATTACTGCTCCTTAGAGCTGGTCCTTCAAACCTTTCATGACCCACCAGTGATATGAAGGAAAATGAGAACATCCAGCCCAGGCTCCCTGCCTGCCCTTCCCCACTGCTTTGTGGCTTCTGGCATTGCAGCGGCCCTTCCTCCTCTGCACAAGCTCAGGGGCTGTGGAGGGGAACAGGGCAGTGTTTGTTGTAAAACAGATTAGCAGAAAGGGGATCTCTTCAAGTCCTGTCCAGGATGGTCTCACACCTCCCTGCTGCAGTAAGCTGCTCCAGCTCACCAGATGGTGGGAATGTGCCATCAGGATGAGGAAAGCCTCAGAAATCCAATCAAGCAATGCCTGGGACTGGCACATATGGGCTCCATGTTGATAGGATCCTCATATGGATCAGGACACAGGGCTGCTGAGGTGTAGGGCAAGGGCTGCAAGCTTTTGGCTGCAGGCCCTGGCCAGCACTGAGCAAGTTCAGGTTCACACTGCTGCTCTTTCTAGCCAGAGGTGTGTCTATTTCTGAATTCCTGCTTCCAATTTGAACTGTTTAACCAGTTCTGCGTGGGATCTGCATGAAACAGCAGTAACAATCAGCATGCCAGACAACTCCAGGTACATGACGAACACAAGCCCAAGTGTAGAACACCTGCTCTTGCTTTGCAGCTGGCAGCACAAGCCATGCGCACCCACAGGACTGACCTTCTCCTTCAGTTCCATTTCAGCATCTGATTCGTCTAACCAGCGGTCAAAGTCAGGAGCCAGGAAGAGCGGGCGCTTCTCTTGCTTGGTGAGCCTCTCCCACCAGTTACTCTCTTTTTTCTGCACAGTGATGTTCAGCTGCCTTTGAGTCACCCTGCATACAGGCTGAGGGCAGACACAGGAGCACGCATCAGCAAAAGTCCTATGAAACAAGCTCTCCTTATCAAGGAGGCAGGGATGATGTGGACTGCTGCAGTACAAGAATCTCTCTGCTGCCCAAGGCATGGAAGCAAAGGGCAGCCCAGTTAAATATGGCAACTCTGATGGATGTAGAATTTGATAAGCGGCTTGAAAGCCTGCCCATACCACACAGCACCACTGCATCCCACCACAAAGGGCTAGCAGAGACCCTAGTGCTGTTCTTCGTCATCAGAATTCATGACCTTGGCTTTAGACCTTCTTGAATTTAGTGCTGTGAGCCACCCACTGTGAGCCAGTGGTAGAAATAACACTGCCATCAGCCACAGGTACGTGTCCAGAACAGGAGACCCTGTACGACATCTGCATAACGGCAGCCCAGAACCTCTCCATCCTTACAACCCACTGCATTGTCACCCTGGGTGCCACCATCACATCCCTCCACACCTCGAGCCTACAACAGGGTGCTCTGCATGGGACTGTCTCTCAAATCAACAGAAACTGATGCAGAAAAGCCATGAGCTGCTTTAACTGATCACGTCACACCAGCACTGCTCTGTCAAGGCTGCCTGGTGCTCCCAAGACATCTGAAGGCTGCAGCTGTAATTTATAGCTAGTGACGCCTGGTCCTTGCCTGTCAGAGGCTCCAGCTCTCGCTGGTGGCCAGCCTGGCAGCTGGCACTGCACTCATGGTGCCCATCAAAGCTGAAGGAGGAAATGAATGGCAATGCTTCCTGGTCCTGCCCATCTGTGAAGTTACACAGAGTCTGTTCTCCTCCAGTCCCTCCACAGTGACACGGAGCGAGTAGACTTTTGGAAGGAGGCTGCTCCGCAGAGGCAAGGACTTGCCTTCCAGGCCTGGCTCACAGCACAGCCCATGTGTCTGCCAGCACCAAGGACAAGCACAGCCAGTGGTGGCACCTCTCCTCACACTGTGCACCAGGCAGGGGCTCCTTTACAGGCCAGGTGACAAACCGGTGACCAGGTTCTGGAACCAGGAGATGTTCATTAGCTGGCACTCAGCACCTGGTAGGAGCCACAAGACACTTCCCTGCTGACAGACCCTAGAAATTCACCCTCCAGCAGTCTCCCCCCTTGTTGAAGCAGCAAAGGTGAACGGTGACTCCCACTCTGCAGCTATCCCCAACAATCAGTCAGGAATAAAGAGCACAAGTCCTGCACTGGGAGCAGAGCCCAGCGTTCCCCTGTGCCCCTAACAACTCTGAGAGGTAAAGACAGACTTTACAGCCAACTGTGAGTAACGTGGAGGGACTGCTCCTCCAGCTAAGCTCTCTCCTAGCAGACTACACCAGGAATTCTCTTATCAGACTCCACCAGGAATTAAGGACAGATTTTTGCAACAGGAACCACAGCATATCCATACTGGCAACCTACGAAATCTGCACGAGCCAGAAGCACGGGAACTTCTTTTGTTGGGCTACAAAGGAAGCCAGGAAACATCACAGTGACACCTTGCAGCATGGCGTTCCCTTGCTCTCCAGTCAAGGTTGCACCAACGTACTCCCCACTGTTTTGTTGCTTCAAATCCTTTAAGAGATCTACAAAAGCCCTAGGACGGGGGACTGCCACAGTTGGCTTTTTGTCTGCAGCAGTCACAGAGTCACCAGGAACTTTACCCATTTTCCTTTCAAAAGTCGGTTTTTCCTTGCAAGAGGCAGGAAAGGACAAAATACCTACTTTAGGCTCAACCGGTTCCAGGAACTCGATCTCAAACTCGTAGATGTTGTCTCCTTTGGCACCATGACCCTGAGCTAAGAGACAAGAATTAACAGTCAGCATAAAGGTCCCAGTTAGGTTCCGCACACCCCATCTGCCAAGGACATAGATATATTCCGTGGTTATTCACAGTGCTTCCCCCTGCACTGAAAGAGGAGACCACACAGTAACAGGGAAGACACAAACAGCCCAAAATGTTGCTCGGAGGTGCAGCTGATGGAGTTGGCAGCTAAAGCTGCATGGAAAAGGGTCCTCACTTGCAGGAAGCAGTGTGTGAGATTCCCATAAGAAAGGCTCAAAAGGCTGCTCATGGCTAACTTGAATCCGGCTGAAAATCCACTGCCTTTGGGGATCCAGGCTCCACTGATGAGTGAGTGCCCACGGCAACTGGCGTCCATTGGGTCTGTGGGAGCACCATGTGAGGATTCCCAAGGGCAGGAAGCTGCGTTCATTTCTCACTGACCACGTACATAGGTCTTGTCCCCAGAAGAGCTGCCACAACCTGCACACCGAGTGTAATTCCCACCCTTCCATGGTGTAAACTGATCCTAAAGCAAACACAACGTGCAACGCACCCCTATCAAATGGCCGTGGCTGCGGCAGCACTTCCTAAACAATGCTTCTTAAAGAAAAACACCAAATAAATGAGGAAAACCCAAACTAAACCAGGACAGCAGTGCCTGGACAAGCCAACCAACACAAGAACCACAGTGCAGCTGCCTGGTGAAAGCAACCTCCATCTTTCAGGGCGAGACCTGCTTTACCTTTCCAATCAAGCACTGGCTCCCGGCGCACGGGTTTGATAACAACTGTAAAGGGGGACTTTGTCAAAGGGGAAAACTGCTGTGAGTTATCACTGCGTTTCAGCTGACCCGGGACAGTGAGGAGGTGGGAAACAAGGACATCCTGCATCCAGCTCTGGGGCAACAGCACAAGAGGGACATGGAGCTGTTGGAGCAAGGCCAGAGGAGGCCATGGAGATGCTGTGAGGGCTGGAGCAGCTCTGCTCTGGAGCCAGGCTGAGAGAGCTGGGCTGGGGCAGCCTGGAGAAGAGAAGGCTCCTGAAGGGGAGACCTTAGAGCAGCTCCAGTGCCTAAAGGGGCTGCAGGAAACCTGGAGAGGGGCTTTGGACAAGGGCCTGGAGGGACAGGACAGGGGAATGGCTTTAACCTGCCAGAGGGGAGACTGAGATGAGCTCTTAGGCAGAAGCTCTTCCCTGTGAGGGTGCTGAGGCGCTGGCACAGGGTGCCCAGAGAAGCTGTGGCTGCCCCATCCCTGGCAGTGTCCAAGGCCAGGTTGGACACAGGGGCTTGGAGCAAGCTGCTCTATGGAAGGTGTCCCTGCCCGTGGCAGGGGTTGGAGCCGGATGAGCTTTAAGGTCCCTTCAACCCAACCCATTCCATCGCTCCGTGACCTCCCCCGGTGCCACACGCGGCGTGCGGGGGGTAACGTGCCCCGCTGTCACTGCCAGCGCTGTCGGTGGGTCCCCGCCACCACACAGCCTCGCGGGGCCCGGGCACTACCACCGAGGGCAGCGACGGGGACGGCTCACGCCGGCGGCTATCAGCAACCCCCCGGCGACCACGGCCCGTACCTCTGAAGCGCAGGACGTTGTCCGCGATGCTGATGTCGGGGTTCTGCGGAGGCAGAGTGCAGCGTTAGGTACGGATCGACCGCTCCCTCACGGACCCCCCCACCGTGTGTGTGTCCCCCCCCCACCTGCACATCGCTGAGCTCCACGCGCAGGTACAGCTCGCGGTGCCGCTGCGCCCAGTGCACGTGCGGCCGCAGGCTCGGGCCCGCCATGGCGCGCGCAGGGAGCGCCCCCCCCCGCCCCCAACCCCCCCTCCCCCCCCGTGGGCGGACCGGGGAGAGGAGGGAGCAGGGAGGGCGCCTGCGCGCGGGTCCCAGTGCGCGCCTGCGCCGTGCGGGGCTGTCCTCGCTGCGCCGGGGGCGCCCTCCCCTCCTGAGCCGCCCTCAGCGCTGCCGTTCGCTGCCTCAGGGCCGTGTGTGTACCTCCTTCGTGTGTGTGCCCTCTCTGTCTGTGACCCTCCTTCGTGTGTGTGCCCTCTCTGTCTGTGACCCTCCTTCGTGTGTGTGCCCCCTCTGTGTGTGGCCCTCCTTCGTGTGTGTCCCCTCCGTGTGTGACCCTCCTTCGTGTGTGTGTGTCCCCTCTGTGTGTGTCCCTCCTTCGTGTGTGTCCCCTCCGTGTGTGACCCTCCTTCGTGTGTGTGTGTCCCCTCTGTGTGTGTCCCTCCTTCGTGTGTGTCCCTCCTTCATGTGCCTCCCCTCCATGTGTGTCCCTCCTCCGTGTATGACCCTCCTTCGTGTGTGTCCCCTCCGTGTGTGACCCTCCTTCATGTGTGTGTGTCCCCTCTGTGTGTGTCCCTCCTTCGTGTGTGTCCCTCCTTCATGTGCCTCCCCTCCATGTGTCCCCCTCCTCCGTGTATGACCCTCCTTCGTGTGTTCGTGCCCTCCGTGTCTGACCCTCCTTTGTGTATGTCCCTCCTTCGTGTGTGACCCTCCTTCGTGTGTGTGTCCCCTCCGTGTGTGTCCCCTCCGTGTGTACCCCCCGTTCGTGTATGTCCCTCCCGTGTGCGCGTCCCCCCGTGTGCATCCCCTCCATTTGTCCCCGCCGGCCCTCGAGCAGCCGCTGAGGTGCAGCCCTCAATGGCCACGACCCCGGTGAGGGACCGCGGTGGGTGTTTGAGCACTGAGGTGGCTTTTGGGCGCTGTTGGGTCTCAGCGCCCTTTGGTGTGGGGTCACTGCGGTAACCGGCAGGGGTTGACCCCGTCCTGCACCCTCTGCGCCACAGGACTGCTCTGAGGGCAGCCTTGGGCAAGGACATGGCTCCTCCGATGTCGCCAATGGAGAGTGGTTTGGGGTGGAAGGGACCTTAAAGCTCATCCAGTCCCAACCCCCTGCCGTGGGCAGGGACACCTTCCACTGGAGCAGGGTGCTCTCTGCTCTCAGTCTCCCCTCTGGCAGCTTAAAGCCATTCCCCTGTCCTGTCCCTCCATCCCTTGTCCAAAGCCCCTCTCTAGGTTCCCTGCAGCCCCTTTAGGCACTGGAGCTGCTCTAAGGTCTCCCCTTCAGGAGCCTTCTCTTCTCCAGGCTGCCCCAGCCCAGCTCTCTCAGCCTGGCTCCAGAGCAGAGCTGCTCCAGCCCTTGCAGCATCTCCATGGCCTCCTCTGGCCTTGCTCCAACAGCTCCATGTCCCTCTTGTGCTGTTGCCCCAGAGCTGGGTCAGGACTGCAGCGGGGTCTCACCAGAGCGCAGCAGAGGGGCAGGATCCCCTCCCGGAGCTGCTGCTCATGCTCCCTTTGATGCAGCCGAGGACATGGTTGGTTTCTGGGCTGTTAGTGCACGCTGCTGGGTTGTGTTGAGCTTTCCATCAGCAGACACCCCCAAAGTCTTCCTCAGGGCTGCTCTCAATCCAGTTTCCACCCAGCCTGTGCTTGTGTTGGGATTGCCCCAACCTAGGTGCAGGACCTTGCGCTTGGCCTTGTTGAACCTCATGAGGTTTGCACAGAGGGAGCCTGATGGGCAGTGCTGTGCTGCCTGTAGACCCTGGCTCCGTGCCTCAGCCTGCCTCTGGGGCTGCAAAACCATTGCAGAAGGTCGGGTGAGCTGTAGCCATGGCTTCTGGGTTGCTTTAGTTTGAACACAAACCCCATGTACCCTTCGGGGCTGAGGAGCCCCGAGGCAGCACATGGGAGACAGCACAGGAAAACCAGCGGGGAACGCATCCATTGGGTCCCGAGGGGCTCGGACGCGTGCTTGTGCTGGGGAGGGGGCGCCTGCTGCAGGGGTTTCTCTGCTTTACAGCGGGTCAGAGAAGACCTTCGCTTTGCAAAGGGAAATGCGAATGCACGGGAACGTTCTCCCGGGGGCTCACGGCACCGGAGCCGGGGCTGCCCTGGGCTGAACACGCGCTGTCAGTGCTCGGAAGCCCTCTTGATGTGAGGGGGGGGGACGTGTAACACCCCTCCTCCGCTCCCCGCAGCCCGCTCCTCCCGCCCATCAGGCGGCGCCCCGCAAGCGCGGCGGCGCCAACTCTTCCTCCCCGCCTGCAGGGGGCGCTGCCCCGCTTCGAGCTGCCCGGCGGCCACTCCTGGCGGAAGCGGCAGCGGCAGCGGCCCGGCTCGGCCACATCGCCGTGAGTACCGGGGCCGGGGGGAGGCCGCTTGGGGGCCCCGGGGAGCCCGGGGGGAGCGGGGCCGCAGCCGCCGGCACCGTCCTGTGGGGCAGGGGGAGGACGGCGCCTGCCCCGGGGCAGCGCTGTGGCGGTGCTGGAGGGCGCCCTGAGGCGCTGTGCGGGGTGCGGCGGCCCCGCGTTGTTTGGCTGCGGGGAGGTGGAAGTGAAACGGTTCTCGGAGCGGGGGGTGGCTGCGGCTCAGACCCCGCGGTGGTTTCCCGGAGTGGGTCCTCGCGTTGCCCTGGGCCGGCGCGGCCTTGCCGGGTGGCAGGTCTCCCTCTTGTTTGCTCGTTAAAGCCCACTGTCCCGCGGGTTTTATCTCTTCTCTTGGGAGGGGGGTGTGAGACGTGTGTCAGGTTAAGGCATGACAGCGGCTGGGTGTAGGTGGGGAAAGGAGGTTTTTCTTTGTTGGAATTCCGAGGCGAGTTTTCTGATGCAGGTGCGAAGCCTCTTGCTGTTTCTGACGCTGAGCAGGGCACGGCTTTGTGTATGTGCTTGGACTCTCCTTTCAGTTTCACGGGGGCTGCATATTTGTGTTCTAAATAGCTCAATCCGTGTTGGTTGTATTCGCAAAGGTGGAACCAGGCTTTTCATCCACACTCGCTCTGCTTTGCGTTTAGCAGTTTGTGCTATAAAATGGGTCTGGTCCAAGGTGTAGGTCGTTTCTTTTGGACCTATGTATGCTGAGAGATCTCAGCAGCTGTGCAGAGCTGCAGGAGAGCCAGTCCATGCTCAACCCCGTACCTTGAGATTCAGTGGTCCTTTAGTGCCTCTTTGCTCAATGGGAATGCTTTATTTAGTCTGTATTTTGTCAGGCCACCAAGCTCTGCTGTAGCAGTGTGCAGAACAGTTGTGCTGTTTTTCCATTCTATATATAGAGAACCCTTTCCTTTTGAGGAATGACAGTCCTTAGTCTCTCTGGTAATGAACTATGTGGAGGGAGTTTATAGCTTGGATCCTTTTGGAGCTGCCCTCAGATCTGGGATTTACAGTGGAAGGACTTGGTTTCCTCTTGGGAGACATCTGGGCTGTTAATTCCAGCTCAGATATACTTTGTAAAGGACAGCTGCCTGCAGGAAGAGGGTTCTGCTAAATTAATGGCCTGTTTGGGAGGATAAGACCTATGCTGCAGAGAGATCTGTTTGGAAAATGCTTTTTTCACTGTGTCCCCTTCACGTATTGCCTCACTTCTGGAAGTCTTATCCATACAGTATTGTAATTATATCCCTGAGATGATGATAGTGTTGATGTTGCTGGACCCTTCCAAGCTTTGTTTGAAAGGAGATATAAGTAAATCCAAGAAATTATAGGAGAATGATGGGAATAAGGATATGCAGTTTCCTAGGACCATCGTGTATGACCTGGTGGTTCCAATTCAACTACTAACGTTGTTTCTTCTGAGCAGTTGGTTGTCCCATGTCTTGCTACTGTCCTCCTCACCGCCTGCTCTGATACCAGCATAGCATTAGTGCAGTTTACAGGGAGGAAGAAGCAGGTAGCAGAGCTTAACAGGGAAGAATTTATCCACTTCATGAACTGATCAGAGTAGTTGATGTGTGGGGGCAAGGGAAAGGGAAAAAACAATAACTCACTGTGGCTCTATGAAGTTCTTAGTCCCATTGTGAAAGGCTGAGTGGTGGCAGCCTGTTTTCCACAGCAGGAATCTCTTGCCTGGTCCTCCTCATTCTGCTGGGTTTTCCCCCACATGAAATGATGATTTCCTTCTAGCACTTTTGCTGTGGGTTTGGGAGTCTGCTGGGCTGCTGGAAGGTGGTGCTGAACCTCTGTTGTTCTGTTCTTCCAGAAACATGCAACATGGCAGCAGCCATGGAAACTGAACAGCCGGGCCTCGAGATCTTCGAAACTGCAGGCAGAGAGGAGCAGGTCCAGAGGGAGGAGCAGCCCAAACTGGAACCTTTCTACGTAGAGAGACATTCCTGGAGCCAGCTTCGGAAACTGCTCACAGACACACGGAAGTATCATGGCTACATGATGGCAAAAGCCCCTCATGACTTCACATTTGTGAAGAAAAACGATCCTGAAGGACCTCATTCCGATAGGATCTACTATCTGGGTAAGCTTGCTGTGACAGCTTGTGTCTTGACTGAACAGTCCCTGCAGAGGCTGTTTGGGTTTGACTGTTCTTGAGAGCGGGATGTTCCTGGCTGTTAAATCCAAATGGATTTCAGGCCAGATTGGCTGCTCAAATGTCATGATCATGATTTTGATGTCTCAGTAAAGCTTGGAATTCATCTCCCACAGAAATGGTGTGGTTGGGTGGCCCTTCAGGACTGTCAGAGCTGGAAAAGAACTGTGAAGTGTCCTCTGGGGCATGTTCCCTACCTGGGAGGATGGATTAAATCTGATCTCCATACAATATACCCTCTCTAAAAGCTCTGTAGATTTAATCTCCCTTTTCTTAACTGGTGGATAGAACCGTGTTTCTCAAAGTTTCCTTCAAAAGCAGAGATTACAAGTGTAATTTTGCAAGTCCTTTGTGCCTCAGCTACTGATGGAGTAGGTTTTTCAGGGATCCTGTGGAGACTAAATAGCAGTGTAGGGCGGAGGCAGCTTAAAGAGTAAATACTTTTCTCAACATTTTTAGTCTTGATAATGAAGAACTTAATATAATTTATGGTTGTTGGCCTCAGTGCCGCATTCCTGTATTGTTTCACTGTGTGATTTCACTTGGTATTTCTGCATTTGTAAGTGCTAGAAGTGATTTGGTGTGTAAATAGTACTGTGAACAACATTCCTGGTGGCTTTTTGGAGCAGGTATAGGAATGCTTTTGTCGAAAGCTGCAGGAGCTGAACATAACTCCATGAAACAACTGGGTTAGGGAGAGGAGCAAAGGCCTAAGAGCCAGAACAATGTTCTAGCCCCATTGCTTGCTGCTTAGGCTGGGTGTTTAAGCTCTGATTTACGATTCACAGAATCTTTGCATGTGCTGTGCAGTGGTGTAGAAAGCTGCTGATCTGTCTCCTTTTCCCCTTTTCAAAGGGTAGGGATCATAATTCTAGAATGATGCTGAGTTCAAGTGTGTTGTGAGTGGGTGAAGGCCCAGCTGAGATGAGCTCTGGTTTGCCATGTGCCAATTCCTGAGCTATAGATCAGATTTAGCCTTCCCCAAGGCACATCTGGCTCTCTCTGGGCTGTTCCCTTGTGCCTTGGCAGGAGCTTTCAGAAATCTGAATAGTACTGAGGGAGAGGAGCAGGAAAAGGGACCTTCAGACCTTCCTAAAGATGCATTATCTCTGAAGCACAAGCTGCATCCTGCTGCATCCATCCAGGGGCATTAGCAGGAAGGTCCTCCTTCTTTTTAAAAGCTTATAGAAATACAAGGTCCCCCCAGAAGACAAAGGCAGGCTCAGGCAGCATGGGGAAGGCCTGGGTGTAATTCCTTGTTCTCTGCTTTCTCTGGGACTTACATTTCTGTGAAGCAGAGAATTCCCAGAGCAAGGCTGCAGTGCAGAGACCAGCAGTACTTTCTGGTGGGAAGAGCCTGTGAAAGTGTTCCTGGGAATCCTTTCAGAGTGCTTGGATAATGAACAGAAAGCTAATGAATTTTTTTCCCCTCCTCACTTTCACAACAGCAATGTCTGGTGAGAACAGGGAGAACACACTCTTCTACTCTGAGATTCCCAAAACCATAAACAAAGCTGCAGCTCTGTTGCTTTCCTGGAAGCCTCTTCTGGATCTTTTTCCGGTGGGTTCTGATTTCTTTCTTGCTTCTTGGCAGTGTAGCAAGGACATGGGCTTTGGGGTTGCACCTATCTGCCATTGTTAAAATTTGGAGTTTCATGTCTTAAGATTTTCCCTATACTCAGCTAACTGCAGCCATCTCAAATCAAGCACGGCTTTCTCAGCAGTGTTTGGAGCTACAACCTTTGCAAACACTATGTGTGCTGAATGATTCCTCCTTTGCCAGCACAGATTGGAAGCACTAATTTGCATCTAATTCTCTGCTGTGAGATGCTGGGGATTGCTGAAGGAGCCTCCAGTCTCCAATAACCACTGTTGCAGGGGGAAGTGATGAGTCCCCCTGAGGATCATTCAGTAGCTCCATGGCTCATGCTGGAGCAGAAGATCCTTATCCCACTTTCTTGGACATGTATCCTGATTTCACCTCTGCACATAGCAAGCCTGCACCGATCCTATCCCATGTACCATGGCAGGCTGGAGGAAGTGGGACACTCCCCATGTGGAATTAGGTGTATTTATCTCCATTCTGAGATATCCTCCTTCCTGAGGCTGTCAGCCAGACCAGTTACTCTGTGTCTTCGTGAAGGTTAGCAAAGACTTTCCTGCCCATTCTAGAAATAACAGACCTCCAGTCTGATCTTTCTTAAACCAGTGGATGCTGGAAACAATGCCTTGCTAGGGAAGAGGTGGCTATCAGCTTTACAGCTGTGTAGGATCTGCTCATGGCCTGCACCTACGTGTGCTGATGATACGGACACAAGCAGGAGTAGGCTTCTAGCCACCAGCAGGATTCTGGAGGAGGAGCGTGTCTGCAGAGCCATCTGGTCCTGGAAGCTCAGTGTACAGTGATGCTCCGGCAGGATAGCATGGCATGCAGAGCAGAGGTGTTGATTGTTGTGTTGGGTTCTCTGCCCGTGTTCAGGCCATCCTGGACTATGGGATGTACTCTCGTGAAGAGGAGTTGCTGCGGGAGAGGAAGCGGATTGGCACCATAGGAATCGCCTCTTATGATTACCACCGGGAAAGCGGCACCTTCCTGTTCCAGGCAGGGAGTGGAATTTATCATGTAAAAGATGGAGGCCCTCATGGATTCACTGTGAGTTTGCTCATCCCTCGTTCTGTCTCGCTGCAGGACTTCTTTGCTCTGGCTTGGGTTGAAAGCAAAAGAGCATGATCATCAGTTGTTGCTGCACTCAAATGGCAACTAGCCTTGATAACCTTGAGCCAACCAAAGCCCAAAAAAAGGATGCTCTTTCATGTAGTCAGGAATCACATCAGAGGCAACTTCTGTTCCCAGGCTGTGGTTTAGAGGTCACTGTTCAGCAGTCAGTGCTGTATGCGTTAGAAGGTTTGGCTGTTTGGCTTGCAGAACAAGCAGCCTTTTCTCTGCTGGTTCTGAAGCTGGAGTTCAAAGCTGCTATGATTTCTTATTATTGTAACAGATGCCTGATGTCTGTCTAACCCTGTTGTCAGGGGGAATTTACTGTACCCTGAGTTGCTTTTGGAGGACAAGATGGTATGTTCTGCCAGCCCCTTTTTAGGGTGCTGTTCTTCAGCTTGTGCCAGGCTTCTCTAAGCAAGCTGCCTTCTGATCTGTGGCTAATCCTCAGCACTGGTGAAAGATGCTCTGGTGGGATCTGTGCAACCACGGTGGAAACGCGATTTTCCCTGTAAAATATCCCCATAGTGTTTTTCTGTGTTTAAGATGGATTCCTCTGTTGTCAACCTGTATATTTGAAGTCAGTGTTCACACTACTGTGGTCTTAGAGACCTTCTGATAATCCAGGTTAGTTTCTGTAAGTGTTCATGTGTTATCATTGCTTACTGTGCTTTTCTTTTTCTCTCCAACAGCAACAGCCTTTAAGACCTATTCTGGTAGAGACCAGTTGTCCAAATATCCGCATGGATCCCAAGCTTTGTCCAGCTGATCCAAATTGGATTGCATTTATCCACAGCAATGACATCTGGATATCTAATATAGAAACGAGAGAAGAAAGGAGGCTAACATTTGTGCACCATGGTACTGCATCCTTAATTAAAATCTCTGCACCTCCTCTGCACTTGTTCCTGCTAGACTGAATTCAGCAGTGGCACTGGGGCTTCTTCTGAAATCTGGGGGAATGGCCCCTGTTTATTCCACTTTGTTTGTCCTGTTCTATGTTTCCTCTAGTGCAGATATCGTGGGATGATTCTGGATGCACTGAGGAATCTGGCAGAATGAGTTATTTGTTGAGTCCATATGGAAGGGCTCTTCTGAAAAACAGCACGTTCCTTTTCACTGGAACAGCCTTTTCTTGTGTGGAGGAGCTGTGGGTGGAGTAGAGCAGGAGGAAAGTTTCTGTCAGGAAAATCAGGCTGCAGGGCCTTTTAGAGACAGCATAGGCAGGTTCTGAATAGCACTGAGCCTTCTGCTGGCCCCTCATACTCAGTAACTTAGGTTCTTGCTTCTTGCCCTCTCCACTTGTGTTTCAGACATGTATCCTGGAGGAAGGAAAATGGGAAATTGTGGATAAAACACTTTAGAAACCAAAGTGTTTTGGTTTGCATTTAAATCCCACTTTGTATTTAAAGTACACAATTTAAATTGCAGTTAAATTAAAATTTCTGGGACTTTGTAGTAAAACTTCAGCCTATTTAAAAGTTAAATATTAAAATATTATGTAAGTACATTAAAAATAAACTGTAGCAGTGACTCCTTCTCAGATGATAATTATTTATGGAGCGCTGCTAAGTTACCTCCAGGGTAACAGGGGAAATATTGAAGCCCTATGGAGATGTCATCATGTTGACGTGTTATGTAAGCCTCTTACTTTTGCTTTGTGCAGTGAATGAAATACTGATGCTTTCCTTTTTCTGAACGTTGGTGTTTTCAGTTTGAGTTGTTCAGAAAGGTTTGTGCTTGGTATTTCTTTTTAATTGAAGATTGCGGTTCCAATCCACTGAGCTCAGGTGGAGACAACATTTTCTTTCTTCAACTAGTACATAGGAAATGGAGAGATTAGTTGGGTAGGAGTGAGAAGGGAGGATGGCTTTCCTTTCCTGAAAGGAGCTGCCATGGCAGAGGGGATTAGATCCTCCCTAAATAAATCAACAGAGCAGGGTGGAAGCAGAAAACAAATCTGCTGAGAAGTGATTTATTGTCGTGCTCCTGGAGGGATGAACTTGGGTCAGTGTTTAGGATAACGCAGGGCTGCTTTGCTTCTGCAGTACATCATGAACTGATTCTCCTGTGTCTTTTTTTTAGAACTGGCAAATGTTGAGGATGATCCAAAATCTGCTGGCGTGGCCACTTTTGTGCTGCAGGAGGAGTTTGACAGATACACTGGCTACTGGTGGAGCCCAAAGGCACAGCCAAGTAAGTGTGGGGCATCCAGTGAGTCTGACAGGCACAAATAATGCCCCCCTTTCTATGGGTCCAGTACAGAGTTAGTTTTTTCTGTTACTCTATGAAGATAGGAACTTTATCCTGTGGCTCCTTTTAAACTATCTGCAGCAGTGGGCATGTTACAGTGGGCTTGTGACACGTGTTACTGCGGGAAGAGACTTTCCTTCTTTGTAGGAGTCTCGGAGTGTTTTGCTTAATGAAACATGAATCACGGGTTTTGGATTTTATTTCATCTTTCCATCCTGCTCGTGCTCCTGAGAGAATATTGATGCCTGCAATAACTGACAATGAGAGCTGTTCTGACCAGGAAATGTTAATTCATTTACAGCGCTGAATGGGGGTAAAGTTCTTCGAATTCTTTACGAAGAAAATGATGAGTCAGAGGTGGAAATTATTCATGTCACATCACCCATGCTGGAGACAAGAAGAACAGATTCCTTCCGGTACCCCAAAACTGGTGAGACCCCGACACCTTACATCTCTGTCCCTGGGAGACACATACTCTATTCCATGTGCCTGACAGCAGTCATGCGCCTAGCCTAGAGCAAGGGGTTGTTGGAGAGGTGTTGAGTAGTCTTTGAATTGGTGTCCAGATAGTGAAAATATGTTTGGGGAAGCTGCTGCTGGGGAGGTTACATTAGTCACTGGTGACTGTGCTGATATTCCAGCCATGTGGTTACTAAGAGCTCCGAGTCTGGGTGTCTCAGGAGTTGGCAGAAACCCTATCTGATTGTCACTATTTTGGAGCTGGTGTCTCAGATCCTGGCACATCTGAGTTGTGGAGGGGTTGGTTCTCATTACAGCCCTGCGTCTCTGAGGGAATAGCTGCAGAATTAACGTCCTTCTGATTTGTTGAGAGAGGGTTTCTGTTCAGCTGCTTGCAGGGCCCTGGCAGTTCGAGTTCTGAAGGACTCTCATCTCCATCATTGCTCTTGGACTTCAAAGAGCAAACTCAACATTCTTGTAGCCAACCAGGAAAACCTCCTGTTGTCATATTTGCAAACAGTAAAAGGGTGAGGGCAGGCTTAGAGCATAGTAAATGATGTGCCGTTGGAAGCAGGGAGGTGAGACTTAAGCAGACCTGACAAGGGCCCATTCACTGTCAGGTGTATGGGGCAAGTTTGAACAGTTTGACCTTTGTTCTTCTGAGATTTCCCTACTATTACAGCAGGGAATGTTGCTCACAGGTAACAGTGCTTTATTCTCTTTTCCTCACTCCCGAAATAATTTTTTGGAGAAATACCTTGCTTGGCTGACCCTCCCAAGCTGCAGAATTCATTCAGGTCTTGCAGATTCCCTGATCCACTGGGAAAAGTTTTCTGCTTATGGTACTGATTTACTTGTTTCAAGGAGGAAGAAAAGCACAGTGTGAGCCTGGGAAGCCAGAGATGACGCCTTGTGTTTTTTAAGCACTTGTGCCCACCCAGATTTCTGAGGTGACGTTGTCATAGCTGAGTTCAGTGCAAATTTCAGCATTTAGGAAAATGAGCCAACCAAAGCCCAAATCCTTGAGAAGAATATCCAGGTTTTAATCTTTGGGCCTCACTTTCCAGTCTGAGCTGTAGGGACAATAGCCCTTTGCTGTGGGTTGTTAGGAGGGCAAAGCTCGAGGCAGTGGAGAAAATTCTTCCCAGAGAGAAGGAAAGTGCTCAGGTAGGCAGCACTGGGGCCCAAGGCAAGTCGTTTCACTGCAGTGCATCAGGTTTGTGTATGAAGCAGGTTGATGAAGTGGGAGTTCTCACAGCAGCACTGAGAATATTTGGAGCACATGGAACTTGCCACATGTGGCTTCTTGTGGATCAGCAGCTTTATTCTTTACAGTCTCTCTTTTCTTCCTGTGAAGCAGGCCCCAGCATTTAGCACTGCAGGTGCTCTACAGCAGAATGACTTGCTGCTTTGTGCAGGCTTTGTGTAAAGAGTTAACTTCAGATTTTCAGTGTTCAACACAAATACGTAGCTTTATTATCTTAACTGCGCTAGTCATGGCAGTAGGTTTGTAAGTGTTTAATTTTCATAAATGCTTTTTAACACTGGATCACTTTCAGTGTGCCACCTTACAGCCAAGCAATAAACTAAAGCTTGCTTTCTATCCTGATCACTCCCGAGCATGTGCATCCTTTGAGTGTGGGAGAGAAGGCTGTGACAGTAGCATGGCTCTTGATCAGATCTGTTTGCAGGATGAATCTTTCCTCATGTTTGCAGTTTCATTTTTCCCTGCCTGTGCTGTCCCTCACATGTGCAAGTAGACTATTTGATCAAAGAGCGTTCTGCTGTTTGCCTTTCCAGTTCTGTATGAATAACGTCACAATAATCCACAGTTCAACTCTGCCCTCTTGGAAGCAAACAGCTGGTGTCTGACTTCTAACATCTGTTTTTATAGGTACAGCAAATCCAAAGGTCACTTTCAAGCTATCAGAAGTAACAATCAATGCGGAAGGCAGAGTAAGTTCTATGTTCTGCATGCGTTCCAAATAATTGTAATTTCTGTGAGTCTTTTAGTAAAGTTCATTTTCCAGTTCAGTACAAATAAACTTTCTTGGCTGTGATAGCTTAATGGCTTCTCTAGAGGCCGTGCACTTGCTTCACTCCCATGCAGGTACTTGGTGCCTGTGTGTGCAGCAGTGTTTCTCAAGGCTGCGCTTTCCTTCCCTACCACTGGTTTACAAACAGCTGCAGAGCAGAACGGTTTAGGTGTGGATGGTTAGATCTTCTTATGTGACAGATCTCTTGATTGGCTGCAGATATGGGGAAAATTTGCTTGCAAAGACAATATCACCTTACATAAGCATGAGCATATGGAAAGAGATGAACTTCACAGAATTTTCCACAGCCCAGTCCAAGATCTTCAGACAGTTGGGGAATTAACCTTGCCAGATACAGTAACAGCCATACGTTATTGGGATTCTCTCTACTCTTGAGCTACTTCAGCCATCAACAGTCACCTGCTGGGATAGTGATGCTGACGTCAGCCAGCAAAGGCAGGGAAAACCATCGGGACCCTTTGGGTACCACTGTGACTCATTCCCAGTCCCAGCAGGAACAGACTGCAGAGCTGCATATCATGAATTAGAAGCACGCTGATAACTGTCCTGATGTCATGCAGGATGTTCAACATCTGCCAATGAAAACACCTCACAAAACAGCTCGGTACAAATCACCTCCCGTTTACATGGGGAAGCTGAGTGTTCAAGTGACTTGTCTGAGACAAATGGTGGGTTGGTGAGGAGCATCCAGATTTCCCAAGTCCCAGCCCCTGGCTGTGCTGGTAGTGTGAAGCTCTCCTGTTATGCTGGTGTCTGGCTAGAGATGGGGTTGAATCCCCTGTGTTGCAAAGGCTGAGCAATCTAAATTGCATAAGCTGCACGGAAGAAGTCTTCTGTGTCCAGACTCTCATCGTGCATGAAAAACTGGATGTGGGGGTTCATCTCAGTGTCACTGAATTGCTGCTTTGTCAACAGATTGCAGATGTTGTGGATAAAGAGCTAGTTCAGCCGTTCGAGATCCTCTTTGAAGGAGTAGAGTACATTGCTAGAGCTGGGTGGACGCCAGAAGGAAAATAGTGCGTATGTTAATCCTGTCTCTGCTTAGAGGGTTTGGGGCAATACAGTTAGAAGCAGAATGTAGTGGTCTCTGTCTTCTTCAAGCTTAAGCCTGCTTTCATTTTTACATTGCTACAAACTTGTTTGTGCAAAGGGGATGATTTTTTCCAAATCCCAAACTGAAGTCCTCTTTGTCTCTTTCTCTGGTACCTGGCGCTATTGCTTTGGTATTGGGCACTCGCAGCCTTTGATGTATGTGTCCTCTCAGCATCCCTGTGAGAGAGAGTGCAGTGCTATTATCCCCATTTTACAGATGGGGAACTGAAGCCCAGAGAGGCTAAGTGACTTGCCATGGTCACACAGGAAGTCTGTGGCTGAGGAGAGAAATGAGCCCAGGTCCCCCAGGCCCTAGGCTAGCGCCTTAACCACTGGACCATCCTTGCTGACCAGACTTACTGATCAGAAAACCTGCTGTAAGTGCTACTTACATTTGCATGTTATTTTTAACCCTGTAGATGATGTAGTACAGTGTTTCTAACTCTCCAGAAGCTTCTCCAAAAGGGTTTCTCACCAAAAGGGTTGTCAAACACTGGAACAGGCTGCCCAGGGAAGTGGTGGAGTCACCTTCCCTGGAGGATTTTAAAGATACATAGACATGGGACTACAGGGACGTGGCTTAGTGGTGGACTTGGCAGTGCTGGGTTAATGGTTGGACTCGATAGTCTTAAGGGTCTTTTCCAACCTAAACGATTCTATGATTCTGTGATTCTCCAGAATTGCACTTTTCCAGTTCTTGAGTCTAAAGATGGCTTTCACCTTTTTCATTCCCTCCCTAGAAAATGTGGAAGAAATGCAGGGAGACATTGGCTACATTATCTTGCTTTTTGCAGGATTGTTGTTAGAGCTACATGCGAAGCCATCAGAAGTATGGCAGGGTCTGCTGCCAGTCCATTTAGGTGCCAGTGTTATTCTCCTCCAGGTATAGATTGAAAACATCAGTATTTTCACAAGTATCTTTGAATTTCAATGGAAATTTTTCTGCTTCATTATTCCCCTGATTTTTCTCTTCTCTCTCTCCCTTAAAGCACTATTCAAATCTGGGAGAACAGAATTAATTAAACTTTTGAACCTGCAGTGCTTATGCAATATTGAAATGAAGAGAAATAGGTTCTTGTGTTAGGGAAGGCTTGTTTATGTGGGTGAAATCTTACATGTAGCTTTGTAAGCCACAAGCTGAAATGGAATGTTCTTGACTCCCTCATAATGCCTAGTGCTAGTTAGTGTCTGCTGAGGTTTTCAGACCCAATACTTATGGGTGCACATTATTTTCTCTAATGTCTGTCTCCTCAACAGCATCTGGTCCATCTTACTGGATCGCTCCCAAACTCGACTTCAGATCGTCTTGATCCCTCCTGCATTATTCATCCCCACAGAAGATGATGCAATGGAAAGACAGAAACTTATCGATGCTGTACCAGATTCTGTTACACCTTTCATTATTTATGAAGAAACAACAGACATCTGGATAAATGTAAGAATTTGAATTTCAGCCTTCTCTGATAGTTTGTTGTTCAAGACTCTGCTTGTAGCACCTGAGCAACGTTGGTATTACTCTGCTGCCTAGGAGAATGTTCCTAGTGTGTATATTCTGTGCTTTCTGCTGTAAAAAACGGTATGTAGAGAACACAGGGATTTGGGATGTGAAAACAGAGCTGCTTTGAGGCTGCACAGTGGTCAGACAGAAATAGGAGCAGATCCCAGGGTTATGGCATTCCATGGCCACAGTGTTACCCACTGAAACCTTCCAGATTCTTGATGCCAGTTGTTCACCAACAGCAATGCCGGCATATTAACTATCCTTCAGTCAACAAAGGTCTCTCCAGATGATATTGGGTGAACAAGTCCCAGGAGTCTGTTAACAGCCCCTAAAACCCTTCCTTAACTATATGGTCTGGTGAGATACATTTGTGTGTAATCCCCTTGGAGGTGTGCTGTAGGTCCTGTGTTGTGATAGCAGCCACCTGCATGTGAGGCTAATGCTGTAAAAATGAGTGCTCTTCACACCTCTGCAGATAAAGATCAATGTATCTGAAATGGCATCCCATTGGAGGTGTGCCAGGGTGCAGGAAGGCCTGGGAACACCAATCACTGACAGCTGGATTTTTCAGCAGAGCATTTGCACAAAGCCTGGCACTAAATAGTCCCTGTACAGTGAGTGCTCTCTGTGATACCACATTTTCTCCTAATAGTGTGCATAGTTTCAGGATGGTGTAGTGAATTTTCCTTTCTTCATTACTTTACTGGCTGGAGTGTTTTCTGAGTGGCAGCTCATCCTGTGCAGATAAATGCTTCCGAGTCACTCAAAAGTTTGTTCCATGAAGGAAGAGTTGGCATCTTCATGAATGTGTACGTGATGACAGCTCTTACATTGAGTAACCCTTCACTTATGGGCTACTGGACAGAGGAGGACCATCTGGGTGGGTCTCATGCTGTTTGCAGAGCTGGACCCACCTCTGTATCTAAGCTAGAAAGGCAGCTGCAGAAGAACTCACATAATGAGTTTGGTGGCCAGAAGTTAGAGTTAGATGAGCAAAAAGCCTGGACCTGTGCAGCATCCGTGGCTGCTGCCTGCAGACACCCTCAGGCTCATAAGCACGACTGGTTCTCCCAGTACAGCACCCTGCTAGTGTGAACTGTGTTTGTGTTGAGCAGCAAGAGGAAAAACTTATGTTGTGTTACGTGGCTTCAGTGCCAAAATCCTGCTGATAACAGTAATCCACTGCTCCATCTCCACAGATCCATGATATCTTCTATGTCTTCCCCCAAACCCATGAAGATGAGATAGAGTTCATTTTTGCCTCTGAGTGTAAAACAGGATTCCGGCACCTCTACAAAGTCACCTCGGTTTTGAAGGAGAGCAAATATAAGCGGTCGTGTGGAGGCCTCCCTGCTCCAAGTAAGTGAAATCATTGTTTTGAGTTAGTTGGGCATTTGCTGCGAGCTAGTGAGGAAATAAATGTCCTTCCAGCTGGCAGGAACTGTTGTCTGATCGGAAACTCCTACTCTTGTCCAGGAGAGCGCTTCACTGCTGAGTTCTTGAGATTGTCCAGGGGTTATGCTGCATTCAGTGTGCTTTAGGTTTAACCCCAATTCTTCCTTATGGACTAGAGGGAAAAGTTTCAGAAAGTCAGATGGGAAGCAAGCTCCCTGTGATGCTGTGAAATGCACTTCGTTGGCTTTTCCTTGTCAGTGTTGGGACTGCCTGTGCACTGACTTTGCCAGAGGTTAATCATTATAGCAATAACATGGGTGTGTCTGATGTGCTGGGTCCAATGAGTCTATAGAGGCACAGGGCTCACTTTTCCAGGTAAACACACCACAGTCCCCGTCAGCCTTCACAAGGAGGTTGGTAGCAGAGAGGCTGACAATGAGCATGGTTTGAACGCACTACATAAAGGTCCATAGAGAGCCTCCCTCTCTCAGTGGGC
This sequence comes from Ara ararauna, assembly GCA_028858755.1. Taxonomy (NCBI): domain Eukaryota; kingdom Metazoa; phylum Chordata; class Aves; order Psittaciformes; family Psittacidae; genus Ara; species Ara ararauna. The sequence goes on along the minus strand of CM054383.1, from coordinate 41,204,709 downwards.
GCACATCTTAGTCCCTTATAAATGAACGTGTGCCCTTGGCAGCAAAACCTATGATATGAGAACTATTCAGAGAATTCCTCTCTGCTTTTATACCAGTCGTGGTATTGCTGCATAGACAGAGATGTAGGTAGGAGAAAATGACTGCATTGAAAATGCAGGAAGAGCCATTTTAAGCAAAACCATCAAGGCCCACGTGCTTCTGAGCTGCAGTCAGAGCTTGGTCTTGCTCAGGTGCATGACAAAGCTGTGTGCAAAGCTCCCGAGTGTTTTTTCCGCAGCATGTATTCTTTGATTTATAGTTTTCATGCTGTGATACTTTCATTTACTTGTGTGCGTGTTGAAGGCACTTGCTGAGCTCTGCGTGCACAGAAAACACACCTCATTTTACTAGAGGTCCTAGTTTAATGCAGCTATTGTTTGGGGTGGGTTTTTCCCCGGATAGCATTGTATCCTGGGTTGATTAGATTTCTCTGAATGTATCTGACTCCTTTTTCTTGCTAAATCTCCCTTATTCTGGGGGAAATGAGACTATCTTCTAAAAGCAGTGTTGTTCCCCACTCTGTTTCAAAAATCCCCATTTTTTGGCTTCTGAGGTTCCCTTTGCGCAGCATTTTTCAGTATAAAACCTCTGTTTCTGTGCAAGTGACAAAAGACTTAATAAGAAAGCTGTCCAGGCCTCACCCTGTGAATCCTTTAACACCTATTTCACACAGCATTAAACAGTACTAGCCCTAACATTTGTCTGGGGAGCTGGCAGAGATACGGGTCTTCTGCAAAGGCACATTGCTGCTGGGTTTAGTCTGGTAGAAAAGCTTGGAAAGAAGGAAGTGTTACTGTGACCATGTGTTTTGTGAAATGTTAAAGTGCAAATTCTCCCCGTTGGTTGTTTGCAGGTGACTTCAAGTGCCTCATCAAAGAGGAGATAGCGATTACCAGTGGGGAATGGGAAGTGCTTGGCAGACATGGATCCAATGTAAGTCTCTGCTCCTACTGTATAGATGTTCTACAAACAAAACACACTGTAGGGATGATCTCTGGGGCCTCACAGATTGGTACATGTCACATTAGTGAGGCTCTGCTCCCTGAGAAGAGTGGAACTTGCCACTCCCTGATGCTGAGTTTGAGCGTACGTATCGTGGGGATTTTTGGTTTACAGTGTGCTTTCATCCTTCTCTACCTCTGATGTGCGATTCTGGACCAGAGGCTGTGGTTTTGGCAGTGTGGGAAAGCAACACAGGCACCAGCATTCTTTTCCTGCACATTCCTGTGTGGGTCCTTGTCAACAAGGAATTTTCCTCACTAAATTTAAGGCTTAAAGAGAAGGGAACGAAAATACTGTGAGGTATCAGTGAGGAAATTCCAGGTTTCATGAGCAGAAAGACATCATGGTGGTGTCCAACTGCTGTTCTGGAATCAAGGGATACTCACTGGGGGAATCAGCACAAATCTGTTAGCCCCATCTCTTTTTAGCTAGAATACAGTGGTTATGTTCCATGGGGACAGAATTATTTAGCATAGGAAATAGGGGAGGAGACTGGGAAGAGTAAAGAACCTGCATGGGAGAACTGAGCAGCAAGGCATGAAGTGCAAATCATAAGTGACGGAGTTGTGTACAGTAAGAGCAGTCAGTTGGCTTATTCCTTTCAGATTGGCTCCAACTGAGCTGTATGGGGAGGGGCTGAGGAGGAGACTTGGAAGCAGTAGAACTGGGTATTGTTTTGGCAAGAAGCAATATTGAGGGATGTGGTGTTTGTTTTGATTTTGGCAGATCTATGTTGATGAAGCCAAAAAACTGGTGTACTTCCAAGGCACAAAAGACTCTCCTTTAGAGCATCACTTGTACGTTGTTAACTACGAGAATCCAGGCGAAATAACGCGGCTGACGGAACGCGGTTACTCTCACGCCTGCTGTGTCAGCCAGGTACCTGTCTGTCTGTGAGGTCCTAATAGGCAGGGCTGGCTGGGTGTGCTATGGCTTATCTCCAGTCTTGTCCTTCATCAGTCAGCAGGCAAGGCTGTATTTGAATGTAACAGAAGCTGATTTTACACTGTGTTGTGCGCTCCTGTTTGTTGTGCAGTGAGTGCATAAACCCACCCTGGAAAGTAGATTTGACCTCCCAGTTCAGTTGCTCTTTAGCTCACTTCAGGCAAAAGGAGCCACAGTGAATTGTTTGAGCCTGACTTCTCAACCTGAAGTGAGCTGTAGAGCAATCACCAGAGGAGATGAACCTGTCATTGGGTAGGGTTCCAGGCATCTGGGGCAATAGCCTGTGCAGCTGGGAATGCTTTACCCAGAAGAGGACATGTGACAGGGTTCTCAAGCTGCTATTAGTTTTGCAGGTGTAAACTTGACTGAGTCTTGCTAAGGTCTGTAACTTCTCAGAGTCTGTCTGCTGTTACCAGAAGTGCTCAGACTTCCTGGTTTAATTTGGTCCATAAACACCTTCTAAAAGATCTAAATGCAGAAAGAAATGATCACTTTTACCTCTGCACTGAGGAGTTCAAGGTAATGTTCTTTTTCTCCCTAGGATTGTGACATGTTCATCAGCAAGTACAGTAATCAGAAGAACCCGCACTGTGTGTCACTTTACCGCCTGACAGGGCCTGAAGATGGTGCAGCCCACAGGACAAAGGAATTCTGGGCTACCATTTTAGATTCAGCAGGTAAGGGCATGGAGGAGGAACTGGGGGAGAGGGCAACTAGGATCACAGAATGAAAGATATCCCAGAATGTACCTGCTTGAGATTTGCTGTTGTAGGTGATTAGTCTTGTCTCTGAAACTCGTGCTTGTGTCAGGAGTTCTTGGAAGCACAGGAGTGGTGTTCTCAGGTCAGCAACAAATGGGTGTAACCTGGTCATGAAGGAATTTAGAGTGGAAATTACCAGGTTTCTACTGCCAGAGCCAGTTGATAGTGCAGACAGCCAGTCTTAGCATCAGGGGAGGGCGTTAAGCAGCCTCGTTTACTCTGTGCCATATGCCTGCTAATGATCATGCTTCTGGGAAGGGGCATACACTTCTTAAGTAGTTGTGTGCTGCTGTCTGCTAACGTCTTTGTGAGACAGCTCTTGGGCTTTTATTTGTCCATTGTGTTTCTGTTCCCTTTCATCTCTCCTTCCCTGAGGCATACTCCATATCCTGTGTTTCCCATTTATTAATGAGGTGAGTACTAAGTGGGGTTAGGAAAGGATGGGATACCTGTAATGGCCATGTCAGGGGAGAAAAGCCATTACCATCCATAGGAGAGCAGGGATGGAATGGGATAGAACGGAGAAAGCTCCCCTATGGCTGAGGCATTCCCAGTTTCTGCCTGCTCCCAGCCACATCCGCTGGAAAATGTGGGAGAGCCCCACTGGGATTGCAGGGAGATGAGTGAGGTGGCAGAAGCAGAGCTGCCTTATTCATCCATTCACTTTTAAACCAGGCTCTCTGTTCCCTCCCATGGCAGGCCCTCTTCCTGATTACATTCCCCCAGAAGTGTTCTCCTTCGAGAGCTCCACGGGGTTTACACTCTATGGAATGATGTACAAACCTCACAACCTGCAACCGGGAAAGAAGTACCCCACTGTGCTCTTCATCTATGGAGGTCCTCAGGTGAGTGCAGAAGTTAGTGAGCAGTGGTGTGGGCTGGCCTGAATCACTCCATTGCCCTCCTGCACGAGCAGTTCCTACCCTATGCTGAAGGTAGTGTACAGCATTTTGCCTCTTTGGTGAGTAGCTGCTTGGCCAAAGGTATTGTAAGCAGTCATGATTTCTGGGTCATAGACTGAGGCACAGCCACTTGTCTGAGAACAGGTATGGAGCAGCAGAATTAGAACTGGGAGAAAGAGGAGTGCAGACAGTCTCTGCTTACTTTCTGTCTCCTCCTCCTCCATAGGGATCTTGTCCTTTGTTTCCACTTCCCGTGTGTATGTGAGGGGAGCGCGCTGTCAGCACTGGCCATTACCAGTGTGTGCTTAGGAGAGCTTGCTGCTCGTTTGTCCTTTTCCCACTGCTGAACAGAAGGTGAGCCCTTCAGCCCTGCTTTGGTTTCCCCGACTCTACTGTGCTGTGCTATGGACAGAGGCAGATAGCGTGAGACCTGGTGAAGGGAAGATTCTTCTCCTGGGAAAGAACAGAAAGAGCAGAGCTGAAGGCTCAAGGTTGGGTCATGCAGTCAGCAGCCACCCCTCTTGCTCCATGCCCATTGGTGCTACCATGGACCTTAGTTCGGCACTTCAGATCTGTGACACAGAATGGCTTGTTACTGTGGGAAGAGAGTTTATTTCATAGCAGACCACAAGCAGGGAGAGAGAATCCTGCAGCAGAGAGCAGAGATCTTGAACACTTTACGTTATAAAAGTGCACAAAACATTTAAAGGGAAGTAACTAAAGTCTGAACTTGGATTAAAAGGGAAACCTCTGGATTCCGTTACATATGTGTCCATTCCATGCATACGACATTGCTGCTCTTCTATTCCAGGTACAGCTCGTGAACAATCGGTTCAAAGGAATCAAGTATTTCCGTTTGAACACTTTGGCCTCTTTAGGCTATGTTGTTGTTGTCATTGACAACAGAGGGTCCTGCCACCGAGGCCTGAAGTTTGAAGGAGCCTTTAAATACAAAATGGTAAGTGGAGCTCTGAGTCTGGCTCTTCGTTTCTTTGTGCGTGTATTTAGTGCCTTATGAGGGAAAGGGGTCATCTTTCTGTAACAGCACAGTGGAGTTCTGGTGCGTGGTTGGGTGCTGCAGGAATGGAAGCAGCAAAGCTCTGAAGGTGGTTACCTCTGGACAGCCTGAGAATGGAACTAACAAAGCTTACCTTTTCCTCTCCTCTCCCAGGGACAAATAGAAATCGATGACCAAGTGGAAGGGCTGCAGTATTTGGCATCACAGCATGACTTCATTGATTTGGATCGTGTTGGCATTCATGGCTGGTCCTACGGAGGCTACCTCTCTCTTATGGCTTTAATGCAGAGGTCAGATATCTTCAGGGTATGTTCATACATTGAGTACTTACTCTGGTGGTGCAGGCAGAATTTTTCCCGTAATCATGTAGCCTCCCATGGGTATTCATAACACAAAACACCCCATTCACCTGAGCACAGAAGGATATCGCCTCTCTGGAACTGTGTAAGAGAGCTTTAAACTGTTGGACTGTTGAGCTTGCAGTAACTCAACTGTGCTGGTATTGCTGTACCATTCTTGGGTCACCTGTGCTGAAGGTACCTTATATAGTGTCAGCTGTTGCCAGCTTTGTGTCTGCCAAGGGCTTTGTGCTTTGAACCAGCTGAGGGAAATGATCCTGCTGAAAAACAAGACCTCTGCCTCTCCTCCTCTCTTTCTTGCCCTGAGAGAACAGTTTCTTTGCAGCCTGATCTGTTCCAGATCAAATTGCCCATGCTGCTTTGTAGCAGTGTGTTCTGAAGCAGCCAGGAGGGCAGCTTGGGGATGGGGAGAGGTACTGAAAAGAGGTTCTTGTGCTTTTGTGACTTTAGATCACTACAGTAAATGGCCAGACTGCTCTTGGACAAGTCTCAAAGGTAGATGTGATAAGAGCTGGATGTTGCTCTCGGGATGGGTTTTGTTCTTTGTGGCTGCTCTTGCTTTCTCTAAGTCCAACCTGAATGTTACTGGGAGGTTTAATAATAACTTATCTCACGTCCTTAAGGATTATTGCCTTGCCAAGGGGTTTTTAGTGCTTTTTCTTCTTCCATTGGTTTTTTTTCACAGCCTCTCTGCAAGCTGGTGGTACAGAGTAGTTTGCTGAGTCCTAGGGACCTATTGATCCCAGTTTCTGTTAGATATTCAAATGAACACAGGTTTTGCAACCTGAAACCAGAGCACTCTGCTTTTTGGACAAAAGCACATGTAGGTCAGAGCTGACGTGTGCTGATGTGTATGAACGGTGGGAGAGAGAACAAGGGTTGCTTTTCTTTTTCCACTGCAGGCTGTGCGTTGTAAACTTACCAGTGTGTTTTGGGTAATAATAGTTGGACTGGGATAGAGCTGTGGGAGGGAGGGACATCCCCACATCGGGGTCAGGCATTGTCGTTCCCTTCCCCATGCTGAGAGCCCTGTTGAACTTGCAGGTTGCCGTTGCTGGAGCACCCGTCACACTGTGGATTTTCTATGACACTGGTTACACAGAGCGCTACATGGGCCACCCGGATCACAACGAGCAGGGCTATTACCTAGGCTCAGTGGCCATGCAAGCAGAGAAGTTTCCTTCTGAGTAAGTTTGATTCGTGCTTCTCCTTTTCCTACCAGGAAAGTTCAAGCACCACAGGCACGTTTTTGTCTCCTTGTTCTTGACACTTGAATCCTGGAATCACAAATGCTAATGCACAGATAATAATTAAAAATTAATAAATACCAAACCCCAACACTAATAAACTTAATACTTGAATGAACATCTGCCTAATTACAGGCCTTCTGTGTAATCCCTTTTATACTAGCTGTAATTAAAGACTATCTTTTATGTCTAAAGAAATGACAAACATATCTTCAATTATGATGAGCACTTTAGAGCCACATTAAGCTAGGTGAAAAGTAGTTACCAGGATGCTTTCTGCATGGTTCTGGGATGCTGTCTACAAATGGTTGTCTCTGGCTTTTCTCAGACCAAACCGTTTGCTGCTGCTACATGGATTCTTGGATGAGAATGTTCACTTTGCACACACTAGTATTCTGCTCAGTTTTTTGGTGAGAGCTGGGAAGCCGTATGATTTACAGGTAAGAATCAGGATTTAGAGGTGATGTGTGTGTCTTTGAGGAGTCCAGAACTGGAACTTGTAACATGGCTGTGCTGGGCAGCCTGGAATTCTAGGGTAAAACTGTAGGAGTTGAGCCTTACATTTTTCTAAAAGGAAGATCTTATGAGTGCAGCAGTAAAAATATCAGGCAAATGAGCAGTTAAGAGCAGTTAAGGCTGCTCCTGCAGTTCGGAGGCAGTACAGCACTGTTCATGCAGTGTGGAACTGGGTTATGCTTTTAATTAAGCCTGGTTCTGCGCAGATGCAGCCCAGCTATCCCACACCGTGCTGCAGAACTCGGAACATGCTGATTTATGTGGTGGCTTTGGACAGGATCTGCCTCTGTCCAGGCAGGCTGAACATCTCCTGCACAGCACCAGCTGGATTGGAGAGTGCAGGGGGGTATCTCTGGGTTCAGGCGCTGGAAGATGGGGTGTATTAGCCAAGGTGCAGAGTTAATGCAGGAGATTACATGAATAGTTTGAATATGGTTTAAATGTTGGTGCCTCAAACTCTTATCAATACTTATGATTTGATTTTATGTTTTAGATCTACCCTCAGGAGAGACACAGTATAAGGGTGCCTGAGTCGGGAGAGCACTATGAACTCCACCTCCTGTATTACCTGCAAGAGAACCTGGGCTCTCATGTTGCTGCCCTGAAGGCAATGTAACTGACCTCTGCAGAACTCTGCTCCACTGGCTGCTTCGCCAGACAAGGAGACGTAGGAAAGTAGAGAAAATAGGATGGGATATTGCGTTCTGGTGCCTGCCACATGTACACACACAGACACTTTTTTAAGAGCAAATTTGGTGCCATACAGGAAATGAAAGTCCAGTGACCTGATAACTTGAAAGCTTAAGATGGAAATAAAAGCAAACGTCCGGGGTATAACACAGTACCATGGATGTTCTCTTGGGGGAGGAGCTGAAACTGAAACCAACGTACTTCTACAGCGCCAGATCTTCCCTTTTTAAAAGAATCATGATACAATTGATGTATTTTTACGGTGTGTTCCTTGATATCTTATTACATAATACTGGATGACTTACTCACCACCCAGCGAGGGTTTACCTGAATGGTTCCAACTTGTATTACATTTTAAATGCTATCATATAGCTTTTATGCTTCGTGAAAGGGATGTGTCTCACTCCTTAGAAGCTGGTCATAAGGTAGACACATCACCTATCTAGATGTTAATTGTTTTTTAAGAAGAAAGACTTTTAAGCTGCTTCCTAAGGAATTGAAGTTCTGGATTCAGTTCAGCTGATGCCAGGTTCTTTTCGATGATTTCTTCTCTCCCCAGGATAAATCATACTCTTCTTTCAGCAGCTTGAAATCCTATCCTGATTGTACTTGATTTCAGTGGGGAAGTGAAAAGATATTTTACTGTGATACGGGCATAACAATCTTTTATTCTGACGTGCAAACTAACTTAAGGCAAAGAGCTGAAACTCTGTGCATTCGAAAATAAGCTTAACAGTGCAGCTCATTTCTCACTGACCTTTTCCCTGGGGCTGGTTTTGTAATACTGTTTCTTCCCATCACATCAGCATGACATAGGTATATGCATCCTGCTACAATTTTAAAACTCAGTACTCTAACTCAAAGGTCTACAGAGGATCTGGGGAGGAGAGACCTTATGAACACTACATGTGAGGCAATATGAACTGCTTCATTGAATTTCCTGCTTGATTTAAGGGACTATTTCCCAGGTTTCTTCTCTGTTCAGTGCTCCAGTCCTGGGTCCTCTCTACCACTGCTGTGTAGCATGATTATGATGCTGTATTTGAGAAACCCCCTTCTGTATAGCTTAAAGTAACCCTGCTAAGCCTAAAGGATATTCAATCCCAGTTGTGTTTTTGCTAGTGAAGTTTTAACGAAGCAGCAGGCTTGGCTAAAAAGCATCATATTGTGTGAAGTCACTTTTAACTTGCAACAGGTCGTTTAGGATAGAAACCCATAGCAAAATGATTCTCTTTTATCCAGGAAATTCTCCCCTTGGGGCTTGCCTCTGAGACTCCTATAAGTTTTAATGGTTTTCTTAGAAACCTAAGAACTTCCTTTTCTTTCTGTTTTGGTGCTAGAGAGAAGCAGAGCATGATTTTCTTTTCATCTTTTGAAAACCTGGAATCACTCTCAGTGTTTACGCTCTTAGTACTCCACATGTTCTAACCTTGTATTTTCCTTGCTTTTGTACTCTTCAGCTTGATCCTGGGACTCCAGGATTTAACACAACCTGGCTGTTTTCTATCAAACCGCATCGCTTTTCAGTTAGGCTGCTGGGCATATGCACCAAAGCTATTGGAGCTGGTGCACTTAACATGGTTGTTAAATCTGTGTATGAGAATAGGATCTGGGCTGGGGGGGCGGGGGTACGCAAAAGATAGCCAAAGCAGACGGGCATGTAGTAAATGGGAATATCCTCTGAGATGGGGATGTGTGGTTTGGGCTATTTTCTGGTTTTTGGATCACAGTACTTATACGTGGGTCAGTTAAAACACCATTAGCAGGTCAATAACAGGCTTACAGGTTTATTTTCGGCAAGGGCATGGCAGGGAAGGAGCCCAGCTCCTCTAATGTCTTCTCCTCGTAGTTCATGTGGCTGAAGTGAATTCAGCATCCCTACGGAGTGTGTTCTAGTCAGTATTGAGACATGGAAACGTGCTGATGCATTTGAACTAGAACAACATGACAGTGAGTAGAAACAAGTATAAGCTGTTACTATGGAATTCCATTGTGCTCCTTATGTGTTTATGCTGTATTATATATATACATATATCTATATCTGTTCATATATACATATATGTATAAATTATACGTGGATAGTATCACCTTTTCCAAGGTTGTTTATATTTTGTTCAATATTAAATTAACTTGCTTTTTGGGATGTTTTTGTTCTTTTTCTAGAGGTGATTACCCCTGAATGTAAATGTATATGGTTTTTAAGATGTCATTGATCCTTCTGTTTAAAAACCAGAACAAAAACGGCCTTCAGCAAACAGTGCTTTTTTGGGGAACTGAAGAACTGAATGTTATGCAAGTAAACCAGCCGAGGTTTTGATTTAGCACAGGATGTGACAAGTGCTGACATGGAAGTTTTTAATGATGCATCCTTCCATTGTTTTAAATATATATATATATCAAAAAGCTATTAAAGTACAACGTACTGTAAGTACTCTATTTTGCAACATAAATTATGTATTTCTTTCTTTCCTTCAGTTTTCCCTTTACAGTAGTTAAGCACTTTCAGACCCCACGCTCTCTTATCCTGTGGAAGTGCTGCAAGGATTTATCATCAGTGTTGCAGTTTCTTGCAGAGATGCCTGCCTGTAGGTGAAGGTGTGAGAGATGCCTTATGAGAGATCTGATTTGCAGGCAACAGCTGAGTTGCCAGTGACACAGGAAGAAGGGCAAAGCCAGTTGCAATTGAGATGTAGAGGTAGGAAGCTGTTAGTGCTCAGGACCATTGCGTCAGTGTTTTGAGGGGAGTAGCAGTCTTGCACCTCCTATGGTGAAGTGTTGCTCTGGCACTGGACCAGAGCTGGCACAGAGAGTGGTGGGGGCTCTGAGTACCTGCTCTGAGGCTGTACTTTATAGTCCAGGAGATGATATTGTCACTCCAGAAGAGGTTTCCAGCCTGTTTTCACATTTGAGATTATGCTTTGTCACTTCCTGTGTGTTAAAACCTACTTTGCTTAATGTGAGTTTGAAGCAGAACTACTGAGATCCTGATGCGAGGGAAGCTGTCTGTGGAGAAAAAATGTGGGAGGAGGGACCATCCCTATGGCTCTCACAAGAGACGTTGATGTGTCCCTTTGGAGGATATTCTGCCTTCATCAGAGGTGTCCTCTACGCCCAGGAGTATACCTGCTCCGAGCAGGAGTGGGTTTGAGCCTTCATTGCATGGTGGATATTGGTTGCACAGATGTCTTTGAGATGAATGTTTTAATGTCATATATTTTTAAGAGTAGTTATGAACTACAGGGATCTGAGTGATGAGATACTGAACTTGCTGCGTGCTGATGCCAGCAGTTTCTTCTCATGTGCAGTGGCTGGGTTTGGTTGTGCTTGTTTCTGGTGGAAGCACATTAATTCACTCTGTTTTAATGCAGCTTCCAGCAATTCCTCTTGAGTGTGCAATGTGCAAAGCTGTTGGGTTTCACCCTTCATGTTGAAGGTTTACTCCCTGCCCCCCTTTGTCTTCAATTACTTCATTTATTCAGAACAAAGTATAATTAGGATCTACCCAGAACTGCTTAATTTTTATAAACCCAATGGAATAATGAGTTCAAAGCGCCAAGTAAAGCATTGAAAATCAACTAACTTCATTAGATGAGAATGGAAAATGCATTCCCTGCTTACTGATGGCATTTGGGAATAGGCAATGGAAATAACTTTGGTGTAGTAATGCTTTAAGCCTGGAGCACTGTACAGCAGATTATGGACAAGTTAAACTCTGAGCCTGGGGATCCCAACCTTTATTTCCTACCAGGAGCCGCGGGTCCTGTTTGTGCTGCGTGTCCGTGCGTGAGGCAGGCTGGTTTGCTGCTGGTGTGAGATTCGACTTCTCAGTGAGGCAGGAATAGAGTATAAACACATGAAATAAGCAGCCAGATTAGGACACTGCCTCGAAATGCCTGATTACTTGAGTACCAGGACCCTGTAAAGACCTCTGTGCCCTTTAGGGTTCTCCAGGCCGCTGCTTTGGGAAGGGAAGAGATCCGTGTGCGGTTCTCACTTGGATGTTGTGCACAGAAGTTCAGGTGTTTAAATTTAGAACATGAAGTGCCTGCTGTTTGCGTTGCCAGAATTGCATGTCTCACTCCAGTGGGTTTATTGGGCTCCCTCCCTCCCCCGCTTCCCAGCTCCATGGCTTTTAATCATGTAAAGTGGAGGCATTAGTTTTGCTGCATTTTATTACAAAACCTTTGTTGCAATAAAGATGCTGCTAAATAAATTGAATTAAATGGTTTTCCCCCCTCCCCCTATTTTCAGCTGTCTCTCTTCTTGATGTAGCAGGATTTGTGTGTAATTAAATCTCTTCCCTCATTGCTCTCTGGAAAGCAGCAGTGGTGGAAAATGTGCAGTTTATATACATGTTGGGTGCTCAGCAAAAGCATCTGTGATTTTTCCAGTCCCTTGTGGTTAGGTAGATGGGTACAAAGGAGGATGAGGCATTCGCGTGGCAGAACTGCCTTCCCCCTCCTGGATGTTCCCATGTGGATGCTGTTAGCAGCCCCTGGCAGCCAGCAGCCGGAGCTGTCGCACTGGGTTTGGCACATCCACAGCTTTGGTGGTCAAGATGGACCAAGCACCACGAGGAAGAGGTGGCCCTGGACCAAGGCAGGAGGCCAGAGGGACCTGTGTGTAGCAAAACACGCTACAAGAAGAGCCATCTCTTCATGCAGTAGCCAAGATGCATCTCTTCATAGTGTCTTCCAAGAGAACAGCCGTCTCTTCGATCAGTCACCTCACACTTGGCCTCACTTATATCTTCGTATGGGCTCTGCAGGCCCCCCTGCTCTGCTTAGTGCTGCCCCAAAAGGGCTGGTGGGGGGGTAAGGGCAGTCACAGTTCATGTTTTAACTCATTCATTCCTGATGTAACTAACAGTGGTTGATAAGTTGCGTTCTCACTCCCTCCAAGGTTTGTGTGGGGCCTACCATAACATGGCAAAGCTTCTGCAGGAGCCTCTGTGTGCAGTGCAAGTGGGAGCACGAGCGTCACACCAGAAACTGGCTGTGTGCTTTTGGGTTGTGGCTGGTAGTGGGAGCAGCTCATGCCTTTGAGGTAGATGTGTAGCTGTGTCTTCATCAGCAGAAAGCAGGGAGGGAGATGTCTCCACATGCTGTTGTGCCTGGAGGATTTCTATCCTGGCAAAGCATTTCTGTCCTCTTCCAGGTGCCCGAAGGCCTCGCAGTGTCCTGCAGTTTGAGGTGGGATGAGCAGAGAGAGCTACAGCTGCAACCCCTTCCATGGCCATCGGAGACGGAGGAATCAAGGTGAGCTTTCAGACGTATTAGTTAATATAAACTCCGACAGTTCTTTGTGCTAGTTAGACACACCAATGGGTCTTACTCCTGGAAATGTTAATACTGTAAACTCATTTTCCAGCTGTGCTGTCCTGCTGGTTTATACCATGTTCCCGTTCTCCAAGAGCAGGGAGCCTGGCTTGCACTGGCACAGTTTTAAGTTACATTCCAGACTTTTCCTATATACAGATATAAATAACATCGGTGCCATGGTGCTTTGGCGCAGAACTTGCATGGGCCTGGTGCAGGTGGATCCAGTTGGACACCAGTGCTCATACCCACTTCGTGTGCCTGCAGCTCTCATTTGCTGGCATTAGATGGGAGGTGTCCCCATGCTCCAGGTAAAAAGACCCATCCTGGTTTTCAGGAGCATCATTTTCAGGGCGCTTTGCTCACCCATAGCCCCCAAATGCTCCAAAGTGCTGGGAAGGTTTCTCCCCATCCCTGGTGCGATGTCATCCATTGGCACCTCCTGAGGCCACTCGCCTGTTGAGGATGAACAAGCGCAGGGTTCCCATGGAGACTCATCCCTCCCATCACATCCCGCAGCCAGAGCCCCTCACAGCCTTTTCAGGCTGCAGCAAAACATGTTTTCCACCACGTTTTAAAGCAGGTTCTATTTGAGTTCAGTGAGGTGGCAGCTCTGTGCTGTCTGTGCCTCAGTGCTGGAGGGAGCTAGGAAATGCCCCGGGTGTCAGGGAAAGCACTCACCTCTGCTCTGCACGGTGTGGCCTCAGGCACAGTGGGGCTTTCCCCACGCTGCTCTTGAGCTTCACGTGGCCGTGGCACAGCAGTGACCCTGAAATCCTGTACCAGCAGCTGTTGGTGTGCTGCTGTCGTGGCTGGTCCATGGAGCAATGCTCAGGCTCGGTCCTTAGTGCAAGAGGAATCACTCTTACACCAAAGTTTACTCTACACAGAGCTGTGCAAGTTGAATCCGTGCCTGAGAGCACAGAGTCCCGGCCTGTGGTTTGTGATAAGGAAGGAGTGATGGTGAGAGGTTGGGGCTGCATCCCGCTTTGTGCCAAGCCACTTTGCGTTCTGCCTCAGGTCTTTGCACTGGAAAAAAGCCCTTTTGCTTTTCTAACAAGGATGATTTTGATTATTTGCTATTCCTTTTCTATCCTGCTTTAAGTTTTGGTAGCAATAGAGGCGTAAACAGTGTGTACGTTGTGTGGGAGCAGCAGTGGCTTGTGGTTTTATGATTCCCCCCAGCTGTGATCTATTGCTTTTTACATGTTTTAATCTCTTCCCTGCACCCCCTCCTGCCTCTCCCTTTCTCCTGTGCAGCCCAGCAGCTGTCGGTATCAGTGAAATGACTTGCCATTATTTTGCTGTACTTTGTTTCTATTCATTGATTTGTTGAATGAAAACTGTTTATCCGGGACTGATGTGAGAGATTGGAGCCTTTCAGGAGGAGCGACTCCCTGGTGTAATTTGGCTCCAAAACGAGTGGAGCCCGAGCTCAGTGTTAAACCAGCCCAACCAAAGCCCCTGAACCTGGGATTGTGCAGAAGCAGCAGCTCTAAAACCTACGGAGGCGTTTCATAGGAAAAGCCTCTTTCCTTTCCCCAGTGCCTCCTGGGCAGCCCTGCTGGGCTCTTGCCAGAGGTGAATTTGGGGTTTCTTTAGGACGCCGGCAGGCTCTGTTGGAATAGCGGGTGCTGGGTAGCAGGTGTCTGGGTGCGGATGAGTTGTTGCTTTCTCCATGGTGAACACAGCGGTGCTGGAGCAGCATCTGAGTGTGCCTCTTTACCTCCAGTCTTCTCCATCCCCTCTGAGCTCATCCCCGCTTCAGTATCAGGCATCCAGCAAAGATTACTCTCTCGATCCTTCCTGGGACCCAGTAAACCTGGAGAGAGGGTTACACGCCCCCAAAATAGGTGCCTGCCTCTTCCCCCGTGAGAAGTGATGGTGATCTGCAGGGTGCAACATTCCCACCAGCCTGGGTGCTGGGGTTTGCGTGTTAACATAGAGGATAACGTTGGATGTTGAGGTTGTGATGTCTGCGGTTGGGGCTGCAGCAGGTCTCAGGGTGTTGATGGTTATCCCCAGGAGAACCGGTGGGACGGGTGGGATGAGAGGAGCTTTGCACTGCTGCACAGACAGGGGTAAGGCTGGGAGAGACGTCTGTGCTTTGTATCGCTCACGCTTGGCTCTCCAGGTTCGGAGGCCAGTGGCCAGCAGCCAGTGGCTTTTATCCTTTTCAGTTTAAAGAATCCCCAGACGTGGTCACTGCCACCTCAAATGACAGAAGCTGGTTCCCTGCCAGCGCTGCTCAGAAAAATCCCCCATCTTTCGCTGCTTCAATACCACGCACACAGCTTGAAGGGCAGGTTTTGCCTGGGGAATACGCTCTTGTTTGAGGGATTCAGGATCCCTTTTTTCCCACAGAGCCCCGGCTCCTTTCTTCCTGGCACAATCGGCCCTCTTGCCGCTTTTCTTGCCTTTTCTTCCAGGGCTTTCCCACATTCTGTTCACACCTTCATGAATATTCAGAGGCCATTGGCCATATGAAGCTATTGAGAGCTCTTGTTAACACTCCTCCTAATGACATGCACCTTCAATAGAAAACAAAAACACAGATAAGAGCTTGTTAGCGGAGACCCTTGTTCCCCACCTAACAAGGTTTCCATTGACTCGGACACTTGTGGTGACACACTGCTTGCTCTCACTGTTGCCTCTTTTGATTTGCAACTGGCTTTTAGGGAGGGGGTTTCCTTTATTTTTTATTCCTCTTTTTTTACCTTTTTTGTCATTTTATTGTGCAGTTTTAAGCTAATTAAGACCAAGGTCAGGCCTGCCTGCACAAAGAGTTGTGGCGCTACAATGAGCGCAGGGAGCAGCGTGCTGCAGCCCCAAAGCAGCGGGCGATGGGCTCTCCTGCCACGCATGGGAAAGTTGTGCCGCCAGTGGCATCGCTCTGCCCCCGCCCAGCAGAAGGAGCCACAGTTGGGTCAAGAGGTGGTTAAACCCCAAGAAAGGCTCAGAAAAGGGGCTGGGACCACCCGCTGCGGTTCCCAAGGGCTCCCCGGGCCCCAGCACATCATCGGTGGCCAAAGCGCTAGCCACACGGCTGTGCTGTGGGCTGACCAGGCTTCTGTGCCAGCATTGCCATGCTCCCGAGATGCTCCCAGTGGTGTTGCTCCTGGTTTATAGAATCGCAGAATCAGGTCAGTCGGAAAAGACCTTTAAGACGATGGAGTCCAACAGTTAACCCAGCACTGCCACATTCATCACTAAATCATGTCCCTAAAGGCTTCATCTACGTGTTTCTTG
This sequence comes from Ara ararauna, assembly GCA_028858755.1. Lineage (NCBI taxonomy): Eukaryota > Metazoa > Chordata > Aves > Psittaciformes > Psittacidae > Ara > Ara ararauna. The sequence continues at coordinate 41,188,662 of CM054383.1, read as the reverse complement.
GACGCTTCTGGGGATGGTGACTCCACCGCTGCCTGTTCCAATGCCTGTCCACCCTTTCAGGGAAGAAATTTTCCCTAATTCCCAGTCTCCACTTCCCCTCGTGCAGCTTGAGGCTGTTACCTCTCATCCTATCACTTGTTACTTGGGATAGTTGGCTCTGTACAGAGAGCAACACCCTGTAGCCACATCCCCGATGGCACTGTTTGCTTTCCCCTGGGACAGAAATCCCATCTGGCTTTGGCAAGTCTTGTTTTTCCATCCTCCAGTTGTGCTTCGCTCCCCTCCAGCCGTCGGGCTTTCATCAGGCAGGGCCCACCCATTCCACACCACGAAATGCCTCACTTGGTAGTGGGCTTTTTTGGCCACAGCTTCTTATCTCCGCTGTTATGAGGCGCTCGCAGCGTTGTTTGTCATCTTGTCAAGGCCCCTGAGTTTCTATGGATACTGCTCCCCGAACTGGGGACAGTTGATGCTATCAGTTAAGACAGCATCGTGTCAGAACTCTTCCAGAGGACTTTATGAAGGTCCAGAGATAATTTCCCTGCAATGCCCTGCTCTTATGGAGCTGCCTTTTCGGTAACAACTGCTCGGTTGATGCTCCATGTATTCGGGTTTTCTAAGCATTGCCAGGCGCAAAGGAAAGATCACCTGCTTGGCAAATAGGATGAGATAGAGGGTGATAGGGGTTAATAACAAACCACCGGATAATTTATACATATATATGTTTATATATGGATGGATTTAAACTGAAAGAGGGTAGATTCAGAGTAAATATTAGGCAGAAGCTCTTCCCTGGGAGGGTGCTGAGGCGCTGGCACAGGGTGCCCAGAGAAGCTGTGGCTGCCCCATCCCTGCAGTGCTCAAGGCCAGGTTGGACACAGGGGCTTGGAGCAATCTGCTCTTGTGGAAGGTGTCCCTGCCCATGGCAGGGGTTGGAACTGGATGAGCTTTAAGGTCCCTTCCAACCCAAACCAGTCTGGGATTCTGTGATAACCAACATAGTAATGGAAGTAAAAGGCACCAGAAGAAAAACTACCATGGAATCAAAGGACATTTGCTTTACTGTGCTCTTTTGGGACTCTCTGGGAGGAGAGAAAGTCTCTTTTTTTCCCTTCTTAATGCCCATCTTGAAGACAGACACACGTGCAAAGCCAAGAGCATGTGGAGTATTTCTTCTGACAATGATACTGCTTGGAAGTTTCCAAATAGATCAGCTAAACTTGTTCTCCTTATGGACAGCAGCATAAGCAAAATGAAAGGCACGTGATTCTCAGAGGGAAAAGCAGGCAGAGGAATCATGGAATCATAGAGGAAGATTGTGCTGGGTTTACTGGGGCTTTACTGAGAAGAGGTTGAGCAGGAATGGCTTCACCCATCACCCAGCAGTTTCTCCCTCTCCTCTTGCCATTTCTTACAGATCCAATATGTTTCCACAGACAGATTTGCTTCTACTGAATTTCTTCTGCAGCTGATTTGGTATCTCCAGTCCTGCAGGAGCCAGCATTGCCTCCATGCCTGTCCCAGCTCAGTTTTGTCCTCCCTGCATGGGGGAGCAGGATGGGGACACGTTCCCGGAGGGATGCGAGCTGCTGCCCAGAGAGCCCAATGTCCTGCTCCCCGGCTCTCAGACACCACTTCATTTCTCTGTGCCCTTCTGCAACCATAAAACGTAGGCATTTAATGATTTCTCAGAACTATCAGGAGCTTTGCAGCCTTTCAGCCAGACCGAGAGCCCCAGCGCTGCTTGCATTTACTCTCTGGTGTGAATTAGTATCTGGGGGTGGGAGGGAGCAGAGAAAAAAGCTTTGATTTGGGTTTGAGTTTTAGCTGGTGATTACAATTCTTTATATGCTCTAAACAAGTTTATCTCTCCCTAGGTGGATGTGTGCTGCCAGCAGTGCTATAATATCCACTGAGGGCTGCCCAGAGGTACAGGAATAAACTCATACATTATTAGCTAATACAGGGAAGTGATTTGATACGGGTCTCAGAAGCTGGAGTAGATAAATAGGATGATAAATGTTGGCATTAGCAGACGTGACTGACTCCTCTGTCTCTGTGATTTGGTAGTGCCCAGTAATTAAATAGTTGGAGCCTAATGTATTTTAAACTAGAGCTGCAGCCTGTAAATCACGGAGATTATGCTCTTCCCCGCTGTGCGCGCTCGGGGTCGGGAGGAATTTCCACTCCTGCGCCGCAGCTGTCCGCAGGCTCCGGATGGGAATTGCATCAGTCAGGACTGGGAAAGGCAGCCCTGGCCCTGCTGCTGGTCCTGCGATACAAACCCATTCCCAGAGCCTTTCCGTCCCAGCGGGGCATCCTCTCCAGCCCGGAAGGGTCCCAGCCCCTTGGCCTTTCCATCTTGGGTTGTCTCATCTGTTGTGGCTGGAGCAGCTTCGTGCCCACATGCAGTGCGAACACACCTGAGATCACTGCAGACCCTAAAAACCAGGATACAAAACATGCGGGGGGGGATTTGCTCCTGAACTCAGTGCTGTGTCACTGTGTGCGCATCAGCCCCTTGGGCTGGTTTTGCTTTCAGACACGATTTTCATGATTCCTTTTTTCAGTGATCCCAATTCCATCGTTTGATTTACACCGAGGTTTAGTTTTCTTTGCAGCCAGGCTGCGACCTGAATGAAAATGCTTTGTCTCTCGTGTTCTATAGGTTGTCCAAGAAGGAACCCCAGCTCTCCGCCTGCGGCTGCACTGAAGCCCAAGTTACTTTTTATCTTTATAAACCCCTTGTTTTCATTTCTCATGCTGTCAGTGGCCAGACCCGGTTCTTCTGCAGGAGGTTGGTCCCATTACACAGCATTTCTCCATTAACATTTAGCAAAGGACAGGTTGAAACATTTCCGTGCCATTCACCCATTTTACACCTTTTAATACAATTCCTGGATTAGCTCAGGCTTTCACTGGAAAAGTCCTCTGGCCACCCATTCAGCAGACACCGTTTTACAGCAGACCTGCTCTGATGACCCTGCCCACCTGCAGAAACGCTGCCTGGAACCACAGCTGTGACAAAACCATCCCCGCTCTTCCTGGAGGTAATTATCTTTAATACGGTCTATTTTGTACCTCAAATTCCCTCCTCTCCCAGCTGAAGCATTGAAATGAAACAAGTAATTCTGGGGTGTTACCACACATTGTGGTCACTGAGGGCTGCTGCTGTTCTGCTCACGGCGGCCATGAGAATCAGGAAGGGTAAAGATGAGTTCAGTTTTACCTACAAGAAATGTTTCTCCTACTCTTTTTATTAGTAGAAGCTGGTGTGCTCTTCAACCCACGCCTGAAGCAACAGCTAATGCTGCTTGCAGCAAGATCAGCAGCAGGTGAATGACTGGGGAGCAGGGATTACTGGAGAGGAGTTTGTGTTTAGGTGTAACCCTCCCCGCCAGGCTTCGCAGGGTGTTTGCTCATCTGTAAATCATCCTGTGGCTTGGTTTTTCCATACGCTGTTGCTGTTTTGCCTTCCAGCTTATTTTTAGCCTGCCTGTTCCAGGTACTGCTGTGATACATGACCCACACCAAATGGAGGGACTGCACCCTGTGAATTGGCTGCCCTTGGCCAGGGGGAAGTTGAAGGACATGAGGACCTTTAGCCTCATCCAGCTCCATAGAGTTAAGGACCAACCCTCTTTCCAGAGTCCCATGGGAAGTCCCTCCTTCCCATGCTGTCATCTCTCTCTGTGCCCCATCCTTTGAACAGAGACTTCTCTTTATGCTTCACGTGTGAGTGGGATGCACTGCAGATTGCCCATGGACCAAAGGGATAAAGTTTTACAAGCTGTTGCTGATGGTTTGAATGAAGGAAGATGTGAGCTCTTCCTCTGGAGAGACACCAGGGAGGCTGTTCTGGTGTGAGCAGGGAGCCACTAAGCAAAGATATTGGTAGGTGCAGGTATAGAGCTGGCAGAGCCATTGAACTGTAGCTGCAGAAAGAGACTGTGGGGAAGTACCAGCTGACACTGGGTGGAATGGAATAAAGTACCCCCAGACCCTGATGTGCATCAGCAAAAGTGGTGGTGGGGTTTGCAGAGCCTTTCTGTGTAGGCAGAGATAGTAAATGTGGCCGTGTCTGCTAAGCTCCTTTGTTCTGGCACCTCTTAAAGTAGCAAAGATGGGTCATTTCTCCAAGCACGTTACAAATGTTGAGTTAATTCATCGGCTTGTGTGTGTGGAGTGGCAGACAGGAAAGCAAAGGGGTTCAGGTTTGCCTCCAGCCATCTTTTATGGTCCAATCAGCCAATTTTCTGTGTAACTATAATAAATCACGGCGACAGACACACAGGATGGCATTGTCTTTATGTAATTATACCATAAATGACCCCATTTTCTCTCCCAGAAAAGCCCTCCCAGTTCCTTGGCTTTGCTGGAGAAGGCTGTTATCCTGAACACAATAGGACAAACGCATTTGAAGAACATATCTAGTAAGCAAAGGCTGAAGAGATGGAGCCACTCCTTTTTCCATCGCGCGTCTCTCACGTGGCTCTTTGCTCCGAGGGGGATTTGCAAAGCAAAGGAAAACAATCTTAGAGCTCAGGAAATCGAGCGTGAACTCCAGGACTGAAGCAGAAGCCTCTCGTTTTCCATCCCCATCCCATGGCACACCACTGTTGCAGGCGGCTTAACAGTGAGCGCGCAGACCAGGGCAGGTTCTGCCTGCGAGAAGCCAGATAAACTGTTCTCCTGTGGGCACTTGCAGTTATAAACCCCACACAATTTGTGTACAGCAAGACTTTGGGGACCTCTTGCCTTGGCTGCTGTTTGATAACTGAGCTTGTGTTGTTTCTCCCTCCCCCTGCCCTGTAGATGATATTTTTCCTTCCCACTTGCGTTACAAAAGTGAAAGAAGACCTTTTCCCAACAAGGATGTAAAACTTCCCTCAAATTCACCATGTCACTGGAGACCCAAAGCTAATAAGTCGATCTTGTGTCTGTATAATAAACTAATTTATTAGGTTTTTATTTTAGGAGTTGGCGATATTAATTAGGTTGATACGGCCCATAAATCACTTGATTTGGCTGAGCCCTCAGATACTTGTAATTTAAATTAATAGAAGTGCAGCTTAATTAATCTGATTAAATCCTGGGATAAGCAATGTGCTGTTTGCAGCATCCAGGAGCACAGTGGATGGAAAAAGGAGTGTTTTAAAGTAACGCAGCTTCTTCACTGGCGGGTCAGATTGGCTCAGCTGGTGAATCGAGGTACAAGAGTGGAGCTGCAGAAGATGCAACCCAGAAAGCGGAGCAAGGTGAGAAGCTAGACCTGGGAATTCAGGCATCTCCTGAGACCTGGCAGCCTGGCGAAGCTCATCCCAGCTTCAAGACCAGGCAAGGAACCGAACTTCCCAGACTCACAGCAACCGCTCTCGTTTTGGGGCGTCCTGACCTTCTGTCATCATTTGGCTCCCATAAATGGATTCCCAGAAGGTGAGTGTAAGCCATTAGTGAGCACAAGCCGTGGCTTGATCTCCTTTGTGGTCACTATCTTGATTCTTCTCTCCCTTCAGTGCTGTTGAGAGCAGACAACATTTCCTTTCCAGGTGTGAATAACCAGTTGCTCAGTTCTTCCTTGCCCAAGGTCCCTGTCAGACAGCCACGAGCACACCAGGATGAGTGAACAGAGCGGGCTGGTGCAGAGGTACGTTGATGTGCCCCATCCAAGACATACCTGCTCTACAGTTCCCTTCCCATCAAGAGTATTTCTTCTCTGGTGAAGTTTCTGGATACTGGATGGTGGTAGTGGGGACTTTATTGTCGCTTGCCTGTATGTAGGACTGACTACACCCTCCCGTGGGATACACACTGCAGTGTGTTCTCACAGGGATGTACCCATCTGCTTCCCAGAGTTGGGAGTTACTAAACCTTTGCCGGGCAGACAACACTAGATACTCAACTGGTGTTCCCATCTAGTTTTTCCAGAGTACTGTGGGATGACAGCTCTCAAGATTGATGTTCCCTGTCTGTACAGCCCAGACAGCTGCTGTGCAGCCTTCTCCCTGCGCTCCTGCTAATTTGCCTTAATCCTGAGTTTAAATGAGCTTCCCCATGGATAAGAGTGGAATTCAGACCCTGTGGTCCTCCCTAGCCCTGGTTCTGTGTTGCCCACGAGCGGTCTGAGTGGGATGGTGGCACAAGTCAGGTATTTACACCAGTTCCCCAGCAGCTGGATGAAAACCCCTCCCAAGGGGTTCAGAGCAGGTTTAGCAGCAAAGCACCAGCCCAGGGCTTGTGCAGCCACAGGTTGTTTCCGTTAGAGTACAGATGCCATAAAATATGTTTTCTTTAAAAGCAGGAGCTAATACGATTATAGCAGTTGGATTAATCTAATATTCTCCTTTATCTTCAAAAGAGAATTGCCTAAATAGCCAGAGACACGTTTTATGAGTCCTTCTTAAGGGCTATCAATCAAACTCCCCAAGAAAGGCACTGATGCCCTTTTTGCTCACAAGAGGAAAATCTGATTCCCCACGGCTCCACTCTCAGCCTGCTGCAGCCTTGCAGTGTAATAGCTGCATCGTGAATGGTCTGGACATCATTTTCCTCCACTGGTCCAGAGGAAAAGAAACCACATGGAGGAAACGTGTAAGAAGAAAGGGAAAGCAGCCCAATTAGAGGCAGCGATCCCTCTGCTCTCTGCCCTCTCTGCCCCCGGATGAAGCAGATGTAAAACAATAGCTTTATTGGTGAAAATTTTAATTGAGGAGTTCAAAGGAAGCGGCAGAGGCTCCTTTGATCCCTCGCTGTGTCTGAATGCCCCGGTGCAGCGGTGCCTGCTGGCCACAGCACTGACCTCCAGTGTTAATTAGTGTTTATCTGAAATCGAATTAGCTCACGACTGGCAGAAAGCAGAGTGAAAATCAGCTATAATCATAGATCTGAGTGATTCTCAATGAGAGGGAAAAGCTTTTGCCTGCTGGAGCTGACATGAAAATCACAGTTTTTGCTTTGTTTTTCTAATACTCTTCACTCAGATGGTGCTATTTCTCTTACTAATACCCCGTGCTGCCTTCATCTTTGCTGAGTCTGCTGGTCCACATTGCTCACTGGAACTTAAACCATAAACCAACACTGAACAATGATGCATTATTTATAGCAGACCGAAGGCTGGGAGGCTGACAATAGTGCAAAGCTGCTCTTTCTTGTGGTCTGTAATCCATAAATAAATACATCATCTATTTCAGTTTGCAGAGCTGCCTGATGGGTGGGAATAGCCCGTGTTATCCGAAGGCACCGAGGTTGCTGTGAAAGGCAGCACCTGCTTTTGGGGTAAACTGGCCAGTTTTGAGAATTAAAACTCTTTATGTAGATGGGATTGAGAGAGAGTTGCCAAACCACCTTGTGGTGCTCATCTTTGGAGCTCTCTGGAAGGCAAAGGACGGTGCGGTTCTCAGTGCTGGAATAGAAATGCGTAAAAGCATCAGGTTCTCTTTGTGAAAGGACAAACTAGCTAAAACTATCTCAAGCAGCAGGTATGTGGTCACAGTTTCTGAGCAGAGAATAGCCAGAGATGTGGAAGTCAAACATCTGTCTACCGTGAACATCTGCAGACCTTCACATCGCACTGAAATGAAATCCCATCCTCGGGTCAGATCCAGATCCCAAAGTTTCCAAAGTGCAAGGATGGTTCTATTCCAACCTTGGGTTTGGTTCCTAAGCCAGCTGAAAGGTGGCCCCTGCTGCTTGCCCACGCAGTGTGCTCATTGGTGTGGAGCAAGGCACTCTGAAAATAGCCTGGTGGCATTTATGCAGCGTCCTTGGGCATCCGCTGCTCTATTTCCTGGGCTTAGCCACAAGAGGGTGGCATGATGATGTGCACCAGCAGCCTCCCGCTTCGGCTGCTTCCCTTCTCGCATGGCATTTTATAGCCAGCTCTGTGGATCTAAGAAAACCTGGGAACAGATCCTCATTTTTGGCACGTGAACACATTTCCCACTACAAAGGAGCCTGATGGGTGTTACTGAAGGCAGCCCCGACTGTGCAGGATTCCTTGATGTTACGTATGTTCTTTATGCCCAAAAGCAGCCTTAGTTAGTAGGTACCGTAGCAGAGTATAAAATTTAGACTAGACTTTTACTTGGTAACTGCTGTGGGGAGAAGTCCACAGATGTTGTTTATGAGCAAATATTAGTTTTGATAGCCATGCGTGTTTACAAGACAGTGATGTTCTATGTGACTCCTCTATAACACATGGGGATGTTTCTCGTAGGTCCTGATTTGATTATATGATTTGATGATAGTGAACAAGCTGGTTAACAAACACACAAAAGACGCACATGACAGCAAGGGAGACTAACTGAAATGAAACAGATCCATTTCACCTCAGATCTACCCAGCATGTGTTTGTAAGGCAGACCATCACTAACCCAATGCGAGTGACTCGTCTCGAATAATGAATCAGTTGATGTGACCCTACATAAGGCAGATTAGCATTTGATTTTGTAATGCTTCACTTGGGTGGCAAATCCCAGTAAGAGCAAGTAACACGGCACAGGGGATGTCCAGGTAGCAACAGAAATTGAAGAGAGAAAAAAACCCACTCCAAGTTTAATGTGCAAAGCTTTGTAAATGGTGGGATTATGTTACCTTACTTTAACAAGGTATTTTTCCCTGTGCAGGCAGACAGATGATGCTGATACTCAGAACGCACCTGAGCCTCGCTGCTGTTTCCCAGCCTGGCACTCATCTCAATCAGAACTCCCATCCTGGATCCGTGCAGGGTGCAACCTCAGGGTGAGTCTCTGCTCACTCGTGGCCGTAGGGTCCTCCTATGCAGAAATCCCTTTTGCCGTGAACACATTTTAAACACAAGCTTCTGAATCTCATTTCTCACTGTCTTTTCCTCTTCCATTTGTTTTTCTTCTAACAACGCACCTGCCAATATCTGCCCCTGAGCTCCGTTTTAAGTAGCATTTTCCGTAGTTAATGTCCCACTCTTGCTACCTATCTATCTTTGGCAACTGCTGACTGCCTGCAGCAGGACCAGAGGAAGAGGGAAAGCCCTCCCTGGGTATAACAATAACACAACACCCATTCCTGGAAGAATGATGAGATGGGCTGTGTTATAAATATTTATAAGAGCAAGCGTAATGAAATGAATGGGTAGTATACTGAGGCTCCCTTAGGCTTTGGTCATCACATGTTTTTTAGCTCTTTTCTTTCTTCTCTGTGATACAGAATTGTCCTGGTGTCCCTGGGTTGTCGAGCAAATTGCTTATTGTGTTGCTCACTTACACAATGCATGTTATTATGTGCAACCAGCTGCTCCTGTTTGGCATTGCTCACACATACAGAACAGGAGGCCACAGACACTCTTCTCGCCTGGAAGTCAACGTTCCCTCTAGTGCCGAAGTTGCTGCCAGACCACAAGAGGCCTGGCAGCAAAGCGAGTCCTGGTGGAAAAGGTCCCTCAGAGACTTCTTTCCTGGGAAGACCAAGGTTGCAGTTTTGCAGGGTTTGAGCCGACGCAGCTTAGTGCTGCTGTTGAAAGCTTCCTCCTGCCTCTATCTGCATATTCCCATTGCTCTCCTTATGCTGGCACTAACTCCTGGGTGATTGCACGGAGAGCTGGAGCTGATTCTCTTATTGTTGTTGCCAATTAAGTTTTCAGCACCATCCTTCCCTCTGTCCAGCTCCAGGCTCATTCAAGCACTAATGCCAACACAAAGGAAAGAGCAGCCAACTCTTCTGGTTATTACAGCAGCTTAAATGCATCCTAAAATGTCAAACTCAGTGTTGCAGACCTGTCTGGAGTCAGAGATGGTCAGAAACCAGAGCAAGGCTGTATTTGAGACTGGGAAGTTTAATCCTGCTTGGGAAAGAAAGAACCTAAGCGTGGTCCCAAGCATGTTTCAGGCACTGACCCCTTGCAAAATGGGGGCTGAGTAGGTGCAGACAGCACTTCATACCTGCTGAACTGGAGGGCATTAACAACTGCATCCACGAAAGCTTCCACTGCTGTAACTTCAGAGCTGTAGGGTTTGGCAGTGTGGGGATTTGTCTCTGAGCTGCTGTTCCTGAAAGTTCTGCAAAGAAAGTGCCTATTCCAAATCAAAACTGTTCTCTTCAGTGTGAAGTGGATTAAACTAAGAGAATATAAAGCAACCTTTGCCTGGAATAAGAACAGCCTCATCATGGTTTTTTAAACAGCTATTCTGCTTTAAATTGCTGTGTCCCATAACTTTGAATTCACTTCCATTTCTCTCATTTGCTTTAACTGCTCTGTCCCTGGACCACAGCTTCTGGATGCTCTGAACCCCAGTCCACGGGAGGCAGCCAGACACCATTGTCAGTGATAGGATTCAGCCTGGAACTGGGACAATACTGCACTGCCTGTTTAATAAAAACACACAATGGGCTGTGAATCTTCCTGTTCCTCACTGCTTTCTCTCTGAAATGGCTTTTCCCTGTTCTTTGGGTTTCTTTTATTTCAGGGGGTCTTTTCTGGGACAAAAGCACTGTTCTTCACCTGCACTTGTTTAGTGCTTTGCACAGCTGGATCCTGGTAGTCAGAATCCTACAGCTGGACGTGGACATGGGCTGCTCAGCATGGGTTTGGGTTCAGAGCACGGAGAAATTCTGGTTCAGATGGCTCTGTAACACATGCTGCTGTGCTTCAAGGCCTCTTGCATCTACACCAGCCTTTCAAAAGCATGGATCTCCCCTCGGCTGCATGGGAAAAGCTCCTGCTGAGCTAGAAAAATCTATAGCTTTGCTGGCTTTCCCTAATGAGCTCCTCGTTGCTGGGTCTTATACAAACCCATGATGTGTACGGTGTACTGTCCATATCCTGACTCACCACACCTTCTTTTTTGGAGCACAGAAGTGATGTCTCCCAAAAGGGGAACAAAAGGCTCAACTACAACCACCTGCCACTTGCTGCTGCTGCTCTTTGCCATTCACACTTTCTCAGTTCAAAGTTATCAGAGATCTGCAGCTATTAAAAGGTAGAAAGAAACTCCTCACCAACAGGGATGGGAACATTGGAAAGTCTGCAGCACATAGAGCAGGCAAAAGCCCCTATTTAAGTATTGGGGCAGAAATGCCATTATGTGGGGAAGGAATGTCCCTTCTGTTGGCATGTGTGCTGTCACTTTGTTCTTTACGGACTCACAGCCAGGGCGTTACCTGATCCCTCCCAAATCTCAGTGGCTCTTTCTCCAGGCCCTGTGTCCTCTGTAAACACCACAAGAAGTCATTTTGCTGAAGCACCTGATGTGTGACACCGGGATTGCCTCCCTGCAGCCACAGGCCAGCTCCTGTGGAGGCACAGTCAGCCAGCTTAATAGCTGTGAAGGAGTCTCCCTGCGGAAAATGGGGTTGTAAAAGCTCAGTTTGTCTGTGGGGATGCGGGTGAGAGGGGTGGATGGTGGGGACTTGGTGTTACTCTCGCAGAGCACACGTGTTGTCGGTGTGAAAGGAGCTGGTGCTCTCACACATCTGGGGGTGTTTGCTATGTTGTTCTTTTCTCTCTTTTGCCCAGGGACAGATACTGAAGGAACATACCTGCTGCAAGGTTGGTTTTGTCAAAATCCTGGTTTAATTCCTGTTTCCACTGACATGCAGGAAATAGAGAGGTGCCACAGAGAAATCAAGTAACACTGTCACACCAGGCCAAGACAGTTAGATCCAGGTGTTTGGAAGCTGGTGCCTGCTTCTAATCCCCACCTGATTAGGTCTAACCCTGGCAGGAGGATGGGTTAATGCCTTAACACAGACAGGTGCCGCTAGCCAGAGTGTGCTGTATTTTGCAGACCATTAGCAATTTTCATTATTTATTATGCCAGACCTGCCTGACTTTTAGGGAAAGGTTTCCTTACTTAAAGGGAGGGAGAAATGTCTGGGATTTGAGGAAAGAAGGGCAGGGGTGTGTCTGAAACCACCAGCAGGCACAATGAGGAGACACTCCTCTACAGCACAGTTGAAGTGACTTGGCAGCACCTTGAAAACCACCTCACACAGAAAGGAGCAGGTGGGAAAGGCCCAGAGATGAGAGGAGGGTTTGCAGAGGTTGTTAATCTTTAGCTCCACGCTGGAGCGGTGCAGAAGGGAGCATGGCTATTACTATCCCCTTTTCTTTCCGCAGGGCAAAGCCTCCCTGCACATCTGCCCAGAGCAGGGGGCTGCTGCCTCCCAGGTCTGTATTGATGGTGCCAAGTACTAACTCACAGGGGCATAACTCAGACACATGGGAAAGCTGCTTCCCACCACACAGCCTTTCTGGTTTCATTTAAGTTTTTATAGCTCATTATACAAGCTAATAAATAGGAGAGTCTGGATGAAAAAGGTTTCTTTTTTCATGTTCTGCATAGCTGGAGCCCTCCCTGCATTCCACAGCGCTGGATAAAGCATCCCGGTGTGCCGGGCAGCCTCTCCTCCTTTCAGGGACCAAAGCAGACCCCCCCCCCACCCCCTCTGGATACATCTGTCCTTCTTGGTGCCAACCACCACTGCCTAGAGGTCTTGGTGTCATCAGCCTTCAGGACTAATCCTGCACCTGCAGCTTCACTTTGTGTCTGGGACTCAGCCCAGCTGGGGAGGCAGCAGCCTCAGTCTCCTATCTTTCAGCACCCTTCAGCTCCCTGCCTCATTCCCACTGCTTGCCTTGGCTGGCGGGTGGCTCCCGCCCCTCTCTGCACCGGTGGCATGCAGATACGTACTTCATTGGCTTTAAAGACGGCTGAGAAGCACAGGGTGGACTTCAAACACCTGGAAAGCCCAATGAAGGCTAGACACCCGAAGGAGCTGTCGAAATGAGCCCCATTGGGACTGCAAAGCGATGGAGGTACGGTCACTACGTGTGTCTGGGCAGCAGCCTCACCTCCTCCCCACAGACACGGGCCTGCCTCGGCTGAAGGGGCCCTGCGGGACAGCGGCCATCAGCCCTCGATGGCTGTGCCCATGTAGCTAGATACCTTATGCCTTCGTGCCTGTCAGGCAGTGGCGGGCTCCACAGAGGGTCCCGCAGCGCTGACGGGACAGAGGGGCTGCCAGAGGCACCATGAGGTGGAAGACAACGGCTGGTTTGTGGTAGCGCGATGTCCTCTGCGCTCACCTGTGGCAAAAAAGGAAAGAAAGCCCACAAATCTAATCAGGAGGGGGAAAAGAATGAATAAAAAGGCACATAAAATGTTTATAGCCCCCTTGTGCCGGCCTGCGGAGGTCGGTGCAGCCCCGCACCTGCCGCTGCAACCCGTTCCCGCTTCTCCCCCCTCAGGCACCGGGGCCGCTCCCCCCCCGCCGCGGGCCGGCAGCAACCTGTTGGCGCGGCCGCTGCGGAGGAGGGCGGGAGCAGCCCCCTCGGCTCGGCGGCGAACCCGCTGACAAAGGCGGAGCAGCGGCAGGACAGGGCCGCCCCCCGCCCCCCGGCAGCGGGGCCCGGCGGCGCCGGCGGGCAGCGGGGCTGGGGCGCTCGCACAAGATGGCGGTGGGGCGGCGGGAGAGCGCGCTCCCCTCTTAGATGCGGCCGCGGCGGCCCCTGCTCCCGGCGCCCGGCGGGGCTTACATGGCGCTGGAGGACCTGCTTTGTCTCTGCTTCTCCGCCCTCGCTGTCCTGGCCGTGCAAGGTGGGTGAGGAGGGGAGGTGTGTGTATGTGTGCGCGGGTCGCTGCCCCCCAGCCCGCGGGCGGCCGCGCCACCTGCCTTCGCGCTGCAGCCCCTCGGCCGCGGGCAGCTCCCCGCGGGGATGCGCTTCCCTGCCGGGACACTCTCCCCCCGCTGTTTCTCTACCCCTCAGTGGCCATTCCACCCTCAGTCTCCGTTTTTGTCTCCCTTCACTGTGTCGTGTCCCCCATTCCGTAGCCATTTTTCACACCCACCCCCCCCAGTCCCCTTCTGTCCCCCGGCTGCTTTTCATCCTTCTGAGCCGGGTGGCAGCCACGCTCATGGATTCAACCCATGCCTGGACGGTGCCTCCTTTGGGGTCGCCCTTTTGGGGTGACACAGGACGTCCCCCCGCAGGTAGCCCCCTCAGAGGGCGAGGATGGGGATGGCGCCAGCAGCAGCGACCCTCGGGCTTCTCCCTCGCCAGCGGCAAGTTCCCTCTGGAGGGACTTGTCCAGCACAAAGCACTTGTCCGGCGCGGGGTTGGCCCGCAGCAGGCCCGGTGTCTGTCAGGGCCGTGGTGGGCACCTTTGGCCTCCCCTCGGCCCGGACGTGTGGTGGGGCAGATGTCCCGCTGGTCAAGGAGGAAAAGCCACGCTCCTCGTGCCCGTGTTTTGCAACGGTTACACAAACAGCTCCGTGCGCGGGTACACGTACACCGGTCACGCTCGCCGACTTTCTGCGCTTTGCCATCGGAGTTTGCATCGAGGGTCACTGGAGCCGTGGACCTCGGGGTGCACTGCTTCATCCCCTTTGCGTGTGCAGACCCGCGAAGCCCCTGAGATGGGGTTGCGAAGGTGTGGGCTGGCGGAGCTGCGCTGTAAAATGGGAGCCCTGTGTGTGTGCCCTGGGGTTGCTCTCATTTAAAAGAGCCTCCTAAACCGGGGATTGCTGTGTTGAAGCCATCCTTGTGTCATTGTATGTTTTTATGCCTTTTTACAATGCATGCAGGTTTGGCACAACATAATAACTGCGCATAGATGGCTGCAGGGGTGTTTTCTTTCTTGTTTTGTGAGCTCCCGTAAGGGGTAGGTTATCATTTGATAAAGGTGCAGGGTTAGGGTGGCTGTGTATAGTAGAAATGAATAACGGTCCACGTGAATGGCCCATTGTCATCCTTGCGTGTGGGTTTCTCTAGATGGATGGCAGTTTGTGACCCCACCAGCAGACGAGTGAGTGAGCTGAGGCGGGTGGGAGCTGCGTTGTCTCTGCGTGTTTGAGCAAAGAGCTAAGTGGATCCCGAGGCTTGTAGCGGAGAACAGTGATTTGAAAAGGAAAAGGGGGGCTGGTGGAATGGATGTTGTTTTTCAAACCCGCTTCAACAAGAAAACTTCAAATGCTCTGTCGGAATTTGCAGTTGTGGCTTCTCTGCTTTCTTTTTTTGCGAGCAATTAGGCAACTAATAAAATCTTCTGGTTGTTTTCTAACAATGGGCCACGTATTGTGTTGAGAGGTAGCGAGCGCAGCCGCCCAGCTTGTGGACGTGCCGCTTGGTACATGCGGATGTGCTTTCCAACAGGTGGGTTTGATTCTGAAAAGAAAAACAGGGACTTATTTCAGTCTGAAATTAGTTTGGCAGAGGGTTGAAATGGTTTTGGGAAAGTCTGCATTTGATCCCGACGCCCATGTGTTTTGATCCGAAGTTCAAGCCTCGGTGGGTATGAAATGCCTAGGAGAGAAGTACACGGGAAAGCCTTCCCCCCCCACTGTGGACTTGATGGAAGCTGTTTACAGCTTGATGAAGCCAGTTTACACTACGAGGAGATGTGATCCTGTGTTTTGAAAGCCTTCTGCCTGTCCTGCTTTGAGACTCTTTCCCTGCAGTAGCAGGAAGGGGTTTAAGAAAAGAAAACACAAACCCACCCCTCTTCAGTTGATTCTGGGAAGGGGGCTGTGCCGGTTGCTTTCCTTGGGGCTCTCCACAGGGGATGTGCTGGTGGGAAGTGGGCTGTGCTTTTCCATCCAAGGATCAGCTGAAATCCATCTGCGTTTATGTCATGTGGATATGTGGTTGAGTCCTCTTGCCTATAGATTTCCTTTTTCGACATCACCTAACTTTAGTTCTGATTCATTTTATCCTTCCTGTCCCACTCATTCTGGCAGCCTGCTGCACGCTGTGCGTGCCTTTGCCTATGAGCATTGCCGTTGCTCGGGGATTGCACATCCCTGCTGCTGTGGCCGCAGGACGTCACCTCCATGCCGATCCACTTGCCCTGTTGGCTGTGGTGCTGCAGTGTCCCCTGCCCGCAGGCTTGGTTGCAGGGAGGCAGGATGAGCAGTGCAGGGAAGGGGCGTTTCTTACAGTGGCCAGGAAATGGGGGGCACCGACGGTGCCAAACGCTTGTGCGCGCAGCCTTAGTCAGGGTTTGCCTGTAGCCCGTTTCCCGGGGCAGGTTTCTGGCGTGGGAGCTTGCTGCTGCGGTGCTGTGGCTGTTGTGACAGCCGCTCTCCAAGCCTTGACGGCAGAGGCTGCTCCAAAGTGGGGAATGTTTCCGCTGTGTTTCTATGTTTCCCTTCTGGTGTGTGAGACTGAATGAGAAACCATTCAGGCTTGGTTCTGTTTATGTTTTCCTTGGCTTTTTCCGTCTCCTGTTTCCATTTTTTTTTGGTGCCCTCTCCTTTCACTACCTTGAAGTCCAAAGTGAAGCAGAACCTGCTGATTTGCTGCTGTCTCCCCCCTCTTCTTGCAGCGGACTTTCTCCTGGCAGCTGTAGAAGTCTGCTGTGCTGCAGGGGCCCCATGTGGGGTGGGTGTATTGCTGATGGTACGCGAACCACTTCACAGCGGCGCAAGTAATAATTTAGGAAGAAAATGTTTGGCAATCTGCCTTTCCCTGGGGGAGAAGGGAGACGATTCTCCCTGCGTGCATGCTTGCAGCCTGATCTGGAGCTGCAGGCAGCTTCTGTGGTACGGCATTGGGGGCACCAGAGCCACCACACCAGGCTGGGTGTTGCTGTGGCATAGGAGACATCTCGCTTGAGTGGCTGCCTTGGTCCTGGGCCAGTTGCTTTATCTGCTCCGGTATCCTCATCTTTAGACAAAAGCAGAGATGCTGCATGCTTGTCTGTCGAAGGTGTTGAGAGGATAAAATCCGTCAGTAAGTATTCAGCACATGTATGATCTTCATCACTATAGTATATGACTATCCCGAAGGCAGGTGCTGCATTGTTCCGTGCTGATTCCTGATACCATATTGCCAGGTAATTTGAACTGCGTTCCTCAGAGCTGCCTTCTCAAAAGCTAGCTGTTCTCCCAGGGGAAAATCCAGGTGCTCATGAGCCAGGTTTGGGCATTTGCAACGTTAGAGATGCTGCTTCTACAATTAACACGCTCCTCTCCTGTTTAAATGGCTGCCTGGCCATTAAGCCTAGTCATGGTTATATAATTAAGATGGGAATTAATATTTAATCTGATTGTAATTTGTTGCTGGAATCCATCCCAAACCGTATCTCTGCTTGAAGTGAGTGGGTACCTGAGGGAAAGCTGAGGCCAGTGTTACATGTAGGGGATTTTCTGCCTCGGGTGATGGCAGAAACCCTAACCTTTATAAACCCAGAGTGATCATAGTCATTTTGTTATCTGTAGGAAGCAAATGTTTGCTTTATAGTCAGCTGTAATACTAGAGAGGATATGGTAAATCCTTGTTATCAGTATTTGCCAAGTGCATGCTAGGCCAAAATCAACTCTGGTGCAGGTTTGTTCCTTTCTGGAGGAGAACTGGATCTGCTTGTCTGTGGTAGTTTTAGCCTGGTTTTCTGAGCAAGAGACTTATGTAGTCATGCAGTCTAGTTGTCTGTCCATCTCCCTTTGCTTTCCCAAATAATTCTTGGTCCTGCTGGTCAGTCAGAGCTAGTGTGAACGTGGAGAATCCAGAGGTTTTGAAAATAAGTGATCAGGTTGAGGAAAGAGATCTCCATCTGTGCCTCAGTTTCCCCATTTGTTCCAGCTGGGCAGAAGATGCCGTTTCATGCTTTAAACGTAATGAAGAACACTGTCACTCTTAAGTACCCTTTTGCATTTGTTGAAATCCCATGAGTAAGTGCTCTCCAAGTGCTGCTTATGGTATTCTGACTTAACAGTCTTTTGGTGAAAACTGAATCTGCCTTCTGCAAAAGCAGAATTGAGCTGTGTTTTCAGGAGCCCTTCTAGAGGTGATAAACCACAGACATGGGGGAATGACCAAAATGCTTCTTTTAGTTTGTGTGATTTTCGCTGGTATGCTGAAACCATCCTTGAAACACCATTGAATATCCTAACCCTGCAGAGTAACAGAGCCTTTGTAGGAAGGGGAAGAGCTGCTCGGTGTTTGCTTCCAGGAAGGTAGATACCTGCTAGAGTTGTAGCTGCTGAGAAGAAAAATTCCCTGGGAGAAGCCCAAGACTTGTCTTCAGCCTTGTTTGAGCACATTTAATACTACTGTGTCTGCAGGTGTCAAGACACTTTGCTCCTGAGCGTGTAGGTTGTGGTGCTTCTCCCTTGGATGTGTTTTTGTTCATGTCACTGCTGCCCTTTGGTGTCCCTGAGTTGGATCCTCTCCTGCTCTTAATCCATGGGATCCTGCTGTTGTGATATGGGCCTGCTTTATCTGAGAAGCCCAGCAGATGCTGTGTGTTATCTCTGTGGGTAATAAACGTACTTGTGGTTATGAGGAGCAGTTACTGTATTCAAGTGAAACTTTCACATCAGATGTTCTGAAATTACTTAAAAATCTGTATCTGCATTTGAAATGCAATTGCCTGTTATTGCCACATTAAATTCAGCTGAGCTATTGAATAACCTTCTTTATTCTGTGCTTTCATGGTGTTTTGATTTTTTTTCAAGATCTCTCATATAGATTTCTCGAGGACAGGTCATGAATATTACAGCTGTGTCAATGAAATGTGGCCATTCCCCAGAGGCTGTTCGCAGCCAAATCGGTGGGAGGATTAAAATCTAGCGTGTGAAGCTATTGCATTTGTGCGTCGTCTTTCCCTATTCTGACTGACTTCCCTGCTCTCATTTCCTGCTTGGGTCTTTGAACCACATCCCCTTTGGAGCTGGGATGACTCAGCACCTTGCTAAATGTAAGAATCTGGGACATTAAACAGTTAAAGCGGAGCTCCTGGGAAAGGTGCTGGGATGGCAAAACTTGGAACAGAGGGGGAGCAAACCTGGGATGCAGAAGCGATGGCAGGCTGGCAGTGGGTTGAGAGGATGTGCTAAGGAGCTGCTTTATGTTTCGCTGCCTGTGCTGGGAAATGTGCATCCTGGATAGTTTCTAAATTGACTGTCGATAGATGATCAAGTTAATTGGTGTGACCAAAAAGGTCATTACTTAATGGGATGGATTTCTTGTGCTGTGTTGTGTGAATCCACTGAGGGTTTTGGCAAAGCCTGGCTGCCCATGCCCTCAGGGCTTTGATAAATCTTTTTTAAAAGCATCAGCAGTGCTTACAGGTTCTAAAACGACCCGAAGTTTTGCATTTAATGCAAGACTGTCCTCTCTGGGTCTCTTGGCTGGCTGGTTGGATATGATTTGCAGAACGGGTGCATGTATTTTCCAGACAAAAGTGGAATTGTGCCTGATATTAAAAGAAAATTAGGCAAGCGTTCACTATTCTTTTCCTGGGTTTTGTTGTTGTTATTGAAACTGTAAAGCTTTCACGTTCTTTTGGAAATCTTTGTGCCTTTTTTGTCTCTTTTCTTTTTCTTTTTGGAGATGGTCTAGTGAAAAACTCCAATGTGTTCTTTGTAGTACTGATGTAATGTTCTCTTACCTTGCTGGGAATATCAGTGCTGCTCTAAAAGGGTAATACATATAGTCCCTCTTAATCATGTTGACCCTGAGGAACTGGCCCATTTCTATGCCTTCCCAGTCCCACTTGCCTGTGTGACTCCTGGCAAAGCCTTGAGAAAGCTCATGAGGAGGAGACACAGAGCTCTTCACAACCAAAAGAAAGACGAGGCTTGGGGAGGGCAGAGAATTAGCAGATGTTCAGGCTGATGTTCCAGGGGGTTTTGCCTGTGGTGCTGTGATGGGACCTGTCACTATGGAAGATAAGGCTTGTGTCTGAGACACTGGGGCTTGTTTGAGGTTATCTTCAGCAGTGGGGTGAGAAGTGTGGCATGGGGTGGAGGATCTGGTGCTGCAGGCTTGACTCCATTGTCTCCTGCTTGACAGGTATTTTCCCCCCCAGCATAGAGGTTCAGGCAGCCCTGCTGTGAGAGAATTCAGGTTGTCACAGGCAGGAGCTCATATGCTCCCCAGGTTTATGTGTGCTTGCAGAGGTACTCAGTGTTGTGCATAGCAAGGCATCTTGGCAGAACACACATAGAAAAGGGAGAAAAGAAACCAGCATCTGATGCAGTACCAGCTCCTTTGCTAGGTTGGCAAAAAATGTTTAGATCCTCCTTCCCAAGAATGATTCTGTAAACATAATACTGCCTATTAGCCGTGTAAATTACTGTCATTGGTGGCAATTGTTGTTATGGAAAGATGAGTGTCTTGAAGCTCTGGTTTGATTTGCCCCTCCTGCCCCCCCTCCAGGCTTGCTAACCAGTTGTTTATGTGAGTGCTGATTGCGGCTTTTGTCAGAGAAATGAAAATATTGATCAAAATTATTTAGCTCTGTTTTTCCTGGGTCCCAGCAAAAGCAACTTTTCTTTCTTTTCCCTTGTACTCTTTGTACTGAAAACAAAGGGAACCTTTCCTCGAGGAGATGAGCATCCTACGTTCGTGAAGTCAAATGCCATCCGCTTGAAGAGGGTCCTTATGTGCAGACTTTATATCTGGAGGCTTTCCTCAAGAGTCTGTCAGTTGAAAATCTGGCTAGCAGTGTTACCACAAGTGCTATTGTGGGGTTTTCTTTACGTGCAAAGTGAGGCGAAAAGGAAGTTTCTCCCAGCTGCTGCCAGAGAAAAGCTTCCCATTTACTTAACATTTGTGGCTGCTGCCAGGATTTTCTGTTTAGAGGCAGAGGGAGTTAAGTGCGGGGTGAAAGGCTTCAGCAGCACTTCAGCATCCGGGCATGAGGATGAGCTGTCAAATAATTCTTCTCACTCTTTGTTTTTTATACCAGTCAAGGCACTTGGATAGTTCTGTAGGTTTAAGGCTAGCGGGGCTGCGCTGGGAACTGAGGACATTCCTTGTTTGAGCTTTAACGTTGAACTCCAACAACAAAAGCATCTGGAAGGGGGGAAGACCATGGTGTGGATGTGGGTTTTTATGTAGATTTCGTTAAGAATGTGACTTGGATTATCCTGCTAGCTATCTGAGCGATGTGAAGGGCTCTGCTGGAAAATGCAAGTGATTGTAGGCAGGTGACTAACAAATAATCCTTGGCTAATATGAGGTGGGCTCAGTTAATGTTAATCCCTGCTCAACAGTAGTGAAAGTTGGATGAAGGAGATTTTGCAGGGCTGTTACTGACCTGAACATCAGAATGATCACACACAGCTCTCTAAAATGAGGCTGGCTCTTTGGAAGAAGCATCATTCTCGTAATTTCCCTCTTCCATTGGAGAAGAAGCTATTCAAAATGGCCCAAAATTGCCTGGTTATGAAGATGAGGGTTTCTCTTCTGCTGATGTTATGTACTGAGGCACACAGGACCTCATTAAAAGAGGAGCAGCAGTTATTACTCTAGATTAATGGAAATAAATCTGGCTTCAGTAATAAATGAGGTTGTGTTCCTTGCTCCAGAGCAGCTACCATCTCTAGTGCTCATCTAGCAGCATGATGCAGAGGCAAAACCTCTTCTCACCATAGAGAAAAGTGGGTGATATGGATGTTTTTGCTGAAATCTCAGTATAAGTCCAAGATGTTGTTTTTAAATGAGTTTGGTGAAATAAGCAGAAGCCCAGAGACAGCAGAGAGAAGCATCACGTACAAGCCTGGACCCCATTGATGCAGGATGGCCCAGAGTGGTGTGATGGTCCCCACAGGCATTCTGCTGCTCGGATACTGTAGCGTTGGAAGCGTGTCCTTCACCATTTGGAAGCAGAACCAGTCCTTTTACTGCTTTGTCCTCAAACTGTCAGGTTTCAGCTGGCTGCAGCTTTGGAAAAAGGAAAGATTTATGTGCTTTGAAGAGAAACTTGCACTGACAGTGGGTGAATGCACTGTAGATGTTAGAAAGTTAAGCAGCCAAGTAGGTGTGAGGGATTTTGGAACATCAGCTGTGAAATATGTTTTCTTCCTGTTATGATACAAGTAAGTTTAAATTTGGAAATGGAAGGGCAAATTCCCATCCATTCTGACCTTTAGTCATCTTCAGAAGGTGGTACTGCTCCTTGTTTTTCTCCACTTTCAAGTACCTCCCAGTAGCCATGAATATGGGTGTTATCTCGCTATTTTTCATGAGGTCCTGTAAGAGCCCACTTTGCATTTTCAATGACAACTGAGTTTCCAAGTCATGGTCATGTCTTTTAAAACAGGGTTAGGTGAGAAGTTATGCTGGGAATGTGCAAAGGGAGATGGTCAGGTCCTTGGTCAGATCATTGCGTTGTCTGGTTGTGGCAGCTGCTTTGACGTAGCAGTTCAGCATCTCCTGGTTTATTATTTTCAGAGTCTCCTGTCAGCAGTGAGCTATTAAAACATACTTTCCCATTAGTTCTCTTTGTTGCTGTTCTGAATTGTCCTCTCTTCCCCTGTGTGCTGGCTCATTATTTCTCATTAATTCATGGTTTGTGCAATTACCTGGGCAAGGCAGGATTGTTGGCAGGAGTTTGATGAGCCTGGCTTCTCTTCTCCCAGGTAGGTGGCTTTGTAACGATACAGCATGGCAGAGTTGGTTCTTGTCGTCTTGGAGTGGCACTTTACACCCTGTCATGAAGAGACGCTCCAGACTCGCACCCTGGCCTATCAAGGAAATGTGAGCAAACAAGGAAGGCTCTTTGCTTAACTTTAAAAGCCAGAAATGTACAATAAATACCTCTAAATACATGCCAGGGGATTTTGTTTGTTGTGAAGGCTTTCAGCTCAGCCTGAGGAGTGCATCTATCTTCGGATGTGTGTCAGAGCAGTGCCACCCCTGCAGAAGGGTTCTTTGCCCTTTTTCTTTGAAGACAGCATTTAAGGTAAGAACTGAGATGAGATCTGCTCCTTTTTTACAAGGAGAAAGCCAGCACGCTGCAAGATAAAAGGGCTGTCACTGATTAAAACATCACCATTTTTCTGCTTGCAGCTTGTGTTTCGCTGGCAAATATGTTGTACCACTGGTTTCCCCGTGTGAACGTGCCTCTTTTCTAAGGGTTGTATTTATACAGGGACTTCCCAGCTGCTAGGAGGGACTTCTTGATGAACACTGGACTAAAGCTGTTGGTGGAGAAGGGGCTTTACCTGTTCCTCTTCTGTATTTATTTCCAGGTGAGGTGCAGAATCCCATTGCCAAGAGCAGTGGCTGGGCTTTGAAGATTTCTGGCTTAATTATCCTATTTGTGCTGCGAGTAGCCCTGAAATCCATGTGCTGTCGGGGATACTCAGCTATTGTGAGGCTGTACAGGACTGGGAGAGAAAGACCTCATGAGAGGGCTTGTACAGAGGGTTTTCTCATCATTTCCAGGACTCTGATAGAGACATCTTTCTGTCTTTATGCTTGATACAAGGAATCTTCTGCTGTGTAAGTGAAAGAGGTCCATGTATTAACTCTTACTATTCCCATCCTGAAGCTTTATGAAAAGTGTTGCCACATCTCTTGTGTAGGCAAGGAACTTCTGAGGCAGATACAGTCTAAGTAACACTAAACTGCATGTAGCAAGAAGGCAAGGAAAACCACAGGAATATTTGATGCCTTGATCATCAGTTGAAGGCAGAGGGATGAGAAAGATCTTTGATGATTAAGATCTTTATAGTGTTGAAAACTTCAGAAATGTTATAATGTACTCCTTTGTGGTATGATTTCTTGGGTCTTTTTGGGTCAGTATCTCTTACCTTATGGGAACAGGCATGACCATGGCCAAAAAGAATTGAGGGTGGTAGTTTGATTTCATATACTACAGGTGACTGGTCACTGAGGAGCCTGTAAGAGCTGTTTTCTCTGCCTGCCTATCTTAGCTGTTATAGTATGGGTTCAGAGTCATCTTCTAAGTTGATGTGCAATTGTGGCTGGGTGGAAGGCAGTGGATGGGTGCTGTGGCATGGTAACCTGTCACTAAAGCTTAGCAAAATGCTGGTTCCCCTTTGCATGGCTTGAAGTATCTCTCAGTACTGCTTTGTAGGTGAAGCCAACCAGTTGCTTACTCCTAATGGCACTCCCTGTGGCTCGCATATCAGGAACACTGACTTCTGAGTAAAATGGGTGTGCAAAGTCAAGTAGTCGTTGCACATCTTAAGTAGTGCTTTCCCTTTCTGTGCTTCCAGATAGCAGCTGGGAGAAAGTTGGTTTGGAAAACAAAGCTGTTAGGAACCGTTTGTTTAGACACAGGCAGAATGAAAGCGGAAAACATAATCTGTCTGTTCCCCTCAGCCTCCCACCTTCTCTTTGTTTAAAATGTCCACATGCCATTGACTTTCAATAAACAAAAGATGTTTCTTATATGCTGGTGTTTACTAGTGAGGGAATGTGATTTATTAGAGAACAGAAATCGCTGCTCATGCCTATGTTTTCAAACTGGAGCAAGAGTTTATAATTTTATAGACCTTTTAAGAATAGATTTCCTAAAGCAAACAGTGAGGAGCTGTTAAATTATAGCCATGTAAAACAACAGTGTAACAGTGTGATTGCTTAGTACCTTTGGCTTTATTATCCTGTAACAAATAGGAGTGGTTTGGGCTGGTGGGAGATAACATGCTTTTCCTGAGGTAGCTCTGAACTGTTTCAGAGAAGCCAATTTCAGAGTCTTCTTTTCCTTGTAATGAAAGAGATGTGGACTGTATGGGTCCTACTTCAGTTTCCTTCCAGGATCATGCAGGGAGGAGCAGCTTCTGGAAAAGCAATGTAGAGTTTCTCTCTACAGTCTGAGAGCCACAGAAGTGTGAGTTAGGCAGGGTCTCTGCTTCCCCATTTACCTGGGACATGTTTGCCCTTTAGAGGGAATAGGAGGGTGATGCAGTTCCCCCCGGAGTCATGAGTGGTGGGGGCTGTGTTGGTGCCTCTCCTCAGCCCTGCCTGAGCTCATGAGCTCTGCAGGGCTCCCTAGCAGGCAGAGTGCAGACCAGGGGCTTTGGAGCTGAACTGCTGTGGGAATTCCTTAAATCCCTGGGCATGAGCAGAAGTGACTTCGGAGTGCCTGGCTCTGACATCTCTGGAACCCGTTGAGACCCACGTTTGTACCCCTCTGCCCTTTTCTTTCCACAGCTGTTCACGTGGAGCTTAAGCAAGTTGAGGTGCCAGATGCCTGGTCTTAACCTCTGTCTTCCATGTGTCTGTCACCTCCAGGCCTTGGTGGCTCAGTGTTGTGCTGACCTGGCTGTGAAGGAAGCTCTGGACATAGTGACCACTTGAGGATCTGTGCTCCCTTGTGCAGCTCTGCCAGGCGCCACCTCCTCGTCTGTGCCCGGCAGTTTGTCACTGCAGGTAGTGAGAGTCACAAGAGTATGGGTGGTCTCAGCTTCAGTTCCTGCTTCATCTTCTCTTGCAGTTAGCATGCATCTGAGGGTGCCTGCCTGGAGCCTGGGTGGGATCTCCAGCGGATGCATTCATGGTCCCCTGGCCCTCCTCCAGCTCGAAGTCATTGCACTGACCTCTGCTGAGACGTGTATTGAAAGGGACTTACCTCCTGTGTTTCTTGGTTTCTTTCTCCTGGTTCTCCACTTCTGCACGATGTATTGGGCTCATTTCTCCATGATATATTGGGCCCTACATGTATGCACGCTGGAAAACCTTGTACCAGCTTAGTTGGGCTCTTGGAAGAAATTGCCTTTGCAAGGAGAGCTGTGGCTTGTAATGAAATAGCTTTACAGTGACACAGTTTCAGTGCTGTAGTATGGCTGTGCTGACTTTCAGGTTGTTCCGGGGCTAAAAATATGGCCCATTAAGACTTCTAGAACAGGATGTAACCATATTTTAAAGATACTTTATTCCTTATGTGTTCTTGTGAACTGATTTCACTGACACTGCATTGGGAGACCTACTTCGTAAGATCACTTCATCTGAAGTGGAAGCTGAGGAAAGAATCAAGTGTGTGTGTTGGTGATGGTGAGCATGTGGCGCTGCCTTGGAGGTGTCTGGCACTAACTAATGGAGGCTGCTGGACCAGCTATTTCCATTTCTGATCTTCCCTGCCCCCAGATGACAAGAGATTCAGAATTGCATGGAGAAGATTAGCATTAGGAGTTTTACCACCTACTTCATTTGAAACTGGATGCGCTCGAGATGTGTTGAACAAATGGACAGTAGCCTTTCTTCTCCCCGGGGACAGCTTTTACATGGATGGGAAGCTACAGATGGGGCCCAAGGCAGAAATGCAAATAGGCAGGGCTGTGATACGAAGCATTTGGCAGCATCGCAGGCTTAAAAGCTCCCTCCCCACGGCTGCTTGATCCTGCTCTCTTGGTTGTGCTGACACAGCTGGTTGTGGGCTGTACTGTGAACTGTGTGAGTGGAGCTTTGGCCTCGGAACCATGGGATTAGGGCCTGGGCTGCTGGCACTGTGAAGCTGGCCAAGCCCAGGCCATTCCCGTGCTGCTGGTAAGGAGCCCTCAGAGGTGTACACGCTGCAGAATGACTGCTGTGATTACAGCTTTGCAGAAGAGCAGCAGTAAGCACGAACAGCTAATGAGTTTTTATAACCCTCTTTTGTTTGCCTTTGAAGACAGGAGTCCTTCGCTGCCTGCCTGGCTCCCATTCCCTGTTGTGACAGTTTCAGCACCAGCGTGTGAAGCTCATGTTACGTGGAGAGAGTTCAGACAGGTTTGGTTTCAGCACAGGTCTTGTCCCTGAGCTGTTCCAGCGCTTTCCTGACAGGAGGCAGTTGGTGTCAGAACAGGTTTAAGCCCTGAGAGTGTGAACAAAACAATCCTGAGGGGCAGATCTCCCTCAGTAATGAGTTCAGTGGTGGGTTGACTGTTTTTTATAGATGAAAAGGTCAGATCTCTTGCCTGCGTTATGTAGGAAGGTTTTGTTCTGGAACAGCCTGCTCCTGATGAGCTACCATGTCTGCTGAGCTGCCAGGCCGTGGTCTAGCCAGTGTTTTTCCAAAGTTTTCCTCATTGTTGAGTGTTGGAGAGCTCCCTTTTCCTGCATTTTCCTCCTCAGTGAGTCCTGGCGAGTTTCCATTTTAGGTGAGTTCAATTAAAGCTTGGAAGTTCTGAGTTCAGCAACTTGGGCAGATAGAAGCCACTTCTGGTTTTGAGTTGCCCTACTTGGAGTTTGGTTTTAATCACAAGTTTTAACAAATTAACTCTATTGAAAACGTTCCCAGTGAAATACCCTCTTTTTTTTTTTTCCCCCTTCAGAAGCCATTTGCTGTCTTCAAGAAACAATATTCTAATTGGAGGCATGATAAAAGCAGAGTGGCAGTGGTTGTGTAAAGCTTCATTTATTAAACAGCTTTGTTTGTAATGCAGAAAAAATCTGTAAAGGGAAGAAAAAAAGAAGCTCCGTGCTTTAAAACTGTCAAAATCTACAACTTTGAAGTCTTAAAATACTTTGGGAAATGCTGAATGTTTTTGACTGGTTATAGGGAACAGCTGAACTGACTTAACTGGAACAAAATTAGAGAACAAAGAGGTTTTGTTTCCAGTGTGTATTTTTGCCCTTTGACAGCGCTGTCTGGCTCGCACTCTTAAGATAGACGCACAGAGCAGGTCACTGTCAGCTTCCCCCCTTTGCTTGGACTTTCCACGTAACCAACCCACTGGAACAACAGTAATATGCTTATAAAAGAGTAAAAGTTACAGGGAAATTCAGGGCAAGAGCAGAACTCGAACCTCCTGTAACTGTTGTGTTGTTTTTGAAGAGGTCTGAGTCTCATGGTGATGGTTCCTTGTCCCCAGTGCCACATGTTCATGCTGGATTTGGGGATACCACAGGCTAGCAGGGCTTTTCCTGGCTGGTGATTGATGTTGCATCCCGCACTGTTGGACCTTCTCAACATGATATCAAGGTAAGAGACTTGCCTTCCGTGGAAGAGGGTCTGAAAGCCTCCCAGTGAACACTTTCCATGTACACAGCAGCTTTCATCAGCAAAATGGTGAGATGGTTTCTGTGCACACGGGCATACACTTGGCATGGCAGTTGGCACATTGGTTCTGGGAGGTGCTCACGTGCTCTGTTCTTCTGTAGCCATCAGTCAGGGCTATTTGCATGAAAACAGGCTCTCTGTAAAGTCTGTCTTCTGTTGGGGAAGGATAGACAGCAGGAGGAGGTGAGCAGCTGAAAAACCCAGCTCTTGTTTCCATGCAAATATCCCAGAAAGAACAAAAGAGGGTGAGAGGCAAGATCAGAGATGGGGTCTGCAAGGAGAAAGGCTCCAGAGTTGTTTGCCCTGAAGCAGCATCAGGTCTGTGCGAATGTGATTTTTTACAGTGTTGTGAGCTGTGGGTCTCATGGGTGAGTCACAGATGCTGCTTTTGTTTTGAGCTTCTCTAGGGCTAAATCCTCTGCTCTGTCTGTGGGAATTCTGCTGCTGACCTCACTACATTAGAATCAGGGCTTTTAGGGTCTGCTGCTGAAATGATGTGAGTTACCTCTTCTTCCCAAATCTCAGCTTGTATAGATTTATAGAATCCTAGAATGGTTTGGGTTGGAAAGGACCTTAAAGCTCATCCAGTTCCAGCCCCTTTTCACTAGACCAGGTCTCTCCAAGCCCCATCCAACCTGGCCTTGAACACTGCCTGGGATGGGGCAGCCACAGCTTCTCTGGGCACCCTGTGCTAGTGCCTCATCATCTTCACGGGGAAGAAATTGTGCCTAAGAGCTCTTCTAAGTCTCCAGTTCTGCAAAATAACAGAACCTTTGCCTTCTCTGCCCCTGGCCCTGCTATACTCAGCGTGGATGGCTCTGAGGAGCCTGGGGCATATTTCACTGCCTTTAGTTCTGCCCTGTGATTTCTTTCCCAATGCATTGGAGAGTGCTTTTTTCTCTTTCCTTGGCACTTGAGGGTGGTGGGAAGGTGGCAGAGCATGGGCAAGCCTATATTCTAGCTATAAACAGTGGTGTGAACAGCAGCCCCACTGGAATTGCCTTCTAGCCAAGCTTGAAGGTCTTTGAGAGGAGTTGGGACTGGAAATAGGGACAGCCCTGTGATGTACCTGAGTTGATGTGGCAATAGCAGAGAGCTTTTGGGGACTGATGGGCATTCACTGCAGCGGACAGCTGGGGTGGTTTGAGACTTGGCTCCTCAGAGCTGCCTGTCTCTGTTAGTAGAGGGTACGAGCTTGATGATACAGATAGCAGGAGCAGATGCATGTCTCCCTCTTCTGTCACTGGCCCGAGCAAGGCACAAACCTCTGTCCAGCATTCATGTCCTTTAGACCTACAGGTATTGAGTTAGTTGCAAGCCAGTGCGCTGCCTGAGCAGATGCACACTGAATTTGGTAGCTTGCTTAGAAATAAGTGTCAGCAAGATGTCAGAGAGGTGAGGTTCATTACTAGAGCTCATTAATTCTGTGGAATACCCTGTAGAGAATATGTTAATGTTCTTACTCTGTTGACATATATTAACATATATAATAGTTGTATAATTGTTACTAATAATTATGATAATAATAGGCTGCTCCTTATAGGCAGTAGTCAAAATGGATATTCAGAGGTCCCTGTAGGTACTTTTAATTCACAGTTGATGGACAGGAAGGTGCTGGTGCATGTACAATGTGGTGAGAAGTGCCAGCTTTCTGCCTGCTTCTGCTTGGGTGTAGTGTGAGCCCGAAGGCCAGGTTTCACAGGAACAGCTGAATGTGTTTATCTGTGCTGGTTGGTTGGGTCAGGCAGTTTGGGTCAGCAAGTTCCTATGCTTTTAGCTGGAAATTACTGTTCTTTACCCTGGCATGTGCTGCCGTTCAGCAGAGGCACTGTAATTCAATGTGCGCAAGTTGTAGTGATGCAGAAGTAAAAAGACATTGCTTAAGTCGCCTTCAGCCTAAAGCAGTAGTTGAGCCCACTAACCAGTTAAGTCCGTTTTGCTTTGCCTTGCAGAATGATCACTGTCAGTGACAGTCTCATCTAGGGGTGTCCTTTCTTGAAGCACTCAAATTCCAGGCTTTTCAGATCACTACCCTAGATGGGATAAAGCTCTTGGTATGCCTGTATAGTTGCTACCCTACAAGACCAAATCTTGCCATTCATATTAACAAAAAACCAGAGGGTGCCCTGATTTTTAGATCATTAAAAGAACTCTAAGACATGTGGAGCTTGAAAGGTCCTGGATTAAAATGTGTTCTCCTGTTTTCTTGAATATAAAACCTGCTAACAAGCACATGGAGAGCCACTGTGATTACAAGACGAGGCTTGACTCAGAGTACAGCTCTTCATTTATTGGAGAATATTACCCTGTGGCATATCTGAAAGCCGGATACAGGGTGACAAACCAGCATGACTATTACAAAGTAGTAATAATCAGGATTGTCCAAAGAAAGATTAACTTTTCAAGCCAGCTTTTACGGATGCAAATTGTCAACCACTGCGTTGCGATAAAGAGTAGAAATAACTAAATATGACACGCTGACTCCTAAAGGGGAGTCATCTGAAGTGCTTTGTGTTGCAGGGTTTCACGAGAATGGTTTTGAAATGCCCTCCTGCATTTACCTTAGGGAGAGGCCAGTTCTGCCAGCTGGCAGGGGCTCTAGGCAGAGCATCAGATGGAGATGTCTGGGGTGGAGCGTGTGTACCGGAACATCCCGTCTGTCTCGCAGGGGTCAAAGCAGGATTGCGCCCAGGAGTGCCTTTGTTAAATAAAAGGGCTCTAGCCAATGCAGGTATAAAAGTCTCCAGCTTGGTTTTCAGTCTTTTTGTTTTGAGCTGCAGTTCCAAATCACTACCTTCCCTGGCAGGGGGTGGCTCTCTAAAGTATATCTTGGGGTTCCTGATCTATAGGATCAATGCAAGTTGCATTCAGTGAACGTCTCTTTCATGACGTTTATATTACACAATATCAAGGACATTTTTCTTCCTTCCTAGTGCAGCCCCATTGCTCTGTTACCTTGCGTCTGGTGCCCAATGTTACAGCTCCTGTTTTCTGATGAACTGCTCCTTCCACTGCTATACTTGCCTGTTTTATTTGTGGTGTGTTGTGGGGTTGGTGTTTTTTGGTAGCCTGCATTAAAGTTGCCCACTCTTCACAGCAAACATCTTGGACTTGATTTCTCCTTTGTGTTTCTGAAGCATCCAGCACAGTTTTGCCTTGATCTTCCAGCAAGACCACCCCAAGTAAGATAATGCAACCTGCTAAAGCTTAGAGGTTCAGATTTCCCTGTTTTCGCCAAGACCCCGCTGGGCCAGGTCCAAAAGGTGAACTCAAACACCACCCAGCTTCTCTAGGATTCTGTTGCCAGCTTCCATCCGTGCATCCTCTCCCTTTAGTCTAATTAAAACCCGCTGTAACGAATGCTGTGAAGCCAGCTGCCATGCTTTGGCAGGTAGCAAAGGCAGGGCAGTGAAACCTCCGGCTAATCCATCCATGCTATGAAGTCATAAGAATCTTGTTAATTTTTAAAAAGCCCTTGATGCCCACTAATCCAAATCAATTTTCATTTCTTTCATAAAGTCGTGCTTCCATTTAGGCTTCAGCTAAGAATTACAGCTAATTTGTTCGATTTTATAACAGTATAATTGAAAAAGTGATTTTAATGTCCTGGCAACCATATTCCCTTTCTTTGGTTGTTAATGAAAGAATCCATTAAAGTTAAATGATTTGGGCACAGATTCAAGTTGAATCGCCTGAATATTCTAGGGGAGTGTTTCTGACCATCTGCTGCTCTGTCATTGGCGTTTGTGTTGTAAATGGGACCGAGAGAGGGACTTCACAGGTCTTGTTCGAACCATTAAGCGTAAAATATCATTTTAATTTTCTGATCTCAGTGTAAATAGTGGAAATACTCGGGAGAGTTGGGGTTGTTCTGCTTTGTTGTATCCTGCAGTCATAAATATCGCCGCTGAGCCGTTCTTTCACATCCTTTCCGGGGGATCTCATGGCTGTTTGTATTGATTACAGTACATCAGTCAGTGCTGCGTTGTAAGTTCCTTTTCATGACAGGCAAGACAACTGGAAGCGGAGCCTGTGAAGGGGAAAGGACAAGCGATGGAGAAGTGTTTTTCCCGCTGCCTCGAGTCACGCTGATCGTTTCCGTCTGGTTGCAAATGGAGCGGTGCAGGGCTGGTGAGCGTGAGCAGAGACAACTAGTAAATTAGAGCAGCTGTTGTCATCACCTTTCTTCTTTGCATATCGCTGTGGTGGGCGACTTAGGGCTGTTGGGCCAAGCTGACACTTGGAAGCACAGGCTTTGTAAGCCCAAGCAAGGGCAGAGTCAAAGGGCTCACATCCTCCTTTCCTTGTAAGAGACTCTTCCTCTTTGCTGACGAGCTTTCTTGCAGCTCTTGGTGATGGGCAGCGTGGCTGACCTGCTGGGAAGCAAAATGGACAGCAAACCAGGCCATGAAATCCTCTGGCTCTCATTGGGTTTGAGCCTGTGCTTGGAGGTGGATGAGGTATGTTGGGTCCTACATCAAAGCTGGAAACATGTCCATTGTGTTAGGATGCTCAAGCTGCCATCCCCACGTTTTGACCTTATCACAGGGTTAATATTTACCCCTTTGGCCAGTGTGGTGTCTG
Organism: Ara ararauna; assembly: GCA_028858755.1. Classification (NCBI taxonomy): domain Eukaryota; kingdom Metazoa; phylum Chordata; class Aves; order Psittaciformes; family Psittacidae; genus Ara; species Ara ararauna. The sequence continues at coordinate 41,156,368 of CM054383.1, read as the reverse complement.
TCTGTGGAAATTAGGAAGTGCGGCCCAAGTTCCTTGGGTCCTTTAAGATGAGGTAAAGGTGGGATGTTCTCTGTCAGTTTGCTCCAGAGCTTTACAGGGCATTTTGTGTATAAACGTTTGAGCTGCAAAGGCTAAAGAATTGTTTGGTAGAGAGCATGGGGTTTATTTGCTGGGAAGTTTGGGTTCTAGTTTCAAACTAGCAGTGGGAACGCTGTCTCACTCCTCCATGTATTGACTTTTCCCAAGGTTTAAAATTGGGTGTGATGCTTATTTTCCTTTCCCCTATAGGGTGATGAGACTGACATGAAATACTCCCTGTTGGAACTGAACATCTTTCAGTTTAATATGTTTGTATCTTTGAAATATGCAAAGCCACTAACCCAGGGGAAAAGAGCCACAAAACCTGCTTAAGAGCCCACAGGTAGCCCACAGATGAAGGATCTTAATATGTTTTATTTGATAATATTAGTTTCTGGTTAAGTGACTGTTCTCAAGAGGCATGGAACTGAAGCTTTCTCAGGCGTGGAGAGATGAAAGTATATCCTAAAAATACACTAAACTTAAATAGTTCAAGTACAAAAATAGGTGGAGTTGTAACAGGTCTTGTTTCAAACTCCCCTATGTTGTTTGCAGCTCATGTTTATGTGATGCATGAACTAAAATCAAGAACTTCTGCATCTGACAAAAGCAGAATGACTGGGTTTCCTTTCCAACATCAGTGAAAACTGCAGGAAGTAGTTATGTGTTTAAATGTTGTCCATGAAATCATGCAAATCTAAGCAAGGCATTAGTGGGATGTGGTCCTTGAAAATGGCAACTATCGGGCTTATTCAGCCCGGACTGCTGCTCAGCAGCAAAATTACAGTCGCCACAGCAAATGGGCCTTCTAATGTTAACACCAGCAGATAACAAAAATAGCATTTAATAACTTTCATTAGAGTTAGTGTTTCTAGGGCTTTGGGGCTTTGCTCTTTCAAATAATTTACATAATTTGCAGGTACAAGCTGCTGTGCCAGACTGTCCATCTGATTCTCTCTCTGATCAGAGCATATTAATGCACTTGTTTGATGGTCTGTTACCAATAATTACCTTGGATTGCATTAGGAGCATTTCCAACATTGCAGCTGGTCTGTATTTTTCACGAAGTGTATTTCAGGGCCCAATTACAGGACTCTGATGTGTTATTGTTCCAGTGTGCTTGTTCAAGCTTGTAATTTTAATATGCCTCTCCACTGTAGATTTATGAATGCGAACCCAAGACTCTGACCTGAGCTCCCCACGCATCCCACGCTGGCAGCAGCTTCTGCAGAGGTCGTTTCAAGCTGTTCCTTATGGGCTGTTTAAGAAGGGAAAGATGACAGCTGGGAGATGGAGGCTTCCTCAGACATGTTCCTAGAGCAAAGCCTGAAGTTCAGTGTGCTTGGTGTGGAGCAGGGGGGAAGGGACAGAGACAGGTCAGTCCTCCCTGGGTCTGCAGTGTCAGAGATTGTGAAGAGGTTTTCAGTAATTTTAGTGCTTAAGTCACTTTGGCAATTTAAATTAGCATCCTTAAATTCAAGAAGGGCTAATGCTGATCTTGCTGTGCGCAGGGACAGCTCTCAGTAGCGCAGGGTTCCCTGGGGACAAGACCTGAAAAAGGCAGAGTTTAGAGCAAGCCAAAATCTAGACTTGTTAGACTTCAGCTGCTGTTTCAGAAGCATTTCTGGGGGCAGAGAGGAGAAAATACAAAGGTTTAACCTTCGTGAAAGAGTCAAGCACTTTACCATTATGATTGCCATCGGCAATTCAACATGATGAATAAATTATTACTGCTATTGATTGGTTTCATCTTTGTGGACCATTTGTTTGCAGGGAGATACATCAGAATAACACATGTCAATGAAACTGAGCTCAATTGTGAGAGCTGGTTTTGTGTTTATCTGCTAGGCGTTATCTGTAGATACAAATAAGGTATTTGAGCAAACCTGATGCTTCTACAGAAGCATTGGAGTGTTTAGTCCTCTCTAGAAATCAGTTGATACTTTACTGAGCTATCGAGACTGGCCTAGGCTATGGGATGGCCAAGCCTGTGCTCAGCAGCCAGCTTCAGGGCATTTCCACTGGACTGTGTGTGAATGGAGCTGAGCTTGCCCTGTCAGTGCTCATAGAATCTGGAATGGTTTGGGTGGGAACAGACCTTAAAGCTCATCCAGTTCCAACACTGCTATGGACAGGGGCATCTTCCACTAGACCAGATTGCTCCAAGCCCTGTCCAACCCGATTGTACCCTACCCCTTGATGCAAGGATGCTGTGACAATCTCTGAGTGCAATCTCTTGCTGTGCAGTGCTGGTCTGGCACCCAGCTGCTCATGAAAGGCTGGGATCTGCTTAGTGACAGGGGATGATCTGAGAGTCCCTTGCTGCCAGCTGGGTAAATATTCCTGCAGCAGTGGGAGATGTTGCATTATTAAACCAACTAGCTTGCTTTCATGCAGGATGAGGAGAAGGCAGCCTGCTTCCCACTGGTGAGTGCTGCTCGGTACTGAAACAGCTCTGCTGTACATGGCTGTCAAAGTGTTAATACAATGGTCTTTCCACCAGCCCTGGAGATAGGTTTAGAAGCCGCCTGTTCCAGAGAGGCTAAACAGAGGCTGAAGGTGTAACTTTCTTATTCTTAGCTTGTTTGTGTTGCCAATACAAGGTGGAAAGTTCCAGTAACATCTGGTGACTGGGAAGGGAATGCAGAGATCTTGACCTCTGTGTCTCACAGGCCTTGTTAACAATTGAGTGGAAAAATGTTTTCTGTTTTATTCTGCCATGGGGAGGCTGAAGACCTGATGCACAAAGGGATTTAGGTGCCCAGCTCCTCTTTCAGCCTCCTGCTCTATAGAGATCATGGCAGTTGGGTGCTCCAACCCCCAGAGCTCCTCCAGTTCTGCTTTCAGCGCTGATGTTTCTGAGCGCCCAGAGCGCAGACTTCATCAGGGACCTGCATCCAGATTTCTTTCTGGGTCACCACTTGCCAAGTGCAGTTGCCCTAAAACCAGGCTGAGACCAAGCTATTGACTTTTAATTGTCAATGCATAAAGTTTCCAAGGAGAAAGAGGGCTTTGTGTTGCTTTAATGGGGACACACTGAAGTATAGTCGCCCTTTGAATTAGACAATGAGAACATAAAGATTTTCTACAGCTCTAAGAGCCTCTGAAGAGCATCAGCAGAAGGTTTCATTGAGCAGAACAATGGCACAGTAGTTGGCTTGCTGAGAGGTAGGAAAACCCTTGGGAAGTAGTAACTCCACTTTTCTTCTGTGCTATTCCCTCCTGATTAAATGAGATTAATTGTGCCTGTTGAGCTCCACAAGTTCAGCATCCAAAATAAATACATAAATTAAGACAGGCGACAGTGCAGAGGCTCAACTGCACTTTGAATTCCTGCCACCTCCTGCGGGATGTGGAGGGGAGAGAGGAGCCCTTTCCTCCTGCTGCCTGATATCCCGCAGAACACACACGATGACCCGGTGCTCCGCTGAGCCACTTTCTTTGCTCCTGGGAAGGTTTTCTTTGGCTGGAGCTCTGCAAGGTGCACAAGCCAGTTCCAAAGTGCCAGATGTGTGTGGAATAGGAAATGCGCTGGCCAGGCTTCAGGCTCTGGGACCTGCAGCACAACAGCAGCTCCCCAGGAAAACCTCTGGCTGCCAAGAACTAGAAGTGATGTCAGCTCTGGAAGTGTGTCAGATTAGAAACCCTTGTACTTTGTTCTCTGTGAAGTATTAATCTCCCAAGGCCTGTGCTGTAATGGGTGCTGTCTGGATCAGTGCAGCGTTATTTGTTTTGGGCTGGAAGTGTTTGGGGGTTTTCATGTGAAGGCACTGGGAGCTGGCAGAGGTTTAGCTGCTTTGGGTTGGGTCCTGTCCTTGAGTTGATTGTGGGGCCTCTCAGCTGTGCTAAAGATTGGCCACCCCTGCCTTGAAGTGAAGGTCTACACCTTGTAATTGCTGCGCTGGGTGTTTGTAGGAATGATTGTGCCTTGGAATATTGTATGTACCTAAATCTCCTTGACTTCCCGTAGCTGAATCAGTTTGTTGAAGAGAAGACAATGCATATCCCCCAAGTACAGCATTTCTGGCTGCCTTTGGGACAGCCCCTTTGGGTGGTTGCCTGGTTGGTGACAAGGTTGTGGCTGTGGAGCTGTTGAGGCTGTTCTCACAGCAGTAGAGAAGTGCCTGAGCTGTGCTGTGTAGCTGGGGTGGGTTAATCTGATGAGTTTATAGCAGTGCTGGATTTGGAGCTGGGGCACACACTGTCTGCCTGAACCAGCTCTATGTCCTCATGTGCGTCCTCGCGGTGATGTGCTGTTTGGGATCTGGCAGTAAGTTTACTCACGACCTTACTCAGGGCTTATACAGCTATGTGCTGTACAAAACCAGCAGCACAGAAATGCATCCCTTTTGGCTTATGTCTGAGTGTTTTGATTTTAAAGTAATTACTAAAACACACCTCATCCTCCTCCAAACAAAGCCATTTGTCTCCTGTTGAACAGTAACATGTTATTTGCTCATGCCGTGTAACAGAGCTCAAGGATGTGTTTACTGCTGATAGCCAAAATGTCACCAGGACAAGCATCTCGCTTGTCTAGGTTTTCCCTCCATGATTTAAGTGGTTAAATCCCATGGAAGGAAAATAACCCTATGTACAAGGACACAAGTGAGGTTGTGTGCTATTCTCAGCCATGGTGTGCAAGCTCCCAACAGATCTATGGGCTTAAAGTATTGTGTGTCTTGGATGTGAAAACACTTCTCTGAGGGTCCTGCCTCTGCCCAAGTAATTGTGTTATCAGGAATCTGTCAAATCTGTGTTGCATTGGTTATTTATACTTTCGAAATTATAAGCCCAGCAAAGTTGGTTCTTTTTCCCCTTTGCTCCGTGGTAAATTAGGCTATTCCTGCCTCCATTTGGTGTCAAGGAGAGGAGATGATAGAAGGTATTTTTGGCTGTGCATTGAGACGGGTGATTTGGGAAGGGAGATGTTGGCTGGTTTAATGTGGATTCTCAGATGCCTGCTTGGATGTGGAATGAAGCCCGCTGCTGGCAGGGGCTGTGCTCCCATGAGGGCACAAGACAGCTTGGTGCCTTGAAGATTTTACGACCTTTGTTCATCTGAATCGCCCTGGTTCTTTATGCCAATCAACAAGAGACTGTTTACTTCACTGTGCCTGGCCACTGGAGGTGGATGGCTGGCTGATGGAAGTGAGGAAATAGATGGGAGGAGGAGAACATTTTTCTCCTGGGCTGTTTTTGTGTGTAATGTTGCCTAGGGATTAGCAACACAGGAGAGAGTAAAGAAACCCTGCAGAGCCTGGGTCAGAAAATGCAATGTTCATGGAAACAAAATGCTTTTAACTTGCTGTATCAAAGACTCACCATTTCAGGGCATGCTCTACATTGGAATACATCTGCATTCCCCCAGAACTCTGTGTGTGTGACTGCATGTGTATGTGGTATAAAACTATGTGTAAGTGTGTGTTTGCTCATGTGCAGTCTCAAAGCCGCTGATGTCCACCTTGGAATAGCTCAGCACTTTGCTGGGCTTAGCAGAGTTTAAGATGAACTCTGCTGGTTACCCAGGACTGGATGGACATGGACTGTGCAGTTCCTCTCTTCTCGCAACTCACCACTCTACTATTGTCACCTTTTCACCCAGGGAAGTATCTTGAGATGCCTTCAGTTGTGTTGGGCTGTCCCTGGTAGGCAGGCAGTGTGCGCTGTGATGTAAAAGCCTGCTTTGAATGTATATGTGATGTTGCTGTCTGTAGGGCACCACTGTACAGGGTTCCTTGGCCTCAATTTAGCTACCCATGAGCTGAAAACTTATGGTTCTGCTGAGCTTTCATGACTGAAACTACATCTAGAAGGAGGCAAAGGCAAAAAGCCCTCTTGCTCCAAAGCAAAGTTACAGGTCTGGAGCTGAAACTTACTTTGAACTGGTACACGAAAAGACAGTCTGGCTTCTGACTTGAAGCCTATTTTCATGTTGTCATCGATGTGCGTTGAAGTCCTGTATTTGCTGTCTGAGGCAGTGGCTGTTCTGGGTAGGCTTCACTGCATTCGTCGCAGCATTACCTCTGGCAGGTAGGAGGGTGAAGGTGAGGAGGAGGCTGCTGAGCATGTGCTGTGTGTTTAAACAGGGTTGTATCCATTCCTGTCACTATGGTGAAGGACGGAAGTTGGAAGTATAGTCAGCAGCTTCTGTAAGCACTTAACATTCCTGTTTTCCTTTGTCTTTGATCTCACTTGGACTAATTTTACTCTCTTCTGATCCTTTCCCTTGAAGGGGCTTTTATCTCATTGTCAGGCTTGCTAATTTAGTGCCGTGTTTTGAACCAGACCTCCTCCTACGTTTTGAGAGCCTAGAAGGTATTTTTTCCTTAATCAGGCAGTGTTTATACAGTTCTTTGAACATCTTAGGACAGGAATTGTAGTGGGGCTTTTTGCAATGCCAGGTTCGAGTCCTCAGCCCTGCTGCTGCAACCTCTGTTTGTGGCCCATCCACAAGAACCTGCAGTATTTTGGGGCCAAAAGGGCAGGAAGGAGTTAGATGATTCAGGGCAGGTCAGGCAGCCTGCTGGTGCTTGGGGGCTTCATCTACCCAGCTGGAAGCCTTCCCAAGCTGCACTAAGTGACAGACAGCAATGGGTTGTCACATGCTTTTGACCTTGTCATGGGCTTCTGGCAGGTGCTCAGTTTGAGCCCTGAGGGTTGTGAGTACATCTGGGTTTTTATGTAGCTTCTTGGTCTAGAAACATTTCTGGTGCTCCTAGAATAAAGAACAGTGGTTTGAGTATGGTCACGAGCTCTCACCATTGCGTGGAGCCTTCATTGCTGGGTGCTGAAGTAGACTCTTGCAAGTAGAAACATACTGATACCCTGGAGGCTGGCTGCATGTAAATGGTTTCTGTGGTTACTGGGTGGACTGTGTGGTTGGAACAGGTTCCCAGGACAGAGGAATTTGCTCTTTATAGATGTTGTGCAATTGTGTTTATTGGTCTGAAGGCATGAAAGAAGGCAATCTCCTCCTGTTAATAGCCAGGGAGATGGTATTGGCATGACCAGCTCAGCAAGTGCACCAAGTATTGATGATAGAAACAGACCACGCTGGTTGCTGGAGGATACTTTGCTCCTGGTGTTGGTATGTTCCTTGCTGAGCGTGCTCCTTGGCCTGTGAGGTCCAGGCTTTGAATGCATTTCCCTGCAGCAGTCATTTCTCATCTCTTGGTATAGCAAAGACAGACCTGAACCAGGCTGTTTGGTTTGGTGTGGGTGAGTTCTGCAGTCCAGCACTGTGTTGTATAACCAACCTTTTTTTCTCTTGCATACCAACCAGAAGCTTAGATCCAGGTAGGTTTTGACTTCAGGGTGATATTTAGGGATACAGAAACATCGTCACATGTTTTAAAAACCCAAACACTTCTGCTGTGATGCAAAGTCTGGAGCTGCCTGTTCTTAACCCTGCTGCAATTGGTTGAGTTGATTTTTAAGGGATTGAAGTTTGGGTGGCTGATAATTGCTTCTCAGCAACCTGTGCTGGCGTGGGAAGCCACTGCAGATCCCTGCTCTATTCCTGGCTGCCTGAGCCAGCCAGCTGGCCCCTCGCGCTTCACCTTTTCAAGAGGAGGAGTATTTTCACCAAAATGGCATTTTAATTGCTGTCTGAAGAAAATAGAAAATAGGACAGTTAAATGGGCTGATTCCCCAGGCGAGGAACAGGAGTGGCTGCTACAGAGCAGGAGCATATGGAGAAGATGAAGCCATGGTATGGTGGCAGAGGGCAGCGTGGGATGCTCAGCATGCAGAGCCAACAGATTCCACGTGGCCGTGCTCACCCAGCCCTGCTGCCTTGTGGGAGGGTCAGCATGGAAAGAGGGTAAGTGTAGGCAGATTGATGCCCATAATGCTGGTGCTGCACAAGAACTGTCTGAGATGTGTCGCTGCTGAGAGGGACGTGTAAAGGAGGAGTCAAGGGGAAAGATGCAAAGAGAAAGCTGGAGCCGTTGGCTACATGAACTGACCTGTGACCTGAGTGAATTTCTTGTCTCCTCAGTCTCTACTTGTGCTTCTAAAGACAACAGAATTAAGGAAAAGCAAAAGATTAAGACTTTAGCAGACAAAGTTTGAACATCTTTTGAAGTAGGCTCTGCATCACATGCCTTTGCCTTCACAGCCCTACCTCCCTGCACGTGGTGTTCACACACAGGCTAAGCCCAGTGTGACATGCTGCCAAGGAGCAGCTGCTAAGGATAGGTCCCTTCAGAGAAGTGTCTGGGTTGCTGCTCCTCTGTGCCTGGGGGTTCTCACAACAGCACTGTGGCTTCAGCTCTAAGTGAGCCTCCTGGCTTTATCCCAGCCTCAGTCTTTGAACCCTCTCCTGTGTTTGGCCATGTCACCTTCCACACACGTATTTGGTGCTGTTGCATTAGCATAGTGTGAAATACAGCTCTGCATCCTGTCGGGGTTGGCTCTGGGGACTGGGAGTTTGTCCCCTGGATGTCCTAATGAAGATGGCTTGGGCCTGGGTCTGTTCTGTCCCATAACACTGGCAATCAGCCCACAGCAGATGAGTAGGATTCTTGTGTAGCCTCCTCATCCCTGAAGGACGTAGCTGGCCACCATCAAGTTCTAGGTGGTCGTTCTGCAAGCCAGCAATGACAGCAAACCTCACAAGTTTCCATCCTTGGAATGAGCACAGAACCAGCCCACACGTGGACAGGGCTCACTCCTTTAGGTCCTTCTTTCAGGGGCGCCTGCAGTTTCCAGCACACGCCTTGGAAAAATTCCATCTCCCTGCATGTGTAATTTTGCGTGTCATTGCCCCTAATTGCATGCTTAACACACGCTCCTTCACATGCAGCCCTTTTATCAGCAGTAGGTAGTAGCAGGTTTAATAGGGTGTTTGAATTCCTATAAAATTAATCTGTAGCTTTCTGCGATAGGAGACGGGCAGGGAGCCATGTGGTTCGTATCCAGTGTTGATAAACTTGTTATAGAGGCAGGAAACATTTCTGATTGGAGCAATGACAAAATAATTTGGAGCAGAGCCATAAAAAGAGTGGATGGTGATGGTTTGAGCTCAGCAGAGATTGAAATTGCTGGTGTGTGGAAGCAGTGCTGCCAGCTAACATTGACTTAGTGTCTCTGGAGAACTCTAACGGCAAATGCATTTTATTAATGGCAATATTCTTTTAGGAAATGCTGAGCATTGTTTCAGAGGTGGAGCTCCCCTCGAGTACGTGGCTTTGGAGATCAGCCAGACCAAGACCTGTTCAGCTCAGCTTGCTGCTGGCCACTGCTCTGACCTCCTGCTGCAGCAGGCGGGTTGCTTAGGGGCATGTTGGGGGTACTGTCTACTTGCAGCTGGAATATCCTTTTCTAGTGCGGAAAACGCATCATCTGTTCTCATTCTGGATTCACTTATTTGGGATAAAACACTCGAAGACAGCAGGTCGTGTTTTTAGCTATTCTTTTGTTTTTCCTGTGAAATTAATTTCCCAGTTCATGAACACTGGGAGATGCTCTCTTTCTGGATTCCCAGCTGGGCTCAAGATCTTACTTCCCCTCAGGAGGAACTGCTACAACCAAGTTGTGATCATTGGTATTGGGGTACCAAGTGAGTTGTCTTGTGGGCGTTGATCAGCCTTGGAGGAGGCTCTGGTATGCAAACAACTGAGGGGGAGCCCTCACTTACCATAAGCAGCTGTGGCACATCGGGGCCTTTACTGCATCTTCCATGCTTGCTCTTGCTGTTGCCATCATTTCACCTTTTTCTAGTTCTTCTTCTCTGCTTCATTCCAGCCTGGAAGAAGCAAGTGTGGACAGAAAGGGCAGCTGCTGGGCACAGTGTGAGGTGGCAGAAATGGCGTGGTTTGTGCACACCTAGGGATGTATGATGAAGAATGAAGCCCACAAGTCATGGGAGGTGCGGGTCACCTGGCAGGGCTGAATTTCACCACTTATCTCCATCCATACTCCTGGAGGACCATGCTTCCCTCACTGTAAAGCTGTAAACTGGGATGTGATTAATAAAGGAAAAGCGACCGATCCTGTAACACTGTCTTCTCTTTGCAGGGAGGCTGTTGGAAGGGGATTCTTTGGAGCTGAGCTGTAGTGCTGGTCCTGCAAAGGTGATACTGGAGCCAAACCAGGTCGTGGTTTTGGACTGTAACCTGGCCCCTACAGAGCAGGTGATCAATATCACATGGAAGAAGAATGGGTTTCCATTAGTGGAGCAGGAACATCTGCACGTGCTTCCGAATGGATCACTCTTCATCTCATCCCAGGGTTCGGCGAAGGACAGTAAATACCCCGAGAAGTCTGGTGCTGAGGGTAATTACTCCTGTGTGTCTCACAGCTCCCTCGGGGCTGTCACCAGTCAAACGGCTGCAGTCAGATTTTCAAGTAAGTGTTGGCTTTTTTTGTTGGTTTTCTTTTTCCCCCCTCCTGGTATCTTTATAGACCATCTGCCTCCCACAGAGTCAGAGATAAAGTAGCACTGTCTGAAGCTAAGGCGCTTGGTGACAGGGAGGTGGCTGAGAGAAAGCACCCATTGCCTTTTTTCTGCGTTCAGGTACCTCTGGATGGTGTGTGCAGGAATGCACCCGCATCACTTGTGTGGGGACAGCTGGAAGGACTGGCTTTGGCCATGCACACCAGTGCAGCTGTCTGCAGGTCACCCTTGATCTCTTCTGCGTTCCCTGGGGAGCAGTCAGCACAGTCTGGGGAGGAGTGTGGAGGGGTTTGGGGAGTTTGATGCTGAGCAAAGAGGGCTGAGACCAGGGCAGAGCCAAGCAGCTGTAGCTCCTCCTCTGGCTGGTGAATGCAGTAGGTGCCACAGGGTTTCCTGACAGGCAGAATGTACCTTATATCAGCATGGTGCCAGCCTCTGAACCCCGGGGAAACTCCAGATGGTGAAGAGCAGGGTGGATGCTGGGACAGTTGAAACTAGGAGAGACAGACAGCTATCTGCATGACAAAGAGTCTGTCAGGACTGTCTTGTGAGGTTAATATCCCTTTATAATGGAAGAGATGAAAGAAAGGGCTATTCAGGCTGTTTTCATTTTGATCGCTGAGAATAGCACTTCAAGATCTGAACTGTGCAGCCTTCAAGGATAAAATTCCTTTGTACCCAGGAATGGCTCCTGGAGCCATTTGAAGTGTGAGAGTTCCAATACACCATTCCTTCGCCTACCAAACAGGTGAGGTTAGTAAATCATGCAAATACAGTAACACTTCTGTCCAGTACAGTGGCTTATGGAAATGTTGATGAGGTGCTTTTGTACTTGCTCGGAGCTGTGGCAGGTGAAGATGCAGAGCGGATGCTCGAACACACACTTTGCACTGTGATGTGTTTAGCCTGTGGTACCCCAGGCAGGTCCATGTTTGGCCAAGTGTGTGTTTCAGTCTGTGAGCCCTGTGCTGTAGAAACCAGCACTCCTGATGACAGATGAAGCTTTTGCCAGATCATGTTTAACATGCAGCACCCACAGATTGCTGGTCACCCATCCCTCCTGTTCCCTCCTTTCAGTGGTTTGTAGTGCCAGATAAATAGCTGATTCCAGTATCTCATTGACTGAAGGGACCCCTGAGGGCTGTGAAGATGGAGTCAGGGATCCTAAACGCAGATATGTTTGGGGAGATGGGAGATCTGAAGTGGAAAAGGTGTCACTAATCCAGGAGGATTTATTTGGCTGCTCTGTCCCCAGGCCTGGCCACCCTGAATTAGGATATATTCCCTTTTAGGTGTGACTTGTGTTAGAGTTTGCACCGTATTCACCATTTCAGGTGAACTCTCTCCTTGTGCTGCTCTTATGTCTCCTTTTATTACCATGAGCACAGGGAAAGTGCTGCTTCTGTGGCACATGCATGCACCTCGCGCAACACACTCATTTCTGAATGGAGAGCAGCGAGGGAATTGATTAATGAAATGCATCTCACTTCGATTTGTTCTGTGGGCTGGGCAGGAGCACTTGCTGCATTAGCATTCAGCTGCTGCAAATAAGGATTGGAAAGGCCTGGGTTTTTTTTCCTCCTGCTGCTGAATACAGTATCCAAAGCTGTTTTCTGGAGTCACTCTTTGTGCTGATTGCCCTGGGTGCTGCTGAACTGGGGGCAATAAAAGAAAACCTGTTCAGCAGGTGGGATATGTTATCCTTGCCATCAGCTCCTGCTTCTGACCTGCAGTGTGTTTCCTTCTCTGGGCTGGGGATCCCATTTAGGGATGTGGGGCATTCTGTGCGATGACAGGTAGGAGTGCTGGGTATTTGGACTACCAAGTCACCTCCTGTGGCTTTTTATACCTTGATTGATTCGTGACTAACTTGCACCATATAAGCACAGTACTTGGTGTCACCAGGATGCTGTGGCAGGGCAGCTGAGGGCATAGCCCATTCCCTTTGCAGTTGGTGCTGCTGGGAGATGTGGACGAGTCTTGCACTGCTTTTCTTAAGAAAAGGTGGTGGTGGGGATAAATTCCTCTCCTCATGCCATGCTGAGTCCCTGTCTTGTTTGCTAGTGCATACGGGGGGGTTCACATGTTTCCTGGCTTTCTGAGCACTGCTTCTGCGCTGTTAGTATCGTCTGCTGTGTTTCAGGCTTGTGGGAGTCTGCTTCTCCCCCCTGACAGCCCCAAAAGCAGCCCTAGCACCTCTTTATGTGGGCTGCTGGCTCCCCAGTGGAGGGAGGGGATGTACCCAGCAGCAGCGAGCCCGAATGCTGGGCGAAGCTGTTTGGAGCAGACAGGCTGCAATGATGGGGGCTGCATGGTGTCTGTGGATTGTGGCACTGATGACTTCCATCCTTCCCCTTCTAGCATGACCCAGGTCTTCAGCTTCATGTTTTGCTGGATAAGCATGTGGCTGTCATCCAGCATTCCCCAGCAGCCAGGGAAGAGCCCTTGGTGGGGGAAGAAGAAGGTGCCGTGGTCCACCATCCACAGCTTGTGCCAATGGTGGCTGTGGCAAGTGAGGAGCAAGTCTGCGCTGGCTCTCGGTGTGAGCTGTTAAGTGAGCAGCTGCTGTGAGGCTGCTGAAGTAGGTTTGTGGGTTTCATCCAAGCCCCGCGTGCTCCCATGTGGAAATACCAGGGGCGTTATTTGAGTTGTGGAGGGTGTAGCTTTCTACCTGTTAATAACTACGTTTGGGAAGATTTGTTAAAGCTGTTAATTTAGCTTAAACATTTTGTGCGAGGGAGGTTCTAGAAAATTACAGTAATTGCGCCTGTCAGATGAAGACGTTTGCTGTGCCTGGAGGGAACGGGGCTGCATTGCCTGGCTGCTGGCAATGAGCACGGGAGAGCTTTGCTGTGTTCTGGTCCTGCAGGGACGGGCCACTGCAGGAATCAGTGCACATGGGCTCTTGTGATCCACTCGCCACAAGGACAGCATCTCTTCTCCATGACCAGCAGTGTGTCTGGGATTTGAGGAAAGGCAGACTGGATTTGTTTTATGGATTTCATGTTATTTTGTGGATTAGATGCATAGGTGAGCGAGGGCTAGTGACTGTAGGCAGAGCCAGGCTGGGCAGGAGAATCTCTGGCAGATGAAGGCAAAGGACCATCCACAGACGGGACTTTCAGATGCTGTTTTGAGGAGGTGGGGAACTGGCATTTGTGAAGAGGCATGAGCAAGTGCTGCATAGATTAGCTGGGCAGCACTGCTCCTGTGCTGCTATATGGCCCTGCAGACCCAGCGCTGCTCTGGCTCTGCCTCCACCGTGCTGTGGGGCCGTGGCAAATCGCTCCCATGACTTTCTGTGTGTGTTTCCCTTCCACCCCATGCCAGGTTCAGACATGGATGGTGCCAGCAGTGTTCGTGATTGCAGTGGGGGCTGATGTTGCCCTCATCCTAGAAATAACCTGCTAATAACTACGAGAGGTACAAAGAGGACGAGCACAGGGAGTCTGGGGGCAAAGCGCTGTGGGAGAGAGCAGCAAGCCTGTTTCAGAAGGTTGAATTCCTTGCATAGACTGCATTTTCTGCCTGGGGTGTAGTGTTGCTGGCTGGCAGCCTTTCCAAACTCACGGCCTCCTGTATGGATCAGTGTGCTGGGAGAGGGGGAGGGTGAGGTGTTCCACCATGCTCCAGCCACCCCTGGGCTCCCAACTAAAAGCCTTGGCACACACACGGCTTGGGTCCAGCTGGCTTTAATGTGTCAGTGGGGGGGGAGCTGCATGCTCCATTCCTGAAGGCATAGAGCCTGGGGCTTTGGCATGTTGCTGAAGGCAATTTGCTGTAATGCTCTTCACCTTCTCACCTGCAGTGAGTAATTTTTACTGAGTGGCCTATTAAGGTGTTCAGGATAATCAGTGCAACAGGGCTGGGAGGTGTTCTGTGACTTGGGGATGGATTTACAAGCTAAACCCTAGCTGAGAAGTTGAAAATCATGTGGAGTATGTATCTATCTTCTTTGTTTTGCTTTGCCCTTCAAGCATCTTTTTCCCCTGCTTCTTACATGAAAACCTCTTGCTTTGCTGCACTTCTGCACTCTTCCTTTCCATCAGAACATGTGCTTGGGAGGAGAACAGCCACTCCTAAGGATCCCTGTGGCCCTGGGGTGAGCAGCGTGTTGGACCCTGTCGTGTGCTCACTGTGACCCACACGTACGTCTGTGCAGTGGGTCAGAGTAGCAGGACTTGCTTTCCCATCCTCTTGTTCCACAACAGGCTCGCCTTGCTCTGGCTGATTCTCTTCTTTCCTCTGCTATTTGCAGCTCAGCTCTGAGCCTAGGTGCTGAGAGAGGAGGAACACGGGATCACAGCATGCTGTGATCTTAGCCCCAGCCTGGTGCAGAGGATGCTTTTGGAGCACCAATGAGCCTGGCCAGCAAGTCTGTCTCTGCCTGACCTTGCCAGTGCTGAGATCCAGGGTTCTTGTTCAGTTCTGCATCAAAGAAACCTTTACACCATTCTTACCGTGTTTTGATGTTTCTTTCTGAGAACAAAATCTGGTGGCCTATGACAGGATTACAGCGTTGTTGAATGAAGGAAGAGCAACTGACATCTGACTGGACTTGAGCAGCTTCTGAATCCCACCCAAGTGTTCTCACAAGAAGGCCCTAGCAGACAAACCACAGTTTGCTCTGCATTGCCAGGGTTGAGCCTTCAGCCCCCATTGAGCTCTTAGCCTTTGCTGGCTCTGCTGGGAAGCCTGGCTATTCCTGGCTGTTCCTGGCCGCTTCTGTTCGGAGCGAGGGATGCTGCGCTCCCTCATCAGGATCACTGGTCAGTCACGCTGCTTCACGTCCTAATGGCAGATCTGTCACAGGGGCATTTCTTGGCTCTTTGCTTTTGAAGAGCCCTTCTGGAGCCCAACCAGCAGGCAGACGGGGCTGGATGGAAGTGGAGCCCATGAGGCACTGTCCCCTTTTGTATGCCTTTGCGCTTCATGCCAAAAGGTGCCCAGTTGAGCCTTGCTCTCTAAACATCCTGCACCTCCTACCAAGCTGTACAGAATATCCATGCATGGAGCTCTGAGGGAGAAAAAAGAGACTGGGGAGCTGTCCACTGGGATTTACAGAGCCCTTTTGCTGCTGGTGGTGATGGTGGGGCTGCTGTTTGTGCCCACCATGCGCTACTTTGGTTCTCCCCACTCTGGAGACTGCTCTAAAGGTGCTGTAAACTTTGGGACTTCATTGTATCAGCTTAGGTGATGCCATTTCATAATGAACAGAAGAGGTACAAGTGACCTGACATGAAGCAGAGGAAACACATGCTACAGATTGCATCTTTTTAGAAGGATTCTGCCTCCTGTTGTGACCTTTCTGGGTATGTGACCCTTCAGAGCCTGCCAGAGGATTCTCATTTACACTTGTAGGATGAAAAGAGAACAACAGGAAAGAGCATTAAGGATTTCTGCTGCCAGGGGAAGGTTGTTTTGATGGTGCTGTCCTGGATGTGTGCTGCCGTTTGATGGATTCTCTTTTAAGTGCTTGGATTCAGCAAGTTTTTATTAACATGAGCTTGAAAGATCTTGTAATCTGTAGAAATGACTCTGTGTTAGAGTGGTCTGCAGCGTGTATTTGAAGGTACTGAAGCAGTTGCCTGAACTGGGGCCTTACATATTAATGTCTTTTCTGAATTTTTCCAGGAAAACATTTTTCATTGCCATTTGGATTGAATTGAATTGAAAAATGTGACTTGGTGGACAGCTGGTGGGAGAATTCGATCTCTATCTGCTGCGGAGAGCAATGAGTTGTTTTAAACATGTGATAACCATTTGAATTAAAGAAAACCACTAATGCCAGGCGAGGTTACAATGGGTCATTTAAAAGCATTTAATTTTCAGAGCTGTGCATACTTGCTCAAGCTGACACTTCAATACAGTGTCTGTGTGTGCAATGCAAAGAAAGCTTCACTTTTGGAGTCCTATAAAATCCAAAGCAGTGATGGATGTGCTTGGGAAGCGGTGGTGGGAGGACCAGAAGGTCACTTGGGGTCCTTATAAGCACAGCGCTGTGCTTGGCCCTGCAGTCAAGCCTGTTTGCTGGCTGGAATTGATGTTTATTGTGCCATGATCAGGATTTCTGGCACTTGTCTCATAGCATTGCTGGCTGAATTTGTGTGTCAGAGCACGTTTAACAGCAAAGGCAGTGTAACAGAGACTGTGGAAAGCAGAAGCCAGTTCTTCTGGTGGAGAATACAAGCCTTCTGCACCCAACCAGGAGCCTGCATGCATATTCGAAGCTCCACTGTGACTGAGATGCCTTCAGGTTATGCTGTGATAGGACAGATGCTGCACCCCAGGGGGAGGACTCCTGCTCTGCTGGGTTTTGCTGTGTGCGTGGAAGGGAGGAAGATGAGATGCTGTGTAGGAAGGATGGGAAGGGTGTGGTCCAAGAGCAGTCACAAACCTTAGTGCTTTGTCTCTGAAGTAAATTCAGCCTCTCTAGCGTAGAAAGCAGCATTTAAGCAGGGGGAGAGCTGTGCCCTGGCATGTATGAAATCCATCCTCCTCTTAGCAAGGTGTCTGTGTCTGCATCCCCTTGGCTGCATCTCATCTGCTTGAGTAGGGTGAAGTTGGTTTTTGCAGGCAAATCTGTTCACTGTGGAGAAGGAGGATCGCAGCCCTTATGGTCTCTTCCCCTAGTCTCCAGCACTGCCAGCCTGTGGGCAGTTGTTACTCATACAGAACAACTGCCCACAGTGTAAGTAACTTGACATCTGGCTTTATTCTTCCTTTTGCCTCGTTTCAATTTCCTGTGGCTGCAGGAATGCTGCAAGGCAAAGGGAAGCTCTCATCTCTCAGGATTGTGGCATTTCCCTTCTTTTTCTCATTCTACATACCCTTCCCTGATGGAGCAAGTGAACAGAAGAGGAAGCAATTTAGGAAGGTAGCTGCTGAAACTGCCTGTCTTTTCTCTCACACTGTTGCCCTGAAGGAGAAAATGAGGCAAGAAGCAGATTTGCACCTTGAAACCTTTCAGTTACTGTTGTTAGGACTGCGGAGGGCCTGTAGGGCGCAGGAAGGTGAGGAGTTACATTTCAGGCTGTCTTTATAAGAGAGAAGCCTTCCTCTTAACTCACGCATCATCACACTTAACATTCCTCAGCAGAAACACCGGGTTATTAACTTCCTTTTCCTTCTTCTTTCCCCAGCATTATCACGCTTTTTCCAACAGCCGGAGTCACAGACAGTGGAGGAAAATGGCATGGCCCGGTTTGAGTGTCGCATCGAAGGACTGCCCCCCCCCGTTATCACATGGGAGAAGGACCATGAAGCTGTTCCAGCAGAACCCAGGTGATTCCCTCAGTGCTTTCCTGGGTCAGCTTGAAAAAGAGCAAACCAAAACCTGACCAAGGTAGGATGGAGAGATGATAGAACAGGTTTTGTCCTGGTAATTAAGTGATGAAAGAGGAGGCGTTCATGCAAACAGGTCCATAAAACACCTTGATAAAATTAACATCTAACCCACCCAAAAAATTATATAAAGACAAAGGAAGGAGGAAAAAAAGAGATAACCAAGCCCTTTTTTATTACTGATCTCATGTGCTGGAGCCTTTGCCATGATGGAACAAAGGCTGAATCTGTAAAAGATAGTTTCAAGCAAATGAAATTGGCCAGAAATTGGCTGATAATTCAAGTAATAGAGACTGGAGCCTCAGTTCTGCAGTGGCCTGGAAGGCCTGTATGCAAAGATGCCCAACTTCAGCTCAGTTTACATTTACTCCCCATGCAGGGTGTTGGAGGGAAACCAAGAGGAGTCTGCAGAAGGGCAGACAGCAGCATAAAAGTGAATAGAGCAACTTGAAATGGTGCCAGTTCTTACAGCACAGAACCTGCTCCCTGCAAAGGCCTCTGTGCATGTGGAACAGGGCAAAGCAAGGCATGGGGTGCCTTTGGCTCGTCCTTTTGTGTGAAGTGAGGTAGAAGTCTTTGGGGGTTTGGGGCCTGGTTTGAGGCTGACTGTGGGGATGCAGCACTGGGGATACTGGGCACACCCAACTGGGCTCCGTGATGTGGTTTTTGATTCATTTTGGCTGTGGTCATAGAGGCAGTTGTTTTCTTCACTGTTTTCCTGCACGGATTTTCCTCAGGTTTAATGATTCTTTCAGAGCACTGCGTGTGCTCAGGAGCCTGGGAGGCCTTTCCATTTGTTTTATTCCCATGTTTACAGGTCATCTGGTGAAAGACCCTGAATTTTCTTTTTTGAGGAGGAAAGAGACCTGCAGCATGATACCTTTGCCTTAATAAAAGTCTGTTACAGGCATGAGATGATAAACCCTTAGTGGGCTGTTAGCTGCTTTGCAGCCATCACTCCTGCAGGGAATCAGTGACTGCATTGTCCTTTCGTTCTTAAAAACTCATTTTCTCATCGGCAGAAGGAGCTGATTCCCTCCCAGGGACATTAAGCCAAGAGGAAGGAAAGAGGGGTGGGGTAAAGTTTAGGGGTAATTCTGCAGCACTGACTGTGTCTATAAGGTTATATATCCTGGAATCTGAAGTGGAGCATCTAAAGGTTTGTAGGAGGCTGTTGCTTTGTAATGAGAAGAAAATTAATTGATAAAAAAAGGAAAGGAAAAACAGAAAGGAAGGGATTGCAGAGGGAAGTGTGCCGTAAATAGGGCAATGGCTTTATAATGAGACAGCTCAATGGATGTTGTGAAATTACTTGCTCAGAGATTGCCTTCAACACGGGCAGCCTGAAAATTGTTTCCCTTGTAAAAGCCAGAGCATAATCTCTGGCTGCAGATCTTGCTTTTTAAATCATGTTTTAGCTAATATGCTTTTTTCAGAAGGATTTGCTTTTTTTGTTGTTGTCTAGTTGTTGTTGTTGGATTTAATATAACCGGCTTTCGAAGGAATTAAGTGAATTCCAGGAAACGTTGGCTGCCAACCAGAGCTCTGTGTTATCCTTACTGCATCACGCCCGAGGACCAGATCTTGGGCCAGCCTGATTACTGTGGACTCCCTCCTGTGCACACTTTTGATGAGCCTGTGAAAATGCAATCATTTGGCTAGGTAGGCGTCAGGATGATGATTTCATATGCCAGAATAGCATGGTTAGGTGTGTGTACAAAATGAGGCTCTGGGGCTGTAGATAATACCCTTGAGATAATGTTACTACATCAATGTTTATGATTTCTTTTAAGAGGGATAGAGTAATCATGGCAAAATGACATTGCTTTTCCTTCTTTTTCCTTTTTGTGTTGATCTTACCTTTGGGCGCTGTCTTCAGCCTTTGCCTTTGGGTGCAGGTTCTAGTATGGTGCCACCTCAAAGGTGCTGAAGGCTAAGCTTAAATAATAGACAACCCAAAGGGCAGGGAAGTGCTTACTGATGTTTTCAGAACACCTTTCCTCCCCTGCTGAAGTTCTGACTTCCACGTGGGAGTAAGGCACAGGAGTATTTTGCAGTTTTGGCTCTGAAATACTTCTAAAAACATGGTTTTAAATCTGCAGCAGCTGCTGAGAGGTGGCTTGCAGGATTTCTCTAGATTGCAGTTGCTTTGGGGTGTGTGCTACATCTCTTGGCGTAATCTCTTCTCTGTTGTAGGTGCTGGCTGAGTTTCACGCCAGGCTCCAAACTGCTGTGTGTTTTCTCTAGAGTCAAGTACTTGCTAGGAACTGGAGGTCTTTGGAGGTCTGCACATCAACACATAGGCTACAGATCACATGGTCTGCAATCACAGCATCTTTTCCCCATTTTGGTTAAGGGAGGGGTTTATCAGTGTGGAGAGTTTACTTCTGTCATGTGTCAGGAGTGCTTTAATGTGGCTCACATTCACATACAGGCTCTTGAGCTGTGAGCAAAAGGCCTTGCAAACGTTGACTCTGCAACAAAGCTGCTGGTTCTTCACGTGTCCTGAGGACTGATGCTTTGATTCATTTTGTGTGCCTTCACAAGGCTATGAGGAAGGAAGGGTGAGCCAGCAGTTCACTGGGGAGAAAGTAAGAGAGGGAATCGAGCTGTTAATGCTGGAATAGTCTCTGCTATACACCCAGCCTAGCACACTGAGCTGTAGTTTTGCAGGGTTTGGGTACAAAGCAGCAGTGCTTGATTGCAGTTCTTGAGCACTGCCCTGATAATCATAGAATCCTAGAGTCACAGAATGGTTTGCGTTGCAAGGGACCTTAAAGCTCATCTATTTCTAACCCCCTGCCTCTGAGTAATCAGGCAAACTTAGCTTCCCTGCAGAGAGCCTGGGAATGGAGCAAAATGCCCTTGCAGGCTGCCTGGAGGCTTCTAGTTCAGGGCTTCTGGGAGCCTGAAGAGCTGGAGGCTTTGTGAGCAGCTGGGAGAGATTGTGGATAAAGAAATCCTGCCTTTCTTCCCTCTTTATTTCCCTGGGAGAGCAATTCTCACCTCTCTCATGCCTTCCCAACAGGGCGTGTGTCATTAAGTGGATCTCTCTACTGCTGGCCTTGCCAAAGGGACCATCTTGAGTTTATGTGTTGATCCAGTCTCCCCACTGCCTCCAGTGCCTGCTCTCTTTAGGAACACAGTGGCTTGCTTTCTGCCCTGAAGACAAGCAGGGTGCGTTGGCTGAGCCTCTCCACAGACATGGTCCTGAGCAACCTGGTCTAACCAACCCCGCTCAGAGAGCAGGGAGACCACAGCCATTTCTCAGAGGTCCTTCCCGGGCTCAGTGAATCTGTGATCCATAATTGGAGTGTCTTTTTGTGGCTGGGAGAAGCCTTGCCTAGTGTTTGAAATATGTTGATATTAATTACAGCCTCAAATAGCAGATGCACGACAAAAATAAATATTATCGCGGTGGGAGGCTTTGCCTCCGCAGAGCTGAGAGGATGCAAATATTTGTTGTCTTTCTCCGGAGTCCTGATGAGGCATCCTGATGAGGGCTTTCTGTTTGCCACCTCCTCTGAGGCCTCTGAAGCTTGAGCTTGAAGAATGCCTTTGGAAGTAGCAGCAGTGTGGCTTTGGGGATATGGGGCAGTCGCCCTTGGGTACGTGGGAAGCTTCAGCAGGTCTGTGTGCATGAATCAGACTGATTGTGCCAGTGTGGTGACTGGAGGGGCTCTGTCAGCTCTTCTGTTTCTTCTTCAAGAAGTGATGAGCTCAGACTGCAGCAACTGGGGCCCAGGATAGACGCCAGACTTGTGGCAGGGATGTTTGTCTCTGGAGCAGCTTAGGGCAGGGGAGGGTTTTCCAGTATCGGGGATTGAGGCTAAATGTTTGCAGGAGTGCCGTTGGTGACCATGGCTTGAATACAGGGTGAGTGATATCTTAAGGTCCCCCTGGTTCCTTGACCCTTGCCCATGGCACTCCAACTGCAAAGAACCACAGTTTTACTTACCAGGTTCACTTCCTGCCATCTCTGTGGATGGAAGGTCTTGTGTTAGTGGTTATAGCTTGTCTTTGTGCTGTTTCCATGGAATAGCTGCTATCCCTCCCCTTAACAATTGCCTTTGAATATGTCCTCTTCATAATGAAGACTGATAACCCAGAGCTGCCTGTCAAAGCTCGGCAGCTCTGTTTATAGAGGCGTGCAATTAAAAATGGATCTCATATATAATTAAATAGGATCACGTAGGCTTTGCGCCTTGCATTCAAGAATAAAGAGGCTGCCATCTAGGAATCCAGGCAGAAAATGGAGATGCTGACAGCCAGCTCCTACTTTTATGCTAATTGCTAATCATCTGCTTTGTTCAGTATAATGCGGCAAGGAATTGTGTTCATGTTGAGAGCCATGTAGCCATTTCACTCCATGGAGGTGTTGCCCAGTAGTGCCCCATGAGCAAATGAGGGAGATGCTGAATGCCCAGCTCTAAGGTTGTCAGCTTGTGAAAGCCAGAAACTTGTGGAAGAGCAGAAGGAATCAACACAACCCAGGAATGGTGCAGCTTCAGGTGGCTGTGTCCTGGCTGCTTTGGGCCATGGAGGTGCAGCTGTGTATCTGTTGGTCCCTCCATGTAGTTGAGGTGCAGCAGAAAAAAGATGATGTTCAGACTTCCTTGCAGTGGGTTTTTATTCTGGCTACCAAACCTTTGTGAAAAGCAAGTGGTGAAACTGGCTGTGGTGTGTGCAGAGACACTTGTACACTTGGAGTCATCTTCAGATCTGTTTGTAGAAATGTGCATGTGTGTATGTAGTTGTTTTATATTATACAGTTTGTATCAGCCAAGCTGAGTTAGTCTGGTCTCCCAAAAGCAGATCCAGTGTTGTGAAGACTCTGTGGTGACAGATAGGTCTGTACCTGCTGCTGCTTTTTAAGGACCACCAGTTGGGTTGCTCAAAGGTGTCTTGGTCCCATTCTCTGTGGGTACCAGGACCTGCACATGATACATTTGCAGAATAAAAGGAAGGGATAAGGGGGCTTTGAGTTGATGAATGTCGCAGGTAAGGCATAGCCTGTCTCACACTCTTCTGTTTGGTCACTCAGGTTTCTAACTCTTCCAAATGGTGTCCTCCAAATCGTGGATGTGCAGGAGAGTGATGCTGGGACTTACCACTGCGTGGCAACCAACGCTGCCCGGAAACGCTACAGCAATGCTGCAGTCCTCAGTGTTCTCAAAGGTAGGTGCAGGCAGGAGCATGTTGGGCTAGGCACATCTGCCAGGTAACCATTGTGTGTGATGGCAAGCTGAGCTGAAACACCAGCGACAATCCCTGCTGCTGGTGTAGCTCTGCACATTTGGTTAAAACTTGCAGAGAAGGCATTTTATTGAAGATTTCTCTTTACTGTGATGGGATGAGCAGGCTGGGGTGGGAGGTGTTGCCACTGGGACTCACAGCCGGCTGCTCTGCCAAGCCACAGGACTCAGCAGCCAGCAATAGTCGTGGGGTTGTTTCTCTCCATGCCCAAGAATTCTCTTTTGCAGGTGGATTCTAGCAGCCGTTTCATTTTAACAGCCCTAAACTCCTTTATGCTCTGGGGCTATGAGAAGGGGTCAGGCACCCTGTTTGCATCTTGAAGTGCAGTGGTGTTTTGTCTTATCTCCAGTGGCCTTGGATGGCAGGACAAGTGAAGACTGGCAGGGAAAGAGGAAGGTGCTTGCCTGAGCTAGCAAGAGAAGTAGTTGGAGGCTGGAGTAGTTGGCAAGGCTGTGCCTACCCTGGGACGCCTAGCAGGGTCCAGAGGAGGTGAAGTACAGTGACATCCAGCTTGTATTCTGTGTCCATATTGCTGGCTCTTTGCTGAGATGTTGGGTAGGCTCCAGAGAACTTGTTGTGGTATTTGAGAACAGCCTCAGCTGGGATTTCTTCTGCTGACGCAGACTGTTGGAGCAAGGCTTTGGATGTGAGCTGCCTTTTGCCTCCCGATCTGGGCCTCAGTCTCTGAGTGCTTTTTTCTTTGTACACCAAGAGTGCAGTGGGCAAGTCTGGACATGAGAACATAGCTGAGAGCCTAAGTGCAGTGGGGACTCCAGACTCCAGCATCCTTCCCAGCACGCCTGGCTGCCCCCCAGGGTTGTATAATCCTAGTCCTGCAAGTGGACAAACTCACCAGGGCTGGGAGTCTGACTGAGCTGGCCCTTCGCTCAGGCCACATCTGTCTCCTGTGCTGATCCCCGTATATTCTGTAGGCACCTTTAACCTTGAAAGCTCTGAAATCCTTCCCAGCCCCTTTTGTCTTTGTTTAGGATTGTGTTGCTTGGCATTCTGCTACCAGTGTATTTTCACAGAGATGGCTTTGCTGTTCATCCATCAGCAGGGAGTGTAATTAAGTGTGGAGCCTGAGAACACACCTCTGATCAATGGATTGTGTCATGGAGGTAATCTGTGTGGAATCTGCAGAGAATTTGTGAGCAGTTGAACACCCTGTATCTAATTGCCAGCCCCTGCCAGATCCTCTGTGTGCTTAATGAGGCACCAGGCGAAGGGAGCACTGCTATGGGCAGTTCCACAGTGCAGAGGCAGCTCCCTGATTGGGTCTGCTTTGCTATTGATAAGTAATATTGATCAAGCTACAAAGGTGAATATGCTGTCTTTGGCATCATAACTCGTTCTGCATAATTGTATCTTGTAACTCTGCAATGTTTAATCTGCTTTGCAAATGGAGGCAATGGAAGAGGTTAAATGGGAAGCGTTCCTTCTGGAGCACCAGCCGGCCCGAGCAGATTTCTGCCTGCAGTTCTCACCCAAATCTCGCTTCTGCAGCACCACACCACCCGCTGGCTGCAAAAACAAATATGTGAGGTTGAGTTTTTCACCAGATTGAGCAGACAGTGATGAAAAACATGCCTGTTAAATCTCAGGGGGGTTTTATAATTGGGGAAAAGAATCTCCGAGACAGATGGGACACTGCAGTGACCTGTGCAGGCTGCAAACTCCTCCAAGAGTGACTGGCATGGTATTGATCCTGTTTTGTTTCAGCACTTCACCATCAGAGGCACATTTTTGGATGCCTGGCCTGGCTTGAGGAGTCTTTTCCTCCGTGTTCAGTAGCAGCTTATAGCAGTGGACTGGAGTGAACTGGTCAGGTGGAAATCCTTTGCCAGTTGTAAAACATAAAACCAAACTAAACCAAACCAAAAAACTTCCAGGGGAAAAAAAATATCCAAACCAAAAGAAACAATAACCTGAAACACAGCTATTTAGTATTGCTAACTTGGGAATATCGGGGACCAAAGTCCCATGCCTGCAGACAGGAGCAACTAAACTACGTTTTCACCCTCTTGCTAATGGCTAGTGAGTGATTTGTGCTGAGGTAAGATGGGAGTCCCAGTCTTTCAATCCCACGGCAGTGCCAAGGTCCCTGGAAAAGGTTTGTGCTGGGAATTGTTCCACCTCCCCTATTAAAGGCTTTTTCTCAGTAGAGGCAGCAATTAGCACGACCCCCTTCTGGCATATTTTCATGGTCTAAAACCCCCAAAGTGTTTCCCTTGTCGGTGTGACTTCCCCATCACATGGGGGCTCCGTGTTGTGTTCCAGAGGCTGGACCCACGTTAGTGTTACTCAGGGCGGAGCGCAGCGGTGCCTCCTTGGGCTGTAAGTGCTGCAGATGTTTCAGCTGTGCAGACTTCATGGTGCACATTTCCAGACCTTCCCTTGGGAAGTGGTGTTTTGAGCTGGAAGGAAGGAGAGCAGACAGGACAGCAGGATGCAGTCATGCAGCCCTGAAGCAGAGCCTGCTGTTGAAATAGGGGTAACTTGGGATTTTTCCCTTTGGATCTCCACTGCTCCCCAGTGGATGAAGTGCCAAACACGTCTGGCAGCTCCATCCCTTTGCCCCTCACCTGAACGCATGATGAATGAACACTGCAGCCCTGCTGTGCTCTCTGCCAAAAAGGGCATTCGGAGCTGGCTGCAGGATGCTTTTCCCAGGCGCTGTCTGCGTGTGCTGCCTTTCCTTGGGGTCAGCTGTCAGTGGGACTGTGTCCTGTTTCTTGTAGCCCCTTTCTTTGGAAGCAGGCTCTGGAGTCATACTCTGAATTCATTTATAAAGAGTTAATTCCCTGCATGTCCTGGTTGTGATCCCAGGTCCTTGGTGTGCACAAGGAAGTGTCACCGTGCTTCATAAGGCAGCTCTCAAAGAAGAGTAGCAGAAAAGCTTGTGGAACATGACACTGTGTAGTCTCAGCAGGTCACTTTGCCTATCGCTTCACTTCTCCCCTCCATGTCATGCACACACTTGCTCGTTGTGTGTTTTCTTGGGGATAATGACTACCTCTTGCTGTGGGTTTGCTCCACAATTAGTACAAATGTGGCTTGCATCCCCAGTGCAGCACAAATGACTATCAGACCCTGGGCTTCTGCTAGCACAGTGCTTTATTGCAAGGACTTCGTCCATTCTGTTTTTAAATGACACAAGGAGTGTTGCTCTCTGTAACTCCCACAGCATCTTCCACACTGAATGGATGTTGGGATCTCTCTTCTCCATAGCTAACCCAAATTTCACTTTCCTGCAGCTCATCTATTATTCTTAGTTGCATGTTCTACATGCTGCAATAAGTGCAAGAATGGGGACAGCAGATGAGGGTGATGGGTGTAGATGGAGCAGGGCTGAGGTCTGGGCTGGGCATGCTACTGAAGAGCCTTCCAGCAGATGAGCACGTCCCCAGTGAGTTGGGATTTAGTAGTGTGTTATTAGAGATGACACTGTGAGATTGCCGTTGGCAGAACATCATTTACGTTGACAGTTGTAGCAGCTTGCTGCAGCAGTGTCTCAGGAAATGTATTTTTCAGCCAAATATTTGTATGAAATATGATAACAGGGACAGAGCTTGGAGGCAGCTGAAACACCTTCACGCTTGTGTTCTTTTGGTGTTGGTACCTGCAAGCACTGCAACACAAAGGGAGAGCCTGGCTCTGGGTGCTGGCACCTGGGTGAGTCCTGCTCTGAAGGGCTCTAGGACAATACAGCTATTAAATGGGATGAGCTTTGGGGATGGAGGGGAAGGTGGTGATGAAGTGAGCAGCACTCGCAGTTGGCCACCACCTCATAGAAACAGACGTGCTGTTACCACAAGTGGATTTTCAGTCCCTGCATGTGTGAATGACGTGCTGGATGCTGGGCTGGCACTCAGCCTGAGCCCTGATGACATGTGCTCTGCTCCCCTTGCAGCTCTGAACACAGTACCATGTCCCTTACAGGGACAGGGAAGTTCAGACTCAGGTCACTGCTGCTGTGGTCTGATCTCCCTGGCCGCAGCTGGGTGTTGATCCCGTTGTGTGTCCTGCCATTAATGGAGAAGGGCAGTGTTAGCCGGAGTGAGGTGATGGTGCCCATCATCAAGGGTGGTCTTCCTTCAGCAAGAACCCATGGGGAAGAGCTATCCACAGCTGAGTTTGTGGGCACAGAATACAGCTTAAGGCCGTGCTTCTGAGAGGCAGGAGGGTCATGGAGATGCGTAGGGAGAGAAAACATGGGGTGGGATGAAGCAGCTGTATTTTTGCGGGGAGTTGTTGTGTGGTGCTTCACCTTTGGAGAAGAAGGAATCTCAGTTCCAGCCTGCAATTCCTATGTCCCTGTTCCTTGTGCCTCTTCTGCTGGGCAGAGACTCGTATCACTTTTCCCTGTCTTAGCATCTGTTTGCCCTCTGGTCTCTTGCTTTACTAGCTTAACTAGTAAGCAAGGAACTGCTCTTCACTTGCCATCCCAAAAGCTCAGCTATGAGGACTCCGTTTATGTGTGTTTCTGAAGTTTGCTGTCTCAAGTCCCTGGTATGTGAAGCTGTTTTCATACTGTATCTGCTGGATTGTGTGAAACGCTCCTGATCCTCCTCTGTGGCAGAGGGTGCAAAGCAGACCACTGAGTGTGACTTCAGAGGATGGCAAGATCGAGGGGGTGATACACAGCATTTTTAACTTGGTAAATAGATATTTAAAGCTACAGGTGCCCTTCTGCCTGCCACAAGCTGTAAAATTCCCTTTACTGAGTCGAACAATGCTAGGGATTTCAAGCATGCATGGAACAAGATTGCGACCAGATTCTGGGTGAAACTTGTGAAGGACTGGTGCAGACACGTGTCAGGCACCCACCCAAACACACAGCTCTCTGCTGGGCTGGAGTTCGTGCGGGGCCAGCATCGCAGCACTCACATCCCCAGGGAAAGCTGCTGTTGGCTCAAGTGTCACAGCCTGTTCCCAGGAGCCAGAGGGGGAGGTTGAGCTCAGCTGTCTGTGAAGTTCGGTGGGGCTGTGATCTGCCACGCTCCTGACAGCTCAGCAGCCTGCGGTGACAGAGGGTTTGATACAGAATTCAGAGCCCTCACCTCCCATTAAGCAGAACAGCCAAGCCCGGGGTTGGCACTGAAGTGAGTGGCAACAGAGGTGTCAAGGATAATAGAGCAGAACAAGGGCTGAGAATAGGTGAGCTGTTTCCAGGTCCTGAGGGGAAACTGATCTCTCCCATGGCTGTGCTTGATGTTTAGAGCTGTCAGATATGGCCAGGCGCATGTGTTACAGGCAGCTCTTACTCCGACTCCTGAAAGCTAGGGATGGCTGGATTCAGGGATGGTTTGCAGTCCTCCAATGTTCTCCACGTGCGTGTCTTAGTAATCCAAGTCCGCTGCACTCCTGAGGCTTCCTGAAGTAAGAGCTGGCACTTGGTAAGGCTTGGACTGAAGCAGGTTTAAGCAATAGGCTCCATTCAGCTCTCCTCTGAGAGTCTTTTGGTGGTGGTGTAACGCAGCGGTGCAGCAGCACATCTGCACTACAGAGATCACACCTGGCCTTCCTGGAGGGTATTGAACAGGCTGTGCCTGCATGGTGAGGCTGAAGGGAACTAAGAATAGAGATCAGAATTAGGTCAATGGCTTGCAATGGGCTGTGGGACACAAGGTTGATGTGGTTGGGGTCCTGATGTTACTTGTTAATTATTAATCACCTGTGTTACAGCAGCTCTCTGAGGTCGAGGGGGAGCTGTGCCCTGCAGCACTTCCAGCATCCTAACAGCTGGAGTGAAGATGTTGCAAGTGTCCAGAGGCATGGCAAACAGGGTCCTGTTGCTTCAGACATAGGACAGACACGGAGGAGCCTTGTCCTTGAGTCACAGACCCATTAGATCTATAGGTAGTGCTGATAATCTTAGGTGGTGCTAAGGAGCAAAAATGGGGTGAGTTTGCCTAGGGGGAGGCTGAATCAGGAGCTAAACTGTGCTGTTCTGAGCACATGCTTGGATATCTTGAGTGCTAGGCATTGCTCAGGACACAGCTGGGAGTTTGCCTGAAGTGACTGGGATATGCTCTTGCCCAGTTCTGTCTCCAATGTAGCCTAAGGGCAATGCCACATGGATTATGAGAAGCAGGAAAAGAGAAGAAGGATGGGATAAGGAGAGGCAGATGGTGTTGCCAAACACTGTGTCTTCAGGCACTGCCTTAGATTGGGGTTCTCTATGGCACTCAGCAAGAGTCCAGCCAAAGGGTTTTGACAGAATCCATGGCTATCACTAATGATCTTTCCCCATGGAAAACCAGCTTTCCTTCCAGACTTTTCCTAGAAAAACAGATTTGCATTATCCTGAGTTAATGCAGATGCATCCATCTGCTTTTAGTTCTTCCTTCCAAGTTGGCAGTCTTTGTTTGCTGCCAGACTGTGTTACTGTAGGCTCCCAGCATGTTGTGTATCTTAAGTGTAGCTTGTAGGAAGCATTCTGCATACCTGGCATCAGGGAGAGCACACTAGGACGTGGCTTCCCATAATGTTTCTCTTGTCAAAGCTGTTCATGACAGTAATGTGAAGGGCCACCTCTGGCAGATGGCATGGGGCAGAGCACTCGCCCTGGGTGCAAAAAGGACAGGTTGTGTCCTTCTGCACAGCCCAGGGCCTCCAGCCTCTTCCCTCTCTGCTGTCACTGCTGTACGTGAATTGCAAATAGATCTGATGTGGCAAATAAATCTGACTTGCAAATAGAGCTGATGAAATAGGTGTCAGCCCCTGGGAAACATCAGCCTCTCAGCACAAGGAGGAAGTTACTGGAGCGAAATGGCTTCAGTCACAGAGACAAGGTGAGGTGACTGAGGAAGGAGGAGTTTCAGGGCTTGTGACCTGTGAGCCAGAAGGGTCTTCTGCTGACCATGTCTCTATGTCATATCTGTGCCAGAGGTGACGGCGTTTTTACCTGCCTCACAGCCTTTCTTTCTCCTGCATCATCCTACAAGGTGATGTGCTGGCCTAGCAAAATGACAGAGAGAGCTGGTTAAACAAGTCCGGGAATGTTCCTGTTGAATCCCAGGGGCTGGCAACCTTAGGTCCCCCCGGGATCATTTGGTGTTTACTGATTTGGGGAGGGGGGATGTCTATATTAAAGTCTCTGATACTGTGGCTTTTGTTAAGGGTCTTGTGATGCTTTCTGGCTATTACTTTACAGTAGCATCAGTCTTGTCAGCCGTGGAACATGCCTGGTGTAGTGCGGTGGTTCCTGTTGCAGTGGTAACTGTAAAACATCCCCTTGCAGCCCTTGTCTTTCTTGTCCTTGTTTCTGGCAGCTGCTGAAGAATGGCTGGGCTTGCAGCGCTTTAAGGGCTCAGCTTAGGTAACATAAGCTGTCTGGATCTCAGGGTGAGGGCAGGGAGACCACTCTGTCATTCCCCAAACTTCAGAGACACTGAGGTACCTCTGCTCCTTTCTTCACTTCTCTTTGTTGGCTTCTCACCTCATCTAGAGGCTTAGCTTCCCCTGTACAATGAGCGGCTTTCTTTTAAGGAGTTTAAGATCTTTGAGTATGTGCTAGGAACGGTTAAAGGCTTATTCATTGATAGTTATTATCTAAAATGTTGGCATTGTTAATGCTGCTCCAACACGGTCCTCAGTGTCCACTGTGCCCCAGGCTTGTGTTTCCTATTCCCTCTGCCACATTCCAACACGTGCTCTGCTCCTTCTGCCTCCCAGAACCCCCCTGCGACTTATCTTCAGGCTTTTGAGGATCCAGATCCATGGCCTGAGGTCTCCAACCCTTTGCCAACTTGGGGCCTGTGGCAGAAAACCAGAAGAGCCCCAGTTCTCATAAGCAGCAGCAGCCCTTTGTGCAAGGGGGCTCCGGGGCTGTGTGACCGCGCCGCCGGTGTGGCTCCTCGTGTTTATTTTGCCTGGCTCCCACTTGGAGCGGCACAAATGCTTCCAAGCGCTCGCTGGGGAAGCGAGCAGGAATTCCTCGTGCAGTCTGGCTGGCTCCCGGCCCTTTTGGCGTGGTGAAGAGCAGTTGCAAATGCATGTACGCAAACAGAGAGCCAATGTTGACAGCTTTACAGGAGGTGGAGTGGTGGGCAAAGCATGCTCCGACTGCTCTGCAGCAGAGCTGAACGTACCCTGGACATGTAAAAGTCTGTATCCTGAAGGATCAGTGGTTTAGGGGTGGGAGAGGAGCCCCTCCTAAAAATCCAAGGCAATTCCTGGAAACCTGCCACTGCTCTGCCTGTTTCAGGGCTTCTGGTTACAGATAGTTCAGGGTGTCAACTTGTGGCTGAGCAAGTACATTAAAGGATTTAATTTCTGAGCTGAAATCTGTCAGCTGTATAAAGAAGTCGAGGGAAATGAAAGAGAGGAGTGCCTGACGGCCCCTCTGCCTGTCTGGACTGGGATCCATGTGCTCCCCAGGCTTCCAGACACAGAGCTGGGGAAGTACGTTAACAGCCTGTTTGTCAAGCCGAGTGAAAAGCAGTTCTAAGAGCAGCTCCTCCTGCCGCACTCAGTGTGTAACTGACCCCAGAAGCTGTGGTGGTGCTGGTGTGAGGAGTGTGTCCAGGTAGAAATGAACACTCTTCTTCCAAACTCATTAATCCTTCTCTTTTTTTCCCCCCTTTCTTTGTTTTAGATCACAGAAGTGTATTTCATCTATTAAATTCTCCATTTGGTATGTACCTCTATGCAGACATTAAAGGAGCAGGTTTTGTGTCTGCTATTAGAAGTACAGGTTGCACTGTGTATTTGGGGATGTTTGCTGACTTCTTGATTAGGGATCTTGTGATCGTAGTGTGAGTTACAAATGGTGTATGTGGACGCCTTTTAATGGTGCTAAGAAAGATGGAACTTCAGTGTTTTAATCATTTATGCATGTTTCTTTGTATGCTGCTTTAAAGATGACAAATGATATGTAGCTGTTCTGCTGCGGCACTAACTTAGTGAGTAGGAAGAGAAGCTCTGTCCCCATTCCAAAACATGGAGATAAATCTTCCCCTGTTCAGCTTTTCAGTGAAATGTTTGCATTGGCAAATGTGTAACTGCTTACAGAATGTTTTGACATATGAGGTAAAAAGACAATGCAAAACAAAGACAATACAAAGCTGATTTACTGAGCTCATTTATACTATTGGGCAGAAAAAAACAACCCTCTTACCCCCATACAGTGTCACTTGTGCAATAAAGGCCGGGTTCCTTTTCAGCCTCCCTTCCAAGCTGCGTGCAGTGTTAACCCAGGCACATGGTAGCTGCCTGAAAAGTGAAAGAGAAAAGAGCATTTCTGCTGATAGAGGCTGTGAAACAAAGGCTCATCCTCTGCAGAGGAGTTTACAAAGCTGAGAACCATCAGAGCAGCACCAAATGTTTAGTGAATTGAGTCCTAAATCCCATAACTAAGAGTCATCCCTCCCCAGCTTCAGTGATGGACGAAAACAGAACTTGGATCCAAACTGCTGCAGGGATCAGTATAGCAAAGGTGGAAGAAAAACCCAGAAGAGCAAATGGTAAAAGGATATGTGGTTGCTAGAGCTGTGTTTGGGAAGAAGAGGAGGCGATGTTTAACTTGTGGTGCTTTGGGGATGCCCGAGTTGTTGGGTGTCAGGAGGGCAGCACTCAGCATCTCTTGCCACTTGTGAAAATCACTGGTGCTGGTCCTCTCCTGGCTGCTTTGCTTTCGTGTTTGCTTTGCTGTGGTCAGATGAGAACAGTTATAACAGAAGAAATGCTTGTTGGTAGGCAGGCTCAGGTTTGAGATCTGACACAGTTTATATTGCCCCCAAGGCAGATATTGCCATAGTGTTAGGATACAGCCAGGCAAGTGTCCTGCCTAGAGACTTTACATGCCGGTTATCTGCTGTCCCTTGTGTAGCCCAGAAGTAGAAATACACTGTAGATGAATTGCCAGGAAAGCGTAAAGGAGGGAGGAAGGCAGGTGTAGAGGATGTCTTATGTCCTCTGTGGCTGCTGTCAGCTTTCTCCCTCAGCAGTCCAGGAGGTCTGCGGTTTGTCAGGGACAAGGGAGAGAGCTCAGGAGTGGGAGTGGGAGCAGGACATGCTCTGCAAACACAGTGCCTGCATTTTTGAAGGTGTGTGCTCTGCAGTGGGTAATTTGTTCCTTTATTGTCTGCAGAATAACAGCAGTGACAGCATTGACTTTCTCTAATGAACAGCTGCTCAGTGCTAGCATCTATTCCCGAAGGAGGCTCACAGGGATGAATAAGGTTTCATGCTCCTCCTCCAGAGAGGGTGAGAAAGTTCACAGAACACAAGATTGTGGCTTGATTGTTGGGTATCTCCGAATCTTGAACTGCTGACAGCTGAGAGTTGAATGTGTCACCATGCAAGTCATGTTTCACCTTCCAGCACTTTCGCTGAGGCAGGGTGTTTATGGAGTCGGGAGAGAGGTGTTAGTTCCCATCCAAGAAGTCACCCTCTTATCACTGCAAGCGACCATCACAAATTGGCTGAACACACCCCACTTTCCTCCTGTTGCACTGCCTCAATTCTTTGCTGATGCTCTGCACTACCAAGGGCAGGGAGGCAGGAGGGGACGGCTGATGAATTATGGATGCTGTAGAGGCAGAGCCACGTTGTAAACTCTTAGAGTTTGAAATCAGTCGTGTATGTTATAGCTCAGGCTATCACTTCAAATAAACATTTCGAGCTTTGTCCTAAGCCTCCTTCCAAATCCCTGCTTAAAGCCCAGAGCTGTGTTTAGCACCCTACAGCTCGGTTTCTTTCAGTAAAAGAGGGTAAAATTGGTCCATCTGATTCAGAAGGGCCAAAAGTCCACAAAGATGACAGCAAGTTTTGATATGAATCCATGGGTTGTTCCTTGGGCTGCGCAAAGGTTTTGTCTAGAGCAGCTTTGCTACTTGGAGAGACAAAACAAAGCTGAGGGGGAAGAAATCTCAAAGCCCAAGTTTTAAAGAGCAGCAGTGTGACAGCTTTTAATGCCACAGAATGGGCAGCATGGTGCAGGTGCATTCGGTGACCTGTTTTGTTCAGGCACTCAAAGATGTTTTGGAAACGGCAGCTCTTTTTTCCTTTGTGTTCTGACAATATTGCCTCTTGACCTGAGCTTCTTGTAATGGCAGTGGAGACAAAAAAAAGATGATGGTTTTACTCTTTGATGTTTGTTGGAATCCCTGTGTAGAGGTTTCCCTGGTTAGCTTAGTTCTTGGGAACTCTTCAAACCTAGTTCATAGCAGTTAACCTGTGAGCCATCCTGTCCAGGCAGCCTATTGAGATAGCAAGTGGAAAATGTACTCTGAAGAGGGCTCAGTTTAAAGAGGAGCTTGACTTGTAGACTTGCTTTGACGGACCCACAGTGAAATACAAAGCTGGAAAGAAATGAGTTTGTGTGCAAGCGGCGTTAGGGGCATTCATCCATGCACACGCCCAGGAATGCACTGGGAAAGCAAGCAGAGCTGTTTGGTTTTGTAAGACAGTTTCAGTAATAATCAGCAACAAACAGATATGGGGTCTGGGATAATACATCTTCCCAATAGTTTTTCAAAGCTGAAGCCAGAGTTTTGTCTGAGGGTGAAGGAAGCAGAAATGGATGTTTGAGCTACAGATGCCTGTGGCTGTTACCACTCTTGGTTGTCAGAAAAACATTGAGTTTGACTGTCAGGAAGCCCTCACACTAGCTCTCTCTCTACCTTCTACAAGGTAAGGAAGGAGCTGATAAGTAGCTGCTTGTCAACCCTTTGTGTCTCCAGGCCTGGTTTCTGCTGTCTGGTTACCTGGCCATCAATGAGCTCCTTGTTCTTTCCCTTCCGGAGCACCTACATTGCAGGATGGGCAGCACCAGAGCGAAGGGTGGCACATGGTGCTGCTGCAGGACTGTTCATGAGGTGGTGAAGCGTTTCCTTGGTCCTTCCCCAGCCAGGAGAAGCTTGAGGCCCCAAGGAAAGGTGAAGCTATGGGCTGTGCCTTTACAGCAGCACTTCATGGTGGCTCTGCTATACCAAGAGGTTGCAGAGTTGGGTTGATGGCTCCTGGGGCTGCTTCAGAGTGAGGGTTTGCACAGCTCATAAAGTCCCTCTCCTAGTGACTGGCAGCACTACAAGGCAGCTGTCCAGGGACCGAATGATGTGGAACAAGAGCCTTCACATGGAGTTTCTGTGACCTGTAAAGTGTTTTTGCCAGCCAGCACCTGGGGCCATGCACCTGAATGCAACAGATAAGTGTTTAAGTCAGGTTTGAGGAGCTTTCTCTCTTCCTCTGCCCTAAGCATGGTGGGGAAAGCTGCTTGGAAATCTGGCAGGGAATATATTGCCATCTGGTTGGTGTTATTTTTTACTCTACGTTTATTTTTTCCCCAGCACTGCAGAAAAGAACAGCTTCTTTTCTCCAGTGTCTTCCCAGCACTGTGGCCTTCCTGTAATGGCTGCTATAAAAGCCTTTTCCTTCTGGTGCTTTCTCATGTATTCCCTTCCAAATCCTGGCTGGAAAGCTCCTTCTCCTTGATCTTTTTCTGATGCTCCTTCATCCCTCTCTGCTGTATAGGTAGAGGAAGGGTAGAGATCTCGTGTCCTGGGCAACCTCACCCATCCAGTCGGTTCTAACTGGAGTCCCTGCAGTCAGTTGTTTTGCAAGAGTAATGATGACTTGTGGGTTGCAGTGCTTTGTTGAACTGGAGTTAAAGGAAAACTGTGGTTCCAGAGAGCCTTGCGTTTCTCTGATCCTTCAGCTTACATGCCTGTTGTGGAAGTTCTCATGACTATTTTTGCATTAAGCCCATTTTCTGTCTCAGCAGTTCTCAAGCTCAGCCTTGGTTCCTCAGTTAAGAGTGACCAGGACTTTGATCTGTTTGTCAGTGAAGTCTCTGAATCCATAGTCTGGTGTGGTTTCTTCTTGTTCCTCTTCTGTGCCCAAGTTGTCCTGCTGCACCTGGACACGATGGCTGCAAGGCTGATGGTGTCTGTAGGTCATGTATGAACAGCTCATGTATGAACGTAGCAAAGCCCTGGCCATACTGGATGCGCAACAGGACGTTGTACATGCCTGTACACCCCAGGTCCTCTGTGTAGCACACTTGTTCCACTGGAAGGAGAATACCTGGCTTGGCTTCTCCTTCGTGCCCCATGGCAGCTGGTGTTGCCCATGTCTGGGGTTGCAGTTTAGTGTGGTCCGGCCGTTGCCCCAGTGGGGACCACCAGCGCTCCTCGGTCTCTGCTTCCATCTGCTGGACAAGCTCTGGCTCCTGCTCTCTGCTATTTTCCCTTGGTGCCTCAGGGGTTTTGCTAGCTCCTTTTAAACTGTGCTCATGTAATACTACAGATGGACATCCCTTTCACACATGTATGGGCTGCAGGAATATTTCAGTGTTGGACTAACTCTGTTTTGCAAGACTACTGTGCTAGAGTAAATGGCAACAAGCCTGGAGGTGGGCTGAGCGCAAGGGTGCAGCAGTGTGTAACCTCTCGCCATGCAGCAGGCCTGTGTGCTAAGACCAGAGCTTCTCTGGTTTATATCACAAAGTCAGGTATGGGTGAGTGATGCTTGGATGCCACATGAATGGTCAGCGTGGGCCAGGCCAGAGGTGCAGTGCTGCAAGTGCCATCTCCAGAAGTGACCACAGCAGATGGTAGAGGAAAGCATGTAAAAAAACCTGGGCAGGGAGGATAATGTGCTTTGCTTGGACCTCTCCCTCAGCATCTGACAGCCAGGGGTGTGGAAACATGCTGGAGACTGCATTGAGACCTTCGTATTTAACAGTCCTGCTAAATGGGTCCTTCGTGAGCTTGCCTGAACTCGGGTTTTGAACTCTGTAGTATCTTGGGACACCAAGTTTATACTGTGCAAAAAGGTTCTGCTATTATTTATTTGAGACCTGCTGCCAACAACTTTCCTGCTAGATCATGGGAGCACCCAGAGCAGGTCTAAGAATTGCTTGTGACTCCTCTGCGGTTATTTCTCCTTTCCTGAGGACAACAACGAAAGTGTCCCTCAGAGTTAGACATACTTGAGAGAGCTGGAAGAACAGGGTTGCTGGGTTGTTGAGAGTTATGAGCAGCCTGGTCTGCTCAAGAGGGCTCTGGTTGTTTTCGTCTGACAACAGAAATTTGGCTGCTGCAAAGGCATTTCCTTAACCTTCCCTTAACCCCTGCTCAGCAGTGGGCAGACACAGGCAAGAAGGTTCATTTCAAGCAGAAACCATCTCCATCTTATACTCAAGACATACAATGCAGCCTATAGATCTTCCTGTAAACGCTGCTGAATTTACTGTTGGCTTTGTCTGTGCACTTTCCGGATGTGTAATGACTGACTCAGTTTTCGTGCCATCAGATGAAGGCCTGGACACAGGCTTGACCTCTCTTTGCTGCCATTTACAATGCAGCAGCTGGATGTTGGAATTTGTTTGACCAAGTTACTAGATTGTTTCTGAGCTCTTACAGTGCCTTTCCAAAGGGTGTGTTTGTTGCTCCGTTTGAGGATAACTGTGTCTTGTCTCATCTAATGAGCAAAACATCCACTTAGCAACAGTTGATGAAGGTGCTGGGGTGAGACTGTTAATTTTCCATGTGAAAATCCTGATGCTAATTTTTACTAGGGCAAGATGGTGAGAGTAAATCTTCAGGACACCTCTTTGTCCATTTCCTCCTCCAACCCATTACCACACGTGAAACAACCCATGGGGTGTCTGGGCTCCACATTCTCTGTTTTCCCAGGGACTTTGCAATTTGGACGGACAGACTTTCCTTTTTCTTTCTGACTCCAGGTTCCCAGGCAGCAGGAGGAGATGTCAGCATCATTGCTGCTCCTGAGAACACCACGGTGGTGGCCGGGGAGAGTGTGGTGATGGAGTGCATGGCGGCTGCTGATCCCACCCCCTTCGTCTCCTGGATACGACAGGGTGAGCACAAGGGACAGGGTCAAGGTTTTGTTGTCCAGAGGAACCTGTGGATACTTCATGTTTAAAAAGATCTATTAAAAAGCTGGAGAATCTGTGGGACTGGAAGAGCGCTTGTTACAGCGGTACCTAATGGCACGGGTGGTGTCGCAGTGTAGGGTGTCCTTGCTAAACTGGAATTACTAATTAAATCCAGAAGGTTACAAAGCATGCAGTTCACTTTATAGTTGGTTGACCTGTGAAATATATGCAGCTCTAATGCCTGGATGCCTTTTGATCTAAATTAGTCATCCTTATTGTATGAGCTTGAGCAGTGAAGGTCATGAGATGAGGTCGGGTCTGTGCCACTCCTACAGGGACTCAGAGGTTAGTGGGGATTCTGTGACTCCATCTTTGCATCAGAGAAATAAGTTGTATGATCTTGCAGGATTATAAAACATGGTAAGATTTTAATCCTTGCAGTGGCTGGGCATGCTGGAAGGTTTTTATTCACAATCCTACCGTGGTCACATTGGTAATGGAAGGATCGAGCAGAAGCCCAGGTCTCATCAGAGCTGTACAGATGAGCCAGACTGGCACGTGTTACCCAGGGCTGATAGCCTAAGTCGTGAGTAGGGTGCTAGTGTCACTTCAAGTGTCACATCCATCAGGTGTGTTTCAGAGGCTCTGCCTGAAGATGTTCTCAGCCCAGGAGTTGATTCTTCCCCATAAAAGGCTCTCAGTCATTTCCATACATCCAGGTCGCTATTTAAGACTCCTCTCCCCTGTAACCATTTATTGTGGTTGGTCTTCAGCCCAGACTTGTTCACAGGCAAGGATTTTAGTGTATATAAATACTTCCTCTTCCCCATAAAAAAGGACCAAAAATACCTCAGAGGATACAGCTTTGGATTAAATGTTCTGGCAGAAGTGTTTCTGGTTTACCCTGTGCACTTCACAATTCCAGATGCATGCTAGATCACTTAATCATTGCTTTGCTGAGAGCTGCTGATGCCTGTAGTAGAGTAGATATTATTAATTATCGCTATGAAAGTTTTTGAGTGGGGAGGAAAAGGAGGAGGAAAGGTTGATGAAAGAGTTCATTGCATGCTTTGTTTTAAAGTGGTTGCTTGGTCTCCCCTGTGCTTCCTGGTGTGGACTCTTCAATTAGAAAAGATGGATTAACAGTGTTAGCAGTTCTGTGTTATACAAGCATGTTTCTTTCCAAGGCTTCATTAAGGAGCAGGCTGGGTTCCTGGATGATTAGTCATGTAGGTAACACTGAGGATTGTACCTCCAGGTTGCCAGTTTGGCTCTTGCCAGCCTTGGTGGTGTCATCTAATTGCTACCATCTGGAGTCAGGTTTTCAAACTGCTCCAGTGCAAAAGGGGTGCACAGATTTTTCCCCTCCTCTAAGCATGCAGCCACTGAACTGTGAAGCCATCTAAATACCCCCAAACTGTGGATGGGGAGGGGGCAGTGGATCTGATCTCAGCTGCGTTCTCTGCTCATGGTGCTGAGTGGGTGCAGCTGCTCACAGTGAAGGTGGAGAGCTTGCTTCTGTCTGGATACAGGCTCAGCTGAATCTCTGAGAGGTAAAGGCAAGCCAGTCTGAAGTTTTGCTGTCTGAAAGACATCCATGCTTTTGCAGGTGGAGTGGGACAGGG
Organism: Ara ararauna; assembly: GCA_028858755.1. NCBI lineage: Eukaryota > Metazoa > Chordata > Aves > Psittaciformes > Psittacidae > Ara > Ara ararauna. The sequence continues at coordinate 41,116,818 of CM054383.1, read as the reverse complement.
TCTTGTGTTGCACAGCTCTGCACAAACTGGCTGGATGTACCAGAGCTGCCCATGGGTACCTGACCTCCCATCCAGTGCTGCGAATAAGCAGTGCCCAGCTGAGAAGCCCAGGGCTATTTGAAGTTGTAGAAGGACAGCTCATCTTCTGGCCAGGGAGCCAGAGCCAGCCTTTCCTCCTTCCCTACTCAGCAGTGCTGAGCATCTGGCCAGGGGAATGGGAAGATGGCAGCTCATGGCCCAAGCACCAGAGCCCCAAGGAGAATCAGGTGTCTTCCTGGTGCCCTGCAGATCAGGAGCCAAGCTGAGGGCAAAGAATGAATTAGGAAGCTCAGTAAATTTGGGTTCATGTCTGGGACCCAGAGGAGGGAGGAACCCCTGAGCTGTTAGTGATTCAGTGCTCTTGCTGACATCTGCATTAACGTGCACAGGGGTCATCAGGCAGATCCAGGAGCTTTTCCAAGATGTGTGTTAGCACAGCTTTTCCTTGAATGTGCTATTCCTAGGGGTTCTCACTGCAGGCACACCCTACGTATCAGAGACCATTTTGATCCAAAACAGAACAACCGGTTATTACAGGCTAAACTGAACCTTAGGCCAGTGTTGGCTTGGGCTGGCTGATGCTTGATGAAACACTGAGGAGTGTCCCAGCAGGAATCCTCCTCTGGGCTGGGGTTTGGGATCTGGGGGTCTCTCCACTCCCCAGCTGTGATCCTGGCTCTTCACAAGCCCTCATAGAGGGGGGCCTCACTGGGGCTGCCTCCCACATTTGTGCACGTTTCTTCCTGCAGATGGAAAGCCCATTTCCACAGATGTGATTGTGCTGGGCCGGACAAACCTCCTTATCCCTTCCAGCCAGCCCCATCACTCGGGGGTGTACGTCTGCCGTGCTAACAAACCCCAGACCAGGCAGTTCGTCACAGCTGCGGCTGAGCTCCGGGTGCTTGGTGAGTAGAGAGCAGGGTAAATGCTGCAGGTAGAAATCCTGACCAGGCAGGTGTGGGTTACGTGGACCAACATTCAGGAGATCCCCAAGAAGTTGTGACTGTGGCCTGTGCTGGGTAAGATGGGAGTCAGGTTAGAGCCAGGAGGCCCTGGGTTGGGATAGCTCTCAGTGGGAGTGTCTCCTCTTTAATTTGGGGTTTAGTTCCTTGTATTTACTGAACCGTTTTATGCCTTATTGTTGTTCTCCAGGGTTCCCTCATGGAAATCTGTATCAGCAATTAACTTTCAGTATCGTGGAAGCCAGCAGGGAGACCAGCCTAGGATCAGGGAACGCAGCACATGATTGATAGAGAATTTATTTTTCCTTTTGGACAGAGTCTAAATTGAGCCTCTAGAGTCTGCCTGGCAAATCCTATCTTGTAAGCAAAGCTGCTACTGAATAAAACATAGCGCCGAGTGGGGAGGAGAAGGGATTTGCTTTGCTATCTTTTCCTCCTCCTTCCTGCATTAATTTGTCCTCTCTCCTCCCAGCTACCCCCAGCATCTCCCAGGCTCCTGAAACCATCTCACGCACCCGTGCCAGCACAGCCCGGTTTGTGTGCAAGGCAGAGGGGGAGCCGGCCCCAACCGTCCAGTGGCTGAAGAACGGGGAGACCATCCTCTCCAACGGGCGGGTGAAGGTGCAGAGCAGCGGGAGCCTCGTCATCAATCAGATTGGGCTGGAGGATGCTGGCTACTACCAGTGCGTGGCTGAGAACAGCCTGGGCATGGCTTGTGCCACTGCCAAGCTCTCGGTGATCGTGCGGGAGGGCTTGCCCAGTGCTCCCAAGAAAGTGTCAGCCGTGTCCCTCTCCAGCACCGCGGTCCTCGTGTCCTGGGAGCGGCCAGAGCACAACAGCGAGCAGATCATCGGCTTCTCCTTACATTACCAGCGAGCTGTGGGTAGGTGTCATCTGCCTCTGCAGCACAGCTGTGTGGCAGGTACAAGACATAAGGCACAGGTTGACTTTCTTTCCTAGCTAGTGACAAGTGTTGAGGCAATCCCAGTTAGTTTAGCACTTTTCATTGCAGGTAAGAGCATTTAATCTTGGAGTCAGTGTCAGTCTGTGACAGTGCCTGTGGATTAGCCAACATATATTAACCTGCTGACCAGCAGCAGCATGTCCGTGTAGTTGAGTTGTCTGGGTTCTAGTGAGACCAGGCACTTCTGGAAACTTCTGTTGTTTACTTTTTCCTCCAATGCATTGATTTTATATGCAAAGGGTGTGACTGTTAATGGAGTTAGTAAATAGCTACGTTGTGCACAGGGGTAATTACTAAATTATTCACACCCAGAATCTGAAGTGGGGTCTCTTGGGGTCTGTCTTCCCAAGCAGCCAGCAAGCCAATACTCTTGCTGAACTGTTGCCAGAGCTCCTCTCAGAATTAAGCTGGTAACATCAGTTGCCTTAGGATGGATTAAAGAACTTGAGTCAAAAAAGGAGATGCAAACATTGAAGCATTGAATGTTTCTGCCTGAAGAATTCACTAAAGAAATGGGGTTTGTGCAGTTACTGGGGGAACTGGAGAAGACAGTGATTTTTAAGGTGGATTTACACTATGGACCTTGTGAGTTAAGTGCTGTTTCAAGGAGTGTCTTGGCAACTCACTGATCTGCTGATCAATGTCTCTTGATCAATGTCTCCTTTGCTCTAGGAACAGATAACGTGGAATACCAGTTTGCTGTCAATAATGATACCACTGAGCTGCAAGTCAAGGACCTAGAACCCAATACCAACTATGTCTTCTATGTGGTTGCATATTCTCAGCTCGGAGCCAGCCGGACATCCTCTTCCATCATTGTTCAGACCCTGGAGGATGGTGCGTACTGGTGCCTAAAAAATGTCCTAGGCCTGTTTCATGGTGAGAGTTGGATATGCTATGGAGAATAGTATCAGCTCCTAGAAACCTAAACTTGCTTGCTGCTGCTTCTGGTCAGAAGCCCTTTAAAAACAACCCCAAACAACAAACCAAACCACACAAAAGCAAAGCACTCTGGTCTGATCATCAGCTTGGGTGATGAAGAGCATGAAAATGACCTAGCTGACAGTATGGCTCATGAGAATCCTTCAGGAACTTACAGTCAGCTCCTCTGGGCTTTCATATAGCAATACTGCATTAGCTCCAAACTTGACTCAGGGCCAGACTTGATTTCAACTGGGAAGAAAGACATCTACTGCAATTTGTAGGGGTGGGAGCAGCCTGGAGGTTGCATCCCTTAAGAGCCAGTAGTTTGTGTTGTTTTTACCACTTATCATGTAGCATTTTGCAAGCAGTAAGGGCAGAGTGCCAGAAGGACAGCAGCCCAGCAGGGGAGGACATGTACAGCTTTCAACAGACTGCAGGACAGAGGCAAGAAGTGATGATTTTGGCAGACCTCGTGCAAGCCCCTGCTATGCTGCAGGGTCCATTATGTGGTTTTAATACTCCTGACACAGTGAGCTGTGTGCTCCCACATGTATGTGTCTGAAGCCTGAAAAGCTGAGTTGAAAGCATGAAAGCTGCTTGCGGTTTGCAGAGCTCTGATTCTTGAGGAAATGGGGACTCCCAGACTGAAGTCTGGATCTCTGAGCCATTTCCTTTAGTGTCTCCTTCATGCTCCATAGGCTCATTAGCTGCTACATGCTAGCCTGCCCAGTTTGCAGTGCACATGGGATCCCTAGGGAGCAGTGATCGGCCTGTTGGAGCTGGGCAGCCCACCGTCTCCCCTCCCCAGACACCACATCATGCTCTGAGCTGTTGAAGAGCTCTGGGGTATTGGTTCCTCTTGGGCCAGAGAGCATGTCACCAGTGGCTGTGGCAGGGCCAGGACCACGTAGTGGCCTCTAACTAAGTCCAAGAGGTGGCAGAGATGTGTTGTCCTCGTCTTTGCTGACTTCTCCTTGTTTCTACCCAGTTCCTAGCGCTGCCCCTCAGCTGTCCCTGTCGAGCATGACTCCTGGTGACATCCGTGTGACATGGCTGCCTCTCCCTTCAGAGCTGAGTAATGGCAAGATAACGAAGTACAAGATTGACTACTGCACCCTCAAGGAAGGTGAGGAAAACACTGTTTAGGGGGTTGTGTATTCTGCAGCAGCAGTATTAATGTTTGAGGGGAGGAGGGACAGAGGGACCCCTTCTTACCCAAGGGAGAATGGCCCTCTCTTAGCCTTGCTCTGCTGGTGGTGGTCACAGCAGTGCTGGTGCTGTGCTGCTTCACCCTACTTTGAGGTGCCTTCTGTGATCATGGAGGAGCCTTTGTCCCCAGGGGAATGGTCTGGTGCTTGAATGTTTGTGCTGCCCCATGAATGTCTAACCCTTTGGTGCCATCTGCACTGTGTGTTTTGGGAGAAGAGCTTTGTGCTGGTCAGGGAAGAGGGGTAAATGCATTTTATTCCTTTAAAATGGAGTCTAATCAAAGTGATCCTTGTAGGAAAAAAAAGAAGTATCCTGGCCAGGCTGTGTTGTTCTGTTGTTGAGTTTTATCTGGGTTTATTTATATTGTCAGACACTCTAAGAAGCCTTCATCAGGGATGGTAACATTTACCTGTGCTGGATGTGGCTGTTCCAATTCCACAAGGGCTGGCTTTGCAAATCCTTCTGCATATTTGCTCTTAAACCCATCAAACCTCTGCAGCTTCTCACTTCCCAGGGTCATGATTCTTGCCAAGAGAAGGGTGGGGAGCGTGATGAAGTGCTGGACATACTCCCATGTTTTTGATCCCGATTAGTAGTCTGTGCTGTGACTCCTGGCTCTTTGATTTTCACTCTGAGCCTGCATGTGGCTCTGTGGCATCGTAAAACCTTGGAAATGTTTGCAACCCAGGGATCACACTCAGCAATATGCTGTTGCATAGCAGGGACAGTGCTCCCAGCTGACTTTACAACAGGTGAAGCTGAAAAGTAAGACCTTTGCATTCAGCAAGCATGCAGTATGAATCTTCAGCAAGACCCGTGAGTTGTTACAGTGAAAATCCCAAGCCATTCTCAGTTTAAATTTCATGTTATCTCCCTTATGAACTTGGGTGGGCTGAAGAGGGAGATACAGAACCTCAGCCTGGCCTGAGTGGAGGTGTGAATTCTGCAGAGAGCAAGATTGCTGGGCAGTTCTGGTTCACGTTAAGGTGAGGATTTTAATACAGCTGAGAAGCACTGCAGTCAGCTACCATTGGCATGCACATGTTCTGCCATCATGTCATCACAGCCAGGTTTCTGACAGCTCCCCTCCAGGCAGACGCCGTGGTGCTGAAGGCAACGTGTAGATTTGAATGCAATGAAGGGAGTTGTCAGTCAGGATATCAGCTCTGCCGAGTCTTTAGCTCTAGTTTTTCCTGGTGGCATGAGATTGCGTAGGGCGAAGCCAGCCCAAGGCATGCAAGCAATGGGGGGATAGCTGGGCTTTGTGTCTTCTTCTAAGGTGAATTTCACTTTGAGTGGGAAAACTGTGTTTTCAGTGGTGTCCCCTTGGTTCCAGCAGATCAGGTAACCTCCATTGAAGTGGGTGGAAATGAGACACAAATCACCCTCTACTCGCTCCATCCCAACAAAGTGTACAAAGTGCGCATCGCGGCCAGCACCAGTGTGGGCTACGGGGCCCCTTCCGAGTGGACCCAGCACCGGACTCCTGACAGAGACAACCAGACACATGGTAGGAGGCTGGGTAATGCCTGGGATTTGGGGCAGGGTGTGCAGGACACTGGGGAACTTGAGGCATAGTCAGAGATACTTGCTTTCATTGGGGAATTACAGCTGTTGGTTTTGGTTAGACCAAAGCACTGACGTTTATCATTCTGTTCAGCAACCTCTGTATGTCTTGCTGCTTGCCTGGGTAGAGGGTCTTTCCTGCCTTCATGCGCAGCTGTGAAAATTCTTAATAAATACGACTCCCAGACCCCAGTGTTATAACATTTGGGAGTGGATAGACAATTCTGCCAAACAGAGCTGAGCCCAAGCCAGGCTCCAGCAGTGGTAAAGACAGTGACATCTCAGAATACATTGAGAAACTCCCATAGTGGCTTTGTGACATTGTTCTTTCCTGCATCACCTAGCTGGTAAAGTCAACAGTGGAGTGTAACTGTACCACTCTCCAGACAGTGGAGACAATCCAGTTCCCAGTCAGCCTTTCCTCACACCACTCCCTCACCACCAAGGACAGGAAGGATTCAGTAGAGCAGGGGAATGCAGACAAGTGGCTGAACGTTTTTCTCTTGTCTTGTTCTTCTTAGTTCCATTTGCCCCGACAGAATTAAAAGTCCGAGCGAAGATGGAGTCTCTGCTGATAACGTGGCAGCCCCCAGCCAACCATGCCCAGATATCTGGCTACAAGCTCTACTACCGAGAAGTGGGCCCAGAGGAGACCAGCGATGAAAACCCTCAGGATGGTGCTGAGGATGAGAGCTGGGACGTAGGACCCATAAAGCTAAAGAAGAAAGTGAAGCAGTACGAGCTGACTCGACTAGGTTAGCTGCTGCCATCTCTTAGTAGCTGGTGTGGAAACCCAGGATCTGTCTTGCACTTCATAGCAGTCCCTTGGGATGCTTCCAAGAGTTGTCTCCTTGGCTGCAAATACGTAGGACCAGGACCATGTGAGCTGTTTTAAGAGCCGCCAGAATCATTTCTGGCAGGGGGTGTTTGAGGCTTGCTCTGAGCAGAGTTTAAAACACAGACATTTCTGATGCCAGTGTAGCAGGGGTTGTATTTTTAACCAAGGGCTACTAATACTCTTGGTATACACTAATAAGTGGATCTGAATCAATTAGTGTTTTTATTGTGTCACCATAAAGAGTGCCTAGATTAAAATGTCCAGTCAGGACAATGATCTCTCCTTCTCTCTGTATTCTGAAGAAGCTCCATAACTGCATGCTATTTGAAACTTCTCTGGATTAAAATGCAGAGATGGGTTCATTCACAGCATACTAGTTTGGGATCAGTATTCTCCTCCACCCATCCCTAAAGGAAAAGGGACAGAATAGTGAGTGTCCATGGCTGGAGGACAAGTCTGCGCCACAGTCAGATCTGCCTGCCTGGCTAACTGTGCTTGGCACTTCCCATAAGGAGTTAAAGTTTCTAATGTTTAATCATACTAATTAGTTGATTTGCTCATGGATACAGGATGGAGAGTGAGGAAAGTCATGGCAGATCCTTGAAACAAGAGTCTGCTTCTTAAGAGTTCTTCCATCCCTCACTTCATGCTTCATCCCTGTTAGTGCCCAGTGAGCTGAGACTGCAGGGCTGGTGTTTCTTTTTGCTGGTTCATCTTGCACATCCAGCATGTGTATTATACATGTTGTAAAGGTCAGGCTGCAGCACCTGGGAAGATAGTTTGTGTCATCGCTAAGTAGGTTTCCAGCTATGTTGCAGCCATTCTGCCAGTGAGAGAGTGTTAACAGTTATGAGTTTCTCTGAAGAATTTAGGTCTGTAATTATTGCACTGAGGAAACCACATGTGAACATCATCACGCTGCTCTAACCACTGGCAAGTCAGTTAGCAGAGGGACTCGGGAATGGGCTGAATTGATTCCAAATGCTCTGGCATGATGATGCTGAGAAGGCTGCTTGTTCTTCTGTAATTACTTCCTTAAATTTGGGCATCCGTCAAGCCCTGATGGCTTCCTTATGATTTTGGTGGTTGCAGATCAGCTATCATTGTGTCAGGAAGAGAGTCTCAGGTTTCTTTGAACCGTGGATGTTCTCTTTTCTCCCCCTTGCACTGTTGAATGATGTGCTCTTGCATGTGTACAGTAAAGGAAGGGGTCAGGAATCTGGCTGTGCTGAGAAAGGAAGGGGTCTGGACATGCAACAAGGAGGAGGAATGGCTGGGATTTAGAAGGGTTTAGTTTTATGTTGGGGAGCTACCCTGTACAGGTACTTATATCTGCATGAGGGATCTTGTAGACAGAGTGGGTAGCAGTCTCAGAAGAGGTTGGCAGCCCTAATGTAATCTGTGCTGCTGCTCACTGGCTCGTGGGGAGTCAGGCTGGGGATTTCCCAGCTCAGGGATGTCTGAGTCTAACTCCCTGATCACCGCAGGGCTGACCAGAAGTTAAAGCAAATTCTGAAGGGCATTGTCCAAATGCCTCTTAAGCACTGACAGGCTCGAGGTGTTGAGCACCTCTCTAGAAAGCCTGTTCCAGTGTTAGAAATCATGTCAGGAAATCCCAGGGTTAGCACTGGGAATGCAAGGCTGTAGCTTAGTCATGGTTGCATACTGTGGCAGTGCAAACGAGGTCCCACTTCAGGCAGAGGTGGATGGGTGTGTAAAAAGCAGCTTTGGACACAGCTTCCTGAGCACAGTTATTCTTTATTCACAGTGACAGCATAACTATTACACCAGCAAAGAACCATGCCCATGTTTCCCTCCCAAAGTTTCTTGTATCATTAGGCTGTGTTTAAGTTCCTTGTGCTGGTCTTGTGCAAGGTTCTTGTTTTGTCTTCTTGCGCTGGCTGGTCCTGCTGCTGAAACTGGGTCAGCTTTGTCCATCACCTCTCCTCCATCCCGCAGGCATCCTCATCTTTTGCCTTGATCCCAACATCTGGCTTCTTGATTTTGTCTTTGGTAATGACTGCTCTCTCCATTTAAGCTGAAAGAAGAGATTTTTCTTCATGCTCTTGCAAACCTCCGGACAAACCATGTCTCCTTAGAGCGATATCACTAATGACATGCCTTGTATCTTGTCTGAGAGGCATGAGCTGGAATCCTGTGAGAGAGGAGGGCAGCTGTTCAGAGGCACACAGAGATACAGCAATTTCATGAACCCACAAAACCAAAAGGAGCTGTCCTGAATCACCAGGAGGGCTTTTCCCTGAGAAATTCCCATTGATTTCCATGTTCTAGCAGTTCGTCTCCATAAGGGTGTGCAACTACCAGGGCCGTAATTTACATGAAAAATAAACAGTAAGGATCTGATCCCCTTTTCCACATTCCCATGAAGGAAGATGGTATTCCTCTGGGAATAGCTCCCTGGAGATCAGGGTATTTTCCCACTTAGAAGGGAGTATGGCATCTGGCCAATAGGAGCACCTTGAAAAACCGAATAAGGCAACATATTTAGCATATTGGATGTATTATGCAGTCATCCAGATTAGTGATTTGAAATGATCTGGACTAGATTATTCTGCTTATATTTAATGTATGATGGAATGCATTGAAATACATCTGTTTTCATGCTGCCTACTAGCTTCTTGACGGGTTGATAGAGCTTTATGTCTGCATGTTCTAAGAGCTTGAACATCTGGGGCTTTGTATAAAACTTGAAGCCAAGCCTCTGACTGAGAAATCAAAAATACCCCTGTTTTCAGAAAGTGAATCGCTTGCGGTTGTAGTAGAGCTCCCCTGACTTCATGTGTAAGTGGCTGCTGTATTGATCCTACCTGGGGATGGAGATGGAGAGCATGTCCTTTCCTTCAGTTCTCCAATAGGCACTGCCCACAGCTGCATCACATCTGTAAGCTCTTCCTCATCATTTTGGATCACATCATCCACGATGAGCTCCTGTCCCAGCCAAATCCTCAGGCAGGAGGCAGAGTGCGCGTGCTGACAAGGGACACACTGTGGGGTCCTTTCTTCTACCAAGCCCATGGTCCTAGCATTTGCACACTGAGTGCCCTTTGGTCTTATCCACCTTGTGCGGGTTTGAAGCGTTTTCCTGTGGCTGGAGAGTGTGAAAATGCAGATCAGGAGCCTTGGGGCAGACAAAGCTCTGTTTGCTTTTGGGATTCTTCTGGGGAGAAAAATGTGGCTGAACTGTTTTTGTATTCTGAGCATGACCATGTGTTGTGGAGCCTTTGGTAATTGGTACCATTAGCCTCTGGGAGCGTAATTGGCACAGTCATAATAAAATTGGCATCAATATGGAAGGTTTTGTTCTGCTTACATCGTCTGGCAAAGAGAGCAGTCATCTATCAGGGCAGGGAGTGAACGGGCACATCCCAAATGAACCAACTTCATCAATGCACTGCAGTCAGAGACAGTCTGGACTGGTCTCACTGAACTTCTGAATGGGCTGGCTGCTGAAGGGAGTAGTTGGCAAGTGTCTTATTTGAGAGCTTTGTATATCCCAAGTTGTTTCCTTGAGTAAACATCTCCCTTAAAACTCCCTCAGATGTTACTTAACCCAGCAGAGGAGTGTTTTAGCAGATGAAAGGCCAGAGAACAGAGAGAAGTGAATTTGGACCCAGGCACCACTGCTTGGAGGTAAAGCACTCTGTCCTGCTGCTCGGTGTGAGGTTCCCCATATTGTTCATGGCTGAGGGGAAGAGTGTAATGAGCACCCTCAGGTTTCTGGTGTGAGTTTTCTGTGCACTTTTCTCAATCAGGAGACTGCTATGGAGGCCAAATAATCACCAACAAAAGCTGCCAGTGACTTAACAGGGCATGTGGGGACTCACTGGCAGGAAGATCCTCACAGCAGTGAATACATCAGAAAGGACTTTAGAAATGGGAGGTGCATTTTGGAGAGGGGAGGATGTTCTCACTCCTCACAAATAAACAGTGCAGTGCATCCACTTCTGTGGGGTAGAGAGGAGGCACTGTACATAGGTTTCGTTAGTAGTTTGCAAGGGAGAAAGCTCAGGAGGTGCAGAGATGATGTGCTACAGGCCAGAACACTGGTTAACCCTCGGCGGCTGGGGCAAGGCCGTTTGCTGCTGATAGTTTCTGTCAAAGGTGAGAAGCGGAGAGTAGCTGTGATGATTCACGCACCAGTTGTGAGATGGCATTTGAATGTGAAAGCCACTAAGTGGAAGGGGGACTTCTGTATCTTAGCAAATACAACTCTGTTCAAGCTACTGTTGTGGATGGTGAGAAAAGCCAGTCAGATCAAAGCAAACTTGTCTAACTGGGAGGGTTGGTAACCAAAATAACCCCAGACAAACCCTGACTGATTTTTCCAGCTCCTGGGAGACTCTATGAGGTGAAGCTGGTGGCCTTCAATAAGCACGAAGACGGTTACGCAGCGGTTTGGAAGGGCAAAACAGAAAAGGCACCTGCAGCAGCAGTAGGTGAGGAACGTCCTTCATTCGTTGTCTGTCTCTTCTGCTTGGCATGTGGCTTCAAAGGAAGGGTAGAGGTGAAGTTACAAGAAGATGAACTTCAAGAAGGACAATACCAAAATGGGGAAGGTTCCAATATAAGGGAACTTCCTTTGACAGTCATTGCAGATTGCTTTGGAGGAATTATCTTGGGAAAGAAAGGAGCAAAATACCTCCCTTCTCATTAAGGTTGTTCTTATACTGGGTGTGGGTGGCTTGTGTCCATGACGGCTGTCCCTTGCCTTACTATCATGTATGTCATGATATATCTTTTCTCTTTTTGTCTTACACCACAGATCCCCCTGTGCAGAAGGGTCCTCCACTGCCTCCGGTCCAAGTCTATGCAGAGTCCAACAGCTCAACCTCCATATGGCTCAGGTGGAAGAAACCTGACTTCACAACAGTCAAAATCGTCAACTACACCGTGCGCTTCAGTCCCTGGGGCCTGAAAAACGCCTCTCTTGTTACCTACTACACAAGGTAAAGAGGGATATGAAGGGTTCATCTGCCATGTATTGCTCATGTCAGGAATAAACATAGGGCAGGAGAAACCTGCATGGAAGTTCAAGTACTCAGCAAAACCCTGAGTGTTTCACCTGCTGGAAACATCTGCCTTAGTCACAGATACATTCGGAACTGCTGAAATGTGGCACTGGGTCTTATCTGTGAGTTGAACACTAAGGGATCCTTTAGTGGCTGGTCTCTGCATCTTTCCTGCTCTTGTTTGACCTTACATGCTTGTTTCCTGTTAATAACATGGCCAAGTGCAATTGTGGCCAGTCTCAAGCATTCATGTGAGATGGTCCTCACAAGTTTGGTTTAACAGTGCTAGAGTTTAAGAGTTTGGGGATGTATTCTCAGTCTTGACTCCTGTGCAAGTGTTTAGCCTATAACCAGGCTGTGTTTTCAAGCTTTTCTTTGCAAGTACATCAGAAATGATCCTGGAGGCTGGGAACCTACTTTGCTGTGTAGGTAGGGCTGAGTGCTCTTGTATACACCTGACTGCAGGAGATGGAGCTTTAGGTGAAAAATCAGCATTGTAAGAGTTAGGGTAGTCTCATAGTGTTCCTGGTAAGGTATCAAGGTGACAGTAGGTGGGAGAACCATCTAATGTTCATGGCCTTGTGAATGTGTCCTCTTGGCAGCTCGGATGAAGACATTCTCATCAGTGGGTTGAAGCCCTACACCAGGTATGAGTTTGCTGTGCAGTCCAATGGTGTTGGCATTGATGGGCCCTTCGGCAGCGTGGTGGAGCGGTTCACCCTGCCCGACCGTGAGTGTTTGTGGGAACTGAATCCTGATTTCTCCTGAGTTTCCTTGAATCTCTGTCAAATCCCTCCTAATGTGCGATGCTGAGAACCTCTAAGCATTTCCCAAGCCCATTAAAGGAGTGCTGCTTTTTAAACAGAGGAGCATATAAAGGGAATTTGGGCTACGATTGCTGTTACTGTGGGTTTGTCTCTGTGTTCAGAGGGCTGATAGTGTGTTGCTTAAGAGCTAGGTCCTCGTCAGTGCTGAACGTCACTGTCAGAATAAGAGTGCCTTGCCCAGCCTGGTGTTCCAGTAGGACCTCCACTTCTTAGCTTCAGGCCTGGTGAAGGCGAGGAGGCAGAGAGATGATCCCTGGAGCTGCAGTGGGTTAGCTCCTTGCTCTATGACAGCTTCTCTGGTATTCAGCTTCACAGAGCAGCTGTGATGGCCTTTGGAGGTGGTGTGTGTCCTGCCTTTAGCTGGGACTAGGTGCAGTGCAAGCAGGGCTTTGGGGAAGATGGAGAAGAAAGCAACAAGGAATGAGGATGTGCTGGGAATATTCTCTCAAAGATAAGCAATGTTGCACAGCCTCAAACTGAGCTGTGTGGCTTCATCAGCCCTGTCACGTTTCCCTTGGCTGCTTGGCCATGATGCATAAGTCCTGCTCCATACTGGGCTTAAGCAGTCTCCTCTCTGCACTGTCCACAGCCTATTTGGGTGAGGTGTCCAGTCACCCAGGTTGCCCATCATTCACTGCTTGCAAGCATGGCTGTGGAGCCACTTAGAGAAGACACAGAGCAGTTGCCATGCCCTGCCGGTTGAATACTCGCCTGTTTTCTGCTGTTCACACAAGGTCTTGTCTCTGCCAGGTCCCTCGACTCCTCCATCTGACCTGCGGCTGCACCCACTCAACCCCTACGCTGTGCAGGTGCACTGGTGCCCCCCTGTTGAGCCCAACGGCATCATTGTGGAGTACCTCATCCTCTATAATGCCAACAACACGCAGCCAGATGACATGTGGACCTTGCTGACACGAGAAGGTGAGCCTCCTTGAGCTACCATACCACCCCACCAGGTCTTGGAGTATATGGTGGGCCTTGCTCCTGGTCATATGGGAGAGTCCAGGGGCACAACTACTGAGAGACGTGAAACCATACATGTCTAAAGCTGGAATAGCCATTATTACCCTTCAGAGGTCCTGCAGATACAGGCAGTAATTCCTAGGAGAATGTATGCCAGCAGCACCATGTGCAGTCTGTATTGTCAGCTCGTTAAGCAGCAAGTTCATTAATACTGAAGAGGTGTATGAATTATCTCTTAGAGCTCATGACACAAAATCCCTCACTTCTGAGGGCGCAGCAGAGTTCCACTGCTGCTTTGCTGCAGCCTCTGAATACTCTTGAAACTGCACATTTTAAGCCTTGTTTGCCTTGCTTTTGATCAGGAAATATCTTCAGCACTGAAGTGCATGGCCTGGAAAGTGATACCAGATACTTCTTCAAGATGGGAGCAAAGACAGTCGTGGGATCTGGTCCCTATTCAAACGTTAAGGATGTGCACACCCTCCGGGAGAAGCTGTCTGGTATGAATTTCCCCTTTGTCCCGCATGAGTTGTGTTGCTGAAGACCACAATTTGTCAGCAGTGACATTTCTGTTTGCCAGGCTGCTGTCACTACATAGGATGCAAGATACAACCATGTGTAAGGCCAATGCAGAGGATGACGGCAGGGGCCTCAGATGTGCAGCTCCAGAACCCATCCCACAGCCAAACTTCCTCACTCTTCCCCATGCCAGCTCCTATGGAAGGGCACATGTAACCTGCATCTCACTGCTTTTCTGTTAGGCTTGTAGCATGAAGTTAATGAATGTGTGGAGATGCCAGTTTGCTTTGAGATGCTCTAAATTGTCACTGCCAAGTAATAGTCTTCCTTTATGTGTATAGAGGCATCACGTATTGGTTTTAGTGAAGCTGGTGCTTCTGTGAACATCAAACACTTTGTACCTTCTTCCCGCTAGCAGCTGAAATGATGTTTCTATCCTTCCTCTGCTAGATATTCTGGATATCCACTCTGTCACAGGAATCATTGTGGGAGTCTGCCTGGGGCTGCTGTGCATCCTCTTCTGCATGTGTGCCAGCTTCCGCAACAGCAAGCAGAGGTAGGTGCCACCTCACCTTTGCAGGAGGTGAAGGAGGCTGATGTGGAAGAACACAAAATACAAACGTGAGCTCCTTCTCTGTGCTCAGCTGGGCTGTTTGGGATGTGGTGTCTGACATCAGTTAATACAAAGATTGAGTGCTGGGAGTGCAGCTGGCCGAGGAACATATTTAGTACAGTGTTTTCACTGATTTGGCTGATTGCTTTTCTCAGTAGGTCATTGTTACACTCATAGGTTTGGGATTTGTTTGAGCTTTTTTTTTTTTTTTTCCAGAGAAAGGAAAAAAGGGAAAAAATAACTATTTGCTGGATTATTACCTGTGTCTGTGAGGTTGGACAACTCTAAGCATGTTTGGAAAGGGTTTCTTAACTTCCAGTTGGGAAAATGATGAAAGGCTTGCCGGTGACTGACAGGCTGGTTTAAGGAGGCTTGGGCTGTTTGGGACAGAAGAAAGAGAGGTTCATGTGAGATGTCAGCTCTTGTTTGTTTTCCCTCAGGGAAGCCCTTCCAGGCCTGGATTCCCAGGCAGCTGGCAACCACACTTACTACCACAGGAGCAGGCAAGGGGTGGCAGCTCCCAGTGCCACCTTGGACTCACATGAGCTGGAGTCCCTCATGTCCCCACTCCCAGAGGATGCACCTGTGGCCCTGGGGGACATCACAGAACTGACAGAAGTGCACAGCCTCATCCACACGAGCCTTCCTGAGGACATCATCCATGGGAAGAGGAAGGTAAGGACCCATGTGTGGTGACTGGGCTCCCATCCAAGGCAAGAGCCTTTGTTTGGTGTGTTACTGCTGGGGAGCGAGGTCTGATCCTGCCCTGGCTCTGCAGAGTGCTGGTAGTCTTGGCTGCAGGCTGGTGCTGGGCAGCCAGGCATTTCCATCTCTGTCAAGCTGGCTCAGCCTTGGCTGTCAGATCTAAGTTGGGGATCCCAGTGCCATCTCTCACCCCTTGTCATCTCTTTGGGATAGTGACCTCTCATTCCCAGAGAAGCAGCTACCGAGCTTACTGCTGCAGAAAGCTGCACTGTTCCTGTGCGATGTCTCCAGTAGATGCTCTGCCTTCCAGGATGCTCTTTAAATTGGAGTAAAAGGAGCTTTGTCCATAAATATCATATTTACTGGAATACCCTTGAAGATGTGCAGGAGATGAAACTGTGTTTTATTTGTGAACCTGATTTTTTGAAGCAGTCTTTTCCTGCCCTGGGTGGTTTTGCCTGACATTGCGTTGTCTTTCATTCCTCCCTGCCCATTTCCTCTCTCCAGCTTGCCTGAAACATTTCATTCCATTAGGGAACCTTTAATTGGCCTAATTTAGTTAATCTGTTTATGTCTCTCTTTGTAGCCCAGGGAGAGCATGTAAGTAATTAGGAGGTTCAGTAAAACAACTGCATTGTGAGCACGTGGGATTTCATGGTTGCTTCCACGATGCGCTTGCGTGTCACTGGGGGAAGGTAAGTTCAGGATACGTGGCTAAGCCTGGCTGCTGGTGGTGGTGCAGGGATGGTCTTTTGGAAACACAGGATCATCTGCTGGCTTTAGGAGTCCTGTGGGCTGAAGCCACACTTTTGGCCACCCCCATGTGCTGCAGCAAATCAGCGCTGAGCTGAAGGAGAGGCACTGTGCAGCCAAACCGCGCATCCATGGATTTCACTGGAATGAAGCAGCCTGGCTGGACCCAAGCCGAAGAGTGTGAGGAATTTCCTTCAGCTCTTGCTGTTAAATAAGGACCAAATGTTTTCAGGGATGTGACTTACCCTGAGAACAGGTCGGGGGGGGGGAAGTTCCCTCCCTTGGGAAGCCTTTCTGGGGGCAGCACATCCAGGTCTGTCTTCTAAAGCAGCAGTGCTGTCCACAAAGGTTTACACCAAGATTTTCATGTGTGCAAAGCAGGGGCTGGAGAGGGCAGTGCCAAGGTCAGGCTGCTTATCCTGAGAGCTTGGGTGTCCCGGTGTCACAGAGACAACCGTGTCCAGCAGTGTGCAGTTCAGAGATCAGAGCTTTGGGAGTGAAATGATTCTGGCTGTAGAGTCTGCCCCCAAAATTGGGTGGGGAAAGGCCACGGGGAGTTAAATTCTCTGAGGGTTTTTGCCAGCAGAATAAAGAGCTTGGTTTTTTGATGGGTGTGGATAGGGAAGCAGGGATCACTGAGGAGCAGCCACCCGGGGAGCAGTGCTGTCACCCGTGCTGACCGTTGAGGATGACCTCGCAGGTGAAGAGCTCGCGTGGCCGGGAGCAACAGGCTGTTGTTCTGGGAGCGGGCACTGGAGGGAGATGTGCTCCTATGCCGGCGGCGCTGCTCCCTCTGCTGCCCGGTTCTGCTGAAGTGCCGCCTGAGCCAGCCCTGAGCGCCGCTGCGGGTCTCAGACCGGTGCTCACATACCCGGTCCTCACGACAGATATAAATCAGTAAGGAGCAGTTGTGAGTGTGGGAGTGAGAAATGTCTCAAGGATCCCTTTCATTTAGCACTGTATCATGTCACCACAGAGCTGTTGGCTGGGACAGACTCTTGGTTGGATGCTGCTGCTGCACAGGTTTGCATAGCTGTGATGCCAAGGAGCTGGCAGCTCCAGGCCTGAGTGACCTCCAGTTGCCTGCTTGACTCTTCATCCTCAAGTTACATTCCTGAAACTTGTTTTGTGTTGGTTGGGTGGCACTTGCCATGAGCAGTAGCACTGACAGCTGCTCCTACACTTGCAGGCTTTTCACATGCTGGCCCATTACTTAGCATTTCATGAACTATTCTGAGTGGTTTTATTCTTGTGGCAGCCCCAGGTTCCAGTAGAGATTGGAGGCTCTGTGTTGTTAGGAGATGTACAGACCCAAAGAAGGGCCCGTCCCGTGCCATGAGCAGTCAGAAGAGAGCGAATGTCATTTTGCAGATGTGGGGATTGAAGAATAGTGAGACCAAGGGCAGAAAGTCTTTAACAGCACTGAGATTTGAACTGACTCCTGCAGAGAATTGCAGGCAAGGATTTTGAGAAGTCCCCTTGGTTGTTTTCAAGTCAAGATCCCAGTTCCTTCAAACATAGGGTGGCGATTCCTCTTGAGCCATTCATTACAGGTAATGCTGGGGATGCAGGACAGTAGAAAGAGAGGGTGGGACGGTCTTCATGCTGCTGGACAGCCCACCAAAGCCATCCTGCCCCTGCTTGCCAAGCTGTGGGCACGGGATGGCTGAGCAGGAGCATGCTCAGCCATTTAGCAGTCCCTTTTCCTTCCTTTCTGTGTGCTTCCCAGTGCTCACACACAAGGATTTGTAAATACACTGATGAGTGATTTCTCTCTCTTACTCTTTGCCTTTCAAGTGACCCCCAGACTGATGCTCCCAGTACCCGTGTTATAAATGACACTGTAATGCACAGGCTGTGGGGCTGCAGCTCTGTTCCCCATGACAGATGGGCTGAGGATGATAGAATGGCTGTGCTCCAGACAGCCCTGTCACTGCTGCTTTTGGGCCAAGCAATTTAGGGGGTGGGGGAGAATGTTAAAAAGCATCTGCTTTCCATGGAAGATTTCAGCTTTTCATTGAATGAAGCCAAACCCAAGTGTTTTGGCTTGGAAATGTTTGCTGTTGTGCTTCTTGCGAGCTGGAACCTTCCTTGCTTGCTGCCCCGCTCCTTCCTTGGGGGACTCCCCCATGAAGCATCCCCGTGAGTCGGAGAGCAAAAGCTGTAACACATCAGGGAACTTGGATCTACCCGGGTTGTTTGTCGTTTTCCTGTTCAAGTTTTTCAGCATGGAAAACAAACACGATTGCTTTCTGCCATTCGGCAATAAATCCTTCCTCTGTGCTATGACAGTAAAAGCTGGGCACATCTGAAATATCCCCAGCCTTGTTTTGCACAGGGTTTCAAGCTAGTTTAAATAATCCTCATAAAGCAGGGAAGGTTTCGAGATCAGCATTTCCTACGTGTTCATTCTCAGCTCATATATTTGCATGAAATCATTACTTGTCACTGGAAAGGTAACGTTATTGAGTCACAGTTTTACCAGTTGGAGTTACTATAGAAAGGCTAAAATGAAAAGGCTTGTTTGCTTTGATAAGGATTTAGCTGTAATGGAAGCACCTTCTATCGGAAGATGTTTTTATTAGTTTTCATTCTTGTGTTTGCAATGAGCTGTCAAAGGGATTTTTCCATCTTTAAATTGGAATTAGACTGACAGTCGTTGCCTTTGTTATTCTATTGTAAGATCCAAGAGAACTTTTCCTTCCTTCAGCCATTCACTAGCCCCTCTTGAGTAGGAATAAACAGTATCACTTATTACACCAAAAGATACTGCTTTAAAAAGCAGAGAAGCTTTTGGGCTTACAAGACCTTCTGCAGGTCTGTGATGAAAACAGACCTAGAGTTAATTGCTGCTCAACCTTAGAGGCTGAGCCCCAAGAGGGATTTTTTTCTCCCCCTCTCACACACCGTGTGCTTGAACAACATGTGGGATCCAGGCCATGTTGTGTGGCTGATGGTTTTTTTCTGTTTGTTGAAAGTTGCAAACTGGTACAAAACAAGTTTGTTCTTCGTTGCAGCCAATTTCAGCCAGAGCTGAGCAGGCTGTTCCCAGAGTCATCAAAACCTATGTAAACATGGCAGATTGACATTTCCGCTAACAGATGGTCCATGGGGGATTGCAGTAGAGCTGCCTGTTTCTTTCCACATTTTTTGGTATTCACAAGATGCCTGCAAGAAGGTTTTCAAGTTTGCTCTGTGTGTGTGTGTGTGTGCGTGCATATGATGCTCAGCTCTTTCTGATGGCAAATACGCATGTAAGCATCTATAATAGGACACACATTTGTGTGTATGTGTGCATATTTGTGTAGGTTCAACGCTGAAACTTCCAGGCAGTATTTGCTCAGTAACGTATGTTCCTTGGAAGAGGCACAGAAGCCATCAGTCGGCGATGGAGCTGCAGAAAGCCTCTCAGATGGCAGCAGAGGCAAATTGAGCACGTTCCTTGAGCACTCGCATGTAGCAATATTCCTTGTTGTCTGTGAGCTGTGTGTGATCGCTTGGTTGATTTCTTGCTATTAAAGTGTAGTTTAATGATTGTCCGCTTAGAAAAGCAGCAATTAGGGAATGCTCTTGGCTCCGAATATATTGTTGAGGATTGCAGAGAGGAATGGCAAAGACACTGCCTCCAGCATCCACTTTAAATTAGCTAATGTGTGATATCACAGTGCTTTGGATGTCGCTGTTCTGCAGGGTGCTGTCATATAAATGAGGCCCTTTGCTACTTGTTTTCTTAAGGTTTGATCCTGAAGCAGCAGCAAGCTCCTATGACTTGGGGTTGGTGTGGGATGTGATGCTGCTTTGCCTCCCACAAGGTGTTGAGCCCATTTGGTGCTTGAGTCAGGGTGGACAGGGTGCTTGTGCAGCCCTTCAAGTGCATACGTGAGCCCTTCTCCGTGCGCCTTCTCAACGCGCCTTCTGCCAGCACCAGCAGCACGAGGTAGCATTTGCTTCTTGCTAAATAGCTGACTTAGGAATGCCTGGCTCACACACAGCATCTGCTCATGTATTTCTACCTAATTTCCAGCCAGATGGACCGAGGCACAAGGAGGTCAAATGACTCACCCAAGGTCAGGCTGATGTCAGAAATCTCCTTGCCATCTCAGCTGGACCCGTGCTACATTGGCTGTTGTTGGAATGGATCTGGCCTGAGCAGCAGCCATATACGCAGAGCAGAAACCCGAGTTTCTCCTGCCTGACAGTGACCAATAGGTGCTCAGTGGATTTGGATAGATGTGCTGTGTATCTTCACCCTACACAGCCATCGTGCTCACACCAGCAGTATTCTGTATGCGGATGCACACTCACAATTGTGTCAGGTCAGGATTTTCTTTTCACTTTAGACTTGCATCAGCCTCTCACTTCTATCCAGGCAGCATGTAACATCTGTGCAATGAGCCTAGAGATAACTGGTGCTTAAATCTGAGCGTGTGTGTGTGTGTATGCGAGTCAGTAGCAACGCTGAGCTCAGGTATCTGCCGGACAACCCAATAAAATCAAATCCTGGAAAGAAAATACTTTTCTGCTTGTGAACTAATAGTCTGAGCTGTTAAATAACTTCAGCTCTTAAAGGGCCACATTTCTCATACACAGAGGTGTGCATTCAACAGTTTATTGCAAGGGGAAGCTGAGAGAACCCAGAACAAATTGTGTTCAGCCCATATAATTTAATTAGATCTACAAACAAGGTAACACTGGTTGCCCAGGGGATTTAAAGCTGACCCAAGAATTGCTTGGTGGTCTGCAGCAAAAAGAGAATAATTAAATAATTAAATGAAATTAGGCCCCAATGTTGTGCCTCTGTGTTGGTGGGGAATGGCAGAGTGTTTACCCGCGCCTTGGCTTAGAGCAGGAAATCTGTCTGCTCTGCAGAGTGAGCAGTTCAGCATTGTCTTCAGCTTTCCCCAGAGCGCACGTGCCAGTGCACGCAGGTGAGGGTCCCTCTCCAGGCTTCAGAGCATCACTGGTGCTAAAGAAAACACTGGAATCAGTCAGCTCCAGATTTCCGCTGTCCCTGATCCTCTCCAGCTTTGTGGTATTTTTCAGTAGGTTCATACTGCTTTGGGCTGTTCACAGCTTTGCAGGGAGTTGATTTCGGTGGAGAAGAGAAGGCTCCCCGGAGACTTTATGACAGTCTTACAATACCTAAAGGGGGCAACAAGAAATCTGGAGAGGGGCATTTACGAAGGCCTGTAGGGACAGGACAAGGGGAATGGCTTTAACCTGCCAGAGGGGAGACTGAGATGAGCTCTGAGGCAGAAGCTCTTCCCTGTGAGGGTGCTGAGGCGCTGGCATAGGGTGCCCAGAGAAGCTGTGGCTGCCCCATCCCTGGCAGTGTTCAAGGCCAGGTTGGATGGGGCTTGGAGCAAGCTGCTCCAGTGGAAGGTGTCCCTGCCCGTGGCAGGGGTTGGAACTGGATGAGCTTTAAGGTCTCTTCCAACCCAAACCAGTCTGGGAGTCTATGATATAACTATTGGCTTCAAAATTTGAGAATCAGGGCAAAGCCGGTTTGTGACCAGTTGTGAACCATCTGGCAACTTCTGTCCACTTGCTCTGTATCAGACTATGGGACACAGCAGTGAAGTCTGTTCTAATGGAGTCTGTTGCAGTGAGCATTATTTTGATGCCATCAGAAGTGTTCTCAACATTTAACTTGTGTCTTTGACCACTGTGGTATTTTCCCAGCTTGCACTTCCCTCTTTCAGGCTGCTTCTCATATCAGGTTGACGAGAATCAGAATCTGTATCAGTGATAACTGGATCTTTTCTCCTCCCACTTTTCTTCTGCAGACTTCATGGAATAAATCAGGCAACCAGCCCTGGACCAACAGCATAGCCAGGTATGGAGACACGATCACCAAAGAGCCGCTCTCTGCTGTGAACGGGTCACTGAAGCTCCCCTCCAGCGCTGGACAGAAGCTTTTGTTACAAGCTCTGGTTTATGATGCCGTGATGGTGGGTGTCTCGTTGACTTGTGTGTTCTGATGTGGTTTCTCCATTTGTGTTCCAAATCTCCCTTCCTCTTTTTTGCAGCACAGGAGAAAATGTTTTCTTCTCTAAGCTGGCTTTAGTTGGCTGATCAAGGGCTTTGTTCCTTGCTGGCTATAGGAGTGTGTGCCAGTGAGACTAATGGAATCTGAGTAAAAGCCATTTGTTTTTTCCAAGCATCACTCAAAGTCTCATCTCGCCCCTGATCTTCTGTCCTGACTCCAGCCAGCCCCTGAGGGCCTGTGCTATGGGCTTGTTCTTTTGGTGGTGGTCAAGTGGGGTCAGACAGCTCGGGTGCCAGCAGGGCTGTGGCAGTCTCAGTTCCTGAGGACCCGGAGCCAGGCTCCAGCTTTGAGGCTTTGTTGTGGCCGTGCATCAGGCAGCCTGTGGAGTGAGTGAGGAGCTGCAGTGCACAGCACAGTCATTAAGATCTACAGTGTGCTCGCCTGAAGGAGGGATTGCAGAGTGTCAGAGGAGTCAAAGATCAAGGGTTGATTTAAACTCCTTCTCCAGATAGGGTAGAGCAATTTCCACTGCACTTGTATTCTTTAGGTGGGTGCATAGACTGGGAGGAAATCCTCTTTCTGATATTGCTTCATTGGAATACATACACACTCCTGTGCTGGGGAGAGTTTGTACAAGGATCATGACATGGAGCTGCCACTGCTTAGATTGATTCTGGACCAGAAGATTTCTTTGGTTATTGTTTTAAACCCCTCCACCCCCAGCCAACACTTCGAAGTAACCTACCTGTGTTTCCTTCCTAGATACTAGTGTGAAAATCAATTATACGCAGGATGTAATTAACAGTGTGGATAGAGTTAAGTCAGTGTTTTACAACCCAATTACAGGGCACTGTTTACAGCACAGCTTACCCATCGGAGTTTGTCAACAACAGGAGAAAAGTGTTAAAATATGTAAATGATGCACAAAGTTGGCTTCAACAGAAAGCGCAAATCACACGTGGGATATCACTTCCCTACTTTGAATTGTCTCCTTGCCACTGAATCCCACTCAGCCCAGAATCTGAGCTCT
The DNA here is from genome assembly GCA_028858755.1 of Ara ararauna. Classification (NCBI taxonomy): domain Eukaryota; kingdom Metazoa; phylum Chordata; class Aves; order Psittaciformes; family Psittacidae; genus Ara; species Ara ararauna. The sequence continues at coordinate 41,093,887 of CM054383.1, read as the reverse complement.
TTGTGAGCTTCCAGAATAGCGTGTCTCTTAAAACGGGATTTTGTGTTATGTAGCCAAAATTCAACGACGGAAGTGAAGGGAGCCCAGGTATCTTGTTATGGGTCTGTATCATGAGCTGTCTCAGAAGGCAGTTTCTTAGTGCGCTGCCCATTCACCCTCTAGAAATCTGGCCGTAATATGGAAAAAGAGTGGAGAGTTTTGAGAACTGTGGTCTTTGACAGAGGCTTGGGGTGGCTGCTGCATCCTGCCAGGAAACGTAGGCAAATCACTTCACTCGTGTGGGACTTGCTTTCCCAAACGTAAAGTAGGAGTAATGATCCTGAGGTGATTTGAGATGCTTCTTAAGACTTCAGCTCTGAGAAACATATCAAGATAATGCTTATAGAGGCATGTGTACATCCCATTGCACTCTATGGGATTAAAAGGCAATGCATTTCAGTGCTTGGTTGGGTCACAGCCTTAATTACCTGAATTTCATTTACTTTACCTTCCATTTATTTATTTCCCCCCTCTGATAACAGAATGAAGCAAGGAAAAGCCACCCTCCAGCCAACCTCCACCAAGTGGAAGCAGAGGTCATTGTCCATTCTGATTTTTCCGCCTCTGACAGAGACTACGACTCCCAGCTGCACACCCTGGAGAGTGAAGAGACAGAAACTGAGGACCAGGAGCCTGAAGAGCTCCCCTCTGGAGAGGTGACTCTTCCCAGCTCTCCCGGCACCCAGCAGGACACCAGCCAGGTGGTGGTGGACTGTATGGGCAATTCGGAGGTCCAGGCCCAGGATGAGCTGTTAGGTACCGACCGAAAGACTGACAAAACAGAGGCTGTTTGCATTGGGCTCACCAATGGCTTCCACAGGCATGGAGAAAGTCTGGATTCAGTGGAGAGTGGAGATTCAGACTCTATCCGGGAAGCTGAGGGGGACGTGCAGCCAGTCAAGTGCCAGTCGATCTCCACAGCCCCGGTGGAGGCCCCTCTCTGTAGTAACTCTGGTTTAACCAGTTCATCCTCAGCATCTGAGAACATGGCATGTGTCCACAACCATTAGAGTGAACTAATCTGATTTTGATCATGGGAGAGCTGGAAGCACTAGGAAGGGCCTGTCCCTGTGAGGTGCTGCATGCCCTCGACTCACTGAGCCCAGCAGGAGCTAAGAAGGCACAGCATCTCACCAGAACGGGATTTGAACCTGTCAGCTGTACATATCGCCTTCAGGAAATCAGTAGGTAGATTGGTAAAGGCCTATCTTCTTCCCGCTGTAGCTGATGAGTAACTTGGTGTTGGTGGGAGCAGGACTGAGCCATCTGCCAAAGTCTGACATGAAACCACGACTAGAACAGAGCCTTCAGTGTTAGACTGAGGCTGTCACTTCGCTGGAGTCCTCGAGGCGACTGGCACGACGTCTTTTCCTGCTGGGAAGAGGCAGGGTACACCGAGTGATTCCTCTCAACTGTCTCTCCACCAGGCCTTGGCACTACCTCCTGCCTCGCAGCTTTGGGATGGATCTTGTCAGAGGAGTCCCACGAGGGGGTGAAGCCAACGGAAACAAACTCAGTGAGCTGTAACCACCAGCCTGTTCTGCCCTCCCGTGGTTAAAAGGATTATAAGGCTCTCTTTGTGCGCTACCGCAGGAACTCTTACTTGCAGGCTGATGTAGTGGCCTTTTATTACACACTCTACGAGTGCCTCTAACAACTTGTACTATATAGAACCTTCTTCAGTGTCTGGGTCATTTCACCAACCTGGACTTTGTTTTATGTAGGTTCTTGTACCTAATATTTTAGGTACACGTCTGTCCTTTTAATGTACAACATGTATTTTTATTTCCTTGGAACATCTTTATATTATTTAATTTTATAAAGTGGAGTAGTGTGTGGTATAGAGTAGCATTTTTACTACTTCTCTCTTTCTTTATTTTTTCCTCCCTAACAACACAACTACCTCATGTCTGTTGGAGAAAAAGCAGTAGATCTACCGTTTTGTTAATGGTCCATTGTAGGTTTTAACTTATTCTTGTACTGCCTTTGCTAAAGAACATGTTTGCACTGGTTGTTGACTCATTTTTAATGCCTAGAGCTGCAGATCTGGTGTCTCACTTGCTTTGTTTCTAAGTATTGCTGTAGGACACCTTCCCTACAGCTGGAGAGTTGGGTTGTGTTTCTCCATAGGACTGTGTTTTGCAGGAGCTGGCCAAAGGACAGCGCTTCAGCTGGCAGGATGTTGATCCATCTTTCCTTAAGGAGCTTTTACTAGTGAAGAGAAAACCAAGAACCAACAATTGCAAAAATACCTTGTGACCTTGTGGAAAAAAGGCCCAGCAATTGGGAAAGTAACCTGTGACCCTGGGGACATCCTTTATCTGGGGGTTTTGTGCCCAAGTGGAGACATCCCAGATGATTTTGATTTCCAGAGAGCAGCCCTCAGCCTTCTGTAAGCAGTGACGTGCTGGAGGCTTTGAATGAACAAGCAAAACTTTCCAGTCACTTTTGAGAGTCCGAAGTAGCCAAAGTGGGTTTTGAGGAGCTGAGCACCACCAGAGCTTAACAGTGAAAATCAAATCTTTGGTCTCATACCATTCTGATGTGAAACTCGTGCAGTGACTCTTTGCTTACTCCTGACATGTCTCTCAGCCTGACTCTCTGGTGCGGGGTGACCTTTCCCCTTTGTCTTTACTTTAGCCTGTCTCTGCCTTGTTCCGGGCTTGCAGAGTTTGACTGTGAACACTACAGATCAGACCAGCACCTTGGGGTTGTTACCCCAATTAACCAGAATTACTGGTCGGTAATTCTGTGCATTGGGTGCTTGGTAAATGTTGTGCCCTCGTGGAGGATTCAGAGACCTGGCTATTTGTTTGTTGAAAAATGAAGGAAGATGCCCACCTCCCTCGTTTCTTACTGAAAGTCTTATGGGGGAGCTGTGAGCTGATTTGAGATCCTGTAAAAGACTCTAGGCTTTGGGTTTTGTGGTGAAATCTGGACTGAGACTGAGATACCACTGCTTGCAGCAAGGAGAACCTTGCTCCACCAGCACCCTATCCTGCTTCTGTTGTGAAGAGCTGTTGTGCCCTGTGTTTGGAGCTGAGCTGGACCAGCCCATGTCCTTGCACTCCTCCATCCAGCCCTGTTAGCTCCAGCTTGTCAGCAGAGGAGTACCTCTGAGTCTTCATGTACCCTGTTGGGAAGGATATTGGAGCTTCCATCTCTCCCTATCCTAGAGTATCTCCTCCTGGCATGACACACTGCTCTGTCAAATGGCTGTATTTCCAACCACTGCACTTGCTTGGTTACTTCAGCTGCAGTTTGGTACCTTGAGGAATCTCACAAATACCATTCCATGCTCTGAAGTGCCATGACTCCTAAAAGCTGTAGCACAGAGACTGGGAACCAGTACCAGCGAGCAGGCAAGGCAGGAGTTAGCGTGTGTGCACTACCAGAGCAAGAGGCTAGAAAGGCAAGAAATCATCACTGGGCAAAGGAGTTGCATAAATAACCTCCAGAGCTCACTGCCACAAGCCTTTGAAACTAAGGACTTAGCAGGGTTACAGATAAGGCAGTGAAGTGTTATTGCAGGCAGTAAGAGCAATTCACAGTTATATGGGAGCGGATGCAATTGCAGAGGTATAAACCCTTCAGCAGGGAGTATTGGGCACTTGCTGCAAAGGGTGGGGAGAGTTCTGCAGCTGGACCTCAGGTCGCAGTTGGTTTCATGGAAGAGTCCTTGTCCTTCCTCAGTGACAGAACAAACCCTGTACAAGCCACATGGCCACTGCTGGTGTGCAGAAAGGGAGACGGACGCTTTCCTTAAAGCTCACTCCAGAGGAACCCCTGGTGACTTCCTTTCACCTCCCAAACCAAGTCACCTGCGAGCATGGGAGCATGCCCAAGACTACTACTGCTTAGCATCAAGCTGCTGGAGCGAGGAGTAGGGTATGACCAGGGCACCAACGGAGGAGTTTTCCTGGTTCTCTTCACTATACCTGGAACAGGTCATGTACCAGCCCTGAGCTTTCCAGCCAGGGGCTGCGGGGAGGGAGGCTTAGCCCTGTCTCAGGAGTGCCACTGTTTCTGGGGTGCTCCTTTTTTACATGTACCCTCTGCTTTGTCTGTACTGACTTCTGTAATCATGTAGCCATAGGGTGAGCATTCCTGATCTGCCTAAGTTATCCCTGCCTGTCGCTGAACCCAGCACAAGCAGGCACAGCGTGGTACTGTTCTCCTGGATCACTGTGAGTCCATCACAAAACCACCAGGTTAGTTACATGCTATGCGAGCTCTGGGGAGATGCAGCAGAGTGCAAACAGTTCTGCTTATGAATCACAAAGATACTTTTGTCTCCTGATGCTGATGCTTACACTGATCTTATTACACCCCACTGAATTGTACCAGTGTGAAAACTGGCAGCGTTTGGCTGCCTGAGGACTGTGGTGGTCGTGGAGTGCTGTGCCAGACCTTGGTACAGGAATCGAAGCAGTTCCCTCAGAGCCAAGAGATCACCACCAACAGGCAGCAGTGAAGCTGTTCTCTGTATGAGCACGTGCCCACGCAGAATACTGGGTGTCCTTGACTGTGCCCCAGGTCCCTCCTGTCCTGAACATGAGAGGACCTTTCTAGTCTCAGCTGGAAATGGATGGAAGACACATAATACCCATTGTGTGTATGGAGCTGAAACAACCAGTGCATATATTTTTTTATCGTGAAATAAGATTTCTCACAGACACACAAACTGTCGATACCTTTAATTACCCGTCATGCTTAATATATGGTCCTACCCATCAGGCTCCTTTCTCCCTTCCTTTCGGGAACACTAAGGGTTATTGGTGTTCAGCTTTCTGCTGGTGTATATTGTTTTACATAGTTGAAATGTCAGCTTTGTCTCACTGGCATCATTTTGTGGTATTAATGTTCCTGTTTGGCTACACAACTGTATATTCCCCGTGCTGCTGCGAGAGTCACAGTCTCATCCTTTTGTTTCTTTCCATTCATTTTGCTACATGAAGCACATGGATAAAAATCTCTCTCAACTTTTGGTTGATTTGATTTCTTACTTAACAGGCAGCAAAGTTCTGGTTTAAGTAGTTTAAATGAGAGAACTTCTAATCTAGGATTTGAGGGGGTTTTACGTTACTGGCTAACAGTCCTGAGATCAGCCCATGAACTCTGCTGTGTGAGAAAACCACCGTTTTAATAGAGCACTATGTATGGCTTTGATCTCCTTAGGTGTTTTGAAGGGATCATTGTGTCTCTTCTAATCCATACTTTTGTTGAAAAAGAGGTGTTTAGTCCAGCAGAAATCTGCCATCTAGTTCTGTTACTGTATTCCCTTGCTTGTATTTTACAATCAAACTTCATTTCATTTTCTACCCCGTGCATAAGGATGTGTAACCAGAACTTGATCTCGTTTGAAGACTGTGTCTGTGTTTAGTTCCATGCTGTACTTAATTATAACTTTCTTTCTTCAGAGACTGTTCTTACTCCACAAATACTCTTTAGTGTTAAAGTGTAAGAAGACATTGTCCTTATATTCCTTAACTAATGGGTTATTAATAAAATGCTTTAAAAAAAGAGGGGGATTTGTTTCACAGTTCACTCTGTTACAGCCCACTCTGAAAGCTGTGGAAGGCTGGTCCTGCAGCTGCGCTTGGAGGGGCTGGACCCTGGGAACTGTGCTGTTAGGTGCTGGAGTTCAGGGGTGGGCACGGTTGGGGTTCAGGAGGCATTTCTTGATGCTTGCTCATGTCTCGGTTTTGAACTGATTCCTCTAAGAAGATGAGAAACTACTTGTGCAGGTTCATGCTTCATCCTGCTGGGAATTCTGGCACGTGAAAATCAGCAGAAGCATCCAGCAGATGGACAATGAGACTTCTCTTGGGTGGTGTGCTGGGCTGAGCACAGTTAAGTTGTGCCCAGTGAGGCTGGCAAGAGGATACGTGGCAGTGCCCAAGAACACACTGTTAACCTCCCGTACATCTCCCTTTCTTTCTAGGATGCATTCCCTACTTCAGTAGCTAGTTCCTGTTCTTACTTTATGCTGCCAGGACTCCAGAGCCATAAAATCTCATTTTATCTGCATTACAGAGGTAATAAATCTGCACGAGCCATAGTGTGCTCTGGTAGTGGTTAAAGGAAGCTCTGTCAGGCTGCCTACCTGTGATGAGTCTTTCTCCTAATGACAGGTAACCCCACAAAAGGAACAAGGAAGGACCTTTGGGTGGTGATGGGTGGCTCCAAACCTTCCAGCTCTGCAGTGTGAGATGCTGGTGGGAGGTGGCTAAGGGGGGATGAGGTGGGGTGGCATAGGTGAACAGAAGGATGGATGGATGGACACTGCAGTTACAGGAGAGCTGAGACCATAGGGAAGTGAAGGTAACAGCAAGGTGTTTTGTGTTTCTCTCTTCACAGCCTTTATCACCCTGGTACTCTATGTGATGGCGTAGCTGGGCAATATTACTAGAGTGGTCTCAGGTAATTCAGTAGGTTACAAGAGCCCACTGTGGTGTGGCAAGCAGCTCAGCCCTTGGGGAAGCGACAAGGCTTGAGGTGATGCACTGTGTGATGCAGCGAGGCAGTCAGGGATGCTCTGCGGATGCTCAGCAGACACCAGTGGTGGAAACTGCATCTTGAGGGGACTCCTCCAACGCCCGCCCCTCCAGCAAAGCACTGGAGCAGCAGGAACATCAGCACAGACCTCTGCGACTTGTGGGCAAGGTACAGTTGCGTGGGTCTCATTGTCGGTGCTGGCTCTCCACACTCATTTCCACCAGCGGTAAAACCACAAGGTCAGTGGCACAACTGCTTCCAGTGAACAGAGAGCGCTCAGCTCCTCAGCCAGGCAGCCGAGCGCCAGGAGCCATCCCCTGGCTGTGGTGACAAGCACTGGTTCCTGCCACTGTGACTCCTGTGTCCTTAGCCAGCCAAAAGTGGATGGAAAAGGGCTTCTGTCAGTGAAAGCAGCTTCCAGGAGCACATCCGAGGGCTATCCCACCACCGCTGGGCTGGCTCTCAGCTCAGTGGGTGCCATGAGTTTGGTTCCCCCTCCTTGTTGCTTGCTGACCACAAAACAGATGCTACAACCCTGCGTGTATACATAAGTGAAAAGCTCCCAGGCTGTTAGCAGACAGGGAAACCACAATTACACATTGAATAATAAATGGAGTGAATTCAGACAAGTTAATCTCCCACTTCATCCGCTGAAACTATTAATGGTGTCTTGGGGACCTCAGTTTGCCGTTAATTGGTGTGAAGCGGGAGCAGTGTTGGAGCTGATGGAAATCTGCTGTGAAAGAGTGAGGGCTGAGAAACACCATCAGGGCAGCTCCGGTGGGGGTTACCATTCTGGGAGGGAGGAGGGAAGGATGAACAGGCCCTGTGGCCCTCTGTGGGAGGGAGGATGGAGTGATGGACCCCCCGCTGCAGGGAAGAGGTTTGGAGCCTTGGCTTGGGCCGGGCACTGTCACTCCTGCAGCCCCGCTGCTTTGCAAAAGGCTCCTGTTTCTGCTTGCAGTGTGATGAGTGAATTCCTGCCTCCAGTGCAAAGCAACGTGGTTTAGCCCTCATGGTTGCAGAGGAGAACACACGAGTGCTCTGGATTCGGATGCCCTACGAGCCCCAAACCTGCCTTTTTCTTTAAGACCTCTGGCTTTTCCAGAGTCCGCTGTTCGGCAGGACCACCTGCACTTGTGATTTGTGAATGCAACCGCAGCAGTGGCAGCAGTGTCACCAGTGCCATCTGCAAGATGCGGGGCTGAACTTGGTGATGCCCTAAACACGCAGCTACCTCTGCCAGCCCCTGGGTCCTGCCGCTGCAGCAGAAGCACCCAAACCCCGTGGTTCCTGGCGGAAGCCAGCCCTGTAGAACAGGGTGCTGCATTTCCCTTGCCATTACCGATTCCCACAAGCCATCCCCAGTGCCGGTGGTGTGCCGGGAGCTGCCACAAGCCCGCGATGGCTGCGAGCATTCCAGAAAGGCTGCTGGGGCCCCGTGGCGGGAGCCAGGGAGCCGGCTGGGGACCAGGAGCAGGGCTGGTGCCAAAAAGTCAGGGACCAAGAGGCTGATGGAGCCAGAGCAGATTCTTCCCCAGCAGAAAGCAACCACGTTCAGTTCAGCCCTGCGCTGAATGAGGGGAGCTCTAACCCGGAGCTGATGTAGTGATGTCCTCTTCCCTCGTTAGCCGACTCCAGCCTGCTCAGGGTGCAGCATCATCCAACGAGCGACGTGGTGCTTGTCTTCACAACGGGTTTCTTACCAGGTTTCTGGCAGGTTCACAGGGTTTGGCAACCTGCTCCACCCTGAGGAAAGAAATGAGTTAGGATCCACCTTTATCTCTTTTTAGTTGTTTCGGCCAAGCAAACAGCACAAAAGCTATCCTTGCAGCGACGACTTCTGCTGCTGCTGCTGGTGGTGATGGCAGGGGTTGTGTTTGTGGAGAGCACGAGCTGAGGGACGGGGCAGGATCAGCTGGAAGGCAGCAAACTGTCGTGTGCGTGCTAGAGCTGAGCACCGTGTAGGGATGTGTTATCCTCATTCCGTGCCAGGAAGGTGGATGAATTATCCCGAGGGCTGTGGCAGGAGTTAGGAGCAGACTCATCCCCTACTGGGGCTTTGTCAAGGGGGAGCTGGCTGGTGCAGCATGCGTGACTGACCTGGGTAAGTCACCCTATGGCAGCGATTCAAATGGGGAGCACTGAGGTGGGACAAGGCAAACTCCCGCATCCCCTCGTGAGCGCTGCTCTGCGGTGCTCTGGTCACCTCCCGGCACTGCCAACCGCCGCAGCGATGGTTTCGCTCCTCAAAGCAAAGCCCCGAAGCTGAAACGTTTGGAGGACCCAGCTGGATGGTGTCGTGTCTCATCAGTGCCTGCCCTTGGTTGGATGCCAGACTTTTGGGTCCCATCACTAATGGCAGCTAAAAGGCAGCTCCCGAGCCCGCTGCAGCAGACCCGGACCTGGACCGCCTTCAGCAGTGCCGGGCAGGAGAGAGGCTCTCATGCGGGGAGCAAAGGGACTTCTTCTGTCGTAAGGTCAGGGAGGAAGCCCTGGCGCTGGCTGCCATCCCCTGGGCACGGCGGGGCCAGGCAGGAATGGGCATTGCAGGCTGGATCCTTGGGAGTCCTTCCTGCTCTGGGGGTCTGTAGTGACCTGGGGGGCACCGGTGAGAGGAGCCCTGTGATGGGAGCCTGTGACATGGAACTGGTGATGGGGTCTCCGGTGAGGTGGTTCCAGTGAAGGGAGACCCCTGAGGGCACCAGTGAGGGGAGCCCTGTGATGGGAGCCTGTGACATGGAACTGGTGATGGGAGACCCCCGAGGGGGCTCTGGTGGTGGGGCTCAGTGAAGGGAGACCCCTGAGGGCACCAGAGAGAGGAGCCCTGTGAAGTGGAGCCGGTGATGGGAGACCTGTGCCAGGAGCCCCACGGAAGGAGCCACTGAGGAGGCTCTGGTGCCAGGACTCGGTGGAGTTGAGACCCATGAGGGGGCTCCGGTGATGGGGCTCAGTGAAGGGAGACCCCTGAGGGGGCTCTGATGAGGGCACGGGCGCCTCCCGGGGGCCGCCGCCTCCCCCCTGCGCGGCGCTGCCGGCGGATGCGCAAGATGGCGCAAGGCGCTGCCCGCCCGCCCCCGCTCCCTCAGCGCCGCCCCCCCCGCCCGGCGCGGTGCTCGCGCGGAGGGGAGCAGCGCCGGGAGCCGCTTTTCTCCCGTTTCTCGCCCGTTTTCCCCGTTTCTCCCCTCCCCCCGCCCCCAGCTGGGGGGGGGGCTCTCTCCTCGCCGCCCGCCCTCCCTCTCGCGCGGGCCGCAAGCCCGCCCGCCCGGGATGCCATGGCTCCGCCGGGCTCCGCGCTGCCCGCCTGCCTGCTGGGGCTGCTGCTGCTCGGCTGCTGCGGAGGTAAGAGCCGCGATGGGCTCGGGGAGCCGCGCTGCTCCGCTCCTCTCCGTTCGGTCCCGTCCGCGGTGCCTCCCGCACTTCGCGTCCCCTCATCGCCCCTGTTGTGGCCGGGGCTGCCGCTCCCTCGCGTCCCTTCCTAGCCCGGTCCCCGTTGCTCGCCCGCAGCCGGTCCCAACCCCGTTTCGCCTCCCGATCGCTGCCCTTCCCCGTGGCATCGCGCTGCCGCGGAGCGGAACGGGACCGAACAGCTCCGGGGATGGTGTCCGTGTCGCCCGCTGCGTGAGCGTTCCTGTGCGGGGTGTTGGGGGCTCGTCCCCCCGGGAAGGCGCTCCGGGGTCACTGCGCTCGGCTGCGGGCTCCTACATCAGCGCCTTTAACACCTTCAGAGAGCCCGGAGCGTTCCCCCAACGCTGTTTTCGGTTGGAAAGCCCACGTGTGTGCGCGTGTGGCTTCATGGAAGGGACCGAGGTGTTTGTGGGGCCCTGGCCCCCACAACTGGCTCTGGGGAGGGATGGGGTGGCTGCTGTGGCAGTGCATGGTTGGGTACCCGTGCCTGGAGAGCAGACCCGAAATCATCATCGGGGATGTGAGCGGCAGACAGCGCTCGGGGACGCGTCGTGTTTGTCAGTGAAGGCGGTAGCTTACAGAGAAGAGATGCTGGGCTGCAAGTTGCAGGGGTGATGGAGAGCTACTTTAACCCTACAAGTATTGTGCTCCCCTGGAATGCCCGGCTCGGTTCGCACCGCGGCAACCGGTAACACCCCCCGCCGGACCGGGGCCGAACTGCAAAAACATCAGCGGAATTTTGCCCTGGACTTACTCCGCACATGCCCCGCTGCTGAACTGCGAGTGGTTTCCTTCTACTGGCGATGCTGCTTAAGGCTGAGTCCACTCTAAGAACGATGCTGTTCTGCAGCATACTAGCCATGTGCATCCTGCCCGCGCCTCACTTAGCAGCCGGAAAGAGAGGGAAAACTAGGAATCGTTTAAAAACCAGGCAAGCAGCGCGGCATGGGCAGGGGAAGAGAAGCGTGCGTTTGATTAAGCAGAGATTCGCTGCTGTGGTGTTTAGGAAGCCAGGCTGGGGGCTATCCCCAGCATAAATCTCGCCACGTGGTTCGTAACAACCACGGCGAGGAGAAGGCAGCGTAACACAGGGAAAGCAGAAGTTATCTGCGAGGTGGATGGAATGAAACAGGTCTCACTGCTCTGTTGGGTTCCTGGTTACTCTGCTGGGATTCCTGGGTACGGAGCAATGCAATGAGGATGGTTGAAAAAGCACTTAATGTGGGGGGGGAAGAAAGGCAAAAAGTGCATTTTTGGAAGCAAAACTTCAGTACGCTGAGTTTGTGCGCAGCCTATCGCCTGCTGCTATCCCAAGTGCTCTGCCTGCTTGTTTATGCCGCGACTTACTAGCTCCGCGGCTCCTGACTTTGGGGTGTGTTTTGCTGGCGCCGCTACAGAGCTCTTGGCTGCGCTTTGGGAGTTGCTCTGTTCCAAAGTGTTCCCCCCCCCCCCATGGGTTTATGTGCTCTAGATGCGCTTCCCAGCGAGGCAGCCTGTTTCTGCGCTCCGCTGCACTTCATAAACCCTCCCGCGCCGGTGTCAATCAGCGCGGGGCCGAATGCTGTGTCGGGACGGGATGCTCCGCTCCCACCCTGCGCTTCTCAAGCTCCCTTAAGTGCCGGCCTGGCGGCTGTGCTGCGGGCGCTGGGAGCCGCTGGTCAGTGCGCTCAGCGGAGAGGCAGTGTTTTCTTTCCTTTTTGCCTTTTAATTTCCTGGAGCTCTTTGTTCCGGGGGGTGGAGAGCTTTTGTCTGTTATTGCTGAGCCCGGCGTTCAGAGGCAGGCATAGGATACCAGAGGCTCCGCGGCTGTGCTCGGTAACAGCCTTGGAATTAAGCATCGTCATTTATATTTAAGTAGGCTTAACTTGTAAATTATTGAAGCTATAAGCTTTCACTAATTCCTGCTCTGTGTGGCTTTGTTGTTTTTTTAGGAGCAGAACAGAAAAAAAAGGATTGCTTTCTCCTAAATTGGTGTAATTCCCTGCCTTTTCTCTTAATATACATAGAGAGTATCGGGTATCATTTCCCGAGTCACTCAGAGACGCTCTATGAAATTCAAGCCCACGTTTGGGCTTCGTTTCCCTCCGGGGGGTTCCACAGGAGGATCTCAGGTCGTGGTTTTCCCATGTGGTGGATGCAGCAGACGGGCTGTGCAACGGGGTGGCCTGGTGGGATTTCACAGCCGTACACGTGTGCGCTCTGCTCTGTCTGGGACCTGGGCTGGGCGCGAAGCTCACGCAGGGGTGTGAGTGTGCAGCCACCCGCACCAGGGACCTGCTCTTATTACTGCTCAGGCGCGGGACCCTGCGCAGCGCGAGCTCCTGCGCTCACTGAGGAGCTGGCAGAGGGTCTCAGGCCCAAGGTTACGGCCTGGTTTCCCACTCCTCTCCTTCCTGCTCAGTCCCAGTTTTGCCCTGTGTACCTTGATGCGATGGGGCTGGCATAGGGCAGTGTGGAGCAGCTCAGGAGCGGTGCTGCCCTGTGAAGAGCTGCGAAACTGCTCTCGTTTTCCATATGCAGATGGGAAAGCCTTGCTCCCTCTTTTCTGTCTGCCTGAGCTCTTCTCTCTCTGATTTCCTTGTTTCTGGAGAGTCCCATGTCATAGCACATGAAATGCCGAGCAGTGACCCTGTGCAATGCCAACCCTTTGCTTTACAAACCCTTCGGACGCTGCTCCCTCCTCACCTCCCCATCCGACAGCCTTGAAACATCCTTCTCTGCCACGCTGGAATGGTCGGACCTGGCTTGCTCACCTCGCCCTGCAGTGTGAGGATCCGGTGCTGGCTCCGTTTGGAGCAAGATGGGGTCCTGATGTGGGGCTCCAGCATGCAGCGGAGCTGGTGCAAAGGCACTGAGTTCAAACAGACCATTTGCTTCATTTTGCAGCCTGCAACAGATCTGTGACTGAAGAAGCTTTTTTTCCACATCCCCTCTCTCCCCTATAGTTCCTACTTTGCACTCCTGTACTTCCAACACTGGACATCGTCCTTTTATTTGATCTACCAGAACAATCTGCTGCTCTGTCGGTGAAGAAGTCCCATTTACATCAGCCAGCACTGGGCAGGAGCAATAGCCTCTTCAAAATGACGTTGAAATCACAAACTTATTTGAACTTCACTGGAGCTTTTAGCTTTACAGAGTTTAGAAACTCATAAATTACGTGGCAGGGCTCATGAAAACCTCCCCGGGTGCGTGCATCCAAAAGAATATGCAACATTTTGGGTTTGCGAGAGGATAAAAATAATTGTTTACACATGTTCAGGAGTCATTGGCGAGCATATAAAAGTGATGGTTAAGGAGGCGAACATGGCAATAACCGCGCTTTAAGAGAAGGGAGAGGCAAATAGGCGAGCGCGCTGGGAAAAGCACGCAGCACGCAGATCCGGCCTTGCTGTTGTATCGGGTGTCAGTGCTGTATCGCACCCTCCACTCGAGAGCAGCCCGGTCACTTAACAACCCAGACCCGCTCCTGTGCTGGTAATTCAAACCCCGGGTTTCAGGGCAGAGTCAAGGCTTTGCTGCCTGGCTTTTTGTGTTCCTGTGCGTGGGATTGCGTTGATGAAGCGAATGGGAAGTCAGGAGGCTGCTGGTTGTGGAGGGTGGCTCTGCTGAGTTGTGAAGATGCTGTTGCAGAAGGATCTTTGCTGCTGCAACCTGAGAGTGCAGGAAAAGGGAGGGAAGAGCTTGTGTTTTGTTAGGACGGCTCTGGATTTGGAATGAGCAGGGATCAGTGCCGGGCTCAGCTCCTTGAGAGGGGCGAGGCGATGCTTTCCTCCTGCCTGAATTTCAGGGTGGGAGGCAATAAGGCAGGGGATGGCAGGGAGGGGAGAGCGCTGTGCTTCCTTTGAACTGGATAAAGAGTTGCAGAGGCTTTAACATACACAGAAACTTCTCACCTTCCAGAAGGACTTTGCCTTTCCTTTCCTCGCACACCACCCAGTCCTGCCTGCCGGTACTCAAGCTGAGTGTAAGGGCTGGGTGACAGGGCTGTGCTGCCCTGTGGCTCTTGGCACCGTGACGCCGGTGTGCTGCAGCTCCCTCTCAGCACCTCTTCTGCCAGCCCTTGTGTCTCTGACCCACAGGCGCTGTCACCTGCCAGTCTGTCCCATGCTGAGTCTGTGCCAGTGACCAGCCATGGGGACGGCCACCTCCTTGGTGCTTCCTTGCAGGGCTGGGGGCCGAACCCGGATATTCCCCTGTGCTGCATTAGAGCAGCCTTGGGGGATGAAGCCTGGAGGGACCCTGGCTCTGGGCACAGCATTTCTTATCTTGGCCACTGCCTTTGCTGTCCTCCCATGTGCGGCTGTTTCCCGCTCGGTGTTGTATCGCTGATGCCCTCGGTGGTGAGCCTGTGATCTGATCAGGGCTGCGAAACACGTGGGGAATGCAAATAACAGCGCATCCTGTGCTCAGCTTGCTGCCATGCTCTCTGCATGCCTCGTGTGGATGGAGCTGCTCCGGGCAGTTAACTCGGAAAAGGTCTTTGCCCTTTCCAGCTATACCAACAGGTTTTACCCTGCCTGCTTTAGAGACGGGGGAGCGCATGAGGACTCGGAGCTCGTCCTGGAAAGGGTCTTTTGTGCTGTGAATGCTTCCAGCTTCCATGTGGTGTTCAACAGGCGCCCTCCTGGGATTTGCCCAGTCTGGCCTGAACATCTGAGAGTTATCGGCGGCAACTGCTCTGGCTCTATGGGCTGTGTTTGCCTTCCTCTGCCAGATTCTGTGTCCCCACCGAGGGCAGCGATGCTGCCTATGGCTGAGCTCTGCCTCAGGTGGCTGAGAGGTCATGTTGTTCTCCAGAGAGACCTCCTGGAATCACTTAACGAGTGGATGTGGTTTATGTGCCCTGATGGAAAAATCACTTTATATAACCTCCCGTGCAAAAGGGAAGGGAATAAAACATTCTGAGCCAGTAAAGTTTACTGCCAGCAAGATGTGGGGCCTCTTACAGTCTATTCTCTTCTTTAGATGTAAATTTTTCTGGATGCCCTAAAGAGCCAATTTGCACTTTACTGCAGTGCAGTGCTTTTCTCCTTTGGCTCTAGGTCAGGCTCAAGGAGATTTAAGGGGGCATCAGCTGGATTTTTAGGCTGCCAATTTCATCGGCGTGAACCTTGTTATAATCTGCTGGTGAACATCTTTTGGGTCCAGATACCTTTTCCTTCTATATCCTTCCATTTGCAGAACAGTTAAAGCCATGTTGTGTAAGGCTGTCCCAAGCTCACCCCGGTATTTGGTCCTAACGTTCACCCGCACCCCACTATAAAGACTTCTGGTCCTGGCTCATGGGACTCCAGGGGCATCTTCTTTTGCCTTTACTGAAGCAGGCTGTGCTTGTTGGTGGTGGGGCTCGGTGGTGAATTGGTGCTGATTTCTGCTCTGTTATGTTGGGAGGAAACACAGTAGCTCAGGAGAGGGTGGATTTGGGCTCACAAGAGACAGTTTGCAGGTGGATGCCGTGCTGTTGGTCAGATGAGAGAAGGGCTGGGGATGCCTCGGTCTCCCTGTCAGTGCTCCCAGTGATGCTGCACCAGGAAGAGCAGCATGAACCTGACTGTTCCTGCAATAGCTTGCCTTGCCATGAGCTGAGACCAGGTCCTTGGCAGGTCATTTCATGGCTCCGTGATTAATGTTCCCTGTCTCCAATGGGACTAATAGCACGGGCTTCATCTGTCGGGACTGTGTGCTCCCGGGGCAGGAATGGCCCTGCTGGCTGTGGGTCTGGACAGGGTCCAGGAGGATGAGCCATGGTGTGACTGAGGTCCTTTGCAGTGGATGTCACCGCTAATTAGAGCAGGGAGATTAGCTGCTGTCCTATTCAGAAGCACAGGAGGGAAGGCCAAAATCGTGTTTCCCAAACGGAGAAAGGACAATGCCAGGGTATGAGCAGGTTCTTTTGAAGCTTTGAACATGAATCACAGTGTCAACTGAAAAATAATTAAACTTATTTTTCTTTAAATGTACTTCAAAGTGTCTTTTAAGCTTCCCATTAACTCCAGGTTCTTTCTCTCAGCACTAAATAAATCTCCTGGTTCAAAAGCACAAGTGCTAATTGGTTTCTCCGAGTACGGCTGGCTGCGTGATCAATAGGGGAAGTAGTTTTTGTTAAATATTTGCCCATATAGCCACATCTTGTATTGCTCAGGGACGTGGTAAATGTTTCTCCAACGGAGACTTGTAGGATGAGGGATCCAGTGATTTTCCTGTGGCCTTTATGGCAGAGCTCATAACGCTTCCTCCTTCCATGCTTCTGCAGAAAGCAAAGCAGTTTTCCCTCGCCTTCCCAGCGCAGCCCGAGCCAAGCAACCGATGGAGCTGCCTCATAACACCCCTTCCTCTAACTGCAAACTCAAGCTGCTCTGAGCAGGGTTTTACAGTTCCTGCCTCGGGCAGAGAGTGGCCGGGAATGACCTCCGCATCAGGAGGTACCTGGGCTGTTGCGTGGGATGAGCTGGGTTTGGGTACGCAGCCAGCAGTTGGAGAGGGATGGGGCTTGCAGACTCCCCGAGTCAATGTGCACAGCCTCGGCAGTTTCCTCTCTGTCTGTCTCCATGAATTGCACTTTTACTGTTTCCATGTGCCTTCAGAGGGTCGTTTGCTTCCAACTTCGCAGCATCGTTTCTGTGCCTCGCTGGTAACCACCATCACTTACTGATGCTAACGGCGTTGGGTCCTTCTCCTCTGCTGTTACCTCCTGGCTCTGTATGTGCTCTCCTTCTGGCCCACCTGAGCTGACCTCTACAGCAAACATCAGCTTCTTGTCCCACCATGGAGATTTCTCAGGGAGTGTCCCTTTGTGTCTCATCCTGAGCATCCTGGGGAGATAGAGCTCTGCCAGGCTTGGAAAGCCAAATCCCAGTATCCCTGAGTGTGCATGGAAAGCCCGTGGCTGGGTGAACAATAGAGCTTGGCTTCTCCCAGATCCCCGGATGAGGTGGGCTTGCTTCTCCCTATATATCCAGTGAGCTGGTCACCTGGCCCTGGAGCCCTGGAGGCGGTAGGGTGTCTTAAAGGTCAAAAGATGAGAAAAGCATCTAATGAGGAGGAATTTGGGTGCTTCTGTACACTGCAAGGTGTCTGCCGGTTGCAAACCAGTTGCACAGTGTCCACTGCACAGTGTCACACCTCGAGGAGACCCCAGGAGCAGCCAGTGTCTGTCCTCGCCCTGGTGTGTGTCTGAGGGCACCATCCTTCACGATGAGAGTCTTCCCTTGTGCTGCTCGGGCAGCCTGGAGTGAGGATGCAGACTGCATGTTTATGGAGGTAAACATGATTATCTCCAATCACAGGCCTTAATGATGGTTATTATAATGACAGCTATTGTGGGAAGGGCGTGTAATTATGTTGATTCTTCCTTTTATTATACATATAATAATAAGCTGTTTTATCTAAGAGGACAGGGGAGCTGCGGGAAGATGGGGCATTTATTTCATTAGGGATTTTTTCTGATTGCCTGTTAGGCTTAATCCTGAAATCTCATTCAGTCTTTCTGGAGTCAGAAGTCCCCTTTGGTTCGGTGTCAGGACAGGAGCGTCCTGATCCTACCTGACTCCCAGGAGTGCCCATGCAGGGCCCCAGCGCGGTAGATGCTGTTGAGACTCTGGCCACTTTGCAGAGGAATGCAGAGCATTCATCTAATTCCTTAATTTTCACCAGAAAAAGGTAATTGCTGGGTTGGTGCTGGCTGCAGTCAAACTCGCTGAGAGGACCCCAGGGCTAGCTCATAAAAACAAAGTCACAGTGAGCGATAGATCACGGAGATGGCTGGAGCTAGCCTGACGTTTTAAGACTTAATGGGTTAATAAAGTGTGTGTTTTAGGTGTCTGTCACTGAGTTTGTCATTCCCTGCACACACTCATACCTTGACGCAGTACCTTTGACCTGCCATGCACTACCGCTGCCTCCTTTGTCTGCTCCGTCCATCTGCCTGGGCTCAGGTTGCACTCAATGTTTATCCCCCCTAATCCAATTTAAGTTGCCGTAGAAAGCAATGGGGATTTGCGGGAAGAAAGAAAATCTCCCTGGGTTTGCAGAGCAGAAAAGGCGGACTTTCTTTCTCTTCTTTTTCTTTAGGGTAACTGCCTCTTCTCATCTCTTTTGTTTTTACCATGCATTGCCGATATACCCTCCACCCTGGAGGTGCGATCCCATCCTTGGTGGGGTCTGTGTTTGGGACAGGCATTACAAAGGCTGTGCAGTGGCTGGTGTTGGCCAAGGGAAGTTGCCCACGTGCATCCCAGTTCTGTGAGCAGCTGTGGCGTTGGTCCCCCTGCGCCCACGAAAGAGGGGGGAAGCTGCATCACAAGTTTGAGCAGCTGGAAGCCTCCACCCATTGAGGGGCTGTAGCACAAGAGAGCTGTTAGAAAGGTGCTCCACATATTTGGATGACGTTGTAGTTTGCTGACTCTGCTGGAATTCTCCCTCCGTTGCTGCTCTTACAAAAAATAGGTATACTCTTCCATCCGGGCGTTTCTACCCTTCAGCTATTTATATGCCTCCTGTTTCCTGGTAGCTCTTTGTCTTTTGTGTCAGCGTGTATTTTGGGCTAATCTTTACACAATAGCTCCATTTCTGTCATCATCTGTAGCATCTAGTCATGACTGTATGGTAAATTATACCCTAAAAAGGTATGCTGGACCAAGTGAGGCATAACCTGCCCAAGACGCAGTGCTTAAACATTCTGTTGGCAAAAGAAGTAAATTAGGATGTGTCTGTATAATGGGAAGAAACTGTTTGCCTATTGTTGGTTCAAATTCTGCACTAACTTTTCTCTCCTGGACATCAGTTAGTGTAATTGCTTTGCAAGAAACCTTTTGTGTTGCTGAGCCAGAACATTGTGCATTTGTATTTCGGTGCTTAACTTGCTCTTCATTAAGGACTGAATAGCACCATCCTTTGCCTGTTACAGCCTGAGAGAGACCAAAGTGACAGAAGGGCACATTGTTATGTGAGAGAGGCAGCAGCCTCCTGCTCTGCCAAGTGGGAGAAGCCTGCAGAGATGCCGGTGGCAATATGGTCTGAATCAGGAGCTGCTGATCCTCCTCTTCCCCCCGCTGGCTGTGCTGTGAACAGGTCTGGGGCACGGCACAGCCCCTGCTCTGCCTGGTTATGTGGGGAGAGGGGTGGATTTCTTGAACTGGTGTAATCTGCTCATGGGGTGGCAATGACTGATGCCCCGTGCTTGTGCAAGTTCGGATTGCCTCTTGCTGCACCCCTGCAAAGGGAGGTGACGAGGCAATGTGCAGGGGGGTATGCTGGAGAGGTGGATCTGGGGTTTGACAGGCTACCAGAGGGGTGTGCGTGCCCATCCCTTTCCTCAAAGGCAGCCTCCAAAGGCATTCTGTGCCTGTGCTTATGCCTTTGGAAACTGCACCGAGATTCTGAGAGCAAAGCCTTGGGAGGCAAAGCCCGCTCCAGGGGTTTGCGTTTCTCTGAAACACTCACACCTCTTAGCCCCCGATGATATGTTTTCATCATCTCCTGTTTGCTGCGGTGGCACTTGGCTCTTTCTGCTCCTTGTGGACGCGCTGCTGACTCCGTCCTTCTCTTTTCCTTTTAGATCTTGGCCATTCCTCCGAGCTGGCGTTCGTTGTGGAGCCAAGCGATGACATAGCTGTGCAGGAGCAACCCTTGCTCCTCTACTGCCAGGTGGAGGGCATCCAGCCCATCACCATTACGTGGCGGAAGAATGGTGCCCTGATCGTGGACAGTGAGAATGCCTTCATGTTGTCCAACGGGTCGCTCTACGTCTCCCGCTTCCAGAGGCTCCGGGGAGATGGGTCCTCGGATGAAGGCGAGTACGACTGCATGGCACAGAACCACTACGGGCTGCTGGTGAGCAGGAAGGCCAAGATTCAGGCAGCGAGTAAGTACGGGCATCATCCCACCTGCACCTCATGGGACAACACTCCAAGGGGTTTGGGAAGCAGGAGGGCAGTGTGGTGGATGCTGGGTGCTCAAGGGGCAGGATTAAAGAGAGAGAAGAGATAAAAACGAGCCTGGAGCTGGTGTGGGGCTCTGGCTGGCATCTCATGTGTGTTGTTCAGGTGTGAAAGCAGAGCTAATCAGCCTTCTTAAGGAGAAACTAAAAGCCACCTTTTAGCAGTAAATTCCCTGTCTTGGAGGGCGGTGTGTGATGTTAGAGGGATGTGGTGAAGCGGTCTGTGGTTCGTGGCTCTCCTGCAGTGGGTTTGGAAGCCCCTTCACTATGCAGCATGGCTGGGCTCTGTGTGGCAGGCAGTGCTTTCCAAACCATAGGCAAAGACCTTCTGAAGGTCGTGGTTTCTTTCACTTTGTTATTTAAGGCAGGCAGTGTGGAGGCAGCAAGGTCTTATTTACTACCCGGCGTGGCAGTGCCTTTGGGGGCAAGGCTAACAACACCAGGCAGATTGTCTGGTGGGGAAGCCTGGAGGAGAGAGATGAGAATGTCAGCAAGGGAATGACATTTAAAGGTGGGGGAGGAAGAATTACCGGGCAGGCTGTGGCTCTGGCACTGTGCGGTACCCAGCCTAGCCTGTCGCATTGCTGTGGTCAGCGTTGGTCCTGTTGGGTCTCCTGTTGGGACCCCCTGTCCAGCTCTGGTTGCTGCTTTGTGTTTGTGCCAGGACTGATGGCAGAGCTGAGATCCGTTGGTGGTTTCTATCCCTGTTGTGCTGGTGGCCAGCTTTGCCCACAGACTCTCTGTGGGCTCTGGGGATGCAGCCGCTAATCCCTTTTGCATTCAGTCAAGTCTCTGCTGGGTGTAATTCATATCAGGGCGTGAGGACAGGTGTCTGGTGCAGCCCCAGGACCTGCCTGAATGCTGGTTTGTTGAATGAGTTCTACTGAAGGGTTCTCCATCTTGTCTGGGAGATGGGTACCATTCTTCTTTCTGTGCAATCCACTTACTGCAGCTTCTGTTGCCTTTGCAAATCACATTGTGGAAAAGTCTATGACAAAG
The DNA here is from genome assembly GCA_028858755.1 of Ara ararauna. Classification (NCBI taxonomy): domain Eukaryota; kingdom Metazoa; phylum Chordata; class Aves; order Psittaciformes; family Psittacidae; genus Ara; species Ara ararauna. The sequence continues at coordinate 41,073,003 of CM054383.1, read as the reverse complement.
TCTGGGGTTGAGGTCCCCTGGCTGCTGCACTTCCCAAACTGGGGGGGCCTTTGGGAGCGCTGCTGCCCGCTCCCCGCAGTGCCGGGGCCAGCTGGCAGCACACCAAGGGAACACTCCAGCCCTTGTGTATAACAATCCCCGAGTGCATGAAGTGGCCATCTGCAAACCTAGCTTTTCAGCACTGTAAGAAGTGACATTGTCCAAGAGCCAAGGGCTTTGGGTCCATGCCAGATTAGCAGCTGGATCTCAAACTTGTCAGTCTTGTGGTGCTGAACCTTGGAGCACTTTCGGTGAACGCCTCTGGCATTTATGAGCTGGGAGCTGGCTGGTGCACGAGCACAACGGCAAACTTCTCGGACCTGTGAACAGGAGACGGGAGAGCTGGAGGAATTACCTTTGGGATAGTGGATTGTCAATAAACACTGTTATCTCGCTCCTGCATCAATATGTATGTGATGTGGTGTGGGTCCATGAATAGCATTTCCTTTTGTAGCCATCGTTTCGCATGAATCAAAATGAAAAAGATTGCGTTGAAAATGCTCTGGACTCTGTTCTGGCTGCAGGCTTGGTTTCTTGCCAGCCCTGAAGAGAGGTCTGGGTGAAGGCAGCACAAAACAGCAGGCACCTGGCCTTGATGCCACAGGTGCCTGTGGATAATGGGAATAAAATGGAATGTTTTATTGGCTTTAAGCTAACAGGTAGGAGATTTAGATTAGATGTTAGAAAAAACTCTTCGCTATGAGGGTGGCTGCCCCATCCCTGGCAGTGCTCAAGGCCAGGTTGGATGGGGCTTGCAGCAACCTGCTCTAGTGGAAGGTGTCCCTGCCTGTGGCAGGGGGCTTGGAACAGGATGAGCTTTAAGGTCCCTTCCAATCCAAACCATTCTATGATGCTTTTATTCTGCGTTGCGGACAAATGTAACCTGCTGCTCAGGGCGAGATCCCTGCTGCGCCTGAACCTCAGGAGCGCACATTTGCCCTGTAAGACTTGGCTTAAATGTAGATGAAATCTCCTAAGAATGAATCACAGTCGTACTTTTGAGCCCCTGTGTCGCAGGGTGGTTACACATAAGTGATTTCCCTTGTCCTGAGTCCCGATAAGCAAGTCAAACAAAGGAGGAGGGTGATTATCCCCATTTTGGAGGTGATGGGGTCATTGCATGGAAGAAGTGGGTGCTGGCTGCCTGCAAGGAGAAATAAAACAAGCGCCGAGCAGACCTTTGCGGAGCAGAGTAAATAGTGCCGGTGGGTAAAACCTCATCCCAGCGCTGATCTTCCCTCTGAGCCTGACATCTGAACACAAAAGCAGAGGAGAAATAGAAGCCTTTCACCAACAAAAATCTTGAAAGTTGATCAAGGCCGTGCCACTGAGGAATAAAAGAGATCTGACAGAGCGGAGCCCCTCGAGAGCTCTGCTGCACTTTTCGCTGCCTTCAAAGGCAGGCTGTTAGGCGCGTATCGCCGTTACAGACCCCGGCTTTGTGTTATTGCTTGGAATATAATCTCGGCTCGGAGGAATGTACATATTTGCATTCAGGAAATGTGGGCTGGATATCATATTTTTACGTTTCAAATTTACTTCAACGCTTGGCATGGAGGAGAATTGAACTGGAGGAATACGCCGCTCTCAGCCGCTGCTGTGCGTCCGGCCCCCATGGGCTCGAGGTGCTGCCCCACGGAGCAGGCGCTTCTTAGAAGCTGCCTCCTAAAAGTTGTCTCATTCGATGGATTTAACTAAAATTGAGGGGAATTTCTGCATGGCATCACCTTTAACCAAAGATGCTCCGTGGAGGGGAGTGGAGCGGAGCTTGCGGCTGGGTTGGCAGCTCCGGTGCTAAAGATGCCGATAATGCTTTTGCCACGTAACCTTCTTTTGCACAAGTGCGAGCGTGCAAGAAGCCTCCACGTGACTGGGTTGAGCAGAGGCATTTCCCCCTCTGCCTGACCCGCTGGTAGGACCTTTTTCAGCTGCTGTTTCGCTGCCTGTTCAAACCCTGGTCTGTTAGTTTAAAAGGTTGGGGAATGCAACATGTTTTTATAATCTGATCAGGTTATTGAATGCAGATCTCTTCTTCCTCCTAATGACAGGTCGTCATTTCTCATGACTCCAAGCTGGCTTAATTAAAATCAGTTTAGAGCAGAGTGTTCTCTGGAGGCACTGCTTGGCTGTGTCTTCACGGGTCTCTTTGAGGAGCTGTATTTCCCTTTGCGTGACAGAAACTGATGGATGAAGACACTCTCGGAGCAATAGTAACAGCTAGAGTCCACCCCTTTGGAAGCTGAGCCCCCCAGAACACAGCCACCTTTCTTTCCATCACCACCCTTTGCTAAACTTGCCTTTCCTTGACACCAATCATGTTGCCTCATGGCATTTTCAGCCCTTTTTTGCCGATGCTGTAATTTGATGGAGCCGGCTCCACATCATCATAAATCACAGCCCAGGCAGTGGAGTAAGACCCATTGATTATATCACTCAATAACAAGCAGTTACCACTAATTGGAAATCACCATCAAACTGCGTATTGGATCAGGCTCCGCACGCATCCAGCCTGAGAGTAGCAATTTTCCCTGTTTGAGCTGGTGCTGTGAGGGGAAAAAAAAGTAGGAAAGAGGGAAAATAAGTCAATTGTGCAATTTAGAGCCAAAGAGGTTTCTTGAAGTTGGGCGAAAGGGACCTGCTCAGTGTTTGAAGTACTGTGGGACTTGAGAATAGCTCTGGAGAGATCTTGAGGCTCTTTCCTCATTGTGTCTTGCTGTGGAAGAACAGTTTTGTGGCCATGCATAGCAGCACACATCCCTGTGCCCTTCTCTGCTCCCTTACCCCTTCCCTTCTGCATCCTGCCCCAGATCCTGCTCCTCCATCCCACTGCATCTGGCTGTCCATGGCACTTATCCTGCCAGCAGGAAGGCAGGATTGATAACCCGGGCAAGGCAGATGTTATGACTCTTCCCTGCATTGATCCCTGCAGACAGCAGCAGCAGCTCCTCTCACCCAGCCTTGGACCAGGCATGACCAAACACACTGACCACTGTGACCTCCAGGCCAAGGGTCTTAAGGCCATCTGCAGAGCATAAAAAGGGGGAAGTCTGGTGCATCTGCATGCTCACAGTTGGTTTTCCTGCCAAGCTGTGTGCTAGGGGAGGAGGTTGGGAATTGCGGGGTTTTTAAAGCAGCAAAAATCTTCCCATCATTTCAGCTCCTCTGCACAGAATATATTCAGGGTTTAACCTGCAGCCCCCTTTCCAGGCTCTGGGGTGGTGGGAAGAGCTGCTGAGCCCAAATAATGGCAGCATTTATAAGAGTGTAGAGACAAGAAGGAAGTCTAAAAGGATTAGGGAGAGACAAAGGGGGCTGATTATTTTATGGGTCACAATACAAGGCATTTGAGTGAGATCACAAAGGGATGTAATTACAAAAGAAGGCCATACTGGGGGGATCAAACCAGGATTAGAGTGGGAAATGTTTTTACACAGTTTTGTTCCACTCATTATGAAGTTAGCATTTTAAATTAAGGTTTAAATAAGGTGGCACCACAGTTGTCACCAAGGTATTTCCTGGGCAGTGCCACTGTTTGGATGCAGATGGGGAGTCTCGGCTCAAAACATCAAGGCAGACCTTAAACACGTGGCTTTTGCTGTTGGGTTTTCTTGTGCACGTACGGTATCTGCAGCAGGAAGGGGGATATTTTTGTGATGACATGTTTTAGCTGTGTGAAACACGTGCTGAGGTGAAGGTGTGCTTTTAAAGCAAGTGCACTGGTGTTGGTGTGCAGCTCTGGAGACCTGGTCCTGTTACTCCCAGCAGCTTCTGGCTGTCGCTTGCGTTTCATTGCAGTATAACCCCTGGTGTTGCATGCCAACTTCCCTTCATCCACAAATGAGTGTTCTTTTTTTCCACTTGTGGCTTTGATCGCATTTAATGCCCTTTCCTCTCAAATGCTGAGTAGAAAGGCTCAGCCCTGATGCCAGTGCTGTTTACCGTGTGTGTTTTGAATGCCTATGGTCCTTGGTAAGCCCAGGGCAGCACGTTTCAGAGGGGAAAAATACCCGTGAAGGAAAGAAAAAGAAATGAAGCCGAGCAAAAAGACTGCGAGAGGTTCCCAGGGGATGGATAAGGTGGGTGGGTGGGTTATTTCCCTCCCTCAGCTCCTTTGGCACCTCTAGGACATGCTGGCTCTTGTGGTGCTGCCTGTCACATCTGTCCTGTTGCAGTGTTTGGCTCTGTGTGTGCTGCAGAACAAATGTACAAATACAGGAGTCACCAGGGGGAGAGGGGAGAGATTTGCCTGGGAATTTCAGTAGATTTGCAGGATTAAGAGAGTTTGTCACTTCCCACCCACCGCATTCAGTGTCTGCGTGTAACAGCCAGGATTCATCCCGAGACTTGAGCGCGTTTCAAGACCATATTTCTTTTGGCTGCTCATTTCATAGCAGTGTAATAGTTATTTAAATATCATCTTGCACTTCTTAGCGAGGCTCCTAATGTGGATGCGCCAGCCTGAGCTCCGGCAGTGTTATCTCTCATATAGGGGGTTTGCACTCCAGGCAGTAATGTCACTTAGTCATTTATAGAAAAGCTCAGGGGAAATATATCAGAAGAATTTCATTAATGGGAGCACTGTTGAGTTATTTGTCTCAATTAACTCTTGGAGCACAGCTGAGGAAGTTCTGACATCTCTGCAGCCCACACCTGCAGCATGAGGCTGCTCCCAAGTTCGCTGCTCGCTCCTGTAACACAGGGTGATGCTCTGCTGGTACCCACACCAGCAGCTCTAGGGGCACAACACGGTGCCCAGCATCACCATCTTTTACGCTGCTGTCCCTCTGCCTGCTGCTTTGCTGTAGCCTCTTGAAGCATGGGGCCACCCTCCTCTGTTACTTTATTCAGGAGAGCAGCTCTCTGCTACCTTAATCTTCTGCTTGCAATCATCACCCCGGGACCTCTTTGGTGCTGTCACCCAGAGCAGCTCTTTATCTACTTAGGCTGGTCTCAGCTTAAGGATTTGTAATTATGCAGTTGTTTTTCCAGCTGGCTGATGATGGTGGCATGGTTATATATGGCTTTCACTCATTCTGCCCTACAAGGGTCCCACATGGCATGGCTGGTAACATCCATGCACCACTTGTGCCTCAGTTTCCTCCCTGTGAACCTGGGGTGGGTTCACTGTCAGTGCTATCATTTCTGCACCCTTGTGAGCACCCTGCGGGGGGGACAAGTTGCTGTGTCATGTTTACCAGGGACCCACATTAGCTCTGTGTGGTGTTTCATCTTCACCATTGCTTCCCTGCAAGCCTGCCAAGAGGTGAAGGTGTGTAGGGCTGGGAAAGGCTGGTGCCCAGGTGAGAGAGGGGCTGTTTTCTGCTGCCATTCATTGGCAAGGCTGTGAGTAGGAATTGATTTTCGAGGGCATTTGACCAGAGCAATCAATGCTTTTGATCTAGTGAGAACCAGTGAGTTAAAGGAAAGCATCACTGCGTTTACCTTGAAGCTGGTCGTAGCTGTAACCCGCAGTTACTGAACACAGCAAAAGATGTAAATACATGAAAGGGTACAGAAGCTGTAGAGAAAGACACCTGATTTTGTCAGGGCTGTGTCTTGTGCTGATGCCTGCCCACAGCAACGTGCCCACTACGAGATTGGGATTTGGGGACCCTTTGGGTGCAGTATGAGCAAGGACAGACCTCACAAATCCCCTCTCTTGGGCGAGTCCCCCAAAGCTGCTTTCCTGATGCTGGCAGGATGAGACCTGGGAGAGCCATTGGCCGGAGCTCTGTGACACTGAGGGATGCTGGATCCCAGCAGCCTGGACCACCTCTTCTGCTCCGGTTTCGGCTCTGTCCACCACCACAGCCCTGTTGCTGGGAAGGGAGTCAGCTCCCGCTTCTCCTAGGCACAGCATATGGTTTTCAGCGAGGTTCTTGCTTTAAACCCAATTTTACAGTTGGGTTGACTGAGGCAAAAGGAGGTCAAACGATTCTCCTGAGGTCACTCAATAAGTGGCTCAGATTAAATCTCAACCCAGGCCGCTGCCCGTTCCCAGCGCTGGCAGTGCTGACCGGGCCAGATGGCCTCTGAATGCCACGTCAAGATCCTCGCCTTTTTCTCTACCTCATTGTTCTCCATTGTGGGCTCCTGAATGCAGGACCTTGAAAGTGAGAGTCATTTGGTTTTGCCGAGTCCGACTTACTCCGTTGAATGACATGGATTTGCAGGAGAGGGTTTAAACGCGCTGCTTTGCTATGGGAGTGTGAATTTTGCAGGCGTTTGCCTCTTTGCTTTGGTTTTCTGTTGTTAAAACTCTCTCTGCTCTGACCAGCCCTGACCTCTCTCGTTCCTGACCAGCTAAAATCGGTCCCTTACCCTTCCGGCTGCCCCGCTGCTGTCTGACCGGCTGCAGGGCTGCCCTGGCTTTATACCTGTGCAGGTCTGTCCATCTCAGGCCTCCATCCCTGGGGTATTCCCCAGGTGATTTTGCCGCAGCTTCTGCACCACTCCGGTCTGTCTGTGCAGTTTGCATGTTTCCCCTTAGCTTCATCTTGGGATCGCACGAGGGGGTCAGTGCAGGGTGCTGCTGGGTGGACAATACTGTGTGTATGGTTCGGAGAGCCCACAGGCTCTTGTGTTAGCTCTGGAAACACAGATGGAGATGCTGCTGCTCTGGTGTGGTGTCCCATACATCACTCCTGACAGTAGGAGGATCCAGCTAAAGCAATGCATTGGGTTTCACAAGACGAGCTCCATCCCTACTCTTTAAACTAAGGGGCTGCCTGGAAAAGCACAGCTCCATAAGCAATTCTGGAAAGCAGGTGGGCAAATCCTCAGGTCTCACCAAGCAGAGACCATCTGCCCAGGGCACAGCAGTGCCTGGGTGGCTGTTCCCCCCCATGTACCCCTGCTTGTCTGGGGCAGGCGATGGACCTGGGGATGGTGGAGAGTTCTCCTGTTCCCCCACGTCCCTCTGCATCCAGCCTCCCACAGCAGGGCCCGCTCTCTGGCCACTCACATGCCTCAGTAAGTTGGCACCTCTTGAGCGTGCCTTGATTGATAGTGGTTTTTTGTCAGCCCTAAGAGGCCCCCATTATGTCCTTTTGATGCTGCGTTTTGCACTTACCACTGTCACTGAGCTCAATGACTCATTTTCACAGGTCATGGGAGAGGGACAATGGATCAGGCCACATTTGGAAGAAACAAATGAAATTTTGCTGCAACTGAGAGCACTAATTAAGAGCGAGGATCAATTTGGGTGTACAAAAGAGATAGTTTTAGGCTGCTGGTGTGTAAATGGTGTTGCAGTAGCAGAAAAGGCTCAGTGTGTGCATACTTCAGCTGCAGCATTGTACTCCACTGCATTTGATCGATCCCTCCGTGCTTATTCATCGAGGGAAAACCAAGTGTTTTCCTGCCTGCTGTGCCTGGGAAGGGCAGGATAGCGAACCTGCCACATCAAGTCATGTTTGATCCCTGGGAGATGTTTCTGGCCAGGAGCAGGAGCTTGGGTTTCTTCAATCGTGTTGCTCATCTTGGAGATGCAAACCGGCTGGTGGCTTTTGAGCGCAGTGCAGTGAGTTTCCTGCCCATGCCTGTGGGCAGGGTGATGCCCATCCTCACTTTGGGCCATAGCTCACCCCTCCAGGGATCACACTGCATTGCTGAGACTGCAGAGGAAGGTGCTGTCAGAAAGGAAGGGCGGTATTGAGCTTTCATCAGAGGATGTCATGGATGTGGTAGGAAGGACAAGAAAAACCAAGGGGGTGCAAGCTGGGTTCACGGCTTCACTGAGCATTGAAGAAGCGTGATTCAGATTTGCCCAACCCTTCACATACAACAAAGAGTCAGAGCTAATGTGTATTTGGGGTGAGCTGGTTGCAAACGTCCAGGCTGTGCCAGTTAAAAACAGCTTGCTGGTCGTTTTGGTAAAAATCATGCCTGGTCTTGGTTGGATTTGCCTTGGGCAGATGTGTAGGAGCATCAGCTGGAGCATCCTCTTATCCGTAAGATTCTCCAGGGCCTTTTGGCTTCCCGTAAAGCAAAGACTAAATGGATTTGAATCCAAACACATTTATGATACTGAGCAAACCTCCAAAGCAGTGACATCCATCCTTGGTCTGGGTGTTTGCTCTCATCCTGAGCTCTCTGTGGTGACGTTGTCCTGAGTGGCCAAGCAATGCAGCCAGCATCCCTTTGGTCCCCAGCCTGGCGGCTCCATCCGAGGCAAGGGTGCTTGCTGAGGCACTTTGTTTGCTGGGAGCAGCATCCGTGTCCAGCTCGCCATGGTTTCCCACGGCACTGTGTAAAGGGGTGGGAGGGAAAATCCCGACTGGGGCTTTCATTATGATCCTAATGCTTGGGAGGAGAGGAGAGGCAGGGCCCCAAGGGGGTCAGCTTGAGCTCTCTCTCAAAAAGAAGGGAGGGGAGAGAGAATAAAAGTCTCTGCGTGCTGGAGTGGCCATTTGAAAAATGGCAGTGTAAATATATTCATTTGTTTTACGGTAGCCAAAGAGAAAACAGCTTCCTTGTCCCTTGGGGCACCCATGGGTGCTGTAGAGCTTCGTGAGGGCTCAGGCGCTGCAGGCACTCAGCACCTCTAAATGGCAGGGACTGGTCAACACCCTACATAAGAGCCTGGGCTCTACTGCAAGGATCCAACCTTGACTGTTTTGGCTGAAGCAGCGTGGTGGTTGATGCCTTGGGAAGGCTGGCTCTGTCGCTGCTGTCCCCTGCAGCATGGGTAACTCTCCTGATGCCCTTATATCTCCAGGACTTGGGGACAGAGGTATTGGTGCTGCCCAGCCCCTTGGGTTTGGGGGCCCGGTCACCCACAGACTGTGTGCACTGAGGTGGCACAGGGGGCCCTGACCCTGCTTGAAGCTGTCAGAGCTGTTACCAGCACCACCAGCAGCTCCTTCCCATCGCATTGGGTCTGGGGAGGCCCGTTCCCTCCAGGCACACTGCTCAGCACTCATTGCTCTGTGGCTGACCGGGGTTGAGGGAGCTGCGTGGACCTTGCATTGCTGTGGGCTGTTGATTTCCATAAGTCTTGTGGGTCTGGCTTTTCTGAGACCTTTGAGCTTGTCCCCAACCATCTGGAAACCAGCCAGAGGGCTCCTAAGGTCTTTTAGGGGAAGGCAGAGCTTCCTGCATCATATATTCAGATGCAAAAGCCGCCTGGACAATGAATTTTAAAGGCCAGTGTGGGTCTAGGTGCACAGGAGGTGTTTGTGGTTCTGGGCTGGGGAACACGTACAAGCCTTTCTGGTTTCATGCGTAGTTTGCATACGTTTGAAGCACCTCTGTGATTCCTACTGCTGTATCCCATGGGGGAAACGGGATTTGTTCTCGTACAGCTCTGTGCCCAAGGAGAGCCTGCTTAATTTTCCTTTTGCTAACTAGGTTCCCCCAAGAATGAGAGATTACCTGCTCGTCCAAAAGCATTTCCAGTGTGCAGAGAAGTCTGGATGACTCACAACTTTTAATTAGCTCTCCTGACTGAGGCAAGGATCCCTTCCTCCCTCCCTCCCTCCCTCCCTCCCCTTCCAGAGAGGTGGTGATTAGAATTACAATGAAGATAATCCAAACTGTATGTGTAGGGGGTTCTGTAAGCGGAGAACAAAGCAGGACATCCATCTGGTGAGTGCGAGCCCATAATACCTTTCTGCTCATTTCTCCAGTGCAACAGGAGCTGCCTGGGACGGAAGCAGGCTCATTATTTTGGAAAGGCTCGCTGACACGCAGAGCAGGGCTGGTTTGTAGCGCTGAAACTGCTGCTCAGGAAGGAGCATTGCTTTTATTTTCAAGTCTACCTTTGTATTTGTCCTTGTTAAGATCTGCCGCGATGAGGGATACCAACCTCTTCTGAGCCTGCCGTTAATTAGTGGATGAATGGGAGATGCCCTTAGTTTTAGCAAGGCTAATCCAAGCTGGAAGGGAGTTTTAAAAGGCACTACCCAGCAGCCAAGCAAAGCCTGTCCTGTGATAAACATCCCAGCAGCAGTGGGGAAGTGCATTAGCTGGAGACAGCCTCCTTTCCGAGTGATGCTGTTTCCCCTCGCTTAAAATCCCCTCTGTATTTGACAGAGCTTCTGCCTCCCAGCTTTGGCCTCCCGTATGTCCTGTCTTTGCAGCAGGAGGCTCTCCTTGTGCCATGGGCTCCGCTTCCCCATGCGGTGCCCTGCGGCAGGCAGGGAAGAGGCAGAGTTTGCAGCAGAGAGATGCAATGCTGGGCCCTCAGCCACGGCGCCGCTGCGCTTTATGGTCAGCTGGGTTTTTCCAGGCTGCTCCAGCATGACCAGAGGATGGGCGCATTGTGAGAAGGGAACAACAAGAAGCCGTTGTGGAGGAGCAGCCGGCACTCCGTGCTGCCATGCCGGCAGTGCAATGCATGCCTTGACTCCTGCCATGGCAACAAGTTCATCCTCAGGCCAGTACAGCGGTTGGCTGTAACGTGGCAGGGCGGCCAGGAGCCGGTCCAGCCTGCGACGTTCCCAGAAGGAGCCAGGGAGGCAGGAGAGATGTGGTCTTGTGTCTGCCTGATGCTGTGCCAGTGGCAAAATTAGGCTGCTGGTTTCCTATCCCAAGAGGACAGTGGCTAATGGCAATCCAGGATGTTTTGTTGGCTTCAAGCTCAAGAGATGAGCTCTTAGGCAGAAGCTCTTCCCTGTGAGGGTGCTGAGGCGCTGGCACAGGGTGCCCAGAGAAGCTGTGGCTGCCCCATCCCTGGCAGTGCTCAAGGCCAGGTTGGACACAGGGGCTTGGAGCAAGCTGCTCTATGGAAGGTGTCCCTGCCCGTGGCAGGGGTTGGAGCTGGAGGAGCTTTAAGGTCGCTTCCAACACAAACCATTTTGTGCTGACAGGAGCTGCTGTTGATCCTTCTGTAGTCATGACCACTGGTGTGCAGAGTTGCAGTAGCTCTTGTCCTCCAAAGAGCTTGGGAAGGAAGATAGAGCCCAGATCCAAGGAAATGTCGGTCAAACACAAGGAATGCGTGCTTCAAGCACTAAAACCATCCCCCTTGGGTATCAGAGCGAGGCGCAGCCTCTGCTGGGAAGGAAATGTCTCTTCAAGCCGGGATCCCAGGTGCTGAACTTGCCACTGCACCCCATGAGCCCAGTGTGCCGGTGGAGTGCATCTGGTGCAGCTCAAAGGGGAAGCGCCGTGAGCTGTTGAATGGCAGAGATTTGAGGCATCACTCCAAGGCTTCATGTTTGGATTTTGTGATGCATGCTGTGAAATTCAGAGGTAGAGTGTTCCTAGGGAGCTGCTTTGCTTCCTATAGGAAAAGGGGAGGGGGGAGCGGAAAATAAATGATGTGCTGTTTTGACAGCTTCCAGCATTAAAAACCTGATTTCAGCTGCTTTTCCCCTCCCCAAAATCGCTTGTTTGGAATTCTTGATACGAAAAGATAACAAATTATTAGTTCCATTAGGTCATCTATTGACTTTTAGCCGTTATGTTAAGCTTAAGTCTTGTTTCTAGCATTTGTGATTCGTGGAGTTAAAAAAAGAAGCTGGGAAGCGCCCTGCTTTTAACATAATGAGAGCTCGGGTTGACAGAACTGTGGCATACTGGAAGTTGGGGCCTCACAGCATTGCCAGACATCACAAGGTCCTTGATGACATGATGAGAGCTGGGAAAGCTCAATAAACTGATGAGCTTCTTCCATTCTGGCCCCTTGTCATGTAAATAGGCTCCAATGCGCGTGTGGCATCCCTTGGGTAAGGGAGTGTAATAACATTAAAAACAAGGCAGCAGAAACCCCAAGGTGTGTGTATGTGCGTGTGTTTGCAGTCTTTAAACAGGCAGGAAATACACTCGGAGGACTTCGGGTCGGGTGAGGGGGCTCCTTGTTACTGCTCTGCTTCTAATGCAAGAAGGTAACTGCCGTGGCTTTAGAGGAAGTACTTTAATGCTACATAAATATAATTGCTTCGATGAAATGCCTTCAGCCTCCTGAGGGAAGTTGTAGTCTGCTAAGCCTTTAGATATGAATGGATGACTCTGTAATTGCTATTGTTTCCGAGACACGTTAGGAAGGCCTAATGCTGATCACTTCTGGCATGTTATGGGAGCAGAGGCATGGCAGTCCCGTGCAGCGTGCAGGGGAGAGGGTATCAGTGTGCATTTTGCAGGGTGAAAAACTGACAAATGCTTCAGGACTGGAAGGGTTTTTCCTAATTAGATTATGGGCTTGTGAATTTTATTTGGTTTTATTTCTTTTTTTTTCCCCCTTTTCCTGCTGGTATTCCGAGTGAAGGGATCTAATTCTTTGCAATTTAGGCTTTGGATAATGAGTTTGAAGGCAACATCTCAGAGGAGTGCGGAATTGATGGGTTAGTACATCAGCTCTGGTTAATGCAGTCTCCTGTCTCTGATAGGGTCCGAACCAGCTGGTTTGGAGAAAAGGGCAACACTTGGGTATTGAGAGTAAGTATCATTTATTAACACTGTTTGGTAAAACATGGGATATTCTGGTACGTGGGATGTGCTTCCGTCCCTGGGCTGGGAGCAGCTATGCTTAAAAATCAGAACCTGGGCTTAGGGATCATTCCTGGGAGAGATCTTGGGTTGTCTCCTGGTTTTGGTGGCTGTAATAATCCCGTCTTCCAGCTTTTCTTCAAGGCATATAGCCCAGGAAGGCCAGCAGACTGCTAGAGCTGTACTGGGGACAGAAGAGATGGGGTTAGGTCCTTTATCGCTGCCCTGTCCTTGCACAGGGACTGATGCAAACGTAGTCCTCATCTCTGCTGCATCCTATTACAACATGAAAAGTAATAACTCACTGATGCTTTCCCTTGAATGTTTGGCCTCAAGTGGTAAATCTTGGGTTTACTTGGAATTTATTTTCATCCTGGAGATTTTTACTGCCTTCACGAACTTCTCTTAGAAACCCAGGATTTTACGGCTCTAAACTCTTTGGTTTTAAAGACTGGGTTGTTTGGGTTTTTTTATCCCGTGGGCTTTTTTTAAGGAAGATGAGAGGAGTCATGTCATCCTTGACATACAATAGCTGGTCCCAGCTTAATAACGCACTGTTTTTCACACTGAACCCAATCCTGGCCCACTGTAATTTCCTTTCCATCCTGGCCCGCTGTTAATGAGGATGAACGCTTACGTGACAACGCCACATATGGCCAGTGCCAGCGTTCATAATGAGTTGCCCCAAAACCCATGAGGAAGGAGGGGTAGGGAGTCAATGAGAATCCTGACATACATTGACTTCTTGTGTCCTGGCAGTGCTTGGCTGAAAGCCAATGACAATAAGAGCCCAGTGTGCCAGAATTCACAAGCACATAACACTTTTCCACCGCAGCATCCTTCCAAGACTCCCTCCCCGCAGCCATCCTTCCTTCCTGCCACTCATTCCCCTGTGTCCAAGGAGGCTGTTGAGGCGGTGGAGGAAACATCTCAGTGTTGTGACGGGGTGCAGTGAAAACATGAGTGACAGAGTGACATTTTGACAGCTCGACTTCAGGTTCCTCCTGCAAATGTAAATACATTCATTTGAATCCAATTTACACGACCAGGAGTTTTTAATGGGAAATGAACGGAGGATTGCTTCAAGGTGACTTTTGGGAATTGCATTTTTTAATCTGGGATATTTGTGGATTTTTTCAGGGTTCAGCTGTGAATCTCCATGATATTGTGGAGGTCAAAGTGGTCTTTGTCCCGCTTAGCTCCAGTCAGGTGTTTTTCCATCAAATTGCTTTGTTTTCTCCCAGTTTAATGCTAATCCCCATCTGAGTTGAGAGACCGCCAGCAATGTAGTTCATTAAATGTACCTATTGAGCAGCTGATAAAATTGAGCCGCAGTCCCATCCTCCTCAAATCACGGACTCTTAAACAGCCAATAGTCTCTTCTATCTTTTTCCTAAGGGGTCTAATCTGTTGCTCTTTCTCACTTGGAAACCTGCTGTATTTTCACTAGAGAGAAGTTGACGTGTGTCTTGTCAGGTGGGAACAGGAATGGCTGAACTGTGCTTCGAAGCATGGCTTACTCAGGCGACCTTGGCACCTTGAGGAGTTCTTATTCCTCCTTAGTGCTCCCTGTAGTGATTCCTCCCCGAGGTATGGGTCAATAGGGGTGGAAGATGTGAGCTCTGGCTCACATTCCCGTCATAGGAACAATACAGCTGTGCCTCAGTAGAAGGTTCCCTGCACAATAGCATGGAGATTCACCTTGGAGATGGAGAAGGAGCTCGTGGCTGTGTTAAATCCAACTTGTTCTTGTGAGGTTGAAAAGAGACTGGAACTTTCCACTACTTTACACATCATTTATCGTTCGGGTCCTATAGGTTGTGTGGAAGTCACTTTGAAGCTGCTGGTCCTCAAACGAGGGTATTTACAGCACTTTGAAAACAGATGTGGTGTTCTGTTCTGCTGTTTGTTTTCTTCTCCTTTTTTCCTTCGGAAACCTCTCAGTGCTCCTCAGTTCAGAAGTTTTACAGCCCGTGGGAGGAAAGGCTCAAGCAATACAATGACAGTGCTCTGTGATGCAGCCAGTTTAGCTCATTCACCACCCAGCCTCTCCCTAGCTAGTGGGAATTTATGCATGTCTGGTAGTGTATGGGGTTGCTGACTGCACAGTGCTCCATTCCTTGGTCTAAAAGTGATGAGTTGTCTTGGCTAAGAGCTAGAAAATCATTGAGTTTAACCCTGGATACAGAGGTCACACAGACCTTGTAGGTGCTTTGACTTGGGCATCTGGCTGCCTTGAAATGTGGAGGTGAGAGATGGGCTCCCAGCAGAGCCCTGGTTTCACACCTGGAGTTTTGTCCCTCCATCCCTTCAGGGCCTTCAGCAGCGTGCATCACTGCAGGGGCATGGAAGATGTCACCCAGGATTTCTAAGAACATATAGCAGATTGCTTACTCCTTACACTGAGACCTGTGAACACCCTTGATGGATGCTAATTAAGCATCTGCTTCCTTCTCAGCTTTAAGTGAAAGGGTGGCAAGGTAAAGCGACAGTCAGACCTCATTTATCTTAATGAGGAGGGTCAGGAGTTTAATGGAGTGTTGTGTAGTGAGGGTGTTGCACCATACCTTGTGTATGTTTGGGAGACATCTCAACATTTTAGGTCCACAGGGCTTTTTAGCTTGTGTGGTGTGGGATTTAATGCTGATTCCTCTGAAGTCTTTTCTAGGGAGGGAGGTTTTGGAAGGAATCGGATTTTCTAGTATGTTGCTGTGAGTTGGTAATGAGTTGTGGAATGATCTGGTGGATTTTGGAGCCAACTTTTCCCTGGCTGGTGTGGTGCAAGGGGCTGTGCTCAGCACATACATCTCCAAGATGGGTGCTGTGCTAAGTGACGGTCACTTTGAAGCTCTTTCCTGGAGCAGTTCAGACATTTTGCCAACAGACTTAGCAGATACCAGCAAAAAAATGGGACTGTTTTTACATTCCAGACTCTCACCTTGTACTTACAACTTCTGAGGTTTGTTTGACATGATGCTGACATATTTACAGTGTAGCCTTACTGTGTATAGATGGAGTAATCAGACAGTCACTCAGGGCTGCATCAACTAGGCAGGAGTAAAGCTCTTTTTACTAGTTCTTGCGCAGCACCGTGCTGTGTGCATAACCTCATTTCTCAAGCCTGTTTCCTGAGTATTGAGCTTAGACCCAAGCAACACCTACTCCTTAATGGGACAGACCTCCAGCTGGCCTGCATCAGCCCAGCTCCAGTGCACAACAGTCCTCTGTCGACAAAGGACGATGCCAAGATTAGCAAAGGAATTTTTGCAGGGCCAGTGAAGCAGGTGAACACTGTCAACGTCATTGTTCATAGGGGACATGAAGGAACACTAGGGGTAGGATGACGCTGAGACAGTCCGGAGCTCTGCTGCAGAGCTGATGGGGAGCATGAAAGCTTCAGTCTCCGCCTTGTCCAGAGAAGAATTCGGACCTGCTCTGCGGGAGTCGTTTGTGCTCGTTCAAAGGCAGCATCAAAAGGTCCCATTCTAAGTCAATGCTTTTTAACATAGAAATGATGGTACGATTATTAATTATTGCACTTAAATAACTTCTGCAATTAAAGACTTTGTGACTGTCAAGAGCTGGTGAAATCTCTCTGGTGCTGTAAGTGAAGAGCAGGGATTTTGCCTTCTGTTGAGGCTGGATGGTGCTGCAAGCAGGCAAGAGCTACCTGCTCTGCAGAGGGGCACTTCTCTGCTGGGGTATACTCCATTTGGCCCAGGATAATTTCATGTCATGCTTGATGGCTTGTCAGTGCTCTCTGCCTTGCTCCAGGTAGGCAGGATCATGCCTTTGGAAGAGGGAAGTAGTGGTGTGGTTATTTCATGCTGTGGGAGTGTGGAGCACCTTGTCTCATTGAGACAAATGTCTCTGAGGTCTCCTGAAGATAAACCTCTATTGACTTCTTGATCTCCGAGGTGTTCAGCAGCTCTAATGGTGATAGGTTTTCTCCACCAAGCTCAATGCCGGAGAGCTGGAGTAAGGACCATTCCCTGCGGAGGCGCCCCTCCACTGTAGGAGATGTTGGCTTGAGGCAGAGGTGCCTTGGCCTGAGCTCTTCCCAAGCTGAAGAATTTTGCAGGCAGCTTGTAGCTGGTTTTGCAGAGCATGGCCTGTGGGCAGCTCAAAAGCCTGGCACTTATTTTCTGTCCAGCCAGGTTTTGTCACCTACCACTACCCATGGGGAGAGAATTGTTCCTTGTCTTCCAGAGTGCGAGACCCCATTGTTCCAGCACCTGAGGCGTGCAAAATCCCCCTTTCCATCCTGGAGGAAGGGTCCAGGGGTAACCATGGCTAATTAGTGATGCTGAGCAAAATACAGGCCAGCGAGCTCATGCATGTTACTGTGCAGGGAGAGAAAGCGGACTGTCCAAAGAGGCTGCAGCTCCCACCCTGGAGCTCAGCACTGCAGCAACCTCTGTTCCATGGGGCTGCGGTGTTCGTCCCCAGCGAGAGCCTGTGTTCAGCAGGGCCCTGCAAGAGGTGGTGCTGGAGGCTTGAATCAGACCTGGGACAATCAGGCTCTGCGGCTTGGTTTGCATGCGGCGGGGTGGGGGGGGGCACGTCCCTGCTGCACTAATGAGACTGGGCACATGGGATGTTTTATGACTCCTTCCCAAGCTATTTCCTCCAAGTTTTTAGTGTTGAATCGGATTCCTCCCCCACCCCCCTGGTGTTGTTGGGAAAGCCATCTGCAGACAGAGGAGCGATGCAGAGATAACGCTCGTGAGGGTGGGTCTGTCTTGACTTTATGGCTTTACATCTTTCCTTTAGGGTTTCTCTGACTCTTTGCCAGGCACAGATGTATCTCTGGTCGTTTCCCGTGGCCTTGCACTAAGATCTGCCCAGCGGGGCGTGCTGCGGGCCCTGCTCATCCCGCAGCCTTGAGAAGGCTTTGTTGCGAGAGGTGTTTTGGAGCAGGTGTCCCAGATGAGCATTTCCCACTGGAGAGATTCTCAAGAGAAACATGCTTCAGTTTTATAATGTAGATGAGCTTCTCTTCCCCCCCCCCCCCTTTTTTTCCCTTCCTTTCCCCTCCAGTTTCCAGCCCCTGCAGTAGGTGCTGAATTCGAAGGCTTGAGGGAACCAACTGCACAAAAGCCTATTGCAAACCGATCACGTCGTGCAAGGTGAGGATTTGCAATTCTAAGCGGAGGGAGAGGGGAGTCGTCATGATAATTGCATCTAATACCTAGAGCACCTCCAAATACAGATGTATGTGTCTGTAAAGCCTCTCCCAGCACACGAGCCCGCTGTCTGGCTGAGGTTGCCAGACCACCCTGTCCTGCACAAACAAATGAGTTAGAAAGTCCGAAATTCCATCCCTGCCTTTCGGGGCTTGTCTGGGGAATTCCTGAGTAATGGAGGTTGAATTGGGTCACAAGGGCAGCGGGGAATAAATCTTCAAAGGTTAGCTCTGGCATGAAGTCTCCTTTTTTAGGCATGTCAGGGATTCTTTTGTTTTGCTTTGTTTTCCAAAGTCCCCCCCCATCCAGGGAACAAAACCTCGCTGGGGCCAGGCCTGGCCAGGCACAGCCCCACAGCATCGGCCGGGGGGCCAGGGAGGGGGCCAGGGGGAGAAATGACATCTTAAAGAATGGTGCTGCTTCTTCTAGACACTCGGTAGATCAGTGTGCATTCAATTAACCCCACAAACCCTGCAAGGTCCAGGGAAAGAGGCTTTC
This sequence comes from Ara ararauna, assembly GCA_028858755.1. Classification (NCBI taxonomy): domain Eukaryota; kingdom Metazoa; phylum Chordata; class Aves; order Psittaciformes; family Psittacidae; genus Ara; species Ara ararauna. The sequence continues at coordinate 41,054,848 of CM054383.1, read as the reverse complement.
AGGCATTATGGATTGAAAGTATTAAGGGGAGGTAGGGGGGGAGCTCTTGCTGAGTCCGGGTGGAATAAAACCCGTTAGTGGGGGGGGTGGGAAAAGGAGATGGGTTTTTCCTGGAAGTTAAACGCCAGTGCAGTCTCGTGAACTGGTCTGGGTTTTGATGGGACACAGGAATGGCTCTAAGCTGCCAGAGGGGAGACTGAGATGAGCTCTGAGGCAGAAGCTCTTCCCTATGAGGGTGCTGAGGCGCTGGCACAGAGTGCCCAGAGAAGCTGTGGCTGCCCCATCCCTGGCGGTGGTCAAGGCCAGGTTGGACACAGGGGCTTGGAGCAAGCTGCTCTATGGAAGGTGTCCCTGCCCGTGGCAGGGGTTGGAGCCGGATGAGCTTTAAGGTCCCTTCCAACCCAAACCAGTCTGGGATTCTGTGATTCCTTTTAAGTAAGTTAGGAAATCATTGCACAGCTCAGGCTGGGTGTCTTGGTGGGGTGTTTGGTCCAAGTGTGTGGGTCTGCTGGCCCGGGAGCAAAGGGATCCTGTGTGGCTTGGGTGGAAAAAACGTTTTACAGGAATATTTCCTTCCCTCTCAAATTTCTGCTCAACCCTGAATTGTGTCCTAAGGCCTCTAATAGCCTGTGGGACATCCCTGACCTTCACGAGTGCCTGTCTGATGGTCCCCTGGCTGTTAAGACATTGAAATGCTTCTGCGGAGGACCAAAGCGCCTTGATCTTCCCAGCTGTATGTGTGACATCTTGCAGGGACACTACAGGACACTGCCATGTTTTGAAAAGACAAGGTTCTTTCCTATTACTATTTGGAGGACAGTCGTATTCTGAAACCCTTCTGTGCTCGCAGCTCCCCCCCTCCATCCACCCCAAACCCCACAGTGGGAGTCAGGCCTAAGTAGCCCTTCCAGGATGGGGGCAATATCATGATCCAAAGAGGTGGAAGCAGCCAAATTTCTCTCACTGCGTATGGCTAATATTCACCTGGAGAACTCCAGCCCATTTGTAGATATTAAACTAGACACAGTAATAAGTTCAGTCTGTATTTCAATTTACTTTGCTGCAAATAGATTTAATTTACCAACTGCGGAGTTTTAGATGGAACTGCCTGTATTGGTGCCATTTTCTGCTATGTTCTGAATATATTATATGTAAAGTTGTGAATTAATAGGCCTGTTTCTGATTTGTTGCACATATGACATGGACGTGCAACTGAATTAACAGTGAAGCCTTAGCGTTGCAGAGTTTAATTATATTTGCAGATGAATTAGCATCTGATTCCTCTGTCCCTTCCTTATTGTGAAGTGCACGGGGAATGTTTCTTTCCCTAAAGACACTGGTATTTTGTATTGTTGTGGGAGATGATGTGAGAGATCTGCTGCGTTTCCAGCTTATCTTGGAGCCGCTGTTTGAATTCACAGTGCGACCTCTCTGCGTACAGCCAGGTCTACAGTTACTGAGTGGCATTTCTGGTGATGCTGTTGCTTTCTGGACATGGTGTTGCTGAGAGTCCCATAGTGCTACCTGTGTCCCTGGACCTTGCAGCCCAGGTCGGTTCCTGGTAGGCTGCTGTGGCCATGGAGAGCTAACGGGGCTTCACATGGGCTGCAAATGCAGGCTCACAACAACGTGTTGGAGGTGGCTGAAGCACAGGAATGGCCTCAGCCTCAGGGAGGAAGGAAAAGAAGTAGCTGGGGGTTGAGTGGTTTGAGCTGTCAGTCCTTCAGGTGGGAGAGACCCACAGCCCACAGCAGAATGATGGTGATGGTGCAAGGTGACATTTTTCCTGTGAGGGTTGCTCTTGGGAAGCATCTCTAATCGGGACAGCGCATAGCTAAAGACCCTTTAGAACCAGGCTGAGCCTGTTACTTGGCTGTTCTTGGGTGGGATGTTTCCTGAGTTGGGGCAGGATCAGGCAGTGCCAGCTATGTTAATTCACCCTTGTGAGCTAACTCCCAATTGCTGGAGGCACTGTCATGTTAGTGGATCAGGGACATGGACCCCTGGAGCTGCTCTCCTTACAGTTGGTAAAGTAAAATGCAGTCTGATCCATGTTTGCAGAGGAACTCCGTAGCATCAAGACTTTGTTAACACGGTCTGTTACTGACAAAATAAAACCAGCAGCTCTTTCCTCTGCTGTCCGTTATGGGCTCCAGTCCAACCTCCTTGGAGGAACATGCACAGCTTGGCTTTCCGGAGGGCTGGAGTACCCTTCTCCTTGGGGTCTCCAGAAGCATTAGGTTTTCAAAGATCCAGGCCGCAAGGGCAACACTTGGTGGCATCACTCTTGGCTCTAGACTGTGGTGGTGCTTTACTGCTCTGCTAGATTGAGGACTCTGAACACCATCCTTGGAAGCTGCCTCCATCCTTGACGTGTTAGCATCTATAGACCATTTTCTGAGCAGCAGGGATTATGTCTTGCTTTGTTAGTGCTTTTAAAAATGGCTATGACAAACCCAATGCTTGCTTCCTCCCTGTGTTGTGCTCAGTAGCCTTTTACACAGCGCTGAGCCATTCCCTTAACTCAAAAGTAGCTTCGCAGCCTGTTGCAGTGCAGATCACATCCTAGGAATAAATACTTCCTCTTTCCCAAGCGAGTATAGGAAGAGTCAGCAAATACAAAGCATCTTTTTCCTATTGTCACAAAACTGTGGCATTCCCGGGATTGATTCACGTTTGCTTGAGGCTGTGCTTTAACAGGAGCGCATTTGGGATATAAAGTGAGAAAGGTTCTCCACAGCTTTTAATTGGGGTTGGTGCTTTTGATGAGGCTGCAGTAATTTCAGGTGGCCTCCGAGCTGGTGGGAGGCAAGGCAGGCTGCTGAAATCTCAGCTCTTTCCATGGGCAGCTTTGCTGTTGGCTCAAAGGGGCTTTGAGAAGGAGAATTAAACACAGCACCCGGGCTGTGTGTATGAACTGGAGTTTAAATCTGTGTCTGTCACTGCCTAAAACCAGAGATCAGGGCCATGAGGAGAGTTTGCAAGGGGAAACGGAGCTCTTCCCCCCAGAGCTGCTTTCCTCAGCCGTGCCTGCTTGCCAGTAGCTTCCTGTCTGTTGTTAGTTTTTCTTTTCAAATACAATTTAGTTTCTGCAGGCCAGTGGCTTTTAATGATTTCCTTTGAGTCCATGCATCCTCTGGAGCAGCCCTCTTCTCCCTTGACATTTGATGTGGGAATGCGTACATCAGTATTGTTACTTAAACAATACCCTTCAGGCACCGATGCTGGGCCCTCAGATAAATCACAGATTAAAATGCAGCAGAATTGCTTGATAAAAAGTCAGCAGTGTTCTGGCATGCGGGGAACAAACTGCACAGAGCCCAGGTAATGGGAAATGGTGTGTGTTATCTGAAGACCCCTGTAATTAATGAACAAGAAACCTGTTTACTCTGAAAATAAATGGCAGAGCTGCTATAATGCCTTTCTGCTTTGAATGCTGAATGAATATCTCCGGAGGAATAAAAGCCCCAGCAGCTCAAAGTCACATCTCAAGCAGAAAGGAGGGTTGGAGACGGCGCTGAGAATCAGAGCTGGTTTGCTTTTATGAAGAATATGAAACCAGCCTTCCTCCTAATAAACACCTCATTTGTTTTCTCCTGGCTCCTAAGCCATCTAGTTTGCAAATGGTGGTGCGGATGGAACAATTAGCGGATTCGATTCAGTGCACATGCCATTGCCAAGCAGGAAACAAGCACGTCGGGCATGAATAGCATCAATCTTATTTTCAGGCATGTGCAAGTCTCTGGCAGGTCAGAGAGCTTTGCAAACAGGCTGTGCTTGTGTTTTCCCCCCTCGCTTTCCAGCCTGCTCATGCTACTGCTTTCCCTCTTACAGCTGCTGGAGTGTGCTGATGGTTTGGTACAGTTTCCCCTGCTCTGTATTTCATCCCAGTTATTTTCCACGTGTGGAAAAAGCAGGAGCGCGCTGGGAAGGGCTGAGCTGTCCCTTTAACGGTGCAGAGCATGGGGCTGGTTTTAGTTAGAGCTCTTTTAGCGAGTTGTCTCAGCACATCAGGGCCCCACTTTCATCATGCCTGGCTTTTTTTTCTTTCCCCCTCTTTGAGTCCTAGAAGTCAGAGGCCACAGGGGGGGTGACAGAAAGCAGTGACCTCTGCATAAGTGGGGGGGACCAGATGGCCACTCCTCTTCCTCTGAGCCTTTCTCCCCTGGCCCCAGGGCACAGATCTGTGACCTTTGCTTTAACTGAATGCCCAGACTGTGTGACTGGGGCTTTGACATGCTCTTTAATAGGCATACATTATCCCTCCATTGCTAAAAGCCCAGAAAACTGGGCTCATTTAGATGGAATTTAAGTAAAACTGTTTGGATTGGTCTTGCTATCCCCTAGCTGCCTCCTGCTAAATTGTTGATCTTAGTGCTAATGAAGGGAAATGCACTCATGGGCTGGCTGGGAAGCATTTTCTTTTCAAAGCTTTGCAAAACCCAGTGTTTTTGGAGGGGTGAGGTGTGCCTGGATGCTGTGAGCCCTCTCAGGTGCCCACCCGCAGCACAAGCGATGCTCTGGTACACAGACCACATCAAGCCCTTGCCCTCTGCCGCTGGGCTGGGCTCACTTTTGCTCTAAGGTCTGTCTCTCCCAGTTAAAGGAAACCTGCGGGGTTAAACAGTGGCAGAACTCGTAGCCTCTCACAGCGTTTGCAGGCACAAGGGGGAGATGTAATCACTAATACTTCAGTAATTCTCAGCTCCAACCATAGGTGTTGGTCTGATTTCCAAGCGTGAGCCAAGCAAGAGCGCTGCAGTGTGGTAGCACCTCGTGGTACCGAGCACAGCATCAGTGAGAATGGCAGAAATCCCTCTGAGGAGGAGGGTTAGCACTAGATCAGCTGAAAATGGATAAAAGCTGAGAAAATACTTAATTCTCTGTGAATCAGAAGTCACTGTGTTTTTCTCCAGTACCCCAGTAACTGAGAAGTTCATCTGATATTTCTCCCTGGTCCCGTCGCTGTTATTAGAGGAGGCCAGGCTCTCATTGAAGCAATTTGTGTAATGGTAGCTGCGCTCTTCAGGAATTTCCTTGGGAGAGGCTGGAAATGCGCTCTTTTCCAGCAGAATGGAAATGTGGAGGTGAGTTTTTCAGCTAATGACTGGCAAACATCTCTGCTGATCAGACACGGATGGCCTCCAACCTCTGCCAGGCAAGCGGATGCTGAGGAGGGGCTTTATTAATGCCTACCATTTCCGAAGGGTTAAGCACATGAAAGTTATTCCAGGAATTTCCTTTCGAGGGCAGGCCTAGGGGGGTAGGTATAAGCAAAGGCCAATTCAGCCCTGCTGAAAGTGATGGATGCCAATTCTCTTTGAAGTTCCTGGGAGCTGCACTTCCTCGCTCCATGGCTGAATTGAATCCAGAGATATTCAGCTGTGAATCCGTAGCCACAAAACACAGTTTTGTGCTGTGGTTCACCAGCTACTGAAGGTGGGAAGAGGAGAGCAAAATAACTGCCGGGAATGCTGGTGCGGATGATACTGGAGGTTTTGACTGCTTGTAGCTCGTGTTCCTGTTTTCAATTAAATTAGAAAGTATTTGTGGATGAAGTGACCCATTAGTTGGGTAATAACACTACCTTATCACGCCTGCTTATCAGTATTAGTTATGCACTATAAAACCCGTGCCAAAGCCCTTGGGGGAATCAATTAAATTGAAGTGGGCAGCTTTGGGGATGGAGCTGTCGGGAGATGCGTGGCACGTTCGTACACCAAACTGTTGCAGGGTTGGGGCAGGCTGTATGCCTGCGCTTGAGCACCAGCCCTGCCTGTGAGCTGTCAGCATCACGCATCTTTGTTGCCTCTACAGATTCCTCACTGAGCAGAAGAAACAGGCCATAAATTTGCTGATTATGTGCATTTAGGCAGACAAGCTCCCTTAATGGCCTTTACGATGGTTGCAGCCGCCAGTGATGGAGTTTTTGCATCCCCAGCTTCTGATAGTAGATGGTTGCTTGTTCAGGCTGTACATCCCACTAAATAAATTTGAGCTTGCGATAACTGATTGCTGACAGTAAACTGCAGAGGAAGAGATTAAAAACAATTTCCCTGTCTGCTTGGGAAGGCTTTGTTTAAGTTTTGTGGAGGGTTTTTCAAGAGGAGGTAGGAAATAGTCTTGTGTGTCTTTGCCAGCGTCTGAGCTAAGAAGCAGGTAAGGGGAACGTGATTTAAGGCAGGAAATAGCTCTCATCTGATCCCTCTTTGCAACGCTGCTGGGGAGTGATCAGTGCCCCATCTACATCAATAATTAGACCTTATAAAGGATTTAGACTCCGGTGGCACCCAGAGCTCTGATCGCCTGGAAAGGGCTGGATTCCCAGGGAAAAACTCCCGGTGTAGTGGGGATTGAGTGAGTTGAATGTGCGAACATTTCGGCTGGCAAAAAGCAGCCAGAGAGGAGCATCCTTCTGAGGCTCTCAGGGCTGCAGCGCAAGGGAAAACGTGGTGGGTTGCTGCGTCCATTCGAGCGGCTGCCCCTGGGGCTGCAATATGGCCATTTTCCTCTCAGCCAGGCCTCGAGGAGCAGTTGGAGGGGAGAGCTGAACCCCTCCACTGAGTGCAGCGCTGCCACAACCAGCTGGGGCTCAGCTCCGAGCATCCTCTCTTTGCTTTGAACCTTGAGGAGCCATCACACCTTCAGGTCAGGCGAGGGGCTCCATTAGCGGGCAGGGGGAGGCGGTGGGAGCAGGATGTCATTTTGTCATTAGCCGGGCTTCAAAGGCAGGCAGGCACCGGGGAGGAGGGAGAGGAGCCGCGGGGTCACGGGGGCCTGCGAGCCCCTTGCCCAGCCTCCCTGCAGGAAGGCTCACCTGGTGCACAGCTGCTGTGGGAGGAAGGAGCGCAGGGGGAGCATTGGGATGGAGGAGGCAGAGTTGGGGAAGCCACGTGGCCAATGCCTTTTACCCTGTAGCCTGCGCAGTTCAGCGTGTGGTTGTGGAATGGGGGTACGACCTTTAGGGATGATGGTGTGAAGCACTTAGAGCAGCTTTTAAGTGTAGCCCCCTTGGAGTAGCGCTGCCTAAAATGATTTAGTGGGGTCCTGCATGTCTCTTGGAGACTCTAGAGCATGATTTTGGCTTGCTAGGAGTGCTGACATTGGAGGCTCCCTGCTCTTGTGTTTATACACCCTGTTTCGGATAGCCTTAAAGCTTTCCTGAATGAGATCCAACCCCTAAAAATCAGGAGGGTTGAGTTAAAACCGACAAGAGTGCCAAAGGACAAAGAACTCACCCTCATTTTGGGGTTCTGTGAATTTGCACACTGATCCTCGAGGATACTTTGGGGTCTCCTGTCAAAGCTTTTCTCTGCAGCCACCAGGGATGGGTTTGTGTATTCCAAACTAAGCTGAGATCCTCCTGCCGATCCCTGCAAGTGGGGCTGGGGAGTAACGCCAGCCTCTGCAAGGCTGGAGATCAAAGCACATGTGTTGGCAATACTGGGAGGCTTCTGGGATCAGGTGCTCTTTGACCTGCCCCTACAAAAGCTGAGGGCCCTGATGCACGTGGGAGGTGATGGAGAAGCTGGGTGCTGAGATGAGGGGGAGCAGCCAGGCTGTATGTGGAGCAGTGTTTGGTGTAACCCAGCCAGAGACCAAGGCACAGCTCTGCTTCACAAGCTCCTTCCATCCTACAGCCCCACCAGGCTTGTGTGCTGGTAATTAGGATGTTTGCTGTCACTTCTATGGGCATGACAATGCATATTCATCAAATATGTAAATTAACACATTAAGCTATTTGCATAAATCTTCTGGATCCAGGAGGATGATGGAGATGAATTGCTGCGAGAGCAACTCTGTAAACAGCTCCCTCGTACACGCTTTGCACTGGGATCCTGCATGCTCTCTGTGGGTGCTCTGGTGATGCAGAGCAGGAACTTGTGCTTGCACTCAGCTTTCAGGTGGCTTTTCCTCCCCGGGGAAGAATGGGTTGGAGGGAAAAAGCAAAGCTGCCCATGTACTAAACGTGCTGGAGGTCTTGGGTGAATAGAAGTTTGCTTGGGCTTGCTGCGAGCAGTGAGCTTCCCAACAAGCACAGCCACCGCTTCCAACACATCTGGTACCACCAAAAGGAAAATACATAAGACCTGTAACCCTTGCCTGTGGTAGCTTAACAATACCTCAGAGTATTGCTTCAAATACATATAATAAGTCTGAACTAATAAAGTAACGAGTTTATGAGCTTTTAAAAGATTTTACTAGATAAATGGAGGGCCTAATAACATGATTTGATTTCTCAATGTAAACAGCGTATTTGCTGGGGCCTCTTAAAATATCCCCAACTTTAACTGCAGAGCATCCAGCGTATGATTTATATTTCTGGCTGCTGGAAGCTCTGGCTTTCATTATCTGTGTGTGCTGCAAATCCAATTATGTAATATCATTGAGATAAGGCATGTAATGTTTCACAGCTAATTGTTCTAACATGCAAATTTCTTCCAAAGCCGGCATAAGCTGGGATAAAGGGAAGGCAGGGGCTGTGCTTCATGGGTGTAGGTTATGCAGCTGGAATCAGGCACACTGCAGGCAGCTGCATGTGTTGATCTGTTTCTGAACGGGTGTGTTGTGCTACAAGCTCTCCAGGTATCACAAGGTGATGCTAAGCAGGAGGTTGTGTTTGGAGTGAATCAAATGGTTAAATGCAACCAAACAGCAGCCCTTGTTTGGATGGGGAGACCTGGGTCAGGCTGCAGAATATCATAGAATCACAGAATAGTTTGGGTTGGACCTTAGAGCTCATCCAGTTCTAACCCCCCTGCCATGGGCAGGGGCACCTTCCACTGGAGCAGGTTGCTCCAAGCCCCATCCAACCTGGCCTTGAACACTGCCAGGGATGGGGCAGCCACAGCTTCTCTGGACAGGTATGTCACTGGTCCAACGTTGTGCTGGATGGGAAGTACAGGCAAAGCTTGCTTCCTCCCTACCCGCTTCTCAGCCTCTGCTCTTCCCTTTGGCCATGCACACTATCCCTGCCAGGCTTCAGTGCTGCTGTGGTGTCGGTGACACCATCCATCCAGTGGTTCTGGTCCCGGTATTTGGCTCTTTTGAGGAAGTTTCCCACTAGCTGTCTTATAGCTACTGGGCATTGTGCTCTGGACGTGAATAGGTCCCATTCAACCTTGTTTTATTCATCATCAGCAAAGCATGAAATTACAGTGGAAATGCTAATAGATTTCCTAACAGCTTACTATCTACTTGGGTGAAACAGTTATTTGTTGACTAATTAGTAAGTTAATTGTTTTATACTTTATTGAGGTCCGGTTGCTATTTTAATACAGAGGGAGGTGGTGTGTGCTGTTCTAAACAAGACTCTGCTTTATTGAGCAGTTATTACCATGGCTTGGGCTAAAGAAGTAGAGGGAAAGGGTAATGGTATCTCCAAAAGGAGCTTTCCCCCGGCTGTTTGCTGTGTGTCAGGCCAGGATCTGAGGAAAGTTGTGGTCCAGGCTCAATGCGCAGTGCACGTGTGTCCCCTGTGTACCGTGCAGACGGCTTGGTGAGGTGTGCTCCGTTGGATCTGTAATCAGGGTTTGCTTTTGGAGCTCTCAGCAATGTTCAGGCACTTGGGGGAAGCTCCAGCCTGATGCAGCCCTTGGTGAAATGCCTGCTGGGGTCTTGGTGCTGAGCTCTGCCAGGCTTCCAGAAGCAGGAGGAAAGGCTGCTGTTGCTCAGAGCATACCTGGAGTTCTCTGTTCTCCCAGGAAATGGTGGGGGCCTTTGGAAACCTGACCATCTCTCATGATGTGGACACCTCCCCCATGCTCTGTTTTCCTGCTGGCTCTCCCATGTGGAGCCAGAGGGATGAGCTGTCCCCAGGAGCCAGGATGGATCCTGCTGGGGTGCTCAGCTTTCTCCGAGACCATTAACACAACAGGCTTTTCAGCTCCCAGAGCTGCTCCCAAGCTTTGGGCACGCTAATTAAAACCATTCCTGACATAAAAAAAGCATTTTGCAGGAAGAAAGGAAGGACTTCTCCTTCCTGGAGTTTATGATTGCGTGTATGAGTAACCTGGCCTTGGGTTTCTGGGGCATGAGGTCTTTTCCATGGCTTGATTTATGTGATTTAAAGAAAATAGGCTTCCTGCTCTCCTCCTCAGGAGCTTTCTTCCCCTTTTCTTTCCCCTCCTGACCCTGTGCTTGTGGCCAGGAGAGGTTTCCTGGGTTTAGAAACAGCCTTAAAAGATACCCATGTGTGGATGAAGGCAGCAGCAGACCATTGGAGAAGGCTGCTCTGGGGTGGTTAAGCCATTTTGCTTTGGATATCTTTTTCCTCATCTGTGTTCTTCCTCCCCATCCTCCTCATTAGGACTTTGTGGTGATTATCGGCCTCACTAACCTTGTCCTTTCTCACTTAGCCCAGCCCCAGAGCTGTGATGTGGGTTTGTCTCCCATGTGGGGAGGGATTGTTTAGAAGGTGTTAGTGCTCTGTGTTGGGCAGCATCATGGGAAAGACCACAAGAAAGAATATTGCTTGCAGATAGCCTGTTTTGTGCTTATCCCTCCTTCTTCCAGCTGGAAATAGAGTGTGGAAATACTGATGCCTGGTGGGTTCACTTGTGCTGAAGACTCTGCTTTTTAGGGACACTGCTGTTATCTTCTACCTCGAGGTATCTTTAGCCTGCTCTGTAGCCTCAACAGTTCTGCCCATGCACCTATACCAGTTTGGCAGTCCTGGGAATGCAGAGATATGGGTCAAAAGAGCTCTGCTCCTGCTGTCTGTCTGGTACCAGAGCAGTTTGCCCAGCATGGCAGTGCAGCTGCAGGCTGCACTCAGACCTGTGGTGGTACTCAGGGATGTGTGGGTAGCCCTGTCCATCCCATGGCCAAATTTACCTGGGTTTTGTCTCTTCCACTAATGTATAATCAAACTGGAAATGGCAGGATGGCTGCCAGGAGATACAGACTGGTACCAGACCCCTGCAAAAAACCCCTCCAAAATCAAACAATCATTCAAGTATCAGATAAAGGCAACAAACCCCATCTTAGCTGCCTTTCTTTTTTCAGTTGCCCTTATTTTTTCCCCCTGGAGTGGCCAGAGAGCTTTTAAATGTTGGCAGTGTGACTTCTGATGGGCTCTGGTCAAAAAGCCTTCTGCATGTGTTGGCTGGCAAGAGCAATCCCTGGGCAGTGGGCAAAGGGGAGTAGTTTTGCATCCTGCATCCGAGCATGACCCTGTTTGATGCTGCCACCTGAGCTGGAACAGGCTGTGAATACAGATTGCACTGCTCCTTCCCATACTTATCCCAGGCTTCTTATTGGGAAAAGGGCCCTTGCTCAGGGACTGTCAGGGAAGTGAGTTATAAAAGTTTTATTAGTGAAGCAGAAAGCTGTTTCCAGCCTTATTGTTCCTTGGGAAATAAGAGAGGAAAAGACAGATTATGTTTTGTCTCTTTATTAGATTGGGAAATCATCTATAAAGCAGAAGTATATTTGAACCTGAGCCCCTGTGTCTCTCATTAATGCCAAGTCAGCAGCATCCAGCCAGTTGGATGGAGAGTTTGCGTGGTGGTGGGGGGTTTGAAGGGGTCCTGTTATAGTGAGACTGGTGCTGGAGAGCCCAGAGGAGCCAGATGTGAGGGGAGAAGACGAGAGCCTGGGGTCCTGCACTCAGCCCCTTGCATTTCCTTGCAGCAATGCAGCCATGGGCTAACATTCAACTGTGACAAGCTGCAGGGTGGAAAAGCTCAGCCCTGGGGAGAACTACCTGCCTGGTGGGTAGGTGAGAGCTTCTGTATGCTCAGGGGGTGTGGGTAGGACACTGAGCGATAGCACTGAACCGTAAAACGGCCTTAAAAGTGGCAAGTGCAAGTAAAGCTATGAGGCTTAAAGTGTTTTATCATGTCGTACACCAGGGCTATTAGTCCCCTTCTGTGCTTCCGTCAGGCAGCGTGGCAACCAGCGGTGAAGTTTTATCAGATATTAAGCCCTGCTTTTGAGATTCCTCCTGAAGCAGAATGCTAAATCAACCTCTTCATGGCGTGTTACTATTTCTGCTCCTTGTGCTGTTTCCTGCCTGGCAGCTTTACCTTTACTTCCATTTCTCTCTCTCGTTTTCCATCAGCTCTATCTGTAACCATTTTGTGTTTTATTGAGCATGAATGAATGGTGATGCCTTTTAGATGAGTGATATTTTCATCTGAAGGCGCTTGTTTAATAGAAGCCTCTCTGCTCAGCTGTTATCCCAATGGTGCTTTGTGTTTACCAACAGATTATTTCAACCAGCTTGAATTTGGAGGTAAATGAATTGCATGGAGAGGTTTTCTGTTCTTCTACCCCAGCAAAAATTCTGCTTCTCTTCTGATGGGATTTACGGGCCTGAAACACGATTTGGAGGTGGTGTGCGCTGTGTAAGAGCTACAGCACTGCCCCTGAGTTTAACCTATGCTTGCCATATGCCACCACCCTCCTCTTTAGGTAGAATGGGGTGTTTCTGCCTCCCTGCAAATGATAGCAGCTCCCCAGAACAGAACAGAGACTGTAATCACTCGAGTTGCTGCTATGTGGGTCTTTGGGCATTTGGGAATAATGTTTTCCATCTGTGGGAATAGGTTATGAGTCCAAAGTCAGTAGAAAGGGTCTGGGTTTACCCTTTGTGCTGGAAGCTCAGCTGTTAGCATCAATGATAGATCCCCAAATACCTGCTTGTTGCAGGGTACCGCCGTCACCCTGAGAGGTGCCCTGGCCTGTGCAACAGCAGCATCTGAGGGATGCTGAAATGTGCCTCAGCTGTGAAAGATTTGGGTGTTCTTTGGCCTGAGGTGCGCTGTAGTAATCCCCGGCAGGTCTCTTGAGTCCACCCTGGGGAGGTATATGGCTGGATTTTGGGCACTGTTGATAAGCAGGCTTACAGGCATGGCAAAGGCATGCAAAAAGCCAGCGAGGGCATCATTTGTCTCTGCCATGCTGTGGTGGGAGGCAGCGTTTGTGGGCAGGCAGTGCTGCTGGTGGGGAAACCACAGCAGTGCGAGCTGTCTGGTGTGCTGCACTGTGTGACGCTCCTTTGATCCTGCCAGGCTCTTCTTTGCCTGTGTCTGAATTAACCCCACTGCCTCTGATCCCTGCCTCGTGCCACTGAGGAGCTGGGTTCCCATTAGTTCTCTGAAGCTGGTGATGGAGGGGAGAGGCCAAATCTCTTCCTGAAGGTTACCTTTTCTGTTTGTGCCCCACTGGAGGGAGCAGATCTTTTTGCCAGGTGCCTTCAGAAAGCCCTGTCCTGCAACTTAAGCCACAGAAGCAGCATTAGATACTGATCAGTGTACCCAGACACCCCCAAGGGAGCACCCTGGGAACTTTCAGAGGCACATGTCTCTGCAGAGCCCACTGCAATGTTAGGAGCAGGGTAGGAGGTGGGATTGCATGTCTCATGGGCTCTCCAGTATGCATTTCCATGCTTTGGGAGCATTGTGCATCCTCCGTTGTCTGTGGCTTGTTCTCTTCTTGCTCCTCATGCAACAGCTGACAAGGGAAAGGGCTGGAGCTGGACCTTGTGTCCTTAAAGGTGCTCAGCCACCCCTTTGCAACACCAGGACAGCACTGGATTTTCCCTTGTGATTCAGTGCCAGGCTCCGGCAGTACCAGAGTGCTTAGGGAAATCAGATACTCATGGCAGTAAATGTTCCTTTGGGGCAGTGAGTCCCCTGGGGTCCAACCTGCCAAAGCAGCGGGGTTGCTCCTGGTGAGAAGTGCAGAGGTGCTGCTGTCAAACCTGGCCCCGAGCGCTCATATCAACAACTCCATCCCATTGCCCAGTAATTCCCTGGCTGATGTGCTCCATTAGGGCATTAGTTAATGAGGCTGTGTTTGAGAGCGGCGTTGATCTGGGCAGTCCCCGCTGCTGCAGCATCTGCATCTGGCCGGTGATGTTGTACATCCCACAGTCGAGCCAAGCGTGGTGAAAAGAGCTGCACTTCCAGATCCCGTCACCAATAATTCATCTTCCAAACGAGCAGGGGTGGCTCACACTCACCCTGGCCCCACTTAATGCAATGGCTGAGCCGGAGCTCCAATGTTCGTGGCACACTCTGCTGCTGTTCTCCAGCCACATTTCTCGTGCGTGGACCACGCATCTGCATTCAAGTCGATGGTTTAATGTGGGGAGCTCATCAGCCTGATTTCCCCCGTGGCTCTGGGAGTCAGCTGGGGCACTAGGGCCTCCCATTAGTGGTCCAGCCCAGTGCCAGATGGCGGGTGATGGCTTGCGGAGGCTCCAGAGCTGACGTGCCCCATTGTGCGAGAACACAAAGGCGAGCTGGGCTGGATGGTTTGTTCTTCCCCCCCTCCCCTTCTGCCTTTATTTTCCTTCAGCGCTGTCACCCCCACAGCTAATTCATGGAGCTCTGTTTGTTTGTGTATTTATTTCATTGCACAGTGTGAAATTGCTGGTGATGTTTTCCACGAGGATGCTCCTGCCTTGTCCCACGTGGGTATCTTACGGACTTTGTTCTTTCCTACCTTTTATTCCCCACCTGAATGTGCGTGTGGGGGGTGCGGTCCCATGTGCATCACACCCACCTGAAATCTCACCTTGGATGATTTGGTGGTATAAACAAGTTATTAGGGTATGAGGGTGGCTCTCCTGGGGGTCCATTATGTGCCACAAGGTTTTGTTAAGATAGCTTTAGTCACCATCCTGGATATTTCGGGTGTCCCAGCAGTTTTTCAGGTCTATAATGTGCTACAATTACCCATTTGTTACTGAGCTTTCATCTCTTTTGTTAATACAGAGAGGTGCCTATTTGGGGGTGCAAGTGTTTCTTCTGATGAAAATGCACGTTTCAGGAGAGAGAGCACTCACTCCCCAGGCTTGGTACAGGCTGAACATCCCTGCGGAGGCCCCCTGAAAATCAGGCTTATGGGGCTTCAACTCCCATTTCCCCAGTGGGCTGCAAACACTGGGGCAAAGCTCAAGTTCAGAGCTCAATGTCGGTAAAAATATCCCCCTGCAATCCCACTGCTCAGGCACAACATTTGGCCTCTGCCTGCTCCCTAAAACCCACATCCCTTCTGCAGTGCTGCCGTTCCTTGATGTTTAGCATCATTCCAGCCCAGGGAGGTTTGACGCTCCTTTGTGCATCCCAAACCTTTAACAATCTTCAGTTTCATTATGATGTGGAGCTTAGGTGGCTAAATGCTCTTAATCCTGGCATCTGCATGGGGAGTCAATGGGGACACCAAATGCCTGAGCAGCGATGGGGATCGGATCGCCCTGTCCCACAGGTGCACCCATGCGGCAAAGCTGAGGAGCCTTTGCAGAAGGGATGGGGCTGTATCCCTCCTCTGCATCATGGCTGGGCAGCTGCAGGTTTGTTTGGCTCTCCCATCACTGAGAGCTTTTGAGGGCAAGTACTGGTATTTAAATGTGGACCGAGTGGCTGCTTCAACATCCACCCTTTCTTCTTCCTTTTGTTCCTTCAGCAGGAGCTGTGGTGCTGAGCCCTCCTCCAGGCTGGCCATTGGGTGCTAGGTTTCTTTTCGGGATCTCCCCTTGTCTTTTGTCCGTGACACTGATTTTTTTGCTCCCAGGGGGTGTTTGGAAGCATGTGTGGGGAGCACAGGGAAATGGCCCACCCCAACCCACCCAAATGACTTTCACGATGCACAAACACATAAAGAAGCACAAACATTGGGTGAGATATTAGCAAATTCCACAGCAGGAAATAACACAGGTTCTTCCCATCTCTTCTCCTCCCAACAAATCAATAGAGCTCCTCCTTGTAGCCCTGTGAGCTAATAGTTATCCTGTCTGTGAGCATCCCTTGGGAATTACTCTCTTTAAAGGCTTCCTGAGCTTCATTCGCTGCTCTCACCTCATGTTACCCAGGGCTCCTCTGCATCTTCTGCTCCCATCAACTGCAGCAAAGGTGTTTGAGAAGAGAGGAGAGGCAGTACCTGAGGTGATGGGTGTTTGATCTGTGATAAAAAGGCAAAAAGATGTAAATATCTGAATTATGTATCTGAATGCCATAGCAAAATGTTGAAAGCTGAAATCTGGTTTTGCTTGGCTGCTTCTGTTTAAATTCTCCATAGGAAAGACTTGGTTATTTCTCTTTGCCAGTGATAGATGCGAGCAGAAGATACCATATTGGAGGTTGGATGATGGTAAATCACCGGTACATCACTCTCCTGTAGGCATGGTGAGGTTGTTTTTCTACCATATAGAAACCTGCTGTTGTACACCATCTCCCATGCAGAAAACACACCCAGTGGGTGCAGACCTCCATGGTGTGACTGTAGGTGCCATAAACTGCATCTCCCCTTTCTGTTGGTTTTCCTCCTTGATGTGATACCCTGGGATGTTCTGGTGCTGGTGGTGGTTCCCAAGGCAGTGTTGTCCCACCAGCAATGTGTCAGTAAGGACTCCCTGAGCCTGGAGCGGCGCAGCAGGGCGATGGGCGAGTTGCCTCCTTGACCCACCACTCTTCTCCTGCCACCTCTTCTCAAAGAGCCCTCAAAGGTAATGAGTTCAGTTCGATAAAGTGGGCCTGGGGTGAGGTGTTGCTGTGAGTTGGGCAGATAAGCCTCCCTGCTTCTTATCTCCTCCCTGGAGAGCTGTTTTCTCTGGAAAGCATCCATGCTCCTTGGGTTCAGTGATTTGTAACTCTGCCATCACTTCCTTCCTCAGCGTGACCACCCGTTTTCCTGTGTCTTCACTTGTATTTGTCTGTCCGCATGATTCAGGATGGTGCTGTATCTCCCAGTCATGTTTAAGGCACTGTGGGACATGTGGGGAGGAGAGAGGACTTGTGGTGGGTGCAGATGTGCTTCTGGACGGAGTGGCTGCTTCACATGGACCCTACGAGAAATGTAAGCTCTCACCTTGTTGTGGGAATGGGTGTTTGGAGCAACTGTGGCTCAGGGAGTCCAGCCCATGTTACCACTCGTGCTGTGTCATAGAACCTAGAACCACAGAATAGTTTGGGTTGGAAGGGCCTTTCAAAGGTCATTTAGTCCAACCCCCCTGCAGTGAGCAGAGACATCTCCAGCTCAGGTTGCCCAGAGCCACATCCAGCCTGGCCTTGAATGTGTCCAGGGGTGACGCATCCCCCACCTCTCTGGGCAACCTGTGCCAGTGTTTTACCACCCTCATCATAAAGAATTTCTTCTTCATATCCAGCCTGAATCTCCCTCTTTTAGTTTAAAACCATTATCCCTTATCCTGTTGCAACAGGCTCTGCTAAAATGTCTCTCCCCGTCTTTCTTTCATGTGCTTGCACATGTACGCACGCTCCTGTGTGCACACTGACAGGGGATGCGGGGGTACAACCCCAAGTACATCCATCCCAGCGGAGGCGCAGGAAAGGAGTTAACGCTCTTTGGCTCTCACACAGAAACACAATCCCCATCTCCACAGAGCTCCCGGAGAGAAGTCAGTGAAAACATCAAACCACATGTCCTGTACAGTGGGGCTGATACGCCGGAGCTCTGAACTTTCCCTTTGAGGTGGGAATAGTTTGGCTGGCAGCTGGGAACGGGAAGGGGGACTTCCAGAGATAAGCTATTTTCAGCCAACGGGGCTCCTTGCCGCGGCATAAATAGCAGAGAGGAGAGCGCTCCGTCTGCGGTCGTGTGTCCTGCTGGCGTGGATTTGGCCTATTTGCTGAAGAATGGCTGTAATTCAGCTTGAATTTCCCCTGGATTGCTGCCAGCAAAATAGGAAGCTGCTGCTATTGCCAAGGAGCAAACAGGAATTTCTATGTGTAAGTCAGCCGCAGGGATGAGATGACAGCTAACGGCTTAGCCGCTGCCAGGAGGGAAAGCAGACCTTGAGGAGGCTGGATTTTGTCAGCATCACAGCGGTTCGGTCCTTTCTACATCCTTAATATTATCACCTTTAGTCTGGATCAGGCAGCATCTGCGTTCCCCATCAAGGGATGGGAGCAGAGGAGCGCTCAGGATTTTGGAAAATCACCTGCATTTAAGTGAAATTCAGAGTTAAAATAATCAGAAAGGAGCTTTCTGTAGTTGATTCTATGATCTAGAGCAGTCCTTTGTAATGGTAACTCTGCGCCTGACTTGCTCTTCATCTGTGCTCAGGTCCTTTGGCATCTCCTCTCTCCTCCCCGTATGCACAGGGTATGCTGAGTATTTCCCTTGCAATGGTGTGAGGCGGCTCCTCTGCATCAGGTGATGGAAATGAGCCTTTTGGGGGTTGTTTTTCTATTTGAATAACATCTTCAGGCCCCGTGTGCACTGGTTCCACCTCCATTTCATTCCGTGGTAAAGAAGGGGGCAGATTATCATGCTCGGTGCAGAGCACGGATGTGGTGAAAGACACACTGTTCTGAAGGATTTACAGTTAATTTCTGTTGGACAGAGAGCGCGTTGTTCACTTCACTCCCTCTCCACGGCAGGGCAGCCGCCTTCCTTCTGTGCTCTGCCTGCCTTGGGTCTACCGGGAGCCTTTACCTTGTGTCTTTGCACAGCTCTTCCCTCCCTGTGCTGCTGGGAGGTTTGCAAGTCCGTAATGGTTTAGAATCAGGATGAGAGAGCTGGGCTGGTTCAGCCTGGAGAAGAGAAGGCTCCTTAGGGGGACACCTTAGAGCAGCTCCAGTGCCTAAAGGGGCTCCAGGAAACCTGGAGAGGGGCTTTGGACAAGGGCCTGTAGGGACAGGACAGGGGGAATGGCTTTAACCTGCCAGAGGGGAGACTGAGATGAGCTCTTAGGCAGAAGCTCTTCCCTGTGAGGGTGCTGAGGCGCTGGCACAGGGTGCCCAGAGAAGCTGTGGCTGTCCCATCCCTGGCAGTGTTCAAGGCCAGGTTGGACGCAGGGGCTTGGAGCAAGCTGCTCCAGTGGAAGGTGTCCCTGCCCGTGGCAGGGGCTGGAAGTGGATGAGCTTTACGGTCCCTTCCAACCCAAACCAGTCTGGGATTCTGTGATACTACTGAGACTCAAACTTGCTGGGCTGTGGCATGGGACATTGCAGAGAGGTACCACAGAGTCCATCGTGTGTGACTGCCCACCACTTTTAACCAAAGTCTGAGCCTCCCTCTGTGCTGTGCTTGAGTTTTTGCTGAGTGCCGAGAGATACTTCATTGTATGCACTGCAGCACCTTGCCTTGGACCACCAGATTTGATAAAGAGATGCAGGGCATCATCTCAGAGGCAGTCCCACCTCCTCCAGGCACTCATCCAGCCACTGCCCAAGTGAATACCTAAGTCCACACCGCTGGCACTGTGATATACAGGCAGAATGGGCTGTAGCTCTGTTTTATATGGACTTGGTCATCCCAGCTGTGCAGGAGCAGTACCAAGCACTTGCACAGGCAAAACTCAACCACAGCAGGGTTGACCCTGCAGCAGCTGGAAGGAGAATGAAGAGTGAATCACCAGCACTGTGCTGTGTGCTGTCATCCCAATAAAAATGGCACCTTGCCCAAGTCTTCTATAAATCACAGGTTCCATTCGGAAAGGAGTTTTCTGTGGTAATTAATGAGCCAGTATAAAGACATTAAATGGAGAATGTGTAGTGATAGAAAGGCTTATCATTCACTGAGCCATCTTCCCCCATGTGAATAACCACCAGGGAACAAAGGCCAAACTCCTTATAGACTGAAGTGCGCTATCTCTGATAGCTGGGAATGAAGTAGTTCTCTGAAAATAACAAAGGCGCAGTGAAATACATTAGTAAACTAATTACAAGAGAGCTGGTAAAAACAGATGCTGAGAGTTTGGAGCTATTATTGGCGTGATTGCGAGCAGAAAAATGGGAGCTGACAACAAAAAATTAAAGCCTGCATCTCATTTAGCATTCATTTGCCTGTAAATCAGGACAGCTCCTGTCTGAGCGCAGCGCTGACGGCATGGCATGGGCAGCCGCGATGAGAAGCTGCCTCTCCCTTCACCTGTTGGGATTCCTCCGGAGATGCTGAAGTGAAGAGGACACAAAAACCTATGGACGGTTGAAGGTTTGCAACCCAGGAGCTCTGAGAAGGGATGTTTCTACCTAGAGGTGCTGCAGGGCTGTGGAGGGGCAGGATAACGCCTCCTGCTCAGGTGGCTCGGTGCCTCTCCGAGCTGATGACAAGCAGGATTGCTCGTCTGTGCTTGCTATCGGGAGGAGCTGGCTGCAAACAAAGTGGTCCAGGGCCAAACCCAGCTGTGTGGGAGCTTCGTGTTGTACCATCTCCATCAATATTTGGGAAAGGGATGGAAAACATTGTTATTGTGCAACAAATCAAAGTGGGAACTGTGTAATTTGTCTTAATTGTGTGTGTCGGAGTAGGAAAAACACGAGGAGCTCCGGATGGGAATCTGGCAGGAGAGCCCAGCCTGCTGGCAGCGTGCTGCATGCTTTGCTTTGCCCTCACCGAGCCAGCCTCTCCTGGAGGCTTGGGGGGCAGCTTGTCCTTCATTCTCATTATTTCAGGGGTCTGCAGGGGCACTTGAGCAGGATAAATCACTGGTATTTTGCAAAGAGCAAACGTGTGCTTTGGAGCAAAGCCTGGGATGCAGTGGGGTCCTGAAGAAGCCATTACCAAAGCAGGGTGAGCTGTGGATGCAGCAGGAGGGAGCAGCTTGTGATGCTGGAGGAGAGCCCTGTTTTGGGGCGGGGGAGTCTCATGTGATGCTGGGGTTTGTTAAGAAGACACCCCACAGAAATACAGGAGCCCTTCGTGGTGACTTGTACCACTGGGAAGCGTAATGGTGATGGATAACCTCCTCCTGCACTGCAGAATCACTAGCCCCATATGCAGTCCACCCAGGCAAATTAAGAGTTGTTTATGACATTCAGTGCTCCCCCTTCCCTCCAGCAGCAGGGCGGCAGGACCACAGGTTTGGCTTCACAAATGGTCGCCTCAGGATACACTAAATGCTGTCATGAGCCAGAGAGCAATTTTGTCTTGAAAAATTACTGCAATAGCGCGCCCTGATAAAGGTCTCTCCTTCTTCACCAGAAACTTCTCGCCCTGAAACCAATTTGAGGGGCTGTTTATTAGGCGATTCCCCTGCAAAACAAGAGGGTGCTGGAAGATGAATAACCCCCTTGGGCTGTCTGCTGTGTGTTGCAGGTGGCATGATGGGCTGCTGCCACGTGCTCTGAACATGGAGGGAAGGGAGAAATTTGGTCCGTGGGATTGCCCAGATGCATCTTTCGAAGTGATTTATAAGGAGCAGCATTGCCTGATAGGCAGAGCGTGCCATTGGTACTCAAGGGATGATGCTGGATTTGGGTTGTGATGATGGGTGTCACTTTGTGTCCCCTGTGCCTGTCTCTGTGAAGTGGCTGATATGTTTATGGGAAGGGTTTGAGGATGCTTGGACAGCTGATTGCTCCCTGGGCTTCAGAGAAGGTGTTTTGCTGATGCATTGGGACTCACTGCTCCTTGTTTCCAGGATGGAATGATTTCTGGCTGCAGCCACATTGCCGGAGATCTTGGGTCTGAGCAGTCAGCATTTGGACAATGGAGCTGCACCCAGGAGAGCATGGCAAAGGCCAGCTGATTTTAGGGGTATCCTCTGGCATAGGCAGCTCCCCTGGCATTCTCCATCCTCCCAGGTCAAAAAGCGAGGGTGGTGGCATGTCAAACATTGGGGATGCTCCCTCAGCATTCTGGAATGGGACAGTGTGTGCACAGTCTCTCTCCAGAGGGGTAACACTTTGTGAGCTTTATAGAAATTGCAAGATACTTCAGTATGAAGCAGCCCTTGGGGTATATGGTCCCTCTTTATTTCTGTGCATGGTGCAGAGTCTGCATTTATCCAGACAAAAGTCTTTCTCACTCATAGGAGAATACCCCTTCATCAACAACTGATGGCAGTGTAGTTACTTTTCCAATAAGTGAGCTATAATCAATACCATAAATAAATGAGATGTTCTTTAGGACGTAGGGAGATGGGCTTGGAGGTGCATGTGATTGAGCAGGAGAGTCTGGGTGTGCTGGTGATGGGGTGCCCCTTCAAGGAAGCCTCAGGAAGAGGAGTGGAGCTGCAGCACAGGCGGGTGAAGGTTTTCCTGGTACCATGATAAAGTTCCTGCAGGTACAACCCATCCTCCTCCTCCCAGCCCCGGTCTTTCACTTGTGCAGGGTGGGCAGAGCAACCAGGGACCCCTGGGCATGTTCCTTCTGACTCGTGATCTGCAGTGGAGACGACTTCATTACTTTCATGGTGTATTTATCATCCCTACACAGAAGCAGCCCCTGTAGGGTTCTGGGCTTTTGTCCACTTGCTTCCCAAGGCCCGAAAACAAACAGTAAATCATGGATCAGTAGAGTCCATAGGTGCTACTCGTTGCCACGTGGCAGGGAGGTGACCTGAGCTGGATTTGGCTTGCAGTCATTTCACATGTTATGCAAAACATTGGGAAGCCATAGTCCCAGAGCAGCCAGCAATTTGCCTCCTGGTGAACTCGGAGTTAGGAGGTAATAGCTTATTTCCCCCCCCACCCCTCCTCTTCTGTATGTTGCATGTTCCCTCCCATGGGCAGCTGCTGTGTTTCATTGCAAGGCATTAGCTCAGTTGGCTCCGTTTTATCCTTGTCCCAGGGCCTTAGGGCAGGGGGAAGAAAAGACAGACCAGGTGGAGATGTTGTTCGTCAACCAAAGAAGTCCATCTGATGGAGTGTCTTAGCCTTGTCTGAATTGTTTCACTCAGCTCTGATTGAGTGTGACAACGGGTACAGGAGGATGCAAAATACAGAGAGGGTGGAGAGCCTGAGCCATCCTGCTCTGAGCAGTCCTACCTGCTCCAGGGGGAGCAAACCACAGCCAAAACAAGAGAGGAGTAAGCATTTGTTTGCAAACATTGCAAGTAAGCGTGTAGGACGGAGCCTCTTTCCCTCTCCATCTGCCCAGCGCAGAGTGAGATGGAGCTTCCTCCCTCTCTCATCCCAAATGAGCTACATTCCTCCAAAACGACTTCAAACTCTCGGGACTCTTGCAGCCCATTTGCTTTTGAGATCTGAAGGCCAGCACGGACAATAGAGATTTGGGATTTTCACCCCTATGATTGGTGGGCAGGATTCCCCTCGGCGCTGGGAGCGGCACGGCCGGTCTTTAATATTTCCCTCCCTTTCCAAAGCGGAGAGAAAGGCGATTTTTCTTCCCTTTAGATGTGAGCGAAGGCCCCAGCTCCTGCTACTCCTGGAGAATTAAATAGATAAATGGGCGGCGCTGTTGTTCACGCTTCACTATGCACAAAGCAACTTGCATTCAAAATTGGGCTCATGGCAGCGCAGCAACAGCCTCGCACAATAGCGGCATTAGACATGCAGGGCCGGCTCGCGGGCGCCGAGGCTGCTCTGCAGCTGGAGCAGCCACCGGGCTCTTGTGATGGGGCTTCTTTATCTGTCTGAAAACGCATCTTTAAAAAGGGAGAAACGTATGGAAAGAAGATGCAGCGTCCTTAAAGACTTGGGAAACCGTCCCTGGTTGGAAGCAGGGGGAAGAGAGGAGAGGATGGGATTTGTGGTGTTCATACGCCCCCCATCATTTATGCCTGCTCTTTCTAGCAGGCAGCTCTTCCATTTGCAGAGTGTGGAAGGGACCTGTGTCTGCAAAGCCTTCACCTCCTGAAAACATTCACCTTCTTTGAAAACATTCGCCATCAGGTGGCTGACTTAATGGTGAAGGACTCCTAATCCAGGAGGGAATGGAAGATTTAATCCCCCTGTGTGCTTTGGGGCCGGTGGCTTGCAGGGAACGTGTTTGGGAAGGAGCTGTGGTGCCGGAGAGGATGAGTGCTTAGTGAATCTCATAGATACCATAGGTTGGTTCTGCTGGAGCTGTCAGCCTGATTTTAGAGTGGTTTAGGACTGGGTTTAATTGGCATGGTGGTCATTCTGTTTTAAAATGACCCTGACTTCTGCTAAATGGATGGGATATTCAGTTTTATTAGGAAGCTGGGAAATTCGGTATGAAAATCAGCAGCTGTCACTGTCATCAGGATGGAGCCAGTCTTGGAGGGGTTGGCTCTGCTCATGGCTTGTTCTCTGGCACTGGGCAAACCATTTACCTCCCCAGCTTCACCGTGATCAGTTGTAATGGAGCTGACAAAGCCTGCCCTCCTTGGTAGGGGCATCTAGGATCCCGGATACTGGAAGCATGTCCGCATTAAACTCCTGTTCCTTGTATTGTGTTAACTTTGAGGCATTTTAACTTTGTGCCTTCGTTGGAAGAGGTCTAAATTTAACAGGTGGGTGGCAGAAATGTGAAGAAGGGGGTTCACTTGTGGGCTGCCTGCTGTCAGTGGTGGTGAG
This sequence comes from Ara ararauna, assembly GCA_028858755.1. Taxonomy (NCBI): domain Eukaryota; kingdom Metazoa; phylum Chordata; class Aves; order Psittaciformes; family Psittacidae; genus Ara; species Ara ararauna. The sequence continues at coordinate 41,030,648 of CM054383.1, read as the reverse complement.
GATGCTCAGCTTCTCCCCAGCATCCTCTTGTGTCAGAGCCAACCTGGGTACCTGTTCCCTCATAAGTAACGTAAAAGCAAGAAGCAGAACTAGCTGAGCTCCCTAAACACTCTCCTAACACCATGCTTGGCACTGAACCTTTCAAGTCTTCTCCTTGTACCTGCAGTTGATAATAATGTTTGTGTTTTAATGATTCTAACAGGCCTGGGATTTGCTCTGACATACCAAGTTAATGTTTTCTTTTTCTATATCAAATCTAGGTCAATCTCCAGCTTAGCACTAATGCTGTACTGAGCAAAAAAGGATTGGCCACTAATGGTTTCAATTTAGGTTTTCACTGAGTAGAGAAAATTTCATTCAATACCTATTTTCATTTTTATTCCTTTGGCCTTTCACAGGGCCCATTAGGATGGAGGCAGTGTTTGCGCTTTGATTAGGGGAGACCCAGCAAAGTCTTTTGCCAGAACGAATCCTCTGTGAATATGGATGAGGATGAGTTGCTGCTCACCTGTGCTGTGTCTGTAGAACATGCCTTTGGAGACTGCATCCTGGTAAGGGTTAGGTGATGGGAGCTCCCAAGCATGGGGTTCTCTTTAGGGAAGAGCCTCACCTGTGATCCACCCTCATCCTGGTTGAGGTCCTCCGTGACACAATGTGGGGGAAGGAGAGATGAAGAGTAACTCCTCTACCTCATATGTCAGTGTGGTTGTAGACAACTCAATCTGAATCTAGCCCTGGCCAGCATCTTTGAGATAAGGTTCGCCCATGGCTGCAATGTGGGAGGGCTGCTAGGACCATTCCCCATCCATTCCTGTGAGCCCATTTTGGTTTGTCTTTCCCTGACCGGAGCAAGCACTCTGCTGTAGGAGTTCATTACAGTCAGTTGGGACATATATAAAAATCTCAAGTGAGTCAGCAGAGATTTAGCCCCTCCAGGCGATGCTCTGTAAAGCACTTGTGCTCCTCTCCTTACGGCCAGGGATTTATTTGCAGGCTGAAAACAGCATCGCAGGTAATCACACGTGTTCGAGTTTTGTTGCTGTTTTAGAGGAGGTGCTGCAAAAGCTTTTGTCTCTGCAACTGTAAATAAACTCAGAAACCTGTTTTAAAAATAGCATTTTGTAGCTCAATGCATGAATTTTTAATGCACCTTCTGCAAACCAGCTGGTCTTGGCAAGGGTCACAGTGTTTCCTAGGCATTTAACACAAAACTGTGCTTCAAAGCCACGTTATAGGGTCATTGAAAAGTAATATTTTACTTAACATCCTCATGACTGAATTATTTATAACTTGCCATGTTTTATTCATGATAAATATTAATACTAGTGTCTTCAAGAGTAGAGGTTATTGCTGCAGTTTTACCTGTAAGAGGTGATGTTATTGAAATAAAGGACTGGCAATGAATTCTGTAGCCAGCAGAGCAAAGCCTGTGCTGGGGCTGCTCTCATTCACACCTCCCTCCTCTTATCAACCCTGTCAGCCACCGAAAAACCTCAGCGCTGAGCAGCTGTACATTTGAAAGGAGTTTTCCTGCAGGCATCTGAATCTCTGCTGCTTCCCCCCCCCCCCTTTCTTTCTTTGTTAGAGGTTTGTGTCCTCCTTATTCATTCTTGGATTTATTTCTTGGTGCGGGTCCATATGCTTTGGTCTCCAAGTCTCCAAGTGGCAGCCTTGAAATGTTCTGCAGGGTCCCTTGAGCCCTCCTGCCACAGGCACCCCTGGATCCCTCATTTTTTGGAGCATCCCTTGTCAGCTTGGAAAGGGAATCACCTGGGGTGGGAGAACCTCCAGCAGCCTTTGGGCTCCTTCCCACGTGGTTGAGTCCTCTGGGCCAAGAGCAGTCTTGTTTCAAGGCTAAATCTATGTGAATTGGATAAATTGCCATTCCACCACTGGGCTCCATCCCTTACCAGGATATTTGCATTAGCTTTCATCTTGGGAAACATACTATCATTTTGCATGATTTTTTGCCTTGTGCTGGTGTGTTGCCATCTGGCTGGAGCATCACACAGCCACCTCCGGGTCCTGCTCCAGTCAGTGCATCCCAGTGTGCATCATGCTCATTATCTCACCCTCACAGCTACGAAAACCTCCCCGTCCCTACTTCCATGCAGGGCCGGGGCTTTGCTCCATGTTGCTCCATCAGCTTAACAAACCTGCAGTGAGCAGGTTGAGAGCAGTGGCTGTGGGAGCAGCGCGGGTTAATGCAACACATATTTAATGTATGATTGCTAATGGCCATCTCCCATCTGCCCAAGCCTGACTGGAGTTTGCAGATGAATGATTAAGCTGCCCTGACACATATGCAGCTTGTTCCTTAGCAGAAGTACATTCATTATACTTGATGCATGTAAAAGGGGATGGGGCTTTCTTGCTGGGGAGAGGGGTATTATTGAGCTGGGGTGGCAGAGCAGGGGGTTCTCTTGGAGTTTGTTTTGTATGATAATGTGAGAGATCTTCCTGTGGATGCAGCACTATAAATGAATCATGAGCTAAATCACCACTGGGATGTTTATTAACTTCGAATATGTTTATTGCAGAGTCAACAGGCAGCACCTTCCAATTAATTAATAGTAATAATTGCTGTATTATTTATGTAGCTCTAATAGCATGCCGAAGTCTTTGTGCACAATGGTTACAGCTGTGGCTGTGCTGGAACAGGGTAGTCTGCATTCACCCTGCGTGGGCACGCTGAGGTTTGTCATTAGCTGTCGGGTGGTCCCAGCCCCAAAAGCTTTGGTTTGCTGCACTGCTGAGCTCTTGGCAGCTGCTCTTTCTGTGGGCTGAAGCCTGTTGCTCCACAGCATGGAGATGTGACTATTCCTTCTGCAGTGCTGGCAGGCAACGTCTGCAGTGAGCTGAAGCATCTGCCAAACCGAGGTGGAAATCAAGGGCTGTATGTTTTACTGAAGTATCTGGGACCACTTTCGGTCAAGGGGTTTAAACAAAATGAGTTTAGGAGTCAGGCTGTGCACATCAGAAGACTACTTACAGCAGGTAAGACATTGGCAGCAGCAGGAAGGGTGAACTTCCCTTTTCTGATGTGAGCTTGGATCCAAAGCCCACTCAGGCCGTGGAGCACAGCCAGTGAGTGCCGGTGCAGCGTCTGTGTGTCTTGCTGCCCCTGTAGACCTCACTGTGGAGCATGTGTGTCATGGAGCACTGTCTTCTGCTCTGAGTCAATCAGTTTGATGTGCAGAGGCAGACACGTAGCAAGAACTTGACACTGGTCTTGTTTCTCCATGCAGGAAGTGAGGCTGCAAACCAGTCTTCTGTTCTTGCATTGCCATCCCATTTGCCAGCTCTGGGAAATCCGGATGTTTCTAGGTCACGTGAAGTTCTTGGCAATGGATCTCTCTTCACGTGTCTCTCTTATTGTCTTCCAGCGATGTCTGACTTCCACATCCACCCTCAGAACGCAGTGGTGGAGGAAGGTGGTGTAGCAAGATTCCAGTGCCAGATCCATGGCTTGCCAGAGCCGGTCATCCTCTGGCAAAAGAACCGCATGCCAGTCAACACAGACAACGAAAGGTAGGACATGTACTGCTGTGCTTTCTCCAGGTGGAAAAAGGTGGCCAGGCTTGCTATTGCTATCACAGTTGTGTTAGGACACAGTTAACCTGGGCTGGTGTTCCTGCCATGGAAGACTCTTTTAGTTAATGTTGTGAGGTTTCTGGACTCCTTCTGGGCAAACACCGTGTTGAAATACTGCATGTCTCAGGAGAGGTAGATACAGCCTTTTTGGAGAGGGCAAGGGCTCTGCATTGACCTTCCCTGATCAGCCCTATTCCAGGTTTACTTTCCAGCATGAAGCCCACCCAGTAGTCCTAGTAGAGCTGGGTAGCTTTGGCATCCATCATCCCTCTGTGGCTCTGTTTTGTGTAGCTCTTCCCAAGCCAGACCCATGACATAGGGTCTTTTATGTGGGTCCTGAATTCTTGCAAGCACTGGATTGCACCATGGCCACTAGAATTCTCTGCCCAGGTGGACTTCCCTGTGTGTGGTGGCAGAGGAGCTCTGCAGAGAGCATCTCACAGGGCATTGGGCTGCTGTTTCCCAATGTAATCCTCATATGGAAAACCCCACTGCCCTCACTTCCCCAGGCTAGACCCGGGACGGCACGTCCTCGCTTCCTGTGTTTGACAGGCTGCTCCGTGTGTGTCGGAAACATCCCTCACCACGGTTTGATCCTCCGAGCAGCAGTGGGACCGGGCAGGTGGCAGGAAACGCGTGCTCCGTGCCGGCGGTCCCAGCTGTGACTCGGGAGCTGCACAACCGATGGTAGGAGACAATCGTTCTCAGCACACCTCGATCACGGATTGATGTCGGTGCATTGGGAATAGGTGAAACCAGGAAGCTGTAAATATTTTCCTGAAAGCCTCTATTCTTAAAAATGTCAGTTCTGCAGCAGAACGTGGTTGGGTTCTTTGGAGGCAGGAGAAAACATGAGGGCTGGAACAATGCCTGACCTTTTCGGTGTTGTGGTGAACTTACAGTAGAAGGACCCAAGAGGCCCAACGCTGCCCTGGAAAACTGCAACTGTCAGGTTTTGTTTTTCCTTGTGTTTTTCATCTGAGCTTTCTTTAGCCCAACACGGGGTTGATTTGTCAAACTTGATCTGCTCTGAAGGCTTCTTACTGATACAGGTGCCAATCTGGGGATGTGGTAGAGCAGGGCACCTGGTCCATGGTGGCATCAGCAGCTGTAGGAGCTGCAGGGCTGGGCCTGACGCCTCGTGTGCATCCCAATGAGATGGTGCAGGACAGGTGAAGTTCCCTTGAAGTCCTTCATGCATTATTGTTCCTTTCCACTCGAGCCCATGGTCACCGTTGTGGATACAGTCAGAGGTGTGAATGTGACCAGGGCTTCTTTCTCCAAGGCTGAGGAGCCCCAGGACTGAGGAGCCAAGACTTTTCTCCAACTCAGAGAGTCCCAAGTTGTGCTCATCCCCCTTGCTTCTCCTCCAGGGCAGGGAGCTTGCCCAAGCCCTAGAGGACGTGGACTAGGAGCAGTTTCCCTACATTCAGTGTCCTGATTTTGAACAGATTTAGCTTCTCATGTGAAGTTACTGCGTAGGTTTTTATTGTCAGCTCAGTACATTAATCTGTGACACCATTGGGCCTGGATGATGAGGGTTGCTTCTCAAACTGGATTGGATTTCTGCATTAATCACGCTTGGTGCATTTCTGTGTATAAAGTGTATATAAATTTGTATGCCGAGTCTTGCACTTGAAGGCTTTGAAGGCAGAATAATAGCTTTGGAATTGAATCTTCTAATGCTGTGGGCAGATTGTTAACAAAAATGAAGGCTTCTTGTGGTATAATTCATCCAAAACAATGGGCATTTTAAAGTCCCAGAGAGATTGCAATCAACTTGGGGACGTTTCAAACTGATTGCTGTCACGCTGCCTCCGACACCGAGCCGCACGTTCGGAACCCAGCACAGGGTTATAGGCACTTAACCATATGCTGATAGGGAAAAAGATGTTCTTCATCTTCTAGAAGGAAATGGATTATTAACTCATCACACTGTATTGACTTACCACCAGCCAACTTAAAACACACAGTTGCCAAGCAGCCTGTAATGTATGTATGCATATATGTGTGTATGCATGCATGACTTAAATGTACCTATGGTTTAGACAGAGAAAAAATTTATTGATACTTATGTGTGCCCACTCAGTAACTGTTTTAAACTCTCCTTTCCATGCATTTGAGGTTCTAAGGTTGTAGGGATTTGACTCCCAGGCCAGGTTGGACAGGGCTCGGAGCAACCTTGTCCAGCGGGAAGTGTCCCTGCCCATGGCAGGGGTTGGAACTGGATGAGCTTTAAGGTCTCTTCCGACCCAGTCCAGTCATGGATTCTGTGATCCTGTGATAAGCGTGGGCTGCTGGGATGCAGGGGGCCAGCCTGCCTCACCTGCATGGCTGTGCAGCCTGCTTCCACATCACGTCCTGCTTTGCAAGTTTTTGATCCTGTTTTTCTCTCCCCACAGGTACACGCTGCTTCCCAAGGGAGTCCTCCAGATTACAGGGCTGAGGGCAGAAGACAGTGGGATTTTTCACTGTGTCGCTACCAATATTGCTAATGTGAAGTTCAGCCGGGAGGCCAGGCTCACCGTGTCAGGTTAGTGCCAGTAAATGCTGTACTGCCTTCTGCTGTTCTGGACCAGGACAGTTTAAGAGAGTTTCAGACTAACAGCACTGAGAAGTGTTCCTCTGTCCAGCCAGAACACCTTCCTTCTGGATCGTTGTTAGTTCCTGCCAGATCAGCCCATTTGATAGCAGATGAATGCATCTCTTTGCCTGTAAATTACTGCCAGTTTCTGGGTAGCAGGAGGAGGGTGAGAAAATGAGCTACAGCAGCTTTACATTAAATAAATTCTTTTGGAAACGTGGAATATTCATCATTTCCTTATGAGACCTGCCCACTCTGGAAGTAATTGCAGCACACAGGGTGATCAGTTATTTATCTAATGGGGGAATTATGTTGTGTAGGCTGTTAGCATTGTATTGTGACCAAAGCAGGCTAACCTCTCTTTGGAAGATGAGAAGGAGAAGCCCTGAGCAACCCAGGCTGAATTTTGGCTTGGTTCTCCATCCACATCCGAAGTTAGGGGCTGAAACAGGTTTTCACTTCTGAAAGCTCCAGCCGAGGAAGTAACAGTGCCTTATGGTCTCCTCTCCAAAATAATGGCCAAAGCCACACACTTGATGTTTGGTTTCACTCTGCCAGAGGTAGGATGTGATGAAGCTGTAAGGGCAAACCACATCCACGCTTTGCATGTGCTCAGATTTGGCCTGCTGGTGAATGCACACAAAATGTCACGTGGAAGTGGTGACCTTGGGCACAGAGAAGGAAGGATTAAGGTGCAAACACTATCATGTTTCCTTACCCGCTGACGTGCCCATTGACTCTCCGCTGTTAGCTGTCTGTGTGGGACCCAAGCTGATCTCTTGGAGCCCCTTCAAGCAAGAACTCCTCAGCCAGTTTCTAAACCTGGTGTTAGATTGTCACCTTGTAGTTACACTTTCTTCGTTTGTCAGTGGTTTTTATTTAAAACACTATTAGCTTCAGAAGTCTCTCTTGATGTTGCAGTAGCTGCTCCTAGCATGAAGGAAGTGGGAAGTATTAAGTCAAACCATACAACCCAAGCTGCCGGGAGTGAATGACACCTTTGTCCTCCCTTAGAGAAATGCCTTTGATATGTTCAACCTCCCAGTGTGAAAACAGGATAGCTTGCTTGTCCTGGACTTCAGGCATTTGTGGGTTACCTTCAGAGAAGATGAGTGCCAAAGAAGTAGTCAACAAAGGGTCTTTCTCCCTGGGCTGTGATTCTCCTGTCCATCAGATACACATAATTGCTGGTACCCAGTGGCCGGAGGCTTCCCAGCATACACTCATATCTCACAGCCTGCCTTCACCTTCCAAAATGACTGCCTGGCCAGTGGTTTGGAGTACGAGACTAAACACTTGTACCAAGTGTCAGATTAGCCTCTGCCAGCTGGAAAAAGGCAGCATGTGTGAAATAGGATGAAGCTGAGGAAAGAGTGATGCTGTGTATGTCAACTCTGATGGGGAAAGAAAGCAGGTTAACTGGTTCTGAAAGACCTGGGAGGTTTTGGTGCTTGTTGCTAATCTGTTTTCTTGATCTATGTGGGCAGTAGCCATGTAGAAAGAAGAAAGCACAGTAAATTATCAGCGTAGTGAAGTTCTTTGTGTCAGTTTATGGGTCTGAGTTATTATTCCTCACAGGGCAGAAAGTGCTCGTTGTTCTCATCTGACCGTCCCTCATTTCGGATGGATATTTTCCAGGTTTCCTGTCTGTGAAACATTTGTGGTTTTCCTCTTTCCTTAAAGCAGTCAGATGATGAATATGGGCGCCGTGTGTAAGTGTCTGTTGAAGGGCTTGAACTGTGCTTCAGTAACTGCATGTCAGCAGGGCTGCCATAACGAGATGTTTGCATGCTCTCAGCCCATGGAAAACCCATTGCACTGGGTTAAGCCTCAGTGAAGGTTTATGCTCTGTGGTGTTTGCTAAGAGCACACAAATATCCGTTAGAGCAGGACAGCAGGTATGTGCTAGCATATTAAGCCTAGACTTTGGCACACCAAGCAGAGGCTACGGTGTGCTGCGGACATTGCTTCACTGGTGTGGGTGTTGTGTCAGTAAATACTGAACTAATGCGAGTGCTGTTGTGCACATGTCATTAGGGATGATGGGTTAAGTGGTAATCTTGCAAATCTTTCCATCACCTCCCTCTCATGTAGAGGGGTAAAGGGAATGGTGCTTTCTGCTCTTCATCGGGGCAGGAGGGCTCCCTCTCTTCTTAACAGCAATTTCAGCCATTGCTTCACCCACAGAGAAGCGCCAAGTCTGCCTTGTGAGAGCTTCTGAGCCCTGGCTGCTGCAGGAGGAAGGAGAGGATGGAGATGGGCTCTGGGAGCCTGTGTCCTGCAGGGGCTAGAGAGGAAGAGGAGGGTGACTGCCCATGGGGGATGAAGGAGCCTGCTTGCAGCGCTGTCCTTCCTCTCTCGGCAGCATGGACGGGCTGCCGGCAGCAAACAGCACGGATGTGTCTTCCAGTCCTCCTGATTGATTATTTTCAAGTGCCTTCTTAGCGGAGCTGCTCCCGAGGGGCCGCTGCCTCTCTGCACTGACACCTTCCCAGCACGAGCTGCGCCTCTCTCTGCTGCTGTCCTTTTGATCAAGATCTAACAGCCTGTGCCGGCAACGCTCCCGTCCCTGCTAGAGTGCCTGTCACTCCTGATGGTGCCGGGGACCTCCCCATCCTCACTGCAACTGCTGCTGGCAGAGTCCCTGGGGACCACGTGCATCATTAGAGCCTTTTTCCCTTTCAAACTAAATCCTCCCCGCCTTGCCCTGAACCCTGCTGTGCCCCAGCAGCACTCGCCTGCCACGAGTCCTTCCTCCTGTCACTCCTTCCTTCCTGACCCTGCATCAAAGAGCTGCTCTGGTTGGAGAAGAAAACCTCCTCCTCCTCAGTGGTTGGGCATGGTCAGCGCCTTTGCATGGTGCTGCGTCTGGTGGCCACATCCCTGCTGGGTCACTGTCCCTCCTGGCCCTGGAGCTGGCACTGCCGTGGGCATTGGGATTGGCAGTGTTGGAAATGCCACTTCCAGAGCTGGCCATGGTTTAGCCAAACACCCCAAAACCTGAATGCCTATTTCAGACTCAGAATATAAATCAGAGTGTGCTTTTTTATTTATTCTATGGTCAAAATAGTGTTTTATAAATTCTGCTTTGGTCTCAGCTCCCATTCACTGACATTCTCAGGTGACCTTGGACAATTCATTTCATTTCTGTGTGTCCTGAAATATAGAAATCACTCTATAATACGATGATAATATCGTCTTATTCTAAGCGTGAACATTTAGTATTGTGATTTAGAACAATAAATCTACATGGGGTTTAAAGGCACTCCGAGGTTCTGAGAGGGAAGGTATTGTTTTTCAGATCTCTTGGGGTTAACCAGCCGGTCATATGAATTTATTGTGCATTCTGGTCCTCATAAAAAAATCTGCATTTTATGGCTTGCAGTGAAACGCATTCAGTGAGAGCTTCGGCTCCTAAGTCACACTGACACGGTGATTTTTCTTGGATTTTGCCCATTTAGACACAGCCTCACAGTCGTTTTATCGCTCCCATTTAGCCCCTGTAGGAACAGTTAACAAACGAGCCCCTCTGATCTGTGCCAGCCCTTGGACCGCTGTGAAGTCCCCTCACTAACCCCCCAGCTTCAGCCCCTGAGCTGCTGTGGAAGGGTAACGCTAAAAAGAGCAGGGAGAAAGGACATTTTATCTTGGAGAGAAGCCTTCGCAGATAGCTTTTGGTGGATCACTTCTCTGTAACAAGGTTTTTAGGCATTGGAAAGTCCATGTTCAGAGCCAGCATGGGATAGCCCCACCACAAAGCCCAACTCATGGCGTTGATGAGCTCCCCAGCCCTTGCCGTGCCCCTCTCCTGCTCGGGGGCAGACGACCAGCCCAAGTATTTCTCTCTGCAGGTGCACAGAGCATTTTTGCCAGCAGCAGCTGTCAGATTGTTGAAATTCCTTAAGCACTGCTTGACCTCAGCATTTCTGGAGTATAACCCAGATCTGGTTGGAAATGAGGAGAAGGCTGATGCAGAGACGGCCGGTGTTCATGTTTGCTAATGGGGAACTGAGAGCATCTCCTCTTTTCCCTCCTCCCAGCAAATGGGAGTGAAGGCTCAAGGGATCTTTGTCCTAGGGACAGTCAGGATGGATGTGAGGAAGGAATTCTTTACAATGAGGGTGGTAAAATCCCGGAACAGGTTTCCCAGAGAGGTGGTGGATGCACCATTCCTGGAGACATTCCAGGCCAGGCTGGATGTGGTGCTGGGCAGCCTGGTCTAGTTGCAGATGTCCCTGCTCATTGCAGGTGGGTGGACTAGATGAGCTTTGAAGGTCCCTTCCAACCCAAGCTATTCTATGATAAGGCACCTTTTAGGGTCTCAGGAGATGCAGTTTCAGCTGTGGTACACCTGACACAAGAGGATGGTTTTGTCTTGTGGTCCACTCCTGTCTGGTGAAATGCGGTTTCTTTTGCTTGTCTTGTGCCTGCCTGGTCTCCAGAGTTCTTGTGCTAGGGCTTTATTGTATTATGGGTCTGTGCATCATCTTGTACAGTGGGTTCCATTCTTGGTTGCTGCCACTTGGTGCTACCATAGCACAAATAAACGATTAGTGGTTGCATCCTGAGCAATGACTGTATCATGATTACAGCAGAGCAAGGGGATGCGTCCTCTCCCTGTACCCAGTTACACCAGAGTGGGCCAGGACAGGGCTGCTGTAAAGGCATGGCAATGACCACTCTGTGAGCTTCAGTTATAAGAGGAGTTTCCTTGAGTTTCCTCTCAAAAAGATCCTCACTGGGAGTCAGGGACTGGCACCTCCATCACTCTGTGTCCTAGGAAAGGGGTTTTGGAGCAAACAATACCAGCAGCAAGAGAGGATACGTGCAGAGAGGTAGATTTAGGCATTGTGGACCGCATGGATTATTTTATGGCTTGAGATGCTAAAAGGTAAAGCAACTCCTTCCTTTATTTGCATTCCTGTCTGCACGAGCTGTCCTGCAGCTTGTGTCCTCCCTGTATGCCACGTTTTTCCTGCTCATCTGCTCTCTGTAGTTCACAGCATGGTTCCTTCTTTATGCTGCCTATGTATGTGTGTTAACAGGGCTGCTTGTGGCTGGGTCTGTTGGCTGAGGAGTTTTCCCCAGGAATATCAGCACACCTGAAACACATTCAGTTTCACTGCTATGCAAATGTTGTGCTCCTTTTGTTTCCTGTACACCTCAGATTTAGTGAGGATTACACCAGCCTCATCATTTGTACTTAGAGGATGCTCAAAGCCTTCAGTGTTTCCGTTAAACAGGAGAGAATCAAATGCCTTTTAACAATGATGCTGTCCTTGCAGGCTCCCACTCCACCGTTTACAAGGACCCCATGATACTGGTTGGCCCGGAGAACCTCACGCTGACGGTGCACCAGACCGCGGTGCTGGAGTGCATCGCAACTGGCAACCCCCGGCCCATCGTCTCCTGGAGCCGCCTAGGTAAGCCCAGGGAGACTGGGATTTCCTCCTCCTCTTCCTCTTCCCTGTTATGCTATGGGAAATGGATAGGTGCCACTGACTGTTGTATGCAACAGGCGATTCACCCTTTCCCCTTCCTATGGAAGTTAATTGTAGGCTTGAAGTGCTTTCTATCCTCATGTCTACACTTTGTTTTTCCTCTGTGCCAAGATCCTGTTTTCTCCTGTTAGCAGAGTGGGTTGGTTAAACCTGTTGATGTTGCATGAAAGGTGATAATTTTATCTCTTCTCGACTGACAGCATCTTCTTCAGCTGCATCAGAAACATCACCACTGTTGGCCTGGAGAAGCAAAGCGTACACAGACACATCCTTCATGTAAAACAGACTTGAAAGAAACTTGCTGCCTCATCAGGGAGTTTGAAAAACGAGGGGACGAGGTGTTTAAAGTAGGATGTCTGAAGCTCTAGAAAACCCAAATGCTTGCTGCTGGGTTCCATGATGTTATTTTAGTCAGCATGGAAACCAGAGGCAGTGTCTGATGGCATCATACAAGCAAGGAAGAGCAAAGTGCTGTGTTTCAGTCCAAAAGCAAGGGTTCTTGTAGTATCTAACTTTATGATAGTACCTTGGAAACTGATTTGCTCAGAGCGACATTTCTATTGCCCTACAGAAATCTGAGCAAAGAGCTGATGGCTTTTGTTTTATCTTCTGGAGCTTGTAACTGCCTGTGCACACTTTGGGGTCGGTTCAGTTAGTATTTCCCAAGCCCTTGTGGTCCACGAGGTCATGTCATTTTTGGGATGCTAACGTCCCCAAGTCCACCAGGGTGGCTGTGAAGCACAGGCAGCGGTAATCATGTCTCCTGCTGCTGTGCTGGATGTGGGACTTCACCCTGTGGCTCTCCAAGGCTCAAGGTCCAGCTCATGGGAAGAGTGACTTCCCATTCCAGAGCTGTCCATCAGGGGATAAAGACGCGTATCCGGCATCCATTGCACTATTTTTCCATGCTTGCCCTCCTGCTTGCTCCTCTGGTGGCTTGTAAAACCAGCTTGTGGCTGCCACTAACTGGTTATTTTTACTCCAGAGCCATAACAGTCAGATTGATGCTGGTTTAAAAACTCCTCCGGTCTGCTGTATCACTGGTTTGGATCTCTTGGACGCAAGGCAGCTCTATGTTAGTGCTCAACTATACTAAACTACTTTATAATTGCCTTTAATTATAAGTGTTTATTACCCTCTTCAGAACACTTGTCTCTATAGAGCAGTGCAATAATGAAGATGCAAGAGCTTCATGTGATATTTGGATGGTCTGAGCTCAGCATTGCCTTCCACCAAAAATAGATGCCCTCTCCATGCTGCTTTGCAGCACAGCAGCAGAATTAGAGCTACTGAGGGGGAAAGAGATCCTGTTATTTTCCCTCCCCTTTAGCATGAATGTTTCCTGTCCGTAGCATCGCAAGATCTTGTTTAGTATTACACCGATCCTGACAGCAATGTGGCTGTACAGGTTCTCTGATGAGTTGCTGCGTTTGTCATCTCTTTGTAGCCATTTCAGAAGCTCTTTCATGTCTCTGTGCCTGTGTGATCAGCAGGAGGGAGAGGGGTTTACACTGGACACGGACATCCCCTTGAGTATCTGTCATCTGTACATGTGGCTTCCTCCCGTGTGAAGGTCTTCTTCCTGCAGTTCCTCCTACAGAGCTGGTTTAGCTTAAATAACCACTGAATTTATTCAACTTAGGAACCAAAACCCTTTTAATACACTCCCAGAAATAAAGAACCCATGGGCACAAAGCCTTAGCAATGATTTAGCAATGGCCTGACTTAATTTACACAAAACCTGAAGTCAATTATGTGTGAACATCTTTCTTGCCTGGTCAAAATAAGAAGAGTCATGGCATGGCCGCTGTGGCAGGTGCTTGCCCAGGGCATGCTGCTGTTTCAGAGTGGCTCTCTGAACCCCCTTGCTCGCAGTTTTGACATTGTGGCATTTCTTCTATCAGAAAGGAGTAAAAGAACACTTCTGCTTTCACAGCTTTCTGGTGCAGGGCAAAGCCAGCCATAAACCACATCTGCACTTTCTGCTTTGGCTTTGCTGAAGCCTGGCTGGTTTGCAGGGGGAAAGGCAGCTATATGTTGCTTGAAGGAAACCATTCAAATTCTAGGCCAGTTTTTGAGTGTCACACAATCAATTTTGAATTTAATTTCTTTGGGAATATGTTGTAGCCCCGACCACAGACAGAATTCCTGTGTCTCGCCGTGCATGAAATGTCAACATTCATTAGGGAGCAGGCTCTGAGAGAAATGTAAAATCATTAAGGGTTTGTTCAGGGAAGATAGGGCTTTTCCTTTCAGAGCTACACACTTCAGGCTTGGACCTGTATGTGTGCGCAAATGAATATCCTGGGCACTTACTGCAAAGCCTTTTGAATGGACGACGATTTTAATGTATCCTTACCCTTTAACTGACAGGCCACTGAGCTGGCCTCCATAAAAGGTACCAAGGCAGAATAATAAACTATTTAGAGAGAGAGAGAAAAGTGAGGCAAGAAAGAAAAGACAGTGATTATCTGATAGCGTTATACAGAAGTTGTCAGAAAGGGTCACACAATGGGAAGGAAATTACTAAAGAGGGAGCCATTCAAGAAGTAAACTATACAACAATTGTAGGAGCCAATTAATTGGTAACTTATTGGACACAGAAGCTTGTAATAGATGGCTGACTGGTTGACAGGAGCGCCGTTGCTGTAAGTGTTTAGAAATAATAGAGTAAATTTCACCACTTCACACACTGAATAGTCAACTGTTGCAATGTACTCTAAATATGCTAATCCACAGTGCCCAGTGTCCGCTGGAGCAGGAGACCTATGTGTCTAAAAAGTGGAAGGCTACTATGGCACAATACAAAGAATTCACAAAAGACCTAAATGATCAACATTAGAAAGTTGTTACTTTCTTTCTACTTGCTGCTTACAAAAGAAAGGCGTTGGTGTTGTTGCATATTCATATCGCCTGGCACGTTTTAACGGGTCTCTGTAATTGGTGCTGCTATGCCAATCACTCTGTTAGCAGGAGAATGGACTCCAGAAAGCATCGCATGCACCTTGGAAATATAAATAATGCAGCTCCCAAACCACAGGCCTCTTTCATCCAGACTTCCCCCCAGTGGGGTGCCTGGAAGCCTCTTTTGTCCATAGACAGAGCATCTTTAGGGAGCATCTCCCACTCAGAGAATGGTCTCCTGTATTAATCAGTTGTCTTCTGCTCTTCCCAACCAGTCGAACCTCTCTCTTCTGCCCTCGTCAACTGAGGATCGACAGAGTGAATCTGTCAGATGTTTGCACCCACAGTGGCTTGTTTTCAGCCCTCAGACTTTCTGCTTTTGACTTCATAAAACGAAGCAGAAGATCATGTTAAGCTAGCAGCAGTTTCCAGCCTCTGTAGGTCCTGAGAGCCTCAGGAACTGAGCAACAGCGCTTTTGCAGCCTCTCAGATCTTCTCCATAGAGAGATGACTTGGTGATGGCGGAGTGGTGCCAGGAAGATAGGGTTTCAGGGTTCGGATCCCTTGACCAAGCCACTCCTCAGATTTCCATGTGAGGAAAACAGGGTTAAAGTAAATAGCAACCTTTGCAAAGCAGGTGTGAGACATCAGCCCCTCTGCACAGCACTCCTGCAAAGTGCTGAGCTTTCAGGATGCAAGGCATTTCTTGTGTTAATACTTATTTACGTGTGTTGTCAGCGTTACGCAGTTGGATTTGCTGTTAGCTGAAGACCTAACTGATCACAGCATGGTTTGGGTTGAGTGAGATACAGTAGAGGAGGAAGAATGGGGCAGGCTGGGAAAGGGGAGGTACTTCTCTAGAAGCCCCTTCAGCGCTCTTTGGAAGGAGGAGTTGAGTAAGAGGCATATGGGGTGATCTGGCAGTGATCTTTGCTGGCTGTTAGAGGTGACCACACTCTGAATCAAAGACAGATCCCTCGAGGTTTCTGAGCTTGGAGAACTTTGTTCTTCAGGGAAGTGAAAGATGTTTGGCTGGCAGGAGACGTGTCTTCAGAGCACCACACCTCTAATTGATAGCTAGGGCTAGAGAGATAACTAAGGACGTATCAGTGCTGGTATTTGGACTCTGTGGAGTGCCTGCTGCAGGCTGGGTCTTTGCATGCTTAAATTATGTAGCATGTTATAAATAATACACTAAAACTACTGACATTCAAGTCACATTTCTGTGGTATTTCTTAAGGCAAGGATGTGATGGAGCATCCAGGTATGGGCACTTTGCATCTTTCCCTGGTCCCACCCCTCTCTCTCGAGAGGGATTTGATTTTTGCATGTAAGGTCCAATTTAAAAGACGAAATCAACTTCAATTTGAATTTAATTCAGACCTCTTTACACTTCAGTTCAGATGATGTTTGAAGGGAATGGTTCCTTGTTATTGCTCATTAAATGTGGGACAGGTCATGTTTTACTGTCCTTTTTATGACTGAGCCATTTACTGCTGCAGTGGCTTGGCCAGTTATGTGATCATTTAATCATTTAATGACATTGTTTTTCTCTCTGTAAAAGACCTGAGCATTTCTCTTTGCAATGCAAATAATGAAGTGGTCTGGCATTCCCTGCCTAATGAAGCAAGGAAACCTTGAAGTAAAAATTTCCTGGAAACAGTATGTAAGGAGCATGGCAGGAGATGTGTTTGGGAAGTGCTTTATAGCTTTCAGTCCATGTTTTACTGGTGTTTCCTAGCAGGATGCTGCTGTTAATCTGAAATGGGATCCCTCACTTCTATGGGTTTGCGATGCTTTGGTTGCAGGGGAGCTCTCTACACGGGTGCCTTCTGTGAGAAGCCCATCCCTGGCAGTGTTCAAGCCCAGGTTGGAGGGGGCTTGGAGCAGCCCAGTCTTGTGGAAGATGTCTCTGCCTGTGGCAGGGGCTTGGAATAGGATGAG
Organism: Ara ararauna; assembly: GCA_028858755.1. NCBI lineage: Eukaryota > Metazoa > Chordata > Aves > Psittaciformes > Psittacidae > Ara > Ara ararauna. Next base: position 41,014,121 of record CM054383.1, on the reverse strand, counting down.
CTTTAAGGTCCCTTCCAGCCCAAACTTGCTTCTCCCATTCTGTAGGTTCTTCAAACTCCTTGATCAAAGGGAAGAGAAGAACTGAATTCCTGTTTTCCAACTGATGGAAGTGTGCTCCCCTTTACTGCTCCTCAGTAAAGTACCCCCCCTGCCCTGCCCCTCTGCTCAGACACCCTGACACATGCTAGCACTGATTTAGAGCTGCCTTTGTCAGGAGTGTCTTAAAACACAAATCAATGAAGCAATAAAAAGCAATAGCCTGATACTAATGAAACACATTGTAATTAGAGTTGGCTGGGAATTCTCCAGTAAAAAATAGGCTTTGTTGGAAAAAGGTGAATTCCCTGATACTGAACTATTTCACATTAAACACTTCTGGTTTGAAGACCTTGTGCTGGAGCCCAGGCATGGTTATTTGGAAACACTGGTCCTCTCCTTCCCAGAGCACCTCTGTTGGAAACAGGCTGTTGAGCTGGTTGCATCCGTGGGCAGTCTAATGTAAGAACCCAGGCAGTAACTCAGAGGGGCTGGTATGATTTAACTTGGTTTAACCACCCTAGTGAACAGTGTTGTTCGTCTTAATCTGAGCACCTGGCTGAAAGCTTTCACATTCCCTGTGCTGATACCTTGGGTTTGGGCAAACATATAAGTGCGGATCCTGGTTTTCTCCTGAAGACAGTTCTGCCAAGTGTCGGCTACAACCCATTGACTTGACTTGGCAAACCCCAGTAACGGAGCATGGCACTACTCCATTTGTGTGGAGAACCTCACACGGAGGTCCAGCGTGTGACTGTTATCCTTTTCCTCCTCTTTCAGACGGCCGCCCCATTGGCGTGGAGGGGATCCAGGTGCTGGGCACCGGAAATCTGATGATCTCGGACCTCACCGTGCAGCATTCCGGCATCTACGTGTGCGCTGCCAACAAACCCGGCACGCGGGTGAGAAGGACCGCGCAGGGCAGCCTCGTTGTACAAGGTGAGCAAACCTGGGGCCTGCAGAGCAGGGATGCCACACTGGTGGGTAGCAACCACGTGTCGTTCAGCTGAGGCCTCAGCTGCATGGGGGCAGTGGCTTTCCATCCCATCACATGCATTTATTTGGCACAGCACACCGGTTGTTACTTGTTATCATACTTGTACATCTCAGCAGAAAGCTCAGACTGAATTAATCAGCCAAAGTCATCACTCACTCCTGCGTGGTCTTTAATAATATGGGGACACGGGCATTGTTCTCATATTGGACATCTCGGAATCATAGAATCATAGAGTAGTCAGGGTTGGAAAGGACCTTAAGATCATCCAGTTCCAACCCTCCTACCATGGGCAGGGACACCTCACACTAAACCATGTCACCCAAGGCTCTGTCCAACCTGGCCTTGAACACCACCAGGGATGGAGCATTCACAACTTCCCTGGGCAGCCCATTCCAGTGCCTCACCACCCTTACAGTAAAGAACTTCTTCCTTATATCCAACCTAAACTTCCCCTGTTTAAGTTTGAACCCGTTACCCCTTGTCCTGTCACTACAGTTACTTATGAAGAGTCCCTCCCCAGCATCCCTATAGCCCCCCTTCAGATACTGGAAGGCTGCTCTGAGGTCTCCACGCAGCCTTCTCTTCTCCAGGCTGAGCAGCCCCAACTTTCTCAGCCTATCTTCATACTATGAAGAATGCTAGATATCACTCATGCAGTGATATCCGGGAGTACATATCACTCATAAAGTGTTGCTCTCCAACTGAAATGGCACCAGTAAGTCTGAAACTATGTCCAAAAAGTCAGTGAGGCTGTTTCTTTTAGCAGTTGACACTGTGTTTGAGCCCCTTGCCATGACATGAGTAAAGCATCCTTTGGGCGCCATCCCCAGGAGATGCGCGTTGCTCCTCTTCCTCATAGCAACTGTCCTGAGATGCCACTTGTAAAGGGTGGGTCAGGCCAGAGTAGAGATCAGCACTCAAGAAACCAAACAAATCCACTCCACATGCTCTGTGGACCAGTCTCCATGGTGAGGGGAGCCAGGCAAGTATTTCAGAAGGCAAACCCAGCTGGCAGCATGCTCTGAATGGCAGTAATCCACTCTGATTACAGGCACTCACCTCCTCTTCATGCTAGTCCACTTAAAGCATCTCGTGCTCTCATCAGTTCACTCATTAACTATTGACTGATGATATCCTGAATCTAAAATTACACACCTCCTGCCGGAGTGAACTAATTGAACCTTTCATGCTGGTGATGGGGAAAGTGCCCTGCTCCAGCCCTGATGCTCACCTGACAGGTCCTGGCAGTCACTGGCATTGCAGTGCTCATGCAGCAGCCGTGGGCCCTGCGTGCTGGCTTCCTTCTTCCCCTTTGCCATGGGAGCAGCAAGGACCAGTGTAGAGAGTGCTCCTATAGGGCTGCTCATGCCTCTTGAGTCCCAGGTGCTGATCAGACATGAGAGGGGGGTGAAAGCTCACTGTTCCTTTTGCTGTTTGGTTTCTGGGTGAGCAATGCAACAAGGGGGGCTCCCAGCTGGCTGGGGGTGGGCAGACCTGAGGGTGTTATGAAGCAACACCAGCCCAAGCATTAAGAACAGCCTCGCTGTACTGATACAAACCCTTTAGAGCTGCTGCAGGAGCGCTCTGCATGTGGCAGAGAGCTACTAAACCCAAATGCTGAGCTGATGTCCAGGAGGCAGGCAGGCAGAACCAAAAGAAATTACTTGGGAAATCTACGAAGTCATAAAAATACAATTATTGAATACTGTTGACTGCTTCTGTTAGCAATTGGATGACAGGGGAAAAGGTAGCATGACTTCTCATTGCTGCAGATGGGCAGCGTTTAGTCTCGTTGGTGATTTAAACACCAGCTCCTGAGCAGCTGGTCTAGTGCTGGAGTTCATCTGGGGTAGAATTACTGTGGATTTTCACTGGAGAATCGAGGTGGGAGTTTGTCCCTGAAATGGTACTCACAGGGCCATTGGAGCCCAGCCCTGCTGGGGAAGAGGGATGCTCCTGTGTTCAGCATTAGCAGAGAAGCTGGCAGGGAGGTGGAGAAGCGTGGCCAGTGGTGTAGCCCTTAGACATGAGCTGCAGCATCCAGGCCCCCAACCTGGGTTGCCCATCCGTAAAATGCTCTGTTTTTCAGGGGGCTGTTGTGCCCCGTGGAAGCTGGCCAGACCCTGGCCAGGCAGCTGAGCTCGTCCCAGATTTGCTCGCCCTCCCTTTGGAAGCAGTTTTTCCTTCCTCTGAATCTCATTTTGGCTGAATTTTCCAGCTGAGAGGTACAAATGATTGCTGTTAGGTTTGTCTGGGAAGAAAACAGCAATAATGACTGACATGGGAGACTGCGGGTTTTATCTTTGTCAAGATGTCAGCGATGCAAATTACATCCGTAAGGAGAATAAAAGCAAAGAGCGGGCTATCAAAAGCCTGGTTGGAGAGGAAGTTAGCACAGGGCTAGGACAATACAGCGTCCTCAAAGCACGCCAGGCCAGGTACTTGCTGCCTTTATGCAGAGGCCCTTGAAGTGCCTGAAGGCACAAATTAACTTACCCCCTCATCTTTTGAAGGAGGCACGGTTTATAGGTGGGAAACAGGAGGAGAAAGGGCCATGTTTCCTGTTGTAAGGCAAGGAGTTAGCGGGAGGCTGGGACTGAGACCACATCCTCCATCCTGCTGCCAGCGGTGGTCTTGTTCCCTTCAGAGCAGCTGCCTGGGCAGTGGTGCCCTGGCACAGGGCTCTGCTCTTGCTCTGGCATTAACGTCCTTTCCCATTGCAAGCTCTCCTTCAGATCATCTAACACCATCTTATTATCTTCCTGGGAATTCCTCCTCCCTTCAGAGGAGAAGGCGTCAATCCCCCGCTCCCTCCCTCGCTGCCCTCCCCTGGCCATTTAGGCTCCTTTGATCTCCTTTGTGAGGTTCTCACACAAGAAAGTTTCCATTTTCTCTTCAGATCCCGGCGCAGGCATTTGAATATTGCTTTGTGCGGGGCTGCGAATCAAAGTCTCACGGGGGGAGTTGTTGAAGGGCCGAATATACGGCCGGCTGAAGCGGAGGGTGTGCGTGCGTGTGGTGCTGGGGAAGAGCAGGCTTCGGTGGCAAGGCAAGAAAAATATATCAAAGCGCTTTCCCTCTACCTCCTGTGCAATCTTTTGTGCTTTATTATGTGTTTGGTGTCATAACAAACTGATGGGCTGTGAATGGCCAGATGGTCACCAGTGTTCTCCACTCCACGCTTCATTTCCTCCTGAAAGCTATGCAGAAAAATGAGATCCCATCTCATAAATGAGTGCCCATCTTAAGGACATGTTTTTGAAGGCTCTGCTGACAATGACTGCCTTGTTCGTCCTGCTTTCTGCTGGCAGAACCGGGCAGCGCTCCTTGGTCCAACAGATCCGGCCGCCGCTGTGTTTCCTGATGTTTCTTCCATCGTTCCTGCTCGCTGGCACTGCAAGCCTCAGCTGCGGGGTTGAATTCAGCCGCAGATGTAGTGCAGTTGCCGCGGTTTAGGCTTGGCTCTGTGGTACTTGGTTTGTGCTTGAGTTTAGCTCTGAATTCATGCTGCAGAACTGGCTTCAGTGTGTGCTGTGTGAGTCAGTGTGTCCTTGCCAGGTTGAGAAGCTCATGATATTCACTGAAGGCTGACGGACAGCCTCCGCAGCAGCTTCCCTGAGCAGTTTCTGCCTGTTTCCCAGGGGACACGGCCACAGATTCCGTCTTTGGCCCTAGCAATCCCACCAGCCAGACAGCTTAGCTATTTAAGTTACTCAAGCATCTGAGCATTCTTTGTAGTCAACAGAAAGAAGCCAAGCAGGCAGCAGTTCTTTGTCTTAAATCTCCTGTCACCTGATGCTGTGCTTGACTGACTTCTCCATTGACCTGTCTTCTCCTTTATAACCTTATTGTTGGTTTCAGTAGCCTAATTTATGGAGTTTTGTTGTTTCCATGTTATTCTTCCTCCTCCTCGGCCCAGCCTCCCTCCCTTACCCTGTCACTCTGGCTGCTGGAGAATTAATAATACTGAGATGCAAGGAGCAAGGATTCCTCTGGCACCAGTGCATCATCTGTCAGTGCTTCTGGATCCTTAGGACAGCCTTTCCCAGTGAGTGCCAGGCAAAAACTCACAGCAAGGGCAGCAAAGCTCCCTGTTATCCTGAGGATCACGCTAGTGGCTGGTCACTGCTGAGACGAAATGTCTCTTTAGAGATGGAGCCCATCTGGGTCTCCCGTTACAACCCGCTGTTGCAGCACATCTTCATGCTATCACAGTTTGCTGAGCACAGTAGAAGCTATGGAAGCACTTGGTTGATGATTCTGGGGGTGGTATTAAGGGTTATTGCTTTTTGATACCAATGTCACGCCTTTAAATATTCATTAAAACTGCATGATTCTCTCCCTCCCATTAAATCCTGAATAATCAACTGTGGTTTCTTCATACTTCACAAGCCAGGGCCGGATCCTGCCCACTCCTTGCCATGTTTGAATTCTCTGCTCTTAACAGTGATCTTCATTAATATCTTCATTAAGATCTTCACGGAGGGCTGAGGTACGCTTCCGCTCGCAGCCTGTGACGGCCTTTTGGCATGTAGTATGGAAGGGGAGAGGCCTTCAGGCTGCTGCGCCTCCGTGCAGGATGAGATGAGCGCTGACAGGATGCTCTGTTAGTTATGGATGACGAGGGGGATGGAGGCTTGGCTGAAGGCAGGGCTTTGCTTCTGCTCCTTCCCTGCTAACCCAGGGCCAGAGGTGGCAAACTCTTGGTTCCTGTTGGAATCATTTGAAAGGGCAGAGATTGAAGGTGGGAGGAAGAGAGCAGATGTTCTGCTGTCCTGGAAAAGAGCCATTCGTCCCAGACCATGCACTACTGCCGCAGGGGACCCTGCCTGGGGATGCTGGTATGAACACTGTAGCACAGGGGTCCAGTGCAGCACAGGGGCATCTCCTTGCAGCAATGTCTGTCCCCATGTTAAGACTCCAGTGGCATCCAGACCATGTACTTTCTCTGATGCTTTCTGAAGCTGGTGATGAGAACACGGAGCCTTTCCATGGGTTTCTGCTGCGGCCTGGGCTCTTTTGCACTATACCTTCTCCTGCACCAAAAGCAGTAAGGTGAGACCTGAACAGGACATTGCACTGCCTGGAGAAAACCAGGAGGAGCAGGAACTGTGGAAGGACATGGCCCGTGTCACAGCAAGGGATGCCACCGAGCAGGACCAGCTCTGCACAGCTGAGCTGGGAGCCATTTGAAGGAGCGGCCGCCTGCTCCCTGGAGAGTTTAAGCAAGTTAAACAGGAGCCAGGGTTTGATCTGGTTGTGTTTAGTGAGACAGTGAAGAGGAGGGGCGGCGGCAGGGAGCAGGGATCGGGGGGACCCAAGGGGCTGTGGTCCTGAATAGCATCACTGGCGCCAGGCCAGCGGCCGCAGCTGCACCTCCATCACCCTGAGTCACACGCGGCACCGCTCCCATTGCTCCCTCTTGACGTGGGCTAATAAGGGAGGATAAGGAGAGAGGGCGATTCCAGAAGGGTTACACCGGACGCTTCTTTCCCTGTTTAAACTTTGCTTCTGCTGGAGCAAACAATTTGAGGTCTGGGGAGGCAGAGGCAAAGAGCCAAGCAGCAGGATCTTTAATGAAGCTGCAGGAGGAGCTGGTAGGTGGCTATGCGCTTCCTTGGCATCATGGGTTTGCACCTGCGAGTAGTGCGGGTGCAACTCGTGAGCCCAGATGAAAGCAGGGAGGTGCACAGCCACTTGCAAAGTAATTGCTGCTGCAAAACTGCGCCAGCACAAAGCGGGGGGCAGGAGGTTAAGGAAGGCTTGAAAATCAGGTCTCTGCTGCTTTCACTGTATGCCACAAAGGGACCGTTCAGTGCAGGGAAGAGGGGCTTTTCCCCCTGTTTATCCACACTTCCAACCACAGTTGAACCTATTTTGAATCTTATTTCAGTTTATAAGTCCAGAGTGGGAAGAAATATAGGAGGGAATTAAAAGGACGAGGGATCGATTGTCACGTGGGGAAGTTTAGCAGGAGCTTCTGGAAATACGTGTCCATTAAGTTGCTGAGATCAGGTTCATTAGTAGACCTGAGCACTGACAGAAGTGGCCTGACAATAAACTCTGCTGACAGACACCCCCCACCACTAATGTAAGTCAGACCTGCCATGCTCTGCTTCACATTGAGTATTAGAAAGGGAAGAGTGGCTCCTTTGAGGTAGATGGGCTCTTCAGTGAATTTCTGTGCCTTTCTGCTTGCAGGACTTACAACATGCACGGCTTTGGTCTTACACCTCTCGCTGTGGTTTGACCTTGTTGCAGCAATAGTGATGCTCTTCCGTTGCATGCACACCGCTGGGAAGAGCCTTTATCACCCCATACTGCTGCAGCATACCCCGAGGGGATTTTTGACCACAAACCATACGGCTCAGCTCTTGGATAGCTGCTCCTGCCTGCAGCCTGGCTGCTCCTCAACATATTTTACTAGACCATTATGCCCCTTCTCCCATCCCTGGTGGCCAACCCCATGCTTGGGAAATGCCAGTGAGTCGCACTGAGCGTGTCTCCCTGGATAATCTTGCTTTTGTCGGAGAAGTTTAACACCAGCCATCCATTACGTGACTCCAGTCAGTAAATTCATTATGGGCCTGTGCCTTTATCTGTTTGTCTTCATTGTGGCTGCTGCCGGTTCCGCCTGATTTTAGGTTTCAGCAGCAACGTGGAGTGTATTTATCATTTTGCCCTTTGAAGCGTAACTGCTTGAATAAACTCACCTATTTGGCAGTGTCTTTCAGGCCCTGATACGCGGGTTTATTCTGATAAATGATTTTAAACCTACTTGGAGCTGCTGGAAGAGGGGAAATCACTTGCTGTTTAAAAACGTTATCGCTAAAGGTGCAGATACTGGGTTATGGGGTGAGCGGCAGTTACAGGCATGGTGGAGTCTTCTGCCAGGCTTGGCAGGACCTTAAGGGTTCCAGGCTGCAGATCCGGGGCTAAAAGGGCTCCTCAGTCTGTTGCTACCAGAGTAGGCTGCAGCAAATCTGTTTACCGCAGTAAGAATAAGCTGCCAGACTGCTGCACGCACATCCGTATGTTTCTTTCCTTTTGCAAGCAGTTTGCTAACGCTGTACAGGTCCTTGGCTCTCCATATAGTACTGAGCTGACCTTCAGATGCCTTCTGTGAAGCCATGACTGCCAGGATGGGCAACCAAAATGCAGTGTTATCTGCTGCCTACGCTGTGGGTTGCCCAAGCATCCCATGCTCTCAGGCGGACAAGTCTCACTGATGGGGTTGCTCTTTGTACCAGGATAAAGCGGGATCATCATGACTTTTCTCACCCTCCTTCTCTTTCCTCCTTCCAGCCCCTGCGGAGTTTGTGCAGCATCCTCAGTCCATTTCCAGGCCTGTGGGGACTACTGCCATCTTCACATGTGTGGCCCAAGGGGAACCCCCACCCCAGATCACTTGGCTGAGGAATGGGCAGATCCTGGAGACCAGTGACCACATTAAGCTGAAGAATAACAACAGGTAAATCCTTGTGCACTGTCTGCTGCGTGGGGTGGAGGGCAGTGTGAGATGTGCAGCTGGGTTGTGCCATTCCCTGGCATCAGACTGGGGTTACCATGCATGGAGGACTGACATCAGCAACCTGATGGTCCAGCAGTAGCTGTTGCTGCAGGTCTAATTGTTGGGTAAAGAGCCAGTTAGCTCACACAGGCTTCAGCTCTTGTGCAGGCAGTGGATTCGAGGCGTATGTGTGCAGTAGTTCATTTTGAAGTGATCAGTGAGGGCTGGCAGAGAGCAGTGGGGTGTGCAGCACGTCCTGGTGAGGTGTGCAAGCCCTGCTTTCAGTGTGGACCTATTGTGCTTGAGGCTGAGATGGGCATGAATGATTCAGAGAGACTGCTCCCTTGCTGCCTGAGTGCCTTGAAAGGGAGTGCTTTAGAGCCAGCTAGGCTTCAGCAGGTGAGGTGGGTTGCTGTCACACATCCCTCAGACTGATGCAGTGCTGCTTCACCCTGCTTTTGAGGGAGGCTACGTTAGAAAATGTTGTTTTGAACTATCTGGACTCCAGGGAAAAGGGGAGTGGGAGAGTTGTTGACTTTCTTTCTGCGTTACCAAAGAGCTAATGTGAAGGTGGTAATGTTCAGAATCAGGTATGTGGATTCAGCTTGGGCTTTGATACACTAAAACGCTGCTTCGGTCCTACTGGATGCACTTTGTAGGGTTATATTTCAGTGCTTTGCGCTTTATTGTGCCAGGAAATCAGCATTAGACTTTGACTGATGACGCAGGAGCTCAGTAAAAGTGTCCTGGTCATTTTCTGGGTATTCCTCGAAGGACCAATTGTTGTCCCTGGAGTTGGCAAGGGCCGACACTTACTCCACAGTGGAGGAACCACGCTTTAACCCCTGAACACTGACCTGCCTGGGTGTGCAAATGTACATACATTCGAAATAATACTTGCAGGGAAGCTGACTTTCACTAAACTTCAGCCTTTTATCTCGCCAGGGGAGAGTGTTTTCTCTGAGTGCTAAATCACTGCATTTTGGTGTGAAGGGAGGGGGATGTTTGTACTGAGGAATTGATGCGGTGGGATGCACTTAGTGTGAAAATTACAACTTGATGACAGAGTTTCTATGGAAATAGCGTGGAACAGTATCCTGAAAAATCATAGCACCTGTGTTGTAAAGCTAAATTAGTGGTAGAGGTTTGTACTCTGTGGCAGCATTTATAGATAGCTGCTATGTGTATTAACTGATGTGTCTCATGAATGCAACTACCCAACCTTACCGGAGGGTCTGGACCTTCAGTTTAGACTGTTGGGGAATGCTCCGCAGGCACCATGGCTTGTTCCTCAAGGAGCAACAGTTCAAGTCTAGGAACTGTTCCAAGTTCCTATGTAATATGGCTTTTTGTTTTGAGGTTTAAGGCTTTTTTAAAGCTTTCCTGTATGAAGGATGGGAGGTTGTGTGTTGCAAGAAGAGTAAGGTGTGAGTTGTAATAAAATCTTCTTGATCAGTGTAGCTTTTCTCCAAGCTGGAAGGTTTTAGAGCTTCGGGAAGCTTAGTGTGTGCACATACAGATGCCATACATTCCAGGCTAGTTCCTTGCATGGGTTTCCAATATGAACAGAGCAAAAATGGAAGAAGGGATATTAATCCATGCCCTTTTATTGACTGGAAAACAGAGTCAGAAGTGTCCAAAGACTTTACAAGGAGTCATTAAATCCATGTATTCACACTGAATTCAGCTCTGTCTCACCCACGTATCTTGCCTGTGAAACCATTCCTCTTCGCTGTTTGAGTAAGGTAGAAGTTGGGTCTTTAGTCATGGTGATGTCCTCTGGCCAGGTCCCTGTGCCTGGAGCTACACATGCGTATGAGCTACGGCTTGGTAAACATCGCTGTAATCGTTTTCTGATGGGACTCATTTAACACAATCCCATGTCAGCCTTTTCCACTGCAAGCTCAGTGATCACATTACACTGCATCTGGCAGAGGCTGAGGGAGCTCAACCAGGCACTGGTGCTCAGCTAACACGTGCCATCTTCTCCAACTATAGTAACCCGATTGTAAAGCTGAGCCGTAAGGCCATCGTACTCATCAATGTTGAACTTTTGGCTTCTTCTGAGCTAGTCTTGGTCTACTCTGACCACCAGCTTCAGGCAAGTGGCCATGCCTCGTGGTTTCCAACACTGTCAGTCTGGAAAATGGCCTCACTGGTACAGCAGGGCTGGGTGCACCAGGTATTGGAGGCAACAGATCGAAGACTGGGGTTCTTTTCAGAGCTTCTTCAAGTTGTCCTTTGTTTTCTTCTCATGGGCATGACTAAGTGCTGCAACCCACTTAGTTCCAGGCAGAATAAGTCTGTGATTGTGCCTTGGATTTATCAGTCTGTTGCACTTGGAAAATATTTGTCTGTGTAAAGATGGATCTCGAATCTGCTGGTAATGAAGCTGCTAAACTGCACTGTGAGCTTTTGAATTAGATCACAGAATCATAGACTCATAGAATAGTTAGGGTTGGAAAGGATCTTAAGATCATCCAGTTCCAACCCCCCTGCCAGGGGCAGGGACACCTCCCACTAAACCATGCCACCCAAGGCTCTGTCCAATCCAGCCTTGAACACCAGCCAGGGATGGAGCATTCACAACTTCCCTGGGCAACCCATTCCAGTGCCTCACCACCCATACAGTAAAGATATGAAATTCATTTGGATTAAAACTCTGCTTAATATGGCAATAAAGGTCTGAATGTCCCCAAAGGGATTTTTAGGGAAAAAAAGAGTAAATCATCCCAAATCATAGCATGTGCTAATTGTCTGCAAAACGTATCCTTATGAGCAACTTTGTTCTTGTAAATGAAGCCAGCTAGAAGTGAGGTCCAGACCTGCAGAACATGCTGCATTCAAGATGCTGCTCTGCTCCTGCAAGCTTGAGGCATTGCTCCTGTGGGCAGTAGTGTGTCTGCACAAACCCACAGGGATGATCTCTCCATCGAACTGTTGCTTCACAAAGCTGTGAAGGGCCCTGTGGCATCTGCATCACCCCACTCCATCTCTCATACGCAAACCCAAGGAGAGCAAACTTGCCAAGTCAGAAGATCATCACCAGTGAGATGGGACAGCAGCTTCAGAACTGGACTCACTGCACGTACAGTGCTGGTGCAACATCAGACAGTCACTTGCTGAGCAACTTCCAGCCTTTCAGCGCAGTGAAATCAGCCTCGCAGGCTGAGTCTGATAAACACCTCTTCCCTCGCAGTCCCTCAGGTATGAATTCTCATCACCTGACGTGTTGATGTGTTTCTGGGCACAATGGCATGAAAGATCAGCCTTCTGCTATGCCCTCTCCAGAGGTGGTGGTTATGTTTGGAAAATGCCAGCTGTGTGGGAACAAAATATCCAATCGATGATTAGCAAAAATCAAAAGCAGTTCTGGGATAGTGGATAATTGTTAATGAAAAATGCATGAAGGCTCCGGCGTAGGGAATTGTGGGGTTTTCCATTAAAAGCTGTGAATAAAAATCACTGAAGGAGCTAACACTGGGGCTGCCTCATTGTGCAGTCCCTGAGTTGGGGATGGAGCTGACTGCTGTCAGGGTGATGCCGCCCTGAGCTATGCTCTCGGATGGAGAAGCTGATGGAGCCGTTTTGCCTCTAGTGGAACCCTCCCCATGTCCAGCAGCCATAGGGTTTGTTCGTCTCTGTTGATCAGAGATGCCATTTTGCTTGTACTTCTGGGGTGATGTGTGCCAATCATGATCCAAATGCCCAAGAGGTGTAATGGGCATTTCCAGCAGAATTCCCACCCGGCATCACCAGCCCATCCCAAAAGCAGGGGTGTATGACTACAGGAGGAAGGGGAAAGGGATTTTTTTGGGTAAAATCAAGCTTTCTAGGTTACTGCTCCAAAATTTACAAGGAAGCATGAAATATTACCTGAATTACTGCTCTGAAAGGTTTATTGCTTTTCTTTCTTTGACCCAACCAGGTTCAGGGGGGTAATTTTCAGCCTAGAAGTATATCATGCTGTGGGGTTGATATTGCCGTAATAGCAAGGAACAAAGGCCGACATCTTCAGAGGAGGCAGGCTCTAAATATTGATTTTCCAAGGAGATTTTATTTGCAAAATGATAATTAAGGGACTTCATTTATTCCAATGGAAAAAGGCTTCGTTAGGACCTGGGCTCAGGTGGCATTTGCTCTTCTCTGTGACCTTCTCTTATGAACTGCCTCCTTTTTAAGTTCTTCCTCACTGGTTTGCACTTGTTTTAGTGCTCTGGGAAGCACCCACTTGAAGGGCCACACAGCCCTTTTGGCACCGAACCCAGGGAAACCAGAGCCTGTCATTCACAAGGCGGCTTTTTGCTGTAAACCCCATGTTTTAGCTGGGTGTGGAGAGATGCAGATGGGTTTGGACATCCCTTCATGGTGCACACACCCCACACACTCTTGACTTTGCAGGGATTTGGATACCTTAAGGCAGGACAGGGAAGCCTGCAGGTTATTCGTGCAATGAGCTTGAAGACCGTTGGTGATTATGGGAAGGGTACTGTGTAGCAAATCGTATTTCAGTTCCCAGAAGCATGACAAATAAGTGTGTGGAAGACTGGGATGTGAAGCAGCTGCTCCTGATTTAAGAGTAATTTATGGGTTTCACTTTGTTTGGAAGACACGTGGAAATGGCTCGCAAGGAGGGTCTGTGCACGAGCACACAAAGCCCCGCCAAACAGCAGGGCATCAGCATGATCCCAGCTTCCCGGCACTGAGCAGGGATCCCGCGCTGGGATCATGCAGCTCTTTCCCACACAAGGGATCTGCAGCGGCCCTGGAGCAGCCGATGGTAATGGGCATCAGCCTCTCCTTCTCATGTGCCTGTGGTTAATTTGCTGCCAAGGTGCCTGTGTGATTTTTCTCTGTGTGCTGCTCCACTGTGCTGCTCTTTAAGTGTACCACCAGTACTTGGCGTGCAGTTGCATTGCGGAGCTGAGCCAGCTCCTGCTTGTCCTCAGCGCAGTGCCTGAGCAGTGGTGAGTTCCCAGGAGGAACACAGCACACATGTCATGTCAAGACAGCGCAAACCCAGGTGTCATGAAGCCAGCAAAGAAGGGTCAGTGTTTCAGAATGAAATGGTGCCACTGCTGTGCCTTCTGTAGCAAAAGTGATGCTGTTTACAACATCCCATTTATAGAAGGCACGCTGTACAGCCAAATCCCCAGCCTGCTGGACTCTATCCCCTCCCAGGGACGTGGGAAGTAGCAGTTTCTCTAACCAGCTTTGCAGGCTGAGAGTCTGCCAGCCTTTCGTCCCTATGGCCCCACTGGGACCAGTAGCACCCCTCCAGAAACTGTGCTTTGGTGAGTCTGTAACTGCAGAGTCCGGCTGGGTCCTGGCAGTTCATTTGGCAGAGCGTGACACAGCATAACCCATAACAAATGGAGGCAGAGCAGGGCACGGGGATGGGGCACCTGAGTGTGGTCCTGGTGGTTTTCGGTAGCTGCTGGCACTTAGGATGCTCTCCCTGCTAGCCGCAGCCTGCTCTCTGCATTAATTTCATCACACTCCCTCTTTTGTGCGCCCGTGCACACGCATGCTGATATCCTTCCAGATGGGCCCCTCTTCTTTGTGCTGCTGAATCGATGGAGAGGCTTCCTTCAGTTCTCAGGCTTTTTCAGAGGAGCCTTTGCGAAGCCGATCTCCGGTCACCGGCCTGGACCCCTGACCCGCGCCAGATCAGTCATCCTGCTTGCCTGTGAACTGGGAAGACAGCTTGGGAATACCGCAGCTTTCGAGCAGCGGAGGCCTCTCAGCTCAGCCTGGTGTGAATCTGCAGCAGCTCCTCTCCCCACTTCCATCAATGCCTGTCAGGGCATTGTGCGGGGATGTGATGGAGCCCTCAGCTCACGGAGCGGCTTTGGTGACCAGCAGAAACCCTTCTGGCATCTCGCCTCGCCTGACGTGCTCATGGTGCTGCCGGTCTGACACTCGGGGAAAGTTTTCCAACAGCAGATGTCCCAAAGTGACAGATTTTTTCCCTTGTTGATGGGAAGAAATAAAAGGACACCGCATGTTTCAGATGGTTGATGCGCAGAGACGCCCGCGCCTCCTCGCACGGCAACTGCGTGTTTGCCTTTTTGTTTGAGCTTCCTTAAAAAAGGAAGACAAAAAGCAGCAAAACCTGGGAAAGCTGCTGGGCCAACCACTGACCCTGCTGCGCTGCATCCCGGGGGTGATGCAGTGGGTGAAGGCAGGAAGGGTTTGTCAGGGGTTAAGATGGAGATGGATGCACAGCAGAGTTATCAGCTGGGATGATGCTGGGGTTCATGTAACTCACAGCCAACTCCTGCCCTCCTCATCACAGCCACCAGTGTGCTTCAGAGCTCGTGTGGGGCTTGTAGGGAGCTCAGCAGCCTCCTTTAGAGGTTTCCCTGTGGATGTTAGAGGCACTGACAGAGACAGAAAACCCTTACTCTCATTCCTCTGGGGTTTAGGTGCTGGGCATTCTGCTCACCAACTTCTCCACACCTGGTTTTCCCTAATTATCCAGGCATAGCCAAAAATCCAGTTGTTTTATTGCCCCCGTTGCCTGTGCATCATTCCAGGTAGCAAGGGCCCCAGCGAGCGCATGGTTGAGGCTCTTATGGCATAGCACAGCCAAACACAGCCGTGTAAATCCCAATGAAAATTAACTTCTCAAAGCAAGAGGCAAGTTCGCAGCTTCCTGCCATGGCCTCTTTGTGGAAATGTGTTTTATTTATTGTGTCTCCTGACTCACTGCCCATGGCAGTGTTACCGGTCACCCTGGCACCTCTGCAGAGGGGTAGTTGAGATGTCTGAGGCTCTGCCCAGCTCCAGCTCCCAGTGGCCAAGTGCTGTCCAGGGCTGCTGGCATCCAGCGCATGATCTGTGTTGCATGAGAGGAGCTTTGCTCACCCCACAACCCTCCCAGGACTCTCCTTTGACCCCAGCATCATGCAGTTCCCATCAGGCTCCTTGCGCTGCTTTCCAGCCAGGCTCCCCTCTTCCCTCCTCCCTGTATTTTCCTCTCTCTTTGTAAAGCATATAAATATGCTTGGAAGCAGTGGAGCCTAAATACTCCTTGTTGTTCCTGAGCTGCTTTGTGCTTGGAAAGCTGCTCTTGACTTGTGTGCCAGCCCGGCCTGGCTGCTCAGGGTGCCCAGATGCACAACAGCCACGTGGAAATAATCCCTACATTGACGGGGCAGAAGGAAGCGCTGCTGCTCCTTCCACACATCTGCTTTGTGCAGAGCTGCAAGTGCAGCTTTGGGATGGCGTAATCCTGCCTCCTGCCATCTGTCCTCGCAGGAATCAGCCCTTGTTGACACAGCTGAGCCACGCATCGGGTCCTTCCTCCCTGTGCACCCCTCCCACCTCTACCTTTCTCCTTCCATTTAATCAGATACATTGAGCCCGTGGCTATGAGAGGAGCTTAGGGCTGATTCTCTAAAATCTCCGTATCAGCTGAAGCCATCACATTTGATATTCCATTTACAATGTTTCCAAGGAAACAAAGGCACAGGACATAAATAGATGACTGTTAAACATTTGCTCACTCACCATGGCCCCGATAATTTGCAAGACAGGAATATGAATGTTAAATCAACAGCAATAATAAATTTTCATACAGGAAGACCAATGTTTTGCTGCCATTAGAAGC
Organism: Ara ararauna; assembly: GCA_028858755.1. NCBI lineage: Eukaryota > Metazoa > Chordata > Aves > Psittaciformes > Psittacidae > Ara > Ara ararauna. The sequence goes on along the minus strand of CM054383.1, from coordinate 40,997,963 downwards.
AGCATTCGTTCTGACACGCAGGCAGGCAGTGGCAGGTTATTTATCATTTCCTTTTAACATGTACAAGTTTTCATTTACATAAAAGGCAGCTTTGATTATGACTCCTAAAAAGGTGTGAAGTGCCCCTCGCATCAGCAGGGGAGCTTGGGATTTACCCATGTGCAGTCAAGTCCCAAGTCCTGCTGGAATTCACCGCAGGAGAAGACAACAGTTTTGTTCTCCCTGTAAGCAAGCAGTGGATGTGGATTAGGTTGGGTCCAGGTCATTTCTTACAGCAAAAATAGCAGCCACAAAGCTCCTGTGGGCTTTGGCATTGTAAGCCAACAAGATGGTGCTGAAGCTTGAAGGCATCTTGCCCTGCCAACCGTTCCTGCCAAGCCAGAAGCAAACCACAGTTCAAATGAACTGGACAGGGCTGGAAATAGAAATAGGGACCAATCCAGAGTGGTGCACAAATGGGTGATGCTCTAACGTGGAAGCAGAGGCAGTGGCAAGCAGTGTTTTATGCAGTGTTGTTGGGGTATATCCTATAGCCTATCTCTAGGACTAGTCAATCCCCACCATTTGCAATAATGAATATAATTGCGCTGCTGTTTATAGTGGTGTCAATGCTGTCACTGGGTTTAGGTGGTCCCTACTGGACCTTTACTTCAGCCATTCTCCCCAAGGTGCCCTGTTTGTGGAACATCCTACCCGGACTGAGGGCATAATAAGCATGTTTTATCATAACCTGAGCTGCTGCCTTGGGGTTGGTAGAAACATCTCCGACGTCAAAGGCTGCCTCTCCATACCCAGCTCAGAGCTGGGCGCTGCATGGTGAGTCCCCACCCCATGTCTTGGAAGGGAGACGCGCTGGGGGTTTATTCATGTGTGCTTGTGTCTGCTGGATAGTCACAAACGGAATCACGTTGTTCCTGGCTTGGTTCCTGAGGAGGGGCACAAGCCCTGGAGAGAGCAGGGCTTGTACTGATGGGTCCCTGTTTGTGAACAAGCGTTGTTCAGAAAAGCTGGTTTGCATGCCGAACGCCAAGGTAGAGCTGATGTGTTGCACCATTATTTCTGAGTCAATATTTGCTGGTGTTGTTTTAAAGGTATTGGCCAGCACAACACTTGGGCTGGCCCTGAACTTGCTCTGGCTGTACACAGCCGTTGCTGGAAGGTCATGCAGTGCAGAAAGGGCCTTCAGGTTGTGGGACCACGTGTACAAGAACTCTGGTTGTCCCTGGGCTGATCAAGCCACTAAACCCCCCTTCTGGAGGTGGTGGAGAAGGGGACACTGGGCTCAGGAATGCACTCGTTTGGGAACCCGGTACATGGCTGTGTTTTCCCCCTCCTTTAGGGATGTTTTCCACCAGGGTAGCCAGTGCCTGTCTTTATCTTGGAGGCTGAAACCAGCATCTAAGCCTGACGTGGCCCCAAGAACAGGCTGGAAGAGCCATCCTGGTTGCTGCCCTGAGGTTTTGCAGACAGAACCTGTGACTTGCTTGTAGGCTTTGGCTCTTGGCTTGTGGTGATGGTGTTGCTGGAAATGCAGGAGCAGGAGTTGAGGCTGTAACCCTGCTGGATAAATCGGCTAATCCCGCTGTTACCCTAAGACTGCTCTAATGTGCTATAATGCAATTAGAGCATCATCAGAGGGCTTTCTGGCTGCGTTTGATTGGACTTGGCTTAGCAACCGTGTGTGGTGCCTGGATGGGCATCACTGGTGCGTACTGGAACCAAGCCAGCTAAAGCTGGTTTGGGTATGTGGGTGCAGTTGCCACAGATTTATCTCTGCGGTGTGGCTGGGATCTTCCTGAATTTGGGAAGGCTTCAGATCCTGCCATTCCCCATCCCACCCTGTGTCCCTGTCTGGCTGCACTTTAACCACAGCCCCTTGAAGTTGAGACAGTCTTTCTAATCATGGGATCTAGGGAATGCTGCATCCACTTCCTAGGCTTTTCATCCCCCAAAATGTGCGCAGCTTCCTGAAAGCTTTCTGTGGAAACTGGCATGTGGGGTGCCCCGCCATCAGAGCCAGAGTGGATGGCTATGGCATGGCTGAAGGGAGGGATGCCCACTGCAGTGCACCCAGTGAGATGCTTTCCCTCTCGTGTCCCCACGCAGCACTCTCTCCATCTATGGGATCAACCAGGCGGATGAAGCCATCTACCAGTGCATCGCCGAGAACAGCGCCGGCTCCACGCAAGCCAGTGCTCGCCTCACGGTGCTGTGGGCAGATGGGCTGCCCGGTCCTCCTCAGAGCGTGAAGGCTGAGACCGTCTCTGCCACCACCATCCAGGTGTCCTGGACAGAACCTCTGCAGAACACCAAGGAGATCATCGGCTACGTGCTGCACATTCGGAAAGCTGCAGGTACAGTGCTCTACCCACTGCCCAGAGCATCCTTTAGGTAAAGCAGGTCTGCACTGCAGTAGACAGTGCTGCCACCATGTTCTCCATCACCTTCCTGTTTCTGTAAGACATGGACAAGGCAGTAATGCTGCTGTAAATACCAAAAGGCTGGGTAGGATGAGGCTGCACAGCCAAATCTTGCTGCCCACTTAGGGCTCTGGCAAAGTGCATTGAAGTGTAAGCATAAAATTACATGGGCAGATACGTAACCACCTTAGGGACCAAAACTACTGCTTCCAACATCTGTTTAGCCTCTTTACCTCTTGCAAAGCCTAATGCTGCTCTGTTCTTTCTTTCTTTGCACTTCAGATCCTGTAGAGATGGAGTATCAAGAAGCTGTTAGCAAGAGCACCTTCCAGCAGCTGGTGACTGATTTAGAGCCGTCGACCAGCTATAGCTTTTATATAAAGGCTTACACCTCCCGGGGTGCCAGCAAAGCCTCAGAAGTCACAGTGGTGAGCACGCTGGGAGAAGGTAAGGAACGCTTTGCGCTTGGACCGTCAGATGCTGAAAGTCGCTGTGCATAGCAGCAGCACCAGTCACCCCAGAGAGCTTTGGCACATAGCCTGTGGTGTTGCTGCTCCTTGTTCCTGCTCCTCCTCATACTCCAGGGTATTGTGGAAAGCTCACTTGTATCGTTACACTGGGGTCGACTGATTATGTTGCCTCTCACCGCTGATGTTGTAGCAGGGGGTGAGTGCAAGCCTGCCTGGTCTTGTGCATTGCAGCTGCTCTGGGCTTTTCCTAAACTGCTTGCTCAATGCAGATTTCCTGCTCAAGCAGCATCTCAGTGTCCTCCAGCAGCTCTGGTACTCACAGCTCTTTAAATTTGGGAGGTTTTTCCGCTCTACCTTGGAGAAATCACACCAGAGGCGAGCTGGCCTGACCTACAAATCCTTGCCTTGGAGCTGCCTTCCATTTCAATGGGAAGTTAGGGTGATCTCCAAGGCTTTTTCCCTGCCTTGGCCTCCCAGACGTGGCTTCCAGTTAGCTTCCCCTGCAAGAAAGCAGGTGCTCTGGTACAGGACTCTTGTACACGGCCACCAGACAGACACCACAGTCCCAGTGTGATCTGTTAGCTGGCATTTTGGGAACATTTTCTAGAGACTCATGTACATCTCCAGCACCTCTGGATCCTGGTTTGTCTCACATATGGAAACTAATTTCTTAGGAGCACTGCATCATTCTCACACTCAGTAGTTATGGGTTTGTAGCAGAGAGGGCCTTGGGTGTGAGGATGTTACTTTGGATCGCATGAAAGAGTGTGTTAACATCCACGTGGAAGATCCAGTTCTCATTCCGTTTTCAGCCCTTGCAGATGTTTCCTACAGTTACTACTAGCATGTAAGGTACACCACCAATAAATCCCCACCCTACTGGGTTGTTCCCTGCGAGTTTATTTTCCTTGGTTTGCCACAGGGAATCAGTCACCCTTGAAGTTTGTTTTTCCTGCCAATTTAGAGGCAGAAGGATGGACCAAGGCAAAACTTGAAACTCCTTGACCCGATGCTCTGAGTTCAGCTACTGGAGCTACAAAGCAGCCATGCTTCATAGAGCTTGGTGTTTCTGCAGAAGTCTGGGTCAAGTGAGAGAAGACTTTTTGTCATTACTGCCTTCAATCCCGACAGGGATAGTTAGGTATCTGATAATGGGATCATAAATTTCCTGGCTTTCTGAAGTTTCAAGGCAGCACTGTCCTGCTCTGCTGTCCTTGTCCTGTGTAACAAAGCTTCAGCAGTAAGTTCAGGATGGACAAGCTGGCTTGGTTAAGATCGTTCAACGCCAGCTTTCATTTGCCTTGTAGGAAGATAAAAAGGGATTCAAAAGCCCAGTTCTTGCTTGATTTGTTTGCTTTGCTTCACTTGGGTACCTGTTGCCTTCTGTTCAGAGAGGAGGGAGTGGGTCAGAGAGCCAGGATCCAGCGGCTTTTGCCACAAATGAAGGTTTCTTCAGATTTACCTCTTCTTCACGCTGCGCCTCCCCGAGGTGCACTGGAGAGCTGTGATTCCCCAGGGCTTGGGGAGCCCCTGGACCTGTCTAACAGCCTTGGAAAGGGATGGGATTTCCCCGACACACCATATCTCAGTGTTGTCATCCCATCTCCGAGATGTCCAGAGGTGCGCATAAAACCCTGAGGTGGCAGGATCCTCTGTGTCACCACGCTGCCGTGTCCTGCCTTGTGTGGAAAGCGCTTGTCAGAGCGTCCAGCAGAGATGCTGCCAGCTGGAGACTGGTCTGCTATAGTGGTGTTGTCTGGAGTAGGAATATGGTGAAGGCACTGAGGAGCAGGGGCTGCTTTTGACTCAGGGAGGTCAGCTTTTCATGGCTAGGACTGTGCTGAGAGTGTGCTTGGCTGAAGCCTCCAATGCTTTCTAGAAACACCATGCTGCTTCCTTTGTGCCAGTGATGGAAAGGAGAAGGGAAGATGCTGTAGAGAAACTACCCAGCTGAACCTTGTCCTCCATAAACCTCTCTCAGTAAGAAGTCCTTCCATCTTCTCCCTGTCGTTCTCCTTTGTGCCATTTGACGAATGCTGTGGTATTTTGAATCTCAAACCCTCTCCGCTTCATTAAGCAGCACACACTCCTTGCTCTTGTCTTTTAATGCTTTTTAGGGTTTTCTCCAGGACTTTTTGACATTTCTCTAGGGTGAAGACTGTTCCTTTAGTCATCTTCGGCTAAAGACGCCTTCAAGAAGAAAGTTGAAATGACCTGGGGAAAATTCCAAACAGCACGGAAGAGGAAAACAAGTATCCCAGCCCTTAGCATGAGGGAGGTGCCTCTCTTATAGTAGATCTATATTATGTCTTATATATACTTCTGTGAAGCACCTATACACTGCTGTGTGTACATATATTTATACACACACAGATATACTCCACCTGTATACACTTATTTGTGTAATAACCTTATAAAGAGCACATGCATTCTGCGAGTGCATACGTATAGTCAATATTATACATCTCTATATAACCAAAGTTTGAATAAATACTATATATTCCGTACTTTGAAGGAGAGAGATTCTTGTGGTTTTTATTAAATGTAAGGCTCTGCAACCATAAAATAAAGCCAACTCTTCACAAATCGGGATGGCCCACATCAGTGTTTCTTTGTCCGTGGAATAATGCGATTTCCCTTTCTGTGGCATTTTCACCCGTGATTTGGAAGAGGATGTTTTAAGCAAGGGTCCAGCTTCTCGGGGGGGGGGGGGAATCCAGACAATTCCTAATTCTACCCTAGGAGGAACTGGGAGAATTAGAAGAAAAGGGTATTTAATTGCATTGCAAAACTATGTAGCGTTGGGAATAATGGAACATTCTGGTATAAAACCTGTTCTGCACCCAGGAATTTCTAAGTGCAGCCTCCCCTCAATGAAATGCACATCAGAATGAATCCTAGCAAGAAAGAAGTACTTTTTTTTCCCCCATTTTTTTCCCATTGGCAGCACTCAGGCAATGGGATCTCATTAACCTGATCCAGGACACCGCCTCTTGAGTCTTTCCTCCTGAATCCATATGTAGATGCTCACCAGTCAGCAGGGACTTGGTCCTCTCCCCATGCTTGTTTGGAGGACATCAGGCAAAGCCCTTGCAGCCTGAAGGAGAGCATCACTTTGGGAAGAGACAGAGCTGCCCATATCCTCCTGCTCACCAGGAGCGATGTCTTTCCATCCCCTAACTCTCCCTGGGGGAAAGCTTGAGCTCTCAGTGCCTGGGAAAAGCCAAACCCTTGTGCTGTATGGTTTTGCTTTTACTGTTAAATTGAGGAAATGCCCTTTTTAGCTCTCATCAGTCTTAGATTGACACAGTCACGTTTCATATGCTTTTCACCACGGCTCACAAAGTGGCTGTGCTGAACTCTCTGCCAAAGGCTGGGTTTGCACTGTTCCTCCTTTGGGGATAAAACCAAGCCAAAACCCAGCATCAGTCTGACACAGGCCCAGCAATCCTTACGTTTGGAAATTTAGGAGCTTGTAATCCCGTGGGATTGGAAAAAGAGCCCTACCTCAAATCCTGCTGGAGGAGCAGGGCTCTTCTGCGGGATAATTTTGCTGCAGGGTGTAGCTGAGCTCACTGTCTGGTCCAGCAGTGCCCCAAATCCCTTCTCCTTCCTGGTGCCAGGGCCCTGGGCAGGGCAGAGCCTGCAGCGCCTGGTGCTTTGCACCTTCTGGGTGGTGCCGAAGGCTGATGGGAGCATTTGGTCTGGGTGTTTTGTGGAAATGTCCTGCTGAGACACATCTCTGCCGTGGTGTGATCCGTGTGTGAGGCAGGGAGGGAGAGGGGAAGGGAGAGGTTTGAGGGAAGCGTGGTCCTGTGTGTCCCTGTGCTGCACAGGGCTCCAGGGCAGAGTTTGGTGCAGAACCAGCTTTGGAAAACTCAGGGATCTCCATCACAAGAAAATTGGCTTTGGTTTGCAAATCTTGGGCTCTCAGCCCAGTCCGATGGGGCAGGATGGGGGCATGGGCAGAGAATGGCCCTGACCCCCTGTTGCAGCACCCCCTGAGAGCAAGGGCAGGGTTTTGGGGCACTGACTGGAGCAAAAGGCATCCTGGTGGACTCAGGCCTCGGTGACACCGGGCAGCAGCAGGGACATCTTCCCAGCTAAACGCCTGTGCGCCCCTAAGGCCAGGTAAGTGCCTGCCTTCCAAAATGAACCAGCCACAGCTATGCAGGGATCTCAGGCTGCGAAGCTATTTAGGGCTGTCAATGGACATCCCCTGGCTCTCTCCTAAGTCACAATCACACCCCTTCAGTGCACAGAATCACAAACCTTCCTAAAGCTGACAGGAGAGCAAGCTCCCGTGCACCATGCAAGCCAGTGCATCCCAGCTCCATCCCTCCTGGTTCCTTCCTCCCTGGGGGATTAATCACTCTGAAAGGTCCTCACTACCCTGAGGGCGAGGGCAGAAAAGTGGAATTTGGGAATGCATTGCCAAAGTCGCCGCATTCCTGCCCTGACCCGACGGGGCTGAGCATCAGGTTGCAACCAGAGTGTAAAAGTAGCCTCTGCTTGCTGAGCCGAGCAGAGGAAACCCTTGGCAGCTCATAGAGCTCCCTGAAGAAATTCAGAGCTGTTGAACCAGGATCTGGTCTGATCTGATGTTTCTCAGTCTCACCTAGCACATTCCTTGGTGCTCTGTGTGGAAAGGCTGCTGGGAGATTTCTCACCATGCAGACAATAAGAGCACATGCAACCCACTGTCTTTCTCTCTCTCTTTCAGTCCCAGCCATGCCATCCCTCTTTATTAAAGTCATTAACAGCACAGCCGTCCAGGCGACGTGGGAGCCCTCCATCAAACTGGGCCAGCATGAAGGCTTCAAGCTGTATTACCGCAAGGTCCACCTCTCCCAGTACACAGGTCCAGTGCTACTGCCCAGCAATGTAACAGCATACAACATTACCCACCTGGGTGAGTACAGTGACAGCTTGATCTGTGTGCCCTCCTAACCCCGGGATTAGCAGAAGAGAGCTCAGTTGTGTTGTGCTGCCACTAAATGAGAGATGCTGCATCTCTCCCCCAGGGTTTTGGGGTGCTTTCCCAGTAACAGGGATGTTTGCAGCACCTTAGAATCCCAGACTGGTTTGGGTTGGAAGGGACCTTAAAGCTCATCCAGGTCCAACCCCCTGTCATGGGCAGGGACACCTTCCACTAGAGCAGGTTGCTCCAAGCCCCATCCAACCTGGCCTTGAACACTGCCAGGGATGGGGCAGCCACAGCTTCTCTGGGCACCCTGTGCCAGTGCCTCAACACCCTCATAATAAAGACTCTCAATCTCCCCTCTGTCAGTTTAAAGCCTTTTTCTCTTGTCATGTCACTACATGCCCTTGTAAAAAGTCCCTCTCCAGATTTTTTGTAGGCCCCTGTAGGTATTTGATAGGATTCCTAGAGAAGCTTCCTAGAGATTTTCCTGGAGAAGCATCACATGGGGAGATACCACTTACGATTATGCCTGAAATGCTCTTCTTGTGTCTCCTTCAAACAGATGCCTCGGTGGTGTATGAGGTCAAGCTCCTTGCCTATAACCAGCACGGAGATGGAAATTCAACTGTCCGCTTCGTGTCCTTGAGGGAAACCGTGGAGAGGACAGGTGAGAGGGAACGTCTTGGCCACTCCTTTATGTTCAACATCACAAATAAGCAAAACCCTGTTGGGCTGGGACTGCCTGGTGCTGATTGCTGTGGCTTTTCTGCCCCATGGTTTGCACCATCCCCGTTGCTCCAACCTGATGACTTTTTTGCTAAGGCAGAGAAGACCAAATGAGCTTGTAACCGCCAGTTTTGTCCCCTAAGCTCGAGCTACAGGTGAGGCCATGAACAAGAGCAGATCTCCACGCATAAGCTAAGAGCTGCCATCCTCGGGTGAGACGTGAGGCACAGAGCATCTCTTGGAGCTTTTCTGGGTATTTTGACCTTCACTGGCACTAGGAAGGGAGAACACATGGCTTTGGAAAGGAGAAGGGCTGTAGAGCATGAGCACTGCATTACGTGGCAGAAAAGGGGCAATCTCCAGAGGGAGCCTCTAACCGATCACACCTGTCATATTCATCTATGTGTAAAAAGCATCCTGCTGCACTTGGAAGCCTTTTAAGCCTTCCAGTGGGAATATCTTCAAGAGACAGTTGTTACTGCTCTGTCTGTGCTGGAGTAAATACTAATCTTGTGGGGATCTGCCTACCTGGTGCTTTCCATCGGGTATCAGCCTGCTCCAGCATGGTGGCAGCCTCTCACCTCCCACCTGGGACACAGGGTTTGCAGAAATTAACATTGTTCATTAGTTGTATCTAGTAACAGCAGCCTGGGTAATGGGCTGGCTCTCTGTGCACCTTCCTGTCCTATGCTTGCTGTGACTGCCTTCCTGGGGTGCCAGGAGCAGGAGAACCGCTCTGTGAGGCAGTGCCCTGCATGGGACACCCACCCTGCTCTCCTCTGACCCATACACTGCTCTCAGCATTGCCCTTGCTTTATCTGGGCTCCCCAAAAGCTGAAGGAGCAGTAGGAAAATAGCACCACTGACCCCCTTTCTCCCCCTTTCTTTTGGCAGTGCTGAATCCCCCATGCGACTGCATGAAGGACGAGCAGAACAATAAAACCTCCACCACCGGCATCATCATTGGGATCCACATCGGTGTCACATGCATCATATTCTGCATCCTCTTCCTCATGTTTGGGTACAGAGGAAGGTAGGGGCTGCTCGTGTCACTGCTCACGAGGGGTGATGGGTTCCTAATGCCATGTGGGTACCCCCATGGGGGTCTCACACCCCTGATGCGATGAGGGACTGTTTCCCGTTCACAGTTTAGAATGCACATCCCAGCTCCCATGAATGCTGGGTGCTTCTCCTGCCTCCCTCCCAGGGACACAGATCCAACAGGCTTCTCTGAACATAGCAAATGAGCACAGTCCCCAACTGAGGGATCTGGTGCTTCCCAGGAGCGTCACTATTTCTGCTCTGGCAAGCCTTCACCCTCCTTGTGGAGCGGAAGCATTTTAATGGTGAAGGGAATGTGACTTTATAGGAGGGATTTCAGGAGTGAAGGAGCATAGCACAGACATAAGGCAGACTTGGGCTTGGGGGAAGAAAGATGGGGAGGGGATGGCACCACTTTGCTCACCCTCAGGCTCCATCTCTACTTTTTAGGCTGCTGATGTGCAAAAACGTGCAGGAGCAGCTCTCAACACCACAGATGCCCAGGAGCCAGCGGAGCACCTCAGGCCTCGTCCTGAACGGGGCTGCTCGCAGGGACAGGGATGACCGGGACTTGAATGGAAAGCAGTTGGATATGAACGAGCTGGAGAGGTTATTCCCAGCATCCCCATCCCAGGAGCAGCAGGATAAGGGAATAACGGTAAGTCAGGCGGGATCAGAGCCCCCCTGGGAAATGCAGACACGGCTACATGTCTAAGTGCATTGGTGACCTGCCACCCATCACTGCATTGTCCCTTTTCTCTCTCCAGTCGGCTCCACCAGCCGCCCATGATGAAACCCAGATAACCACACTCCCTCTGGATGAGTTCAGCATCATCGAGGAGCAGCCAGACCCCCTGGGCAATCCCGCTGCTCCAGCTCCTGACCATCGTCCTGCCAATGAAGGATAAAGCTGCCAAGACTCAAACCCTCTTGTAGGAGTTACCCGAAACCAAACCCGCGGCTGGTGATGTCTTTACGACGAGTTGTCAATCTCAGGTCAATTGAAGATTTCTACGGTCTGATTGTTATTTTTTTGTTTTGCTTTATTTTTATATATATATATATAAATATATATATATGTATCCAGCCTTTTGGAAACTCTGTGAAGTTGATCTTTCTGACCTCCCTCGGGCCTCTCGGTGTGGTCCTGCCGAAGACGGCTTTACCGAGAACGGTCACGATGGATTTTCCCTGCAGCTGCTACGTAACAGACTCCTTGGCGGAGTTTGGCAAAGCCTCCCATCTCTGACGGACTGGGGATACAATGGAGCCTCCTCTTGGCATCCCAGACGTTTTCCCGATCAGCAGCTTTAGGATTACTTTTTGGATCTATTTTTTATCTCCAGAAGACTGGATTTGGAGAAATCCTTCCGACTTGACTCCAAAAATCGAGGCCCAGGGAGGGTGTCTCTCCATGGATTTGATGGTTTCGTACACTTTCTCTATTTCTCAGGATACTTTTTTTGCTGATGGACTCTAAATAATATGAAAAAAAAAAGGAAAGAATAAAAAGAGTGTGTGTGTCAAAGGATGCCTGCCTGAGGGCTACTGAAAGACTTGGACGGACAACCCGAGTGGACTCAGAACCTACCTCAACCGGAATGAATGTCTTCTGGGAAGCAGAGATACCTGCGTCTTCCTTCGTGTTCAGAAAACAAGTAGTGTAGCACTTGGTCAGTACAAGCTTGGTCCTACCTCAGCAGTCACGCTCTGTACCTGCCGCCTCGGTGGTGTTCTTGTCGTTGTTCCCGTGTAAAGCACTTCCAAACCTTTGAAAGCAATGTTCTACCTCAAGCGTGATAGAAACTCGTGTGTGTGTGTGCGTGTGTGTGCGCGTGTCCTCTCCTCTCCCCCAGTTCCTGCCTCTCCCACCCAGCCCCACACGAAGCGAGGTGCTTCTCTAGTGTTATGAGCTTTACTTTTAGGGCATGTAGCGGGGCTCTGGTGTGATGTTGTGTGGTGGAGATTTGGATCATGGTTTTGTTACTTTAAAGATTGTTGGGGCCATCACAGACACGTGGCTCGATGCCCCCTGGTTCGCCAGCACCGTTGCTTCGCAGGGCTGATTCGGATGCTGGTGGTGGCTGCCTCGACCCATCCTGGGTGTATTTGGGATGGAGTGGGGCGTATGGGGTGCTCAGATATCAGTGCTGGGGCCAGGGTGCCCTCCTGCCCCATCAGCATGCTGCTCTCCAAGGCTGATTCCCAGCAGGATGATTTATGGCATGTGCCAGCACAAGCAGCATAAGACACCCTTGGGATGTGTGAACCTGGACGTCACCGTTTTGCCCCTTCAAGAGCATCTATGACGAAACTGATACAGCACTTCCAAAACCCCTTGAGATGCTACTGAGCTGCTCCCAGCTCCTCCAGTGTATTTCCAGCTAGCAGGAGATCATCCAGAGGATGAACAGAGCCGAAAATGGCTCATTTCCCTGGGAGGCATATGGCCAGGAGGGGTTCCGGATGCTTGGAGCTGCCAACAGCTGCTCCTTCCCCATGCCCAGGGGGGGCAGAGGAGCTCCTGACACCAAAGAGAGGGTTTGTGCATGACCCCACCGCCTCCAGGGACCAAGCACAACCCTGCCATGGTGGTTTTTGGGTTGTCCTGGCATGGTGCAGCCTTATGAGTCTGGTGTCATCCATGGGGTGTGATGAGGGCACGCAGAGGGGACAGGGACCTCGGGCAGCTCTTTCCCCACCACGTGGGTTGGTTAAAACCGGGTGAATGTGAAGGTTTGAACTCTTTGCATAGGTGGTGGCAAATGAAATGTCACCCTGTTTGCAAGGACAAGTGAAAGGAATCAGGAAAGAAAATGAGTTTAAGTTTAAAAGAAAAGTAATAATTGTATTTTTTTAAATGGTACCCATGGGAGAGTCCCTTGTGTCAGAAACATCCCTCATCTCCTTCCCATTTGGCAATGGGATGCTACTTATAACTGTGTAAATAATACAATATACAGGACCATCAGGCAAACATCTCTTCCCCCATGCTGTGTCCTGGTGCTGGGCTGGGTTACCTGTGAGCAGGGCTCTGTCCTTCCAGAGCAAATCACCCAGCTTGGCCCAAGCAGATGTTAATGGCATTGACCTCAAGAGCAAGAAACTCTTGAGGCTTGGTGTTCGTAGCCCTCTGCCATCAAAATTCCTCCTCCTGTAGACATCATGCAGGTCAGAATAAATGTAAAGGGTTAAATGTATGCATTAAACCCCCAAATAGCCTTTCCCCAGCCCACCAAAGAGGTGAAATGGACATTAGACTGATTCCTGCTCACCCCTACTGTGGGAAGATGCTCCTTTCCCCATGATGCTGGACCTGGAGATGTGGTGGGAAGGGACCACAGAGGGACAGCACTGGTGGCACCATGCAAGACCAATAGCACAGCCCACCCCATGGTGGGAACTGGAGGATGATGGGACTTGGAAAGGGCAGAAGGGAGGGGGAGATGCCAAACAGCTCGAGTTACAACCTCATATCAAAGAAAACCCAATCTCCCCCTGCCATCCCGCTCCAGCCCAGCCTTTCTTTATCTTGTTTTATTTTGTGTGTGTATCGCCGACGTTCACGTTGAATAAGTCCTGTTGCCAAAGTGAACACAGAATTTAGACTAGCTTTCAGCTCAGACTTCCTGGAGCTGTGAACGTGCTATTAATTTAATATCATATTATTGTGATATTGTAATAGTAACAAGTATTTGTCACTACTTCCTTTTATTAAAGGGAAATGCTGTGCCATTTGACTAGGTGAAAGACAATAGTATGTCAAGAATAGAGCTTTTTCCTTTTGGTTCAATTATGCAGAAATGTGATGGCTTAAACCAGTGCAGATTATGTGTTGGTTTGAGATGGTGAAAGATGGATGTAAATCTTTAAAGACTATTTTTTAGATGTTTAGCTTTTCCTCTTTTTTGGGGTTTCTTTTCCGCTCTTGTCAATCCATACCGTTGGGACCTAATGTTGATGGTTGTGGCAGGCCAGCCCCTGAAGGGATGAGGCTGAAGTCTGGAGATCCAACAGGAGAATGTGGTCTTCCATGGGTTTTCCAAGCCTCCCAAGTCCACAAAACTGGGCAAAATCCCCTCAAAATGGCACATTCTGGGTTTATGCTGGGATTACCTCTAGCTGCCCCTTAGCTGGAGAAGCAACACGTTAACAGCACCTCTTGCCATTCATCAATGCCTGAGCCAGGCCGGAGGCAAAGCTGTGCCAACCAAAACCTTGGGAAAGCACCACCTGGAATACGTCTGGCCTTTACCCTGTAAAACAAGAAGGAAAATAAAGAACAAAGATAGCTTCTGTTTGGTTTCAGCTTCAAGTCTGCCCTTGGTTCAGCCAAACTGCTGCCCTGTGTTTGGGGGAAACCACAGGATTGTTAGTCTGTGCTTAAGACACAGTTGTACTTGGGTGGATATGTTGTACTTGAGTAGGTATGTTGTACTTGGGTACACATGTACTTGAGTGGACATGTTGTACTTGGGTACACATATACTTGAGTGGACATGTTGTGCTTGGGTAAACAGCTGTACTTGGGTAGACACGTTGTTCTTGGACAGATGTAGGGCTGCAGGTCCCCATGTGCTGCCGGTGGCTTGGATGTTATTTCGTAGGTGTTAAAAATGTCCTTCCCAGGTCTTCCATGAGCACGTACCCATTTTCATGGAATCCGAGGCTTCTTCAAAGGAATCACCTTTGGGATTTGGCCGGGCTGTTGGTTGAACATTAGCATTGCTGCTGTCCTGTGCCACCGGCCTCCTGAGCCCTGAGGCAAAGCTTTGCTGCATCCATGGGGCAAAGGGGTCTGGGCATCATTTTATGTACCGGGACAGAGGGCTGAACCAGCCAGGCTGTCACCTCAACCATTTAAGCAACAACTTGCCAGATTCCTGATTTCTTTTTCCTTTTTATTTTCCCTTTTTTTTTAATGGGAGGAATTGAGTTTTACCCAGAGATAAAACCCACTGGATAACAGGCAGATGTTTGATCAGTGCAAGGCACTGGCAACTGCCTCTCTTTGGGGTAGGAATCTCATCCTCTACTATTTTTCCAAGCAAATAATTCCACTCAGTCGACTCACTGCCTGGTCTGGGCAGATCCAAACAAACCCTCTCGCTTTCCTGGCTTACAGCAAAACATTCCAGCTGAAATTACAGCAAGGAACAAAGCATCCAAAAAGCTGATTTCTTTAGTACGTTTATTTTCTTTTTGGTAACCCATAATAGGCACATCCTATTCTTGGAGCTCTCAAGTTTACCAGAGATGGCTGCTACCTCAGGGATAGTATCCATGTTGTCTTTAGTTGACCAGGGAATAGTTTGATGCTGTGACAGGGTATTTTCATGCCGTTGGAGTCAGGTATTTATTTGTCTACCGTTATCTTTCTTCTTCCTTGTTTTGTAAAGATGCTGACGTGTTGAAGTGCTGGACCAGTTTGGGAGTTTGTAAAGCTTCCACCCAAAAATTATACCAAGGGACTGTACATTGTGAGTTGGCAACATAAGAGGAGTGTTGCTGCTTCTGGATGGTGAAGGGAAGGTTTTTGCTGCCCATGGGGCTGTACCTCCAGTATTACCATCCCACAGCATCTAAGGGGGGATCGGTGCAGGGCCTGAGCCCTTTCTGAGCTGACTGACAGCACTGAAGCCTGGGAGGGTCTCTTAAAACAAAGGAAATTAAAAGCTTATGAAAACAAATGGCAGCGGTGTGGAGGGAACTACTTAGTTACTGCATCTGTGCAAACAGTGTTTGGAAACCTATCCCTCCCTGTGCTGCGCTAGTGGAGGTGGATTAAAGATCCCATCTAGCAACGTGATGCCTGCTCGTTTACTTCCCTCGCCCGCCAAATTAAAAGGGAAAGGAAAAGGAAGGTGTTAGTTTAAACCTATAATTTAAGGCTACAGGGCTGGGGCTTTGGGCAGGGAAGTGGTTCCATGTCAGCCCCAGCTCCTGGTGCAGGGCCACGGCTCCAGAACCCTCCATAATGCTGGAAATCAGTGAAATGGCTCCAAGTTGCCTCCGGGAGCGGAGTCTGAGCCTCAGCATCATGTAACAAGAAGGGATGGGGCCAGTGCAAAGCCCAACAAGTCAGGGAAAAGCCTGATTTCACGGGGCTTTGGATCAGGGTCTTACTTACAAAGCAAAGAGGGATTTTTACCTTGATCGTGTTTCCATCGTTTAAACTTGCAATATCTTTACATCTGTAATAAAGTGATAATAAAGATGGTGCTAAACCTTTGTCCCAGCCCTCTTCGGGAATCAGTAGTTCAGAGTACTATTAAAAACCCAAATTGCAAAGCACTTTTCTACTGTTTATTTTCTACCTTCCTTCCTTTGAACTGTCTCGATGTTGAAATCCCACTGATCCCATGACTGTTAGCTCTGTATGAAAGAAAAACTATAAAACAAACCCCTTTCTTTTTCTTGTTTTCCTTTTTGTAGTTTGCTCTGTTTAGGTTTTAGCCTGTGGCTACTTGTACAAGAAAAATAAAGCTAGAATAAAGGAGCTCGAGTGGGTCGGCCTGAGTGGTGCTTGCTTCGTGCCGCAGCACGTGCCCGTTGCGCGGAGGGTTGTGAATCTGGTTCCTCCTAAAGAGCAGCTTCTAAATGCAGTTGTTAAGGGCTGAAGGGTGTTTGTTTTGCTGCTTTGCTCCTAAACCTCAGGCCAAGCCATCAGCAGAGGCAGGATGGAGCCCTCCAAGGCCCCAGTACGACGCCTCATGCTTGGAGGTACAATCAGTTTCCAGTTAACCCTAGCTCTCGGCTGTTGCTGCTGTTGGCTTTTCCCACTGCTGCAATGGGGCATCACTTTACCTGGTGGCTCTTTGCCGAAACCCCAGTTTAAAGCTGTGCTCGGGCCCTTTCCAGCCCAGCTGCAACCTGGTCTGCGATGGCTGAGGTGGGATGGGCCTTCCCACCTTTAAGCTCACCTAAACGTGCAAAGGGGTTTGATGCCAGGTGGGATGCAATCAGCTGCTGGCAAAGTAATCAACTTGCAAGTGAAGACCGGTGTGTGGGACTCCTCGGGAAGGAGCCGGCATCTCCCTGGTGTCAGTGGCAAAGCAGAGCCCAGCCCCAGCAGCCCCGGGACAGGTTGGATTGGGAAAACACCATTTACGGATGAATTGTGTGGAGGAACAGCCCCATCCTCTCCTCTGCTGCTGCTCTCGATGCCAAAGAACAGTCACAGCAAAGGGCTGCGGGGGATAAATGAGTGAACCCGAGCTCAGCAGCACTTTCTAAAGAGGGTTTCAATGAGCGGGTGAGTGAAGAGTGGCTTCAAACAACACCCCGAAGCTCTAGAAACTGCTAAACTGCAGCATAGGTTGTCTATATATATACTCCATAATAAATACAAGCATAAAAACTGGCTTTATTTCCCAGTGGCAACACAAGAGGTGAAGAAACAGATCAGAGCTGCTCACTCGGGGGATTTTCATGTAAGTTCAGTGGAATATGGTGCTTCAGATAGCAGCTGCGGAGTCGAGGTATTGTATAAAGCTTGTGGCTTTCATTAAGAAGGACGTTCCCTGCCTTTGTGGCAATAAAAACAAAAGGCTTGACAATATTAATCTGAAGTCTTAGAAACTAAGGAAATAAAACCCCCCAAGTAATACGTTTAAATCACTCTGATTCTGGCTGCTGGAAATACCCCCATCAAAACCCCCCTTGCCTGAGTGTTCAAAGCCCATCTTTAAGAAAAGAAACCTCTTTTTGACCGCGCACGTTCAAATTGCTGCTGGAAAGAGCTCAGGTCCTCTGCTCATCATCAACATCTTCAGCTCCGGAAATACTAAGACAAAATTGAGTTGGGCATTTGCAGCTCCAAACGCTGGGTTCGTGCCTTGGAGAAGATGTGACTGCTAATGTCCTAGTGATAACCCTGCCAACACAGCCAGAATTTATAATATCCCATAAAGCCCTAACTATCTGAAAGGTCATTTAGCACTAATACCACCCGCGCATCCCCGTTCCGTGTGCTGACACTTTTACGAAGCCAGGTTTAATCCCGGTGCCGCTGCTGTAAAACCTTTATAGGGACCATTTCTGCCTTGAAAAATCATCCTTAAAAATCAAGAGCTGGAACACCTTCATCAGCGCAGGCGGCCCTGAGAGGCTGCAGTATCCCAAAGCCCGGGTCCTGCCACCGTGACCCACTGCAGGCCTGGACCAGAGCGTGTTTAGTTCTTAAATCTGGGTCTCCAGCCTGTTACTCACAGCTCCGTCACTCATTGCCTTGGCTAAATGAGAAGCCTCCTGATTTCATAGAGAACCATCAAACCCTCATCTTGCCCAGGAAAGCCATTTCCTTAGTGCTAAAATAGCTAAATTAGTCTTGCTCAGCGTCGTAAAGGAGCTTGTCTTGTTTATTGAGCGATAAATATAAAGGTACAGTAACTAAATTCATCAGTCCCTAAACACAGCCGCTGGGAACGGCCATTTCCACCATCCAATCTATGATTGCATGAATATTTCAGAGTCCTCTTTCCCTTGGGTCCTCGCCTTATCTCTGGAGCCTGGATATTATTTTCTGCTTTTCAGCTTTTTGGATGTATTGGAGGAAATGTCATTATTTGGACCTGGGTGGATTACAGTTGACTTTTCTAAGCCAATTTATATTGGCAAGCTGCTGTTTTTAAAAACCCCTATAAATCACTCCTATGAATTTTAATAATCTAATGTGGTTTCAAACATGCTCCCTTAATACGTGACATACTATTACAGCCGGCAATAGCTCCTCGGGTCACGAACTGCCTCTTACCATCACCTTCAGCAAGTGCCTCAGGTAGACGAGCGATGCCCCGGCACCAATCATGGAAATATCCCCTCCTGCCCCAAGGGGCTCGCTGCAGGGATTGGGATTTAACAGCGTGCCAAAAGCACACCTCAGCTCACAGCACCCTGCTATGCTTCATGGCATCAAGCCCCAGATGCCCCTGGAGACAGCCCTTGAGACAACCCTCATCCCATTATCGCAACACGGTCACCACCAGCAATAATGCCAATTTAAGGCCATTGTTTAATTAATTTCTTTATCTGAAATTCTGTTTGGAAGATCAGGAATTTCCTCCCTTTTCTGCCAGGGCCCTGTTCCCAAGGCAGAGGCGGGATCCAGCACTTGGGGTGAAATCTGAAGAGGTTCTGGTGCAGAAATCACAGGACCAGGTTGAACGGGTCTTGGAGCAAGCTGCTCTAGTGGAAGGCATCCCTGCCCGTGGCAGGGGGCTGGAACTGGATGATGTTAAGGTCCTTTCCTACCCAAACCAGTTTGGGATTCCATGGTTTTCTGATATTTCCCTTAATAAAGACATAACACACGTGCCCAGAGCACAGCCCCAAGCTGGGATTCACAGCTCTAAGAGGTCCACAAACTGCCCCATGCCAGAAGACAGGGCCAGGCCTCCTAACCACCTATCGACCTTAGTGCTCTGTGTCCCCATCTTGTGCATGTTGCATTCATTTTCTTCCCATCCCCATTGCAATGACTGCACAGCACCTGCTGGCTACCAAGGGGTGCCCTTGGGGAGGGGTCCCCTCCTGGTCAGAAGAAAGATGGATGGGGAGTAAAATTCAGAGTAAAAAGGAGACCTTGGGAGGCCTTCTTCAGTGAACCAAGTCATGGAGCATCTCCTGCAGTTCCTGGGGAGCACCTGATGATGGGGTTTGATGCAGTGGTGGTGTCCCCACTGGAGGGTGACTTTGCTTGTCCACATTGCCTGGTTTTAGTAGCACAGGACCAAACCAGAAGAATACACACATCTGCAAGGAAGAGGATCGTTAACGAAGGGACTAATTGCAAGCAGGGGAAAGTAATGAGCCGGACTTTGCTATTTGGCTTCTGAAGGGCTTCCCAGCAAGAGATGCAGCAGGATGGGGGCAATGGGGTGCAGGGACCTCCCTGAACCTTACTGCTGCCTGTTTGGCTGCAGCCAGCCCCAGAGGAGTCGCTGGTTTAATGTTCTCAGGAGAGCACAAAGACCCCGTGTGCACAGGGAGCTCACGAGCTTTCCAAGGCTGCCGCTGCGATGCTTTACCCTGAGATGCTGTCACGTTCGTCATTCATCCATTTCCCCCCGTTCCTGTAACTTCACCTGCGACAAGACAACGCTCTAAGTGCCTCATTCCCTGAGAATAAATTACAGTTTCATAAATGGTATTTTGCTTCGTTGCTCAATTTGCAAGGGAAATGATGCCAACTGCTTTGTTCACAGGGTTTCACCCAGCACGAACAATACCATCCTCCACATCAGTGTGTTTCTTTTAACCCTCATTTTCGTATCCTGTATCACGGGGATACATGGAAAAGAACACGACAGCCCAGATGTTTTTGCATTATCAACTAACCACAAGCAGATACAAGGGCACATGTGCCTATAAACCCCCATATACATCGATCTAGAGAGGAATAAGTCACACAGAGAGAGATCCACTTCCCAAAGAGAAAAGAATCCTTTAGATTAGAAGTATTTACCATTGCCACACTCTGGGTTAGAGCGCCCTGAGTGATAAACACGTGTGTGATTTAAGACTCGGGGTTGGGAAAGCAGCCGCAGTTTCTCCCAGGGACCCCCAAGTCACCCTATGGACACCCCTTGCACCAGCACAGCCCCAACAGGATCATTCAACCCCATTGAAAACGTTGTGGGTTTCACAGCAGCTTCATCTTTTTTTGTCTTTTCTGCGATTATAAAAGGATGAGAAAAAGGACAAAAGCATCTTCCCAGCTATTCACGTATAATGAACAGGGGTCGTCACTGCTGGGGGACACAGGGCTCTGCCCAGGGACAGCCGGGTCACTGTGGACACCCTGGATGTGGGGCCACACAGGTCAGGATGTGCCACCATTAAAGCTCATAAATCCTTTCATCAAAGGAAGGAAAAGAGCACAAAAGTGCCTGCGTGTGAGATGTTGAATATTACAAGATTTGGCGAACAGTCTCTAGTTTCTCCCAGGACTTTTTTAACCTGCACTTTTTGGGGAGACCTCGAAAGAAATGACCTTTTGGGGGAATATTTTGGATGTTATTCGCTGTCCTCTTATGGTATGTGAAAAAAAGTGAATGGAAATGCTTCCGTCTGGAATGGAAACCTTGTATTTGACGTGCTTGTGCTCACCACTACACCAGGATCACTTTATGGAGCTTCATCTCCATCCTTTAACCTGAGCCACCGTGCTGGAGGTGGATGGCAACTGGTTGTCCAGCCATTGATAAACCCTTTAACCTAAACCACTGAGCTCTGACTCTGTGTGACACATAGAGGCAATAACTGCAATTCCAAGAAAAATATATATAAAACATTTCTTTTCTTTTTCAGATATGAAAATGTGTTGAGATGTTGCTGCATGGTATGTTGATGGGCAATACGTGTCCGTGTATCTCCTCCACTTCTCACCCCGTCCCCTTGTCCTCCTGGATAAGACCCCAGGCAACGTTTTCTCTTTTCCCTCTGAAAATGGACATTTCAAGACAGTCCCAGACCCTCGTGGGCTTTAGATTTCTTCCAGCACTGAACACGGATGCATTCCTGACCATAACCCGCATTGCAAACCGGAGCGTTTGGGCAACCCCAAGAGGCAGCACCACCACTCCAGTAAAATGAAATATTTGCAGCCAGATAAAGCACAAACCAAAAGAAAGGGAAAGCAGGTTTGTGCAAATCCCAGCACAAATCCATCCCGCCCGGCTTCCTGCATCTTAGTGAGCGGACACTGATGTTATCAGACGTCAGGGCATCCACACTGAAGCCTTTGGCCCCATCTCCTGGGGATGCTCAGCATCCCTGCTAAGGACATCACCCGATTTTTACTGGTGTTTAATAAGGAAAACGAGAGGTAAATCTAAATCCAGAAACAAGTGAGGGTGCTGCCCACTGCGGGTACCAGGAGGATGGTACCTGGCTCTGTTTCACCATCACAGGGCTGCTGGCCATGGCCAGGAGCTACAGGCTACATGGGGCGGGGCTGCTAATGGCTTTAAGCAGCTGCTAATTGCTCCGTGCACTCACTGTAATTACGGAGCTGGATAGAGTGGTAAAACACTGGCAGAGCATTAACTGCTGCAGGAGGAGAAATCCCGGCCGTGGGTTAATCGACCTGAAAGTCTCCCATTGCTGAGGACTTTCCGTCGCACCAGGAAAAATCCAAGGTTTTCCATGGAAATGCGCTGATTTCGGGAACATTTGATGGGAGGGAGGGGGCTGCTCTGCTCTTTTCATCTATTTCTTTGCATTTTGCCTTTAAACCCAGGCTGAGCCATTGCACGGCCCCTGCCTTTGCCCACAACAGCAGCCCCTAATAAAAAGGTGCCCAACGGAAAGCGCTGGGTATCTTTGTAATTAATCAGAGCTAATGACAACCTCCAGCAGCATCAGCTCCTGCAGCCAAGGGTTGCAGGGTGTAGCATCAAGAGCTGCATTGTGCGTGCAAGAGGGGTCTGCTCCAGTCCTTCCTCCTAGTGCAACTCATTTAATTACTTCAATTAAACAGTGCTGGTAGTTACTTAGGGTGAGGGATGAGGGGGAGCCCACAGCTCCTACCCATGGCCCCAGGCTCCCAGCAAGAGCCTGAGGATGGAGAGGGGAAGGAGAGGGAGTTTGCTGCAGGGACAGCGCTGGGAAGTGACAAGGTGTAGGAAGAGAAGAGTGGTTTGTAATAACCTCCTGCCCTTCGTTAATGCCGCTGTCACAGCGCAGATGTGCTCTGTTCATTACAGCGAATGGTGCACGGCAGAGCATGGAGGAGAGGGCAATAATTCCATTCTTTCTCCATGTTTGCACATGACGGGGCTTCACCCTGAAGGAATGGGGAAGGGGATGCAGGGGACCCATCCTGCTGGGACCAGGGGTCTCGGAGCAGCCGAAGGTCCCTGACCTGCTGCCTCCTGTCAGGATCTGGAGCCAAAGGCAAGAGGGATGCTCGTGGCTCCGCGGCTGCTGATCCCTTCTAGAACCTGTGCTGATGCTACAGTAAATCCCTGCCTCCAGAGGATCCGTGTGCCTCATCTACGCTGGGATGCACTTAGGGCAAGGAGGCCCCTGGAGCAAGGAAAAGCATCCAGTAAAGAGATGAGCCCTTCTCTCCCACAGTTAGCAGCCACAAGGAGCGGACAGGTATCAAGTGATGGTGAATCGAGGGGTTTGCTAAAATGCCTCATCTGCAGGGCTTTTCCTCCCCCCTCCCACACCTCTCCCTGCATCCCTCCGTCCGACAGCATTCCCAAAAGACTAAACACCTTTGGTTTCCATGGCAGCCTGATTTTCAATGAGCATCCTTCAAGTCCTAACCAGAGTTTCATGAACGCACACAGGACACAGGCATCTCCATGGGGTGACAGTGTCCTTCCCCCCAAAACTAGCACCTTCTGCCCACGCTGGTTTCATTTTGGAGCATTGATGGGAGCCAGCAGCCTTTGCTCCCACTGGACCTGCGGGAAGGGGCTGGCTGGGAGCTGCTGTTTGCTCCTGGGAATGGAGTTTGCTTGGGGCCAGGAGAGGGAATTGGGCTTTTTCCTGGGGGAGATTAAATACATAGAGCACTGTTGAGCATCAGGAGGAGGCACAGGGAGGCTGCCTCTGGAGGAGCTGCCTCTGCTCCAGCCCATTGGGCAAGGACAGTGACCCGTCCCCACCTGTCCCCTCCTGAGCTGTCCTGGGTACAAATCACCTCGCTCTATTTTGTCTGATACCACCCTGTACTTCTCATCTCCCATTTAACCAAGTCCAGCAGTTTGCACACTTGTGGTTCACTGCTTCTTTTGGGTTTAACCCCATTCAGTGTCTCTGCTGGGCAGAGGGTGCCCAGAGCTGCTCCATCCCTGGCAGTGTTCAAGGCCAGGTTGGATGGGGCTTGGAGCAACCTGCTCTAGTGGAAGGTGTCCCTGCCCATGGCAGGGGTTGGAGATGGATGAGCTTTAAGGTCCCCTCCAACCCATCCACTCTGTGATTCCAAGCCACGCTGAAGCAGAGCAAACAGCGCTTTGCTACCCTGGGACCCTTCAAGATCCTCTAAAAGGCTCCAGGTCACGGAGCAGACTCGGCCCCAGCTTTTCCCAGCCGGAGGGGTAATTGCCATCCAGCCGTGATGTTCCCTTTCGCTGACCCCTTTGAGGACCCAGCCACCCTCCAGGCTTTGGCAAGGGCAGATATATGGCTGGAGCTCAGGGGGCTTCTGAGCGAAGGTCACACCAGAACAATAGAGCTTTGTTGGAGGCAAAGAGGGGATGAAGCTGCGGTCAGCACCGGATGCTGTGGCGGGATTTACTGCCCACAGATGGGCTGATGGTTGTGATGAGGAACCGAGCATGGCCCCAGGGCCGCAGGGAATGTGGAGCCAGGGCAGTCTCCCCACAGCTGTGACACTTGGTTTGGGTTTGAACATGAAGCAGCATCTTTAGCTGCCGCAGAGGCTCCTCTATGGAGGTCTCAGGTGGGGAAGGAAAGGGTCCAACACTTGGCTGGGGCTCCCTGCACAGACTTGCTCCCTTCGCACTGGGATGCCTAAATATAGAGAGTTAGATGAGATGAGCCTTAGGACAGGGTTTGTCCCCAGAGGGGTTTGCTCTTCCTCACTATGTTCATGGCGTGAACCCGGCTGCGTGGATCCCAGTGTTTCAAAGGGAACCCGGGCTCAGTTCTCCATCACTGAAAAGAGGGATGCTGCCATGCCAGGAACTCGTATTTATCAGATCTAAACTGTTTATCCCAGAAGTTAGGAAGGAGCCACAGAGACATAGTAAAGTGCTTGTTCATGCACCAAGAGGTGGGTGAAAAAGTATCAAAGGTAAATGCAGATAAAAGATGCTGCATAGGATACAGCTGAGATGAAAGGTATTATTTCTTAGATCACCTAATGCAAGTTAATTTTAGCTCTTTCACTTCCCTGCTTTCAAGCAGACAGACAATTCTTCATTAAGGCTCAAAAGCTTCAAGCACCAAAAACCCCTCACCTCATTTCCACTTGCCCATTGCCAGTAATGCCATCTGCGTGTGGCTTCTTACCAGAGAAAAGCTGCTTTTCCTAGTACTTCTGCAAAGCCAGTGCAGTTTACACAGCTGCATTTCGGACCAGCCTTGCTCCACCAGCCCAGGCACAGCACAGGGTACCCCACTTGTGCTTGCAGCAAAGCCTCCAGCCCCTCTGTGCCAGGGTAGAAACCATAAGAGCTGCCAGGAGCAGGAACACTTTGGGAGACGGTAACATCATTAAATGAATATCCATAAATTACTTTGCTATATAAACAATATGAACATCACACCTTCCACCTTCAAAAGCCCATCGCGGGCATGGATTCATTAAGAGCCCAGACTTCCAGAGAAGACGGCTCAATGACTTTGGGTTATGTTTAAACTCAGTGACTTTATTAAACACCAGCAATATATTTATTTTAATAGAGTACAAAGCCTGGATTTGGCCACCCTAAAACACCACTTGGAGCGCCGAGTCTCCGGATAACCCGATCAAACACAGCTAATGTGTGCAATATATCTTGGGTGAATAATATACAGCCACATTTCCTGCTCCATTTACCCAGTTTTAACTACACCTGACCCACTCTTATCCTAATAGAAAACGGCTGCTCTTGTCATTGCCCCATCCTCCACACATGTTGTTCTGATAATGACCAAGCCTAAATCACTTCCCTTTCTCCTGAGTGCTGGGTACCAGCTGTCTGGTGACATTTAACTACAACCACTCCTTTTGCAGGACCTCCAGTTTAGTTCCTGGGGCTCTGGACCTCTATCCCTGCGTGCCGTCTCCAGCCTGCATCCGGGCAGTGGATCTAAGGCATCAGGCTCAGTGCTGGGTCTTGCACTTGGGCCGCAACAGCCCCATGCAAGGCTCCAGGCTTGGGGAAGAGTGGTTGGAAACTGCTCATGGAAAAGGAGCTGGGGGTGCTGATTGATGGAGCTGAGTACGAGCAGCTTGTGCCCATGCAGCCAGGAAGCCAGCAGCATCCTGGACTGTATCAGCACCAGTGTGGCAGCAGGGTCAGGGCAGGGATTGTGCCCCTGCATTGGGCACTGGTGAGGCTGCACCTCTATTCCTGTGTTCAGTTCTGAGCCCCTCACCACAAGAGAGACATTGAGGTGCTGGAGCAGGGCCAGAGAAGGGCAATGGAGCTGGTGCAGGTCCTGGAGCACAGTGTGATGGGGAAGGGCTGAGGGACCTGGGGGGTTCAGATGGAGAAGAGAAGGCTCAGGGGGGACCTTATCGCTCCCTACAGCTGCCTGAGAGGAGGATGGAGCCAGGAGGGGTCTGGGCTCCACTCCCAAGGAACAAGGGATGGGACAAGAGGAAACGGCCTCAAGCTGCACCAGGGCAGGGTTAGACTGGATACGAGGAAAAGTGTCTCCAGTGAAAGGGTTGTCAAGCATTGGAAAGGCTGCCCAGAGCAATGGTGGAGTCACCATTGCGGCAGGGATTTAAAAGACGTGTAGATGCGGCACTGAGGGACATGGGTTAGTGGTGGACTCAGCAGTACCGGCTTAACAGTTGCACTTGATGATCTTAAAAGCCTTTTCCAACCTAAAGGATTCTATGATTCCATGATCCCAGCCCTGTGGGATTACCCTGCTCGGCCTCACCTGGGACGTACATGGAGAAAAACTTGGGAAATGCCCAAGTTCTTGTTGCCACTGGCTTTCAAGCCAATGTCCCACTGCATCAGCTTGAGAGCAAGCACAATGCATCGGTTCATGCCGGGGTGAGAGATGCCCCAAACCTGCGAGCATCACCTCACAGAGCAGCTTCAGTTTTGGCAGGGAAGAAATCTGCTTCCAGCAGTGGTTTCCCCCCCCATGGAGCTTAGCTCCTAGTGCTCCATTGAGGTGGATTTAAAGCTTCCTGAGCAGCATGCTTAAACGGCCAATTTGACCAGAAAATGTGCTTGTTTCACAAGCACTGGCTGCTGGGAAATCACAGCTATATTTCATTATTGTTACTAATTGCTATAAAGGATTATGGGGAGGCGATGGCACAGGCAGAAAGAAATAGATACCATTTGCAGTATATTGACCCCGGAGAAAATGTCCTGAGCTTGCTTAAGGGGGCAGAAACTGGTGCTTGGTGCAAATAAATGAGCAAAAGCATTTTCTGAAGGAATTAGCACATGGCACGAGCAAATTGCAGCAATTGTCTCTCTCCTTTCTAAGTGCTGAATTGCCTCTGTAATTCCCCATCATTTAGCTGCATAAATCTTGCACAAATAAACCAGCAATTTGCATATGCACAGAAAAGAAATTATAGAAACACGAGGAAAGAAGTTATATTTTTCCTTCTCGAGCTGGAAATAAATATGCACCGCTTGCTGCTGAGGCTGTGTTTGGCCCCGCTTGGAAATAAGAATTCAGGAAACCCTCTAATTTTTCAATAATAAATACATATCACAGGATGAAAAAAATGATTTGTGGCATATGGAAGCCCATCGTTTCTGGGTTGTTGCATTATGAAGTGTGATGGCTGCGGCGTGCACGCGATAGATGCAGTATTATGGGTGATGCTGATGCCCTTCGTGACTGCGGGTAAGGGATGGGGGGGATGCCTCCAATGTGGTTTGCATCAGCCCTCACTGAACTAAATGGAGAGGCTTTTGGGATGCCAAAGTCTTTTGAAGGCAACAAGAATCTCGCTTTTCAGCCCGTGAAATGCTCGTTCATTGCAGTGTCTACGGAGGACTCAAGGTCTTCACTGCTACAGGAAGCCCAAAAGTAATTAAATTATCTCTCTAAATTGCTGAGCCATAATGCCGTAGCTGGCCTTAGACCCCATGGGTGGAAGAAGGCACCAGGGGGTAGCAGGCAATAGTCTGACTGTTTATGATGGTGGTAGACGCTTCCCAGAGGAGTAAAATAGCTGTTTCCGATTAACTGCCTGTGTGACTGATCTCATTCTGGAATAAGAGGGTGTTATTCCAAAACACCGTAATCCTCTTCCAAATGACTTAATCGCATTCAGAATAATGTGCTTTTCTTCCAAAACATTCATATAGGGGAAAACTGGGGGGGAAAGTAATCAATCAGGAACAGCCCTTTGGAATAACACCTCATGCAAAGCACTCTCAGTGGGATGTGCGATAGTGCACTGGTTTATGAAGATTAATAAATCAGTATTTGCAGTAATTCCTGCAGGCTGGGAGAGTGGCACATCCGACAGGCACGTGGCATCTCCTCCTTCCTTAAATTGCCTCCAAAGCAATGGAGCTCCAAAGAGATAAGGGTATTTTTTAGCACTGGTGCGTTAGACACCTACCCATGTCCCTCATGGTCCCTATGGACCATACAATGTGGTATCTCTCCATGGTATGCGACTGTAGCATTGCAAGCACATTGCTCGGGGATGTGTTGGTCAGACCAAGTTGGAAAGCTAAAAGAAGGTGACATTTTAGCCTTGGAGGTGAAATGAATTATGCTTCTTTAAAGTAAAAGATCTTTGGAGAGTGGGAGAGAGAAGGAAAATTCAATTTAAACAGGTAGATCTTTACCAAAGCTGTTTGTTAGCAGTTTTGATTGGTACAATAACACTAACGCTGCTTGCAGAATGAATGTCCCTGGTTTGGAAATCTATCTGGTTTGGAAGGGCACATGCATTGCCCTGCTCAGTCTGTGGTGGTAACAGGTTCAGCCAGAGCAGCAGGAGCTGCACTGCAGATAAAAGGGCTGCCTAAGCTCCATGGCACTGGTGTAAAAATCAGAAAGGCTTTATTTCACCAAGGGCTCCTCCTGTGTCCTCTGCTGTGGGAGGTGAAGGCGACAGGATTCCCTCTTGCACCACGTGCACCACGTCCTCTTGGTTTCAACAGTCCAAAGCAGCGTTTCACTTACCCTTCTTTCTCCCCAAAATCCAATTGCCAACTGTGGCAGTGCCACCGGGGATGAACCCAGACTGCGTCCCCAGGACAAGGTGCCACCAGCACCCATCAGCCCGTCTCTCACTGTCCTTTACATCTCCCACACAGCCGGGGCAGGGAGAGCCTCGCATCAGGGAGGAGGAACAAACAGCGACCTGGGATGAAAGCGCGAGCTCTCACATCTTTCATCCATTAACTAATCATCCCTCCTGCATGACACATGCGCTGATTCGTCATACATGATCAATACCTTCCTTGAGGCCCCAGGATGATGAGCGTCTCTGCTGATATTCAAATGACCTTCAGAGAACAGGGGCAGCTCCCCCTAGGCACAGGTCAAAGAGCCAAGACTGAAGCTCTGTGTAAGATGATACTTGGTCCCAAGATCTCTCCATAAGGCACAGAGGAATATTTTTGGCTAGGAAGCTTCTTGAGCGACACAAGGGAAGATTTTAGGTCACACAGAAGCTGGAAGATGACGCTGGATCAAAAGGACCTGGATTTTATGTGCCAGGCTGGAGCAAAACGCTGTGACACCCGCCTGCAAAGGGGCATTGTGGTTTCCTATGCTACGCTCTTTCTCTGGGCTTAGGGTCATCTCACAGCATCATTTCAGGTGCAGTTAGAGATAGGGATAACAGAAGCAGCATCTCCACCTTCTGATTCCAGAGGAAGTGAAAACCAGCCCTTTAAGAGAGCTGTTTATTATGCAAAGCTCCACATTTTGCCCCAAAAATGATAATTTAAAGAAATGTTGAGACCCAGGAAAGCTCCTACAGTAGCTCTTTGCTTGATTTAGGTTAAAAATAATTGCTGTCCAGATTTATCTGCCTGACATAAGTAATTAGATAACAGAGCACTTATAAGCTGTCATTTCCTATGAGCATATTTTAACATGGCCTTTATAATTTGACCTTTATATCTGCAGCAGCTTCATCCGCTCTCTGCTCCTGTGATGGATTTATTGCTGAGGATTGGACTCCTGCTTGCTGGTCCTCAGGCGAGGATGCTGCACAGGAGACGTGTTACAGACACAGTGGTTTCTGCAGTGAGGAGAGATCCTTCTCCAGCTACTCATGGCTCTGATGATGGTGGCAGATACACCAGATCCAGGCCCTGCTGCACCAGAATTAATCTGCAGGGTTGCATTTAATGCTCGCACCAAGAGCAATTACTGACAGCACTAGAAAAGGTTGGGCAGTGCAGAACTGGTGGGACATGGCGACACAGCACTGCAAGGGCAGGAGATATTCACATATCTCATACATTTATACAATGCCTGGAGGAGCCCAAAAGCAAGATGCCGAGAAGGAAAAGAACCCAAGAGACTTAGATCACCATCGCTATATTCAGACATGAAAACTATATTCAGACAGGGAGACACCGATGCCCGTGCATGACAAACCCTACGGATGCACAGCAGGGACTGGAGCCTTCCACAGCTGAACAGCTCTGAGTAAATAAAACAGAAATCTAAGACAACATAGACTGCTTTCTGTCCTTTTCCATGAATCCCAGACTTGGGCAGGCTCCCTCTTCCAGTCAACATCCCTTGGGAAGCAATTTGACTGCGCAGGAGTTGTCAGATTTCTAACACAAGAGATTTGATTTTTATACTTCACTGAATATTTTCTATCAAATCTTCCTTCCTTTTGAAAACCATTTCCAAACTCCCCCCCGACTGATGGATTTGTTTTCCTTTTATTGTCATAACTTCCTTAACGACACAAGATTGGAAGGGTAAGCAGGGATTGCTAAAGAGACAGAGCCTGTATTTATTGCAGTGGTGTCTGGGAGCTGCTGCTGAGACAGTATTTCTTTGCATCTTAAATGTCTACTTGTCAACCGAGAGGCATGAACCTGCTATGGGAAACCAGCCAATGCCAGTTTCAGGTTTGGCACTCAAAAGTAAATTCTCTATTTAGTTGTTGTGCTGCTAAGAAGGGGCACAAAAAAGGTTAAAATGAGCCCCCCATGACTAAAGAGGAAACCAGAGGAGACACCTGGGCTAAAATCCACACCATCACCCTCATGCAAAGGGCTTTCAAGTCTGAGGAGGTGCAGTGATGCAAAATATTGTTCTTAATAATAAACCCCTGACTTAAACAGGCACAAAACTGAGCTTCAAGGAGATGTGGATCCTAAAAACCTTCTCTGGTTCCCTGGAGCCTGACCTCCACTGTGTTTTATTAAGCTTCCTCTCTGTGACGCTCCTCTTTAATCCCAGGCATAGGAAGACCTGGCTATCTTTAAAGGCAGCGGTGGCTTTTATCTGAGTTAGGGATGCTTGTTATTGACTTTATTTATTCATGGGAAATCAGCAGCGCTGTGTTACCACGTATTTCGATGAGAAAATAAAAGGCAATGTGTTATCAGCTCAAGAGCAAGGCAGCCACCACGCACCCATCAGTTCAGTGGTCTTTTTTGCTCACAGACTGAGAAGTCAAGCAAAGACATTTGCATGTGCAGTTTCTGATGGCAGATGATGCTGCACACAGGTATGTGACAGGCACCAAGCAGCCTTGTCCTGGTTGTGCTTGGCATCCCTGCATGGTCTCCATTGAATGTGCTTTGCGTCAGGCTCCTCTGATAGGATTCAGAGCACCAGCTTGTCCCTCAGTTCACCTCCCAGTCTGGCCACTGAGATGGCCAAAATAACTCAGACACTGGGGTCAGAGTTATTCTGGGAGGAGGATGCACAGACTAAGGAGGATGCACGGACTAAGAGGTTGTCTTTAGGGAACCAGGCTGAAAATCCTGGGAGCTGCCAGCCAGGTGCTCTTCCTGCTGAGATTCCCCAAGTTATGAAGCAGTACAATAAAGCTGACCCTCACCTCTGCCTGGCAATGGTGGAGCTCTCCTGCCCAGCTCCTCTGGCATTCCACACCTTTGGGGTACATGGAAAACCCAACAGGGCAATTCAATTCACCCTTCGACACAGATAGGACCTGCCTTTGACTGAAAAGATGCTATATCCCCCACTAAACCAGCCTTTCCAACAAGTGCTGCCTTCCCATCACATCGCGAGCAAGCCCCCTGTGTATTTGCCATGGTTGCCTGCTGGTAGCTCGAGGTGGATTTGATTTGCTGAGAAGGACCATCAGACCCATATCGGTCCCCAGCCTGGGTTGTGTTAGATCTTGAATTGCTTTCAGAAGCAGTGCAGATGGAAACAGCTGCTGTGAAACAGAGCTGCTTCCCATCAGGTAGGCAAAGCTAAGGGTCTCTTCCAAGTTTGCCAGGAGTTTGTGTCATCTGCGAGTTCCTCTCTTTCCAAGGGAGGCAGAATAGCTCTTAATAGGATTTCAGGACCGGTTTATATATCAAGGACAAAATCCCACAATGAGACAGTATCATGGAGAGATTATCCCATGTTCCCTGAAGAAGAGATCACAAGATTATCCCGAAACAAGGCTTTTTTATGTTGAGGTAATGACAGATAATTGGTAACTCCCTTTGCAGAGCTGGGTGACCCAGCTTGGAAAGTAGAAAAGCAGCAGCATTTCCAAAGGGAAGGAATCCAAGGGATGACATGGACTCGATGTGAAAGGAAAACTTCTGGAAAGGATCAGGGCAAAGCCATGAATTTATGAAGTAGTTGTTCAGCTGACTCTAATTTTTAAAGCATTATTATCCTTTTAGCAGGGCTGTCAGGTAGATGGAAGCCAGAGCTGGTGTGATGAAGAGCAGCTGAAGAGTGATTTGCAGCAATTCCTGCATTCCACGGTTTGCTGCAGAGCAGAGAGCCAAATTGCTTGTAAACAGCTTACTGCAGGCCAAAGAGCTGCAAGAAGGGAGATTTCTAGGCTTGTGGTGTGAGGAATGAAGACGGAGAATGAAAAAGGAAGAGAAACACCAATGGCAAATCCTGAGATCCACTGGCATTCAAAAGCCCAAAGCCAGACAGAAGGTGATGGGAACATCTGCTTTAATTCCTTGGAGATTCCTTCTAGACTGACCCAAACAGCACAAACCAAAGAGCCTTTTCTGCAGGTTTAAGTGCACTCCCTGTGCCCTTACAGCCTTACTTACAACAGCCTCATCTGCATTTCTCCTGCGCTGTGTATGTGCAAAAGCAGATCAGTTGGATGCTGCATCTCTCCAAGCTTCCAGTTGCTCACATGCCACCTTGCAAGTAATGCAATCAAACCAATCCAGCTAAAAGCATTTCATCTGGCCTAGACTGACATGAATTGTTTCTAATAAAACTAAAGCTCTGTGGGACAACTAATGGGTGCTTATTAGTACAGGCAATGGCTTATTCAATCAACCATATAGGGAAACTAATGGGGATTGATGGCCAAAATACAAGATGAGGATCTATCTCTTTAAACAAATAGCCGATGGGCTGGTGATGGGGTTACTCTTGGGTTTCTATGGGAAAGTTCATACCTAGCTCATGAAGAGAAAAACAAAACATGGAAAACAGTGTTATTAACACTGGGTCCCTGGAGGTTACAATGCTATTGCCTCTGCAGCCCCGGCAGCAGCGTTTCCAGAGATGCCCATCTTTCCAAAAAGCACTGGCTCGGGAGAGGGTTTGCCAGTAGTGCAACCAGACAATGCAAGAAAACAACTGGAAAACCATTCCTTGCTATCCCGGCTCTCTGACTGTTCGTTTCATCTTCACTTGCAATGGTCCTGGGAGTCACCACTGCAACCTTCGTGTAGGAATCAGGCTTTGGAGAGGCGGTGGAGCACAGCGCGCTGGGGAAGGCAAGCTTTGACCTCGCTTCATTTCAGAAGTGTGCAGCCTGGGAGGGACAATACCCCCTGTCCAGGCAGTGCTTTTCATTTGCCTTCTGTGCTGAGGCAGTTTGCACCAGACCTTAGCTCTTGGTCGATTCCCTTCAACTCAGACATCTCACATCTAACCTGGGAAGTCCCTGAGCACAAGGGAGGCTGCAGAGCACACTTGGAACACCCCACATGCCCCTCTACTGCTTTGTCCTCCTCAGAGCACGATCGGCCTCTGGGGAGAGGGCTCAGGTCTGGATGAACTCAGTATGGCCCTCTGTTTTTTAGCCACCTTCCGGACAATCCCACCTTTCCTTCCCTGCTTCATCTCCTCCCTTCAGCAAAGGCTTCCCAAGACTTTTCCACACCCCAAGATTTTTCTACCTTTGTCCTCAATCTGATGGAGGAACGGAGTGATTTCCAGAGCTGAAGGAAGGGCATGTGCACCTCCAGGGCTTCCAAGCCACTCTTTCCTGCAACAAACCATTCCTTGATCTCCATCCTCCCATTTCCTCCCCTTTGAAAGGCCTCTGACCCGATCACAGATGGCAATTCCTGTGTGACAGATCCTAATGTCATTGATGACAGACCAGATGTCCAGGGAGGCATATTGCTCCTTTTAATCCAAAATCCACCAAGAGCCTCACCTTTGTAGTCTGGGGTGAGTGTAAAGGTATCTTCCTGGGAAGAGGGGGGGAGCACACATTTTTCCCCCCTCTTGCCTCATTTTTCCTTCTCCTTTGAGGAGGGGAGAGCTTTGCACAGCGTGGCTGGGAGCAGTTAACCCAACCCCAAAGGGTCCTGCTCTCAGTAGCAGCATCATTAAAATGCTACTAAGGTCTCTTTTGAACTTTACAAGGACCTGGGAAGGGACATGTTCTACGTGACAGGGTGTGTATGAGCCTCATGCCGTTAGAGCATGCTGCCCCTACCCATTGCTGCATCTTAGGTACCTAATTCCTAGTCAAGAGAAAGAAATAATTCCCATTTTGGGTTACGGAACAATCCTGATTCCTATTGTACCACTTTCTCTCCCAGCACTCAACAATACCTGACCGCTCTCAGCTGGATGTAAATCAGATCTAAAAGTCACTTGCAGACACTGATTATGGCAGTGCAAAACTGCTCAGAGAGAGACTCAACCTACACAGCCACCCAGCACGGCTTTTTCTTCTTTAAGTCACACAAACGGAGCTGTTGTGAAGGTGCAGATACTGACCTGGCTCATTGGTTCCCATCAGCTAACTGCAGCGCATTTTTCCCATAGATTAAGTGCAGCATAGCTCTCCTACATGGGATGGCAGCTGGATAAAAAGGAGCCTACATGGGATCAGGCACAAGCAGGAGATGCAGTGTGGACCACAGCTAGTTAGCACCAGGTAAAAACCCACAGGTGACTTGTTCCCATTAATATTTTAAAGTGAGCACTCTCACGCTCATTATCTCTCTTGGATACAGGGAAGAAAATCCCAACACCCTTTGTGGCAGCGAAGACAAAGCTTTGGTTGGTGGGAGATGTCCTGTATGGTGTAATGCATGCCAGGAGCAATCCTCTTGTTTTATGGGCCTGGGTAGTGTGAAGTGCAAAACAGGCTGGGGGCTGAAGCTGCATTATTCATGGAGGAGCTTAAATATTTCAGTGTGAAGCTGAGGTAGGGAACAACATAACAATTGCATATTGTCCTCTTTCTTCCCCTAAAATCACCGTGTTGAAGGCAGGAAGCGGGACACATTCTTTTCCTTTCAGTGTAATGCCATGCACATCCCAGGGAAAAGCAGGATAACAGCGGGGCAAAGCCCACAGCCCCTCTGAGGGCAAGGGAGTCATCCCATCGTCTCCTGGCTCCCAAGGAAATACCAGTCCTGATTGAGGAAGAGGAACAATATCAGTGCCTGGCGTTTCCTTTTGGAGATTACCGGCCAGTTCTGCAGTGCCTGAAGGGATAAAGGAGCAGGTGGGTGTGCAGACATGGAAAGTTGATGGCAGTTTGTCCCCTCTGAAGCTGCAGACTTATTTCCATGCTGCTCTCAAACAACCCTCCTGTTTACGGCTGACTCGATCAGAGGTAAAGCCCGATTCGCAGTGGGAAGCTGTGTTATGACCCTACATTGGGGTATTTGGGGTAATGTGGTCAGAGCAGCCAAGGGAAGAGCGGCTCTCCCTGCCCCAGCCCCGCCCCCGCAGCCGCCCGCTCCATCCCTCTGTGCAGATGCACTGCTGCCATCAGCCGGCAGCGCGAAACCAGCACAGGGCACCATCCCTTCCCTGCTATGAGGACAGCTAAACCAGGCACAGCACACGCCAAACCCTCCCTCTGCTGTTTTGACGCATCCTTTACTGTAAAGAAAAGAGCAACGCAGCAGATGGGATGCTCAGGCTGGACCTCTCCAAGCAAAATCTGCCTCTAAGTGACGCATTATCCTCTCCAATGCCGCAAAGAAGCTTAAGGGTGGAGTGAAGGTGCGGAAGAGCCCCTCTGCACTTTGAAGCTCAGCAGAAGGGGGATTGCTTGCACAGCTCCCTACATACTGCTCACACAGCCCGCGCAGCGCTTCCTGACCTCCTGCTGGGCACATCTCACAGCTCATTGCCTGCCCTCACCTCTAGAGCAAAATGCTTTGTAGCCTTCCTGCAATACACATTCCTGCCAGATCCCTGGCAGTGTACAAGGATGGGGCTTGGAGCAAGCTGCTCTAGTGGAAGGTGTCCCTGCCTGCGGCAGGGGATTGGAACTGGATGAGCTTTAAGGTCCCTTCATCCCAAACCAGTCTGGAATTCTACGATGATTCTACAAAGTCCCTGCCATGTCTCCTTGGAGCAGGAGCAGGCAAAGGAGCCGCATTTATGGTTACCCCAGTGTTTGCCCGATTAAGCTGGAGGGGAAGTGAGGCAAGCTTCGAAGCAGCTTTGTGTCACTGTATAGCACAAGCCATTTTATCAGACCACGGAATCTGGCCCATAGCAAACGCTGACACCTCATGCCATAGACTGGCATTAGGCTAAAGAGTGATTTATGGAGCTGCCTGTTGCCACTGAAGCAGTCAGAACAGCACTTTGCCAGGAGAAGCTGCTGCCTCCAGGACAACTGTGGCACATCCACAGGTTTCCTCCTACAGCACTGGTACTGCTTTGAAGAGTTCTCTTTTGTTTGGATTACCTGGTAAGTCAGAGGCACAGCTCATGTGGCATATCTGAGAAGATGGAGAAGAGAGACTGCAGTGCGGGGCTGGGGATGACCCACACACATCCCATGCCAGAGGGCACAGCCTCCTCCAGCAAGAGCATTACAAGAGCTGGATCCTGATGCAGCCCCAGTGCTGCCCTGCGGTACAGGAGCAAACCATTTATCCCTTTGGAAAAGCTGCAAAGCCCTCATCTGGGAACAGGGAAGAAACAATAGGTCCCTACTTTGATGCAAGGGTTTGGGGTGGGTGACAGCAGCCAGGCAGCCCTGTGGACCCCACTCTCCCTGTGCTCACCATGCAGATGCAGTGCAGACATCAGGGGTGCTGCTGGTCCCAGCTCCCACCAAAGCTGACCCAGAGGCTTGATCCTGACCTGGCCTGGATTGGAGCCCGTGACCTAGAGGTGAACTGCTCTATATCCCATATCCAGCCTCCCACTGAGTTTATTTTTGAGTGTGGCAGATCAAAGACTGCTGTCAGGAGCAAATCTATCAAAGGCTCAGCACCCTAAGATGGATCCAGTTCGCTTTTATGTTTACTTTTAACAAGCATTCTCCTTCCTATTGTTCAGCAATTGCTTTAAAAGAGATAATTATCAGATTTCCCTATTAATGCGAAAAAATCAGGAACTATAAATCTTCAAATGTGCTACTATCTGCACACTGCATGCATCACATCAGGGAAAAACCAATCTGCTGAGCAGAGCTGCTCCCAAGTGACCACGTCTCTGCTCAGCAGCTGGTTTTCATTCCAGCAGAAGGTCCTCCCTGCTTCCCAGCAATGCCACCAGCCCTGCTCATCCCACCACTTCTCCATAAGCACTGCAAAACTCCAGTGTCAGCCTTGCACATCTCACGCTGCAGCAATTCGCATGGGGAGAACCTGTGCATCTGAGACGAATTCCAGCTCATTGCTGTCTCTGCTTTGCCTTTCCATACACTGTAAGCCCAGCTCTCTTCGCACGCTGTTTTTGGGTCAAAAATAGAGTCATTTTAGTGGAGTTGATCCTGAATTTCACTCAAGTAACTGCAAAGGGTTTCTCTGGCTGCCTGATCATAGCCATGAGACACCAGAAGCCCCTGGAAAATTGCCATCTAGTAGGAATTAACCAACAGCACTTTGTAACCTCTGATGTGTTTGGAAGAAGTGAACCCTTCCTTTATTCCCCCTATACAGTGACCCACTCAAAGCTGAACTCAAGCAGTGGACGCGCCACCTTTTGAGTCCTGATATCTTCCTCATTGCACAGACAGCAAAAAAATAAGGGAACATGGACCAAAAGGTGCGGATTGGTCCTGTGGCTGAAGCAGCAAACTGGCATTCGGGAAGTCCTGTCCCTCTCCCCCAGAAAGGGCTGGAATCATCCGTAGCCCTGAGGACTGATCCGAGTTTTGCTACAGATAACGAGCGGCTTTGGGTACACTGCTTAACCAACCTCATTCCCCACTCCCCGTGTGAGCTGGGATACTTGTGCCCCTTTTCCTGGGACGTCACAGGATTTAGCTGGTATTTGGGAAGCTCTTAAATCCATGTAACTCACAGGTAACAGTTCAATGTGGCCCTGCTTTTAGATGAGAACTATGATAATTCAGACCCGAGCACATTCTGGTTTGATTTTATGACTATATGAATTCGAGTGACAGAGAAATATGATTCACCGTATTCATATGACTATTTCCAAACCAGCTTGTACTCTATCTGAGCAATTGGAAAGGACCCAACTGACTTAAGAAGATTGCTTTATTCCACGTTCCTACTTTCAATAAGTACCTCCGGACAAAAACATCCCCCGCAGCATATAGAGGCAAAGGACGAAAAGGTGTTAAATCCTAAAGGGGGGATGGAGGGGGAAGAGATAAAGAGTTTACTTCTATTATCTTTACCATATGTTCTATTCCAACTGGATACACATAAACAGCATGTAATCTTCAAGCTCAGCTTTAGACCCTTTGAAGTGACCTGACCATCCTACTGATTTATTTCAAGCTAACCTTTCTCTTTGAACCCGAGGTCAAGGTTAATTCTATAATCAAACATACCTTACACAGCTGGCTTTTCCAGCGGTGCTAGCAAGTAACAAAGCCCTCAGTCGTAAGCATTTCTTTCACTGAGTGTAGTATTGTATTTCTATTTTCCCTTCCCTGTATTAATTTCCTTCACAGAGCCTAGTTAAGGGGGGGGGGGGGGGGGGGAGAAATCCCTTTTCCGGTCCATGAGATCAATTTTAAACACACTGGAATTAAATGAAGACATTTAAGCCCCATTTCTCTGCTGAAATGCATCCGCCAACACCAGAAACTATTTTTATTACAGTCTATGTTAAATAATCAGATCTTCAATTTCACAAGGAGCCGTAGAGCTCCAAACTCCTCCACTGGCAACGACCCTTTCGGAACCTTGTGCCAAACCATCTCCGCCCTGAATTACAGCAAACCACCAAGAACAGCTTTTCTATCTAAGAAAATAAAACTGGGAAAGGGAAATACATTTGAAGGGCACTTGTCAAGGAAAAAAAGAAGGCCATAAAAGAGAGCTCCTTGCAAGTGCCCCCAGCCAGCCTTGCCTGCCTGTGGGTATCAAAGGGTAGAAGCACTCCAAGCAGGGCTGCAGCAGCGTGCAATGAGCTTGGTGTGGGATGCAGTTATTAGGCGATGCTGAGGTGCACACCACATTGTTCAAAGGCTGCTCATCCGGATGTTTTTGAGAGAGCTGGGAAGATGCTTTGGAATCTCAGCCTCCAGCCCACGGCACGTATTCACAGCGCTTAATTAAAGAGCAGCAACAC
This sequence comes from Ara ararauna, assembly GCA_028858755.1. Classification (NCBI taxonomy): domain Eukaryota; kingdom Metazoa; phylum Chordata; class Aves; order Psittaciformes; family Psittacidae; genus Ara; species Ara ararauna. Next base: position 40,958,835 of record CM054383.1, on the reverse strand, counting down.
ATAAGCTAAGCCAGCAGTTTAAAACTGACTCCAAAGCCTTGCCAACACAGAGCCTGATAGGGCTATCGGGAGAGGGATGAGATAAGGCCTTCTGGGTTTGGGACTTCCATGGGGCTCAGCCTGGAAGACCTTATCTGCTGTAGCCAACACTGCGGGGAATTGTGCCTCCCATCCAACTGAACAGTGACTTTATCCTGTGTGATCGTCACACATTTTGCAGGCCTGAGTCTACAGTGGGTTGATGTTCAGCATCATCAGCGCACAGAGCTGCACCGCCCCTAAAACCAGCACCAAAAGCTTTCAGCGCTTCATCTCTAACTGAGGGGTCACTTTGTAAAACTGGGTTTTAGTCCAGGGTTGGATGATTTTGACCAGACAGCACTCTCAGTCAGAATCAATACAGCAAACTTGTTATCTCATCAATCTCTGTCATTGCCTAACACAGCTGAGCTTGCCGTAATGGGAGCACCATCCATTTGAAATCCCAAAGGTAGGCATCAGTTCAGGATCAATGCTCTCAGAATCTCCATTAACTATTACAGTGCCAGTCATGGCATCATCTACTTTGGGTTAATTTCTTTATGCCAGGATGAGCTGACAAAAGGTCTTCACTTCACTTTGAGAGACTCATTTAGAGATATACAAAGTGGCTGCCCGGTGAGCCCCGTGCCTCCAGGACTAACGTGGCTCCAAGGAAACCCTTTCCCCTTCAGATCTCCCATCCCTTTTCACCACACTCTTTCTCTTCCAGCTTCTTCTCAGGAACCAGCACACATTTTGATATGTGAAGTGTCTTTGCCCATCCCAGGAGAGGTATTCTTGCCCTCTTCTCTACCACAATCAGTGCTATTTTAAATGAGGGCACTGGAATTACACCAGTTCAAGAGCTCAATGTAAAATTCCACCCAAATGCATTGAGATATCTCTACCATTTTCTAATATTGCTCTTTAACAGGTGCTGACAATTGTTACATCTAATGATTTATTAGTGACTGAAACCAGCCAATTAGACAGACAACAACTGATTTTCAAAGGGATTGCACAGAACAACTTAATCTAATGCAGGATAATAAACATGTCCCGAGCTGAATCGCTGAATGATGTTGCTAACAGCCTGTCAGAGATATCGGATATTTACAGCAGAATAAGGCACCGCATCAGATAAAGTAAAATACATCCTCTCAAGGCTATAGAAACATGGAAAGGAATCTCTCCGGCTCCATTTCAGGTCTGGGTGATTTCCATAAAGCCTGAGAAAACTCTTCGTGCGGCGCTAGACCTCTGCTCAGAAGTCTCCCTCCACGCTGCTGGCATGTGGGAGACCCTCCAAACCAAGCACAGTGCGGCTGCTACTCAGATTAAGAAAGCCACCAGCACAAAATACAGTGGGAATTGGAATTGTGCTGCGTGTGACACGGGGACAAACCCTCTATCAACATGAGAAGTTCCACAAAGAGCAGACAAAATCTGGATTTCACGGTTTCATCCAAAACCTGCACGACAATAATCCATTATTAATATGTCAAGAAGGACAAAAATAGCATGGGCCTCATAGGCTGGATCATGTTTTAGAGATAAAAACGTGCATAGATACGAAGTAAATTGAGCAACCTGAACCAAAGGTGTCTTTAAAATCATTTTGTCTACCCGTTGCCATTAAATACGTCAGACCCAAGCAAGCATTTGTGCCCCCCTAGAATTGATGGCTTCATATTGCAGGCTTGTTCAAGCAGCTTATTGAAAGATGCATTTTTGATAAGATGCTCAAAAGCAAGAAGACAAACCTACAACTCAATTCATGCCCATCACTGTGAAATCACTTTCAATTTATGTAACTGTGCGCAGCCCATGATCGATCTGGTTTCATCCAGAATTACAACCTCCTTATACTCCCAAACCATTCAAGTGGGTCAGTATGAATATGAACTCGGCGCTTGGGCATGCAGTTCACATTTTGCTTTGACACCAGTTTGCCCATAGTCTTTAACACAGCTGGTGATCCTGTTAGCTATGAGCAAGGCTGCAACCTGCAGCTCCAGCAATCTCTGCAGATCCAGTTGTAAGACAAGGGCCCAGCAACAGGTATCCACAAGTGATTAATGCTTTTCTGAGCATCTACAATAGTCTACATGTGCAGTGCCTGTATCGCTCCATAGCTGCGTGTAATACCCCTCATGAAGAAGAACCCAAGAAAGGTGTCAGAAGATACCTACTATCCCTTTACATTTACAAAATAGGTCTAAGTAACTTGCGCTTATGAGACCAACAGAGTTTTGGATGAGGAGACCTCCACCCTGCTGCTGATGACTTCTGGTACATTTTGGAACTGGAATGATGCTTCAGAGCACTAACACTGTGCCAGGATTTCAGAGAGGAAATGACTCCAAGTCTCAGGGAATGCCGTGAATCCAGCCTGGTGATACCACTGGTTAAGAGGCTCAATTCTGCAATGCCAGCCTGTGGGAGAAGACTCAAACAAGCCTGGGTTCAGTGTTTGAGCCTACAAGCTTGGATGATAAAGGGAACTGCTAAGGAGTAATGGTATCTACATGCTTTTGGCTTACTATCATGTAAATCTGTCAATGTTAGAGCTACATAAACCCAAGTTTTACACAAACAGCTGCCTCCCTGGCTGACTGTTCTGGCTAATCAGCATTGCTGTTTCTCATGGACACAATGCCCAAGCTGGCAGTTTGCATCTGCCACGTCCCAGCAGCTGGGGACAAGCAGCTGATGCCATGCGGAGGACAGAGCTGAGCTCCCCTCCCATGTCCTCCCTGCCTCATATACCATGGACGTGCATGGGCCTCGTTACGAAGGGACGGCACCATTTCACCCCTGCCTGTATCCCCATCCCCGTCTGTAACTGAAAGTGCCCTTTCCCCCTTGTACCACTCTTCCCGGAGGTAAAGGCGCCGTTCCCCCACTCTCTATCCCCACTCCATACCCTTCTCTCCGGGGCCAAGCACCGTTTCCCACCCCACGCTCTGCACCCGCGGGAAAGGCTCCATCCCCATCCCGTAGGCACAGCCGCTGCCCCGGCAGCCTGAACGCGGCGCAGAGCGCGCCGGGGCGGAGCGGGGCGGAGCGGGGCGGAGCGGCGGGGCCCGCGGCGATGCGGAAGGGGCGACACCGCCCGGGCGAGAGCTGCTGCGGTAGCGGAGCGGCCGCGGCTCGGCAGCCCCTCCGGGCATGGCAGCGCCCGGGCCCGGCCCCGCAGGGGCGGCCTCCCGCGTTCGGGAAGCGGCGGGCAGGGACCCGCTGGCCGCGGACCTGCGCTGCAGCCTGTTCGCCGCCGCGCTGCAGAGCTACAAGCGCGACTCTGCGCTCAGGCCCTTCCCGGGCCGCTACGCGGATGGCGAGAACAAGGACTTCGAGGGGCTGGTGAGTGTCCGAGCCGGGAACGCGGTGGTGCTGCGCCGCTGGAGCGGGCAGACCGCGTTGTGAAGGGGCTGCGTGGAGCGGGGAGCGCCGGCCGAGCGTGCCCGGGCTGATGTCGGGGGGAGGCGGGCATCGGGCTGACACATAAAGCAGGATGAGCTGTTCGTCCCGTCAAGGAGCACAGGGTTTAAAGTATATTTGGGATTCCGGGCAATAGACCCAACACTTGGAAAGTTCCACAGCCCTTGGTGGGGGATATGAAGTGTTAGAAGAGCTTCCCTACGTGAAATTAACACTGGTCGCGCAAGGGTTTGTATTTCACATGGCCTGAACGCTGCCTCCGTCTATCCCGCTGCGGATGCTGCGCTGTGACAGCTTGTTTCCTTTCGGGAGTTTGGTTATTCTTGGATGTACCTTACACACATTGTTTATAACTTCTAAAACAAGTGACAGACATTCCCACGAACGGGATGCAAACGTTTGTATCCACGACCAGAGACTGGGGTTCACTTTACAACCTATTAGGGTGAAATATTGGTTTGTTTTCACTAGAGGTCTCTGTTTAATCGTAATGAAAAGGAGCTTGTGCTAAATGCCCGTCTTCTTAGCTTGCAGATACCAAGGCTCTTCCAAGCCTGAAAGAGCTTCTGGAGTCTGTGCCAAACACAGAGAAAAGGACCTGGGATTTGTTCAGTTGGATTTTATCCTCTAAGGTCTTCATGATACAAAGTACTAAGAAACAGGAGGTAAGTTCTGAGCTCTGAGAGTCTTGAGGAGAGTTTGTCTTTTAAGGCAAGCTTGCACATCAGAGAGTATTTCCTCCTGCCAGAAGTCAGTGGTTAGTTCCTGTGAGAGCTTCACAGTTCTGAATGAGTGCAGCTTTGTTCTGTACATAGGGAGGGCCGTTTGGTTTGGGTTTTAAATGAAGTTTTCAGGAGCACTGGTTGGAGGAAGCGGTTATCACTGTCAGTAGTTGATGATGGGCAGCGACTGTAGTTGGTTACTCCCATTAACGTAGCATGTACGTGCATGTTCCACACCAAGATACTTCAACTCAGGTGTCACAGAGCTAGGTCCTGCCTCTCTCTGAGAAAGACAACTCTGTACTTCTACTTGCTGCCCCAAAAATGAGAGCCACTGAGGTACTTCTGCAACAGGGATCAAAACAGTTGTAGGGATTAGTCGCAAGATGAAGACATCTTCTGTTATCACTTCTTTTCCCTCTTCCAAGATCAGCTGATGCAGAGATCATCTTAGTAGCCAAAGTAGAATTGTGATACTGTCCTCGTCAATTAATTCATAATTCAGTTTGTGGTTTTTTCCGGAAAGAATTAGGATTTAGCTTTGATAGAAAGAAACTATTGGAATTTTTACTGTCTGCTTACTCCTTAATTGTGGCAGTGTTGAGTTCTAACACAGAAAGCATAATTAAAATACATAAAGCCATCGGAAAGAGTAAGGGACAGTCAGCAAAAGGCCCAGTGAGTAACCTAACCCCATAAACCAACACTTCTGTTCCTTCCTCTTTCTAAGTACGAGAAGATCCAAGAACTCACAGGGATGTCTGGGGCTGCGGTTCCCGCTCCCGACTACCTCTTTGAGATTGTGTATTGTGACCAAACCAATACCAAGTTTACTGAGACCAAGGGAGAGCGGGACCTCATCTACGCCTTCCATGGGAGCCGCCTGGAGAACTTCCATTCCATCCTGCACAACGGCCTGCACTGCCACTTGAACAGGGTGAGGCTCCTCGTACTGGCACCATCTGCTCTTGGTCACTTGCTGCTATTGACGCTTCTTAAAGATGGGCCCAAACTCCTTCAGGGGTATGAAATGTGCTGATGAAAGACTGGACGTGGCACAAAACCATTTTCTCCAGCGTGACGAATCACAGCTGTCCTTTGCTTCTTTGTAAGGAACTGTGATGCCAATGAAATACTGGCCTATGTGAGTGCCTGCAGCTGGAAAGTGCCTGTGCACAGGGAGGAGCGTGGTAGCTTGGGCAACATAGAGATTCTCTCTGCCTGCCTGGCCTCAAGTTCAAATCATTGAAGTTTTAGGTGCTGCTTGTGAGTGGAGCCTTCTTTAGATGGCTTGGGTAAGGGAGACATCCCGTAGGATTTGCACCTCGTCTGATTTCAGTGGGAAGGTGGTTGAGACTCCTGGCTTTTTGTGTCATCTGTAAAGCAGCTTTGACACAGTGGCTGCTTAACCTTCCAGTCAACCTGGCCTATGTTTTTCTCCCATGTTCTTTATGAGTAATGGTTTATCACATACAGTGGACTTACTGGATTAATAGTTTTAGCTAGTGTGGCAAATCCTCTAATTGCGAGTTATTAAAACAGTTCTATTTGAAAGGAATTCACAGTTGAAAAGTACTTCCCTCTTTTCTAGTAAATCATGGATTTAAATGCAAGTAAAGCCTTGCCTTGTTTGTGGGGGCTGGATTATTTGAGTGATGGCAGTCCCAATAAATCAATGCAATGCCTCTAACAGCGGTGCAGTCATGTAGATATAAAACACTTAGGTTGGCAGACTAAATGCGAATCCGGGAAAGCATGAATCTGTCCACACCAAGGGCTGTGTGCCAAGCAGCTAGGTTGAGGGATGGGAGAGGGCAGCTGCCCCACCCCGAGGAAACTGTGCCAGGACAACAGCAGTGCATGGACCAGGCCCAGCACAGGGCAGCAAAGCCTTTCTCAAATACCTTCAGAAGCAGAAGTGCCCGTCTGAGAGTCAAGAACGCTCCTATGTTGCTCTGCAGGATTTGACGATGCTGTTTCTGCTCTATTTCAGACGTCCTTGTTTGGTGAAGGCACCTATCTCACCAGTGACCTGAGCCTGGCTCTGCTTTATAGCCCTCACGGCCTTGGTTGGCAGCAAAGTGCACTGGGCTCTGTCCTTAGCTGTGTGGCTGTTTGTGAGATCATTGACCACCCAGATGTAAAGTGTCAGGTGAAAAAGAAAGGTGAGTCTATTGCAGAAGTAACTATGTGTAGTTCATCTCATACTGGGCCCATCTATTTCAGCTTGGTCCATATATGCCCTTGTATAAACTGTGCAGTATACGGAGCGTGGACACCCTTCAGCAGAATCACAGAATGATTTGGGTTGGAAGGGACTTTAAAAACCATTTAGATCCAACCTGGCTGCCACAGGCAGGGACACCTTTCGCTAGACCGGATCGCTCAAAGCCCCATCCAACCCGGCCTGTCCAATCTTCCAGTGGACCCCTCAGCGGACGTGCAACAGCCTCACTATCTGTGAAGCTTCTCTTCAAATAGTATATGTAAAGGGTAGGAAATATTTTGGTGGCATCAGTTGTTTTTCCTAGTTTCAGTAGAATGATAAAGCAATGGTCCATAATGCCCAATTGCTGCTGGAACAGAAGCATCACCAATGTGTCAGTAACGAGCTTTATTTGGTATCTAGGAAGCCTCTGCTCAGATTGTCCTTCTTTGACCATTTCCTGCTTGCAGAGCTCAATCCCTCCTTCCATGTTGTTTTTCTTTCTCTGTTAATATTAGCAGCTCCTCAAGCATCCTGGGGGTGGGAGACCTGCCCCCTCACCGCCCTGGCCTGGCCATAATGCCATCCATACCAAGGATGACTAGGAGTGGTATAGCCTCAAACAAACTTCTCAGTCTATTCTTGGATGCTAAAGGATTCAGGGGAATTCCAAGAGCGGGTCTTTGGTTATCTCATTCCCATTCCTGTGGATGTGAGGGGGAGTTGGTTGTGTATCTATTTTCGCTTTTCTGTTTCCCCCAAAGACCTCTTCTTTTCCCATTCAGATTCAGAAGAAATAGACAGAAAAAGAGCAAGAGTGAGAAACAGCGAAGGGGGTGATGTACCACAGAAGTACTTTGTTGTCACAAACAATGAGCTTTTGCGAGTTAAATACTTGCTAGTATATTCACAGAAGCAGCACAGGAGGTAAGTGCTCAGCTATCTGGAGTGATGAGCATGCTTTAACAGCCAGATAAACACATCTCAGTTTTGAAACACAACAGGAAACAAGTGAGAAAGATACACTGCACTGCCAGGATTTGTTTATAGCCTGTTCCCTGTGGAAGTAAGGCTTACACCATCACATTGCCTCTGTCTCTGTGGAAATAAGGCTTACACCATCACATTGCCTCTGTCTCGCTCTTTGATGCTCTCAGGCTCAGCTAAATGTGCTTTTTCACCAGAGCTGTAAGCACTTGGTATTTGTGAGAGCTCTGATACTGTTTGTGGCAGGATACCAAGAGCGAAGCTCAAACGAGGGCAGATTTAACTCTGCCCTTATCTATCCTAAGTGGCAGCATTCACCCAGCTAATCAACACCTGCCTACAGGCCAGGCAGTCACAGCTCTGAACCACAGAGGAGGGGGTGAACATGGGGAGAAAGACCAGGATTATGCATGGAGACCGGGGGAAAGGGATGAGGAATCAGGCTTTGTCAGTTCCAGGGACTCTGGAACAGCTTGCTGCTTTTATTACGCTAGTGTAACCATTTAAAATAGCAAAAGCTAAGATCCTCTTTGCCAGGGTATTTGTGCATCTCTGACAGAATTCCTACTCTTTTCCCTTCCCAGGCCTTCTAATCAATCTTCCTGGTTGCACACCCACCGTTTTGCCATAACGATGATGCTGTACCTACTCCTGCTCATAGTGATAGGGGCCAGCAACTCACCAACCTTCGTCTACTACTGGCACAGAGTGTTTCACTCAGAGGGATGAATTGCCCAAGGTGATAAACTGTTCTTTTCACCCCGTGCCTTAATAATAGCCAATCTGCAATGCACTGCCTCTGTTCCAGAGCTCTGGAAATACAGGTGCCTGGAGCTTTCCAGTTCTGCAACCAGTGTATTCTCCTCATGGCACCTCTCTATTCTTATTACTGTGTTCCTGTGATTCATGAGGATGCCCACTCCAGCTGAAAAGGATCACAGTGGTGCAGCCTAGCATGAGCCAGTTATTAAGGGTCCATGGAAAGAAAGTGATTTAAAATGAATGAAAGCTAAGCGTGGAAACACTCAAGTGGAACTGGTTTCTGTCAAACTGAGGGGTGTTTGCACAGGTATGGAAGGAGGATTTTCCTGTGCGTCAGGCAAAGCAACCTGTAGAGAGCCTGACCAGTTTGTTTTCAGGAACTGAATTTCGTGATGTGTAGCATGTATCAGTGCAGATGGGATCACTGTTAAACTTTAAAAGCTAAACTTTGGCTCTGGCCAGGATTTTTTGGTATCAGAATGATAAATGATTGTAACAAAGCAGAAGAAATAAAGCAACCACCAAAATGGAAGAAGTTGAATGGTTTCTAGGGTGGTTTTTCCCTCCTCCCCGTAAAACATTGTTGTGGTTTAACGCCAGCCAGCAGCTAAGCACAGTCCAGAACTTAGCCCCACACAAGCTACTGTGAAGAAAATAAACTCTATCCCAGCCAAAACCAGCACAAATCTCTGTGCTCTCTGCCATAATCCATTGTCCTTGGTTACTGTGTGCAGATAAGACAAACTCAGGCGCTACTGCATCAGTACTGAATAAGGATTATTCCTCTCAAACTGCTTTCCGCTTGTACTTTCTGCACCAAGAAGAGGGAGGGTGAAGGGTTCCACTTACGCTGCCACCCGAGAGGCTTCTTGGGCTTGGGGCTGCCTGGGTTTTGGGATCTGTTCAACATTTTTGCCTGTGTTGAATCATGTTCAGTCTCCCCCTATGAACAAAGGGACCAGTACCGTGCCAGCTGCTTCCCAAAACACGTGTAAGAAATGGGGTAAAATGGCAGCAGAACTGGTAGGATTGCATTTATATCTGTGAACATTTGGAGCACTGTTAACTTCATGCAGAAAAGCAACCTACAACTACCTGAAACTGAAAAAGGAGCAAAGGACTGCGCTCTATTAGGGATTGAGCACGGGATAAACCTGATGAAGAACCTAAAGATTCCAGGTAAAGAAAAACAAGATGTGTGCCACAGTCCAAGCTAACGGTCCAGCTTTTAGAAGCGGACTTGATATCACAGGATTTCATTGCCCAGTGAATCTCATCACATATTTCCAGCACGTGAGTCTGTGATTACCATCTTACCCATTAAATATTGCAAAGAAAATCTTTCTCTGATCTTCTGGTACCCAATTGTCAGAAATAATGACCTGGTAATCAGGTTTTCTAACTCAAGTTCATCTACAGCAGCCCCTCTTGGGGTGGATGTAGCTAGAAGCATTCATTCCAGTTCATTTTGCTGCCAGAACAAGTGTGTTTAGTCACCATACAGCTTGCAAAACAAGAACATTATAATCCCATTGCCTTTTAGAGTCCGTTAGTATCGCTCACTGCTAAAGCACATCCCACTGCCACAGCTCAAGAAATGTACATGCTAATTATAGTGCTGATTTGCAATTAAAACCATATACATAAACCATTGCATACCAGATTCAACTAGTAGTTTGCTCCTTGATATTTGAATGCAGGAGCTTGGGATTTGAGACATGCATGGGGTTCTTGGGAATATTTGCCCATTTTTGGTCCACCTCAGCATGTTATACCTAATGTTGTACTATATATGTCTCAGTTTAAGGTAGGTAGTGTGCTAGCTAGAAAACCTGGATGCTATCTAAAGGGTATTGTGTTGTTAAAAGCTTCGTATGTCTGCAAAGAAACATCTTTTGGAACAGATGGGCTATTGGGGGCTGTTTGGAAAGGGAGGAGGTGATGCAGCAGTTGTGGGATGGCTGTTTGCAGTGCAGCGAAAGGCACAGACCTGGGAATCTGTGAGTCAAGCAAAAGGAACAGATGGGGAAGAAGACAGACGGGTTTTGAGGCTCTTTTCCTTGGATTTCTTCACATAGGAAAGTTTCTCAAGAGTAAGTAAGAGGAATGAATGCATGGCAGCCGTTCAGCACTATCTCCTAATGTCTGCCTGGCTTTAAGCCATTCTGCTGAGCCCTCTTCCCAAGCGGAGGCAGCTAATTCCCAAGCTGATCTTCTGCACCCGCTGCTCCAGGCTATATCCCCAAGAGAGAAAAGTATTGCAGGGGCTCTCACGGCAGACACACACAGTGAAGCACTGCCATTAAATCAGCAGGTATCAAAGTGAAAAAGCAGCTTTTTCCTGCTTGCAACAGTTTGAATAGACCCAGGAGAAAGAGTTGGCTGCAGGCAGGGGCTGAGTCCTGATGGACATGTCTCGAGTGCCTCTCAGAGCACTCAGAGCACCATCCCTTACACTCCCAGGCCTGCAGGGATGCTGGGCACAGCCGCCTCCATCCTTCACCTCTACATCTGCGGAGCTGGGTAGAGCTGTCCTCAAAGGCAATGGGAAAATGAATACATTTGAGGTGCTCGGATTCTACCTTAGCAGGCCAACAAAAAACTTACTACCCTGCTCCCACACTTGTTTTCTGTGCTCCCTGCTGGTTGCAGCATGTGTTTCCCAACGTGGCGAGACGCAGCCAGCCGAATTAATGTGAGCATTGTGCTGAGTGACCAGCAATATTATGAATTAACCCAAGGTTCCCATTAACCTTTTAAGCCACTTGCGTGGCTCTTTGAACACGCACAGTGCTATCAGAATGCTAACAGGGAATTAATCACATCTTCCTCCCAAACAAAGGACTGCTGTGGCTGAAGCGGGCAGCCCAGGGCGAGGTCGAGAAGTTGTAAACTATAGAGCTACCTGTGCTTATTAACATGCTGGTTACGTTACTGTGGTGAGCGTTAAGGAACTGTTACCAAGTCAGACAAACCCAGTCCTGCTGGAACTGCAAGTGTGATGACTGGTGTTTCCTGGGGAGGAATGGGCAGAATTGGGGGAAGTGAAAGAATTTTCCATCCATAAGGGGAAATAGATAATATATATAAAAATGAAAGTAATTTGGGGTATATATCTCTATATATGTATGTGTGTATATATAGATGGAGAGATCATAGAATGGTTTAGGCTGGAGAGGAGCTTAAAGATCATCCAGGTCCAACCCCTGCCACGGGCAGGGACACCTTCCACTACAGCAGGTTGCTCCAAGCCCCTGTGTCCAACCTGGCCTTGAACACTGCAGGGATGGGGCAGCCACAGCTTCTCTGGGCACCCTGTGCCAGCGCCTCAGCACCCTCACAGGGAAGAACTTGTGCCTAAAAGCTCATCTCAGTCTCCCCTCCCAGGAGCCAGTTGAGGAGGGGAGGTGCTGTTGGAGACCAAGGGCTTGAGTCAGAGACGGATCCACTGTCGAATCAGGACCAGCCCCGGGGCAGGGAGGAGCGAGGCTCCGGGTTTCATACTCCTCATAAAGTGATGCAAAAACCTTTTCCTCTCTTAAGTACGAACAGATTCAAGAGATGCACAATCAGAAACATGGGGACTTTCAAGCCAGGCCTGGGCTTTGGACCGACTCTGGCAGGACCGAGACCCAGGTCAGACCCCAGTGACCCAGAAAACATCAGCCCTGGCTTCCCTGGGGAGATGCTGCTCCCCTTTGGCTGCGAGCATCGGGCTCCTGGCTTGGCAGCGCTCTCTTCTGGTGACATTTGCCTTCTTGCCTGAAAGCTGCCTGTGGGCACCCTGCCCACACCCTGCGCTTCCCAGAACGTCAGCCTGGAGCACCAGCAACCGGAGGGAAGGTATAAAGAGGTGGGCAGAAGGAGCAGTGCTGAAGTGCCTGCAAGCATCCCGAGGGATGCGCCGTGCTTCCCCAAGGACCGAGGTGTGTATCCTTGCCAGCACCCTGATTTTCCTGCTCTTCAACCTAAAGCCAAACCTGCTTCTGCCCTCTTACTGCACCCATGGGGTATAAAGCTTTCCCACAAGGAGAAAGAATGCTTCTTGCTCTTCAGAGAAGGTCTCTGAGCAATCCTGCGTCTGGGCAGGGGTTGACAAACGGCCTCAAGCGTGTGAGCAATGCTGGACCTGTTCTCTCCCACCCAACAGAAAGCAGATGAAGAATGTTTTCAGGAGATTAAAGACGCTTTCCTGCTTATTTGAGGCTTGCCGGAAAACAAACACACCTTCAAGGCCTGCATCCCGTTAGCAATCACCACTAATACAAACAGAGAGACCAAGTGAGTGTCTGAGGGATAAATTAGCTTCCCCTACCACAGGCCATTCCCATCACCTTACAGGAAACTCCTTGCACCGGTCAAGCCAAGCTGGCAGCAAGAGCCCCATTAGTGTTGAGTAATTAACCTTGAGTGGAACGAGCCCAGGAAAGCCAAGCGGTGATTACACATCTCATCAGAGCTTGGATGCTACCTAAAGGGCTCACACTAATCCCCACCAGCCAGCCTTGGCTCCTGCAGCCCTAACTGATGTTTGCACTCAATTTGGGCAGCATGTTTAGCATAAATCACGGTTTGCATGGGGAAAGCCAAGTGCTCCACACCAGTGTACAGCTCGGCATCACCCTGAGCACTGTGGCTTTCCATATCCTCTTTGCCTCAGCCAACCTGCAAGGGCTGCTTGCCACCCCTCCAATTGCAATCAGCTGTTAGCTGGGGCACTGGGAGACCAAAGCAGACCCTTTCTGACCCATGAGGATCCAGACAGGGTCGAGAAAGCCCCCTGGGTGTCCAAAGGGGATTTGCTTCCTTGGGGGGACATCTCCCAGCTTCCCCACACGTGCAACCACAGAGAGTCAAGACTTGTTATTCTAAAACAAAGCTCTTTCATCCTGATAAAGTCCAGATGCTCATTCATAGCTGCATTAGTCACAGAAACACCCAGGAATCCATCTCCTATAAGTCCAGAGATCCTGAGCTGCCCAAAGCATTCACAAACCCAAAGAAAATCAACAATCCCACGTGTCTCCAAAGGAAATTACGCTTCAAAACCAAAAAAAACCCCCCATTTAATAACAACCAGCAGAGAATGAACAAAGAAATGATCCCCTATCCCTAATTATATGGAAAGCAACAACACAGCTGAATAAACCCATCTCTTCAACCCACACCCAGAGAAGAGGCCCCAACCTTCACAAGCAACTTCTGGCATAGGAATGAGAAACAAGAAGTCCATTTACTCACCACAGCCCCGCTGATCCCTGCAGCAGCCTCCCTTGACCTCATGGTGCAGCCAAAGACCATCAGCACCCACTACAGGTGGGATGGTCCCTCCACCCCATCACCTGCCTCGCTCACATATCCCAGGCATCACCTGCAGGGGGTGGAGCTGGGACAAGCTCTTAGGTCAAAGCAAGAATGGGATTAGCACACACATGGCCTGTGAGCTGCCAGCTCGTGCCCTGGGCAGTGTTGAGTCTGGTTCTTGCTCACTGGTTACCCCATATAATCTGCTCAACCCTGTGTCCCAGAGAGCTGCTGCGTAAGGATGTGTTTGCACAACCCCCTGCATGCCAGAGCAAGGCAGTAGGGGCTGTCATCCCTTCTGGCTGCCTCCAAAAGGGAGAAGAAACTCCATCCCATCCCATCTGATCCCACCATTGTTCTTCATACCCCTCTCATTTGAGTCCCTCCATTCTCACAGCACCTCCTCCCTTCCCACCGCGTCCAGGGGGACTAATGCCCCAGCACTAATCACTCCCCAAAGATTTAAATCCTTCCCAGGGCTTGACACACAGTCATAGGAGAGCCAGGCAGGCTCTGAGCCAGGAGAGCCGAGATTTCCAGAGAGCTTTTCCTATGGCTGCAGAAAATGGAGTAAAAGCCTGAGATTGCTCCTCTGCAGCCCCTCAGGGGGACACCACTTAGCGCTGTGCTCCTCCCAGGGGTTGATGCTTGAAGTGTGGCAGATGCTTGATCCCAGAATCAGGGCCAGAGCATGCGTAGGGTGCAAAAAACGATAGTTTTCTGCTTGTCACAGGGCTGCCAGAATATGGAATAATGTCCATAAGTACCCCAAATGTTTGTCACCCTGAGTACAAGCAGGAGACACATTCCCCTCTTTTGGCCACAGGCCCTCACCCGCCAAATCTGGGGGGCAAATTGCCATGTGAGTCTCCAGAATGATCCTATGGGACAAAGTAGCCCCCAGAGCTGTGCATCCCATCTCCTCGTGGGTATGTCTCTTCAGCAGGCCGTGTTGACAGTTGTCCCATTGGAGCATCCTGATGCCACCCCACCATTTACTGCACCATCCTTGGTGTTCTTCTCTGAGGCTGAGACAGGTTTGTGTCTCTCGTGCCTGGTAATGGCTGTTTCAATGCCCCTGAGACACAACTGCACATCCTCCCGAAAGGACGGGGTGTATAGCCCATAGATGACAGGGTCGGTGCAGGTGTGCAGCAAGCCAAAGAGGAAGAAGCTGTGGTTGACATACTCTGGCATCTTCTGGATCATGGCTGGCTGGAACCAGTACCACAAACCCAGGAGGTAATACGGGGTCCAGCAGATGATGAAGGTGGCAACAATCACTATGGTCATCTTGAGAGTCTTCATGCGTGCCTTGGAGATGTGGTCACTTTGATGGCTCATCAAACCTGCCAGGGAGAGCCAAAAGGATAGCGGGAGATGGGAGAAAACCAGGAGAATGTAACCATCCATGGCTGTGCTTTTGCCAGAGAGGAGACACCATCTCCTGCTCTGGTCTGTGGCCCATAGGAGGCAGAAGACATCAAGGACAGGGGGTCAAGAAGTTTGTGTAAAACCCTTTAGCTGGGGTTCAAAGGGTGGTGGGACAGACCCAACAACGCTCCAGGCTGGAGCAGGCTTAGTCATGGAGTCACGGTGGACACTAAAGGGCTGGGACCTGCTTACCTTTATTGATCTTTAGCTGCTTGCTGACCTCCCAAATGATCCGGGTGTAGCAAACAATCATGACGCTCAGAGGGGTGATGTAGAGGGTGGTGAAGGTGAACATGTTGTATACGGTTTCCTCCCAGTGCGTTCGGAAGCTCCCGTGGGTAACGCACTGGGTGAAGTTCCCTCCTGGGGCCGTCTGCAGGTGGAAGAGGAAAAGCTGAAATGGAGAAACAAATATTAACTCAGAGAGCCTTTGGAGCAGCACACCATATCCTGCAGATGCTCCTGGGTGCTCAGGGACAGCACCTCCCTGCTGCTGTCGGGCTGGGAGAGGTGCTCTGGACACCTAACTCATGGCTATGGCCAGGATGGGTGGGATCTGGTGGCTCCAAAATCCCATTTTCTGGCCATACCAAATGTTAATTCGGTCGGGAGCTGCTCAGGTTTGTCTTGGTTTGCTCCAACATGCAATATCCCGATTTGCAACAGGTGCCATAAGGAAGGTGCAAAGCAGCGCCGAGCACCCAACGCAGTAAATTCACTCTACAAAGCCAATCTGGTGGTGGTAGAACCAATGGATTGGAACAGACTTGCTGGGGCGGTCAGGATGGGGAAGCTCTCCTCCAAACCCACCCAGCTTGGGCAACCCGCATGGGGAGAGGACCGATCCCTACCTGGGGTGAAGCCAGGAGCACGCTGCCAGCCCAGGCAGCACGGAGCAGCAGCCCATTGCGGCGGCGAGCGCGGGAGAAGGGATGGAGGACGGCCGCGTGCCGGTCCAGGCTGATGACCACCAGCACCAGCGCGGCCGCGTACATGGCAAAGAGCTTGAGGAAGTTGAGGAGCTTGCAGGAGAGGTCCCCCCCGTACCACTGCACCGTCACGTTCCACACCGCATCCAGGGGCATCACTGCCACCGTCACCAGCAGGTCAGCCAGCGCCAGGCTGAGGATCAGCGGCCGCACGTGGGATTTCCTCCTCTTCCTCAGCAGGCTGCCCAGCACCGCCGCGTTGCTGCCCGCCGCCAGCAGGAAGAAGATGACCGTGATGATCACCCGCACCCTCGCCGCCTGCGTGAACCGGGGCTCGACCCAGCGCTCAGGGCAGACGGAGGATGAGACATTGGCATCCTCCTCTGGGATGGGGAGATGGGGAGATGTGGGAAGCTGCTCGTCACTCATCCCCTGCCGAAACAGAAGCAGCAACATGAACCCGGTCTTAGGGGCTGCGCGGCGTGCTGCAGCTTCAATATAAGGAGAGATGGTGGCATCTGCACTGGAGGCACCAGCAGTGACCTCCCAGTCCCTGTCCATTCCCTCTGTGTTGCCTGTTTTGCCAAGCCACCGCATCTCCCAGTCGTGGTGACACTGCCTGGCTGCCCTCCTTGGCTAACCCCTGCCGTAGCTATAGAGATTGCTCACACAGAAGTGTATTTTTAGCTCTTTGCGAGGCGGGTGAGCAGCTGGGAAGCGGGACCGGTGGCCAGAATTAAGGGATGAGCTGCTGCCCACCAGCACCCAGCCAGGAATGGGTCACACTGGAGCTGGCTGAGCTTGTGCAGGAGCAGCCAGTTCGAGGACTTGCTCTTCCAAAGGGGCTTTGCAAGCAGGGGTCAGCTTTTTTAGAGGCCCCACGACACCTTCCATCAGTGTGTTAAACCTCAACGCTCCGACTCTATCTCCAGAACCACATCTGGGGCCATAGGTGGGAGTAACTGGGGGTGGACAGGAGGTGAGAAGGGGGATCCCACACTGCCTGGCTCTCAGGAGAGGATCAGGGTGGCATTTAGAAGCCTGGACCTTACCACAACCCAAGCATCACCAGTTCAACACCTCTTGAGGTCCCTTTGCCTTTGGGTGGTGGAGCAGGAAGAGGAGGTGAAGGTAAAAAAGCATCCACATGGGGGGTGTCCGAGGGTGATGAGCAGCGTGGTGGTCCCCCATGGCTTGATTTTGGTGCCCTTTTTGCCCAAGGACAACAACAGCGTGGGGACAACTTGTGTTTCAAGGGCAAATAACTTCCAAGTCTCAGGGACACGAGCTGTTAACAGTCCCAGCCGCAGGCAGGGTATGGCTCTTACTGTTTTAAGCACTTTCTGCATTCCCTACCTTAGAACAAACAACACGAGCAGCAGAGATCAAGTCTGTCTCCCCAGCTCTGCAGGATGGAGGTGCCAATACCTTGCAGCAAGCTGCCCTCCTCCAGCCCCACAACCAGCACCCCTTTGCTGCCCTCACCCCCCTCCCTCCCCACACACCGATCCAACAAGCAAGCAGCAAAAAGAAGCAGTTTAAAAGTACCAAGCTGCTCGCAGGCTCTCTGGAAGAAACAAGGGGAAAGCCGTGTCCAGGTCTGCATTAGTCCCAGCTGATGGGAACGTACCTGGCATACACATGCCCTGACGCCGAGAGAAGATGCTCCTTGTCCTTCCCCACGGGTCTCCCTCCACTGCGGTGCCGAGTCAGGATGCTCCAGTGCGTCTTTGCATCACAGCCCTGCAACAAACCCCTTAAAGCAGCAAAATCTCCCCTTGCGAGCCAGGAGCAACGCTGGGTTTAGCACAGGAGAACGCAGGCATCTGGAGATGGCAACACCAATGCAAATATCTCCTGCGCTGGCAAACCAGGAGGTGGGTACCCATGGGCAGCCCGGGGCAGGCAGATGGTGGAGTTTCACCCCTGCCCTTGCAAGCTTAAGGAGCTGCTTGGTTCCGGGCTTAATGAGCAGGCAGCAGTGTGATGACAAAGCTGCTGTATTGCAAGGAATGGCCAGAATTCAAGATGCATTGGCCAAATGTGGCCCCATGAGGGATGAGTGCCAACACTCCCTGCATCAGTTTTCTATAAATACAGGGAAATGAGTTAATTATCCCTGGAGTTAGTGATGAATATCCCGTTGCTCAGACAACCAGGAGACTCACAGCACACACAGGCACACACGTGCCACAGCGATGCTCCTGGACCACACAGGTCCATAGGAGCATCACAGATGAACACAGGAATGTGCTTGAACTGGAAATGCCCTAAGGAGGGAATTAACAAGAAGAAACTTGGGTCATTTTTCCATTTTAATGAATATACATCTCTTTTCTGGGCTCTATCTATTCCCACCTTGTTCTTTCTCTATTTCTCTCAGCATAATGCAGTGAGAGCTCAATGTGAAACCCCAGGAGGGACAAAGAGCTCACAGAAGCTTAATAAATATGATGTGCAATGCAAGGGCAGGGAGGGAAATTGAGGACATCCTGCTCCTCTGGCCAGCAAGAGTGAATGAGCTATGGGGAGGACAGAGGACCAGCCGCAAGCCCTGCTGGGGCCAGCAAACACCCTCCCAGGGGCATCATAGGGACTTTAATTACACGCAAATAGACCTTCACATCTCCTGGTCTATTAAATGATGAAGCACACGGTGTGCATGGGGACTGCAGGTCCCAGGCTGGAGGTGGTGGCTCTATGCTGTTCACTGGAAAGAGGAGGCTCCCTTTCTGGGATAGGAGGGTTTCGGATGTTAAACCTATTCCCATTTATCCCTGGGAGGAGATGCCTGAGGTCTCACGAGGGTTGTACCATGTCTGAGGCTGCTCTGCTAGCAGGAGTGCTCCTGGGCAAAAGCAGAACGGGAGAACATTCCCCCTTTGTGGGTTTAAGAGTCAAATTGTGTGGGAGAGAGACCAGCTCCTGAGACCCAGGAGGGGCACCACCATCCATCAGAGTCCCCTAACCCCCCATCACTTCTGCACTCAACCAAAACAGATCAAGCTGGAAACTCTCTGCTCACAGCCTCAGAGGGCAATCCATGTATTCAAGGTGCAGGACCCAGTGCACGCAGTGAGCACCAGCCGCCCCTGCCACGTGCAAGGGGACCGTCCCCATCACCTCCTTACCTGCTAGGGGCATCACCCCCCAGCACCGCAGGAAAACCTGGTCCTTGGGGGGAGAAAAGGCACAAAACCCACCAAGAAGCTGTGTGGAAGCCTGTTTGTTCCAGCAGCCACCTCCTCCTGGTGTTAAGCTCCTGCTTAAAGCCGAGATTAAATCGGCCCCACACGCTTCTCCTTCTTTTCCCTTTCATTTAGCTCTTTGCACCTGCACGAAAGCAATTGAGTAGTGAGTCAGGAATGTATTCCCTGTTTGTCCTCCTTCCTGGCTGCCTGCCTTTTTGTCTAGAAATGTCCTCTCCATCCCCGACTGTATGATGTAAGAGAGGGACAGGATTTTTCTGGGGGACCGAAAGCCTCACTCATGCCACAACAAAGCCTTTGGTCCCTGTTCAGAGAGGATGTTTTCAACATGCCATCACGCAGAAATGTCCTGGGCATGAGTTAGCAATAAGGCTTCTTGAAGGGTGGGGTTCCTCATGAAAATGACTCTTTTCCTCCGGCGTTTGCACAGTAACCCCCTTGTGTTTTCCCTCATCTCCTCAAAGGTCAGCCTGGATGCTGTCTGCTCAGCAGCCTTCAGCTGAAGCTCTGAACACTGGTTTAATAATCAGAGGGTTTTGGTCCCCAGGATTAGGAAACAGCGCTGGCAGACAGGGCTAGTTTCCATACACCCCAGCTTGGCTCTTCCCAAAATCCCCTCCTTTTGGGATGCTGCCCCAGTACATCCCTGGAGCTGCAGCCCAGCACTGGGTCACGGGGAGCCAAAGCATCTCCAGGCATCCCCAAATAGGATTTTTCTCCCCAAATCCATATGGATCATCCTGGGATGCTGCAGAAAACAGAAACTAGAAAGCCTCAACAGGTACTACAGCCCCAGTAGCAACTTTTGCATGAGCAGACCTTAAAGAAAAAGGCAAGTGCTGTGTTTTTCCATCGGATATCCTGTATAAACCGGGATCTCACGCAGGGAAAGTGGCACGGGATGTAATTTCCATCAGCCGAGTGCAAACATGTGGCAGGCAGCCTGCTGCTGTTTGTGCTCCTAAATCACCACCAGGGTCTTGGCTTCACAAAAGAGAGAAAAACTTGCATTTCACTTCTGCGAGGAACTCCTGCTGCCGAGTGTTATGGGAGGGGGTAATGACTGCTCTTGTTCCAGCAGAACCATCCTATTGCAGCACCCATCACCTGCGCCCTCACCCCCAGCACCCTCGGGTGTTTGTGCTGGGCTGGCTGCCCAACGATTCCCCTTTGCTCAGAAAAACCTCACGATTTCAGGGGGTTTAATGCTGATTTTTATTTTCTTCTTCCCCCTCCCATTCTCCTCCTCCTCCAAAGCTTGAATTGGCCCCGGAGCAGCTCGTCCAAGGAAATTCTTGCCTCATACTGGACTCGAAACAGAAAGTCTAGTCAGGGACATCTGACATGCGATGTTTTTGTGAGTAAATACCAGCGTCCATGAAGTCATTTCCCGGGGTTAGAAATGAGCTCACCTCTGGAACGGCTTCTCTTCTTACCCAAAGTTCACAAGTCAAGCGGTTGCGAAGCTCCTAGTTTTCATCCTCCTCTTCAGAAAACAGCACTGGGGCTGCGTGCGGCGCGATGCTGCCTCCGGCTGCGCGCTATGGACAGGTCCGTGGTGCGACAACAGCCCGAATTCCCTGGAATCCCTCAGCAAAAGGCAGAGGACCAAAGCTCAGCGGTCACTGGGGATAAACCAGTGTCTCATTCTGCCTGCTCACCCAGCCCTGGCCACTCTGCCGAGCCTGCCAAGAGGGACAATAACTGCTGTCCCTCATGGGAACAATCTGGGTCATCCTGTCCACCTCCTAACAGCCCTTGTTTAAAGCAGAGGGAGGGATCTCTCCTGCCCACCGGCTTCTGTACCTTGGTAAACTGTGTCTGTGGAGCGTTTCTTGGTGAAATAACACACTCTCTCTGCTTCAGCTTTGTATACGGAAGCCTTGCTGGAGACCTTGCTGGTAAGAGCCCTTTCTCCAGGGGTACCATGCCATTGGGTGGTGGTGCTGAGAAAAACATGCTCTCGGTCCTCAAACCCACTGCAGTTCCCATCTTTTTATATCCCGGCTGGTGCTCCTGGTTTTGCTGGACATCCAGGTCACATACCCAGCCAGGATGGTGTGAAGGACAAGGACACCTCTGGCAGGGGAGCCCAGATGTCCAGAGCATCACTCCCAGACATTCCCCACATTTACCCCTTCCCATGTGGAGCCACAGCTCTCAGGGCCTTTCCTCCATCTCTCACCAGGACATCTCGACCGGAGTAAAATCCTCTTTCCCCATCTCTAAACTAGACAAGAGAGAAGAGTGAATCCATCACCCTAGACCAAACCCTGAGGTCAAGCTCCAGAAAACCTGGTGAGCTTTGCTGCTGAGCCCCATTCGATGATCACCAAACGATAAACCTGGATGCACATGTGCATCACCGTTCCACTCACAGTTCATCTTTCCCACAGCAGCTTTTCCTTGCCCAGCCTGGAAGCCTCAGCTGGGGGGATCAGTTTGGGAAATCTCATCCAGCACCTTGGTCCTGTGATGTTCCAATCCCCATTAAACCAGGAAAATCACTCATAGGGCTGATGGAGGGGCCATGGGTCCCCTTCGGCTCTGGCACGCTCTGACCCAGCCAGGGCCTTCACTGTCCTAACTGGGTATTTATCTTGAGCTGGAAGAAGTTATGAAATCCCAATGTTTTCATTGTGACTAACCTACGGAAGTGAACAATTTTGTCCTTATTTTTGGATGGGTTTTAGTTGCTCTCCTTGTCTTTGCCTTCCGTGCCCTCTTTTATCCTTCACTTCTTTTTACTCCCTTTGGGACCATCGTGATTCTCCAAACATCAAATATCCTCCTCTCCCCATGTTCCCAGATTGGACTGTGTGTCCCAAAGACCATATTTCAGCGCTCCCTTTGGATGGCCCTTCCTAAACACAGGCCAGATTCAAGGGCTGTTTTCCTCCATTTCACTGGGAGAGAGGCGAGATGTGGGGAAAGCTGGAAGCCCCATGGGACCCTCTGCAGCATTACCCAGGAGTGAGAAGCAGGGAAAGCTTCCCCGGCACCTCCTTCCCTTTGCTTCATATCTCCAAGCAGTTTTCAAGGCTGAAAAACACCCTTTATGCAGGGACATCACTGATTTCAGGAAGGATCAGTGGCTCAGTGGGGAGAGAAGTCATTAATGCTGAATTAAACAAGCCAGAGGAGTGTAATTTCTGCTCCACCACCCTCTTCCTACCCTCCTGCAAGAAACCTGCTCTGAGCCAGGCTCTGGGACTGCCTGATCCTGGTGTTCCTTGGGATGAGCATCAGTGCTGACATCTCCCCCTGGCCAGATTTGGCCTGGTTTTGGGAAGCAAAGCTCAATCCAATGCCGAGAGCATTGCACTGAGTTTTTCTTGGGAAGGTCTTATCTCCCCTGCTGCCTTTCCAGCCTGCTCCCGGCAGTTTCCATCTACCCCATTCCAAGGTGCTCACACCGGGATGCTGCCAGCCTTTCCCTTTGCAGTGCTTGCCCCTCACCAGCACCACTGCCTGCTGCTGGCAAACTCACATTTACCCTCTGGGAAAGCTGATACGGCCACAACCGCTCCAAGGGGAATCCCGGCAATGCTGGAATTAGCTCGGCACAGGCTGGCTCTTCCAAGCATGCCCTCATGAGCTCATGAGATAATTTACAGCTCCGGTCGCCCCCATGACCACAGGCGTTCCGGGAAGGGGAGGCGCTTCCATGCCCTCTTTTGCCAGCGTGGGTGCTTATGAACCCCTTAGGAGCCAAAACTTGGATGGGGATCGGCCCCGATTGCCTCAGTGCAGTAATTAACCTGAAATTAATTCATGTATGGTTCACCTATGGTGCCCACCACCCACCCGGCTCCATCCCTTGCGTGTTTTCTGCCCATCCCAAGTAAAGGTCCATCCTCACATTCAAAAGCACCTTTGAACATGATGCTCTCTCTGCTTTCATTGCCATCACCATCGCCTCTGGTCCAGCTTACACAGCCTACACCTCTCCATGTGCTGCAATCCTTACAGAGCAGGACAGAGACAAACCACGGTGTGCCGGAAGATCCAAGGCCTCCCCTGCACATTCATGGTTCAGGCAGGATTTTGCTGGGTTTTAGGGAAAACTGTCTGGTGCTTTGCTGGTGCAAATCAGCTTGCCTTGACCTGGTTTCTAGCAAGAAAATCGAGGTGGGAAAGGCACAGATGAGCCCAGAGACTGCCGTCCCATGGCTTGGAGGCTGCTCTCTCTGCCAAGCATGGGTGCACAGCTTGGAGCACCTCCAAACCCAAAGCTAATTCCCGTAAATAAGAGTAATAAATTAAGGATTTCTTCAGGAGCAACTAATTGCCCAAAGCAACATGTGCTTTGACACAGGATGGTCTTTGTCCACCAAACCGTGTCCAGAGCTAAAGCAAACAGCTAGCGGGCTGTGGGCTGGAGCTCTGTTCCTGCTCCCCCTCCATGGTTTAAATGTCCCCATTGAGGCACAGCCCTGCCTCAGACACGGCCACTTTCCAATTGTGCCCATTCCCATCCTGCAACTGCATTTCCATCCCCAATCCAAGGTTGTGCAATAACCCAGACCCTGCTGCTAGCCCACATCTGCCGGCAGGATGTACCTAGCCAATATTAGTGTTGTACCAGCATGTGGCACCATGATGCTGCCCTGTGAATGTCTCCAAGGAGATAATGCTCCAGGCACTGTGCAGGGAGAGGCTGGGATGTGCATTAGTCATGGTGAGCTTGAAAATAGCAGCCTTTTCCCTCTCACAGAGTTTCTAAATGAGCCAGAATACTTATCTCAACGTCCTCAGCAATGTAATTTAAAAGGGATTTGCGATTGAGACACTTCTGGTGCTCTCATGACATCTCCCATCTCTGCTCTTCCAAGCTGCGGTGGGGAAGGAGACATATCAGAAATGGACACAGCATCCAGGAGGACCCTTCAGTGGTCCAGGATATCCCAATAACCAGCAAACCCCTCTCCAGGCAATGTGAGTCTGGATATGGAGCTGTACACGTGCAGCAGGGAGGCAGGTAACAACCCCAGTGCATGCAGATAACAGCCATGCACTGCAAAAGCACTAGAAAAAGCCCTTTGCCTTGATAGATGGGGTCACAGAGCAGGGGACACCCCACATTTACATGCTGGGGGTGTCAGTTACGTGGTGGTGCCAGCAGACACTTGGGGGCTCACCCATGGGCAGACCCTGCAGCCGCTTGCTCTCCCCCAGCTCTCCGACCTCCACAGCTAAAACGAGTGTTTCCCTGGCTCCTGCCTTCCACCGTATCCCCCTCTGTGGTGCTCCTTGCATCTGTTTCACAGATGATGCATGTGGAGCTGAGCACTGCTGAGCCACGGTCAAGGCTTCAGCCTCCAAAAGCAAATCCTTCCTGGGGGGAAAGGTCCGCTCGCTGCTTTTCTCCCAGCCCCAGCCTGTAAATCCTCATCCACACAATAAAACCGAACTCCGGTAGTTCATTTTTCGGGCTCTTTTCCAAAGCTTTCAGGCAGTTGGAGTGTAATTTTGTGCTGATGAAGCAGTGGGAGAGGGCTTAAGTGAAACAATATTGTGGTGGAGCGAGGTTTGGTGGTGGTCAGAGCCCAGAGCGAACCCCAGGGACCCACCATGTCTCCCAGTTCTCCTACAAACCATGGAACTCGCCAGTTCAGCTCCTGGGAGAGCAAAACAGGACTGAAAAAACAACATTAGCCACCCCTGGAGCATGGCTGGAGCAGCGCTGGGAGCCAAGTGCTTAATGAAATCCCAGCTCCCAGCTCGCCCTCCGAAACCGCGCAAACTTCCCCAAAGTGTTTGGGATGGAACAAAGTCATCAATCACTTATTTTAACTCCCATCTCCGTAAACAGAAGCGAGCCCAGAAACAGGCAGCAGGGGAAAATAACCGTCAGCTCCCTTCGGAGGAGCAGAGAGGGTGCGGGGAGGGAGGACAGGGCAGGCAGCAGGGAACTGAGCACGGCCTCGGCCCCAAAGGGCATCTCATGGACCCCACAGGGCACTTCATAGTCCCCGTAGCCTGTAAAACCTCTGTGCAGCCCTGAGAGCAGCCCCACCACCCGGATACCCTCCTTGCATGGTGCTGTCAGATTCAGGCAACAGTCACTCTGTCAGTGCCATATAGGGTGGGAGGCACAAATAGGCAGGATGAGCGTCACTAGCCAGTTTTCCTCTGGATTTATTAGAGGGACAACCATGAAGGAGCATGGAGAGGGAGATGCTGTTCCATTATCTGCTGTCACACTCCTCTTACCCTGCCCCAGCCTCAGCGCTGGTGCGGGGAAGCATTAAGCATGGCAACATTCACATAAATACATTATGGATTTGTAATCACACATCAGTGATGATACCATGGAAAAATCCCATGAGAGCTGGGCAGGGTCCCCAGGATTAATCCAGGAGAGGTATAAATCCAAGGGGCACCAACACTAGTCTCAGCTGAACCCTGATGCGACGACCATAACGATACCAGCAGCTTGGTCTGGGATGCTTCTTTCCCCACTGGCCATGGGCACAGAGCAGCACCCTGCTTGTCCCCCATCCCACAGGTCTGGGTGTTATCTACCTCGGGTGGACGGGAAGCAGCCGCGCGTGTCCCGGAGCTGCGGTGCAGCCGGTGGTGCTCAGCGCTGGAAACATCTGGGGCTCTGCTTGTGCTGCTCCAT
Organism: Ara ararauna; assembly: GCA_028858755.1. Classification (NCBI taxonomy): domain Eukaryota; kingdom Metazoa; phylum Chordata; class Aves; order Psittaciformes; family Psittacidae; genus Ara; species Ara ararauna. The sequence continues at coordinate 40,933,192 of CM054383.1, read as the reverse complement.
CCAGCATCAGCCACGTGCCAGAGCCGCAGCGAGGGGTGGCCAGGCCAAGAGAGGTTGCGCAACCAGACTCTTCTAGAGACTTGGGTTTGCGTGAACTCACGTGTCCCAGACCTGCTCCTGAAGCCACACACATGTCTCCGAGCTTGCCTTGCAGGAGCCATGCTGGAGAGGAGACATCCGTGCTAAGGAGGAGGCACCTGTGTTAAGAAGGATGCAAAATCCCATGCAGAAACGCCCGCAGCTGTGCTGGCCTGGAGCTATCACCTGGGTTCCATAACATACAGAATAACAGCTTTCCTTTGGCAGAACAGCACCTTTCCTTACCCCGCCCTGGGACCCGTGGAAATAGATGCCAGCACCAGCAGGACCATAGCTGAGGCACTGGTGCTGTGCTAGGGATGGGCTGGCCATGGCAGGAGGTAGGTGCCATCCGGGAAAGATGAATTCCTTACTCCCTGTCTCGGCACCTTTCCCACATCCCATCCTCATCACAGGGGGGAAACGCAGTGAGCTCCATGTTGATCCCGCAGGTCCTAGGGGAACTCTGGGTCGCCAGGCGCCTTTTGCCCACCGGATAAACAACCTGCCATCTCTTGGCACATCCTCGCTGTGTTTTCCTTGTCTCTTATAAACACAAACAGGAGCTGGTGCGGGCACCACCGATCATTTTTTACGTGACACCTTGATCTGTGTTCCTCTCGCACCGCTCCCTCTGGCAGCGGGGCCGGCAAGGATTACTAAGAGGCAGCCCAAGCCTCTGCTGGCACATCCCGTACACCACTGGCTGCCCCAAGGCCCATCCCCAGCCTTTAGGAACAGCTCCTACCATGTAAAGCACACGCTGCCACATCAGGCTCCTGCACAAACAAGACAGCAGGGCCCCAGGGTGCCCAGGGCTGCGTGCATGGGTGGTACTCACTCACACATGGCCATACCCTTTGTGCAGTATAAAAGAGCCCTGAGCAAGGACTATCTGCCACAAGTTACATGGGAGAAATGTGGCTGCAGAGGGAGGAAGGACCTGGGGGGGGGGGTGAAGCCAGCCTGGGGCAGGTGGGGAGCTCTCCTTAGGGTTTGTTGATACATCTCTTTATGGCTCAGATGGGATGCAGTCACATTTACGTGCAAGGATGGACCTGTCTCTGCAGCGCTGTGATACCCTAGGTGTCCAGATCAAACCATCTGGCTTTGTCTCACATCCTTGCATGCCCCAGCATCCTCATTTGACCCCTGCCAGAGCCAGCACAGGGGCAAAGGCAAGCAGGCAGCACAAGCAGCACAGGGAATGGCGTCCTGCTGAGCTCTGTGAAATGTGGGAACGCCATGGAGTAGGAGGGTTTGTCCCAAACATTTGTCCCAGACCAAGCAGGCGCCAAAAAAGCATCCCCAAACCTCTTTGCACTACATGCTATGCTCTGTATTTTCATCTTCAACACTCAACAGCATCTATTTCGGATCCAGACCCAGGGTGAGCCCCTAACAGCAATGCTGCTGTGCTCGGATGCGGTGCCCACACCGGGACGTGGTACCCACACCGCAGCATCCTGCCACACTGTGGCATCGCCGCCAGCCCCCAGAGCTGCAGTTTCACCCAGGGTTTGTGTTTACCATCACCTCGTTAAGGGATTATTCAGCCTGTGGTTTCCTCTCTCGGCCGATCTGTTTGTGCTCGGCGGCCGGTGGCTCGCTGCCATCCCCTAAGCTACACGCCGGGCTATATAAGTGCCTCGCTGCCTCGGCTGCTGGAGGCTCGCGCGCAGCCCGGCTCGGCGGCGGTGCACGGCAGGGCTTGGTAAGCAGCAACTCTCTCTTCTTCTTCCCAACAGGCTGCAAATCCCTTATGCCACAGCAGACAAATCCCTCGCCTCGCTCCAGGAACCGCAGCTCAGTTTGTGGCTCCGTGGGGAGAGGATGAGACGCTCCTTAACGGGGGTTTTATGGGGTTTGTACTACGAGCAACTAAACCCCAACTCTGCTCAGTTTTTCCCTTCGTGGCAGCTCGTGGTTATGTAATATTGCTGTGTTATTAAGGCTGTGTAATTAAGAGCAGCTGTGACTGAGGGTGAGGTGGGTATTAATTGATGGGCAGATGAAGGTGCAGAGTCTGCGGGCTGGGAAACCTTGATGGGGACATGGCTCCCCATGTCCTGCTTCTCCCTTCCTCATCCCAGCTAATGGGTTTGGGACAGGGTTAATGGGGATGCCGGAGTGGGATGCTGGGGGGGTTCAACAGTGCTTTGCTCACAAGGGGCTGTTTGATTTCTTGCGGCTTTGTCCCACACCAGCTTCCCTGCCAGAAAGGGGATACAATGCTGAATGCTCCCTGCCACCAGGATCTGGCTGCTGGAACCCCCCCTTTCCCAGCATCACATGTCCCCAAGACAGAGGGATGTATCCCATCTCAAACCCAGCACTGAACAAGTCACAGCCAGCTCCCAAAATAGCTGCCGAGTGGGAAACAGGCTTTCAGCCTGGATTAATTTTTCCTGGTTATTGTCTGGCTGCGAGTTCACAACCCTGCCGTAAGCCCACAAAACACGGCTCATGTGTTGCTTGTTATTTTTGCTTGACTGGGATTTGCTGAGCCATAATCAAAGTATTTCCTAGTCCGGCATTGCCTGGTGTCGCTGGGGAAGGTTAAAACTGCTTACTAATGACAGGGTGCTCTCTCTGCCGGCTGCTCTTTGTCAGCCTTGTTTTATGGGTAAACTGAGGCACTGAAAGGCTGAGCCAACATTTCCCCTCCCCAGGCTCATGAATTTTGGCTGCATAAAATAAAGCATCTGGATAACACCAGCTCCACGGGTACCTTCAGAAATTAAATACCCAAATGCTTGGTGTCACAGGGCTAAGGGAAAATCGCTTACAGCAAAATCTGAAGCGGTTGAGCTGGGGGAGAGCAACACAAAGCCTCAGTCCCTCATCTCTGTGAGCAGAAAAAGGGAAAAACTGAGCTTCTTGCTCACATTTGCAGGAAAGACTTGGCTTGTGCATGGGATTTTCCACTTTCAGAGGCACTTGGGAGCCTTCCCCCTCCCCACACTCCTGGGACATACTGGGATATGATGCTGTCCTCACACGAAGCCCAGCGTGCAGGCAGAGGGATGGAGGCATGCTGTCCCTGCTCATGTGGGGGACAGAGCGGGGGCCCGTGGAGCTGCATGGGCTGCAAGAGCATCCCTGCAGAAGTATTTACGCTGCTAAAAGGCACTTTAAGGAGATACCATTACAAAGCAGCGCTCTGCAGAATAGATTTGGGCTCAGATGTGACAGTGAAAAGCAGAGGGGATGCCAGTGCAGATGTGGAGCCCCTGCTGCTCCCCCCTTGGGAAGCTGCTGTGGATGGGCTGGAGGGGGAATGGGCAGCTCCGCTTTGGGGCTGGTTCAGCCTTGGAGAAGCTCCCTGAAAGCAGCAGGACCCTGGGTGAGCCTCGACACAGTAGGGTTTGTCTCTGCAGGTCTGGACGACTGAGGATACTCCAAGAAGCCCCAGTCACCTCTGGAGATGATGGTCACTGTGAAGGAATGGATCCTCCTCCTCCTCCTCCTGGGAGCCACATCCGTTCTAGGTGAAGGTTACTCGTTTCTATTCCCGTCAACGCGCTGTCCCCTGCCTGCGGGCACACCAGTGTGAAGGCATGTCTGTTGGCAGCTGCTGAGCCAGCAGACACAGGCCCGACATCAATGCCGGCTGCTGCTCTGGGTCAGTGTAGTGTTTGCCTGGCCAAAGGACTTCCAGATGAGGGCTGGCACCCACCCAGCCTGCAGAGCATGGGCAAAGCCTGTCTGAGAGGCAGGCAGCCTCTGGTTAACCACGGATAAGCCCCCATGCTGGGGACCACCCCTGGCTGAGTCTGCACCCCGGCTCCCCTCTGCTCTGAGCAGACCCACCCTGGCCAGTGCCTTATCCATCACCCAGACATGAACAAACCCAGCCTCCAAGCCAAGCCCTTGGGAAGCATCACCTTGGCTCTTCTCCGGGAGAAGATGCTCACGAGCAGCAGAATCTATCTGCTGGCTCTGCAGGATTGCACATACCAAAGCTCTGAGTGACAAGCAACCTGCCCCTCTGCGCTGGTGGTCTTGTGAGGAGACGTGTTTGTAGGCTCTTTGGCGCTGTTTTTCAAGGCTACAGAGGAATTTTGCCCTGAAGTGCTCTGGCCAGACAGCTGGTTTAAAACAGGGAGAGTCAATTTGTGGCTGGGGGGGGGTGCCCAGGAGCCCTTGCTGAGCCCCCAGGAGTTCAGAGCCAGTGCTGGTTAGCTTTAGGCTTAGCTCCCCACTGTAAGTGGGACTGGTCCACCAGCCACAACCACCAGATCCCCTTGAGCACACAGGTGGCCAGCAAGTGCAGAAACCAGTCTATGTCCCATAGCAACAACAAACCTCATCCACTTTGGGTTCATTTCTCCTCACACAGGGAGAGGCAGGATATATTTTAGATCTCCAAAAACAAGAAGACGATTTGGTCTGAGCGGCTCCACCACAGAAAGCACAAAAAAGCTTTTCTTGGGTGTTAAGGGAAATGGCAAATTTGCAACATACCTGAGGTGCAGCAATGCTGTGGGACATCTCCATTACACTCGTCAGTTGGCATCTCCTGCCCTGCATCGCACAGGAGCTCTAACCTGCTGTTCTCACCAGCCACAACCCAAGGGGAAAGCTGAAAACCTGATCCTAAGCATGCCCAACCTCTTGAATCTGATTCATTATTAATCTAATTTAATCTCTCATTCATTAACCCTTAGGTCAAAGGCTTCTGAAACCAGCCCTCGGCAGGATCCAGATAGGACAGAAAACCTTCAGCCCGCTGGTAATGCTCAGCTTGGAGAGTAAGTTGTTCCCAGCTCGGGCAGCTTTCCCTCGCCAGGACAAGGGGAGTTTGCACGCGTATCAGGGCTTTTTCAGCCTCAATTTACAACCAAACAGTATTATTTGAGTAGATGAGGACGTTTAAGCAATGGAATAAACGTTAATCATCCGCGACCTCCTGTAGGGTTCTAGCTATCGCTGACACACGCTGTTGGCTCCTCTCCTGGAAAAGTGAAGGTCAAGTGCATGACCACAGCCCCGGCTCCCGCGGGAAGCACGCGCGGGCTGGGAGGGCGAGGAGAGCCCAGGGATGGGCAAGAACATGCTCTGACTTGCCCTTCCCCTTCGCAGCCTATCCCCCCACAGTTGGTGACACCATATAGAATAAAAGCCTGTGGGGTATTAATTACCTGTAGAGTCCAGTCTGCTCCTTAATCCCCCGGAGACATTGCAACCCTTCAAGCTTTACTGCCCTGGGTTCAGGACTTAGATTCCAGCAGGCACTGGAAGGGCTGGACGTGCTGACACCATAGCTGAGGGATTAAGGGACTTTCCCAGCTTTCTGTCCCATTCCCAGCAGCTCTCTTACCTGCTGGGGAGAATCAAAGCAGAAAAACATGGGCAGTCAGAGAGAGGTTTTCTCCACTTGGTCATTTGAAGAAAACTTCCAGGAAGATTGTTTTCCCCTCAAAGTGGATGGCACGAGGCAGTGATGCTGACTCCTGCTTCTCTAGGGAGAAATAAAGCAAAACACTGAGATTCTGACCAATGCAATTGGAAACTAAAGCTCCTGCCCTTGGCAGCGGTGAGCTGTAAACTCAGTTTTTGCCTCCAGGAGAGGGGGTCCTGGCTGGGTTGAGCAGCCAGGCTCAGTGCAGGGACTGGTGCTCAGGCAGGGAATGGGCAAACCCTGCTCAAACCATCCCATGCATCCTCTCCCCACAGGTACGAGGAGCAGCTCTCGCCGGGGAGACCCGATCTTCACCTACACCAGACGTAGTATGTGCCGCGGGTCCCTCCCCACATCCCCACCAGTGCTCGGTCCCTTGGCTTCTCCCCATCCTCTGCTTTCTGCTTTTTCTGCTGTCGAGGTCCTACCCAAAGCCATATGATGCTATTTTCCTCCTGCGAGACTCCCCTCCTTTCTCATCATCACCAGCCCTGCAGTGATCCCAAACAAGCTCAGGATCTTACTGAGATCCCACTTTAATCTGTTGGGTGATAGATTTCTGCTTGGGGAAATACAGACAGCCATTCATCCATGTGCCACCACATCCCCAAGCCCACCTCCTCTTGCATCCCGCAAACTGCTAAGTAAGGTCTATGGATGCACCACTCAGGATGCTGAACCGGAGATGCCAACAGATTAAAATCTCACCCATCTAAGCCAACAGCTCACTCCAGACCAGACATGACGCTCCCTGGCTGCTCTCATTTAAATAGCCTTTCCCAGCCACCCGCTTTTGTAAGCCAGGGGGTCATTTTCAGCCTTTCTAGGAAAGAACCCAACCTGGTTCATTACAAATTGGGTGGAACAGTAGGTGTGGGAAATGACACAGCACTTATCTTCAAGAAACCTCATTTTTAGAAACTTCAGTCATGAGCACATCCCTATAAACATTATTAGAACACTGTCATATAAAAATAAACCCAAACCACAGACTTGGAGTGGATCTCATCCATTCAAAGTCACTTAATACCATCTCTATTATACTATCTAAATTAATACCATCTATAGCCGGTGAAATTCCTTTTAAAATCTAACCCCATATTAAACCCTCAGTATGTTTTACAAGCTCTTTTGTGTTTTACAGATCAGCTGTCCCCTACATGCTCAGCCTGCTCGGTAGCATCTTAGGCTTCTGTTCTGCACACAGTAAAAGTGCTCACAAGAGGACACACACTTCCCCTATAGGGAACATATGTTGCAGTATGGTTAAAGACATTCAACGTAGAAGCAATTTTACTCTTTTTTTGCTTTAGTTTGTTTTTATTTAACCACATTTGAAACGCAGGCGAGCATGGCCCCTCAGACAGCATTTAAATGACAATGTGTGTTTGATTTCCTTTAAGCCAAAGTTATTCAACACTAAGCATGAGCTGCATGCACTTTGCTCCCCTCCAGTTTATCTTAATCATCCTGAATTCAGCGGCCTGCAGGGAATTAAGTCAGAAGCTTTCAGACACCTCCTCGTGCTTGATTTCCCAGCTCCCTGAACATGCTTTAAGTTTGTTTAATCCATGTGGTGCGTAATAACCAAATGCCTAGTCTGAGCTATATTGAAGCTGCTAAGAAAACAACTACTCATTTTTGGGCAGCTGTATGTCTAATGTGCATCTCTAATACACCACTGATATTATTTAAGGTCCACTGGTGTCAGATTCAAAAAGGTTTTTGTCTCCATGGTCGAAATGGAGTGAGTGCTCAGCAAAGTGTGGCCAAACCGGTGTGCAGAAGCGAACCAGATCCTGCCTAGCTGAGCGCCGCTGGGGCGTGCACTGTAATGAAGCAACTGAGGAAGGGCGGCTCTGCATTGGACATGTTTGCTCAGGTGCTCCTATAACCTTACTTATGGGCAGGGGGTGATGTCCTGATCTCACCATCACGTAGGCACTGTATTACCTTCGCTCTCATTTTACCATCTTTCTTTCCCTTGAGAGAATTTTGTGATGCTGGTGCCTTCCCAAGCAGATAGAGCAAAGCACAGGGAGTTTATAGCCAAATGGCAAGATAAGGAGGGATACAGATATGGGGAACCATCAGAGACCCATAAAGGTTCCCAGGGATACAGGAAAAATCTCATTAAGCTTGTTATAACAGCAGCTCTCAAAGTGGAGTTGGTGACTGCAGGCAGCTGCATCCATGTAATCTCCAGGAAGGGGAAGAGTTGGGAATATTGAATTGCCATAGCTCCTGCATAAGGGGCTTTTAATTAATTATATTATTCTTATAATCCCCCTTTAAAAAAACAATTCTTAAAATAGCCTATGAGAAAAAGATAGATTATTATTTGGGATTAATCACTATAGGTAACGAAAATGTTTTGGAATCACTGTTTGGGAGACCATTTGTCAAACCCATTGGGTAATGCTCATTTGGCAATTTACCCCTGTTAGTCCTGCCCAAGCCAGGATACCATTGAATAAGAGGAAACAGCCTTTAAGGCAGACCAAAATCATGACTTCTGGGCATGAGTTGGTAACTGAAACCTGTAAAGTTTAAGATATTTGTGTTTGTAATTTCGCCAGGGTTAAGCTAAGAGCTCACATGCTGACCTGCATTCAAATTTTCCTGAAACCTAGCCTTTTGGGGAAGGTAAACACAGTTCCTGGCTGTAATTATATCCATGTGTCTGCTTCCTAATTGTCAGGTTCAGAATCACCTCGTCCCAGTGTTTCTAAGGCACAGCTGTTAATAATCAGTAAAAATATGCTTTGGATCCAATTTATTCTTTATGCAGTATCTGCCTTATTGCATCTAAATTAAAAGCAGACATGAGAATGTGCCATGAGTCTCATGAGCACTTGGGGCCGCTTTCTGACCTGCCTCCCTCTCCTCCAGCCTGCAACATCACCTGCCCCATGGGCCGTGTCAATGCTGACTGTGACACCTGCATGTGCGAGGATGCAACCCTTCATGGGAAGGTCTCTCTCGAGGATGGGTCGCCTGCTGCCGATGCCCGGGTCTACCTGCAAGCCAAGAAACTCAAGCTGTTGACAACAGCCGATGACAGGGGCATGTTTAGGATCCCAGGGATCTGTCCTGATGGCAAAAACACCCTTAAAATAAAGAAAGCCAAATATGCAACAGCGACTGTCACCGTGCCCGAGAGCAACAGAAGAAACCTGGCGATCCAAGTGCAGCTGCAGCGATCAGGTAGCCACAATGAGGTTTTACACAGCAGTAAGACATAAACTCCGATTTTAGGAGGGGAAGCATAACGAGACGGCCTTTTCCTCCTTTGCAGGCAAACCCTATGTTTTCAGAAGCCCTGAGGACAAAGCCAGGAGAGTGGGACAGAGCGTGTCGCTCTGCTGTGATGCCCTTGGGAACCCAGCCCCTGACCGCTACCTCTGGTAAGAAACTCCAGTTTGATCATGCAGAAGTCCTATCTGTCCCATGGATTCAATTTGTATCTCCTTACCATCCGCATAAAGGTGGGGTTCTGGCTATAAACCAGCTAAATACAATGAGAGCAAATTGCTGCAAATGATGGTGTCCTGGAGATGTGCAGAGCTGGCATATCTCAGAGGCACTGTAATGTCATCTGCTGAGGGGCTTATTGCTAAAACACACAAATAAGAGTTCAAAAACCCTCAGCAGGCAGGACTGGCCATTCTCCTGTCTGCCAACTGCCCGGCAGACACGTCTCAGTACTGCCAGGGGAAGGGGAATAAATTTTAGGTGATGCCACCTGGCCAGATTACAAATGGGGAAACTGAGGCAAGAAATCTGGCAAAATCCACGCAGCAGGATGCAGGATTAAGGCCATGGCTCTGTCCCCTTAACTGCCTGCCTGTTCCTGGCAGGTACCACAACGGCTCCCTGCTGGATCCCTCTTTATACAAATACAAAAACAACCTGATTCTGAAGAATCTGAACAGGCACCATTCAGGAGAGTATTTCTGCAAAGCCAGCAGTGCCGGGGGGTCGGCGAAGTCCCAGCCTGCCAAGCTTGCTGTCATAGGTAAGATAAAATGTGCGTGATGCTCTCCAAGCAGCTGGGGAAGCAGAAACCAGGAATTGTGGTACATGTGGGAAAGAAAAGTCCCAAGAAAAATATTTGGGGCTAAATTAATGCATCCGTTAGCAGATAAGCTTGCGTGAGCTGGTAGGGAACCAGATGCTCTTTACAAACTACAGCTCTGGATTGCAGGTGACCTGCCAAGCTCAATCTGCTGGTTTCAGCAGATTTCTCACTGTACTTGCTGCCTGATGTGAATATTTGTTTGCGTAGGGGCTTTTTCTTAAACCTTGGGACACATTTAGTTTCTCCCTACCCAAAAAGCCTGGCAGCTGCAGAACAGTGGAGGGTGGGTTGGATGGCAGTGGTGGGTAAGCAGGAGCTGGATGCAGACAGCACTGCTCTTAATCAGGTACCTAAAGTGAAAGCTGAGCACCTGCTTTATCAAAATGGAGGCCAGATGAATCCACCTAACCAAAATGCTTCAAGAACATCTGGTTTGTGGCTGTGAAACCCTCAATATTATTGGAAACATATAACTTTGAGGGTTTCAGACCACATAGCAATGATTGCAATTCTTTCGTGCTGCTCATTAAGAAATTCTATTCAACAGGGAGACAAGAGGCAGCCTGCGACTCCCAACCCCAAAGCCATCTCATCCGACTTCCTCACGACTGCTTCCAAAAAGCAACAAATACCTTCTACTATGATGTTGGCAAGTGCCCAGCAAAGACCTGTGCTGGGAAGCTGGATAAGGGACTCCGGTGTAAAGACAACGTTGCCTATTGCTGCGGAGTGTCCAAGATGGAAACCAGAGACATCTCCTGTGATGGGTACACGCTCCCCACTAAAGTTGTTGTAGAATGTGGCTGCAAAAAATGCACTGAGACCAAAATAACAGTTCGAGGCAGAGCCACAGCAGCAGATAACGGAGAGCCACTGAGGTTTGGCCACATCTACATGGGCAACAAGAGAGTGAGCATGACCGGCTACAAGGGAACCTTCTCAGTCCATGTCCCAGTAGACACAGAGAGACTGGTTTTAACTTTCGTGGATCGGCTGCAGAAGTTTGTGAACACGACAAAGGTCCTGCCCTTCAAGGAAAACGGAGGTGCTGTGTTTCATGAGATCAAGCTGCTAAGAAAGCAAGCCCCTGTTACACTGGAATCCACTGAAACCAACGTGATCTCTCTGGGAGAAATGGAAGAAGATGATCCGATTGCCGAATTAGAAATTCCTCCCAATGCATTTTATAGGAAAAATGGAGAAGCCTACAGAGGCAAAGTGAAAGCCAGCGTGACATTTCTGGACCCAAGAAACATCTCAACAGCTCCTGTGACACAAAGCGACCTGAACTTTGTAGATGAGGAAGGAGATGTATTTCCACTCCGCACCTATGGCATGTTTTCCGTGGACTTCACTGATGAAAAGGGCACCGAGTCCCTTAATGCAGAGGAGGTGAAGGTTCACTTGGATGCTGCTCAGGTGAAGATGTCAGAGCACCTGCAAGAGATGAAGCTTTGGTCCCTGAACCCAGAGACAGGATTATGGGAGGAAGAAGGGGACTTCAACCTGGAGAAAAGCAGGCGGCGCAAAAGGGAGGAGAGAACGTTTTTGGTTGGGAACATGGAGATCAAAGAAAGGCGACTGTTTAACCTGGACGTACCAGAGAGCAGACGGTGCTATGTCAAAGTCCGAGCCTACAGAAGTGAGAGATTCCTGCAAAGTGAGCAGATCCAAGGGGTTGTGATTTCTATTATAAACACAGAGCCAGAACCAGGGTTCTCCTCCAACCCCAGAGCATGGGGCCGTTTTGACAGCGTGGTCACTGGTCCCAATGGTGCCTGCGTGCCTGCCTTCTGCGATGAGCAGAACCCCGAGGCCTATGCAGCTTATATCTTGGCGAGCATGGGGGGTGAAGAGCTTGAAGCTGTCCCCTCTGCTCCCAAACTCAACCCTAATGCTGTTGGGGTCCCACAGCCATATCTCAACAAGCTCAATTACAGAAGAACAGACCACGAAGACTCCAACACTAAGAAAACAGCCTTCAGCATTAACATGGCCAAGCCAAGCCCTAATTCCCCAGAGGAGAACAACGGCCCTATTTATGCCTATGAAAACCTAAGAGAATGCGAGGAAGCTCCATACAATGCCCCTCACTTCAGGTTTTACAGGATAGAGGGAGACAGGTATGACTACAACACTGTTCCCTTCAGTGAAGATGACCTCATGAGCTGGACCGATGACTACCTGGCATGGTGGCCCAAGCCTATGGAATTTAGGGCCTGCTACATTAAAGTAAAAATAAAGGGACCCCAAGAGGTGAACATAAGATCTCGGAACATGGGTGGGACGCACCCGCGTACCATTGGGAAGCTCTACGGCATCAGGGACGTCCGCAGCATTCGGAACTCGGAGCAGCGGGATGTGTCGGCAGCGTGCCTGGAGTTCAAGTGCAGCGGCATGCTCTTCGACCAGGACCGTGTGGACCGCACACTGGTCAAAGTGGTGCCTCAAGGCAGCTGCCGCAGAGAGAGTGTCAACAGCATGCTCCATGAGTACCTGGTGAACCACCTCCCCATGGCTACCAACAATGACACTAGCGAGTACACCATGCTGGCTCCTCTCGACCCACTGGGACACAACTACGGCATCTACACCGTCACAGACCAAGACCCAAGGATCGCCAAGGAAATCGCCTTGGGCAGGTGTTTCGATGGCTCATCTGATGGCACCTCCCGAACCATGAAGAGTGATGTTGGCGTTGGGTTGACTTTTACCTGTTCGGAGAGGAGCGCAGCAGAGCAAAGCATCTTCGAGTCTCAGAGGAACTCGGGCCAGCAGTCCATACTGGTTCTGCCAGGGGAGAGCCCCGCATACCAAAGGCAGCCAGCAAGCCGCCAAATCCCACAGAGCAGGATCCCGATGAGAGGTCAACGCCCTTCTGGATACTAGAGCTGTAAAGGAGCCTTGGAAAAGTTGTTCACACTTGATTAAGTATAATTTGAAAGTAAAATCCACCTGCTAACAACAGAACCCAAAGCTGGTAGGTGTCATTATTTCTGAGACATAATGAAGGTGCACTTTTTTCCTCCACCAGAAAGACATAAGGCAAAAATTGGGGGCCAGTAGCTGTAGTGAGTTTGTGTCTTATTAAATGCATCCATAAAAATCTTCTTTCTGCCTGACATTAGACAGCTTCATATGATAGCCTAAAGGGAAGACTAAACACATGATTCAATTAAGTCATGTACATAAAACACCCTTCTGTTCTGCATCTGCAGACTTTGCCAGCCCAAGTACCTGTACAGTAGTTGGTAACATGAAAAGGAATAAACTGATTTCCTCATACTGAATTCAACTGCAAGGTTTTGTACTTGAAATGTAAGTATTTTATTTATTTCTAGCTTATTTTAGAATAACTGTATTCCAGCTAAACTGCCGGCAGCTGCATTTCTAAGAACTCATATGCTCAACAGCATGGAGAAGCCATGAGGATTTGTGGGCTCAACATGGATAAAACTAGTTTTCTCTTGCTTCTTGCATTATTTGACAAGAAAATCCATGCTTTTATGATAGGGTAGGTTAATAAAAAGAGTCATTTTATAACTTTGATAATGCTGTGTTGCTTTTGTGTTTGAAACGCCTGGCCACAACCAAAGAATAACCTGCAGAAGCTTTCTGTTCACAAACAGGTCACGGCTTTATCAATGAGAGGCTGACTCTGAGGATGGGTGAGGGGTTTGGTGTGTAGCTCATGTTCCCCCAGGTCCGGGACTTGGCCATGGTGTGCTGCAGTCAAGGAGTATGTGCCCAACTTGAAATATGGAGCCAGAAACAGTGCTGAGAAGCAGAGCAGCAGGTCTGGGCAAGGGACAAAGCAGCAGCAGGGCCCCCAGAGTGGGACAAGATGGGGAGAAAAGTGGGCTAGGACACCGTGCTTTGAGGAGTATAGCAAACCAGGCAATGTAAAGCAGGGCTGGGCAGTGCAGACAAGAATAAGACAGGCTTCCCTCCACATTCAGCAGCAGCAAACAGCACACTGCTGCGCATGAAAGTGCTCTTAGCTGAAGGTACAGATGGCCACAAAAGGGGTCAGGCAGACACTGATACATCTCCAAGTGGCTGATTAAGTTGCCCTATCAACCCCCACAACGCTTTTAGGGCAGAATCAAGCACCTCAGCAGCACAGAAGACATTGTGTTTACACCCCAACACTGGCAATAAATTTTTGGGGTGCAGGCAAGCCTCCAACACCAAAATTTCCACAGAGAGAGATCACAGAAAGGCGGGCAGTGCTGCTACATGAAAACTGGAGTTCAAGCACGCGCTCAAGCGTGGATTTCCCTTTCCTACCCAATGCCCTCCTATGGGTATGAAGCCAGTTCTAGGTCTATGCTGTCTTGCCTACAAGCCCATCAAGGGCGTGGGGAATCTCTCAAAAGTATTTAGCAAGCTTCAGAACAGGTTCTCAGGTCTGACACAGGGCATCCCAGGCATTAAAGGCAGCGCTGTGCAGGACTGAGCGGCTATGCAGCCAGAATCATGTGTAAAAAGGTCAAAAAGCCCACCTTAATAACGCATGTTTTGATGCAAATTGACAGCTATGAAAAAGAAGGAGAACAGGAAGAGCTGTGGAATACTCTGGCACATGCTCTTCATACCAATGAATTTAGACTCTGTGTTTTCTTTTGTGTCTAGTCTGCTGCAAGGGCTTGGCATGAGCTGGAGCCAAGGCAGCCAGTGGGGAGCATCAGCTTGGACCTTCCCACAGAGCTCTTGGCTTGCACTGCAGACTCGCAGAGAAATGTCTCTTCCCTCTGCTCTCCTCCCCCTCTGCAGACAGACAGCCAAATCCCAAACTTAGTTTCATCACTTTGAGGGTGAAGTAACACAAATGACTTCTACAGATCAACCCAGGAGATAGACGGATGAAAGCAGGCACAGGATATGATCCCTGTGGTGCATGTGGGCTTACCAGAGTCAAACACAGCAGACCACAGGGCTCTTCCTTCTGGGGAGAAATGTCTGCTTAACAGCAATGAAATGGTCACAGCTCTACAGCCTGAAACAGCAAAAAGCTCTCCAATTTCCCCAAACTGTCCCCCACTGCAGCTTAATTCTGACTTGGAGGAACAAACTCACTCTGCATTCCCTGAGTCCCCAAGCTCTTAAGAGTAGCCTGCTGGCAGAGCACACTGGATAAAGAACAGGACAGAGAGCTTTCAAACACGCGTGCTTAAACACTATCGACAGAAAACAACCTTGGCCCAACAACCACCACTCAGTGCTAACTTTGCCATTACTGATGAGCCACCATACCAAATACATTAAGAAAGTTTAGAAAGGAGAAAAGCTACAGCAGGTCCTGGCATCCACCACTCATACAAATTTTATGCTATAGTTCAATGTCAGTTCTGACTTCCCCAGCTTGTGTTTATGGTCAGTGGACAGCAATGTCCTTTCTGCAACCTGAAACCTAACCCACACTCCCACATATCAAAGGAGAGCATCAGCTGCAGGAATGCACGAAGGCTTCCACTCACCTCCTCCCTCAGCTTTACCCTTTGGACCACCAACCTTGAGAAACAGGCTGAAGCAGACCTGGCTCCTAAGCATCGGCAGGTTTGAGGCTAATGGCAAAGCATCTTCAATTAAGGTCACTCAGTTTCCAATCCTCAAATAAATCTGGTGACCTATCCCTCCTCCTGCTTTTAAGAAAGGGAAAAAATTGCTTCCCAGAAGCTATCAGGTTGTCAGGAGTTAGGATAAACAAAAGGACTAGACTCAACCTTCAAATTATCCAGGGATTTTGCAATCAACTATTTAAAAGCCTCCAGTACTCCTGTGATGAATCACTTACACTTTGTGTTTATTTGCAATTTATTCAGCAGATATCAGAAATAAAGAGGTTTCCTAGGAAGCAGGGGGAGCAGTGAGGTTTCAGCTCATGAAACAGATGCATCTAACAGCGAGTCGCCAGCATCCTAGGAAATATCACTCCAACATTTATTTGAAATCCAAGATGAAATCATCTCTATCCAACACCAGAACCCTTCTGGTGCCCAAAAGTTTTGCAGTTCTACCAGTAATTTGGCTTCAGTGATCTTCAACTGAGCCAGAGTGGATGCTGGTCTATGAATACCTCTGCTACTTTCCCTCTCATGGCAAAAGGAGAACTGCTTTATTTTGGTAGTATCACTTTCCAATTGCTAAGGCGGCTGTACTTGACCTCAGCAGTGGTACTGGGGATTGAATCACCACGTCTATGTTCTAGAGTCAACCCTGACATGCTATTCCACACCTCATCAGTGAATGCCCCATTTTTGTTTTGTCTGGTCTGCAAAAATAATCAGATTTTCATTACTTACTGCGTTAAATCCCTACAGAGCTAGGTGAGAGCAAAGTTTCCAAAGAGACATTTTGGCTAACAGCTGCCTGGGGAACTCCAATTCCCTTTAAAGCATCTTTACCAGGCCAAAAATAGCATGCCAAAGATTTCCCCCATAAAAAAATAAATTAAACTTACCCTTTTTTCCTCCACAAAACAACTGGGGTGAAGTTGTGCATATTCAGAGCTAGGACATTAACTGTTAAGCAAGAACTGTTTAATCTTCTATAACTTCTTGCATAGAAAGCAATTCTAAGAAGCCTTAAAGGAAACTGCACAGATCAAAAGATTAAGTTGCAAGTATAGGTATCCTGGCTTCAATATGGTTTAGACATTACTTGGTATTAAACAACTAACTGAAGACATTCTGTACCAGATTTTCTTGATGCTCTGTCCAGCTGACCCTGGTTTTCCCCTAAAAGAGATGCAGTGAGCACCATCTACAGGGTTTCTGAGCACATCCCACCTCAAACTCCACCAAAGACACAGGGAAGCTCTCCCCTGTTGCTTTATGCTTTAGTTAGAACTGAAATTAGCACCTGCCAGCAATGACTAACAGCAAGATACCTTACACAAGTCACAATGTAAAACTGGCAGCAAGAGTGTACAAACTGCCCTACAGGTTCTCTCTGATGCTAATATCTAATGCAGACACTGCTGGATGGAAGCAGATATTCCAACTAGGACCATTAATAATTGCCAGCAGTAACACTACTTTGCTCCATGCTGTTTTGGAGGTGCAAAGGACAGACACAAAGCTCTTTGCTATCACCTTTACGATAGCAGAGCAGGGTCAAATAAGTGAGGAGTTAAAGAACTGTCAAAGAATTCTCCTTAAGTCATTCTTAGGAACTAAAAGCTTAATTTAAGAGTTTGGTCATCTAAAAGCTTTTAACCTTACATTGCCTGAATTATCAATACTGTATGTTTTTTGTGGGGTCACATCTCACTGATCATCTTACTCTGGTCATAACAAACCAGAATTCATTCTCCAGGGCCTGGGGACCTGGACATCAGAAAAGCTGGGTCCACCCATGCTAACAGATAATTGCAATAGTTCTCCTAAGTCCAAAATTCTTTATCATTTGTGTTTACATTGTCTATATTTTTATATATATGCACATATATATAAAATATATAAATATATAAATAGTGGTGTGGGTGGGTTGTGCGGGTTTTTTGTATACTCATTTTTCTGCTAATTCAAGTTCTGATACAACCCGTGCCCAAGGACAGACCCCTACCATGCAGCTGATTAGTGTCAAAAACCTCGCTGCCTATGGGGAAGAGAGTGTAGAAAAGATGTTCTTACCCTCAGCAAACACTGAATATTCAAATCCCAATGATGCCCATGAGTGTTCTTTAAAAATAACTGGTGAAAAATTTCCAGAAGCTTCAGTGGGTAAAACATAAGGCAAGCAGCCATGAGGCTGAGCCAGTGATGTACAGAACCCAGAAAACCCCCAAATCCATCGTACACACACACACACACACACACAAAACCCACCCACCCACCCACCATCCCTTCCATTGGCATAAGCTGATAACTAACCTTTCATCTGAACAGAGTAAAGGCAAAGTGACTTCGCACCTTTTATATGCAAGTGGTAGCTGGAAGCAAACCACAAAAATACATCATTTGCTTGGAAACTAACTTGCCAGGTTTATAACTTCTGCAGCACAAACTCCATCCTTGAGTGTGCAGAGACAAATGGAATTCTCCACAGAAGCCCAACTTCCACCTTGCTGTTGTTTCCATGTTTTGACTCTGATTCATAGGCTTGGATTTCTCGTAGGATCATGTGCTCTGGAAGACCTGTCAGAGGCAGATTAATTGTTGGACCAATGGCAATTAAAGAAAAATATTGCAGCATCTGCTTTCACAGATGCTTCTTCAGAAACATTTTAATCCATGTAATAAGGCACATTTTTATGGAGCTTTTGCTTACTTTCATCCAGTGAGTCACACTTCAGCACATCAAGTTTCCATGAATTCAACACCTTACTTGAGCTTTCAGTTCCAGACATTGCTAGGTTAAAGCCATTCCCCCTCATCCTGTCTATACAGGCCCTTGTCAAAAGCAACTCTCCAGGTTTCCTGTAGCCCCTTTAGGCACTGGAGCTGCTCTAAGGTCTCCCCTTAAGGAGCCTTCTCCTCTCCAGGCTGAACCAGCCCAGCTCTCTCAGCCTGACTCCAGAGCAGAGCTGCTCCAGCCCTCACACCATCTCCATGGCCTCCACTGGACTCACTCGACTCCAGATCCTTCTTACATTTGGTTCCCCAAAGCTGGATGCTCCCAAGTCTGAACAGCTTCAAAAAAAGCAAAAGTGGGCTTTGCTTTTACTTCAGCAGTATTCAGAAAAAGCAGGAATAAGTGAGCAAACAACACTAGAGCAGCTCCCAAGATGTAGCATCTTTGTTCTGCTGTTATCCTCACAATGCTACACTACTTCTAAGAGCCATCAGTTCAGGGGTTCCTCACATGAAATGCTCCTTCTTATACATGCCATTAACCAAAGGCAGGTTGAGGAAAAGCTTGGATTAGATTAACAACTTTTCTTCAGGTAAACACCTCTCCTATCAAAGTATGACAGTAGAACATAAATTTTCATGGATGGATGGACAAAAATATTAACTGGGATGTATTCTAGGATATGAAAACAAAGAGAAGGAAGAGATGGCAAATGATACACAATTAAGTAGGAAACACAAGTAATCAATCAGAAAAGCTAAAGATACCAAAGAAAATGATTAACTGGGAAGATGAATTACAAGTTTTTGGAAACAGAATGAAAGAGATTAAAGCAAGAAAACTATCATGGACAGTATAAAATTCGCCAGATGTTCCCAATTAAGGCTTAAGTTATTCACCTCAATGCAAGGATACCAAGACAAGAAAATCAAACTAGATAATCCGAGAGTCTCAGTAAGCACTGAACTGAACTCCAGAGAAGCACGGGATTTTAGTATTGCCAGATTGAAGTAACTGTGCACAACTTACACCTGAAGAAAGGCATCAAACAGAAACTGAAGACCTCATATAAAAATAGATTTATTGCTCAACGGCGGAAACAGGGATTTATTCACTAACTTCAACACTCACAGAGATTCTCTTTCTTTATGGAAAAAACAGAAATAAGTATCATCAGGAGCCCACAGCGAAAACATGCAGATGACAGCAAGATCAAACACTTTGAAAGGTAAACTTGAAGTTCAACTAAGCTGAACTTTACATGTGGGCACTGAAATATTTTATATTGACTTACACACATCATCTTCCACATTTTAAAATACATCTACTGTTTTATGTTCTGTGACAGCATTTCCCTCTCTTTCAGAGTCTTTTTTGCCGTGCGAAGTTTGAGCGTTTGAAATCTGCATTCCTGATGAACCGCTCTTGACTTCTGCTGGAACCAAGAGTGCATATATCCATTGTAGAAGTCAATTGCTGTAAGCTTCTTCTTTAATACGACTGCTTTGATTCCAACCCAGCCTTCCTAAAAGTAAAAACAAACAAATGTCACCAAGCTTCTTCCATGGTTTTAAATTATCTTTAGCACTCACTAGGCTGACTTGCAGCATACATTGTATTTAATGTCATCGTGTTTACATTACAAGTCAAATTCTTGCCTGTTAGTGGAAATAGAAGTTCTCCAAGATACCAAATGAGACAACTCATGCTAACCTGAACTAGCTCTGTGAATACCAATGGACAATTAAGATAAAAACTGTGTAACACACAAATACTAAAAACTTTGTCCTTAGGGCAGTGAATATAAAACAAATGGGAAGAACCTACCTTGCAACGAGCTATCAGCGTTTGGGATGCTTTATGGTATAGGAGTGAACCAGGAACAGCTCCACAGTCATTTAATGTTTGATCTAAAAGCAAATCAAGATTGACTTGCATTTTTATAGCACCAGTACAAAAAAGTTTGAAACACTGGTGTCTCTTTGAAGTACAATAACCACCTTGAGTCACTGCTTTGCTCAAAAAAATTTCTGAACTCATTATATCCAAATGAGCAGGGGAGAACCAGAACAGCCATTCTGGCCCTGCTCCCTATCTGATCCAGAAACAGCCCTTGTGACAGATCCCCAGACAATGGTGCTAGAAGAGGATCTCCTAACTAATTAGAGGATTAGGATCCTCCAAATCTCAGGATTCACAAGTCTATACCTGCTGCTCGCTCAACATCACAGAACAGGTATGTCCTTAAAACCCATTTTATGCTCATCTTTGGGCACAGAAACTTACTGCACTCTGAGCATACATGAGACTGACTTCGTTCTACTGGTTTCAGAAAGCAGTACTCAAAGCTATTGTTTAGTACAACTACATATGATCTCCAACTCAGTGTTTGAAAAGAGGAAAATTTAACTTAAATTAATTTCAAATTAAATACCAGCAAAACCAGGGATGTCATCCACTTCCACAAAATCCAGAAGTTTAACCGTAGTTCCCTTCCACAGTGTCTGCAAAGGAAACTGGAAACAGAAGCGGATGACACATGGAGAATACTTTCATAACGTCCAGGCAACTGTCTGGTCCTTTTAATTATGCGAGATACCTGTGACACTAGGGGAAAAATTTAGGTCTGTGTCCAGGTAAGAGACTTTCCTTATTATATCCAGTTCTCCTTGTTCTCCCTCATCTCGCTGACAAGCAAATCATTAGCATACGCAGTAATTAGTAATGCAACTACCTACAACAACTGTTTATCAAGGCTGTCTGCACTGTTTACTTTCATACAAAGATGTCATAATAGCCTTCTGGAGCCCTCTCAAATCCATCAGTGGAAATCTCAGAGATAAGGAATCAATACAAAACTTTGGGCTGATTTCACACTTGGAATCAAGTCTATGAAAGTTCTCCTCTACACTAATTCTACTTCTAATGCTAAACTATGCTTGGATTTTAGAACACATGATGGGTTTAAAAGGCTAAAATAACTAAACTTGAGCTTAGTCATTAGTTAAAATACCCACACCAAACTCACACATGCTAGATGACAGAAGAGGCTTAAAAAAATTCTGCTGTCTTACCATGCTTCCTATTGCACGATGCAGTTGAATTACTTGTGCAGCCGTTTGCTCTTCCCATCTTACACAGCTCTTAGCTATAGATATTTTAGGAGCTAGAGAGAAAAAATAATAGAAGACTTCATATTTTGGTTTGCACATTTTGCAAACAAACAGCTGTACCCTTTTATCCTATTTTAAACCCAACTTCACCCTGACCAGTGGCAGGTTTACCTCCAGCCGTAGGTACCTTAAACAACAACTGCAGAAAAGATTCTCTAAAATCCGCCTTTTGGTTATTTATACTTTATTCTCAGTTGTCCTCTTATTTACCCATTGTAATGCAAACTGGTAACGTGTATTTAGAACCACAGCTTAACACTTTTGTCTGTGTTACAACCATCACGAATAAACTCAGATTTTGTAACATCACTCGGGAATTTGCTACTGTAATGGACAACTGGAATAAAAACATTAATGCAGGAAGTCTGAAGAAGAAATCTCAAGCTTTTTTCCCCGCTGTACACCTTGTTTAAGCCAGAGAAGGCAATGGAGAGACCATACTGAGAAAGGTATCTAAATAAAATATAGCCCAGCACCGTAGGAAAAAAACTTGGTCTTCCAGTTGATAAAAGACAAAACGAACAAGTTGCATTAAATATGATTTGTACCTACCAAATGTTACACCTTCTTCTGGTTGTTCTTTTTTATTTCTCAAACTTTCAGGCAGGTTTCTCAGAACTGATATCAGCTGCAAAATTAGATTTTGTACAGAGTATTAGCAAAGCTGAGAACAGTATACTTATTAACAGTACTTAATTTTTCATCAGTGGAACTTTCATGTGAGCTTTTAGACAACTGGATCAGTACATTCAGAAGGCTTGTATCATACACGTAAACACACTAAAGGCATCCTTCACACTGAATCACAATTATAAAACCCAAGAGTATTATTTTATGTATGATCTCCTCTCTGATATTAATCCCAGAACAGGACAAAATCTGGGATTACTAAAACAAAAAAAAGCAGATATTCACTTAAATGAAAGACAAAACTGCACCACTTCCATACAAAGTAGTCAAGTTCTTCACAGAACAGAAGAGACCAGCAAGGCACAGGATGAACACTGACAGTGTATCACACACCACACAGCTTTTCTCTCAGCAAGACAAAGCGCTCACAAACACCAAGTTTCAGATCGCTCTCCTCTTAACAGCTGCAGTCAACTCAGAGCAAGATTAAGAAGAATGACTTTTACACATGTTAAAAGCAAGGTGCTAAAGAGAACTGACACTAGCTTGAGCTTGCATGGCTTTACCATGTTTGCACCCATCTTTGATAATACCACTTCCAGCTCCTTTGCAGTACAGCGGGGAGGAACAGCAAACTCTTCTTGCTTAATAATTGGACCTACATCAAACCTGTAAGGCAAAAACCATATAAGCTTACTGGAGAAGAAGCTATAACTCAATGAGCAGGTCAAAACTCTGTGTTCAATACATTAACTCAGTTACTAAGTACCCTTCCCCCCAAAAAAAAAAGAAAAACCCTTTGTTTTTCACACATTATCAAATAATGTTTAGTTCACAAAACAACCCAGGGAAGAGTATCAGATATATCTTGGCACGGAAGATTTACCTCAGCAAACTGAGTTTGATACGAACACATGATTTACAGTTTAGAAGCAGAACATCTCAGAAGAAACAACCTGAAGTATTCAGAAGAAACTAGTTTCAAGCCTTCCTGAGATCTATTATGAGACAAGCATCTAAGAAAGAAAAGTTAACTGTGATAATGTGTTTTTACAAGCCTTTTAAGCCAGACTTTGCACTGAAACTAAACCACGTAATCTCTCTTTCATCCCAAGACAGGCAACTGCTTGTCCTGTTTCACTTACAGGATGTTACAGGCAACTCGGAGCTCTGAAAACCAGATCTTTCCCATCACATCATACCATGCCTGTGTGACTGATTGCTCTCAGTCTGCTGCCTGTAACAATGTTAGAAATCAGAGAACAGGCTTAGTCTGGAGTGCGAACTCCACACTCACCAAGATACAGTATCTATGTCAAGTCTCATAGAGTCAGATGAAAGTTTAAGTGTTTCAACTTCTAATATTAAATACACACATAAGAAAAGAAATAGTGATTACAGAATGATTTAAATGGTAACTCAAGTGGTGATGATTTGAAGTCCTGAGAAGCAACAGAAGCTTTTGGGAAGCACATCTAACCTACCTTTTTGGTCTTATTTCCATAATTGTCACCCCAGTGACTTTATCACCATGAAGCACTGTGTGGATTATGGGTGCAGGACCACGCCATCGAGGGAGGCAGCTGGGATGGACATTCAGCACGCCACTGAATTAAAAGGTTTTAAGTTAGAATAGGAACAGTACCTGAAGCATACGTAAATGGGTGTGGAACATTTATTACACTGAAAATGCTTGAAGAATTACCCACTCAGACCTTCTGAAGCATTACTGGTTTGGACATATAAAGGCAAATTCACACTATACAACCTTCAGTTTTTCAGTGAACACAAAGAGAGATGAGGGTAATAAAGATAAACACATTACACTGTTGACAGGCCTCTGTGAGCCTGACACCGACAGAAGGGCTCAGGCTAAGCAGATGAACACAGGAAAGAAGCTGACCTCATCTGCTACAAACCACAGGTGTTGCCTCAGAAGTTAACTAACGAAGCAGCAATAGATGTCCTGTCAACTCACGTACTATGGGAACTGCAGAATAAGGTCCTCGCTCAGCAGACGTCCAAACGATGCCACCACACCCACATCAAACTGCCCCGCAGGGCCGGTGTGGGGCCACTCATGAACAGGCAGCTGGAGCTCCCGGGCGCAGCTCCTCACAGGCAGCTCCTCGGGCAGGCGCGATGGCAGGGTCACCACCTCCAGCCTGGACACGAGCGAGCTCTCGCTGGGCTCCCTGGGGGGGACAAGGCACTGAAGGGCCCATGCAGGCAGAGCCAAAAGCTGGGTCGCGTCCGCCCCTTGCTGTGGGCTCCTCAAGACCTCCTCCAACCCCTATCCCCTACTTGGCCCCCAGACCCCCTTCACTGGCACCAACCCCCTCACCATCCGTGGTTTCCTCTTTTCAATCCCAAAAGCAATCCACATACCCCCTGCCCCCCTCTCCATCAACGCACTCCCAAGGCCCCTGCCCCAACCTAAGGCCCCTTCCCCACCAACCACTGCCCAAACCACGATCCCTGCCTCACGTCGACCCCAGCTCATGCCCCACCAACCCCTGAACCACCGCAGCATCCCCTACCTCCCACCCGCCGGTGCCAGCCCTCCCTCACCCTCCCCAGCGCCCTGCCCCGGCCCTCCCGCACGCCGCGGGCGGTACCTGGCCGCCTGCAGCGCCCGCAGCGCGGTCACGGCGAAGCGGTCGGTGCCGAAGAACAGCACCCGCCATGGCGGCAGCGCCGCCGCGCCCCGCGCCGCCTTCACGCCCTCCCGCCAGACGCGCAGCAGCCGGCCCCGCATGGCGGCGCGTCCGGAGCGGGGCGACGCCGAGCGCGGGGGCGCGGAGCCCGCCTCGGGGCGGGACGGAACCGCCTCCCTCAGGCTGAGGCGGCGGCGCCATCTTGGTGCGGGGCGGTGCTGCGGCGGAGGGACGCTCTTTGCTCCGCGTCGCGGCCCGAGGGCGGGTTTCGTCCGTGGCTTCTGTCGGCGCTGCCCCGGAGAGCGTTCCCCGCGGCGGTGGACCCGCAGCCGTGTCCCTCCTGACCGCGAATTGGCCGCTCCGCCTCAGTGCGGAGATAAGGGCGGGCGGGGGTGTTGACACCGCGGGCGCTGAGGCTCTGCTGGCTCCGACTCAAGCTCATCTGTGTGTCCGCCTCTGGACTGCTTTGTTTTAACAGCGATTATAACTTCGAGAATGTTTTCTTGTAAACTGTGGGGTCAGAATAACCACTTAAAAGAACTGTCTTCTCCCATAACATAAGTATAAAACTATTTTATCATTCTAAGAACATTCTTCCCACCCATGGGAAGATGGGTTGGGTCGCTTTCCATTTCATGTCAGTTACACACACGAATTCCCTACGCATCTTAAGTCTCTGTGTATCCTACAGCCTCTGACAGTGGGAATTTCTAAAACGTGGAATGTGAGAGATGTGGGAACAGTTTCAGTGACAACATGTCTATTACTTGGAAGCTGGATGACGGTTGAAGTCAGAAGGATACAGGAGGGAAATCTCACTCAGGAAAGGGAAATCTTTTGCCATGTCCAGCAGCACTGCGCATATTCATTCCCTTTTGCATGTGTTTTGCCCATCGTTAGGGATTTCTTCTCTCAGACACAGAAGGTGCCTCTGCTTCCAGTGGTAGAAAGAAAGGAGAAATGAGAAGGTGCTGTTACAGGTAACAACAAATGAGTCAGGATATCCTAAATGTGGTGCCTATTCTGCACCCTGAGAAACAGAGGGTACACTAGCAAAACCTGAGGCATTTCCTAGCTGTGTATCAGGATGAAAAACATAATTGCTCCAGAAAACTTAGTTCTCCATTACTTGCAGATCCCCATGGAAATCCTCGGTTTAGTCATGTACAGGACACCATTCGGTTCCAGACACCACATCTTGAGGTTCATAGATGAAATAGTCAAATTTAAACAGGAGGGTAGCAAGGATGAAGGAATGGCTGCTGCTTGAGAAGAGACTGAAGCAACCAGCGCAGTTCATGTGGGAAAGCAGAGATGAGAGAAGGGCAGGCCAGCAGTGTCTTATCACAAATACTACGGAGCTGGTAAACAGGGAGCAATTAGTCACTGGGCAATCACTGAGTGATTACAGGCACGCACGGGCATCAGGTCCCGAAAGAGAAAGCAGTATTCCACACAGTGTGTAATTTGACTGCTTCTTTTAGATCCTGAGAAGATTTAGAATCATGGAATAGTTAGGGTTGGAAAGGACCTTAAGATCATCCAGTTCCAACCCCCCTGCCATGGACAGGGACACCTCCCACTAAACCATGCCACCCAAGGCTCTGTCCAACCTGGCCTTGAGCACCGCCAGGGATGGAGCATTCACACCTTCCCTGGGCAACCCATTCCAGTGCCTCACCACCCTTGCAGTAAAGAATTTCTTCCTTATATCCAATCTAAACTTTCCCCGTTGAAGTGTTAACCCATTACCCCTTGTCCTCTCACTACAGTCCCTAACGAAGAGTCCCTCCCCAGCATCCCTATAGGCCCCCTTCAGATACTGGAAGGCTGCTCTGAGGTCTCCACGCAGCCTTCTCTTCTCCAGGCTGAACAGCCCCAACTTCCTCATCCTATCTTCATACAGGAGGTGCTCCAGCCCCCCGATCATCCTCGTGGCCCTCCTTTGGACTTGTTACAACAGTTCCATGTCCTTTTTATGTTGAGGGCCTAATATCTCATTGAGCACTTAATATCTCAGATGCTGCAAAATACCCATGGTTTCCCAAAGCAGACAGCACAGTTGCTGATTGAGTTGGAAGGAGATGTCCTGTGTGGTGCTGGTGAATACCAGCTCGCTGAGGTCTTGGGTGAAACCAGCACGTCCGAAGGGCCAGGGGTGTATCATGCATGTTTGTATGGCCCAAATGCCATCCAAAAGCTGGGAATTTGAACTCGGCATCCAGCTGCTGCTCACTGTCGATTTCCAGGTGTCAGATCCTGATTTGGGAGGCATTGAATGTGTCAGTGGCACATGCGCACCAAGAGTGGAGCTTCTGCTGCTCACCAGGGGACTGAAACCCTGGAGTTGGATTCTCAGTTCTGGCAGGATTAAAGCTCCTGGAAATACTGACACTCTGTGCTGAGTTTTTGCCAGACTTACACATGGAATAATTAATGTTGCATTT
This sequence comes from Ara ararauna, assembly GCA_028858755.1. NCBI lineage: Eukaryota > Metazoa > Chordata > Aves > Psittaciformes > Psittacidae > Ara > Ara ararauna. The sequence goes on along the minus strand of CM054383.1, from coordinate 40,906,424 downwards.
ATGAAGTGGACTTAAACTCACTCCAGTATCTTTGCTCCCAAGTAATTAATGCTCTGATGTGACTGTTCAAACAGATCACAGCTATCGTTTAGTGTCATGCCTTGGACGCATGAATTTTTACCTGAAGATTTATTTCAGTGTGATTTTTTCAGCAGGATGAAAGCAGCAATCTGATTCACAAAAGAAGAACATAAAGCTCACAAATCTTGCTTCCCTGCTATGTTTGAACTCTGCTTTTGCACGTGGAGAGAAAAGAAATCCCCACAGCCCTGCATGCTTAGTTATTCTGTAACCAGGCATTTCAGGTCAAAGACACAGAGGGGATCAAAAAAGATAAGCAAAACTAAAATGCCAAGGTCAGAGAAGTTCTTCCTAAGCGTAGTGAAGACAAATCCAAGGAGGAAGCAGAACACCAATCAACATCCTATCTCCACTTTGCTTCCTAGCCAAAGACACTGAAAGTGTCTCCAAGAAGTGAAAAGATATCTCCCATGAAAGAGTGCCAGCGTTGTCAAGGGAAATACGAAATAAAACACTCACAGCCGTTACTGAAGAGATTGTCCCGAGCGTGTTTGTGCTCCTCTGGAGAAGGAGAGGATTACTGAGCGCAAGGGACAGCTCTAGTCAGTGGGAAACTGGGTTTATTTAGTGCTTTCCCACATGGACCCCTCTTCTGCAGACAGCCCAAAGGCAGGACAGGACCCAAAGAGCCACTATGGAGCTGCAAGGTGGCTGATGTCCCAGGGGCTGCAGGCACTCTCTCACCTCTGGTTAGGTTTCTCCACCTGGTTTGAGGCTTCGATTTAGGGCAACGTGGGTGACATCAGTGTGTCCAGCTTCCACCCAGCAGCTGGGGAAGCTTTTCATTTTTCTTTTTTAAACATAGATACATAAACCAAGCCATGTAGGAAACTGGGATTGAAAAGGGACCTTCTGGGGCTTGGCGGTCACTCTCCTCCTCTTACAGTCACCTCTTCACCATGTGTAGCATCTCCATCCCTTTACTCAGAGACTGCACTCCAGGAGCCAGGCGTTTTCTTTACACCCTTCTCAAAGGCAGTGAGCCAGAGGATTTGGGTTTGTAGCTTGTGAGACCATCACTCTACCCCATCCCTGGCAACAGAAGGGTCACAAGGACGCTTAGAGAAGCATTCCCTGAAGTGACAACACTTTTTAAATGATCCAACTTGAAATGAGGAGGAAGGACAGCCCAAGTTACAGCATGGTGCGATGTCCCGGCTTGACCTGCCTCCCACAGCAGAGAGGAGCTCTTGTTTCCTGGAGGATGCATTTCTGAGTGTTAGCTCCCATCCCATCACTGCCAGGCTGACACCGAAAAGTAAAACATCTCTCTCTGGGGAGTGTGTGTGTCTGGTGAGTGAAACTTCACAGTGGCAGCCAGAGGAAGCTCTGAATTAGATGCGAGATGGGATTCAAAGGATTAATCACCCTGGAACATGGCTTCGGTGCCAAAGACACTTTATTTCAAGCTGTAAATACCAAGAACTTGACAAACATAAGGATACTGTGCCCATCTGCTATTAACCTTTGCTAACCAGTGCTAGCTGCGTGCTCCAGGCCTGGCACTGAGAGGTACTTAGCTTGCTCTGCAGTATGCAGCTCCAGCCACGGGTCAAATAGTTCAGGGAGGAGGAATCCTCCTTTGCTAATGTGGCTGGCTCAAAAAGCCTTGTGACACTGTAAAGCCTTTTTAGCAGGCTGTTGACTTAGCCAACTGTTGCCAGTACCTGTGAAACAGGGATGGCAGAATCTCCAGTGGGTGCTTTGCCTGCAAAGTCAATCACTCTTGTGAGATGCTCCGAGAGCCTTAGAATGACCATTCACTAAGAGAAAAAAAAGGGCTTTATCAGGACATGCTTCCTTTACGCAACGAGGACAGAGCCAGGCAGAGTGAACGTTATCATTTATTTTAACCACAGGGTAACTTATTACTGAGTGTCATTCTACTCAGCATGCTCTCTTAATACTGATTAGGCCAATAGCTTGAGCAAATAAGCTGAAAGTTCCTATGGTTCATTCTTTGGGAAAAGGCCATTCACCTCATGTAAATGGACCCACTAAAGAGGTGTGTTTTTTCCAGGGGCTGGAGTGAACCTCACCTGTTGGACTGGCCTTCAGACATGACTCAGGAGCAGAATGAATCACAGCTCGTAGCGTACCAAGAGTAGGAGGAAAGGCAACCTTGTCATCGTGGTGAGGCACTGAAGGCTGCTTGGAGGAGACATCTTCAGACAGCAGGGCTTAAAGAAGAAATGTAGTTTCCTCTCTGCTGGAACAGCGTGTTTCTGGTGAGTTAGTGGAGATGAACGGACATTCCTGCTCCTGGGTTAATTTATAGCTATCTGTAAAGAAAGGCTTCTTTATTTATTTCAGTTAGAAATCTGTGCACGTTTTAAGCAAAGGCTGCATAACTTGTTAAAGAAGAGACTGAACGGCAAGTGAGAAGCAGGCTGGGATAACTCTTGCATATAAGCAGCCTGGAAAGCAGTCAGACGAAAATATTTCCTATAACTCACGTTTGCTCTTTAACTTTTGACTTTACAAAGGTTAAAAATCAGTACAGATTGACTTCTTGCTCTGGTATTTTAAATATTAAACATTTCTCTTGTGTTCTTTAATTAAACTCAGTTCTTAATGTGCCCTCATAAACCAACCCATCCATTTGTATCTCCATGGTGTGCAATTGTATATCCTTTAAAATCCCAAAGGCAGGACATCCCACTTTTATAATGAATTTAGAATAACTGATGCATTTTAACACAGTCAGTATAAGATAAGATAACCTCCAGATAAAGAGTCTGGGTGACAAGAGGAGACTATTTTACAGGGACTGGGATGTTATAAGTGCATTGTCCCTTATTGTGTAGTGAGTATTTAGTAGGGAGTCCAGAGGGACATTATCATCTTAACAGAAGACTTTTTTCCCCCATCTTTACTTGTATCAATATAATAAATATCCCAAGACTTCTCATTTGTAGAGTGAGGGCAACATCTGGCTTGGCAAGAATCATGAATATTAGACCTGTTAAAAACCAATATACAATGCACATGGTAGTTTCACAGCACCACGTACTGTGCTCTGGCTGGAAGGAGTCCATGTGCAACTGGGGACATGCGTGTTATGCCAGCCTTTAGAGCACCATTTAAGGGCTGGGATCAATATGTAGAGCAAAAAGCAGCCACTTGCTATTTTAATGTGTTTTCTTGAGATTCTGTTGGATGCCACCAAAGTCCACAGATCCTGGTTTTGAACAGCTGGCGAGTGACTCTTTGTTCCTGAAGTACACACAGCGCACAAATTTTGCAGCTTTCGCTGTGAAAATCCCATGTGCAAAAAGAAAGAAAGTACAATTGTTCAGGTGTAAATATAGACTCAAAATAACACAGGAAAAGTGTTTCTTGAGCGGTGCTGGGTCTTAGGTCTATCTACTTCCTTCCATAAAAGCATGAAATGTATGACTTTTCTCTCCTTTGAGTTTCCCGTGCTGTACTCAAGCTGGGAAGCAACCTCAGAAGGGTCTTGGGTGTCTTCAGAAGTCTAGAAGACCAAAGTCTGCAGCTTAGAGTTGTCAAGGACCTGGATCTAGGGGCTCATCTCCAAACAACAGCAGCCAGAGTGACTGCTGAGATGTGCGGGCAGGGAAACAATGGAGAAGACATCACCCACAGTCTCTCAGCTTGTTTGGTGAAGCAGTGGTCTCTCTCCCGCACCAGAACGTGGGCAGTGGGGCAGAGCCACTGTGTGGTGGAAGCTGGAGGAGATGGTCTTAAAAATCTCTGTTTCAGGCTGAAAGATCTAAAATCTGTTGGGACTTGCTCTTTCCCTACTGGGGAAACTGAAGGTGCAGGCAGCATTCTGGATCCTGCTCAGGCTCTCCACTGGGATAGATACATTAGCCTGAGAACACTTTGCTTTGTAGCGTTGATGAATGAAACTTCCAAACTAGTTTGGTCATTTTTATGCAGATGTTTAAGATCTTTATAATAACAGGGGGGTCCCTTATAGTCTTCTACCTAAATTTCCTGTTAGTGCACAACAAATATCCCTTCTGCTACTGTATTGTACCTGAGAAGCTCCAGTCTGTAGGAGATCTGGCGGTCACTACTTTGTGAAGTAGAGAAGTACCTCTAGCAGCTGTGTAGCATCCCTGCTGTGCATGCCAGCTTTAGTGTGGACACCAGGAGGTGGCCCACAAGTTATGAAACACCTTAGGAGAAAATCAGCAACATGCATGTCAAATATTCCTGTTGGAGCAAATGATTAGACAGGAGCTTTGCACAGCAAGATTTAGCACGTTCAAGTGGCACCTTCTTATTAGGGTGTAGTAGACTTGTGACTTGATTTCATTGGCACCATAACTTTATGTCCTCCTTTGCGAGGACTGAAAGGAGTGAATAAGCTAAAGGTTACTTGGGCAGCAAGGTAATTGGCACAGCTAACTGCAGGGAGCAGCTTTACCCATGTTTTTTGAAATACAAAGTGGACCATGTATTTGAGAGTCCTCAAAGAATTGCTCACAGGTGGTTTTCTGGCAGCAGGGAGCAAGCCTGCATGCCTGTTTGGCTATAAAATGTGAACTTTGAATTGTGAAGACACTGAAAAGGTGGGGGGGGGGAAATAGTAGCAATCATTAGGTCTATAACCGACAGGACAAATGCCTCGCTGAGGAGTCAGCAACAGTGTTGTTGACACACCTGGCACAGTGGAACATGCTCGGGAGTGATTTGTAAGGAAGAGTTTCAGCCAGTGCCACGCTACAAAGGCAGGTAAAAGTTGAGAGTGTCAGTTGTAAAAGTCTTAGTCTTCATGTAGTAATTAATGATCTGTGAGGCCAGCACGTCTGAGGGACACACGTGTGTTGTGGTGTCATTCACCTGTGAGCGGGTGATGGTTCAGATGAGGCCAGTGAGCAGTGGTGGAGCACTGGGGAGAGCCAGCCAACCATCTCAGACTGACAATGCACAGAGGGGAGCCCTCTGCTCTGGTCAGATCCCTCCAAAGGAAGCTGATGTTGGGCAAGCTGCCATAAAAGCTGGATTGATGCCACTGACAGATGAGGGACTAAAGGTCAAGGAGGAGCTTTCTGCTTCTCCAAGGGATGTGAGATACCTTTGCCTCAATGGCATGCTGGCTTTTCCTCCTCTTGGAGCTGAGCCCACCAGTTCCTCATCTCCACACCCTTATTCTGCCATCCCTGGATTGGCAGCAGGTAGTCACGGTCCACGAAGAGTATTCTCTAAGGATTGTGGCAGGGAAGCAAGGAGAGAAAAGGGAGGTTAGCTGGGGAGGGGCTGGCTTGCAGCAGCTGAGCTCACATCTGCATGGTGTCACCTAGGCAAGAGGCCCAACCCCAGGCAGCAGACCCGCTCTGCTGTCACTTCAATGGCTCCCAGGATGTCTGCACCCTGTCCTGGCAGCTCAGACTCACATTCACAGGAGAAAACAGATGCCACAGCTGCAGGGGTACGTCAGGTTTGAATACAGAGCTGGAGCAGAGAGGGGAATCAGCATGAGCACAGTCATTTAAAAGATCATCTCTACTTGTGGTTTAGTCTCCTTTCATCTGCTGTAGACATTAGAGGAGAAACATGCTGGCCTGCTGTCTCCAGTCCCTCTGAGCAATAACCTGTGTAACTTTCGGGGCTCCCACTAATAAAACCAGCGGCACTGTATGGTGGGAGCTAGCAGAGGTTACCTTACCCCTCACCTCTCATCCCTTTTTCTTTCCCAGACATCTGCTTACTGAAGAAACACTGGCAAAGGCATGATCCACCCCAGCACACATACAAATATGAAGCTTTTCTGGATAGTCCCATTTTTCCTGCTTCAAGGTAGAGTCTTATCTTGGTGGATAATGGTGTGGGTGAAGCAGGGCACACATGTTGAGCTGTAATACAGAACCTTCTCCACTTCTCAGTGCATGAGATAAGGTTGTGCCCTCCTGGCTGTGTTCTGCCTGCTTGGAGAGACGTGCTGAGCAACCCTGGAAGCCAAGGGAAGGCCATTTCTAGCCTGAAGTATTGCAGTGTAAAACCACTGCATCTTTCTGCTCTTTTCCTCCACAGCTAATGCAGAGCAAGACATGGATGTCCCCACAGCCCTCACCAGCACAGACATGTATGACCACATAGCAGATGTGACCCTTGCTCTGGGTATAGGTCAAGAGGAGCTGGAGGAGCTGCTCTGGTTCTTCCGCACAGAAGACTGTAAGTCCCATTGACATTCCTGAGTTGAGAGCTGAAATAGAGATAGACAGTCCTTGGCTGTTAACCCTCCTAATGGAGATGCCAAAGGGAATTAACCTGAGGATATGATTTACCCCAGATATATAGACCCCCAGTCTCACCTCCAGAAGAAGCATGGGTAAAGACAGGCATGAGGCTTTGCTGAGATAGTGTCTCCTCCCAGAGTGAGGTTCAGCCTCTTTCCAGGTACAGCTTGCCAAGAGGGCAAAGGTCTGGGATGACCAGTGATTTTGGCAGGGTAGAGGGAGCAGGTTGATATGAGCAGGTCAGTGCCATGAGGATCAACTTCAAAGCCACAAAAATCAAGGACAGGGCACCTGCTGCCATCAGTGCTGCACCCCTCTGCCCATGTTCAGAGGCAGAATCTATCCACCCAGGTGCGTAGTGGTGAGAAAACCTGCAGAGCAGAGGGGCCCTTCTAGTAGTGCTCTTGGTGGGACACTGCAGCTCCCAGCCTTGCTCCCAGCCTGGGATACTGCTGAAGCCACGTATGGCAGATGTGGCCAGCATGAGAGATGCAGAGCTGGAGGTGGGAGCTGTGAGTGGCACAAAGCAGTTGTGTAAGCCCGGGGAGGGAGAGTTGCTGGAGGTTATCCCCAAAACCATGACCTGCATGTTCTGCTCTGGGTGCTGAGCTGGACATGGGCTCCTCTGCCCTCATCCTGCAGCCAAGCCATGGCACTCTGAGCTTGGGTATCCTTGGAAAAGGCCTGGCTGGGCTCTGCAGGTCACACTGCTCTGTGCATGCTAACACTGCCTCTCTGCTTTCCCCCAGCATCAACATGGAATTACTCCGTCCTTGCGCTTTCCTTTGTGGCCATGATTTTGGGCCTTATCCTTCTGGCCCTTAATGTTACACGGAACAGGTGAGACAGGAAAATTTGGGTGTCTTTTGGTGTGTGGTGGAGTGCTGAACCCCCCCAGCAGACAGGGTTTGGCAGAGCAGGGCAGGGCAAGCCCTGAGTGACAGGGAGAAGAGCAAAGACAAACTCCCTTTGAACTGAGCTTCTTGTAAAACCTTGCCTGACTCCCTGTTCTCCTTGTGTGTTGCTTGGAGTGAGCCCCTTCTCTTCTCTAGGCCACGGATCCTCAGCAGTAAAGTGCCTGTGACGGCTCTGCCCAGCCCAGCCAGGCTGCTAGGAGAGAAGGAGCATTAAATGCATGGTGTGAGGTGCTCCCCATTTGAGGGGCTCTGGAGCAGGACTCCCCAGCCTTGCCGTCTGCATTCCCATAATGTACCCCCTGGGCTGTACTGCTGCACAACAGCTGAGGAGCAACTCACTGTTTCCTACAGCAAGAGAACTTACCTCTGAGTCAGCTTCCATTTCTAATGAGAGAAAAAGAACTGATGTTCCAAGTCTGCCACACTTGTTTAATGATGGTTTACTGGCTGTTGCTGCCTCACCGTGGTGTGCTGTGTGTTCTCCAAGTGTAAACCCACAACTCAAACACCGCAGACCTCTTAACACAACACAGTGCAGCTGGTTTTCCCGCAAGCAGCTGCTGTGTTCCCAGAGCCAAGGTGTGAAGAGCTGGATGGAACCATCTCTGCAGGTAGATACTTACATCAGGTGTCTGCTGGGCTTGCTGCTTCATTCCGTGTTTCCTTTCTATCCCTTCGCTGCAGGAAAAGGAAGAGCCGCATGTGCAGCACAGCAGTGCAGGCAGATCAGCAGGCGGAGCTGGAAGCCAAGCAAGCCCTGGTCCCTGTGAACGAATGCAGCCCGAATGAGCCGCGGAAGGAGGAGCCGGTGCCCCAGGATCAGAGGTCAGGAGAAGTCGTGGTGCAGTGGAAGGATGGGACCGTCACGTCACTGTACACAGAGAAGTCTGAGGATGCTCTGTAACAGCAGCTTGAGTCCAACCATTCAGGCCCTAAGGAATGTATCAGAATGTCTTGATTCATAGTGATGGAAGTTTAAAACCACAGTTTTGCCTGAGGAAACAAAAGAGAACAAAACGCAGCAGCGGAGCTGCACCAGCACAAGTGGCTGTGGACTCGCAAACCTGGGCCTCCCCGGGTCAGCTCCCAGCTGGCTGGTCTTTACCTGCTGCTCTCGGCACCTCCAGCCTTCTCTCCCACGCTGGCTTCATCCCCTGTTGCACCCAGGCTGGAGCTGAGCCGGGACAAAGGGCAGGAGGTGTGGGAACACGCCATCAGGCAGGGAACACACTGTCCTGTCCCATCAGGAAAACAGCCACACGGACACGGAGGCACTTCTGTTCTTTTCAGAAATAATCTTTATTAAAATACTTTCCAAAGTGGTTGATTGAAATCCCATATCAAATCTATCAGTAAAGTCATATATATATATGCTATATGTACAAATATACACGTGATGTGTTACTCTGCAGAGTAACTGCAACTGCAAGGAGAAGCAGAACCTTTAACCTGATAGCAAATGAAGCTGAGCACACACAGCCCTTGGTCCTGGCTCGGGCACAGGCAGAGCCTGGTCTGGTTTGGGATTCACCTTGTGCCCTTCACTGGGCACACGTAGAAGCCGTGGAATAACTTAAGACATATTTTAAACACATCAGTCTTTTAAACAAAGGCTTTTGGGAGCGCGTCCTCCTCAGGAAAGCATCTCTCCTTGCAAAGCCTTCGAAAAGGAACGCTATAGTGTAAAAAGTGGATTGAAACCCGGCTGGTTTGGTATGACTTATTCGATGTGTGGGAATTGGTTTCGGGACACCTGAGGCCTTTGGTTGGCTTAAACAGTATCTGCAGCTTGGCTTAAAGATACTCCAAAACTCCTCTTATTGCTCGGTGAGGGCACCCGTGAGGGGAGCAAGGGGGTGCCCCCGTGCTTCCTTAGTCATTGATTCCCCCTTCCTGGGCTCCCATCGCTGCGCTCTGAGCTGGCTGGGGGTCCCTGGGGACAGCCCTCACTGCCCCCGTGGTGCCTATGGCTCCAGCTGCTCAGGGAGCTGCCTGGATCCACCCTGAAAGCCAGGCTGGTCCCTGGTGCTGTTGGCAGGACAGGATGCACGCACCGCCGCAGCGCTCAGCCAGAGGGGCCAGGAGCCAGGGCAGGGGCAGGCAGGGTGATGCCCCGACTGATTTCAGGCTCTCAGCACCCCATCTGCTCACCGGATCACCACCAGAGGCTTTGCCCTGCCCGCCAGCAGCCCCTCAGTCCATCATGGATAGTCTTGGTCCGTCCAGAGCCGGGGGAGCAGCGTCTCTGCCCACCCCCTCTGCAGCAGGGACGCCTCCTAAAAGATCTTGAATCCCTTCAGCAGGGTGAGCGTGGGCGCCTTCCTCTTGCTCTGTGCCCGCGACGACTTGACAGTGACCAGCTTGGCCTGCGCCACCGAGGGGATCTCCTTGTAGCTGACGGTGGAGAGCGTGCCGAAGGTGCAGCCGGCCAGGCCGTGCCGGGCGGGCAGTGCCAGCGGCGTGGCCACGGGCAGGCACGGCCGCTCCTCGCTGATGAAGAGCGGCCGCACGGGCAGGTTCCACTGCGCCCGGCGCCGCACCTCGCGCACGGCCTCGTGGAACACGTGCTGCACCCCCGCGAAGTCCTGGCACGCAGACACCTCGTAGTACAGGCACCCGAACCGGCGCGCCAGGGACAGCCCTTCGGCTGCGGGCACCTGCCTGCCGAGAGCCAGCGGGTGGCTGCGGCATCCCCAGGGGATGCCACCAGCCCAAAGGGGAGCGAGGGGTGCAGCTGGGGAGCAACGGGCCCTGCATCCTGGGGAGCACTGGGCTCAGCTCCGGGGACAAGTAGGGAACAGGAGTCCCAAATTGCTTTGCCCTTCCCAAAATCCCAGAGCAACAGGCTGCGCGGGTCCCTGGGGAATCGTGCAACCTCCCACGCCAGGGATGCGCGCCAGGGATGCGATGGCGCTGGGAAGCAGGCAGGAAACAGCCCGTGCTGTGGGGACAGGGAGGCCTCCATGCTGGGAGCACAGGGTGGGTCAGCAACGTGCGTGGTTCAAGGATCCATGGGACCAACATTCAGCACAGCCCCAGAACAGCACAAAAGGCCAGAAAACCACAGTGGGGACGTGCAGTGCTGGCAGCGGGACGGGTGAGGAAGGGCTCCAGGGAAAGGGCACATCCAGAGGGGAGCGAGGAGCTGGAGCAGGCTCAAGCCCTGCCTGGGGACGGTCACTCTGCCCAACCATGGCGCTGGAAAACATCCCACTGAAAATACCAATGGGCTCAAACTGAATACATCATCCCCCGGGCAGGAGGGCAGGAACCTCGGAGATGTGGGAGGACATGGCACGTACCAACGAGAGTGGAAATACCCGCAATAGAAATCAGATTTGGATATTGCATCCCAGCTGGAGGGATGGGGGGGAATCTCTGAGCTCTTCCCACCAGGAAAAGACAGCCTTGCCCCATGCCCAGTACCTGTACTCCTCCATGTCCAGCTTGTTGCCCAGCAGGAGCACAGGACAGCGGCTCTGGCAGCCCTTTGCGTGCAGGGCCAGGACCTCCAGGTAGCGCTGGCAGCCCTCGAAGCTCTTCCTGTCATCGATGCTGTACACCACGAGGAAGGCGCTGGCCCAGCACAGGTAGCGCTCGCAATTCCCGGGGCCGTCCTGGAGGCAGAGGAGCGGCTGAGCCGTGGTCCAGCCGCATCCAGCCGGGTCACAGCAGGCATCTGGCACCAGCGCTGCCCCCGTGTCTCACCTCGTCAGCCGTGTCCATCACCTTCAGCAGCACAGGCTGCTGGTCCACCAGCTCCTCCGAGGTGTAGGTGTCCTCTGCAAGGAGAAGGGGGGTTGTGAGGATGGGCTGGGGTATCCCGTCTGCTCCAAAGCCAAGCAAAGCCCTGGGTGCTTGGGACACTGGGGAAAAACCTCAGCATCTGACACCTCCCACCTTACTAAGACAACATTACTTTGGGGGACTGGTGGTGATGCTGCCGGGAAGCCTGGCTAGGAACAGTTATTTCTCCCTGTATGCTGCAAGTGTGGGCTCCCATGGGATAAGGAGGAAGGGAAGGAGCCCGGCGCAGCCGTCACTGCGCCCAAGGCTCAGCCCTTATCTGAATGCCACGACATGGTGAGATAAAGCGAGTCTGCGGCTTGACGCTGGGGCTGTTTCCCAATAAATCAGGCAAAAGCAGCACCCCTTTCCTGTGGAAGGAGGGCAGGCAAGAGCCGCCGAGCCATTCCCCTGGGAGAAAGATGCCTTCTCCCGGCTGGTCCTAACGGATGCGTTTCGGAAAGGTTTTGACGTGGGAAGATGAAACCACATTCCTAAACCAGATGCGAGGAGGAACGGATTTTATCCTTCTTTCCTAAGAGTCCCTGAGTTATGAGGAGCTGGAGTCGGTTCCTGGACAAGCTCCCTCTCTCCCTAACGTCCCCGATAAATCATTCCTGGTTCTTCCCCATGCCCTGGAATCCGGCCAAGGAAAATAGTGATTAATTACTGAAATGAGTGGAAAATAATGCCCAGAACTGCCCATTGCAGAGCGCAGCCCCGGGGCCCCCCGCTCTGCAGCCCCCTTGGCCCAGCCCTTCCCTGCCTGACCACCCAGGTGCGAGCAGGAGGCTCCCCAGGGACCCCCGGGAACTGCTGTCAGCCTTTGGGGCGACGGGACGTTGCCCGCAGGGAGAGCGCTGCCTGTGTTTGTACAGGCGGGTTTGGGTCACATCCAGCCCTTCTGCTGGCGTTCAGGTAGCTTTGGGTGCTGCTTTGTTTCTCCATCAATGCCCCATTCGTGGGAAATGCAGGGAATGGGAAGGATGCTCCACGGGAGCTCCTGGATGGGCAACATCCGCGGAGGAAGCATCTTACCCAGGTTCGGATCGTATTCACTTATGAACCTCTTGGTTAGAAACTTCACGGTCAGAGCTGCAGGAGGTGAAAGAGGTGGGTGAGGCCGGGGTCCCCCCATCGGCACCGGCACCCCGCCATCACCCTGATCCCCCCCCCCCATCCCCGTGGCATCGGGGCGCCCGCCTCACCTGACTTGCCCGCCCCGCGGCACCCCAGGATGGCCACGTTGCACTCGCCCAGGGGGCTCTGGGGCGGCCGCTCGCCGCCCGCTCGGGGTTTGCCGAACATCGAGGACATCCTCAGTCCTATGGGAGAGACGGGGGGGGGGACACGTGGAGCACCCGCTGCCATCCCCGGTGGGGACCTCCCAGCGGGGTGCCCCAGCCTGGGGGGACCGCGGAGGGGGGATCCCCTCTTCTCCATCCGCATCCTGCAGCCGCAGCGGCCGCAGCAGCATCCCGGCTCCGCACCCAGCACAGAGGGACCCCCCGAGCCCTCTGCCCGCCCTCTGCACCCCAGAACGAGAAGAGAATCGCGGCCTCCCACCTTAACGCCCTGCTCCGGAGGAGCCGCGGGGCTCTCGAGGGGAGCAGCAGCCCCCGCGCTCCCGGGGCGGATGAATGAGGCGGGAGGAGGCGACCGCGGCTGCCGCCGCTCGGGCTCCAGCCAAACTCCTTGTAAGGAATGCTCCGCGCCGGCGCCGAGGGCAGCGCTGCCCGGCACCCGAGGACGGGGCCCCCGAGCTCCCGGCGCTTCGGGTGCGGACCCCGGTCCCGAAACACATCACGGCTCCGGGCAGGGGCCGCCTCACCGCGTCCCACCTGCCGCCGTGTGCCCACCACCCCCCCGTGTCCCTCCGCTTCATCGCGTCCCAGCACCTTCCGTGGCCGCAGCACGCCAAAGCCTGGTCCCACCTCCCTGGCTGAGGCCGGCGCACTCATGACACCTCCCGCAGGCAGGGCAGCGCACGGGAGCGATGCTGCCTGTGCATCCACCCTGCCCACCGCGTGCGTGGCTCCTTTGGATGCGCCTTCTGCTGCTGGCAGAGGTCTTGGGGGGGGGGGGGGTACCCTTTTTCCACCCAAAAGGTGCAATCCAGAGGGGAAAAGGGGAGCACGGGGAGTACTCACCGCTGCCCGCACCAAGCCATCAGCCAGCACCCTGTGGGCTCCGAGCCTGAGTAGGTGGTGGAGGCTGAAGTCAGCGTTGCCATGGTGATCAACAGCCATTTGGGATGGGACTCAGCAGCCGGGATGCAGGATACGGCCCCCACGCCGGCCCCAAGGGATTTCTATGGGGGGCTGTATCCAGGGCCGGGGGGTGAAGGCAGCTCCGTGGCCATGCGGGGCTGCTGCTCCATTGGGATTATTGCCCGTTAATGCAGGCAGGATATTTTTAAACCCTCCCAAAATAGTCTGGGAGTGTGGAAGTCCCTGCAAGCCCCGGGACGAGGACCATGGGGATGATTCCCCTGTGGGAAGCAGAGCCTCTCTGGGGACCCCAAGCTCCCTTTGGACAGGTCAAGGATGCTTAAAGGCAACGGGAGCTAAATGTGGCACTTTAAGCTGGGTACCAGTAAGGATCAGCGATGGTAACACCAGCGCAAAGCTCTCACCTTCTCCCCTAAAAGGAGGCATTTGGGGAAGCTGCTGGAGCCAGATCCTGGGCAATGGCTTTGGTACCACACAGTGCTCCAGGAGCTCCCGACTGCTGGAATGAGGGCTGAGCAGAGAGGAAAGAATAAACCTTCAGCAGGGCTGAAATGATGCATCAGAACTAAACACGGGCTATAGGTGGTGATGGGGGACTTGGGGAGCAGCCCCCCGGGTGAGCCCTGCTGCCCGCCCTCCTCAGCATCCCATGGCAGGGGTGAAATGGGGTTTCCAGGCAGGGAAAGCTGTGAATAGCACACAAATGAGTGATGTGCCACAAATAACACTTCTATTCACTGTCAAGGTCTGTGTGAGTCGCAGGGGTTGTCTCTGCCTGCAGCCGGGCTGCTGCTGGTGAGCAGGAGTTGCTGCGCCTCATTTTAGTCACCATAAGGTCATAGAATTATGGAATGGTTTGGGTTGGAAGGGGCCTTAAAGCTCCTCCAGTTCCAACCCCTGCCACGGGCAGGGACACCTTCCATAGAGCAGCTTGCTCCAAGCCCCTGTGTCCAACCTGGCCTTGAGCACTGCCAGGGGTGGGGCAGCCACAGCTTCTCTGGGCACCCTGTGCCAGCGCCTCAGCACCCTCACAGGGAAGAGCTTCTGCCTAAGAGCTCATCTCAGTCTCCCCTCTGGCAGGTTAAAGCCATTCCCCTGTCCTGTCCCTACATCCCCTGTCCAAAGCCCCTCTCCAGTTTTCCTGTAGTCCCTTTAGGCACTGCAGCTGCTCTAAGGTGTCCCCTTCAGGAGCCTTCGCTTCTCCAGGCTGAACAACCCCTGCCCATTCCAGATCTCCCGATAAGCACAGCCTGGTTTATGGCTCCCCTTTAGAGCATCGCAAAGAGGATGCCTGAGAGCGCGGAGCACAAAACCCGGCTGTGCCAGCGCTGTTGGGCATCCTCCATGGGACGAGCCAGGATAGAGCCGGGCATCCCGGCCGTGTCCTGCGCTGTCCGGTGACACCAGAGCCCTGCTGTGCAGCTGAGCGCGGTGGATGCCTGTGCAAGGCCCCGGTCACGAGCTCGGCTATCTTTAGCTGAAGGTATTTATATTCCAGGGCAGTGGCCAGGCGGCCACCGGGCAGGCAGCAAAGGCATCAAAGGAGGCAGGAGGGGGCTGCACCACGCCTGGGCGAGGATGACCCCGGAGGAGGAAGGCTCCGAGGCAGGGCCCCCGCGGCACGTGCGTATCCGGGTGGAGGAGCAGTCGTTCTGCGTGGAGAAGGCGCTGCTGGTGGAGAGCAGTGAGTACTTCCGTGCCCTGTTCCGCTCGGGCATGAGGGAGAGCACGCAGGAGGAGATCGGGCTGGGGGAGCTGAGCGCGGCCGGGTTCTTCACCATGCTGCGGGTGCTGGCGGGCGAGAGGCCCGTGCTGGGCAGCGAGGAGACCTTCCAGGCGGTCGAGTGCGCCGCCTTCCTGCAGGTGAAGCCCTTGGCCAAGTTCTTGATCAACTCCATCAACTCCGACAACTGCATCCTGCTCTTCCAAGCCGCTGCCATATTCGGCCTCTTGGACCTCTTCCACTGCGCCGCGCTCTACATCAGGGACAGCTACACCGAGCTGGAGGAGTACCTGGACTGCCTCCCTGCAGACCTGCTGGCCTACGTGGAGTCCCTCCTACCCAGCACCTTTGTGGCAGTGGGAGCCCATACACCCACCTTCGAGTTCTTAGAGGACCTCTCCAGGACCCTCTGCTACCTGGATGAGGAGACCAACACGTGGAGGACCCTCTCCTGCCTGCCGCTGAGCGCCAGCACGTTCCTAGCCGGCATGGCAACCATGGATAACAAGATCTACATCGTGGGCGGTGTGTATGGGGCCAGCAAGCAGGTGGTGGAGAGCAGCTTCTGCTACGACGCTGACACCAACACATGGAGCGAGTTCCCCAGTCCCCATCAGCTGCGCTATGATGCCAGGCTGGTCGCGCATGAGGGCTTCCTCTATGCCATCGGTGGGGAGTACGAGAAGATCTCACTGAAGTCCGTGGAGAGGTACGACCTGGCCTCCAGCACGTGGACGTTCGTCTCTGACCTGCCGCAGCCCAGCTCAGCAGCACCCTGTGCCCGAGCCATGGGGCAGATCTTCGTTTGCTTGTGGAAGCCGCTGGACACCACCATCATCTACGAGTACCAGACCCAGCAAGACGCATGGCTTCCCATCACGGAGCTCAAGCGGCAGCAGAGCTACGGGCACTGCATGGTGGCCCACCGCGACAACCTCTACGTGATGCGCAACGGGCCCTCGGATGACTTCTTGCGTTGTGTCATTGACTGCTTCAACCTGACGTCACGGCAATGGACCGCCCTGCCCGGGCAGTTCATGAACAACAAAGGAGCCCTGTTCACCGCTGTCATCAAGGGCGACACCATCTACACCGTCAACAAGATGCTGACGCTCCTCTACTCCGTGGAAGAGGGGACCTGGAAGTTCAAGAAGGAGCGGGCGGGTTTCCCCCGCAGCGGCTCCCTGCAGACCTTCCTCCTGCGGCTGCCGAGGCGCGACCACAAGGTCGCGACGTAGGTGAGCCCCCGTCCCGCGTTGGGATGCTCTCCTTGCACGCGGCCTCGGCTCTGCTCCCCCAGCGCTCCTCTCCTCCTCTGCGGAGCCGTGCGCAGGTCCAGGGATGCTTCAAGTTGGGCCTTGGGGGTGACACTAGACCCTATCAGAGGGAAAGGGGCTGCAGGCAGCTGCTGCCTGCCTTGCCTGTGCTGCATGGGCTGTGTATGAAGTCCTACCAGACGTGGGCTCACGAGCCAACCACGTGCAGGGCTTCATGGCTTCTGCACAGGACGGATACCACAGAGATGCAGACATGGGGTTTATTTATTCTGACGCATTCGGAAGGTGAGCAGCATCCCACCTCCTCTGCTCCCGTGGGAAATCATCCATTCTATCCTGGAATTAAAAGGAAGGCTATTAAAAATCCCTGTGCTTGCTGTTACTGCTGGGTTTGGGGTTCCTCCCCCCCTTTCTGAAGGAAACCTCCTCACGGACCCCACGTCAGGGCCCGCTCCTGCCCACTGAGTGCTTTTTCAGCTGCGGCTCTGTTTCAGAGCCCTATGTGGGAGCGCGGTTCCCACACAGCCCCTGCTCCCTGGGGAGATCTCCGCTCCAGGGCACAGCGGGGTCCTGGGAGGAGGAGGGAAGAGGGGGAAGTGACGGAAAGGATTTCGTGGGCACCGGTGCTTAATGCACGGAGGGGTTTTGGGGGGATCCAAAGTCCATCGTCCGCCTATCAGCTCCTCCAGGCTCGTCTGGAGCCCCAGCACGGACCCAGCGGGGTGGCTGAGGCAAGTGCTGGTGCTCGTTTCGAACCCAGACGCGGTCTTCTGAGGACACAAAAACCTTGGAAACGCAGCGCATGCTAAAAGGGAAGGAGAGGAGAGAGCACCAGCATTGCATGGTGATGCCAGAGTTCCCATGAGATACCACTGCCCAGTGCTGAAGCCCTCAGCACCAGCTCTGGGGATGGCTGGAGGACACAGAGCCCCCCCCCGCTTCTGCAACCACAGCACTGCTGAGAGAACACATGGGGACCAGGGCAGCAGCAAACCCAGACCGTGGCTCAGCTGGTTTCCCATCCATGGGGCAGGCTTTGGGCTGCCTGCGCCATCCCGGCAGAGACGGAGCGGTTGGGAATACCAGCTGGGATGCCTCAAACACCTCTGCTCTGACCCTCGCCGAGGTCTCAGCGCTTTCAAAACAGTGCCTTCAGTTGAGAACAAAGCCCACAAAACACAACCACAAACCAAAACACACAGGAAAACCCCAGCTCGTGCCCATGTCCGGGCTGAAACCCCTTGATGCGCCTTGTCCCCGTTTGCCCGCTGCAACTGGGCCAGGGCAACACCCCTCCAGCTCCAACAAGGGACGAGACGACCTCCCACCACACACTGTGTGTTGGGACAGGGCAGGGGCTTACAAAGGTATTTGCCAACAGAAGGTTTTAAGTGTAGCACCTGGGGAAAGAGCAGGTCTTGGCGGACACTGTTGAGTACGGCATGGATGCTCCCACGGCTTGTTGGATCCATCAATCCAAACCATGATATTGAAAGTAACACAAGGTAATTTCAGGGAGCAAAAAGATACCTCTGCAAGCAGGGGATAAAAAAGATGAGCCAGGACCAAGCAAATCCCTAAGGAAAGCTGCTCAGCCGTTGCACAGTGAGTGGGCACAACTGCAAATGGGCCTCGTGTTGCTGGAATTCAGCCCTCAACACCAGGTTACTGGCACCACCACGGCACCATTACCTTCCCCTTTCAGTCTTCATGGTGTTTACTCCGCCAGAGATCTCAGTTTGAGGCAAAGTGATCTCTCTAATCACAGTTTAACCTTTTGCAAGCCCCTTGTTTAAGGTGACATCATCTTGGCAAGGACAAACGTAAGGAAAAGCCACCTTAGGCTCGACGTGCCTTATAAGGGCCATATCAAAAATAAAAGCTTGTATAACCAAGGGAAAGCTGGAGGAAAACCAGGGCTGGGAGTTCCAAGAAGAGCCCGTGAGCTCCCCACAAGCATCTCCCTTGGTCATACAAGGTGCCACGTTTTCCTTTTCAATGCCATTAAAGAAGAGTAGGTATAAAGCATCCTTGGGTATGGACGGGTCAAGTCCCCCACAGCCTGGAGGCCAAATTGCCTTGTTGCATCCAGGCTAGGATTAAGGCAGCCCGGGAGGCCGGCGCCCTCCTGCTGGTGTTTGCACCTACCTGGAAATAAAGGAAGAAGGGACACAGTTTTTTAGCTCGAGGGCTGGGAGATTGTTTGGAAGGATACAATGGAAAAATGGTACTAATGCCACTAATTCCGGACTTCCCCTGCTAGGCTGTGCCAGCTGGCATTTCCACAGGAGACACAAGAAGATCCCCTCCAACCATCTTTACTCGAAGCAATTACATCTGCATCTAACTCACAGGAAAACAATCTACTTCAACGTAAGAACACTGCCCACTGTTCCAGCGCCAAGCCAAGAGACCCGTTCCGTGAGGTGACCTGAATCTCCCGGTTTCCATCCTGCAGTTGCATACATGAATTCCCCCGGGCATCCAGATTGCCTGATCCTGACATTTGTGTTTAACTTCATTTGGAGCCGCTGTCTCCACAGTTTAGGGAAGCATCCCCTGAATTTCCCTGATTCCTGCAGAGCACGAGGGCAGCCAAGCTCTTCCCAGTCTCTCTGTTCTGATTTTATGGAATTCCCTGAGCACAAACCCTTGTCTAAGCCATTTTTCATCACAGTGGATAAACTTCCTGTATTTCTAGAGCAAGGGCAGCCTGGTTTCTTCTGTATACTCATTGAATTGTGTCTATTTCTCAAGTTCTTGGTTTAAAAGAGAAGCTGATGTGATCAGACTGGGTATCAATTACAACATCAAACCACAGCTAAGTCGGATGAGACTCTTGCTAAGCCAGGACCAATAAATGCTTCTTCAGGAGCCCTGTTTTTATGAGAACTGCATCTTCTGTTGATTTATTGAACCTTTCAAGCATCCACATTGAACTGCAGCTGAAAACACAACACCCATCACCTCCAGTGGAGGAAGAAAACCGTGCTTTGGGCTTTGCAAAACCTAAGCCGAAGGCAGTTTGGATCTTATTGCATCTAATCTGAAGAGCTGAGATGATCAAGGGGGGAGATGTGTGGGTGAAGAGATAAACACTCCGCTTAGAAAGCCTCCGCCTTAGTGCAGTGCCACACACGCTTATGGTGGGCGTCCATAAACCAGGGTTGGACACCAGCCAGCGCTTTGGAGGTCTGTGCCCACGAGCCGTGGTGCTGGAGTGGGCACGGAGCAGCAGAAGGGTAAACGTGTGCTGACCCACCCGAGTTCTTATGTGGTCCAGACTGAGGGGCAGCTGCAGCTGGGATCCAGGGTGCAGGTCACTGGGCTTTCATCACGAGCTCTTCCAATGCCTTCTCCCTCTGATTCCCACAAAGCAGAAGAACTTCTTTGATTTCATTTTGCTGGAAACCCATATCGTTGAACTGAGATAACAGACGCAAGAATTCAGCTGCCTGGAGGAAGGAGGAAGGAGAGATGTTATCATGGGGTTTAAGGCTGGATTTACCATAGTTACAGCTGAAACAGCGCTGGGTGACGAAGCTGCAGCCATACGACCTGGCCGGGTTGTATTACCAGTGAAGGGCACACCGAGAGCAGGCTGAGGGCACACATACCACTGCCAGCATTTAAAAATGTGCCTTTACATCAGCTTTTGAAATTAGAACTAGTTAATGAAGTCAGGCTCTGGCTTCACTTATTCCTCACAAAGTTTAATAGAAATTCCATGCAAGTGTTTGTCTGTGTTACAGAGACTGCTTAAAGGCAGGGAGCGCAAGCTGGAAGTCATTTTTCCTGCTCCCCCCTTGCTCAGGCTGGGCCCCAGCACCACGACATCGCCTGGAGCCGTGTCCTCAATAAATAACCCCCTGCCTGACACCGAGCCCTGGGCGCCCTCCCACTGCCACAGCCCTAGAGAGCAGCAATTGCGATCCCATGTGCCATCAGCATCATGTCAGTTACCACCAGCCCATGTTTCAAGCAGTTCCACCCCTCCTGGCCCTTCATTACCCCCAGGAGGGGACTGATGAAGACAACCCCTGGTGTGCCACCATGGTGGTCCTCTTTGGGGGATGAATGCAAAAGGGGAGTAGGGAGGGAGCAAGCGTGGGTGCTGGTGGGCCTGGAGTGAGGGATTCTCTGCTTCCGGGTTGAGTGAGCACCGTGCTTGCACAGTGGTGTGTGAGGATGGATGGAAAAGAGCAATGAAGCGAGTGGCCTGTGTCCCTCCCTGGGGATTCCTTGTGGTGATGCTGCGCTGGGGGTCTGCTGTGGGTGCAGGGCAACGGGTCTGACCTGCTGGGAGGCTGCCTGAGGGGCAGTGGAGGTGTAGGGGAGCATGCAGCCGCTGGAAAAGCGAGCCCGGAGGACAGAGCACAAAGGGATGGGCTCGGCTGCCCCGCTCTGACCTGTTTTTCCGAGTACTGGAACATCTCCATGGCCTCCTCCACCTGCCCTTCCTCATAGCCCTGCTTCAGCAGCCGGTCACAGGCGCTCAGGTAGCTCAGGAACTGCAGAAGAAGACAACCGGGGTTAATCCAACCGTGCAGACACAGGGAGCGACTGCAGTCAGGAGCCCACCTTGTAACGTCCCAGGGGCACACTCATGGGGAGGACCTGGGCCACCACCATCATGCCTGTGGGGCTCTGCCAGCAGGACTCCCATCAGGAGAAGACAACATCTCAGTCCATCCCCTCTCCCAGGGTGGAGGAGCAGGGAGGATGAGGAGCAAACCAAACACCTGACCCATCTGAGGTGCAAAGCGATGGCCTCAGGCCGCAGGGTGAAGCAGAACCTGTCCCTGTGAGATGCGTACCCTCAGCCAGCCCAGCATCCCTTTGATGCACCAGGGTTCAGGCAGCCGGGGGGGGTTCACTCCAGGGTCCAAGCACAAAGGAGACCCATGTGTGTCATTACTGAAAGTAAACAGTTATTTTTGGCTTTCCTCGTTGTTCTTGGAGTGCTGACAGCACTATTCCCAGCAGCATCTTTTAAATACCACGAAAATCATTCACTGTCCAAAAAACATATGGAACAGACAATAATAAATGAGCTATACGATAGCAGGGGGAATAAAAACATCCCCTGGGTCTCCCTGAAGCCGTGCTGTCTTCATCTAAGGAGAAGCTGATTCATATCTCCCCAGATCCACCAGCACAGACCTCACCCTCCCCAGCACTGCATAGCCAAGGAGAAAGATTCAGTAAAAGATCATGAAACATATGAAGAAGCCAAAAAAGTCCCTCAGATGTTGAGTGGATCTGGTTTGGCTGAGCACCAGAGTCAGGAGTTTAAGAAATGTCAGCCTTAAGGAGCAGCTTTTTAACTCAAAATTGAGATGCTCCCTCCTCGTGGCATTCCTAACCTGGTCCTGCTTTCCTTGTTACCCTACTAACTACAAATCCAGACCATTGCTGTATTGTATTGCCCTACCGCAGCAGGGACAGCCACTTGCCATGCTCATGGCAGAGCACAGACAGTCCTGGCAGCGTGTTCAAACCCAGCATGAAACTGGTGCTGTTGTCAACTCAGTGACTTCTATCATTATATATATATATTCTCAAGACTAAACAAAACCAGGGTTTTAAATACCATGACCTGCTAACCTCTGGGTCTGGAACTGGCCCCACCACTCACTGGGGAAGAGGAGGAAGTGCCACTGCTCTCTTGAAGCTCCTTCTCCTCTTGCAGCTCTCAAGGAGGCTCCTTAGAACACTCAGACATTCAGGCACCCCTGGAGAGCAAAGCCTTCAAACGCAATGATGCGTTTCTGGTTTAGCTTTTGGCCCTAACATCCCAGAAGATGAACCTCTGGTGTGTTGGGGCAGCTCCTTGGGCCTTCTAGAGAGGTTCTTACACCAAGACTGAGAAGGCATTGCCTCTTTTAGGCAGCAGACCTGCCTTCTTCACCAGGGTGGGCTCTGCCAGTTTGACACTGCAATGAAACTGAGCAGTTTTTGGCTACCATCTGGTACTACAGTCAATCTTCACGGTTGAAGCTGTCATCGTTACACACTGAAACCCTGCCTGACACCAACAAGCAATGAAGAACGCCCACAGCTCTTGTTTTTAACTTGAGTTGAAACATATTCAAGGAAGGTTTAGCCCGATTTGGGAGCTGTTACTTGTAAGAGACACACGAAGGGTTCGGCTTTACGCTTCTTCTTGGCTCTATTGGGCATAGATGGGAAAGATTGGAACTGAGGGTGAAGAAGGTACAGGATATAAAGCAGACCTTGTATTTCAGTGCATTTATCTCTTCTCCAAGGGAATGGAGTCCCGGTGTTTGCACAGAAGGGAGCAGACTGTACCTATTTCCATCCTTACTAAGATGCACTGATTCTTCATACTGAAGCCAGCAATTGCTACAAGATCCCTTTGCACGGCTCTGCCCATCTCCCTCTGCCTGGATGAAACTTTCATGCACTGAAGCAATAAAGGTTCCCTTCCCACCTCAGCTTGCAGCAACCATTGCCTGAAACACCACCGAGGGCCTGATCAAGCTGGGGGTGACTCGGGAAGGAGCCAGAAGCTGCAGAATGACTCAGCCACAGAGCAGCTTCATGCACCGACCAGACGGGATAGAGCTGGCCCACACAGCACAGGCAGATCCCTGAGGAATGGGAAGGAGATGGCACCCAAGAGCAGAAGATGGTTGCTCAGTGCTGTGCCTGCTCACACCTCTGCCTGGGGTCTGCTCCTGCTCCCTGGCACAACAAGCAGGTGGGCATCCCTCTTGCTAAGCTGTGATCAAGCCCCTTCTCTCTCTGCAAGAGCTACTTGGATAATTTAGCCCTATTAAAAGCTCCACTGGGATGGGCAGGTCCAGCCCCAAACCTGCCAAGCCAGTGGCATCCCTCATGACATGGATGCTCCAAGCCCACATGGACCACTGGACAAACAGACCTCGGAACTGGGATGCTGCACAGTGATGTACTCGGATACCAGGGGTACAAAGAGGTTGTATCTTAACTATTGGCAATAAATTCCAGGTTATTATAGAATGTTCCTTAAGAAAAGAGCTCCAGGACCCAGCCTTGATGCCTGCATGGAGTCCCTGGTTTGCTCCAACACAGGGACCTTGTGTTTTGGAGAGAGCCCAGGCAAATCCCAGAGGAATTCGCACAATCCCGCTGACAGGATGAGCCATGGCAATAATCACACGGATCTAACAGCCGGGAAAAAATTATGTGCAACAAGTTTCCATATACGGGGGCAAAAAGTGTACTTCAAAAGGACACGAGGCTCCATGCAGCAGATTGAGCAGATAACGCTGCCCGGCTGTTATCAGTCGCTGAAAAGCTGAGGGCAACTCATTTCATTACAGCACAAGTGCAAATGTGTGATCCCACAGCAAAGCCTGTCAGCTGAGGATAATACCAAAGCGGGAAACCCAAGGCTGTCAGAGTCCAGCCCCAAGCGATACAGCCATCCCTTTCTCCATGAAAACCAGGTGTTTCCTTCCCAAAGCTTTCTGCTTCCTGCCAGCTCCACCAACCTGACTTAAGCTTTGCCTTCCAGTCTTCTGGAGGGTGAGGATGGCTTTGTGGGTGGGGTAGCCCAAGGCTATCACTGGCTCAATGAGGTCTCGCTCCTCTTGGCTCAATGCTGAGAGCAGGTCAGTGGCCGGATCCGGTTGGGATCTGCAGGAGCTGAGGGGTCGTGCAGGTGCAGAGGCAGGGGGCAGGCAGGCGTAAGGGCTGAGGGACTGCAAGAGAAAACACAGCACATGGTCTTCTTGCTCCAGCTCATGGAATTACATTAAGAAACCCAGGCTGAAGCAATGCTTCTGAATGCCAGCAGCTACCTTGTTCTCTCCAGAAGAGGAAAATTCCCATACATGGAACAAACCCCCTTGGGCATCAAAGGAGTCTGGATTTAATTAAATCCAGGCTCAGCTACAGATACAGATCAGAGAAAACAGCACTTGGGAGGGTTCATGGGAGAAAGCAAGAAAAAGCAACTTCCTTTCCCTGGGAACCCTGCTCATCTCTCCAGCAAGAACAGCCATGCTTGTCCTTGATGGACAAGGAAGAGGCAGTGCTGCCTGCAGACAGGCAGTGCAGCAGCCTGGGCAGGAGGATGCTCCCGACACCCATTTCTGCCCTTGATGCTTATCAGATAGATTCAGCCTCTGTTACAAAGCCATCTTACAGAAATGACCTTGCACACACATGTGCTTGCTGGGGTTAAGGCTTCAGCATTCAGCATGATGCATGTGGAACCGTATTTAACTTCGTGTTATTTAGTGCTCCACATGAAAATGAAACAAGACACCTTGCTTGTTGGGAAAACCAGGGATGCTTTGGTTAGGACAGAGCACTTTAACCTGCCTTTAAACCCAGGGAAAAAAAACCCTTTCCTTCACTTCTTATGAAAACTTGTCAGCAATTTCTCATGGATTCAGAGGTCCCAAAGCCCCATTTTGGTTCCTTTTTGCTGCCCAAACCCCAGCAAAGGGGACCAATTTGGTGCGCTCCATCCCCCTCCTGTCTGAGCAACAAGCAAAGGGCACCAGAAGACAACCCCTCACCGGCACCGTGGGTTTATGCCGTTTGATGGGGGGGATCGGCGCGGCCGGAGGCGATGGCATCAGGGTCCCCGGTGGGGACACGTCCGGGGCTGGCCTGAACCTGACGCTGCGGCTGGTGTGGGGACGCTGGGGCAGAGGCTGTGGCACCGGGACCCTGCTCTCCACAGCAGCTCTGTTCAAAGGGTGCACCAAAGCAGCCAGCTTCCTCCTGGCCGCTTCCAGCTCGTTCTTCATGTTGTTAAAGATCACCACGGATCTCTTCTGCTTGCTCAGGACCGGGCTGGCTGTGTTGTGGACGATGCTCTGCGGTGAGGGCTCCAGCAAGCCGGGTGATGTCTTTGGTCTGGTCTGGTAAAAGCCAGGACACGGAGCCCCACTTCTCCCAGCGTTTCTCCTCCTGGAATTCTTTTCGTCCTTGTCGCTCTCTTCCCAGGAGGTCGAGGAGTACTCATCATCCTCTGAGTACTCATCCTCCTCCGAGTACCAGGTCTCACTCTCAGTGTCAGACAAGGCACCTCTGCCCTTGGCAGGCCCGTGGCTGTCATCAGCAGCACTCAGGCTGATGCTGCGCCGCACAGGCCTGTCCCGTGCTCTCCCTCCATAGCGGTCAGCAGGGTCCACCAGCAGCAGCCAGCACGGGGGAGCCGTGGGGACGACTTCAGAGGTGACTCGATGGCGGGAGGTTTGCTGCTGAGAGGCCACCTCGACCCAGTAAAGCACTTTTCTTTCCAGCGAGAAGTCGTACTGTGGGACAGCAAGAAGAGGGTGGTGAGGGCACCTGAAACCAGACCAGGCAGACAGAGCAAGCCATGCACTTCACCACGGGACCTTGAGGGCTGCATCCTTCCCATATTGGCTCCTTGAGCACCAGGGCTGGCTGTGGGCACTGGGACTGTAGGTTTGGGCAGCACCAGCTTCATCGCCATAGGGAATCCCCAGATTTATACTTGAAAAAAGTCTGGCTACAAGGTTATTACTATTTTGAGCTGTAGAAGTGATTTCATAAACCAAGCGGTTTATGCTTGGAGGTGGTTTTGTGTCATTCACCTACTGTGGAAGGGGAGAGGGTGCAGACAGGAGATGTGAGCGTCCTGATATCAGGCAGCTGCAAGAGGCACTCCATCCAGCCACAGGCTAAAGGACAGTGGCAGAGCTCGTGTGTGTACTTCATCCATGGCCCCTGACAGAACCACCTCAACCGTAGGGGCTCAGGAGCCAACAAGGAGGGAAATGCCACCTTGGGCAGAGGCAGGACAAGCCATGGGAGTCTCCGATGGCGCCAGGGGCTCGGCTGCTCCCAGACAGAGTTGTCATTTCCATATAGCTCAGCTTAAAATATGTGTTTGAGACTGAAATCAGAGGGTTTTCCTGGAACAAACAAGCCTGGCCTCTCCCAGAGCTCTCCAAACAAGGTCTCCTCCAGAGGGGCAGGCAAGTACATTCACAGCCCAGGAATGCTGTTTTTACTGCTCCCTGCCACTTGTTAGCTGTGGATCCAAACCAACCTCCCCAAGGAAAACACCACCACGTGCTTCCAGAAGGATCAGCCCAGGCCGCCAGCGCGATCACACCAGCACCGACCAGGCAAAAACCCGGGGCTGGAGGTTTCCCAGGGTAAGATGGAATGGTGGATGGACCATGGGGATCCAGACCATCACCTGCCTTTACACAGGTGGCAAACAGTGTGTGCACTAAAATTCCCTTTGGAAAAACTGATTAAAATGAACAACATGGTGGCCCTTCACGTTAAACACATCCTGTGGATTTGGGATGTGTCATTTTGGGGGGAGGGATGAGCAGGGCTGAGCTAGGGAAAAGCCAGATGTGAGGTTTACCCCTGGTTCACCCATCACCAGGGGTGAGCAGAGGCTGTTTGGGATCACTCAGATCACCTTTCCACGTGAAGTGCACTGACCCCATCTACGGGCGACACTACTTTAGGCTAAACACTCACAAGATGGTTACAGCAGCAGGTGTAGATTCAAAAGCAGTTTAGGACTCAGCAATGTGGAAGATCACAAAGTGCCACAGGATAAGTTTAGTGGAAGGTGTCCCTGCCCGCAGGAGGGGGCTGGAACTAGAAGAACATACAGGCCCCTTCCAACCCAAGCCATTCTGTGATTCTATGCTGCAGCTCAGGCAGTGTTGCCTGCTTGTAGCTGTTATATTCATTAATAAATATTCAATACATATTATTAATAAATGAGATCCCTCTGCTTGGATGTGATTAAGAAAAACCAACCCCAAACCAACCCCTTCCTCACTCTCACCCAGCATAAATGATCCTCACCTCCTCCCACTCCTGCTGCAAACCAGCCAGTTAAGAGGAGATCAATTAGGATAAGAGGATTCCCTTCTTTCAAAAGGAAAGGAAACCACCATTGACATCCCTGTGAGCATTCCCCCAGGAGCAAATCCAGGCACGGAGGCAAGCAGAGGCCACTCACCATGGTGCTCATGAGGATGTCGGTGCAGTCGGGGACCTCGATGGCCGGAGCAGTGATTAAAGTGATTTCTCCCCCTGAGTCCCCATCAAGGCTCCAGGCCTTGCGGAAGGGAACTTCATCCAGGTAGCTCATCACTGCCGCCTGATTACTGTCTGCTGGAGGAAGGGATGAAACACAAGTGTAAAAGGCAGGACCAGCACCTTCTAAGTTGGGTGGAAGGAGAGAAGGATGAGCTGTGTCAAGTGACAACAATAAAAGGAAAACAGCCCTTAAAGATGCTGCCACCTGAGTAAAAACCATGGTGTGCAATGCCTTTAATTACTGACACTGGGAAGATTTGTCTGAACTAACCTTTGCTATTCTGAGCTTGAGCCAGCAGGACCTGACCAAGCTTTCAGCTTCCTTTGGCAGAGATGCTGAGTGTTTTCCACCACTGCTTTCCATCCCTCCTCCCGCCTCTCCCTCTTCCTCCACTGCCCATCTCATGGTCCCTTTCCCAAGCTGGGGACAGACTGAACACTCTTCCCAGTTCCAGAGACAGAAACCACAGCCAAGGAGGACACAGGACACCCCACAGGTCTCCTCTCTCTGTGTGACCTGAGCACACTCTCGCTTGTGGAGCTCACACACACGGCCACGTGCTACTAAGCTGTCACACAGATCAGCCCAGGGAGCCAGGGTGAAGGCATCCCCACCAGCGTCACAGCAGCTTACCCTGAGCTAGGCCAGGAGGCTGGGGCACAGCAAGCTCTGGGGTCAGAGGGGTGTCAAACAAGCCATTGTAAAGCCCAATTAGCTTTTAAGAACCATCTATTCATTGTAAGTGTGGTGATTTTTTTAGATCACCAAAGAGAAACATTTCTGATCAGCTGGAAGGGGTGGCATGGAAAATGTTACCGCAGGAAGTCATTAGCTCTGTATAAATGTCTCAATTTAGTACAAAGCCATTAGTTGCTGCACGAAACTTCGAGTCCCCAGCTTCCCAGCAATGACAGCATGCAAAATGATTTCCTTTAGGTATTGGCAAGAGCTGGTCAGCCTTCCACAGAGTCCTGGCACCTGCTACCTGTGCCTGTTCACCCCGAAGTCTCAGCAGTCATCCCCAAGACACACACGCAATATTTGGTGTGATGTCTCTAAGTGCTTTTACCAATTGTTTTCTTACCTCTGAAAAGAAATGGCTTCTATGACAAGAAGGATGGAAAAGGAAAGAAGCAGATGAATGCATGAAAGGGAGAAAAAGCTGCCTGTTTACTGCAAAACAAAGGTCTATCATGGGAAATGGCATTCAGGGTAGTTTCTTACGCTAGCAAAGGACAAACAAACGGCTTCCAGACCACAAACAGCAACACGCACAATCACTCAGTGCAACTCTTACCACAGTTACAAAAGAGTTGGCACTTGCCTGCTTACGCCAGGAGCCTTTAATACTCGGGGCTGTGTGCAGGCAGAGCCCCCCTTAACATGCTTGGTGGCTCCCACACATGTGCTGCTGCTCACATGCAACACAGGCAACGTGCTGGGAGCCTGCTGGGAGCCAGGCCATCTGCTCCCCAGCCTAAGAGGGCTCAGGATAAGTTACAATCCACGTCAGCACTGACAAAGACAATGATGAAAACCTCTGTCAGCAAAGCCACCATCCCCCAGCTTTCTCCAGCTCCTCTGCATGGCTGTGCAGCCCCTGCCTGCAAGAAGAACAGACCCTCCTTGCAGTTCACACTGTGAATCAGCTCCTCCTAAAAGCTGTGTGGTACAAAGGCATGAAGGAAAACGAGTTATCTAATTGTCCAACACCTAGAATGGCTTTACTTGGGTTTAATTGCCACTTTAAGGGATGGAGATGGGCAGTGAATGTGTCTGGAGCCACGACAGAGAGGTTATGGTACCATATCTCACTGTATTTCACTGCATAAATACTGTGCCTCAAGAAAAGCTCCTACAAGTGTTAATTCCCAAAACCACAACATATCAAAACCAGAAATACACTAAGATGTGGAGTGATGACAATGAACACAGTACTAGACATGAGTAAAAGAGGGTCAGTCATAAACACCAACTTACAGCAGAAAGCAGCTCCTACGCAGGTCTGACCTCAGGCACCCCACGCCAGCCCTGCTCACCTTCGCATCAAAGACACGGGCTGGCAAACAAATATAAAGAGCCTCAGAAACTCGGAGCCAACCCCTCTATTTTTCTGTGCTACAGTAGTTTTTAAAACTTGAAAACAGTTAGAAAGATTATACTGAACAAATCTGCATCTTATATCTGAATACACAAGGGTTTTTTAAGAATACCCTGTCTGCATGTATGAGTTAAGATTTCCAGCATTCCTCTTCCATCTGTGGTTTCAACATCTTCCTCACTAAAAATATAAAACGTTTGAACGCAGACGTCATTAGGCAAGAGCAAATACGTAGAACAAACCACAGGAAGCTTGTGTTACATCTAAACACACACCATCCACTGGGGTTTCCAAGTCTTGTTTGTATTAGCAATAGGAAGTTATCTTACCTCCAGCTGAAGTCATGGAGCTCTCCTTGCAGGCAGGAGAACACGGCTGCTCCTCTACTGCTGGCTTATCTGCTGCTCAGTTCCTTAAATCTTGCAGTGTCAGGCAAGCATCTGACTGTGGCAGTTTTAAGATTATCATAGCTTAAGTGGTTAGCCCTGTCAGACACACTGCTGGGATAAGGAGCCTGACTGTTTAAGCAGAGCATCATCCAGGCACTGAGCTTCCTGAACTGAAGGAGTTGTTTCTGCAACAGTTTTCGCACTATTTGAACTTGTGTTTTTCCATCAGGTGAGGCTGCCCAGGATCTGGCCCAGCCATAGGTTTGGGATTAATGAGATGCTGGAGGTGACATTAGGGATTTGAGGATGTACAGACAGGCAAATCAGAACCCCTATTGCCTGAGGACTTGTCAGCTGGATGTTGGAGTGCTGTAGGTAGGTGACACACATGTGGAGCGTGAACTGCGAACTTCTGCACCCAGATTAATTCTAACTCTATCAAAACCAAATAGTTTGTGTGCTTGTATCAACAGAAATCAATGCAAAGCTTCAGCCAAAAAACTATCAACATCATATATAAGGCACAAGCATTGAATTTAGGTAATTGCATGTTGCCTCCTCTATGAATTACACAAAGTTGTGATGTAAAGGGGTAAGGGAGAGATTAAATCCATGCCCACATATTAGAGCCAAGCAAGAATAACAACTGCAGCTCTGGAAAGATGCCACAACAATCTGCATAGATCAGCAAAGCCCCAAACCCATAGAGCCTGCAAATTGTCCAGGACATGGAAGGCTTTGGAATCAGATACCTCTATCACCTTGTAGGAGAGAGAAGTTCATGCACACAAACGATTTGCCAGCAATTCTCTCCACACTGCAGTCATATTTGATGCCAAGCGCTAAATCAGATCTCTCCCTCGGAGTAAAAACACTTCAAACAAGAAAACATAAATTCCATTTTCCTCTATTTATTCTGTACAAAACCCAACTTACAAAACAGTTGCACTTTTTAATCAAATATTATACACATGAGCTGTCCCTATACAAAAATAGCCACATAGGCAAAACCAATTACAGTGGGTTAGACTCCAGATTTCACTGTCTGTTTTCCAGGAGGCTTATTCACTGAATTCATATATATATTCACATGGCTGTCTGACCTATTTCACCACGACTAGGAATTCTTTCCATGTTGTGGTACCAGTTTTAGTCCACGAAAGTAAAATGTCAACAACTGCTTTAATCAACCTTGAAAAACCCTGTCTTGTTTGTACTTCACCATTTGTTTAAGCTTGTAATGGGTTCGTTTCTACACACAAAAATACACGAACTATTTTGACAGTGAAGCTTGACAGGTTTTATTTAAGAAGAAAAACATTTTTCCTAATGATTTCTTTTTTCCCCTTAAGTCTTTATTTCTGGAGATTTCATCATCTGGACTTAGGCTCGTAAAGATAAAAGCCACTAAAAATAGGATGTTAATACTGGCACAAATACTCCCGTCAGCAATGTTTCTTTATTAAGATTGAGACTTGTTAGCAAAAACTGGCAGCAGGATTGTAATTCCACACCACAAGAGGCCCAGCAGCTTTGGGCTTGCTCAGGTATCTCCCTGCAGAGCCAGGTGGCAAAACCAGTTTCTGTTCTTCAAGACATTCCAGAACCCACCTACTGAAACAGAGGATGAGACACATCCTCTTCAGACCTTCTCATCTCTGCATGTGCCATTACAATGAAACATTCCTCCAACACCATCTATTACTGAGTTATCGGACAGCGGTGGCCCAAGTGTCGTTTGTGGGCAGACTCGGAAGAACCCACCCTGGAGGGATGCTGCTTCCTTCAGGATGATCAGCTGGCACCAAGTACTGGTCCCATTCATGCCTTTAACAGAGAGAGCACTGGGTGAGAGGAGAGCTGGTAGAAGTTTGGTACTAAGATTTATCATATACCCACACAGGTATCTTTTCATACGGATCAATACATAGAACACTGTAAATTGTTCCATGACAGGGAAGCCTGCCACGTGAGCAAAGGCTGAGAGCTGGGTTTGTTCAGCCTAGAGAAAAGAAGGTTCAGGGGAGACCTTATCCCCATGTTCCAGTATTTAAAGGGTGGCTACAAAGAGGATGGAGACTCCCTTTTCACAGGGAGTCACACAGAAAAGACATGGGGTGATGGGCACAAGTTACTTCTGGGGAGATTCCAACTGGGCACAAGAAAATTTTTCTCCATGAGAACAACCAGCCATTGGAATAATCTCCCCAGGGAAGTGGTGCACTCCCCAGTGTTGGACACTTAAGATCTGGCTGAACAGGATGCTGGGACATCTAGTCTAGGTCATGCTTTGCCTAGAAAGGTTGGACCAGATGATCCTTGAGTCCCTTCCAACCTGGAGGGATGGGACCATAAATTTTACTATCTTAACAAACAACACTTGACACCCTTGATAATAAATAGAGTTAGCTTGGCTTTACCTGATCTGGATTAGAGCTGCTACAGAATGCTCAGCTTGCAAGTAATAGTCTCGGAAGGGCTGCAGTAGATGGGCTAGAGGAAATTCATCTGTTAAAACACAAACACAGGAACTGTTCAGTAAACCAGAAAGACTGATTCTAGTAAGTCTTGGAAGCCCCAGATTTGCCAGCTCATTTGCTACTCCCCAGCTACAACCTGAAATGAAATCCCTGTGTAATCTGTTAAGGACTAGTTACACGTTTTGCATGTCTCCTCATCAGAGCTGTCAGAGGCAAGTCAAGACCAGCAGAACTTTTCCTGTCTCCATCTTCTAAACAAGGGGAACATATGGACACTGAATCATCACAGATTACTCGAGTTGCACTTTACAAAATCACCAGACTGAAGCATCTGTTGGGTGCTGGAAGTCTTCAATCTCATGTGTTTAGTCTCACTTTAGCTTAATCTACAACCTCTTTTTGCAAAACATTATGAAGTTGTCTTGAAATACACCACAGTCTACACTGAGGAGCTACACAATTCCTGCATCACATGTGTTAACAGCACACTGTGTTTATCCCATCCTTTCCTTGGACCATATTTTACTCCAGTGGATGATTTCTTTCTTTCGTAACTATCTTTGTGCCTGCATTTTAAACCCAGTGTCTACCGGGTGGGGGTGTGAAAAACCCATGTCAAGTACGGCATGCAGAGTTTACCTGGATCTCCAAACAGCTTGGAATCCATTTCAAGTTTCTGCTGTAGTAGTTTTTCTCTTTCCTTCTTCTGTTTCTTTTCCATTTCTCTCTTCCTTTCCTCCTCCTGTTCTCCCTCCAGCATAACTCTTAACGCTCTCTCCTCAGCTTCATACAGCTCTGTGCGATTCTTGAGCAACGTTTTGAGACTCTCCACCTGAGTTTCAAATGCTTCGTCTGCTGAGGGGGGCGGACAAACACCTGAACAGAAAGAATTCATTTTGAACTTTCAC
Organism: Ara ararauna; assembly: GCA_028858755.1. NCBI lineage: Eukaryota > Metazoa > Chordata > Aves > Psittaciformes > Psittacidae > Ara > Ara ararauna. The sequence goes on along the minus strand of CM054383.1, from coordinate 40,873,257 downwards.
ATTCAGAAGGGGCTCTGTTATCAGATTTGAGAGGGAAGCTGGAACGTGAGCCCAACCTTGCTAACAACCATCTTACTAGCATAATTCTTCTACTAGGAAAGAGCTTGGAAACACGGTACACAACCACTGTATTCAGCAGTTTACAACTATTCTTGCATAACAACGTAACTAAAATCACTAATGAACAGGTTTTTCAAGCTGCACCTTGCCCGTCAGCACAGCGCACTCACAGCAGCTCATGTCCTGTGTGTGCAATCAGAAGTTTGGTAAAACCCTCATCATTAACCTTTCCTGGCAGCAGCCTCTTTCCTCAGTTTCCGAAGCTTCTCCAATGTGCGCAGGATGTCCACCATCCTCTTGGTGTCTGCTTGTTTCTTCCGTACTTCAGATAAGACACTGTCTGCTGCAGCCTTAAGTTCTCGTTCCTATGAAAGAGAGAAAAACCCGGACATGATGTGTAAAATATCCCACATAGACAAGAGTGAAATGGTACTTTCAAACAGATCACTGGATGTAACAGGAACTTCCCAGTGACTTCCCAGCCACAGCAAGTGAAAGAAGTGAAATCACCCATCCAACCTTGCCTTTTGATGAAAAAGCTAAACTATGATAGACTTCAAGAAACAACGAAAGAATACCGAGCAACTCCTAAATTCAGGCCAAATGGCTATTGAATTCACAAAGCCAGATAACCAGCCCTTAACCACACAAAGTTAGGAACAACATTAACCATAGACATAAAGCATCCTGATTTACAGCTCGGCAATCAAACACCATTAATGTGCCACAGACTGAACACAAAACCTCTCCCAAGAGCTGGTCTGTGCCACCCCAGCAGCAGACCCAGCACCAGCAGAAGGGCAGCTCTTTAGCCACCAGTCAACACAAAGGTGCCGACAGCACTTCCCAGCAAGCCTAATGTGAGGGGGTTTTAATGCTTTGGGTCCATTTTACATCCCGGTAATAGTGAAAAGCTTGCAAACAAGCTTTACAGGAGGAAGCCACCAGGTAGGGTTTATGGCTACTGAGATGGCACTGACCACCATAAACTGTGTGTGAGCAGTGAGGGCAGGGTTGGGACCAGAAAGACTTTCAAAACCAAGCCAAGGTTCAGAATCCAGTTAAATTCCGACTGTGAAGGCCTAGGACATGAGTGCGGCAAAGCCCAAGGCTTTCAACGAAGAAACAGGGCTGCAGGCCTTGGAAACAGCACATCCCCAGCAGGCTGGACCCACGCAGCACCCAGCTGGCACCTACTGAACCTAAAGCCAGTGCCAGGCAGACACAGCTCTGCTGCCAGCCCGTGACCAACAGGTCCCCCACAGCTCCACCACCGTGCCCTGAGACCAGAGGGCCTCGCAGCGGCCCCCGTAAGGCCACAGCACAGCTGCGGGAGGAGCACGAGCCCGCACGGAGCCGTACCCGGTTCTTCTCCTCCACCTCCTGGATGCACTTGGCTCTCCACTGGTCGATCTTGGCCTCCCGCTCGGCGGCCCGGGCCTTCTCCTCCTCCTTGGCCGCCCTGGCCTCCTGCCTCCTGCGCTGCAGCCGCTGCCTCCTCTTCCTCGCCCTCTCAACCTTCCTCCGCAGCGCCTCCCGGTAGCCGGGCTCCCTCAGGGGCCGCACGACCTCCCGCAGCTCCAGCCGCGCCGCCTCCGCCTCCTCCTGCGCCCGGGCCCAGCCCGCCTCGTCGCCCTCGGCCTCCCGCTGCCGCAGGGCCCGGCAGAGCGCGGCCAGCCGCGCCACCCGGCCCAGCGCCGCCACCGCCAGCTCCCGGGCGCTGCTGGGGCTGGCGGCCGCCGGCGACGAAGGGAGAGCGGGCTGGCGCCGGCCCAGGAACTGCGACAGCCATAGCTCGTCCTGCTGCCGCTGCGCCGCCTCCTCCTCACACACCGGCCGCGGCGAGAACGGCGGCGCCGCCGGGAAGAACTGACCGCCGACCGGCGGGAAGCGCGGCCTCGCTTCGCCCTCGGGCGGCGGCAGCAGGAAGGGCGCAGGAGCGGCCGCGAAGGGCCCCGGGCGGGCGGCGGGGCCGGGGAAGGACGCGGCGGGCGGCGGGAACGGCCCCACCGGCGGCGGGAAGGGCCGGAACGGCGGCGGGAAGCGGCCGCCGAACAGAGGAGGCTGCGCCATGCCGCCGCTCCGACCTGCTGCACCCCGGGCCGCAGCGCCGCCTGGCGGCCCGGATGACCCTCCGCGTCCCCACCCTCCGCAGCCCTTTTTCTCATCTATTGATCACTTAAAAGCCTTAAAAACCTCGAAATGCCCTTAAACTTTAAACCTTCTGCGGTTGACGTCAGGGATGACAACGCTCCGGTGCTTGAGTATTGGCTCGGTTTTATTCAAACGGCAGAGGTGAAGTACAAACTGTAGTTACAGAGCGTTTTGTTTCCTTAAAAACAGTTTGTGTTTTGCATAATTCCAAACAACTTTCAAAACTAAGTTGTTGAACAGTTTCACCTAAAGGGTTGGGGTTTGGTTTTAAAAAGGGAGCTGAATGAAAGGAGTCAGAATTAAAAGCGGTTATATGTATTTTCTCCACTCTAAAAGGAGGAAAGTGAGGATGCAGGTACAGATAGTTCACCCCAGATTCCCGTTGTGAGGGCTCTAAGCTCCTAGAAATATCCTCAACTCCCAACACAGCTTCTTCTGAACCATTATTGGGTCATTTTACCTGAATAAAACCTGAAATCCTAAGGGAAGTATCTGCTGCACCTGGCTACAACTGCATGTCACACTGCTTCTAGGTCAGAACACAAGTATCACATTAAATTTACACGACAAAAAATCAACAGAAATAGGGTCAATGCATCCACGGTAACCTTTCCTGTCCTAAAACATCCACTAGACTGTAAGGAACGATGACAGTTTCATTTACATAGCGTGAATTTAAATGTTAGAAAAAAGGGGCAGTAAAACCTAAGCCCAGGTATCACTGAAGAACAAAAAGTTGCAAGTAATGATTTTAAGTCCCAAAACATACAGGTCCTTTAGTGTTCCCACAAAGACTCTCCTAAAGGATCGGATTCATTTTGCTGTAGAACAGAAGAGGAAGGATGGCTTTGGTGCCAGACTAAAAATCAAAGACAAAACCACAAGAGGCACTACCAGCATTGGAGCATAACTTAAAAAGCGCCGTGTGAACGATCACTACCGGTTACATCAAAAATATGATACATTTACTTCTTTCATCTCTTAACATTATAAGATAGAGGTTGGGCAAAGTGCACCAAAAAACTGATGCATGATAGTTCCAATACGTTAAACAAAATGTACTATATTAGAACATTAATAGTTAAAAATTGATGTTGACTTCTCGTCCAAATTCAGATGGCTTACCGCATCCTAGAAATCCTCTGGAAAAATGAATTACCAAGTTCTGACTTCACCTTCTTTCACAGTATTCCAGGTGATGAAAACGTACTCCTAATGGAGAGGCGAAGGATAATTATTTGCTATTGCATTCCAATTACTGTAACAAACTAGTGTCACATCTTAGCAAGATCTCCCAGCAGCGTCACAAAGCGTGTCCCAGTTTTTCCACCCAGTGTCTCCGCTGTAACAAGTCACTCCAGCACCCACCTGGCTCCAACCCAACACTGACCCCAATGCAACCCCCTGTGAGGAGAGCTAATGGTTTATTCACCCTCTACCAATTATTCATCTTGATTCTCATGTTTGTAGAGTAACATTATTGTAAAATCTAACTACTGCAGCACCGGCGTTGCTGGTTTAGTTTCTAGGAAGAGCGATGGATCCAGGTGCTGCTGGATTTGCTATACATTTTAATTGAACAAGTGTAATATACAATTCATATTTGAACATTATGCCATCCAAGTCCACACAATGTCCATCGGATAAATCAATGTGATGTTGCAATAAAATACACGATCTGCTTGAGCTAATAAAGTTCCTCATCACGTATCCGAGATAGATCCAATGCCTTTTAGTATCAGACTGAAGCCAGAAATAACCAAGTGCGCTTTATGCCGGCAAATATTCAGACAGTATTTAATGGTTTGCAGCATCTGCTTGTCGAGGCCAGCCTTCTTCCTCCACACCAGAATCATATTCTTCCTCAGATGAATCTTTAGTGGGAGCCCTATAATTAAAATGAACTGATCAGATACTTTAGATACAGTTTCTGTAACTTCTGGTCAACACGTTTCCCCAGTGAAAACTGCCCTGACAAGCATTTACCTGCTAAACGACCTTCTGAGCTGAAAATGATGCTATGCAGGTTACTACCAGCATGCACTCTCATTACCGAGAGTAAAATAGCTATTGAATTCAGTTAAGTCATTTGATTTAATCAATATATTTTGTATTTCCAGCAAATACGAATGGTGGTGCTCTACAAAATCCCATAAAGCAGCCATCAGTGTAAGTAAACAGTATCTGTAAAGCAGGATACTCTCCACTCCAAACATCCCCTTTGAGACACAAGCTCCAGCACAGAGAGGAATACAAACCATATACCTCAGTGGAGAAAGTTACCCCCAAAAACTTATCAAGGATAAAAACCAAGCCAGAGTTCCTCAGTTTCAGACCTGTGTTTTTAACCTGACCCATTCCCTCTCAACTCCATCCTCTGTTCACTAAAATTAAGACAGTTTTGTTTTCCTAAATCCAGATTTTTCCCTGTGCTTTCAGCATTCCACCACATTACTATAATACAGCCTTTACAACATTAAATTGTTTTAAGAGTTCAGCAAATCAGTAGATGTGCCTTTGTGGCTCTTCTTTCTTCTTCATTGCAAAAGCAATGGAGAAGAAAACTGCAGCAGCCTGCATAAAAATCAGCCTCAGTGATAGAAAGTAGTAGGTGAAAGGAAAAAGTTCCACTTCAGGAATTTCAGTAGAGTCACAATTAAACTTCAGCTTTTTACTGTTAACTTCTGATGCTTATAATTCACTTCTATTTCTACAGGTATACACACACACACACAAAAGGCTTAAAGTAACTTCACACACAAGTTTATTTTTAGATTTCTATTTAAACCCTAATGCAATACAACCCAAATTACCCCGAAGCCCCTAGACAGAACAGGCACTAGTTCAGCTGTGTGCAGCATACAGAGACTTGGATCCCTTTCAGGTTGTGTGCATGGTTGTGTGTTTATGAGCTTGTTCCTACAGCAAACAACAGAATACCTGTCTAGCTGTATAACTCGTCTGCTCTGAAACATCTGTTACGGTTTTACCTAATGTATCCTGGCTCTTTTTTGCCTTCTACAACATCTTTGTCAACTTCCACGCATACAATGTCAGAATTGGGCACTTCAAACATGGGCTCCAGTAACAGCTTCTCCTACAAGAAAACAGAAGGGGCAAAATGTTTGTGTTTATAATGTAAAATATTTCTCCCACATAACAATATGGTCAGGAAGTGATTTTCAGAGCTAGAGGGTTTTCTTGGAAGAAAAGACTTATTGCATCCCATGTAACACCCAGAACTTAGTGAAGCTTTGACTGAAAACTGTCATGTTTAGGTCCATATACAAAAATGGAAGTAGCTTCATTGACTCAACGTGAAAATTTACTCACCATTATAGATCGAAGGCCTCTTGCACCGGTTTTTCTGTCCAGGGCCAGTCTGGCTATAGCCTTCAATGCATCTTCAGTTACATTCAATTCACACTACACAGAGAAAAATGGTAAATTTATTTGTTTCATTTATAACTCGAGTGGGTTGACAGTGACAATGCAAGTGTTACTGAAAATAACAGCAGTGATTTACTTGTTACAGACCAAAACAATCAACGTTTAAGCTTCAGCTACTCTTTGGTTTTGACTAATGTTACCAAAATTTACTACGTCCCTTTATCTCTACACTAAATGAAGTGGCTGTTGATGCCTACTAGGCAAGGTCATGGATGTTCATTTGAACATGAACATCAAGAGCGGCTGAACCACTTCCAGATTACTCACCCCACAAGGACAGTTACCCACTGTAAACCAGTCAGGTTTTAACCAGCTTGCTTACTTTTTTTTCCCCACAGTGGGGAGGTGCACATGTGGGGGGAAGAAGCTGCTATTTCAGATCCCTTCAACACTGTATTTATAAACAAGAATACTGAAGAGTCCCCAGATAAAAACTGCAAACCTTATCCATGCTGAACAGGGCCTGGTACTGAGGAACCACAGCATTTCGTGGCTCAGTAAGAATCCGTACAAGGGTTTTCTCGTCCAGGCTGTGCAGAGGAACCACCACGGGCAAACGTCCCACAAACTCGGGAATCATGCCAAACTCAATGAGATCCCTGGCTTCCACGTGACGCAGCAAGCGATCTTTTTCTTCAATTTCTTCCTGGGTATCAGACTCTCCACTTATATTAGCAAGATCAGCAGCTGCTGCAGCCCTTCTGCCTTTGCCCATGTTAGCTGGTGTGCCAAAGCCCAGATACTGCAACACGAACATGTTATGCTTATAGAATTATAATAGTTACATTTTTATAATGTAGCTAAATCACTTCCTAAGTGCATTAAAAAAACCTGGAGTGACTAATTATGTCATTACATACAGGCTCAGGAAATTACTTACAGTAAAATTACACCCCTTGCACAATCGGTTTCTTACAACGTTTAATTCCCTCAGTAAAGTATTAAGACACCAGCCTAACAGCAAGATTATGAACATATCCTCATCAGTTTACACATCCCTGGGACATTAAAAAGGGCTCTTCAGACGTTAAGCAAAGGCATGCAAGTGTGCTTGCATGAAAAGCTACCTGAATTGCAAGATCTGGATTTCAGCCACCTCTCTGTTGTTAGAAACACGGTGCACAATTTGTCAGAAAGCTGCAGCCGCCAAGAACTCTGTCCCCAGACATGAATAGAGAACACAGTGGACTGCATGACCAGGTATTTTAAGCTGATGACAGCTTTCAGCACCATTTGCTCAAACCATGAGTATAAACAGTGAAAGTTTTTTTCAAGGGGTTAGCCAAGGGTTTCCTCAGTTTCCTACTCGGGACACTCAAACTGAAAGAAATCCTACTACAATTGCTACAACTGTTTCACATACTCTGTCTTTAAGAAACACTGGACATTGCAACAGCATAAGTTTGCCAGGTAAATAGGGCCAGCAAGTAGTCCCCCAACAGCCTTTAACCCTCCCTATTTGCATATGCTAAAAATCTCTCTGTGGAAGCAGAGATCACTGCAAGCTACTTAAGCCTTCTAACAATAGGCCTGGTTTTCGAGCCTACCTTTTTTAGGCTTGACGTCAGGTACCCAAATAACAGATGGAAACCCCCTGCTCTATAAACATAGTGGGTTTACAAATACAGCACAACCTTTAAGAGTCTCTACTGTGAACAGTAATATAGTAATTTTTCAGTTCAAATACAGCCCGATGCACTCACTTTTTCATTCTTCCTCCTGCTGATAATTCTGTCCAGACCATTAAAAGCACCAGAAGCAACAAAGAGGATATTTGTTGTGTCAACCTGCACCGTTTCTCCACGTAGTTTACGAGAATTCTTTTCTGGAACGTTTACTATTGTGCCTTCGAGTAACTTTAACAAGCCCTAAGGAGGAAAGAAGTCATAAGCAACAAAAAAATTCCACTGTGCAGCATCATATAAGGCAGCACACCAGACTGTGCTTACTTTCACAGAGGTACTTGCATTCTTTAATCCCTTAAGCCTTTAGAGTAACAGCAAGTGCCTAATGAAATCAGTTTTCCATACAATCCCTCTCTAGATAGACAGAAATCTTCCTTTAATGTGACTCCCATGCATGCTATAAGCTGCATTTGGCAGTAAGTTGCTTTAAGGGTTTTGTTGAAACAGAATGCTTTCTATTCTTGCCTACATTATGCAACTTTGCCATCTGAATGCTGCAAAGATGTTTTTCAATTAAAATGTTTCTATGAAACAGTCATGAGTTGCTTTTATTTTGAATGAAGAGGAAAGATGAGGGTTTCAAAAGGTTAATAATTAGGGAACTATAGAACTATGACTCTATACAATCCCGTGCCATCGGACATACAACAGAATGATACATAGACTTGAGCTGCTCCCTTACAAAGGAAAATCACTCCAGAGAAGTACTCACTTGTTGAACACCTTCTCCTCCAACATCCCGTAACTGATGAATGCCAGGAACGCTGCCAATCTTATCTACTTCATCCAGAAAAACAATTCCTGCAGTTACAGAAAATGGATTTAAGGAAGACTCCACTTTTTAAGAGAAGCAAGAACTTACACATAGGGAAGAACATGATTTAAGAAAGCAGCAGTCTGTTCTACTGCTGTATTGTAGGTTACAAAATGTACACAATCTTGTCCAACTATGGACAAGAAGAAAAGCTACATGATACGCGTAGAGCTCTCTTCAGGTTTGTTATTCCTGATTTTAAGTTCAGATACATGCAACAGGAATACCAATTACAGAAGTACTGGCGGTCTCATTAGAGCACTTAAGCGAGTTTAACAGAGTCTGTGAATGAACCTCAGAAAACATACTGCAAAAGTTTACCTTGCTGAGCTTTCTCTACATTGTAGTTGGCATCTTGGAGGAGTTTCGCAATGACAGATTCAATGTCTTCACCAACATAGCCAGCTTGGGTCAAGGTAGTACAATCACAGATGGCAAAGGGTACATCTAGGCATTTCGCTAGAGTCTGAGCCAGCAAGGTTTTACCTGGTAAATAAAACCTGTATGTTACAACCACTACGCATTTCTCTAGAGCACACAAACCCAAATATTTACCATATAGTCATCATTACTGTTATTAGATACTCTAAATGATGCCAGCATGCTCGTATATCCAGATAAGAATATTTTCCAAGGCAGCTGGTTTCCATAAGCAGTGTTTTTCACATTGGCAAGCTGTATTTCCCAATTAAAGTAATAGTGCATGTTTGAGGTAGCTTGAAATGCACACAGTATCACAAATAAATCATCACACAACAACAGAAACCAGAATATATGCACTTGCATAGATAAAAGATTGAATAAATCAGTAGCCCTTTGCAGACACTCAGGGTACAGTGCAAAGTCCAACTGCTCCTGCTTCGGAGTTGGGGAGAAACAGAATTAAAGTATTATCTAGTGAATGCTCTCCCAAATAGCCTGAAGAATGCTGTCACCTCAGCACAAACACTCCCGCTTCTTATGAACACACAATTATCAGTTCTCTTTTAACCTCCCTGCAACTCATCTGTCCCAGAGGTGGAACAACCCTTTCCAACTGCAGCATCTCAGCTTGCCATCTAAAGCACAGAAACTTTAAATGCATTTTATTACAGCTGAGTGAAAGTTGCACTTTTCAATCAGGCAGTAAGGAAAATCACATGAGCAGTGCTCCTTCCTTTTCAAGGCCATTTAGCACAGCTTCTTACCGTGGCATGAAAGCACAAAAACCACAGTTTGGAATTCATAGTTTTAGCTTTTTTATACACCAAATTGGAATAATTACAGAAGAGGAAAATCATTGAATAACAATCAATTGAAGGAAAAATCTGAGACCTATAAAACCATGCAGCTGTAAAATACCTGATCCAGTTGGTCCAAGCAGCAAAATATTACTTTTTTCAAGTTTTATGTCATCATTGGGTGAATCTAGGACTTCTCCTCCCCGTTTTTCCTGAGGTATCTGCTGGTTCATCTGTTGCTGCATTGATGCTCCCAAAGCATTACCGTGTGGACTGATTCCAGCAATCTGCAGAAGTTCTGAAGAAGACAGTAACAGAACTGTGTGAGCCCCAACAGAAGCTTTAATGCAAAATAAAAGCTTGGTGGCTCTGTTTAGTTCTGCAAATCTCCAATTCTAGCTATAGAGAAGTTAACAGGACAGCAACAGAAATATGGCACAATTATTACAAAAACATGAGTTTCAACTGTATTTCTGCACAAATATATTCTCATATTTGAAAAGAATTATCTAAAAATATTCCTCTACAGTAAAAACAAGAGAAATTTTCAGTCCTTATAAATTAACTCATTTTAACTGTAATTTTTAGTCTTTTTTGGAACACATGAGAAGAAATGAACCCGAAGTGTTGAACTCTATGATCAAAAAGTACAAGAACTGGTTTACTGTGACAAGTACAAAAGCAGGGCACAGGTCTACTCTCAAGACCTAAAGAGTTGTCTTACTTCAGTTATTACAGGTTTTGGGCCTACACATGCATATGGAGACTGAGCTGGATTTTCTTCTTTCAGAGCACTAGCTTCAATTGGTTTGCAGGGTAGAATTTTAAAGATTAAGCAAACTGGTTTGAAGAGGTGTAACTGGGATTACAAACTGATCTACCCTAGGCTAAGAAGTTCAACAGCCAGTGAGAGTTGTGGTGGACAGAAAATAAACATAAGTGACATCACTCAGACAAAAAAAGAGGGCATTCTGAGGTTCAAGGTGACAGTGCCTTTTAAGAGTGCAAATGCCCTGCAGTTGCCTAACTTCCCTTATTATCTATCTTACGTGATACTCTGTGTGGCATTACTAATATAACTACATCTCAGATAATTCAACTTAACTTTGCTCTACTGAGAATAATTCTAAGAACAGGTAATTATTTAACCAGCATCATAAAAGGCATTTTTACAATTTACCTGCTTTCCACATAGAACTAGATAAGGAGTCAAATCCCAGTCAGCCCTTTTAAAGCCACACTCAATGCCATCAATTAAATTTACTTGCAGAAGAAAAGCAAACAGGATTTCAGCCAGCATTTCAAGCTAGCAGTCACTAAAGACTATTCTACATTAACATGAAAAGAGTAGATATTGCAGAGGAGGACATGAGGAGAGAGTTCACTTACTTGTAAATCTGTACTCATCCTCCCGTCTTCTGATTTCTAATTCTAAGAGAGAGGATGAAAACAGTAATAAATATAAGTTTAGAAAAGCTTATAAATGCTCCACCTCTTGCCCTCTTCTGAATACATTTCATCACTATGTATGAATGCATTTCTAACAGGAAATCCCCACATGAATTAGTTTTTATTGCTGCCAAAATTAACCTAAACCCCAACCTGCTTTTAAAATGATAGCAAGTTTTCTACTACTTAAACAAGTAAAAATCTACTGCCTCTGATCAGATTTTAATTTTAAAACCACTTACATAAGGGGGAAAAAATGCAGTAATAAGGTTTTGCTTAAAAAGGCTTCCCTAAACTCTCACATTTAGATCCAAGTGTTACAATATAGCATTTCCCATCTTTCAAAGTACCCTTACAAACATTCTCTGCCAGTCCCTCTGGTTACAGACCATTTTATTTCCTGGCAGAGGGTCAGGAACTTCCCAGTGCCAAATACACAACTACGCTCCCACCATTACCAGAACAGTGCTCCTTATGTTCCCCCCCTCAGTTAAAACACTTCTTTATGTAAAATCAAAAGCAAAACAGATTTCTGTTTGCTCAGCATACCGTTTTTGGCAAGAGAATACAAAACACCTTAAAAAAAAATCAAGGTACACTTTGAATCAGAGACAGTAACTTAAGCCTACTTCTAAAAATAAATTAAGATCAACATAGATACATTCTTACTCAGTAGCAAAAGTACTGCCAAGAGTAACTCCATCTACACCTACTAGATACGGAACAATACTGTGGTGACCAACAGATGCTGCCAACAGCAGCCAAGTGAAGTTGGAAACCCAGCTATTCATCAGATTACCTATGCAAAATAGTATCTTCATGATCTGCACTGTGGCTTGCTGATTAAGCAGCAGATTTACTGTTAAGCAGTAAATGAGATCAGAAAGTAAAATTTAGGAAGCTCGTTTTATAAAGTTAAATATCTAATAATATGTGTCAGTAAAAAAGCTAAACGTTTAATACAGAAGGCAATACCCATGGCAGCACAGACCTTCTGGATCACTTTTTAAAGAATTCAGAAAAAACAGAAGTTCACACATAGTAAAAATTACATTTAATAGAAATTGCTTTAGATCATGTCACTTTCAGAACATCTAACATCAAAGTAAAACCTTTCTCAGGTTTCTTAAGTGAGGGCCCTGATATGGCAAGTTTGATTTGATCAGAAAAAATATCAAACATCATATCATACAAACCCCTTGGTGTTAAAGAAGTCTGCTTTTCAACTTCTGCTTGCTGTCTCAGGTTAGCTGGGATATTATTGTAGATCCTTTTGTAATGATTGTACACAGCAACCGAAAGCACCTTCTTGGCGAAACACTGACCAACAACGTATTTGTCGAGGTAGTTGTAAATCTGAAAAAGAACTGAATCTTAGTAACACTTTTAATCACCTTGCAGCAGAAAAGAGAAAACAGCATAGTGCGTCAAAGATGGACTCTGGCCTAAACCAACCACTACAGGACTAAGAAACAGAAAGCCAACATTTAAAATACAGAATAAATGCCTGTTGATAAGTTTACTTAAAACCCTGGAGCTTACACAATCACACTGCATCTCTCAGTTCTCCCCTACTAATATTTACACCCACTGTCATTTTCACCCAAATTTGTAAGAACAACAGAAAGGGCAGCCTACCCAGGACCTATGTGCAGCTTCAGCAACCACTGCAGTCCACTACAACTGAGAAATACAGTAAACTCCCCTCACTACTCGGGAGAGAGAAATCAAATGATTTAAGATGGGTCATGGACAGAAGCTAACCAGCCACAGCTCTCACTCAGAAACAGGCCAAATCCAAGGTTCTGCAGCTAGAGAAGGAAGCTGCTAACACAAGGGGACAGAATATGCCAAGAGCAGGAAATAAAAGATACTGCAGTTGGTGAGGGCTGAGGTTAGCCTCACAGTCACAAGGAGAAAATGAAGGTACTGGACTTCAGTCACAAGATGAAGGCAGAGGAAAAACAAGCCCAACTACTCCTATTGGAGCTACATGTTTCCTTTATCAGTGCTCTGCTGGGTCACATAGCTCTGAAAGCTTTAATCTCGAGCTAATCATCTTTATTGTTTGTTGCTCCAACCATTACACACCTGATGCAGATTAAGAAGCAAAACATTCCACCATGCTGCAATGCAAGGAAACGGTGGAGTGACATTAAGAACCAAACCTTTTTCGGTGGAGGTGGTGGCTTCTGCTGGAATGCCAATTTCACAGCTTCTGCTGCTGACTCGGGCTCTTTAATGATGCTCTTCTTTGTGTCCGCCTCTGATAGTACAACGAAAAAATGGTGACACTTTTCGCACTTCACAAAGCGGGTGGAAGCTGCAGAAACAGGAAACCAGAACAGTAAGAGGAATCGCTTAGACAGCATTCATTAAACTGCCTGAGTTTGTCATACATGGGGCAAGCTCCTGTAAGACAGCACAGCCACCTCTGTGTTGACACACTTCCCTTTCATTCACCTTCAGAGCTTTAAAATTATGGGACTATGAAATTCAACACAAAGGGAATATAATTTGCCCAAAAAGTCACAATGGAGGGCAGCAACCAAACAAAGGGATTAAAAAGCAAACATCTATTTCATACTTATTCAGTAGCACTACATGTAGAAGAGGAAACTTTGCACCTCAGAGCAGTGCAAAGTTAATGAGGAGTTGTTCCTAACTCTCAAACTAACAGGCAAAAAAATGTGGTTAGGGGTATACTATTCTAAAGTGTGGGGAAGCAATCTACAGTCTCAAAGAGAGCAGGTTCAGGAAAGGAGAGATGTAGCAGCTCCTTGACTTCGCATCCCACTGGCTGTGGAACACAGCGCAGCACGCTCAAGTCACCTAAACCCAGGACACAGAGTGCAGCAGGATCACACAAAGGGCTCAACCCAAGCAGAGGCAGCTGTGGTATGCAACAGATGAGTAGGACTTTGATGTTTTATAAGAACTTTTGCTTATTTATTTGTACTGTCAAGAGGAGAACAAATTTCTTTCAAATCCCAAAAGCCAAACCCCCTTACCACTAACTTTGTGAACTCTGTCTCAAGAAAACATGTTATCTGCAGAGACTGGTTCCAAGAGGCTGTAAACTAGAACTTGCGCTACTTGTCTTTTCCTTTGGAAAAGCAAAGTTGAAATAATGGAAAATAAGCAGTAGAGAAGAATAAATCTGTCATTGAAAATAGATCTTTTCTGACCATATTACCATGCTATTAAATGCAAATCACATGCAACAGGACTGACTTAAAGTAAATGTAGCAAAACAGGAAAACTTTGCATCAACACTTCTGGAATCATAAAAACTTCTTAGCAAATGCCCTGACCAGTGTAGTAGCAGCTGATTTTAACGACAGCCACTAGCAATAAATAAGCTACTTATTTATAACTTCTTGTTGCCTCCCACAGAGCTGGTATCACCAAAGAGGGGTTTCTTTCAACCCCTTACACCTTATGACTGGGTAAATAAGACCAGCACATTCTTTTAAGAACACAGCACATAATACTATGACCATCACAGCTTTATTAACTCTACTGGAAAGAAAATCTGTCTAAAGGCTGGAAAGTTCTTCTGGCATCCTTCCAAATTACTGTTATCTGCCTGATGGGGACAGGGGGGAGAACCCCCTGCCTGCACCCACCCCTCTCATATAACTGCTATTTAGCAGCAATATTGTAGGGGAAAAAAGCCCAACCTCTCCCTGAATGGTCACTCAAAACACCTCTGACACTCTTAGTGACCAAAGTGCCACGAGGCTATTGTCCTTCCTTATGCAATGCTAAAAGTCAGCTTTATTAGTCAGCTGACAGCCACAAGAAATTTGCCCCTTAAAGATCCACATGGATGGTTAACTAAATAGAAAACAAACAACAGGCTGTAAGAATACTATCGTGCATCTTTAAAACATCATTCGCTGAAAAAATAACTGTATAAAGTACACTTTTATCAATTACCCCAAACTGCACAGATGAAGCTTATTAGAGATCTTCTAATTTTCAGCAAGATCAGTAGAATCCCAGACTGGTTTGGGTTGGAAGGGACCTTAAAGCTCCTCCAGTTCCAACCTCTGCCACGGGCAGGGACACCTTCCACTAGAGCAGGTTGCTCCAAGCCCCTGTGTCCAACCCGGCCTTGAACACTGCCAGGGATGGGGCAGCCACAGCTTCTCTGGGCACCCTGTGCCAGCGCCTCAGCACCCTCACAGGGAAGAGCTTCTGCCTAAGAGCTCATCTCAGTCTCCCCTCTGGCAGGTTAAAGCCATTTCCCCTGTCCTGTCCCTACAGGCCCTTGTCCAAAGCCCCTCTTCAGGTTTCCTGTAGCCCCTTTGGGCACTGGAGCTGCTCTGAGGTCTCCCATTAAGGAGCTTTCTCTTCTCCATGCTGAACAAGCCCAGCTCTCTGAGCCTGGCTCCACAGCAGAGCTGCTCCAGCCCTCAGAGCATCCTGATGGCCTCCTCTGGACTTTCCAGGTCCATAGCATCCATGGTTACAGAGAAACATTGAAGTATGCGGAGCCTGAGGAAGGAGACTTGGTTGCCAAAACAGAACCACGTAACTGGGCAGTTTCTATCATTTACACAGTAACGTGGAGAGAAGCATTGATGAGTTTTAACAGAGAAAAAAAAAATAGGAAGTTTGCTCTAAATGTATGGAAACCAAGTTTAAGTACTGCTACCTCCCTAAAACCAAGCATTCAAAACTGCAAACAACTCTGCTGTTCTTAAATACTGGCACGTTCTTTTAGCAAACATAAAAGCACAGCAAAGAGCCTCCATGTCAAGTTACCTCACTGTTATAAAGTCCTTTGCAAATATTTACCGTGTGCCAAAATGCAAGAGTTATTTTTGCTTCGGGCAACATTAACACAGAGGTTGCAATTGCAAAGAGATTTGTGAAGTCCGCAGGAGCTGACCTTGCCAAAGAGAAAGGCTGAGGTTTTACAATACACACAGGAAGCCAAAACAATTGGGGGATTAATCTTAAAAACACTCGTAGTGTTGAGATAATGGGCTGCTATTAAACTTCCATAACAAACATCAGGAAAAAGAGTAGGGAAATTCATCTGTGGAGGATGGGAGCTGACTTGATGGTGTCAGGTGGAGGCAGTAAAATCAGTGCTTAGACAAGGCTTTTTATGTTGATCAGCTTTACAGCTATTGGATTTCACTCCACATCTGACACTCACATCTTATTTCAGTGATCACAAAACTCTTCTTAAACAGCCTCACAACACAAAGCAACACAGGAACTGCTGAGAAAGCATGCCCAAGCAAAATTCCTTTTGGTTTGCATCATATTGCTCCTTAGCTGTTAATTACTGGAAAACCATTACCAAGCAAATCCTTCTGCAAGATCCGTAAATACAAAGCGAAGCCCCATTGAAAACAAAGTCCACTGAGCAGCCTGTCCCACTGCCACTCGATGGCAATTAATTTACTAATAAATGTGGCTTTTAGTCAGTATTTTGTTCCCCGGCTTGTCAATGAATGCCTGAAAAACCTATTATTTTAGAAACAAACAAATATTTCCCTTTGGCTTTAGACATTTACTTAAGGTTCTGCAGTTCAGTCACTCAAATCAGAATTGAAAGAATTCATCATTTTTCCTAAACGGTGTATAAAGAAAGGCTTACCTGAAATTGCAGCACGTTTAATACAAGCTGCAACCCATTCACTTTGAGCAGAATGGGACAGATCTCTCTTATTAGTTTTTGCTTTCTTCTTTTTAATTGTTTTTAAGATAATTAGAACTTTGTTCTTCTGTTCTCAAGTGCTTTAATATTCTACACTTTGGCTGGGAAGCAGCGTGCCCAAACGAAGAGACTAAACCAGAAGACAGACTCATGACTCGCAGGGATTTCTCAGAAATCAGAGAAATTACAATCTTTGGTTTAAGTTACCAATTAACAGAGAACTGAGGACTGCTCTTAAGATGACCAGAAGTCTGCTCTGCTCCATTACCTGGTGACACTGGGCTTAGTTTGAACTAGTTAATAACAGATTCATTTAAAGGCTGTAAAATCTTTAAGCCTCAGAGTAGAACATGCAAGGAGAAGAGCAGTCACATTCAACTATTCAAAGGGCACTTGCCCATATTTTGACTTTCAAGCTTCTGATAGATCTGACCAGGCTGCAACACTGCTTTTGCAAGTACAAAGCAGGTTTCCAGTCCCAAGCTCTTTCCAGTTCTGCAGTACCAGTACTGGCGAATTTGAGATTGCACATAGCAGGCATCTTCTCCCATAATATTAATATGGATGAATCCTCTTCCCAAGGAAGTTTTCCTGACAACACACTAAATCACATCTCTGCTTTCCAGGGATACACAGTGATTGACTGTCCAATGGTATTTCCAGATAAAAGCACAAACTCTGGTAACAGTGGAGCAAACACATCAGTGAAGTGAGTTTCAAAATGTCTCTGTCTACTTATGAATCATCTGATAAGAAGGTAAATGAGGTTAGAAATCCTTCCAACCACATTTCAACCACACCTAGTCCAGGGAGAGGCCAACATACTGAATGCCACACAGGATTTTATTTCTGGCTCCATCAGTCAGTGCCAGGTTTTTCAGAGAACCTCACTGCCTATAGTTTCAAACAAACAGAAAAAAGCTTATTGTTTCTGGGTAAAAAAAAATAGTGGCTGATGACTGATACTTGTATCTAACATAAATATATTGTTATTACAGAATTGTCTTGAGATTCATGATGTTTGGTCCTTTTCCTTATATAGCATTTTATACAAATAACAGCAAAAAATAGCACATCCGCTCATTATTTTCACCCACTGCCACATTAACTGGTGTTGAACAAGTTTCTGCTGACCCTGTCTTAAGCTTCTTAGTGCACAAGTCTGATCATGACTTGCTGCTTCCTCCTTGAGCCCCACCAACTCAATAGTATTTGCTTTCTGACAACTATTTTCTAAGCTCGTCTCATTAGCACTGAAATTAGGAAAAATGTATTCAAGTCTGACTAAACCCAAAGCATAACTGGCATTAATTTGGACTGTACTTCAGAAAAAGCAGCTATTGCTGCTGGACACCAGGCATCTGACACAGCTTGGGTTTTCTATTTGGACTTTCTAGCTTCCTATTTGGAATGTATTATGGATTTGATTTTGCCATGGAAGATCATTCTAGGAAGTCATCTGTCATACACTAATTCGTCTGCTGGATAAGCACTTTGGTTAAAGTACATGCAGGATTAAAGTTTTCTTATTTAGTAAACTGAAGATATATTATAAATGTGCGTGTGAAATAAATATCAGCAGTTAAAATGGTATTGTTTATGTGAGCTTCTCTTCCACGGAATAAAACATAACGAACTACTTTAAAACTGCCTATCCAGTTGCAGTCCGAATTCCATGACCACATTCTGCTCCAACACACCCCATACGAAATCACACAGATGTACGCACAGAGACAATACACACACCAATGTGGCAAAAGTATAACAAAAGTTTTGACATTGTACAGTTAGGTAGGTTAAAAGTTAGCTATCGGAGTACGTCAGATCACAGATACACTCATACCTGCGTCTATTTAATAAAGTATTGATTGAAACTTACACACAAAGGTCTCCACGTGTGTGCACAAGTCACCACACTTCGGGCAGCGCAGCTGGTTCCCTCCTTTCCCAGAGTTTCCAGAGCTGGACTTTTTACCACTCCCCTCACTGACCGATTTCTGAAACAGATTTCCAGACAATTAGCCCCCGACAAAGGAGCTGCTACATGAGGCAGTTACCAGTGTGTTACAGAATCCAGTAATATGAATATTGCAATAGCTGGATGACAAAATAACTATTGCCAGGATTTGGTAATGTCTTTGAAAACTAAGAACACCACAATATATACATTTCAAAGTGTTCACACATCTGCATTTCCCAGGTATGCCAATTTTGGGTCCCCATGGAAGAGGCATCCCATATGTACATTGACTGGTACTAGAAGAGTAACAAGCTCAACTGTGTCAAGAACATTTTAACAGTATATTTCAAGGCAAATTATTCTAACCCCAGAGAAGAAAAGAAATCATAGATAGAGTAATTTCGTTTTCACAACAGTGTTGACTCTAAGGGTTTCTGAAGCCACAACTTCTCTCATGTCCTTGACAGCTGAAGCTCTGCTGGCAGATATAAAACAAGCCTCTCAAATTGCTTGGAAATACCTTATTTTTCACTTCTAAAGCAGAGTTCCCTGCCAGAGCCCTACTTATCTTTCTCTGTGTTACCCTGCTTAATGGTGTTGAAGGTTAACGCTGTTTAAATCTGTATCATAGAACCATAGAATAGTTAGGGTTGGAAAGGACCTTAAGATCATCAAGTTCCAAAGCCCCTGCCATGGGCAGGGACACCTCCCACTAAACCATGCCACCCAAGGCTCTGTCCAACCCAGCCTTGAAGACCACCAGCAATGGAGCATTCACAACTTCCCTGGGCAACCCATTCCAGTGCCTCACCACCCTTACAGTAAAGAACTTCTTCCTAATATACAATCTAAACTTCCCCTCTTTAAGTTTGAACCCGTTATCCCTTGTCCTATCACTACAGTCCCTAATGAAGAGTCCCTTCCCAGCATCCCTATAGACCCCCTTGAGATACTGGAAGGCTGCTATGAGGTCTCCAGGCAGCCTTCTCTTCCCCAGGCTGAACAACCCCAACTTTCAAAGCCTATCTTCATATGGGTGGTGCTCCATTATTATTATTTAATATCAATTATTATTCAATATTCAATTATTGTGATTAATATTATAAATGGTCTATTATTATTATTCAATATCCATTGACTGCCTTCATAATTTGATAAATGATAAAGTTATTATATTTTAAGAAACAGCAAACATCTCTTTTCCCTTTCCTAAGGCAGTTCCCCATTTTCTTAAGCCTTGCTTGCCTACTTCGTTCTCCCTGTAACTCTTCTCAAGAAAAAAGACTATTAAACTTTATCTGCCTCCTTCATTGGTTACAATACTTTAATCTGAGCCTTCAGGACACACCTGTGTCATCTGGACGGCTCCTGAGATGTCACAACATGCCACACTAGGGCAAAGTTATTTCCTGTAAACTTCCAAAATCTTCCTTGCTGACTAAAGAGCAGTTTTATTCTCAGGTAATCATTTATCTGAAGAAGCTGTTTATTAACTAATTATAAAGAAAGACCAGAGTAAAGGCAGAATAAAACCCCTCACAAACTTGTCTTGCTTCGTACAACTACCAAATCAGTGCTGAAAACAGCATCTTCCAATGTACTTACTTTGAAAAGCCTACTTGGGAATAGCAGGCTTTTGAAGGAAGATAGCCCTGATCTCTTTCCTGTGATCCTGAAACCTGCTGTGGATTTCTAACATTCTACACAGTTTTCAAGTGTCACTTTACACTAGGCTTCATCCCTGGCGGTGTGCAAGGCCAGGCTGGACAGAGCCTTGTGTGGCGTGGTTTAGTGGGAGGTGTCCCTGCCCACGGCAGGGGGGTTGGAACTAGATCATCTTAAGGTCCTTTCCAGCCCTAACTATTCCACGAGTCTACGATTCTAAGAGATTTATAAAACTGGGAAAAGCTTTAAGGGATATTTATAAGGTTTGTCTGCCAACAAATTCACAATATCATTTATTTTCTCTTCACGGTCAGCTGTAGCAATTTGAAGGATGGGAAATGTTAGGAGTTCCAATTGGAAATAAGGAAAAAACCTCCTCATTGTATATAAACTATTGAAAAATCTAATGAGTGGGGACTACCTTGTTTCCATCTCCAGAACCATCCTTGCTTGCACCATCCTTTGAAGCAAAGTACGCTGGTGTTTCTGAAAAGTTTCTAAGAGGGATTCGTCTCAGGGAACAAGTTTCAAAAGTACCAAGTTTTCCCAAAACAGGGATGCGCGTACGGCCGCAAGTGATACCTGAAATGAAAGGAAGACATGAAAATTAAACATTAAAAATACTCCAGTTCTAATCTTAATACCACCTAACCTCAGAATTTATTTACATTAAACAGAGCACAGAGGTTTCAGCAACAGCATTGAACCCTGAACATCCAAATTACAGTTACTCAGTATAAACTCTCTTCACCCCCTTAACGTTCATCTCATTAGAAGCTGATCATCTGATGTTTGGCCTGGATTCTCCCAAAATGACCCAAAACTAATTCCACGTCCTCTGTCAGACAACTGAGAGCTCCATTGTCTCATGAAATAGGGAACATCCCAGTCATGAAACTGATCCTCAGAGTGATAAACACAATCAACATCCAGCACACTTATTGGGAAATAATTCAACCACTGAAATACAAAGAGACACCTTTGAAGTGCCTCTTTTTATTACACAAAAGTTACCAGTGAAGTATCTCAGCCTCGTGGACCGCACATCTGGATTTGGCTTTCACTTCAGAACTCTACTAAAAACCAGTTTCCAAGAGCTTGAGGTACCACTTGACAACACAAAGTTGCCCTGAGGAAAACTGAAAGGCAGCATCGTACTTGGCACATGCTGACAGACAGGCACAAGTAAATTCAGCATAATCTTAACTTTGTCGGGACAGCTTCTTGCCAACATGAACAACAAACTCTTTCAGCAACTAAACAGCCTCTTCCTCCTCTTGCAACAGCGGGTAGGATTACATTTCATGACTAGGTATGATGTGAATCAACATATGTCATGCTTGAGATTTCAACATCTCTCAGGATCCTGATAAACAAGAGTCTGGAACCCACCTCTCCTATTTAAAGTGGCAAATTTCTCCCTTGCTCTCTAGTTTTGAGAAGAATTTTGTGACTTACTGACAGAAATGCTGTACAGTAGCAATGACAATTGTAAGCCTGCTGATAATACATGAATTTTCTGTTAGAGAGATGAGAGAATCCTATAGAGAACTCCAAAAACTCTTCTGAAACAAGAATAAAACCACTAGGAATGGCAAGAGTAGTGCAGTTCATTTGCTTTGGAAGAGGTTAACAATGAAAACTAAGAGCTGGAATTTCAGTTGAAAGAGGACATTTAAGAACATTCACCTGGCTACTCTAACAGGAAAAGTAAAGGAGAAAAGCATTATGGATGAGCCTAAATTTGCAAGGAAAACTCACACAGGCTTCTGCAAAGTCACAACCAAGAGGACAGCGTCAAATGAGATCTGGTGTTGGTTTATTAACTTGCATGCAGCTTAAGATTCCTTGAAGATAATTTGCAGTTATTTTAAACATGACTAAAAAAGGAATCTTTGGAAAATCGGTACTAGCATTGCTTTTGTCTGTAAACGTGAGGGAGGAATAACAATCATTGTGCTTTCCAATCCTGCTTTCCTCTGCTGAGTGCCACTGCCACACAGCAAAGCACTTTAGATTTCATAGGATAAGCTATGAAAATATCACAGTAAACTTACAAATACTGGCTCCCTTTCGCACACGGTTGTGTTCTTTAACCTGAATCCGCAGACTACGTGTGCCAAGCGCACTTGTCAGTTGAGAATAAGCTGTGGTGTATGTTTACGATGCGATAGCTGTTCTGCATAAATTGCTTCTCTTGGGGGCTTATTCCTCATAGATGGTTCCTTAAATGAGATTTGGTTTACCACTTCTAAAGGGAACTGAGAAAAGACCCCTTAAATAGAAAAAACGAAATACTGCACCTCCCCTGAACAAAACCCCAAGTCATACGGCTTTTCTGCAATACAGGGAGATTTAGGCTGAAAGGATGAAGCGCTAACACAGAAACTCAAATATTTACCACTAAGCACTGCATGTGGACTAACAATCACTGATTTTAATTCAGAGAGCACCACTGATACAAGAAAATGCATAGAAAACTGTACTGGAAGGACTATAAAACTGTAGTGAGTTGTGAGTGCCACGTTACTGCCTGTGCCCGTCTATTGATCAGAAACACCACAGCTGTGGGGCTTCACCTCCAGCCTTTGACAGGACACTGGCAGCAAACCCAGGCCACACAGCAGTGTTACACCCACACTGCAAGGCTCTTGTTGCTGCTAAATTCACTCTCACAGAACTTTAGCTTTCTGGGAACGCTAAACTCACTCTTCTTTCTGTGCTGAACTCTAAAGGGTGGAGATAAGCTAAACAAGGAAAAAAGAAATCATGTTATTGCTACGTCAGCTTGTGGCTAAACACAAAACCCTCGTCCCTGTGCTTATCACAAGGTCTGAGTGGTATTTTCTTGACAAAATCTCATTGTACAATTAAAGAATGAAGCACTAAGGAAGTCATTGCAGCGACTTTCTGGCATAAATAAGCCCAGAGGCAGATTTTTCAGAAGAAATTAACATTCCAGCCCAATACCTGGCAACTTCCCCCGAATGATCCAGACACTGATAAACAGTCAGCTATGCCACAGCTGACACTAGCACAGCAGTATCTGCTCACACACACCACCAGCAGCCTGGGGTGGTTGTTTGAAACAGTAAACTTAAAGGACATTTAAATGTTGTAGCAGCAGTGGCACCTATCCAGGGTGCTCAGATTAGTGTGTTAAGAAATGGGAGGCTCCTTTGCACCTTATTAACCTTTAACTGATACTTGAGGAAAGAAATACTGACTTTTGGGCCAAGCTTCAAGTGCCTTGGAAGAATCTATTGCCCAAGGAAGTGACAGAAAGACTGTGACAGAGGTCTCTCTGTCCCACAAGACACTCCATCAACCTGACTCATCCATGCACTCTGAATCCTCTCAAGCTTGTACCAACCAGCAACAGCAAAGTACCTGGCAAAACACATGACCTGTTACAACAAAAATGCACCAAAATAAGATTATTTTTAAGGACTTCCATAGAAAGCTGAGGCATAAATAATCTTATTCCTGTGTATCTGCTTTAGTCTCCTTTGTTCTTTCACATCATTTTTAAATCTTAAGTTTTAGCAAGAAAAAAAATATAAACTTAAAAAAATATACAGTTCTGAAGCAAATTCAGAATGTTACTTGCTTTGAAGCTTATTATTTCCATGGGTTTACATGAGGCCAGGCAGGCTGGAGGTGAACTGACTGGTTTAAGCCTTTCCACACAGGTGATGTCAGACATGCAAATGAGAACTCAACTGCAATGAGTTAACTCGCCTCTTGAAGGCAATAAATCATCTCTGACTTGTCAGGCTACTGCTGAGAGTACAATTAGAATCTTGTGGCAACAGGAGAGACTGTCAGCACAATTTGGGGGTGATCCGCCTTTCCCCAAGCAGCCCAAGGCATATCAACCCTCACTACCCACCAGAACACCATGAAAAGGAACAGCCTCCTTCTGCTTCAGCTTCCAGTAAGTGTTTTGCTGAGCTTCACCCTACCACCGAGTTGGAAATAACTACTATTTGCTATGTGAGCCCAAGTCTGTATGAGAAACATTTCAAGTTTAGGCTGTCACTCAGTCAGCTAAGCTCACTACTAGCACTGCAGGGTAACACACACTGCGCGACTGCTGCTGAAAAACACTTCTGTCGAAATAAGCTCTATTATCTCACTACATTCCCCAAAAGGTGTTCCAACGGGGGGTTGTTTTCCAGAACTTCACACAGGGTAACGCTGCCCTCCATCCTGACTCTCCACCGGCCGTCCCCTCGCACCACCCGGGTGACAACAGCGAAAAGATTAAGGGGAAAAGGAAAGAAACAAAACCCAAACAGGCCGGGGCAGGCTCCGCGGCCCCGCCGAATCCCTTATCGCCGCGCTGCAGCACCGAGCTCCCCCAGCAGCGCCTCCGGAGCGCGGCGTTCCCCGCCGACACCGCGGCAGCAGCAGTGCGAGGCGCTGACAACCGGAGGGAACCGCGCTGCCCCTCAGGGGAGCGGAAGGCCTCCCCCCACCTCCGTGAGGCCGCGGGCCGGAGGGCCCGGCCCCGCCGGGCGCATACACCGCGGCGCGGGAGGACGGCGGTTACCTCTCCGCGCGGAAGGCAGCGTGGAGCCCAGCAGGCGGGCGGCGGCGGCACAGCTGTGGCAGGCGGACATGGTGCGGCCGCGGGCCCGGCCCCGCTCCCCCCCCGCCACCGAACAGGCCTCGCTGGCTGCCGGAGCCGCGAGCCCCACCCGCGCCGTCAACACCCCCGGTCCCCCCGCGCGGCGCCGCCTCAGTGACGGCAGCGCGTCTGCCGCCCGCCGTCACCGCGCACACCGCGCGGACTACCGCTCCCGGCGGGCAGCACGCGGGGCGCCGCGCCCCATACAGGCGCGGGCGCCGCGCGGGGCACCATGGGAGATGTAGGCAGGGAGCGAAGGACAGCAGGCACCCCGTCGCGATGCATCATGGGAAATGTAGTCCGGGCAGCAGCTCCCCCCCCCCCCCCCCGCCTCCCTCAGGCCGCCTCAGTGCCCGTCGGTTACCTCAGCCGAGGCCGGCTTTTGATCCTCTCCCTAAACAGAACACGGAGGAAATATTTCCCTAGGATCGCAGCCATAATCTTTAAAAAAAGCTTTTTGTAACAACATTAAACTGAGAGAGTGGCTGAAAACCTGAGGCAAAACGAAACAATTTCAGATTGATGAAATGACACCTTGCTACCGGGTGATCTTCAGGCAGGGAACTCCATTGCCTACACTATATAGTCTATATATGCTAGGTAATATTAAATATATTCATTAATAGTGTAACTACTATCATTTATTAGCGTCATAATTATTAAATATATTACCTATTACACGTACTTTTTGTATCTACATATTAGTTAATCAAGCATTATCTTTTAGCCGTATCTCATGGAAAAAGCACCTACAACTGGCAGTTATCTACAGGTCAGTTTCTCACTTTCAGCTCCTAACTATCAAGTCCCAATTAATCGAAGCTAATTGATCCCACCTGGTCTTTACAGGAATGACTCAAGACACCGGAACGGATCTCCTGCTGCTCTCAATTAACCGGAGTTGCCCTACCGCAAACACCATCAGGTCGTGCTGACAGCAGGTAACACACCGCTGCCCGGAGGATTAAATGTCGTTTTTAACGCGCCTCTGCATAGGGGCATCACAGGAGCCGAATTACGCCTGTCAAAGTGAGACCCCGTGCTGAACACGCGCCAGTTCACTGCAGTCACTCGCAGTTCTCATAAATACACAACAAAATGACGCTGTCTCCCACTGGACGGCAGCGGCGCCTGCACTCGGCAGAGAGGCGGCACAAAGCACAGCAAAGCACCGCCGGAGCGCCCCGCGCCCTTATTGCTGCGTTCAAACAGCGCTGTGAGTAAACCGACCCCTCAGGCGCTCCCGCCCGCCCGGCGCTCGCGGCGGCCGCCCCCCCCATCACCGCCCCGCACGCGGCTCCTGCCTCGGTAGCGATGGCGCGGGACCCGTTTACTTCCGCCTCGGTACCCTGCCGTCACGCGTCCGGAAGTGGCGACCGGCGGCGTGAGCTCCGCGGTTGGTGCGCGGCGGGGAGCGGGAGGAGAGCGGCGGCCCCGGGCCCTGCCGAGCCGGTGAGGGCCGAGCGGCGGGACGGGAGCGGGTGTCGCTGTGGGGATGGGCATGGCCTTCTTGCTTGGGCCTCGGACCGGGGTGGGGAGCACCGGGGGGCTGTCGGGCTGTGAGGAGGTTGAGGGGGGTCTCTCAGGCTCCGGTACAACGTTAGTCCTGGGCAAGGCTGGGCCTCAGGGCCCGGGGGGCTATGAGGAGGTGTCAGGCCGGGGAGGAGGGGGATATCACGATCGCTGCGGGGGCCTGGGCTTGGAGAGGAGGAGGACTCGGGACTCAGCCCCACGGGGACCTCGGAGCTCTGCACTGCAGGTTCGTCTTCTCGGAGGGGCTCTAAAGGGAAGGGGCTGCCTCAGCCTGTGCCTGGGGGTACCTAGTGGGGTTTGCCTCCTTTCTACCTGCAAAGCTGGGTGAGCCCGCTGTGTCTGGGTACGAGGCTGGGGTTGGTGGGCACCCTAGGGCTGGGTTAGTGGTCACAGCACTGAGGGAGAGGGGAAGGTGCTGCTGCCGTGTCCCAGTTATCCATAACTCTGCTTCCCCCTTGCCTGCGTTTGGTATTCATAATGCACCCGTAGCCCTGGTGTTTCCCCTGCATCTCCTGGTGCTTGCCTGCAGCTCCCACCAGCTCTCAGTACTACTGTTGCTGATTCAGGTCGCTTGGCCCACGGAAGTGGGCGCTGTGTGGCCAATGCAGTAGGAGGGCAGCTGCGCAGTGGGCCTGACGGCAGACAGAGAACACAGGGAGAGGAGCGAGTCCCTGCTCATATAATCCACCCTGACGGGGGTTAGTCTCTAGTGGCGCAATCAAAGTCTTTCTAAATCAATAACAAATCGAACATGTCACAGTGTAGTGGGGATAACTCACAAGGAGAATGATATCAAATGCTCTGAACACATCCACCAGTGATTCTTCCTTTAAAAGAATTGTTTTTAAGAGGTTAGAGTTCTTCAGATTGCTTGCTTTTATTGAAAATGAAACTTGGGTCTTCAGAGGCTGCCTCATGAACAGCATCTGGGTCTTTCTGATTTGAGTTGCCTTCAGTGGCCAATTCCCTGTTTTGAGTTCAGCTTTCCTGTGGCTGGAAGAGCTCATAGTTGTTGTTGGCGTGAATATTTATTTTGTGGCAAACTTAATGCTGCGTTTCTGTGCCAAGGGAAAATAGAATCAGTAACAGGACATCAACTTCAGCAAAAGTTTTATAATCAATGAAAAAACTCTTTACTCCTGCTGTAAAAAGAGGGGCAGTCCTCTAGAGTGGTGATCACAGATGTACCTGTACAAGAATCAGCCAATAGTTTGCTTCCATGAGCAGTAACAGGTGAGATGGGAAGCTCAAAATCTGTGTTTCAGGTGGCCTCTTGGTGTGGTGTGAGCAGAGCCTGAGAAGATGAAGTTCATCTCCATCATGCCCTTTCCTTACCTAGCCTAGCGATAGGCAGCTTCCAATTGAATGACTGGTCACAAAGATTAGCTTAACAGTGCTGAAGGACTGAGGTGGTGGAAAAAGAGAGGTGGTTGCAGGAGGAGGAGATTGCCAACCCTTTATGGCAGATAGAATCACTAGCAGAAGGCCTCCCTCTCCTGTGCCTCTATATCCGTGCAGTGCCTAGCAGAGTGAGGCCCTGCCTGTGACTTGTGTTTCTTGGCCCTGCTGCAATATAATGCTCAAAGAGAACATGTTGTTTTAAGGCATTTGCTGATAAGTTATTTCTGCCCTAATTTTGTCTGAGCAGCTTTCTGATGGCTACTTGAGGTGTAGTTATGGAAAGGAATTGGTCTACACTGCTCTTCTCTTTCTGTAATAACAGTCTGTCCCCCTTAGTCCATAACACATCTTTGTGCCTGCTCTGCAGGTTGTTGGAATAGGTATTTTTTACCTCTGCGGTAATTTTACCTGCTGCCTGAATGGCAAAGAGCAAAACAGTTGATAGAAGCACTGAAACAAAGCTACGCAAAACTGAAGTGAGGGTACCTCAAACCCTTGTGGGACATGAGAGGTGTATCATGTGTTCTGTGTGTCTTGTCTTGACATTTAGAAAGTACTTTCCCTTTAAAGTTTGTTTTCTGTGCTTGGCAAAGGGCAAATGAAGGCTGAAGGACGAGGAAATTGTAAGTAGCTGTTAACCCAATCAGCTTGTGATTGTTAACCCAATCAGCTGGTTGAGCCTGTGTAGCAACAGCTTTCCTGTGGGGGGAAATGGAGTGATTCACAGAATGTACCAAGGTCTTATTTTGTGAAGAATTTGGAAACAAAACCTATTGATTTATACTTGGCAGCTGTTAAGAGCAAAAGTTTCTTTGCTTTATTATGCTCAGTGCTGTGTGTGAAAGCATGAAAATGCTCTCTTGAGGCAGTTGGCTTTCAGGGTAAAGCCATTGAGTCTGCAGGCTTGGAAACTGTTTGATACCATCTCTTGTATAAATGGAAGCTAATGGTCCCTCACTGCCTTAAAAGGAGTTTAATCTAGAAGTGTTTATTACTAATTTATGGAGTATTACAAGATACTCATTAGGTCTGCTAGGACATTCTGACTTCAGAGAGTGAATTAGTGGCATTCCTGCCTGGACCCAAGTCTGAATCCATTTGTTCTGTATTAATTGGTGGGCTTCAAAGTTATCTATTGGTAACTCCTAGCCACAGTCAGCTTCTGTGTGGGTAGAATTAAAGCTTCAGGGCTTGTTTATAAGTTCACCTGGGACCCCCTTTGGTCAGTTGCATTGAGATGGAAGAATGTGGCCTGAATGGTTAGGCAGTGGGTTCATGAAATAACTGAAGTCTGTTGTGTGAACTGCTGAGTGAGTTGTATAAGTATTTATTAGACATAAATTTGGAGTGCTTCATAAATTAAAGCCAAGTCAAAAACATGCTTTAGGTTTTTAAGCCACTTATAGACTGCCACACAGTTGTCCTCTACAGCTGTTACAAAAGTGTCATCACAATCAGGCTGGTACATTAAGGCACTCAGGTGGCTGCCTCTTGGGAGAGTTACATGGTTTGGGATGGACACTGAAGATAAATAAACTTTGTTGTGAGTCAGAGGCAGTACAATGAACTGATCAGAGCAAACTCACCCTGCACATGCTTTACATACATGGCACAGCTTTTGAGTGCTGCCTCTGGTAAAGCTGTTGTATGGATTTATTGATTTCTAACTTTGTCTCTCTCTTTCAGGTTGACCTAATCTGAGTGTTTCCTAAACATCATGGGAGAGATTAAAGTCTCTCCTGACTACAACTGGTTCAGAAGCACAGTTCCTCTCAAAAAGGTGTGTACTGCTGTCATGGTCTTTTGTGAGATGTCTCCTCTTGCTGTGGTTGGTGAGACTGGTTAATGCAGCACAGTTGTGGCTGTGCTGGTGACCTGGTTTATCTCCTGAAGCGTTGTTCTATGTGAGTGCATGAAAGCATGCCCTACACTTTCACATGCTTCTGGGAGGTCACTTCTGCACGTGGTGGTGGGGAGCAGAGGCTCACAGTTGTGAGCCACATCAGAGGTACCCAGCTTCCTGATTCCAGCCACAGGACAGGGCAGCTGACCCAGCCACCACGTAGCCATGCTGCCAGAGCCACCTCTGCTCTTCTTACACATTGTTCATGGCAGTGGAAATGTGCCTGAACAGTGGTGGAAGATACCATGTGGTTTCTTCCACTGCGTGTCCTTTAGATGTATTCTGCTTAATCACACTTTCCAACCACTTTCTCCTCTCACTTGGATTTCTTCACTCCCTTTCACTTAACCCCAGGAGAATGTTCGAGGTGAGCAGTGCTCTACCTTCTGCTCTCTATGTGCTGAGTGGCAGAGGGCATAGGGTGCAGCACTAGTATGTAGCTCCTGCCCTGGACTAACTCTTACACAGACCTGTTGCAGATAAGGCTTGTGTGGGGGGCTGCAGTTACAGACTAACGTGCAGCAACAGCAGCCCAGAATCCTGCAGAACTGAAGAACAGTCTTACTTTTACACACCGACCTGCTGCTCCTGCCAGCAGTCATTGAGAGTCAGTGACC
Organism: Ara ararauna; assembly: GCA_028858755.1. NCBI lineage: Eukaryota > Metazoa > Chordata > Aves > Psittaciformes > Psittacidae > Ara > Ara ararauna. The sequence goes on along the minus strand of CM054383.1, from coordinate 40,843,033 downwards.
TGTCTAGCTTGGGGGTGTTCTATAGTTTGGTTTTGGGCTAAATTGACCTCCAGCTGGTTCGGTTTCCTAATCTGGATGTCTGTGTGGGCTGTGAGAACATGAGGATGGTGCTGGCAGCAGAGACAAGAGCAGCATTACCTCTTTCAACAGCAAGTTGGTTGCAGTTGGGCTATACAAAAAGGACTGTGTCCCTCAGTCCTAAGGAACAGTCCTTACATGTGGTCAGCATTATTTCCACTGAGGGATGTGTAGCTTTCTCTAAGAAACTACCTTTATGGAGGGGTTGTAGGATCTTCTCTTCAGGGTTTCTCTTTCATTTTTGCCAGTTTGTGTCTTTTGTAAGTAAGAAAGTTCCATTGCTGTGACTGCATGTTCTCTAGGCTCTGAATGTCCAGCTTCTTTCTGTTTCTGCCCAGTTCCAGATCTCCTGGGTCTGTTTGTGCCATGCTGTCCTGTTCAGGAAATGCCTCAGCAGCTCAGCAAACCCAGGAGACAGTATTCCATTGGAAAGGCATGTGGGTGCTCTGAGGCACTGCTTTCTGGGGTGCAGTCTGGTAAATGAAAGGTGCTGGAGGTTGTGGTTACAGCAGAACATGTTCTTGCTGCTGTGGGGACTGTGTGACACTGCAGCTCACTGCCAGGGGCTGCTGTCTTCAGCTGCTGCTGGGGTTTCATAAACGGGGGCATGCGTAAACTGAAGCTGCTGCTGACCTTCAGATGGGAATACCCTATCCTCCCGAGTGGTTCAGTCTGATGATGACACAGTGATGCATGTGGGGTATGAAGAAGGCAGAAATAAGCAAACTAGTCCTGGTTTTTGGAGAGAGAAGGGGAAACACAACACAACTTGAAGATGTAATTGATCTCTAAAGCAGTCTTTAGGAATATTTATTCCCCCCCGAAATATAGGCAAAGCATGTGCAGAGCAGAGGAAGGGATGACCATCATTACTGCTGGTAAGCTGTGCTGTCAGATCAACTTAAGGAAGCGGAGCTGGAGCAGTTTGTTTGAGAACAGGCTGAGATGTTCCTCCTGACAGGAGCAGGAAATGCACAGCTCCATCGCCCTTCCGGCTCTTCTCAGATATAGGAAGTGCAGCACAGAAAATAACAGTTTTAATCCGAGTTCTTAGCTTTGCCTTTGAGCCACTGTTTGCATACGCTGCTCCTGTCTTAGGTAAACCCTTCAGCAAGGGACGCTCTGGCTCTGCTAAACTCAAGCAGGAAGTTCTGCCCCTTGTTTTGATGCAGAGCAGATTTTACCCTTCATGTAAACTGTAGGTCATGCTGTTTGATCAACCAAAACCCAGAAGGCTGCGACCTCTCAGCTCAGCAGTTACCCACGCTGCTGTCTGCCTGCACAGTGCTTGGCCTGGCTTGGGATCTGGAGTGAAACCACATGGTATGTGGCTAGAAATCAAGTCAAACAGTTGTTGAAACCCATTGATGCATTGTCTGGGCTTGAAAGAAACATCTCTGAGCCTCAGCTCTCCTGACATGAACTAACTTTGGGTTTGTGATTCCAAGGAGTATTCCTAAAGGTAAATGTAGTAGCCACCAACAGGTGCCCAGGTCCAACATTTCTGATGGAGTGACAGCTGGAGGTCTGGACTTGCATGCAAAGAGCTGTTTGGGGGTGGAAGGGCTTTCGTACAGTATTTATTTTTGAATGGTCTGGAAGCTGTGCTCTGCAATCTTGCTTTTTTTCATAGGGACTTTACAAAACAATATCATGCGACATCTCACATGCTCCCAGAGCCTGAAGTACTGGCTTCAGTACAAGCAGATTTGTTAGTCAAGCAAATCAGCTTTGTGATATGCTGTTCTCCGATTCCCTGAGAAGCTTAACTGCTGGGATGGAAAAGCAAATTGTGCTTGTGTGTCACTGTTCAAAAAGCTGTAAAATCTTGATGCAGAGGAGGGGAGTTCCCGCTCTGTGACACAGGCTTTCCCCAGAGGTTTGTGCTTGTTGGTCTGGTTTGAGCTGCACACTTTGGCTGGGTTGGGGAATGTTGAAAGAGCATCCTAAATAAACAAAACAGTTTGCTGATGGAACAGGCCCTGTAAAAACAAGTCAGGCTCCAGCACTGCTGAAAAAGAAAACTTTTACCTAATTCTGGTACTCGTAAGGGTACTAATTGTGCCTGAGATGGGCAGTGTGTGAGGAACTACCCATTAAGCTTGTATGTGAATACTCTGCTTCAGCCAGCCAGGTGTCCTGCGCACTCCAGATGCTCCCATGGTGCTGCCAGATGATGGAAGCATTTTTCTTTCCAGGTCAGCTTTGCAGTGCTGCTTTGGGAGCTGTGTGCATCCCTGTGTATGGCAGCCGTCTGTAACCGCTTCAGATCAATAACTTGTGGTGTTACTGCTTAATTCAGTAGGCTCGTGTGTATCCAGACCTGTAATGTCCAGTGAATGCAAACATCAATGGCTGCTTAAAAAGCTGCCCCCAAGGCAGTGCTGGCTCTGCCAACCCATGGCTGTTGCTCTCCATACCTTGAGCTGATCTCCTGGGTCTCTCCTGGGCTGTGGCACAGTGGCTCTTTTCCCATTCCTTTCCCAAGGCACCTTGTTCATTATCCAGCTGATGTCAAGACACACATTTGGTCTGACAGTGAATGGCCATGGTTCTGCTCCAGCTGTATCCACACAAACCTTGTTGTGCCAGTTAGTAAACAGCCTTGGAGAAGAAAGCTGAAAGAGCAAAAGATGGCCTTGTTCAAAGGGGTCTTGAGGATTATAACATTTCCTGGATGGCACAGATTTTGTAGAAGCAATTCTGGAAGCTGGCTGAAGAGCCTCATGTCTCTGGTGTGTTTCTTCTGCCCTCCACATGCCTCTCTCTTTCCAGATAATAGTAGATGATGACGACAGCAAAGTCTGGTCGCTGTATGATGCGGGGCCTCGGAGCATTCGCTGCCCACTCATATTCCTCCCCCCTGTAAGTGGAACTGCAGATGTGTTTTTCCAGCAGATTTTGGCACTGACTGGATGGGGCTACAGAGTTATCACTGTGAGTATTCCCAGTGCTGTGTCAAAGTGAATGTACTTGTGCTGAGAGGCTGGATAATGAAGGTGAACTTAGTTTTGATTAAGGGAGTCTACAGAAAACACAATGCTGAGTTGCAGTCCACAGTGTGCAGCAGATCCAGGCTGAAATCTGCTATATGTCCACATCAGCACTTACCCAAAGCCTTGTGCATACATGTTATTAGCTTCAGTGTGTTTTCTGTTGCGTGCCCTGGATACCAGTCGTTTTTGCCTCCAGCTGGATCTTTGCTAGCCATGAGGCAAATACATGGGTTAGTTCAGGGTTTCCATGTTTTCCTTAGGGATGGTGGTTCTTGGCCAGCCTGGTAAGTCACTCCTTAAAATCCCAACAGCTCTTTTGTGGTTTGTCAGCTCCTAAGCAGGACTGAGATGATGGATTTGAGCGGCAGTATTTCTGCTAAACAGCTTCAGGAGGTCTCTAACAGCAGTTCACAGTTTCTGTGCCTGCCAACTTCACATGCCACAAAATCACTGAAGGATCATTCCAGCCTCTCCTCACTGGTTACGGAATAGAGCAGTGCTGCACTTTCCCCAGCAGAGTTGCTCTGTGGTACCTTGCCATGCATTTTAGTGCAAGCAAAGGGGAGGTGTTCACACCTTTGGGCTTGGAGGGACCTTGCTGAAGAGCTTGAGCCTCATGCTACAGGGGAGGCAGGTTGCTATCTTGAAACCCTTAATGTGAGATTTGGTGTGGCTTTGAGGAGACAGCTGACAGGTACTGATCCGAGATGGCTTTTTCTAACTATGTGTTACTTTAGTTGCAGTATCCAGTGTACTGGGATCACCTGGAGTTCTGTGATGGGTTCAGAAAACTGCTAGACCACCTTCAGCTGGATAAAGTGAGTGCTCAGGGGTGGGGAAATCAACTTGGAGTTGCAATAAAAACCTAATGTTTGAGAGTCTCATTTAAGAGCAGGCGTATAACACATGACACAGAAATGTAGCCTAGAAATAAAGAGGCTGTGCTGGAATTTTACATTTGGAATTAGTTTATTTTTGAAGGTGAGTACCCTTGAAAATTGTTGTACTTGGCCTAAATTCAGCTGCTGTTCTAGGCCTGTTGAGTTGAATTGGGTAACTTTAGGTTTCCATGTGATCCCGTGGAAGTTACCCTTCTGAGCTCATGTAGTGCAGGATACCACAACAAATTGTCTTTGATTGGGATAGCTATTGAAGCCAAAGTGAAATGTTCCTTTTCTTTTTTCTTAAGCTTGATGAGCACACAGACATTGGGCCTGTGGTCTGGAAACATTTCTTTCTTTCAAACTTGGTCACATTTATATCATGCATAAACCCAGAAGTTGAATAGAAGAGGAATTCTTTAACAAAATGAGTCATGAGGACTGGGTGAAACTACAGTGGTTTATTTTTGCAATGAAACCTTGTGCTTAGAGGTCACTTATTTCACAAGTGATCTGTTTGATTTTGGTTCTTTTCTTTGCACCAGGTTCACCTTTTTGGAGCATCTCTGGGAGGCTTTTTGGCTCAAAAGTTTGCTGAATACACACACAAATCTCCTAGAGTTCAGTCTCTGATCCTGTGTAATTCCTTTAGCGACACTTCTATCTTCAATCAGACCTGGACAGCAAACAGGTAGGCAAGGCTGAGACAAGCAGTCAGATTCATGGCATTAACCTTTCTGTGATGAAGTGTCCTGCTGCTCTGGTTGGACATGTGTCTAACCTGTCTCCAGCATGGTGAGGGAGGCGTGGGATGGAATACTTGTGAGTTTTGAAGCCACAGCATAAGGAGAATGGAATTGTTCGCAATTGGGAGTATGGAATCTGACGGACGAGTCATTCTGTGATCCTCTGTGGATATGTGGTCAGGTTAAACAACTGCCTGTTTTCTAGCAAAACCACTTAGAGTGACGAAAGTGTTATTCACCATGTTTAAAATACACTTTTGCAATGGAAGACTAACAGCTTCCCAGAGGAGTTCAAACACCTCGCTGCCAGGTTTTCCCTCTCTGTGCTCTTGAAGCTTCTTCAGGATTTCATTTGATGTTAAAGCACAAAGTCTATGCCAGGAAAGGGAGGACTGACAACAAAGCATGTCACCGTTGGGGTCCTCGGTGCTTGAAGGCTGTGACGTCTTGTTTCTGTTTCAGCTTTTGGCTGATGCCTGCTTTCATGCTGAAAAAAATTGTCCTTGGGAATTTTGCGTCTGGTCCTTTAGATCCCGAGATGGCCGATGGGATCGATTTCATGGTGGACAGGGTAGGTACCTGTGTACTCTCATGCTGTGATGTCCATCTTGGTAGAAGATTTGCTTAGCAGGAGGTTGTGGATATTTCTGCTGCTTCCTTCATTTACTTACCCAGGAGGGAAGAGGAAGGGATGGATTTTGGACAGGTGATGACTGTCACAGCCCCAGTACTTTACCTGATGCTGCAACCATCTGCCTTTAAGGTTCTGTTTATGGAGATCAAAAGGAAGTTAACCTGAGGTGGCAGAGGAGAAGGTGCTGGGCTATGTCTATAGGCCATGCTCTGGATGCAGGAGCGGCTAATGGAACATACTTTAAGCATGTCTTGTGCAGAGTAGTGCTAAGTTGGACCTATGATCTTTAACTGTTTCCCTGTAAAACTAACTTCTCTTTGGCTCTGTTGTTAATACTGCATTAACATCCTGCAGTGAAATACGGTATTAATTAGTGTTTCTCTCTACTGCAAGCTGGAGAGCCTGGGCCAGAGTGAGCTCGCCTCAAGACTTACCCTCAACTGCCAGAACTCCTATGTAGAACCTCATAAAATTCGGGACATCCCTGTAACCATCATGGATGTAAGTTAATCTCAATGTCATCCTTTTGTGTTTTTCTTAAATACTATTTCCTCCCCTCCGGGTGGGGTCTGGATATTCCCTTAGCAACTTAGTGAGTATTGGCAGCACATAACTTCATATTTAGTCAGGTCTTTTACTGACTGGGAAACACCAGGACTTTCCTGTGTCAAATTATGAACTGGCTGTTCTGTGCCATAACACAGCCATATGTGTATGTATCACAGCATTTGCTTCCTATGTGTTCACTTTGTTTTCTGTTTCATTAACACTGTTCCAGAGAGAAGCTGAGAATTGCTTCCAGGAGCAACATATAACCAGTCTGACTTGATAATCAGAATCTGGGATTGAGACCTAACTGCTGTGACTTGTTCTGCAGGTGTTTGACCAAAGCGCGCTTTCGACTGAAGCAAAAGAGGAAATGTATAAGCTTTATCCTAATGCCAGAAGAGCTCATCTCAAAACAGGAGGCAACTTCCCGTATCTCTGCAGGAGTGCTGAAGTCAACCTGTATATTCAAGTGAGTGTCTGCATTCAGACCGGATCTGCTGCTGTGCACAGCAATAGGAAATGTCTTTTCTATGCTGGTTTTTCCCCCTTGGTTTGCCTGAGCTCTGCTCCCAGATCCCTGATACAGAATGCAGGGATCGAAGTGGTCACATTCATGGGGGACTGACTTCAGGGGTTCGCCTCTTGCCCATTTTCTGTCCGCTTGTACTCAAAAGCCATAACTTCATCCTCACAATTATTAGGAGGTTTTTTGGTTTTTGTTTTTTTTTTGTTTGTTTGGTTGGTTGGTTTTTTTTACCAAAGTCTTGTGCTTCTACACTTGTTTCAGCATTATTTTGTGTTCAACAGATCCATTTACTGCAGTTCCACGGTACCCGGTATGCAGCCATCGATCCCTCCATGGTCAGCGCAGAAGAGCTGGAAGTCCAGAAGATCAGCCTTCACTCCAGCAATGAACAAGAGCAGTAGGTCTTGGAGCACTGGTGAAAATGAGGAAATGGTTCCGTGGTCTTCCTGTGTATGAGCAACTGCTCCCACTCTGTCCTTTCCTTTGCGTTAGCCGATTATCACTGTGTGACTCCAGCAGGATCAGTCAGTGATCTGCCTGTGGACAGTAACCTCCAGCAGTACAACAGGATAGAGCTGTTTAACTTTTAGTCTTTGAATTCAAGGAAGCATCTTTGAAGACTATAGTTTTAAAAATGAAAGACACTTTTTGCTACCAAAGTCCTCACTGTCATGTTCTTCAGCAGAACAGGATTTCTTTTTATACTCTTCACTCAGCTGTATATATTGCCACGTGCAGATTGTGTACTTAGAAGCCACCGTATATTTTTGTTGAATATTTGGTTTAAGTGACAAGGTTGCCATCACTTACTTGCCTTGTACGCTGTGTTGTAAGTTAGTTTATTTCTATTGGAAATAAAGCACTTGAATTTTTAACTTTCTTGCTGTTTAAAAGATGGTTTTCAATAAAACTTCACTTTCACTAAGGGTCTCTTGTTGTGACTACAAGAGAACAGCTCTGTAACTTATCCTGGTCCTGGTTTGCCTCTACAGCCACCTTTAGGGATGAAGAACACCAGCAGATTAAAGCTTGACTCCACCTCAAGCTCTAATGTAAGGTTGTTCTGGTTTAGCTCTAAGAATTATGTAGTGTTGTTTTAATAATGAATAATTAAGATGTAACTTGCAAATGAGGGTAGAACCTGGATTTATTGAAATACAGACATTATTTTCCCCTTGAAACACTGTAAAAAATAAATACAAAGTATTACATGGTAAATAAGCATTTACGAAAGCTATGTCCTTGTCAGAGGCTGTGTAGATAACCACTGATCATTCTTGTCTTACACTTTTCAAGCTGTAACCTATGGATTTAAGGAAGTTATGTGGTTGATTCATGAACAGTATGTGTAGGTTAATGTACATCTATAAACAGTGTATATTAATGTTCTCTGAAATTTTCTGTTAAAGATCACAGCCCTCATGGTTCCAAAAGGACTGAGTGGGAGCCTTGACTCTTCTAAATTCCTGCCCTAACAAGGACATTCTGAACATACTATGACACAAGGGATAGACACTTCCCAAAACAAGGTAAGTAAAGAACACTCCTGAAAGCAAGGGCTTTGCCCTCAGTAACTTACAGATAGTTAAAATTTATATACAAAAATGAGATGTAAACCAGTTGCAGTAAAACAGCCGTTCCTGATACTCACACTATGAGAAGTGAGGCTGGCTTGCTGAGCTCCTGCTACAGCAGCTAATAAATCTCTCCCTCCTCTGTAAAGAGGCATTTCAGACCATTGGCTTTGCTGGTGCCTTTCCTATTCTGGAGAGGGAAGCAACAGTGGTGGCAGCTGTTGATGACAAGAAGCCCTGAAGTTGCAGCTGCCTCCTGATCAGCAGCACAGCAAGTGTTTCTCCTCTAGCTTGAGGACAAGTTGTTGAAGGAGTCACTGGTGCCCTCCTGGTGCTACATTGCTACACATTTCTGTGGTGAGGCAGAGTCGGCGTTTGCTTTTTTCCGAATGCTTTCTGTAAAAGAGAGGAAGTTCTGCTGCACAGAAACCTGGAGAGGGGCTTTTTCTAAGGGCTTGTAGGGACAGGACAAGGGGGAATGGCTTTACCCTGCCAGAGGGGAGATTTGCAATACATATTAGGAAGCTTTTCCCTGTGAGGGTGCTGAGGCGCTGGCACAGGGTGCCCAGAGAAGCTGTGGCTGCCCCATCCCTGGCAGTGTTCAAGGCCCGGTTGGACGGGGCTTGGAGCAACCTGCTCCTGTGGAAGGTGTCCCTGCCTGTGGCAGGGGTTGGAGCTGGATGAGCTTTAAGGCCCCTTCAACCCAAACCATTCTATGAAAATACAAAGCTGTGGCAGGGTGCATTAATTAATAAAAATAAAAGGTAGCAAGGGGCAGGGTGGCTTTCACCGAGTGTGAATTCGATTTAGTTTTTCCTCTACATATGCTCTGTCATCACATAATTTGGGTAGTGCTCAGTGTGCATTATTTGAAGGAAGACAAAAGTATTATACAGCACCTGCTAAATCTTTTCTTCCAATCCCCACAAGGCCTTCGTATAATCCCTTGACTGGATTTTCTCCCGCTGTGATCATACCATGGAGCCAGATGAGCAACATTCTGTGGCCGTGTTCCCTGTAGCTTTTAGTGCCTGGCAAGATGAAACCAGAGGTGAAATCCTGTGCTTGCAGTGCATGGCCCTGACCAGAGTGGACTTCTGAACCGGTGAGTTTGGATACCCCTCATCCCGCCCTCCTCTCTGGAGCCTACTAGAAGGCTCTAAAGTACAGTTTAGCTTAATTCCTGCTTGTGGTATGATTCATGTGAAACTCATGGAGTGGCCATGCATGAGCTTGGGCTTGTCAGGCAACCTCTCATGGCAATGCAGACTTTCTGCTCCAGAGCATAGCTTAGCCCCATCCTTGCATTGTGCAAACTACAGTAATCAAACCAGCTGTGATCTGTTTGTGAAACTCAGAACCTGTTTCTACTAATGTATCTCTTAAATTCTATGGGACTTCACTGCTTGTTGGGTTCAGCTCCTTAAAAGACAAAGATAAAACTACCAAATTTCTTCTGTCCTATAGAACAGGAATTGTAATAAGAACTCGCAGGTCTGGCAACTGCCTCAGAAGTGAGCAGTGAACTGATAACCCCTGTGTTTGCGTACTTTACTCCTAGACAAATCCATGCTTTGCTATTATTGCAGACTTCTCTCCTAGAATCACAGTCCAAGTGAAGGAAGGCAAATATCTGGGTGGTGTTTTATACCTGTCCATTGCTGCTCGATGGCCCTAATGTGGGCATCAGTGAATTTCCAGTAATGTGCCAGCTTCTTCCATTCACCAGGTCTGAGGTACTTGGTAGCCAATCTCCACATTACTGAGCGGATGTGTTGTGTTTCCAGCCTGTGATCTTGCTTAAAGGTCAAGTGCTTTGCTACCCAGGAGTCAGAGTCACTGTTCAGATTGTCCTGCAAAGCCAGGACAGGGGGTTTGATTAGGATGCTGCAGATATACCTGTCATTCCGTAGCCTCCCAGTTTCTCCTTCTGGGGAGAAGGAGCTAATGGTATCCCAGTCCCTTCTGCAGAGCTTTGGAAACAGCTGCCAAAGAATCTTTGAAAACCCTGTTCCCTTCAGCACAGCCTGGGTTTTTTAGCAACAGGGTCTGTTTTAATTAAGGAAAGCCTTAAGTAAGTGTTGTGGGCATGGTAAGGACTTCTGTTTTCCTTGAGTAAGGAGATGAAAGGCGTTTTTCAAGGCCAGGTTGGACAGAGCCTTGGGTGACATGGTTTAGTGTGAGGTGTCCCTGCCCATGGCAGGGGGGTTGGAACTTGATGATCTTAAGGTCCTTTCCAACCCTAACTATTCCATGATTCTATGATGAAAGCGGAGGTCAGGCTGTCACAGGATGTCCTGTATTTCTTTTCCTTTTGACAGCTGGTACCATGGTGCCTCAATGGAGAGGACAAAGCCCCATTCGCCCTGGGAAGCACAGGGGATGGTATGTATGCTGCTCACCTTTTCCCATTTGTAAAACCGATCGGCTTTGATAATCATGTCTGCCAGGTTGATGTGATTGCCCCGAGCAGCAACATCCAGAGATGTTTTCCCTTGCTGAAATGAGAAGAGGAAAAATGAGCTGGAAAAGACCTTGCTTGCTTAAGAGGTACAATCTCCATGCCCACCTCACAGTCTGTAGTAGCAGGGAGCACGGCCTGTTGAGCAATGAGGATGAACAACCCCTCTTCTCCACCTGTACACACCTTGGATGTGAGCTAGCTTGGAGCTACTGCCTTCAGGGCAAGAGGAGCCCTTTTCTGGGCTCTGCAGCATCTTCTCTGTTGGTTGGGAAAGCATCTTGCATCCCGCAGTGGATGGCAGGGTGCTCGTAGGCCCCCAGCAACATAGGTGCAGCTGGCCAAGGACCAGCTCAGCGCTACAATCTGAGGTGTTTTATATAGCCTTTTGCACAGCAGGTTTGCTGGCACATGAAACTCAAGTGATTTATACAACCTCATTAATTTTATAGGCTTCACATACAGATGATTAGAAACAGTCTCCTAGGAGAAGCATAGGTTGATGGGACTATGAAACTGTAATTACACTCCTTACATCAATATGATTTGGGATTGCACAGGGACGATTTGTATCTGCATCTAAAAGCTTATAGGAGAAAGCACCAAGATTTGACAGTTGCACGAAGGAAAGCGAGTCAGCCCAACCCTCAGATATGCCAGGGTGAACAGTTCTAGCCTCAGATGTGAGCAGAAACCAGATTTCACACAGAAAAGTGGGAACATGTTCCATGTGCTGACTCCCACTGTGGTTCCACAGGCTGCCCAAACCTGCTTCAGCATTTTCTGTATGCATACCGCACTTTCAGGCTGCGCACAATTTACCCAATTCCTCTAGAATTCCTGTTGCTATAACATATATCTGCTTTTCAGATGACACTTTTGTTGAATTAACTAGAATGCAAAATAACCTACTCAGCAGGGTTTCGAGGCCTTCTCCCTGGAAATATCCAGATTTTAGTATTATTACTAACCTCCCTTGAAAATAATGACAGTAGTGGCAAAGACCATCCATATTGACCCCATGGAATCTGTCTGACCCATGGAGACATTTACCTTGTCTGTTAGCTTCAGATTAACTCCTGCAATGAGAATCATCTCGGCAATGTCCTGCCTGCCGTGCTCCGCAGCGATGTGCAGAGGAGTCTGCTGCCTCTGTACGAGGGGGTAAGGACTACGTTTTAGAGGAGGACAAGTATGAGGCTGGAAGGCTAGGACGGAACAATACTAGGAGGAAGTGCTGCAAAAACCCTGTCAGCTCTGCCCTCCCTTCCCCTCTATCCCTTTTTAAACTGAGGGCTAAACACCATCCTACCTCAAACTGGAGTTGGGTTCCTCAGGGTGAGCAGAACTGGTCTGCCCCAGCACTAGAAAGCCTCGCACATGCTATTTCAGACTAAAGAATGACTGTGCAATGTACAGAGGCCCTAGGGACATGGCACAGCCCAGGTGTTGAATGTTATCAACTGATTTCCTCACTGCAATACTCAATCATTTCACAGCTCTCATGTTTCCTAAGTTGCGCTTCCAGGTTTTCCCCATTTTAAAGCATTCCCCTTTAACCCTGTCCCCAAGGTGATCAAATCCCCCCTGGAACTGGTTCATGTTTCAAAGAACAGGAGCAGCAGTCTTACATTATCTGCAATGTCAAGGTCACACTCTGCATCGATGAAGAGCTTCACCATGGCTGGGAAGTTCTGCAGCACTGCAATGTGCGTCGCTGATGTGTTTTGCTGTGGAAAGAAGACCCTGTGCTTAGGAAGAGCTTGGCTGAGGTTAAGGATCCTATTGAAAGGATCATGCTGTGCCCAGCATGTCTTATTCCAAGACATATTCTGGCCTGGATTGGAGGTAGACTGGGGGACACTGCTCCGTAAGCACAGATGCCACAGCAGCACTGGTCCTTGTGAAGTTGCTCTGTGTTCTTGAATAGCTCCACAAATTGGTTTTGCCTTTTTGTAAGTGATGAGAGCATTAATCAGGACTTACATGATCAACAGCATCCGTGTGGATTCCTGCGTCCAGGAGGATCCTGCCTATCTCCTCGTAGCCATGCAGTGCTGCGTAATGAAGGCAGTTCATCTTCTTCTGGGAGGCACATCAAAAGAGATGGGTGTGAGTCAGGGCTTCTTAGGGCTGCAGTTGTTACAGACTATCCACAGAGGTCTCCCTGCTTCTCTCCTGCAATAGCCCCATGTCCCTCATACCAACAAATTCACACTGTCTCCACAGCCAGAGCAGTCCCAGGGAGCATCACCCACCTCTTTCTTATAAAGCCATCTGCAACTGGTTGTGAAGTGCTGGGCTCCACGTGGCCTCACTCAATAATGGGTGCCCTACTTGGAAGGCCACAGATCTGGGCAAAAATCCACACAGTAGTGTTTGGAAATGGAACCACCTCTGTGGAGCTAACCTGTGTTTGAGCATTGACATCAGCACCAGCTTCCAAGAGCAGCTTCACACAGTCACTGTGACCCCCCTCAGCAGCCATGTGCAGAGCTGTAAGTCCTTCCTGGACAAGGAAAAAAGGAGACAAGCAGCATTTCTGTAGACAAGGACCAGACAGAGCAGCAGAATGAGGTCTCTACCCTGTCTTCTGAACCTGTCACATGTTCAAATACCAATTCTGAGGGCCACAGATCTCCAGTGTATTGTTAGGAAAATAAAGGGCACAGTTATCTGCCACTGACATGTCTGAGTACTGCTCTGTCCTTATGTCACTGGAGACAGCTGGCCCATGGGCCACAAGGCAAACATCGTGTTCCCATCTTTTCTCTCTTTCAGCCCATCAGCAAACAAAAGAGCATTTCACATGGACAATGAAGACAAGCCATTTTCTTGGAATAGCCAAGAGACAGCCACAGGAGGACCTGGGAACTCGTGGCCCCCAACCACTAGTTCTCCCTTCTGAGGTCTGGAGCTCATTTCTTTACATGAAAACACAAGCAGGCAGAAGGTTTAATCTGCTTTGGTTATTGCTCTTTGCACAAAGGGCAGCTCATGTGGGGGAAAACAAATGCTAACAGTTACCACAGAAGGTGCTGTCCCCTTTCGGATTTTAATCACAATCAAATATACTTTTCAAAGACAGTAACTAAATAAGACTAAAAAAATCTGCTGGTAAACTCAATTGGGAGTGTGCCCTGGAATAAACAACAACGTTACTAAGCCAATATTTGCTATCCGAGTCATTAACTGTGTTCCAATCACATGGTTTTCCAAAGCAGGTCTGTGAGAAAGAGATCTCAAACAGAAGGTCCATATGTTCAGTGACTAAGTCAATACTATAAAGCATAGTGAAGTTTAGTTTAAAACACACTCAATAACTAGTTAGGTGCTTGAATGTACAAGGGTCAGGGAAAAAAACGGAGATTACATTGACTGATAAGGTCAGCATATACAGAAGAAAAGGCAACACTTTAGAACTGGATATTGGTCCAAGAAGGATGCTGCCTTTCACTGATACTGTGCAACTGTGACCTGCATTTGAACGCATACACTTTAGGTAAAAGCTATCTTCTAGACCTCTACTGTCAATACTGAGTGCTCAGCCTGATTGTGGCAGGAGAGTGTTTCTAGGGAGGGAAAGGGTAAAACTGCTGTGGGGTTTATTTCATTTAAATACACTTACCATGTTCTTTTCATCAATGTCGACTCCCACATCTATAATCTTCTGCAGCACAGAGAGGTGTCCATTCTTAGCAGCTAAATGCAATGCTGTGTTTTCTTCCTGAAAGTAAAAATGCTTCGTACATATATGTATCACAGGACTGAGTGTTCATATACCATAGCCTTGCACAGAGTATATCCAGCGTGACTGAAAAGGAGGTTGTAACCAGTACCACAGGCCTGAAGCAGTCTTCTGACAGGTGCAGCAGGGAAGGAAGAAATGCAGCTGCCTTAATTGGACCATGGTGCACCAGACTGATTGTGTATCCCATCTGAAAAGCCCTGGAGATAAATCTAACCTGGACTGAGGTGCAAATAGCTTGCAAGTGGATAGGGAAGAAGAGCACTGACATATCACAACCATAGCTACTGACAGTTTGCCTACATGAGCCTCATTTGATGTCCTGCTCCCTGACCTTTACATCCTCTAATCCTTGGAATTTACCTCCCTTGTGTGTGGTTTTATGCTCGTACCTTGTCTTTGGCACTGTGAGAACAACTCAGTTGGATTAGGAACTCCACCACCTCCAACTGCCCATTCTCTGCAGCCAGGTGAAACGCTGTCCTGTCCATCTTTGAGAGGAAACAAGGAAATATAGTCCAAGAAAGGCTCAGGAAGAACAAGATTAGATCACCTGCTGTAAGCAATACAATAATTGCTTGGGCAATAATCCAGTCAACAGTGGGAAAATGTGCTACACTTCAAAAATTATTCTTCCGTTAACTTTTATTCTGCCTTACATTTGTGTGAAGAGCCTTCCTACCTTGTCTGTCTTATCCACACACACATCCTCCAGGTCCTCCATGATGAACTCCATTACCTGCGTGTGTCCCTTCTGAGCAGCACAGTGGAGCAGGTTCCTGCCATTCTGGAGAGGAGAACAGGAATAAAGGACCACTCATTTAACAAGTCCAGGACTGAGGTACAGTTTCTTTAACAAGCTGTTCCCATTTGCAATGACCCATTCCATGCCTCCCTCCACCTCTGGGGCTAAACTGGCTTGTGCTGCAGACAGCAGGTTATGACTGAAGTATTAATGCTCCTTTTCCCAACCAAGGTCTGTTTAAAAATACAAAGACTCCTGATACACTAAACCTGGTTCCCATTTCTGTAACACCTTCTGCATCACCACTGCACACACATGAGGTGAACAAGGCATATATACCCCTAAAGCTACAAATACTACTCCTGGTTTAGGAATAAGGCAGAAGTGGAGATGGCAGTCCCCATAGCAGATGCTGTCACATATGATCACCTTAGCTCACAGATAAGCCTCTCCCCCCTCCATCGCTCTCTAGAGCTATGTGATGGACCCGCATAGGGAGACTCTCTTACCCTATTGACACAGTTAATCTTGGCCCCAGCATTGACGAGGATCTGCAGGACACGGAGGTGACCAAACCAGGCAGACAGCAGAAGTGCATTCATTCCAAACTGGGCAGAAGAAAAGAGAGATACTTGCAGCTACCTGCAGCCACCACCATCCCCACCATGCTACACAGAAAACCTCACAGATTCTACCAGCCTACTTCCTGGTCACTGTGCATGCAAGAAGGCGGCCAAAAAGAGCAGAAAACAAGGCTTGCTCCAGGAAGGCATTGCACCTGCCACAGCAGGGAGGCCACAGCTTCCCAAGCACTGCAATGCCTTGTGCCACCCACTCAGGGCTAAGGTGATATCTCTAATTTTCAGCCCAGCACCAGCCCTAGTGCTCCCCCAGCACAGAGCACATCTGCAGGACATGTAAGGGAGCCTTTGTACACTGTCTTCATCATCCACCGGGACATTGTGGTCCAGCAGCAGTCGCACAGCATCCACGTTCCCTGCTCCTGCAGCCCAGTGCAGGGCAGTCCGGTCTGCCTGGAAGGGAAGGAAGAAGAGAGGGGAGGCCGATGTATGCAGAGTGCGTGTTTATCCACCAGCCTTCCTGAACGCCAAGATCTCCTTTGCCATCTATGCAGCCAGAACTTCTCACACGGTGCAGGGTTTTCTTTGGACACAGCCCTCTGTCTCTTTCCTCTCTTGTCAGGCAGACAAGTGTTAGTCATCTTCTATCCAAAAACTACAGTTCTGGACTGTAACAACAGCACAGGAATGAAGACCATCGCTGACCATTGATTGAAACAGTAGGGATGGGTACAATCCTGTATTTCCAAGTCATATTACTGGTCAATAAGGAGAGACCTGCACCAGGAACTGAGTTAGTCCCAGAGCCTCAGTGAACAGAGATGGCAAAATCATAAACCTTTCACTGCAGCCATGTGTATCTGGCACACAGCTTCCAAGGAGAGCCATAAATTGTTATCCTCCCTCAGTGCTTGCAACTTTCCAGTCTGGCCAGGATGACAGTGCTGTGTGAAACTGCTCAGTTGCCACATGCCCAGTTCAGTGCTGGGTGGTGTATTTTACAGCTCTGACCAACTGAGAGGCTAATGAGAAGAGCAACGTTAAGGAGCTGCAGTTCTGAAACACATCTTCACCACTTCTGCAGCTCAGAGGTGGAAAACCCAAGGACTTACATTGTTTTTGGCTTTGATGTCGACCCCTCTCCTGATGAGCTCCTCCATCCTGGCCGTGTCATTACGCTTCGCTGCATTGTGGAACTCCTTTTCTGAATGAAGCACTGCAGCAGAGACAGAAGAGTGGGCATTAAAACAGTGCTGGCAAGGAGCACAGAGCAGCATGTCCGAACAAACCTCCCCTTCATCTGAAGTGGCTTTCAAGCGCAGAAAGAGTCTTCCAGCAAGAATCCCAGCCCTACAGACATGGCCATGTTTGCTGGATTTGTCCTCTCCAACTGTCTCCTGAGTACCCTGTGCCACATCAGTGCTCTTCCAGTCCTACAAGCTTCAATTCTAATTCAATGTCTTTCTCTGCTCCAGCTGAAAAACCTTCTAAACCATTAGGACCATGTCCTCTGGGCATGCTCCAAGGCCCAGAGCTGATGCAAAGGCTCGGGCTGGGGCAGAAGACACAGACCCTTTCCTCCATCCTTCCCCTTACATCCACTACTCTACAAGGAGGTCTTTACACATGGTCCTGCTGTTCCCCTTCAGGCAACCTACACCAGCCAAGCAGCACAAAACAGCTAGCCTGGCCTGTGGTTAGTGTTGCATCTCTTAATAGACCGTGGCAGTTCTGCACATAATTTAGCACGACCGGCAGCATTTGTCCTGCACAGTTAGGCACAATGTAAGTGTTTGCTCTCCATGCTGAGCCTTGCCCCAGCAATCTTCTCCTTGATTGAACAAACCTTCCTGCCAAGAAACAAGAGCAAGGCTGTGACTCTGGGCCTGCTGCAGCCTGACAGGGAGGATTTTGGCAAGGCTGGTGTCAGGCTTTGTTGGATTCAGTCTCTGCCCCAGCACTATTGGGAAATCCATTCAAGAAGGGCTTGAGTCAGACCCTGAGCCTGTCACATCCCACTGGAGAGCTGGCTTTGCTCTCTTCTGCATATCTCAGGCTGCAGTTTGAGGGTAGCAGGGGCTCAATGCAACTGCATCTTGTATCAACATATTGGCTAGACATTAACCACATACCATACAAGAGGCATCAAAGCATACCAGTGTTCCCATCCCAACATGCTGAAGAGATAAACATGCTTGCTGTCCAAATAACACTACCCCATTTCTCTCTGGAGAGCACAGTAGAAAGGCACCCCTATTACAGACTCATAGGGCAGCAGAGGTATAACTTCACCCTCAAATTTCTGTTCCTCTTACCTTTAAACAAAAACCTTTAGCTCACGAAAAACACAAACAACACGAGTCTTAATAGGGATCATTCAAGAGTGTTGGACCTGCTGTTAAAACAGTAGGATTTGGACACTGATTTCTACAGGATCAGGATTTTCTGTGCTGTATATTGAGACCCTGTTCTCTCTGGTCAGGTGTGTTAACGGGACTGCATTTCCACACTGCACGGACCATTTGGAAGGAGAATGTGGCAAAAGCCTGTAGATTTTACACTAATTATTAACACCAATGGCTACACACAAATTACCTCCTTGCAAATGCTTATCTCCATTCAGTGGAGTAAATCCTGTGTTTCAGTTAAGCAAATGATGCTGTCCCTGCTCCCCAGGTGACCAAAATGTGTCCTGATATTTTATGATCACCAAGAGATGCCAAGCATCCCTTTGATTTAATATTCTTTCCTCATTTTGATGGTCCGAGTTTCCCACTTAGTGCCCACACCGGTGAAGCCAGCCCTGGAGATGTAAATGCACTCCTCATCATGCCATGCACCCATCCAACAGCAGTGTTTCAGTAGGTATTTAGCAGTTTTCCTTCTCTTCCCAGCTCATATTCCAGGGTATTTCATACCTCATAGCACTGAATATGAATTCAGTTATCCCAAACAGCACGGAAAACAATTTAAACGATTTACCCTCAGTGCAATGCACCAACTCACAGGCAGTTTATTATGCAAGAGGTTTAAAACAGTGTCAAAGGAGAGGCATGGCATGCAAAAAACCATGCTAGAACTGTCTGCTGGGCTCTACCTGGGGCTGCAGGACACAAAGGCAACCCAGGACAGCCAGCCCACGGGTCGATAAAGAGGGGAAAAACACTGAAGTGAGGGCTACCGGCGTTACGTGCAGCATCTTAGGGATACAGGATGGGATACAGGATGCTCTGGGGATAAAGCGCCCCTCTTCCCGCAGTAGGCTATAAACCGGCTTTGTTTCTCAATGGGTTTTTACACGCCTTTAGAGCACCTCGGCCCTGCCCCAGAGCCCCCATGGGGCCGGGGGAGGCCGGCCCTGGGTCCGGCCTCTCCCAGCGCACAAACCCCGCTCCCGCTCGGCCCCCCGAGGCCCCACTCACGGCTGTCGTCCTCCGCCGCCAGCTCGTCCCCCATGCCGCGGCCCCTCCGCCTCAGGGCGGGCTGACGGCAACGGCCCTGCCGCCTCCGGGCGGGCCGAGCGGCGCGGCACAGCGCGCCTTTAACTGTTATTTAAAGGGAAATAAAGCAAAGCACAGCCTTTTCCTCACGAACACGGTGTTTTCGGGCCGGTTTGGGATGAGCTGAGGGGGGAAACCCAGCGACCGCCATTTCGGGCAGCGCGCCCGTGCTACCCATTACCTCAGCGTGGCTCGCCGAAGTGCTGCTACTCGCAGGCTGCGGGTGGGTTAATTCTGTTTCCAAACGGATTTAGGAGGAGAGGGAATTCTGTTACGTGGGAAATATGGGATGGATTGTTGTTTTTTCACCCTGAAAACAACGTTCAGATTTGGGTGCTTCCAGGGCACGAGATGCTCCCATCTGCCACGTAGCCCAGGCACATCAGCAGGTGCAGGAGAGGGTTAAAAGCGCCTTACACTCAATGTTAGTTAATTCTCCTGTTTCAGCATCTGAGTCTGGTTTTGGCTTTTATTTTCTTTACCATTTTGATAGCATGAGGAGGAAGGAACCAGCGGCTGAGCTGAGGTTGTGTGTGTGTGTGGGAGAAGCTGATCTGTTCCTGCCTCTCCTGAGGTATGAGTTAGAAAAAAATAGGAAAATAAAGGTCCAAACCAGCCCCCAACCCCCTAAAACACAAACCCCGGTGTTGGTCCTGTGAGTGTGGTCCATGTTCAGGCTGGAGAGATGCTGCTGCCTAATGACGAAGGGCCAAGTAGCGGCTGTCTTGGCAGCAAATCAGTCCTGGAGCTATGCAAAAGCCATGTTCTCTGCCACAGCCATTTCGGTTCAGCCGCTGCAAGGTCTCTGGCGTGGATCTGGGCCCTCTCCCCATATCTGGTTTGCCAGGGTAAGTGCAGCACATCAGTGTTCTCCTGCCATTTTCTCTCCTGTGTTTGCTTGCACCCAGGCTTGGGGTGAGACGTTGGGCGACATCTTGGGTTGATGGAGTGAATGCCGTTCGTTGGCCTTCAAGTGCATGGGAAGGCGGCGTGAGGAGAAAGGAATGACCTGCTCCTCAAAGCCAGGATGGGGAGGACCAGGAGGCATGTGCTTCCATCAGGACTTTGGTTTCTCTAGCAGCCGAGGGGGAGCAGATGCTGCTGGTCTCCGTGTAGGAGAGGGGACATCAGATCTGTATTCCCTCCCTGCGCCATGCTGGCCTAGAGACCTTGTCCTTGTCATGGCCCCCTCTCTCCTGAGCAGGTCCCTGGCCGAGCCTCCAAGCCTCCATGCTCGGTGTTTGAGTGCGAGCGCACACTGATCCGGCGGCCACATGAGGGTGCCAGTGCTGTTCCTCTGCCACCATTTGCTGCAGCTGAGCGATGAGCTCCAGGGTGGGGATGGGGCTTTTCCCTGCTCTCAGGTCGGTTTTGGGGACACCGCTGCCCGAGGACCCCGCTTCGGGTCTGTGCAGCTCTGATATGGAAGCATCTCTCTGTGGGCACAGCTATACCAGAGCTCTTAGGGCAGGGAGCAGCAGGGCTGAGCTGTGGGGTTCCATCTCATTGAAGCCCTCTCTTGAGGGTCTCCATAGCCAAGCGCTGCACTGATGCAGCTGACCCACCTCAGGGTCATGGCTGTCTTCATGAAGGAAGACCCTAAGCTCTTCAGCCTGCACAGATTGTGTGTGGGTCTGTGGGTAGCTGCTGCTCTCAGAGCTTTAGATTTGGTGTTTTGTTTTCCTTTTATTCAAATTGAGTTAAAAAAAGCCACCCGCTCCGGTAGGAAAAGCAAACATAAGGTCTGTCTGGATAAAGGAGAAGCCCTTCTCTTTGCACAATGGCTCAGCAGATAGAGCATCCTCCCAGAGGGAAGGGGAAAGCTAGGTTTGATCCTTGATTCTGCCGGAGGGGAGATGCATTCCCTGGTCTCCACAAGACCCCAGAGAGTGCTGTAAATAGCAGGCTGTGAGCATGTCTGGTGGGGATTTTCTTGCTCTTTCCTGCTATTTTAAATAATTAATGATTTGATGGAGCAGGGAGTGGAGGAGGCAGGTGTCCCCTCTCCCTGGAGAGCAGTCTGTGTGCCCGGCCAGACAGAGTCCTGCTCTCGCAATGAATATTTAAGTGCCTTTAGACAAATGGGAACGGCTCCAGCAGGAAAGACTGAGAAGGGATGAGCCCTTCCCACTGGGTACCTCAGCGCCTGGGGGCTGGGGAAATAGCCCTGAATAGGGCAGGGAATAATCCCTGTTTGTATGGATGGAACATCCATCCCAGCCTTTGGTGGGACCTCTGGCTCTTGGTAGTCTTTCATTATGCTGCAAGAGATCCTTGAATGGAAAGCTGTCTGAATTTAACCTGCCACTGTTAATGTCATTGTCTGCACCTCCTCCAGAGCTTGAATCAGCCAGGACTGATCACTTACAGCTCTTCTGGTGCTTAATGCTGACCTCAGGAGAGAAGTAGCGCAGATGCACTGAACATTTGCATCTGCTCGTGAGCTTGAGTGTTTCCAGCAGGCAGGAAAAAAGCAATGTAGGCAGTTCCTTCTGTCCCTACTAAATAGGTATGTGTTCAGGGATGGAAGGGACGTAGACTTTCTGCTGATACTAAGTACAGGGTGCTGCAAGGAGTTATTGACGATGCTGAACACTTGTCTAGCGATCCATTTATGAGCTAACAGACCTAAGAGAGCTGTTGGATTTTTCCACTAACGTTGTAGCATAACGAATGACAGGGGGAGGTGGTAACTTGAGCTCTTTCTGTAATATATTCCAGAGATTGACCCTGTCTTTTGGAAAGTGTTAAAGTCTTTGACTTTATTTCACTTGAAGAATAATTTTAGCTAAGGCAGCTATGTGCTCTTTCTCACTTGGAAGTGAGTAGCGTTTGTGCTCTTACCTTGCGAGCACCATTTTTATGTGTTAGTTTAGGCTAATCACTGTTTTCAATCTCCATTGAAAAATCATGAGCCAGGCTCTTTAAATCCATGCCACCTTAAGATGTGCCTCTGTTTGCTTTCTGGTTCAGTTGTATACACTGTGATTTTGAAGTCAGTCAGATTTGCAGCTGGCCATGTAACACAGCCCACAAACCAGCATATGTTTATGCAGAAACAGTTGCTTACCTAAAGGTTTAACAAATTGGACTTTAATTTATAATCTTCCTTTGGAAAAGAATCTGGAAGGTGTCTCCTCCTGCCTGCAGCTGCCTGTAATCCAGGAAGCTGAGCCTCTGCTTCGCTGGAGCTGCCCACAGTGGAGGAGCCAAGCTCAGGGAACTCCAGCCCTGGAGGATTGGCTTCTCTGGCATATGCTGCCGGTGAATATTGCCACTTGAATACTGCATGGGAAAGGGGATGGCCATGTTCCTCTTTCAGTGCCTATGAACTGTTTTTACATGACTGGGTATCAAACAACACCATGTTCTGAGACAGCAACTGTGGGCTCTGCACCTAAACCGGGTCGTTCAGGTGCTGTGGTACAGAGCTGCCATTGATGCCGGGAGGAGCTGTATGTTTGAGAGGCTTTATGTCCCCGCTGTGGGTATGAAAGGGACTAACGGTGTGTCCTGCTTTGCAAACCACACTTCCAGGTATGTCCCATTAGAACGGAGGACACGTTACAGCTCTGGCTGCATGGCTTCATGTGTGGCTCTGTCTTATTTATTTTTTGTCTGGGTTAGGCTTTTAGTTGTCCTGCAGACTAAGTTATTTTTGGCGCTTTCTTTGCTAACTCTGTTGCTGTGACATGCTGCAAAGCCAAAACCCCGTGGGAACATCCCAGCAATGCACACAAACATCAGCCCTGTAGCTCCTAACAGTCAATACCTGAAGCTTTCAGAAACCCTGAACGTCTGATAGGACTCCACAAACCCACTCGGGAAGCCTGAGAAGGGATCCAGCACTTTCCTCAAAGGCTGCATTCATCTCCTTGCAAGGCTTCCACAGAGGAACAGCTTGTCAGAGGGACCTGTGGAGCTTGGAAGCTTTGCCAGTAATAATTCGTGCCCAATTCTGAAGTCAAATATTTGGTTAAACAGAGACTGTCTGATGGCTGGATTAAACACAGATGCAGGGGAGGGAGCTTGCCACTTCGGGCTCTTGTCAGTGTCCATTTCACCATCCTGTTATTCCGTTTTTCCTGCCTTCCCAGACTCTGGTCATCCTGTATAGTGTTTCAGACAACACAGGAGGAGGTATTACAGCAGAGCTGTTGCTCCTAGCTCAGGAAGCAGCCTGTATCACAGAGTGATGTTGTCTGGTTTAGGAATAATCCAGCATTATGGCATTGGGAGGAAATCACATGTTAGAGAAATTGAGGGGTTTGTTTGTGTGCTTGTTTGTAAGGAGAAGTCTCAAGGAAGCCAGGAAATGGCAGAGAGGGTCAGTGAGTGAGTCGTGCCTGACAAGACACTGCTGGGGCTTGTTCCCTCCATGTTAACAGCAACTGGAAGTTTCAGCGGGTGATTTTGAACTTCTCTCTCCTGTCACTCTCACATCCCAAAGCCGATAGGCCTTTAAATCCCTTGGAAAGATAAATGGGCTTAAGCTTCTATGTAGCTTTGAAAGCAAATCTTACACACAATTAGCACTGTGGCCAGGGCTGGTCCTGACCATCAGGTCACTCCTGTTGATCCCTGGCCTCTGCATAGAGCTTATTGACTTGAGTTCACTACATCTCCCAACTCAGTATATTCTCCTTCCAGGTGTGGAGAACTGGGCTGACATCTTTCCTGCAGGAATACATGAGAAGCAAAAAAATAACCTGTCCAGTATCATTTGTGCCTCAATGATGGCTTAGAAGGTACTGAGGGGGGGCATTTGTTGTTTCTGTGGTGCTTTGTTGAAGGAGGTCTGTAGGAACCCATCGTGGTCAAACTCTCTTAATGCACGAGTCCTAGGTTTGACCGGGAGCTGGTGTGACAACCTCTGTCTCACAGTGATCAGGCTGGCCTTGCTTTGAATTGTATTCCTTACTGGAAGAGTGGAGGCTGGTCTGTCAAAACCAGGACTGTAAGATTAGTGTGCTCTTAAAACACTGTGTGAACAAAAGCAAGTGTAGCAGGGAAGGATCTGAAGGGCAGAGAAATCTTTCTTGAATTTAAGAAGAGTAATGGAGTGATGGAGCTGGGATCCCAGCCCTCCCTGGCTCGAATGCTGAGCAAGTGTTTGCTTATGGGCAGTGGCAACGGCTGCGGTGTATAAACCAAGCAAGAATCGGACTGTAAATCCTAATCCCCTTGCTGACATGCCTGCAGGCAAAGTTTTTATTCCCACTTTCCTGCGTGTGTAAAAGAGGGAGGATCTTCTGCTTCCTGAGCCTCTGAGGGCTGTCCGGCTCCGAAAGACAATCCCTTCTCTGCTTTCTCAGGACAAAAGTGTAGCTGAACTGTAGGATCTCACAACCACAACCCTGAAAAGCTGAAACCTGCAGCCAGAGGCGCAGCCCTGCACTGCTCTTACGCCATGCTGGAGGACCCACTGCAAAATCTGAACCAGAAAGTCTTGTGTTTGAGTGTTTTGTAACAGCAAAGTGGAAGCAAAGGGTCACCAGGCTGCGATGCCGTCGCTCCCTTCTTGTCTGATCCCACGGGGAACCACGGAGTGCAACAGGAGTAGGAAAGCACACTGTTAGGAGGCAGCAGCGCAGCTTTGGAAGCGTTTCGTTTCTCTCTCTCAGCAGTTCTCTTCCAGAGCCCAAAACATCTGTCTCTGCCTCCAGCCACATGCAAGTGCACCGAAAGAGTTTTGTTCCAAACCTAATGCGTAATTTCATGGTGTTGGAAGTGGAGGCAGGAGAAAGGGGCTGGGACAGCAGCCACAGTTGTACGCTCTATGAGGAGCGCTGCTGATGTCAAATAGCTTTGTGGCCTTTGTTTTGTTGCAGCCCACCAGGCTTCCCTTTAAAGTCTGCTGCCAGAGGTGCTGGTGATCAGTGCAGGAGCAGCTCCCACAATGGGCTGCTGCGTTCCAGGGGCTTCCTCACTTCTTGGCACAAGCAGCAACATGGAAAATCATGACATCAGTGGAGAGGAGGTGAGGAGCTCGGCTGGGTGTCAGCTCTGCTCTGTCTGTGAGAGGGCACACATGAATGCAGAAAGCGCTTTGCCTGCCTGCTTCTGGCTCCAGTGCAATGTGCTGGTAGAAGGAGGGATGAGGGAACAACCAACCCCAGGCAGATGTGTCACCACATCACTTGAGCATGTAGCAGATGATGCTGAGATGTGGTGATTGCACGTGGTCTGGGAACAGATATAGAATGAGCTGATTCAAACTGTAGCTGGTCTCAGCAGTGTTTGAAAAGCACAACCCCTGCTTTCTCTTTAAGGACGGGGTTATTTGTAGAGAGAGACACTCTGTACAGAGCACAGGAAACAGAAGGCAGATGTTGTTATATATATATATATATCTCATATGTTTCCATCAGAGGGTCTTCCTTTGGGACAGGCTTGCAGATCCCAAGCCCTGCAGCAGGGCTTGCACAGCTCCATGGATGCACCACACTGTGTTTATCTAGGGCAGAATACACAGAGCTCTTCCTCCGCCTGCCCAGGTTCTCCTGGTCTGAAGAGGAAGTTTATATTCACTGGCTGTGACTTAGTTATGGAGCCTGACTCATTTTCATGCTGTTACTCATAGAAGAGGAGAGCCAAATGGCAACCAGTCTGTGCCTGTAGACACCTGTAATTCTCCAGCTTTCTGCTGTTAATCTCTGGATGAGTTTCTGTTTATCGGCACTAATACACTTACCCTGCTGCAGCTTTTAATACTTCTCTCTGCAGAGGAAGACTGATTAGGAAATAAAGTTTTCTACCCCTAAAGCGAAGAGGAAGTGTGCTGAGTCTCCATGGCTGCTTGTGGAGCTCCCAGAATGGGACTGTTTCAAGCGGATGCTTCACAGGCGTAGCAACGGCCTGGAACCAGATGGAGCAACGCCCAGGAAGAGCTGGGAATGGCTGAAGAGTTACTGCAGCTCCTGAGATCTGGAGGGAGTTGCTGGTGGTCTTAAAGGTATTCAGTGCGCAGTGCTAGGAGATCCTGCTTCCAGCGATGATGGCTTGTTGGTGACCAGAAATCTGCCTCCCCAGCCCTCTGGGCTTCCATCCCACTGTAATACAAGGACTAGAGCTGCCTGGGGTTCTGCAGGCTGCCAGTCCTCAGAGAAAGGGCTGGTGTGTTATTTGTATGAGCCTTTGTTGCACTGCCAGCTCAGGAGTCCCTTGAGGCCTGGCTGTTGCTCACTGGTGCATATTTTGTCTACTCCTCAGGGTGCAGGGAAACACAGGGTCCTGGTTCCTTCTTTTGCAGCACATTGGGTGGGTTATTCTATGTTAGAGACCGCATGAGCATGAGTCAGATTTGAAAACCTCACCCAAAATCTGCACAGGGAGGCTTTAGCTGCGAGGTGCAAACCAGTGCCTGGCACTGTAGCTGGGCCAAACCCAGCCTTTCCCATAGCAGCTTCATTCCATGTGAGAACCACAGTGCAGCCCTTCCAGCACTGCGCAGGAGAGCACAGTGCAAGGCTCCAGGTGGGTGGGCTGGTTGGAGGACAAGGAGGTATCTTGGGCCTGGAGCTGTGTTAGGGTTAAGGCAGTTTCCTCTGGGTTGTGGGAAGCTGAGGTTCAAGTCACTGCTCTTAAGTCTTCCAGAGGGGAACTTGGCCTCAAACCTGTCTCTCCCTTCTCAGCAGCCTGCTCCTGGGCGAGAGGCCACCCTAGGGTTCAGCTCTCTCATCATTCTCCTTGATCCCATCTGAAGAGCTTTGATCAGAATTGCTCCATGGACTCTCAAATGAAGAACTGGGGGTTTGGTTATTTTATGGTGAAGAAATGCCTAATTGGAAAAAACTCCTACGTGGCCTTGGCATGCTTTCAGCTGGCATCCTGCCTGCCCCTCTGAAAATACTGCTCATTTTCAGTGCAAGCTCTCCATGTGAGGCTGGTTCCTTTGCTTGCAATCCCTCACTTGTTAGGTTTCCTTTTACCTTGAGCAGATGGCAGGAGCTGGCCTCTTGTTACACGGCCCTGAAGTCACCCTCTGGGGCTGCCTGCATGTCCTGCTGCTCTTCACAGGAGAACATGGCTCAGAGAGGCCAGCGCTCCTGTAGGATTTGAGGAGCAGCCGCTGCTCCTGGCTGTCTGCTGTTAATACTCGCCATCGCCTCCAGCTCTGGCAGCCGTGTCTGCAGAAAGCTCTGCGGGCAGTGGAAGCAAGCTGGTTTCATCATGACAATGGAGTTATCCTTTTAAGGGAAAATTCCCTCGGGGAGCCTATCCTCAATTACCTCCTGCTCCAGTGCCTTCTTGCTGGGGATGGCTCCTAACACAGCGAGTTACAG
Organism: Ara ararauna; assembly: GCA_028858755.1. Taxonomy (NCBI): domain Eukaryota; kingdom Metazoa; phylum Chordata; class Aves; order Psittaciformes; family Psittacidae; genus Ara; species Ara ararauna. The sequence continues at coordinate 40,815,729 of CM054383.1, read as the reverse complement.
CCACAGCAACTCCAGCGAGGGCCCAGTTGCTCTGCAAAAGAAATATTCATTAAACTCTGTTGGCTTCTCTTGTTTGTAAATGTAGAAATTGAGGTCAAACCCCAAATGACCAGCTCCCCTCATCAGTGCATTTGTGCATATCCAGTCTATGGACATCGCATCTTCAAACCCAGATGCTATTCGCATGGTATTAACGGTGTTGTATGCACATCCTGTGCTCTTCCCTACAGAAGGTTGTTGCAATATTCGGGAGCTCTGGGTAGAACACGACTGGTGATAATCAGCTGATTCAAGTGCTTTCTAAATGCCAGGGAACTGGGGTAGGCAGTGCCTGCATTTCAATTTGCTGTTATTCAGTGTGGTGAATGGGAGGGGTCCTCCAAGGGTCCTGATTCAGAAGCCAAAAAATGTCTTCTATTCTGCTGACATGGCTCATAGTCCACAGGGGTGATGTCTAACCAGAACAGGGCCGCTGCAGAGGTTGCCCTCTGCCTCTGTCGCAGCGAGCAGAGCTGTAGGGAACAGCCTGTGCTCTTTCTGTTCTATAGGAATGGTGGCTTTGGCTGCAAGCCCCCGAATTTACATCTCATGTGTTTAGTGCCGAAGATACTTTTCATTCTAAACGAGCTGCCTACCAGAAGAACATGACATTTTTGAATCCAAACTTGTCACAGGAATGAGACCAGACTCCTTAAAGAACTTCTAGGGACTGCTTTTGATAACTGAGAGTTTACTGTGGTTGTCAGAGAAAATGGCATTTTCTCTTGGGGCAATGACAGCCTCATTTAAAACCCAACCCTGTACCTGTGCAGCTGCTGCTGTGTGAGCCAAAACAAATGGACCACAGACTGGATCATCTGAGAACGAAACAAAGCTCCTTGGAGGAGCAGAGGAGCCAGGCTGGATCCCTGGGCCCCGTTTTGAAACGCACAGGAATCCTACTCTGTCTGCCTAGGTCAGACCGAAAGAGCTTTCTCACCTTCTCAGCCTTCCCAAGGGTTTGAATTCTCTTCCTTTAGCAAGAGCAAGGAAAAAAAGGACTAATTCCAACTTCTGTAAGCAGAGAGGAAGCAATCACATGAGCTCCATCAGAATATGTAATTTCATGCTTTAAAAACTCTTTGGGTTACTTAAAATGCTGTAAATGAACTGAAGTGCTCATTGTGTTTTCACGTTGCGGAGCAAAACTGTTCCCTTTTGAAATGTCAACCTTCTCAAAGCTTTGTTTGTACATTTTGTTTAAACCAGGACACTTCCCCACCTCTGGAACTCTGGAACCTCTGTTCTCAGCGTGGGGTTGCTGGTTTGCCCTGAAAGCATTGTGCCAGGAGTTTCTCACCAGCAATTCCCAGAAGGTCTTGATTCCACCCTTGGAGGTGAGTGGGTTTGAACCCTCCTGGATTGAGTGTGGTGGCTAAGCTGAGAGCCATCCTGTCGTTCGAATACATAACTGTTGTATGAACTGATGACCTTTCAGAAGCTCATTAGTTCTTGGCAGTCGAAACCAAGTGGAATTCGTTTGCCTGGCTTGGGAAACTCAACCCGTGCTGTTGAAAATTCAGCATTGCTCCAGAGAAAGGGCTGGTCATCAGCTCTGTTGTTGGACAGAAAGATCATCCACATGCTGGGAACTGTCACCAGGGAACGTCGGTTCAAGTCTCTATCTCCTGTGATCTCCCATATGACATCTGGCCATGGTTTTTAATTTGAGCTTCATTTCCCCTTCACCACAGTCATACAATGCATGAAGAACTGGGCAGAGCTTTGCTGTCATGGTGATGTGCTCCAAACAAACCCTGAGTATTCTGCCAGTATTGACTTCTTGTTGCGAATGAAATAGCAGAGGAAGATCCTCGCCCAGTTAGTCATGCTGGCTTGCATCTCTGTTGGGCTTTTGGAGGTACTCTAGTATACTATTGATTTCAGTGATAAATATCCCAGTAACTAGCTTTCAAATATCCCACTTTCTGGAAATGACCCTGCTGTGTAGTTCGGAGGGGAAGGAGAGTTTGGATCTGTTTGTGTTACGTATGTGTCACATCCTTACCCATGCATGGGAGTGAGTACTTAGCATTGCTTCCCCGTGTCTTGCCTTCTTCCTACCTCTGACCTCTTCTTCTCCACTACATCCCTTTATACTCTCTGCTCCAGATGACTTTGTCTTTCCCCTCAGAGCATCTCCAAAATACTTCAAGTTCTTACTTCTTGCTTTAAATGAACAACATGGTAGATTTAACAGCTATTTGTAGGATTTGCACAGTATGTCTCACCCATTTATGGGCTAGGAATAACAGTTCTTTCACTGTCATATTGCCCAAAGAAAGCAGGATTTGGATGTCCATTCCCATCCCTGCTAACAGACAAGTCATCAAAGGACAGATTCTCAGTATTGGCTGGCTTTTTTTCTGCTTTACTGTTTTTAGGAGCTCTTCCTCCCGTCGCTGATGTTCAGGTCATCCCATGTTTGCTGCAAAATGTCACTACTGCACCAACTGAATGTATCTGCTGCAGGAAGATGGGTTTGGAGCCCAGCTCTTCAATGCTCTGTGCCTGTGCCTTCATTCTGCAGGGTGAGAAGCTCCACTGTCTTTCCTTGCTGTGCTACAAAGCAGAATTCATTCATAGCCACAAAACACTTTCAGGTCCTCATACTGAAAGATGCTATAAAGAACAACCAATAGTGGTTTTAGTCAAAAACCTGAGGTAGTTCTAAGCCCAGCTTGGGTTTTCAGCATTTTCATTCCATTCATTCATTTATTTTGAGCAAATGCTTTTAGAATTCATTTCCTGACTTTGAAAAATGCCCACGTTCCACAGCATAAACTTATCCCCCACAGGGATGTGGAAACCGGCTCCTGAATCCGATGGGGGCGATGAGGAAGGAGGTTTTCTTGGCAGCAACATGACTAAAACTTATGGACAGCTTCTATCAACGCAGCGCCGAGCTTTCCAGGAGTCAGTTGTTCTGGCAAAGGAGGGGCATGAGATGGGAAAGTGGGGAGAGATGAGAAGTGAAATCTGGAGCAGAAAGCTGGGGAGAGCAGGTCAGGCTGAGGAGGTGTGAGCAGGGTCTGCAGGGGATTTCTAGGGCACCATGTCTGTCATCTCCCAGCTCTCCAGTGAGAGGAAAACCAGGATTAAAGACCTAAATACCCTGGGGGGGTTATTATTACATTTATATTATTTATTTGCAGACTGAGGGAGCTGGGCTGGTTCAGCCTGGAGAGGGGAAGGATCCAGGGAGACCTTAGAGCAGCTCCCAGTGCCTAAAGGGGCTTGGAGCAACCTGCTCTGGTGGAAGGTGCCCCTGCCCGTGGCAGGGGTTGGAACTGGATGAGCTTTAAGGTCCCTTCCAACACAAACCAGGCTGGGATTCTATGATTAGCCCCTAAGTCTGGTTGCTGAGGCTTCTGCCAGTGCCCTGTGGAAACGGTATAGTCAAGAAGGATCTCAGGCAACAGTTTCATCCACCCCTCCATACGAAGGAAGGTACACCCACCTTCCCCATGTATCTGCTATTAAGAAATCCCAGTGCTGGAGGTCCCTCTGTAGATCCCATTCCAGAATACATCCACCTGGGCCGGGAAGACTTTCCTAAATAGAAGTTTTTAATCGTTTTTGCTGCAAATTAAGCCAACTTTGTTTTTTCCCTTTCCCCAGTCCATGTGTTAAGCTGCTGACAGCCACCCCTCGTGTAACAACTTCTCAAAAATGGCATTTTGCTGTATTTAACAGTTTTCTTCTTTTTTTTTTCCCCTGTTGGTGTGAATACACGTGCTTTATGTCTCATCTTTAGTAAAGCTGCACTAAGGTAGGATTCCTTTGCTCTTTCCTCATCTACTGTATTTTACAACCTCTGAACTGCCAAGCTGGGCTAGCTCAGGCAGAGGGGACTAACGCTGCACAGCAGATGCGAGGGCTAAAGCCTACTGCTGCTCTCTGAAGTGAAACCGGTGGGGCTGGGCCTGTGACACCCAGGAGGGGATGGAAAACACATGGCTTAAAGTACCTCACATTGATCTCAGACAGCAGGATTGCTGCTGAGAATGAAATTGTTAATGCCTTGTAGCATCTCATCAGCGGTTGTCACAGGAATATTGTGGGTTGCTTAGCTGTGAGGTAAGGTGCTAGAAGGACATGGTGACTGAGTGTCCTGAAATAAATTAAGCACTGGCTTTCTGAAGTATGTGAACTGGCACAGCATAACAAAACAGGGATCTCCATCCTCTAAACACAGTGGGTATCTTCTGTCCCTGCAAGTTTGCTAACTCTTAAGCTGGAAAGAGGAAATCTTGGCGAGCTTCACTGATGGTGACTCATATTTAAGATAAACCACACATTTTTAATAGCAAGAACACTTAGTCATCAGAGTGGAGCAGCCAATGCTGTTGTAAATCTTCTGGCACCCTGGGACAGGAAGAGCTCCTTCTGCTCTTTTTCAGTTGCAAAGTGAGTTCTGTGTGATCACTGAACGGAACCTAGGACCTGCATTTTCTATTTCAGATTATGTATAACACAGTCAACCCAGTAACCCATGACTAGCCATTGAATTGAAAGCAGTCAGGCAAATATTTCATATGTCAATACTATGTATGTGTTCTTTTGCCTTTCTTTAAATCATGTTGTACATAGTGCTAGACACTTCCTTACCAACATCAATCTCAGGCCAGAACGTGAGGTGTGATTTGTTTTCTTACTGTGAGAGAAGGAAAGTGCCTTTCTCTATAGTACATTTTTAGAAGTTAAACCTGTGTCTTGGAGCTTGCTTTGAGGAACAGCCCCCTTCCCAGCAAGCGAATAGAGGGTTTGCTAAGCACATATTTTACCCAGCTGAAGCCAGGCTTGTGCAATAGGATGGCATGTGTACTTGCACTCTTTCCCCTGCTTCCTCGTAACTTTTGAACCTACTGACCAGTTTCTACCCAGTTTTCACAGAAGGGAAGCAGTCACTATGGTACCAGCTTATCTTCCTGTAGCTTACTGGCATCTGGGCAGAGGAACGAGGCTCTGGTGCTTCTCACCACCAAGGGGATGACTGCAGAGTGAGCTCCATGTTTTGTAGACACCAGAGAGTCCACATGAAGGTGTTAAGGGCAGCCCAGACAGCACTGCTGGCAGTGGCACTTGGTGAGGATGCTTTCCAGAAGGAGCAGGAGCAGATCCTGGCCTTGGCTTTCTGGCCAGGGCAGCCAAGCTGGCAGGCAGGGATGACTCAGGAACTGCACTGCGTGCAGCAGCAGCAGCTCCAGCTCTGTGTCTGCTGCAGCCCCCAGAACTTCTCCTTCCTCCAGGCTTGTGGTTATCACAGCATCTAGCTCATCACAGCCTGACCACAGCCTGTGCAATGTGCCCTCCTCCAGAGCAAAGCCTCAATGTACTGCTCCACGTAGCTCTTCTTTGCTCCCGTTAAGGACAAATGGCTCTTAAACAGTTGATATTTAAAAGAGGATTTTATTGCCAAATCTCAAAGCTCTTTACAAGCAGAAGACAAAGTGCTGCCTTTCCACAGGCTGCAGCAGCAGCTTTTCAGATGGACATCCACATTTGCTTGCTTGCAAACTCACTTCCTTCCTGTCACAGACACATAACCTGGTGGCACAGCCCAAAACACAGACTCACACCCCAGTGCCTCATGCCCAGAGGGGTTTCAGGCACAAAACCCCAGCCTTAGTGCAGCCAGAATTAGGTGGAAGTTGAAATGGAAGATTAGAGGAAGATTTAAAAGAAAAGTGCATGGTGGCAGCACGTACACTGAAGATGGGAGTTGCTGTGTAAAGGTCAGAGATGCCCAGCACTGCCGTTTTCAGAGCAGCATGTAAAAACAGAAGGCAGTTGCAGGAGAACCCACTCTCCAGCCCTAGGCAGGGCCTGCCTCATGATCAGAATATGAAGAACAAGTGGGAAAAGTGCAGAATGAACACGATGGGTTTTTTCCTGCAAAATCCAGGTGAATCAGGCTTACATCTGGGCTAGACATCTTAGGAGGAAACTTCTAACCCTATTAGAAAAAAAGAGTTAAAAGCAAAGAGTCTCTAATACAGCATTCTCAGCAGTAGAGTTACTGGGTGCTACAGAGATTCCATTTAAGTTATACCTATTTACAAGACATAATACAAATCTAGTAAGTTCTGTTAGTACAGCAATTACAGTAACTAGCTGTAGTTTATGAAGTGATTTAACTCACCCATTTCCTAACAGATACAGGGGCTTTTATCTGTTAAGATTCTTACTGATGAGTATTCATTAAAATGTCAGACATTTATTCATTGGAATATTCAGTATAATATAAAAATATACAGGAAATATAAGCACATCCTCTAAGTTTGGCTGTAACAGATAGGGATATCTGGGTATTTTCATCAGCACTTTGACAGATGGGTATCCACAGAACACACTGCCACAAGAAAACACCTGTGAGAACAAAAGCATTTGTATATAATTGAGGGGACTGAGCTATCCCATAACCTGTTTTCATTCTAGGCTTTCAGTTCCAGGCTTTGATTTGCTCATCCTGGAGTTTAGGACTGGTTTCAGCTTTGGGATATGAACCTGTACCCAGAGTTTGCCCTGGTTTGTGTATATTCCTGTTAGTGTGAACTGGTTTGTTCCCTATCGAATTTCTCTCTTGTTATAGCGCTGCGTCTTGCAAAGCCTGCCTGCTCTCTGAAGCTGATGTCCCTTGACTTCCAGTGCCCACCAGGTTCTGACAGCTCACATTCATACCACACAGTGATCGGTAAACAAAAGTGCACATGCAGAAAAATACATTTAGATAGCAGATAGGCACTGAATGTTGTCTGTGTTCTTAGCCCTTGTCCTAACTATGTCTGGAAAGGTGAAGAAGATCCATGGTTCACATTGAATCTACAGCAGCAAATGACACAGGCCCAGAGTTTGCTCCAAGCTGTGAGCCTGGAAGTGGGCTTAGGATGTAGGAAACTTTTTGTCTCAAAGCAAAGCTTTTTGGCACCTGAGCCCTGAGTGTTTGGCTGTATAGAACCTTCCACATGACAGAGTAGCAAGTGAATTCCCATGCACTATCTATGGCTGACTTGACAGGGGGAAAGATCACTGAAACCAAGACTAATTTAAGAGGCAGAAGCATCCATTCTAGTCACTCCCTGCGTGCCTGGGTCTGGGTGGTGAAACCAGGATATTTAGAAGCCCAAAGGCAACATTTCTGTGCTCAGGCCTGAAGTGCCCACTGCTTACAGAGGAAGAGGCTCGGATGAAGCTTTACTGGGCTGCTGCTATGAGGGATGTTTGCAGCCCACTGCAGCCTTGTGGAACCTGGGATATTATATAAGAAAGAAGGAAAAGAAATGGGTGAGCTAAGAGCGCAGTGCTGGCAAATGAGAGGAGCTTAGGTGGCGTGTGTCACTCCTTAAAACCACACTGGGAAGATCACCTTTTTCCATGCTTCCAGAGTCTGACTCAAGCAAGGGAGAAGCCCTTTGGGCTGCCATATGATTCTCATCAAAGCAACTATAAAGAATAGGGGAGGAGACCCAGCTCAGGTACAGTATACAGCAGTGGTGCAAAGACATGATCTTATCACAGCTGTAATCGCTAAAGACCAGGGGCACTGTGGTTGCTTTCAGCAGTTGGGCAGGAAGCTGTGGGAATTCTGCAATGCCTTCCTCAGACCCTTCTGTAGCAATGCGTTGCTATTTTAATGCACTTAAGCCACTGGGACCAGCCCCAAAGTTGTGTGTGCAAAATGCCTTTCCCTCCATGTACTCCAATTCTGTGCCAAGCCATGGCTCTCAGGCTAGCCAGGACACAGCAGGTAGAGACATGTTAAATAGGAAGAGGGATCTCATCCAGACCTGCTTCCTGATGTGCATGCTCCTGTCAGTTAACATCCCGAGACACCACAGAGAGCAAGCCTACAGCTAAGGGAACACATATCCCTAAAGCTTCTTACTGGCAGCTCCCTTAGGAAGCTCCTGGGAATCTCCTGGACACAAGCTCTCCAAATGCCTAGCTCATTGTTCCCAATAATGATGAGGGGATTCAGAGTTACCATGTAGGAATGGTCTTCAATAATAAACGTGTGGTGCTGCTACAAGACACTCCTTCAAAGGCCAACTGTAATCTCTTTGCCTCAAGTCCCTATTAATGAAACAGGAACAATTAATACATGCCTGGCAACGATGCATTGAGACTTGCATTCACTCACACAGTGCTTAGCTCACCTAAAGCTCAGAAGAGCCTTCACACAGCTGCTCCAGATCTGAGGACACTACTCATAGTCAGGAATTGGCCAGTGCAGTTTGCCTCTGTGTGAGGTCACTTTTTAACTGTGGATGTGGTTTTATAAGTATCTTTGGAGAAGATTAAACCATTTATCTTCACATTCCTGGATGTCACTGGGCCAGGTGGGCTGGGAAACCTCGCCAGCAAGTGAACAAACACTGACTACATCTATCCTTGACTTATTCAACTGGGAAAATCAGATGGGTGCCAGTGTAATCTGGTAAATACAGACAGGGGCTTTTGCTGGAATAGCCATTCTGCTCCTTTCAAACACCTGGCTTTGATTACCAGTAATTTTTAAGGCCTGGTCCATTGAAAGGACTTTGGACAGAATCTTTAAAGAGCATTCACGTTTCTGCAACTGTTCAATGTCCTGTAACCTTCTGCTGTGCTAACAGGATTAGATCCGCACTGGTATGTACAACATGAAGAAAGAGAGGAAGAGGCTGTACCTGAAAGCTCAGTTCTGTCCCATACGTATGGTGTGTGCACAGCAAAACACCACCTTTTAAACACTGGCCTAGCAACGGTACAAATCGTAAATGGCAACTGTTTAGCTTTGTTTTTGAGAAAGAAAGCTCCTTGAAGAGTATGTCAGGGCGCACTTCTCCTATAGAGAGTCACTAGATCCTTTTGCTTTTCTTTCTGTTTCTGTGTTGCTTCTTTTTTCAGTTCTCCAAGACTTTTAATTTCTTGCAAAACTTGTGTAGCTTGCCGAAGCTGTTCTACTGCCTCGTTGAGCAATGTCTCTGCCATCACTGGGGGTCCGTTCCCCTCCTGGGCCTGTTCCAACCCTTCACGTAAAACCTTCTGCAGAAGTTTTTCTGCCTTTTCCCTTTCATTAGCAACTTTCTCCTCCATTTTAGCTAAGCATTGATGGGAATCCTTCGGGAAACCTGGGCCTGGATGCGTTCTCTGTGTATTTTTGGAATCAGACAGCAAGTCTCCCAGAGAAGAACTGCGAAGTTTGAGACACGAAGTGATTTCTACAGGCTCTTTCTTCTCAATAGTTGCCTTTACACTCTCATGGTGTGCTTCTGTAGCTAAGGAAGTCTCTGTCTCTTCTGCTGAACTTTGCTGTTCCTTCTCAGCAGAGGTTCTCCCATTTCCGTCTTCAGTTTCAACTGCTGGGGATGCGAGCTCTGCTACCTCACTGTCTGCAATCCCATTTACTGGGGGCTTGGATATGCCAGACTCCAGGTCCTCCCAGCCCCCGGATTCCAGGTCACCGTGGCTGGAGTTCATTGTGGCTAGCATTTTTTCCGACAGAACCTTAGGAGGGACAGGAGGCTTCGCAACATCTCCAGCAGCAATCTCAGCAAGGTTGTCGTCGCTACTGTCTCCTGATGATTTCAAGTCTTCTGTGGTTTTAGGCTCAGAGACTGGTTGGTCCCAAGCTACTTTTAGCTTGTCTGGTAAGCTCTTAGGAAGAGGAATAGGAGCTTTTGCTACGCCCCTGTTGCTGACCTCAATGAGGTTCTCTCTATTCTCCTCATTTGTTGCTTGGGATCCTTCCACATTCTCCTCTGGGCTTACAGAGTCCTCTTGCTTGCCATCTACATTGTCCTTTATGCTTTCCTTAAGCTTCTTATCTGGAGGCAATGGAGGAGACAGAGGCTTTTTATGCTCCTGGTCAGGAACATTGTTCTCTGCATCTTGGTTTTCTTTTGTGCCAGTGGGTTTTATAGGTGGCATAGGTGGCTTTGGAGTCTCTTTCTGAGGTGGCCCATTGTCACCTTCACTGATAGTGGAATCAAAGTTTGGCGGTCCATTGTCTACTATATCCAGATCTAATCGCAGGATACCATCTGATGTAGACTTGGCAGCCTGAAATACAAGAGAGAACTTTCTCAGTATCTGTCCCATCACCAATCCTGTGCTCCATCCTTTAACTTAAAAAAGTGCAAGAACCCCACAACATGGCAAGCAAGGGGTTGCTGCTTCACACATCCACACTGTTTAACCTGTTGAAACTGCAAGAAGAATCTGACTGATAACAGAAATGTTTACTACTTCCTTTGAGAAGAACATCTCAAAGCCTGTTCCACACTATTTCTGTGTTCTTCTGCTGGTGCTGGATCCCTCTACCCCCATCATTTACAATGTACCTACCCAAAGCACGCCTGCTTTCTGCTTTAGGGACTGTCATATTTTAACTTGGACATATAAACCAAGATATCTTTAGATCATTTGGCCAGGGGTACTCTTGTAATACCATTGTCTTCTGCTTGCTTCTTCCAACCTGATGTCATCCCTGTCTTAATAGGGCCAAGCCTCAGCTGGCTAAACCTCCTTCAAACCACAGGCTGTGTGCAAATCACTCTAGCAAGGGGAGGTCCTAAAAAGGATGGACTTAGTAAAGATGTTGCAGTGTATAAACTCCCCAAGAGGGAGAAATACGGTGACAGTTCCTGCGTGAGGTAACCCAAAACCACACCAAGATGTAGCTGCAGCCAGGGCAAGACTCCTGCAGTGCAGAGAGTTTAGTTACATTCTCTCTTTGCCTTTCCATTAGAGGGATGGAGACAAGCTGCATCCTGGCACCTTGGCTCTGACCCAGTCTCACCTGGCCTGCTTTGACACTGAAAATCATCATTCATCCCATTTCCGTCACGATACTGCAGCCAGCAGCTGTGATACCCATCTTTCTGCAGGCTCTATCCTCTCCCTTTCCCCTCATTCCTGCTTCTGAGTTCATAAAGCCAGTTTCCCCTGAATTTGGCTGAAGGTGAGAGGTCTCACAGGTATTAACCTTGGAGGTATCTTGCGACAACAGCGAGCTGAGCACTGAGAGATCTTTTTAATGCTTAGGGAAGGGCTTCCTACCTTACCCAACCCATATTAGGCAACAGAGAATCCACACTTCATTGCTGCTGTGACTTTTGTCATGTTTTCTTCTGCGGTTTTCTGGAGGAGTCGATGGGAATCTACGATTCATTCCCATGCATGTCTCCAGAAGAGACATTCTCCCTCCATTTCTATGCAAAGTGAAAAGTCTGAGGGCATCTCATTTTCTGCACGAGGGTCATGACTGCTATGCAGACACATAAGTCAGAGCCTTGGAAGTTTGAAGAAACTTGGTTGAGATTAATGCTCTGCTACAATATCTATCTGTCTGTAGAAACTTTGCCATAAATCACAGGAATCAAACACCAGTAAGAACCGCTACCCGTGGAAAGGAACTGTAGGTTTATTTTGTGGTGGTTTTGCTTCCTTTTCTAAGCGACAGATCCAGAACATCAGTTACGAGTAGACAGGTAAGCCTATAAAACTGCCTGGGAGAATAATGTATTCTGTTTCAGACCTAAGAAAAGGGCTTGTAAGCTTGAAAGCTTGTCTGCTTTTTCCAGTTAGCTTAATAAAAAATATAGCTTCTCCCCACAGAGCGTGCAGTTCTTCTGCCTTTACACCACTGCGGCTACAAACCCATCACTTCATAGAAAATACATACAGGAGCTTCGTTTCCTTCTGATTGCAGTGACACTACAATGGCTCTCCCCAGATGCTCAAGCAGCTCGTGAGTTATGGAAAGCTAAATATAACATGTTGCAGCAGCTACAATCTGTGGGAACCTGAGGCTTCCTCAGAGAGGTCTTGGCACAGGCTTTCCTGGAGGAAGCTGCTTCCCTGTCAGCTTCTTCCAGGCTTTCTGTGCCAAAGGGGTTTTCCCTGGGGTTTTGTAGCTCTGTGGAAGGAGCAGCTCTTGGTGATCCCAGCTGGGGAGATGGGTCACGCCATGGGGATGCACTCACCTCCTTTAGGTGGCTTCTCGTGGGTGGCCTACGTCCTTGGGTCATTTTCACTCTGTCCCGAGTTACGTGGTCCAAGGAAAGACTCTCATCTACTTTCACCTTTAGAACGGGGAAGAAGAGGGAAGGAAAGAAAGAGAGGGTCATTAATTTCTCAAGATATGTCTATGAAGGTCTCACTGTCACACATGAAGGGATGCAGCATTTGGATGACTTTCACTACTACAGTCTTCCCCTCAGACCTTACACAGCCTGCCTGCAAAGCCTTGCACATACATGATGGATATTTAAGGTATCTGTTCTATATAGAGCTGTGTTTATCTAACAGGCACTCCAAAGCAAAGCACCCAACCTTCAGAGGCTTGCCGTGGATAACCTCCCCTCTACCTCAGGGGTAGGGCAGGAAGGACACAAGGCAGCTTTGTTGTCCTCACTGCAGCCCAGGCTTGGCCCAGCTCCTGCCTGTGGCAGAGCCCAGCACTGAAATTGCTGTTGCCATCTTAGAGGTGAAAGCTCATTAATAACCGTGACCTGACTGTGAACTGCACCAGCAGTGCTTTGTTACAGACCTTCCCTTCTACAGCTCTAATGACAGCAGGATGCTGAAGAGGAGGTGTGAGCAGTGACCTGGATTAATTGCAATTCTAGCTGAATTAACAAATCTATTTCCTGGAATCAGGTGAGAAATCCACTGCCTCCCACACGTGGGGAGGGAGGTCTCAGCCCCTGGCAGGTATTTCTCTGTGCTGGCTCTGTGACCACCCAGCCACCCTGTGATGGATGAGGGCTGGAGTCTGCTCCATGCAGAGGGGCAGCACCAGTGAGTGAGGATGGTGAAACATCAGTGTGTCCTTCATTTGCTGGTCTTTGTACAATCAGAAGGCTGGCGAGGGTGAAATAGGGATTTAAAGGGGAAAAATGGGCTCCAATCCCTGGCTGATATGGCAGAGTGGGTTTATAGGTCTTTCAGAGGAGAACAGCTAATCCAAGCCAGCTGAGAGCTTGACCCATTAGCTTGTGCTTTAAATCTGGGGTTTGATCCTTACTGGAATGAATGAGAATTAGAGGCTGGCTCCCTCTGAGAACCCAGGTCCCCATAAGGAGGATAATCCCAGGCTGTGGCAGGGAGGTGACCTGCGATCCCACCTTGCTGTGGTGCTGAGGGAGTGTGCAGAGCTTGCTGCCCACTGGAGGGCCATGAGCTGGGCCCCTCTGGGCACTGTATTACAGCACATCACATCTCCCATCCACTGAAACATGGGAGCAGACCTGGCTGCTGAGCTCTGCTGCTGGCTTTTGTCTGCTCCAGCTACTGCTGGTCCCTTTAATTCCACATGCTGTTTCCCACTTGGTCCAAGGAACCACTACACCCCACCACCAGCTGAGTGCCATTTGCCTAGGCTAAAAAGAAGTCTCTCCTCCTGCTTTTGCTCTCTGCTGAATGAAAGCAGAACCCAAGCTCTCAGAGTTCACCTCTCTAGCACCATATCTGCAGTGCTTAGTCCTTTCCTCAAAGCTCTTAATCACTCTTTGGTTTCCTTTGCTAAACAGATCTTGCTAATTGGGTTTTTTTCCTTCGTTATGCTGCCTGCTCCTTCTTGTGCCATTCCCACGATGGCGGTTTTGTGCACTGCCTTTCAGTTACTGAATCAACTGCGGAATAGATGCTGCTCCCCTGCTTTAGTTGAGGGCTGATTTACAAGCTAACAGGGAGCAGGGCAAGGTTGGTCAGCGCAATTTTCATCCCTCCCTCTGTGCAGCAGGATAGGAGAAGGATTTGGGAGCACAGCTATGCTGGGGCCAGCTGAGAGGCAGGCAGGTTTGGCCAGGGCCATGGAGTAACTTTCCAGCAGCCTTCTCTCCAGGCTGCACAGCTGGTGGACCGAGTCACTTCAGAGTTTTCCAGTCTTCAAGACTGGGCTATGTCCTAATCAAATACCTCCATTTTCAGGCTGCTTGGTGCTGAGGATCATGGCAGCATGAAGAAGATGAGTCTTTCCAGGCTGCAGCCCCAGCTTTACACAGCTCAGCCCTGCAGCTGCTTCCTGCACCAGCCACTTCCATTGGAAGGGAACTTCCATATGCTTGCTGATCCCAAACCCACTAAAGCCACCAGACCATCTCCCACTGACTTTGGTAAGCACTTGTGTCCCATGGGCCTCTTGAGAGATGTTAGCTCTTAGCAGCACAGACCATCCCTGTGGCACACCAGCTAGTTAACCAGCTGCCCTGCCTCCTGCACCTAACCCTGGCCAGGACAGAGGGAAAGGCAGCAAGATGCAAGGAGGGTGCAAATGGCTCTGTACATGTCCTGCCTTCTTGAGCTGGGAACTGAAGTGGCTAAGAGCTCCCTAGCCTGCTGGGAAGCAACCTGGCCTGCCTTGCATACCATCTTTCTCCTTTCTTTGACCATGGCTGGCACGCAGGAAGGACAGGGAGCACTGCTTGGGCAAGTTCTGCTTTTGGCTTAAACAGTGGATGAGAACTGACACGGAAATACAGGAGTTGTTTGAAAACCATTTCTCTTACCTCATCAAATACTTTGTTTTTGCCTCTATTGATCCCTTCATTAAGAGCTTTTATCCACGATTCCTTTTCTTCCAAAGTTGGAGCTTGAAATTTAATATCATGAACCTGCAAGAGCAGAGAGACAATTGTCTGTCAGGACCAGAGAGGCAGCTCTGTGTTCCCACTTCAACTTCTCTATAACATCCAGCTCCAGCCTATGTTTAAACTACAGATTCCTTTGTGCTTTGGCAAGTGCTTCCCTTCATAGTTCCCATGAACAGGACTTTGTTATGCTCAACAGCTTGTTGCTGTAGTTTTATTTTTGCAACTAGTAACTAAAGTAGTAAGAAAGTAAGAGTTTCTTCCTCTGCAAAACACTCAGAATAGCTCTTAGAGCAGCAGCAAGTTGTATGGTCACACTGTGTATAGAGTCAGATTGAAAGTCCAAATCATTTTGTGTTGGTTCAGATGCAATGAAGTACTTTATCTCCAACTTCCCCACAGGCTGCAAGCAACGGGAAGGCTGCGTGCAGCAGGCTCTGCCTGCTTCCCTGTTTCTGCAGCTCTGCAGAACAGAACTGATACAGGAATATTTGGCTGCAGGAACCCAAATTCAGCTAAGCATGGACGTGAGGAGACATAAGGGCAATGTAAGTGAAAAAATTCACCATATCTTTTTCTGTTTGCAAAGAAATACGGCAGTAAATGCAACAGACATACACACTCTGGGGGTTGAACAGTTGTCCTAAGAGGAAGGGAAGAGTTGGCTATACTAGAGGCAGCTGGCAAGTAGCATGGGACACAAGCAAGGAGGGAGCGATGGGTCCCTGTATGCCTCCAGCCAGCTCTCCCCTTCTCCCCGGGCAGTCCCATGGCTTTGCTCAGTGTTTGGGATCAATTCTGGACCACAGCAGGAACAATAGTAGGGTGTTATTTATTTCACTGCTGTGTTCTCTGAGCACCTCACCATATTATGTAGCTTTGCCCCAGTGTACACTTCAGGTGAGAGAAATATCATCTTCACGTTACAGGCGGCTCTACAGCCAGCTTGGATCCAAATAGCTCCACGTGGTGCCCTAATCCATGCTGCACGGGTGCCTGGAAATACTCTTTTGCTAAAGAACATCATCAAAGTTGCAAAATCAAGCACCTGAAAATGAGATAATCCCAACACTGCTGGACAGTCCTAACTCAGCCTGAAGTGCATGTTCCTCCTGGCACTATCCCTAATGACAGGGGCAGCACATCTTACTGAGCTATCCCATTGTGTGTTCTATCCTCATGGGTCAATATGTCTTATTGATCACTCTCTGCCCTGAAAACAGAATTACTGATTCCCCTGACAGTCTTTTCTTTGCTGTTTATCACTACAGTATCTGGGGGCTCACAGATTAACTTTTCGGAGCAACCGAAGTTATCTGCCTCTTGCAGGTGGAAAAGTGAGCTACAGAGAGGCTCACTCAAAACACATACTAGTGAGGTCTCATTTGGAATAGGTTTTTTGGGTGTTTAACATCCTACAGGTATTCTGCACTTTCCCACTGCCTTCCAAAGCTGCTGTAGTCCCAGCCTTCTTGTAAATGAGGCCCCACATTCTGAAATCACAGCAGTGTCTCTGTAAACCGGGGGCTATATAAAATGAGGGTGACCAAGCTAATAGTGACTGCCAGTCGAATGCTTTTAGCAGCTCCTTGTTTTGCTATGGCACAACAGGGCAGCAACTGGTTTGAGTCTCAGCAACTTCTGAAGGTACCATCAGAAATTCTGCAGAACTAAAGCCTGATCTCCTTACACCACTCCTGCTGTTTAGCTAGAAACCCACTGCCCTTCCCTTCTGCATCTATTCCTTGCTTCAATGCCATAGTTTTACATTTACACATCACAGCAACAAAGTGCCAGAGCCTCACACCCAGCATGGCAAGCAGGGAGTTAAGAAGCAATTTGGGGAAAGATTATTTACTCAATTAGTTTGCACATAAGGTGACGGGACCACATGTCTTCCTGAGAGCTCAGAGGAGAGGTTAGGGCCTGAATCAGAGCCCTCTAGAGAAAGAGCCCTTTGTCTGGGGTGCAAAAGGGCCACACTAACCAGGGAGCCTAAGGGAGGGCAAGGCTCCAAAATGGAGTGACAGCCAGGTTTTGTTTTAGTCCAAGCAGGCCTGTTTTGATGTGTGCTTAAAAACTCCTTTTGTTTGGAAACAGTTTTACCCCAAAGCTTTCTGATTATAAAAGGTTATTAGAAAGCTCTACTTGTGAGCAGCTGAGCTGCTGCACTGCCTGGCAAAGACCTGGCAGCCAGCACCAGGGTTTAGAAATCTCTGTACATGTTGTTCGAGGGAAGGATTCCTGCCTCACTTCAAGCTTCCTCTTCCAATGCCACTTTCTGTGCCTCATTCTCCTGAATAAAGCTTCTGAGAGTGTGACTAAGTGCTGGTGTCAGCAGCCCTGCGGCCAGACAGACAGAAGCCTCGGGGGGATGGTTCATCTTGAATGAGAAGCTGAGATGTCCCTTTGGCATGTAAGCCTCTGCCCCAGGGCACAACACAGACCTACTGCTGCAGCCACCAAACACAGCGGGTAGTGAGGCAAAGGGACTCATGGGAAGATGCTCCCAAGGCAGCAGCAGGAAGATGCAGGAAGTTTCCCAAAGGACTCGGTGAGGGAGCACAGGCAGCACCCTGTGTGGCACCCTGCTCTCTGCAATGGAGCACTGAGGATAGTGCCACCACGGCACTCCCTGCTTGCACAAGTCCCTGGGGCTGTGACACAAAAAGGCTCGCAGCAGCTTCCTCCCAGTACGCCCAGCTATCTGTGCTTGAAAACTTTTCTCTCCTTTTTAGAACAATACCAAGAGATAGCAAGGAACAGACAGGCTACTGGGGCTCTGGGGCTGGTGCTTGGGATGCTGCCAGCCACAGTCTCTTTGTTACCTTGCAGGCCCTTGTCTGTCTGCATTCATCTGTGACTCACATCTTCAGCAATGGCACTGGGAAGAGGAGACTAACCCAAAGCAGAGTGGAAGCTCTCTATAAAGCAGACGGCTGCAGAGCAGAGGCAGGAGGAGCTGGAGGAGTTCTCAGTCCTGCCTGCCACTGGGTACGCTAATCTGAGATCCCCAGGTCCTCTACAGACAAGGAACAAATGAATTTATCTTGTCTGTATTTTTACCCATTTGGGTATTCGCAGATATCAGAGGATGCACCTGAAGATGGATACTCCCTACAAAACATTAAGCAGAGTCTGTTCTCCAGCAGCAATTTAAGGCAGAGAGTCAGTGACACCACTATAAGAGGGCGGAAGGCAGGGTAACACATTTCCTCCCCTTCTTGCTAAGCCAGCTGAGTCTGAGTCATGCCTTAAACAACAGGCTGGTGTGCCAGGAAAAGCTGTCATGGCTAAAGCTAATGTGATAGTGACCATTGTAAGCCATGAATACAGACCACGCAATTTACTGCCAGTTAACCCAGAGCACAGCATGGCCAGTCAGCTCCTGCTGAATCACTGGCTTAATGTCATGCAACAGGAGGCTCACACACTGGTCACTGTCTGTGACAGCAGTGAGCACAGTCTCCCTGGCTGCTCCATGCTTTCTTGAAGACATCAGTCTCCTCAAGCAGTGACAGTCTTATGGCTATGCTGACCCTGCCTTCCAGGAAAGAGAACTGTTACTGTGGGCATTCTGTTGTACCGGCACCAAATGATTTAACAGACAAGCTCTGGAGAACTGAATAGCTGCAGTTCAAGACCTTTACCAACACTAGCTCTTCGCTGAGTAATTCTGTTAGATGGTGCTGATCTGTGGTCGTGGTGGGTGACAGAATCCTGTGCTTGCTCCTCAGCTGATTCAGTGCAAAGCCTGCTTCAATTCAGTGGGGCTGGACTGTGAACTGCTTGTGAGCTGCTGGTTTAGGTGTGGGAAGCTCCCTTCTGCTGGCTTTTGGTACAGGATGATCACCTCCAGCAGGAGACAGAGCAGAGGTGGGTTGGTAACACCTTAAACTACCCAAGAGTGCACCAGAATCTATCTGCCAGATGCGAGGTCATCTCCTGCCTTCTTCTACATGACTTCAGGTTAGATCCCGGAGGGAAAAGTGGAAGCCAAGGGACTGCCAGTTAGGGGATTCTTGTGGTTTTCTGCAGCTGAACCAAGAGCTCCATCATCTCTGGGAATAACACAGCATCTCTGCCAAACTATCAGCCCCCAGGAGTAGCCTCCTCCATGCACAGGGCAAGCATGCCTCAGTGTGATCTACTGCACCTTCCAGGCGGGACCCCTGCTGAAGGCAGCTGCAGGTACGTCCAAAAGTCGACTAAGGGAAAAATAAGCACTGGAAGTTTTTCCAGCTCTGGCTGCAGGTGCAGAGTTTGTGTCTGGCCACACTAGGGAGGGATGTGTGGGGAGCTGCAGCGCTCGCTCACGGACTCTTTCCCTTACTACCACCCTCCTTCTTCCCACTCTTAAGACCTCCCTGTACCTGAAGGCTTTCAGACGCACTGAATACCAGACTTGTGCAGACTACAGACTCTGTAGTCTCTAGGCAGTTTACACCAAGCATGATTTCCACTGCTTTCTGCATCATTAGTACGTTTTCAAGCCTTCAGGCCAAGGCTGCTGCTCTTTCTTACAGGTTCAGCTCTCTGCGTCCAACAGCTGTCATTTAATTGCTGTGGGCAGAAAGAAGCATTTGAGATTTCTAAGCAGAACGGGTCTTTTGCACACTGCCAGCTTCCTTTGCTGGAGAATCAAAGCTCAGGGGGCAGTGCTTTCTTTCAGTTCCATAGCAGTGCAGGCGTGTGACATGCCCATATTGTCACAGCTTAACACAAATGTCATCCTGGTGAACAGGGCAAGCAGAATCTGGGGTACATCCATCAAAGACTGGTGTTTAGCAAGGCAACTTATTTATTTGGGTGTAACTTTAGTTGTGGAGTAGTTTTAACTGAGTGATTCATCTCTGCTCTTCAATATTTAAGCCAATCCAATATTTAAGCTGGGATTGCCTTACAGCTAAGCTGAGCTCCCTGTATCCAAGAGGGAAACTCCTGTTTGTGCAGCGAAATGGAAACGACCTCTCCTAGCTTGCTCCTAAGTCCCACAAACTCATTGGATTTCTGCATTTCTCAGCATTCTGCCCAGGAGAGGGAGCAGAAAAAGCTCTAGCAAGGTCTGGCAGGGCTTGGCAAGTCAGCTCACAGGGTGATTTTAAACTGAGGATGGCAGCAAGCCTCCCAAATGGAAAATGTTTAGCTGATATATATCGCCACAGCTGCAATTTCAAAACAGAAGAAGGACAGTTGTGTACATTGGCCTCCTAATTGAAGCCTGTTCTAACATCTGCCAAAGCATGTTGTGTGTCAACACCCTCACCAGGTCCCAGCCAAAAGGAGGGTGGGAGGGGAGCTACAGACAGGGAACTTTTCATTTATAAAAGCCCTTCCTTTCACCAAAAGAGCCTTATAAAAAGTAGCCTCTATCGAGATCTCCATATAATCAGTGGCATGCAGAACAGAGGAGCCGTAAATTTGCCAGCATGGTAAAAGGATGAAGTTACCCTTTCAAGGCACAGTTTGGGCCTATCTTTCTCCTAGCAAGAAATGAAAGGTTTAGGAACAGGTCTCATACACTGTGCTGATTCATGTAGCAGTGCAGACGTACACAGCTATTACACTCTTCTAAGTAACATACTTGCAGATAACAATAGTTCCTACTGTGCCACCCATCTCTGAGCACTGAGCTTTCACTCATCTCCTCAGGAATAGGTGTGCACTAGGAGTTATGGTGCTACCCTGTAGCAAACACAGCGAGCCTGCTGGGGTTAGCCACTTCTGATGGAAAATGACATGATTTCTGATTGATCAATTACTAAACAAACGCTAAACCTCAACTCAGAATGGGGAGACTCTGCCCCAGGACCGGGTGCTGAGCAGGAGCTCACTAGCCCAGGGTGCCCTTTTCCATCCCTATGGTGCATGGTGCTTAATATTGGTTTTCTCCTTCATTGCAAAACAACCATTCACCTTCTCTCTCCACCCCACCCTGGCCCATGTAGTGTTTTGGGGCAGGACAGTCTTGTTTTGTTGTTCTGAGTGGAGTTTTAGCACAATGAAGCTCTGAACTCAGCTGAGGTCTTACTATAGGAATAAACACTGAGTGACTGGAGTGAAAGAATAAGCAACAATGACAACAAGGACTAAACAGTCTCCATTTATTTAAACCAAATGGAGATGGGGGAATGCAGGCATGGTGATATTTTTGCGTGTTCACATTCTTATGGAAATTAGTATATTTTGTCCCTCTCAGCCTCAGATTTACATGGGAAGATTTAGGAAGATCTCTTAGGCCAATAAAATCACATTGCAATTAGAAGTAAGTCAAGGTGTGATGGCTTAAAGCAACAACAGAAGCATCCTAGCCCATAAAGGTGCTGAAATGGATAGCATGTAAATAGGAACTAAGGAGAACATCCAAAGATGTGTAGTGATGATGAACCTGCGTAGGAAGTAAGACAAGCATCTCCTTGCATGCAGTCAGAGCTCAGATGGATGTATAGCTTCTTTGTAACACCAGCCTGGTTGAGAGGCTCTGGATCTAACCAGAGGCTCTGCAGGATGATAAAGGTGTAGAGTTTCATGAATTCTGCAAAAGAAATCTTTTCTCCTAGGAACTCTTTGGCTGCAAGTAGCTTTGCACTGAAGTTTCTCAGACCAATGGTTCCAGCTCCAGGAGCAGTCTCCTTACATGGATCAAGATCATTGATTTCACTGGAACTTGGGCAAAGCTGCAGCATCTACAACTGGGATACTTCCTTGCCCAGGACGCATGGGGAAACATAAGGAATGGTCCTTCGGCAATGCTGAGGGAGTACTGGAGGAAGAAAATGATAAGGCAGGAGAAACATCAAGAGGAAAGAAGAAACCCTACAAGACAGTAGCATTCCTCCCTACACGCTGTACACCATTCACAGCTAGAAAGTCATTTCTCCAGCTGCCAAGCAGTCAAATCTCAGTCTTTCATCTGCTTTGGGTGCAGCTGCCTGGGAACTCAGTTGGAGTGAGCAGACTGGAGGTGATGAGAAAGGCAATCCTACCTTCTTACCCGGGGAGCGGATCAAAATGAAACGGTTTCTCCTTTTGAGTAGCGCTCGCAGTTCCTGGCACTTGTCATAACTCTCCAGTTCCACTGTTTCTATGCACTTCTGCTCATCCTGCAGAGAGGGAATGAAACATTATGAATAGAAGCCATTGAAATCAATCATATACCACGAAACTCTGCATGTCTTCCCTTTGGCACCTCTCTAAAAGCTCTTCTGCCTTAAAAATAACCTGTATGCAGACAGCAAGCCCCCATAAATCAGGCTGGCACCTCACCAAGGAAACACCCTAGTCTTTAAGCTACAGGACAATTTGCAGCTAGAGGTCCACAGTGGCCAAGCAAATAACATGTTGTGGACAGTAACACCACCTCCTGCCATCTCTGTTGGCCTCATCCAGGGATCTGCAGCCAAAAGTGAAACTACCTCCTCCCCATAATGAACACAGGAGATGTTACTCTGCTTTTTCACAGGGAAGATGCCACAAGCATCACCATGGTCCAGGCAACCCCCTAGGATGGCAGAGGCATAGCGGAGATAAGAGGGGAGCCCTGCCACCACCAAGCTGAAGCAGGCTGGTCCTCACATCGAAAAGGTCAGCAGAAGCCATGTGCAACTGGGACACACTCCTCTTGCAGCCACGCTTTGAGCTGTCAAAGTGCTTAGGACTGGAAATGCAGTCCCATACAGGCAGCGAAACTGCGAGGGCCAGTGTCTCAGTGGGATACATTTATCTCTGGTGTATCTCCACTGATGACTGCCGGCCGCGTCTTGGCTCATTTCTCCCAGTAACATAACTAAAATTCCACACATGGTGCGTGGCTCAGTTCAGCTGCAGAGAACCATCCGTAATAGGAATCGCAGTGTAACACTGCACAGACAATGTTCTTCGTGTCTCAGTAGCCCAGAAGAGACCAAAGCTCCCTCTTGCTAACCATTAGACAAATAAGCAGTGAGAATCACAGAGCAGTTCTTGCTCCAGTCAGCACACCTCATGAACCTCTCCATTACCACCCTCAATGAAAACCATTGGCCATGACCATCCCCAGCCCAGGCTCTGCTCCCAGGGCAGCTCCTCGTACCGGTCTGAGTTTGTATTTAGCAATTCCTGTAGCAGGGAAGGGGGTGTGGGATGAGGAAATGTATTGCAGCCAGGAAGCCGCTGCATGGCTGGAGGCAGGGAATGGAGAGTTCAGAGGGAAGTGGGCTGCAGGGAATTTCCTCCCTTTACCGCCTGACATTTAAGTCGCTGCGCAGAGCTCAGGCTGTGTTTAGTTTGTTTTAACCCCCCTATCTGAGGATGGGGGCCCGGCGGAGCCGATGCCGGAATGCAGAGCGAGTTCAGAGCCACCGAGGGATGTCTGGATCTAATTTAGGTTTATTATTTTAATGACATTACTGTATATTTCATTTAACACTGAGTAGGTGAACGTGACCAGAGAACTGGGAGAACGCATAGAGGAGGAGCAGCTTAATCCTGCCCAAACCTAAAACCCAGCAGATAAAATCCTGCTGACGATACCGAGCCCTTTGAAGGCACAAGGCTCCTGCTGCAATCCCGGTGTCGCAGTGTCACTGCAAAAGGACGGGGATGGAAATAATAACCCCTCAGCGGCCAACAAATGACAGAGAAGGGTGAGGTCAGGAATACATGCCTCGGGGATGGGTGATCTCATCCCGGCCTTTGGTGCGCGACCGCCCACATTACAGCACTGCTGCACGGCCGGTGCGGTTACCAGCCCCGACGTGGAAGTTTGCTGAGCTCCTTCATCTCAGAGACCTGAACTTCTCAAGTTATCCTCTTTAGGGAGGCCGGGGAAGAAAGCAGCCAGGGAAATTAGAAAACTCCATGTCTGAAGCAAAGGAAAAGCATCTGAGTTCAGGGAGAGTCAGAATGGGGCTTTTGTCTCTGTTTTACCCTTGGCAAGCAGCCATCCCCTCTGTGTGACCCTACCTGGGTCACAAAGAGATCCTTTATGTTTGTCCTGCACCACTGAGATAAAGACTGAAAGACCCAACCCTGCTGCAGATCTCCAGGTGCCCTTCAACCTCCTGGGACCAGGAGGATACTCGGCATCACACAGAGACAAGGTTGCTTCCAGAGTCCCGTTCCAGCACATCGGTGCTAGACGCATGTTCTGGACAAGCTCCTGCTCCATGTGGTCTCTAGTGCCCCAGAGAAGTTAAAGCAATCCTTTTATATCATCCTGAGCCACAAATGTTGTGTTCTTACTCAGTGGTCGCACCTCCCTGCAGCACACAGCTCACAGGTTGTCCCTGCACCCGATCAAGGTAGGGAATTCCCTTCAGACCACCTTTCTCTTTTCCTCTGCAGACTTCAGGGCTTGTTTTTGAAACTGCTTCTGTGCTTGCTGTAAGGGACAATCAATAGAACACTTAAAATCCTGCTACAGAAACCCCTACATTCACGATTTAATGCAGAAACCCAATTCCATTAGCTATTTGTGGAGCAGATGCTGCGACTTAACATGTATCTGTCTGTAGGCTTGGCCCTTAAGAAGGAAAATACCAAACACCTAAAAACATTAGAGCATTAACCAAAGAACCACACTAGGCAAACAATTGCCTTAATGAGAAGTTGATAAAAGGGGGGTAAAGACTCACTGAAACTTGTATTTATATGAAGTATAATTTCCAGCAAAGGCCTCTTCAGTGACCCACATTCATAGGCTGTGACCCTCCATTCAGTGCACAATGTCTAGACTGCCTGAAATAATAATTCACTTCTCTATCCAAGGAGCTCAAAGTGTTTTAACAGATCACTTTTGGGTATGTATTGCTTTTACCAGGGGCAAAATACAGATGTTAACTGCATGACTGTTAAATGCAGAGTGGATCCTCTGGTCTCTAGAAGCCTCTTTGTCTAGTAGGGTTTTAACCTGTCAAATAATGCACTTTAAAAGATACCCAAAACAACAGAAACCCCAACTCTAAAACCTAAATATAAAGGGGGGAAACCCCCAAACCCAAGAGTGATGCTCTCTAATCTATGGAGTGATGCTATGGATCTGTGTAGTCTCTCTGCACAGGACTGCCTGTTCTTTCCCTGCTCGCTGGAGTTTTGCAAGGCTTGATTTTGATTCTGGCAGGAGTATGCAGAAACAAGATGAGAAAAAAGCCCTCTAGAAAATAACCTGCTTGGTTCTGCGTGGGCCTGCTGCACACATCCTGCCTTCCCAGAGACTTCTGAGCAGCTCCTGAGGATCTGAGCACGCCAGAGCTGCAAGTGCTGGCACTGACGGCTCTTTTCCTGCCACTGGGGTATGCAACGTCATACAAACATCTCGCTTAACGGAGCCTTCTCTCATGTGAGGGTGCAGAAGTAGGGTGCTGTAGATGGAGGCACAGCAGATAACAAGAAATGCATCTCCCTTCATTTCACAGCCACTGACAGAAACCTGAAGCCAGGCGGGGTGACTTTCACCCCCCATCTGCTCCAGGTAGTACAATAGCCATTTGCTATTCTCCTTCATAAACCAAACCCAAAGCCTGACTAACAAATGCAATATGGGAAACACTCTCCCAGGACAGGTCAGGAGATTGCTGTTGATGCGGATAAATACAGTACTTGTGTTCTGCTCAGACTGTACTTTCTGGTGACGTGGTACATTACTGCCTGTGCCTTGTGTCGGCCATCCCCTCTGCTCTTGTTTTGCACACACAAACCTCAGCTACAAGTGCAGCCAGCCTCATGCAATTGCATAAAGAAACGTCCCTGCATAAGAAATGACTGGTGAAGGCAGTATTAGCACCTCGTCACGAAGGGCCTCAACACGTGAAGGGCTCCAACAAGAGGGACCGATGAAAGCACAACATGTCCAAGTCACTATCTCAGTTCCTGGAAATCTGATGGGCTCAGACCAGCTGGAATACTCAGCCTCTGAACCTGCCCTCCCACATGGAAGCTGACCTCCCTCCCATTTAATCCACTTAGGTCTAACCTAGGATACACATGGGAAGATGCTTGTATTCCTGTTGCCTGAAGCTTTATCTCCTTTCTTTTTCTAGGGCTCCAATTCAGCAAGCACTGAGCAATCCCATTTTAAAACATTTCAGCCTGAGGATGGTCTGGGATGCTGTGTCTGCCTCCAGGGTCACACGAAGCCAGCTCTCAGGTTCCACAAAGGTACGTGGAAAAGGTCCAGCAGGAAAAACGGCAGCTTGAGCTCCAGAAATAAAACCCACACTGCACCATAGACTCTCCTTTGACGCTGGCCCTTCTCATCTCAAAAACTTAGCTCCCAATTGTAAAATGGAGACAGCAACGCTGCCCTAACTCACGTTAAAGGAAGATAAATACAGTCATAAACATGAACTGCCTCAACTCTGTAGCAATGGGACCCCTCCTGAGAGCAGAAAATTGCTGTTTCCTTTAGTTCCCCTGTAGTTAGTCTACACAATCACATGCTATCCTATTGTGCTACCAGATAATTTTGCAGCAATTTCCTCTCTTAGCCATTTGACTTCACTGTAAGCCAGTTTAATAGCCTATAGATATTAACATGATCCCTTATTTACAATAATGGAACCTTGTAGCTACTGTAGCTTACAGATGCAATTTATTACAGGATGTTACCACGATCCACAGGCTACCAGAAAATGTTATGTCTGGTTGTTACAAATGCCATTTTCCTTGTTTAGATAATAAAATAACCCTTTAAATGATTGAGATTTTTCCTTCTCCTGAACATCTGTGAAAATTAATCTTACTTTAAAAGCCTCCTTTTCCCTTGTGGTAATGAAAGCCTCCATATGTCTTGTTTTTAAAGGCATGCCCTTTAAAAAACCCTACGTCATGATTATAGAATTTGAATCTCTGAGTTCCTGAAGCTTCAGAGTCAACAGGTATCTGGGGCACTGGGAAGCAATCTGCAGAGCGTCAGTTGTCTGCAGGACCAGGCTGCAGCTCTCTGTGTAAGAGAAACCCTTTCCCTGCTTCCAAGCTGCTCATCACCTGACAGTGACTTCTCATTTCATTGTTCTTGCACTCTTCATGCCATTTCACAACTGAGAACAAACGCCTCCAGAAAGCTTTGGGATTTGGGAAGAGCAGGAGGTAAGGGAGGAGGTAACACCCTTTAACCCAAACTGTTTTGAACAAATCCTTATTAGGCAATAGTATGTTTTTTAGAGAAGAGGACCAAACTCACAGTCAGTCCTGTTCCTGAAACCATCGCAGCAAGGCAGCTGCTGAAACATTTCCCCATTCTTCTTCCCTTGACAAACTGCACATGAAGCTTCACATTACTCTGGTTTTATATCATCCTGATAGCCACGAATGACCCAGATCCCCTTGTGTCAGACACCACACAGACACACGGTCCTTGTGCCAACCACACCGTGAGAAATCCTCCTTCATCCTGATGCACACACAAACCTCCAGCCACCATATACCAGCTTAGTCTGACCCACCCCTAATCTCAGATGGTTGTAGCTTGTGCTCTGCAGTGTAATTTCTAACTTTGGGGCACTCTGCTCTTGCAGAAGCCCCTTCTAACCCAGGAGCCAAGCGAAGAGCTCCCTTTGCAGCCCAGCAGGACCAGCCCTGCATTTTTCATTCTTCTAGCATGAAGATGCAGGACATATTTGGCTTGGCTCTTATTTCTCATTTGATTGGAAACAGCTCTAAATGAGGCCATGAACTTAAGGCATGCAGTTTATCTAGGGAAGTCCAGGACAAGGCTCCCAGGGGTCCTTTCCTCAGTGCTGGCTCAAGTAAAAGGAAAAGATGAGCCAAATCCAGACTGTGTCACTGCTTAAGAAGGACAGCAAGCACTCACGATCTCACCCTGCATCCATCAGAGACTCTGATGAGTCTGGCTAGCAACAATTTGAGCTGCTTGAGGGGTGCCAAACAGCTGCAGGGTTGCCTGCCATTCCCTCAAGCAGCAGGTGGGAAGTCAGCCTGCTACAGTCCACTTTCATCCTTTAAACTCCAAAACCACACAGCACATATCCTGCTTCCGCCCCAAGCTTTACTCCCTTTGCCTTCTCACAGGATGTCCTGCCCCCATTATTTTTCTTTGGCAATGGAACTGTCAAAATATTTACTGGCTAAAATGTTTATAATATATAATATACTCTAAAATGCAGCTGCTGCCTCTTCTTTATAGCATTGACTCTTCCTGGGGATAACTGGAGAAGCCCTTTCGAAAGGAATGAGCTGGAAAGAAGAGTGAAAAACGCAGGAACGTGTGTCACCAGGAGCCTGGTCCTGCCCCAACTCAAGACCTTCAGCTGTGACCGTACCTCGTCCTCATAGACCACGAGCTGTGTTTTCCGAAGCTGGATGTAACGATCCTTCCATAATCCCAGGAGCCCCCCGCTGCTTTTCTTAATCCAGCCATATTTCTCTGCGGTTGGAGCAGACTTTGGTTTCTCTGAGACTTCCTCCTTTGTATCCTGCAAGGACAGAGAGGAGAAGGAATTACAGCAAAAGCACTTTCCATCCATTTCATCAAGGTCCTCAGAAAGCCTGCCCAGAGAAGACCTCAGCGCCCACCAAATGTGGTCCCACCCCACCACATCACAAGGGAAAACACTGTCATCTTCCAGAGGAAAACTCAACCAGATCCCATAGGATCAGGGAGTGAGGATGGACTCTGGCTACCCTGGGGAACAGTGTTGAGATGGCAGCAAGACCACCTTGCTCCTCTGCTTCCCCAGTTGCCCTGCTCCCCTCTCTGTGCAGGTACACCCTCCTCAACTGTGTACCAAGTGCACCTTGAAAACCAGCACCTTCCTCTCCACTTTGCTCCTCCAACTCTCTGATGAATCCCAGTGGGATGGATCCTGCTGGCATCAGTAGCAACACTCATATTTTAGCCCACGGCCACTTCTGTAAATGTCTCCTCTAGGTCTCTATGTTTGGACAATGCCTCCAAACCAAATCCCATGGGCAGATCCATGGCATAGAATGGTTTGGGTTGGATGGGACCTTAAATATTATGAGAGCCAGGACTTCATCAGAGCCACACTAAAATATTCCCAGAACGTTCCTGTGTGGTTTGCAGGCAGAGGGAAGGACCAGCAGAGAAGGGAGCACCAAGAGAGGGGTGGTTTTAACTGTCCTGCCTTTAGGTCCTTGCTGCTTGTCCCAGCCTGCTCTTGCCTGTCTGCAGCAGCATGGGGAGCCCCAGCATCCTGCGCTGGGAGGCTGCTGCCTTTCCAGGCCTGGTAAAAGCCAGAAGATGGATAACTTCCCTGCTTTGAAAAAACATCACAAATATCCAATATCAATATTCACGTCAAACAGAGACAGGAAACCTAAGCCGGGAGCGGGGGCTGATTAGCTGATGGCCTTCACCAGCAGACTCGGCTAAAGCTGAGTTTCCTCCTTGCTGGTGCACTGGAAGAGCCTTTGCAAAGGCAGGATCCCTGTTTCCCCTCTCTCGGAGCACCCTGCTGCTCCCAACAGCCCACAGACCCTCAATAAGCCTCTTTGCCTGGAGTGAGGTGAGGGGAATGCCTCACTGAGCCAAATCCCCTTACACAAACACTTGGCCAACCTTGTGACTTGTAAGGAGAGGCCAACCCTAAACCCTCCAGCCTCCTCCCAGGAAACCCACTGACCCTTCAGACTTGGTTTCCTCCACGTCCCTGTCTACAACAGCAGCAATCCTGCTGCACAAAGCCAGCATACCAACCATCCCCAAACAGCCCTCGCTGCCTGCTGAATGAAACCTTTTCTCATAGGGAAAACAAACCCCAACAAAACAAACTGGACTGGCTGGAGCTCAGACGTCATGTTTCATAACATGAGGAAATCCCACATGCATGGGAAGGAGTCAGAGCTGGATGCTTCCATGGCCAGGACAGAACGAGTCTGTTGGATGAGCTCCAAAAACTGGGAGGAGAGCCTTGCTAACAAATCTCTTTTCATGCACTGGATTCCCAATGAACACACGCTTGGACAGCAGCTTTGCTAGCTCCAAAGAAGGAGCTCACACCCATAAAAGGAGGAAAAGCACATTAAATACCCCATGTATCCCCATTTATTCTGATCCCTGCTAAGGTCGGGAAGAGGCTTGGCTTTGCAGGTAGGCTCAGGAGCAGACTCAGGAGCAAGACACTTAAATAAATCGTGTATCACATGAAAGAAAACCGGGCGGAAACCTGTAACATCCTTGGTGCCATTTGTCGCCGTTATTTGTGTTTGAAACAGCCGCAATACAGGATGGCAGAGCACCAAGAAGTTTTCCGGGAAATGAGGGGGCCTGGGGGGGGGGGGGTTTCTTTAAACTTGACTTTTTAGGTTGCCAGGAAGTTGTATTCAGTTGTGATCTGCGACTTCAGCAAACAGCAACTGCTGCACAAATATAGACCTGCTGGTTTCCTGTGAGCACCCTTTTGATGTCATTTTTAGCTGGTTGAGCACGGACTTTAACCTCCCTCGGAGCAGTTCTGCATGGATGTAGCTGTACTAAGAGTTTATTCAAGTGACTCCAGACCAAGAGCTGCCAAAACGTTCTTACTCCTTCAAGGGTTTTTTTCGCTTGGCAGATGAAGTCTTGCTGTTCTTTTCCCCCACCTGGCAGAAAGACTTTCTGGAATCACATGGCAAGTGCATCTCTCCCTGGCCTCTCCAGGTGCTCTGCAGAGTGAAAACTATCTCCTCTGGGTTTAAGATAAAAGTACTCCCTGTGAAGACACAGCACTTAACATCTACCTCTGCAAAACCAGCGTGTCCCAGTAACAGTTTTTATTGGAGCTGCACTTCCACACAAGGCAGGGCTGCAAAGCTAGAGCCGAGCTTGTCTGGCAGCCTCTGAGGCTGCCTGCTCCCCATGGGCTCTCCAGCCTTCCGAGGACATCACCTCTCCTCCGTGACATTGCAGGGTGGCTTTGCAGCTCACCCTGTCCCCAGGCCACCCAAGAGCCCTGGCTGGAGCATCCACAGAGAGGAGCCGTGATTCTGAGCCTCTGCCTGCCCCAGCTGAGCAGCCCAGGAGAGGGAAGGTGAGATGAGATGGAGAGCGTTGGGCTCAGCAGATGACAGCAGCCACAAGCAGAGGGCCCTGCTCCCAGCACTGCACAGGAGTCACCTGAGCTGGAGCTGCCTGGTGCCTGCTCCAGTCCCCGCTACAAGACAGATGTGACAGAGCCATCTGTGTAAAAGCCCAGATGATGCAACCTGACTGTTTGTTCTCACTAAAGCAAGAAGAGTCTTGGAGATGGTGCTTGACACCGTTGCAGACTATTTTTATGCCACCACTGCCTGGAATTGGCACAGGAAGGTTGGCCAGGGAAGGGCACCAAGAGCAGGGCTTTGTGCCCACCATTATGCAGCTAAAACCGGAGCAGGGCACAAAGAGATGAGTTGCTGTGGTTATACTTCCTCACGTATAGCTGAGTTATTCAGCTATTCAGCTACTCAGCTCTTCCTTCCACAAGAAACACCAAGATACCCTTCCAGGATGCTCTTGGGCTGGATTCATTCCTGATGCTGGTGTAAATCCATGAGAAGAAACCCCCTTACATCAGCTAAGCGAGCCAGTGCAAATGAAGGAAGAACTGAGTTATTCCAACACTGGCTCATGCCAAGGGAATCACTCCCCAAACCAATCTGCAGGAGCCACTTTTGCAGTTTATACCACGATGGCATTTGAAGTGAGACATGAGTTTCAGACTGATGATGCAGAGATGACAAATCGGGGGACAGGATGGCTTTTTATGCACCAGTTAGGCAGTTATTTCTCCTCTCCCCCTGTACTTCAAGGGCCCACAAGCCCACATACTTTCCATGTTTTCCAACACAAAATTAACCCAACAGTTGGATCATGGGAATGCTTTTACAAGTTACATGTAGGGCACTGAAGCATCTCACCCAGTTACAATCACTTCACTTAAAGTGAGCAACTCCTGTATCACACACTCCTCTCCAGCAAGGCACTGATAGACACCTCCCGAGACACAACCTCCCTCTCCAGACCTCCGCTGTTTTCCTCCCTTTCCACATCCCCTCCAATCCCGGCTGTTGGCCCTTCCACTTCTCCCTGACCTGCGAGAGCAAAGCCATCTCACTGGATATAAACTGCTCAGATCCACGTGAAGCTTGGGGAACTGCATCAGACACCCCTCCCGCATGCAAGCACTGGAGGACTCATTAATGAAGAGCGGATGGTGAGATGGTTGGTGGATGCTGGGGTGGGTGAGAATCCCCTTTGGCCACTGGCCGCCAGCTGGAAGCAGTTTCTCTGCTGTGGATTAATTTCATGGATGCTAGTGGAAAACAACGCTAGGTTGCTACCAACTTGGGCTGTTTTGCCATCTCCCTGTTGTTTTAGGAAAGCTCTCGTTCTTGCCACAAAATGCTGGGAGCCGAAATAACGGGAAGGAGGGGAAATAAGCCACAGCTACCGGCATCACATACACTAGAGGCTGAAGTCCTGCAGCAGACCACCCTACCAGGAGCTTGCTTTGTGCATGAGCAGCAAAACCTCATTTAAGGAAAGGAAGCAGGAATAATTATGTGGCCAGACAAGGGGAGAAAATGAGTTCAACTCACTAACGAATCTGTGGTGTCCTCATCCACACAGGGATGGATTAATAGGGTGCGAGGCCATGGACGTGAAAATCTACATGTGTAGCACTGCTGCCCTTCTCCGCGTGAAACCCGTCCCAGGCAGACACGGAGGAGGAGGACAGACTTGGGGAAGGCTCCTAGGTATGTGGTCATGGCCAAGCCTGCGGTCTGACCGAGGCTCAGCTCCAGTACGGAAGTACAACACCCCAGCAAGAGTCAGCAGAAGGTGGCCTGAGCAAGCGTGGCATTTGAACAAGCCCGACTCTGCCAGCACTCGTCCTCCGGCAGCGCCAGCGTTCGCCCGGCAGCCTCACCCGGCCGGCTGGAAAGTTTAAATCCCAAGAGCTCCCGGGATGCTCAGCCCCGGCGCAGCCGGGCCAGGGCGGAAGGCAGCGGGGGAGCTGCTGGGGAAAAGGGACCCCCATCATCTGCGTCTCCATTTCTGCCCCCGCCGCCTCTCCCTGTCGGAACGGGATCGGGGATGCGGCCGAAGCGGTCCTCACGCCCCGTCCCGGCCGGCAGCGGCACCGAGGGGCTCCCGTCCCCTCCCGGGGGTCCCCAACAGCCCCGTCCAGCCCCGGGGGCTCCGCTGCACACCCCACCCCACCCCATCCCGTCCCGTCCGGTCCGGTCCCGGTCGCACTCACTTGCTCCATGGCGGGCCGGGGCCGGTCGCTCCTCGCCGCCCGCTCAGGGGCTGCGCCGCCGCTCCGCTGCCCCGCTGGGCTCCGGGCGGGCGGGCATGCCGAGCCGAGCCGAGCCGAGCCGAGCCTGGACGGGACGGGACGGGACGGGACGGGACGAGCCGGGTCAAGCCGAGCCGAGCTGCACCGAGCCGAGCCCCGCGGCTCTCGCCTGCGCACCAACTTCTCGGGGAGCAGCAGCAGCAGCAGCGCCGGGTTTCCGGCGGCTCCGGCGCTGCGAGCGAGGAGGCGGGGATGCCCCCGCCGCTGGCCCCGGCCCCGCCGCCGCCTGGCCCGGCCCCCCCCTCGCCTGGCCCTGCCCCGGCCCCCAGCGCACGGACGGGGTGGGTCTGGGGAAGGGAGGTGGGACTGAGCCTAAGGGAGAGGGGATGTGGGGTGAACGGGGTGCCTGGGGCAGACGGTGGGTGCTGGGTGCGATGTGGAGCGTGGGGTGGTACAGGGTCCTTGGGGTGGGAGAGGTCACCAGGGTCAGGCAGGGTCCCCAGCATCAGATAGAGACCCTAGGGATCACATCGGGACACCTGGGATCAGATAGGGACTGCAAACATCAGGCCAGATCCCCGTGGCAAGATGATGTCCCTGAAATTGGAGGATCCCCTGGATCAGATGAGGTCCCCAGGGATCAGAGCAGGTCCGCAAGGATCAGGCCAGGCCCCCGTGGTAGGACAGTGTCCCTGAAATCGGAGGGTCCCCAGGGTCAAGCGGGGTCCCTGGGGTCAGGCTGGGACAGTGTCCCTGTGGCTGGGGTCAGGTAGATCCCCAGGTGCACAAGGGTCGAGGATGCTCTCTTAGCACTCTGGGCATCACGAAGCCCATGTGGAGCAATGCCCGGGGCTCAGGTCCGTGTGGCCGCAGCGGTGGCTCCTGGCAGTGGGGTGGTCTCAGGACAGCAGGTTTCAGCGGAGGTGTGATGTGGTTCGTGAGCACAAGGGGAAACAGCTGGGGAATGGTCTTTGGTGGCAGAACTGGTTAACGCAACTAGTCACGCTCAGAGCTATTGTTCTCCACTGGTATTCAGCTCTGCAGACTTCTGCTGCTATTTCAGGCCTGCTGGAGGGCTCATGTACCCAACAGCCTGCCTGGTTTTTCTTCTAATTATTTCAGTCAGTCTAAAAAAAGCTCTTACCTCCCTCTGCAAACCTCGCCTCCATTGTTCTCAGCTGAGAAGATGAGAAGGAAAGGAGAAGAAAAGTCCCGACACCCGTTAACTCCAGGTTAAGTGACGTTCTGCATAGGTATGGCAAGTGTTGGGAGGAAAAGCAGGAGGTAGCTTCTGCTAATCAGACGTGGGAGAGATACCAGAGCATCCATCAGGGCTGGCTGCCCCCATCCTGCAGCGCCAGGGGTTAATGGAGGAGCCGGGAATCACCCTGGGACACACCAGCATTCGAAAGGAGAAATCCTTGTGCTGTCATGGTGCATTGACAGGGAAATGATCACCATGTCAGCAGAAAGACATCCCCGCGGAGGGGGGAGGAAGGTGCTAATAGATGTGCTGCGGTGAATCTGGGTTTTGACAAGAGGCTGAGGTGCCAATCACACTTGGATAAGCAAAGGGATGATGATAGGGTCTGTCATCCAGCGCTGGTGTGAGTTGGGAGAGGGCAGCACAGGCATTGCACTCACCACTCCTGCCCACAGGGTTTTGGGGCAGGACCCTCCTGTTTGTTCCACTTGCACGCGGCTACAAGAGCAGCAGGGGCTGAGCCAGGACTGGAGCTCCTAAGAGCAATGACACACAGATAATTATTAGTGATAATTAGCAAAAACACACTGATGGCATCTCCTTCCTAGCAGCTTAGCGCTGGGTTTGGCAAAGGCTTCAGTCTCGCTGAGATGATCTCTGTGTTGTGTAAACACCTTCTGTGGCCTCCCCTGTTCCTCCTCCGTGGCTGAGAGCCAAATTGGGCAAAGAATGAGTGGCCGTGAGTGCTGGCAATGGCATAAAGAGGCCTGGCCAGTGGCTGGGGGGATGAGAGCATCCTTCACATCTCTCCTTGACCTGACGCAACAGCACTGCTGAAAGGTTCGACCAGAAAATCGTGGCTGGCCATGGTCACTCGGAGCTGTCACCAAGCCAGGGTTAGCTCTGTGCTGCCAGGCACCGGGTGGGAGCTGCTTTAAAAGCATGGTGTCTCTGTTTAATTTGCTGAGCCATCAAAACCGGGCTGCACCTGGGGAGTGGGAGCACCCCAGCTCACCCACAGCCTCCTGCAGTGGGTGCGGGAGAGCAAGGCAGGCTGCAGCAGTGCCGAGCTCGGCTCCAGGACGGTGCCAGCCGTCGCAAAACGAACTGTTGAAAGAGGTGATATTTTATCCAGGCTTTTCAAATGACCAAAAATACCCCCAAAGTGCCAGGAATGCTGTTTGGTGTTCTCTGTTTTCCCGGCAGGGCTGGGGGAGGAGAGGGAAAACCTGTGGCTTTGCAGATAGGGTGTGGGCTGTGGTTCCAGCCCTCCTGGGAAACTGTGATGGGTCAAGAAGTGAAGACCATTTTTAGCATGCTGTCAACAAGCACGTGAGGATGTGTGTGCTGCAAGAGCACACGATGCAGAGCCTGCACCCCTCTGGGTTAGCGGCTATCCTCACCTTTGCAGACAGACGCAGAGAGAGCCACAGTAGTGGGGGGACCTGTTGTCTGCAGGAGGATGCTCATTGCATGAGAACATGGAGGATGGTCCAAAAATGATGTGGGTAAAGCCATCAGGCCTTTCTCTGCAGCTGGGGTTGGGCTGCCCCTCCGGGGTGGGATGCACAGTCAGACCATTGTCTTCTTCATTGGTAAGAGGCGGTGCAATGCTGCTCCAGCAAAGTGAAACTGAGTCATGAGTATATAGCAGCCTTCCAATAGCTAAAGGGAGCTATAAGAAATCTGGAAAAGAACTTGTTGTAAGGGCACTTAGGGACAGGCCAAGGGGAAATGGCTTTAACCTGGCAAACGGGAGATTGAGATGAGCTCTTAGGCAGAAGCTCTTCCCTGAGAGGGTGCTGAGGCGCTGGCACAGGGTGCCCAGAGAAGCTGTGGCTGCCCCATCCCTGGCAGTGTTCAAGGCCAGGTTGGACACGGGGGCTTGGAGCAAGCTGCTCCAGTGGAAGGTGTCCCTGCCCGTGGCAGGGGTTGGAGCTGGAGGAGCTTTAAGGTCCCTTCCAACCCAAACCATTCCATGCTTCTATGAGTGACACCGAGAAGGCTGGGTGGGTGAATCACAAAACCATTTGCAAGGGGACCCATGGTCCTCCTGCTCTGCACCTCAGTGGCCACGTTTGGGGTCTTGCAAAACTTGTGGGGCAGGATCAGAGGAGGACAGCAGTGCCGAAGATCAGGAGGGATGGCCACAGAGACACAGCTGCCTTGAAGCCACTGAGTTGGGACCAGAATGGGTGAAGAGTTCCCATTGCCCTCATTCACATGGGCAAACCTGTCTCTCCAGTGACAGGTACCACATGAGAGAGCTGTGGTCGCCCTCATGTCTCCCTGCCATCCTTCCCCTGCTCCAGACAGGGATCTCTGGCTCCTGCATCCAGCCCGAGGTACCTTGAGACATGGATCAGCCACTCCATCTGCTCCCAGCTTGGTTTCCCTCCACCTCAAATGACAATAACCCATCTCCAGGGCGCCGTGAAGCCAAGTTCGTTAGTGCATGGCTTCATTAGATGCTCTGAGCGGGACTGCGAGGGCAGAGGCCCATTATCACAATTGCTGTGTTATCTGCTCAGCAGCAGGGACGAGGTGGATGTGCCAGCAAGGCTGGGGGTCAGAGCCAGGCTCTGGGTGGCCACAGGGTTCCTGTCCTCAGCTGGAGGAGAACGTCTCAGCCCCTTCATGGCACAACAACTTAATGTCATGTCCTTGACTTAATCGATTTGGTTGGGGCCGAAATAAAGCTGCTCAAAGAAAGCACTGAGTCTGAATGGATGCCCAAGGATAGGGCTGAATTCAGGCTCTCGATGCCAAGTAGAGCCCTTGGCACCTCCTCACAACTGCAGTGTGTTTGTGGGGATAAACCACTTCTCATGTGGAGTGCGGTCCTCTGAACTGCCTGAGCTTGGCAGGAAGTGTGGAGGTGACCCCATCCTTAGGTGATACATGGGCAATTATCAGCAGCAAAGGGTGCAGGAGACGGGAGACCACAGATGTGGGGCTAGCATGGAAGAAGAGCTCTCCTCACCTCCCTCCCTGCTTCCTGAGCTTAAAGTTTGTGCTTTATGGACAAGCCATGTGAAAGGATGGTGTTCCCGTGCTGAGGCCAATGATGCAAAATTCCTGCATGGTGGTAGAAGCAGAATACAGAAATACAAAGGTCTTTCCATCGATAGCATCCAAATACAGCTGTTTAAACTGCTGCATGTCGTGAAAAACCCCAAGGGAAGCCTCTGTGGCAAAAAGTGCTATCACTGGGGGGGGGGGGGGGTTCTCATTCTATGGCTATCAGTGATCCGAGCTTCAGCATCCAAGCTCTGGCTTTTGGATGCTTCATTTTAGCTGGACCACTAAGCCAGTGTATTGGCTCTGAGATGGGAGCAGGCCCCAAAGGCAGCAGCAGACCCAGAATGATGCTCTGGCTTCTCGGAGGCAGCTCGAGGAATGTCTGGCTGCTGCCCAGTTGATGGCGATGATGCTGGTGCAGGGATTTAGCTGGAAATCGATGCTGGCACATGAATTTGGCAGAGATGCTGTTGGTTATCTGTGGCTGGATTTGCAGGGAGCATCGTGGGAAGCTCGTTTGGCTCAGGTTTTGTCTCGTAGCAGAGTGCAGGGAATGGCCCAGGGAGGCCACGTGCTGCAGGTGGAAAAAGGGATTCTCATTTTGGGGTGGACCTGGAAAATATAAAGGGAGCAGAAGGGGGGAAATCAGCTGAGATCAAACTGAAACTTCCTGACTTAAAGAAACAAATCCCCCGAACGTTGCGCTTTTAGATCAGCCGGAATGGTCGGTTTGACAAGAGATGCAAAGTTTGCCTTTGCAGCTCAATTAGCGCCCTTCTAAAGCTTAAGGGGAAGAAAATCCATTCCCAAAGAAAAGGTTAACTTCCACCATTCCTGAAAACCCTTCCGGAACAGAGGCGGGGTATTCCCAAGGGGCTTCCTTTTGGGAACGCCGTGAGAAGTGTTCTGACATTTCCAAACCAGCTCCTTTTTCAGCCTCCAGATAGTTTCCAAATTCACCTGAAATGAGTAAAGAGGTTTGAAAACTCCCGGGAGCTGCAGGCTCAGCGGGGAGCCCCGCATCCCCAGAGAGCATGGAGCAGCACCTGCAGGTTTGTTACCCAGGGAAATGCGGGATGTGGGCTCCATCCTTCCATCCCTGCCGTGTTGGAATTGCCTCTGGGTTTCCCTGATGGTGCTGATGGCCGAAAGCATCCTCGGTCCTTGCTGCCAGTGTTTGGATGGGAAAATCCTCTGGCTCCCGGATCCAGGCTTCAGGGCGATGCTCTCCCTGAAGGTTCCTTGTGCAGGGACAGCAGACATGAGCTGAGCCTCAGTGTGAGCGGGGGGGGGGGGGGTGAGGTTTGTGGCCGTGCTCTGGGTTTGGGGGTGACTTGGGAGCTAGGATTGGATCGAGTGGATTCTGGAGGCATTTACAAGTAAACCCTTTCACATGAAGCACTTACTGCTTCGGCCTGTTGTGTCCGAGACATGGCTGGGCAGCCCAGGCAGAGTGAGGAGTGTGAAACACTCTCCTGTGCTGGGATTTTCCTCCTGCCACGTGTTCAACCTTCCTTAACCCCATGGTGAGGCAGCACAAGGACCTCCTACAGCACTTTCCATCCCATTCCCTGCACTGCTGCCCTCTCCCAGCCCTTCCAGCGAGGCCAGGACCTTGGTGGCTGTGTCCCACCCCAGTGATAACCCATTGCAGACGCAGGGATGAAACAAGCTCAGGAGAGGCTCTGGCTGAGAGCACCCATGGGAAATGTTTCCTTTCTGAGACTGCAAAGTGTAATTAATGCCGGTAATTAACGCGGGCAGTCGTTAGCGCTGCGGCCGGGCTGGGCTCCCCCTGGTGAGCCCATTCCCTGCATTCATCCCTTGGCTGTGATGAGGAGGAGGGCGGTGTGGCTGGCCGGATCTCCTCAAACAGTCCCGATGCCATCAAATGTAAAGCAGATTCCCCTCCACCTCCTTCCGGGAAGCGCCTTGGCCCCAGGAGGTACCAGCGGGGCAGCACCAAAGGGCCCACATGTGCCCCAGTCGGTCCCGAAGTACCCACCAAGCCCATGGTGCAGGGAGGTGAAGGGCAGGACTCACGGGCAGGATCAGGCCCATGGGAGCCATTGGCTGGCTCCAGCTCTTTTGCAGGGAAAAGGCTGTGATGTGCTTGTGTGTGACTCCTCCAGGCTGCCAACTTTGCAAAGTAATTTCTGCTCTATGTAGAATTGGGCTAATATTATTTTTGTTTCCCTTTTTCAGGTGGTTTATGGGCATTTTCATCCCTCCAAGGTACAGGCTTGGGGACATCAGCTTCGTAAGTCAAGTGACGTTTGCCAGGGCTTTTCTACAGCATCCCTGCCATGCTGCTGTCTGCATCCCTGCCAAGTGGGGCGTGTGCCTCCAGCACCCCTGCCATGCCACTGCCTGCATCCCTACCATGCTGACTCCAACATCGCCGCCACACTGTTGTCCACATCTCTGCCACTCTGTCTCCAGCATCCCTGCCACGCTGCTGCCTGCATCCCACCCCTCATCCCTTCCCTTCAGCCCAGCCCCTCAGTCCCCTGGCCCCCGAGCCCCTCAGCTCCCCGGGCACAGCCTCCAGCAGCACCCGCTCTGCCCGCAGCCCGTCCCTGCCTTCCTCCCTCCCTCCTCCTCTTCCTCGGCCGCCGCAGTCTGTGCGGCCGTGGGGTGCCACCCCCCCCTAGTGCCGGCCCGGCGCACCCGCACCCGGCTTCCCGCACCCGGGCTCTTTCCAGTCCTTTCCTATCTTTCCTCTGGCTGCACCACCCCAGGCTGCTGTACGGGAGCTGTGGCTCCCCAGCCCCACGGGAGGGATGCAAGGTCCCATGGACCTTCCTCGTGGTTCAGGGGATGCCCGGCGGCAGGGATGCTCCTGCTCACCCATGGGTTGCTGCGGCGCTGGCCACTGCAGCGTAACCTGCCCATTGCAATGACAAACCGGGCTGGGAGCAGGTTGGTGGCAATGAGTCGTGTCCCACCAGGCTTGAAAACCTCCTTCCCCACCACAGCAGAGAATTCAGGGCTTGACGGAGATGCCAAAACAATATGCCCCATCCCTGGCAGCGCTCAAGGCCAGGTTGGACACAGGTGCTGGAAGCAACCTCTCTAGTGGAAGGTGTCCCTGCCCGTGGCAAGGGGTTGGAACTGGATGAGCTTTAAGGTCCCTCCCAACCCAAAGCACTCAGTGATTCTACGATATTACTCTATGAACAAAAGGAACTGCAAGGACAGACCCTTTGCATCAATGTTCTGAGGGGTTTATTTGTGTTATTTAACTTCAGACACCAATTACGGCTGCAGAGGAAGTGCATTTTGGATAGAAACTGCCAAGTGCCCTCTGAACGAGCTGGAAATATGCTCAGAAATCCGTGAAGACCGCAGGAAAGCATGCGAAAGACAGACTGTGGCACGGGAGAGGAGGCAGAAAGAAAGGCAGATTAAGGGATGACGTGGCCTCCTTCGTATTAAGGGGAACACTGCCCCTATTTTGTCTTGGAAAACCCTTTGCAGCTCAGCCCTGAAAGCGGGATTCAGCAGCTTGGAGTAACCCAAACGTTTCCTTTGCTGCCTTAAAGCAACCGTTGGAACAGAGCAGGCTTAAAGCCTGCTGAAGAGGCCCATTTATCTGGGAACTGAAAGAAGATATTGGGATAATATTTGGAAAAGCCTGGGAATGGGCATGGCCCAGCATGAGGCGGGCAGCAGCAACCTGCCAAGCTGCGGGGGGGAGAAGCCACCCTCTGCGTGTGGCTAATTTTCTCCTTTCCCCTCATTTCCTTTCCATTTCCTTCCCGGCTCCAAAAGGTTTTGCTGTGCCTGGGTGGGTCCTTGGGATGTGTTTCCCTCAGGAGAAGGGCAGTGCTGAAAGAAAAGGGGATGTTTCACGGGCAGGGTGGCAAGAAACACCGGGTCTGAGCATCCTGGGCAGGGGAGAAGGTGTTTCTTTCCCCTGGTTAACAACCAAGGCTGGTCTGCAGGACCCGTTTAATCAGATATCACTTAAAATCAGATTGATTTCTGCCTAATTAGTCAGCATTAAGCATTTAATTGGCAAAGCTGCAATGAAGCTGCAGCCCCCCCTTCCTGGAGCCATTAGCAGTGTCTATTTTAACACTCGGAGCCTGGCTGGGATTCAATAAGTGGGTTTGGGGGTTGGTGTTTTGGCCATTTAAAAACATTAGCGTGTGTTCAGAATGCAGTTGGACATCTCATTTGGGGCTGAAGTATAATTATGCTTGATGAGCACTAATAAGCAGCTTTCAAAATGAGACCAGGTTTGCGTCTCTCCCTCTGTCTCCTGCGGGGAAACCGATATTCCTCACCAGCGGCTGATGCTGATTTTTATGGGACTAATCCAGACACGTCTGAGGCTCCATGAAACCCACTTTGCCTTTCCCTGCCTTTTTCCACCTGGGACGAGTTTTTATTGCTGGGGAGTTTTGCTCCTTGTGGGGTTTCCCCCCGTTGTGGGTCTGGGGGTGCCTTTGCAGATGCAAACGGTGATTTGCCAAAACCAGGCTTTTTTCCCCCAATTTTCCAGCCTCAACAGGAAAGAAAATAAACACTGGGGGGTTTTGACTGTGCAGAAGGGAAACTGAATTCCGAGCCCCAAACTGACCCCAAGACTTGGGACCTCGGTGCTGGCTCGAAGCCTGGCTGCAGGCTGAAGCAGACGCTGCCGGTGCCGTCCCCAGCGCTGATGCTGGTTGACGGTCGATGGTTGAACTGGTGTCAAGGTCGGCTCTGCTTTAGCACCAGCGCCTGCCTAGGTGGAGCTGCTTCTCTTTCAGCATCCCGTCCAGCCAGAAAACACTGGATCCGGTTTGATCCCCCGAATACCGCCCGCCTGCAGCTCCTGAGCGGAGCGCAGGGGAAAAGAAACCCACCCAGGCTGTGGGTTTGTGTTTGTTTTCCACGCTCCCCCTCCGAAATACCATGGCAAAGGTAAGCTCATGGAGATCAGGCTTCGGCAAGCCCCGTTATGCTGCCGAAACCTCCAGGAACGCCCTCGGTGAGCCCCAAGCACACGCTGCGCTGGGATGGGGAGTGAGTCCTGGCCCCGGCTCGCAGGGGGATGTGGGGACACGTGTGACTCTAACCCACAGGACACCCCTTTCTGTTCCAAAAACGGTCCCTTCCCAATGGAAGAGGCGGCAGAGCCCCTCCAACACACCATAGGGATACGCCTACGCATTGCCCTTGCAGCCATCTCTCTGACAAACCCCAGAGC
This sequence comes from Ara ararauna, assembly GCA_028858755.1. Taxonomy (NCBI): domain Eukaryota; kingdom Metazoa; phylum Chordata; class Aves; order Psittaciformes; family Psittacidae; genus Ara; species Ara ararauna. Next base: position 40,773,465 of record CM054383.1, on the reverse strand, counting down.
TGCTGCCCACTGGGCTCTGAACCCCGAAATTCCCAACTGGGTCAGAATACTCCCAAAAAGCTGAGGTGACAAAGGGGGAAAACCCCTCCTGGCCCTGTCCCGGCCCTGCCAGGCATGGCTCTGGAGTTGGCATGGAGGGGTTAATGGACACTAACTGGAATTTGGGGGGGGGGGGGAACACCTTTAACTGGGAATGCTTGGTGCCTGGGCAGCTCTCCTGAGGTTTTTCCCAAGGCATTTTGCAGCGATTAAGGAGATGCAGGGAAATAGCCAAGCCCCAGAGCCTGGCGAAGGTGCCAACCGCTCTGCATGCGGCCCAGACCCAGCCACTGACTCGGGGCTGACCATGTTCCAGCCCTAAATTGCTGCTTTTTGGGGGGCAGGTGGGTCCCAGCAAACGTTCTTTTTCTGGGCACAGCCAGCGCATTGTGCAGGGAAGGCTTTCCAAGGATGCTCCCCACGCCCTTTTCAGGAAATACCACGCAGCTGCCTTCGTGCCATGCCAAAGTTCGTTATTTAACTGGCACAAATGACAGCCTCGGCAAGGACGCGCCGGGTTTTCCCCGGGCTCCTGGGTCCTGTTTGGAAATCGCTGCTGGTTTGATCTTTGCATCTCCCCACCTCCAGGCTCCTCTCTCTCCCTGCTCCCAGTGCTTGTTCAGTGCAACCAGGTTTGTTAGGGAGTGAAAACCCCATCGGGGGGGGTCTGGTCACGGCTGGGTCCTTGGGAACGTCCCTGGATCTGGGGATGAAGTAAAGCGGTTGTATTTGATCCGATGAAGCACCACAGGGAGCAGGCAGCCGCCATCCCTGCCCAGCGCCCTTGTGAAAGCCCAATTCCCAGGCCCAATTTCAGCCCTGGAGCCACCATCCTCACAATAGCGCTGTGATTCCTCCCAGGGGGATCTGAAACATCCTCCCCCTGCGCGGTGATGACACAGCCCCGGAGCAGCGCCGGTGGAACCGGCTCTTCCAACAGCGCTGTTCCAGGGTGGGGTTGGGTTGGCCCAGGGTTTATTACAGCTCCCGCTTGGATCCGATGCTTTTCCCCAGTACGGTGCTCTCGGATGAAGCGGGATGGCAGTGGGGAACGGGAGAGGAGGAAGGATTCCTACTCCATGTACAGGATGGGTGCCCCCAGAAGGCGCCCTTGGGATCCCCAGCACCCTGTCTTTAGGGATGAGCCCTTTTTGCACCCCAAACCAGAGCAGATAGGAGCCCGGACAGCCCCGGCACAGCTTCATAGTGATGCAGCAAAAGCTGAAGCATCCCCCAATCCCGCCACTTGGGCATTTCCTCCCTTGCCCTAATTTCCAAAGTAACGATAAACCCCAGAACTATTTGAGATGGGTGAAAAAGTCCCTTTCAAATCCAGGCCAAGCACAGAGCCACTTTTTCTTTCACCTTGTTGACTTTCCCCCCTCTATGAACATCTGTGCTGGGCACGGCAGTCCCTGGAGCGCCCTTTCACGGCTCAGCTCCAATTGTTTCTAAGCTCCCAGATCCATCTTCTGGGTGTTTTCACAGGCCTGAGCGCATCGTGGGCCCTTCCTTTCTGCTCTTCATTGCCGGCATTTTTCCCAGGTGACATTTTGACTGGGCTGGGAAACCTTCCTGCCCGCGGCACCGCTTCTGACAGTCGAGAGTTAATCTGAGAGGGAGAAAGCATCAGATAGGAAAACCCCATCCAGAACGCAGTGAAATGGCAGCAAAGCAGTGCAGGAGGAGGCTAAGGGAAATCTCCAGCCCAGCCTGGAGCAGCACAAAGACTGCATGAGCCCCGACCACCACTGGGCAGATGTTGGTCTAATTACAGCTAAAACCTCTGGTGCTGGGGATGCTCCCATACCCTGAGTGTATCATTGCAGTAAGGCAGCTTCTCTAATCTCCAGTTGAAATCTCTTTTGCTGCTGTCTTCAGTGTTTGGAAGAGATGCTGAATGGTAGAAAACCATTAGCACATCCCTGCGTGGTCATCATCCCAGGCTGGTTTGTGTTGGAAGGGACCTTAAAGCTCCTCCAGCTCCAACCCCTGCCACGGGCAGGGACACCTTCCACTAGAGCAGGGTGCTCCAAGCCCCTGTGTCCAACCTGGCCTTCAACACTGCCAGGGATGGGGCAGCCACAGCTTCTCTGGGCACCCTGTGCCAGCGCCTCAGCACCCTCACAGGGAAGAGCTTCTGCCTAAGAGCTCATCTCAGTCTCCCCTCTGGCAGGTTAAAGCCATTCCCCCTGTCCAGTCCCTACAGGCACTCTCCAGCTTTCTTGTCCACTTCTCTAGGTACTGCAACAATGCTCTGAGGTCTCCCAGGAGCCTTCAAATCCTGTGGGCCTGCCAGAGATCAGAGCATTTGGGGCATTTGGAATGAGCTTCCCTGTGCCTGGGCTGATGTGTCCAGAGCCACTGGCATTGAGCTGCTGCTCATTCCCCACCTCCCTGCGCCTTCCTTCACTGCATCCCCTCCTTCCTCTCCATCACATTTGACATCACCTCTTTGGTCTGGAAGCAGCTTATTCCAGGTTTAGGAAGGAAAGAGAAAAGGCAAGGGCACTATTTCTCCATTGATCATGGATCCCCTGGGAATTCACTCAGGGTTTTACCAGCTTTGAAGCTGGTGCCCAGTAAACAGTGTCAGCGGCACTGCCAGAGCCCGTGTGCTGCTGTGAAATATCATCCACGGGGATGCTATTCCACAGCAGCCCCAAACCTTATTTTCTGCTGGCAAGCTTCACTTGTGCGCAGGATTTTACCATTAATACAACCGAAACCAAACCATCTGGTCACTGGTGAGCCTGGTGTTACCGTAACACCTGAAAGGACCAGCAGAGGGAAAGAGATTGTTCGAGAGGCATAAATCTGATGCAAAACCAGTGATTTCCCCTTCAGATTTACAGGTCCCTGGATGGGAGCAGCAACAATGGCCAAGAGCCCCATGTTTTGCCATCACCGCTGTGTGGCTGCAGGAGGATGCTGGAGGCATCAAGCCGCCAGACTGGTTGAAAGGGTGTTGTTAATGAACCGGTGCCAATGGGCTGGTGTTAATGGGCACCCTGATGGTGACAGCCCCGGTGCTGGAGCTGTGCGGGTGCTAGAGCCAGAGCTGGATGGGGTTTTTCCACATGGGCTTTCACTGACAAGTGAAGTCAAGCTGCAGAGTGAGTCCCCGGTGCAAACAGGATCATGAACCGCATCGCTTTAATTATGCCAGTGCAAATTTCACTCATTTGGTTAAGCCTGGGAGCTATAGAAAGAGCTATTTCCAGGTGTGCTGCTTTAATTACCGTGTGCCCTTTATTAACCATGGCACACAGCGTGCCCGGGGCTTGCAGCCACCAGCATTGCCATGGCCCTGCTCACGTCCCCGGGACACCGCTTGGGTCACATAAACGGGTTTTAACCTGATTTTTTGCTGTAATCCCTGCACTGAGAGGCCTTCATCGTGCAAAGGATAAACCCTCAGCTCCCACAGCCAGGGCCTGGTGGGGTTTATGGGGCAGCTCCCACCGGCCAATGTCCTCATCAAGCCAAGCAGCCCTCGATTCCAGCACCCCAGGGGCTCCTTTGGGCTCTGCGTGCTCGCAAACTGCCTTTTGTTCGCTTCGATCCGTGCACTGCAGCAGGCAGAGGCACAGCTCCCGCTGCCCCCTCTGCCTGCAGGCAGGGACGGGGCGACCGCCACCCAGCGCCAGCCCTCTCATCCCATCCCGGCAGAAATAGCAGCTTTCGGGTGCTTTATTTGCACTTTCCTTTCCTGAACTTGCCTTAAAAAGACGCAGAAGGGATCGGTTTTCAAACAAACACCGTTTAAGCGACGTTCTTCCCAGCTCGTCCAGCTCCTGGCTGTCATCTCGCTGCCGCATGGAGCGCGTGGTGCGGGGTGGGATTTGAACTGGAATTCATGGAGCGACATAAACCTGCCGGGATTACTGTACGTTTTATAGAGCACAGTTCGAGCGTTACTGCTTCAGCAGCGCTTCCTTCTGTGCCGCCTTTGCAGCAGCTCCTCTTTACCCTCTCGGCTCACTAAACCCATTGCATCGCCAGTGGAATTCTCCGGGTTTCCAAATAATCCCAGGAAAAGAGTTAAAACGGAGCCTCTGCCTCAGCGTACATCCGTTGCAAAGCACGTGAGGCCAAAGTCTGGTTTTCCTGACGCCCCTGGTAAATCCGATGGGCTCGGCTGGAAAACTGCCACCCAGGACATAAGGGGATACGCTCTGAATTTCAAAACCAAGCCAGTGGGAGAGGAGGAATGTGGGGATGGGGGCACCGAAATGTGGGTCCCAGCGCGGCAGTCAGTGCTCAGGCAAGGCTCTAATCCCCCTCAATCTGCTATGCAAGGTGCTGCTGGGTTTTGGTGCCCATGGGGCTGTTGCAGTGGGATGCAGAGCGCTCCCAGGTGTGGATTTAGTCTGGGCCTCCTGGGATTTGCCCATTTTTCACCATCCAACACAGAGGACATGGGGTTTTGCGTTCTCCCTCCCCCCAGATAAACCCTTTTTCCACCTTTGCCATCATAAAGCTTTTCCCACTATCAAACCCTAAACCTTCCCCGCCACCACCAGAGCCCATTCCCTCTCCTTTCCTCCACATGGAGATATTTCCTCCCTCCTTCACAGCCCCTGGTGACAGGGGGCATTCCCCATAGACCTTCCCCAGCAGAGCAAGGTGGATGTTATGGGACCAAAGGGATGGGGTTCATTTCTTTTCCCCTGGCTCTTCTCCCTGCACCTCTCTCGACATGCATCACACACGCAGCAGGCGCAACCCTCCAGCCCTGCTCATCCATCTACACACCTTAACCAATGGGAAACACAAGGAAAAGCCCATAAACCAGATGGGAAGTGAGGATTGGATTTGCAGCGCGCTTGTTCTAATGGAAACCATCCTTCACTGCTTAATCAGAAGAAATGGCCATGCACAAACCCATCGCTTCTGCCCAGAGGGTGAGATGAGCCCTAATGCAAGCAAATGGTTCCAGTGTCCCCACATGCTGTGACTGGTACCCACAGTGATAGCCCAGGGGCTGACCCCAGTGGGTTTTGCAAAGCTTTTGGGGCTTGGGAAGGTGTGAAGGTGTTCGCATTCAGATGGACAGGGCTGGGGGCAGTCCCAAGGGATGTGTGGAAGCATCTTGGTTGTCAGCAGGGGTTTGTGCCTACAATACCCCTCAAATCTCTTCAGGGCTTGAAAGATAGATCCACTGTGGGAATCACAGCTGCCCCAAGGCCATGCCGGCCGGAGGAGCCTGTGGTTGTAGCTGTAGGGCCTGGCAGTGCTCATTACTGGGCACTGTGAGTCCTGGGGTCTGTGTAGGGGCAGATCTGAAGCTCCAGCGTGATGGAGGTGAAGATCTGATGTGATGAGAATGAAGCTCGCATGTGATGTGAGTGAAACATCACTTCATTTCTGGCAGTTGTCAGCTTTCTGCTGGCCTCTGCCCGCGCTGGCAGGGAGGGCTGTGGAACAGAGCATCATTGACCTGCTCCTGAGCCCGGCCTTTGTTTGCAGCACCACCTTCTCCCTAACAAAGCCTATTTTCTAATGTCCCATGAGCTTTCTGCTGTCCTATGAATGGCGTCTGTGGGAGGCAAGGACAGTGTTCCAGCCCTTCTCTTCTGCCCATGCCCATGGCTCCCCTTGTGCCCACCACGGCCAGGCTTGCCCAGAGTTCTGCCTCCAAATTCTCCTATCAGCCTTGCCCCTGTGAGCCCACGAGAAGCCCCAGTTTGGGGGTGCAGGAGGGGTGCCAGGGTGATGGGTGCACCCAGGGAATATGGGTGGCAGTGGTGGGATGCAGGGGGAGGCACAGTGGGAGATGCCTGCAGGGATACAGGTGAATGGGGATGGAGAGGATGTAGAGAGGATACCCAGGGGGTCGGTGCCAGGGGCTTGAGGGGGGGGCGTGGGGGGAGGGGGTGGGTTCAGTTTGGCTTCACAGTGGGGGTCAGACCTGGGGATCGGAGCTGTGGGATGGCTGAGGGGATGATGAGGGGATGCAGAGGGTCTGTCGGCGGCGGGGAGATGCAGGCGCACAAAGGATGATGCAGGGGCATGCAGAGGGGTGGGGGGGGGATGCAGGGGGAATGCAGGGGAGCAGCGCTGTGGAACGCAGTGGGAATGCAGCGGGGTACAAGGGGTTGTCCATGGACATGCAGGAAGGGCTCCGGGGAGCAGCACCGGGGGATGCAGGAGCGTACGGGGGGGGGGGTTTGTCCGGAGGCATTCAGGGGGTAGTCCAGGGACATGCAAGGCACGTGCCAGGAGGTGTCCTTGCAGCTGCACCGCGGAGCCGGGGGGATGCAGGGATGCGCAGGGGGGTCCGGGGAGCAGCACCGGGCAGGTGGGGGGCTGCGGGGGGCGGTGGGGGTGCCCATCGACGGGACCGGGAGGCTGCAGGGGGAGTGCCCGCGTCCCTCCCCGTCCGCCCGTTTCCCCGTGGCCGCCGCCTGGCCGGGCCCTCCCCGCCGCCTCCGCCTGCCCCCCCCCAGCGGAGCATCCCCCCGCCCCCCCGGGCTCCGGGGCCGCTTTAAAAGGCGCAGCTCCGCCGCTCCGCCCAGCCCGGCTCCGCGGAGCGCACCATGCCCGCCGCAGCCGGCCCCGGCCCGGGGAGCGCGGCCGCGCCGCCGCCCGCCCGCCTCTGCCTGCTGGCCCTGGCGCTGCCGCTGGCGCTGAGCGGGCGCGGGGCCGCGGCCGAGCCCTCCCGCACCGTCTACACCAACCACTGGGCCGTGCGGGTGCGGGGGGGCCCCGCCGAGGCCGCCCGCATCGCCGCTGCCTACGGGTACATCAGCCTGGGGCAGGTAAGGGGCAGCGGCGGGCAGGTGCCGGGGTACCGGGAGCGGGGATGCATAGGGGGGGAGTTTGTACCGGGGGTCCCGGGGCCGGGAGATGGGCCCCGAAGCGATCGCGGCGAGGCCGGAGCCCCGGTTTGCCCCGGGGGTGTCCGCACAGCCCCGGCCCCGCTCCCACCGCCCCGGTCCCGGCCGTACCGGCGGCGGCTCCTCGGGGTGCCCGGGCCCCGCAGAACCCGCTCCCGCGGCGGCGGGGAATTGCACAAGTTCCTCCCATCCTGGGAAGTTCTATCTGCGGATTTAACTTTGGACTCTCTGGCCCGGGTTTATCGGAGGTTTTGGGAACGCGGAGAACTTTTGCTTTCAAGCCCCCGCCGCGCACGGGTGGCTTAAAGGCGACTTCAGCGTTTCTTCTCCTCTCGATTTCTTCGTGCTCGCTGTTAAACCCGGCTGCGCGCTGGTGTCCTCGGAGCTTCCTCCGGAGTTATCGCCCAGCGCTCAGCGCTTTCCTGGCTGGGTGGCACTTCACGTTGTCTTCCTGCCCCAGGTGTCTCCTGCAGTATGAATTATAACCTTGCTTTAGATCGCAGCCCTCCCTTTAAGTATAATTAAAGCCACACTTTCGGGAGGGGGGGGGGTGTTAAAGGCTGAATTGGGGACTGCCTTCTGCACCGGTGTCCGTGACCTCCAGTGGGGATCACCCTTCACGTCCCACCCTCCATCTCCAACCTGTTCTGCTTGACTGTTGTCCCACCAAGGGGAAAATCGCTTCTATTATTCAATGCTTCTGCCACAGGGTTGCATGAACGTGGTTGTGCAACCCAAAGGGCTTTTTGGTGTTTATCCCTCTTCAGCCAGAGAGTATCTTGATCGAGCTTCCCATTCTCCCGATTTGCATCAGCCTAACGTCAGCTCCTGGTTTGGGGTTTTTGCTGCGTCCCTTCCCTGCTGGAGCATCTGCTTCCCTCCCAGCATCCTGCCTTTCCCAAGCTGTTCCCTGTGACGCTGGAATCCTTTGGCTCATGGGCACGATGCGGCCCCTCCGGAGCATCCATCCCACCCCGCTGAGCCCGTTCCCGGGGCAGCCCGGCGCAGGCTGGAGAGCAAGGGAAATATTTCTGCGGTTGCATCAGGGTGTTCCTGGCTCCCGCCTTTCCCGCGGATACCGGCAGCTCCTGCACCGCTGAGGCTTCCCCAGCTGCTCCCAACGCCCTGCCTCCAGCATTCCTGCTCCACGAGCCCCTCCGGCTTTTCCTATGGGACCTTGCCCAGGGCCAAACCCAGAGGAACCACTTGCCTGCATGTGTGTGCGCTTATGGGTGATGTCTCCTGCGCTGTGCTCGGGGCTCGTGGGGCTCTGAGCGTTCCCTGTTGGGTCCTCTGCTTGTGGAGCTGCGGGGGATAACACTTTTCCCGGTGGGGTGGGCCTGATCCTGCACAGAACCTGCTGGAAAACCCTGCCTGAGGGCATGTCACCCTGCCCCGGGAGATGTTCCGGTGGCGTCCAAGGTGTCTAGGGAGGAGGAGAGGGGCAGTCAGTGACCCAGCTGGGTGCGGGGGAGCCCTGTGCTGGTGCCTTTTCCTCTGAGATGCAATCCCTGGGGCTCCGGACATGCTCCTGCCTGGGAAAGGCATCGCTGCGCTTTGCACGCACAAGCGTCTGCCCCACGTCCGACCTGTCCCTGCATGTTCCCATGCCCAACCCATGCACCAAGACACTCTTAAAGCCTTCCGGGTCACAGCAGAGTGACATTTCCCTTGGGGAATCATTTACGTCAACTTCCATTGAAGTGATGCAAACAATCGGACAAAGGGAGAAGCTTTTACACCCCCGAACTCCTGCTCCTTCCTCCCCACGGCGCTGTGCCGGGCATGCAGGAGCAGGCCCCAGCCAAGGGCTGTGCGGTGCTGGTACCCTGAGCCCTGCCTGCGCCACAGAGCCTGTCCCTATCCCGGGAACAAGGTTTATGTGAGGTTTTCCTTGTGCGGTGTCCAGTGCTGCGCATAGGGATGTGGGTTAGGGGTGGACTTGGCAGTGCTGGGGTAAAGGTTGGACTTGGGGGTCTTAGAGGGCTTTTCCAGGCTCGTTGATTCTCTGATTTTGGGAGGGTTTGCAGCAGTCATCAGCAGTGCCAGCTGCAGTGCAGGAGGTGGCCAGGATTCATTTGGGGCTGCAATTGGAGCTTTGCCTATCATTTGGGAGATGCTGGAATGATGGTGCTGAGCTTGGTCCTTGGCTGAATCTGGGATGGCCCTCTGAGAACAGCATTCCAGAAGGCTCAGTGGCTGGAGTCCTTATCCCCAGTGGGAACGGATGGTGTCCCAAGGAGAGGAGCAGTCGTGTCCTCCCCAGCTGGATCCAGCCTCCTAGAGGGTACCAGTGCCAACACACTGCATCTTGCAGGAATGGGGTGGTTTGGCTGAGATGCTGGAGGGTTCCCCTGAATGGGGAGGGAAGAAACAGGCTCAGCCATGCCCTGGCTGCCCTCAGTGGTGTCCAGCTCTCCTTTGCTGTATCTCATTAGCCACAAACAGTCTTGAACCTGCTGGAAATACTAATGGCTGTTAATGGGGCAGGCCAGGCGCTGGGCTCATCTCTGCCTGGCAGTGCATGGGGACAGCTGGCTGCTGCTGCAGGAGCATCTCCTGGGTGCCTCTCCCTGCCCTGGTGGCCCCTGGATTTGGGGGAAAAGGGGGATAGAAAAGGAGATCGGGATGTGGCCAAACTCCTTGCAATTGTACCACTTCTTAGCACTGTGGAGAACTGTCTTTGTAGGGCGATTCCTGTTAGCAAGGACCTATGGTCTGTGGTCCAGCCTCCCCAATTAACTTTGAGGCTAAATCAGGCTGCACAGGGCCTCAGATGGGTGAGATCAGAAGCTCTCCAAGGATGGAGATCCCAGCACCTCTCAGGGCCCGTATGTGTCCACCTTCCTTTATATCCAAACAGGATTTCTACCCTTGCAGCTCATTGCCTCATCCTTTTGCTGTACATCTCCATCTCTAACCACCTGTGTCCCGCTGGGGCCATGAGTAGCTCCTTCAGCTTCAAACTCCTCCCCATTTGGCCAGATGACTTTGGCAAGTGTGTGTGTTTTTGGAAGTGGAGCCATCAACACCCTTGGCATAGCGATGGTGGCTTTGCAGGGTGCAAGATGCGTTTGCATCGCTTTTGCTTGCTCCACGTGCAGCCCAGCTGAGCAGTGCTTCCTCTACCTCAGATACAGGAAGGAAGAAAACCTCCTCGTGGTTCTTGAGCTATGAATTCAAATTGCCTTGGAAAAATCTCAAACTACCCCTAAAACTTCAGCCCCAAGCTGCAAAGCAATTGGGAGAACGAAAATCGACCCTTGGGGAAATGGGAAGCGCCTGTGGGTGTTCTTGTTGTAAGTCAGGAGGCTAAAAAACCAAGGATGATGGTTGTAAATGCACTTGGGGAAGGAATGAGCGTGCCTGGAGCTGCTTGGTGTGATCTGGTGGGCTTTGTAGCTGCAGCTGGGGGCAACCTGGGCTATCTCCTGTGTGGTGGAGCTGGGACCTTTCACCATGGGCAGTTGTCTTCTGGCTGGTCCAGAGCTGATGGGTATGATTTGGGTGTCAGGAAGGATCACAGTGCTGCTATGTGCCTCTTGGGTGCTCCACTGGGATTTGCAGCTTCCCCATCCTTCCGGCCATGGGGCTGTGGCCTCGCTGGTGTTGTATGCAGGAGAAAACCCAACTCCTGGAAGTCTCCAGTGCTCCCGTCCCAGGGTTCGCATTGCGGAGCCCTCCCTGACCTCAAGGAGGAGAACAGATGATTTCCACTAAAAAAAGGGCATTTTAAAGGTTTTCTCCTTAGAATCCCTTATGTGGAATGGGGCCTCTGGAGGGCACCAGGTCCAGCCTCTGCTCAGAGCGGGGCCCCTTCTCCTTAGCCTCAACATGCAAAGGTTTTCCTTGCTTTTCCTCCATAAATCCAGCTGGATAAAGAACCTGGAGCCCTGGGCGCTTTTCCTGCTTCTCTGGCCATGTATCCCCAGAGCCTAGGATGGGATCACCACCCTCCCTGTCCTCCTGCTGGTCTGCCTTGCATGGTGGTTTTGCATTGACTCCAAAAGCCCTGTGCCAGCTCTGATTTCCCTAAAACATGGGGAGCTTGGAGCATCCTCCTTCCCTTTCCTAAGTACAAGTGGATTTGAGGAGTGGGCGTTAAAAGCCAAATGCAGACTGCAACATGCAGTGTGTAGATGTTAAAGAAAGTGCCCACCTATGCCGTAATGCAAAGAAAAAGGGGGTGATGGGGGAGAGGATGGGTTTGAATGAACTTGAATGGAGACAAATCACAAAAGCTCACACTAACGGCAGTGAAATGACTTTCTGGCATGGAAGTCAAAGCAAAACCAATCAGATATTTAATGCTCACTCGCACATCTCAGGATATCAAGTGTGAGACGATGTAAGTAGTTGTCATCATCTGCTTCAGCATCTGGTGCAGACAAACCTGTTTGCTCTCCCCTGCCTGCTGCAGTCAGCCCTGGTCTGGCCCTGGGGATGTCACCGTGGCTCCTGGGTTGGAGATGGGACTCCTAGCATGGTTGTCCCTGGTCCTCTGAGCCAGGTGCAGGGGCTGCTGATGGCTCCTGGCCACGGGGCAAGATTTTTGGAGGGAGGAAGAAAACCAATCTCAGCTAAAAGGGGTTTTATAGCAGAGACCTGATTTGTACCACTATTGTGTGACCTGGGAGCCACATGCAGTTAGTGCAGCTCCTGGGTCCTTCCCATCCCTGCGGCTGTGAATCCCTGTGGAATGCTTTTCATGTGGCTCCTGGCTGAGTTCGCCCGGCTCATTGTGCATCCCTGGACTTGATCTGTGCCTTTGGGATGGAAAAAGAGGAGTTGCAGCATCTCCAGCTGCTGGGATGAGAGGGCCGGAGGCAGCGCAGCCACCCAGGGCTTGGCAGGGTGCTGTTTTCATGCCAATGTTGGACATTTTGGCTCTGTGCAAGCAAAACAAGGGCAAAAACTCGTAACAGAGGAACGTGGGGCTTCCCTGAGCCAAAGGCAGCCAGTGGGGCTGCCCTTCCCTGCTCACCATCGCTCCCAGGCTGCACTTACTCCAGCCTGGGGCATGCCTTGTATGCCTCCCTTGGGAGGGATGGTTGGTTTGCTTGGAGATGATACTGTTTGATTTGACTCCTGCTGCTGTCCCTGGCTCCAGGCTATGTACATTCGTATCCCAAGCTTCCCAGGAGCATCCCAGTGTTAGCAGGGATCGCATCCACCTCTCCTTACAGGGCTGCTTGTGCTGCTGGGGTAGGGAGAGGCAGGAGGATGAGGCACAGCTCCCCCAGCTCTGCTGCAGTTGCTGAGCTCACCTTGAGCTCATTATTTCTGCTTGGGAGCTGATGGAAGGCGGTTTGCAAAGATGCTTTTAATAGGAGAGAACTCATAAAGATGGGTTTGGGGCTCTGTTGTGCCAGTGCGGAGCTGTTTACCATGGTGGTGGTACCAGGTGCCAGCATCCTGCATCCCCCCCGAATCCCACTTTGCCAGGGAGCTTTGTGAGCAGCGCAGCACAAAAGGATGTTGCCAGCACTGAAATGGGGGGAAACCATGGGAAACCTTGAGTTTTGTTGAAGAAAACCTTCTCTTTTTGCAGATCGGGAGCTTGGAGGACTATTACCACTTCCACCACAGCAAGACATTTAAGCGCTCGACGCTGAGCAGCCGGGGACCACACAGCTTCCTCCGCATGGACCCCAAGGTATGGGGCTGGGCAGCCTGGGGTCCTCCAGCCTCTGTGGGATGGGGGTCCCTGCTTCCCATTGTCTTGGTGTGGGTCAAGGGTAAGCCCAAGCATCTTGTGATGACATGTTCTCGTGGAGCTGCAGCCCTGTGCATGCCTGGGGTGACTCACTGGACATGGGGACATCCATCGGTGATGACAAACACTTAAAGTGATTAAACACTAACATCTGCCTGAAAGCCAGGAGGAAGGAAAGGAGGAGAAAAGCCTTCCAGGACAGAAAGGCTATTGCATGCTCGGGGTGTTGATCCAGTTGCCACAACACTTGCTGCCTCAATGGTTGCTATGTGTGAAATCCTTGGCAATAGCTCTGCATTGCTTTTTCCTAGAGCAAGCATCCGAAGGGATTTTCGGCACAGCTGAATTGACAAAAGTGATGGGGTGGGGGGGAGAAGGCAGGGAGGGACAGGCAGGACTGGGTGAGCTGTGGCTCTGCATTGGCTTTTCTCCTCCCACAGCTCCACCCGGGGCCTGACCCATGTGAGATGCTACTTCTGTAGGGCAGGGAAGGGTTCTTGTGTGGGGAGAGAGGGCCGTCAACACAGAAGAAGCCATTGCAGCGAAGGTGCTGGTGCTTGCACTGATGCCCAGCCACCCTTGGGGTGCTCCTGTTCAGCTTTGCGATGCTGTTTCCCAGGGCATTTCCAACCCGCTCAGCACAACCGCTCCCATCTGCATCTCTCCAGACCCACACCAGCCCTGTTTCCCAGAGAGCTGCCATTACCTGTTTGGCAGGGCCTGTAGCACATCTCTGAGGAGCACACAAGTGGCTGTGTCCCCATGGGGGAAAACATCAGCAAGGGGATTGTGGGTGCCTTGGAGTCCTGCTGGGCTCTAATGAAAGCTCTGCCCTTGGGGAGGTGCACTGGCATCGCAGCAAATGAGGAATTCACCTGGGCAATTGAGATGCCTCCATTTAAATGAGTCTACTTGTAATGCAAACCCAATCAATTGGCTTTTAGTCTTATTAACATTTCCCTTGCCTTGCTCTATGGACTGCAAGCTGGAGCCATTAGCTCCTGTTCTCTTAATCCTTCCTGCCATTAGCTCCTGTTCTCTTAAATCCTTCCTTATGCTTGGAGTTCAAGACCTTATGGCATTTGTTGGCAAAGACATCTGCAGATCCTTTTGGAGGTGTCTTGGTATTCAAATGGCACCGGCTTAGCATGTGCAATGCAGGAAAGCATCACCTCAAGGCATGAGGAAACAGAACTGGAATAGTGAAAATTGAAACAGATCTTGCAGAAATCCCACAGAATCAGCAAATCCAATGATTTGCAGATGTTGGGTGGTTCGTGCCTTCCAGGGGCTATTGTTTCCAACATGTTGTTTAGCAGCTTGCTCTGCCATGGGGGCTGGTGGCACGTGGTCCAGCAGGAGGACCATGGGCAAGCCCTGCATCCCAAGGATGCTGGTGGCTGGGGAGAGGGAGAGCAATGAACTCGGAGCAGCACCCAGGGCTCTGGTCCCTGTGGGACCACTCTGCTGCTGAGCTCCCCTCTTGCCCCAAGAGACCCCCATGGCTGGCGGCTGCTCTGTTTGGGGCTGATATGAGCCAAGTGATGGAAAGGGAGGAGGGATGTAGCAAATCCAGCCATGTGGGGAGCACTGGGGGGCAGAGTGGGGTCATGCCCTATTACGGGCTCCACTTGCAGCTCTCATCACTGTAAACTTTCCTGGCTCTATGGGATGCTCCTGATGGTCCTTGGCTTGAGCCACAGATTCTCTGCTCCTGTTCCATGGAAGGATTTGGGTTGGAAGGGACCTTAAAGCTCATCCATTTCCAGCCCCCTGCCACGGGCAGGGACACCTTCCATAGAGCAGCTTGCTCCAAGCCCCTGTGTCCAACCTGGCCTTGAACACTGCCAGGGATGGGGCAGCCACGGCTTCTCTGGGCACCCTGTGCCAGAGCCTCAGCACCCTCACAGGGAAGAGCTTCTGCCTAAGAGCTCATCTCAGTCTCCCCTCTTAATCCTACCTCCTTCATCCTCATTGAGGGATGTCACAGCCTCAGCCCCTGTGCCTCTGGCCGTGCACTGTAGCAAAATGAACCCCACCTAAGTTGTTTCTGTTGTGCTTTATGGCAAACACATGCTGGAGCTGTCCTGTTTGTCCCGGATCTCTGCTTTTATTCTTGCACGTCCACTGGAATAAATGCAGCTATTACTTTCCTGAGGCTGCAAAAGGAATTGCATCCTCCCCTGTGCTGGTTTCATGTTGGTGGAGCTACCCTGGAGCTACCTTACCTCAAAGCAAGGGGGGAACTTATAAAGCTGCCCCTCTGTTTCCAGTAAGGCCGAAGGGTTCTGCTCAGGGATACCTGTGCCTCCTCGCAGAGTCCTTTGGTGCTGTTTGCTGCTGCCTTGTTATTGCTAACTGGGGTTAGAGCAGGGAGTTCTGAGCTTTTCCCCTCCCTGGATAGGTGATGGAAGCCGATCCCAATCTCCCAAGCTCCGGGAGCTGTTGCAGGAATGCCTCGGGCTCCTTCCCACTCGCCCTTTGTCTCCAGGCATCAACCGCATGGATTTAGCAAGTCCCCCTTGAAATCACTGCCATTGAAATGCTGATTTCTCTGTGTCCACACAAGAATTCTCCATTGACTCCCGGCTGGCAGCGCTGGGGTCGATCAGGAGCCTGTTGAAGGTGTCCCCATGAAGCAACCACAGCTCCTGGCAAAACCCCGTGAAATCCCATAATCATTCCTGCATCCAGCAAAGCCGCAGGGAAAGGCGATAGCTGCGGCTTGGCCAGTGAGACCCATGGTACCACAGCCAAGGAGTGCTGCTTTAAGGAGAAAAGCTGGCTGTTTGGGCCACATCCTCTACTTAATGTTTGGGGATATTTTTAGGTAGACCATGAAGTCGTATTTTTGCTTCCAATGCTTGAATTCCTCACTGTAAAGCGAAGCAGCGTGCTGCTGGCAACCCAGGCAGCGCGGAAGCTCATTTTTCTATGAAAGAGATAGATTTCTTCCTTTCAACAATTTTTTTTTGGCTTTAAAAATGTGCGTTTAAATCCCAGGCTCTAGGCTGGAAGCTGTCAGCTTCCTGATAGGCGCAAGCTCCCCATCCACCGCCATCCGAGCAGCCAGCCGTAAACCATGCAAGAGGAACGCGGTTCAGCCGCTGGTTTTACGTAAGCGAGCCCAACAAAACCTTGCCTTTTGGATTTTTATCCTTTCCCTCACCAACCCCTGCTCGCAGGAATAGAAAAGTCCCCACGAGCAGCTCTGCTGTTCCCAAAAGAGGCTGAGATGCCGGGAAGAAAGCGTCTGGTGAGGAGGGATGTGCTGCAGAGCCATCCCGGCTCATTGCCTGGTGCTTCCTTCTCCCTCCACCATAAGCATGTGTAAAGATTTGGTCTATGGATTACTTTTATAACCTGTTTTTGGTAAAGCTGGGTTTCATCTCCATCCTGAAGGCAGCAGCATGGGCAGTGAAGGGCCTGAAGAGGGACTGCTCACCAAGGGCAGGATGCGGTTGCTTCTGAACTGGCACCATAGGCAGCTCCCAGCCAAACAAACACTGGTGTTTCCCAATCCTGGCCTTTTCCGGCTCGTTTCCCATTTGATCTCTTTGCGTGTCATGCCCTGCTGCAATGCAAACACATGTCAGAGCGGTCAGCCCCAAGGCCACCTCGCCCTCAGCTGGTGCCAGAAATGCCTCTCTGGAGCTGGCCACATCCGCTGGGACCTGCCATGGTGTGTGGTCATCCCGTGGTTTTGGGAAGCACGGGTTGTGCTTGGGTAAAGCCCCCCCTGGGTTTATGGCTTTATCAGGAGGAGCCTGTAGGATGAGCAGCCCTGGAACTGGGTGGTGAAGTGTTGGGGCTGAGCTGCTCCTGGTGCCTCCTGGCTGGGGGGGGGAAGGATCAGCCCCAAAATCAAGCCAAGCACCTGAGTCTTCTCCAGCACTTTGAGTAACCACCGAAGCATGTGGTTTGTCTCCACTGGGACTTCAGTGTGTGCTTCAGAGCTCTGTTAAGCCGGGGTGGGGGTTCAGGCCTGTGCTTGGAGGGGACATTGTTTATGCTCAAGGGTTTTGCTGCACTGGGAGAGGAATCTGGTCCCTGGCTCGGAGACCACAAGGAGCTGAGCTTGCCCTGTCCATCTTCCATCCATCCTTTCTGTTCCAGAAGGAGCTGCTATCTCTGCAAGCAACCCTGCCCAAGGAGGCAGGGTTTGCTGGAGCGTGGGGTGATGCTGGGATGGGTCCAGGCTGTGATTCGCACTGCTTCTGCATCCCGCATCCCATTCAGTGGGTGATGCTGACCCGCATCTCTGCTTGCAGGTGGACTGGCTGCAGCAGCAAGAGGTGAAGCGGCGGGTGAAGAGGCAGGTCAGAGGCGAGCCGCACGCTTTGCCCTTCAATGACCCTGTGTGGCCCAACATGTGGTACCTGGTGGGTATCTCCGCATCACAAGCATCTACTGCTTTAAGGGGGGGGTGTTATTTGTTTTAATCAACTTTACTGAAGCACCCTAATACCAGCAAATGTACTTGGCAGCGGGGTTTTAAAATGGTAAATTAATACATGGAGGAGTCCAGTTTGAAGTGCTTCACCATCATTAGCAGCCCCTTGCTATGATCTGCACAGCAGAGGCTTGGGAGCCCAAGAGCTGCAATCATCTATTTGCAATATCATTTTTCTCCTGCCTGCTTCATCGATCTGTGTTTGACATTTCAAATAAAGCACAGAAAGGAAACGAGCACTTCAAAACCAAAGAGCCCACAGTCTGTGAAATGGAAGAGGAAAACAGTAATAGGGAGATAGCATTGCCTGGATTAACTGCTGCCGGATGGCTTTGATCAGTGGAGTAAAGTTGCAACAAATCTACAAGTTATATGGCAGGGGATGGGATGTAAATGTACTTTCTGGTTGATTAAACGGGCTCCCAGCCCGGCTGCTGGCTGAGATGGGCAGAAACAGAGACGCAGCCCTTCTGCAGCTGTGTTTTCCCCCTGTAGCACTGCGGCGATAAAGGCAGCCGCTGCAGGTCGGAGATGAACGTCCTGGCAGCCTGGCAGAGGGGCTACACCGGCAAGAACGTGGTGGTCACCATCCTCGATGACGGCATAGAGAGGAACCACCCCGACCTCCTGCAGAACTATGTGAGCCGGGGATGGATGTGCTGGGGATGGATGGGCGGGGGGTGCAGTGAACTGATTTACAGAGCATTTCTGTGTATAAACACAGCTCAATTCCGTGCACTGGCACATCGGGGGAAAAGGGATTTTAAAACAGGCACAAGATGTTTTTAAGAAGGAAATGAGGTTTTCAGACAAGAAGGTTTGGGGAAACTCCCTTTGCAGCTGCCTGGGAAGTGGCCACCTCCCTCCGGCTCCCCAAGGCAGAGCCAAAAACACGCGTGAATCCGCTCAGCCCCAGCTCAAATGGCTGTGAGGGGAGCGTAGAGTGGTCTTGGACCCAGCAGGGTTTGGGGTTTGAAGGGGCTGTTCCTCACATACAGTGATCCTTCCCCTGGGAAACACTTAGGGCTGCAGCCCAAAGTTATTTATCCTGAGTAACTAAGGGGCAAATGGCATTTTCTGCCCTGCTTGGCTCTATTGGCCACCACGCTGGCTGTGGGTGAAGCAGGACTGTGCTGATGCTGAGGCCACTTTGTTCCATGAGCTGGCAAGTTGAATCTAATGATGACAACATGTTTTTAGGACCCTCTTGCAAGCTATGATGTCAATGGGAATGACCACGATCCCACTCCGCGCTACGATGCCAGCAACGAGAATAAGTACGTGATGCTAATTGCCATGGAGCTGGTGTCTGCATGGCCAGGGTGTGAGGGGGTCCCTGGGGCTGGGTCTCCCCAATGGGGTGTCTTCCAGGTCCATGGCCTTGCCCCATCCCCAGCACGGCAGAAGATGCTGCATTATGGGCTTTGCAGTCATTGCATTTAATGCAAATCCAGCCTGTGGCAACCACACTAATTGCTCATGAACCCTTGAGCAACTGAATGACAGCACCAGGGGGTTCCTTGCTGTGGTCAGGGATTGAACTATGTGAGTCAGACTGGATGGCAAATGTCAAAGCTGGGATGCAGTTCCTGGGCTTCAGTTAAAGCGGGATGGGCACCTGGTGGCGTGTGCAGAAGGGAAATGGGAATACAAAGAGTAAATTGCATCTAGGTGCAAAAAGCAAACAGCAAATCGCTTCCTGCATTAGTTTCCTCCATCCCTAACCCTTGGTTTTGGATGAGGGCTCTCAGCTCTTGGGGTATTTTCTTCCACACCTCCAGCTTTGGGGCTGGATGTGGGGTGTTTGGAGGGATCCTTTGCCAGGGGACATCAGCTCATGGGGGTTTCTCATTGCAGACACGGCACTCGCTGTGCAGGGGAGGTGGCAGCAGCAGCGAACAACTCCTACTGCATCGTGGGCATCGCCTACAACGCGCGCATCGGAGGTGAGGCTGGCACCTGCCCGCAGCTCCCCTGCCCTTCGCTGTCCCCGCGTGGGACCACAGCCACGCTGGCTGTGCCAATGGGCTCCTGGGAGGGTGGTGGGATGCTGTTCCCCCAGGTATTGCCAGGAGAGAGTCTTCTTGGCGCCCTGGTTGCAGGGAGCTCCAGGGGGGTTGGGGGAGGATGGGTGATGGGATGCAGGAGACCTCAACTTCGTGCATTTTGGGGTGGAAATCCTCTGCTTGGGCTGCATCCTTGCCGATAGGATGCACATGGATTGAGGATGGAGGGGTTTCACCCCACAAGTCCATGGCTGCTCTGGGGAGGGTTGTCTTTGGGGTGGCCTCAATTGTTGTGGTCAGGGGTGCTGGTTTAGCTTCAGAGCTGAAATTGGTTGTTTGGGAGGTCAAATGCCTGCAGATGAGCTGCTCAGATGGGGGGGTCTGGGGCGACCCTCAGAACACCTTTATGGAGGAAACACCAAGGAGGTGGGGGGCTGGAGCTGTGTGGAATAGGGGGACCTTTCATGGTCTCTCAAAGAACGTGACGTGCGGGAAGCAAATGAATGTTTATCACCACAGAGCTCATTTGCATTAGCCCAGCTGTTTTGGAGGCTGGTTTGAGCTGGTACAGCACCCACTGGGGAGATGGGGGTGTCAGAGGTTGAGAGTGCTGTGTCCCATCATATAGGGTATAAGTGCCTGGAGCTGGGTCATCACGGGGGGCTTTAGCCCCATCCCAGGCAGGGGTGGAATAGGAGAGGGGCTTTTACTGCAACCTCTGCCACCAACCATCCCAATGCTGGGAGAAGTCTCTGTTGGAAACGTGGACCCAACCGCACATGGGGGGATTCGGGGCTTAATTCCTTCTCTCAGCTTTGTTAGGGTTGTGTCTGCACAGGAGCACTGCACAAAGGGAGTCCTGCTCCTGGCCAAGCACCTTCCATAGTCCCCTGTGCTGGGAAAATCCCAGGGAAGAAATAACCCTGGGGGGGGATGATGGGGGAGTGGCAGGGGCTATAAATGCTGTGGCACATCATCCCATCCCATCCCACCCCACCCCATCCCATCTCTATGTAGGATGGCTTCTTGCCTCTCGAAAACCATCTCCAAGAACGCACCAAGTAGCAGCAGAGCAAGACACAGCTCTCGGCAGGGTTTAAAGCAGATCTGCATCCCGCAGGATCAGACCATTGCCTTCATGCTCCTTTTCAAGCCTATTTCTCTGCAGCAGCCCTGGAGATGAGCATCACTTGTTGACCTTATAGCAACTTATGGGTCTCGTTTTAATTTGCTTCCTTTAACAAGTGCTTGGGGGTGTGCTGCTGAGGTGCTGAGTGAGAGCGGGCACATGGCACAGGGCTGTGGGCTTCCCACAGCGTGAACAGGCAAAGGGGAAGAATAACTGTAGCCGTACCAAGCCTGGGATCGTGGAGGGAAATACGCTATAGCTGCAGTGAGAGTGATTTTAGATGGATTACGCAAATAAAGCAGCGATTAATGAGCACAGCGTGTTGGGGAAGCCTATTTGTCACCCTCTGAGAGCTACCACCTCATTTTACTGGCTGCTCTTCAGCGCTCTTGCGTTGCTTTTCATTTGCTCCGGGCAAAATACATTGCTGCTCAGGAAACAGAAAGGGCCGTTCCTCCTCCTCCTCATTTCCCCGCTTCTTAAAAGCTTGCTTCAGAGGCTGCTATTGCTCCCTGTGTGGCAAAGAGTTCAGCTGTTTTGCAGCATCCTTCCCCACTCCCTCCTGCTCTCATTATTTAACAGGGGGGTTTCAAAACCATGGGTGGTTGTCTATGGGCTGGCTTTGGGTTGGCTTTGAGATGATTTTGGGTTACCTTTGGATTGACTTTGAGCTAGATCTGGGCTGGCTTTGGGCTTGCTTTGGGTTGACTTTGGGCTTGCTTTGGGTTGGCTTTAGGTTGACTTTGGGCTACCTTTAGGATGACTATGACTTGAGTTTGGGCTGGCTTTAGGTTGGCTTCTGGTTGACTTTGGGTTGGCTTTGGGCTACCTTTGGGTTGACTATGACTTGACTTTGGGCTGGCTTTGGATTGGCTTCTGGCTGACTTTGAGTTGGCTTTGGGCTACCTTTAGGTTGACTATGACTTGACTTTGGGCTGGCTTTGGATTGGCTTCTGGTTGACTTTGAGTTGGCTTTGGGCTACCTTTAGGTTGACTATGACTTGACTTTGGGCTAGCTTTGGGTTGACTTTAGGCTGTTTTGGGCTGACTTTGCACTAAATTTGGGTTGACTCTGAGTTAACTTTGGGCTGCCTTTGGGCTGACTTTAAACTGACTTTGGGCTTGCTGGTGAATACAGCAAGCACAAAAGGCCATCCCTGAGCTGTGTTTGCTTGCTGTGCCACAGCCAAGTGTGGCTCAGACACTGGGCTCAGCTTCTCAGCCCTTCTCCTCATCTTTTCTTGTTAACATGACAAAGGGAGGAAGTTTTTTGGGAACTGCTCTGCTCCCTGGTTTTATATTTCTGAGCTTGTTTTTGGCTGGTAGGGAAAAGGGTCAGAAAGAGATATTTGAGTTGACTGGTGTCCAGAGCACAGCTGCAGCTGTAATGACATCTGCCTGCATTTGTTTGCTTTAAGAAAAGTACATGTGGAAGGGGAAATGCATTTTGATGGACTGGACTCTCCCCGGCTGCAAAGGGCGATGCTGAAACTTCCAGCATCTCTTTTCCTGGAAGGGCTGGATTTGGGCAGCCCTTTGGGGTACCTGGTACCTTCTGTCTGCTGGATGGAGGGGGATATGTGGCAGAGAAAAGGTGAGGGGGAGTGCAGTTGGCGTGTGCAGCAATGCCCCAGCCAGTCCCACCGTGCCTGCAAACTGCCTCGGGTGGTGCTTGCTGGCATTCCCAGATGGAAGTGAGGTTATCCCAGGTGGCATCGTCGTCCTGCCATGGGTTGGCATCCTGGATGTGATTTTGGCTATGTGAGCTTCAGTCTGGGGTTCCTGTAGCGCTTCTCCCCTTCCCGGACACCGCTGGCATCATTTGGGCAGTGATGGGGTTCAGGGATGTTTACAGTCCTGTTCACAGTCATTCCCACTCATGGGAAGTGCCTCCATCCTGATGTGCCTGAAGCTGGGTGGCTCTGAGCATTATCTTCCAGGTAGAGAAATGAGTTAACTAATTTAAAGCAGCGGGGGAAAGGTTTTTAGTGGGTGGATTTTGCCGCTGGGGAGCTCAGCACCGTTCCCACTGCCCGATCCCCGCTGATGGAGGGGAAGCGGATTTGAACCCTCCTTCCCCATCCCTTGCCATGAAGCCAGCAACACGGAAAACTTTCCAGAATAGCTCCCCAGCATCCCGCTGCCGGGCTCATTAGCGCGCAGGGCCGGGGGTTGAAGCTATTCCAGGCGCGCCTGAGCAGTGCGGTTTCCGCCGCCGTTAACAAAGCCCTTTGATTGCAATCCTCGCACTTTCATCCAAGCCATTAAGCCCTAATGTCTGATGTTTTTGTGCTTTTAGGCATTCGTATGTTAGATGGCGATGTAACAGATGTTGTTGAAGCGAAGTCGCTTGGCATCAGACCCGATTACATTGACATTTACAGCGCGAGCTGGGGGCCAGATGATGATGGGAAGACAGTTGATGGACCTGGTCTATTGGCCAAACAGGCTTTTGAGCATGGCATTAAAAAGGTGTGCATCCTGCAGCGCACAGACGCGCTCGCCCTCCTCCTCCTGCCCCACGGGGAATAACACGTGCCTTGGCCATGACTGGCCTGGGATCTGGCGCGGGGACCCCCGAGCCGATGCTAGGGCTGGGGTGGGGGGGCCGCGAATCATCTCTGGTGCTTCCTTAGCTTTCCCCGGCTCCGGTGGATTGTGCGGATGAGGGTGGTGATGGTGGGAGGTGCCCGGCAATGGCGTGGCCCCGGTGGGACTCCTCAGCGCAGCCCCCAGGTTGAGTCGCGAAGCTCTGCCGGGCTGAGGAACCCAAAGCGGGTCTTGGGGGGTGATTTTGCACCTCTAAATGTGCACCTGGGTGCCGGCATGAGGATGCCGGCATCTCCATCCCCCCTCCTTCACCCTCCCCAGGCTGCCTGAATCTGCTCCCAGGGGTCTCCGTCACATCAAGCCTTTCCCTGTTTTTCCACCCAGAACGAGCGGCTGTGTCATGACTGGGGGGACACATGGGTCCCATCACAGGGACACAGGAGAGATTCAGATTATTGTCCCTCAAGCCCTCCAGCGAGAGGCTTCAGCCGTTGTCGCATGTGATTGAAGCTGTCAATCCCCACTGGGGATGCTCCGGCCTTCCCACACCCCTTCTCTTTTGGGGTGCGTTAAAAAATGCTCAATATTGGGTAAAACCGTTGGGAAAAGTCCCTTCTTGGCAGCTCAACGGGTGCCGTGGGTAAGCGTTGCAGCAGCTCAGGGCACTGCAATGGGTGTCCCCAGTGATGCTGGGGTTCAGGCTGTGCTTTGAGACCCCCCTTTTCCCTCCCTGCCTCCCTCCTGCATCTGCTGCCTCTTCTCGGGCCGGGCAATGCAGCCTGCGTGCTATCTATAAATAGGGTGGAGTGGTTTTCCCACTATTTACTTGATTTCCTGCCGGGGCGGTGAGCACCGAGGAGCCCATTGAAGTGCTGGGAGTTCACGCCGTGTAAATACGGGGAAAAGAGCTGCTTTTTGAACCTTATTTTTCCATGTGAGAGCAAATGGGCGGCAGCGGGGTCCTTGCCCAGCGCGGCCCTGCTGCTTTGGGATGCTTGTTTCTGTCTCCCAAGGGATATCGGGCCCTGTCCCCCCATTGTCACCCGTGTTTGTGGTACCCCCTGTTCCTCATGCACAGCTCCTAACTGCCAGCTTCTCCTTAAGTAATGAGAAGAGCTGCAGGCAGATATATAGCAGCCACCTTAGCCCAAGCGAACAGCTTTAAGCAAGTTATAAATCCTTAAAATTGAGTTTTTAATGGAAACATTAAAATAACCTTTATCTATTAGCAATAGGCTTGTGCTGGGGTAATTTGTCTTCTTGTTTCTCACTCCTCCAGCCACACCTTATTAGTTCCTGAGCTAACGAGGGGATATTTATCCTGGGCTCTCACGGAATGCCGCTGGGCGAACACCAAAGCCCTGGCAGTGCTGCAGAAGCAGGGAGATGCTGTGCATCCTTCATCCGACTGATGTGCTGCTGGGGTGAGCCGGATCATCCCCAGCCTTGGCTAGGAAGGGATTCACCGATTTAAATGATGCCCAGATCCAGGTTTTATAG
The DNA here is from genome assembly GCA_028858755.1 of Ara ararauna. Lineage (NCBI taxonomy): Eukaryota > Metazoa > Chordata > Aves > Psittaciformes > Psittacidae > Ara > Ara ararauna. The sequence continues at coordinate 40,749,230 of CM054383.1, read as the reverse complement.
CAGCCAGGAGCCCTTCACTAGGAAGGTGGCAGATGAAGAAGTTGGATGTTTGGGATCTGCTTGTGGGAATCTTGATAATCGTTTGTTTGAGAACAAAGGGAAGGGGTGATTTTCTCCAGTCCAAGAGAGTTGTAATGTGGCGAGCTCTTGCTCCACTGGGAAATGCTATCAGGTGTTAGGTGTCCATTGCTGTAGTGTCATTTATGTGCCTGTCTGTGTCCTCGTGCAATAGTGCTGGCTCTGAACCCACTTTCCTCCAGTACAGCCCTGCCTGGGCATCATGGGGATGCAGGTTTGGACTGGGATCAAGCAGCCTTGGCATCTGTGGCTGTGATGCTCTGGGTGTTGAATGTAAGTGAGGTCTGGGCTCCCTGTCTGATCCCAACTGAAATCACTGCTATGTCTCTGCCCACCTTCAGCAACCGGTGCCTGGTTTTATTCCTCCAGATAGTGAACTAGGAAAGCCTGGGTTGGATGCGGCAGGGGTTATCCTTGGAGATGGGTGGATTTTAGTAGTGGAGAGCTGGACAATCACTGCTGTGCCGAGCATGTGGGCTGGGATGCTGCCGCCTCGGAGATCCAGGAAACCCTGGAAAGCAGGCCTGGAGGTGCCAGCAGCAGGCTTGGTGGGCTGGCGAGCTGGGTCGAGCTCTCTGTGACATGGGGCAGGGCAGTAACTCCTGTTGCAATTGCACTTTTCCTTGCAGAGCTCAGACAGCTCTATTGACCTTTGGGAGGGAAACACCCTCCCAGTTGGGCTGGGAGACAGCCCAGATAATGAAAGCTTCCATAAAGTAAGGGAAGAGCCTGATTTAGCCTTTGTGTCCAGGGGCAGGGTCAGTTCAGAGCCTCTGCCTCTGGAGAAGGGCGAGACAGGTGATAAACCATCCCCATCCCTCTCCCCTCCGGCACTTAGCTCCCCCAGTAAATCCCAGTGGATTCCTGCAGAGCAAAGCTGCTCTTTTCCCTTTCTTTCCCCTTGTTTGTGTGGAGGAAGCCACCACAGAGCAGTGGGAGGGAGATAAACACCAGATCTGCCCAGGCTAGCGCCGAAATCCTTCCGTAGCAGCAGTAGCTGTGGGGAGGATGGGGCTGCTCCACAACGGGTGCTTCCATCGCCTGCCAAGCCCGGCAGCACCATACCCTCCCCGGAGATCCCTGCCTTACGGGGCGCGGAAGCAAAGCAGCCACTTCATTTCCTGCCCCAAACTCCTTTGGGTCACCAAAAATCCTTCCTTGGGACCACAAATCCCCATGGAGCCAGGTTATTCCTGGGTGCCCCGGCAGCGGTTTGGATGGAAGGGTGAGAGGGATTCACCCCACCACTGTTGGCTTCACATGGGGCCCCTCATTGGCAGTGTGGCTGGTGCTGCCAGGCAGGATTTTCCCTTGGCTCCGGGGAGGTCTGGGTGCCTCCCTCCCCCCCAGTTCCTGGTGGGATGCTGCAGCTGTAGCCGGTGGGGATGGCTCCATCAGATGTTCCTGCCAAGTGATGGGGAGGGGGAAAAAAGCTGGGATTACAAAAGAGAAAAACAAAAGGAACCTGAAAGTTAGGCTGGGGGGAGGTTTCTGGTGGGTTAGATGGGTTCATAAGGGGTTTGTGGGCTTGGGGCAAGGGAGATGTGGGTTTTGCGGTATCCCTGCCAGTTCCTCTCACAGAGCTATCCCTGCACCTCAGAAAGCACCATGCTGTGTGTTACCACCTGGTCCAGGGGATGTTTTCCCCCGGGAAAATCTATAGAAGATGTCAAAATCCCCATTGCCAGAGGCTCTCCCATCCTCACAGGGAGTCGCTGGCTGTCAAACTGGGGCTGGCCGAGCCGAGAGGCACATTTGTGGGACCTGCTCCAGGGGGCTGAGTGCTGGGCAGGATGGGACCCATCCTTCCACCGTAACCAAACCCCATGTCCAGACCCCAAATTCAGGCTTACCAACAGCATCCCAGCGCTGGAGGGGGCTGCCCCCAATCCCCCATGCCATGATGTCCTCTCCTCCTGCACAAACCCCTCCTCTCACCTCTGTCGCCTCTCTCCTTGCAGGGCCGCAGGGGTTTGGGGTCCATTTTTGTCTGGGCATCTGGGAATGGTGGCAGAGAGGGCGATTACTGCTCCTGTGATGGCTACACCAACAGCATCTACACCATCTCCATCAGCAGCACCACCGAGAACGGCTACAAGCCCTGGTACCTGGAGGAGTGCGCTTCCACCCTCGCTACCACCTACAGCAGCGGGGCTTTCTATGAGCGGAAAATAGTAAGTTTCATCCCAGTGTTGAGCATTCCCTGGGTGTTTTCTGCGTGGCTGGGCTGGATGATGGCTCATTGTAAGAGCCAGGCTTTGCTCTTAGACCTGCAGTGGGTTTTGCTTGGTTTTTTTTTCCGGTGGGTCCAATATTGCTCTGGTCCTTGGGAAGTGATTGGGGATGTGCTGTTTTCCCTGGGAAATGGGTGAAAGGACTGGAGGTTTGTGAAAATACCCATGCAAATATTTACCCGTTCCCCAAAGTACGTGGTCACTGTTCCTTGCTTTAAATAAGAAGGGAATTCTGAGGTTTTTTAGCCTGAGAGAGCAAAAAGAGAGAGGATGCAGGCATTTTGGCAGGGATATGGAAGCCCCAAACAGGGAGCAGAGAATGTTTGGAGCCCAGGAATTCCCTTGAAAGCATATGCATGTGTGGATCAGTCTGTTTTCCCTGCTGCCCAGCCTATGTTTGCTCTGTCCCAACACATGCTGTGGTCTCCTCACAGCAAGGCCTTTCGCTACTGACATTCCAGTACATCATCTGTACCTCAGGCCATAAAACACCCACCAGCACAGCACCTTACCCAAGCTGGGGGGAGTTTTCCACCCAAATAAGGGTTTTGGCAAAAAACGTTGGGTTTTTTTCCTGGTAAATTGTTTTTTTGCTTTGTTTGGCCCCTAAAAGATTAATTTTCAGCCAGAAAACCAAGGACCATTTTCATGGCACTTGGGAGCATTTGCATGGCTCAGGCAGCACCAGTCGAGTGCTGCTGGAGCACTGATGGGCAAAAAAGCACCTTCCAGGGGCACCCTGGGGAGAAGCTGGGGGGGCTTCTCCATCCTCCAGAAATCATCAGATTAACTCAAAACCCAGGAGCCTTTAGAAAATGTAACCAATGGAGCATCTCTTTGCCCACCTCCTCTCTCCGAGCTTTTGGTACCCGAGCATCACGCTCTGTCCTGAAACGAAAAAGCTGGAAATGGCTTTTTCCCCCTTTTGCTTCCCATGCAAATGGAAATCCTTGCAAAGCACCAAGAGATGGAGCTCTGAGGTAAAGTGGTAAAAATGTAATATTAAAGACATATGGCCCAGCTCAACACGCACCCGAAGGCGCATGCCCACAGCAGCTCTGCCCAATTCACTGCTCCATCCATGCCTTTTCCCCCAGCTGATCCACAGCAAAATTGACATTTTCCCCCCATTTTCCAAATAGTTTTTGTACCTTTGAGCAAAGAGAAACGTATTCCCATGTGCCAAATCTATCTGCAGCCCTTTTTAGGGGGGCTCTACCACCTTGGTGGCATGGGGGCCATGGCAGGGGTTGGGTACCAGCTGGCAGCATCCCAAGCAAACCTGGGGGCTCAATGGGGTATAATCCATGCCGAGAGCATCTCTGGGAGCACAGAGGCTGCAGCTCCTGTCTCCACAGGTCACCACGGACCTCCGGCACCGCTGCACGGATGGCCACACAGGCACCTCCGTGTCCGCACCTATGGTCGCGGGCATCATCGCCTTGGCTTTGGAGGCAAAGTAAGTGTAACCTCACCGCAGCTCATAGAACCATAGAATTGTTAGGGTTGGAAAGGACCTGAAGATCATCCAGTTCCAACCCCCCTGCCATGGGCAGGGACATCTCCCACTAAACCATGCCACCCAAGGCTGTGTCCAACCCGGCCTTGAACACCGCCAGGGATGGAGCATTCACAACTTCCCTGGGCAACCCATTCCAGTGCCTCACCACCCTTACAGTAAAGAACTCCCTCCTTATATCATGGGGGAAATGGTTCTATGTTGAATACCTGGTGAGCAAAGCCAGAAACAAAAGTTGGGGTTTTAACCTCTGGAGTGACTCAAAATGGGGCAAAGTTGTTCTGAATCACTCCTTTTGGCAAGGTTTGATGCAGTGTTGTTGTTTTGCATCTAATCTTCCTGCAGGTGCTTTATTGAGCTAATTCTTCACTTGTTGTGCGTTGAAAAGTTGGGGTTGGTGAGATAAGTCAGGCTTTTCATTTGATGCTTTGGGACTGCTGACAGCTGGCTTCAGCAGGAGTTTTATAAACACTTCCTGGGAGAAAAATGTCAGAAAACATCAAGGAAATGGAAAATGTCCGTAGAAGTGATGGTTTTCAGCAAGTGTTTCATTTCTGGGGGAAAAAGGACTACTTTTGCATCGTGTCAAAAATCCACATGGTGTGAATGGCAGTGACACGCACCCCTGTTCAGACAAGCTGCTCTTTGTCTCTTGTCCCCATCCCGGTCCCATCCTGGTCTCATTGTGACCCCCTGCCCAGGAGCAGGCTCACCCCTTGAGCATCCCCATGTTGCTTCATGGTGCATCTTTATCTTCAATAAAACGAGCTTATCATTATTACTTTTATGCGGTGGAACTAAAAATAAGGCTGGGAATAAGCCCCAGGGCAGCGCTGTGCTCATGTCTAGGGATTGATTGCGGCATGTTGGCTCCAGTCCCTCTCCTTCGGTTTAATCCCAGTGCCCAGCTCGGGTGAGCATGATTCCAGAGATGCCGTTTCCATTGCGAATATATGATGAGCTTTTGATGTGATTTTTGGATTGTTTAGCTGAGGCATAAAACACAACATTAAGTACCAGAGCTTGGTGCTCAGGCGCTCCATTATGACAAGAAGGAATAAATTGAATTTCTTTTCTTAAATGTTGCTTGAGATCAATATAAATCCCAGCTGGTGATGCTGGAGAACTGAGTATGAGGAAAGCATGGAAAATTCTGCAGCAATATCCCTGGGATGGGGTCTTGGGATGTGGAGACACAAAAGCGCACACAGCGCTCAGTGTCCAGCACCCTGAACGCACAAACCTCACATGAACCCAGTCTAGCAGGGGGGTTGGAAACACGTTGGGTTTCATTTTCCTCTTAAACGAGCAATCCAAGGGTTTTTTTACCAGCAATTTTTTGCTGTTATTCCTGTAATGGGAAAGTTTGCTCAGCACTGTGTATCAGGAAGGTGCTGAGCCTGGTGCCATGCCTTGGGATTGTGCTTCGTTCCAAATCTCCCGCAAGAAAAGAGGGAAAACCTTCCAGATTTGCTCCAGTTATACCTCAGAGCATGAAGTAGCCAAAGCTATTTAGCTTTGGCCAGCAATACACCCTGCAATGCCTGTGGGCACATGGCATCCCTCCCTGCATCACCCCATGATGACCAACCTCCAGGCAGGGCATCAACATCAAATCATCAATTCATGTTCTTTTGGAGCAAGAAAGAAGAGGGTTTTTGGGGGGGTTTAACCCGGTGGGGGTCCCTGCTGCCGCATGGAAGCCATCCCACAAGCTGTGTGTCATTGCAGCCCCATGCTCACCTGGAGGGATGTCCAGCATCTACTGGTCAAAACCTCGCGGCCAGTGCATCTGCGAGCGGCCGACTGGAAGACCAATGGTGCAGGGCATAAAGGTGAGGGGCCGTGGTGGGGAGGCGGCATGGTGAGATGGGGAAATAAAGGTCCCCAGAGCTTCATTCATGGGAGTGTTCACCCTGGATGGTCTCTGTCAGCTGCTTCAGCTGCTCCTACCACCAGGCTGTTGAGGAGAGGGAGGAGAAGGCAGTAATTTGCTGGGCAAGATGCTTGGAAGCCTTGTTTGGTGGATGCTCTCCTGGGCTGCAGCATTGCCTGCTTCTTTTAGTGGGCTGCTCCCAGAAATGGGATTTCCATGGTGCCAATGTGGATTTGGGGAGGGTGATAAGTTCTGTGTATTTTGGAGTATCTTGCACCTCAACAGGGTCAACTCTGCACCTTCCCCAGTGGTTGGAGGATGCTCTGCCAAGCACTGAGGAGGAGCTCCTGACGCCTGCTTGGAAGGCAGTGGGTTTCTGAGTCTTCTCTCTTTCCAGTTAGCCATCTATATGGCTTTGGTCTGGTGGATGCAGATGCTATTGTGGTGGAAGCCAAGAAGTGGAAGTCTGTTCCTCCCCAGCACGTCTGTGTGGGAAGCCTGGACCGGGTGCCCAAGTGAGCGTTGTGGGGTGGGACCTCTCCCAGGGCATGCAGCCACTGGGAAGGAGCTTTGGTGGGTCTGGCTCTTGCAGTGCAAAGGCTCAGCCACTGTCATGGCATTTGGAAAGGGAAATCAGGAGTTGGGGTGGCCGGGACGAGTCCATGTGCAGGCGAGGTGATGTTCATGGGTTTTACAGTCAGAGTGACCTGCATTGCTGGTTATTGACCCAGAAGCGCCCATCTGAGGTCTGTGCCTATGGTTTGGTGAGGAGCAGGTCCCGTGGGGCCTCTCTGGGATCAGCTTTGACAGCGGGCGATTTATTTTTGCCCTTTTGCATGCTTTTGCTTCCCAGACTGGTGATTAACAGGGGATTTTTGAGGGCTGATGGTGAGAGACCAAAACCAACTTGCCCGCTGGGTCCTACATGAGCAGTGATGTGTTGGTCTCCTCCCTCCTCCACCAAAGATCTTGTTTTGATGGAAGACATCAAAAAACCGGTGCTTTGTGCAAGGCTTTGCAGATTTCCAGTGCCTGGGGTCTCTTTGAGTTTGGCTTCAGGTTCAAACCAGCTTAGGTTTGTCCTTGCTGGGTTAAAGGGTGGGATCAGGGATATCACCACACGGTCCCTCCTTGTTTACCACTGCCTGGCTCTGGAGCAAGAGAGTTGTTCATCAGAAAAGCAGTTCCTTGCATATGCAAAGCAGGAATGAATTCGGAGCCAAGTATGTTCATGAAACTATTTATCTGATACAGACACTAATTACAACCCAGAGAGGAACGCTGCACTGACAATTACAATAAAGAAGCGCCCTTGCAGCCCATAAGGCATAGATCTTAGCAGCAGCTCAAACCCATCTCGTTACCATTGAGCAATTCAGCAAATTCCATGCTAGGACACTGTACTGCAATGGAGGATGAGATAGTTCTTGCCATGAAGCAGTAGGAGACTGGGTTCAACTACAACTGGGTGTCCATGCTGCTGGGAGCACTGTGGACCCTGTGATGCTCTCCATCCATGGCAGGTACATCCGAGCGGACCACGTGCTGCGTGCCAGCACCCTCAGCAGTGCCTGTGCTGAGCACCGGGACCAGCACGTGCTCTACTTGGAGCACGTCGTGGTGCGGCTCAGCATCTCGCACCCGCGCCGGGGAGACCTCCAGATCAGCCTCATCTCTCCTGCGGGGACCAGGTCGCAGCTCCTCGCCAGGAGGTAAGAGCAGATGGGAGAGAGCATTGGTCTGGGATGGGCAGCATCCTTGTCTAGGGGCTTGCTGCACTTTTCCTTGGGTATTTTGGGAAGGCAGGGGGCATGCTCTGGTTTCAGCTGCAGGAGGGCTTCAGGCACGGGTGGGTGCATGCAAGCATGCCTAAAATCCATCATCCCAATGTACCTTTTCCCATTAAATAAGACATTCAAAGTCACGTTTCCTGTTGCATGGCATTATCATTGCAGGGTGTTTGACCACTCCAATGAGGGGTTCAAGGGCTGGGAATTCATGACCGTCCACTGCTGGGGGGAGCGGGCAGCAGGGGAGTGGACCCTGGAGATCCACGACACGCCATCCCAAGTGCGCAACCCCACTGTGCAAGGTAAGGATTCCCCCTTAGCACCCATGTCCTGCAGCACCCACCGGTCCCCGTTGCGCCCAAAGCTCTTGGCAGGCTTCTTGGCTTGGCTGTAGCTTTTGCTATGAGTTTTATGGCTTTCAGCAAGCCCATATTGCCCAAGTCCTTCAGAAGTGGGACCACAGCTCCATCCTGGCGCGCAGGAGGCTGCCGCTCCGCCTGAGCCGGGAGCGGGTTTTCAACCAGCAGCAACCCACGCTCCAGGTTTCCAAAATTAAACCCTAATGAGCCAAACCGAGGAAACCCGAGCGCTGTAATTGTTGTTTGCTTGGTTTGCTGCGCCGCTGGGACATCTGGCGTGCGGGCTGGTTGTGCAACGGCACGAGGGGACGATGCTGCTCCGGCTGCGGATGGACAGGCCCATGGACACCCGGGCTGCCACTGTGCTGGCGGGGGGTGGTTGGGCTCAGCATGTCCTCAACCCTGCTGTGTTCCCCCTCTTCAGCTTGGCTGCCTGCTCCCTGACCCCTTCCTGGCAGAGGCGCCGGGCTGGTGGGATCCCTTCCCGATGGGAAGCAGGGCATGAAGCATCTTGCCCTGGGGCTGGTGTGTGCTGTGGGGGTGTTAGAATCCATACAGCCATTGATAGGAAGCCAGGTACATTAAAAGCTCTCCCACGCGACTCTCTGTTGGGAGGTGCCCGTGGGGGTTCATGGTGCAGGGACTGTTTGTGTTTGCTGCCTTCACCCTGAGTCTTTTGAACTCAGAGAGCAGCAGCAAAGCGCCCACGGAGCTGCTTTTCCCCGTGTTTGCAGTTTGTGGTGGGTGTTTCGGAGCCCCTCGTGGGCATCGGGGCTTGGCTTCACCTGGCTTTGCAAAAGGAGATGGAAACGAGCGTGTTCAGTCACCCCCCTCAAAGGGTCTGCACCGGGTTTGAAGCAGAGAGGGGAGAAGGGAACATGAAGGAAGATGCTCCCAGCCCGCAGAAGAAATGGGTATTTAATGTTAATTGAATTGGTTCATTTAATACCAAATAAATACCATAGGTGTCCTGTCACTGGCACTGCTGCATGCCCAGCATCAGCCCCATGCAGCGCAGGCTTTCCCTATGTGGGACGTTCCTGATTTAAAGCAAATTACATTCTCTTGGTGGAGGCGCGTCTGAGCTGTTTCCTGGCTGATGCCACCTCAGCTCACCCCTTTGCAGGCTCCAAGCTGCTTGCAGCAAGTGAGTCCTTCTCAGCCCTTTGGGAGAGCCAAGGGTTTGATGTTGGGAATTTTAAGCCCTTCCTGGAAATGCAGAGATTAGGAGTTAAAGCCAAGCATGCCATGGCCATGAGGTGAATTGCGTTGATGGGGCATTGAAAGAAAAACAGCATTGGAAAGAAGCAACAGCATTTTTTGACTCTCTCCCCAAAGCTGCATGGGTCAGGGAGGACTTTGGTGAGGGCGTCCCCAGCTCCTGGGTGCAGTACAGGCTCTGGTGATCCCCGTGGTGTTCCAAGGGACACAGAGCTCGGACCCTCGTTCTGTGAGGCAAAGGAATGGCTGGAGCAACAGCAGCAGGAAATAATCCAGGGTGTGCTGGGTGGCTTTTATCAGACAGAAATAGACCTTTACTGAGGAGCTTTTCAAGTTACTGGCTCTCTCCACGTGTTGGACGTGAAGGCTGTGGTGATGCTGCGGTCCATCAGATGAGTTAGAGAATAAAAAACCCCTTATAGGTGCCTCAAACGGCTGCATTTGTGCAGGCTGGGAGCTCAGTTGCTTGTGAACATTTCTGTGGGTTGATTCTGCCTTGACATGCCAATGGGGAAGCCCTGATGGTCCAGTCCATCCTCCCCCTGCTTCTCTGAATGCTGGGTCCCCAGTAAGGAGCAAAACGGGAAGTGGGATGGGTGATGTTGTACCTGCCCCACAGGGAAGCTGAAGGAGTGGAGCCTCCTCTTCTATGGGACAGCCGAGCACCCCTACACCCCACAGGGCAGCTCCCAGTCCCACGGGAGGACACTGGAGGTGCCAGCATTGGAGATGGAGCCATCGAGAGCTGCCTTCCTGCAGAGCCAGGTGGAGGTGGCGGAGGAGGAGGAGGAGTACACAGGTAGCTGCTGTGCCATGTCCCCCAAATAACCTGGGAAAACACAAACCTGGATGCACCGGGAGAGCCACAAGGCCTGATCCTGCCTGGGGCCGGGGCGGGCTGGGAGGAGCGGTGCCTGTGGCCAGCGTGGGGCAGCAGGACAGTGAAATTAGAAGGTAGCAAAACGCCCCGTCCCAGCGCTCCCACCACAAATTGGTGGTGCAGCCATCTGAGGGGTAAAAAAAGCTCCTCTGCCCACCTCGTCCTGGGCATGGGCGGGTGTCCCCGCTGGTCCTCAAGGAATGGCTCTGGGCCTTTGTTCAAAGCTGCTCCTGCAGCAGGGTGCTCAGCTGGGGGATGGCTGGGTGTGGGAATCATGCTGGGCAGGAGGAGCTGGAGGAGAGGCAAGCACCCGAAGCCATGCAGCTCCATAGAATAGATTGGGTAAGATGCATAAGATCTGTAAGATAATAGACATAGCATAAGGTAGGTGGAGGGTTCCCACATCCACCATGATAGGGTCATGAGAGGGTGTGCTCAGAGCATCCTGTCAGCGGGCTCTGAGGGGTGCTCAGCCTCCTCCCCGGCTGAGGCAGTCTCTCCCTCCCCAGGTCCGTGCCACCCTGAGTGTGGTGATCAAGGCTGTGATGGCCCCAACGCTGACCAGTGCTTGAACTGCATCCACTACAGCCTGGGCAGTGTGAAAACCGGCAGGTGAGGGGTGGTGGGGTGTCCCTGAGGCTTGCACGGCAACAAGGGTCATTGATGTTTGCACAGAGAAAGAAGCGTACGAGAGAGAAACTGGAGGGAGGAGGAGGCAGTGTGGGGATCCCTGTCCTGGATTCAGGGGTACACAGAGCTGGAGAGCCCTGGAGGACCTTGGCCATGTACTCATGCTGGGGAAGAAGCATTGGCTTCACCAGCTCAGGTCACCCATGCCCAAGGGGCAGCTAACTGAGGTACCAAATCAGTTCTGGGGATCCCACTTCTCAGCCTCTTGGGCTGGCACAAAGAAAGTTCACCTATAGTCAGGGCTGCTGGCCAAGAGTCCCTGGCTCTTTATTATAGAGCCAGCACATTCAAGACATGTTCAATGTTAAGAATAAGGAGTGAATGAGCCCAAATCACTGAAGCTGCAGGTGAGAGGACGATGCCAATTGCCTGACTGCCTGGAGGTGCCCAGCTCTTGGCACCAAAGGCTGAGCCCTCTGCGTTCCTCCCCAGGATGTGTGTGAGCTCCTGCCCCACGGGGTTTTTTGGTGACAAAGGCGCCCGGAGGTGCCGCCGGTGCTACAAGGGCTGCGAGCGCTGCGTCGGGAGGGGACCGACCCAGTGCACGGCCTGCAAGAGGAGCCTCTATCATCACCAGATGAGCACCTGCGTGGTGCTGTGTCCGCCTGGGTTTTACGCCGAGGAACGTAAGGATGTTTATCATCAGCACACTGTAGCATGAGGGTAGAATCACGGAATGGTTTGGGATGGAAGGGACCTCTAAAGCTCATCCAGCTCCAACCCCTGCCACGGGCAAGGACACCTTCCACAGGAGCAGGTTGCTCCAAGCCCCCGTGTCCAACCTGGCCTTGAACACTGCCAGGGATGGGGCAGCCACAGCTTCTCTGGGCACCCTGTGCCAGCGCCTCAGCACCCTCTCAGTCTTCCTAATATCTGGTCTAAATCTCCTCTCTGTCAATTTGAAGCCATTCCCTTGTCCTGTCACTACATGCCCTCTACAGATTGCTTGTCACTCCCTTTAGGCACTGGAAACTGCTCTCTGTAAGGTCTCCCCAGAGCCTTCTCTTCTCCAGGTTGAACAAGCCCAGCTCTCAGCCTGTCAGCTGCATACGCAGTTGGGTTTCTTCCCCAGAGCCTGTAGTTGGGGTACAAGCATCCTTTTTGTTTTCCCTTTATATGCAGGGTTTCCTTCTATTTTAAACCCTATAGGTGGAGAAAACACCTTGATTTTTGAGTAGTGAATTTCCCCCCTTGACCCGCTTTGCACAGCGAAGGGAAGAGGGAAACCTCTGGGTGTTCAGAGGGTGGTGCAAAGCCGAGGCACTCAGCTCTTAATTAGAAGACTGTAATTAATGATCCTAGCTGCTTGCAAAGCGTATTTCTTAGCAAGCAATGACAGATAAGGTCATGGGCAATGGCAGGGACCCGTGGGGGGGGATGTGGCTCTCTGCCCTGGGGACCTGGCGCTGGGGTGCAGTGGGGCTTTGCAGCTCCAACCGCTGCCTGCAAATCACTGCCTGGGTTTTATTCCCCCCGTCTCGCTTTGTTTTTTGAAAGGTCAGAAACGCTGCCTGAAATGTCATCAAAGCTGTAAAAAATGCGTCGGCGAAGCAGACAAATGCACGGCATGCAAAGAAGGATTCAGGTAACGGACCAGCACAGAGGGGTTTGTACCTGCAGCATCCGTGTCTGTGGTTTAGAGTTGGGAAAACCAATGGGAAATTAGAAAGGGAGTTAAAGACCCAAGTTCCTGCTTCCATGGTACTGCAGCGGTGACGTGGAGTGCTGGAGGTCTGGGGATTTAAAGGTGGTGATTCATGTCCCTTCCGTAGCTGGAAAGGATGATTTAGATTTCATTTCCTCTCCTCCAGCTCTTGCCAGGGTGGTGGGTAAGCGCTGTGGGCTCAGAAGTGCTCATCCAAATCTGGTGACTTGTGACCCGAGCAGCCCTGGAGCTGCAGCATCTAAACCGGGGAGGAAAAGCAATGAAAATGTTTATACTGCATGGTATGAAGTGCAAGGCTCCTTCTGGATGTACCTGTTGAGTGGGGCTACTATAGGGTATGGCTCCTATACCATAGGATATATGGCCCCTGCAGGATGCAGAGCCCAGCTGTGCCGGCAGCAGTATCAGCACTGGGAAGAAGCTGTTTCCATCCCCAGGTGTGTGTGGAAGTATGATCCCATGGCAGGAGGGATCCTCAGGGGATGAATCTTACACTTAAGACCCCTTTAGGGGCTGTAAGTGAGCCAGAGCCATGGTGTAGCAGCAGGGCTCTCTCAGACAAAGAAATTGCCACTGCCAAAAGATTACCTACTCCCTCAGAAGAGCAGAAGTGGATGCACTTGTCAGACAGAATCCGCCGGCGCTTGCTTTTTATTGTCCAATATCCTTTTAAGCCAGGACTTCAAATCATCCCTGCCACAGTGAAGCGGCACTGGCCCAGCCAATTTCCTTTCATTCCAGGGAGTCTCATGGTGCAAAAAGGTCTTTGGGAGAGCCTGGCTGGCTGCCCACGGGAAAAAACAGCTTTATTTCCTCCTGGATACTTAATTAAGGAAGCTGCAGCCGTCCCTTTGGTCTAGGCAGGACTTTAACTCCTCCTGAGTTAAGCACTGGCTGGCTTTGTGATGCTCCTGCGCTGCGGGCTGAGGCTGCTGTAGGCACTGGGGGATGTGGAGATGGGGATGGGCTGAGTTGAGCCTCCAGAGCCTGTAGCTTTGGGTGCCAACGTCCTTTCTGCTTCCCCTGCAGCCTGGCAGGAGAGAGCTGTGTGCCAGAGTGCCAGCCCAGCATGTACCTCAGCCGGGAGCCCCGGCGGTGCGAGACCTGCCCTGCCAGCACAGGTATATCCTTCCCCCCCCCAGCATCCTCCAAACCCTCGTGCATCAAGAGGTGGTACCCACCATAGTGAGCCAAGGCAGAGCATGCTGGAGGAGAAGCAATCCCAGCTCTCCAGCACATCCTGCTGGGAATACGTTCATACTGGAGAGGCATTTAGGGAACTTTCACGTTTTTATTGGAGCCATTCTTTATTTCCTGATCCCTCTGAAGCCAGGTACTTCAGTTTAATAAGATTGCGGGGAGGCTGTAAAATGGAGTGATGGAAGATGGCTTTGCAGTGTAAAAATGTCAGGGAACCGAGGTGTGTTATCCCATGGGAATGGGCTGCCCACTGCTGCTTCCCCCTGCTGCCCGCCCGGCGTTCCCTTTAAATCCTGCTTTTTTCACTTCTTGAAAGTCCAATTATTTTCCATTGTTAATGTTTGCATCTGCTCTCGAAATCATCATAGATCTGATGATAATATGATCTCTAGACAATTCATGTTCAGTGGCGTGAATCTCTTCTATCATACATGGGCAAATTCCTAAGACTAAATCCAAAATATTTATTGATCTTGTTGGCAAGCGTGGAAAAGAATGGGCTCTTAATCCCTTAAGAAAATTACTTCCCTTCTAATTCTTATTCCAGTCAGTGTAAATGTACTTCGCCACAATTATTTTTCAAGTCTTTTCTTGTCTCCTTTCCCTGCATCACCATTTCTCAAGCCTGGTGCGTGGAAAGCCTCTAATAATACCACCTCCATCACTGGGGTTTGCTGTTCAGCCACAATATACCAGTGTCAGAGTGGGGCCCTCTGCTTTCCCAGCTCTTTTCCTGAGCCCTTCCCTCCTTCAGCTCAATTTAGCATCTCTTTTTCCACGTATTACTCTGAATAGGGTGGGAAAATCAAACCAGTGCACACTTGGGAGCAGCGGCTGATGGTCCAGAAGGGATTTTGATGTGACGTCCACCACCAAGCCCCTATCACCAGCTCTTGGCTCTACAGGATGCTGGGTTTTTCGGGGTTGGAAGCCGAGATTTTTGAGGTGGAAGCTGGGATTTTTGGAGCGGGAGCCAAGCAGGACTCTGGTGGCACAACAAACAGCTTGTAGACTCCCGGGCAATAGCAGGGCAGCGATGGTGTCTCCATCCCATGTGGGGCACTGTCTTCAAAATGACCCATGTGCCACGTGCCCTCTCCCTTGTCCCGCAGGGCCGGGTGAGGAGGACTGTGCACCCTGCACCCCTGAAACCTCTGCACCCCACTGGCGCTGCGTCCCTGCCTGCCGTGAGGGCTTCTACCCTGCTGACAGCCATGGGCTGCCCAACAAAGTCTGCAAGAGGTATGTACCACCCCGACCATGACCAGAGCAAAGCTGGGATCGATGGGGATCACTGGGAGAGATGCTGGAAAAAACAATGCTAAACGCAGCTGGAGCTGTTTGGTAAGGAAATTAAAATAGGGACGAGGCAGCCAGGGCAGCCGTGGGGCTGGACCCCACACGCCCCTGCCCTATAGATTTAAGAGCAGCAAAGCTGCGTGCTCCCCCGCCGGAGCCAGCCAGCCAAGATGTCTTAGGGCTACAGTGGAATGGGCTCAGCCCCGGCTGCAGGCTCTTTGGAGGAGGTGTGGGAGGGATGGCAATGTTTAGGTAAATATGCCAGCTTTCAATCAAACCTGCTCCGCTCACCCGCGGCCGTGTTGGAGGAGCTGCACCCGCTCCCTGGCCCAGCACGGGGGCTGCATGCCGGAGATGGGAGATGCCGGGAGGCAGCAATTTGCTCCCACTCTCCGGCACTCTGCGCTTTAAGTGGGGAGTGGGAGTGGAGTCAGCCTCATTGAAGCGAACATGAAAGGGAAGGATTAAAGGTCACTTGGGAACACACGACGCAGTCCCTGCCTGCACAGGGTTTCACTCACCCGAGCTGGCTCTCCAGCAGAGAGAAATGAGGGACCAGCATCCATTCCCAGGGATTTTGGGCACTCTGTCCCCAGGCAGAAAGGCTGGGCTCTCTTCCCTGAATAAATTGATTGGAGTAGCACAGGCTTCCCTCACAGCCCTTCTTCTAACTGGGATTACTGGGAGAGGTGTGTGTCCCACTGACCCTTCCCAGCAGACAAGTGCTGTTGGGATGTCACTGTCACTGGGCATCCAGCTGGCACCATGAGCCCGTTTATCCTGGGGCTTTGATAACTTTTCAAGCTTCAGATTCACCGTTTACCCAGAGAAGCTGTGGCTGCCCCATCCCTGGCAGTGTTCAAGGCCAGGTTGGAAGGGGCTTGGAGCAACCTGCTCCTGTGGAAGGTGTCCCAGCCCATGGCAGGGGGTGGAACTGGATGAGCTTTAAGATCCCTTCCAGCCCAAACCAGTCTGGGATTCTGTGATTAGTCCACACCCTCTGGTTCAGTCTGGATGTTGCAGTGCCGGCAGACACGTGTTCTGGCTGACAGCCCATTTGGGATGGCTGGGATGGGTGTTGATGCTGGTTCAGATCACAGCAGGGTGATCTGCTGTGACCTGAAGTGTGATCATCACACCTCCATCCCCAGGT
The DNA here is from genome assembly GCA_028858755.1 of Ara ararauna. Classification (NCBI taxonomy): domain Eukaryota; kingdom Metazoa; phylum Chordata; class Aves; order Psittaciformes; family Psittacidae; genus Ara; species Ara ararauna. The sequence continues at coordinate 40,733,265 of CM054383.1, read as the reverse complement.
GCGATGACCACTGCTCAGCCTGTGAGGGCTCCAGTGGAAACTGCCTCAAGTGTAAAGAGGGTTTCAGCCTCCTCGGTGGCTCCTGTGTAACAAATGAAACCTGTACCAATGGTAAGTAGCTGCGGCAGAACCGCTGGCACTGCAGTGCCTCCCTGGTAGCAAAAACGAGGGGTTTGGGGGATTCCCTTCAGAGTGTAAAGCTGAAAGCACTGGAGCTCCTGGGCTTGCTGGGGCATGGCTGCGGTGGGCAGGCAGCTTACCTGGCAGAGCTACTGGATGTCTGCCTGTTGCTCAAACACATCCAAGCGTTCGTGTTTCGTTATAGTTTAGTCTTGGGGCTAATTCTCCCACTCGCTGCAAAGCTGCTTTATTCCTTCATTAAAATCATGGGAAAGCTGCATTTTAAAAGCAACTCTTTTTCAATTCTCTCTCCTCCAACACTGGAACAAATTGCACCACCCGTTACGTGCCATGTTTGTTTATTTAGGATGTTAATCTGCTCTCATTTTCTCTTGTTCCTCGCCTCGGCCTCCCAGCTGACAAGACTTTCTGTGAGATGGTGAAGTCAAACAAGCTCTGTGAAAAGAAGCTGTTTGTGCAGTTCTGCTGTCAGACGTGTCTTATGGCCGGGTAAAGTTCAGCGGCTGCATCCATCCAGGACTTCCACCAACTGCCAGCCCAGTTTTGCCAAATGTTTAGGACAAAAGTGTATTTTTTGAGCTTTGGGAGAGTTTACAGGGTGCTGTCAAGCATCCGCTCGTAAGTTTGATAGCTTTAATATCACTGTCAGCACGTTTCTATAGCAATATGGTAAGCTGAGATTGGATCGTACCCTGAATGATCAGGTCCTGAAAGGCAGCAGACAAGCAGTGATATTAATACTCTCAAACACTCCTCGTGAGCAGGGACCAATGCATGATCCATGTACACACGCTTGGTTCTTTGCAGAGATCCTACTGATGTGCCCGCGGCGAGTGGCTGGCGGGAGCCCTCGCTGCGAAGGATGCAGGACTTGACACCTCTGCGAAGAAAGAGCCGGTCCTGGTTCGGTGTTTGGTACCCTTCCCTGCTAGGTGATGGCTGATCTAAACCCGCGTTGCAAACGGCTGTGCTCTGTACATAGGTAAAACGATGAATGAGGTGGTTTCGGAGCGGTGCCCCACCGCCTGCTCCGGTGCTCCTGTTCGGATTTGGTCGGTAGCTGGTTTTCTCTCTGGCTATGGCAATAACTGAAGATTTGAGGACCAAAACGAGAGCTGACCCATGTGGCTCTGCAGGCATTGTTGGCCCAGTGCATCCACAGGGCTTTGCTGTGTACGTAACTGAAGGCCGGCAAGCCCCTTGTGCCTACAGAGGGAGTCTTAGGGACTTTGGGGGGGTCATCCATCCACATGGAACAGCCTGTGGGGGTCACAGCCTTACCACAAAATGTATTTGCCTCCTGGAATTGCTAGGAACCACTGATTAATTCAGTTCTGGAATGAGCTAGATCCTTCCTCTATACGAGGTGGTGTCCCAGTTAATCTCCTGGCATTTTATGTCATGATCCTTCCCCTGTTTCACTGGGTTCACCCCTCTCTCTTACACAAAATCCTCCTGTTTTTTCTTGGACATCAGTTTCCAAAAGAGACATTCCAGGGATCTGGCCAGGAAACTCTGAATTCTCCAAACCCCTTCCCCAAAACAAACCTTTTCATGCTTTCTCTTAACAGCAACGTGGTGTTTATATAATTGTGTTTAAAATATCCTTGGCTGTGTTGTTTTACAGATTTTTAAAAAATAACTTATACAATCCTTGGTTTTCCTCCGTGGACTGTTTTTTACATGGGAGCGGGGAATCCTTCTGTGTCTTACGTCCTTCTCTCTGACCCTGCAGAGCCACTCTTTGCACCAGATGTATGTAAACCCTCTTTCCTACGCTGCATGTTCTGATTTTCATTGTTAATAGTTTTAACGAGTTAAACCTTTTGCCAATGAAATTCACAGTACGAATTGTCACCGGCTCCTCATGGAGCCGGGATAATCCCTGCTTGGTTTCGGTTGCAATGACACGAGCCCTGCCTGGGCTTGCCCGCTAGAGTTTACCTCAGCCAGGTGAAGAGGGGCAGAGCCACGCTGCCACCGGTCCTCACCTGCCTGGACCTGACCCAAAGATGGAGCTTTGGTGAACTGACCTTTAAGTTAATAAACTATTGATCTCCCCTGACAAATGAATCTGTGCTTTTTCCAAATGCACGCAGCTGCCATCCCAGCCAGTGACGCATCGCACATCTTTATTGTGCCGGACAAGGCAGCTGTCCTGGCTGTAGCTCCTCATCATCCCAGAGCACCTGCGGGAGAAATGGCTCAGGAACAGACAAGCTGCATCTGCAAAACCCTCCCTTCTGTTCTCATAAAGGTCTTTTTACCTTCAGAGGAAACTTCTATCCTCATGCCTGCCCCGTGCCAGGCAGGGCTGGCATCACTGGTGCACCCAGGGCTGTCTGGCTGGGGTTCAGGGCTGTGCTCAGGCACAGCTGTGTGTATTCTCTGGCTGTGTGGGATCCCAGATGAGCTGGCTGGAGGGCTTGCTCCCCTTTCCCACCTGCACAAGGAGCATCCTGCAGTGTTCCACCACTGCTGGGAGCTGCAGGGCCACTGTTCCCCTTCAGCTAGTGGGGAAAGGAGAGGAGCCGCTGGTGCACTGGGGAGAGGAGGGAGCTGTGGAGCCTTTTGTTTGTTGTGTTGGTTTTGCAATGTTTAACCACGGGCCAGGTGCCCAGCATAGTGCTGGGATACCTGTAACAGAGCTTTTTAAGTGTGGAAAAAAAGGAAAAGAATGGAATATTCCTGTGAGGGATGCACTTTCTCAGAGCTGGGCTGCTCTTGGGCTCCTGTACCTTACAGGGCTTCACATTTATCAAATGATAAATGTGAGTTAATCAGATGATTTGTCACATCCAGTGACTCCTGCTGTTGCTCCAGGATTTCCCTTGCAGTCTCACGCCAAACCAGAGGTCAGAACTGGGGTAAAATGCTCCTGGCTTCTGCCCCTTTGGTTGTAAAATGAGCAACTTACTTTCATTTCTGTTGCTGTGTCACAGACAAAAACCAGGAGCCATGAATACTGCACCAGCTCTGCTCACTGCGGCCTGCTGCTAAATACTGCTCCCTGGTAAATTTAGATGTACTGAGATGCTAAAAAAGAAAGAAACGTGTTTACCCTTACATCCTCGGTGTAACTCAAAATACACACTGGGTGCAGCAGGGCAATTTAAAATGACCAGTCCCCAGCAGTCCCAGCTTTATCCTGCTTTCTGCTGCTCTCCAGCCTGCCAGGGAAAGAGAAACGACTTCTACATCAACATCAGCTTCCAGCGTTTCCCTCAGAAATCATTCCTGGAAAGTAATAAAATTCAGATTATTTATTCGAGCTATTGCAATGCTTGCTTGGAGCTATTAAAGTCCCTCTGACACTGGTACGCTCAGAGGATCAAAGTGGCTGTGTCTTCAAGATAAATGCATACTTAGGCAATTTGTTAAAGCCCATTGCTCTGTTGTCTCCTGGCACAAAAGCCAAATCTGTAATAGCTGTTTTCTGGAAGTCCTCAGTGCAGCCTGGCTCCTGGATCGCTGTTTTGCTGCGAGGTCGCATCCAGGACCATCTGCCGTTTCACGGTTCACGTCTTAAAAATCATCACTTTAGCTTTCCATTACAAAGAAAGGGCTTTTAAGAGCGTGTGTACAGCATCCAAGACCAAGAACCTGTCTGCTCTCAAATACAATTCTATGATGACTGTAGAGCTGAGGCATACAGATGTATTGTGCTAAGGGAGACAGGTCTGCATTTTATTTGGCCTTGCCAGAGGCAGGACCTGCCTTCCAGGAGGCTGAAGAAGGTCTCCTTTTAGTGACTGCCTGAAATGACAAAAGGCTTTTGTCTTTATCACCACATGATTCCTGAGCCAGGTAAAACGGTGCTGCTGCTGACTGTGCTTATGACAGCTCTTTCTCTTCTTGCTTTCTCCTAACTGTGTTTAAACAAGCGCAGATGTTATAAAAACCTGACTACGTGCTCCCACATACAGCTTTGGAGAGGGTGTTTTCCAAGTAGGGAGCACAGGAGCTGCCTGACCCCAGCTGACATCTCCTCAGGGATCATCCAGCACATCAGAGCCAGCTCTGACGCTGCAATCCCGGGGAATGAGCCAGGAGTCCCTCTCGGGGTGATGCTGCAAGATGCTCCCAAAGGAAAAGCATGAGCCATCCCTGCGCGGTGCCAAACGTGTCTGCAGCGTTTAACCTATTATCGCATCCTCTGGGTTCACTGAAATGTCATGGCTCATGAAAAATACCCTTCCCTCGATAGCAGAGGATCCAGAAATCATCCTGCCTTGGCTTGCTCGGGGGCTGGAGGGCTGGGGAAGTGGCTTGGTGACATCCATCAGGCGATGGTTGGGACCTGGGGTGGTCAATTGCTTCCTTTAGCCCGTATCACCCTGCAGCCGCCAGCCGAGCCCTGCCCGCCAGCCCCGGCCACTGCAGCCCAACGCTGGCAACGCAGTGACCTGCTTTACAGTGGGCAGGCACGGCAGGCTCCTCCGGTCATTCTTGCTGTTCTCCGCATTCCTAAAGCAGCAGAGGGGATGCAGGGACACTTGAAAGCGCCCTTTGTCTCGCAGGGAAAGGATGAATACCCTTCAGAGCTTGTCTGAAATCAGGCATACACACAGAAGCGCCAGAGCAACCCTTAATGCTGCGGGGCAACGCGTTTATGGGCAACCCTACGCCCAGGAGCGAAGGCTGAGCCGCTTGGAGGCAGGAGCTGTAGTTGCGGGGAGCTGCCCTGGCTGCACAGACGGAGGCAGGGAGCAGCATGCGCTCGGACAAGCACGGCCCCGCAGCTAAAGCACACACAAACCGCGGCAGAGCGGCCTCCTCGCGGGCAGCGAAGCGGGGCCGCTTCCTCGGAGGGCAGAGCGGTGCGCAGCCCGCCGGGTCCCTCTGCTGACCAGCCGCCTGCACTGCTGCATGCCCGCCCGGGGCCGCTCCGCGGGGCACCGCCGGTGCCTGCCCGGCCCTGGGGCCGAAGGGAGAACCGCGGCTGCCCGCGGGAAGAGCCCTCCACGGCCCCGGCATCGGGCGACGGAGGAGCGGGGCGGGCCGCGGGGCGGCGCTCGGTTCGGCGCTCGGCTGCTCGGCCTGGCCGGGGGCGGCTCGGCGCTCGGCGGGTTGTCCTGGCGCGGTGAGGCGGTGAGGCGCGATGGTGAAGCTGACGGCGGAGCTGATCGAGCAGGCGGCGCAGTACACCAATGCCGTCCGCGACCGGGAGCTCGACCTGCGCGGTGCGCGGGGCTGTGCCGGGCCGGAGGGTGGCTTCAGCCCTGGGCCGGGCGGTGCGGGCTGTGCCGGGGCTTGGGGGGGGGCTGGGGTGAGGCCTGGTGGGCCTGTGGTGGGCGGCAGCGGGACGGGGGAGGCGGGAGCGGGTTGGGAACGGGGCGTTAAGGAGGCTCCGGTGTTAGGGGAGCCCTGGGGAGGGCTGGAGTGGAATGGAATGGAAGGGGGTTTGGGGTAATGTGCGAGCAACGTGCAGGGGTTGGGGTGGGACACGCGAGGTGCGTGCCCGGAAGGTGGGTTTGGGCGGCGGGACGCCTGCAGGGAGGGAATTGAGGTGTTTGTGGAGGGAAGAGGGGTGCTTCGGAACGGCTGCGGCGGCTCTTGGGTCCGAGGGGGAGAGTTCGGCCCGCGAGCGGTGCGGAGGAGTCGTTCCGGTGGTGCTCTGACTGTCGGCATGCTCAGCCTGTGTGCGCTGCCTCTTGCTTTGTTCTGCTCCCTCTGATCTCTGCCTTGCACTCTTCCCTCAGGCTATAAAATCCCCGTTATTGAGAACTTGGGTGCCACTCTGGACCAATTTGATGCAATTGATTTCTCTGACAATGAGATCCGGAAGCTGGATGGGTTCCCTCTGTTGAGGAGGCTGAAAACTCTTCTGATGAATAACAATAGGATTTGGTAAGTGGTTGTATTTTGGCCAGATGGGGCCCTGAGGCAGAGGAAAATGGTCTTTGGGAGAGTATTTGTGCATCTTTCAGTGCTGGGTAGGTGAAGAAGTGTTTGGTTTATGGAAAAAAATCTGCACTGTATAGTAGAGCTATATAGTGAACTGTGTAGGCTCTCTTGGATTTTCCTGCCTCACTCAGGGCAAAAGTCAGTCTTTGTTTTTCAGACAGGACAGTGAGATGCAGAGTTTGGAATCTGGCTGGACCTTTGGATTTCGGTAGTCAGTACCCATAAAAAGACCAGGGATACCTGCAATGAGTGAATGTAAATGTATAAAAATATCAATGATATTGCAGCTAGTACTCTTTCAGCAATGGCTGGTAGTTATTGCCAGCTTTATTAGTAAAGTATTGTAGTGGATGCTGACCCAAACTCTGCCGGTGTTGGATTGGGTTGTTTTACATGGGGATCCTCTTTGTTGTCATATTTCTGTGTGTCTTTTCACCATTGCTCATTTCTGGCCTATGTTAAACCTTTGTTTTTTGCTCTTCTTTAGTCGCATTGGTGAAAACCTTGAGCAGGCTCTGCCCTGCCTGACAGAGCTCATTCTTACCAACAACAACATTGCTGAGCTGGTAAGTTACTGGTGCAGGATAAATTGAACCAAGCTTAAATGTTGTGTTTGTCATCTTATTAAATAACCTTTTTCCTGAGAGTAGTGTCACATATTTTTGGTAGTAGTTGGCTCTTTCTCTTTAGAGTAACGCCGCATGGTATCAGTAGTAGTTAATTGTACATATTGTAATGAGCATAATTTGCAGCATGCAGTGGAACAGCAGGCACAAAGACTTAGTGGATTTCCCGTTAAACTAATTGCAGTAATCCTAATTAGTAACAATTACTAATTCTAACTGGTCATTAAAATAGATGTGAGTTCAGGAACTTTGTTTTCAAATCAGATTTTGATTATTCACTAAAGGGATGTATGATTTCTCACTGTGTTCCCATTACATAGGGTGAACTGGATCCGTTGTCAACTATTAAATCATTGACGTACCTGAGGTATGTGATCTTGAAAAGACAAGCTGCTCTTTCCTTGCTGCTTGAGCTCTGCAGCTGGCCTGGCTCTTTGCTTTGCTCTGGAATCTTCTCCTTTTTATGAGCTGTGGCAGAACCTTTATGCCTAAAAGTTCAATTGGTAAAGGTTTCCACTACACTTCAGAAATACCTGGTATTTAATGGGTGAAGCGTTCTGTTACTGACAGACAGTTGGACTTATGAGATGTAACATCTCTATAAACCAGTATGTGAGCACTGAAGTAACCTTAACCTTTAAAAGCCTAAAAACTAAAGGTTAAAACCATTGTTACAAAATACTTTAAAATACGTGTGAACAGTGACTTTTCAGTAATGTCACGTGGTGTGAGGGACAAAAGTAAAAGCAATTTGTTTGGTGATTTTACTGGTTCATCAGTGTACAGGTAGGAAATATGATGGGTTAGCATTCGTTTGGGTTGTTTTGGGTTTTATATGTATGTGTGTGTGTGTATATATATCTCTAGATATATCTTTTCAGGTGGTTCTTTATGTTCAATAAAATCGACTTAATTGATAAAGTGCAAGTTTTACCATAGTTTTCATAATATCAAAGAACACCGTCACTAGGCTTATTTAGTGGTGTTGCAGAAGGTACATGGATGTATTTTAAGTATATCAACGTATTTCAGCGTAAGTGTATTTTCACGTATGTTGTATTAAGAACCTCTTTGTAACTTCTGTTGACTTTGTAGCATTTTAAGGAATCCTGTAACAAATAAGAAGCATTACAGATTATATGTCATCCACAAAGTTCCCCAGGTCAGAGTGCTGGATTTTCAGAAAGTGAGACTCAAAGTAAGTCTGCTTTCTTTGCTTCCAGCACATGATGAATGCCTTTTGTTTCTTGTTGCATGCTTCAAAATTCAGCAGTAACAAAAAGTTTTTGCTGTAGTTGTAAATGTAATTGAAACTATGTATCATAAGTGGCTCTAAAAACTTGCTCTTTTTCTTTCCTGGTTTCATTCTGTTAAGTATATAGTCTGTTTAATGATGTTAAGTTTTACTAGCTTTGTTTAGTCTGATTCTTTTTTGGCCCTCTGGTGTTGGTAGAAAGACTGGAGAAAGAGGCCCTTTGCTCTTTGCTCTCAGTCAAGATGTGTGTGGGAAAGAGTTCTTACTAGGCTGATATGTCTCGAGTCTGAGTGTTTGGGCAGTGTTTATGTGCTTGTTCTTCCATCTGGTCTCCACGTGCCAATGTTGACTGATGAAGATGAGCCAAAGAGTCTTTCTTTGCAAAGACAGAAGCTTTGCAAAGACAGAAGCTTTGCAAACTGCAGTGTTCTTAAATTAACTTTGTGTGTGTGGTATCGCTGTAGGAGCGACAGGAGGCAGAGAAAATGTTCAAGGGCAAACGGGGTGCACAGCTTGCAAAGGATATTGCCAGGAGAACAAAAACGTAAGATAAAAAAACAATTTACACTGGCATCCTCCTTCAGAAACACCACGTTCTGTGTGTGGTGCGAGGCATTAAACTGAAACAGCAGTGGCTGGTGGGATGCCTCAAAAGCTTTGCTCACCAGAAGTGCCTTGTCCAAGCATCCCAAGTTTTGGATGGTGGTGAATACGTCTCAGAAGTATGTTTGAAAGATGTATCTGGTCAGGGTGGGTTGATGTAAGTCAACAAGCAGGAAATGTTGATTTAATTTTTGCCATTGTTTAGCTTGCCTTTTTTTCCCCCCTAGATGGTTTGTAATTCCATTTCTTTTCTTTTGCCAGGGAATATAAACTGCTGTGGTCAGGAGGGTAAATGCAGATGAAAATCTTCAATTAAACTATTACAAATACATGTTTAATGAGTCTATATTAAGTGGTATAACATGATTTGTTTCTTTCCTCTACCTTTTTGGAAGTCAGAATCTGGATCATGTATGGCCACAGCATTTCCAAATCCACAATTAAAGACATCTTGAATGTATTTCGCATTAAAAACTATAATAGATGGACTCGAGCTCTTGTTTATGAGTTCTAGTCTGGGATAGTTTTAGAACAAGTAGATGATTGAACTAAATAGCTCAATAAACATAAAGAGAATCTATAGCTGCAAAGGAGGCTGCAGCCTGGGCTGGGTCAGCACTTGAGGAATGCCTTCCAGCTGATCAGCCAGAAACATCCAGTTTTGCATACTACAGGATTTTCTTTTGAATGTTAAGATTACATCCTGTCTAGTGTTTAATATAGGCTGGTGTAATATCATATTAGACGTATAAGAGCAGGAAACTCAGTTCCAGTAACTCTTTATTTATCCACCCTGCTTTTGAAATGGCAACAGCCCACCTGAGTGTTCAACAACATCCAAATCTTTTGTCAACTGCTTGATATCTAAAGTTAAGGCCTGCCTCTTTATAAGAGCAGATTAAAAGGTTTGGGGGCGGGGAGAGGGGAATGGGACAGCAAGGACAAGCTGCTGGTGTTTCTGGAGGAGGCGATTCTTCACTGTATCAGTTTGTTAACAAAGATAAGATACTACACTTGATTGAATGAAACGCTTCCAAACCTAGTTTGGAAGTTAAGAGAAGCGCGTGCCCTTCAAAAGGTGTAACAAGGCTTTATTTTTCCTTGGAAGCTTCATCCCAGGTGCTGCTCTGCACTTTGACAAAAAGAAAGCTGGGCCCTCTCCAGGGGACGTTGAGGCAATTAAGGTAAATCTGTCAGGATGGCACATGCAAGCACTGCCATGGATCCAAATGGAACAAAGGTTTCCTCCTGGAAACCCCTGCCTCTGTTCACCCAAACAGAGCAGCACTGTAGTTTTTCTTCTGTTAGGATATATCTGGTTTTTTGAGAACTGAACTGAAATGTTCCTCTGAGCTTGGAGTTGTCTCAGGACAAAGCAGCTCATTTAATAAGGGTGGAGTTATTTTGAGTAGGGTCTTTGTCATTTGCAGAATTTTCTAGAACTTTGTAGAACTTTCTATAGCAGCTTAGCATCACGTCACTGGGGGAAATATGTTGGTCTCAGGTTTCTTCTAAACAGACTGACACTGTGTGTGAAGATTCATTGTGTTCTTTTGACTGTTTTTCAGACTGCTATAGCAAATGCCACGACTTTGGCTGAAGTGGAGCGGCTGAAGGGCATGCTACAGGCTGGTCAGATTCCCGGCAGAGAACGAAAATCAGGTCACTTTAATTCCTGTTTCCCCAACAGAATCTACCTCTTTTTGTTGCTTCCTGATGTGAGCTCAGTAGGGAGTTATGTTGGGAAGGCCAGGCAGCTGAAAAGAACTTTTAAACTGAGTGTACGTTTATCATCAGAATGACTGGAGCACATCCATAGGGCTATGTCTGCCTGGCCTCTGGAGCGCAGCTCTGGGCCGTTGTCTGGGCTCCCTTGAGAGGAAGGTGCTGAACATCAGCCCTGAGCCTTCCCCGTATTGGCTAAATCCCAGCAGTTCATCCCAGGGATTTAACAGACACGATGAACTGCGGAGCCTGCCTGAACTGAGCGTTTTTGTCTCAGATGAGGGCACAAGACCATGCCTCAGAGGTTTCTGCACGGACAAATCTTAACCACAGACTGGCAATGCCATGTGTTTCTATCAGTGCTATGTAGATTCCGCTCACGGGGCTGTTTTTAAGGGTTCACGTTCTTAGTGCCCCTCTCAGGGGGTGGAAATCAATACCCTTACCCTGTGGGAAAGAAAAGGGACGTTTGCAGTAACCCCCTAACCCCGTGCCGTGTCCTTGCAGGCCCGTCGGAGGACGGTGAGGAGGAAATGGAAGAGGATACAGTTCCCAATGGATCTTAGGCCCCCGCTGGCCGCGGTCCCGCGCTTCTCCTTGCGGGGGGCGGCCCCGCCGCCGAACTCCCCCCCCCCCCTCCCCCCCCGTTGCCCGCACCGTGTCCCGGCGCGTTTCGGCGTTCAATAAACGACCGTTTCCGTTTGCCCCCTCCCGTGCGCCGCGTCGTGTGTGCGGGGCCCCCCCTGCGCGCCCCGATTGGCTCCTGCCTGCCTCCCCTTCTTCTCCCATTGGCCGGCGTAGCCATGATTTCACCCTCATTCCTCCTTCCCATTGGTCCACGAGATGAAGCTTCGCTTCGCGGTTGGTTGTCCACCCGCGACGTGGCGGGGGACGGGGAGGGCGGCCCCGGGACGTGAGGCGGCCCCGGGACGTGAGGCGGCGGCTCCTGATGGACGCGGGGGACCCCGGCCCCGGTGCGCTGGGGCGGGGGGGGCTCGAGTCCCTGCAGCACACGGGTGAGGGGCGCGGGGAACGCCGCGGGTCCCGCCGAGGCGGCCTCCCGGTTCTCTGCTGGGGGCTGGGTGGGCTCCTTTCCCCGCGGCCCGCGCTCACCTGCCGCCTGTTCCCTCGCAGCCGGCTCCCTGCTGTCCAGCTATGGCTGGTACATCCTCCTGGCCGCTGTCGCCGTCTATGTCCTCTTCCAGAAGCTGTCCCAGCCCCTGGCGGCCCGGTGGAGCGGGCGGCCGGGAGCGGCTGACGCAGCGATGGGTGAGTAGGGGTGGTGCGGTGTATGGCTGCTGGCTGCGTCTGTGCACGCAGCATGGACTTAATAACGAATGGATGTAGTGTGGAGAGGGTTTAATGGTGGTCCGTACTCAGGGTAACAGTTTAAGCCCACGAAAACATAGAGATTGTGTTACTGAATTGATCCCTGGGCAGAGGTGGGGCCAAGGGGTGTATTTCTCAAAGGTTGTCAGGGAAGGGTTGTGTCCCGAAGGAACGTGGGTGGGGATGAAGGAGCAGAACAAGGGATTAGCTGGGCTTTGTTTGTGCAGGAGATGAGGGAATGGTGGTTAAAATTAGTTGTGATCAGCTACCAAATAAGAGCCTTGCCAGGCAAAACCAGAACATCCAAATCTAAATACTGGGGGAGGAATCTTCTGGCTAATACTGATTTTTTCTTGTTAAAAGTCATCATCTGCTTTGGATGCCACATCCCTGGCAGTGTTCAAGGCCAGGTTGGACACAGGGGCTTGGAGCAAGCTGCTGTAGTGGAAGGGGTCCCTGCCCGTGGCAGGGGTTGGAACTGGATGAGCTTTAAGGTCCCTTCCAACCCAAACCATTCTGTGATCTCTCTCCTTTCAGTTATTCCTTCACAATTCCTGCTCCAGCAAGATTGTGTGCATTTGGGGTGTGACTGCTTCGCATCCGTGTTGTCCTCCCAAGGGTGGCACGGGCTGTAAATCTTACACAGTCATGATCCTGCCTCATTTGGAGACTCGCTGCTGTAAAGCACAGGCTGTACTTAGGGATCAGGCAAACAATAAGTGCTTTATTAAGTCTCTCAGCCTGGAGAAGAGAAGACTGCGTGGAGACCTCATAGCAGCCTTCCAGTATCTGAAAGGGGGCTGTGGGGATGCTGGGGAGGGACTCTTCATTAGGGACTGTCATGATAGGACGAGGGGTAATGGTTCAGACTTAAACAGGGGAAGTTTAGATCAGATATGAGGAAGAAGTTCTTTACTGTAAGGGTGGTGAGGCACTGGAATGGGTTGCCCAGGGAAGTTGTGAATGCTCCATCGCTGTCGGTGTTCAAGGCCGAGTTAGACAGAGCCTTGGGTGGCATGGTTTAGTGGGAGGTGTCCCTGCCCCTGGCAGGGGGCTTGGAACTGGATGATCTTCAGGTCCTTTCCAACCCTATGCTATGATTCTGTGATTCATACCAATTCCTTTGGCAGTACCGGGGCCCAGAAAATATTACTCACGTGCAGTTATCCTACTGGTGCTCTTTCATAATGCCAATTAAATCTTTATTTAATTGCCAAAGCTGCCTGTAGAATTACTGAAAGTACTGACATTTCTTTCACATGTGCATCACCGGAGGGTAGCAAACACGTAAAGAGACCAACAAATGTGGACTTCTAAAGGCCACTGAAGGGAAGTGGTGACTCAGTGTAGGTTTTGTGAGACTGCCAGTTTACTCTTGAGATACGTGTGATATTTGTAAGTAATTCCTCTGCTGATGGAGCGTGTTAAACCTGCCACTGCCTCGCTGCTGTAATGGGACAAGCTGGACCAATTGGCAGGAGGAGGAGTGGATGTCGGCAGATTGCCCCATGCTTCTGTGTAAAAGAAGTTCTCTGGGTAAAAACGGAATCCCTGCAAAGCTTGGGTGCTGTTATTTAAGTTATTTGTCTCAAATCCTTCAGAAATAGAAGCAAGTATCCCAGAAGTGCGAATTTTAATTTTTCATGGGGTTGTTAACATAGGTGTCCTTATTCATTAAAATCCCATTAAAGTAATTGCTCTAAAATATTAAAGTACTACACAGTTTAAATCAGCACATAAATTACTATCATAGATTGGCTGGAAACTGAACTTGAGCTGTGATTTTCTGCTACTAGCTGCAGGGAGAGATGTGAACCTTCCCTTAGTACAAGTCTTTGAGGAGAACATCTACCATTTATATTGAATAGCTTTGCAAACTCTTTCCAATCTCCTAGAGCCTGACATGGTGGTGAGAAGGCAGGAAGCTCTGGCAGCAGCTCGCCTCAGGATGCAGGAGGAGTTGAACGCACAAGCAGAAAGATACAAAGAAAGACAAAGACAGGTAAGAGAAGAGTGTTTCTTTCTTTAATTCATAAATCTGCCATCAAGGGCTTTGCTGTTGCTATAGAAAGGTTTATTCCACACTAGGTACCAGAATAATAGGAGACTCCCTCTCTGCTGGAATGGGGGTGCTGGGTTTTTGCTCCCTTCTTTACCTGGAACACTTTTGATACAGTTTGATCCACAGAGCAGCAACAGGCAGTAGGTACCAGCATGGTGTCACCTCCACAAGCACATACCTAAATAGTGTGCTGACCTGATGTCTTGATGCTCTTTGTTAATTAGAATGATTGATACATGTAGTATTTTGCTCCTTCCTGAAGTAATTAACCTCTATGGCACTTGCTTCATTGCAAGTAATTGTGTCTGTGGGACACTGTGGGCCTGATCTTTATTTTTTAACAGGTAAATTTGTGATTACAGAAACTTAGTACGAGGCACAAAAAAATGTCTGGAGGGGCTTTACTAGTGTTATGGCTAACTGTACTGCTGCAGACATGCTTTTTCTGTTCCTAATGGCAAATAGAAGTTCTTAGAAATGTAGGTTATCACTGCTGTAATTTAATGGTTGGAATTTTGGCTTGAGAAAATGAGGAATAGCATATTGCTATTTGGGGTAGCATAGAAAAGCAGATGTGAATCAGCATAGCTATAATGTTGCTCATTAACCCAAGCCCCTGGGTTTTGTTGTAGCTCTTTCTGTAGCACTGGTGATTCCATTAGTTCTGAAATCTTAGTCTTGCATATCCTGGATTTGTTCCTTAGCTTGAAGAAGAGAAGCGAAGGCAGAAGATAGCGATGTGGGAAAGCATGCAAGAAGGAAAAAGCTACAAAGGAAACCTGAAGCTGAATCAGGTAACACCTGTATTAATCAGGTTACAGTTATGTTTATGTGATTAGATGAGCTGATACTTGCAGCTATTAAATTCCAAGTAACTTTTTGCTTTTGTGAACAGCAGGAAGTAGAATCTGGTGCCTCCACCTCATCAGCAGTCCCGAGATCTAAACCAACCAAAAGGCCCTTGCGAGAAGGTGGTAAGTGTGAAACCCTTAAGACACAGTGGACTTGAAACAGAGCATTTTCCAGCTGCTGATACAGTCATCATACATATTCTTTTTCTTCTTCAAGGAGGAGACAAAATGTGCCTTGCAGATGAGGACTTTAAGCAGTGCAAAACCTAGCAGGAAGTTTCTGTGGTGCTTTCACCCCGGAAAACGGCGTTTCAGTTTGCTTGTAAATGCTTCTGCCACAATTTACTGAGATTTTTGTCACTCAGAATTAGGGATTCTTACAGCAGTTCTGCGATCCCTTCCCCGTTGTTGTAAAAGTCAGATAGTTGATTAAATGGTCTTTCAGCCGCCTGTATTACTGACTGGATGTAGGAAGAGGATATTTTATTTTGCATTAAGTAGATTTGGGAAGATGAAAGACTTTATTATACAAAATGTGACCTTTTTTATCAGGTACCACAGTAATGAGCTATTGAATGTATGAATACATCTGAAATCCTGCAGATGTATAAACTGCTACCAACTCTCACAAACCACCAGAGGATCTTATCATTAAACTCACTGTCAACTGCTGAAATCGTCTTGATTGGTGAACTGCTTTCCATGGCCCACACTAGGATCACTGCTGTGTGTTGGCCATGCAGCTGATCTCCTTTGTCTCCTCCTAGCCTGTGCCGTACCTGCAAGTGCTAATTTGGGTGTAATATTTTAATGATGATTTTCCATAACTGGGGGGAGGATCATCTAAATAAGCCTCAATCGTATCAGACTAAAAGGGAAACCCATTTTGGGTGCAGCGCTGAGTAGGTCACTCGATTAAATGTATGAAACCTGAAGATTCTTGATTAAAGATATTAAACCTCAAGGATTGTGCAGTGCTGAAATTTCTGCTTTGAATATTTTTACTGACAGCTGATGACAAAATCTGGCTGAACTGATCAGTTGACTCATCTTATGTTAATATGAGCTCAGTCTAATGTCTGATACTGTCAAATGTCTTTTACAGCTCTTGCATGGGATATTTAGCACTGTGGGGGATGAGAAATGCCTGTAATGGCTGTGTGAAGAGCCACGGTCAGGGCAGCTGGGTAGAGGCATCCTTCCTGCTGCTCCATGTCTTAGTTTCATCCTCAATCTTTGCTTAAATAACCAGATGATAGAATTAGAGGTCTCTGATCTTCTCATGAGGTAGATCAGCATGATGTGAGAGAACCACCTGCACTGCTCAGCTGCTGAATTAAGGTAGAAAGCAGAACTTGGTTAGTGTGAGAAAAACCTCAAAGAGGGAGGTGATGCATGAAGTGTCAATGCACAGGTCGCTTTGAAACCTGCTTGGTTAGCAACACTATTAGGTTTTCAGTTGTCTTTTTCTTTGCCTGGTTCAGAACAAATTGAGGACATTGGCCAGGTTGTATCTTTCAGAATATGTACTCGTAAAATGAAGCTGCCTATAGTTACGGCATTAGGATGCTCAACTAAAATGTGTTTGTCTTACTGCATATACTTCCCTTTTCAAATCCTTGATAAAAATCATACAGTAGTAATGACTGGATTTACCCTTTGACCTTCTGAGTATTCCTTGCAGGACTGGAATAAAAGATTCTTTTAAGCCCCTAACTACTGGGGCTCTTGGAGAACAGATGCACTCTTACAGGGTTTACTGTAGGAGTTACTGCTCTGTTTATATGAAGATAGGCTGAAAAAGTTGGGGCTGTTCAGCCTGGAGAAGAGAAGGCTGCGTGGAGACCTCAGAGCAGCCTTCCAGTATCTGAAGGGGGCCTATAGGGATGCTGGGGAGGGACTCTTCATGAGGGACTGTAGTGAGAGGACAAGGGGTAATGGGTTCAAACTTAAACAGGGGAAGTTTAGACTGGATATGAGGAAGAAGTTCTTTACTGTAGGGGTGGTGAGGCACTGGAATGGGTTACCCAGGGAAGTTGTGAATGCTCCATCACTGGGGGTGTTCAAGGCCGGGTTGGACAGAGCCTTGGGTGTCATGGTTTAGTGGGAGGTGTCCGTGCCCCTGGCAGGGGGGTTGGAACTGGATGATCTTCAGGTCCTTTCCAGCCCTAACTATTCTATGATTCTCTGATTCTGCAGAGCAGCTCTAAAGCTTTAGTGCAGGCTTAGAGAAATTAAATCATAATTAATTTCACTTTAATCCAAATTGATCAAATGCAGACACGGGTGTTTTGCAATGGCTTTTACTGACAGCACTACAAAAATAAACCATTTCAAGTCCCTGCTTTCAATTTCCTTAAAATGCTGCCTATGTAGTAAGTATAAACAAGGTGCAAATAGATGTGAGGTTTATTTTTGGTGTTCCTTGTATGTTGGTGTAGGCCTGTTGAGGATGAATATTAATCCAATGGATTTCTCCTCTATTTCTAGGCTATAACCCCCTGTCTGGAGAAGGAGGTGGAACTTGTTCCTGGAGACCAGGCCGGCGAGGCCCATCAGCAGGTGGATGAGGCTAACCTCCCTAGTGTCTCATGTCACTAGCAGGCTTGATCTTACCCACTGTCTAACTGCCTACAGTTTGCTTGTCACAGTGACTCCTTTGGGACCGGGTTTAGTGCAGGTGTTAACATCAAAACCGATTTACATCATTTCCAAATAGTAATGCAGAAGCTGATACCACACAAGAAAAATACCTGATCCTCTTAGAGAGGATGAAGAAAGAAACAATTTTCCCTGTAGAGAGGAAGCGTTGTCTGCAGCCAGGGTGAATTGCCTGGGTTGAGAGCTGGGTTCTGTGGCTGGCGATCCAAAAGTCTGGTCTCAGGCAAATGTAAGTATCTACACTCTGTGAAATGAGGATATTTACCACCCTCAGACATGTGTTACCAGATCTGCTCTGTTTGGCTAGAAGATACTTTAGAGGGGAAGGATGTTATCAGTGGCAGATACCTTGGATTTTAGGTGGAGGGACTTTGAGGCGAAACATGAACTGATAAACGCCACAGACTTGCACCAAAGACCAGTTATTTACTGCGGAAGAGTCTCTGTGACAAGCTACTTTCAATGATGTTTTCCTTATAAACGGTACCCAAACCAGTGAGGATTACTGATGGTAGACAGCAGATGGGGGGGGGTTCTTGCTACTCTTTTTTTTTTTTTAATTATTATTTTATTTCAACTGCTTTGTAAAAACAAAACACTATTAATATTAAATATAATTGCAAACAAATCATAACTCTAGTATTTGGTGTCCTCAACATAAAAGGGACATGGAACTGTTGGAACAAGTCCAAAGGAGGGCCACGAGGATGATCAGGGGACTGGAGCACCCTCCGTATGAAGATAGGCTGAAAAAGTTGGGGCTGTTCAGCCTGGAGAAGAGAAGGCTGCGTGGAGACCTCAGAGCAGCCTTCCAGTATCTGAAGGGCGCCTGTAGGGATGCTGGGGAGGGACTCTTCATGAGGGACTGTAGTGGTAGGACAAGGGGTAATGGTTCAAACTTAAACAGGGGAAGTTTAGATTGGATATGAGGAAGAAATTCTTTACTGTAAGGGTGGTGAGGCACTGGAATGGGCTGCCCAGGGAAGTTGTGAATGCTCCGTCGCTGGCGGTGTTCAAGGCCAGGTTGGACAGAGCCTTGGGTGGCATGGTTTAGTGGGAGGTGTCTGTGGCCCTGGCAGGGGGGCTGGAACTGGATGATCTTCAGGTCCTTTCCAACCCTAACTATTCTATGATTCTATGATTTGCAGTCTTGTGGGTTTCTATGGCATCTCTTTATATAGGAGGCGCATGTTCTAGAGCAATAAATGTACGTAAAGGCAGATGACAGATCAAATGAATGGATTTTCATTTGACTGCCTCCATAAACAAAAGGGGTTTTTTCAGCTGTTCTTTTTGTCTTTAAACAGGTTTGTTTTATTCGGGTGTTCTGTGTTCCAAATTGTGATTTTAGAAGAGTCACCTTCAGGTGAAGTCCAATTCAAGTTTTCCCAAAGTTTCAAAAGTGAAACTCCTCATTCTCTTCCCTATCCCCAGTAAGTGATTCTGCAGTTGGATCAATTGCATTACTGGTGGTTAAGCACTCCAGTTGTATTTGATTCTAAATCAAGAAAATAGGTAACAAAGGCCTTGCTTGAACAGAGCAGGTTTCTTCACAGACTTACAGATATTGAAACACTGCAAGGTATTCCAAGCTAAGAAAGCCACAGACTGTGCCAAGAACTGCTGGTGTAGGCCACAAGGCTGCCTGTAGCTTTAGCAGTGCAGTGTCAGGGTTATGCTGTGGGGACATAAAGAACTGACTTTGTCCTACCTCCTGCCCTGAACGTGTCTCAGGGTGGGAGCTGGTAGCCTGGCTGCACGGTTGTCCTGAACACCCCAGCTGAATGCTGAGGTGGGCTCTTACCAGCTCGTGCAGCATAAAAGCTGAGTGTGGTTTGTGCTGGAGAGGGCCTCTGGGTAGCAGATGTGTCAAGCTTGCAAGTGAGAAGCTATAAGGAGTAAGTATCCAAAGTGTGTGTGGTCTTCATCCTTCTGGTGTGTAGCCAGCACTGTGGAGAGAAAATAAAGCTAGATCTGGCTGTTGTGATTGAGCTTCCCAAACATCCCATCCCCTTGATATGCAAAACACACAATGCAACAGACAAGGAAAATCCAGGCTGGCTTTGATACGGAATGAAATAGTTCCTGGCAGCATATGGCAAGTGTCTCAGTGTCTGATTACTGCTATTGAGCTTGTATATAGGCATTAAAACATGTATCTGTTTCATTAGCATAGATTAGGGCTGCTTCAACACTTGCTTCTAAATACTTAGGCTTCGAGTATCTGTGTTCATCCGACAGTGTAAGTGCCATCTTTGACTACGGTGTTTATATATATCAGATACTGCTCTGTATGTCAGGTGAGCTGGGATTTTCTCTTGACTGTAGATGTAAGTAGTACATTACTAGTGAATTTTAAAGTTGCCAGCTCATGAAATGGAAAGGCAAAGAACAGTTTGCTCTAGGCCCATGAAATGTGCGTTCATGTGCGTGTGTGGAAGATGAAGTGAGAAGGCTGCTCATGTGCCTACAGAAACTAGTTTTCATTTCCTGGCTTCTGGGTGTTTTGGTATGGAAACTGAGCTTTCCGTCGTTGTAACATACTCTGGTGTGTGTAACTTCAGGTGTTAATCTTTACCAAGGCAGAGTAGAGGTGGGGAAGGCTGTTTTCAAGATCTGAAGGTTCTCCATCAGTAAAGAGGACTAAGTTGTTGTCTTACTCAGGCCTCTGGGGAACATTTTCCCCTTGTGTTGGGGAAACAGGCAACAGACTGAGATGTTGTCTGCAGCAAAGCAACGGGGGGAGGTTGTTGTCTTAAGCAGAATTCCTTCTGTTGATAAAATGGTGAGGACCGGTTGATTGAATTCAGTAAAGACGTTTGAAGAAGTAAATAAGCAGGTCTGAACTGAGCATATGCTAATCCTTCTCTGTGCCTCAGGACTTGCTTTGGGCCGGGACTGAGAATGTGGAGTTCTGCCCAAGTCTAAGATTTATTAAGACACATCCAGTGCGAATGAAGTGATTTACATACTTCGGGAAACTTCAACCTTCTCTCTCCCTTAGTTTTGTATTTTAATGCTCAGGTACCTAAGTTTTTCTTGATCAGACACTTCCAAGCCATTGAACAGAGCGGGAGGAAGAACCTCAGTTTGTAAAACTTCCCTTTTGGCTCCCAAGCTGCACAAGCAGATGGAAGGGGTTTTTCCTCTGACTTAACTTGAAAGCTCTCCCTTGACCACAAATAACTATGGAGAGGTGGTTGCTTATTCCTTTCTAGCTTGAGAGCGGAGCATGCAGAAGGCATGAGGTGAAAGTGAACTGTTTAATGAGTCCATTGTTCCTACTTTGCTATGAATTCCCAAGAACTTGAATTACGAAAGGTCATATTAAAAAGCCTTCAGGAGATTCCCCACACATACACAGAGCAGACAAGAAGCCTCTTACTCTAGTGATGCCGATGTTCTGAAAACACCTCTATCTGGAAGAGGCCACCTAACAGAGTTAATACAGTGCTATTAAACTGCCATAGAATTTTGCTTAACCACAGAAGGATAATCTAGTTGGGGTATTGAAAAACCCCAAATGAAGCAAGTGTTCAGAGGCACCAAAGAGTCCTGAAACATTAGCTGATGGAGAAAGGCAGCTCAGTGTTTTTCATTGCCTTTTGGATGATTTATATATGGGAGGAACAGGTTTTTGTCTTCTTTAAGTTGCAGCTGAGGTCTGGGTTATGCATAGTGCTCTTAACTGTTCATCAGGAGATACTGAGCGCTGGAATGAAAACTGAACAAAAAACCCCACGTCACTCTCATGAAATTTATTTGGCTTTATTCGTGCCTTTCAAAAGCATTGTGAAATGAGGGAAAGCTTTTACAAGAGCTCTTGCATACTTTGTCATGCTAAAAACAATCTGTTTCTTATGCTGGAAAGGTTTAATAACCAACAACAGGAGGTGGGGTCTGGAGTGAGGGCAGATGGGGAGTGTGTCAGCAGAGCCCTTCCAGGTGCTCCAGGATTAATCAAAGCTCCAGTGTTAATCAGAGATGAGTGTGAATGAGAATGCTAATTGCCCCATTTCTGCAAGGCGCTGCTGTCCTTGAAGAGACTGAATGCAGGTGTGAAACCTTAGTACTACTGTGTTTTAAACACTTCTGTGCTATTTTGACTCAAGCCTCAAGGAATTGGGCTGTTCTGCAGCTGCTCTTTGGCAATCTGGTTTCCTTCTTAGACTGGGCTGATGCTCAGTGCAGGTGTTTAGATTGGGGCTTTTTTCTCTGGGGTTTTGTGTCTTTTTCCCTCCCTAGGAGGTGACTAAGGAGAGATTAAGCATTCAGAGTGCTCTGAGCGAGGGTGGCATCCAGCATGAGTTTGCCCTATGCTGTACCAGCAGTGCTACAGTTCATGGCTGTGTTTAAACCATCCTAACATCGTCCTTTATGCTTCCTGTGCTCAGCAAAACAGTTCCTATCTCTGCCAGTTGGGCTTTCCCAAGCCTGGCTGCCCATCAGCACACGTCTGCATCAGATCCGCATTTGGAGGAGTTTTACTCTTGTACAGGCTAAGAGAGTGACACCTTTTGATGGACCGGGTTAGCCAAGAGTGGGCACAGTGTATTTCTGTCCACGCCATCACAGAACACTGAAACTGGATATAAAGCAGGTCTGGACTTGGATGGGCTGATGACTTGTTCCTTCTTTTCTTCCCCCTTTTTGGAATGAAGGCTTAGCTTTTGGAACAGCTCTGCAACCACAAAGGAAAAGCATACGGCTGCTGGCTGGGTGGTGTCCTGGCCCGGCTGCACCGTTGTAGCTGATTCTGTGTGAGCTTCCAAGCCAGCTGTTCCAAGGCTGACACACACCCTGCCCATATTCCCAGCTCTGGAGCCAGCGACTTCCAAACCCTCCATCGGTTTTTCTGAAGCAACCAATGGCTGCAGTGGAATCGGTCTCATCGGCTCCGCTCAGGTGGGGAACAGAGGTTTTCATTGCAGGTTTCTGTCGTGTAAAGTACTGCCAGCACAAATCAAGAGCTCCACTGGTAAATTAACAACGGAATTCCTCTTGCTGTGTCTACCGTAGTTTACTAATCAAGATTCTTTTTATGTGCTGCTTATGAGGCTCGGCTTCAGAACGGGTGCAGTGGGTAACATGAATGTAGGGATGGCAATGAAAAGAACTGAGAAAGTTCTATTTAAAGAGAACAGAAGGAAAATGGATACACTGAAATACTTCCTGGCTGTTCAGTCAAGTTCTAGTGCTCTGTTGTGTGCGTTAAAATGAGCAGTTACTGTTAGGCTGGCCTACAAAACGTGCTTTCAAAAGAACCAGACCCAAAGCTGGCTCTTTGCTTCTTCACATATTGGAGGGGGTAATGTTCAGTGTAAATTGGCCTGAGTGCTTCTTGGGTAATACAGCAGCTTCCAGTGCCTACAGGGGCTGACAAGAAAGCTGGAGAGGAGGTGTAGGAACAGGCCAAGGGGAATGGCTTTAACCTGCCAGAGGGGAGACTGAGATGTGCTCTTAGGCAGAAGTTCTTCCCTGTGAGGGTGCTGAGGCGCTGGCACAGGGTGCCCAGAGAAGCTGTGGCTGCCCCATCCCTGGCAGTGTTCAAGGCCAGGTTGGACACAGGGGCTTGGAGCAAGCTGCTCTATGGAAGGTGTCCCTGCCCGTGGCAGGGGTTGGAACTGGATGGGCTTCAAGGTCCCTTCCGACCCAAACCAGTCTGGATTCTGTGAATTGGCACTCCATGAGCCGTTCTGTTCTTGGCTATGCTGCATCTTGGCACTTGCTTTTTAAATACACCTTCTAGACTCTTCCAGTGTTGTTTGACATTGGTGTGGGGGTAGCCCATTAAAAACGCATCCCCTTCCCCTCTGTGACACAAAGCTCCAGCGCCTTTCATGCACCGTGGCCGTGCTGCTGCCACCTCCCAGCCGATGGGAGCAGGAGCTGTGTGGGGAGCACGAGGGTTTTCCATTGCCTCCAAAGCCCTTAACGGAGCTCCTTGGCTGGGAAGAGCCGCGGAGCGCCAGGGCCTGGCGCCTGCACTGCGGGGCCGGGCCGGGGGATGGCAATGTTGGTCTGGCTTTACAGCAAGAGCACACGGGGACAGTTCAGGGCGGTTTTGTCCCTTGAACGGGCACCGTCCGAGCGATTCAGAGGGGAAAGGTTGGGACTGGTCCGTGGCAGGACGAGGAGCGGATGGGGAGGGGAAATGCTGGAGCTGGGGAAGGAGTTTCTGCATCATTTGGGAAAACGCAACGGAGCTGGAAATCCTGTGACCGGGAGAAATGCTGCTGGTTGCCCAGCTAGATTTTTTCCACCACGAGTCTGTTACCTTGAATATATGAAGTATGCTCATTTTCCAGTGCCTGGGTAGTTCTTACAGTATCAGGTTAAGCACTGGAACATTCTGGGGCACTTGGGAAGTAGTTCACTTCTGTAACTATTACTTTAAAAGATGCTAAAGAATGTCCATTGTGGAAGCCACATCCTGTGTTAGAGCGGGCTCATCCCAGTGGAAAAAGTGGATAGCAAAACCGATGGGAGAGAAGCTGTTATAATGCATATATCTATCCTCTATAATGTAGAGTTCCCTATTTGGAATAAACTCTTTTCTTTCGGTTTTAAGCTTCGTTATTCCTAAAGGATGGCACCTATTCCATACGGACACAAACCAGCTCAAAAAGCTGCTCCAAGGACTTGGCTTTTTTATCTTTTAAAGATAGGATTACCGTGTTGTTAATCTGATTATGAATCTAAATGGCATGGACCTGTCAAGCGGGCTCTGGCTGGCTGGTCTGGGTGCTAATCTCTCCGGAGTGACTGGGGTGGGAGCACGGGGACAGAGCGCACACGATGTGCATCCTCTTCAGATAAGCCCTCAGAGTATTTCCTCAAGCAATCCCATATAGGAAAGAAAGCATGCTGTGTAAAATGCTTTTATACTTGTATACAGTGTTGTACAAACAGAATGCCATGCCTTTTAATATATGGGAGCCATAATGCGTAGTGTTAATTATTTACTAAGAGCTGTGTTAGTAGGAGGAGGCACTTAAATGTGATTATGCAGTATGACCTTTCTCTGCCAACCAGATTGAGGACAAACTGTGGGCAGGTAATGCCAAGGTTATAACTCAGCTGGAAGAACTAAGCCATCCTCTTCCCTTTTCTCCCCTCTTTTTTTGCCTATAGTGGAAACAGCAGCTGCTCTATGTAAGAACAGAGGAGAAGGCACTTGCCCACCTAACACTTCGGAACGTGAGTTTGGCACAATGAACGGACTAAAGCGAGGCACTCTGATGTGCTCAGGGAGGTTGTGTGAGGACCACAATGTTCCTGGGTGCTACCCCATTTTACAGCTTGATGTCTCAGCTGTATATAGCTGGCGTGATCTCGTCCGGTAGCAGTGTGAACCCTGAACATGCCTTCACTCCAGGTTGAATCCTGACTCCTAGAAAGCACCTCTTCCTTCTCCTGCCATTCCTTGAGTGCTCTCTGCTCACCTGCTGCCTGAGGTGAGGCCCTGGGCTATAAAGGAGGTGCAGGGAGGTGGGAAGGTGCCAAAGGAGAGCCATGAGCAGAGCAGCTCTGACACAGGAGCGTGCGGCTCCGCTTCATCGTTTCCATGTGTGCGAAGTCGTGCAAAGTTTTCAGTTCTGATGACTAACTTCTTTTCTTCATGGGAAGAAGCCAACTGACAGCTCCTCGGCCCCAACCCTTCTCTCGTTTATTGCCTTTTAACCACGCTAGCTCTGCCTTTTCCTGCAATTCATAGGCCACAGTGGCTTTCCCTTGAATCAGGAGATTTTTACTGCCTATTTGGAGCATCCTGAGAGCAATCCCGTTCCTGCTCATGAGTTTGCCACATCTCCCTCTCTTGGAAAGGAGTGGCCTCGCTTTTAGTTTTAGCTTCAACATCTGCCTGTGTCCTGTATTTCAGGACCTGATGATCGAGCTTGGAGGGGAGAAGAAGAGTTTGAGGTCCCTTTTGAAGACGCTTTTAAAAGTGGGATAAAAGATCCATGTGTTCAGAATGGCTGAGGATAACGCCAGGCTTGGCAGAAAGGGATGAGAGCACCCGTGGTTAGAAATAATGGTGAAGCTTTGCAAGTCCTGGGAAGCAGAAAGGATTTCTGGTCGCGGTTTGAGGGTGGATTTCCCCATAAGGAAGGGATGGAAAGGACAGTACAGCAGAAAAGGTTTTCCTGATGTAAATAGTGGTTTGGGATTATTTTACTAGGGAAGAAGTGAGGTGGATCACGGGTCCCATTCACTGTTCCCAGAGGAAGGTCCCAGAAAGGCAAAGCTCTGGCTTTGTCAGAGCAAATGTGGGTAACGAACGGAGACCTCCTGCTCTTCTTTCCTGTTAATCCCTTGTATTTCTTCTCTAGTTTCTATTACTTCTTGGTTTTGTTTAATGCCGTAAGTTGTGGTGGCACTTCCCTTGCGTTGTTCATTGCTCCTGACATCACCCTTAATCCGTGCTGACCTCTGTATGAGGATTGCACCATCACAAGAGCAATAAAACACACAAGGAAGGCATTTTTACCCAACTGATCGAGTTAATTTGGTGAGCACATTGGGGTATTACCTGCTAGTTCTAAGGCACAATGTTCCTTGCTACAAGGGTTGTAAGGATGTCATATATGGCTCTTTGACTTATTGATTTACAGTATTCAGTACAATGTCTGCTTGTGCAATGGTTCTTGCTCAAGAGCAGGCTGCTTTTATGCCAAAACTTTCTTCTTCCCAGCTTGTTGTGGATGACACCACAATATAAATAACTTTTAGAAGGGGAAAGAATGGCCATTGGAGATGCAAAATGGGTAGGAAATGGAAGAAACCACAATGATAAAGCATGAGCTCAGCGAGCTGTGCTGAGTATGTTTGTTCTGTACCGACTGGAGGGCTTTTTTTCCCCTCAAGGGTTTAGGGCTGCAGTATTCGAAGCTGAAGCACTCCGTAGATGAAACCCAAGTTAGCTCCGATAGACAAAGAAGAAATCATCTGGTGCAGCTGAAGCAGCCACTATAGCCTCTGGATGGAAACAGACTGACCTATTTCTGGTCAGTTTAATTAGCAAGGTGGGAGAAAACGGGAGAGCTGCCTGTGCTTCCGCCCTTCCCTGGTACCGATACGAATCTATCGGTGCCAAGTGAAACCAGGGCTGGGGGCTGCTTCTCGCTGCCATGCCCCCCTTCAGCTCTGCATGCACCACGGCCCGAGACAGGGCAGCTCTGGGGCTCGGGCAGCAGGAACACAACCGTGCCGAGATGGGAATGGTGTGTTTCTGGAGCCGTGCGCTCGGCATGAGCTGAGCCGGGTCTCTGCAGGGACGTGGGGATGGACCTCTGGTACGTGGTGCTGCCCTGGGTACCAGCTGCACAGTGCCTTCTCATTCAGGCTCTGCAGGGACGGGGGATGGACCTCTGGTACGTGGTGCTGCCCTGGGTACCAGCTCCGCAGTGCCTTCTCATTCAGGTCCGGAGGGACCCGAGCCACGCTCCTGGGCAGGGGTCCCCGTCCCGGGGCTGCGCTCAGGGCCTCGGTCCCAGGATCAGAGCACCCATGCGCAAGGCTCCGCGCTCCCCGCCCGCGGTGCGTGCCCAAAGCGCCGCTCCCTGCGCTGCACCCCCGCTCAGAGCCCGCACCGGGGCCCCCGTCCCGGGAGGGAGCCGCGGGGGGGGGGGGACCGAGCGGTACTCGGGGGGGGGGGGGGGGCGGGTTCGGCCCCGCTGCCGGGCGGAGCCACGGGCAGCGCGGCGCGGGCCGCACACGGCGCCTGTGCCGAGGGGCAGGGCCGGGGAGGCGGGCGCCCCTTTGCCTTCCCCTCCTCTCCGCTTCCCGTCCCTGCCCCTTCCCCCCATGGCGGCGCTGGGCGACTCGTCGCTGCTGGCGGCGGCGGCGCAGCGCGGGGCGGCGGCGCTGTGAGGAGCCGCGCGGGGCGGGCATGGCGGGCCGCGGCCGCCGCGCCTGGCTCAGCGTCCTGCTGGGGCTGGTGCTGGGCTTCGTGCTCGCCTCGCGCCTCGTCCTGCCCCGCGCCTCCGAGCTGGCGGCGGCGGCGCGGCCCCACCGAGCCCGCCCGCAGGGCTGCCGCCCGCCGCCCGCCGCCGCCGCCGCCGCCGCCCCGCCGCGCCGCCCCGGCCCGCCGGCACAGAGCTTCCTCTTCGTGGGGGTCATGACGGCGCAGAAGTACCTGCGGAGCCGCGCCGTGGCCGCGCACCGGTGAGCGGGAGCCGGACGGGGGGGATGCGGCACGGGATCGGGGCTGTTCGGCTTGGGGCTCGGGTGGGCTCGGGCGCTGGCCCTGAGGAGCGGCTGAGGTAAGAGTCTCCCGGGTGGGAGGATGCCCGTGCGGACGGGGTGTCCCCGCCGGCCCGGGGCCCGCTCGCCCTTCCCCGGGGCAGGTGTGAGCGCGGCGAAGTGGTGCGGTGTGTGTGAGGGAGGAGAGGCGCCCCGCGCTCCCCTCTGCTCCCCGGACGGGGTCCGGCTGAGTGGCGTGGAGGCTCTCGCGCGGTCTGCTTGAGCCGGTCCCTGGCAGAGGGACGCAGCGGTCAGGAGCCTCACCGTAGCGAGGCGCACCTACCGCCGATCGCTGGGGCAGAGGAGGTGTTCTCCCCTCCCTTCCATTGAGCGTAGCTTCTCTCAGTGCTTCTACCTTGGGCATGGCTATGTCGTGCTGGTGCAGTCCTTGGCTGCTGCTTCTGAAGGCAGCTGTCACCCTAATGGTAATAATAACGATGATAAATAAAGTTTAGAGGCTGCTGGAACCCCATGGGTAGGGAAGAAAGCACCGCTGTGCCAGGCGGGAGCGTGTGCTTAAGAATGAGACTTAGAAAGCACATCTGGGAACAAAGAGTAAAACCAGCCTCTGCTCACCGCAGCTGTAGCTAAGGCTGGACCAGGTAGGGAAACAGCTCCAGTAGGGAAAGTCAGTGTGGGTGTAATGCTCCTAGCTTTGGGCTGGTGAAGCTGGTGCAGGAACCGGGGTCTCAGAGCTGTGCGTTCATTACCTGAGCCCATTATCTTTGTGCCCCGCGCTGCGTGCCGCTTGCTGTATCCTCCGGCCCTAACTGGGTATGGCCGTGAGCGCCGCGTGCTAACGGGGCTTCTGGCCATCAGAATAATCATCTGTTGTGTGAGACGTGTCTGTGGCTTCGGTGAAACTGCGCTCTGCTGAAATACGCAGACTGCTCTGGGGCTGGGGCCAGCAGGCAGTGCTGGGCGGCTGTGCAGGAAGCACGCTTGGGAAGGCTGAAAGAGTTAAGAGCTAAAATGTCAGCTCGGGTATAGCCTGGCTTGGATCCGGAGCTGCACGGTCGCCGCTGTCAGAGGAGCGGCCGGAGCTCCGCGGAGAGTCTGCTTCCAATAAAACATCCCCTTTAGACGTGTACGAGGGCAAACCCTTCTCTATCTCCTACCTGCCCAGGTTGCAAAGTGCTTGGCCCTGTTGGCCAGGTCAAGAACAGGATGGCAAAACCATGTCTGATGGACCGTCTCCTGCTCCCCCTGCCCAGCTCTGGTTTCAGGAAAGGGTAGCGCTGTCTTTATATCAGCATCAGATGCAGTAAAATTGCTTAATTTGGGCAATCTGAAGCATATTGTTCACCGACGATGGTTTTAATGGAGACTTAATTCCTTCTTTCAGCAGTAGACCTGTAATTAACTTGCAGAGGGTGCGTGATTGAGGCTTTAAAACGAGTGAAAGAATCTGTTTCTTCAGGGTTATGTATTCTTCACTGTGTGGGATGAAGCATTTTGGATTGCAAATGTCATGAGCTGTGTAATTTACGTTTACATAAAGAAAGACTGGAGTTGTGCATCACATAACAGGTTTTACAGCAGAATAGTTTGTCTATCAGATCGGATCCATCATCCATCAGATTTTGTGTGAAGAATTCAAGAAAAGGAAGTTTATCACAATGTTGTCCAGAGATGGGGGTTAGTTGTGGAGCGTTTAACTTTGCTGGCGTGGGAAGGATTCTCATCCCTGGCTTTGCTGTGCTTGCTGAGCGGTCCCGTGCTGTGGGAGAGATGGGTTTACAGAACCAGATCTGCAGCATCTGCTCACACGCAAGAAATGGCTAAAGATGCAATTTAACAAATCCAGCTAATGGAATCGGACTCCTTCAACCCTGGGAAGGAGATCTGAGCGTTGCTTTTTACTGCACTGCTATTTTGGTTTAACCTCTAGAGATGGTGTCTGCTCTTGGAAGGGATGAATGAAGAGACCTCTTAACTCTGCGGTAGGGCTAAATGCATTTTTCTCACCTCCTGTAGTAAAAGAAGGGAGCTAATGTCCTGGTGACAGGAAGACATCTTTGGGGGAAGGTGGGGAGTGGGGAAGAGGAAGACAAACCTGAAATCTTAAATGGCTTTTGATTGCCATGAAGTACTCAAGCAGACAATTGCTGGGATTACTACATTGACAAAGCATCCTGGTGAGCTGAATCGCTGGCACAGCCGGGGAAATGGGAAGCTGCTAGCAAGGCATTCCCGGGGTGGCAGCATGTGCAGAGCCTTGATACGGCGGTAGCCAGAGCGCTGAAAGGAATTAGGGATTCAGAGGCTGAATACCTCCAAATTGCTGTGGCTCAAAGACCATTTACAGACACAACTAAAAGGGACCGGAGCGGAAAGCATTTGCTGATCCTTGCTGCTGTGAATCCAGATAGGGTCGAACAAGAGGGGAAGCAATCCACTTCCTGAGCATCAATCATGAGCAAAATGACCACTGCAAGGCGAAACGGGCCTGCTGGATGTTCGGGAGATGCCAGCTCTTTGAAACAGTCGTGCTTTTGTAGTCTGTGAGGCAGAGAATGAGCTTTAGATCTCCTACACGTTTTTGGAGGGCATATTTGCAGTTCTAGCAGTGATTGCATCCGACAGCCAGGTTAGCAGAGCTTCCCTTCCAGGAGACCAGGGGAGTGCAGCAGCAGAAACTGCGGTGTCACATCAAAAGACAAGAAATAGTTGGGAAAAGAGGCAGGCAGGAAGGAGTTAATTTACGGCTGGGGTTCAGGGAAAGTGCAGCAATATGTGCTAATGGTTTTGCAGTTGAGGGGAGTTGTCCTAAAAGAGCTAAAAGGAAGTCGAGGACGGGAATAAGCAGCCTCCTAGAAGATTTAAGTCTGCTGTCTTGGGAACTGTATCAAGCAGTTAACCCTATCTGTCTATCTATCTATCTATCTATCAAATCTATCTTGTGTGTAGCAACTAGATTTCCTGGGAAACATGGCAGGGCACTAGTGTGAATGCAGTTGATGGCGAGATGTCAGAGGCTGGTCCCTGCAGTATCTCTGCAGGAACGCAGCTGCAGTACTTCCCAGTTTGGGACAGTCCCCACGGCACCTTGAAGTGCCCAGAGGCCACACACAGGAGAGCCACGAGTGATGCCAGGGCTCATTCTAAGCTGTTCTGGTCGTGCAGCAGTAGTATGCTCTCAGACAGGCTCCTGCCACTCTGTGGTGGCTTACAGGAAACAGGCTGCACTGGAATCTAAATACCTGAGTGCTTGGAAGAGCCTCAGTGAAAGGCAGCCGGAGGGATTTGGGGTCTAGAGGTGTTTGTATTATCTGTCTAAGCCTGCACTAGCTGCTGCACAAGTGTAATACAAACCACCTTTTTATATTTGTTTTGAATTCAGAGCCTTGAATTTAAAGGTTGAGGCTGTTGGGTGGTATTTGGTTTTGGTTGTTCCTGGTTGCTAATGATGGATTGTAGAACGTGCACCCTTGCCTCTTGGGGAGGAGGTCATCTGAAGTGACTTTGAACATCATGACAGCACAATTCATGTCTCGCTTAACATACCGCAGTATTGCAATAGTGAGCACTCCATGTGCCCTGCTCTTGTATCCTCTAACAGAAGGATGACATACGTGGGCCTTCCAAGCAGTTACCTAAAATTTGCAGGAATCTGTATGAAACATACAGTGAGAGCAATGGGCACCGATGCATGGAGGATAAGGGGAATCCAAGTAAGTTCCATACCCCAGAACAACCATATGGTCCAAATCTCTGGGGCACCTGGGCTTTGATCTTAGTCTGACCCACTGACTCTCAGTGTGCTTATGGGTGATGAAGGTGGGTGAATTTCCATGGGCAGAAAATGGGTGTCACTTCAAATTGGAGGAGTTTAAATCCAGAAGCTGTCCTGCAAAAAGCTGAAAGGAGCTCTCCCTCAGAATCTGATCATAAGTGACAGATAAGTTCCTTTAAACTGTAAATGTAAATGTAGCTGTAAATGTAATAAAAAACCCAGCTTGTTTTTCTGGCCTCTTGTGATGGTCATCTGCAGTACCACTTGCTGGTTTGGGTGCTCAGTTCTGACTGAGCTGTAGTGTAGTGAGCACTGCTGGAAAGATGAGACCTCGAAGAACAGTTGCGCAAAACTAACCCTAATTCAACATGAAATTTAGCCGAACCATGTGTTTAAGAAATCAGCCTTTTATGTCTTGCTGAGTCCTTCACAAATGAAGATCTTCTTTAGCACAGTTATCCAAGATGACTGTTTCTTGAAGCTTTGAATGGTTTCTCTGATCTCCTCTAAGTGAGGTTCCCAAGCTGCAGAGAAAACCCAAGTTCATCTTTTGTAATTGTCTCCAGTTTGGGTCTCTACAAAGAGAGCATTGTCTGCGTAACGCTGACTGTGCTTCTGCTGAGTCTGCAGAGCTGGTAACAAAGCAAGGTAATACAAATAAATAGTAAACACTGGAAGCTGAAGATGAAACAGATCTATGCTCCTTCTGCTCCAAACTATGCCTTTTAACCTTCCTTTTAAATGAAGAAATGATTTGTGACAACATTTGGGGACTATGGTAGTGGTTGGTCGCTTTAGAAAATACTGTTCTATATTGCATGAATACCTTTACCACTTTTGCACCCTGTTTGCTGGTGACTTGCTCGTGTGAGGATACGCATAGGATATCCAGTGTGCAAAAGCAGTTAAGGGATGATCAGATTGATTTGGTAGTTGCCGGTAGTGGAGTTTTACTGGACTAATACCCTCTGCTAAGAAATTTCTTCTAAGGAAGCATTATCTAAGTTTTATGATTTTGTTTGTTTAAATTGTACTTTCATTTCCTTGTCAATATCAGCATCTAGTTCATTGGAGTTATGTGCCCTGTGCTCTGCGAGAAACCAGGTCACACGCTGTCGCGTATGTTTTCAGCCCTGCTCCTGGGGAAGGTAATAGAGCCTTGCTGTCCCGATTCATGCACATCCTCCTGTTTAAGTGAGCCGATTAAGATTACATGGAGGAGATGGGGTTGGGATCTGTCAGAGTAGTTCATTTGCTGGTTTTTAAATGACCAGGTCAGTACACGTATCGTTTGTATTCAGAACCTGATACTTCTCTCTGGATAGTCAGAATGGCCTTGAGCTGGCTGAGGCCGCCAGTGATTGCTGCAGTGGAGATGGTCTCTGCAGGTGTAGATACAAGAGTCTGGTGGCAGAAATGTGGTGACCATATTTCTTTTAACCAGCTGAAGGTGATGGGGAGCCCCTGTGGGGGGAAGGATGGTGTCAAGTTTGGCTAAAAGTATTTTTCCTTTTTAAGTTATCAGACAGATACTCGTTTGCAGATAAAGTCTTATCTTAGAGAAGCCTTGACCAGGAAAGCAGTGTCAGCTGGTGGGAGTGGTGCTGGTTGGACCAGGGAAGTAGGAAGGTGTTGAGACAAGAGCTCTGTACTTAAGGAGCTGAAGGGATCATGTTGCTGCCCATAACCCGAGAGCAGACACAGTAAAGCAGACTGGGGGTGGGAGGACAGGCAAGAAATGTGGCTGTTGACGCCCTGCTCTGCAGGACCGCCTGTGGTTGAGTCAGGTCTGATTCTTTGCAATGTGAGATAAAAAAGTTGAAAGTAGCTCTGATCAGAATTCGTCGCTGCCTTTACCAGTCCGTAGTTCTGCCGATAGCCGAGGTCAGAAAAATGCACTTACAGTTCATCTTACAATCTGTGGTTTGGCTTCCTTGGCCAAGCGCAGCAACATGTTTCCTGAGCAGACTGTCCTTTCTGTATTCTCAACCCAAAGAAGGGCCACGTTGTGCGGTGAGCTGTGGCTTAGACGTAAGGAGCAGCGCATGGTGACTCCCATTGTTTCAGCCTCTGCCGAGCAACGCTTGCTTTGACATACTCAGGCAGTTTTCGGTGTGGGAGTGTATTCTGTCTGAGTTTGAGCAAACGCTCAAAGCCACAGTCACAAGTAACACAGTTTCATCCGACGGATTGTCTTGTCTCAGGGAATGAGCAAAGGCTTAGTCAAGCCGTGCTGGGGCATGGGGAGATCCCAAGGCTGAAGTAACGTCGTGGTGCTGACGCAAGTTGCACACTGATCCCTGAGCATGGTCTTTCTGTCTGCTCTGTGCCCCCAGCCTACGCAGGAATATGTCTCTGGGTTGCTCCTGTTCTAATATGAAACTTAAATATAGCCTAGATCCATGTTAGGATGGGGTCAAACTGGCTTTGAATGGAGGGGTTTCATGCAGTACGATGATTGGGAATCAAAAGTGCCAGGGTTCATGGATGTACACGCGTTTTGTTTCCTCTCCATTGAATGGAAACTCTTCTCTTGACAATATTTAAGGGGGTCCTAAGGTGAGGGTACCTGGTTGGAGAGCACGGAGTAAAGTCGAACTGGGAACCAACATATAACTTTATCGGGTGATTGGCCGGAAAGTGTCCTGGGTCCACTCAAAGCTGCATTGGGAATGGGTCACCGTGGATGCTGTGAGCTGTGTTTCTCAGCAGCTTCTGCATTTCCTTCTTAGAGATTAAAATATGAATGCGTCAAGTACCTTTAGTGAAGAAGTCTTTTGAACTCCAGACTGGGAGTTGATATGGGAAGGGCAGTTTACTGTGTACTCTTTTCATTCAAGACCCGGTGATCTGTATGTGGAGTGTGGGTGTCAGAAAATAAACAGCAGAACTTCCTCAACAGTTACTGAAAGTTCAAGATCTGGGCAGGTCTCATTTCAAAACAGGCAGTTTGCGATGCTTTAACAGGATGCGACTCTATTACCACTGGTACTGTGCATTAATCGCATCACTGATAGCTAAAGACCTCATCACCTCTGTTGTGAAGTCAACAGGAATATTTCCATCGCCTTTACTCTGTGCTCCTCTGGGAAGCTGGGATCTAAGCTTTTCCTTTGAAGCACTACCCATGACAGTGAGAAATCCAGAAGACAAAGGTTCTAAAGTAATAGGGCAATATTCGTTACACAAAGCAGCGTTAGTGTGTAACTGTGAAGGTGTTGAAGTTGCTATACAGTTAGTATTGATTTAAATTCCTTCGCATTTCCTGGTGGAACTTAAGGATTATTTTTCTCCTGAAATACATTCACATTTCAGCCTTTGTACAGGAGCTAATTCTGGAGATTTCAGATTTCAGATGGTCTGTACTGCCCAAAATCTGCTCTGCTTTTGGCAAGAAACCAGTGCTGAGAGGCATCTGGTGAAAGTGACAGTGATTCATTGAGGGAATACTGTGTTC
This sequence comes from Ara ararauna, assembly GCA_028858755.1. Taxonomy (NCBI): domain Eukaryota; kingdom Metazoa; phylum Chordata; class Aves; order Psittaciformes; family Psittacidae; genus Ara; species Ara ararauna. The sequence continues at coordinate 40,698,667 of CM054383.1, read as the reverse complement.
TTTACCTTGAGGGCTTTGAATATACGCTTATATTCTGAGCAGTCACCAAACGCAACTAGAAAGTATTCTCCCCTCATAGAAAAAAGGACAAAACCTGTTGGTTTCCCAATGGAAATAGTTTTCTGTGAAGCCTGGGTGAGCTCTGCTTTTTCCTGGGTAGAATCTGAGAAAATGGTACTGAAAGCTTAAAATTACCTATTTTTAAGGCAAAGCTGTTAGGTACACGATTGAAAATGCTCCCTGGGGGAGTTTAGGAGTTCTGCAGTCTGCCTTGAGGAATCATCCTGTATCTCTTCCTGCACCAGAAGTGACCCAGTTTGCCCGTGCAGATGGGTTGGGTTTGGCAGAGGAGCACACAGGGTACGGAGCAGATGTTGTTGCTGTGCTGCTTCGTACACAAAAGGCTCCTCTTTTGTGATGTTCCCCTGTACTAAAATCTGGTCTGAAGTGCGTGGAAAGCTGCTGGAGGAGCTGGTGTTGGTAGCACCAGGTCATCTGTTGGGATTATGTTTTGTATGCATCTCTTAGGACTACTTTTCTACTAGTCCTTTACTAGTGTGGGCAAACCCATTTGAGGTTACTCCTGATGCCATGCTCTGTGCCCTTCTGGCAGCTGCAAACAGGAGCGTTTTACTTTCATCAAAGCCCTACATACTCCTCCAGGTAGCATCTGGAGAGGTTGCTGCTTGAGTGGCTTCCTCACAAGTTCATGTGAAATATGCATTTTCTCACTCTGTGGAAGTCAGTAATTCTGAATGCACATTTGAGCTTTTGTGGGGCATAGAGTGACTGGAAGGTGGGACACGATGCTGAATAACTTGCAGGGAAGCTTTGGAGGCATTAAATCGAGCCTGCCCTCTTTGCTCCCTTTGGCCAGTAGCTGGTAGACCAATGCTGGGTGTGCTTAAGCAATCCTGCCTGCCACTAGTGAACTACTACTACTGAATGAATTTTCTCCCAGATAGAGATGCAAAAATGATAATCAGATGCTTGTCATAGCAGAATCTTTTGTGTGTTATACCAATTGCTCTGTGTGCTGTGTGAATGTCCTCATTTGCATGGAAAAAAATAACCCTTCAAGGCATTTAAAAAGGGAATTTGTAAAGCAGATGAGGTGTAGTTCCTCTGGGTTGTCTCTGGTAGCACTCTCTCCCTGTCTTGCTTTGCATACTTAACTCGTCCTTATTGTCTTTTTCAATGTAGAACGTGGTCCAAAACCATTCCTGGCAAGGTTGAATTCTTCTCCAGCGAGGGTTCGGACACCTCTATTCCCATCCCCATCGTGCCGCTTCCAGGTGTAGATGACTCTTACCCACCCCAGAAGAAATCATTCATGATGCTCAAATACATGCATGACCACTACTTGGACAAATACGAATGGTTTATGAGAGCTGATGACGACGTTTACATCAAAGGGGACAAACTGGAGAACTTTCTTAGGAGCTTGAACAGCAGCCAGCCCCTCTTTCTTGGGCAGACTGGCCTCGGCACCACTGAGGAGATGGGGAAACTGGCGCTGGAACCGGGTGAGAACTTCTGCATGGGGGGACCAGGAGTGATCATGAGCCGGGAGGTCCTGCGGAGAATGGTGCCCCACATTGGCGAGTGCCTGCGAGAGATGTACACCACCCATGAGGACGTGGAAGTGGGAAGATGTGTGCGGAGGTTTGCGGGAGTGCAGTGTGTGTGGTCCTACGAGGTAAGGATGGGGGCATGGAGTGTGATGTGTGTGTGCTGGGGGAGACAGAGAGGGTGGGAGAGACTGGCATCGGGGAATTGATGTTGGATGGCTGCGCAGCAGTTCCTTCAGAGCTCTTGACCATCCAACTGTACAGTTTCTACACTTTCTTTCCTACAAGTGTTACTCTGGAAAGACCAATGCAAATACCGAAGTGCAACAGTAAGGGGGGAAGTGGTGCCTGACATTAGGCATGTTGGGATGGGGCGAGGAGCATTAATCGTCCATAACAGATATGTTTGCTTGGACAGAAAGGGAATAAGCTTAAATCAAAGTGGCCACAGGTCCCTGCAGACTTGACTATCCAGGTCTCTTTTATCTTCTTTAGCTGAGTATGTCATAGTGGCAGTGTGGAAAATGGATGATGCAATTACTGTGTTTCCTGCCACAACTGAAACGTGTGAGGCTGACGGATGTTTGCCCTGACAGTGACGGTTTTTCCCTAAACTTACAGCCACAGCAGAGATGTCTCGTGGTGGCTGGCACTGTCACCCCGTGTGCTGAGCTGCCTCCCAGCACAAGTCTGCTGCTGCTCAAGGGACTTGGCTGGCAGCCCCGTCCTGCAGGAGCCTGCTCAGGAGGTCCTTGATGTCAGCAGAGACAAGCCACCACTCCTGCAGCAGAACTCGGGGTCTGCCCGCACTGATGTGGCTGCAAATTTGGCATCTTGGGGGGGGGAAAAACAAGAGTCCCCATCCTGCTTGTGGCAGTTTCCTGCTGCTGTTCCTGCTGGGAGCTGGCAGCTCCTCCCAGGGGTGAGAGGACTTCTGCCCAGTGCGCTGGGCTCTTTGAGTCCTGGGTGTTTACAGACTGACTGAAAACACCTGCAGCGGTTGAGCTGCAGCTTCTCCTCCAGTTCCCAGGGAGAATGCTGATGGAAATAAGGGAGAAGTTGAGGGCAGAACAGAGGGTGAACAGTTTGTCTTTTTACACAAACGTGTGACTTGTACGCAGCTCTTGCTTCGTGCTTTCATGAGATGTGGTAAAGAGGGCGATTCTTCTGCCCGCGTGACAGAGAGCTGTGGTCAGGGATGACGACAGATGCTGCTGCTGACCCACTGGCAAAGACTTGTGTTAAACTTTTGACAGTGACTTTCTGCTCCCAGAAGCTGTTGCTTCATTTCAGTTCACAGTTCAGTGATGGGAAAGCCTCTGAGGAAGTGGAAGGAGGTTTTCAGCTTCTCTAATTCATCCGTATCTTTTGTGCATAAAGACTTTATGGACTGACAGTGGCTCTCCACGTTCCCTACTTGCAGACCTGCAACTAGCTTATGTATTGCCATCATTGTGGTTAGCCATTCATAAGGAGTCAGTAACTTTTTCCACAGTCTTTAGCAGCATAAAGTTTTTCCTATAGACATCTTGAGGTGAAATAACTCCTGGTTGTGAATGCCTGTACCATGTGGCATTTGATGACTTACTTAAGGTCAGCATTTTGGTCTTGCTTAAGCTGGCAAAGACCTCCTAAACTGACTATGATCAAATTTTGGCTTGAAATAGCTAACAATAGCAAAACTGCCCTGGGAATTCTACCTGACAGAATTAGGTTGGGCTTTTCTCAAAACCGGTTTTGTTTGATCAACTCCTGCTAAATTATCCTTATTTAACAGTGCTGGGTTCTCCCAAGTGCTATAAATTACTTAAAATTGATTTGTGTGAAGTGCATAAGCTGTAAGATGTTCAGAAGTAACCCTTGAGTGTGAGATGTTAAGGCTCAGCTGCTTTGGAGAGAGGAAAGAGTTCTGGTGATGAAAGCTCTCTGCTTCTGCCTGAATAAGTCCACTCTCATTTAGTTGAGGCTTTTCAATTTAAAAACCTGTCACTTTTCCCTCTCTTTTGTTTTGATCTGGTCCTCTCATTGCCCAGACGACGAGATGAAAAGTGCCTGGTATTTTATTTAAGATAAAGCAATGGCTGTGTGCAGTAGCACAGCTGTCAGAACAGCTGTGTCGGGAAAGCTTGGGGTAAAAGCACCGTTTTCCATGTCTCATACAGTCGTGAACATCAAGTAACAGGCCACGGCACGTGAACTGCAAGGCACTGGGTTTCAGTGAGCTTCTGACAGAGCTAAAGGTTTATCTGTGCCTGCTCTGCTGGGACACAGCCACCAAATCCTTCACAATTCCCATTGAAAGGGAAGCAGCAACGGCACAAGGCTCAGTGAACAAAACGGCGTTGGCCTCAGGAAAAGCAAACCTCAGGCTTCTCCTTTGCTTTCTGCACTTCCTATTCTGGAGAGACTCAAGTGGCAGCGCAGATGAGGAGCTCGAGTCGTTGCAGTCACACCCCTCTCTTTGCTGTCTTTCTTAGTGTCTTGGACATGGAATATCCTGCTGGACCTCAGTGCGGGTGGTTGTTTCCCTGTGCTGTTCGTGCTGTGGGCTCTATGCCCAGAGTTGTTTTACTCATCTCCATGACTGTCGCTGCCCCCTTTCTCTGATTTTAAGAGCTCACAATGTCTTTACTGTGCTGCTCATCTTCCCTGGCTCTGGTGTTGTGCCCAAATTCATCTCGAGGCACAGTGCTGTGGGTTTTTTCTGCTCCCAGCAGTCTGTCTCAAAACCCCTTTCCCCCCCTCTTCCTGTGTTTCTGTCACTCTGCTGCTCTCTGTGGCGCTGCTCGCACCACTCCATCAGTGGCACCGGTTATTGCCCGTTTCAAGACTTGTAAAGATTTGTTCACATGCTTCCTGTCATCAGGAGCTTTTCAGCAAATCCGGCAAAGGAATTGACGCCGGGATTCTTCGGGCTTCCTGTTTCATCTCACCCCAGAAAAGAGGCAGCAATGGTGTGTGTGAGCTTGAGGAGAACTCAAGCTCCCGGGGCTCTGGGGCTTCATCTGAGGCAGCCAGGCTGCTGCTTCAGGAGCAGTTTGCAGCCCACAGTAGATTCTAGACTCCTATGACCAGGTCTGTAGCTGTTGCCCTACTTGACACAGGTCGAGTGGGCCATAAATGAGACATGCCTCTGGAATGGTAATTTTTTAATGGCAAGGCTTATCACCATTGTCAAAATAAAGAGCAGCTGGAGCTACAGACTTTATGCAGCAAACTGGAAGAAAAAATCATGGAAAGAATGGAGCTGTGGAACCTCTGAAGATTACAGATGAGGAATGGAGAGTTTATGAAGCGAGGTAGAGCGCAGCCCTTGAAGAGGACAAAAGGCTTGGACTGAGCTTGCTAGGAAGTGGGTTTGCATTTCTAGTGAGTGTTGGTATTTTGGTCTTGTGGCAAACTGCTGCTGTTCTTCTCAGGAGAAGTTTATGCATTTGTCTCTCTTCTCTCATTTCCTCGTGCCAGTAGTTCCAGTTTGTCCTCTGTGGATCAGAGACATGCTGTTTTGTTTTCTCAGATGCTGTGTGTGCATGATCTTGGCCGTTCAACCTGAGAACAGGTTTCAGCTTAAGTGACCAGCCATCTCATTTGTGATTTAAACAATCCCAAGGTATTGCTGAGCTCAGTTTTCCCTTTGAGTCTAATGTTTCCTTTAAATGCATCTGAATTACAAAGCCATCGCTCTGCAGCTTAGTGTTGTTTCAGCCTTGTTTGTAGCTGCTGCTGAGTATTGTTCTAATTTGTGTTTAATATCCTCACCTTGAGAGCACTGAGAACTTTCGTGCAAGCTCTTTATAGCGGCTGGAAATCAAGGCAATCCTGAGATACCCCATTAATTTCTTCAGTAATAAAACCCTTCTAACACTGCTTTCAGATGATACTGTCTGCTTCATGTCCCCCAGCACAATAGAAACAGCTGGATGCAGCTTACGTTACCACTGACTGTTGGTGCAGATGTTTTGTGTGGTTTTCCTTCTGTTCTGATGGAGGCATTGGGAGAAGTTAGGTAAGAAGCAGCAACTGTGTGTGGGGGCAGTACTTTCCTCCAAACTAGCAACAAGGACTCCCTAAATGGCCTGAAGTGAGACAGGGCTTTTTTATAATATATGTGGAAAAGAAGCTGTGTCAAGGGGAGTGATCCCATTGGGAAACGTGAGCACCAAGGAAGTGTAGATCCTACCTTTTGGGCATTAGTGAGGGAAAAAGTAGGGCAGTGGTGACTGGGGTCTTCTGGGAGAAGAGGGGTTTGAATTAAGGTTTTGTGTGGCGTTTCATCTGGAGTAATTGAAGATAATTGCTCCTCTGAAATCTGCTGAAGTTAGGAAAGCCCTTCAAGTGCACATTGTATCTGCCAAGTACATTGGCAGAGCCAGAGCACACAGTGTCTGGAATGGACTCTCCCATGGGCAAAACTGAAGCTTATGGTTTTCTGTAAGATAGCCAGAAGTTAAAACGAGATAAAAAGTGCTGCAGCGATTGATCAGAACTGAAAGGCTGGGGACAGATGCAACTGTTGATGGCTAACCTTGCTTTATCCTCTGAGAAAGAACCTTCCATTAACGAAAAAGGAGATTCATCCTGCTTGCAGCTTGCTAATGTCTGGCACACAGCACGCACAGCAGCAAGAGCTGTGCATCTCCGAGCAGGGCAGGATGGGCTTTGTGAGGAGGTGCTTCGGGCAGGGTGCTCTGCAGCACCTTGGTTCACTGCAGTGGGATTGGGCTGTGATTATTTGGTCGCTCTTGTTCTGTGGACCCTTTTGTTGGACACAGGGCAGCAAGTGGAAGAGTCCACTTGTCTTTGTGGTGGAAGCATCCAGTGGCACTTCTGAAATAGGGCACTCTAATACATATATGTTGTCCTGGCTTCAAAGCCTGTGTGTTTTTCTGAAGTCAGAGCATAGGAACTTAGCAAACCCTGGCAGCAACAGATACCATATATCATCTGTGTGTAGCCCATTGCATCTCTTCATTCAGAAAACATAGGATACAAATGGTGTGTGTGTGAGAGAGGGAAGTTACAAACGTGCTCAGTGCTTTAGAGTGGATGTTTATAAATCATCTTTCCTTAAACACTAAATTTTATCTTTGAAACACATCAGAGATACCTTTTGGCTTCAGAGTAAGTTGGAAGTGGGTGGCCATCTATTCTGGGGATGAGGAATGGCATTTTGTCAGAGGACAGGCAGGTAAGGCTAGAGAAGGGCGTTATCTGGACATGGAAGGTGATGCATGGGGGGCTTGGTCTGAGGCTAAATACATAGGAGCAGGGCAGAGAGGTCAAAGGAGAGAGTAAAGGCTGTAGTTTGGGTTTGCGGAACCAAGATGCGGGTTAGGAGTGTTTGGAATAGGAGACATCTCAGGTCTGCACCCAAGTATTATTAAGTATGTAAGAGCCAGCTATTTCAAAGAGGGAAAGCTTGATGTCACTGAGTCATTTCGTAGTGCCTTCTGACCTTGGAAAGGTTTGTTGTTTGTTGAAGAAATCAAGAACTACTTTGTATATAGAGCTAAGTGTCGTAACAAAGTGACTTGAGTCTGGCTCCCACTGACTTTCTGCTGGTCATCACTTCAAAAAATGAAGGCTGTGTGCTTTGTGCTTACACATACATGCCTGTCCAGTCCATAGAGACTGTTTGAGACTGACCTAGTTTTTGTGAGCACATGGTTAATCTGCCCCTAGTTAGCTGGATGACTTGGTCTAATGCCTAAGCTGAGGCTTGCTAAAATGGGGACTTTGATGGTGTGGTGCAGACTCTTAAGGAAGCTCCAGCAATGAATCCAGCAAACAGAAGGATTGCTTTTCTTCCTGTTGTTATCATCTTGAAGTGCAGTGGTTTGGTTGTAAATGAGGATGTGTGCAGCCTGTTGAGTTTAGGGAGCCATCAGGATTAGTCGTTATCTTGAGGATGTCAGGAAAGGCTAATCCTTCATTGTGTGACCGGACAAAGAACTCAAAACAGCTCCTCATCCCAAGTTTCTTAATGAAGGCATTCAGAAGATACTTGAGGATTTGAGTTGTGTTGAGCAGCAGTGAGGATGGCCACAGAGAAGTACATCTGAGCCTAGAAGCTTTATCTGATGTATTTTTCTCTTCTGAACTGATGGAAAAAGCCATCCCTGTCTCGCAGGGTAGATTCTTACTTTATGCCTTGCTGGAGCTGTGAGACTTGGTTCTTGGAGGAAGTAACATTGTGCTGTGATCACAGCTGCACCCTGCACTGCCTCTTGTAGGTGAATCCCACCTGGCTGGAGATCCTGAAAGGACACTGCTGAATTCCAAATCTGATCAATCTATAAACCCTAGGAATACCTGTGTAGTTGGGATTCTCCCATGGGTCAGTGATGTCTGACCAAACTGAGTTGGCAAGTTTCCTGTTCCATTTTATTTAGTATAGAAAAGATGAGGGTGGGAGAATAAACCACTTGGCTACGTCTGTACAAACAGAATCTCTGAAATGTCTCTTGTGACTAGACAGTAAAACTGTAATAATAAAGGAATTGCCTTTCTGAGCTGCAGTGGACGTGAAGTGTCTTCAGCTGGGCTCTCAGAATGGAGGTTTTTTGGCTGATATATGTGTAGAGGGTCACTGTAACCTGGATATTGGGATTCTGTGTGTTAATCATATAAATTTGGAGAGAATACTTGCTTTCCTCCACTCAGATCTATTAAAGGCAAGTTCTGTGAGCAGCTTAAGGTGCCAGCAGCATGGATGTGTCAGAGCCTGTAAGCACGGGAGAGAAAAGCCAGGCTTGTTTGGTGATGGGAAATAGAAATGAAGTGCCGATGTGGGGAAGGGGCTTAATATAAACTAGCTGAGGTCACCAAAGGGATGGTGGAAACAACCTCAGCCCAAATGCTTTCAGTGCTGTGCTATACTTGGAGTATGGTGTTTTGAGAAACACTAGCTTGTTTTAATAAAAACAATTGAATTATTACAAAGAAAGAAAAAGCAGCTCTTCTAAATGGGTGGGTGCGCTGGGTTTTGATGCCGTATCTAGTTGTTACTTTTGAAAAACCAAAGCAGGTTTAGTGTAAGATACTTCTCTTTTGAACTGTCAGTGACTGAACACAGAGAATTGTCCAGAGCCGCTTTAGACAGCGGCTATAGGAGCTGTACGGGTGTAGCACTCACCTGCAGCGAAGGCTTTGCATGATGCTTTTGGAGAACATAGAACCTGGCAGGCTAACTCTGCCTTGGGACAGCACTGGGGGGCTGCTCTGTGAGCATCTCCCTGTGCTGGCAGCGTCCTTGGGCGCACTCTGAGGGTACGTTTGTGATCTGTACAATTATCATTTACAAGTTCACCATGTTTGTGGTCACTGGTCTGGTGCTGGGAGATGGATTGAGTAGAGCTGTTAACACCAGGTGACTCCTTGCCTCAGCGCAGGAGCTGCAAGTTCCTCTTCTGCTTCCCTATTCCTAAAGTCCCTTTCCTCAATGGACATTGTGATTCCCCGAGTGCTGACAAGGCAGAGGATGGCAGTCATTGTGCCACTGGCTTTCTGTTTTACAGCTCACAGCTGCAGTTACGAAAGAGATCTGTCCGTCGAGTCCTCCCGTGCATTGTACCCAAGCGCACTTAGCACATGTCAGGAAGGAGCTTGGCTCTTAGGCTATGGTGGGGAAACCACTGGTTCATTGATGAACAGAGGAGATGCAAGATGACAACCTGGAACAGCCCGTCCCTGCAGCAGGCAGGTAGCAGTGTAACTGGGTGCTCTGCGCTGTTATCGATGGCTCTGTGCGTGGTGTGAGTACTCTGCCTGCACAGAGGATTAATAGTCTAGGATTTGTCTAACCTCATTTCCTGTAGAAACCTCCCAGCTGCAGAGCTGCTGCTGCTGTTTCGTGTTCCAAACCAATCTGACTTGGAGCAGAGAGCTTAATTCTGCTCTTCTGGACTGTTGCACCATCTTTAATTGATCTTTATAATGCTTAAAACATTTTGGCACTAATTTCTTGTTAAAAGCTTATCTGGACTCCTGGCGGTGTGAACTTCCATGGTTATCAGCTGGAGACCTCTAAAGTCTTGGCAGAAATCCTGATTGCCTGAAGGGTGGGGATTATCCTCCTGCATGCCCAGACCAAAATGACCTTTCTGTGTCACAAAGAACTTGGGAACATAATTAGAAGAGTTTGGGGAACCAACTGGTTTTGTTTTCCTAAATCCCAAGGTTTCAGCTGAAAGCGTATATGGGGGTCCTCACAGAACATAAAGTTGAGTTCTGGTCATTTCTGGTAGCTTCTTGCATAAAAGTGAATTTCTTCTGGTGTCTTTTAGATGTGTTTTGAGCGACTTCGAAGTTCTGTTACAGTAATGAAACAAAGGTAAAAGTTGTGACTGATTTTTATCAGGAGGGGTTCTTGAGAACCAGTTGAGCTTCATGCCTTTACTTGCAGCTTGTGTGGTGATGGTGACCTCAATGAAAGAGCCAAAGCCTGCATGTCATTTAAATTTTGATGACCCAGAGTGGTTTTTAGGACTCTTAGAATAGGAGATGCCCATTTAGCCATTTACACTTTGTCCACACTGCGGTGTTGTACCCTGATGTGAAGGATTGCTGATCGAAGGAAAGCCACGGCAGCAAGCTCTCTTTCCAAGTAAGCAGCCAGCAGTCTGTGTAATGCTGTTTTACCTGTGCTCCTGGCAGTGCCTTCCTCCTAGGGCTGCAGCACACGTGAAGCTCCAGCGCTCAGCTTCTGCTCTTGCTGGTCTTATGTCCTGGGAGCATTGCTAAGGTAGGGCCATGAGCTTCATTTACCATCTGTTCTGGTTTATAGCTGAGAGCACGTGGCAGTACAGGATGGGAGCCCTAAATATTTATGCAGAGCTGTGAGATGAGGCTCCTAGAGCCAGTGCTTCAGAGTCATTAGCTTAGAAAGAGGTTTAGGAAAAGGCTTGACTTGCTCTTGTGTAACGAAGAGAGCGCAGGTAGGGTCATGCCCACTGGATCTAAGCTCCATCCATGTCTCTTGGTTTAATCCTTCCTACTGAATGGCTTTAGGGACTTCCAGCTGAGTGCTATATTTTTCTTCTTGGAAGCAGTCTTCAGAAGCATCCCGTACTGTGTGGATTAAGCCCAGGTTCTTAGACAGAGGCTAGGATTAGCAATGAAATAAATGGGAAACTATAGTTTGGACACAGCCAGCAGTTCATTAGAAAGCAGAAAAGGGTGGCAGAAAGCTGCTTGCAGTTCCAGAAGTGTTACTGTCACCTTCTTCCAGCTGCAAAGAAAAGCATGTTATCAGACAAATAAAGACGTAGAACTTGTCTACTTTGGGTTGCCCCAGCCTTTTGGAGGAGGCAGGCAGCATTTGGGTGCTGCATCCTTGCCTGCTGTCCTCTTGGCCGTGCTCAGACCTTGTGTCAGTGTGCTTTCTGAAAGGCAAATACAAGTTTGTTCCTGAAAACTCATTGCCTGCTCTTGTTCATGGTTGCCACTTCACATTGGTGCAGCTGCTTAGAAAAGTGCTCTGAGAATGGCAGCAAAGTCTTAATGAAGGTTCCTCTGCTTGTAGGCCTTCAGTGGGTGTAATCACTTGGCAGTAACTTCTTTAAATCTTACTTGAATTAAAGCTACATGTTTTGGCTGGTTAGGCCACCACTGTATTAGTGAGGAATGCAGGAGAGAGTGCTAGCTTGCATTAACTGAGCTGCCTTAATCCTTTGTAACCATACTTTTTAGTATGTTACTGGCTTATAGAGAGCAAAAGCATTTGCCCAAGGGACAGCAGAGTTCATTCTCAGCATCTCTGCATAAGGGCAATATTCTTTGTCTTATTAAGGACAAAGAAAGTTCTTAGTAAGTGGGTGTTAAGAATTAATAAAGTGTAATTCTGCATAAATACTCACTCGATGGGGAACTGTCTGTATCTTAAGTCTGAGGTTTTATAATCCTTTTCCCTACAGCCCCCTCAGTGTGTGGGTGCAGGATGGGTGCAACACCTGACACAATGTTTTTATTGGTTTGGTACAGCCTTCAGCCCAGATGTTTCACTAAAAACCCCTCTTGTCTGAGCAGAGCGACTCCAGAGCTCACACCTCTCACATTCATTGTCCAGGTCAGCACAAATACTGTTCCTTGCCTCTGTATCTTTGCTATCATGACAAAAGGGAAATTTGCTTAACCTTAACGCACATGATATGTCAATAAACCTCACCATCACCTTCCCTTCCCTTGTTTGTTCAGGGTTATCACCGATCATTTTACTGACGTACTTGGGTTTATATCCTTCTGCTATTAAGACACTTCCTAACATCTTTGGCCAAGGGGACCTTTATTTAAAAAGCAAACAAAAAGCAAACCAACAACAGAGGGGATCGCAGGTTTAATCTTCATCAAGCAGCAGGGCCTTTGCTTCCCTGGGAATGTTCGTCAGCTGTGGCTTTTCCAGATTTCGGGCATAGCAATTTTGGCTTTTTCAGATAATCTTTGCCCCCTTTCTGACTCCTCAGGTTTGCAAGATGTGCTTTGTCTTGCTGCATTTTCCTGGGCCCAGCCAGAAGCCACCTCTGATCCTGTGGAATAGTGAAGTTTGCTGATGGTAGCACCGCTGCTGCATGTGCTTGTATTCAAGAGAAGCTGTCCACGTGGTTTCTACGCCAAAAACAACACCAGAGCTCCCGCAGCCTTAAAGAATTAGCCTAATTTCAGAACTGGGAAGTAGGGTGAAGATGAAAAGGGTGTTTCAAAATATATAAAATAGAAGCTGGGTGCCCAAGCGTTAGGATGAAAAGCTTTGTCTGGAGCTCTGGATGGTGAATCAAAGTGTTTATGATGATCTTCTGCATGGACTCTACTGCAGGGACAAGCCTGTGCTCAGTTGCAGGTCTGCTCACATTGAAACCAAACGGTGCAGTCCTGATAGGGGAACTGCAAGCAAGGAAGGTGAAAGGTGAGGGCAGTGTCATTTTCCTCCTGGTTGTGATGTGGCTCCTCCTGATCCCTGATGTTGCTCTGCAGAAAAGGGGTCATTTCTGAGTCCATGGCGTCTGCTTTGTGCCATCTGCCCTTGCGGTTCCTGGTGCAGGGAAAGTGTGAAATGTGTAACCCCATGTGTTCTGGTAGGTGGTCAAGGCCTTCTCCCTTACAGAAAATGCCTTGTTTCTGTTCAGCCAGCACAAAGGCTCTTTTATAGCGGCTTGGCTATACATCTGTCGAGGTGCCTCAGACTGTTAGCCCTGGTTACTGTTTGAGGTATGCAGGCTCTGAGGCTGTGATGTACAGTGATATGTTGTTTATATGTTGCCTCCCTGTTGAGGATAGGGAGCTGTGCTGTGTCCTGCCCTGAGCAAAGCTGGTGTAGTTACGTGATGAGCAGTAGTGGTGGATGGATTCTCCCATTAAAAGCAGGACGGGAATCTGTCTGTTTCACACGTTGAATGAAACGTCTGAATTTAGCAATGTGACTGCAGGACAATAGAACTTGCTCTGGGGAAAAGCGTGTTGAATTTCTGCTCCAGAGACAGACCTGGCTTGAAAGAGTGTATGTGCCTTCACAGGGCACTTAACAACTGGATAACCCCCTGACTTCCTAAAGCTTTTGAACTCTATTGCAGCCTCTGGATTCGTTTCCCCATCTTCCCTTCCTGCCCTGATGTTTTTCCCCCTGCACATGTCCTCGTGGTCATGTCACAAAGAGACTTTGCTGAAACCAGTTCTGGCCAGAAATGCACACTCATCTTTTGAAATGTAGGGGAAGGAGTGAGAGGAGGCTTTGTAAGCTGACAACATTCTGGTGAGTTCTGAATCTCTGATGTTTGCCTCCTTTGGCTTTCAGACATCTTAAGGTTTGCCATCTCTTGGCTCCTGTGTTTGGTTTGCTATGTGTTGGGTTTTATTTTAACCCCACAAAGCTATCTAACAGCTCTTCAGTTCCAGGCCCACATAGCATCCTGATGCTGTCACTTCTGGCTTCTCGACTGAAAGTAGAGTTTTGATGGAAAACCAGCTTTCAAGAAAATTACCACGAGATACGTCTCATGGGTAAAGGAAGAGTATGAGAGGAATGTGCCGTTTCACGTAAGCTCTTCTGCCTTGACGTTGGTGTTCTCTTCTGCTCCATTAGTGTGCATAAATACTGGAATCTGGTAGATGAGTGTGGCAAAAGGTGACTTGGAACATACCAGAGACCTCCCTCCCCACTGAGTCCCATCCCTTGAGACCAGCGGCTCTGCCCTGCCCAGGCCCTGGCGTCAGCTCCCAGCTCTGGCTTGTGAGCATGTGCCTGTACTTGCTCTCCTCTCTGGGGAGTATTTCTCATTGAAGAGCTGCTTAGGCTTTGAAGATGCATTCAGGCTTTTTGTGGCCTCTTTCACAAGAGGGTGAGAAGTTACTTTTCAACTTAATTTTAGCCCGGCTGTCATTCTCAAGCAAGCTTGAAGAAGTGTGGTTTTGACCTTGCTCGCAGGGAAACTTGGAGGGACCTGATTTCCCACTGCATTGAGGGAACTGTTACCTCAGGTCTAGAATTTTGTGCTTCACTATCAAAGCCCACTGCAAACCTTTCCCATGCTCTTTCAACCACAGCTCTCCCGGCATGGCATGGGGTTATCCCCAGGGCACAGGAGGAGGCACCGTGGTGCAGAGTGGAAGAGGTCCTGACTCTGTGTCCTGCAGCCAAACCGCACCTTCCCTCCCCTCTTTCACCAGTCACTTCAATTAAAATTCCACAGCCAGGGCTGCAGGGGGTGAGGCAGGAGCAGACTTGTTTTCAGCAGGGAGAGGGAGAGCCACATTTTCTGCCAGAATGGGCCTTTTCTGACAGTGGGCTCAGGAAGTGTCCCTCCCCACCTGTGCGGTGCAGTAAAGTCACAGGTAGAAATGGCAGAAGTAGTCAGCATTGTCTCCTTCAGTTCCCGGAGGGCATCAAAGCGGGATACAAATTGAGCTGGAAGTGAAGAGCCCTGCAGACAAACGTGTGGTTCTCCATGTTCTCCATCAGCCTCTCTGAACCATGGCCCAGAGCACTTGTGGAAGATGATTTCTCTACCAAGCAGAGGGGAGCTGCTGGCAGGGGTTCAGATGAGCTGCTTTGCTGGCACCAGGGCACAAAGTGGAGGAATGGGGAAGAAGCTCCTGGAGGTGAAAGGTGGTGAAAGCAGGAGAGCCAGAGCGAAACCCTGGGGGGTTTTATGAGCGTGGTGGAGTCCGAGCAATTTCAAGTATTCTAAACAGAGGTCCCATGAGTAGAGATAGGAGAGGAACCAAATTCCTTTGGCATTCTCAATATCAGGCTGGCTAAAGTAACTGCTCTTGTGCAACGCTCTTGGTGAGCAGTTGCGGAGCAGAAGTTGATCCTTTTATAACTGCTCTTCACAGTGAACCAGTTTCTCTGCATGAGGGAGAGTCCAGGTGCCTGTGTAAAGCAGGGAGCTGTTTTACAGGTGCTGCCCGTTGCGTTGGGCCAGCACTGTGATAAAAGGTGAGGTTGGAAGTACTGAGACTGGAGGAGAAGCAGTCTCTTGCTGAAGAAACCATCTCCTTAAGGAGTGTGAGGACAATGTGAACCTTCAGTGTGCTTAATCTTAGTTGCAGGCAGGTTCTCTAATGAGAATATGGAGTGTGTGGTGGTGACAGGCTGAGATATTACTTCAGAAAGTAAATTGGTTTAAAGTGCAAGTAAATAGTGAAATGTTACAAGGTGCAAGCTGAGGAACAACCTGCTGTTTTCCCTGGCTCTTGCTGTGACACAGCTCTAATCCTTTAAGCTGGAAATCATATCTGATGGGCTACAACAATCTTACTTTTTTACTAGCTGTAGAACTCCCCTGTTTCAGTCTCCCCTAGGCAAGGAGGAATACCTGCCAAGAAAGCAACGCACTCTGAGACTTGGCTGCATTGGCACGCCAGCAAAACCATCCTGCGCTTGAGTGACTGCATGATGCTGATGGGACATGTTCTGGTGTGGCATCTGCGTGAAATCTAAGTGGGAGTGCTCATGCCCCTGACTGATGGCCAACAGAAGAACCCCTGAGCAGCCTGCATTGTGGCTGGTATAATTTCATGCCTAGTTACCATGCAGAACAGCCAACTCTTTATGCAAAAACTGAGGTTTGAAAGTGACTTCTTAGAGTATGTTTTCTTCCTGTCCAAGCAGAGAGTGTGCAATGAAGAACAGTGGCTTGGGTTTTGTTTTCTTTGGCAGCCAGTATAACGTCACTGCTTGTCTTTGTGTATGCCTCTCTTTGTGGTGGGACAAAAGGGTTGCGTCCAGTTTGGGGTTGGTGCCAGTTCTATCAATATGATGATTATATGCAGGAGAAAGGAGCTGCAGTGGTTCTTGTGATGCCTCAGTGGTAAATAATAGTGAAATATGGCTGTATCTTAATCTTCTAGTTAGACACCCCCAGTTGCCACACATTGGAAAGCACCCATGTTCATGTTTGTGTGTGTGTGTGTGTGTTCATGTATGCTGGGGTTAGCTAAAGTAAATGTTCACATCCTTGTGTGTGCTGGAGTATAACAGAATCGCTGTAAAATATTCCAAACCCTGTTCCTGAGCATTGTCACTTGGATGATGCTATCCCAGGGGTTTTATTTCATCATTTTTTAATCCTGTTCTGCAGAGGTGCTGCAGTGCTTTCCCTATCAGCCTCTGGGGAGAAAACCATAGCTATAACTTTGAAACTTGGAAATGTCCTTACTGACTCAGTCCTGCATCTCGCACCAGACAGTAATGGGCACTGAAAGCTAAACTGAGCCCATTGATATGTTGATGATCAGTACTTTTTTCTTTCTGATTAACATTCAACCTGTGTCTTCTATAACGTTTCAAACAGACCATGGGATTGTCCGTTCTTCCTAGATCCAGTTGCCGGGTGGATTTGAGCCCATCCTGCCAGAGAGGCTGCTGGTGGTCTATCCTGTTAAGGCAATGTCCATGTTTGTCTGTGGTGCTGTGGTTGTATGTATGATCCAATTTGGATTGGTTTTCCTTCCCAGAGAGTCATCCTGAAGGGCTGAAGGTGACAGATTGACAGCGTGGAGAGAGTGCCTCTGTGTTTGATCTGCTGCAACATGGTGTCTGTAATCCCATGAGGATTGCTGTGTCCCTGCTGGGAGCCTGGCATTGTGCAGAAGGTGCAAAGGGCTGTGTGCTGCAGCCTTTGCCTTGGAGATCTTGTGTGCCAAGAGGTGTAAGACAAGCGCATTAAATGGCAGGAGACCACACAGCACCATGGGCAGCATTAAGAGAGCAATAGATGCAGATATTCTTAATGATATTTCAAGTTAAACCAAATTCAGTTTAGGCACACAACTTAGTGAAGAGAGAAGTTCTTGTCTGTGCTTTAGGAGAGCTTCCTGGCTGCCCCCTTGGTCAAGCTGGCTGCTGTGGGTGCCCCTCATCTGCCCTGTTTGACTTGGAACCTCCCATGGGTGCTGCTGTGGAGTGGCCACCTTGGTTCTCCTGTGGCATCAAGGGTGGGTTACCTGTAGGAGCTATGCTGGGGGTGAGCCTGGGCTCACTGGAGACCCCAGCCACAAAAGGAGGCAGGCCAGTGGGCCAGGAGGCTCGCAGAGGTGGCTCTCTGTGGCTTTTGGACGCAAGAAGGTACTTGAAGGAGGCAGATAGCATTGGGAAGTCTGGTACGTTCCGACCCATGCTGAAAGTTGCCAGCTTTGGGCAGTTGTACTTTAGTCTTTGAGAGTGGGGACTCAAATATACTGGTTAACCAGGCTGGGGTGGCAGCCCTCCCAGTGGAAGGTACAGCAAATGTCATACCAGCCTCCCAAAAGGGCTAGATGAAGGATCTGTCTAGTGGTCAAACACAGCTTTCCTCCTGCCCCTTCCCAGCACTTTGGTTGCAGGTCAGGGCTGAGAGGTCTGCTCTTCATGCCAGGGTAGCCTGGGAAACTTCTTGCCTTGTAGTGCCACCGAAAGTGGGAAATTCATAACGTCTGAAGGGGAATTAAAACATGAGAGCATCCAGAGAGTGCTGGGGCACCTTCATCTGTGGATTGTACCTTCCCAAACAGAGCTTCCGTTGCACAGAGCTTCATCTGGTGGGTAAATCCCTGCTTACCCAAACCCCAGCAAATTTAACAGAATAATAGTTTGGAGAGATGCTAAATCACTCTATTTCTGTCTTCTAGTTGTGAGGAAGTGCTAGAGATCAGAGATTTGCACATGTGCGTGTGGGAGATATATGTACACACAGATAGAAATGCGCACCCCTGTTCCCTGAAGGAAGAAGGTGCACCGCAGTCAGCGGTGGGATGATGCTTTCCCAGTGGTTCTCCTACATCTTCTCTCTCTGAGCTCTTGGCAGCTGGAGCTGTCAGGAGGAGCAGGGGCAGAATTACGTGTGAGGCTCCTCCAGGCTTTATTCCTCGCTCTGCAATGAAGATGACCTTGTTGGCTTGATTGATTTAGGTTTGCTGCAGATCCCCCCCACTCAGCCGGCTGCAGGAGGAAGCTGCTGGCAGTGTCTCCAGGTAACAGGCATAAAACCCTAAGTGATTATACTGTTATTTCATTTATAGCTGAATGAAAGACGCAGGGCATGGCAGCCACAGAGCAATCGTTATGAAAGGGCAGGCAGCTCTGCTCTATGGGGGAAAAGGGAAGGCTGCGGAGTGGCTCAGGCTTCCCAGTGCTTTCCATAGGCATTGCTCAGGAAATGAGCTTTTTTCTTTCTGTGTTTTAAAAAAGGGATTTCTAGGAAATGCGGGATGAAGTGGCCTTTGTTTGGGCTGGCCACGCAATCCCCTCACGAGCAAACACTTTATCCCCCTGTTAGGCTGTGATGAGTGATGTATTACAGTAGCAGGTTTGTTACTCTGTGTAACTGCTGCTGCCTTTAATAGCCAGAGGAAACCAGGCAGCGAGCTTGCTTGAAGCAGGTCAGTGCTAAATCTGCTGTTAAAGCCTTTTCAGGGGAAATCCTTGTGGCAGAAGCTTTCACATTTATTAATCGCTCTAATTTCTCTACCTAGTGAAAGATGTCTTATATCATTCCAAAAGAATCAGGTCCAGGTAAACGTATATTTAATGAGATAGCATTATAACGAAAGAAACCCATTGTAGCTATACAGAAATTCCTTCTAAATGCCTTTTGCAGTCATAAAATGAGTGAAGATGTATTTTTTTTTCCCCTCTTGCATTCACTCCTCCCCCCAGCAAAACCTTGCTGAACGTGTCTGGACAACGAATGTTCTTTATGGGGTGAACACGCAATCTTAAAGGTTAAACTTGCTCTGTAAGGTGTTTGCGCTCAGATAAAGCTCTTTTATATATGACATTTCCTGCATTATAGCAACAAGCTTTTAAAACAGAGTGTTTAAGAAAGACTTAACTTCCCCTAAGAAAGGCTGTATGTATGTAGCTTGAGCTTCCTTTGTAACATGTCAGTGCCACTGAATGCCCCTAACACCTTCCTCAGCGCTGCTGCCGGTCCCTTCCCAGGCCTGGTGCATGGGGTATCCATGAGCTTGGGGACTGCCTGTACTTTCTATGATTAAGGTGTTTCTTTATGTACTCCCCAAGCTGTGCATTGAACCACTTTGCTACAACAGCCTCCAGGTTGTAACTCACTAAGGAATCTTTTCAGTCAAGGAGAACATTATCTGAGTAGAAACTCAGCACATGGTTTTCTCGGCACAGCTCTGCCAGGAGCAGCCTATGCATACTGTATGTGTAGAAAAATCCCTTTTATCCATTCAGTGAGAGGACAAGGGGTAACGGGTTCAGACTTAAACAGGGGAAGTTTAGACTGGATATGAGGAAGAAGTTCTTTACTGTAAGGGTGGTGAGGCACTGGAGTGGGTTGCCCAGGGAAGTTGTGAATGCTCCATCGCTGGCGGTGTTCAAGGCTGGGTTGGACATAGCCTTGGGTGGCATGGTTTAGTGTGAGGTGTCCCTGCCCATGGCAGGGGGGTTGGAACTGGATGATCTTAAGGTCGTTTCCAACCCTGACTATTCTATGATTCAGGAGTATCACCTTTGGACTCTACCTGCAATGCATGGACACAGCCCAGCTGTGCTCCCTTTGCTTGCTGTGGGCAGCTGCCTGTCCACTTTATGGCTGGAGACTCTCCTCTCCATGCATTTAGTTGCCTTTTTCCTCTATTTTCCCTTCTTTTGTTCTTTTTACAGATAGGTTTACACTGCTTTTAAAATTGCTCCAATTTCCATCTTGTCCACGAGGCTGACCACTGCAGCAGCTTGCTTTTAATGCTCTGCAGGATATGGCTTTTAAATCCTATTTTTTCTTCCCTTCAGTCAAGTCCACAAAGAATACTCTGTTTTATGTGCTTTATATGTATGATTTCTTCTTAAAGGACAACTCATTTCCTCTACTTCAGAGCTATTTTCTTAAATCTGTCACTTCCTGGCTCTTTCTTGGCTGTCCCATTTGCCAGGTTGTACATTTTTTTGGGAACGGTTCCGTTCATTGGCTTCTCAGATCCTTTGGGAATCGCGTTTTGCCCAGGCGAGGTGAAACTCCGTTTTCCTTCTCTGGCAAGAAATAGTTGATGATTAATTTAATTGCTAAATTGGCTCCTAAGCAGAAGCAGGCTTGGAAAACCGAAAGGGAATTAATCATGCCGCTTAACAGAAGGGACTTGAAAACGTGGAGGCTGCACTACAGACGTCAGTGCAAACCAAGGTGCACTGTAGCTAACAAGCTTGTAGTATTTTGTTATGCTTCCTTTGATTTCTTGCTGGCTTTCACTGCTTTTTGCCAGCTTGAAGAACAGACTGTTCTCTCCCAAGAAGAAAGCAGAGTTTTGTCATCTCTGAGAGCACTAACTGGTTCTATGGGAGCAGGCTCTGAGATTTGGAGTGAACACCTGAAATACGCACGCAGGGACAGCCACAGACGAGGCATGCGGGTCCTTGTGTGGCTTTTCAGAGACTAATAATGTGGTCCACAACCTCTCTATAGGTTTGGAGATTTCAGATGTATTCCACTGGTGCATGACTGATCAGGAAGAAAAGCTCTGATCCACTTCTCATAGCCTCAGTGCTCATGGACCTTCATCCTTCACCTGTTCTGCAGCAAAAGGCTGGTTTTGCACCCTGGTTCTTTATGTAGAACCAGCCTCGTGCTTCTAAATGCTTTTCTTGTCCTTTCTACAGACATGTCTCAATCCATTGGAACTGTCTTTAATGTATACACAATAAGAAGTGAATTCGGGTGTAACAGAGAGCTCAGTTCAAAACAGCAAGTGTTGGATCAGATCACATTTAAGATTATTTAAGTTATTTATACTAAAAGTGAAATACAGTTGAGTTACCAGAGCTGCTTCTAAATGAGACCTGGCAGAAGGTTGATTTTTCCTCTGATGTAAATGGTGTAACTTGATCAGGTAGCAAGGTGATGCTGATTTACATCAGCTAAAGATTAGGCTTTGAAATCTTGGATGTGACTGTCTTCAAGTACTGCAAGGAAACAGTGAGGTCTAAAGGATGGTTTTGTTCAGTATTTTATTAAACCAAATTGAATCCCGTTTGGAAAAGCTGCTGCCTGCAAGCCTGCATGTCTTAGAGTGAGCTCAACTTCATGGGACTCCAAAGGCATTATTACAACTTCTGTAATTACCTAAAATAGCTGCTCTGTGCATAAGATTGGCATGACATTAAAGCTCAGTGTCTTGGGCTTTTGCAGGACTAGGCTGCAGTAATGACTCCTCCATTATCTAGCTGGAATCTCCCTTTGAAATGCATAAAGTGCTTTAGAAAGCAGGGGGCTGGGGTGTAAAATGTCTCATTTTTATTAATCATCTGAGATCTGCTGTTGGTAGGAGGTGTCAGGTCTTGCATATCCTGTGACTTGGGAAGAAATGGGAACTCGGGGAGCAAATTCTGCCTTTGGCATGATAGAGGCAATTTTCTGTTTGGCCTGCTGTCTCCATTGGCAGAGGGGGAGATTAGCACTGTCATGGCAGTATGAAGACATTAAATGTGATGTTTGGAGGTTAAATTAAGTGCAGGAGAGAAATGAGAAGTTATGGATGTGAAAAATGTTCTTACGTAAGTAAAGCCACCAGAGTTACTTCATCCATGAATAAATGCAGTTCTTACAAAATGCACATCTAATACTGAGGTCTCCAAGATGACCGTCATCTGATGAAATACTTTCCTGCAACCCCTAGATAAAGACATTGACTTTTTCTGCATCATTTGCCTTGCTTTAATTCAGACATGCAAATAATGACTGAAGAACCTTATTTCCTCAGTGCAGGAAGTATCTTGTGAAGAACAAACCTTAACTGGTATCAGCATTGTATTGAGCATGGATCTGTCCCTTTCTTTGCTGGTTAAACTGCCTCCAATTGCAAATCTTCTGCTGAAGTTTAATTAGTTTTGCGTTTGTTTTTCAGTCAATGTTACTGCTGTGAGAACTGCAGCCTATGAATCATTTTTCCTTTATTTATACAGCAGTTGAGCAGAGCCAATATGAATGTGTTTGGTTTTGAGCATTGTTTTTTTAGTGTATCAGATGTGGTTCACGCCGTCACGCTTACGAGTGACTGGTTTGGTACTTACACAACTCAAGTTTACAGTTACCTTGTGCGCCTAAGTTGAGATCTGAAATGCCTGACTTGTAAGTATGCATTAATGTATGCACAAATGTCTGAAGCACTGTCCTGCTGAAGTGCTGGTGGAGTATTTGGGGTCTGGTGTGGGCTTTGACCCACAGGTGGGGAAAGGAATAGGGAAAAATACACAGTAAACCAGAAGTATCCCAACTGGACTGGGAAAGGTAGTTTTGTCATCGAAAAGAGCAATAGGACTTGAGATGATGTCTGTAACCTTTACTTTTCCTCTCCCTTGACATCTCAAGGGAGGACTCAACACTTCTTCTCTGCTAGTCCTGGAAGTGCTTTTTCATTCATCACTCGGGAGATCTGTTTTTCCCCCTTTAAGGTATAACCAAATAGTGTCTTGCCTTAGGATCAGAGAAGAATACCTTATTTATGCTGTTAAACAGTCCCTTCACATTTAGACTTTTGCTTTACAAATATTTGTGAACACTTTAGTAGATCGTACCTTGACATTACTCTTTCCTTTGTCTGTCCATGGCCTGCTGTATGCTTGGGTAGCTTGTTGCTGTGTGGGGTTTTTCCCTGTCTCTTCCTAGTTTCACAGCCAGTTTTCTGGCAGGAACATCTTCAGAAGGCGCAGTGTTGGTGTAAATGTGCGATTCTTAGCTCCCCAGCCCTGAACATGGGGTACCATTAGTACATCCCAAAGCAATTGCCTTTTTGCTGCACTGGTGATGAAATTGCTTTCTAGCTCACACTGTAAGATATAAAACCACTGTTGCTCTGCTTTTGTGGGAAGGTCTGTCAGGGGCCATTAAACATAATGGTCCACATGCAGTTTCCAGCTCAGGAAACACTCTGCTGTCTGCCGCAAGCTGGAAAGCAATACATGGGCAAGAACCATCCTGTGTCTGCCCTGCTGCTTGGATGCTTCCTGGAGGAATTCCCAAGTGCCACTGTTGGCGCAGACATTACCCAGGTGGGGTTTGAATCCGCACAGTGTGGCTGCTCGACGTTCTTGGGTTTGTTCTGGTGCTGCCTCTGTTTTACTGAGTTGTCCCAGTGGTTTTCCAGTAAATTCTGAGTGCATGTCATCTGGTTTTACTGCAGCCGTAGGATAAAATGAGATGAAATCCATTAACTGTTCTTCTGACTGTTTTCCAGCACTGTGAGCATCTCTGTGTCTCTGTTTCGTGGGAAAAGAGAGTGAAGGCTGTTGCTGGCTCAGTGTCACCTTCTGGTTTCTTCCATCGTATTGAAGTGATGGGCCCCTCTTCAGAGCTTTCCCTCTCCCTGGTGGGTTTGTGTCACTGCTGCTATGCAAGCTCTTGGTGATGTTGGTGTGTTAAAGAGCATTGCTCATGTGGTGCTGCGCTGCATCCTGCGGTCCTCTTCTCCCATGTACCCGTTTCTCCACAGGTTTTAATTTCTGGTGCTTTTCACTCTTTTCCTGCAACTAAAGGACTTGAGTGCAGTTTTGTTTTTGGTTGTATTGCATTTGCACTGCTTCAGCTTCATGCTTTGCACTGAGGGGAGGCATTCAGTTTACTATAACCCATTTTCCTCCTCTTATTGTCACCTGGAGGATCTTCTGAGCTCATTTAACAGCCTTCAACCTCTACTTTGTACCTGTTAATAGTTTTCTTTGGATCCCTACCATCCTCTGGAGCGTTGCCTCTTACTAATTGAGAGCTAATGCTAAGTAGGGCAAACATTGTAAAGGGCAGCTTTTCCATGAAGAGCCTCTTTAGTTGCCAGTGGGAGAGGGTTTTATCTGTAGTGTTTTTTTCCTTTGCTTAATGCAGGTTCAAGTATTGCCCTTCCTGCTGGTAGATGAAAACACTTTAATATGAAGGTTAGTGCTTTGTATTTGAAAGGAGTGGATAATGAATAATATGGGATTATTTTTGGTATTAGGGAAAGAAATGGGCATCCAAGTGGATGTATTCCAGTGATATCCAGCTTAAGCAATGCTGGGTATCACTGGAAATGCGCTTCGGTGATGCTGGTGATTGTCTTTCATTTGCTTTGAGGGAAAAGATTACTTGGAGATAATAGACCAAAGGGATCCTGCTGTATTAGGGAATACTAAGAAATGTTGAGTCAGTGGTTTCCATTTGTACCTCACTGGATTCAGGCAGGTTTGCAAGCAGTATTCTGCATGATGGCCCAGACCCAGTACCAAGTTGTTTGTGTGCTGTCTCCTGGTTTTCACAAACAGATCTTGTGCTTTCCTCTTCTGTGTCCTGGGAACATGAAGTGTTCAGTGGAAAATCTCCTTGACCTTGGTGTGATGCTAAATCTTGTTGTCAGTTGAACTTCCCGATTTATAGATGGGATTGGGTTGCTTTTAACTAGGACAGTTTGTTTTGTTTCCCTCCTCTTTCCTCCCTTTAAATCTGCTCTGGCCTTTGGAGCACTCCAAAGGGCACTGTGGCAGAGGGGGAGCACCTGAGCAATGCAGTGTGAAGCCAAGACCTTTTAAAATCTGAATTAATATCCTTTCTTAAAGAAATCTAGCCTGAGGCTAGACGTGTGCAGGTGGGAAAGATGCAGCTTTTCCTAGTGCTCCCTCATGGTTTAAGAACAGCGCCTTGGCTGTTCGCTTCTCTGGGGATCAGTACTAGTGATGAATCAAGTTTTCTGGCTCTTTTTGTCCCGTTTGTGTTTCTTCTCCCTCCCATGGGAAACCTTTCCATGTTTCAAACGGAGTCATAAGGCTGGTTAAACTGCGCCTAGCCTTCTGAGCTGGCTGTGACCTTTGTGGTTAGGAAAACCCCGGTGCTGTCAGCCCACATAAGGTGGGTGCGGTGCTTCCCACTTGTTGCCTTGGCCCTGCCAAGGGATGAGCCACCTTCTCATTCCGGTCACCCATTGGAAACCCAACCCATTGGCCTCCCTGTTGTGCAGGGTTGGTGTTAGACAGCAGGTTAAGGCACTTCTGAAATAGCAGGCACATGTCAGGAGTGCAATGAATATCTAGCATCTCAGAGAAAATGCCTGGGAATTGTCACACCAAGTGCTTAGTTCTCAGCCACATCAGCTCTCTGAGCTAGCTGGTCCCACAGCTGCCTGTGCCAGCACTAAGAGAAGGGGATGAGCGCCTTCCAGCAGTGGCACCTGCGTCTTAAATAGGATCAGGCTGCTCCTGAACCTGAGTGGCCTTTCCCTGCTGCTGTAAATCCAAAGCAGTAATGGACCTGACCTGCTGAAGCAATCGAACTTGAAATGATGGTTCATCAAAAACTAGATACCTCTTCAGTGCTGGCCACAGAGGGGAGGGCACCTTCCCTTGCCTCCCAGAGCTTCTCATTTGTTCGGAAAGTGATGCCTTTGGTATGAATTTGTATCAGGATTTAGTTTTAAACCAACAGCTTAAATTTAATCAGGCTTTTGACAGAGACAAACCTGTGATTTGAGCTCTCCTGTAGTTGTTAATTTTCCAAGCGTTCTGTAGGTGCTTGGGAATCATTTCAGACAGTAAGGAGAGTATCTTTGTGTTTTAAGGACAGAATGAAGTTACTCCTTGTTCTTAATTCTTCTTTCTATTCAAGCTATTTCTATTATAGCTCCCACCACAGAATCAGGCACGAAAAAGGGATTTTTTGCAGCAGTGCTTTGCCTTTTCTGTATTTGAAGCACAAAGATAAGCATGTTTATGCTTGAACATGACGACGCTATGGAAAGTAACTGTTGATCTGATTAGTGTATTGAGAGGGAACTTTGCCTTCCTGTGCTTTATGGGTGTTCATCTGCCTGCGGCAGCGAAGGCAGAACAACTGCAGCTTCTGCCTCATCCCCGTTCTGCAGCTACTCAGAGGATGGAACAAGTTTGGACAGCAGACAAAAGGCAGGCCTGCCACAGTCCCTTCTGCATGTCAGCCTTTGACAACTTGGTGTGTGTGAGGAAGCTGGAAGTAATAAAAGCTGAGCAGAAGAGGCTCCTCTATCTGTAGGAAGACCCGTATGCTTTTTATTAACGTTGCTTGATTGTTTTGTTCTTGTTTTGGTTGGTTTTCGTTTCACGATAAAATGGATTTTTACTTTCACCTTTCTTTCTTTTAGTCCAGGCATTCAGGAAACCTGAAATTGAAATTGGCTTGTATTGATGGCTAGATAGAGCTGAGGAGCACACAACTGGAATTTCTCTCTCAGAAAGCAAGTATTCAGTTAAATCAGTAAATCCCCCTATGACAGTTTAATCCTAAACTGGAGCACAAAGTCTCCTGCAATGAAACAAATGTCGCTGATGTTAGGGAGGATTCTCAGAAGCCTCATTTGACTGCTGGAAATAAAGACATGCTAACATGCTGCTCATTCCATAACTATTTCCCAGTTGTAAGCCATAATGGGTAAATACATTACCTTTCACCACAGCTGTGATTAAAATGGTAGGGTTGCTAAGCTGTCAGCATACAAAACTCTCTCAGAATGTGCACCCACCTGAGGTGGTGTCTTTCCTCTGTCCCTGATTTTTGGCACAGCTGGAATGCACGGTTTGGGGCAGTAAAGGGTGATATTCTGTCTCTGTAGAGTCAAGCTTAGGAACATCACTTGTTCTTGACCTGGACTCCATATTTGCCAGCAGCAGTGTTGCAGAGAGGGTGTGTGTTTAACATACTCAGTCTGCAAGACCACCACATTAAAGGGTGAAGTATGATGGAAGGGTCTGCATTTCCTTGATGAGATTTCTGTTCATGATCAAACTGTAGCCCTATTTCCTCTTTATGTCCTCTCCAGCTGTATAGGTTTGGTTTGACACCACTGCCTTGTGATGCTGAGGTATTGCCTCCCCTTTTGCCTTGTGCTTTCAGCTCTGCCTGTGCTGGGGTGTTGTGTATCGCCTTACTTTTGCTTCGTTAAATTTGGAGGTCAGAGAGAGGTTGGTTGGTTTTGGTGTCTGTTTGTTTTCTTGGGTTTGTTTCTTTCCTTTTTGTATTGTTACCGAGCCTGATGGGCTCCCCTCTGGGGTTAAGAGAGAGCCTTTGGCCATCCCAGGACTGTAAATTATACACAGAATTGTCTTTAACTTGCAGATTTTGAGCAGTTCATTCTTGGAGTAGCACTGGAGGTGGTGATTAGAGCTGAGGTTGGTTGTCTGAGGAGGATGAAGTTCTCACAGCTGTCTGGCAGAGCTTCCTGCAGATCCTTGTTGTACAGTTTGGCTTGGAATCCATGGTAATAAAGGGTCTTGTCATGAGTTCTTTTTCTTTTTTTCTCTCTTTTTTTAATTATTATTCTTTTATTTCACCCTTCTCTGACTCCACGAGTCAGGTCCTGCCTACATGAGAGCAAGATGGATCTTTCCTTCCTGACAGTGGCATATCTGACTGCCCCCCAGATCTGCTCTGCAGCAGGCAGGGAGAGTGTGTCTGGTTAGAGACTGCTCTGCCTAATTCTGGAATACTGCTTCAACAGTCCTTCATCTGGTTTACGGGATGCATGGGAGAGCAGTCTGTTATACCTGCCCAATTGCCACTCTATGGAACAGACATTTCCCCAAAGTCATGTAGGGATTTTATGGCGAAACCTTGCCTAGAACCTGTTTTGAGCAATAGACCTTGTCTTTTAGTTTTCCTCTTTGTAAGGGATTATTCATGAAATGCCGGAGATGCTCATTTAAATTCATCCCAGAAGTTCCGCGTGCTGCAGAGATTTCAGATTATTCCAGACACCAGGAAAACACTTTGGAAATAGAAGCGTACGTAACTGGATATGTGCGCAGAGATCCCTGTGGGGTGTGTGTTAACAGAGGCTCTTGTCTCTGCTGCTAATAGCAGCCCAAAAGACCTCAGGCATCTATTTAAGGTTTTTTTACTTAGGGGTACAGCAAAAAATATATGTAATATAATTTAATTTAATACTAAAATACAAGTCAAATGCAAAAGTGCCCTCTTATTTAAGGTACTAGATCAGCCTATAGGTCCTTGTATTTGCACTTGGGTTTGGTTCGTGTTTTTGAAGGGAGGAGTGGGGGAAGCTGGTGTTTAAAATGTCTCAGTTTCTTTTATCCATGGTTGTCTTCCAAGCAGTTCACAGTGGTGAGTCTCACTGCAGATTGTCTCTACCTGGCGCAGGCTTCCAGGGTCACAGCTCTCGCCCTTCAGCCCCTTCTGAAGGGTGATGTGGATACACTGGTCAGGCCCCTCAGCACTGTGTCCGTTACACCTCCCGCAGCGCTGCCTCTCTGTGTCCTCCTCCTTGCTGGCTTAGTGTGGCACAGTCAGGCTGAGTGCCCAGCCACCCGTAACACTGGGCAGCCTCTCCGTGTCCGGGCTTGGAAGCGGAAGCGGCTGCTTGGCAGGGAGATCAAACTCTCTTCTGAGAACTGCATGGGTGTGAGACCAGACACAAGGATGGGCGCAGTTCTGGGTTTCCTCCTCTGTCCCTCAGCTGTAGCTTGCTGTGGTCTCTGCTCCTTCAGCTAAGGAGTCGCAGAAGCCCTTTATTGCTGTGCTGTGTGGTTATCACTGTTGGGGCCCCCAACATGACAGGAACGTGTACCTGCTTGAGCAAGTCCAGAGGAGGCCATGGAGATGCTGTGAGGGCTGGAGCAGCTCTGCTCTGGAGCCAGGCTCAGAGAGCTGGGCTGGGGCAGCCTGGAGAAGAGAAGGCTCCTGAACGGAGACCTTAGAGCAGCTCCAGTGCCTAAAGGGGCTGCAGGAAACCTGGAGAGGGGCTTTGGACAAGGGCCTGGAGGGACAGGACAGGGGAATGGCTTTAACCTGCCAGAGGGGAGACTGAGATGAGCTCTGAGGCAGAAGCTCTTCCCTGTGAGGGTGCTGAGGCGCTGGCACAGAGTGCCCAGAGAAGCTGTGGCTGCCCCATCCCTGGCAGTGTTGAAGGCCAGGTTGGACACAGGGGCTTGGAGCAAGCTGCTCTATGGAAGGTGTCCCTGCCCGTGGCAGGGGTTGGGACTGGAGGAGCTTTGAGGTCCCTTCCACCACAAATCATTTTAGGATTCTATGTTTCTGTGATGGTACCATCATTTACTTGCCTTGTGTAAGATGACCATATTCCAGGAGTAAAGGGCTAGGAGGGTATATCTGTATTTCTGCCAGTAGAGCAAGTCTTTAGTGCTGGTAACTATAATGTGAAACCCGCCCAGACCGTACTCAACCATTAAAAGTGACCTTTCAAGATCCTTGCAAGCTTCTCATACGTAGCAATATCCTAGGACGGCTCATAAAGCAGCTGCTAGCTGTGCTTGTTGGTGATTAGATTACAGCCATTCAAACATCTCCAGCGATCAGACAACCATCTCCTTCAAACGACTGTGCAGCGTGTACAGAATGGCTCCTTCAGGAAGCCAGGTGGCCAGCTGGGATGTTCCATGCCTTGGGCACATCTTGTGGTCCTGTGGCATTTTCCCATAGGAAAGGCATGCGCCTGGTGTCTGCTCCCACACACTGCAGTCCCCAGGGGCAGCAAGGAAATTCCAGAGGTACACTACACCGAGGTCATGTTTCTCCCAACACAACTCCAGAATGACTTTCTGTGCATTCCCTCTTTCATCCTCTTTGGGGTTAGTGGCATGTTCCAGTACATCGTGCGTGTGGGGACAAGCTTTTGCAAAGAGCTGCTTCCCCCCAGCCCAGCCACAAGGCAACAAAACCAGGCTCTTTCAGTGAAGCTTTCAAAGGCAGAGTGTGGAGGAATATGCATCTTCTTGGTGTTTACTGGCTGCTTAACTTGGGCTTGGGACATATGTAGTCTAGTATGTGCTGGTGAGGACATTAAGGCTGACAATTGTGGTGAGACGGGAAAGCAGCGGTTGGTGAGAGATGACATAGTACACTTCCCATACGTGGATGTAAGTTTTGTCATTGTATAAAGAAAGTATTGCTGTATTTAAATACACCATCCAGAGGCTTATTCATTATTTAATGAAGTAATGTTGAAGACTTGACAGTTTAAGGGTACAAATGCACTGAGGTTTAAAGGAGGAGCCAAGTTTTCTAACTTCTTTCTGTATTATTTAGTCTGAGCGGGAAGGTTTTCAGGCCAACTGCCCTTCTTCAGACTGGAAAAAAGGACTTAGATGCTGAAAGCTTGTCAGTCCCTTTGGCCTCCCAGCCCCTCAGGCTCCTTGTTTGTATCTGTTGGTCTAATAAAAGGTATTACATCTCCTGAAAAATGTTTCCTCACTAAACATTTAAACGCAGCAGCTTGGATTTGTCAGAACTGTCTCGGTGAATTAGGCAGGTTTCCGTAACACTCCTGAGCAGCCTTTAAATCATGAAGATGGATTTGGAAATGCTGTCCAGCTTTTTTTAAGTGGGTGGTAAAGTAGTATGGACAAGACAGAGGCCTTTAATGTTGCACTTATTGGAAGCTTCTCTCGTTTTGAAGTCTAGGTTACATCTATTTAAACACTGGTCCTGCGGCAGATGTTTGCTTTGCTTTTCTCTCCTAATGCAGCTGGGCTCTTGAGATTCTGGGGCCTCTGCTGCATCGTGGTCTAGTGTTACCTGCAGCTCTCATTATGTGCTTCTGCGGAAATCTTTGCTTTATTTAGTGCTGTTGTCCCCTGAACCCACCAAACTCTTCTATTTTCCACTAGATAGCTGCATGTTCCTGTCTTTTGGAAGCACTGAAACGTGCTTGTAGCCAGCAGCCCTAGTGTAACGTAGCCACAGTTACTTGCCTGCTTTATGAGGTGCTGTGCCCTGATTAGCATTTGCTGCCAGCAGACTTGATAATCCCTCCAGAGCAGACACATGACTAACATAGCTCCCAAATACCATAGGCATGGTGCAAGGGATGCGAGCCCAGCCTGCTCCAGGCCTGGGGCTGCTCTGCCTGTGTCAGTGGGATGAAGGGCTCTGCTGAGGTCTTGTGATGGGGAGGGTGTCCCTGCCTTCCAAACACACAGATATTGGGAAATGATCAGGTTCTTGACTATTGGGATTTCAGTATTAGCTGAGAAATGGTATTCTTGACCTCTGTTTCTCACATAGCAGGTAAGCCTCGAGGTGCTCATTTAAGGATGGTGAAGCCACTAACATTCTTGTGACAAGTGAAATATAAAGGGCTTTGTAAAATTTATCCAGTATCTCTGAGAAAAATGGAAAGCGGGCAGACAGAATTCCGTGGTGCTGAAGAGCTGTTTGAGGGTAGGAAACAGCAGATTTCCCAAAAGGTGCTCCTTCCTCTAGGGCATGGAGACTCATTTTTTCATGAGAACATGAAATGGAGAGCATTTTTTCATTGAGAGCAGGGTCCTTTGGGCTGGGAGGCCTTTCCTCTGAAATCATCTTGCATTTTTTGGTGAGGACAGAGGGCTTAGTCTTCAGTTTCTGAACCTCTTGACCCGGAGGAATTTGGCCTCTTCCACTGCCCACAGTGGCTATCGTGATCCCATCAGACTGGAAGGCTCCAGGGGAGATGGGCAGCCCTGTCCTCTCTGCTGCAGAGGCAGTTTCTCTTTTACATTGAGTCCCTGAACTTCTCAGGAAGAAGCAACTGTAGGAGTTCAGTGGAAATGGCAAATTTAATGGTTTCTAAAACAAGCAAGCATCTTATTTCTTCACATCCTACCCTCTATGGAGGTTTCCTGCTGGTACTGTTGATGACATTTATAGCTGTTGCTAACAGGGAAAGAGCGGAAAAAAAGAGACTTGGTTTTTATGCTGTCACAGCAGTACTCAGGACCTCAGCTTTAGGACACTGGAACTGAAGAGCTCTCTTATTAGCTATTAATCTACTTATTCCTATGCGTGCTCCCCAAAACTTCTTTGCAGTATCCTGTAACGTGAGGCTCTGCAGCATTTGATCGTTCGCTTTAACCTCGGTAACTGATTTAAATGCACTTACCTCCGTAAAAGCTTAAAACTCTTTGTTTCTTTGAGCAAGCTGCTTTCACATCTCGAAGCCACCACATAGACTCCAGAATTGAGGTTGTTTCAAAGATGCCCGAAATAACTCAGCATTCACCTCTTGGTGGGGGTTGAAGGATATTCTGTCCCCCAGCCTGTTCTTTGATATCCAAATGGCTGTTGAAAGGGTTTTTTCCCACTTGTGTCTGTGAAGGGACCAGGAGCTGTGTGCTCTTTCCCCACATAGGAGGTACTCCAAATGTTTAAAACGGTTTGAGAATGAGTCTAGAGAAGCGTTATAACAGACTGGAAGAGCAGGGAATGAACGTGCAATGTTTAGAAATGCAGCATTTAGTGTACAGTTTTCTTTAACAAAAAGAATCCCAAACACCACCCCAAAAGACTGAGGAAAACCAGCAGGGAGCAGGAGACTGAAGGTGACGGTTCCTGCATGGAGTGGTGTTAATCTGCAAGCTGTCTTGAAATGATGGGTTTCAAAGGGAGGCTTCCTCTAGACCCCACCTTAACGCTGGTTCCATGACCTGTGTTTTCAGCGCACTTGCCATGTCACAGCGCTTGCACAGGATTTTGTTCTGTTGGAAGCAGTCAGCTTCACATTACGCTGCTGCAAGCAAAATCTCTCTTCGCTGCCTTTGCTTTTGCCTGCCTCTTGGTTCAGAAGAGAGCTGAGTGAAACAGAGCTGACTAAACCCATGTGCATGTGACGCTCTGCAGCGGTGGTGCAGCTCTTTCTGCACGCACACTTGGCTCTGTTTCGTCATCCGTGCTGCAGCCTTTAGGTCTGGCTCCTGTGGCTGCTTGAGGTTCTACCCGACTTCATTTGAGGAGTTGCTCTTGAGGCTTCCTATGAAGCAATGGTCTGAAGGGGTTCTCTGATATTTCTGCTGTCTTTAAGGTGCAGTTTGAAATCTGGTCCAACACTTTCCTGCTTTTTTAGGACTTGGCATGGTGCAAACTTTGTCTTTACTCAGGACAACCCTGCAGGATTTGGAAAGAACTCTTTCCTTCACGTTTCCTTGCCTCATCATTTATATGCCTTGCTTAAGAGTGCTCTGTGTCATTGGGGTGCATTTCCAAAAAGCTCTATAGAAAGGAGGCCGGTTCTGGAGACTTGTGAAAGTCTAGGTAGGCTTTGCTACTTGCTTGAGGAGATGTGTAGGGGAAGAAAGGGATTCTGGTTTTGAGCTCACCCTCTCATCCAGACAGCACCATTTCCTTTGGGGTCTCAATCTTTCATTGCGAAGTTACAATCAGTGCATTGCAGTGGCAAACTGCTAACGCTCCCCCCATAACTTCTTGCAGAGTCCTTCCTTTGCTCATGCTTTAGATGCTAATATAAGGATTAGTTCCTGTGGTAGCACCATGAAAGTATTTCTTGGCAATTACGAAAGGTATCACTTCTCGTTTTCTCACTGTGTTGCTCCTGAACCTCTCCCTAATCTCCTTGGACTGAAACTGAAGGTTGTTACTGGGACCCTACCAGGATGAAAAGGTCAGGGGGAGAAGTAGTGACCCAGCTTTAAGATTTTGTTCTTGCCAGTTTTCAGCCCAAATCCATGCAGCACGACAAAGGAAGAACGATCTCTTCTGCTGTGTGGGCACAGAAGAATCAAATTCTGTGTTTGAGCTTTAAATGGATTTGCTGGCATGCTCTTACAAGATGTTAAGGCTTTGACAGAGGGAGCTTTTATTGAAGGGAAAAGGAGAGATGTGGTAGGTTGTTTGGCTTCCCTTCCCGGTTAGGTTCGGGTAAAATTAACTTGATTTCCCCCTCCCCTTTTAATTCGGTTATATATGCAGCTAGGAGTCAAGTAATGGGAGTGTGCAATTCAGTTTCACCTCTGGGAGAGCTGCTTCTACATTTCCTATATTGGTCTGTGTGGTGCTCTGGGTGAAGGAGCCAAGCATCCCTTATGGCATAGCAGCTTATGATTTTAACTCCTTTGTGTCCAGAACCTGTGATACTTCAAGGAGGAAATGCTGCTGTGCTGTTCTCTAGATCTCCAGCACCTTTGCAGCAGGGGCCAGCACAGTGCCGTACCATGTGTGTGTCCTACTTACCGGTGCGACAGAAGGACCTGCATTCGTAATCACAATAACATCATTAGTCTTGCTTGCAGAGATCAGAAGGCTGTACTCATCTTCTTGAGGAGAGAGAATGCAAATTCAAACTAAGGCAATTTTCAGGTTGTTTGAAAGGGTTTTTTATAAGCCATCTCCAGCTTTGGTTTGACTGCTCCTGTCTTTGCTACCTTGCTGTTTCCTTTTGAGTCACAAAAAGTAATTGCTGTGCTAACGCTGTCATTGCGTGCTTAGAGTATTATTTCCTCATGTGCTCTGCCTTCAGTGGTTCAAAGCCCATTTAATTACACTGACTACAACTTTAGGCTGATTTTCTGATCCATATCTCATCTGAGCTTTGTATTTTCTCTCACACCAAGGCAAGGACCTTTCAGGTGGCTGAGTTGTTAGGAAAGGCTGCCAGGGCAATGGGATGGGTGAGGATCTGGCCAGACTCGAGGTTTTGCCACGTGCCTTGACTGGTTGGTCCAAACTGGCATCCATGAAATCACATTTAAACAGAAGATAAAACTTTGTAACTGGGAGAGTGGTCAGAAACAGGAAACTGTGTGCCCAGGGGGGGCTGAGAGTCTCAATCCTTGGACACACTGAGCACGCATTGGCAGGGTCCTGAGCAATCTGCTTAAGCTGCTCTTCTCAAGCAGGATGGTGGGACTAGGTGATTTCTGGAGTTCTCTCCCTGCCCAAACTCATTTTGTTCCAGTTACCGAAGCTCCTTAAATGGCCTTTGGACTGGAGTTCACTATTTGGTAAACAGGAAAATGCAACCCCCTTTTGCAGCCCTTCTGCAATCGATGGTTGCCTGTTGGATGTGTGAACCCAACTCCAGTTGAAACTGCTCACAAGGACTCCAAGTTGCTTGCTAGTAAAACATTTGAGACTTGGGGCTGTTGGCTGCCAGTTGGGCAATGCATCCCAACTTGGACTGCATGCGGTAAACCTCTATCTGTGTAATACAAGGGCAGGGAACCTTTTCATTGCTAATGGCCCAGTAAATGTTTTCATCACTTTTAACAGGCCGCATCTTGACACGCACTTGTTGCTGTGTGTATTGTGCTGTGCATAATAAACCAAAGCACACAACATGGCTGTGAGCCACATGTTCCCTGTCATTAGCTGACTATGGCAGAGATTTTCAGAAGAGATTGAAACCTTTGGCTTCCTTATATGTGTTGTCTTGCTCAGTCGTCTCTGTTGGTGCCAAGTTAGATTACGCTTGTTCTTGGGGCTTGTGGACTTGAGATAGAGGATAATAGAGATGTTAAAAGTTACAGGCCTGTCGCTGTTTTAGCATCATTGCAGTTTTCCCCCATCAGGCTGGGTGTTTGCGCTGACAAGTGTCATGTGAGTCCATTAAAAGTGTAGTTAGGACATGGACATTGAACACTTCGGGGGAGACCTAAAACCTCTCTTTATGCATTTTCAGTGTTGCCTCAAAAGCATTCATGCACAAGTAGAGCGGTTCATACACAACCCCAGGAGCTCCTCCTGCCATCCAGGCAGAATTACAGCCTGCAGTAAATAGGACTGATTGTGGGAACTGCCTTTCTTGTAAAGACACATCAGGATAACAAGCAGCTTGATGGGTGACTTTGCTTGTTGGCCTCCTGCAGTGCTTTGAAAGCCTGGGTGGTCACTCGCAGTGTCAGCATCTTCCTGCTTTTAAAAAAAGGGAAAGAAAGAACTTTTAAGCAGCCATAAATGAGAGCAAAGCATTCACAGTGAGACAGGGGGTGAGTGCCTGGATCTGGTGCATGGGAGCCCTCACAGGTGACACCTTGGGAGCCCTGGGGGTGAGCTCGAAGTCAAACACATCCCTTTGGGGCGTGCATCCAGCACCACGCTTGCTGCCTGGGAGGTGCACCTGTACTGGGGCTGGTGTGCAGGGCAGGCACTGGGATGTAGCCTGAGCCTCCCCTGCATGGTGTCCCTCTGTAGAAGGCAGGATGTGTGCTGGAGCTGCTGGGCTGCAGATCTCCAGTCAGCAGCCTGTATGACTTGGAAATGAGCCTCTCTGAAGAGTGCAGGAGCTGCAGGACAAAACACAGGCATATCTGCATGGTGGAGAAGGGAGGTGTTCCCTCCATCTCCATCCCTTCTTCAGCCTTTCCAGTTATGGGATCCCCTATTTTGGGAGCCTGAGCCTCTAGGCTCTACTCCTCTCCTCGATAGCCCTTTGTAGAACATCCCTTGGTTTAGTTTTGGGGGTTACCTCTCCTTTCTCAGCAGATGGAGTACCCCCAAGAGCAAAAGTGTCCTGGCTGTGCTTTGTGTGTGAAGCCCTGCAGCAGCTGTACAGAAGAGGGCATGATGCGGAACAGCAGCTCTTTACATCCCCCTTAAGGTGAACAGCTGTTTCCAAACGAAGTCCAGTGCCTCTTTTAGTTTCCTAAAGCAGTGCAGAATGGAAGGAACACCAAGGCTTTGCTTGCCAAATCTGATCATTAAGTGGTTTTCCATGATTGCCGTGTTTTGTCTTCTGTTGATTAAATGCGTATTTACAGGGGATGAAAACAGTATGAATTAAACTGCCCTCTTTTTTCTGTGGTTACGCAAAGGCTGATTCGTCTGTAGTCTAAAATTAAAACATTCCAAATTGAATTGTTTGTAACCCTTCCGCTTTAAATATATCTAATGCATTTACAGTTTGTTTTAAGCAGGCATTAACGCTGCTTCAGGGGAAGGCACACATGTTGATATTGTCATGTTATTCTGCATCTTTAATGGCTGTCTAAGTTTAATGTTACCTACACCTTCAAGGCAGGGAGCTGCTGTATTACCCAGATTTTTATGCATAGATCTGTGTGTGTATTTACCCGTTTTAAATGGGGAAAGTGTATGGTAAAGGCGAAACACTTCCATCTGGTGTCACAGGATATCACTGGGGGGGGTGGGGGGGGGTTAATGTGTGTAGGGGGATCCTCTTAGGCCAAGGAAGAATAGAGGGGGGATCATATCAACAATGTATTTTGGAGCAAACTGTTCTCCTTT
Source organism: Ara ararauna (assembly GCA_028858755.1). Classification (NCBI taxonomy): domain Eukaryota; kingdom Metazoa; phylum Chordata; class Aves; order Psittaciformes; family Psittacidae; genus Ara; species Ara ararauna. The sequence continues at coordinate 40,661,685 of CM054383.1, read as the reverse complement.
TGTTTAGAGGGAGAGCAGGAACTTCAGTCGGCTCAGAGTTGGGATGACAGAAATGTTGTGGGGGTTAGGAGGAAAAGAACCAGTAAAGTTCTGGATGTGGAATGGGATGACTGGGAAGGACCTGGGGGTCATGGCGGGTACTAGGTTGAGAACAAGCCCAGAGTGCAATTGTCACAGATAAAGTAAAGCGTTTCTTACCTACGTTAGAAGCCTGGCCAGTAGGATGGGAGAAGTTCTCACCACATCTGCTTGACACTGGTGAGATACATCTAAAATATCTCCTCAGCTCAAAAAGGTCATGAGAAACTGCAGAGGGTTTAGCAGAAGGCCACCAAGCTGGCCAGGACCCATGCGTCTCACATGGCCTCCAAGGAAGGAGGAAGCTGGACTCGTTTCCTCTGCTGAAGAAGCTCAGGAGTCATCAAACAGCCACCTGTAACTGTGTGAAGGGCAGATGTGATGATGAGGGAACCAAACTCTTTTCTTGTGCCTCATGGTACAAGGAACAATGGCCGCATAATAAAGGGGTTCCAAGCTGTGCCAATAACCCCGTTTCAAGAGAGAGCTTGGGCTGGAGTCCTCCAAAGGTCCTTCGTAATCAAAGCTTCTGTAATCTTGTGAAGAGCTTGCTCAAACTTCAGGGTAAAATGTGCAACAGCTGTCTACCACTGTGGTCTTGAAGCAAACAAAACCTGATCTGGTGAGTCTGAATGTGGCTTTGTTCTGATGTCTTCTGAGTGACTAATGCCGTGAGGAGGTGGGAGGGAGGCACGATGGGGAACATCTGGGTTGTCACTGCATGGCCTCATCGCCTACAACTTTGGCCAATATTTAATGTGACTCTGGTTGTGGTGGGTTTAATGTTGCATCTTGTTAAAATCTGAATTGTGGTGAGCCTTCTGGAGGTAGAAAGGAGGATGTTTTAATCCTGGTCTGCAGGAACATCAAACAGGAACCCGTGCACGAGGGACTGAAGCGATAGATGTTCTCTGGGCTTGCCTGCAATGGGGCAACTTTAGGATGTTGTTGCCTGGGTTGAATTGTTAGGCAGGAGGTGGTGAGGAAATGAAACAGATCTTGTTTCACATGCCGCATAGATACTCCATTGCGGTCCTGGCAAATACTCCTGTCTCGTGACTGATACTTACTTTGACCCTCTGCACTAACACTGCTCAGAAACTCATGTGTGTCAGGTTAACACCCATGCGCGTTTCTCAGCACACCACCAACACATATGGTAAAGAAAGTGTCTGCTGAGCATGTGGGTTTGCCTTGTCAGAATATGGCTTGGGGCAGAATAGTTTCCTTTAGGGTTTATCAGCTGATGTCAGAGTATGTCAGGATATGTGGGGTCTGGTTTCTTTCCTGGGTCAGCTGCACCTTGTCAGGGCAGACCAACAGCCACTTCTTCCCTTTTGGCTCATGGGTTAATTCTTCCCTCACAGGACATGACGAATTCTCAGTGACTTCAGCATGAGTTTGTCATCCTCTGTGGGAAGAAGTGGGCCCAGAACAGATACTGACTGCTGCTCTTGAGATCTTCCAGCAAAGATGAGGAAATCATAGTGTTTTCACTGCTTGCTGTGCCATCACAGGCTGAAAAGCCCAATTCCCGTGCATAGAAGTGTGGGCTCAGCTGTGTCTTGGGCTCTTGGCTGTGTTTTGGGTTTTCAATAGGAAACGGATAAGCTGACCTTCAGGCTGAATATTTCTGGGGAGGGAAGAGGATGCAGCATCATTGTGCAGTTGGTACATGCTGCATCAATTAAAGGTGAAGCTGAAAATACACTGTTCAAAGGCACTAAGGAGAAAATGGCTCTAGGAAGGTGAAGCTTGGAGGGTCACTACACTGCTTCACAGTGCTAGTGGATGTCTACATGCTACCTAGTTTGGTACTGATGGCTTAATTTAAGACTCTGCGAATGCTTGTGAGACCTTCCTGGATGGGAAATGACACAGTGGAGCAGAGCTGGCAGCGCTCTCCTGCTTTGGCTTTATATTTGGCTGCTTGGCTTAAACCATTCTATGTGATGTCGTGGCTTTTTGTGATTCATTTTTAGAAAGTGCAAGCACGGAAAGCTGTCTGCCTGGCTCCCCTTCCACATCATGTCCCAAGATTTTCAGTAGCTTAGATATGACCACGGTCTTACTTCCTTCTGTCTGAAGGATGGCCGCCAGATTGAGAAGTAGCATGCATCATCACGCTGACGCACATGGAGGGAAATCCAGGAGCTGTCTGCTGGAACAGATGCTTGTCCTTTTTTTGAAGGAAACCAGGGGAAACCAAGGGATGAAATTGAGCAACAGTGTGTGATATTGAGCCACCAGCGCATAGACTGATCGTCTCCACCGCCTTCTTCATCAGGCAGCTGATAAGCAAGTTAGAGCAGCACTTGGGAGTTTTGAGTATAGTTGAGATGTCCCAGTTTGCGCAGAGTTTCAGGGCTGTGCCTGTGGGCAGATTAGTCAGAATGCTGATTATTCAGAATGTGAAACGTCCAAATCAGGCAGGAAGGAAAGGAAACGTACTCAGGAGCTGGATCTTTCTGTTATTTTGAAGTGGAAAAATTCTGGTCAGCTTTTAGTGGCAAGTGATGCATTTTAATGTGTTGCTTTCAGCTTGTTTTGCTGAAGAGAATTACGTCTGATAAAGAGAATCCTCTTTAGCTCACCACTTTGGAAGAAAGAGTTGAGGGGCTGATCTAGTTCGTGTTAAAATCCCTTAGCTCTCTTTCTGGGGAGTGGGCAGACAGCAGAAAGCACAGAAGGATGAGAGAGCAGCAACAAGATCCTGTGCGGTGCTGCAGGCAGGGATGCTCAGTGCCGCAGGAAAGGGAATACATGAAGTGAGGAAAGAAGTTGAGCTGCTGTCAGCCCCTCTGACAGCCTGTCCAGTGCTGTGTTGGAGTACCAGTCATTTATGTCAAGGCAGCAAAACAGAGTGTCCCTGTTGCAACTGTGGGTCAACGCAAGGAGAGATGTTAAAGCAGATCCTTTTACGTAGCACAGGCTAAAGCAAGGTGATGTGATGTGCATTCAGCATAACTTCTCAGCACAAAACCCCCCTGATTCTCCAAGGTTTCTTTTCCCCTGCCACATGTCTTTGCTGGGCAGTTGTCAAAGGATCAGCTCATGGGTATAAGTACTGGCATTGGACTTTTGTAAAAGGGGGAAAAAAATCACTGCCTTCTGATTAACCTCTTATTTCTGTCTTCTGCGTCATCACTGCTTAATTATTGCTAATGATTATCAGGGAAGTTAAAGGAGAGGCATTCATAGAGTCAGGAATGAAATCTGGACTTGGACAGCAGGGGAGTAAAATCTCTACTCACCCAGGCTGGAGTTCAGCTGTGATAGTATGGCTCTGTTAGCTGGGATTAGATGCAAGATGACGTGTCCTTCTGGACAGATCTTTAGCTTAACTGGCTCTATGTGAGGTGTGGGGGATCAAGCCGGAATCCTGTAGTATGTGGAATAAGTCATGCTTGGAATTGCACATGTAACTTCTAGCTATTTTAGAGGGGCGTTTGCTAAAGAGTGTTGGTGGTCAGCAAGGACATGGCATAGCAGGGGATTTCACTAGGGTTGATGAGACACGTATATAGAATAATCCAAGTGTATATAATATAGCTTGTTTGTCTGCTTTGAAAGGCTTATGGTCCTGAAAGCTGCATCTCAGCACTTCTCCTTCCAGTAAAACATCAGGTGGATAGTCTAGACAGAGGTGACGGAGGATTTCCCTCTCAACAGGAACCCAGTAGAAGCTAGAGACCAGAGTGAGTGTAATACAGAGAGGACAGGGCTTGGGGCTGCTCTCTTCTTATTTCCTTAATTTATTTATTGTTTCTCCTGTAGTTAGCTGGCAATCCATCCAGAAACAGTTGGCTCTATTAATTCTTCCTAAGTGAAAGCTTTACATGGGTGTAACTCTTTCTTTTCTTTGGCAGTCAAAACATTTTTATTTCCAAAGGCAGAAAAGTCTGTTGTTTTTTTTTCCTTTGGTGCCATTTCTAGGTAATGGAGCTTCAGCTAACCCAGCCCTGAGCAACATTTTGCATGAAATAAGGAAGAAATGGGGGGAAAAGGGACATAAATGCAAAGTGGGCCAAGGACAGCGCTGCAGCTGGCTGCTGGGATGGACCAGATGGCGCAGAAAGGACACGGTGGGAGGCATTGTCAGAACATTTCATAGGCTCATGGAATGGTTTGGGTTGGAAGGGACCTTAAAGCTCATCCAGTTCCACCCCCTGCCATGGGCAGGGACACCGTCCGTTGGACCAGGCCACGTTTTAAAACTTCCAAAGGGATGCTTTTTATGTAGCGTCCATTAACCGCTAAACCTTGCTTCTGCAACCAGCTGATCTGCCAAAGCCTCCAAGGGGTTAAGAAGGATTATAGCCAGGTATCAGTATTAGCTTTGGCAGCCATGCTACAAGAAAACTGTGCCAGGGAATAGGATAATGAGTAAGTGGGCTTAAGGATGGCTCTTTCAGCATAGGGATGATGCTGAATGGAAGTGCCCATTCCCAGGAGATCTGGACCTGTCTGCAGCTCAGTCCTCCAGGTGGGTCTCTGCTGCTGATCCCTATGTCTGTTGAGCTGGAAAGCATGTTTAGTACATGAGGGAGTAAGAGGCATGGCAGCAGACGCTGGTTCAGTGGGAGCTCACGATCAACAAAGAGACCTGGCTGGTAAGGAATTCTATCTCCTTACAGTCATGCTGCTGGGGCTGCTGTATCAAATCTTCCCTGGCACCTTCCTCTCGGCATAGCTGGGGACATTGCTTGGGTTGATGGACCCGTACCCAGATTTCCAGAAGCTGGCAGGTTCCTTCTAAGCTGTGGGATACAAACGCCTGGAGTCCCAAGCCAGCGCCAAGATTGCAGATCTCTTCTGAGCAGCCTTCTGCATCCCACAGGGGACAGGTTGATTTGATCTGTTAAAACACAGGGTAGTGCCAGCTCTGTGGGGAGTGAAACATCTGGGTGTGCAAGCTCGCACGTGGAACAGCTCGTATAAAATGTGCTTCTTAAGCTGCAGTGTCCTGTATTTCTCCTGTCCCCCAGTCTAAAAACACCCTATGGGCTCAGCAGGATTCTTCCTTGTAAAAGAGGAACTGAGCGTTTGAGTACACGCTTCATGGTTACGAAGAGGAGGGAGGTGCTGTGGGTCCTACGTGTTCAGTGTGAATCTTGTGATTTCACTTTTTAATAGCACCTAAGGATTTATTTAACACAGGGACCATTTCACCTTCCTTGATGTCCCAAGGAGCTGCAGCGGGTGTCTGCAGGGGCTCTGTGGGGTAGCGATGCTCTTTCTGCGAGGGGTATTGTGTGTGGTCGGGGTGTCTGAGATCTGAGAGCTGAAGGAAGTCAAGTCTGTGTTTGCTGGATGAAATACTTGAGGAGAAATAATTGACCATAATCTGACAGCAGATCTAGCTATGCAGAGGGCAGCTCATCGCCACGTTAACAGAACTGGGCTTTCTAATGGGAATGGAGCTGATGGGTGTTTTCTAATTATTCCCTTGTGTTGCAAATGTTCGAGAGCCAGCCTGAAATCTCTGCCCGGAATTCAGAGCCTTAATTTGTTTGACCTTTCCACTGCTGCAGACACAAGGCTGTATAAATTGCAGTCATCTTCATTAATTTCTCTATTGTTCTGGGGATGCGGATGAGTGTATTCTTCTGCAGATACCGTATGAGGATGGTGTGCGGTGTTAGGTGATACTTCCAGTGCGTTTGAGGGGGATGCTGAGCCGTGCCTTACTGGAGGGAGATCTTCCAAAGAGGTTGAGGGATATCGTGGCTGACTGGAGCTGGAGTTGTGTTTAAACACACTGATGCTGGAGGGGTTTCTCTCCCTTCCCACGTCTTAGAAATAACCGGATATTCTGGCAGATCTATTTCTCACTGAACTGCCTGGATTTTTGCCTTTGGAGACATCCATTTTGATAAAGAACAGCACATTTCAGATAACCTATCTCAAGGATGTGTAATGCTCCGGTATCATCCTCTTGGCTTGAAAACTAGTATTCCTTCAACCCCTTTGAAAGTGCCTGTGGGTTTTCCACTAGTTTATCAGGGAAACTTTAGAGGCTGGCTTGCTTTCATGTTTTAATGAACAAAAGCTAGAGCTGCCAGGCATCTGCTAGTTCAGCTGGTACCAAACGTGTGTGCATGTGTGTCGCTCCCAGCCTGTGAATCACCAGTGGGTGCAGCAGTCATTTTTGGTAACTAGGAGGCAGACAAAATTGCTGGTTATGATTTAAAGTCTTGCCCACAGCAGAGCAAGCAAAAAGGATGAATTAGAGACAGGAATAGTAGCACAGCCTCTTTTTTTTCCTCTTTCTTTTTTGCGTGCAGGAAACCTCAAAGCATATAATAAACTCTTGCCGTTTTGATTACCCAAAAAGAAAGAAAAACCCACCCCAGAAAACTGAATGCAAAGATAAAATAAGAAAACCTCAAGCTTAATGGCTTTGCCAGTAACAAAACTGCAGCACAGAACAAAAGCCTGTGGAGTGGGGTTTTTTATATCTTGTGCTCATTGCACTGGACTGAAAAGCAATTGGCAAAAGGCTGTTTTTAAAGTCCCCACCTTGCTTGTAGTTGCTCATTGTGCTTGGGAGGAGTACCTCGGTGGCTGTGCAAGTCAGCAGCCAGCAGCAATAGTGGCGAGCATGGGAAAAGACATCATTATGATAACATTAATTGCTCTTATCCGAGGATTTATTTTGCAACAGCCTCATAAGTCAAGCTGCTTCTTATTCCGTGGCCTCTCCAGCGATGCCTGTTGTAGTCCTGGAAGCTGTGCAGGACCTGGCTGGGGACTCACCAGTCACCTTTTTGGCTCCTGTGAACACAGAGCCATTACATTACACAAGCACAAAGGTCCTTCGGGCTGTTCTGCACCGGTGGGTCTTGTTTGAATCCTTATAAATACATTGAACTGACATTGGCACTTTAAGTAAAGCCTTTCATCTCCTTTCTGTATAATGAGTATATCCCTGGCCACAGCCAGTAATCTGCTTCCTTCTCTCATCCCTTCCCCGTGTTCTGAACCTGCTGCTTCTCATTTATTGAGGCTCATCCTGCTGTCTGCTGAGCTTCCCCATATCATCATGTACTGCTGGCAGGTCTTGAGAGAGGAGAAAAAGCTGTAGAGAGCTCTGGTTTTCTCTGGACACAACTCAGGCTGTGTTTTAAGGACAGTTTGCTGAGGTTTGGTGCATTGCACTGACACAGATTCTCTCTGTCTTCTGCTGTCTCTTGGCAGAGCCCAAAGAAGTATCTTTTCCGTCTCCTCTTGATTTGGGTGCGGGAGCACAGCACCGTTCGGGGTCTGTTGGGATACGCTGGGGCGCGGGGGAAAAGCTAAAATCCTGAGTCAGCATTCCCTGCTCTTTTGAAATCCAACCAAGATTGTTTTGGTCTCCGGCACTGACACAGGACACAGCTGTACTGCACAGCAAAGTGCCTTTCAGGCATATCTGGACGAGCTCCTGAGCTCCACCCAGGGTTATAGTCTAAGCAAAGCAAAATGCTGCTTAATCCCAAGTCACTTCTTGTGCCCACAGCTTAACTTGGAGTTCCTGCTCTCAGATACTCCTCCTTTGGGGCTGAGGCTTGGATCGCTTCAAAGCGGTGTCATTACCGGAGCGGCATAAAATGTGCGCCTGGATTTGCCGGTGTCTGGAGGAATACTGTGTCCCTGCAGGTTCATGGGAGTCTCCTGTCCACGTTGATGGGGAGACTGCAACTGCTTTCAGCTGATTCTTGGCAGCGGTGAACGAACTGGCTTAGCACAGTGTTCGGCAATGGATTTTCCACGAGGTGCGGCACACGGCGGTGCCCGGAGCTGGCTGCTCTCAGGCTCTTCCTCATTATGAAACTGGATGCTTACGGTTGGCACCACCGTGCTGTGCTCACTGCAAGGAGGGAGGCAGAGCACCGCTGCAGCTCATAGAGCTCCACCGCACAGCAGCCTTAGAGCCACTGCTCTGAATCCACTTTTTTCAGTGCATTAGCAAGTGGAAAAGCAGGCAGTTTGTGCACCTACTCGTAGAGCACTTAACCATGTCTCCTCCTGGACTTTGCTCATTTCATCTTGCGTGCATCACAGACTGTGAGTTTCACCCAAGTGTCTCTGTATTAACTCAAGAATTTCAGCCTAATCTAATTTTGCTCAGGAGAGAGAAGAGAGGTTAATTCTTGACCTTCTCCACAGACGCATGATTGATAAGGTGAGAGGTACTTAAGTGGTCCTAAGAGAGGCATATCCCATGTTGCAGTAGGAGAGCATGCTGGGGGAAGGATTTATTCTCCCATCTGTCCTGGGATAGGAATTACTCTAGACACCAGCTCTAGTGACCAGCAGGGACCTTCAGCGTTGCTGAGTAGCTAGACCTCTTAGAAGAAAATGTCTTACCTTACATCAGACTTGGTCTGTGTGGGATGCTCAATAACTTTTCAAAGCAAAGCACCTCTGCCCCTCTGATCTCACAGAATCCCAGACTGGTTTGCGTTGGAAGGGCCTTTAAAGCTCATCCAGTCCCAACCCCCGTGCTATGGGCAGGGACACCTTCCACTAGAGCAGCTTGCTCCAAGCCCCTGTGTCCAACCTGGCCTTCAACACTGCCAGGGATGGGGCAGCCACAGCTTCTCTGGGCACCCTGTGCCAGCGCCTCAGCACCCTCACAGGGGAAAGCTTCTGCCTAAGAGCTCATCTCAGTCTCCCCTCTGGCAGGTTAAAGCCATTCCCCCTGTCCTGTCACTTCAGGCCCTTGTCCAAAGCCCCTCTCCAGGTTTCCTGGAGCCCCTTTAGGCACTGGAGCTGCTCTAAGGTCTCCCCTTCAGGAGCCTTCTCTTCTCCAGGCTGCCCCAGCCCAGCTCTGAGCCTGGCTCCAGAGCAGAGCTGCCCCAGCCCTCACAGCATTTCCGTGGCCTCCTCTGGACTCACTCCAACAGCTCCACTTCCTTATCTCCATCCTTATCTCCTCCATCAGTATCTTTTGCTACCACAAATACATTTAACAACAGCAGATCTTTTCTGCTCTTGATAGACAACTGCTGAAGCAATTATCAGATCTAGTAATAAAGATTTATTCATATAGGGCAGTGAGTGGTAGGAACAACCTGAGCAAGGTAAAGGCCATTGCATAAAGTAAGGAAATACCCAAAGAATTCATGGCTTCTGGTGCAGACAAGATGGTCACATGTAAGCAGTTGGGATTCTCTGTACACTGGGACCATGCAACAGCTCCCAGAAGCTTTAGTTAAAGTATGTTTTATTAAGGAAAGAAGTCGGAGTGGCTGGTCAATAGTGTATTATCTCACCCACTATCTCTATTTTGGTGAAGCTGTTCAGAAGTTCAGCCAGTTGGACAGTGTGATGCCCCTGTTTTCAATTCTCATTACACCTTTGAATCAGTAATGAAGCCCCATTTCCATACTGTCAGATTACAAATACCCACACCTCATGTTCAAATTGTGGCTTGGCCTTTGTGAATGCCTTTTCTTCTTTTTCTAATGCCCATTCAATTAAAAGAAAACAAAGCAAATCCCAGCAGTTTGGCTTGCAACCTTCTCATTCCCATTCCTGTGCTCTTCAAGAACATCCCACCCCTTACTCCTGCTTCATCATAAACCACCCTACAATGGGCAGCCCATGTGGTGACAATTCTTTTGTGTACCAGCGCTGAAGTGATCTTGCTCTGTCAAAACATGCCTTTGGAGTTTGCTTTGCCCAAGAGACGTAGGTGTCAACAGCTCCTATTTCAGTTTCTACTTGTTGGAGTTTTCATATTGACTAGTTTGTCATCTGCTGTCTTGGTCCCTTGGGTAGCAGAGGCTAATTCTGCCCTCAGGGCCTCTTCTGAGGTAGGAAAAGTGGCGTGTTTCTAGTGCTGATTCAGTGAAACCGTGACACACAGCAGCACTGCTCCGCTTTATAGTCCAAAGAGCATTTGAAATGGAATAAATCTTGCAACCCTGCTAAAACCATGCCAGAACGCTTTTCAGGCTGGGTAAATATTAATAGCTGGCTGACATCTTTCTTGCAGGCTGTCATCTCTAGCTTTAGCCATCTTGGGCAGGAGGATCTGTGGGGGGTATCTGGCCAAAGTCTGAGAGGCTCCTTCTCTCCATAAGGGGGAAAAGGAACTGATGGTCACATCTCCAAGATTGTTTCGTGCGGTGCCTGTTTAAGTCACCAGTCTGGGATTGGAAAGTCTGTGTTCCCATATCCTTTAGAAGAGTCCCTCTTACAGGATGAGGTCGCCAGGTCTTCGAAGACATTCATTATCCGGCTGTAATTCCATCTGCAACCGTAATAAAGATGATGTCTTGAGGGGTGATCTGCTTTCGTCCTCCCTTTGCACGCTGCGGGCTGATACACGACTCTGCTTTATTGGCATTCTTGATTTTTAGGTTTTTCCCTTCGAGCAAGAAGAGAGACTGGATGGAAGGCAAAGGAAGTACAGTCAGTGTGGAGTTTGCACAGCTGCCAAAACGAGGTGCACGTATTTTACTGGGTGATACAAAATGAATGTTTAATTCATCGTGCATAGCACATTAAATAAATATCACTTGGCCACCCTCTAACGAGGATACGCTTGACCGTCGACACCTCGTATCTTGGATGTAGTTTCTTGGAGTAGTTTTTATGGCAGGTTCTACTGTTTTGGAGAAATAACATTCGAAATACAATTCATTCAGTCTTGTCTAAGGCGGGTCTTCTGTTTTGTAACACCACCTTTGAATCCTTACATGTATATTGCTGCTTGAAGACAGCCATCACGATCGAACCTGGCTTTTATAGAGCAATAAACTGCAATGTCATATACCAGATGGTAGCAACATGCAGCTACTGTGTAGTTTTAACTAAAGACCTTCATGTTTCTCTTCCATTTTCCCTTCCTGAGAGATGTTGGTGTGTTCCTGGCATCCCATTCCAGGCTGGATCCACCTGCATGCGGGTTCCCTAGGGGTTTACCCTGTACTTAAGGAGGGGAGCACTCAATTTTTAGGCCTGGCTGCACGAAGGAAACAGAAGTTTGCTTAATGATTATTCTTTCCCTCAACAAACAGGGACTAATGCCTGTATCCCTTCTTTTTGTTGGATAAGTACATCCGTTCCTTGGACTAACCAGCCAGAGAGTGAAGGGGAAGGGAGAGTAGCTGTGTATAACGGAGCTGCTGCAGGAGGGCTCCGGCTGCTTCTTGTTATAACAGGAGGAGAGCAAAGAGAGCAGAAGGAAAATGTAACCACAACCATTGTAAATATGGATTTCCTGAGTAAACAGGGATTTGTGAAGTGCAAATCTCACCCACTGAAGTGTGTTACTTGTTGCAGGTGTGAGGACTCCATTCTGTTATATCCACAGTAGCTGCTTCTAATTGTGCCGTTGAATACCCCTAATTTTGGTCCGCCTTAGTTCTTAAGACATTATCACATGAATACTGTGCCCTGTTTTTTCTGGGAAGATAAATTAGGATTAAATGAAGGAAGATAAGGGGGGGGCAGTTCTTGACCACCATCCACTGCACTCCATGGGGCTGTGGGCGCCTGCAGCCCCTCTGACAGCTTTTCCTACCAGTTCTGTGCTGCAGTGAGACCCACTTGATGCTGATATTTGAGTTTTGCTAAGGCAGGCTTGGCAAGTGATCACACACCTCTCCAGCCACCTTCCCGTTCTGCGTTGACAGAGGGGCTGTCGCTCTTCCACGTGGTTCTTGGATGGGAAGCGTTGCCTGTTCTGCCGTGGAAACCTGCTCCAGGAGCATTTTAGCAGCACTCCCCCATCTTCAGGCACAGTTTCTGCTGCTTGTGTCCGTGCCAGGACTTCAACATCAGGGAAACCAGAATGTTTGCACTGTGAGCTAATCTACTCTTTAAAGATGTTAGATACTATAATAAAATAGCTCAGCGGTGCATTGCAATTACCTTTCACATTTCGTCATGCTACTAAAATTTTTGTCTTCTGAAACTAGGACTGTATTTTTAGTACAGTGCAATCAAAAATGTCTGGCCAAGAACCTGATATAGTACCTAGGAAAATAGAAATATTCCTTTAAATGTCTTCCAGAGCTGTGGTTTCCTGTGAGTATTAAACTCCATTTGTTACGTCCTGATTACATACTTTGGTCTGGGTTATATAGGGCTTGGTTTTTGTAACTTCACATATATGGGCAGTTTGATCTCTTCCTTGTATTTTTAATAGCAGAAAGCACAACCTAGACCTTTATTTTAGCATGATGTAAGCATAATTATTTAGCGGGCAAGATCACATTCTTCTGTTTGCCACTGAAGCTTATGGATTATTATTGCTATTTTTTTTCCTCTTGGTTATGACCAAAAGATTCATGCCTTTTAAACCCAAACCATTATGTCAGGGTAATGGCTTCTGTAAGTTGTAAGTAAAGAAAGAAACCTAACATCGAGCTGGCTAACGCACCAGTGGAGTGGTTTTGACATCTGGATTTGACATCATCCAGCAGTGCCAGGAATTGGTGTGTCTCTTACCTGCATCTTGGCAGGTAATTTTGCATCACTCAGGACACAAAGTATTAGCAGTAATCCCAACTGGTCTTGTAAACCACTGCTCCTTACCATCTTCTGCTCTTTTCAAGTCTTCAGTATATCTCTTTTCCAAGCTGGCATTTATCGCACAACTTCCTATCTAACATGGTACCCATGCAGACCTGCTCTATGATCCCCTGCAGCTCATAAAGCTCCAAGTGCCACCTTGAGCAAGTAATCAGCTGTTGTTACTGTACACTTTCTCATGCCTATGAACCATCTGACGCCTGCCTAGTTGCTCTCATATGGAACATAAAGCAAAACCAGAGCAGACCAGCTTGGGTAAATGTCCTTTCAAGGTAGTTTCCAGTCTCATTACTGAGTGGGAGTTGTCTGAAGGATGAAGATGAGAAGGGTGTTTTGGATAGGGTTATTGTTTGATGTATGCTTTTTGATGTTGTGGGATTGTTTTACTTTCCCAATGTATTTTAGCCCTTTGACAAGCTGGAGGAGCTGACGTTCATGAGTTGGGTTGATTTCTTTCCCATTCAAAGTAGCCAGGATGGCTGCCATAGAAAAAGCCAACCTACAAGGAGCCCAGGGAGCTAGGATTTCAGGGCCAGGAAGACTGGCCTTGACCTACTTGTGGACTCATTGCGAAACACTCTACATCTGCTGAGATGACGCTGTTTTCCGGCTAGTGGGTCCCAAACCCTGGACACATCCCTGCTGCTACAGGGGACAGTGCTTTGTGTAAGGGGGAGGCAGCCGCAGGCGAGCACCAGCTGTGCCGGGTCTTCAGGTTTGGGCCACATCAGTTCCAGCCATAAAACCTCCTTCTTAGAAATCCTCTGGGTGTGAAAGCCCAGCCCTCAAGAACAGGCAGTTCTTTTGATGAAAATCAACCTCAAGCAATGAGCAGTACAACATGTTGTGTAAATCACACGTCTGTCGCATCGCCCATCCAAAGTAAGGCAAAGGAGTATCTTTTCTGAGTTCATGGGTTTAGTGGAGTTTGTATGTGATTCCTTTTAATCTGCTTCAATTTAGTCATGGTGCTTTATTTCCTAGGCTTCGTTAAGCTTGTGGTCTGACCATATTGATAGTCACTCCTAGTAGTTTACTGAATACTAGTTTTAATATCCGGATATAGATTTCTTCAATATCCTGCAATGCATTTCTTAGTGCTTTGTTGGATAATGCTAATGCTAAACAGTCTGTCACGCACCGGGCCCCTGAGCTACGGTTTAAAGTTAGCATAATGCTTTTCATCTTTGTGCAACTCAGACTGTTGTTACGTTTTGGGGTCTTTTTAGGACACAGAGGACTCAAAAGGAGCATCTTGCTTAAAAAGAAGTGTAAGATGACCCAAGGATGCTATAAGCTTGCCTCTTCTGGTCTGCTGTTGTGCCTTCTCCCTTTTACTTTCCCTCTGTCTTTGTCCAGCCATTGCTGCTCTCTTTTTTTTATCTGTGGAAAAGAATCAGAACAGTGCAGTGTTTCCATGGAGAACAAAATGCTCAGGAGATCACCTCTGTATCCTTTTGGTTTAGTGACCTATAGGAACAAATGTCAGTTTGCTGAATAAAAAGATGGCACACTGAAGAGACAGGGTTTGATTTGTCAACTCTGTTCCCGTGGCACTATTTGAGCTGTTGAATTTCTGTCAAGGTAGAAGACAGCTATTTTTCAAGCCAAGAGGTCTAACTTCCCTTAGAGACAGAGGGTTGTTACTCGCTGGTGTGCACTGAAGCACTTCTGGACCAGGTGTAGATTTGCCTTTTCCAAACAGCAAAAAAGCCTTTGAACATAATATCATCGCCTTAAGAGTAAAAGGAAGAAACCCATGCCCTCAGGCGTTTGACAGGAGGCCAGGCCTCAGAGCACAGCTGGAGACAGACACACAGGTTTCTGACATCTGCTTCCCGTGGGTGGATTGTATTTGGCTTTGGCATTCACATCAAGACGAGGCAAAGGCAGCAGGGGCACGGCTTGATGAAGAGCGTGGTCCAGCACCCTGCACCCTGTCCTGCTGGCTCTTTGATTGCAAAACACCCCAACAGTGACAGGCAAAACAGCCATGAGATGAGGGGTGAGAATCCTGGGATACAGGCATAGCTCTTCCTGTAGGCTTTAGAGAATGATGCTGATAATGTTGGATTTGATATCCCAAATCAGGTCATTGCTGCAGAGTACTGAAGATGTCCTCGTGTGGAGTGAAGCCTTCCTCCCACCCTGAGCTCTGGGTGCCTCCAGGCCCTGCCAGATGAGCTGTGTTGAACGGTACTGCTATTTTAAGATGCAGATAATGTGTCAGTGCCTGCTGTGCTTTGTGACACAAGATGCTGTCCCCACGGCTGAGTCAGCAATGGGGGACACGTCCTTATGCCGCCAGCTGAGCCTCTTCCTGAACACTTGCTCTCAGTAGTGGTCTGAAAGCCTGCTGTTGGCTCGGAGTTGGGAGCGCTCCTTGGGTTCACGTCAGAGCCCTTATTAGCTCCAGCTCAAAACCGCACTGAACTTGGGAACAACCCAGAGTTCAGATGATAAAAGTGTATCTCAGAAGAGTACTAAGGAAAATGCAGCAGAAAGTAGTCCTGTGTGTCCCTCTGAAAGCCCCATTGAAGGGCTCTGGCTCCCTCATGGACGTGCCTTGGTGGGACAGCAGAAGAACACAGTCCCCATCCATGCACCCTGCCCTCCTGGGCCGGTGGCCGCCTGCGTCTGAACCGCGGCGATTTATGACACCCCGAGGAAACGTGTGCCCGTTTCAATGCAGCTTTAAGCTGTCAGGCTGTAAATTGTCTTGGTTTAGGAGCTGCTTCAAAGCAGCCTCACCTTCCCGCAGCAAGGAGAAGGCTTTTTTGGCAAACCCAGCATAAGTCATTTGCTATTCATGAGCCCAATCCCTGAAATGTCCTCGATCAACAACTAAAAATGGGTCATAAGGAGACAAGGCATCGCTGTCTGGTGAACAAAGCTGTTGACTCTACCAGACTTCTCCATCTCTTGGCTAAAGCTGCTTGTGCTTTCTCAGTGATGGCTTTTGCTCTCTATTTGCCTTTCTCCATTGTCCTCACCAGCATCCACCGCACATAAGGTATCCTGGAACAACGGGACTTTAACCCAGTGGGCAAACCCACCCAGATCTCCTCCATGTTTCCCTGCTCCTCCCATTAACCCTCTCTCCTAGATGAGTGAAAAGTGTTGATGGGGGTAAGGGAAAGCCACTGTTACATTTCTTCTAAGCTGCCTCATTTCCAAATCTAGAAGGGCTGCAGTGATCAAGGGGGAAGGAAAGCAAACACCAGCTGGGTGCAAGCAGAGACTTGCAGGCTGGAGGGGTGGAGGGAGGCACCAGGCAATGATGACTGCGGGTAACACTGAAGTTTTGGAGCTGGATCCCTTCACCCAAAACGGCATCTGCTTGGTCACAAACGACAGAACAAAGCATCCTCCAGGTCAGAAGCAGAGAAATAAAGAAAACCCTATGAAGGAACCAAAAAAGACTCCATGTGTACATGGCTAATGTTCAAAAGGATGTTCGTGTGTTGTGTGAATAGCAGATCCTTCACCAAGCTTGGAAGTGTTTGAGGCAGTGTTTCATTTATCCATTTCTGATGGTGGCTAACACATTGGCATTCAGCGTAGCTTCATTTATTGGTATCCACATCTCCTGCTTCAACTTAGGGCATTTGCAAAAGCAGCAGTTGACTCTTCTTTTTCTCAGAGCTAGATGATGGATGGCGTACATCAGCGAAGCTTAAACACACCCGCTCAGAGGTGAGCCCCTTGGTTTGTCAGACCATGTGTAATGCAAGAGGCACTTGGTTACAGAGCCCTGCCGAGTAACACTGCTCGTTACTTCTCCAAAGTGTGCCAGACAGCAATCTTCCAGAAAACCTCAGACCATATACAGTTAGCCAGCAACACTATGTGAAGTCTTTAACCATATTTGAACGAACGGGCTAACTTGGACACGGCAAGGAGGGAAATGCCAGTCTGCCTGACAGCTCGTTTTCATAATGAGAAAGTTGTTCCACTGACAGGAGGACAATAAAAAGCTGTGGCTCTGGAGCAAGATGTTGCCTTTCTTCTAGTTCGAAGCATGCATGAAACTGCAGAGGAAAGGGCTGCTCCCAAACCTGCGCACGTGTAGCTGTGCTTTCCCTTCTTTCACTGCTCTTCTTTCACCACTTTTCTTTCTGGGGTGTTGAATCTGCACCCACCCTGTGAACCTTTATCCAAATGAGGCTCCGGTTTGCATTAGTAAATGGCTACTTTCTCCTGAAATGTGCCCTATTTTAAATGGATTATCCCTTGTGCTTCAGTGGAGCAAGTAATAAAAATAGGTGACCTTTTGTAATTAAGAGCTATTAACACACAGTTTATGGGGCTTTTGAAGTACGGGGCATGGAAGTCAAAGTCTTGAGAGATCTTCAGCCTTCTGAATGGGCAGACTTCGTCTGCTGATTCCCAAGTGATCAAAGAGCTGTATCTGTATAACCAAACTACTGTGTATTTTATAACCAAATAGAAAACACTGTGTATTTTACTGTGTGTCATTGTGTATTATCATTGTGTATGTAGGGTTACACAGATTTTAGGTGGCAGAACTCTTTGAGACAGAGACCTTGGCCCTGTGTGGTTTTGGCAGTGCCATGTCTACGCTGGATGGCGTGCGTATGTGTTCTAGTGATGAGACAACGGGCTGATTCTGGTTTTAAACTCACACAGAATCACGGGCAGGCTTCAAGTTAAAGTTATGGGCACAAGAAGAACACTTGCGCAATCATGGCATCTCACTGTGGAAACTGTGTCTGCGGCGTTACCGCACGATGCTCTTGTAAAGCTGCGTTCTTCCAGGGCCAGGGCTCAGCTGTCGGATCTTCATGGGCTGCCTGAAACATGTGGCTTCTCCACATAAAACAAGGGTTTGTGGCTTTTATCTCCCTGCCCTCCTCTGAGCAATTATTAAACAATTCTTTTGGCAAAAAAAGTTATGTGCACGCGTTTAAAACGCACACTTCAGAACAATGCTGTGCAGCCTCAGTGAACCCTGGAAGCTGCTCCCCGTGTGAAACAAGCTGGTGATTGAGTCCAGGCCCTTGCAGACAGTCTTGAAACCAGCTCCAGAAATGGTGGCTCTGGCTGAAAAACCAGATTGAAGATGAAGAACCGATCTGAGCTCGCAGTGAAACCCTCTGCCTGTGTCACAACCGTTACGTCTGGATTGGGTACCGGTTCTGTGGGAGTTTGTAAGGAACTGCATTGCTTGTTCTTATTTTTACCAGCAGGAATAGAAGGAGATGTTCTTTTAAATCCAGCTTAATTTAGGAGAAGCAGACAGAGGAGACTGAGTTCTTGCTTCGTTGCTGGATGGCTTGGAGGGGCGTCCTGCTGACAGTGGTCCCGGGCAGGAAACCCAGCACTGCCTCACTGCTGGCTCCCCTCCCGCTGGGAGGCCAACAAAGGCAGCAGCCTTGCTGCAGCAAGCTGAGGGATGCCATGGTCCTCGCTGGGAGGCTTGCTGCTTTTGGGGGCTTTTATATCGTTAATCACAGACCCTGGTGCCTTGTGCTCAGTCACAGTGGTTCTTCCTAAGCTTGCTGAACTGGAGGGGTAGCGGGGACATGTGCGATGGCCAGTGCCCTTCGAACTGTGCTGAGTTGCTAACAGGGCTGGCTGTCAGACAGGGGGATCTTTGTTTGGTAGAAGTCATCTGGATTCCCAAGGAGCTCCCCATCACCTGCCAGTTCAGAGCTGCTTGCAGGCTGTTTTGCTAAAGGGCTGTGGGTATTAAATCACCTTAAGTACTGGGTGTCTTCAGCATGACCCTGGAAAAAGCTGCTAGTGAGCATCACTCTGGAGCACTTGTTAAAATCCAAGCCTGGAGGCGAGATGGCTGTGCCATCAGGTTACACAACAGTGATTCAGCCATCCCCTTGTCATTTGTGCTGTTTGCAGACCAGGTGACACCAGTGGGACTTGAGGAGAGCCAAGCTTTGATCCAGCGTGTCCACATGGATTCAGTGAGGCCGAGTGGATGGAATGAGCTCACTCTCTGAGGTTTAAGTAAGCTGTGTTTCAGACATCCCTGCCAGCATAAGGTGGTGTGCAGCTGCCACCTCCTAGGGACAGGTCACCACTGATTTGGAAGGGGTTTCAGGAGTGTGTCCTGAACAGTGCACAGCAGCATTGTTGTGGCAGCCGGGAGGAGGGCTCACTAGCAGAGAAATCAGAAATCCAATATACTCCCAGTTTGCCGTCGGTTTTCATTAGCTGATGCTGATGCTGCTGGCACAGAAGTGGTGTTGCTATCAGTTGTTAGGAAAGCATAAAGTAGGCTGATTTCTAAATGCGGTTGTGAATGAAGCTCTGTCACTTCAAGGCTGTTCCTGGCACTGCAGGTTCAAAGGGCTGCAGCTTTGACACAGGCAGTTCAGCAGTTGGCCTTGTCTTGGGGATTTTATTCAGCATTCCCAGCTCCCCGCTCGCCCCTTTCCAAAAGAGGTATTCCTGCCACAAGCGTGACGGATCAGGAACAGCAAGCATGGCCTCTTGCCATCAAAAGGGAGCTGCGTCCCTCCTCATCTAAAATGGTGATGCTTAAGCTGGGAGTGCCAAAAGTCTTGAAAGGACGGTGTTTTTGAAAACACACCCCCACCTCTTCACGCACAGGGAAGAGCTGCAGCAGCAGCAGCAGCTCTCGTGAGGCCAAATCTTTGCCTAATTAAATTCACAGTAATCTCCTGTTGAAGGCTTGGGGAGATTTAGGGCTTTGCACTGATGCGACCGCTCAGGTACTGTCCTTCAGCCTGGACCCGTTACTGACAGTGTCTCCACGTAGGGCACTGTGTACCTGCTATGGGGAGGGGGTTCCAGAAGCATCTTGCAGCAAAAGAAAGCTGTGCTGGTGATGTGGGCAAGGCTGAAGGGCTGGATCCTGCAGCCGGATCCACTGGGGCCAATCCTTCCCCCAGGGTTCTTGCAGAATTTGGTATTGGAGTGTGCTACAGGGTCGCTGCTGTCCCCATCCAATCTGGCAGAGGCTACACTGCTCTGGCTTTATTTCTGATGTTTGGATGATGTTGGGATGATGCGTGGATGCCTGGGCTGCAGCTGGAGCTTCTCCAAGCAGAGGGGTTCTTCTCCACCCTCCCTGTAGGCAGCAGCCTGTGGTAGCCTTTCCAAGTGTTTTGGGACCCAAAGGGTTCATCATCCATCATGGCTTGCAACTCCTACAAAACCACTGGATGTGGAAAGTAGCTCCCAAATAGGAATCTGTGAATTCCATGGACAGAAGTATTTCTAAATGATTACATTACTGCTTCTTGAAAACACATGGTGGAAAATCACGCAGCAGTCCAGAAGAGGTCTTCTCTTTCTGCTCATCATCTCCATGGAACTGCCCTCCAAGGGTCATGTGCTGTTCCTCTGAATTCTTAACACTTAGCATGAGAAAGAGCAGATACAGACTTCCAGGGCTGCAGCTCTTTCTTTCATGGGCCTGTTGAAATTCATAGTGAAACCCAGGTTTTTCTTGTACTCTGTACCACAGAGTCCCCAAGTGCGGAGTTGACAGCAAGGAAAAGAAATCCCAAGATGCAGTATATTCAATGTATTCGGTGGGCCAGAAATTTGGCATCGTCCCTGAGCTTGGCCTTTAAATGAGGAGATCAGTGGCGATCACTGTATCCTGGGTTTTGTTTGGATCTGGGACAGAGCCTGACCCTCTCTGCTGGAGTGGGAGAGCTGAATCATTTGCCCTGTGGGTCAAAGCCTTAATTTAAGCAAGGGAGGGCCATGTGCAGCACAGCAGCTTGCACCAGGACTCCTAATTTGGAAGTTATGCTAGACACAGACTTTGAGCAGACTTTCTCAAGCAATAGCAATGATAATCATTAGCACCTATAATATTGTGCTGCTTTAACATCAGTAGCATAGAGCATTTGTTACTGTTTAGTGGTGTCTTGTTTGGGTTTGTTTCTGTTAAATCAGAACCTTCTGGAAGAAAACCCTGTAGCTGCATCCAGCTCTTCTATAATTTGCATGGGTAAATCTGAATATCTTAAAATGGCACATTCTGCTTCATCTGGTTACTCCTAAAGTACAAAAGGCTTTCAGACTGTGTCTGGCTTGTGCTTCTAATACATAAATCTGCCTCTCTAGAGAAGGAGTTCCAGGTCTCATGGAGTGCACAGTGGCACCTGTATAGTTTACTTGTCAGATACACCCAAGGGGAAGGATGTTTCACTAAATGGGCAACTACCTTCTTTTGAGAGTGTTTTGTGTTGGCACTACTCTTTCTTTTCTTTACCCACCAGGTCTGATACAACTTGTCCCCCTTATCCAGAATAGGGGAGACATGAAGTAATCCTCCCTTCATGACTAAGAGGAGACCAGGCTCCTCTATCTTTACCTAGATTTAGACCAGGAAGATGAAGCTCAGTTTAATACAGGGCCAGGAGGACGGAAGTTTTCTTCTGCCTCAGTTCTGAGTGCTCTGGATTGCTCCTGTGTGTAGGTTTTGGGTAATGAGATCGTCAAGGTCAGAGGTGAAGTACATGATGCCAGTTTTGAAGGCACATTCACCTTGAAGGTTTTCTTCTTTCTCTTGCCAAGCTGGGAGTACTTTAAAGGCCACTTGGTTTGAGAAACCCCAAATGAATAAGTAAATTTTAAGCTCTTTTACTTGCTTAAACAAGAAAGGATTGGGAGAAGGACAGTTGTGTAGTTAGACAGCTACTTGGTATTGTTAACAAAGGACTGAACTCCAGCAGTACCTCCTCATTCACAGATTCCTTGGGAATTCAATGACCTTGAGTCTGCTGTGCTTGAAATTTGCCTTAGATACTTGGCTTCCCTTCTGGAGTTCTTTGGAGAGGAGAGCGGTGCGGAAGGCACTGTGGGGCTCAAGTGAGACAGGCTCTGTTTCGGTTATATCATATAAGAAGAGGCAGTTGTGTTGTACGAAACAAACTTCATCCTTCAGAGGATGCCTGGAGTTACTGCTCTCAGAGGTCGCAGTATATCCCAGCCGGATCTGCCTCTGCTCCTCCAGCAGTCTGCTGTGGAATGCCGAGTACTGCCTGTTGGGGATGTTCAGCTGATTCTCTTGCCCCTCTTTAATTTATGAAACAGAGCAAATGTGAACCAGTGGTACGTGATGAAATCTGTGGGAGAAGTCACTCGTCTGAGGAATCACAGCATTTAACTGTGCTCCAGAGCTCGGGGCTTCACTTGTCAGCTGAGAGGGAAGTCTCATCTCCCAGCACCCAGTGGTGTTTCCTGCATCCTTTCCTGTAGTGGCAACTGGGGAGGTTACAGAGGTGAACGAGTGGCCAAGCTCACTGGAAATGAGTGTTTATCCATTACTTCCCTGTATTTGTCTCCACCATAATAACTCTGCCCAGGAATGACTTTAGTAATGTCAGTGGTTGGCTGTGGGATCGCACGTAAAGCATCGGGATTTAAAACAGAAAGGGCATCATAAGTAAGAACCCTGAATACCCAGAGCTGTATCCAGGGAGGGTCCCCATCCACAAAAAGCAAGTCAGCACTAAACAAAGACCCACTTGCTTCTTTCCACTGGGTCTCCACGCAAAATTCTCTATCACCTTGGCTTTGAAAACCAGAAACCCAGTGATCTGTTTTGTTTAATCACTCCCAAGTGGCAAAGCTGTGCTAGTGCAGCTGCAGTTATTTCATAGCCACTTGGGATGTGGGTGCAAAACATCTTTTCCTTTCACTTAACCAACTGACAGGAGCTGCCCCCTTGCACCACCACTACAGCTGCAACTGTGGCAGGAGGAGCAAGGAGGAGATGGGGACAAGCATCCTGCATAGTTTTGGCAGCAGGGCTGTGGGGCAGGGTAAGAACAGCTCTGCACCAGCTCTGGAGAGGGACCTGTAGGCTCATGTCCTCCCAGCTGAGGTGCTCCCATGCTAGGTGACATTAAGCATCTTTCAAGCTTTTGATTCCTTTGGCTTTGTATTTAAAGCACATCTTGGGCATTTTGAAGCCTGCCGTACAACATGTCTTGTCCGTGGTTGCTTTTCACGGGACCTGTGGGGCTGCATTTTCAGGGCTGTGGTAGTACAATCTGGAGCTGTGAGAGAAAGCCCTCGGGGGCTGATCCGTGGCTGCGGGCCAGTTTCTGCATAAACTGGTCTTATTTTTAAAGTCCATTTTCTCCAGTACACTTTTTTTGGCCTGCAAAAGACTTCTTCATTTAAAACGGAGAACGTAACACTCTCTCCTTTCAGTTGGTCCTTTGGACACGAGCCAGTAGTGCCCACAACAGCTGTACCACAGTTTAAGCATTCAGTCTCTAATGGTTTGGGGAACATTAGGGTTTTTAAGGCTTCAACAGGTCTAGAGTAAATAGTGGTCAATAAAGAGTAGCTCTTCTTTGTATCCCTATGCTCTCAGTGCTCTGCGCTAGAATAAAGCATGCTTAGAATATAATCATTGCAAAATTAATATCCATGAAAGGTTCTTTTTTTGAAGAGAATCACAGAGAAACCTGTTTGACTAAAAGAAGCGTTTGCAAGAGTTCAACTCACAAGAGTCTGGTAACAGGCATGGGGAAGTTTGCACGTAGTGTCTGTGAGAGACGTGCGTGTTCTGGGCTTGTGTCGCTCCCCATGTGTGTGTTTAATGGTGGAACAAATCAATTACAGGTATTGCTTTCTCTGCTGTCTTCTCCTACCCATCCATTAATGATACACACAAGAGGTAACTATGATTTTCTTCTCTTCCTTGGTTTCCAGTATTGTGTGGAGTTGAAAGCCCATGTGTGCTAATACATGCATAGAGTTCTGGACCCAAATGAGGTAGAAACCACATTAGCAGTGATGGGCGATGGTTGGACATTGCCCTTAGTGATTGAGCCCAATGCTGAAGACTATCACTGCCTTAAATGATAGAAACAAATTAGTGTTGGTGGAGCTGTCAAACCATACGGAAGGAACTGCTCGTTTCTTTCAAGTTGTATAGATGTGGGTGGGAAAAAACAATCCATGTGGAGCACCTTATCGTGAAGTAGAGCCCGTGGGCATCACAGTGCTGCTGTGGCTTTGGGTCAGTGTCCGCAGGCACCTTGGCCCAGGAAGGGTTAAATTGCTCTGCTGCCTGGTGGCCACTTGGACGTCATTAACAGCACTTCATGCCACTGTGCAAAAATAGTTTGTAAGTCGTTGCACTCTCTGTAGGGAGTGGATTAACCCCTTCCGATACCCTTCCATGTGTGGGGTGTCCCTTGGCTCCGATGGGTGATCAGGACTGCAGGGTGCTGGCACATCCCGTGCCTGCTGCAGCTCGCTGAACGCCAGGAGACAAGAGGGACGCCGGGATAGGAGAGGGGGAGACTTGGTAGGAAAAACAATTGGAGTGCCAGCCTGGCAAGGCATCGCTCTGAAAAGCAGGGTTATATAAAAGCCTGGCTGCTCTGGTGCTTCTCATTAGCAGGGTTTGTTACAGTTGTCACCTTTTTGGCTGGAGCAAGGTGGCCGTTAGTAGGTGTTTCAGTTGTAAATTGCTTTGCCTCGAAGCAAAAGGCTCGCTGAGGTCTGTTGTATTTCCAGCTCAGTTTTCAAAGTTAGCTCGTGTTTTGGAAGGGACAAGGAATGGTATTAAAGGGTCACAAGTGAAGCGGCCCAGCTCAGAGGTTACTCCTGCATGGCAAGCCAGAGCTTTAAAATACTCTTGTTAATCTTACTTAGGGCCATTTGTTCGGGATTCGTATCTTTACTTCCATTGGGAAGTTTCATAACATTTTCCTACCCATCGGTATTCTATTAAAACTGCATTGTGTAACCTAAAAGCTTTTCTGCTTCTCATGGTTTCCTCTTGTAGCTAATTCAGAATGCCCTAGATAGCAATTTCGGAGTAAATGCATTCAGGCTGCATGGGCTGGATGTTGTTTTCTTATAAATTCAAGGCAAGATTTGAAATGAAGCCTTATTGTCAAATTTCCTTTAAATAATAGCTGCCTAATGACATGATTGAAGGGTTTTTATCAAGTGGCGCAACTCCTGTGGGAAAGCCTGTGCCTGAAGTTGTGCTGTAGTTCAAATGTCGGTTAAATCTCTTACCATATGCATTTAATACTTCTAGTTCTCTTTGTATATAGTGTTAGAGAGGATAGATGAGTGGAGCCAGTGAAAATACACGTGGGTCCCGCAGTGTTGGTCTGATCTTCTTGCTGTGTGAGCTCTCCATTGTAATAAATTGTTCTTTCAGGACTGATTGTAAGTGGGTGTGATTTGAGGTCTAGAGCCCGTAACAGAAGCAGCGAGGTTCAAAGTGGACAAAAAATGAAGTGTTATTAGTAGAGGAAACAATATTAGGGATACAAATAAAGAACAGGCTTTGGATGAGTGGAAAAACGTGCTTCTCGGGAAAGCATGAGGCTCCCTCAGCTTGGATAACTGCTGAACACAGGACTAGACCACTGAACCTCTGCCTGTAGCACACTCTTCAATCTTCTGAAGGGATATGCATCTTGACAGGCAGCTCATCTGTGGCTTGCCAGGAGGCCATCACCAAGATGTTCTCCTTTGGCCACGTTGCTGTATGGCATCTATCTAGTAAGAGGCAGCCGTTGGCCTGAATTGCTCACAGGCAGTGTGAAAGCAGCAGGAACCACTTGGGGATGAGCAGGCAATAAGGTGAAGTCAAGCAAGAAAGGAGAAGGGGCGGGGGATTGGTGGTGACCCATGACAAGAACTGTCCTTTCTTTGTCAGCCTGGCTGAAATTCCACCCTCCCTCCTTCGAAAGGAATTACATTTGTTGGGATTCAAATCCACACGAGCCGCTCCAAGCAGAGGCAGGTCGCTCCTATGCTGTCCGCAGGGATACGCTGGACTTCAGGTTTCAGTGTGCACACATCTGGTTTGGGTAAGATAGCAGCAATGAAATCCAGGTGTGCGTTTATCCCTTAGATACAACGTCTGCTCACAGTAATGGGGAAGATGCAAGTGCAGGCCTAATGAAACAGGACTTGTGCTGGGTCTGACCAGCTGGTAGAAGCATCGCTCATGCTGCCTGTAATTTCCTTTTAGTGCTGTGTTTAATTGCCATCGTATTTGAGTAGTTCTCTCTTGCTTGTCCTTTGGATCTTAGCTCTCCATGGCCTTTTTGCTCGTGCTTTATTGACTTATTCCAGATAACAAATTCTGCTGCTGATAATGTAGGCTGGATCCTCTATTGAATGAAGCAGTCATGTCACGTCCTGTGGCAGTGTTGTGACATAGAATCAGACTGTGATTTTCTTAAATGTCCATGGGCTGGTGTAAACTTTGGCCTTGAGGGTTTGGGGGGGTTTTTTTGCCTTGTTTTTGCTTTCTTTTTTCAGCTTATGTTTCACGTTATCACCCTGGTTTGCACTTGCCTTTCATTATATCAGCTACTGCCTGAGCTACTGAAGACTGTAAAGCTGGTTTGTCTGCTTAAGTTGTGGCTTTCCATTAGGCTGGTGAATATAATTGTAATCTCACTATCTTCTTGTTCAGAAGTAGCAATTTCCACTCTAAGGATGCCTTTATCCTGGTGTATATACACATCCTGTATTACCTGGAACTACTGCTTGGAATCTCAGATGCATTTTACTTTCTGTTGGCATTTTTAAATGACAGGGGGACCATAGCTTTGCATTGCAGCACTTGAGATAATGTATTTGGCATCTTGACTAAAACATTTAGCAAGGATTTTTAGTGCTTAAGCAGCATTTGGGTATAACAGCAATCAAGATGCGTGATTGCTGTGTACGTGGATCCTTTTTTATTGCTCTTTATTATTATTAAATCCATGGGAAGCAGACAAATAGGAGGAGTTTTGTAATGAACCCTTCATGGGCTTTTTTCCTGGTGATGCTTTGGTGCTGTGAAAAGATGTGCTTACAGCGGACTTACTGCTCAGTTGTGCCGACGGTGCTATCCCTGGAATGGGCTGTAGTAATCCCAAATCCGTGGTGGATGTTTCTTTCACCAGTTTACAATGCATAATCCTCTTAATTTCCTTGAATAGCAGCTGGTATTGCTACAACCTGTGCCTAAACCCAAGAACAGCTCTAGTCAGAAAGCCTTTTGGCCCTGCGAGCAAAGAGGAGTTTTCTCCCAGCATGGGCTAACTTTCCCAAGGACAGCACTGCTGAGACTTTAACTTCTCCCATCTCTCTTCTAGATGCAGCAGCTGTTCTATGAAAACTACGAGAAGAACAAAAAAGGTTATATCCGAGACCTGCGGAACAGCAAGATCCACAGAGCCATAACACTGCACCCCAACAAGAACCCCCCGTACCAGTACAGGCTCCACAGCTACATGCTGAGCCGCAAGATCGCAGAGCTGCGCCACCGCACCGTGCAGCTGCACCGGGAGATTGTCCTCATGAGCAAATACAGCAACACGGAAATCCACAAGGATGACCTGCAGCTGGGGATGCCACCTTCCTTCATGCGATTCCAGCCCCGCCACCGGGAAGAAATCTTGGAGTGGGAGTTTCTGACAGGAAAGTATTTGTATTCAGGCGCCGACGGGCAGCCCCCTCGGAGAGGAATAGACTCTTCCCAGCGTGAAGCGCTGGATGACATTGTCATGCAGGTGATGGAAATGATCAACGCCAACGCCAAGACCCGGGGGAGGATCATAGATTTCAAGGAAATACAGTATGGCTACCGCAGGGTGAATCCCATGTATGGAGCAGAGTACGTTCTGGACTTGCTGCTTCTGTACAAAAAGCATAAGGGGAAGAAGATGACCGTCCCCGTCAGGAGGCATGCATACTTGCAGCAGACATTCAGCAAGATCCAGTTCATGGAGCACGAGGAGATGGACGCCAAAGAGCTGGCCAGCAAAATCAACCAGGATTCGGGATCCTTGTCTTTCCTCTCCAACTCGCTGAAGATGTTTGTTCCCTTCCAGCTCAGCAGATCAAAAGTAGAGAGGAAGGAACTCAAAGACAAGAAGATCAACATCCTGATTCCTCTCTCCGGGCGATTTGACATGTTCACAAGGTTCATGGGGAATTTTGAAAAGACATGCCTCATCCCAAACCAGAACGTCAAGCTGGTTGTCCTGCTTTTCAATTCCAACTCCAACCCTGACAAAGCAAAGCAGATCGAGCTGATGAGAGATTATCGCTCCAAATACCCCAAGGCTGACATGCAGGTTTTACCGGTGTCGGGGGAGTTCTCGAGGGCACTGGCTCTGGAAGTTGGATCTTCTCAGTTCCAGAATGAGTCTTTACTTTTCTTCTGTGATGTTGACTTAGTGTTTACTACAGAATTCCTCCAGCGGTGTCGAGCCAACACAGTTTTGGGTCAACAAGTGTACTTTCCCATCATTTTTAGCCAGTATGATCCAAAGATTGTTTATAGTGGAAAAGTTCCTAGTGACAATCATTTCGCCTTCACCCAGAAAACAGGTTTCTGGAGGAACTATGGCTTTGGTATTACCTGTATTTATAAAGGCGATCTTCTTCGAGCAGGTGGCTTTGATGTCTCCATCCAAGGTTGGGGCCTTGAAGACGTAGACCTGTTTAACAAAGTCATTCAAGCTGGCTTAAAAACTTTCCGAAGCCAAGAGATTGGAGTGGTCCATGTGCACCACCCTGTTTTCTGTGACCCTAACCTTGATCCAAAACAATACAAAATGTGCTTGGGGTCCAAAGCTTCAACATATGGGTCCACACAGCAGCTGGCGGAGATATGGTTTGAGAAAAATGACCCAAATTTGGGGAGAAGCAGCAATACGAATGGCTCCGTGAGGACAGCCTAATGTCCAGCTATGCTGGAGAAGACTTTTTTTTTAATTATCTAATTTATTTTTTGGGAAAAAAGAGAAGTTTTTTGATAATTCACTTTTAAAAGGCCACACAGGATATATTTTAGCAACCGTTGTTGTTTTCGTACAAAGCTCTCCTTTGGAGAAGAACAAAGCCCTCGGCTTTCTTTGTTGTGGTGGTTTTGGTTTAGAGCAGAACTCTGATCAGTCTTTGCCTTCAGACAAACCCAGAGATGTTGCGGAGCTCCTGATCAGCGGAAATGTGACTTGAATTCCAGTTTCCTTAAGAACAAAAGATTGTTTCCTGCTTTGTTCCGTCGCTGTCTTCGTTGTTGGGATTCTGTAAATCGGGACCTTGCAAGTGACGAACCGGTGTCTCAATGCGTGGTTTTGACTGCTGCCGCGCACAGCTTCCGCTGCTCTCGTTGAGGATGGCCAGGAGTTCTTGAATTGAGTTTGAACAAACGCAGTCAGTGTGGTGGTGGTGAGGGTGTCAATCACAGGAGGGGCTTTTCCCTAAAGGCTGATTATTCCAGTTTAAAAATACACTTCCAGACAACTCCAAGGCAGGGCAGAAAGGGAGCACAACCTCCTGTCCCATCAGTCCCTGTAGGAATCTTTCCTATTCGGTCCATATATTGATGTAAGGTTTAAGAATCCGTGGTGGGTTCTGGGTGTTAACTGTCCCGTCTAGAGTCAACGGGGTCAAGGAATGCCGGAGCATAATGAGGGAGGGGAAACGGGAATCTCTTGCAGCAAAGCGCCGGCACGCAGCGAACAAGGCGAGATCCCTGAGGAGAATCTCCTCCTCCGAGCGTTCCGCACCCGACGGCATCGCTTTGTTCAGTCGGGTTCGTGATGTTGCTGGGAACAATTACTACGTTGGGTTTATTAGGTTTGTTTTGGGACTGTGTTTTTTTCCTGTATCTGGTAGACCGTTAATTTATTTAATATCCATTGCTTTAGGTTCTTGAGCCCTCCTCGAATATCTGTTAGTCATTTGAATATTTCATATATATATATGTGTGTGTAAATATATATATATATATTAGGAACGTATTGCATCTTCTCACTGATAAGGTAGTGTACGTCAGACTTGCAGTAAATGATCTCCAAAGATTACTTTCTACTATATTTTTTCATGAATCTCTTTTTTTTCCCCAAAAAAACCTGTTCTTCAACGTTGTTTTTGGAATGACTGCAGTAAAGCTTAGGAATTGCTTTGGGATTCCAAGAGGAACTGGGGATGGGGAGGTGCGATCCCTTGGGAATTAACACCCAGCAAGGTAGGAGAAAACATACAAAATGAAGTGCCTTAAAGCCAGAAAGGGAACCCTTTGCCTGAGACTTAAGACAGTGGGGTGGACGCTGTCGTTGCAGCAGATGCTCTGTTGGGACCTGCCTGCACATACCTGGCTCAGCAGAAACAAGACCTAGAAACCAGCAAACAAGTCTATTTTTCTATGGTATCCTCCATGACCATCCTGTGTCATTGCTCTCAGTTCCTGCTCTTTGGGAAGCGGAGACCAGGGAAGGAACAGAGAGAAACCGACGCTTCGGTCGTTGCCACGTTTGAAGGGATCTTGTGGAGTAATTGCTATTCCAGTAGAAGAAATAACCATTGTTTACATGTGTATGGAATATGAACTGCAACTAGTGTAGAGTCGATGTCTTATAACGTTCGTTGTTCTTTGGTGACAGTCCCAAGGATGTAGGTACTTGGATGGATTCGGTGCATGGAAAAAGCTTTTCTTTCCTTGGTTTTTTTTTTTCCTTTTCTCTTCTTTTCCTTTTTTTAAATTTGCTTCTAAGATGCAATAAAGACTTTTTATTTGCAACCAGAGCTCCTCATGTCCCTGTGTGTCCGTTCGGCGCAGGCACCACCGCAGAGCCGAAGCGCGTGGGGAAAGCAAGTGCAGGTGAAAGCATCTCCCTCTCACAAAGGGCTCTGACCTCTGTGTTGGGGTCTGCCCTGGAGTAAACTTCACACCACGTTCCTTGGCTCTGGGGAAAGGGAAGGGGAATCATTCATCAGACTGATGCTGGCTCCTGTGCTGTGAGCCGCGGCTCCCCGGTGCATCCGCTCATCTGCAGCGAGGGGCTGGACTTCTCCCTGGTGAGAGAAGTGCTTTTGCTGTCTGAGGACATCCTCAACTGCGCCTTTAAACTGCATCCAGAGGCTGAGTAATCCCATCATGGTCTCTGTGTCCAAAACACAGCAAAAATAGTCACGGTGCCGAGCACTTTTAGTGGCTCTGCCAGTTCGAGCAGTTCTTCGGTGCTGCTGTGAGGCTTTTCTGTGTGAGAATGACGTCCCAGAGCAGGAATATTGGGGGTTCCAGAAGCGTTTCTTCACGCAGGGGAAAGGAGAAGAAAAGCAACACTTTGTGTCTGCAGAGAAGAGCTTGAAGAGTATGAACCCTGAGGAACTGCGCCAACAGACGGGAGAGCAAACCCTGTACTGACAGTGTATTTGTTAACATCTGTGATGATGTAGGGCTTTTTTAGCCCCTAACGGCCGGCAAAAGCCGAATGCATGTAAATGGAAAGAGCTGTTTCGTGAAGGCACCCACCTGGCTCTGGGGTTTTGTGCTCAGTGGCCGCAGCTCCGGTTCTGGTACCAAACCTGTCCTGACAGCACCACACGTGAGTCCTGCGCAGAGCTCTCTTGCAGCCCCCCCGTCAGAACTGACCACAGATTTGATGGGTTTGAAGCGATGCATTTTGAAGTCAAGTTCCTGGTTGTATCTGCCCAGGGTAAAGCCTGACCTCGCAGACCCCATTTGATGCTAAACCAAGCAGATTTGGCTGCCTCCGTTGTAAGAGCTTGGCCAGGTGCAAGTCATCGGCCGGCAAGTGGAAAGCCGGCCCCTGACAAACCCCTTCTGGGGCTGGAGCATTCCATTGGCACTTCACTGCTGTCGTTTGGTCCAGGGGGACTTTGCTCCATGCCCAGGAGCTGGCCTGGAGGCTTTGCTCTGCATCCATTGGGAGAACCAAAGGCTGAGGAGATGAGATGGTGTCTGCCTGAGACTGAAGAACTCGGTGACCGAGAGGCTTTTGCTGGGGTTGGCTCCATCCTGCAGTGCTTCTCTTCATTAAAGCAATTGAAAACAGCCGCTGCTGTTTCCCTTGTTCAGTAGATAACTGGGGTCAGGTGCTGTGCTGCTCACGGGCATGCTCACAGTGATGCTCCTGCCCAAGCAGGGCTCTGCAGCCCCTTCCACGCGTGGATTTCAGCCCTTCCAGCTGCCTATGGGTGCAAGCTCTGGAGTGAGTCAAAGCTCGGGAATGCTTTGCCATTCCCATCTTCCTGGGGTCGGACGGGGGGTTCTCACCCCGGTTGGCTCCTCTGTGGCTCATGCTCACCAGGTCGGTGGCTCCTTTGTATAGTGCTGGGCTGCAGGAGTGGCACGAGGCCGATGGAAGCCCTTCCTTCTGGTTGGGGCATCTGTGGGGTGGGTTGGAGGCCGTCAGGGGGACGGTCTCGAGTGGGGCATCTCGCGCTTGGGTCGTTCACTCACTGCAGTTAAACTGTGCGTGAGGCTCCAGCGAGAGGCGATGGGAGTGGGGTTTATCCCCTTTATCCTTGGGGAGCGGGGTTTATCCCGTTTATCCCTGTGTGCTGAAGCGCCCCCCTCCCAGCAGCGCGTTCCTTTGCTCAAGGATCCACCGTGGCCAAATGAGGCAAAGGAGACAGGGAGAGGGCTGGGGAAGGGGGCACGGTCCTGCCCGCGAGCGCTGTGCTCCATGGGCAGATGGGCCAGGTCCCACCGTGTTCCTCCTCTGCTCTGGGCCGTGCTGCGAGCTGGGACCTGCGGTAGGGCCTGCTTGAAGTGAAGGTTTTCGTACCAGGTCTGTGCTCTCGGTGTCAGTTACTGCCCTGAACTGAGCAAATCCGGGCTTTTGGGCCCTGTTGGTGTCCATGGGGCATGGGCATCCCTGGGGACATCGCAGCCTCCATAGCCAGCGCATTGTGCTGCCGCATCCCCTGCGGGCTCCTTCCCCATCCCTTTACTGCCTCTCACCCGGCTGCTGCTGCCAGGAGCACCTCGTGTCCACACTGCTGCCGACACCTTCCCAAGGGCAAGGACCGTGTCCGCAGCCATTCCAAGCTCCCAAAGCCACCTCCCGGCTCTCCTCCAGCCCAGGACTCTGTCACCTTTTAAATCACCTTTATGAGCAGGGACAGAACTGAATTAACATCAAACAGCCCCGCAGATGGAACGCTGGGCTGCCTGCCTTTGCTTTCACACCTTCATTCAATCAAACCCCTTAACTTTCATTGATCTGAATCACCCCCAGCATTCCAGCCTGCTGGAATTGAGGCTCTCGGATAGGGGGGCGCCGGGAGGACTTTGCTGTGCTTCTCGCTGACTGCATGGGAAAAGGAAGACGAAAGGTAACGGCACCCTTGGCTTTATTGACTGTTCAATGGAGGGCTCGTGGGGAGGGCACAGGTGGAAGCGGTTCCGCCACGAAACAGCCCTCCGAAGCAAAGAGGGGCAGGGAGAGGCTGTGGGCCCCGTGCCGTGGGCTGGTGGGGAGTGGAAGGTGGAGCTGCGGCAGGGCCGGGATGGCCCCAGGGAACCCGAATGGCTGCAGGTGCGCAGCTCCTGGGGCAGGTCCATGCCCCGGTCGGGTGCCCACTGCCACTGTGCTGTGACCCCCCTGGTGCTGAGCACTGCCCCATCCCTATGGGCCATGGCACGTGCATGGAGCTGCCTGATGGCTCCGGCTGCCTCCCAAGGCCCCAGGGGCCGGGTCCAAACAAGGAGCGGGGCAGGTTTCTGTTCCTGGCAGAATTGGGCCCCATTTCCCCTCCGGCCCTCGCTCGGGGCCCCGCTCGCTGCAGCCCTAAGGGTTGGGCCATCAGCGTGGTGGCAGCCAAAGGGAACCCCTTTTCCAGAGGCTCAGCCCAATGAGTCCCCCGAGGAAGGTTCATTGGGGCCGGGAGATGGTGCGGAAGCGTTCGATAGCCCAGAACCAGCCCCGACGCAGCACCCAGGCCCTGGCAGAGCAGCACGCTCCTGCCCTTGTGCCCATGCGGCACTGAAGCCGATGGTGCTGCGGCGCTGGGGTAAGCCGGGGACAGCCCGAAATAGCCACAGTTACTTCCTGTCCTTCAAAGGGAACCGCTTTCCTCTGTCCCATCCGCCCCAGAACACGGAGCAGCCACCGCCGCAGCCACATCCCACCTGAGTCCCCTCAGCAGGGGCAGGCAGAGCCCTGCAGGGAGCCGGGTTTGGGCCGCAGCCGTTCTTGATCCCCCGATGCCGGCAAAGAAACAGCCAAACCCAGGCAGCGCTCAGGGTCCAGATGGTCATGAGGTCGCTGTAATCTCATCTCAGAGCGTCCGTTTCCCTCCCTGAGCCCTTTCCCTGTGCTCCCGCTGCTCCAAGATGGGCTGGGGGAAACCTGCTGTCGGTACCATGAAACGAAGCTGTTTGCTCATCTCTCCTCAGCTGAAGGAATACCCCCCCCCCCCCCCCCAGGCTCCTGCTCTGGAAGCTGAAATAAAACAGCTTCCAAAAAAGGGCTTTTCCTGCTTGCAGCCTCCACTCAGCCCTTTGCACAGGGATCACGGCGATGCCCCTCGCCTGTACCCGCTGCAGTGCCGGCGGGAGCAGACCAGGCTTTGCTGGCAGGAGAGCTGGGAATGAGCACTGGAATCCCACCGGAACGGCCCGAACTGGCAGGGTTCTGATGGTGGTGGTCATTTCTGTGTGGTTTTGCCCCTGAGGATTCATCCCGCAGCGTTAATGGAGCCCTCATTCCGCTGAGCTCCATAGCAGCGCTCAGGCTCTTGGTCACCTTTGGGATCCAACACTGTTCCCGGGAGGGTCAGGACACGGTTCCTGCCCGTCCTGCAGCAGGGACCTCTCGCGCTTCTCCCCTTCTCTCATGCAGGGCCCCTGAAACCCCGTTGCAGCCTCTCTGCCCCCCCCAACCACCCCGACCCGGCTGGGGAGGGGTGCTCAGGGCAGGGATGCTCTGGTGTGGCTCGGGAAGGTGCGGGCTGTGTGTGTGCTGTGTCTGTGCGCAGCAGCAGCTCCCACCAGTCAGCAGTGAGTGGAACAAAGCGCAGGGCCCAAGAAGTGCTGCTCCGGGGCGAGGATGGGGAATGGCTGTGGCTATTCCAGCGTTTTCCCAAAGAAAACCTGCAAGGCTGAATGAAGGCCAGGCTGGACGGGGCTCGGAGCAAGCTGCTCTAGTGGGAGCTGTCCCTGCCCATGGCAGGGGTTGGAGCTGGATGAGCTTGAAGGTCCCTTCCCACCCAAACCAGTGTGGGACTCTGTGATGCACCGGCCGCTGGAGGAGCTGTAGGGGATGGAGATAACGCCAAGAAAGAGTGGCACCGGTGCAGTGTCAGTGTGGGGAGGAACGTGTTTATTTTAAGATACCCTCTTGTTTCTGAAGAAGGGGTTTTAGCAGCCTGCACCAGAACTGTGAACCAGGGGGGACCCTGCCCGCTCGGCCTTGGCCAGCCGTGCCGATGCTCACACGGGTTTCTTGGGATAGAAAAGAAGAAGGTCCAATATTCAACTGTACACCTTTATACAGGGTGCTCAGCCAGGCTCCCTTTATACACTGCTGTACATGCTTGGGATAACTAAGTGCAATTGTAGTCAGAGCCAATACATCATCCCAGGCTAATGAAGATTAGATGAAAGCTGTGGTGAACAGAAGCTGCACAGATACGCAGGCAAATGAAGCTTATTGCATTCCCGACGCTCCCAAGTGCATTTACCAAGAGGAGTGGAGCAAAGAGAGTTTTCAAACCTTCCTGGTTAAAGGGCTTCCTGTCTTACACCAACCAGCGAGTATCTCCCTAACTGAGGGACGTTGCTTTGCATCAGCTCTATTTACAGTGGACTTTGCAACAGTGCAATTAACCAGCTCACTCGGGTACCGAGGTCGTGCAGGATCCCTGGCAGCTGATTTGAGGCTCTCTCACAGTAGCACTGTACTACAGCAGCCTGCAGGAACCAGCAACGCAGTGGCCAGCCAAAGCTGATCGCTGGTTCTTACACCCGGGTGTCTGTACACAGCAGTCACAACGGGGGCTGCACCTGAAGCAGCCTCTGACACACTCGCAGGGATGAGGGCAGCAGCTCCGCAGCGCTTCCAGTGGGGTGCATTGTCCCATGGTGAGCCACACTGCCGGCCAGCAGGCAGTGGGGACCACAACGCGCTCAAGCTCCCAGGAAGAGCCCACTGAGGGTACCAGAGCTCTCCTGGCTGACAACAGACACCATAAAGCAGCAGCAGCAGCCAGGGCATGCTGAAGGTGAGGAAGGAGTTTAAAATGGGGAAGAAGAAACTGTAAGAGAGGCTCCTCCACCTCCTGCTCTCCATTACTGCAGGGGAGCGTGGGATGGAGCAAGAGAGCAGGGAGGGGGCTCCACTCACTCTGGTCCCTTCAGTCCCCAAAGCCCTGATGGGGCTCCAGCCATGGGAACCCCACAGTGGTCCTTAGCAGCAAACCATTCCCATGCTCCCACCCCTCATCCCCCGCCTCTCGGGGCCGTGTCTCGCAGTCCAGGCACACTCGGAGCAGGATGCTCCCATTGAGCCTCGGCTCCCGGCGCCGCAGGCACTACCTCCTTTTCCTCATGCAGGTTTCGAGCCTTCCCAGCTCTTCGTAGGCCTGGTAGAAGATGTCAAAGTCTTTGGTGCTCCAGCCCCTCCAGACAGCCAGGCACCGCTCCATGGTTTCGTTCTCGAAGCAGCACACAACCGTGTCCTTTGCTATGAGAGCAGCATCCACCAGCGTCCTGCGAAGGGAAGGACAGAGCGGAGAAGGGCATCAGAGCTCTGCTTGCACAGCGCACCGCCGCTCACGGGGCACGCACTGACTCACACGCTTCCCTTTCCAGCTGCTCAATCTCTATACGCTACAAATCCATGAGAAAGGAGAACGTAACAGAGGGAGCAGGAACCATGGCAAGGCACAAGCAAGCGGCTCAGTGATGTGGGAAAGGGTTTTTAAAGGGTGCCCAAACATGCCGGTGGGGGCTTGTCTGCGGGACATTCTGAAGTTGCCCTTAATGCCCCGGTTTGCTAAATCCAGACTCTTTTGCCTGCTGCCAGCTGGGCGCTTTGAATGCAGCTCCATCATGGCACAGCTACAGGCTACCACCAGCTTCCGCAGACTACGGGAGTGGGATGGAGCCCAGCCCCGCAGGCATGGTTGTGGCGACAGCACAGGGATCCACAAGGCTGCTGTAGGAGTCCTGTGTGACAGCATCACATTGCTTGTGCTTCCCTTCATGGTGTCTGAGCGTGCTACCTGATCAGACAGCAGCAGCTGAAGCTGCCCTGCAGATACCCCATGGGGATGAGGCCAGGCAGAAGGTGATGCTTTTGACCCTGGAAGGTTTAAGGTTTTTCCCTGTGAGGGTGCTGAGGCGCTGGCACAGGGTGCCCAGAGAAGCTGTGGCTGCCCCATCCCTGGCAGTGTTCAAGGCCAGGTTGGACACAGGGGCTTGGAGCTGCTCCAGTGGAAGGTGTCCCTGCCCGTGGCAGGGGTTGGAGCTGGAGGAGCTTTAAGGCCCCTTCCAGCCTGAAGCAGTCTGGGATTCTGCGATTCTACAACAGGAGTCCAGCCCTTGCTGGGCTACATCTGCCTCTCTGACAGCAGATGGGGGGAGGCTGGCCCCGAACTGAGGCCCCAGATGGGGAGAACTGGCAACAAGGGGTGTCCCTGGCAGCTGTTTGTATCACAAACTGCCCCTAAGAAACCACCTCCCTTCCCTCACCTCCCCACCCTGCCCTGCGCTTGGAGGACGCTGCACTATTGGTCTTTATCCTGCTGGTAAAACAGGGTGAGTCAGTGGCCACCATGCCTGAACCAGCCGGGCAGCAAAGCAGGGCAAGCCTGAGACGTCCGCATCACTTCGCCTTAACTCCACACCTAATGTGGGTAAAGCAAAATCACCCTGAAGATTACCTGTGAACAATAAAGGTGATGCTCTACTCCCTGCTCGCTGATAAGGACACTCACACTGAAAGCAGAGGGAATGGCAGGAGAGCTTTGATCTCTGGCTGTGTTTGCCTAGTGGTAATAAATGGTAATTTATAATCCCCGGCAATCCTTAACCTCCATTTGTCCGGACATAAATAGTACAATCCCAGACTGGTGTTTAAGTGATCAGCAGGAACACCCCCGGCTCTGCAGCAGCCATTTATTTGCTTGGACCCTTGTTCACTGTATGAAACATTTTCAGTTAATGTATATAACTGCTCCCCCCGTGCTCCTCCCCCTGGCCCGTCACTGCCAGCAGCACAAAGGTGCTCATTTAGAGCCAGAGCATCAACCTGATCCACGTGAATGCAGCCACAGACAAGCACCGCGCTCTGCATAAATACCCCTCTTGTTCTGAGCGCAGGGCCTGAGGCTGCCAAGCTCTCCTGCTCCTCTGCCAGGTGCCCTCAGAGCACCGGAGCCCAGCACCAGGCAGGATCATCGTTCATCAACGTTCATCGCATTGTGCACGATGGTCCCATCTGTCTCATTATGGGGTACGTGGTCTCTGTGGCTCTTGGAGACCAGGCTGTGGTCACAGTGCCTTGCCCTCACCTATGTCATGCTCTAAGAGCAAGCACATGCCTTGATGTGCAACCACCACCTGCATCTCCTCTATCTGGGACCTTCTCAGATGCTGCTGGAAGCCAAGAGGAAGCTGACAGGAGCCTGCAGAGCCACTTTCTGCGACCCATCCCCTTGTGCCCTGGTGCGATGGGCACTGCCCCGTCATCCTCACCCGTAGGGAGCCAGCTCCCCAGCCTTCAGCACAGCAATCACTCTCCCCCGCTGGGTGCCCGATTCCTTCTCCAGCCCAATAACGATGATATCCCCTCCTCTCCTGGAAGAGAAACAAGGGAGATGTCACAGGTACTCCACAATGGCGACTGCTGAGGAAGATCCATGCTGGGTACCCATCCTCTACTGCAGCTCCTCCTGCAGTTATACAGAGTTCTGCAGGGAAAGGGGCACTCTGATGCCATTGAGGTGCATCTGGAATCCACTGCAGTGAGAGCCCCCAGGCCAGGCAAAAATCAGATTCCCAGTGGTTTCCATCAGCTCAACAAAAGGCAACAGGATTTGCAAGGTTGTGTGTGAGCAAGGAAGCTGCCTGCTGGGTTTTGTTACCTCAGCAGCTGGGGAACCACAGCTTTGAGTCTTACCACCCACCTTCTCATTCTGCTGAAATCAATCTGGCAGGACCCGAGCTGTGGCCATGCTGCTCAACACTAAATAGCTTTAAAAAGGGGTGGAAAGTCGATGTAACGTACTGGCAGCAAAGTTTCTTGATTTTTTAGTCCAGGTGATGATGCTGCGGATGCAGAAGCTCCTGAGTTAACCTGAGATCATCTCACATTCAGCCCAGCAGGGATTTTGATGATGTTCTTTGATGAGTGACCTGCTTACCTGGGGATCCATATGAGGTCTTTTACTGGAAGAATCTTGACAGCTCGGAGATGCTGCGTGTTGTCCCCCAAAGGCACAGCATCGTGATCCAGGGAAGCCTTCAGCTCATGGGATTTGCCAGACTCCTCAAAATCAACGGAGAGTAGTGCACTGGAGGAGCTCGTGGGTGAGCTGGGCAGGCTGGAGGGGCACCGGGTCACCCTGTTAGGAGGCGAGGAGGAGTAGGAAGACACGGAGCAATAATCCGTGAGCGAGTCCTGGTGGTTCAGTATCTGGGTGCCAACCTCTGGGCTGTAGATAATGCTCATGTCCGCCAGCGGGCTGCTCTCCATCCCTTTGTGGTTGATGGGTGCTGTAGCTGGGATGGGTGCTGAGGGCTGCTGGATTGTGAACATGTCCCTGAGGGGGCTGCAGTCCCCGCAGAAGTAGCGTGCACAGAGCTGGTAGGTGGCAACGTGAAACATCACCAGGAAGTTGCTTTTATCGTCCAGGCACCACACCACCTCCTCGCCGTGACACTCGGAGTTGCAGGCGATGGATGTGATCACCGAGGGCGGGCTGAAGGGCTCCAGCCTCCTGCAGATCTCCATCGAGGCGCAGTCTATGATGAGGATGCCGGGGCCGTTGCTGTACCAGACCTCGGCCCCACTGCTGGCGATCTCCATGGCCCTCACAGGGTACGGGTTCTGCCGGGGGTCGTCGTCAGGAATGTTGAATTTGGACCTGTTTGCCGTGTGGGAGCACAGGTAGGAGCAGCTGTCCCCTGGGATGCCCTGGGACACTGAAAACACTGCTACGAGTCCATCTGACAAACCAGCCAGCACCACGTACGAGTTCTGCAAGGAAGAGACAGCGGAATCACCATCGGATTCTTTACTTCTCTGCAATCATAGGATGGTTTGGGTTGGAAAAGACCCTAAGGTCATCCAGTTCCAACCCCTTGCCGTGAGCAGGGACACCTCACACTAGACCATGCTGCCCAAGACCCGTCCTACCTGGCCTTGAACACTACCAGGGATGAAGCATTCACTACAAGAGCTTTTAGTCCCAGAGGCTCTGGCTGCCTCTCAATTCTGCAAGTACAACTTACCCAAATCACTCAGTGATAACAGCCACATAAAAAGAAGTCATTGCATAGAAGCTGCTGCAGAGCCATACTCCTCTCACCCAGTATTACCTCTCTCTTTATTGGCAAGGGAGGACAGACAGACCTGGCAGCCTGCCCCGAAGGTTAACAAATTCAAGCTGGAGTATGTTCAGAGACAGCCATCATGATCCTATGAATCCAGCTGTAGAAACCCGGCTCATTTCCAAAAAGGAGTAAAAGCTATTGCTATCAGTGTAGGCAGGAGAGGAATAGAAGAAATGCAGTAGAAAAGGAAAGAGAGGGAGGCAAACAGGAGCACAGAGTGATCGCTCTGCCTCCGATGTCTGCTGCTTTGACAGCCCTGCTCCAGCCAGGGACACCCTCTGGGCTCCTGACAGCTCAGAGACACCCCAGCGAAGGGCACAGAAGCAGCAGCGTTTCAGCCAAGCGGATTCCAAGTGCCATGAACAAACCTGCAGGGAGTTAAAAACCTGCCCCTAACCATACAGATGTGCTGGCTGCAGGAGCCACGGCTCCGTGCTGCTCTGCAGCCCTGCTCCAGTGGATGCCGTCACGTCCCATGGACGGGAGCCGGTGAGGAGGACACAGCTCGCCGGGTCTCCGACTCCTCCAGCTCATCACAGCGGCACAAACGCTGTTGAAAAGACTGGGAAATTAATCTCTTGGGAGGAAAACTCCCCCTGACCTTGGGTCTGTACCAGAAACTCCCCCGCCTGCGAGGCAGATAAAACAATACCCACCTCAAAGGCCTTTCTATTTCCTCCCTGTGGAGCAATAACTTCTATATAAAGACCCTTTGCCCAGGGCTTTTCTGCTGTTGTTACAATCTGGTTGGACTGAGCGAGGCAAAGTGAACAAACCAGACAGAGCACCACCAGCTGAATGCCACAACCTCACCCCTCTGCAGTGAGACAGGCTGGGGACTCAGCATCACCTCTTGCTGCTCATAAATTAAGGGAAAACCTGTGTCTTTCCAGGGATCTTGGCTGTGCCAGACCTGGAAGACAGCTCCCAGGCTGCTTAAACCCACAGAGGCCAAAATCAGTGTCTTGAATTGCTCCCGGATATCAAGGAGCAGATAGCATAGGGTAGGTATTAGTTTAATTGATTGGACTGTTTGCAAGGCTCATTAAGAGTCTTGGATAAAAAGCCATTATCCTGCATACAAAGTATGAGTAAAACCCTGAGTGTGCTGAGCCCGTATGACTAATCCAAGTCATAGCAGAACTTTACTGTAACGGGAAAAAGTAGGGAAGCAAGTGGAAAGTTGTGAAATGGGACCTGGACTTTAACTCGCTCCAGTCCCAATGCTCTAACCACTGATTAAAAGAAACCCAAAAGGCCTGTAGTGTCTGGTGCCATGTCCCTGCTGCCATGTGGATGTGGTGCAAAGGCTCCTGGATGTGGCTTTGCCAGGGAGTTGCATCAGTAGGTTGGAACATGGCACGATGCTTTGCACAAGCTGGGTTTTGGGTTACTTTTCCTTTGGAAAGGAGTTTGATTGTTTAAAACAGAACAAAACAAAGCAGAGCAGCCCACACTTCCCTGGTGAAAATGGGCCAACTCCTTTTCAGACCCTGCACAATAGGCACTTTTACTGAAAATGGAGAATTTAAATTGAGATGGGAATATCCGACACTGACCATAATGCAGGTTATGGCACCCTGAACTGCTCTTAGTGCGACACAGGACACTTAGAGTCCCCGGAGATCTCTGTCATTTTGTCTCGTGTGAGCTGAAAACAGTGAATTACCCAAGCACAGGCTTCATAAAAAGTATTCTGATTTCAGTTTATGAGTGTCAGCTACTGCAGAACAGAACCCAGCTTCCCTCTGGGTTCCACAGGCCAGATTGCCCCAGGCCTGAGCAACCAGCACTGTTACCAGGCAGAGTTGCATCAGTGATCCCCACCCAGCTTCACCAGTGATACCAAATTCTAGCCATGGCTGGAAAAGCACAATGGGGGAAGCAAATCTGGAAGTTATTTTGTGCTCTGGGGTGGTGATTGCTCACTGCCTTGGCTACTGGGACCTGTTTCTATCCAGCCACTGTTGTTATCTCTCTGTTTAAGACGCGAGGAGTGCTCAAGTGCTGAGAAAAGCCCGCAGCCTGCCATCCCTCGCCTGAGACCAGGGACTGGCCATTACACAGAAGACCATGGCAAAGGCCACCACCCATGGGGGCCACTGACCCACCAGACTTTATTAGGTGCCAGTGCAGCCGGGCAAAACCCTCCAAATGAGGGTACTTCAGCAGTGACCAGAGGCAGGCAGGGCAGCAGCCTCCAGAAACCTTAAGTAACTTTCTCAGAATTCATTTTCAACATTTGGGCTCCATAAAGAGCCAACAAAAACACACAGCAACAAAACTGCATTTGAAGTCTCCGTCCTGCCAGAAGTCCCACTGTGCCAGGGAGGAAGGCCTCTGAGCGGGGCTGTGATGGTATGTGATGTGCAGGAGATGAGCTGGCTCCAGACATCCTGTTCTCGTAGCTAAGGACAGTGCAAGGCTTGGAGCCCTCAAGAGCAGGTTAAGAAGAAAAATACAGCCCCCAACAGCCCAGCCTTGGTCACCTCCTCCTCTCCTCCCCGCAGGGTCTGGCACTGCTGGCAGTGAATGCCGCAGCAGGCTGCAGCCTTTAAATGCAGCTTTTGTTTTCATGTGTTCCAGGTTTCTGCAAGGGGCCAGAGGCTCGAACCATTCAGGTTTCCCTCTCCCTCAACATCTCCTCGTAAGAATGCTGCAAACCAATTCAGAAAGCATCTTGGTTTGCTCTTTTTAACCTGTTTGTTTGCTTATTTGGGGTTTTTTCTGAAAGGAAGCGTTCCTGTTTGCCAAAGCCACTGATGCTGGTGACAGAAAGCACGCAACAGAAAAGCTTTAACTTTTACAAGACTTTTTCCTTGGCGGGAGAGTTCTGGATTCTGGGGC
Organism: Ara ararauna; assembly: GCA_028858755.1. Lineage (NCBI taxonomy): Eukaryota > Metazoa > Chordata > Aves > Psittaciformes > Psittacidae > Ara > Ara ararauna. Next base: position 40,618,901 of record CM054383.1, on the reverse strand, counting down.
CTCTCTGCTGCTTTTAAATTTCCATGATGCTTCCTTTGGATGAGAAACCAAGTTTTGGAAACTTATTTCTTTTGGATCAGTCTTCCCAAGGCAGTCGTAAAGAATTCCCCTTCCCAGCAACATCCCTCGGCAATTCTCTGACTGCAAGTTACCTCACATCTCGTCAGCTAAAGGCTTTCTTCCCAGGGAAACGCGGGCAGTTCTGTTCTCCACTGGACAATAACGGCCGTGTGATAACTCTGATACAGCTCCCTGCGCTGTACAGTCAGTTTGACAAGTGTAAGCTTTCCACTAAGCCTCGCTGGAAGAACTGGCTCCTTCAAAAAGCGGTTTAGTTTCTTGCCAACCTGGTCTGCACATCGCTATGGCTGCTGCTCTGGCTATTTCACTGCCAAGCTCATTCATAGAAAGGAGAGGAAAAAGTAAGTCCAATAACCTAAGAAGGAGTACGCCGAAGGGATGTGGATTTCTGGAAGGCTGGGTAGGGTCGGGGGAGGAAGGGAGGTGTCTAGACTCAATATTACTATTGTAGGGCCTGGCATTATTTATGACATTTTCTAGGCAAGCCACAAACTGGAAATAGAAACCAGGAGACATAAAGCCACTCGTAACCCTTGAGGAATGGCTTTGCAAGCTGCATGACAGTGGAAAAGCTGAAAGTGAAAGACTCGTTCGACTGTCCTGGACAAAACCTCAGGCAGCATGAAAAAGAAATTTGCCCTGCACATCAGAAATGAAACTCCAGGTCTGGGAGCCAAAGAAAGCTGAGAGATGCAGCCTCCCGGCTGGTGAAAATCACCCCTCTGCCAACTTCACATCTATGCCCTACTTTGGTCCTCCTGACACCATGTTTGGAAGTGAAGCAGTGCACCTTACACTAACCATCTGCCTCGGAGTCAGTCTGCAGCGATGCTGCAGTTGGAGCCCGAAATGGACAGCAACTCAGAATGGGCATGTGGCATAAAGCAGCTCCACTGTTGCTCTAAAAGCTGCTCCACACTGAGCTTTTAGACACTTACCAGCCTGCTGGCATTTGCAGAAACTACACAGCTACTGACAATGTTGGAACATAATTATATGTTTTCACTTGAGGTGGCTGTAAGCAAACCGGAGGTAATTTAGCCCCACACCAGTTTTTATACATCTCCCAAGACTTGCACAATAGGCAGTCATGTCACATTTCTCTTGCCAATAACTGGATGTTAGCAATTCCAGAACTAGATAATATATAACTCTTGTTATTACCTGTAATTATCCATATTATCTATGAGATTATTACCCCTATGAGCTGTATTACCCATGTGTTCTCATTCAAAATTAAAAGAGAAGTGTGGCTGAGCCTAGATAGTGTTATCAAGATGATTGTGCACACAAATCATCATGATGCACACACACCAGGGAAAGAGTAGTTACCAGAGCTAGGATATAGGATACTCAAACCCTGCATCAGCAGTTGACAAATCTCCATTCTAATTAGAGTTTCATGTCCTCTCTACTTTGCTTGATCAGCCTAAACCTTGTCTTCCAGTGATGCGGAAACACAGCTGGAAAACTTCCTTGCAGAGGAATTTGATCTATTTTGACCATTTTCCCAGCAGGCTCGGAAGTGCCAGCTTTGGTCCCCTGACTCAGGTTCTTGCCCACACCTCTGCCTTCTGGCAGAGGCACAGAGATCTGGAAGCCTTCTCCCCATAGTGCCAAAATGTTCCTGGGCATTGCAAAGTCCAATACGAGCTAGCAACGAGCCACACAAACTCTGGCAGCTTGGCTTAGTCCCATAAAGTGCCCTTTTTTCCTTTAGGTTCTTCCTTACCTTTTTGACAATGGGCATTACTAGAAAGCAGCTCACAGTAGCAGGAGTGTCTAAACACTTCTGTGGAGTCTTTAAAGGACACATGCCCTGCAAGCCGTACACAGAAATCTTCTGGTCCTGTGAAAGAACACATAAAACTCTGTAAATTTCAATCATCTTCCATGTTTTTCATATTTTAATATCTGAACAGGATCAAACTGGTTCCCAAACCATTTTTTACTTGATATCCAAAGCCTGGATTTCTCTTTGTTTTCCCTGGAGATCACAGGATAGAAAGCAGGTACTACCTTCCCCAGGATGAGCTGTGGGCAATGTATGTGCTATCCAAAAGCCACATCTAAAAGTAGCATTTGACAACCCTGACTGCACAAACCCTCAACATGCCAGGACAATTGAAACATGTTGTGTGCTATTTTGCATGAATCTGTCAATCCAAGGAAAGCCAGTATTACCTTGTATGTGGAATTACGCCTGCTCCATACCCCATAAATCTACTAAACTGACGCAGAGCACCCAGTCAAGGGAACAGCAGCACGTTTCATTTTTATTGAAAAGGTGGCAATACAGTGCTTTAAGATTTTTGAATTCTAATTTTTCTATCATTTTTGTTACCAAAAAAAAGGAATATTTGAACTTTACCTCCATTTGGGAACAGAAAACATCAATATGTCTTATTTGCTTGTGGGGAAAAAAAAAGAGCTGTATTCTCACTCCCTTATGGCACCTATCCTAGGGTGGAGTGAATTAACCAACACAAATGATTTACTCAGTAAGTGTGACCTTCTTTCCCACAATGAAACACTGAACTTCAGGAACATTTCAGGTTGTTTCAGCTGGTTTTAACTTGCTTTGTGTCAAATGATTGTGTTGGGACTGGCTGACACTTAACACAGCTCTTTGTGATGGGTGGACAGGGGCTCTGAGGGATACATCAGCCACGCTCTCTCACTCTTATCTTTTTAGCTGCAGTTTTCCACCGTGAACACAAAACTTGGGTACCCATTTCCCACCAACTTTCAAATCCCTCAGGCCTCTTTCAAAATCCCACCCTTCCATGCATGGTTTCTTTCACTGCTTCCCTTTATCGCCTACAGACAAGGACATTTCCCAGATGAAACCCTGGGTACAGATATGCTACAACCCAGAGAGTTTTGCCTCAGAAAGCTGAAGTTCCCACAATCGCTTTGAACACCAGGAGGCACGATTTTGATCTAGGTGTCAGCTGTCTGACATGTAGAAACAATACACCCAAAGGCAGCAGATGCAAAGTCACTCTGCTCATCCGAGACACCCATGGCCTCAAACACTCTCAGCTTTACTAATTTAATAAGCTCTTTCTCTTCATTTGCGTCTCTTCTAATGAGGCCCCTCCTAAGCAGGGCACTTAGACTCAAACAACACTCACCTCTGTGGCAGCCCAGAGGGCATTCTGAAATTTGAGTTGGCAGCACAGCTTCATTCCTGGGCAGCTCATCCTCTCCACTTCTATGACTCCCTTCTCCAGGTTCACCACTGTGTAGTTCCTGAAAGGAGCAAATAACAATTTCCTATAGCCAGCATTCAGCCTGCACACAGCTGCAGGACGGTACTTGGCATTTTTGGCCAAGGCATAACGTGACTGTCCAGATGGGCACGATGCTGCAAGGACCTACAACCCTCCAAATAGTCATTGTAAAGGAAGAGAAATACAGATGTGCCACGAGTTTTCCTCAGGGGGCAGATATGCAATTGTTTCTGTGAAGATTTAAACTCAGCTTTCTGACAGTTCGGAAATGGATGAGGAGAACTTATGTGGTTACTATAATTCAGCTGTGAGACAAATAGCTCCAGTTGAGGAGCAGTATTACTAGCCATTAATAGTAATTAATAGCTATGAGGTCTTAGCCCATCTTGCCCATCAGGTTCTCCAGAGAATATGTGCTCATTTTCCAAGTTCACTGCCTTAGTATTATCTGGCTTCATTACTTATTCTGGTACATAAAACAGAAGAGCATGATTCTTCCAAGTAAGAGCAAAGAAATGTAACCTGATAAAATGATTTCTAAATATGACTGATGAACGTTTTTGTAACTACACGTATTTTGTTTGGGAAGTTCATTGGGTTTGCATGTTTGAACAATAACTGGATATTCACGCCCACATCTGTGAGCCCCAGATGTTTTACCAACTGTGGCACAAGCAATTACACAGCCTGAAATCTGTCACATATAAGTAATTTGTTATTCAGCAGTCTCCAGCAAGTGGATTGTCCAGTCAGGAAGCAGATTCACTGAGATATATTGCTGTGAATATTTGGACAACATCCACGCATTCAAATTACATCTGTGAGTCCCACGTGTTTCAACAGTTTTAGCAGGAGTACTTGTACTGTCTGCACTGAACGATTGAGCAGGCACCACAAAGAGCAAAGCAAATTGTTCATAAACAAATCACGTCCCCTTCCCATTAGGTTAATGGTTACAAATAATGAACACATTAATATATAATTTAGATCAGTTTGTGGATGTTTCCAAAGAAGACTGGGGCTATAAAAATCAGTAACATCCAATAAAATAAACCTAACTAGCCATGGGTCACATAAGGCTGAGCAAAATGCCATCATCTCAGTCACAGTTTAATGACATTTTAAGCACATGCCTATTCAGTGCAGCACACGTTTTACTGGCAGTATACACCTGGATGCACACACAGCTTCAGGCGTGTGGTTAACTCCTCATGATTTCAATAGGATTTAAGCATGTGCTTAATTGCTCTGCAGAACGGAGCTGGAACTGCAGTTGCAATTAGGGCAGGTTTAGTGTTAAATGGCCTCATTAGGGAAGGCAGAACATGTCTGTTCTCATGTGCAAATGCTTCACCCTGTGTGTGTGAATCACTACACTGCCCTAAGCTACTCCTCATATTAACTGAAGCTGAGTTAAGCTCATTAAATAGCCTTTATAAAGCAACCACTGTTCGCAATTAAAAGAGTTTGGGAAAAGAGTGTTCACCGTATCCTTGGCACTCACCCAAATCCACTTTCACCTTCTCTTTACCTCCCTCTCAGAGGCATCAAGTGAAGATGCTGAGGGGTTTTTACTTCAAAAGAAAAAAGAAAGAAAGAAATTACAAATATGAGCTGTCTCACCTGGTGTCTTCCTTGCCATTCCAGAACACCACAGTGTAATCCTGTCCTTGGGAGCAGAAGAAGGAGGACTGCTTCCCACAGGACAGCAGGTACATAAACGTCGCAAAGGTAGGATCTTTCATCTGCCCTACCACAGAAATGGCCAGTGGACGCTGTGGGGAAAGGAAAAAGGAAAGGCATATGTCACACAAGAGAGCTGGAGGTCCAGATCATAAAAGAATTACAATAATTATTAATTATTAAAGCTGGAGAGCCAGGAAGTGGCCTTCTTTAATAAAGATATGTGCTACTTTCTCAAATCTGCACCAAATTCTGCTTATAAATGCCACCTCATTGGTTCTTGGTATCCTCTGCATCCCACTGAAGCCAAAGCTCTTCTGTACTTCCATGGTTTGATCAGCGATTCTCTTACACATTCATTTCTTCGGGTTTATGAACTTTGGAAGCTGCCCCACTGTCACTGCCATGACTAATAGCTGTGAGTCAAGCTGACCTTTGTCTGCAGGACAGCAGCTATTAAACACCAACTTGTAATTAATGAAAAACATCATGCAGCACCATCCTTTTCTCATACTTTGAGCCCTTTTATTCCTCACACTGCCTTTCACAATCTCAGGGGTTTGGAAATCTTTGTAGTTACACTCGCAGCATAATATCGTAGAAATTATGGGTAACATCTTGCCCTGGTGAAATCAATACCCAAACTGCGACTGACAGCAAGGGACCTTCATGTAACCACACTAAGGCCACCAGTCTGCTACCATTTCATTCATAAAACTCTCATTTAAGTCAAGAGCAGTTCTGTGCCAAATCAGCAGGAGCAGTAAATGGGCAAACAAGCTGTCCGCTGTACCAAGAACAAGCTCAGCTCTCCTGTGTGAAGAGGGCTGCTGCATCCCTGTCGCTATAAGATCAGAAAACACTGGTCACAAAAGGGCTGTCTCGTACCTTTTCTGGCTTAGTGTCCCAACACTCCATCATGAGCGCCTGCATCCTATATAGCTGCACCTCTTCTGGCTGCCCAAGAACAGGACGGATCCCTTTAGACAGCTTCTTTGCAATCTGGAGCTGGTGTTGTCCTAGCACAGGCCGCTGACCGGACAGCAGCTCATACAGGACCATCCCGTATGAGAACATGTCCACCTAGAGCCAGAAGCAGAGGAAAAAACAAGGCAAACCCCCCTTGGTGAACGGAGAAGGAAGGAAGGAAGGTCACAGTGGGAAAGCCAGTGCTGCACACCATGCATATGTAAGGGAATTCAGCCCCATGCATGAAGCCAGCACCCACTGCTGTCGCACAGGAGCTGCCCCCATGGATACACCACAGTTACCTTCTCATCATAGACTATGCGAGGCCTGATCTCAGGAGCTTGGTATCCTGGTGTGCCCTCCACGCCAAGTGCACCTTCATGGAATGACTGCCGGGAGATCCCATAGTCAGAGAGTTTGATGTTGATGTGCTCTCTGACATCCAGGGACCACACCAAAATGTTGTCTGACTTCAGGTCACAGAAGATGATGTTCTTCTTATGCAGGTAGGCAAGGCCTGTTACAATCTGGTACGCTATTTTGTGTGTCAGCATGTGTCCCAGCGGCACAAAGGAAGACCCTGACCCAAAGGAACAGCCTGTCTTCAGTTCTTGTAATTGCAACAACTGCTCTTTGCACCCCCTCCTTTCTCTTTTAAACTCAAGAGTAATAACTAACAACCTTTTAAAACATCACTCAATGTCAGGATGTGAAGCGACACTGTTCGTGTTACTCTTCACATCTGACAGTTCTATTAGATTCTTTTTTTAAACCCTTTCACTTCTAAACCCCTAAATCTTCTGCTTAGAATTAGTGTCTTACCGAAAGCTGACACAAAGCGAAGGTGACAAGAGGGTCAGATGGCCCAACCTATCTTGGAATTAGTGTCATTCATTTGACAGTGACGGAAATACAGATAATTATGAGAGAATTCAGAGTGCCAGACACCCATCTGCAGGGGGAAGAACACAGCATTCCCCATGCAGCACTGGAGTGAGAGTCACTTTTTAATTTGCAGAGAAATTGAAATTCCAGGCCTCCAAAACGGGTTTGGAAATCCTGAGCCTCAATTTTTGCTCGGTTCCCAAAGGCACGGTTTAAGAGCAGTTCCATCCCTCCCACTTCCCCTAGCCTGGAAAAAAATCCCCTCTAGTAAATCAGGCAATAATTTAAATGTTATTGACCATTTGCCACTATCACGACTCAGAGATTGAGCTCTCCCAAGGGGAAGACCCTGTTTTTACCTTTGGAGTTTTCAGACAATACAGTGGTGAGGCTGCCTAGGGGGGCCAGCTCTAAGGCAAAGCAGAGAGGATGGATGCTGATGCCAATAAGGGAGACGATGCAGGGGTGTTGCAGCGAGTGGAGCATGCTGGCTTCCTGGCGAAACTCTGAGAAGTTCTTCATGGCATCCATGGCTCTCAGGTGTTTCAGCATGGTATCTGGCAAGACACGCAACCCCCTTGTTACTCCCCAGCTGAGAAACCAAGTCAGAAACTCTTTGGAAGGTGCTAATCACTGAGCAAATGCTGCAGGGGAAAAGCAGCTTGTGGTGTTACACCAATAGCAAGGCTTTAAGTTGCATCACAGAATCACAGAATGGGTTGGGTTGGAAGGGACTGTGCTTTCTAAAGCAGGGACTCTCTGGGTATGGATGTCACATTGCAAACCCTCTGCTGAAAGAGCCTTCCCTACCCTTCCCCAGCTGCCCTGCCAGAAGACGGACACTTCACAGTAACTGCCCTTCTGCCACAGGTCACCACAGGCTGCTCAGGCAGGTTTGGTCTTTCCCAAGGCTTTTTTGTCACTGTGACAGCAGCTGATCCACAGCTCAGGGGTTCAGGAAAAAAATGAGGAAAGTGAGGCACTTTTCCCTTGCCTTTGTCCATGGACTGAGGCTCTGCTGGAAATCTGGGCTTGACAGACAGCATGTGCAGTACTAGAGCCTGACCCTGCCTAAAGGAGCTGGCAGCCTGAGGATTTCCAATTTGCTTTCTGTAGCTGCTGGCACAGATGGAGTAAAAGACTTATTCAAAGGCAGAGACTCACAAGTCCTTAGTACAAACCCATGCAAACCCACACTTCTCATTGCCAAATAGCTTGGGAACAGGAGATGAAATCTTACTTCCCATCCCAATCTAGGGCTCTGCCTTGGCACCCTGAGTCCACCCGGCAGAAGAGATGCTTCCAGTAGTGCAAATGACCTTCACTGCTAAAGTGCTTTCCTGAAGAACTCAAAGATGCACCCTCCTCCTCCACGGAAACACATCAATTTTGCTATATATTTCAAAGCTGTATTTAAGCAGGTGCTGCCAGCACTTCGGACAGCAAAGGCTCTTAGCTTGGGATAGCAGACTGCAAGAGCTGATTCCCGACACCGATGCTGTGTACTGTACCTGCAGCTGAAGTTGGAGAACCCTTGCATTTTTTAATCTGAAATCTCTTCACAGCCACTGGTTTTCCTTGGTATCGTGCCCGATATATAACGGTTCCACTTCCACCCTGGCCAAGAACGTTGTTTTCATTTTCACTGCATTCCAGTTTGCTATTTTCCAGGAACAGTCTGCCAAAACGAGATCGGGGCTTTTTAATTAAAAGTGTCAAAGATGTTGTAAAATCATGTTTTTAATGTGATTTTCATTTCCACAAATCCCTAATTGGCTCTTGTCTTATCTACTGAGAGGACCGGATCACCTAAACTACGTTGGTCATCTCAGCGTGCTCTACGCTGGCTCATGTTGTACAACAGGTTTCTAGCAGAAAGAAGTAACTTGGGCAAATGAGCAAAAAAGTCTCTTTACTAATTTATCCCACAAGAATCAAAAAGATGTGGAAAGCACATAAGCTCCTTTTCCAAGCAGATGACAAGGTACAGCTATTTGTACCATTTATCTGTATTAATGATTTTTTTTGCTTCATTTCCCTCTCTTCTCCACTGAGGCAGGACAGGATGTTTATGAACAGCTCCACACTCTGAAACCTGATTATTCAAATCAGCTAGCTGTTCCCAGGCTGCAATTCATCACTTCCCCACTCTTCCAGAGACTACTTTTACAGCTGTTCACACTTCAAACATCTCTACTCGCCTCATACCCGTCAAATAAATCTCTAGGAGATAGCACTGTGAGGAGAGCTGTTGTGATGAGCTGATGGGGTGTTTGCCCAGTGAAATGACCCCAAGAAAGGAACAGGGGCCAGTGGGAGCTCAGAAGACTGACAGCAGCCAAAAGGGCACAGTTTGGTCTAGAGGTCTCATGGCTCTGCATCGGGCACAGAAAGGTCTGAGAGAGTGTGAACCAAAAGAGACATTGATATCTTGTCCTGCCTGCTGTCAGGAGGTCTCTTGCTCTACACAGTAAATAATAAGGGGTGTTAGACTGAGCCCATCTGGGAATGCAGTTAAGCTGCTTAAAGATTTGGCAGTGCTGCTACGGGTAGGGAAGAGCCGTTTCAGCTGTTCAGAACTGCCACACTACTACAACACATCCAACAGCCCTCAGCCAAGCAGGAGCCTCGACTCGGTGTGAATTCTCTAGTGGAGTCTACATTCACCCACCTACAGGCTCTTAAAAGTAAAGACGATTTCAGTGCCAATCTTGTGCAGCAGCAGCACTTCCTTTTGGTTTTGCCATATTAAAATCTCTTTTCTGGGATCCTAGAAAGACTCAAACTACAGACAGCTCCAGCCAGAGTACTGGGCAATGCAGGACAGCTGTGCCTTTAAAAAGGACACTCATATTGCACCACAGTGATTTTGAAGGACCCCCTGAAGTGATGACTTGGGTCAGCACACAGTGATTGTCTAACTGAGTGTGCTGACCACCAGCAGTGCAGTTTGGGATGAATTGCCAGAGCAGGCATTAAGAGTGGATGAATTTGTTTCCTGTGGTATGTTCCTCTAGCAGAGATTATTTAGGAAAAAGATCCAACTGAATTACAGAGGTACACTGAAACTTAATTAAAGACTATTAAATAACATTACCTGGCAGGAAAATCGGTCATGAAAAGCTCTGGGACCAGCTCTTGGAGAGAAACAGGGATGTCAGGGTGGTTTGGACATGTGATGTAGTCCAGTTCAATGGCAGTTAAGACACAGTCTTCCATGTTGAAGTACTGAGCATCCTCTGCCTTCTCACCACACTCATTCTCCTCCAGTTTGGAAGCTGCACAGATGTGGCAAGGCACATACTGCTCCATCAGCAACGTGCCATCGCTCTCAGTGGCTGTGAGTGCTTCAAAGCAAACAAGCAAACAAAAAACAACATAACCCACACAAACTGATGAAGAACAGCAGCTCCAAATACAAATGTCTGCAGTCACTACCTGGATCCACTGACTGAAAATGGTCACACTCATGAAAGCAGCAGTTTAACACTGCTGTGTATTGACTGGAGGAGGAAAAGAGCTTTTTCCAAAGTGTACACAGATAGCAGGGACAGTACTGAGGAGACAGGATTGTTGACATAACTGAACAGCTACTTTGCTTTGGTCACAGGTAACACACAGGCTCGCAAAGAAAACATATTCAGGACCAGTAGAAACTCAAGGTATATGAATAGAGCTTTGGAGAGAACTTCCTACGTGCTGGGTGTCTGTGAGCTGCATACAAGGATCAGTGTGCATGCTAAAGAGCACGACCGTGCAGTGGAAGTACAGCGGCTGCCCAGGAGCCCCAGCCACATCTGCTTTGCAGACTGCAAACTGCCAGATGGCTTCATATGGAGAGCTGGGCTGGGAAGCATGGAATGCTGTGCTCAGGCTGAGCACTTCAGGTGCAGGCTGGGAGTAAGCACTCACCTGCAGCACCCACATTAGGAGCACGGTTACCGTGTGCTCCCTCATGGGCAAATTCGCAGCCCCTCCAGGAGAAACAGGGATTCTACCAAAGGTAAACCTTTGGGAGGTTCACACCTCTCCCACTAACTGCAGAAGGATTAGAGGTGACAGGCTCCATTAAATGCCTACAATTAGGCAGAGTGAATATGGGCCATAGCCTTCAAAGTCATGACTCTTTTCAAGCCTCAGCAATAAACGTTATCGTTATTTTAATCCAAAGGCAAATAAAACTTTCTTTTATCTTCATAACACACAGAACATGAATATGTGAGAGTGCACAACTGCTTCCTCCAGAGAGCCTCCAATTAAGTGATTTTGGCGCTGTTTTCTAGCCCAGTGTGGGACAAGAAAGAACACTTCAGATTTTGTTTTGGTTTCAAACAAAGTGCATTGGGGTTTCAAAGAGCCCGCTGGGTAACAGCAGGATCTGTGCTAATCACAGGAAAAACAACGGCAGGAGTCAAGGAAGTTACCTTGGCACAGAGTCCTTGGTATCATGTTCACTCATGCCTCTCCCATCATAATTTTATAAATTACAGGGTGTTAGAAATGGTGGACAAATGCTGATCCCAGCTGATGCCAAAATGAGTTCTGCCATCAAGGGACAGAGCCAAGTAGTTTGGGCCGAATCCTGCCCCTGCAATGAGCACTGGAAGAGTCTTTTGAACTTGTATAGAAGCAGGGCCTGTTTGATCTGTAATATTTCACCTGTGCTTACTGTGACAGACAGACTGAAAGACACAATGTCTAGACCAAGGTGTGCTGCCAAAAAATCCTGATCTGTCTGCAGGTTTATCAGCTTTTACCAAATGTTATTGGCTTGAGACTGTCAGAGCCTGAGGGGTCCTCAATTAACACACAGCACTGTGCACCTGGACAGCTCTGTCAAAGAGCCTTCTGTTAAAAAGATCTAATACTGCACAGAAAATTACAGCAGTTCTCTTACCAGGAAACCACTGGTCTATCAAAGAGTTGACATGATCTGTGATGAAAGCCATTGCTGAAAAGTCTCTCACTTCTGACTGGGAAATGATTTTAATTCCACCACTTTTCTTCTTTTTCCAGTTCACATCAGAAGACTCAACACTGTGTAAGAAAGCCAAAAGACAGCCCCATGAAGCTTTGGTGGAGTATCAGTGTCAGCAAACTTTCTTTCTCGCAGGAAACCCGAGTTACATAACAACATGTAGTTCATAAGTAATGAAAATAAAAAGCCATCGAGCTCTGAGGATGATTTTCAATCCACTCTGTTCTGCAAATAACTTTGTGAAGAGACTTCTTGCACAGAAATGCCCATTGCTCACAATGGGTGAATGCTACAGAAGGTCAGACCCAAAGAAAACCCTGGCCTAAGTGAATTCAGTATAGCAGAGACTTTTGACAGAAACGCCCCATACAGAATGATGGAGGGTTAAGGATTTTATAAATCAGTAATAAAATTCCAGTGATTTTTTTATGACTACAACTTCCAAAAACTGGTTGGAAGAGTTTATGGACATAATTTTTGTGTAATGCCCACAAAAGCAAACAAACAAACCCCAAAACCAACCCAAATCCCCAAAACCCCACCCACTGAATACAAAGCGCAGAGTTCTGTAACTCCCAGAAGTACATAGACAGATAAGAGGTTGGCCACCACCATGGTCCAGAATTAAGGATTCCAGTGTGTGATTTGCAATGTCTGGGTCCAAGTCTCTACTCAGCCACAGACTGCGTAGATGAACTCTGGAAAGTCATCGTGCCCTTCTAGTTTCCAACCATGCAACAGCACCAGTGGTTCCTCCCTATCCTGCCAATGACTGAAGGAGCAAATGCATCTGCAGATACTACAGACATTAATGTCTTAAGTAGTTGCCTACTCTCTACACCTGTGAAAGAACATGGACAGCAGGTTTTCCTCCAGGCTTGCAGCCAGCACACACTTTGCCTTGGCCAGCTTAAATGTGTTGTCCACAGTCCCTGAACCACACAGTCTGATAGCACAGAAGCACCTCCATTGATCTGAATTACTGCCACACTGTGGTGATGCTCCGGGATTCAGTGGAAATGGCCCTGATGTAAGGAAATCTTTGCATGTGATAATGCATGATTTTACACTGGTAAAGAGTTCTGCACTGAGTATTGCTTTGTTTTCAGGCCTCTTTAAATTTGTGGCTACAATAACACATTCGGTTGATATACTCAGAACTGCAAACAATCAGGTACTCATCATTTTTGTCACCAGTTGTTACCAGATGAGTTATGCCTAACAGAGGAGCCTCGTTTTCTACTGATGAGTGAGCATATACCATGAGTTAAGCTCATTCATCTCCATTCAGATGATGTGTTTCATACACTCTACTAGTCCCCTGTCATGCATGCTGCATTATGAACACAAATTACCTAAGATAGCCTCCATCAAAGGTAACGAACAGACCTTCCTGCCAGTAAACAGTGTGAGTCCTTTTGACTCGGAATGTGCTGCAGCGGTTCCTTTGGGTGCCTGTGAAGCTGTAGATGGTCACCTTTTTGTTTCTTGTCTTGGTGTTCTTCTTGTTTTCAAAAAGCTGAAACAACAGAAAAGCATGAAAGTCATTATATCATTGAAATTTATTATAAGGATGTTGGTTTAATCAAGCATTAAGGTGACTTCATGTTTTGGCCTTCACAGGTGCTATCATACCTTTACCATTTAAGAGCAACTTGTGCTCATAAAGAATTCAGCGATGGAATGAAAATACACACAGTAAAAGTTGTTTTTATAGCAATGAAAGTATTTGTCATGTACTCAAAAAGGAACAATTTCCTATCAGTGAAAAAAGTTAATTCTATAACTGCGACCTTTGTGACATCAATTCTGCATTTGTAGAAGTCTTACAAGCCCAAAGAAGAGCTAAATGTTCTAGTGAATGATTAAGTCTTCCCTTAATGTAGAGTTAACTTTTCCACCTGCTTCAGTGGGAGGAAGATGGCTTTTCTCCAAGACACTTCAAACCAGCGCTTGGAGCAAAATGTATTTTAAAACCAAAGACTTATCTGCAGAACTTCACTGTACTCATTGCTCTAATGCTTATTTGTCTGCAGATGGGTCTGATGCCTGGAATCCTTTCCATTCACTGCAGTGAGGACTGGATGAGGTCCCTAGCAAAGGTGCTCTAGGGTTACATAGTACCCTTGAGGATGTAAGCAAGGGGTTGCCAAGAGAGTCCATTAAAACAGGTGAAGTTATTACACGGTTTGAGAAGCTTGGAACACTGAGGGCCTTCCAAACCCAGGCATCATGTTTTCCACGTTCTGGACGTCAATGAGGGAAGACACTTTAAACGGATAGCTCTTAAGAAGATACCACAGGAGCACTAAAAATATTTTGCAGGTGTTTATTATGGTTTCCAGAGGGGCTATGTTTCTATGTTTTCAGATACAAGCTGCTGCAGAAATAAGTCTGTAATAACATTAAAATTCACTTAGCTTTCAGAACCTCACAAGCACTGCTTTAATGATAGGCATACCGCTTGCACTAATAGGGTGCCTGCTTGCACTCATTATCACATTAAGGCAACAGTCCTGTAATTTTCTTCTCATTTAAACACATATAGATTCAGATAGCTGACTTCGGTGGAGCTATTCCAGATCTCCTCTGGCAAACGATGTGAGCAGAGCCTGGCCCAGTGGAACGGTCATGGACAAAAGCCGCAGGCAGAACTCCAATTACTTGTAATTGGAAGATGCTGGAGGTACTGAGACCTTCCAGGGGATCATGTTATAAAAAGGCTGTGGAGAACACAGGCTTTCTTCCCGAGTGCCAATCTGTTGTTCTAAATGACACCTACTGTGAAAACAGTCAGATTTTGATTGCAGAGTCTCATTTCTCCTTATTTACTGAAATAACATTATTGAAATCTGTGACTGAAGAAAGCTGGATATGAAAAGACACCCACTTAACACTACACTGAACAACCTTAGCTGTCTTCTTTTGCTTGCAGAGAGATACAGCAACCTACCTGGAGGTCCATCTCGGCCAAGCTAATTAACATTCGGGCTATGAATCTTTGCCAGAAGCCAACTGGGACAAAACTCATCTTGAAGACTCTTTGGACCGTGTTTGTGGTCTGATGGCAGAGCCCATGGATATCTAATGCTGGCTTGGTAGGAAGCAGATGAGGGAGGAGGTAGCTGAAACACATCAAATTCAACAGCTCAAATTTTAGCTACAGCTTGTAACAGTGAGTACATTGTTACTGGATAATAAGGCGATTCAGTCTCCAAAGAGATTTTTAATGGCACAGCCTACTGCATATAAAAAAGCTTTTAGACTAAAGGCGCTGCAGCAATACATGGAGAAATTCATTTACACTATGGAAGCAAGCAGAGGCAAAGCAGACATTACATAATTCAGCCAGGACTATTGGACAGGGCTAAAATTGATGTAATGAGCAGGACGTTTGTGTACTCACAAATTAAATGCATTAAAATATAAGAGGCATTAGAACAGCTGTGATGTTGGGACTCATTGTTTTGGTATCTTTACTACTCTGGTAGTAAGCAGAGAATTACAGCTGTATTACAGCTGTGCTCCTGTGTGGAGCAGAAGATAAATGCAAAAACAACCTACAGCAGCTCAGCTTCAGTAAGCCCAGAAGGTGGGGAGAGGAGGTAGTGTGGGAAGTGGCAGTGAAGCTGCAAGGACTGGGCTGCTCTGGTTCTCACCCCAGTTCCAGGATGAGAGCATCTTAAGGCTCAACATGACAGGGTTTCCTGCTGCACCAACACTGCAACTGATGGACTTCCTACCACATCCCTGACAAACTCCTGGGCAAGAGGGCACTTTGTCAGACTGATGCCAGCAAAGATAACACTTGTCTTGCTCGTTCTCCTCCTGCAACCAGCTTATTAGGTTCTTTGCCCATGTGTAGAGGAGGCTCAGTTCTATCCAAGTCAGAAGTAACAAAGCTACGTTGGTGTAGAGGACCACGAAGTTTTCAGATCTACCAGTAAACTCAGAATATTCATTTGTCCTCATCTTTAATATTTGGGAAGCTTTTGGAAGACTAGAACTGTTTTGAGAAGAACGAGCTTAGGGCTTTCAATACCTGCCAATAATCTCTTGACAATGATACTCTTCAGTACCAAAGACATTCTAAAATGCCTATATGATCAAATAATCTTACATGCTTATAAACAGAAACACTGCTGCATTATCAGTGTTGAGCCTGAGAAAATGTGTCGGCATCTGGGGCTCATCACTGATGGGCACAATGACAGCAGTAAGGCAAATGGCCAAGAGGCTTGACCAAAATAACAGTGGTAGGGTCTAAACACATAACTAGAACTAATGCTGGGTCCAAATCCAGTGCTTTAAGCCTATTATGTTTTCTCTCTAGCAGCTGCAGTATTCTGTAAAACCTGAAATATCAGCTCAGAAAAAACAGCCATCACGAGACAACAGCTCTCTCCATATGTCACAGTCCATAACATCTGATGACAATTCAAATGATCAAATTATCCGATCCATGAAACATCTTTGGAATGTAAAACTGATAAAGATTTCTCTTCACTTATAGATTACAGTAAGAATGGACATGCTTTCAACCCTGTTTTAACAAGCAGAACAAAGCTAAATTACATGCACCTTAGGCAGAAAAGTGGAATGTGTCAAACTATAAGCTCTTGCTCTGTAAAGGCAGTGGATGCATCATATGACAGCTAATACATTTTCCCAAGCCCATCCAAGAAAGGGTGTAGGAGAATAAGAGGGCCAGTGAGGCCCTTCTGGACCACAACTATATAGTGGATTATAATACAGATGGTGATTCGATGCTTTTGAACAACAGCCAATGCAAATTTTGAAACTATGTGAACCATGCATGCCTGCATCCACCCTTTCAGAACAGAAACTGGCAGCTGCCTTCAATACTGACTGCACAGAAACTCTATCTGGCAATCTATACAATAATTGCAGAAGCACAGAAACAAATAACTGCTCTGTGTCTGGCTAGTACATGAAATTATTCCAACCTGCTAAGAGCTACAGTCCGTCAGTGGGAAGAATATTCTGCTAATGTGGCTTGGATTGCTCTAAAAAAGATGGGGCAGGCCATGAAAAAGCAGTTTCCTTGTTCCTGAGGCACAGACAATGTAATTGCCTTGGAGAAAAATGGCAGATAGTGACAAGGAGTCCAAAAGGCATTTTGGACTAAGCAGAAACATTGCTGCTTTATCTGTGTTAAGCCTGAGAAAATTTGTTGGCATCCGGGTCTGGATAAGTGACAGGCATAATGACAGCACAGAGAATGCTGCACTTGTGCTGGCATTCAGAGCCCCCGAGAGGCTCAGGGTGATGCAGCCGTGCTGTCCTGGAAGGGCAAGGAAGTGAAATGCAAATGCCACATCAAAAGTGCAATACAACTATGGTTTCACCGCTAACGCAACAACAGGCTGTCGCCAAGCAGATGGGAGAGAGAAAAATAGCAGGGAACTCTGCCCAGAGGAAGAGGGATCGGGGGGCAGATGGGAGGAGGACTCATTAACATTTAAAGAGAATGAGGTTTCCTATACCATTTCTAGGAAAACTATTGATCAACACCTATTGAGGCTAAAAATGTTGCTACTGAAGCTCCACTTTCCTGATTTCACTAGAAATGAAACACTGCTACGTTCAGAACTGACATAATTATTGATTATCCAAAGTTTTCTGCCATACTCTGGAGTGAGAAACTTTCACTGGAAACAGATGACTCCAGCCCATCTATACTTCAGGCCTGGCAGCCAGAAGCCTCACATCCTCTCTCATCTGCAGCCATCCTGGCTGAGCCCTTACAGCTTCCAGCTGCTCACTGCCACATCCCTGGTGGTGTCACTGCCCTTCTGTGCTGGTGGCTGAGCCTCTCACTAACCTCAAAGCACGGAGGGGACAAAGACCTGCTTTGGAAAGTTTTTGCACTAGCTTTCTGGACCAAAGGATGCTCACTCCAGGAAATACAGCCCAAATGGATGGGTGCCTTCCATTACACTGTTTAATGCACTCAAGTATTGTCTCATAGCAAGATCCTTTTCAAGACAAAGCCTATTTGATTAAATAGACATTCTTCTCCAGCCTGGCTGAGCATCTCTAATTATCAACATACCTGTTATTGGCCACTGGCAGTGCAATTTCAAACTTGGCCAAGAACTGGAAGTACTGCTCTTCAGTTTGCTCAGTGAAGCCTGTTCCAACCAGCAGCATTCTGAGATCCTCTGCTCTGATGACTCCATTCTTAGCTACAGACTTGGAGCTCTTGATGTTGAAAATCCTCTGTAGACACTCAGACAGCCAGACAGGGTCAAGGAAGTAGAGGTTTCTCAGGCCATGGCTTGTGTCTGGGAAGTGCAGTAATGTACCCGTTTCTATGAGAAAATTAATTGCTGCAAAAAATAAAGAATTGTAGATTAGCACTAGACCAACATTAGGAAACCACAGTGCAGATGACTAAGATTATGAGGCAGTCTGTGCAGTTTTAGGCATACCAGATATAGCCAACACATAGCCAAGCCAAGAGTAAAACATTTCTCTGAGGAGTGCTGCTATCTGGCACTCCACTGTTAAACCCACATCTCATTGCTTTGCAGTCAGTATTTCTGTCCCTACCACATCTCCCCTTTACCCTCCTGCTGTTCTCAAAGAGAAGGGCTTTCTCCAGCTCCTGCAGAGCAAGGCCTCCATAAAGATCACAGGACTGGGGCTCTACAGAGAAAACAACCTTGAAACTATGGCACCCTCGTCCTTCACAGAGCAGAAATAACATCAAAGCTTGTTTAAAATAAATTAGCAGCCTCAGACCATCTTAGAAACTTCCCAGCCCTCTCCCCAAACCCTTATTCTTAGTTTTATATCTTACCAATTTCCAAAGTGACCTCTACACAAGTATAGAGCACTCTGCAACTGGTTTTGTTTGCACAGCAGTTACCTGGTGGGCTTCCCCTCTCTCCATTAGTATTATTCATGGAATATTTCAGTTGGTCACACATATTGATTTCCAAGAAATTAATGGTCTGCTCTGACATACCAGTTTGCAAATCTTCGTAGTCTTTGATATCATTCCCAGGTGTTTGCTCAATGATCAGTTCTATTTGTCTGTCTGTTAAATACTGTACGTCATCATTCTGACTTCTCCTATGCTGTTCTGCAAGGACAGCTTCTTGAAGACTAAGGTAACTTCTTGGTACCTGCAAGCCACAAGACAAAAACAGCAGGATCAATATGAGACAGCCATCACCCTGCTGGAGATGAAGTGGCTAAGTCATCTTCCTTTTAAAGAGAATCACAGTTCTGTCTTTTCCCAAAGCCAGACAGGCATCTTAATGTTGATGTAGAAGGCATACAAAGTATGTAACTCCTAAAGTTCACCTTCCATCCCAAAACCAAGCCCCCCAAAAGCCTCCTTTTGGTAAGGATCACCACCCGCTAGAAAGAGCAGTTCTCACCAATCTCCCTGCAAGTTTCTGTGAGCAAATTGAGCTGCCAGCATCCTTCATGTTGCAAGTGACATGGAAAATCAGCTGTCGGAGTCCATCGAGGCCTTCCAGAGTCTTACATGAGAGCTCACTGCAAAAGTCATGCAAGGGTGAAGATTATCAAACCTTATCAGCACACCAACTTCCTTTACAGGCTCACTTTCTCTTATCAGTGACTTTCAATTTCCTGTGTGAGGTGAATGGGAGGAAAGCTGTCAGTGAACATTTTTAGCTTTGGAGAAAAGCCTGGAAAAGATATGTCAGGCCAACCTGTGCTCTGCCTGCTTCATTCACTGGGCATTATTCTATTCCCTATGCACTGTCATCTCTGGGGACTTCCCTGGCAGACTGACCAAAATCATCACCCTCCTCCCCTTCATTGCTGCACATATCCTGTAAGGGACTGCAGGAAGAAGAAAACAGTGTTCTGGCAATCGCTGGAGAAGAGTCCAGTTCTCCCTCCTCAGATCAAAGAGCCATGATGATGACTACCAAACACCTATTCCTACCCTCATTCAGCTGGATTCTGTAATCTGGGAATTGATGTTGGCCTTCATCATCTCTTTAACAGCTTAAAACCTGCTTGCTCCAGCTCCTTCTATTTTTGGTCTTATTTTGGGCTGGATGAGAATGGCTCATTTCCACTTTCCCCAACAAAGGGTCTTTCTAACTGATTCTACACACGTTCCAGTAGCAGACAGAAAATCCTTTTCTAAAGCAATATGCCTTATCTTAAACCCCAGACATTGGTGGCACTGGGATCACTGGGATGCTGGAGAACCTGCACTGATAAAACCATTCTGGGCTCACCCACACAAGGATTTCACAACACACATTCCTCTGGCTGCCTGGAGTGCTGCTCAGAGGAGCCCACATCTCAAGTGGATGCTGGGGTGTAAAGAGGAAGCATGGGGAAGAGGAAGTATAAAATCAGGCACAACTCCAACTGGGAGGAAACGCAGAGGAAAAGGAAGGTGAAGGGGAACATGTAGGATATGTGGCAGGGTGAAAGAAAGTCCCCTTGAGAACGAATGATTGACATCATGTTAGGATGCTTCATGGTGATGGGAAAAGAGGCTTGAGGAGACTGAAGCACAAAGCTTTCTCTTTCTCACTGTGAGCCTCTATGCCTCACACTGGGTCCCTGGTACTCCTCCTAACAGGAAAGAGGCAGCTGGGATGCCCGACACAGAGCCTGCATCTGCAGAACGGATCATGGGAGGTCTCCTGATGACTTTGCCAGGCAGCAGATGGAAAGTGCTAGGGACATTGCAGCACCCTTCTTTACCCGCCAGCTGCCACCTGCTCTTTGCCCCAGGCATTGGTGATTTCACACTGCTTGGTGCCAGCCTGCTGCATCCACATTCCCCCATGCTGTGCACTCAGTGGCTGACAGATCCGCTCCTTTCTCCTCTCCCCAAGGGCACTCTCTGTCAGCTGAAGGGAGAGAGCAGCATCAGACTGCATGGCCTGACACTGATCTTCCAGACAGCATCACTCTCTGTTAATCACACCCTGAGAACTCAAATGACACAGGTTTGGATTGTCAGAAGGCTCAGGGGGGTGACCCACTACTCTCCCTGCCATGTGAGCTGTCTTCTCACATCAAGTGGTCTCCCCTTAATAAATGCCATAGCACCCACCCTGTAAGTCATGCCCTCAAACTCTGCAGTATTAACTACTCAGTCTGTACCTTCTCTCCTTGGGACTGACAGGCTGTATCACCATTCAATGGTGAGAAAGCCAAGTGGAGCAGGAGCACTAAAACAAGCTGGCCTGAGGTCATGACTTTGGACCTTCCAACTCTCAGACCCATGATCAGATCCCTGAGCAACACTGAACTTCTCTCTGATTATACTACATTATCCAAGTCAAAAATAGATGAAACGCAATGCTGACATGTCTTTAAATCAGCTCTGTTGCCAAGGAGATTGAGTATTGCAAAATGGTTTAAAGGGACATCAAATAGAGTGACTGAGCTCCGTAAAGGCACAAGTACTTACTGCAGGTGCTTGAACGTGATATCTGGGAAGCCAGTTGCTCTGGATCCAGAGGGAGACCGGCAGAGAGCCAAGACATATGCCCTCAGAGTTGCTATCCTCTCAACGCGGAACTTAGTTTCGATTAAATCAAGGTGTGTTCCAACCACTAACACCACTGAATTTGGAGCTTTGGCCTGCAAAGGGAAAACACTGACAATGATCTCATCCAGATTATGTCGTGGTAAATTCAGTGAGGGCATGTGAAAAGTAGAATATTTAAGAGGCAGGAGTCATACACATTAATAAAATGGAATACATATTTATATGAAAAATGGCTGCAACCTGTTGTGACAGCTTGACAACAGCAACAAGTGATATGGGTATTACAGAATTTCTCCTGCAGAGTATGGCTTAATCATCTGCTGCTACTGAAGAGCAGGAAACTGTCAGTTTGGGTTTATTACATCAGGTCTTAACATAAAGGGAGTTGCCGTGTGGTATTAAGGTGCTGCGAGTCAGCCAAATGATGGCAACTCTGTCCACCCAGACAAAGGGAAAGTTAGCTTAACCTGTAGCCAGAAGACCTGATACCCTGGGAAAACCTAGTTACACTTTGGAATGGGTACCAGGGGAAGTTATGCAAACTTTTTCACTGAGGGTACATGGAGAGGGGAGATAAACTGTTAGAAAAGTCTCAATCTACTTAATCCTGAATCAGTGAAAAGAAATGGATTAGATGATCTCTCGTTTTTTTCCAACCCTTCCATGATTCTCTTACAGCACTGGAATGTATCCAGATTTCAGGGAATGCACTGCCAAATACAGTGGGATTGCACAGCCTCAAGCAGGGATCAGCCTGCTGATCCAAATTACTTTGGCCACAGAAGACTATTCAGATGCAGAAATAAATGCTTATTTGCAGCCAATCCATTTCTCTTTTATGATGCCCACTGAGATGTCCTAACTTGAATGACACCAAACTTGAACCCTGTGCAGACATAGGAGTGATGGCTGTGCCAAGTCAGACCAAAGGGCCCACTTGGCCAAATATTCTGGTTGGTGCTAACGAAGAGTACAGGCACAGGGCAGGCATGCACAGATTTTCCCTGGTGTGCTCTCCCAGCATCCTGCAGCCCACCATCTTTCTGAGATTTCTCTCAATTAGGAGCACTTGATGTATTTTTCTTCCAGCAGTCTTTTTTTCAGCCTCTGACACCCACAGCAGATTGTAGCTTTGTCACCTAGTTTGGGGGTTTGATTGCTGCTGACCATTATGCTGGTATTTCTGCAATGTCAAGATGTTTCTTTTTCTGAGCAGCACTTGCTTTGAGCCCATTTTTTGTGCAATATTAAAACAGATATAAAATAATAAACATTTAGAAAACAACTATTAACACTGCATTATAAAAATCAACTCCAATGAACTCGCTGCAGCTCTGAGTCTCACCTGAGAGCTGTCTGGGAGTTACTCTCTAGCTTACTTGAATGTAAAGTGTTAAAAATACAACCTCAAGACTAATGTGTGTCTAACCCCACAGAAGAAAGAAAATGCTTCAAACCCCCTATGGGGCACAGTGCGGTCAAACACTAATTCCAAAATAAGTATGTCCAGCCTTACTTAGCAAGGGTTTATAAATCAGCTTTTGTTTCAGTCTCCGATGTGAGGTGGAACAAAGCAAATGATAAATTTAAACCATTAAATATAGCAAAACGCCTACAGCGCAGTGGAAAATTAATTCCAAAAGCTACGCAAAATTCAGAGCTTGCAGAGTGTTTAAAAGCAGCCCAAAAAGAATCTGCAATATCACATATCTGTGTGCTGAGCTGCTACTTGATAAACAGATACCCCGGAGTCCACCAGTGACTTCTTACCTCGATGTTCAGCAACCAGAACTGTAAGTTTGCCACAGCTTCTTCCCCCAGTGCCAAGTTCCATACCACTATGTACAATGCTTTGTCTGTGAAGAAACACTGATTGACTGTAGACATGCTCGCTGGGCCTCCGATATCCCAGACATTGAACTCCACTGAATCAACCTACTTAGACAAAGAGGAGTGTTCAAATCAAACAGTCGCAGTAAATCACAGGGAGATAATAGTTGAAGTATAAACCTAAGCCTGCATAATGTAGGACACAAGAAGGGTTTCAATGTCCTAATTGTGCCTCCAGGAAAGATAAATCAACAAGCAATTGTTAAGCATAGCTACCACTTCCCCACAGGAAATCAAGACTAATTACTTGCTGCTAAAACGATAGAGGTGCCCTTGATGCTGGTAAATCTCCAGTTAACGCTGCAGATTCTCCAGTACAAACAAGGGTCTTATTCTGAGCCCTGCATTTCACTGCATCTGGAATAGCAACTGTTTCATCCTTGTCTGTGCCACACTCGACAGGACTGCTGAAGCTACTTATCTGCCATTGCTGTGGGGAACAGGAAACCCCCTGCTGAAATCACTTCCACTGAGCTCAGCCCTAGCTGAGCCAAAGAGAATATAGATGCTCAGGAGATGGGAAACTTCTCAAGCCTTTCATAAAGGCCTCCTGCACGTTGCTCAGAGGTTTCTGACATGTGTGTCACACCAGAGATGAGACAAAATGACAGCTATTGTAAAGCAGACTCACTGATTTTGGGGGAATGTGTAAATGGAGGCCTCTCAAGCTCTGGCTCTCTTCTAAGTGTCTCAGCACCCATTCCTCCATGCACCCCACAAAACAGCATTAAGAGGGAGCATGCCTTTCTACTTAAAAGATATTCAGGCCCCCAGCAGCTTCTGTAGGAAGCACCTACAGACCTTGGAGGCTTCTAAATCCCTCGTCCCTGGGAGGCAAGAAGCCTGTGACATGAAAGAAAACCAAACTCCGCTCTGGCCACCATCCTCAGATCAGCATTGTAACACCAAATGGGCTCTGTTTACTGGTCCAGGTCCAAGTACTGACTGATCCCACATGACAAGTTACCCTATGAAATTTCAGCAAGGAGCTAAGTATCTCAGTAGGGCTCTGATGTCCCAGCATAGTCCTAGTTTGAAGTTTTCCAGAAACAGCTGGAAGAACTTCCATATTGTTTTAAGCCAAACCCTAATTAGCACAAGGACTGCTTTGTTCATCCAAAAGACCTTCAGCTGTGGGTGCCTAAATGGAAAGACAGAGACACAGAGGTAGGGACAAAGCCTGTTCAACATCTTGGTCCCACTCCAGGTCTCTGATGCTGTCTAGGTTTTTATTTCATTCAATTGCTCTTCAATACAAAATGAACAAATCCTTTCTCCCACCAAAGTCTTCTCGTTAAAGAGTCAGGCTGTGCTTGCTCTATTTCTTTCTATCTCTGGCCTGGCACTCTTTGCTGTAGAATAGCTCAACTCAGCAGGGTCCTCTGCCCCTTCCAGAGGAGTCTGGTGGTCATGGCTCTCATCCGGGAAGGGAGAGCCATGAATCTGCACACCCTCAGCTCAGAACCAATTGTCATGCTCTAATCCCTGTGTTACTACACAGGCAGTGGACAGGGCCACCTACAAACCCTTGAATGAATTCAGTGCTGTCCAAATGAGTTCAGTATGGGTTGACACACTCCCTGAATGAACCATCTGAGATTTGGGTTTTTGAGGTGTGCCTTAGACATCCCTGGGTCACACCCGAGGTCGAGCATCCTAACTTCCACCCACTTTCCCCATGTAGCGCAGTTCTGATATCAAGGGAATCCAGCTTTAGATAGTGATGTCCCGTTTTCTGGCCCCACATGAAAGGACAATCTGCTTTAGAGAAGCTGATTTAAAACATTCTTTCAAAATCAGTGTCCAAAAACCACCCAAGCTGGGAGAGCCAGAGTTTAGGCTCGCTTTCTTTGGGAGACAAAGCTGAGTGCTCAGGAAAACAGAAATGTCCTCTAGTACTGAAACAGAGGAATTGTGATGGGTCTAAAACCACGTCACTTGCAAGACCTGGCTCACAGGTAATGGAAACTGTTCTCTGTAAAGGGACAGACAATTTCAGCCCAAAAGGGATACTGCAGGGCTCAGACATCCCACTGGGGCTAAAGATGTTGGAATGTTTTTCACCTTTGCCTTGTGTCCCACTGGCTTGGGGAGCTCCCATTTTGTTGTACGGATGGTGGCATCGCTGTGCATCATCTGAGGGACTTTTCCTGTCTGCAGAATCTCAACCAGCGTTGACTTTCCCTGCCGTGGAGGACCGATGATGATCATCTTCATCAGCTTACACTTTTCTGCCTTGCGCAGCTGTGCTCGTAAGTATGCCAGCACGGTTTTAGGGCCTATGGGGTGGAAGTGAACAGGCTTTATCTGTGGTTAGCAGTTACAAATGTACATGTGTAGAGCAGGACTGCACAAAACCTACTGCTGCAGACACATCAGCTGCATTAATGTTTTCCCTGAGTTTCACTGTGGGCTGAGACAACCCAGAGAATAAACAAAGAAACCTCCAGTGGACAAACCTGAGGCAGAGACCCCAGAAAAAGGTCACTGCTCTGAGGCTCCACAATGGAGCACTGTAAGAAGAGACAAATGCTGTGGCTCGTATGCTTCAGAAGCTGAAAGGAAACATAAAATACTAATTTAGTATTGGAAAATACTCAGTTTTTCCTTCTACTTTTATGTTTCCAGTTAAAATTAGATTTAGGCTTCAACAGTGTGCTGGAGAGGGAATAATTCCCAATAACTTTGTTCCCACAGGATTTTCTTATTAAAACACACAAAAAAGAAGACAGCATTGTAATAGATCCAAAAACCTAGCAGTTTACAATAAAGTCACTTCAATGCAACCCTGACTGCTGATTCTAAACACTTCAGTCTTTAGAAAGACCATCGAAATACCCTAAAATATACACAGTCAGGAAGCAAGCCATGGAATTTATGTGGCACGCATAGTACAAATGAAATATTGCGTTTGTAAGTAATAATTTTAACATGTGATCTATCTCAAATTGATCTTTTAGCCAGAGCTTAGCCCTGATTATCAAATTTGCAAATATGCAGAAGAGGTTTCCCTGTGCGATTCCAGTTATCCACAACAAGGGCCTGGGCACACACTGTTGTTGGGAGCATTAAAAAGGAAGTGATTTCCATTATATGTTCAGTCAGTTTAATAAAGAACACATAGGCTCAGCCTTACCCTCTTTCCTGATCTCTGCAGGAACGTTACCGATACTTAGTTCCTCGATATCCAGCTGCCAGAGATTAGCCAGCTGCCCAAGCTCTGGAGGAAGCTCTCGGATACCAGGGTTACTGTACAAAAACAAATAAATCTACCAACAACCAGGCTTTGTGTGTAAGTAGCTGCTCTCACGGACTCTCAGATTACACTATTCTCTCCTTGCAGAAATCTTCCATTAACATTTTAATAAGACTACTCAGCACGTTAATAGTAATTTCCATCCTAAAAGTGATGTATAACCTCAATTTATCCTCTGAGGCAGACAACTGTAATCATCTTTACTGGATAGCTGAAGAAATAAGGGCAAAAATGATGAGTTAGTCACTCTAACATTATAGAAGCTGACAGCAAAAAGCCAGAATGAACTAGAGACACATTAGATTCCCAGGCCTGCATTCAAAGCATTAGATCATCTTCCTTAATTCAAAAGCCCAGCCTCCTCCTTATCTAAAGCAAATGACGGGCACAGTTTTAACAAGGGGCTAACTATTTCCAGCCTTTTGACTTCAAAAGCACTGGCCATCTGGGCTGGGGCTCCACAAAAGACTGGTCACTAAAACAACATGGAAATAATAATATTGCACAGCTTTTCCAGGACACGGACTTACTTTCCTAAATAAAGTTCTGTTAAACCTTTCAGAAGGCAAACGGAAGGAGGGACAGAGTCCAGCTGATTGTCATTCAGATAAAGGACTTCCAGAGAATCACTCAGAAATGCTGGAAATTCCAAAAAGGGACCTGGAACGAGACAGGAAACAAGTCGTACCTTTAAAACATAACAGTCACCAAAGCTCTGAACCAAGAGCCTTCACCTTAACTTTGTAGGCAGGACATGAGGTCATGTTCCTTGGCAGGAACCACCATGAAGCAACAGCAGAAAAGCAAACAGCCTTCAATGGCAATCAAACATTGATGCCCACATCTCACATTTTTAAGGCCACGGTAATGCATGTGTTGGAAGGTGACAGTCTCCAGGACTTCTGGGTTGTTGAGGGGGCAACTCTAAGCCTGCCAACATGACTGTATGTCGGAAGATGAGTGGCATTATATTTCTTGCTGTTAAATAGCTGGTAATACCTTGTGAACTGCCCCTATCCCAGCCTAACAGCTGGCAGTGAAAGGGCATACCAAGGGCGCCACTGGTTCTCAACATGTTTTTCCCCATGTTGCCTGACAAAAGCCAGAAGCCAGTCAGAATTTATGTTCAGGCCTCCACGTCACATCCTGGAGCAATTTATGGTGGATCGAAGTCAATAACAACAGGGAACAAAACCCAAACTGCAGCGTACAGACTGCCAACCTATGCCTCTAAAACATTGTTCCCATTTGCCCCTCTGCTGCTCAGGCTGCAAGGTCTCAGGGCACTTCGGATTTCCATGTATATGAACAGTAACCAGCGTATTTTGGGAGCCACCCAAGCAATAATAGCAACGACGGCATGGCTGAGTTGCTGCTGCTCGAGAGGTTCAAACAAAGGGAAATTCAACTGGTTCCAAAGAGCATCATTTCACTCCACAAATTACTCCTGGGATAGTGGCATGAAAAGCTGCCATGAATTGTGTTGCTGTCTTAAGAGTGTCACATCTATCTGCCAAGCAGCATCCTGAAGTCAAGGGAAAACTAGGCTACACAGGGACAAACAGATTCTGAGTCTCCGATTAGGAAAGTACAGCCACCTCCATCTGCTGCCTCCACAGTCAATGAAAGCAGTGATGCTTTTATTGATGTGAGACACGTCCTTCCTCAAGGATGGGACAGTTGCACTTCCACCAAGATCTTCCCTTACAGAGAAGACTTGAGGAACTGTAACTAGACTTAGCTGAAAAGTTAAAAATAGAAAGAAAATGGAAGAGGTTTTCTCCGGAGAAAATTCCCCACTTCAAATATTAACAGCCTGAGCTACGATCAGAAAAGAAGTAAGATAGAGTCCTACTGTCTGCAGGGGTGTTTTATGTACGTGACAGGACTGTCTGCTGTGGGCAGGGTGTCGCAGTCCTCCTTTGAGGCTTGAAATAAGAAAATCATCTTTGGGATTATTTTAGGAGAACAGCAGGCTCATTCATGGATTCAATTCACTTCCTTTCTGGCTCATCGCTGGACTTAAATTTTTCATTGTTCCTTTTCAGTATGCACCTAGGCACAGACAGATTTAGTCCTCTTGGACACGTAGGCTCCTAAAATAGTGGCAATACTCTATTCACCAGAGCCCCAGGCAGAAAGGAGTGTTCTATATTGGAAGCAAGCTCGAGGTGTTTATGAATTGCAATTATCTATTCATGAGTTATTTATGATTTCTCTGGCTTCAGCTCAAATTTTCTTTTAAAGAACTGCAGAAAAATTAAAACAAATCCCATCCTGAAAATATATTTTTGGATGAGTAAACGCCATCAACCCCATGTGCGTGTGCAAGAAGTTATTCTGGGATTTATCAATCGAATATAGTGAGCATCCATAAATTATTCTCTTTAAATAATCTCAACTTAAGTAAACAGCTTTGTTGGTAAAGGCAG
Source organism: Ara ararauna (assembly GCA_028858755.1). Lineage (NCBI taxonomy): Eukaryota > Metazoa > Chordata > Aves > Psittaciformes > Psittacidae > Ara > Ara ararauna. The sequence continues at coordinate 40,589,965 of CM054383.1, read as the reverse complement.
ATGAAAACCTGCCCCCCACCTCGCTTGGAGACTTCTGTGAGCAGCTGATGTACTTCAGCTTCTGTTTTCTCTTGATGTTCTTTAAATTCTTGGCCACATCCTCTAGTCTCACCAAGCTATACTTGGCAGAGGAACAGAGAGGGAAAAAAAAGAGCTGGCTTCGCTCTGTCTCTGTGGCTGTTCAACCATGGCACCAGCCAGGTGGGCTACTCTGTGTCCTCTGGAGGCAACCTCAGGCAGCTTGAAGTTGCACCAGGGTAATTTCAAGCAGTACTAATGCAGAGTCCATCCTCTCCTCCTTTACGTAGAGGGGTTATGCTGGGTTTGGAGCATGGAGAAATTTCCATCAGCAGCAATTCCCTTTTCTAGCTGGTTTTTATCTGCCTTTCCCACTGCTCCTGCCCTTCTCTCCCCATTGGGAAATGCTGCTGTAGCAGTTCACAGAGAAGCTCTAAGGATATGACAGTCTCCACAGACTCACAAGGTTCAGACTCTTTATTCTAGTTCTTCCACGTTCAGGATTTCACAAATGCCACAGTGTTTCTATTTCCATTTCCTACTTGAAAAACAGTGCAGACCAACCCTTTCTCCTCCTTAGGGTGCACATACAGGACTTGCTGTACAGCAGCCTCTACTTCATGAGCAGAAAAATGAGCCTCTGACCTCCAGTCCTAACCTAAAGCTATGGCTGTACTTTGTGCATTTACCAGTTTTATGTGTTCACATTGACCTGAGACCACGATTTCCAGGGGAACAGAGGAAAGCATTTGCTGCAGGAGAGCCTCTCCCTCCTGCAGGCAGCCGAGTGCTGCTCGGATGTGCGTCACGAAGACGCCAGCTCTGTTTCACTCTACGATTTGTAAAGAATGCTTTAGAGCAAGTCATTCTTCAAGGCAGCCAAGAAAGAGAAAGCTCTCCAACGGCTTTAAAACAAAACAAACAAACAAAATGCAGATGAAGCCCACAGAGAGAAGGAAGGCATGCAAATATCTGCAGATATTCCTTTGTTCTCTGTAGGATTTCATATGCATGGACCCAGAGCATCTCTTCTGCTCTGCCCCACGCTGGGGGTGCAGATCACAGTGACAGGGGAAAACATGCATTTTACAAATTCAGCAGCAGGAACAATCCTAAGAGTAATAACAGTAATTATGGGTTCATTTCCTTTCAACACACCAGTTAGTACTCTGCCTAAAAAGAATAACCTTCATGAAAAGGATAAAAGCTCAGTGAAAGAAACAGGTTTCACTCATTCTCCATCTTTCTATGTCAATGGTAACAACCAGCTGTGTCGTTTCTTTTGAAACATTTAATCTAAACTTATTTCCTCTCAATTTAAAAGCTGTTGCGCTTGAAATCGCAGATGAATTTACACTGATTTCCCTCCAGCCAAGCTCCACAGACTCCTGCTGCTTCACAGCTTGCCTGGCATTCTCAGCAGTTGCTTCCCCATGTGCCTTACCTGCCTCTGGGCCACCACGCACCCTGTTCTTCATGGTAAAAAAGGGAATCCGCTTCGTTTTGAATCCCTCATCACTCCTGCAGGTCAAACAAAATGGTGACATGTTGAGAACTGGGCTGGAGCTTCATGCCCAGGACACTACGCAGTGCAGACCCTACTCAAGGCTGTGGGATTCACAGCACAGCTTTTACAGGTTCCTGTATGCTTTTGAGAGATGGGATTGAAACCCGCTGTGTGATCACACGGCTAGACTCCACCAACACTTGTCCAGGCCCAATAGTTTTCTTCTGGCAAATTAACAGAGCTTGGCAAGGCAGTGCTTTCAGCTCCCAGGGCGAGAGCACTTGACCCCCAGCTTTATGGGTGTCAAGGTTAAGTAGTCTGTCAAACAGCAAACTGAACAAGCTTCATGAGAAGCATTGGAGAACTGACCTGCTGCCATTCCCTGTTCTCACCAGAGAGTCTCTGACAAGGTGACCCAACAACATGACTCTGGAAATGCACCAAGACATTCAAAAAACAGTAATTTGTCTTTTGCAACTGACACAGCAACTCATAAGGGCTCCAGAACATTTGCTTCTCAGGCACCACAATGAGAAGATACAAGAATGACACAATTCAATGCAGTTCTGGAGAAGATAAGGGACCTTTAACTCTACGTTAAATATCCCTATTGTAATTTCTAAATACAAGAACACTATAACTTTTATTGGATGACCTTAGTAACATCAGTCTTAGAATCACAGAATGATAGAATTGTTTTGGCTGGAAATCAGCTCTATGAACTTGCAGCTGGTTACACTTCCATTTCAAAACCAAAGATCTTTCATTTTCTCTAAAACAATATTCCCACATTACAAACTGCAGTCCAGCAGATGCTTTATGGTTAAGATATGCTCCCACAAACTGGTATTTGTAGTGCTGATTGATATCCTGGGTTAAATACATTTCTACATGCTCTGAAATTGAACTGCCATTATCAGTAATCTATCCACTTAATAAATGATACAGTGTGCTAAATGCCTAAAGAATCAGTAAAGGATAATTCATCACTGCCACAGACTCACAATATACTTGGAGACATGGTATGTGGATATCAATGCCTGCTCTGCAGGTAATTAATTCACTACGGACACCCTTTGTATTACACCAGGGATTGGGTTTGCTATTATTTCTCCAGCTTTTGTTTTCTCAGACAAAATTTGAAAGAAACACTTACTTCCCAAGTTGGTTTTTTGAAAGATCCAGTGATTTAAGTTGTTTGCAATTCCACTTATCTTGTGAAGGCAATGTAACTAACTGATTTCCCAGCAGCTTCAGGGACACCAAGGCCTAAAAGAGGAACAGCCTGGAGTTAGGAGTCAGAGTCCATCAAATGCAAAGAAAGAGGTTTTTTAACGTGGCTATTAAATAACAGAAACATGAAGAAAAGTACATTTTATTCATCAGAACATCCTGTCCTTGCTGCCTAGCATGCAAGCATTTCCTTCGTGTTTCCAGCAAGTATATTTTCTGCATGAAGCAACACCATTAGTTCAGGGAGATTATTAGTCTACTTGCTGACAGATGCAATTGGAAACAACCCATCTTAAGAGGACATTTGACTTTTAGTGAGGAAACCTTTCCAGATGGAAAAGAACAGTGTGATTTACCTACACAGTATGCCACATATGAATGAGAAGTCTTATACATGTGTGTGTCAGAGTGGGCTTATACCCATTAAGCATGCATAAAATCATAAAATCACCATGCAAAACATGAACTAGTTCACACAAGGAAAATTTGTAATTACTTTGTCATTACATGTGTATTAAAATGGAAAGGTTTTATATTAACTTTGCACTATTTCATAGAATCATAGAATGGTTTGTGTTGGAAGGGACCTTAAAGCTCATATATTTCCAACCCCCTGCCATGGGCAGGGACACCTTCCACTAGAGCAGGTTGCTCACTTTAGACAAGTTACCCATCTACTTTTTGTTTCCCTCACACTACAGAGAGATTTTAAATACAAGAATTGAAGCTGATGAACACCACACAGTTAATGTCATACAGATAGGACTCAGCTGTAAATACCAAGAATGAGGTTAATGACAAGCTCTCCTTTAAACTTAACTGACATATAAAAGAAAAAAATGCAGTTCCCATTCAGCTTTTTAAAGTTGATGCTCTTCCATCTGCCCTTAAAAGTAACACTGAGGCTCCAATGATCATTTTCATTTGGTTGAAAATCCAGTCTTCCCCTGAAAAACAGTCTTCTAAAGAGAGTTTCCAACCAGGCATATTCTGCAAGTCCCCCGCTTATGAAAACTGAGATAAACAGAATATCAGCTGAATTATTTCATGCCACAAGTAGAGCCATATTAATGAATTATACCCCATGGAAATCATGTTTTACCAGCAGAGTCTTCAGCTTCGAGTGTGTTAAATGTTTCATGTGCTCCACATAATGTAAAAGGTTTATGCCCCTTTTCATCAACCAGGATTAATAATGTCTCCCTAAGCAAGTCTGTTGGCCTTCCTCCCCTTTTCTCAGATTGGAAAAAGATGAGTTATCCACGCGACATCAGCCACGGTCAACCAGCAGCTGCTGGAATGGCCGTTACCGTGCGAAACGCTCCCTCTAGTGATAATACAGGGGCAGCACTGAGCCTTGGTGGGACGGGGGCAAGGTAAAGCAGAACGTCAAACTGCAGATACAGAGAGTGAACCACTAGAGGAAAGGGCTGGAAAACCCGGCAAACGATAAAACCCTCCCTGCCGCTTGAATCTTGACAGCCAATGCTTTTAGCATCATCAGTCTTCCACTGGCTCAAACCTCCCACTGGAAGGAAGACCCCTCCAGTCTACCCTTGGCACATGGTGTCAAGCTCTCTCCAGTATCAGTATGGGGCTGTTCAATGACAATGCTTCAGACTTCTCTCCTGAAATATCCCTGAGCAGAGGGTGGGAGGAAGGGGAGGCTACACGTTCCAGAATTGGCACCAACTTTCTTCTGTGTGGTCTAGCTGGGGCGCTTCATTTGCAGTCAACTGTGTCCATGCTACATGTCCCCCCAGGCACTGCCAAAAGCCACACTCCAGGATAGCTGAAAGCCTGGTGAGATTACATGTAATGTGCCTGCTCCATAGGGGGAAAATCAGTGACTTTCAACTGGCTAGGGCTCTTCTTGACTGCAATTCTGGAGACCATCAGTCCTTGGTTTGTAATGCCTCTTCTCTCTCATCTCTAACTTCTCCATTTTTGCTGTCTTTCAGGAAGAGAATGGCACTACTTAAGAGAGCCAAAGCTTCAAAGGTAACTTTGATGAGAGACCATCAGCAAAGATTGCACTGAGATCTTCTCTGACACCCTGTCCTAGTGCCTTCACATCCCTCTGCAGCCTCTGAGCAGCGGCGCACAAGGAAATGTGCCCTTGAAGCACCATCTAGTGTTTAATATCTGTCATGGTAGTTCCAACCCACAAGGCTTGTTTTTAATGCATTTAGAAAAGAACAAGTTTTGAAGACAATAGCCCAGAGGATACATTCTACTTCAAGAGAAATGCCAATTGAAAACAAATGGTTACCAGAAAGCAAAGCCACGTCTGCAGAGATCACTAAAAGGAACTCTGGAGCAAACAACTCTCAGCCTCTTATTCCAGGCAGAAACATGAGGCACCCTTGCAGCAGAGATCCAAACAGGACATGGATATGAACCATCACTTTTGCATCCTTCCCACAGAGGCCAGCAGTGAAAATCATAAAGCTTCTGCACAAAGATTTACCTCTGTTCTATCTCCATGGCCCTGAGTTTCACAATCTGGAAGGGAAGCTTGGAGGAAACCCCCAAGTTCTGGTTGGTTTCATGTTGAAACTACACAAAGCCACAAATTCTGAAGAATTTGGAAGTAAAACTATGGATCTCTGGTGCCCGCTGGCAGGAATTATTTAATCTACAAGCTTAGAGATGCCAACTAGCATCGTCTTGGGCATTCAAACATGCCACTTTCAGCATAGGAAGATCCATCTAATCACACAACACTGGTGTGCCAGATTAAATACAAAACACAACTATTTGTGAGCACGCTTGAATGCATCTATATTTCAAGTAGCTGGAGCTTGCAGCTACAATGCAGTGGCTGTCTTCCAAACTGTGCTCCCAAAATCTGAAAACCACAGGCATACAGAGAGCTCTCAGAAGCTAGATATCAAATCACATTGGACAAGGGTCTGACTGTGGTCATTCAGGGGCTTACGGGGTGCTCAGAGACTATGTGCAGTTGCTGTCTTCACCAACTTAAAACAGCAGGTAGTCTCCCACCTTCATCAGGCAGTCACTGACATGACTTCGAGGTCTGAGCAGACATTAAGTACTGCGAAGTAGAAACAAATGACACTTACTTCAAGCTGGAAGAGTCCTGGTGGAACTTCTTTTAGTGAGTTCTCAGAAAAATCCACTTCTCTGAGGTGATTTTTCCAGAACACAGTCAGTGCATCAGGCAGGAATTCCAATGAGTTTCTAGATGCTTTACAACATTTCTGGAAAACATAAAAGAAAAGAAAACTTAGAGTAGTAATAATCTCTTTAAATAATGAGGTAGATCAGGTGTCACACATTTCAGGCATTCATACATTCATTCCAGGTGATCTCTGTAGATACTTTGATGTAGATAAATGATGTGCATGCAGGTCCATAGGATTTGCTGAGGAGATTCACTCGATAGACAAGTTCTTTGGTGGGCAAAGAAAGTTAGTTTGAAAGTTATCGCATTTGCTTTTCAACCACTAGCAAACACTTCAGCAAAGTACACTGTCCTCCTGTTATCCCTGTAACAATGAGGAATAAAGTCATAGAGATGGGTGGATTTATAGATGCCCTTGTCAGCCATGGGTTTGGGCAGCTAACTTTGAATGAAGGTTCCATAACATAAAATGTTATGGAACATTTTAGTGTTCCATAAAATGACCCTAACAATAATTCCGCTCATATGAACTGTAAAGAAAATTAATACATCCATATAAGACATATTTATAGAAGTTTTCCCCCAATTCCATCAACAGAGTGGGAACAGGGCAGAATCTCAGAAAGACTCCATCTGAGCCCCATACACTGAATCAGGCAGGGACACTCAGAATCAGAGCAGCTTTTTAGCCTAAGACATCTGATAGCTTTTAAGCATCACAGTATTTTTTGCATTGTTTCAACAGCTTTTTGAGCCTCTGACTCCGTCAGAGCTGTTTCACTTACCAAGGGGCAGGCCCAGGGATCTGGAAACACTTTCAGCTGATTTCTGGAAACATTCAGTATGTTCAGGGACTTGAAGCAGTATAGAAAAACCGTTGGAAGTTCCACCAACCTGTTGTCAGAGACATCAAACTCCTGCAGCTTCCTTAACCCAATCCAATTAGTTGCTAGAAAACACAAGACATTGTGGACTTGGTGTAAGCAATCTGATCCAGCAACATGCTGCATACTTGCTAGATAAGAGCAAAAGGATTTCATGAGTGCTAAAACACAAACAGGCCTTTTCATGTACTTTGGACAAAGGGCTGAAAGATGCTAAGCATCCCTAGCTAACATTGTCTTTCAGTCATTACCGACAGTTCAGGGGTAGCAGTTTGGGGTTTTCCCTTACCGACCTGGACTTGAAATGTAAGCATAACACTGGGCTGTACATACTGTTTTCCTCGTCAAATAACTTCTCCATATAGTTTTTGGAAGCAATGAGTTTTCTAAGGTTTTTAAGATGTAGGAATCCAGAAGGCAGAGTAGAGAGCCTGTTGCTGGATATGTCGACCTCAAGTAACCTGTGAATACAGAAGATACTCAGTCAGGCATCAATAAAATGCTAGCAAAGACTCCTGTTGCCATAGACATCTATTTTACAAGGACAGATTTAGATCTGAATGAAAGCAGCTGGAATGTACTCTCACAAGGCAAAGCCAAAACCACTATTTAGAAAATTAACCCTTCCAGGGAGCAGACAGAAGTGGCCTAGATAGACAGCAGGTCAGATAATTGCTACCAGCCAGCAAATGTCAGAGTCAGCTCAGGGCTTAGCCTTAGAGGAGTGGGGCTCACCAGAACTGGAGAAAAGCAAAAGCAACATGAGACAGTACAGCAATAAAAGTCCCTACAACTTGGGCACACTGAGAATGCAAAAGGGCAAATCTTAAGTTAAACCTTGCAGCAGACAGAAAATAAACCAAGAAGCTCCTGCATATACCCTTCACTTTCTGCAGTGGCACACAAGCACAACTGACTCATTTGCACCTACTCTCTGCACAGGTTCGGTTTGCTGTAGGCATCGAGCACACACACCTTGTACATATAATTTCATCGGATGACTGGATGCTGGGTAACTCCGTGAGCTGGTTGTCAGCCAGGCTGAGCTTCCTGAGGTTTATCAGGCCCCATGGGATCACGGATGGAAGGGAGACCAGGCAGTTGGCAGAGAGATCAAGCTCAGTTATCTGACAGGAGATATCAATCAGCCAGTCCAGATCCACCCAGGGCAGTTTGAGGTTTGACCAGTTCACACACAAAACCTGTATATATCAAAGAAAGAGAAAACCACATTAGTAAAATCCCAGTTGCTCTCAGCCAGTGTTACACCGCTGGGAATCTGGCAGATCAGAGCACAGACCATAAACATTTTGCTCACTTTCCAATCTGCTTCTAGGAATTAAAGTGACTCAGAGATGAAATCATGCCTGGATATCAGCAGCCTCCACGATCTCACTCCAAAGACCATGAGCAAGCACAAGCAGGGGGCCTGGACTTCTTCACTAGTTCATACCCCATCCCCAGTGTGTCCCACCAGCAGTGAGCTGCCTGAAACCAGACTCTCATATGAGAACTGGACAGACTCTAACGGGTTGTTCATCCGACAATGTGCAGTGAGTTTCCATGGGGCTGGGCTCCCAGCCCCACAAGATGCATTCACACCCTACGCTAGCAGCACAATACAGACAGATCATGGAAACCACCTTAAATCCAGACTCCACAGCCTGAACCCCACTCTGTCTCTTGGACATGGTCTGTATTGCTGTTCAGATCTCCAGGGGACTCTGAGCACCAACAGAGGCCAGGAAGGTCCAGAAAACCCCCTGTGGAGCAGTCAGCCTCTGAAATACTTACGGATCACAGAAGCAAAGAATGGTTGGGGTTGGAAGGGACCTCTAGAGATCATGTAGTCCAACACCACTGCTAAAGCAGGTTCACCTAGAGCAGGTTGTACAGCATCACCTCCAGACAGGTTCTGAATACCTACAGAGGAGATTCCACAACCTCTCTGGGCAGCCTGTTCCAGGGCTCTGACACCCTCAAAGCAAAGATCATTGCTTATGCATCTGTAGAGAGGACAGGGACAGATCTGCTAAGTGTGGTAATGACTTCCTAGGAGGAAGCCTGCTGCTGGAATAATCAATATATGCCCAAGCACTGCTGTTCCATCTTTAAACCTTCCAACAAGAAGCCAAACCATTCTGGGGAAGGTTCAGGTTTTGCAAAGAAACATCTGGGAAAGGCAAGGAAAAGCAAACACTCTCTTGTAAACCATTTCTAAACACTGGAAATTTGCTCAGTATCATTTACAAACATATTTCGGTTGAGACACATGATTTGGGCAGTTGCCTCCCTTCTAGATAATGTTCTGCTGCTTTTGACAGTAAGATGAGGAAGTCTCTTTATCCTCTTTTGGAAAAACAACAGAAGCTGTTGTGAAAGGCATTACTCTTGTTTCAGGCTCCAGCTTGGACAGAAGAAAACATGAACATGTAAGGGTCATTAACGCAAGTCAATAACCCAAGGCTTCATTTTCAAGATCACTTCATTGTGTTCCAACGGGATCTGTGTTCCAAAATCACATTTTTTAAATGTTAGCCCCAAAATGTTTTCACAACCTCAGTGGTTTTGACTTAATCCACCCCGAAGACAGCCTCAATAAAGTGATCCTTACTTCTCCACCAGGAGGCAGCAAGGACCTGACAGTAATCTAGTTTGCTTTCCAATGCCCAGTGCTTTGCTCTGGAGACTCGTAACGGCAAATTTAACGTTGAAAGGAAAATATTTTGGGAAGAGAGAGAAAGAAAAGGGAAACAAAGGTTTATTTTGAATACTTATTTGAGACTCACAATTCCAAATAACGTAGATCACCCAGTCTGAATGTCTAGGAGAATGGAATAAAGGGTAAACACCAACAGTTGCACTTTTTAGAAACTGATAGCAGTTGTACTTAGTATAGACATAATGCTCTTCAAACGTTCACTAGTGAAGCCTCAAGACAGCCCTACAAAGAGGAATGGAAATATTATGCCCATTGCATCAACTGAGGAAACCAAGGCAGAGAGCCTGTTTTTCTAATGCTCCACTCCAGAAGGCATCCACATAAAACACAGCAAGCCAGCAGCAACAAGAAATCAAATTAAGCAGAGTATCCACTGCTACAGCTAAATATAAGGTACTAATGGGGGTTATGTTGCAAAGCTTTCACACTGGCACTGAACACACTCTGCTTTACTGCTAGATTTTCCAAGCCTGCATATTTAACAGCTTCCTGCTTATGAACTCTTGGTTTAATTCTGTATGTCGTTTCATGTCATTTTCTGTCACCTGTAACAGCCCAAGAGCTGTTTACACCATTGTTTACAGCAATAGTTGTGAGTTAGGGTAACAGAGAGTATAAACACGTGGGTCAGATTCCCTTTCCATCCCTAGCTACCCCACACTTCAGGAGAGAAGTAGGGATGTGGTACTGATGCTAAGGGACCGGGAGATCTTCCCAGCATGAGGAAACCTTAGTGGAGAAGAGCACATTTGTGCTGAGACACCTGATCATTTTCTTCTGGTTCCTTGAATTGCCTCAAGAGCTCCTAACAGGAACCAGATCCCTAAATCCAAATAACACAGGAAACCAGCTCTACATTGGAAACAAAATTCTCAAGTAGTATTGGTACCTATGTGGCTGCTTACACACACTTTCAGGTCACTATCCTATCCTGTAACATTAACTCTCTTTATTTTAGAGGGAGAATTTTCAACTGGTTTAGCTCCCAGCCAAGGCCACCAAAAATTGACTTACAATGGCACACAAGAGGAGGAAGGAGCACACAGCTGGGCAGAGGAGGGTAGCAGCATTACTGTAGCTCCGTCCCAGATGAGCTAAAATTGCCCCTGGTAGAAATACAGTTTAATCAGCAATGAAATTTTCTTATTGATGTCATTTATACCATATTGTGGTTTTCAGTGATGCCAGCAACAGCCTCTTTATGTCAAGACAATGAAATCTACATCATGACTTCTGCTCATACGGAAACAAAACCATCACTCTGACAGCGCTGGGTAAAATCCCATGTTCTGCATTAGCAAAACCACATACCACGAACCCCCTGGCCTAGGAAAGAGTTAAAAAAGAGCCCAATCCCCAACTACTCATGCTCCATGTAGATTTTTAATAGGAATGGCCTCTTCAGGCTAGAAGACAAAGGCATAACAAGGTATAACAAAGATCCAGCTACTGAAAGTATAATGCAAGCACAGTCTGCCTAGATGGGAGAAATGTTTCAACAGGGAATCAGCCATTTTGACAACTAACCTTGGTCTGGCAATGAACAGTTTCTCCTGATCATTTCTTTCCAGGAATGCCAATTTTTTCCAAAAGCCATGCTGAGACTCAGCCAAAATTGGGGAAGAGGGGTTAAATCAGAATGAATAGGGGAAAATCCAAGCTTTTAGGCAGCAGTTCCAGAGGACAAGTCTATGGTCCTTCAGTCACATTGCGGATGCATAGAACTATACAGGCAGTGATGGAAACAAAGACCTGGAGATCTGGCTTGCCCATTTGGTTTCCTCCTCACAGGAGAAAGCAGGATCCTGAATTCCCTCTCCAGAGCCCCAGATCTCCTGTGTGACACCAGTCACTGTCTCAGCCTACCCAGACTCTGTTTGACAGTCCATCTGCCCTGGCAGGAGTAAAAATGCACTACAGACTCCAAGTCCCTCCTTTCTCTTCCAGCTTAATTAAACAGCCCCAAACAAAGCTGCAATTTAAAAGAATTAGAAAAAAAGAACTGGTGGTGCTTATCCCCTCCCTCAGTTCCTGCTCTGTTTCAAGGTGATGCTCTTCACAGGGCAAAACAGTACTTGTCCTTGAGCACACCTACCAATGCAGTAATAATAAGATCTGTAGCTTTTAGCGAGTGCAAGCAGGACCCTGCATCTCTTCTGTTTCCCATTTCAGACTGATACTCATCTCTATTTTGCATTTAGATTGCTGCGTATCATTTACCTCAAAAATGCAGAGCCATGGCCCCAGGGTATTTAGTGTGATAGAAAAGATACCTGAAGAATTCAGATAAGTGACTTCTAAAAACCACAGACAAGATTATGAAATCCAGCACCGGCACTGAACGCTGCGGGGTAGGTGTCCCCATCTCCCAGGCAGCTTTTGGAATCTCAGCAGTAAGTGCCTTGCGCTCTGTCCTCCTCCCCATCTACAGCCAAGTACTGACAGAGTCTCTTTTGACTGCTGCAAACTCCAGCATCAGCCAAGCCCCTTCATCTGATGCAGGGACAGTGGACCAAACTCATCTTGGTGCTAGTAACCCTATGTTAGTTGAGCTACCCTAGGGATTTACTTGGCTCTGCAGTGAAAATGTAATTAAGTGAAAGAAACGCAGATAGCAATGCCACAAAGGGATTTCCTCCCCAGCTCACACTTAATCATCTCCACTACCTTCCCACAAAATCCTGTTTCTTTGATGCCAAAGGTCTATGATGCTGAACTCACAGAGCCCAGTGATCAGCTCAGCCCTTTTCTCTTTGGCACTGGCTGGAGGGCTTGGTGAGAGACAGTGTTCAGAGGCTGTTAGCTCCTGGGCACAGCCTGACTCTGGGCAGCTTATTGCTCTTCAGAGGGCAAGGAAAACCTCTGTGCCTCTGTGGACTCCTCTCTCCTGCCAAACAAAGGATTTCTCAATACAAATCCTGAAAACTAAACGGAAATATTCTACTGCAGTGATGTCAGGGGATGCACTGAGGGAGACAGGGACTGGAAATTGCGCAGAGGCAAGAAACCATGCTGCTCGTGGGCAAATGGTGAACTATAAATATGAAAGACATTTACTTGGATTTGAGACCACTTGGTAAGGTGATTGAAAAGGCTGTTGTGCATTTCCCCTAAATGATGTGACATGCCCCAACAGAACCTCACTTGTTAGATGGGATATTCTGAGGATGGTGATCTAATTCCTGCACCAGTAAAGCTGCTGAGACTCTTGAGTGGAACTGCTGCAGATTTCTTCACTGTAACTGAGATAGCCAGGCAGTGATTAAAGAAATCAGAGGTGGATCACACACACAAACACATAGAGATGTTTGCATGCTTGTGCATAAAATTCTTTGCAAAACATTTCCTCTTTCCTGGTCTGTAATGGGAAAAACAGATCTCTCTCACACTGCACACACTGGAAAGTTACATGGATCTCCATGCTGGTGACACCTATCAAAGTCCGGAATCTATACCCAGCCACTTTACTGCAGGGGGTCTTTCTGGCATTAGCTACCTGCTCCTGTAAAAAAGAAGCACTTCCTCTCTTTAGCAAGGCAGTGGTTTGCTGTGGGGATAAATTTATGCCAGAAAGGAAAAAACAAAAAAAGGAGAAACAGGTATTAGAAAAATGAGATGTAATTCCTTGTGTGTCAGGAAGGGCAGCACTGCAGAGTGCAATGACTGCCTGGAAGGTGGGGCACTAAACTGAGCTCTCCAACCACATTTTATGCATAGTTGGTAGCATTCACTGCTGTGAAATCAACTGGAGGTCAACTGCGCAGTGTTCTCACTCACAGATAGCACAGAAGGGACAAACCCTTTTGAAGTTCTGGACTCTTTCTGAAATGGTCTGTGCTCGGTCTACCCTGCTCAGGAGGAGAGACTGCCTGACACCCAGCTGCCTGCCATGCACATCACAGCCTATGCACGATGCTTTTTGCTTCCTCCCAGCGCAAAATGCATCACAGCACTTACACAAGCAGACTTGCATTCAGGAACCTTATGAGATATGAAGAAAGCACTGAGGAAGTTTGTTTGCAGCTGCCACAAAGTTGTCTTTTAAAATCTTATCAGGGTGTGTGGCTGTCACTCCCCAGGGATCTGAGCTCTGCAGACAAACTAGGACAAACCTTCCTGCATTTGGTGCAGTCTGCCAAAATGAATTCAAAGAGAATGCATTAAATAAGCAAACATATTAAAATGAACAGCTACTAAAAGAATCAAAGTCAAGTTTCTGGGTCTTTTTTTTTCCTTCTTTTTCAGTCCAGACCTTTCTGGCAGTTAGCTGATGTTTCAAGGCTGTTCTCTTCTTCACTCAGGGTGTGACAACAGCAAAGCTGAGTCATTTTTACAGCAGCTAGGTTAAATATTGCCAGCAAGTTCACATGGAAAACAGACCTCTTCCCTGTGACTCAGACATTTATTCCAAGTTTATTCAAGTTGAATTATCCAGTTAGTTGTTTCAGGGTTTTTTCCTCCTAGAATGCATGTAGTTTCATCAACTCTTATCCAGAAACATCTAGGATTTAGCTTCCTATCATTTACCTGTCAATGAATCTAAGATTCCCACAGGAAGGGCTCCAAATCTGTTGATGGAACCTAACAAAGTCAAGCTCACACATGTGGCCTAACATTCACAGTGTTGTCAGGAATCCAGCGAGACAGGACTTTGGCAGGAAACAGAGAATGGAGAAGTTTGTAAAACCATGAAAACCTCTCTGCTTATTTTTACTTTAACAGCAAAGCAGAATCAACACCCCATAATATTACGAGCCGAGCAAAGAGATACCCAACTGGTAACGAGATTCATGCAGGAAGAGCCTTGCTCAAAAAATCCCTCATAATTTTTCACGGCAAAACTTTTATGACCTAATGAAAACCATGGAAAGCTCAGGGCTCTGATGCTCCTATTTAGTGTCAGTTAATTACAGACAGAGGGGAAAACCAGAAAATGCCTGATAACTATGCCGGATAACAGTAGAAATACTATGAAATACTATGTGCTTCTCTACAAAGCAGTAACTGTGTGTGCTGAGACATTTTTCAGCTCTGAATAAAGGCTTCAATTGCTTTCTGTTGGCTTTGGTTTCCCATCAAAAACCATTTGTGTGGCACAAGTTCAGCTAAACTAATATGATGTGATCACACATGATCCTCCCTACACTGCTCCAGAAAGTCAGATCTGCCCTGAGCAAGTGACAGCAAAGGCTACCAGCCATCTTTTACTAATGGGGGTCTGAAGCAGGGAAGATATTTTGAGCAGATGTGAGCTTGCTCTACTCATGTTCCACGTTAGCAAAAAGGCACATGAGCCTATTTCTGTGTGCTGTATCTGAGCTATGTGTTGCAGGGGAAGAGAAGGGTTTACATGCTCAGCTCTGCACTGTGCTTGTGGCAGTACCTTGCAACCAGAATCCACAGCAGAAACTTAAATGAAGTGATGATCCTAGAGTCACAGAGGAAGCCTGCGGCAGTGCTTATTTCTCTGGAAGACTTTGAGCACAAAGTCCATGTTTCCTTTCCACAGCATATACCTGGTTCACACACTGACAGAAAAATTGCCAAGTGGAAGCTGCCACACACAGCGTCTTGCACAATGATGCCATTACACCTTGCAGCGCAGTGCTGGTACGAAAGCCACTTTCACAGCTTGTTCTCTTAATGGGTAGCAAACCACAAGGCTCTTAGCTGAGAAGAATAACCAGCCACATGGTACCCGAAGACAAATATCAATTATTAACATGATACTCCTTTAAAAGAACATCTCTTCAGACAGCTAAATGGCTACTTACTGTTTTTGCTGGAGCACTACCGGGTAGTGGGCTCGTCTCAATGAAATACTTCCTCAGAAGGTGTTTGCTGGATTCGGGACTGTCCATCAGGATGTAGGAACAAAAGAAAGCTCCATTCCGTAACAAAAACACGGCCACATCTTCATTCCCTTTAGAGAAAAGCAGATTGTCTGTTCTCTTCTTCTCATGTAAATGAGCCAACAAGGAGCTGAACAGAAATCCTGGGAAATAACCACTTCTGAAAAAAAGCCACGGGGTGTGCAAAAAGGAAACTGAACTTTCTAAAGGCTGTTTCCTCCCGTGATAGGATTTAGTCTGGTCAAACTGAGACAGCAAAGACACTGTGTGAAAGCACTGGCCCAGCCTTGCTCTTTTTTCTCTTTCCCTGTCTTATTAATCTATACACATAGCTGTGTTTTGAAATGGAAATGATTCAGCCTAAATCAAGCGTGCTTGCCAGAGTGTCCATCACAATAATGCTTTTACTTGCAAGGTTTCTATTTTTGAGGGGTCTCTTCCCTAGGAGTTTACAGAGGGAAGTTCAGCCCCTCAGCATTTACAGTAATATAACTTAAGAAGGCCCTGACTTAAATCTGGACAAGTCAAAAGATTTAGAGCCGATTTTATGTCATTTATCCCACTGGAAACCCAGGACAATTCCAGACGAGCCATTCAACACTAATCCCTTCCTAGGTGTGAACAACTCCACCCATTCTTTAAAAAACATTGCAGAAAAGGAAGTTTTGAAGCATGCACATACATACCTGCCTTTATAGCAGCATAGAGGGGCAACCGGATAAGAACTGGAAACTCATTCTTCCTGACTGCACAGCTCTCTGGGTCAGCACTGTATGCACGAATTAGGAGTTTCACTATGTCCAAATGTCCCTGCTGGCAGGCTATGGCCAGCATCCAGTTCAGGAGTTGTTGGCAAGTACTAGGACCTACTGAAAAGAGACAGCATTTGACTTGGTTGATGCCACCAGGCTGTGATGTACAAGAGTCATCCACAAATGGCTGTGTAAGGGGAGCAGGGTAAAGCCCCTGAGGACTAAGGAGCAGATTCCCACTGCACCCTAACGTCTCCCACAAAAAAAGATTAATTTCCCCTTGAAATACTTCATTTTGGGTGAATCCTTTACTACCAATTCATTAGTTAGACATTAGACAAATGCCATTTAAGGCTAAAAACTAAAGTACCGCGTCCTGATTTCTGCATGAGTTTGCTAATGTTTTAGTCATCCCCAAACTGCTTATTTTGCTGAATTAATGTTTTACCAGTAGAACACTGTTTTCCTCTAGGTGTACATAGTTCTGTGCATGTAACTAAATGCCCATGACAGGATTATTTCTGCTAACAATAGGCAGTCCTCAAATCTTCCCTGATGCACAATATCACCTCCGTCTACTTTACAAATTCACACCCCCTTTGAAATGCTCACAGAAACATCCACGAGCCCAAGTTTACATGCCAACTTTTGGGGGTGTTTTTGCAGTTTCTCCACGTGGAAATTACGTTGCTCTTTGCATTTTTAACAACCTGACTTAATCACTCACCCTCATGCTATCAAAACCAGGTTCCACATCAGCTGTAAGCCACAAGAAGCTCACACTGAGCCAGAGAGGATCACTGCATCAGCCAAACTGCAAATTAAGGCAAATTATTCCTAAACCCTGGGATTGGTTTCTATGTAACTTCCCAGGGAAATGAATAGAAAGTCCTGCACAAAAACTTCTGAAAGCTGCTGTTTGGATAGAGCACCTCCCCTGATCCCCTGAAGCAAGAGTTGAAGGGAATTTGGTTAGTTCTAAGCTCAGCTAAGTTTCCAGAAACCACTTAAGTCACTTTTCATTACTGAGAGCACTATGTTAATATAATTTTTGCTACTAGGTTACAAACCCACTGCTGTTCAGCCTCCTTTCTGGCTGAAGGAAACACTACATTTAATTGCATCCCCAAACTGGAAAGTTTCTTCCCTTATTAGTGCTCTAACAGTATAAGAACACTGAATAAGCAGGTTTCCCAACAGGTAATTCCTGTTCTCATTGAGAACACTGGCAAGTACATAACTCCAGTGAGGAGCTATAGCTGTATTCAGGTCAAATATTGCAGATGCTTAGCTTAGCTGTTAGAATTGGTCTGAGGTCAAGACAGTATTTTGCTCTGGCTGCTGGGAAGGACCAACAGATCCTGAATCCACAGAGGGTCCCAGTAAGAAGCAGGTGCCATGCCCTCCATCAAGAGAGCAACAAGGGACCCAAACACAGTTCCTGGTCCTGACTCAGAGCAATGCTCTTCCCTCTGCCCTCACAGCTGCTCTAAGAATTATGTCCAGGTCTAAAAATGCCTCTGTTCTGCTATAAAATAATTTATAATAAAATTTAATTAAAATATTATGAGCCTAAAGAAGGAATTCCCCTCACAGTCAGAACAAGATGCCAGCAAGACAGCATGCGGCACGTTGCCAGCTGTGCACCCAAACTATTACCAGCCAGACAGACATGCTGCATTCTTACTCCCAGCACCACTGTGTCTGCTGGATCAGCAGAGTGGGATGATGCTGCTTCCTGAAATCCCCCGATTTCTCTGTAGGGTCTGGGATGCTGCCCAGCTGCGCAGGCTGATGGGAATGAATTGTCTCCATGGCATCTTCCTTCACTTCCAATTTGCAAACAGGGAATATTTTTATGCATGTGTTTTTAACCCCACAGGGAAAGTTTCCTTCAAACACAGGAGAGATTAGATCCCTCCTCGCACTTTCCCAGGACTTAGTCCCTCCCCTTTCAAAAGACATGAAAGAACAAATGCCTGCTTGAAGCTACAGCACACAGCTACCAATAAGCTTGAGGAAAGGCAGAGGCAACCCAAGAGGCTTACCACGCAAGGAATCCAGCAGCTCCTTCACAATGTCCTTGTGTCCAAAATATGCAGCCACCACAGCTGCGTTGTCATCATTAGGTTCTGTTGGTAACACCACTAACGCTTCCTTCAGCAAATACCTCACCGCCTGCAGATCTCCATACGCTGCTGCAATACCTAAAAGCTGACACTGGCAAAGAAAATACAGCAAAATACATTTTATATAAAGGGAGTGGGCAGAGGAAAAGAGCATTTCAAGAGCTATGTATCTATTTGTGCCCAGGTAAATGCATAGCCACTGTAACTGAGAGTGTCATAAGTACTAGTAGCCATTATAATCATGAAGAGTAGGCTCAAAGGGAGGGCTCTGAAGGCAGAAGCTGGTGCACAGAATATAGCTCCAAACACAAGCAGGAAAAGCTTCCCAGGAGGCCACTGACCATCTTCCCACTGATGGGGAACACATTTTTTGCTAAGCCTGTGAACTGCTTCCTTTTTATGTATTTCCCTGTTTTTGTGGCCACATCACCAGCACCCCTCCTTGCACAGCCTCCTGTGCCTAAATACACTGTTCCTTGGGGTCTGTCTCTGATCAGAGAGCAGTGCTTTCTGATCACTGCTTTCTCCGATCAGAGCTTTCAAAGGCAAATACTGTCTCTGACACAAGCAGCCATGCATGGGACTCTGCAGTACCAAAGTAACATATATACCTGAATGGATTTTCTGCATGAGAAACAGTGGAAGACAGCAATTTAGCATATTGGTTTCTTTCCCAACACAATTTGAGAAAGCAGTAACCTAACCCTACCTTTTCCACTTGCAGTGCAGTCTCCTCACATGACAATTTAATCAACTCTTGGGCCTTACTGGTGTCTCCAGCTTTGTAAGCATCCTGAATGCTTTCTGTCACAGGTGTCTGAATGACAGAGACTCCACCAACTGTGGACTGTTTGCCACCCATGTCCACAGTTCCTGCAGTAGAGATTGAAAAGAGGGGTGAAGAAGTACCTGTTCATTACTCATGTACAGCTACAACATCACTGCATCTTGGCAACAAAAAAAGGGGGCTAATTATTGTCAGTGGAACATTCACTGCACACGAGTAACAACAAAAAAGGAGAAACCTGAACACTTGTTTGCCTGATAAAAGAAAGTGGTAACATGGTAAAGTACTTTCCAATAGGGACATGAAACTAACAGGGACAGTGAGTTCCCCAATTGCTCCCAGAGGGGGTTTCCAAAGCACACCATGAAAACCCACATACACAGAGGCGTAGGCTCTGCAGCAGCCCACCACGCTCAACCTCCTGCTCCAGGAACCAGAGAGGGGAAGAGCTTTCATGAGACTGGCACCTGCAGCGCTTCTAAAGCAGCAAGGAGCCTGCATGACCTGCAAAGCAATTCCGGCATTAACTTCACTTCAGTCACACTTCACCTCCTGACAACAGCCTAATAGAACCCCACTGTCCTCCTCTAGCGCTTTCAACCAGAGGTTTATTACACCTCAATGAACATGAAAGAAAAGAAATTGGGAATATTTTTACTCTGGGAATGAGAGGAAAAGGAGATTATTCAAGGTGCTCGGTGGTCAATCGTGGAGAATCTCCTAGGCTAGACTTTCTTTCTTAGAATGCTCTTAGGAGCCAGAAGAGCTTTTACACTTCAAAGCTTAAAAGCCACAAGCCATTAGAGAAGATGCTTGTGGTGAAGATGAAGAGGCAGCCATGAAGTCTTACATCCACCCACCCCCAGCTACCAGGGCAGGGAAAGCTGCAGGAAAGCCACTAAATTAGGAGTGAGATGTTCAGGTCCACTCCTGAACAACACGCAAGGCGAGAAAGGAAGCACTTTTCACTTGAAAACAAACCATTTTTCCTGCTAAGACATTATTATTATTGCTATTTGCAACCGGTTAAATAAAGCCCTTCAATCCACAGATTTTCATATATGTTAACAAGGATTATTCTTTTTCAGTAGACAGCTATGTCATACAGAGCCTAGTTTAGTGCAGCCTGGAAAAGGAAGTAAATTTGGACCAATCTATAACTGTCAGTAAATATCTTTGAATAATGCAGTCTGAATCACCAACAGATTCTGACTAACGCTTCTCATCAATTATTTAAATGAAGCTCAAATCACTCAGACATTGGAGATGGCTCCAGAGATTCGTGCCATTAAAAATGTGCCCACATCAATAACCTTTCTCAGATGATGCACAGCGTGTAAAGGACGAGCAGCAGAAATCAAGGCGGATGAATGTGGTGTTACATTACAGTATAATAAAGAGCATCTTAGAGTTCATGTTAATAGGTGCAGTGCCTTCATAATTCCATTGTTTTAGGGGGTATATGGGAAAAGAAATTCATCCATTGGCCCAGTCTTTTAGAGCAGACCACACACTGCAAGGGATCGATAAGAATATTGCATATGATTTAATTCTCTTTTGAATGGACACCAAAGGTAGGAAATGCAAATGATTCTTTGGCAAGTAACTGTTTAAAAGGTGGCAGAAGAGAAAACATTAAAGCAAAAGAGTTCTTCAGTCTGAACAGCTCAGAACTAAGTAAAATCAGCAAGTACAGACCCATGCAAACACTGCAGTTACTGGAACATGCAGCCTCCCTGCGCTTAGTGTCTTGTGATGAAATCCTGAACCTAGAAGCACTGGAATTCCCCGTAAAGGAAAAAATGTCTCACATCAGAGATACAAAACAGCTGGAAAGCTGAGCAGGAAGCACCACAAACGGGGGCTGACTGAGCACAGCAACTTTAGACTTGTCCCTAAAGAAATGCTGAAAGGAGGGACAAATTTTGCTTCCTTCCAGCCTCAATCCTGATTTTCAGGACTATCACTCAAGACCCCACATCTGCAGCCATTCTGCACGTCAAGGCACATCTTTCTGCCAAAGAACAGAGCAGGTCCATCCTTCTTCATTCTTATTAAATCATAGCCAGGGAAAGTGGGGGGACAAGTATCTTGTGGTCACAGATTCATTCGAGATCTGGGAGATGCTGGTGTCACTTCCTCACGTAATAGAGACCTCTCCAGCCAACCTCTCATGCACTGCACACCAGAGCTCTCCTTACAGGAGCATTTTCCACCTCTCCTACTGGAACTGCCCCATTGTGCAAGGGAGGAATACCAAATCAGCTGGCCAGGCAGCATGAGAAGGACCACAATGTTGTTACTGAGGAAAGCAGGAACTCCACAAGCCAGACCCTAATGCCAAAACCGCTTCTATGTTTTAACAAACGACTACTTCACAAAACTACTTAGCTAATGTGTCATGCTTCCTCTTACAGTTTTGGCCCCCTCAAAAGTCCTTTGTAGTGTTATGGCTCAGTTACAACCATTGCTACTATCATCACCATCTGGAGAACATGGGCTGGCCATCAACCATCGCAGTCTATTCATATATGTTAGCTGCAGACTTCTGGGCTCTCCAGGAATGGGAAGGTCACAAACAGCTGGCTTCATGGAGTTCGCATGCTCCCAGAATTAGATGGCAGTTTAATCAGAGTCATTGGGGTTAATTTTAGCCCTTAAACTCAATTTTAATCTTGTCTAAGGCAAATTTTTATTGAACAAACTAAAACTGCCTACTTTTGAACATCCATTGAAACAGAAATCAATAAAAACTTCATTGAATCTAGGAAACCTGAACAATTTTACTGTTTGAAACCAACATATTTACATATTCTGGCAGAAAGATTACGTTGCTCGTCATTCAAGTTCCTTATGTAATTGTCATCAAAACTTCTCCCTGTGATTTCATTCTGCAGACTAAATTGACCTCCTGCCTAAGACCTGAGGAAAAAAGCTGCCAAAGGTCTTCAGCATAAAGAACACTTTGCAATTGAAGTATTTACAAGCCTGAAAAGAGCAAAACTGGTGAGCTACAGAGAGATAAAAAAGCCTGCCCTGAACCGACTGCTGTACTCACATGGTTTTGTCAAAGCTAACTTGAGATTGCAAAGGTTAAACGAGGAAAGGTGGACTATCCATTCCTAAGCTCCCCAAAACCACAGGAGCCATCCATGGCAAAGCTAAGCATCTCGCCAAGCAAATTACCCAATTCACAGAGATTTCCTGGTAGCTTAGTAAGTGATATATTGACTTCTGAAATCCAGATGGAAAATAGGAAGCGGAGCGTTTCACAAGCTTAATTTATACTAACCACTAGGGGAAAAAAAAGAGGAAAATTATATTTTACTGGCTGAAGACTGTTTCATTGCTACAAGCTGCATGACGGAACTATCATCAGTACTGGCACTCACGTAGGCTGGAAATAAAGTTTTGCCAATACATGTATCAGCCATTTTTAGCAGAAAACTGGGCTGAAGTCCAAAGTTCTGCCTATGGTTTTAACCCTACGAATCTCACATTCTTTATGCGAGCTCTTTGTCGCCTTCATAATAGGGTCACCTCACTTGCATACAGCCTTGAACAGCATGATATGAGAGCAATACTGAAGCTGAATAATACTGAATCTCTGTTTATCATGCAACATGCTGAGCATCGAAGCCTGGAGGTAACAAAGTGCTTTTAATTCTTAGATTGCATGGATTTAGGAACTGGCTTCTGCACTTTGCACAGGAGGGTCTGTGTTACTGTTTGACAGTGCACATTGCTATATGCAAAACAGCATAGCAAGTTATGATATTCTAGCAGTACTTCTTGGATATTCCCGTAATAAAAGGCTACCAGAAACACCGAACTTTGGAAATATTTCCCACTCTTGATTTCAATGTTTTATATGTTGAAAATGCCTTAAGTTTGGCTTTGCATTAACAGCTTTTTACAAAAGCCATGGGCAAGACTCATTTTCTTCTAAAATGCATTCAAATGGAAACAGAAGTTATCAGTGAAACAAAGCACTGTTATTTTATTGCCATTCAAAGGTTACAGGAGTAAAGAGCAACAGAGTGCTGGCCCCGCTAAGAGAAACAAAACAAAAACAAGCCTTACCATTGATAAAAGATAGAATGAGAATTTCAGAGATATATGTAGTTACACTCTGGCTCAGGCCTTGTTATTATAGCAAGTGAAGAAAAACCAAACTGAAATCTCTGAACTGACAGTGCGCCTTCTTCGGTAACAAGGTGAGGGTTTGCAGGTCAATGCTGTGAATCAGCAAATGGCTGCACAACAAAACAGCACACTGTAGACGCTGTAGAGAAGATTATTACCTTTATATTCCAAATCACTGCATTCCTCTCTCTGACACATTAACTCACAGTCTGTAGGTGCTACCTGAGTCCCTTTGATAAGGCAGGAGTTCTTTGGCAACCAACTAGGGTATTTTTATTTAGCAGAGAAAGGTATGAGATGCTTAATGCAGGATAAAATAGGGCAGGAAGCTAACTTGCTCCAAACCAGAATTACAATAATAATAAAACTTCAAAACTGCTACTGACCTTGTCATAATGTGTGCAGGTATTTCCAGAGCCAGGAACAAATCAAGGTGATGACTTTAACACAGCATCCCATTCAGTGATGCTCAATTAAGCTATTAATTCCTCGGACTGTTTGTCACCCACCTCTGCTTCTGCACAAGCAGCTCTTCCAGCGGCCACTGGATGTAATGTCTTTTGGCTGCCTGGCTGCTGCTTTGTCTGAATGAACTACTGCATTTCAGCCTTGACAGTTATTTTCATCTCCATGGCCCATTACAGCGAAATCCAAGCCTCTGGTTCAGAGAGGATCTGGGGATGGGGGTGGGCAGGGAGGCTGCCCCTCTGGGCTGAGCTCAGACATTAATTCCTCAGCAGCCCCAGATGGCTACAGCTAACCTTTACCAGCTTAATCGTCTGCATTTTGACTCCTGAGTGCTGCCACAGAGCAAATAAAAAATGGGCCAGCGATGAGGTTTAAGATATGTTGAATATTTAAAGCCAACCACCCCAAAATGCTTAGAAACTTCCCAAGTGTTGCTCAGTATTTTTCAGTACCACCTCACAGAAGCTTTGGCCACCTGGTTTGCAAAATTAACAGAAAGCCAGGTTTTTTCTGTAACAGACCCATGTGTCTTCTGTTGCTTTGAGAAACTTTGGACTAATAAACTGAACAACAGCCAAGAGGAAGCCTCCAGTGATTTCAAAGGATGATGGATCTGTCCTACATTGCGCTTCCCACTTAGATGGGTAAGAAAAATGTTTCAATCCTCTGGAAATTTTTGAGGCACTGAAAAAGAATTCCCCTCCCAAGACTGGAAAAAAACCCACCCTGGCTTCTTTAATAAGAAAACCAGCCCAGAACCCTTCAAAGGAGGGTCCTGCAGTAGGAAGCCTATCTTCTATTTCACCTTCTTCGCACATTTAGGCAAAAGACCTATGGCTCAACCAATTCTGCTGTAAAATGTATCTGCAAGGATTCAAAACTGGTCAGAACCGCTCATAAACCCCACTGTGAGAAAACAAGGAGAGAAAGGCATGGTAAATCCAACCGAGATGGTTTATATGGGAAATTCAGCACCGCCACAGAGAGACTACACCAGAATTGGGCCATGTCCCTCTGACCCTGATTAATCTCTCTTCACAACAAGTGAGACATGCCAGCTTCCCAGGACAGCAGGAGCCCTCCACAGGCTTCTTCTGCTTATTTTTTGTGGTTCCATTTCACCCAAACATCTATTATTTCAGCTAATTAAAGGAGCGGCTCCACACCAAGATCTGCCTGCCTAGGCAGTGGAAAAGATGATGCACTGAGTACAAAAGACACCCGCATCTACAACATTGCTTACAATCAATGCTCACTGCCCCAAAAGGAAACTTAATAACCCCACAAAAGACCAGATCTGAAACACAGAAGAATGTTTCAAAGACAAAACTTCAGGACTGAAGCGTCTTTTTCACTTCTTATTGCATAATCTGGACTTATTTTTAAGTCCTTTGCATGCCAGTACCACGCACACCAAGTGCTCATCTGCACTGAACATCCTCCAGCAAGCAGTCAGGATCCTGTTAAGGGCATTCTGACAGTTTTAGGTGTAGCCATGCAAAGTGACCGGTTATCACCAGAGCCACTGGAAATTTTCTGTTTAGAAACACTCCTGACCTGCAAGGAAAAAAGCATTCGCTAATGCAAACCTGAAAGGAAAATATTAAGTCCCAGATGGAAAAATGCTCTGGACTCCTGCCTTTTTAAGGGGTTCCAGAACTGAATTACAAGCATCGGACGCCTCCAAAGGCTTTAGCTCCGCACTTTTACAACCATTTCTTCATCATCCAGGACAATGGGGGAAGAGGGGACAGAAAAGCCTTAAATAGAGGCAGCACTGAGACTCAGCAGTTTTTAGTGGGCAGTATGACCGATGCCTGGATGGCTGTGTGAAGCTGTCTTTCTGCCACAGTGAGCACTGAGCCAGGGCTGAAAAGCTCTACCAGATCTGAGCAGGCTGCTGCATCTGTGTGTGTGCCTCCCAGATCCCTGGAACTCTGGAAATTACTTGTATTGTCCAAGAAGTTAAAATGAAACTAAGCTGGTTATTCTTACTTTGCTGGAATACAAAAGAGGCTACACACAGCCATTACAAGGCAATGAGGTTAGCGAGTGCACACATTGGAATACGAGTCAGAGCAAACCCATCAGGTCAGTGTGCAAATCACTTCGGAAAAATAAGTCTGGGATCACTAATGGTACCTGCAGCTACTAAGGGAAAAGGAACAGGGCTACTACATGCGATGGCTCTGCTCTTGCACTCTGCAACAGGACAACTCTACCTTAGACATGGTGCTCCCCATTGATTGCTTTCTAAGTGTATACACCACTTGTGTTGCCCTGAGCTACACCCGATGGAAGGGGGGCAGGAGGCATGAACCTTCATCACAGAATCAGAGCAAAGGCAGCCGATCAGCACTGTGACTGGGCTTCAGGTGCTGCAGCCAGCCTCTTGTGTGCTGACAAACCCCACACAAATCCCCCTCTGGCTGTGCATACAGCACATAAGGCTCCCATTGCTCCCCATCCCACCTTTAGCTGCACCCTCTCCATTTATAGTTTCCTTAGCTGCAGTAGATAACATACACCGAGGCAACCACCATATCCCACATGGCAGCAGCGACAGCAAACACAGGGCTGCTGCTGCCTCCTCCACCTCCTTTCTCTTCGCCTTCCCACCTCCCACCCAGTGGCTGGGTACCGAACACAAGCAGGCAGCCGCTCACTAACCCTGCCCTCCGCAGCTTACCAGTGCTATGAACTGGGCTCATTTTGGTGGCAGTGATGTTTTACTCCCTCCACTGAGTAAAAGTGTCAGGCTTAAGCAGCTCTACGTGTACATTTTCATCCCTTTTGAACCGTAGGAGCACTCAGAGCATCAGCGGCCACAATGTATTTCTCAGCGGTCAGATTGTCTCATGACCCCTGGTAGACACAGTGCAGAGAAGGAATGGGACAGGGATGACCTCCTGCAAGCGCAGGGCAAAGGCTGGCTCTCACAAGGAAGGGGGATGCCCCCAGTAGCACTCTCTTTTGGGTGCAAAGGATCAGCAAAGACCACAGAGAACACCGATGGTGTTCGTTTCCACCCCTAAGGGAACGAGACTGAGGGAACCAAGACTGCTCCAAATGGCCAGAGAGCCAAATGCTGCATCAAAAATACGAATGACTCAGCTCTAAGTGAAAGTTTCTATTTTTGTCTTTTGGCCTCAGGGATTTGGTTCCAATCCTACAGCTTGAATCATTCAAAAAGCTGCTTTTGCAGGCAAGGCCAGCGATGCCACTCTGGCTTTCCAGATTCTAAATTGGAAGATATACATTAAGCATGCAGAAGTATGACAATGCTTCTGTATTTTATTTATGCCCGTTTCCAGGCACGGCTGGAAAGAGGATAATTAAATGATGAAAGATGTCTCTAGTGAGACCATTCCCGTCCAACTGCATCAAATGTTCTAGCCATGAAACCAAACCAAGTTTGGATTTCACTTGAAACACCATAAAACAAGAATTTCACGGCTTTGGTTTCTTTAGAAACCTTTCCTTAATGTTCAAGCTTTCACCAGAAGGAAAAAAAAAATTACACATCAGTAATTTTCTCTCTTTCAAAGAAATAATTTGCTCAACATCCTTCTTAACCAAAAGTCAGTAATTATTCACATTGGGGAAGCACCGTGTCATGGCCAGCCCCTTTCGGCTACATACTCCTTAAACATCTATTTAAACCTAGCTTTAGAAAGAAGCAAATGCTTCTAGCCCCAGCTCTCGGAGGCTGCATCTGGAAGAGTTCAGGGAGGGACTCCCTGCATACGTGTGAGGGGAGGACGGGCCCAAGGCCTCTGCCCAGGTCTTTTCCAAGTCTTCTACTGGCTCTACCAAAGACACATTCATCAATTTCACAGTTTGTCTGAGTTGAGAAAAGCAGCTCCTAAGCTTACGTTTCACTTTAATAACACGTGTAAACACCCTCCCAAATGGAAACCCCATTTAAGACACTTTAACCCAACTGCTGGTCAAAAATAATAGCACAGAAGCAGCCAACATCTGCCTCTCCACCCCCATGAAACTCCACGGATGCTACTGGGAAAGACAAGGCTCAGTGGGGCTTTCAGAGAAACCTGCTTAAAGTGGTAAGATGAAGCTCAAGAGCTGCTCCATCATGTCCTCTTGGGCCATAGCAGCAAGCCCAGTTCTCCATCCCTCCATCACATGGCAGGGGTCCTGGGCAGCTGCTGCCACCTTTGATGCATCCTTCCTCCCTTCCCCAAGGACCAGAGCAGGTCTGGCAGATCCTGGACATAGGAAGGTTTTGGAAAGGCCAACCAGAGAGGAGGGATAAAAAAGGGAAAGCTACATTAAAAAGATGTTAAATACCTTACACAAGTCCAGTTTATTGTGTTCAAGGAATATTAAGAGAATCTGGAAGAGGTGGAAAAGAACCGAAGTAAAAGTCTAATTACAAGACTACAGACAAAAAAAGCCTGGAAAACTGAAGGCTGGATGGAGATGGGAGTACTGTCTATAAATACATGGAGAGGGAGACACCAGGGAAGGAGAAGAGTTATTTATGTGCAGGGTATGAACACATTTTGGCTGCCAGTTAGAAGAAAGTTTGAAGTGTTGGAGAAATGAGGAACAGCCTTCTAGAACAGCAGAAGGAACAGACAAGTTAACTTGCTTAAAACAGGCCTTGAATATGGCCTAGGAGTGTGACACCGGGACACTGACTCACCCTCTCCTTCCAGCCCTACAGCCTGTGCTCCCAAGTTATACATGTGGAGAAGTTAGCCCAGTTACCGAGCACTAACACGAGATGATAACAGCTTCACAGGCTACTTTAAGGGAAGTTTGTAGAAAGAGAGAGTATCTTTTATTAAACAAACTGATAGATCTAGGAAAAAGCAGACACATCTAAGAGAAAAAGCTCTTCAAGAGATTTGAGGGGGTCCCACACAACAAAATCCAAGCTTAGTACATGTTAGACAAAGATCAATGCGTTTTAACTGTCTGCTTGCTAAAATACTTTACCCTTTGCTATCCCCACTTCTCATTTATCACCAAGACAACAACAACTCTAGATTAGTTTAGGCACATGTGTTACATGCAGGGGAAAAGAAAACGCAATTAATATACTGGACATGGTTGGCATCAAGGAAGCTGAACAGCCAATTTGGCAACAGCAAAGCCAAGGGAACTGCAGAGCTGGCAGGCGCATCAGAGGAAATTGATGAACACAATAGTCTGGAATAGAAAATAAAACCCCAACAAAACAGTTGAGAGAGAGAGGTTCCACTCCAGGTTCTACTGAACTCAATGTGAGCACTTCCACCAGCTCCCATGAAAGTAGATCCACCGAGATGCCGATTTCCGAGACAGAATATCTCAGAGGGAAGATTACCTTAACAGTTCTATCTGGAGCAGAAGAGAAAGCCTGATAAAAAGACCTCTGCTGTTGGCTGAGACAGTACTCGTCACAAATCAGGCCTGCATAGTGATGTGCTGCCAAAGCTTTAATGGGGGCTTCCAAAGAAACTAAAACTTTCCTTCACTTGTGACAAAACCTACAAGCAGCAGAGATGAAATGTCTGCATTTGCAAAGACGGAGAAGGGGGAAGACACTTTCTTTTGGTCTTCCTGATGTCTGGGAATATCAGCATTCATTTCAGTGGAGGGAAAACAAGGATTCTACCCAGGAGAATGCTATGCTCAAACAAAGGTATACGCTGTGAACCTACTGCAGCCCACAGCATTTCCAGATAGCTGCTCCAAGGTAGAGATAGCAAGCTTAAGCAGGGCACATTTCATCCTTCTCCCACCAATTTGTAATGAACTCTGATCCATTGCACATGAGAACCTGGCCCAATCCATGCAAATGACCTTGATTTGACAGCTTTTATTCCCACCCTGCCATCATGTGTGCCCTGGTTGTAGCTGGGATAGAATTCATTTTCCCTGTAGAGGTGGAGTGAGCAAGGGGTTGAGTGGTCCTTAGCTGCCAGCTGGGCTGAAACCACAACAGTGTGAAGGGTTCAAGGTGCAGAACACTGGAGAACTGTGGCCATGAAAACAAGCCCACTTAAGGAGCTGGACTTTTTAAGGAGCCAGACTGTTTTGTTTTCCAGGCTGCATCTGAGATCTGAAAAGGGATCCTGTCCATTAGTGTTACCGAAAAAAAGAAGAGGTTCCTGTTTGATGCAAAAATAAAAGCATTTCCAAAGGCTCTTTGATGTGCAAAACAGAAAGAGGAGCAGGCAGATTCTGGAGGAGGTCTTGTCCTCAGCAATTACCAGAACTCCTTTTAAATCTGAGTCCCCAGACAGAATTTTTATGTGAAGATAATCACACTTCAGAGGTATCAGCACTAAGCTTTGTGGCTTTTCAATTAAGCAGCAATAACCTCTAGTCAAAACACTCCTTAACCCAGACGGGAATAAAACAACCCCAAACCCAACTAACTGCAGGTGAAACAATTCCAAAGACATACACGCTTTGAAAAGATTTCATTTTGAGCTCTCCTCGGGTAGCCATGCCAGTTTTGCAAGTGATATTCTGATCATTTAAACAAGCAGTGATGTAATTTCCACAGCGACCACAAACATACCAAGAATATTTGAGCTAAATTTATCCAGACTTCTCGTTTGAATCACTGCTTCAGCTCGTTCTTTTTCCATGATTTTCAACTCTGCACAGAAAAGGAGCCATAGACAGCCTGGGACTCCTGAGTTTTCCCCAGCAGTATCCGTAATCCCAACCTTTACACTTGGAAGCTAGAGACTGACTATTAGAATTGAAATTAAGCTGCTCTTCCAGCTCCCAATCCCAGTCCCTGCCTCCTTTCACCCTTCTCCTTCCTCCTGCCCTTCCTGTAGCAGCCTGACCCTTTCCCTCACCCTTGGGTGACACGTGGGGCTTGTCTTTGCAGCTGAGAAGTTCCTGAAGGTCACCACTGATCTGCCACCCTCTCCAGCTAGAGAGGACGAGCCAAGAAAGTGAGGATCTGCACCACTGCTCTGCGCAGCTCCATGGCGGACCCCAAGTCCTGCCAGCCTGTCCATAG
This sequence comes from Ara ararauna, assembly GCA_028858755.1. Lineage (NCBI taxonomy): Eukaryota > Metazoa > Chordata > Aves > Psittaciformes > Psittacidae > Ara > Ara ararauna. The sequence goes on along the minus strand of CM054383.1, from coordinate 40,559,325 downwards.
CAACACGTGAAGCTTTGTGAAGGTTGAGGGCTTTCCCGAACACTTAAAGACTTCTTTTATAAGTCCTCCCTCCAAGTAAGAGCAAGGCACAAATTCAAAGCATGGGCACACTTCTGCTGTGAAATTATCAGCAGCTTCCATAAAAGGGCTGCTGGTGTGGTGATACATAATCATGCAAATAAGCAATAGCTGACCCACTCATGAGCACGCAGACTTGGTTTAAGGAGTCTAAACTGATGTAAGATCTGAAACAAAACTTATTTAGAGACAGACTTGGCAGTTGAGTCACCATCCCTTAAGAGGCGTGTAGATGTGACTCTTAGTGACATGGTTTAGGGGTGGACTTGGCAGTGCTAGGTTAACAGTTGGATTTGATGACCTTACGGGTCTCTTGTAACCTAAACAATTCTATGATTCTATACAGCAGATCTGGGAGCTGAATGGAATAAAATCCATCCCTCACACTCTGTGAGCAGTGCAAATGTCTCCTCCCAGTTACCTGCTTCCTGCCAAGCAGCGCCCTGGCAGCCCTTTTATTGATCAGACAAATGAAAACCAAACGAACCGCAGACTTAATGCTGTAACGGTCCCTGAAGATCTGGTCCCAAGCCTGTTATGTCAGTGCAAAGACTTTAGTGGGTTTTAGATAAAGGCCCCAAAGGATAAGGCCTTGGAGAAGACAAAAAAAACCCGTATATAACTCATAGCACTTTCTTCAGTGCAGGTATAAAATCACTGGCAACATCACTGACAAAGCCCTAAATCAGTGACAGACCTGGTGAAAAATGAGTTGGTGGGAGCACCATCAATTGCTTTTTCCCACTGAAACAGAAGGCAATGGTTCTATGACCATGGTGTCAGCCCTCACCTAAGAGCTACCTTATAATCACACATTAGTAACATCATTAAGTAGTCCCAGCGTACAGGGTCTAAGGGCAAAGGATTTTCTTTACTACCTTATTACCTCAGCTTTGTTTTCTTCTAGGCTTCTTGATTGAGTTGTCCTAAGTTATGTCTTAATGTAGTGTAAATATAAATACATTTTGTATTACATTGTATGATATTGTAATACCACAAATACATTTTAACTGAAAGGGGGAAAAATAAAGCTGCACAGCAGCTGACAATGCCAGGTACAGCTCAGACAAAGATCAATGATTTACTACTCTGAAAATCAGTCTGGCTCTCAGGTGGGACTGTCTGCTCACTTAGCATCCTAAGGTCTGCACCACACTGCTGGCACTCCCGGCAGCTACAGCCCACAAGTTCAAGAGCAGGCTGGCTTTGATGGTATTTATCTGGACAAAGCTGCTCCTGACACTACTAAGACCTAAGTATTCCTTCAGACCTCCCTGACTCTAGGGGGATGCAGCACCAACAAGCCAAACTCCCATTTTACACATGCACGTTAAGACATTTTCAAAGGCAAATGGTTCTTTCAGATGCCTCCATTTCAAAATAGAAGGGACATCTTCTAAGGGTGGGTGTGAATAACAGAGCTTAGTATCCAGGCTCTGCGAATCAGTTCAGAATGTCTTAAATTAGGCTCCTAATTGTAAACACTCCAGCATTTGTTGCCCTTTTCAACAACCCAGGCTCAGCTTGGTGAGATGGTGCAATATGCAGCTCTGTTACAGTCTGCACAGGAGGACAGGCTTAACCACATGCATTTTCTGCTGCAGACTGGCCTTCCGCATCAGCCCTGTGTGAGACTGCACCACTTCTGTAGAGTGTGTATTTAAATAGGGTTAAAAATACAGGCCTATTACTGCTTTACCAGTGTACTTCCTATTCCTGCCTAGCATTTCCTACTTCTCCTTCTGCAGGGCATCATGCAGTAAGACTAACTCACATAAGATACCTGGTTTATTTTTTGCTTGCAGGTATACTTTCAATTTGCTGTTTGGACTCACAGCTTAAGGAGCAGGAAGAAAACCAGAAGACCTTTAAGGCTCATTTACTCTGATTATACAGAACCTGAAGCAAACAACACACTGCAGGTGTCTAGTGCTCTGCATGCTTAAATCACCTCCCAGATGCTCTCCTTGTCCTCACCACCATGCTGTAGCAGCAGACTCAAGGGTAATGTTACTACAGGGTAATGTGTGGATGGAAAAAGCAGAACAGAGGGTGCAAGTACTTCTTCCCTGTTACACAGCACAATGTGCCACAGATGGGGCTAAGTCAACATGCTTTAAGACCTGGCCCAAGCCCCACACACACAGCTGCTGTAAAGGTTTTAAGGTTTACATGGTGATTCCAAGAGCAACAAAGTGATACCAGTGGTGCTGCCAACACTGATTTTCCCTTCCTCCTCTATTCGGCAGGGAGGATTTATAAGCAAAGATATTCTCACTATCAAATGCCAGTTCCTGCCCTTCACTGGTGACAAAAACAACAGTGCAAATGACAGCAGTGACACCAAAAATGATCTGGAGGCCGTTTACATGCACACCCTGGCGCGGGTGAGCTCTGCTGCTTTTACTGCTGTAAAGAAGTCAGTTCTTCCTGTAAACTTACTTTTTAAGTGGATTTCACACTGACAGCCTGGCAGGCTCGGGTTAGCCAGTAAGCACCAAAGGGAGAACAAGGGCATAGTCTCCAGAGTTTCCATCCTTCCACATACAGTCCTGGTGACAGACAGACCCTGTCAGCTCCTCAAAAAACCTCTGATGAAGGCCTGGGCCACATTTGCAGATGTTCTGCTCTGATGCAAACCGGGGAGTGACGCTAGATGCACAAAGCCATGTCCCCAGAGAATGAACCATTTCAGTTGCTATTAGCTAACCTCAAGCTGTCACCATTCAATCCGTTGTGCAACTTTCCACATAGAATTGCACTCACTCCTGAGCAGTCCCTCTTGTTAAAATGACTCTTTAACTCTTCCAGTTAAACTCCTCTTACTTGAACTGGAGACTTGTCTACGACTCAGGAAGCAGCAGCACAGGCAGCTGCTTTCCCTCTGAGTCAGTACTGAGCCTAGCCATGGCCCAGATGGGGCTGCAGAGGTCACTACAATCGTGAGTAGCTTCTTCCTGACAAAATACAAAGCCCTGGGAGCTGCTGGGTCACCACAGCGCTTGTGCAGCACAGCTTTAAGAGTCTTTGGTCCACTCCAAATGCCAACTCAAGTCATTACATTCTGGTCACTTGTTTGGTCCCTCAATTTAATATTTCAGTCTCTTTTTCAGGCATTCTGTCCATGTCTACTTGTGCTTCCATGGACAGGAAGTTGCAAGTCACCAGCTTAAACCAGATTTGCCTCAAAAGAAGCTGTGAAGGTTGATTTAGTTAATATGTATAAAGCTACTATAAAATGTCAAGCAACTATCATTGGCATCATAGTTCCTAATACGTAATATTACATACATTACAACATAACACCCTTATCGATGCCCATTTCTAGATTTAGAAGGAGGAAAGAGACACCCTCTGGTGTGCTTGAAGGATAATCCAATTCCACCTCCGAGACTCAAACCAGTGGCACATGAACACTGAGACTTCGAATAAAACCCTCAGTAAGACAGCAATAAGCTCTTTAACAAAACTGCCCTTACATTTCAGCAATGATTGCTTTTCTACATCTTGGCTGAACTGTCTCCCAGAATCTCCTACGAGAATTAAATCCCAGCTGTAAAATTTCATAAGATTCAAAGAAACCAACCAGCCCACAGAAAGATGATGATTCTCTATTCTGTTTTAGGCATTCACACAGTGATATCTTTGGGCTTCCATTGTATTCCTTACAGCCTCGTATTATGTCACCCCCACTATATTATGTAGAACTCTTTAATCAAGTTTAAGAAACCCAAAACCCGTGCTCCCTGAGAGGCTGCAGCCACCCCCGTATCTCTGCTTGCTATCTTGCTTTTAATTAGGGCAAGATGAACACATCTAGGAGAGGGGAAGCAGGGTTTGAGGAGGGAAGGGAGATGCTGACTGCACTCGGAATGGAGCGTTATTCTGCACTCCAGTGACAAATCCTCTCTGTGGACCAGCGGAGCTCAGCTGGCATCGAGTCAAGCCCAGCACCATCCCCGGAGGGTAGAGAGGGTCCAGTTCTGAAGCACAGCTCTGAGGGTAAGTGAGCATCCTGCTGGGATACAGGCAAGATCACTGCCACAGCCAAGAAGAATAGCAAAGGAGATGAAAGCAGTAAGGTGAGCCCTTGCATCATATCTTACATTTGCTACCTACAGTCAGTGATGCTGTGAATCTATTCTCCACATGGACACCTGGCCAAGTGCATAGCTGTGGGGGGGGAAAAAAAAGCCCTAAAAACCTTAAGGCTTTCAAATGTTCAAGGCAGTGGATGCTCATGGTACCCACTGGAAGGTGCCTCCAGCACTGTGCCAGCCGTAACGCTGCTCTGATCCATCACTGAGGCACAAGTGCTGCCGTGCTGTTTGTTAAACCCCTCACATCCACCCTGTCCTTCCTGCCCCCCCAAGAAAGCCTCCAAGCTTTGGGAGCACTAACGAGGTCATCAGCATTAAAGAAATGATCTGTGATCTCACTCCACTTCCCAGTGGTTCCCACTGAATGGAAGCAGGAGGCTGCATCTACATTGTTAATAAATCGTGTAAACAATAGGTTTAGATGTGGAGGCTGAATGAGTCACCTCACTCCTGCCATCAAGCTCTGTAAAAGGATCCAAATGCAGAACAAGGACCAGCTAACTTAGGGAGTGGACCAGCCAGCTAATGACAATTATTCTTGGCAGGACTCAAACAAGCCTGAAATAAAAATGAGTTTAAACATGTACAGCATGCTTACAAAGACAAATCAACCAGGGCAGTACTCAATCTTAAACATTCATAGGATCCCTTTGCCAACCTTCCAACACTGTTTATCAAATGCAATAACCCAGACGTGTATAGAAGAGTTATACCGGTAGGATTTGTCTGCTTCCAGTTAACCAGTTTAACTGAATATATTTACATAATAGAAGCATGTAATAAAGTTCCCAGAACAAAAACTGAGCTCACAATGTAGATCTGCCTTTTTTGCTTTTCACTTCATTATGCACTCCTAAACCAATTTGTTTTATTTACTGCATCTTTAAACAGCGAGAAAAACTTGTCAAATCACTATTTCAGAACAAAAATTTAGCAATTCTTAACACTTGTGAATCATTAGCACAGATTAAAATTCCTCTCATGTTTTATAGCTTAGTATTCAAGTGGAGATAATTTCTTCCAGAGAGAAACTCAGAAGATAGAATTTAAGGATATTCAATAACCAAATGTTCCTGATTATTACAGAGAGATCTAATGCTGATAAACAAAAGCAAAACCAAAGAGAAAAATCAGTATCACAGAATAAGCAGCATACATACGGAGAGAGGAAAGAGTTCCCAGAGCTCCCTGTGACGCTGGTGAGAAACGTCTTCAAACCAGATAAGGCGGCCTCTGAATAAACTATCAGGTTTTGCTTCATAGTTGCTGATAAAATCCAAAATAAGGCTGCAAAAACATTAGCTTCTGCTGAAGCCTGCTTACTCACTACAAAGCGTCAAACACACCTTCATCCCACACTTAAAACGCAGATGCTGCCTCCTAATGAACTGCTTGTTGCAAGGGGGGAATACCGTTATACAATAACCAGGCGGCTGTTTCTTGCTGCAGGAGCGTAACAGGCTTTTGACTCAGAAAGGCAGCAGTGCTGAGGAGCTGAGGGGTTCAGTGATAAAAGCCATCCAAAAATAATTTGGCTGCTCAGAAAACAAAATAAATTCACAGGAAGCAACCTGAAGCATGTCCCTCCTGAAAGAGAAATTCCCACTATGGATTTACGACATTATATGATCACAGACCTTCCAACCTAGCCAACAATAACTCGCTGCAAGCCACTAAATGAAAGCTGACAGTAAAACTGGAGCAGGTTAATATCAGGTTCAGCCTGAGGAATGATGCTCTGATTTTAGCAGCTTTCATCCCCCAAACACACACTGCATCAGCGGCTGGGAACATATTTGCATTCACACGCTGAAAAAGCACAGATCTTGTAAAACATATTTAGGGACTGGTGAGACGTGATACATATATTGACTAATTCTGTAGGCCTTTGGAGAAAAATCAGTCTTCAGAGGAATGCTATTCTTACCACCTGAGTAGTTCAACATGACTCTCCTTGGAAGATAAAATTCCTTGTTCTAACCTATACATTTTCAATGATTAGGGCTCACATCACCCAAAGATCTTCCACACATTTAAATGTCATTGAAACTCAGTGGTAGCTGGCCACTCTTAAAACCTTTTGCTCCCAGTCTGAACAGGAAAGAAAAGAAGTCCTCCCATTTACCATTTTGTGGATCCATGTTGCTCTCTCTGCAAACAGCGGATTCCTCAGTTCCCACACACCAGTACATTCTGGGTCGCAGTTGTAAAGATCCAACAGGCAAACTTTCTGCAGCACTTAAAACGGAAGTGTTGTCAAAGCTGAATGATCTCCATCAAGCAAACGCAGGAGCAGAGGCTGTTAGTAAGCACCATCCTGACGAAACATCATTTGCTCTGTTTAAAAATAAACAGCAAAACAAATTAATTATCTAGAGATTGCTTGAAACTTATTCCTCTGCACTCTAATGCAGTTGTCTAAATGTTACTTTGCAGAAATGCACTTATCTTCCTATAAATACAATTATTTTCATAATGGCTTTGTTAAGAGCATAACATGAATTAACAGAGGAGACTAACATCTCTGCTATAGAAAGATAATGTTCCCAATCTTTCTCCACTGAAGCCGCTCAGTCTTTGGGGGTGGGCAGGGGTCACAGCTGCAGTTTCAGATTCTCCGCAAGCTAGTGTAAAGGCAGAGCATTGAAACCATGCAGTGCAGCTGGAAAAATCCTAAATGCAACCTCAAAACCTTTCCCGTCCACAAAGAAGACTGTGGCTCTTGTAAGACTCCACCGTGAGAAACTGAGAAATACTGATGTGGTTACTGAGACAGTGCTCTGTAGAAAAGAAAAGAGTGTTAAGAGCAACACACCAGCTCCTTCCCCTTTGCCCAGTGCTCCTAGAAGCCTCAGGCTTCCTCAAACACGTTCAAGGAGGCAAATCAGGCCCTGAGTAGCTCTTAAAGTTGGCTTCTTCTGAACTGTCTTGCACAACAGCCAGCAGAAAACTGCACGGCTTGGTCTCCAAAGGCGTTTCCATCTCCTTACCTCTTCACCACTGCACACCTGGAATTTCCTCTTTGAATGCATCTTCCACAGGGATTAAAAGTATGGGTGAATTTGCAGCATGTGCCCAACCAGCATCAGTGCCCATTCACTTTCTGCTTTCGATTTCAGTCAGTAAAAGCCTCTCAAATATAATGTGATGCCCTTCACTTTTGACTGCTATTGGTTTTTCTCATGTCTGGTGTGTGATACTGAAGTTTTGATTAGAGGCTCTAATTGGGCAAAGCATGTACCCCACATCCTTCTTCAGCCTGTAAGACCCAAGATTATCCCTAACCCTCCCTGAGCAGAGCTGGCTTCCTGTATTGGGATAAGGCCAAGGAGAATATAAAAATACACTGATCCATCACCATTCTCCAGGAAGTTTTCTGCTCTTCCCCCGTTTCACAGGGTTTTTAACCACCAGCTGATGATGTCAAAAGTCCCTGCATGCTACATCCATTGTTTCTAGGCAAATAATGGAATTTTAAGTGCAGTTAGCAACAAAACTCAGATTCTGATGACCCCTACTTTGTGGTGCCTGGCAGCAGGAACCAAAACTCACAGCCCAAGCACTGCACACATCCTTAAATCCGGGCTCTGGGTGTTGACCACAGACTGTGCTCTTTATTGTTTTTCAGAGGTGGGAAAAATAACTTGGGTGCCATATGGCAAATAATGATATGGACTGAGAGACCTGGGCCAGGCTGCATGCAAGCGCTTACACATGCAGGCCACGAACACCTCCTTGGCAGCAGGATGGCTGCAGCTCCAGATGGATGCAGATGCCTAAGCATCCATCCATCCCTCCCTCAACATCCCAGCCTGCAGCCCAGGTCAGGCCCCAGCAGCTCTCGCACCCCAGCGCAGCAGCTGGGCACAGGTAAGAGGCTCTGGCTGCTGCAGGAGGCTGAGACAGAGGTGGTCTCTAAGCCCAGATCCAGGCCATGAACTGGTAAACTGGGCCCATGTCAGCGGAGGACCGGATTCTGTCCTAGAACATGCCAAGATCCCAAAAGCAGTCCAGGTTCTTAACTCTGAAAATGGAATGGATGTGATGCTTCCAGCAGCTGCTTCCCCTGCACCCTCGCTTATAAATGCACTGAGCAGCTACAGCAAGAATAAATACTTCCCCATGCAAAGACCAGCAGACCAGCTCTTTTAGCAGATGCTGGTTTCTGAAGCATGTCCTTGCTGTACGACGGGGCACACCACGTGTACTCACAGCAATTGTACAAGAAACACTGAAGGTGGGGTCAGCGTGGACCACAGAGGCTTCAAAAGCACCCTACTCCTGCTTTCTGCTGCTTTCTACTCAGTTTATTCCCCGGTTTGAAACTTTCCTCATATGTAATGAAAGGAAAACATTGTCAGGAAAAATAATACCGCGGTTTTGATAATCAGTTCCCTTTAACTGCAGGTAGGACACTAAATGCTGTATCCACATATACTAATGCCACACAGCACCCATCAAAGCAGCATTTCCATATTGCAGGACCTTGGTGTATATAGCGCTTTTACCTTAAGCAACATACACTCAACTGTGACACAAGCAAACACGTGTGTTAATTTGATTTAGGGAGAGGGATCCTATGGGCTCTGCAGAAGGAGCAATGGGAACGTGCAGAACACACCTGAAGGTTGATTTAGATCCCATTTCACACACTCTCCCGGTTTCCCTCCCGAGATCTGCTCCTGCCAGCTATCAGTCACTGTCCCAGTGCATCCAACCACGCCTGGAGCATCCCGAGGACCTGCTCTCCACTTCGCCTGCCCCTCTGTATCGTTGCTAACAGCAGCGAGACACCCATGAACACCACGGTCCCACCGGGATCGCTTCCCAGCTCGCCAGACACGTGCCAAAGCTTCAGTTCTCCGCTCAAATCACCTGCTGCTTCCGAGCAGCCCATCCGGGCACTGCAATAGGTGCCACCACGGATCCGGGCAGTCCCAAAACACCCTCGGGATGGACACGCACTGCGGGCTCCTCTGCTTGCCGTCGCACACTGGCACGGACACGGCCTGCCTCATTCCTGCCTGGAGGCATCCCAACAAGCGGGACACGCGTCCTCCGGTCCGCTCTGTGCGGAAAGTGCCGCTCCCCTTCTCCCCACACCGCTTCTGAGGGGAAATGCGGCATCACCCCAATTCGAGGGCGCCCCATGAGCCCTCCCAGCCCTCCTCGGTGCCCGCTCGGCCAAGGGGAGCCGGGGCAGCCCGGGAGGAGCCGCTCTCCGCCCGCAGCCCCGCGTCCATACACTGAGTTCTCCTCAGAGCGAGTCTCGAGTGTTTCCTCCCGGCGCCGGGCCGGGGCAGCCGGGCGGGGCGGCCGCTCTGCGCCTGCCGGGGCCGGGGAGGGCAGGGCCCAAAGTTCCCTCCGAACTTTTACTGTATTTTAAAGAACCTTTTCCCCCCTTCTCTCTCCACACCAAAAGCCCCGGCGTGCCCCGGCAGCCCCGAGCCCGCCGCCTCCCCTCACGGCGGGGCAGGTGCCCGCGGCGCGGCCGAGCCGAAGCGGCAGCAAAGCCACGGTACCTCCTGCGTCCCGGGGCCCGCGGGGTCCCTGCGGCCGCGCCGCCGCCGCCTCCTCCTCCTCCTCCGGCGCTCGGCCGCCCGCCCGCCTCGCTGTGCGGCGCGGGAGGCGGAGGGAGGGAGGAAGGAAAAGGAGCGGGGCAGCGGCGCGGCGCCTCCTCCGCCACCGGGCCCGCGGCCGCTGAGGGCCCGCCCGGCCCCGGCCGCCGTGAGGGGCTGCGCCGCTGCCGAGGGCTGAGGGGATGTGGAGGGAGAGGAGAGGATAGGAAGGGCCCGGGGCTGCCCCTCTGGACTCCTTCTCCAGCCGGGACCAGCAGCGAGTGGTGTCCGCCGGGTCCCCACTCCTTGGGGTTGTTTTGGGGCAGGAGCAGACTGCGGGAGCTGCAGGGGCTGAAGCGGGACCCTCTCAGCTACAGCGGGTTGTCAGGGGGTGCTCGCCCTCACAACGCGCTGCCACGGAGCTCCCCGGGCTCGTAACGCTGCTGCCCATCTCCTGTTAGCATCAGCCGGCCGGGCCTTACCGGTAGCAGAGCTGATCCCAGATGCCTTTCTTTGGAAGTTGCTCCTTCCCCGGGACGGAGTTTGCTCCTCTTTGGAAAAGCAAGGCGAGGTTGCCCTCTTCCTTCCGAAGGAGGTGGACATGCCGTGCTCCGTATGGAATATCTTTTCCCCATCACAAACCCGTTCGTTCCCAGGTACAGGAACCTCTAACAGGCCTGGTACTGCTCTATTTTCCCCACTCATTGGGTGTACTAAGAAAAGACCACTTTTGCATGCTTTTTGCTTTGTTATTCACAGTGATTCTGTAAATTACAGAGGTTTTTTCCTTCCCTGGTCTGTACCAAGAAATGGGTCTCTGATGATCGCTTGAGGGTGGAAAAAGCCATATCCATTCATGGAATGGCTGCATCCAGCCTGAGATTTGCCTAGGGTGTTTCTCTGATGTGATCATGGAGACAGAGAGATGACGGGTGTTCTCTGGTGCTTTCACTTGTGTTCAGGTCCCATTAATCTGCTTTCAGCTGCAGCCACAGTAGTGGTACCTGGTTTTAGCACCCTTTCTACCTTCTACCCAGCTTTTATTCCTCTTTGAACTGGAAGGAGCTGTGCTTACCCTTGCCAGCTGCAGCTCTGCTCTCCTTTTCCCTCAGCTTACTGTAATGGCATAGCTTACAGAAGTGACTGCTTAAAGGGTAAGCTAGCAGGCACATGCTGCAGCTTTTGTGTGTGAAGCACCGACCACACTTCGGGGCTTTGCTTTTAAAATAGGCTAATCCTTCACGAACTTCAGAGATGAATCCAGGTTCGGATTCCTTTGGAATCCCCAGTGGGATACTGCATCCCCAGATACACACTTGCAGACATGCACTCTGCGTTCAGTTCTGCCACGTGGAAAAGGTACCTTGAAATGAAGTTGTGTCTTGTGCACATTTCCACTTGGGGACTACTGCTGGGCTACTGAATGAAGTGGAACAGACACAACACGGAGGAAGAACCCACTATAACTACAGCAATCCAGGGCCGATTTGGTTTAGAAGAACTGAACAGTAACCCTTTCTACTGTTTCCTTGTGTTGACACAGTGTGCCAAAGTTGGAGTGAAATTAAACCCAGTGAGAGGAGGACTGAGTTGAGTGGAAGACATTTGCTGATGGAAAGAGTCTTGCTACGTGCGTAAGAGGGGCTGTAATTATCTTAAAGCACTGATCAGTGTAAAAACAAGAGGCATTCAACTTATTCCCCCTCTGTTATAGAGTGAAGTCAATGGAAGTTTTCTGCTCCCCCACCTGCAACATGCAGCATTTAGAAACCACTTCACAAAGTTAAACATTTATTAGGAAGGAGAACTATTACAAAAAGATACCCAGAGTCTAAATATATACATGAGGTTTAAACATAGCATTTTCCTGTACCTTTAGCTATAAAAATACATTAGATTAACTGTCTCCTAATTTATAAATATAGTTCTTTTTTAATATAAAACCCCAAACCTAGTATTTCATATGAAAGCCTTGGTGTGCAATGGAAGAATATATACCCGCTAAGGGGTTATCTTAAAGTTAGTGTCTAGTGTTATATAACTTACAAAATTCAGTGTGTAGAGTCAAACCCTGATTTATACAATAAGAGATACATTGACTTTTTAAAAACTTGATAAGAAAAAAAGAGGTGAAATATATATCATACATATAAAGCCAGAATACTAGGAACTTCAGAACCTCAGCTGATTCTGGTTTCAACCGCTGTTCATCAAAGAGACGGAGCAAGATAACCAGCCTTTTACTGTTTGCCTTCTCTCCCTCCTGACTGCAGCCCTAGAAAACCGCCCAATAGGCAAAAGTAAAACGTTTGTCTGAGACATTGTTTGCACTCTAAAAGTGTTTTACAAAAAAACAGAAACTTATTTACAATGTTCCCATTTGGCCTTTCAGGGGAAGGGAGGACATTTCCTTTGCTGGATGGGGAGATTTACCTGTCTCACATGCCCATGTTATGCACTGCTGCTGGAGGTGTCATTTAAGAAGTTAAGCAGGGTTGAAGTGCCATTTCAATGTTCACTAATAAGGAAGTTTAGGCTCATGCAAACTTTTTCCTTACTTACCACCTCCTTCCTCCTCCAAGAAGAAAGGTCCACTCATGTGGCAGAACTTGTTACTGACTGGGTATATCTCTGAGCTGAGGAAGGTACTGGTTAAATCCTTGCTTGCATCAGAGAAGAGAGGTTAGACCTGCATTTCTGCTTCAGACACTGCCATCTGGAAGGCTCCAGGCATGCATCTTTACCAGGGCTCCATGGAGATCTATTGACAGCTGTAAGGAACCTCTGCTGGTTTGCTCTCAGAGGACAATCCCAGTGAGATCAGCTAGACTCCCTAAGAAGCTGACACCACTAACTCCTGCATGCTCACAGCTCCTGCAAACGTGGAACTTCCCGTACACTTGCCAGTGGTTCTCCAGTACGGAATCAGAAGGAGGAGGAGGGAGAGAGAATAGTGAGCCCAGGAACTGGTGGCTTGTCATTAATCTCATAGTAAAGTCTGGGCATGCAAAGAAGTTACTGCAGGAGGGACTAAGGCATGAACTTGGTGTGACAGCCACTCAGTGGATGCTATTCACGTATGAGCATGCTTATACAATTCAAGGCAGTTTAGTTCTTGGTGAAGGACCAGTTACTCTGTTCTTGCCACAAGATGACAGCACTCACAAGGGCAATTACTGCAAAGCTGCTGACACATTTTAAGTCCATCCATAGCTTATTCCATGGGAACTGGTTTGTACACCCACATCCTTAGCACTCAGTGTGTGCTTGGGAGCACCTGCCTTTTCATACTGTACTTCCAGAAATGTGTTTTAGGCTATATTCATACGGGATAAAAAAGCAGTGAGGAGAGCTTATAAGTTTCACTCTCATCATAATAATTCTGGCTCAAAAAATGAAGATATGTTCATAAAGCCTGAAAGTTACAGAGAAAGAGTAAGCAGGACAGCTTCTTGCAGCTATTCTGCTCCCTCCCCCACATCAGAAGGACTGGTGTGGGATATTTTCTGTGGGATATCTACCATGCTACATGCTTAGCATTCAACTCGGTGTCATCATGGTAAGTACAGTGCAAAATCCTCTTGCAAAAAGTGCTATAGTGAAGGTTTGAGATACAATTACGACTCATTCAGAGCTAGAAAGGTTAAAAAGTCAGTACGTTGCATTTGCAGCATGTGTGCACACCAAAACATCAGGTTCCAAGGACACTTTAAAGTCTAGCTTTGTTGGGTGAAATACTGGCCCTAAAGGAGTCCTCTAGGAAACTCCCACAAATCTCATTCAGGGCTAGAATATCACCACTATGGAGAATGTGTGTATTTTTAGAGAGACCAAAATAGCTCTTTCAAAGGGAATTCCTTTACAGATCCTTCCATGAAAGCTTGAAATTCTGAACTCCAGCTGCAGTCTTCACACAAACTCTGCCAACTTCAGTCACGTTGTATTAACCCAACCACTCAAGTCCATTTAAGCCAAGTGAAACCCATATAGAATCATAGAATAGTTAAGGTTGGAAAGGACCTTAAGATCATCTAGTTCCAGCCCCCTGCCATGGGCAGGGACACCTTGCACTAATGGTACCAGAAGCTTCTCTAACATGCCACTGATGTTCACGTCCTTCAGGGGTACAGTTTGAAAGCGGGGTCCTGCAAACACTGTCACAGGTAGCAGGCAGATGGACAGCCAGGGACTTGTGCAGTGCTGCCAGTAGGGTCAGTTAAATCAGTTTTCAAAGAGCCGGTTGACAAAATGGAGTCCAGTAGATTCAGTGTTTCTAGAGGAATAAAGTTAGGTGTTTCCATTCTCCTTCCTCCCCTCCCCTCCCCCTTGCTCTGAACACGTCCCCCAGGTGCCACATTCAGTGTCACGTTCGGGCCTTCTGCTTTCATGGGCTCTTCTGGGAGAGTTTGATGGTGACTGTTTTCACTTCGGTATATTCTGCCAAAGCATATTCACCGCTGGAAGAGAAGAGAGAGGAGGGAAGGGGACAAGCAATTGTAGCTTATTAATGTGTATTCCCCTAAGATAAGAGATTTACACACGAGTGCATTTTAGCCTCTGATTGACAGCTGCTGTAAATGACATCAGGCCATTAAAACCAGATCTAAGCTAACTTATACCAGCTATCAGTTTGATCCACTACTGCTCATAATCATGACGTACACGCGCCTCAGTACATACAGGTATACCCATTGTAAAAGAAACAAATGCTTGCGCAAGTGGAACTGACTGATCAGGAGTAATTAAGAGCTTATAAAGCAGATGAAGGTACTCTCTAAAAGGCACCACTCAGGTTTTCACATCTGTGCATTACATCCACACTGTACTGGCTTAGCACCTCCCTCTGCAGCATACTGCAAGCCTAATAGTTTAAAGCAAATTCAACAACATTTTCACAGTTATTGCATTCACCATCCGTGTATGAACAAAATATTGAGCAAAACTCACAGTTCTCTGCCATTGCCTGACATTTTAAAGCCACCAAAAGGAGCCTGTGCATAGAGCGCGTTGTAACAGTTGATCCTACAATAAAAACGTCAATTGTAAAACCACAATTCAATTCCAAGGAGAAACAAGATGATGATGACAACACCACCACCACAAAAAAGGCTGAAATCTGACAGTTTTCCGTTTATACAGCTCATACACTTGCAAAATCAGATTTTAGCAATAAAATCTTCTTTAGTGACAGAAACAGAAAACATTTGAGTGGTGCTCACTCTGACCTACATCTCACTTCATAGTCTCTAATGGCTAAGACATTCATGCTTGAGCTGGAATTTATGCTGTGTTCAGAGCTGTGCTTAAAATAAATAGTACAACCTATTCCCTAATTTAATGAAGCACATTCTGCACTGAACATGTTTACTCAAAAAGCTGTCTGTAAACACTCACAAGCAGCCCCACCATCCACTTCCAGGTATAGAAAAAAGTTGGACTGCATTAGACAATTGTGTTGCAGTAAAATGGAAGTGCCAGGCATTTCTCTGTAGGTATTAGGTAGCAAAAGCTAAGGCAGATACTTCCTCAGCATCTCAGTAAGATCAAATGACTGAAGAGAGACAGCTATGGCATGGTGCTGTAGAACTGCACCTTCATGTATGTACAGCAGCAATATCCTTCAAAGCCTAACATCCCATTTTCATGTAAATGTTACTCAGAGGCAGATTCTTCTGATGCCAAGTCTTGAAATCAATCCTCTGTAGGTATCAAAGTCAGATTTCAGATCAAATTCCTACTTTAAGTGGGGAAAAAAAATCAAGATTCCTTCTTTAAAATAAGTCTAATATAAAATAAGTGATTTTATAAGCAAAAAAGAGCTAATCTTTCGGACAGTGGTGTGATGCCATCTACCGTCCATGCTGATTTGTGCAGCTAAGACCCATCTGATACTACCTAGAGATGGTGAAAACTGCTTGCCTTCACACACAGGATTTTGAAAGGCATCATGTCTCATGGAACTCACTACAACCCCTACACTTCCAGAGATTTCCACTCAAAGACCTACATCGACTGAAGGAACAAAAAGTCCATTTCTTGCCTGACTGTCTGGTCTTTACCACCTTATTTTGATGAATGGATGTTGCTTCTAAGCAGAATATTGGGAATTAAGCAGACTAATACACCTTAGCTGTGGCACATACACATGATTCCAAATCATACTCCCTCCCCCCTCCCAGGAAACAAAATCCCAGCCCACACTCTGGTCCCACACTGCTTACCAGACTGTTCCAGACTGCAATGCTGAAGCTAGTGTTAATGCTCTGTCCAGATTCTTTGTGAACACTGCAGCTGTGAGTCCATATTCAGTACTGTTGGCTCTTCTTATGACCTCTTCTATACTCTTGAACTTCATAATTGGCTGAACTGGCCCAAAAATCTGCAGAAAGTGAGGAAAGCCTTTGCTAATCGTTGCAATTTTGAAGTAATCAGAATTAGGTGCTTTGTTCGGATACTGTATTTAAAATGTTACATCCTGCTCTTCTAGAAGTCACTTTAAAACTTACTAATTAAACTGACTACAAAGGAAGTACAGTGATGTGCTACAGGAGCTAATACATGCTAAGATCCAACAACTAGCAGATCATTTGTAACAATCAGAATAAGCAGAGTTAGATCTGGACAAGTTTCAAATGATTCATCCTTACGCCATTTATGACTCTCCTTTTGAACTCAGAAGCTGAGTGTACTCAAGTAGTAAGTCATATATTTCAAGGGTTGCAAGTTTCCTTCCTTGGTTTGAACTCCTGATTTTGTCACTGTATGCAGTTTATTTGCATGCAGTGCATTTACCAGCATGTGCCTGACCACAGACTTGGCTTCCCAGGTTGCCAGGATAAAGGCAGCAAGCGCACACAATGCCTCCCAACTTCTGGATGGTGTCTCTCATCCTGTACTGTATCAAAGGTGAGGCCCTTTTCTGGCCTGCATGGTCTTGCAGTATAATAAACCCTGAGCTAAGGTGAGATACAGTCTCACTTGTGCCACCTTGAGAGCCAGGCTGAGCAGTTTGCCTGGCCTTTAGGTTCATATAAGTGTTTCTACACGCCCATGTTTTGGGAGATCCAGGCACTTAAACTGACCCTAGACAAGGGATGAATGTGCATGTGCAACAAAACTGAGAATGAATGAAACTGGATAAACTTCATAAATTGTGGCTTGGAGTCAGTTCATTAACAAAAGGCCTGTCATGAGATTTTCAGCTCTTATTCCCTCTATTTTTAGACTGTCACTCATGACCCGACTGACTGATATCTTTCCCAGGTTCCTCAGAGATGCTGTGGCAGATCTGAGACAGCTACACATTTTGTCAGTAGTGAACAGTAAGCAGCCCCATAAAAAGCACTAGGCTAAACTGTAAAAAACAAGTGCCAGTGAGACTTTGGTAACGACTTATTTTCCTTTGGGGAACAAGATGAAAAGTAGATTAACCTCTATTTCACAGGAATATCACAGGATCTAATCACATACAGCTTGTTCCATTTTTCTGCATATGAAAAATGAAAGAGTGTTAGAGTTGCACTTTGCTGGTTTTGACCATGTTTTCAAAGAGGAAAAAATGGTCAATCCCAGGGGATTTCACCATGAGAACAGAATCAGGGACCATTTCAGACATTAAGGCTACTTGAGAAAAGCTCTTCAGTGGCAGAATAGCAGGGCCGTCCCTTCCCTCCTCACCAGCTTCAGGTCCCAGATTTCTTGTCCCACCTTTCTGCAATAAAGCAACTCCTTTTTTTACTAAGTAGTGGAGCAAGCACACATCATGCTGTCCTCTCACGCTGAATCAGCATGTACCACAGCTGAGCAATTTCAAGTCCACTCAGTAGGAGGTGTGTGAGAACACATCTGTGTAGAGTGGGAGAGCTTAACTGTCTTCAGAAAACTTGAAAACTTCAGGGCAAAGGAGACACAGATTGCTCCACAGTTACAGTTATTTTTATTCATTTATATTTAAAATCAAGGGTTCAGACAGAAACCCTTCCAGTAGCACTAATGCTTATTCAGAAGCAGTGTTTACCTAGGTAAGGCATGTGCTTGTATTTTGCATTACATCAAGTTTTCCTGAAGTGAGACCCAAAAGCTTCAGGGTAGTGTTATCTACTTTGTTTTCATCTGGGTTTATTAAGGTCCACTAGATACACTCAGAGGGGCTACTTTCCTTTTGGAAAACCAAACAAAAGGAGGGAAAGCTGCAAGGCATTAGGAAGGCCTGCAAACAGACACCCATTAACTGCACAAAAATTGCTGCTAAAACATTTTGCCAGAGTTTTTGCCTGTTCTGTTCTCCTCCTTTTCCTCCCACAATTCCCCCGTGTATGAACATACACTCCAGACTGAAGCTCACCTTGCAGATAACTTCATTAGTAGAACAGATTTCAGCATTAGGCACTTGTTAAGACACTGAAATAAGCGAAGCTTCTATTCTCCTCTCAGGTTTTCACTTCAACTTACAACCATACCTCTCTTCTTTCCTATTTAAATGCATATATAGGTTCAGGTGACTTGTACTGTACCTCTTCTTTGGCGATACGCATGTTGTCAGTGACCTCTGAAAACACAGTGGGTTTTATAAACAGGCCTCTGTCTTCAATGGCAAGACCCCCACATTCCAGCTTGGCCCCTTCTTTCTTCCCACTTTCTATGAGCTCCAGGATTTTATCAAACTGGTTTTGGTCAATCTGTCAGACACAGAAGAAACAGACAACAGTACCTTTATTATTACAGTTTCAGAGACTGGAGTCATTGCGTGTGGGCCAGAGGCACATTTCAGGGCACTGTCAAAGCGGGTGAGTTTATATCTCATTCTATGACACAACAGTCAGGCAATAAGCCGGCTGAAAGACAGGACATAGGCACAGCCCTGAGCCACAGAAAACAGGAGGTGAAGTTACATGTGATAGTTCAACCTGGTCTAATAGTTTGCTGCTATTTGTATTTTCACTTCTTCCACATCTTGGCTACGTACTCCCATGGCTCACCTTGCTCCTGCTCTGGGACTTACCAACCTTTTCCACGCACTAACTTTAGCTCAGTAGCACCACGAGAACAGCCTGAAATGGGTTTTGCTGGGCTAGCATCCTCAGCCAGCTCAGCAAGGGATCCTATCAGCAATAGAAACAGTGCAAGGGAGGGAGAATCAGAGTATATAAACTATTAAGCTGACCTTGCTGTAATATGCAGCTTCACCCACAGCTATCTGTCCCCAGCTGGAGAGCCCAGTGAGCTCTGCCTCCAACTCTTTCCACACACACACTGTATGACCAGCCTCAAAGATAAGCCCTGTTAGTGGGGTGACTTCAGAACAATTACTGCTCTGAAGCCATACTCGTAAAATCATACCGATACTGTCAGGCTTCAAATGAACACGCTATTTGCATGATGCATAATTAAGAGATGAAACACATCACAGCACACTGCAGATGGTAAGATTTATCTTAAAATAAAACTAATAAAACCCTTGTCAAGTTCATAGAGAAATAAAAGACTCCAAGGTGCCCTGGCAGCCTGGGAGGTTATTCTGAATGCCAGGTATCTCCAGATGCTTGTACTGGATCAATACCCCTCCCTAAGCATCTGGTTTTATTTCAGCAGGGCCAGTTGCCAGTGGGGACTGTTTATATGGAGTGTTCCACGCTCGACTCCTCCAGATTACAGACTATATCCTGTCCTTAGTTAATCCAGGCCACACGCAATCCGAGTTGTCATGCTTTTAGACAAATATCAAAGCTTCAGGAGGGTGTCCTTGGGGTACTTCTTGTACACAGTGAAAACAGAGAACAGCACATCCCCTGCCACGCAGATGTGTGCATTACATGTGCTGTGGACAGCTTGAACTAAGTGCTCATGTTCTCTCATGTGTTAAGATGCTCCCCAAGAAAACATTTGGATGCTACTGCACGAGGAAATGTGTGCCCTTGTGTTGGACTCAGGGTGTCACATAGTAAGTTTGGCAGGTGTCACACACATTGTCTATTTGCCTGGTTGCTTAGTTGTCAAATGTAAATAGTTTGAAATATCTGCAAGTGCTTTCCATCCTGGCATGTCTGTGATCCAGAGCCATCCAGTCTGTCCACTTCACATCACAGAAAACAAAACAAGGATATTTATACAGCTGTAACTTGTTGTGAGGCAAGCTATAGTTAGATGAAAAGACACTGGGGAAAGAAAACACTTGTAAAAATGACATGCAAGGGTGGAACTGTTTGTCATTGTAACTGGAGCTTGCAAGGCTTGTTTAAATTCTGTCCCCTACTCCACTATTATTTATGGTTTGAGTATTGACTTCTATTACAAACACATGATCTGGTAGAGCAAATCCTGCTATTTGTTCACGTGATTCAAAAGAGAAGAAGGTTTCTAAGCATCACTGCAACGGTGAAGATCTGAGAACCCCCAAATCTTCATATCTTGCTTCATTAAGTCGAGACTCCAAGGGGCAAGCTTTTCCTTTTCCAAGCCTAGCTCTTGTAATCCTATGGAATAATCACACAACCATCTGGTGGACGCAGACTCTTTCTACTTACATATTTTACTTTCATGCTTTAATCCTAAAGTAGACAAACATCTACAGTCTAAGGAAAATATTCATCATCTTAAAATTCAACAATAGGTTTTGGGCTGAATAAGTGCTGGCAAGCAATTGCCATGAGGCAGCCTTGGTGCTTGTTTTATTCCAGGGCTTGCAGTCCACAAACCCCAGCATTTTGGGTTCTACAATAACAAAACTATTCCAGTCTTGTTCTAACCCTATCCCTGTCCTAGTCCACCAGGATGTTAGTCCCATCTAATGCAGTCTGCTGCTCACAGTTGTATAATGCCCTGGTTAACCACTTTGCCATCTGTGCAGAATTACTTCATTACTTCCTGTGATAGAGCTCACAGGAATCCAGAGTTAAAAACCCCTTGGTCTGCATTTGAGGTTGGCACTCAAACAGTCCTGATCACCCCTCAGCTTTCTTTTGGTGTCCTTTGAATTGCAGCCAGCCAGCACAGTCAGACCCATGTGAGTTTTGGAGAAGGCTCATCAGAAGCATGCCTCATTTCTGCTTAAATTTAATACTGTTTAAATTTGACCTAATTTTGATCAGAGCAGTGCAGCTTATATCAGCATAACCCAATCCTGCAGCTGACACAGTCTTTTTCCCATACCCGTGGCATGAGCATCCGTGCCAGTGCACAGTAATCCACATCAGGGAGCTGACCTGAGTAAAACCTTTCTTGCTCACTTCCAGAAAGGCTGGATTAGACCTGAATCAGCCAGTTCCCTAATCTAGTGTGTGAGTGCAGTGCAGTATAGGAACAAACAGCTGCACACAGGACCATGCTTCTAAGTTCTTGTGGAACTGCAGAGGCTGTACAAAGTGTAAAACACTTCCTGAACTCTCTGTAATTGCAGGTCCTGTTGTTTTGCTGTGATCATTTGGAGCTGATGTAGGACCAAAAAGATCATGGGCTACAACCACTGTCAGCCTAAAGCTGGCTCCAGCTCCTTCCCACCATTGGCTTCTAAGCCACTGATCATCCCAGAATGGGGTCTACACAGCAGCATGTGGCCACTTTTGTTGTGCTGTTATGTATGTTCACCCTGACCCATACAGGAGAATGAAAGCAATGACCTGGATCTGAAGCAACTGAGGCCTGACAGGGAGAGATGAAGGAGAAGAAGATAACAGAATATTTTCCCTGGTGAGTCTTCCCTTACCCATCAGTTCAAGATAAAAACCCCCTCACAGCAGAGCAGGTTACTTCAGGAACAGAGGAAAAATTTGCTCTGGAAGCTTCACATCTGAACAGTAACCTGTGGGCAAGCGTGAATCTCTGCTACTTCTGGAGGCATTTTAAGCCCTTGTGACACCACATCATTTCTCTCTTCTGCTTGAATTCCTGTGTGTTCCATCTTACAGCATAGGCTCCAGACAGGGAGCAACCATAGCTGCAGAGCAAGTGGTTGTTACTTTGCACTGTCAGCCACATGAAAGCTTTGGGATTAACAGTTTCCTCCCGCTCTCTTAACACCTACCCATTTGGGCTTGACAGCTGCATGTACAGAAGCTCAGGCGTGTGTGTGCCCTCTCTCCTAGGTACAAGTGGAACAGGTAAGCTAGAACAAGGAAAGAGGCCAGATAGGCCATGTTTAAAATCTGACAAGACACTGCTTTTTCAACTTATTACCCTCAATTATAGCTCTGTATGCAAAAAGTCTCCCTTAAGCAGAAAGAAGTCAACAGCAGACCTTGAAACAATTTGAGGGTCAGCTCATCTCTGCTGAAGCAAGTTCCAGCATGGGATTATTGTCCTAAAACTGCTGAGCACTTTGAAATCTCTTTCTAGGCAAGTTAAAGGATAAGTGTAGCCCCAGCATGAACAGGGGATGAACACTGTATGATCCCACATGCATAAGGACACGCAATGAGGTTTTGCTATGCACAAAATGGGTCTAGATCCAGATAAGGAGGGGCAGATGTCCTCCCAGCCACCCCTTCTCTGAGGGGATAGCACCAAAGAAGAAGAACTCACAGTGCAGTACTAAGAACAGGAGGTCTAAGCTACAGATTTCTGGGATTCTCCCTTTATTTTTCGTAGCAAAAAGTGGCCCTCTTAGAAGATCTGACCCAAGGATCATCTTCCTCCAGAGCTCTCCACCACAGCTCAGATTGCTTCAGAAGGAAAAAATGAAAGGAAGGCTCTGGAAGCATTGACAAGGCTGGCCATGACAGCAGCTTGGCATGGCTCTTCCTCCTAATTCAGCTGAAAATTCTTCACAGGATCAGAAAAGGAGCAGAGGAAGAGAGGGAAAATAGGGACTCAGGAATCCCTGGGCTCTAACTACTTGTCATCACCAACACAGCCAAGTAGCTGAATGGCCATTTCTGCAGCTGCACTCTTCTGTGCATTGCTTCTTGTTCCAATATGCTTTGTATTAATGTACCAGGGAGTCAGCCCCTTCCATAAAGCTGGATAAGAAGTGAATTAAATACATTTGTGTTTAAAAAAATTACAACATAACATTTCAACAGTTGTGATTAATTGATATTTAAAATAGTGAGAAAAATAAAGCCACGATACATTACTCACCCCTCAGCACTTCTGCTGGGACCATATTCATAAGGATAATATTTACACAAGGAAAATGAAACAAAACCACAACCAAACCCCAAACAACAACTATTCTCAGGCACACAGTTACCTGGGGCCCCTGTTCAGTTCTGGCATCAAAGGGGTCTCCAACAAGTCGCTTCTTGGCATACTCCACGCTGCGCTTGACGAACTCGGGGTAGATCTGCTCCTCCACAAACACTCGAGAGGCGGCCGTGCAGCACTGCCCTTGGTTGAAGAACACGCCTTGATGGGCACATTCCACTGCCAAGTCCACTGCAACAGAGCCCAGGAGGGAAAAGTGTTACCACATGCACAGTTCCAGTCTCTGCGTTTCCAGGCTTGTCTTTTGCCTTTCTTTTTTGAAAGGCTCCTTAAAACAATGCTGACAATGGTCCACACCCATTTGAAGGCACTCACAAGGTCTCATAATGCCCCCAAACCAGATCACTTATTCTACCCCCCTTCCTGCCTTTTGACTCAAGATCTAGTTTGCCATAGCTCCTGATACTTTCTTCCACAAGGACTCACTGAGGGCAGTAATCAGCTTTTCCTTGCTGTGGGAATTCAGATGTGGAGTCCTAGATACTGTGCATTGGTCCCTGCAGAGTAGTTTCCGTAGTGGTTGTTTAAAAAGCAGAGTTTCCTTCTGTTGTACAGGCAGCATGGACCAGGTCCTTGCAATGCTCAGCAGATGGCACAAATACCTCTGGCTTTCAAGCAGTAGTATGATGGTCTCCTCATCTGCCACAGGAATGGTGCCTGGGCTGGGCAAGAGCTCCAGCAAAGAACTGCATCTTGCCCTTGGACTGAGGTTTCCTCCAGTCTCTGGGGTGGATCCAGTGGCAAACACCAGCCCTGCTGGCTGCCAAAGGACACAGAGACACACAAAAAGCACTAAGCTCATAGTCTCTTACAGCAAATAAACACAGCAGCCAATACTTACAGTCTGCATCTGCACACACAATGCAGGGGTTTTTCCCTCCAAGCTCTAATGTCACCCTTTTGAGGTTGCTTTTAGAAGCAGCTTCCTTGATCAGTTTCCCAACCTGTAGCATTGAGACACGAAAAAGATGCGAGCTGTTTCCCTGAAAGTCTTAACTCAGTGCGTCAAGTGTGATACTAAAAAGGGTAGAATTGGTGGGATTTATCTGTCCACCCTCTCCTGAAGGGAAGGATTTACTCTGCTGCCAGCATTTAACCAAAGTGATGTCAAACTAAAGGTTTCCCCCATCCCCCACCAGAAAAATTGTTTCATATCACATTTTCCCCAAAATCTGCGCTATTTTTTTAATACTGTTAACACCAAACTAGGAATTTCTCTTTCCATTTAAAAAACATGGAATTCCTCATAAGAGCAGCATAAATCAAGCATCAGAATCACTCAGCAATCTAATTCTGTTAGAATTAGTATTAGCTAGAACTGTTTGGGAGCTTCAGTTGTTAAGGCAGGTTATTTTTTAAAGTGTGACCTTATATTTGAATGTCCTCATTCTGTAACTGATTTTCTTGTACTTTACTTTTGCATGTGACAATCTTCACTTTATTTCTGCCTCAAAATTACCCTGGAGTGGAGCTGTGAGCAAGAAAAGCATGGGGCAGCTTCTGGCAGTTATAGGTCTGCATTACTCATGTTTTGCTTTTCTATCTGGAGCAAGGCTCCTGAACCTAGCAGTACAGATCACTTCTAGTCATTCAGCAGCCTAGTCCTAGAGAGAGCAGAAATAAGCGATGCATCATGCTGCAGATACACATAGCTTCACCAGAGGCATTCCTACAAGCTAGCTGGCTGAAGAGGAGTAATGTTAATATACTAAGGGAAAGAAAGATATCTAGATGGGAAACTTCTCGTGGAGTTTAAGCTCAGTGTTCCCAGGCTGGCCCTGAGCCCAAGCTGGGGCTTAAGAACTAAGTCAAAGTATATTTTGAATTAGCTTCACTTCCTGGCTCAGAAACAGTAGCGTTGTGCTGCAAATACAGCGGAGATGCAGCTGAACTCACAGATGGGCGGAGGGGGAAGAAAACACTTTTAAATTACACACGCATTAGCAAAGAATCTGTCTCCCTCAGTGTTTCCTGCACACCCATGGATTAGGAAGACAAGCTCAATGTCTATAAGAGGTTTTTGCCTACAGGCTCCAGCAGCTGAGATTTTCCTCTTCCTCCTAATCCACTGGATACTCCTTTTTCATTAAAAACCCAAACAGATCCATGTAGGCTGGATGAGTCTATAAGCTCTATTGTTTTCACACAGCCAGCGTCTCATCTGGGCTAAAAGTTTCTGACCTAGGATTTGGAGGGAGCATGTAACTGGGTAAACTCCTAGATTAGACCAGCTATCAAGACAGTAAAAGCTCATTGTGAACTTTTACTTTACTGTGTTCGTGTTTGTTTCCTTGATCCCTCGACAGAAACAGGGGCTTAACACACCTTCTCCTATGGGACAAGCAAAGCAATTAGCATATACTCAAAGCCACTAGATGGTACTGTTGTTAAACGCAGCAGCTTTTGAGCGTTTAGTTACTTTTACCGACCATTCAATGTAATTTGTCATCATTATGCATTTAGATTACACACTGCAATTAGGAGCATAGACGTAAGAATGGATGAATTCGATAACTGCTCACCCAGAATAATGTTTCTCAAAGAAATAAAAGAGAAGAGACTGTATTTGCCTCAACTGCACCCACTGGTGTCAGCATTTCCATTCTTTGGACAGTCCCTCTCTTCAGGGGGTGAGCATATGTTGCAAAGAAAATGTAGAGCAGCGAGTGGGAAAAGGTTCACGTATCTAAGCAGGCTTTTGTTTGAGGATTTTCTGTTTGCATGTCAGAGCTGTGCTCAATCCCATGGACAAGGCCAAGCTATGTGGTCCTTTCCCCCATGAAGGAAAGCTATAGGTGTCGGACAATACAGAGGTCTCACTTCCAACCCTCCTCATAAGCAAAGCAGCTGTAGCTATTTACAGGAAGAAAGCAAATAGAAGGTGCTTTACTGTGCAGGTCTCAAAAGCAGCTCAAATGTTAATCCCATCCACGTCAGCAGAGGACACAGAGCCTTGGGCGCAGAGCCATGTTTTTATTTAAGTCCTAGTTCCTCATAGGTAGCTGAAGCTGAGGAAGAATTGTTCAGAGCCCTGACTGACATGTTTTCCATCTGCACATGCTTGCAGGGCAGGACTGGCAGGGAAACTTGCCCAGAAGCTCCATCAGGTCAATGACATGATGCTAAGACACTGCCAACCTCCCCTGTAGACTCTTAACCTTATGTCAGAGCATCAATTACTTACAGTCCTTACAGAAATGAGGTGGTTTGGCAAAACCCAGTTTAAAGACATGCAGGATTATCACTAGCACAAGAACCTCAATTAGACAAATCCCAAACGCTTCTGAGAAATCCTGTCACATGGAATGTGATGGAAAATGGTGTTGGCTATACAGAAATCACTGACATTTCATTGGTCCAGTCTTACGTGGCTGCTAGTTTTAGAAGAGAATGCAAATAGGAACAAGTGTTCTATGAGAAGTCCATCACCTACCTTTGTTGATCCAGTAAAAGCAATTTTATCAATGCTGTGATGCATAGAAATGGCAGCTCCAGCTGTGGGGCCGTAGCCTGGCACAATGTTCACCACACCTGGAGGGAAACCCACCTAAAACAGAGGTTAGATACAGTTCTGTAGAGAGATTACGAGCACTGTGGAGCCAATCTGCGCTCCAGAGAGTGCAGTTCAGTTCTCAGGAAGCTTGAATTAGTTGTACTGTGCTCTTTGTAATTAAGAATTGCAAGTTGCAGACAAGGAGCCCCTACGAGACACGTCCCTGTTTTCCAGACTTTCCAGTAACATGACTGCATGCTACCAGCTGGAGTCGACGTGGGTAGAACTAAAAGCCATGCTTAGGAAATGCCAGGTTTCAGGAAGAATTCTTGGAGAAGTCCCAGTTTCAAGTCAAGAGTGAAATCTTCTGGCCAAACTTGGCCCCAAGCTACTGCTGTGCAGCTGGAGCCAAGGGATAACTGAATGAAAGTTTGTTTTGAACAAAGGTTGACATTTGTGGTTCTTCAGGGGCCAGAGGGCTTAAGAAGTCAGCAAAACCTCACTAGATGATGGGGCTAATAAAACAGGAACTCAAAAGCAGATGGTAACAGACGTATGCCAGTTTCCACCACGTTTACAACCTAGATTAGGCAAGTAGCAATTTTGCCAAAAGAGACAAATGGCAAAACTCTAGGTGAAATTCTAACGTGAGGAGAAGTGTGGGACTTACTGGTCTGGTTTTACTTCCTGAAGTAAGAGTTTCAAAGATTATGAGTGTCTAGGTCAGCCCTCCCCTGCTACTGATTGTGCAAGGTTGTTTTCCCTGCAATTTCTAACAATGGAATTGCAGGGTATTAAACATTCACTTCATTTATTGTGGCTTTTTAATGTCAAAACTCAATTAAAGCAATTGCTCCTTCCCAACACACAAAAAATGGAAGTAATTGCTCATGTTAGCTTCCTTTTTTCCCCACTTTTTCTTCTCATAAATTGTCAGGGCAGTCAGATTTCTCCTATGGATGTGACAGTGATAAAAGTGAGTTGAACAGAGTTTGCATCTTGGCTAATGAGTTTTCAAGAAAGCACTGCATGTCAAACCGTGCAAGTAATGGTGTTTGGAGTCAGCAGCAAAGCCACAAGGAAGAAAAAAACTGGTTCAGGACACCCTGAACCAAAAAGTTTTTTCTGTTTTTTCAGCAAAAAAGAAAGGCAAAACGTTTTGGTTGGCCCAAAATGATTTCATTGAACCTAAGATGCAGCTTTCGCTTTTGTGTTAACATCTTCTGCATCCTTTTAATGAGGGGGGAAGTATACATAAAAATTAACTTATTCTTCTGAAAAGCTGCAAAGAATTGAGCTAACTTGCGGTGGAGAGAGGAGCATCTTCAAATAAAACAATTCTGCTCTAATTACATTTCTGCCTTGAAGGGCAAGTGTGAGGAACAGGCAGCTTAGAATTTCAGCTCAAAAAACTGATTTCATCAGACCTGAATTGGGTTTTTTGGGGAGAATGCTTGCGCTTGGGGAGCTGTATGTCAGTGAAAGAAGCAGTGGCGTGGCAGGGCTGACTAGAAGTCATGGCAACTGCATTCTACACTCCCTCATCTTGTGTAATCTTCTTAAGTCATCTAACTATAGGAGATACTTATTTTTGCACTGCCTTTCCTGAAGAGCCCTAAGTGTCATTATTAACATATCCTGTATTCTCCCAGGCTAAGCCAAGAGCAGACAAAGCCATTGTTATCACTTGACTGAGCCTAACAGACTTTTCCAGCTGAGAGGCAAAAGTTTATCTACAACCCTTTTAGTTTTCCTCACAATTAGTTATATATGTGGTTGTAGGAAGCTGAAGTACTGACCAGTGCTGGAAGTACTCTGCACCTCCCACCACCTCAGTATGGTTAATAGGTCTGAGGGCACCTGATATCCTACCTGACAAACCCTAAACCAACATTTTGGAGTCCCAACTTATGGTCTTCCCTTTATGTCAGTATGGAGTTAGCTTTACAGGCCAGACATAGCTAACTTGTTCTATGAACTGCAGAAATGATGAAGAATTGTTTCCCATAGCACCCTGTCTTGGTTGAATTATCCACTTAAAATGGTATAAACACAACACTGCTGTCAAAACATACTCTTTTTGTCCCGTTGTCTAAGAAAACAGAGCTGTATTCTTTCCCTCATTTGGGAGGGAGGAAGACAAGGCAGAGGAATAAAAGCACCAGCTTTTCTCTCTGCAGCTTTCCTGAGAAAGGAGAAAAACCTACAGGTTTTGTGATCCTTGCTACCTCCCAGCCAGTGCCAGTCACAAAGGCCTTTGTAAGAAAAGACTGAAGATACGGGCTGCTCTCCCTTTCCTCTGTGAGGCTTTAACATCTTTAAAACCTAAAACCCTCCAGTTTGAATTCAAAATACAGCCTTGATTATGACCTTAAAAGAACAGCACCTAGACAGGATGTCCAGATTTCCTTACCTCCTTGATCAGCGAGCCAATGTACAGCGATGTGAGAGGAGTTTGTTCAGCTGGCTTAATAACCAAAGTGTTTCCACAGCACAGCGCCGGTGCCATCTTCCAAACCAGCATCAGCAATGGGAAGTTCCACTGCAAGAACACAGGGACGGTCAGCTCAGCCTGGCACAGTCACCTACCCACATCCACATAGCATTTCCCCCACCTTCACACAGCACAGGGAGAGAAAGAAGCAACTGGGAGAACAGCCACAAAGCAAAGTGGCTGCTTACAAATCTGTGTTTGCTTGGACTATGGCGTATAACTTCCTTGATTTCCCCTTGAGATCCCAAATACTGCTGGCAGCCCTCAAGCTAATCCTGTAAGTTGGACAAAGCTCTGCGAGATGTGACCTCATTCTTTACAGGGGTTTGAGCACACTTTGTATAGGATTTTGGCTGTTCACAGGAATTGTGTTGGAAACAGTGTCCTGATGCATCACTTCTGCAGTGTCCTTATGTGGGGAATTACAGGGTGCAACTGCTCATTGAAAAAAACCCCATTTTTCTGTGTTAGGTACTGGCTGAGTAGTTCAGAGTTATACGATATCGTTCAATTCCAGGTTTATAACAAGGAAACTGAAGTGGGCTGTTCAGTCATGGAAATCCAGGGGAGGTCTTATACTCCCTTCAAATTGTAAATTGCTCCTTTCCAATTAGTTTTCCTATTAGGAATTAGGAACCAGTCCACATGAGTTTCCTCTGGGTTAATCTCTTTCACGGTCATATGTATTTGTAGACCTTGGAGCGTAAGCAAGAAGTGGAAAAATCAAGCTCACAGTAAATCTCAGAAAGGTCATTTGGCAGCAGAAAGGATTTCTCCATTAAAAATAATTAATGCTGCTCTAGGGATGATGGAAGCAGGCCAACAGAAAGGGGACTTCTCAAGACTCAAGCCAAGGGCCTTCAGCTATCAACAAAGAAGCCAAATATGTTGGGAATCTGCAAATTCACACTTACAAATAAATTAGCAGCGTAGCTTTTCAGAGATGAGCTCTGTTCTAACCCAGCAGCCCTAAAGCAGAATTTAGTCTAATTCTTCAAACTGCCTCTCCCTCTTTCCCAGACTGGCTGTTTCAGTGATCTCCAATGGCCGCATCCCATGATTCGCCCGTTTCTCTTTTTCTCCTAAGCCTTCTTGAAGGCCTGACTTTGCAGCTTGAGCCATCCATATCTAAACTTCTTTTCTAGACTTTCAGAGCATGACATAACTCCATTAGGAGCTTTCTGTCGCAGCATGGCTGGTGAAATAACAGTGAAGGACTCCACTGCTGCCTCATGACATCACCTAGGGATAAAAAGAACTTCCCTTGCTAAGAACATTGGTTTCAATATCGTCAAGCCACAGGAAAAAAGGGAGGACTGGTAATTGGTGGAGGGAGACATATGCTGAGTACTGACAGAATCTCTTTAAATCAAGGAGGAATATACAAACCCACAGACTGCTGGCGTTAGAGATCAAACTGCGGAAAGAATTGAAGGGGATTTGCTCTAAGTAAACTGAAGACAGATGTGGTTTTGTTGACCCCAATCATCCTTTTTACAAACACACTGTTGAACTTGAGTCAAATTTGGTTCTGTACTTTCTATTGTATTTATGGTTCATGGAGGGGCAACCTGAAATATTAGAAGTCCTACTATATCACCTTAAAGTGACCTTCCAAAGCATCCTACATGTAGGCTTTTAAAGGGAGAGTTTCCAAAGCATTGCTGAGTACCAAAGGTGGCTGAGTGTGTCAGGGAGATACCTTTTTATTTGTGATCTATGCGAGGAACCTGATGGTTTGATCTGAAGTCTTAAATTCTAGTAGGTCACAAGCAGCCGCACTGCTTGGTCGGCAGACAAGCTGTGCAGAAATCACCAAACCAACCAACTGACAACTAGTACCAGCCATCTCCCACTTTGCCTCACCCTCACGTTGCTGAATAGACTGTACCATCTCGTCACCAGGATATAAACTCAGTTCTGCTGGAGGAAAAAGCAAAATTTCCCCAGATATCTTTGGGTACTGGTCCAGACCCGGTATTCCCAAGGTCCAGCAAATCCAACACCCCACATGCATTTCTTTCAGTCTCTCCTATAACCTTATCCCAAAAGTAAAAATCTTCCACGGACTTTTACTGATCCAAGTATCCAAACAGAGAATCTTGGCACACCACCATTCTCGTGACCTGTAGGATACCACATTGAAAGCATTTTACAACCAGGCAGGAACAAACTCTATCTCCTCCGTAGTTGTAAAATCTTCCTGGATGTCTGTTAAAACAGAGCAAGCAATACACACTAAAGCTGGAGGTATTCCAAGAACTAGCCACACTGTCCTCTCAGCAGAGAATGAGACCTCAAGGAAAAGAAAACTATTCAGTGAGATTTAATCACAGAAAACTCAGAGAACAGTCAAGCATTATTAATAATAGATATGATTTAAAACTATGCATCAGCACTAGGCAGCATAAAGCTGTCACACATAATGACATCCCAGGAGTGCAAGAGTCAGAGAGCACTGACTGGTCTCTAGTGGCTGTTGTCAGCCTTAGAGAGGAGCAGAGCATCTGATTAGGAGACCCACCCTTCCATTGCAGAGGACTTTGTGTTGCCAAGAGCAATTGGCATGAGGGTAAACCAAGAAACTACATCAGGCAACCGAGATGGGAGTTCCCTGCAGAACAGCTGTCCTTCACTGGGAAGCAAATGGCTGCAGTATAAGATGGGGAGTGCAAGTGTAATTCTTCCAGTTCTAAGAGATACAGGGCACCATCACTGCTACTTACTGGAGTTATAGCTCCACAGACACCCATCGGTTCGTGCCTGGTAAAACAGACAAAACTGTCATCTGCAAGACAAAAGAATGAAAGACCAGTCAAAATCCTTGCTGCTACAGGAAGACTGTAAGACAACTGCACACTAACCGGCTGGGGACAGAACTAAAATCATATTAGACAAAGAAACCTATATCTGTTCATCTTAACTCAGGCCCCTGGGACACCCCAGGTGGATGAAGATCTCTGAGAACAGGTCTTGTGTTAGCTCAAAAGCCAAATACTGTTCATGGTCACAGTGGAGCCTTTAAAACCAGAGGTTCAACTTTCTGCAGACTCCCTGTGTTGAGGCTAAGGGGAGGATAACTCCCACACCAAAAAGCCATCACAAATTTAACTGAGGTTGTTCCCCACTGGAAGAAGCAAAGCACTTGTCTCCCTGAGGGGGAGGGTTTTTAAACCCATTTTGTATAGGAATCATACTCAGTGTAACAGGAATTGCACTTCCAGTAAGAAATCACAAAGAGATGAAACTCTGGACTAGCGTAATACCATTCATCTTAAAATACTGCTATTCTTCTTTCAAAGGAAAAACAGGGAGGACTTTTTCCTTACAAATTCACTCTTGCTGAAAACCTACTTTCATTGGAAAGATCTGACAGAAAACATGAACATTTCTAATTACAGTTTTTGGAAGTGATCTCAAATCAGGACAAATGAGCAATGTCCAGGCAAGCAAAGCTTCCCATCACTCTGAATAAGGGTGACAGATCTCAGTTTATATGACTGGCATTGCTCCCTTTGCTGCCTGCACAGACTGAAACTAGTCCAGCTCTTCAGAGCCCTTCCTCTGGTGACTAATTGTTGTCTGCAGTGCCTTTCCTTCATCCAGCCTCAGTGATCACCCACATGCAGGAACAAAACAGGCCGATTCTGAAAATACATGGGCATTCACTGTCTAAACTTGTTCTCCCCAACACCATATTTGAGCTCACACAGCTGAGACACAGTGTTCTCTCTGTCCCTGCCACAGCAGTGCAGTGGGACTGCTCCAGCTCTGCAGCCTAGGAAACATTCCGGGAAAAGTTTGAAGCATCAGAAAACTTAGGAGAGTCCCTCCAAGAGCTCAGGATTTGGCTCCTGAGAGGAGGCAACATCTCAGACCTTCTCTTTAATAACATTTAAGATAAAGCACTACATACAAAGATGATCAGGGGACTGGAGCACCTTCCATATGAAGATAGGCTGAGAAAGTTGGGGCTGTTCAGCCTGGAGAAGAGAAGGCTGCGTGGAGACCTCATAGCAGCCTTCCAGTATCTCAAGGGGGCCTATAGGGATGCTGGGGAGGGACTCTTCATGAGGGACTGTAGTGATAGGACAAGGGGTAATGGGTTCAAACTTAAACAGGGGAAGTTTAGATTGGATATAAGGAAGAAATTCTTTACTGTAAGGGTGGTGAGGCACTGGAATGGGTTGCCCAGGGAAGTTGTGAATGCTCCATCGCTGGTGGTGTTCAAGGCCGGGTTGGACAGAACCTTGGGTGGCATGGTTTAGTGGGAGGTGTCCCTGCCCACGGCAGGGGGGCTGGAACTGGATGATCTTAAGGTCCTTTCCAACCCTGTCTATTCTATGATTCTATACTATCTCTAAACATCTGTAAGCGAGCACTGTCAAGGATACAGGAACATCAGTGAGGTGGGAGACACTGGTGGATTCAACCCTCTGCCACATCTGTGTGCCCTCTAGAACAGCCCAGGCTCTGCTGCCTTTATACAATTCTCCCTAGAAACATCCATCCTTACACTCTCCAGCATCTTAATTCATTTCAGTGACACCCAATGAGTAAGCTCCCCTATAACCTGTGGTTTTTTTCTTTAAAAACTAGCCTGAATTTAAATCCAAAAAGGTTTCTCTGTTAAAAAGGAAACAAAAGAGCCCATCCATTGTTTTCCAGAGATCTATCCAGGCATTCCATTGTCCTGCCATTAGTTTAAATTTTGAAACACATCTACTTAAAATGCATCCTGAGACAGAAAGGAAATGCAGACTGTTTTTCACAGGCAGACCTTTCCATGCACTTCCCTCCCACCCCTTGAGCCAGATCCCATTCCAGCTCTGAAACTGGGTCTGAAGGAACTTACCCACTGGGATAGTTCTGCCCTGGATTTTATCAGCCCATCCAGCATAATATCGGAGTGTTTTTATACAACCTTCCAGGTCAATGAAATAAGCCTGCAGAAAGGGTTTGCCTGTGTCCATTGTTTCCAGGGTCTGAAAAAAAACAAATTGCATCAATGTTAAAGTGTTTTTTCTTAAAATAAAAAGCATTTTTAGAGGAACTCCTTCTCAATTTTATTTTGCCTTGTGCTGCAGACATGGGGCTTCTTTCCTTCTGCTTAGATTTAAGGAATGAACTTGCTGACACAAGTAAGGTAGAAGGGAGACTAGACCAAATAACCCTACTGCATCCACAAGGTGATTGCAATGAGAGCACATCTTCCAGAAGCCCCCAGAAGGTGGCTGTTGATGGGATCCAGGGCTGTGATCTGGGGTACTGGTCAGAAATGATGTGTCATGACTTCACTGTAACTGACCCTCCAATGCAGATGTTCTGGATTCCAGATGGTGTCATTGAAATCAGTCAGATCCACTTTTCTTTTATTTGAAAATCTATTTTTTTCTACTTGATAGCCCTAAAACCAACCTCTGAAAATATTCTTTTGTCCACAGGATGATAAACCCCACTTTTTTTACAGAGTTCTGATAAAGTAACCTTTGGGCTCAGATCTGGGCTGAGACTAAGGCAAGGCAGGAGTCACTTCACTAAAGCTGCACTGATGCTGAGCAGCTCTAAATGAAGTCCAGTCTGGGCCCATGTCCTTCTCACTGTTCTGGACATTAGCTCAGTGAATGCTTTGTTCTCTACTCAGGTCATTAAATTGGGATATTGGTGCAGATGGCCAGCACATCCATAAAGGAAGTACTATCCCTTGGTAGATTGAAACATCTTTGTTTACATATGAAGTCATACCCTGTCATCTTCCACAGATATTAGGGTCCAAGCAGACATTCCCCTTGGAATGACCAGGATTGTTATCCACTCCGGCTGCCTGCTGAACTGACTGATTTTTACAAGTCATTACTTAGCATGCAGCCAAGGCAGCTAGGGCTGGTTTTCTGCAGTAAAAACAACAATGCCAAACAAGCCCTCCCAGATCAGAAGGACAGCAGAGAGCTTGAAATGAGTATCCTGGTTATGGAAAAAGGAGGGTCCTCTGGAGTCACATCAAAAAAGGGAGCAGAAAATGAACAGGGTATATTCACACACACTTTTTTTCCTTTCCTTTTATTTGCTGGCCAGAACCGCCTTCAGACCTGGATGCTTTGGTTTTGTCCTGCTGAAACTGAGAGCTTTCATGTGGTTAAGAGGCATTGTGTTGGGAAGAGACAGCTCAGAACAGTCATGCAAGTACAGACTCCTAAGAACATCCCATGTATATTAAGTCCTACTGACCTCAGTGGGACATAGGCTCAGGCACATACAGATCTACCAGCACTGAATGGTACAAATGCCATTACCCTGAAGACAAGCAGAGCCCAAGTGCAGCATTGAACTAGTCAGTGCTGAGGTCCATGATCTTAGGCTTGGACAGACAGTAGCTCCAAGCTGAGAGATGTTAGGATCTATGGGTGAAATCTGTAAAGATTTATGAGGCCCATATAGTCTAAAGGTTTATACCAACTACAGTACATTTTAGCTCCGGTCCTGCTCCCTTTGCTCTGCACCAGAAGGATTCCTTCAGAACAGGATGGGGAATCACTAGCCATAGTTCTTCAGCGCAGGTCCAAATTAAAACAGCTTCAGGGCTATAATGCTGTTTTCCTGAGCCAGTATTTAGTAGGGAAAGAAACAGTTCCCACTTGCACACATTTTAAACTTTGGATGACATCCAGCAAGAGAAAGAGTCTTTTTCCAGACCCCCATTTTAGGGGAAGCAATTTGCACAGGAGTCAAACTGGCCTTGTGTTTCTGTAATAAAGAAGGACCAGGTCAGCTGTGGTGGTTTGGGGTTTTTTGTTCGGTTTGGGTTTGTTTGTTGGTTGTTCTTTTTGGGTTGGTTTGTTTTTAAGACAAGAGCTGGGGGACAGCTATGATCATTGATGACTTAAACCGAAAAAGAATATGTTTATTGCTTCGAAAATTTAATACCTGTAATCACTTCCATAACTAGCTAAAGTTGAAGAGAAGTCAACTATATAGGAAAACTATCAGCCTTCTTCCAAGAGCCCTAAAATCACCCTGCAGAAAGAGGAAGGTAAGCCATTTCTCCTGCATGGACTCTCCTGTCCATGAAGGGAGAGAAAAGAAAAATATTAGGTAGATAAGGAAGCAGCAGTATCAGAGGATGGAGCTGAGTTACCAGCCAGCTCTTGCTGGCTGATCACTGCTCACAGTACTTACTGCCAGGATGACTCTGTCCCGCTCCAGAAGATCAGCCAGCTTGTGCAGGAGTCGTCCTCTGCTCAGGGCATCCATCTGTCTCCATGGAGAGCCCCTCTGGAATGCTGCCTTTGCTGCTTCCACTGCATTATCCACATCAGGCTAGAACAGCCACATACATAAGAAAACCTTAGGTTACAAGGAAGGAACTGGACAATGGCAGAGAAACCCTATCAGGCCACTTCCTAGATGACGCTGTGGTGGCTAAAACCAAGCTGTCTTACAAAGCCACTTCCATTTTACTCCTGGATTTGAACCCAAGCCTGCAACGTATTTTGGGCTTGGCCTGGGCTCATAAAAAACCTTGAGGTCAAAGTACCAATAGGGTCTTTCAAAGCAAATTCTATGCAACTGGTTTGTTTACAAAATAATCCAAATTCATATTCCTGCTGATACAGGATGTAAGTGACACTGGGGGCACATGGAGAAACAAGATCATAGAATCATTTAAGTTGGAAAAGACCTTCAAGACCATCAAGTCCAACTGTTAACCCAGCGCTGCCAAATCCACCACTAAACTACATCCCATCACTCCATCCCACTGGAACTAATTCCAGTAACAGTTAACACACTAAAGTTCCCTTAAGTCCTAGGTTGCACTTCAGAACATTTCTGCCAGATGGGAAGGGTTCAATGCTCTGACAAAGGCATTTCACCTACACAGACTTAGTGCCACTCTCCCTTCCCCTGCCATCCCCAGAGAAGCTTCATGCATTTACTCTGGCCACAGCATGCCCTGGACTCCTCCCTTCTCCCCACATACACTGATTAAAAGTGAAGCCTAGGGCAATGTCCTGACCCAGTGAATTCAATGGGAACATTGTCATCAACATTCACAACCCCAAGCATACATAAAGAATACTTCACCCTGGCTTTGGACAGAGTCCTGCTCTATGTAATGTCTGGCAAAGCCCTCACCCCACTTTGCTGATGGAGAACTTGCACCTCACCATAATATGTGGCTCAAGGGGGTGGGAAAGGAGGGAGGGTTTCAGGCTTTTATCATTCCTCATAGCACTTCTTCAGTTGCTGTCATTTATGTCTTATCTCAAGTCTCATCTGAATACAATTATGAAGTAAGCCTCTGCACTGATCCAACAGGGTCTGGCCATTCTCCCCTCATGGGGAAGTGTGTGGGGCTCAACCATGAAAAAAGTGTTATGGGAAGACAAGTTGCCTTCTTACAGCAAAAGTTCATGGACAA
Source organism: Ara ararauna (assembly GCA_028858755.1). Taxonomy (NCBI): domain Eukaryota; kingdom Metazoa; phylum Chordata; class Aves; order Psittaciformes; family Psittacidae; genus Ara; species Ara ararauna. The sequence goes on along the minus strand of CM054383.1, from coordinate 40,521,983 downwards.
AACAGCAAGTTGTCACCCACAGAAATGTCACCTCACACTAGATTTGGCTCCTTTTCTTTGCAAGAAGATTACACAGCTTTAAAATAGTCTAACTCATACTATTGGGAAAAGAAATCCACCCTTTGGAAGGGCACTGATGGGGAAACCATTGTAGGAAACTTGTGCTCGTACAGGGGGTTAAGAATGGCTCTACTCAAGCCAAGGGTACTGGCAAGCAAACAGCCACTGTACAGGCAGGTCTCTATTGCCTGAGCCCCATCACCCACAGGCAGAACGAGCCTTCAGAGTGGTTCACTTCAGTTGAGTTGATCTGAATTCTAACAGGCACATCACAAAAGCCAGAAGGCACCACCAGCCACTGCACACTTATGTGCTCCCCACTCTGCCTGCTGGAATGAAGGCTCCAGCTGAAAGAAGGCAGTATTTCATGTGACAAAGCCACAACGAAACACAAGAATTGTGTCAGGTTTAAACTAGTCTTCCCTTAGCAGCAATTAATTAGCCTCTGTGACCGGGCTGGGAGCACTGATGTGGAAAGCATTGGGTCTGCACTGGCACAGGCCACAACACAACATGCAGGTCTTCCCGTTACCCTGGCCCTCACAGAACACAGAGATGGCTGTGTGGGGAGATTTTCCCCATCCTATAACCATGGAAGCACCTGAGCCCTGCTGTAGCTCCTTCAAATGCTAGTTGTCTTCATTCTTGTCTCTTCTCAGACATGCTGGGTACACACAGTGGCCTGGAGACTGTAGTCATCATCACATACACAAAAAGGCTTTCTCAAATCACCCTTGGGAGCAGCACCACCAATTAAGATCTTGTGAGTCTGCACAGCCTCAATAGGACTGAGAGACCAGCAAAAACAAGGAAATTCTTCAGGAAGGCTGAAATACCATTCTTAATCCATCCTGTTATGACTAGGCATTAGGGGAGTCCGAATGGCATGTTCATTGCAGGCACGTTGCAATAGGTAGGCACAAGGCGTGACAAAGACTCATAACTGTCAAGGTGCCAGGGACACACTGAGCATCCTGATGCTCAGTTCTGACCTACACAGATTTACTGAGCATTACATAAAAAGCCCCACTAAGAGAATATTAAGATTACAAAGTCAAGCACTGCAGCCTTGGGAAATGCCTGCAAACCTTCATACCCACCTTGCACCCCCAGTTACACAAGCACATACCATTTCCCCCTGAACAAATTCACACTGTTCTTTGTTCTAAGCTACCTCCTCCACCTTCCTCTTCTACATCAAGTCCTGCTCATCACTGCTCCATTTCCATCCTGCCCCTTTTTCCAATCTCCTGCCTCAGTAGCTCAGTAGAGACCATCAGCTCATTCTGTGAGCAGGAAAAACACCTGCAGAAAACCCTTGCTCTGCTTCATGCTCAGTGTGCACAACACTGCTTCTATTTGTCCAGTAAGGAGAATGCCAGGGATGAGCACACCCAGTAGGGATCATCTTTCATCAGTTCAACTACTAACTTCTTTGAAAAGCCTCTGAAGTGCACATCTCTGGAAAGGCACTTTCCCAACATAGGGCATGAGCGTGCCAGTTTCTCAATTAGAAGAGGTTCTCTGACCTGCTCCAATGCAGTCTACACATTGCATTGCTCTAACTTTTGAGCCCAAGTTCAAACCAGCTACAAACAGCGTTTTAACAGCCCAAAGTGTCCAAAAAACATCAGGTGTTATTGCAAGTCTGCTCTAGGGAATAATACTGATACAGCCTCGTACTTCAGCCTGCCTGTGTTATTGACAGTGCACAAGTATTTCTGCCTTCACATGGCAACACCAAGACAGGGTGGCAGTTCTGGGGCTGCACTATTTGCTGGAGGCAGAAGTCTAATGAAGAACGTTATTCCTTCTCTTTATCAACCTGGCAAACACTTGGACATAGAGCTGTTATTTGGGAGCAAAAAGCCTCCAAGCATCCAGTGGAAGAATTCATCATTTTATTTTCAATACTTCTTTTATCATACAAGATTCTATCACCCAAATATCCCATCAAGGGCAATTCTATCTTCAATTCTATAACTAAAAAACAAACAAAACCTTTGCTCCTAGCCTCATAAAATATTGGCCCAAGATTCAGCACCAGACTAAACTGTCATTGCTGAGATGTCAGCTGCCAAATTCTCATTCGTCACATGCAGCCTAAGCAAAACATACTCTGCACAGCCAGAGAGGGGCAGGCTTCTGTTCAGGGTTAGGAAGTGGAGTCCTGCTCTGAAAGCAGAGCCAAACCAGTACCAGGGACCACCCTGTGGAACTGACCACCACAACCAAGTATGGTGGCACATAGCGACAAGACACTGGAAAGCACCAGACAACTCACCGCTTCCTGTAGTGACTCCAACAGACTGGAGAACTAGATGGTCATAAAGTCCTTTCCAACCCTAACTATTCTATGATTCCAAGTGTGACGTAAAGAGGTAGAAAAAAAGAGACTTTCAGCACGCAAGATGCAGCTAACTTACATTCTCACCTGCAATTATTCTATGCATCAAGTCAGCCACCTATGCTGAGTATCCATGGGCAGAGGGCTCCACTGATGGGCCCCAAGGAAATGTTTACACCCCTGCAAGTTAGAAGCTGAAAGTTACCCTTGGATTCAGGCTTGAACAAGTCTCAAGGAGGCGAGCAGCAAAACTGGCCTTTTAGTTCTGCATAACAATTTTCTTTAACCAAGTCATGAAGATGCAGGCTTGAAATACTCTTGTAATGCTCTATAACTGCTTGAGGACACACTTAGCTCAGGGAACAATAACAACGTCCTGGTTCCTGCCTAACAAAACACAGTTGCATCAGAATTTGCTTCAGCTCCACTGTTTACATGCCACTGCAATTGAACACAGTTGTGTCCTACCCAGATAGTATAAAGCAATTACATGTAATGTTTGGTTCTGCCTCAATCTGTAATTGCCCCATGGACGCACAGACCCTCCATGGCAACAGGTCTCAGAGGCTGCTTTAGTGCCACCCAAAAGAACAGCTACCTTACAGACTATTTGCATACAGGCTGGAGACTTGTATTGCCAAGCAAGTTTGCTCTCATCTTCAGAAGGGTCAGGCTCTATACAGAGTGTAATACCATTAAACACATTGCCACTGCACAACTGGTATCACTCCTACCAGGAAAGGATCCCCAAGGCAGCTACCTGGCTGGACACCAGGCACTGGGTCTCACAAGTGTTGAACAAGCTTAGGTACCAAGAAAAAGATACCTCAGCACAGGCAGAAATGCCCACACTGCTCGTCACTTACTGCCCAACAGCAGTGAGCAGCCCAAGCCCTGGTACAGCAGAGAAGCTGTGATTCATCTTCCCATGACAGCAAAACGTCAGCTCTTTCCCATAGATCAGGCCAGTTGGCCCCTACATGATGAGCTGTTTTGGACAAAAAATGTCACATCTGATCATTCCTCACCTCAGACTATTACCAAACCCAAGCAGTTATGTCCCAGGCTAATCTACAGCACACCAGGGACTACTAAAACTCTTGAGAGATACTGGTTTGCTTTCAACTGAGAGTTGCCACATTTGTACAGGAGGCCAGAACCCATGACGCCAGTTGGAAAAGCAGCACTACATCTCTAGCAGGAAGTGGGCAGTGTTTGCATGACTGAGCTTAAATTCTCCCAAGTGCTCAGATTATTTGTTGATTGTGTTTAAAAAAGGGTATCCAGTGTCTCCAACAGAATGCCATGCAGCTTGCGTATAACCACTCCCAACTCAAAGCCCAAGTTCTGTCAGGGATGTGCATACACCATCACTGCTATTTCCTCAGACTGGCTGCTTCCTTCCAGGATATAAAACAAGAACAATGTTGAACCTCATCCCTCTGACAGTGCTCAGCAGGCAGTTCCTACCAGGGAAAGTGACTCTGCCAAGTCAGACAGGATTGATCCCACCCAGTGTAATTCTTGAGCAGCACATTTAGTGCCCCAGACCTCCAGCTTACAGTCCGGCCAGATGTACATTATCATTAAAAGCCAACTTTTCCTCTGTGTGCTTCCCTACAAAAGGAAGGCCCTTGGAAACTGCCTTTTGCCTTTCCAACAGGAAAACTCCTTACCTTGTCTCCTTCCTCTATGTCACAAATCTTCTCCAGCGTTGAAGGGTTGTAGGTGGGGAATTTTTTTCCACTTGTAGACTCATGCCATTCGTTGTTAATAAATATCTGAAAAGAGAGCAAGGGAAGAGGGATGCGGAACAGAAAAGGAAAGAGTCATGCAAACAATGCAAATAAAACACAAGTACTCCTCAAAGGTCCCAAGGCTCTTCAGTTTTCATTGATGGCAGAGCCAAGGATGTTCAGTCTCTCTCTCAGGGAGACTGATATAGACAGCATTTATCCAAACTAGAACCTGAGGTAGAGAAGAGACGAAAATGCCTTCATGCACCCAGTTAGCTTTGAGCAACAGTAGGACAGAGGATGGTGCCCACACAGAATAACACCATAATTTGGCAATGAGAAAGAGACAGTTTTTGAAATGCATCTCCATGGGAACAGCAAACAGACACCAAAAGAAACTCACACGGTTCAGGCAAAAGGAGCCCCTTGTTACATGCTACAAGTGAAATGTCAGCATATAGCATTACTTGGTTGTGTGTGTCCTGCCCTGGGCTACTTTCACAGCTTGCCCCCTCCCAGCACAGTCCAGAGGAGGGTAAGTACTGGCTCAGTTCTACCCCACCATGCCTTGTCACAGGCAAGATGAAGCCTCCCACATCACTTGGAGTCATCTGTGACAAGATTTAAGTGTTTCAAAATATTGTATTTCTAGAGCAAGAACAAACAGTCCCGGTGTTGCACAACTGAAAATGCATTAAATACTGGAGTGTTGTTACTCACTGTAAACAGAACATGAACACCTATAGACAATTAATTGATTCAACATGCATCTTATCTATGCTGTGATCTAACTTGGCAGTGTTATATTTTAAATATACTTTAAATAAGATTAGATGAAGTAATCTTTATTAGTAGCCTGTTAGCGGCTGTAAGCAAGTACTTCTACTTGGAAGTCTTCCACATTCACAGTCTTGTTTCTGAGTCTCTATACACCACAAGGAGATTAATGTTGCATCCCTCACATTCGGAATTCCCACTGCTTTGGGTTATAGTTTTCTTTCCTTGGACAGGTTTTTTTTCCCCTGAAAGGAGTTTCTCATTACTATTTCTGCAAAAAGCATCTGAGATTCAGTTGTGGAGAAGCTGCACTTTTGGAGCCACCTGTTTCAGACAGGCCGAGAAAAAGCAAGTTTTGCCAAAGAATGTTGCCAAGTGAAGTCACAACAAGAGATAAAACGCTAGAAATATTAACTGGCTTGACACTGACGCTCCCGAACTACCTCTGTATCCAAGTCCTGCATCTTAATATTTACATATTGTAATCTCAGTTGTCTTTCGTTTCACTAATGAAGAAAGTCATATTATGAAATAGAACAGGAAATGTAAAGTTATATATATATGTGCTCACAAACTAAGGATTGGGGAAGGATCCCATTTTTCCTCCGCATTCAACATTAATTCTATGTGAGAAGGTAGGGATGGGAAAACAGTGTTCCTAAGAGAAGTAGTAAAACACAAGACTGACAGGATCAGGCTGTTTTAAATGTAACACATACGTTGGCATCATTCTGGGAAACACAACACATAACCCAAGTCTCTAGTGCCAGGAGTTAGTGCAGAACAGCATGTCAGCCGTTCATGCTTCATACCCACAATTTGAGACAGGGAATTGTGGACAGATCACTTCCATCACACATCCGTGACAAGCATTAAGCTGCTCTATAAGTAAGATCTTTGTTGAAAAGTTCTGCTCTCCCCCAGCCCCGTAACTGGTAGAACCACAAATAAACCCCTCTGCTAAGCAGAGGGGAGCACGCCGTCAGCTGTACACATCTGGTGAAGCTCAGGGCTTTCAGAAAGCCCCTCGCAGTTTTATGAACACTGACTGCTGCTCATTATTTTCTCAGATGCACTGGGAGCATCAGATCAAGTGTCAAATTCACACATTTAATTAACATTGGTCTCCACTTTTAAGAGACTACCTTGATACTGTTAGTGCACAGAGTCTCCGGTAAAACTCTAGAGAATAAAAACCTCACATGCTTTAAAACATGCATGGCTGCAGGATTAGATCCCTAAGGAGCATTTAGGAGTGTTCACAACAATAAAAATAACAAAAAACAGAACATTTGGATGTTTAAGAACAACTCTAATGGCCGTGTCCATTTTGGATGCAGGAAAGAGCTGTTTGAGCAGCATTACGCCATTCCGCAATCAGCAGCTGCAGATCCAATTTGCGGCTAAACGACAAGTTTATCTTACAGAGAAAAAAAGTCAATAAATTTGAGACGTTAAAAATTAATCTAGTCCGGTGATTACCACTAATTGCTAATCTGTTCAGCACTTCAGATTGCACAATTCAAATCAACACCTCGCTGGATAAGCTATCACTGTTTACTCCTTCTCACCACAAGAGAATGGACTTCACATCCTGCCTTTTATTTTTAATACTTAATATAGAAATATAACAGCAATTAATACACTCATCCAGCCCCTCCAGCTCTTTTAGTCCAGGCACATCGTTCAAGTTATGGCAGTCAAGGCTCCCCAGCAGCGTAACCAGCCGGGATGTTTTCCCCGCTGCACAAGGCAGCGGGTCAGGCTGGTGTGGAACAAAAAGGCGACTCGGCTATTGCAGAGCTACAGCTGCATTTGGGGAGCTGGGATTTCTGCAGCCGTGCTCAGCTCCGCACCAGTGCCAGCCTCACCTCTGGAGGACAAAGCGATCACGCTGAGGAGCCTTTGGTTAAATCTGGAAGGTCAGGAATGACTGAAAGGGAGCTCAGTGGAGATGGAGAGGTGTGGGCTTGTGCTGCCTGACTTACCCATGGGGAAGCCATGGAGGAGCTCTGTTGGCACAGCAAGCCACCAACAAGACATGTATTAACACCACTCCAGGGCAGCTCCAGTGCCATAACAGCGCCCATTCACAAAGCCATAGGACACTGATTCTCCTCTACGCTCCCGCATTCACCAGGACCCAAACCTACCCTAGCACTGACCCCGCACCCAGCGTAGCCCCACTGCACCGCACAGGAGCTTCCCACCTGGTGGACGACAGCAGAACACAACCCAGACAAGCAGCTGCCTCATGGATAAACCCCTTCTCGCCTCCGCTCCGGCTCACCCCATCCAAATCCGATTTCACTGAGCGCCAATGTGATGCTAAAAGCATCGACCAGGTTGGTCTGTGAGCACTGCGCTTGGGAAGATGGCAGCCAGGAGGGACAGCGCGGCACCACAGCCCTCACACTGCAGGCCTGCCGCCAATGGGCACCATGGGTGCCACCCCACCAAGTAGAGATGCCCGTGGGCACACAGAGCAGCACCGCAACTTTAGTGTTTTGGGTTTTTTTCCCCCTAAAATTGATTTATTGGGATTTAGGGATAAGGGCAGCAGCAGCTCCCTTAGAAACACCACAGTCATCTGCTCACCCCAGTCATTCAACCACACTCAAACCCCCAATGAACCTTAAGGCTAGGACAGCAGGGGGAAAAAAAAAAAGAATTAAAAACGACAGCGATGGAGAAAACTTCACGTGAAAGGGATGAAACTTCACCACCTGCCTGACTTCACCGAGCGCCTGCGCCGCCACGGCGATGCCCGCCTCCCGCTCACCTTCGTGTACTTCACCTCCAGGCCGCGCAGGGGCCGCGGCAGCGGCGGCACTTTCCTGTCGGGCTGCCCGTTCTCCACAGCGCCGTTGAGGGCGGCCATGGCCGCGCCGTCGAACCCGCGCCGCCCTCTGCCGCTGACAGCCCGCGCCTCCGCCTTAAGAGCGGCGCGCCCGGGGCCACCGCCCCCCCCGCGTTGGCCACCGCCCCGCGCCCTCGCCCCGCCCCGCCGCGCGGCCCTCAGGTACCGGGCGGCGCCGCCCCGCCGAGGCTCCGCTGAGGCAGCGGGGACGGGGGGCGCCCGCGGGCCGCGGCGGAGCCCGTGTGGGGAAGGAGGGGGTCTGGTGCCGCCCGGACGGGCTCTGAGCGGCCCCCGCGGCTTCTCCCAGAGGGAGGAACCGGCCCAGCGCAAGGGGATGTCGGCATGGAGAGTACCTCATCCCCTGCGTGGTGCGGGGAAGGGACTGACTGGAAGGGGTCCCCCCTCGCTTGTCAGCACCCGCTACCGACAGCGGCGAGAGGCCTGCTCTGCCGTGCCCGCTGTCCTGATGTCCTCACCTCAGCCCGTGACAGCCCCTGCTTCGCCGGGTGCCTCTATAGAGCTTTCCAGGGCTGATCGAGAAGGAAGAAACTTCACCTCAAATTACAAAAAGCTGACAGAGGGGAGATTTACTGTAGGTATGAGGAAGACATTATTAGGACATTAAATTAAAGACACTAATTAAATTAAAGGACACTATGAGGGTCATGGCACAGGGTGCCCAGAGAAGCTGTGGCTGCCCCATCCCTGGCAGTGTTCAAGGCCAGGTTGGAGGGGGCTTGGAGCAACCTGCTCCTGTGGAAGGTGTCCCTGCCCATGGCAGGGGTTGGAGATGGATGAGCTTTAAGGTCCCTTCCAACCCAAACCAGGCTGGGATCCTATGAAATGTCTGGTGTGGAGCAGATAGCAGCTCCTCCACATCCATGTGCATATGTGAGTCTGGGACCAGTTTGACCACCACAGTTTGACTATCCCAGTCAAAGGACTTCAGCATTCCAGTGCAGGACCAAGCCCTCCTGCTGAAACTTGCTACAGTGATAACCAATATACTTGTGTCCTACACAGCCAATCTCCAGCACGGTTTTCATAGCAGCATACTCAGAACATCGAGAAAGATGCTGACTTTGAAGAAGCCCTAAAGGATATGGAACATGTCTGAAGTGACAGATCTAGGCTCTGCGCCTGAGTAAGTTCATTATGTATTGCTTAACTTCATTCTGAATGAAATATGTGTAAGTCTTTGCAGGCTGGGGGCCAGGACACTAGGAGCACCCTTACACCCACACACACATGGAAGATAATACAACATATTTTCCATATAACAAGTGGCAAGATGCCAGCAGTTATCTTACAAAATGCTTCACAGAATCTGTAATCCCCAGCAACAGTCAGCACTTTGCCGTAGGATGCTTAAAAATACTCAGCGCTTCCAAAGGCGGACAGCCCGTGATATCACAGCAGCACAAGAGTTAGTGCTGATTCAGAAGGGAAAGTACCACTGACGAATCAAACCCCACTTCCCGCAACTTGCAGGGTATTCCTGGAGGTTCTCTGCCCAGGTGAAAGCCTATCTGGTGGTGCTTGGTTCCTGAGAGCTGCCATAACACAAAGGAGGATTTTTGCCCCCCACAGTCTTTACCAGACAAGTCACTGAATCACTTTCTATTGGACTGTCAGCACTAAAGGACTCATCCACCCTACCAGATGCAAGATGGAATCTTCTCTTCACATGGGAAGGTGCTTCAGTTATAAGTAATTTGTGGGAATATCTTTGTATGCGATGGCAGAAGCAAACAAGCATTATCAGAAAATAAAGGGACGCATTACAACAGCAGAAATGTTTGTTTCTAAGCTGTCCATTTTCAACTGTCCAGTTGGTATTACCCACAAAAGCCTCAAAGCTTGAACAATCTGTTAACCAAATCCCAATGTAGCCCTGGTCCCAGAAAAGAGGAATTTGGATCTAAGCTATCCTTAGATGTCCTCAACAAAACTCCAAGGAGACTGATTGGATACACAAGTTCAAGCCTAAGACAGGAGACATTTCTGTCTATTATCTCTGGGAAAGAAATGGCCACTGATCCATTAGGCCCAGTGGCATGGTCTGGCAACCAAACCTGTTTGGACCTCTAGTAATTTGCCATTTCTGTTTTTACCAGAATGTATCACAACGCTACAGGCAATAACTTGACAGTTCGAATAGCAGGGAGGAAATCATTACAGCGGTGACACAATATCAATAGAATTTGTCCATTTCTGTATTTTGCCCACAGAAATGCTCAGCTAAAGTGGAAAGTACTCTTGTAACTAGAGGACAAAATATGTGGATGAGGAGAATGATGAATAAGAAGTTCCAGGACAAGCAGTGTTTAAAGAGTCCTTCCAGTGGGTTTTCTCACATGGGATGACCATGTCTATTACCTCTCATGAGGAAGATATTTTACAAGACATTCCTGGGGAAATTACTTTAGGCATTATTGCTTTTTCAAGTTAACATTGGTGCAGTGTGAGATACATCTAAGGCAAGAGCTCCACATGCAGGGTTTGGGGATGTGTAAGACTTTTAAAAGGCTGCACGAAGTGAATGAATTGTGAGTCAGTGACATATGAATGAGATGAAACAATAAACTTTAACCAATATACAGAGCTGTCTGCAATGTTCTCCCTAGGAACGTCACAAGAAGAGTAACAAAATGTTCCACTGTCAAAGAGTTTTGTGGACACTGGTCCCTTGTTGGGCAAACTCATTCCTACCGCAAATGAGAACAGCCCCACCGGCCTCAGGAGATGAGTGTTTTGTCACTGGTGCTTATATCAGATCCACAGAGGTGGAAACACTCGCTCCCCCAGACTGCTGAATGGATAGCTCAGCAGGAGATGTCCTAAAAGCAACAGCAGAGCCCTGATCAGAACAAGTGAGAGACGTTTTATATTCATTCCCATGCTCCAGGAGGGCCATGCCACCATTCAAATAGAAGCACTGAAAAAAATGGGGTTTACCTAAGTTTGTAACAGTTGATAAACGTGTCAGAAACAGCCACAAGAGGAAAAGCATCTGTTAATGAAAGGTCACATCACTACTGAGTCGCCCTGTTAGGTTCTACTGTTGCAGCAGTGTTTGCAGAGATGTCTGCAATATGTATCCTGAACCTGCTGCACCGCCTGTGATAGCTGTGAATTCCCTGGTGCTGTGCTGCTCTGCAGAGCCATGTCTCACAGGTTTCTAGCTGTGAGCGCACCAGGTCTGCTTTGCCAGCCAGCACAGAGATTGCCTTTCCTCTGCTGGGTCAGACATACACACACTTAAATCCGCAACCATGGATCAGACCTAAGCACCCACTTCTGTGCCAAGGAGATGTTCGTGCTAGGATGTAGCTGTTTCCCTATCTGCTGTGGGGGTCAAGGGTCTCTGCAGGAATTAATTTCTCTGACTTCACCCCCTCATTTAACCAGAATGAAGGGAATAATGTTGTTGGTAACTCATCCTTCAAATACACTCCACTCCTGTGTACATGTATCTTACCTCCTGGCTCCATACCAGGGAGTTGTATCTGGACGATCAGTGAAGACATCTCCGGATCACCTGGGAGCATGATGTTTCCAGACAACTTTGGCATCCTGCCCCATGGATGAAGACAGATTTAGCAACAGAGCACATATTCACCCACAGGACTACGGTTTTGCCTGGTCAGCAGTGGCATAGCCATGGAGAGCTATGACACAAGTTGATCAATTGATATTCCAATGATATTTTGCATCTAGACCTCAGCCCATGCTTCAAGGTGACCAGAAGCCCCATAGCTGCGTACAGACGTTAACATGGCACAGAGCCAAAGCTGCTCCTGCTTATTTTACATAAACCCTGAAGCACACGTACACACTCAAACATAAATATGTGGGTGAAACAATATACTCTAAAAGGCTACTGAGCCTGCACACTCCAGCACTCAGCAGCTAGAACTGATCAGAATTTGCCTGGTTTTGCACAGCCTGATGAACTGTAATTGAGTTATCCATGCCTTTTTCCTGCAGGCACCCCCCTCACTCCGCATTGGCAGTGATTGCAGCTCCTGAGAGAGCAGCTCCCTCATGATTTATTCTCCTCTTGTTTAATGTGCAGCGACGGGGCTTTTTACTGCCTGTTATTCAAACTGTGCTTTGGGCACAAAATTATTCATTTCCGTCTGTTTTTTCCATGGCGCTCATGACAGCAATGTCTGAGTGTTTCACAGGCAGCACTTCCTTTCCCAGTAATTCAGAGAGGATCCTGACCCTGGATTATCAGCGAGGAAAGAAGGCAGGTGGTAATGAATTAAAAGAAGGGTCTTCATCATTTTGGATTCCCCATGTGAGTCACCTCCAGTGTGAGCACTTTACATGATGGGCGTTCTGAGCTCAGCTCCCACTGCGCTCAGCTACAGCAGCCATTAAACAACAAACCGGATCAGAAGATCTCCCACCAAAACACCCAGCTAAGGCAGAACATGCAGCTGACAGTGCATTGCTCCACAGTGACTCTCATCTGGGACTTTTCTTACTTTTCTGTGCCAGATTTTGTAAACTTTCTATTCCTATAACTTTATTTTCTCTAGGGTCTGAGCTCATTTTTCTAAGCAAACTTAAAAATCATAAATTTCATCATTGTCAATCATCTTCACCGAGATATGGGTTAGTGGCAGGATGGGTTGTTTAAAACTAGGATATGATTGGCATTTTACAGGCTCCCTGGTAGCAGCAGTGGGCTGTTTAATTGGTATGGGCTGGCCATTTGAAGGGAGCAAGACATATGCTTTGCCAGCACGCTTTGGTTGGCTTTGTTTCTCCAAATATTTTCTGGCTGCAAAATTCCAAGATCCATCCCAGACCTCAGAAACAAACAGGGTCCAGAGAGCTCCCTCAACCTGGTCCCCTCTTACTGGGCTGGCTTCTTTATTCCACACTGTATTGGGTTTGCGTGGCAAGACAGACCCACTGCTGGCCAAGGCTGAGCCCATCAACGATGGTGATAGCACCTCGGGGATACTGTATTCAAGAAAGGGAAAAAGTTACAGCACAAGAGCAACTGCAGCCAGAGAGAGGAGTGAGAATATGTGACAGAAACAGCTCTGCAGGCCCCAAGGACAGTGGAGAAAGAGGGAAGGAGGCACTCCAGGCGCTGGAGCAGAGGCTCTCCTGGTGCAGACCAGGGTGAAGCAGGCTGTCCCCCTGCAGCACATGGAGGTCCATGGTGGAGCAGGTATCCACCTGCAGTCTGCGGAGGACCCCAGGCCAGAGCAAGCAGATGCCCAAAGAAGGCTCTGGGAAACCCATGCTGGAGCATGGAGTTTCTCTCCATGGACCTGTGGAGAGAGGAGCTCATGCTGGACGAGGTTTGCTGGCAGGACTTGTGAACTCGTGGGGGTCCCACGCTGGAGCAGTCTGTTCCTGAAGGACTGTACCCCACAATAGAGCTGTTCATGAAGAACTGCAGCCTGTAGGAAGGACTCACGTTGGAGAGGTTTGTGGAGGACCCTCTCCCATGGGAGGGACCCCATGCTGGAGCAGGGGAAGAGCATGAGGAGTCCTCTGAAGAGGAAGAAGCAGCAGATACAACATGATGATCTAACCACAATCCCCATTCCCTGTCCTCCCACACCACTGGCAGGGAGGAGGTAGAGAAATCAGGAGTGAAGTTAAGCCCAGGAAGAAGGGAGAGGTGGGAGGAAGACGTTTTAAGATTTGGGTTTATTTCTCATTGTCCTACTCTAAATTAAACTAATTTCGCTGAGTCAAGTCTGTTTTAGCCTTGATGGTAATTGCTGAGTGATCTTCCTGTCCTTATCTCATCCATGAGCCTTTCATTATATTTTCTCTCCCCCATCCTGCTGAGAAGGGGAGTGATAGAGCAGCTTTGGCAGACAGCTGGCATCCAGACAGGGTCACCCCACCACACAGACACAGAGAATACAAACATGGAGAAATACATGCAGAATAAGACCCTTAAATACCTGTTGGAAGAAGCTGTTTAGTAACAAAGGCACCTATTTGCTTATTTACCTGTCTAACACTTACATAGTTATCTAGTGGTAATTACTGCTGCTTAAAAGCTTGGCTTTTACACAGGTTTTTGCTGAGTTCATTGAAGCCAAACCTGATCAGCTGCCATGTAAAACAAGCAGGAGAAATGGTGAGAGATGAACTGCTGCCTTCAGCTTGGAAAGACACAAACTTAGTGGGGAAGTCTGCTGGTTTATCCCAAGACAAGTTCTACTCAGTTTATCAAAGGATTCACATGCTATTTCAAAAGGATAGGAATCTAGAAAGGTGCCTTAAAAAGAAAGATGAGGCTGTCCTGAAGATCCTTTGGAAATCGTATGTATTATGTAGGATTTTAAAAGTTAATCCAACCTTACTTGGGCTTTGCTGAGTGATATTAGTGGAGAGGGGTTGTAGGCATTTGGTGTACCTTGGAATTTGAAGCAGCCGTACTGCGTGAGCACAACACTCTCCCAATATTTGTATCTCCCTTCTCATGCTCTGCAGGTTAAAGCTTCCATTTTAACACATCTGGGGCTGAAGAAGAGTTTCTTCTCCCGTTCCTCTCTACCTCCACAAAATCTATCAGTAAAGGTGAAGAGAAGTGACACGAGATACCATGAGGTGCTACTTGTGTAAGCATATATAATCCTAAACACGATGTCCTGATGCAAACCAGGACTTTGCTGGCTCAAGGCAAAACAAAGCCTTTTTATACTTTGCACTGTAATGACCTCATGAAGCAAAATCCTCAATCAAATTAATTTTCTTCATGCGTATCATAGGTATTACACGGGCTGCACAGGGACCAGCCTTCCCCTTAGTTTGGCTCCAAAAGTATATTGGAAAAGTTAGTGGCAAGGAAATAACAACCAGCTGAATGTTATGAAGCCTTTTATATCAAAACAACTTCTATTTCCTCTTGCCTTCTCTCCTCCCTGCCAGGCCTAGTATTGGAAGAGGAGGAGAGTGGGAGCAGGAACAGAAGCAAGGGCATGATAACCTACTAAGATAGCGTCTGTGCCATGAAGAAGTTCAAGCACCCTATTTCGTTACAAACCATTCAGTGTGTCTGGCACCATGGAGGGATGGGAACCCCTCCCTGCATTGATCTAGGGGGCAGGCCTGAGGATTATTTGCCTACAAACAAGTATTGTTTGCGGGACTGGCAAATAAAGACCCAAATATGTTTGTTTTCTCCACAGATCATGCTATTTCCTACTTACTTTCTCTTGATAAGAGGCTTTTGGAGCCGCTGCCCAGGTTTGGGAAGCAGTGGTTGCCTCGTCAGGAATTGAGGAGCCTAAAATATGCTTTCTTCTTCTGCTCCTTCCTCCCTCTTTGCTCTTTCTTCTGCTCTTTCCTCCCTCTTTGCTCTCACTCATCGTCACAGCTGTTGTGGGCCCAACGCCCAACAATTCTGCATTAACGCCTCAATACACACAGCCTTGCACAGCTGAACAGTTTGCAGCATACCCGGTGCCATAACGTCTTCCTGAATCAAGCTCCTGCAAACAAGTTCTGTTTACGGGAAGAATCATTTGGCTTCATCACGCTACACGTGAGCTGTGTCCGGCTGACTCTACTCACGGCAGCTCTTCCCAGAGAAAAGGGTGTGAAGGGCACAGTCACGAATCTAGAAATACAGAGCAGGTAAGCAAACATCCTTAAAGAAGATACCATCTCCAGTCTTGATCCTGCAAACCCACACAGGCTTAATGTTAAGCACGTGAGCAGTCCCAGATGACTTCAGCAGGGCTGCTCACATGCTTACAGCGTGTAGCCTTTGCCAGCTCAGAGCCTTTATGTCTAATTGCAAAACAAAAGGCAAGTCTCCCAGCTCTATCAACTGCAGTGAATGGTTACAAACAGCACATCTTAAAGCAGCCATGGGGCAGATCCCAGGCAGACTCACTGGGGATGAAGTGATGTGGACTTGTTGCAACACAACCTGGAAATACTTTTTCTTGAACAAAGCGCAGTGCCAGTCATATGAAACACTAACACTGTGGCGAGGTTGTTTTCATAGGCTTTGACCTGTGCAAGGCTGGATTTTGTGGTTAGCTTTGCACAGCCCCTCCTTCTCTTTTGCACCTTTTGGGTTGAACTCTGCTGTTTGAACCAGGAGTTGGCAAACTGCTCTTCAAACCTTGGGGTACTTTGTATAGGGATTTGCTGGCTTTACCACATCCCAACATACCTTGAGAAGCCACAGCAGGAGCAAACCACATCACAGCACATGGTCTCTTCCCCCATTTAACAAGCAACAGCACAAGAGGAAATGCCCTCCAGCTGCGCCAGGGGAGGTTTAGATTGGATAGTAGGAAAAATTTCTTCACTGAGAGGGTTGCCAGGCATTGGAACAGGCTGCCCAGGGAAGTGGTGGAATCACCATTCCTGGAAGCATTCAAAAAGCGTGCAGATGAGGCCCTTAGTGACACAGTTTGGTGGTGGACTTGGCAGTGCTGCGGTGATGGTTGGACTTGATCTTAGTCTTTTCCAACCTAGTTGATTCTGTGCCTGCTGAGCTCTTTCTCAGCAGGTCCATATCCATGGCCCTGAGCTATGGTGTCCCACCCGGTCCATTGATGGGGTGAGCAGCACAATAGCCGACATTGTGTCCCGTCCTCCTGCTGCAGAGCCTTCACGCTTCCGCTAACACCAGGCAGGGGACAGACGGATCCGGGGACACGCAAGAAGAGAGCAAAGCAAAACCCACCCATGTTTGCAGGCTTGCATGGCACGCCTATTAATGAAGAGCCGGGCCCTCATTAGTAGGACCTCGCCTTGCACACCCCGCCAGGACCGTGCCCCGGGCCTGCCCGTTCGCATCCCGGCGCTGTGGAGCGCGGTGCTGCCGCCGCCGCCGCGCTCAGCGGGCGCGGAAGGTTGCGCGGCCCCTCCGGGGCTGCCGTTTGCACCTGGGGCTGCCGCGGTTTAATGGACTTTAACACATGCAAACAAGAGCTTTTGTTGGCGGGCACAAAGGCTGCCCCCGGCGAGGGGCTCTCCCCAACACTGCCCGCATTGTTTCCCCTCCGCTGCTTCTTGTCACCCTTCTTGTCAGAGTTTAATGAGGACAACGAGATTTCGCAGGCTCATTTCGCACTTCAGCAACTTTCTAACACTTCCTTAACGAGGGAGAAGGGGCGGAGGGGTGGGGGAGACACGGGGGAACCCGCCCCGGCCCGGCTCTATCCCGGCGGGCAGAGACCCGCGTCCCCGCCGGGATGCGGGGCTGACCTGGGGGGAGCTCAGCCCCTTGCAGCCCAGCCCCGTACCTCGACGTGGCTCCCACTAAAACCCCTCATTAATCTCTCCCGGTTTAAGCTGGGTGCACCCCGGGGACCCCCCGACCCGTCCCAGTTCATGGGCACGGGCCGGGACCGTGCATGGGGCCGGCAGCTTCCCCTCGGGCACTGGCTCCGCGCTTTTCGGGCAGGAGATCCGCAGTGTTCTCACCTCCTCGCAGCATCTCTCCAAAGGGAAGAGAGGAGAGGGGGATGCTCGGCCCTTCTCCACACCCCCGGGGCTGTTCCCTCCACCCCGGCTCCCACCGCTCCAGGGCACCCCTTGGGTTCGCCGAGGAAAGCTCCCGAAGTTCCGGATTCGCACCACTAAAAGCGAACCCGTCTCTTTCCCAAGGGGCTGCCGCCAGGACGTGTCCGACGCCGTGATTTAACGGCATTTGGGTTCCGGGGAGCGATCCCCCCCTTTCCAAAGGCGGGCGTCCCCCTCGGGCTGGTTTCATTTCTCCCTCTTTAGGTAGGCAGCGGTCCCAGGCAGCTCGCGGCTGCGGTTTTCGGTGTTTTAGATGGAGATTTCGGGGAGGATTTACCTTCAGCCTTTGCAAATCCCTGTCTCTGACTTCTGTTCCCACGACAGAAATCTCCTCTCTGCTTTTTTCCCTACTCCCCTCTTCTGCTCGTGTGAGAAATTCGGTAAAACCAGAGAAGTCCTTTAATGCAAAAGGATTTTAAAACATAGAAGTATGCGCTGAAAGGAAAAAAAAAAACCACCCCAACTGCTTAATTAGATATTTACCGAAGGAGCCATCAGAGCCTGCTGGATATAACACACGGTTTATAAGTTCTCTGGCCGCAAAGAAATTCAGTAATTACTTTTTTACCTCCCTTACAATGGGATGGGTTAAGGATGAAGCGTGATAAACCTAACTCTGTTCCTGGGCTTTTTGCAGATTAGCCGCTGGCATTCGTTGGCAAATACCAAGTGAACAGAGACTGTGTGACCACAGGCCCTTGAATTAGGGACAAACATTTCCTCTGTGCAATTTAAATAATGCCACTGCCAAATATTTTGTTACCAGAGATCATTATCCTTTGAATGAAAACTCGAGGAGTAAAGGCATTGGTTTTGTCTTTGCTGGTGTGGAACAGACTATATGATATCTAGAACAGCAACAAGCTTTCACGAATTGCTATATGATTTCTACTGCCAGGTTCTGTGATATCGGATACGACATAAAAATAGGAAAGCCGGGCAGATAGACACAGAAACTCACTGAAACCACCTGTATATTTTGTTTCAAAGGGAAGTCTCAGCTATTGTCTTACTGGCCCTGGTTCTGTTAGGCCTTGGATCTGCTTAATCTTTAAAGCTATTCAAACAAATTGAATGATACAAGGCAAGTCTCCAATAATTAATCGGGATTCTTGAATTTTGATACAAACTTTTATGTAACTGAGAAGTTTCTCCCTTTTCCTTGCAAAGATGTTAAATAGACACTAAGTCCTTCTGTCAAGAGCGCTACCACGAACAAAGTTAAAAGGAACAAACCTGGACATTTTCCCTTTGCGAAGAAGAAAGGGAGGAATATTAGAAAGAGATAAAACCATGAAGTCATGGGAAAGCTGGTACTGCTGCCTGTACAGAGACCAAGGTTTAAGGTGGCTCATTCACTGCAAACTGCCTGAACGCGCACCCAGAAGCGGTGGGTTTTCCCAGGTAAAGCTTTTGCTTGATGTTATTTTGTCCATTTATCCCAACCTCACAGGGGCTCAGCCCTGGCACTCAAAAGTCTCATTTTGAACCTTTTGCAATGTTTATTCTTTCACTGCTGCAGTCCAAAGAAAATGGAAGCGATGCCATGGTGTGTGGAAGAACTCGTGAGGTCAGTGCTGAACCACCGCTGAGACGATGAAGCTGCGGTCTGCCCCTTCTCACATGATGCAATTTTCTCTTGGTATTTAGCAGAACTTCTCCAGGATAAATACTGTGCATCCTGCACTGAGGCGCTGCTGAAATCCCCAATGTACGACTCTCTTGTAGGAGTCAGTATTTTATCTGGATTATCAGGAAAGGAAGAATGATGTTCTTGCTTTACATTTTTGGTGGTGTGGACTGTCCAGCCTTTGAACTTGGTGGAAAAGCAATACTCAGAGAAAGGCCTGCAGGCCTCGACCTGCTAAATAACTTATACTTTGCAGATACAATTTCTACTGAGGCCAGTGGTAAAATCCTTCCAGAGCCAGCATAGACTCAACTGGTGTAGACAACTCTCCAGATTACCTCATGGTAGATCTATGACCGACAGCCCCCGCTTTCTGCCCCTCCATCTTTCCTGCCCTCGTGCCCTTCTTCTTTTAATCATGGCAAGTGCAGCGAAAGAATGAAAACCTGTTTTTTGAAGCTGATGTGCCTGACAGTGATGCTTTATAGAGTGCCGTTCTATGTTCAGGTGTATGAGGAGACTATCTGCTGGGTTGAATGAGTTAGATTTCCTTGAGCCTCTGAGCAGACATAGGTCTGTCTTCCCACAAACGGAAGTGGGAATGGACAGAGCAGAAAGCCATGCCAGGGTCCAGCCCGGGGTGCAGTCTTGTCCTGGGTCACATTAGGCAATTCCCTCTCTGGTGGATGCCCTGCTCCTCCTGCCAGTCAACAGTTCCACCTTGTACTCTTCAAGGTGTAGTTTCTAACCATGTGCTAACCATGTGCCCAGGATGCCAGTGCTCTGTGTCAGCCCTTTGTCACCTGTTTCTCCGGAAAGGCATGGTAGTGCCTAAGGCTTGTTCTCCATCCTCTACAGAGTTATCACCTCCTCAAGGTTCTCTAAAGACCCTTTGGAGTGAGACTGTCCATTTCAGGACGGGAAAAGAAAGAAAACACAGGCTGGGCTGGTGTCCTTGGTCTCCATGGGAGAGGGGGAGCACCCAAAGTTGCCCATGCAGTGGCCCAGAGGGGATGGTTTTTGGGTCGCAGGTGCCAATGCCAATGGCACTGGGTCTTGTGGCAGCTGCTCAGCGAGACGGCTGCTGCTGATAACACTCTGCAGGTGCTCAGTCTGAGAACAAAGGGCCTTTTCAGTGGCTGCTGGGAAGGAAGAAGCCTCCTTGCTGGTTGCAAAATGGTTTTCCTGGATGGCAATATTTGGTTACAGTAAGATCTGTTATTTCAGAAGAAGCCCCGCAGAAGGGAGGGTAATTTGACTCAGGCATGTGAAAAAAAACATTGTGGGGGCTCTTGTCTCCCTCCTTCTTCTCCCCAAAGTACTGAAACGACATTGAGTTGTAATGTTTCATCTGAGCAAAGGAAAGCTAGAGTCTGGGACCAGAATGTGTGTCATCTGCTTATGGCCATCTGCATCCAGGTGAGCTGCTTCGTCATCCTGAAGATACAGGGCTGCCTGCAGAGCCACAGTTACTTCCCTGGTTGGTTAGCGCACAAAATGGTGTCTTTTGAGCACAGAAGTGAACTGAGAAAAGCTGTGTGCTGGCATGACCAGAGCCCAGGGGAGACTTTCCCTCAACGTGTGGACTTGAATTCCAGTGCTTATGTTGGAACATCTTAGTCGAATGGTTTCACTGCAAAACCTGCACCATTTGCACAGGGAGACCTGGAATGAGGGTTAGGAGGTGGTTTTGCTATGTTTCCCCATTGGATTAGTCTTGATCCATGTACTCGGTGTGTTTTGGCACTGGAGGGATTTCTGAAGGTACTTGTGTGTGTGATCATCGATCGCAGCCGTCTAGAGGTGGCGCATTCTTCCTTTCCCACACACCAGCTGCCAAGGCAAGGAGCACCCCTTTGTATCAGCACCGCGGTGATGTTGTCTATGTGATTTCAATCCTGCGGTCCTAGGACCAGCTGAAGGCTTGCTGTGTTCTAACCACCCTCAACACGGTTATCTCCAGAATATATTCCAGGGTATTTCTCCACCATGGTTCCTCAGTCTGCCCTATGCTTTCCCTATACTCCATGAGCTGTTCTCCACAACTGAGGGACATGATGCCCTCTGAGACGTAGGTGACTTTAAAATTATTCTCCCTACTTCCTTCTGGTAGATGTGGAAGGACAATCCAAGGCAACTTCACTAACTGAGGAGGCATTTCCCAACTAGGAAATACAGAGGGATGCTATGTTCACCCCAAAGGCACGTGCTTAGTGGAAGAGCAGATGTGTAGCTTCTTTTTTAATATCTGCCAAGCTCACCATGGTAATTCATAAATAAATATGGAAATATAAAGCTGGACTTCTCATTTTAAATAAGTGGAAGAACACTAGCTCAGAAATTGCACTTTTCACAAGCAGTACTATTTGCTATTAGAGACAAGGCTATCCTAATTCTTCAGATGCACCAGCTAACATCCATACAAATAATGGGATTTGGCTGAGTACAGTTAAAATATATTTGATTACTTCCCTTTTATCTAGTTCTAGGTTTACTGTACTTTTCCTTGGATGGCAAATAAGAAGCCCTTTTCTTCTAAGTGACAGCAGGGAAAAGAATCAGGTTGCTAATTTACCTGAGACCCAGGAGTGTGTAATGATAGATGTGTGCTGGAAACTACAGAGTGGGCTTTCTGATTTTGAGGGGAGGAAAGAGCGAAAGCGTGAGATTCATTAACCTTTCAAATTGGTTGCACTTTTGCTGATGGACTTTCATGGCCGGGATTACGTGCAGAGCAGGAAACAAATGCAGTGAGAAGATCAGCTGGCAGGAAGCTGGGAGCTAATGAAATGTGTCATACAGGAAGCAATTAAAGTGGAAAAATCACTGTTCTCTGGACAAATAAGGTCATATCGTACTTGTGGGTACGTACAGTATCTCTCTGAAAGCAAAGGTTAGACTTACCTGTAGTGTTGTAAGAAGTAAGCTCTTAAATGGTAAGCACACACGTGGTCCAGGACAAGTTTGATTAAATAAGCAGAAATCCTCATTTGGATGCTCAGTGTTGGTCTTCATAGATGACCAGCATTTGGGTTCAGGAATCCACAGACTGCCAAGTGGCTTCTGCTGTCACCAGGCCTGCGTGTCACCAGGGCTTCCAAGGACCTATGTAACTCGGTTCTTTGCACGTTAGTAAGTGGAGCCTCTCCATCAAAGTCTTCTTGGAGATCTGTGAAGGAAAGAGGCAGGTGGGAGGATGGATGCAGGCAGGCACTGAAGGGTCATGCTTATAGTTTAGGTTTGTTTCCAAATGGTGAGTTATCTACCCACGGAAAAGCAGAAGCCCAGCACACATCCACATTTCCATCATGGCCAGCTAAAATGGGTTTAAAGCATAAGCAGCTTTGGGTGAAAAGTCATTCTCTAGGTAAGAAAACGATGTAGCAGGCCCAAATCTGAGCCCAAGTTTGCAATGCAGATGGGCTGCTAGTCAGATTTAGGAAGAGTTTATATCTCCTTCCCTCCCTTCCTTTGCCCTCTTCTGGGATCAGTTGCAGGCAGGCCACATTCAAGCCAGGCTTTCACCTGAAGAGGTGCATTCACACCAGCCAAACGAAGGGGAATGCTAGAGGGTGAGATGAAGTGATTGATCCAGGTCAGGCGAGTGCCAGGGACAGTCCAGGTGTTCTGATGTAAAACCATCTATTTTATCTAAAGATTTTAATATGGCTTAGTAAATAATACCTTCTTTTTGTTCCTTAGGAGATTCCAACATACTACTTCTTCCTCTGGCTCTTTCTTAGCTGGTTCAGACATAACATTGATTATGCAGAAAGATGTCATAATTTCCTGTAGGCACGTCTGTATGTATTCTACACTTCCAGCAGACCCTGCTTCCCTACAACGTCTGCACTATCACCAAAGTGGGCAAACATATTTGTCCTTGCTCTTTTGCAGAAAGAAATCCCATCACGACTTTCAAGCAGAAAAAAACATAAAATTAGAGAAATAATACCATGACCCAACTGTGAAAATATTTTTTTTCATGAACCGTACCAGTGAATTGGAAATGTGAGCAGTAAAACAAATTGCCAAAAGTATCAAATAGATGTGTTTTCAATAACTGGGTTTTTTTTGTTACCTAGTAAAATATTTTCCTGGAGAAGGGCTGTTAAACCCCTCTGTGCAATATAAAGGTGCAGTGATGTATTGTCTCGAAGGGCTTTAATGGAGTTTTGGGGTCCCGGTTCTGTACATATTTTCAACACACGTGGTGCGTGGTCAATTTGGGTTTATAAAATGCTGTATATTTCTTTCTAAGCAACGATCTTAACTTTTAAAGACTGTTGCTTAGTTAGAGGTGCGTGTGTGTGTGTGCGCGCATTTTGGCAAGGCAGCAAATAACATACAACATTTATGTCATTTGAGAGAAGTATTTTGTGCATTTGCCAAAACCTTGCTAAGAACCTGAAGGTATTTGATCTGCTCTAAAACACAGTCCTGGGAGGAGGATGAGGTGTGCGGAAGCAGCGGGCAGAGGGAAGGGCTGCCCGGTCTTTGCAGTGTGAAAGGGCAGGGTTTTGCCTGAACAAGGCAGATCTCATTTCAGCTCAACCTCGTCGACTCTGTTTCAGACTTACCTGTGGCTTTAGTGCCAAAGACCTGGCCTTTTGCAATCAGATTGCTACTGCAGGTTGGGCTGCACCGGGTGAAGGTCCAGCCCCGGCTCTCCTGCCATAGCTACTGCCAGCAACGCAGGGAGGTCAGTCCTCCACAGAGGGTCTGGTTATTAAATATACAGCATAAAGATGTGTCTTGTATTACAGCTGCAATTCCCCATCAATAACTGACCCACTTCAGCCATCTCAGGGAAAAAAACAGCCAACAAGTGAGAGTATGGAAACGGGGAAGATGGAGAGGTTGTGTAACAATGATTTTGCTCCATTGGTGTGATGAAGATGAGGATCCATCCTTGCCCGCCTGATATCAGCTGCTTATTCATTTCAAAAGGCAAAAGCTCCATGCCTTGCTCACACTCAGCCAGCCCTGTAGACCCCTTGCACTGAAATCTTTGTGCCAAATCCAATGATATAACGTTTCATTCAGAGAATTTCTCCCCTCCCCTCCCTATTCCTCTTTGGCTTTATCTCTTCCTTCTATCTTCAGCCTGTCAGGACTTTCACATACCTGCACCTGACAGCTAAGAGATCAAGAACTTTGATGTTGTAAGGGATATTTTATCTCAGGTAATTCTCACCAATTCCTACCTTATTGTGTCGGATATCCAAGGAGAGTGAGCAACGCCTTTGTCTGGTGAGATCAGAGCAATTTGCAAGCTTTTCTGGGAACAAGGTCCAATAAAGGGACTTTAGAGATATAATCTGTCAACCCCATTGAGCAGCACTGGGACAGCAACCTTATGATTATTGACAGTTTAAGCATCACCCAGGACAGAACAAGGTTGGGGGTATGCGGTTATTTGTAGGAAGACTTTGCTGAGGAAGCAAAGGAAACGTTTTATAGCTGAATTCACCAAGTTTTTACTGAGTTTCTCCCTCACCCAAACAACTGACCCTATGGGGAGGTGCTGCTCTTTGCTAGGAATTTTGGGGAAAAAAACACCCTTTGAAGAGCATCCTCTAATTCACAAAGGTGACCTGGTTTTGTGGCTTCAAAAGGTTGACCCAATACAGCCAGCCCCAAGCCCGCAGCCACTGGACAGAGGGTGGACTTGTCACCCCAGCGCCCTGGGCTCTCTGGTGGCTTTGGCATCATGGGCAGATGCAGCTGTGAGGACATGCAAAGCCTTTTCTGCCAGCAGTCCTATGGCAAGCACTGCATGGGGCAGTAGTAACGAGGGCTGCAATGCTCTGAGCTCTCTGTTTGAAATCTTCTTCACATGTACCTTGCTTTATACCTCATTCCTGGTGGGTGACATGAGATGATGGAGGTTTTACGTGGGATCAGGCATCCGTCTTCCCTTCAAGCAGCCATGGCATGGAGCTCCCTAGAAAATGACTCATGAGAGATGCTCACCAGGTCTGTCCTCTGTTGTCTTCACTACCCACTGGCTGGCTCACCTCGCTGGGCTTCCACTGCCTTCACCATGTTTGATTCTTGAGGAGTTTCCTCATTATTCAATGCATTTCTGAGTTGCAACAGCTCCAAAGTGTTTCCTCACTAATGAATTCTGACTTGTTTTCCCAAATCACCTCATAATGACTCAGTTTGAATCTAATGATGCAATCCTGAAGGGAATCATTAGCTCCCAGCTAGGAGGGTCGGCCACTCTCCAGCTCCAGCCCATGTGGCTGCTGATTGCGGTGTTGTTTTGTGCAGCTCTGTGTACCCCCGCTCAGTGCGTGCCAGCTCTGGGGTTTACATTCTTTCTAGGGATACCTCACCCCATCCCATCACGGCTCATGCCAGCGTGTCCCTCCTAGTCACAGAAAAGGCCAATCTGGTTTTGATTAGGTGAGCACAAACATGGTGGAGCGACCACACTGCTGAGCTGGCGGGTGTTTGCAGTTCGGTCCCTCTTATCAATCCTTATGTGGTCCCTTCCTTGAGGACCAGATGGAGAAGGGACTCAGGGAGAGTTCTGCAGAGCAGCTGCTCATGCAGACAGAAAATGTGACCACATGCACACGAGACAGACTTCTCAAGCCACCGTTTGCATCGTGTCTACGCTGGGCGACATACACGAGGTTCATCGACACACAAAATCCAGCCCCAGATTAACATCCCTCTCCCAGGGACAGCCTTTCCCACAATAGCCTGAAGCAAATTGCGTGTGGGCTGCTGAAATGACACTGATTTGCACCTTCCAATTCATTGCGCCCTCCAGACTCCATGATCCCATCGAGGTAGGAGCCTGGCAGTGACAGCTTCACCCAGAGTTACACACTGATGTCACCTATGCACTTGCCCACTGGAGTTTGATTTTCCAGCTCGAGCTGCAGCTTCAGCACAGGGTGTTAAATGATTTACTGCAGAGAGACAGTGGCATAGCCAATAAAACCCAGGTACCATTCACCACAAGATACTAAGGCAACGACCTGGGGTTAGGAAACACTCCCTGCTGCTGCCTCACACTTCTGTTTATCAACAGAACCAGATTTCTTTTGTTTTATACTTAACAAGACACTGTTTCACTGGAGAGCACTCACTGTGAGATTTATCTTCCTTGGAATAATTACACTGTTGTATTTGTAATTCACTCCCCTCCCATTTCTAATCTCATTTCTATTGAATGCATTGTTTTTCTTCCCATTAGTTATAAAATGAGATCATTAAAATGAATATTGGAACTTGACAGGTTTGGGGCAGGAAGAAACTTCACTGCAGATGCATCCCAATTATGGTACCCTGGCTTGCTGCAGAGCCTATCTCAGCTAAATGGCAGAAAAGAGCTATTTCTAATGCCACTTCTTCATGTTTTGACATTTGGGGGACAAAAGGAAATAAGAAATCCCAGCTCCTGGAGTCCACAGCACTTTGTGCAAGAGGGAACCCTGCTGACACAAGAGCATTTACCTGTGTGAGTGCTTTATGAGGTGCTGGGCTGGACTCTTCCACTTAGACTGATACAAACAAGAGGGAGCATCCCAGCCAATGCATCCAACCTGCTGCTTCCAGCGCTGCCCCGGGTCAAGAAAACCCTGACTCCTGCCAGGATTGAGGTTGGGATCTGCAGCTCCAATGACTCAGCTCAATCCAGAGGGTAATTGTGTTTCATCTAAAGATAAACACACACAGTCACTCCTCCGGGCCCTCTGCTGCCAGGTCAGGGTTTCTCTGTTGTGTCTCCATGGGCCCAAACCTTTCCTACCCTGATAAATCCCCACAAAGCACATGGTAGGGTCTGGGGGGGATTTGTGGGTGCGAGACCCCAGTTTGCTGAGCATTGCTGGGAGCTGCTGGGGTCCCTGCTCTGCTCCCAACCCAGGCAGTGACAAAACTCTTCCTACTCCTTGAAAAGCAGCAACTTTTCATCTCCAATGGGCTGGATATCGGGAATGGATGAAGAGACTCCTGATGGAAAGAATCTGGGGGATGCTCTATTAATGCAGGTTATTATCTGCCCTTGGTGATACAGCAATAGGTTCCAGATGCAAAGAAAAGATATGGGGAGAAGGGCTTGGGAGAACTTCATCTCTTCGTTAAACTTCTATTTAAAAAGAAAAAAAGAAGAGCAAAATCTAATCTAACAAAGCTTAGATGTGGAATGAATCCACTGCAAACTACGGCTTTACTCTTGATTAATACTGGTCTAAATGGTCTAAATTAGATTAAAGACCTGCAAATCCCAGCTTTATCCTCTTTCTTGAAAGCCACAAACATTAAGGTCTCAGCATCTACCGCTCTGTATTCCATAAAATATTTCCTGGCTAGGAAAACCTCACAGGACAACGATCAGGAACAAGATGGTGCAAATAATCAGTTTAATGGAAAGTAAAGGCACACAACTGAAAATAAAGAGATGAAAAAATACAGAGATGAAAGCGGGTTTTGCCTTTGCCAGTTTTAATAGGGGCAATATTAGTAGCAGCTGCATTTCAACCCATTTTGCAGATAACTGTGAGAGGGGCGTTCTGAAACCTAAACGGTTTAATTGCATAGGCTACCCTTTAATTTAGGGTGGTGAGAATGATATGAAGAACTCATTAAACTGGGGCATTAACCATGGCAGAAAATAAAGTAGTTCCTTTGTTGCAGAAGCTCTCACTACCCCACAATCACTACAGTAAACTGTTCATGGGAACGGCGCAGGGTAGGATGGGTGGATAGAGACACGTTGAGATAGAGGGAAGCAAATGAGAAGTAATTGGTACGGTGCTCTCAGATTGTATGTCACTGCAGACAGTTATTTAATAACTCTCCAATTATGGATGCCAGCTGGGGGATATTAAGACACTGCAAGAAGTCAGGCCAAAATCCCCAGGGCATGGCTGCTAACCCAGCCCATGGGATGAGAAGGGGGCATGCCGGGGGCAGGCTGCATGTGCTCTGCTTTTCCCAAGGATTTAGGGTGCTTTTCTGCCCACAGCTTAAAGTATGAGGTGGTATAAAGCCAGTTTGGGTTCTCCTTCCCCTGGGATATGGGGGGAGCTGTCGGCAACGTTCCCTTCAGTGTAAATGAAGCGTGGCGTGCCGGGCAGTTCATTGAGTAGCAGCACTGGTTTAAGCAAACGGCATCTCTCTGCTGCTCCAGCTCACACAGCTCTAGGCTTATACTTACAAAGTCTGCACAGGGTACATCCACTATGGCAGGGAGATTGGAGCATTCTAAACCATCCCACCTCGCTTCTCTCAGCAGTTAACTTGGTGCTTTGAGTGTTTTCCTTTGATTTCACTGCCTCCTCCTCTTACCTGCTGCAAGAGCTCTACATCGCTTAATTCACTGGTGTACTGGGGGATACTGAGACCAGGAATTCATGTACAAACCATGGGTGACCTGCAGACCAGAGGCCATGGCTGGTGGCTAACATCAGTGCGGGCCAAAAGAAGGGGCTAGCTGCAACTGAAGCTTGGAGCAAGAGTCCAGTGGTCACCATCACACACCAAAGCAGCCTGATGGACACTGCACACCTGAAGGTGCCAGACGTTTCTGCAGCAAGCCTCACAACCATGGGCCTGTCCTTTAAGCTCTGGAGACCAGTCCTGTGATTACAAATCCTTCCCATCTTTTTAAGCCCAACCTCAAATCCAGCAACAACCACCACCTCCCTCAAGAACTGCAGCAGAAAGCTTGACATTGTGGAGGGTTCAAACGCCCAGCTGGAAACCGAGATCCTAAAACACATCATTTGAGACCCGCTGCTGTTTGGCCATCACACGGGCAAGTAACACCAGCCTGATAGGGACAACTGGTGGGTCCCTGGATGCCAACCCCAAGGTGGGTATGAAGATAAAGGAACGTTGCCCTTCTTCCCCAACAAAACAAAGCCCTTTTAGCGACTCTTTCCCCAAGCTCAGGATTGGGTCCATAAACCAGAAACCGTACTTCCATACCAAATGAAAACCATTACTCACAGACTGTAATTCCTTTCTGCAAATACCGGAGGAGAATATTTCATTTGGCAAACAACTGACTCTTACAGTTTAGAGCTCCTAATGTGATTAGGGACAGGTTCTGCAACACATTTGTAACTCCAGGTGATTTTGCTATATCTTTTTGGACTGTGACCAGACATAAAAATACCCTTTTGCTAGAGTTGGAGCCAACTAAAACTGAGGAGAATCAGATGTCGGTAAGTCCTTTCCAGTTTGATCTTTACCCAGGGGTATCACAACATGCTTCAGCTATGGGCTGCACTGAGCATCTTTGCAACCTCAGGCTCTTTTTTGCATTAAACACATATCTCCTCTGATGAGCGATAATTCTTCTGTAGCACGTATTCTGTAAATGAGCACCTGCTACTCCTCTGAATTACTGTGATATACTCACAGGGTGGAAGAGAGCACAAATACTTCCATTTGCTCTATGGACACACCCTCGCTTCCTTTTAATCTTCCTAAATTGCTTCAGATGATGCCAATCTTGCTTAAAATGAGCTGGGACCAGGTGCCCCTCCATTTAGAAGAGCCCAACATTCAACCCCAAGAGCAAAAGACAGAGTTTTGCAGGATCAGATCCATTCTGGGCAATGTTCTGGCCTCACACACTGTCTCTGCCAGCATTTCTGCCTGGGGTAGGGCTGCTAACAAGTTAAAAGCAAAATCTACAGGGGAGGGAGGTGGAAGGACAGCCCCAAAGAGAAAAGCCACTTTGTTCTGTGCATGCATCTGAGAAACAAAACCATTGCTAAGAAGAAAATCTCTACTTTGTTGTTTGTGAGACATCACAAGTCTGGTTGTCCGCTGCCTTCCCCACACCTTGCTGGGGACTTCTTGACGAAGTATGTCCATTGCTCAACCAGAAACTGGATCAACCCCTTGACCTCGACCAGCATCATTCTAAGATGATACCATGGAGTATTTATGGCAAGCTATAAAGCAATAAATAATCATAATAATAAAAAAGCAGGAAAAAAGAAAAAAAATCATGTCCTAACAGATGTATCACTTTGTAGGGGTAGGGAAACTGAACTAAGGACAAAACCACATCACTTTACCAAGCAGGTAGGTCAAAGAAGAGTCATCAATGGGAAAACCAGACCAGGGCTGTGCACATTAAAGCCTTGCTTCCACTAAATGGCCATCACAGCCAAGACACAAAGCAAAGGAATACGCTTGAAGTGTTTTACGATGTCGTTGATCTTCCTGACCCCAACAGCTCTGTTTTAGTAGCATGGAGGGAGAGCAAGCTGGTTCAGGACAGCCAAAGCGCGCACTGCGTTGGGTGGTAGTGGCAGCCTGGATATCTGATAACCTGGGGCTCCTCACCTCCCTCAGGAACAGGCAGAAGAAGGTCTAATGGCAGGAACTGGAAGTCAGCAGCATTCAAATCGGAGAGGAGACATCTGGTTTTGAAGCAATTGCTGGACCACAGCAGGAAGGGATGCAGTGGACGCCTCAGCTCTTGCTGTCTTCGAAGCAAAAGTGAATTTCTCCTCTGGAGGGATGTGATTTGGTGCCGCTCTGTGTTACCAAGGCTGGTGGGGAAGTGGCTTGGGTGTTGGTGGTCAGAGAATGATCAGAATCTGTAAGTGTCCAGCTTGTGCTGGATGCTGTAACGTTTCACTGAACAGGTCATACATGTGACTACACACACATGTGTATAGTTGCATGTTCAAACCCAGGGAAGGGTTACAGGAGCCCTGGCACGAGCAGCAGGCAGAGACAAGCCCAGCAGCACTACGGAATAAACCAAACATCTCAGGGCTTTGTCCTCGTGTGCTTTTCCAGATTATTATGTGCTAAGTGCTATGGGACAGACATTAAGGCCAAAACAACACATCTGCCTTCACCACACTGCACAGCCCAGGCACGAGGCCAGACTGCAAAGTGGAACTGTCCAGAGGTGCGGTTTGGTGCCGTGGCTGTGCCAAGGCGATGGCCACTGTGACCCCAGAAGCCAGGCTGGCTCCTCCACGAGCACCACTTTGGGCAGCTAAACCTGCAGAAACCCCTTCCTTTCCTTGCACAGGGCTGGATTTCTGCTCATTCAGGTCCCTGAGCCATCTCACCCTGGGGCAGACGGGTGATGGACCCTCTAGGAGAGCCGCTGCTCCACTGGATTGGATGGATGAGCAAACCCCAACTATGGTGACTGAGATGCTGGGAACAAGCTGTCACTTCAGCGCTCTCCCATCCCTTGATCCTGATTCCTGCCATCTTCCTGCTGCCACCATCCAGACTTGTCCACCCACACAATGGGCTGAAACCCACCTGCTTTTGATGTGCAAGATTACCTCCTAGCTGTACCTGAAGTTTCCCAGGATGGTTTTTGGGACCTGGGCACCAGGGCTGTCACACACAGAGGATTTTCTAGCACATAGGCACAGGATCAGTTTCAGATAAAACGCTTTTTCCCCCATTCCCACCCCTTTAAGAAGAGAAAAACAAAAAGGGATCTGTGTTATCCTTCTGTACCCTGCGCAGTCATCAGAGCACTCAGCTGGGGTGCAAGAGGTCCAATTCCTCCCTCCACCTCAGGAGGATTCTTTCAGCTCCGGTCAAAACTATATCTGAGTGCCACAGGCAAAGAATTCAACACACAAATAAGCCAGATCCTGTGACCTCATAGTTATTCCCGGGAAGCAATAACTGGAAAAGCTTGGAGCAGCTGCAGTGGCTGGATTCACCCTCATCACTGGGGTTGAATTCCCTCAGATCCCTTCAATTCACTCGGGGAGCCTTTGAGATACAACACCTGACTTGAACTACCTGTGCCTGGGGGAGACTGGTTAAAGTCTCATGGTTATAAATAGCAACGGAGTGGATGTGGGCATAATCTTCATCGAGAACAGGATATCTCACATGGGAAATAAGAGCTCCTTTTCCGGTTCACACTTTCAAGGGCTTCTCAGAACTTTGTGACAAATTCTTACCTGGTGTAAATCACAGCTCTTCATAAGACAAGAAATAAGCGATGATAATTTAGAATACTGAGCCAGCTCTAATGAGAAAAGTATCTTCCGTTCCACAAGAATAGCTATATAAGCCCCCCCAGTGATCGCCTTGGACACTGATTCAATGGACTGCAGTGGGCAAGAAGCTGGGTTATTCTTACTGCCAAGAATGAAAAACTCTCAACCGTTTCAAACATTCACAAAACCAGATGCCTCGGTAAAAAACACTGAGTCTGCTTAAACAAGTCCCTTATTTCTTAAACCAACATCTCGCATAGAGAACACACCACATGTACCAAATATCTGAGGCACTGCAGAAGGCCCCCACGCTCCCCTGCTTCGCCCGCAGGCAGGACACCCGGCACTGCAGGCATGCACATGGTTCAGGTCGAAGCCAATACAAAGCTTGGAAAGATGAGCTTGGACTGAATCCAATGGGTGCTCAACACCCTCAGCTCGCTCAGGCAGTGGCTGTGGGGAGCGCTGGAGACCAATGATGAATACTGGGAGAGTCTTTCCCAGAGGGGGTGAGGAAGATCTGAAGGACCTGACTGCATTGAGATGTATGCACCAGCTGCCACGTCTTTAATCATGCTTGACCGTTTTTATTGCCCTGGCAATTGAAAGGTTGTTTGCTGAGAGCCTGTGGAGGAAGATAAAAATGACACAGTACCAGGGCGCTGTCCCATCCGTGGCCCTCTGCTTTGAACCGTTCCTTTTCAAAGGGATTTGCTTCCTAAGGGCAAAACCGCAGCAAACAAATGTTTTAGATGTGGAAAGAGAAAGGAACCAAATAGCCCTGAAGGGGAAGGCAAATGTGTCCGTGTCAAAACTCTGGGACAGAACTGACCATCTCCCAGCACAATTACTCAAAGTCATTAAGTTTGCTGTGTGTGTGTGTGGGAAGGCAGGGGCAGCTCTCCCTGCACTCAGCTGAGCCTTTCAAACTGCAGTCAACAGAGGTATTGCTAAAGGAGGAGGTCAGAGCAGGGTGATCCCACAGCCAGCCAGCAGCCTCCTGTTATTGCCTTCAGAGCTTCTCAGGGGCTTGCAATTAGAAGAAATTATGACCATCACCACTGGACCTGCAAAACCTAAACACAGAGCAAGAGCTGTCTGCTCCCCACCAGCACAGGGTGCTTATGGTGGGAGTGTTTCTGTAGCTGCAGCCTTCCCCCTGCATGAGCCATCTGACAGGGGTGAGGATGGAGGTTACACACAGCCTCCAAGGAGGTGTTGGATGAGCTTGGACCCTCTGAGAAGCTTCCAGGTGCACTTTCCCATTGCTCCCTTGGTTCTGTGACCACAGGGGCGTGAATGTGGGTGTACGAGGGGGTGACAAGTAGCAGAGGGAGCTGCTAACCTCAGAAGTTCTTCCTCTGCGTCATTCACCAGAGCCTGAGGAAAAACTGCGGGAAGCCAAGAGGGAATCCCTGGATAATGCAAATAACAGCGCAGGCAGAGAGCAGCAAGTGCTGCAGATCCCTCTTGCACCACCCACCCTCCCTGCGATGCTAAATGCTGCCTGAAACCTTCCTCCTGCCTTTCCCAACTCATTTTGTCTTGCACGACCATTAATTAACAAGCTTCCCATCGCTGACATGGCATTTAAAGGGACACCGTCATGTAATGTATGTTTTCAATCATGACTTTGGGAAGAATAAGGCTTTATGTGCCTTGGGAGCCCAGGAGGAATGGATGATGTGGCTTTAAACAGCAGCAGATGTCAAGACCTGGAGGAACTATTTTTCCTGCAAAGATGGAAGCAGTGACAAAAAGAAGACACCTTCATTGAGGAAAACCTCATTTTCTCCTATCACATTGGCTCTGTTGGACCGAAGCAAGGGAGAAGCTCAGGATACCACCTCCCATCACTGAGCAAACCCGAGCTGGCCGTGACAGCGCTGCGACATCCCCAACTGCACAACCACCAGAAGAGAACCAGCTCCTAGAGCACCATGACCCTTATTTCAGCTGAGCATCTTCACTCCAAGACACCTCCAGGACACAGCCAAACCTGCCTTGTCCAGGTTCCCTTGGCAGTAACACAGAGCTCAGTTCAAGCTAAAAGCTTCAGTAGAGAAAAGCCTTCACAGAAATGAAATACTGTGGTTCCCAGCACAACAGAGACACATTTTTAAGGGCACCTCAGTAGAAGGTCAATGCTTAAAAGCTGGATCCTGGTTTAGAGCAAATGGACACTTATTTCCCAGTGCTGTGGGCCTGGTTCACGTTTACTGTATGGTGCAAATCATGTTGCAGTGCCATCCCCTTTGCACAGCCAGAGCTGTGGGTTCCTTGGTTTAACAGAAGCAGGCTGTGGGTGTTTCCTTTAGGGCATTGGTGTTGGATTTAGATCATCTGCAAACTGGCAAAGCAGCTCAGGGGAAGGGAAAACGAACTCAATCACAGCCTGACCTATTCACTGCTTCTCCCCGCCACAAGAGAGAAATGCCACCTTCATCTCCTGCGACAGGAGCAGGGCAGAAAGCGTGCGAGCTCCAAGCAACCAGAGACAAAGCCTGTGCTGAAGCCAAAGCTTTGAGCTCATTTAAGTAACCCTGGGCTTGAATATCAGCATCCCAGGGCATCTATCCGGTCCCAAGCGATTTCTAACTCCTTGCTAGCAGGAGCAGGGTACAGTCTGTGCTCTTCCCCCACCCATCACAGTAACAGAATCAGAATGCTTTTTGTTTTGCTGGAGCTGAGTTTTCAGTCCGTGACTCCAACCTTGCCCTTGTGGGACTGGATTCTGAACCCAATTCCATATTGGAAAGTACTCATTTTCTGAGTGCCATTTTCAGTGTGGTAGAACGCTGTTTTTAAAAGACTTGGGCAGGAAAACTGCTCATTTCCATTATTTTTAATAAAGAAAAAAGCAACCCAACCAGAACAATGCAGCAGATCTCATCCCCGGTGCCTCTCAACCCCAGATCTAGTTTCGACTCAAATACAACCCTAAAACTTGACCCTCTCTTCAGCCTCAAACCCCAAACCTTTCCATGGGCTCTGGGTGGAAAGTTACTGACCCCATATCTGAGCCAAGCCTCAAAACCACAAATAACTCTGCCTGGTGAAATCTGTGTAGGGAGAAATCAAATACATGCACATATGCACACACAGGCACATACACACAGAGGCACATACACACATATACATAGGCACACACAACACACAGAGGCACATACACACACACATAGGCACACACAACACACAGAGGCACATACGCACACACATAGGCACACACACGTACACACATAGGCACACACACATAGGCATACACACACACAGAGGCACATACACACAGGCGCACACACACAGGCACACACATACATGGGCACATACACATAGGCACACACATAGGCACACACACACAAAGATGCACACACAGAGGCACACACATACATGGGCACATACACACACACAGGCACACACACATAGGCACATACATACACACAGGCACACACACATAGGCATACACACACACACAGAGGCACATATACACAGGCACATACACACACACAGGCACACACACATAGGCATACACACACACACAGAGGCACATGCATACAGAGGCACATACATACACACAGGCACACACATATAGGCATACACACACACAGGCATACACACACACACAGAGGCACACAGCGCTGTATATACCAGAAGGGATTAAACCCTCATGTTGCAAGAATTTCATTTAAAAAGCCAAGACACTGTAGGAATGCAAACCCATCACCTCAGCCTGGTAACCTTTGGCTTAGGCGTGCACTTCCACAGCTAACAAAGGGGAATGTTTCCTTTCCAGCACTGGGAGGACCGGTGCCACTCAGGAATGCCTGGCTTCAGCCCAGTTCGAAAAGGCAAGCAGCAACCCTTTACTAGCGGGGCCTCCATGGGCTCCTTATAATTCCCACTTTCTTTATCATGCTCCAAGTGCCCTATTTCCAAAGGTGCTGCTAAGGAGGAGCCAAGAAGAGTCTTTGCAAAATAATACTGTATATTTTCCCATTGCAAATCCAGATTATTATTATTATTATTAAGAGGTAATGCATGCTTTGCACCCATACGCTGAGCTCCAGGCCATTAAAAGGAGAACAATGCCCACTGCTGTCATCTCACTGGTGTGAAAGCCATTGGGAAGAACAAACTAGTGTCTCCAGACAAGTCCATTCAGACCAGAGAGAAACGGTCTTCAGGAAATATTCAGTACCTGCACAGGGGCAGGAATAAGTTCATTTCACACCAAGATTAAGTGTTTAATAGGACCCTGTGTATTAGCAGAATTCCTGGCACATCCGAGCCTCATTTAAAAGGTGGACGGGAAACTCTTTGCCTTTTGGTCTGATCTCAAGTTAATCACGACAACCAAGGGACTGACCTACAGGAAACAATCCTCTAGGTGCTGACGTTACCCACATAAAGCTAGCAGTTGCTGTAGTTTATTGGCTGTGTTTTTCCCCCCAGCAGGCTTAATTTATAGTAATTACTAGGAACTATGGATTAAATTAATAAAAAGGAAATTATTAAGGTTTCCTGACCCAGAGGCCAAAGGTAAGTAAAGAGAAGCAAACTGCTCTAGATGGGAACACTTCCCTGCTGCTTTCGGGGCCACTGGAGAAGGTCTTTCAGCGCAGCAAGAGAGAGGATAGGTTTTTGGGAAGGAGCTGTCTCATCTCGGGTGCTGGGATGCAGAGGAGGACTGTCACATCCACCAGCCTGGGGAGCCCTCAGCTATGGCAGCACAGCTGTTTCCTGGCAGAGGAGTGGGCTTCTGCCTTCTCCTTGTCTGAGCTGTGCGCAGCGTACGCAACACAAAATCATACGCTTTATGTTAGCAAAGAAATAGAGATCTCTGTCGGATGGGAAGAGACTATAAAAATAATACAATGCAGAAATCCAGCTTAATTCAAACTACACCAAAGTCCAGAGTCCTGTTCTAAATCCAGCTCCGCCAGCTGATCAGAAGAAGTAATTCTCTCCTGCCTGGATTGGAGCACATTTATTACTGCTTATAATTCTTATATACATCTCATACTTTAAATTAGCATTTTGAATGCCCTTGTGCTGCTGCAAATACCGTGGGTATTTGCCAGACGTGGCCTTGCAATCTCTGCTGGCCTGGGTATAAATATGAATCATGATTATCAAAGGCAGAGCAGGGTGCGCTGATGCTGGGGATAGAGGGGATGGCTCCGGCTCTGCTTTCCCTGCGGGATCACTGCAGAAACAAACACCAAGTTTTGCTCCCAGCAATGTCCTTGAGCTCATCTCCTCCCTCCCCTGCCGAAGGCCTCTGTGTGGATGGATTTCTGCAATGAGCACTTTCAGCTTCCTTAGCAACATTATCTGTTCCACCTCCAGCATCAAGTCCATCAATGGCACAACCTGAAATTCATCTCAGGCTCTGCAGCCAGCTTTGGGCTCTGCAAACAGCCTCATCCAACCAGCCCCATGCCCTACAAGAAGTTTCACACTTTCTAATACCACATCTACCTTAGATAGAAGGGAAAAATGAAGTCTGGACAAGCTTTTGGTACGAGGTTCAAAAGAATATCTGAAATCACCTCCCTTTGCACACAGGTTAAGTAAATGCAGCGCACACATGAACTTGTACTTAAATACACCCGAACTGTGCGTAGAAAGAACTGCTACAAGCTTGAATCCTAACAAAGGCAGTGAAAAGCTCCTGGAAGCAGCTCTGGCAGGGCAGGCATGAAGAAGCATAACCACCATTTACAGTGGGCAATTGTTAGAGTGAAAAGAAGCCTGCCAGATTGTATGTCACTGGGGAGGGATATCAGCGTCTGATCTAGGTAAGGACGGGACACGGGGGTACCTGGAGCCTTGTCAGACTCCGTGCTCCTATGTAGTAGGTCGAATAGCAGAACAATGTTTACATTTGCCCTTGTGCCCTCAGTGGTTTGGAAGCTGGACACCTGAAAAGCATGAATGATTTCTAAAGCAGCGCCAATGTCAGCTCTTGGTCGCCAAAGCCTCGACTCTTCCTTACCAGCGTTCAAGGAAATAAACTATAAAACCCAAAAGAACCCCAAGTTATTGCTGCTGCTGAACCTCAACATCCAGTAAAGGCAACAGAAATGATGGAAAACTCAGCTTGTACTGCGGGTACATCAGCCATGCAGCGCAGTGAATGTAGCAACTCAGAGTGCAACCATAAAGCTGAGAATGTGACGAATTCCAGCCAAGAAAGAGGGTTTTTTTCAAGTCTCTTTCATCTCAACACACTGAAACTTAGCATTGAAAGTTCTCTAAATGTACAAACAAAACGATATGCGTAGTTAATGGGAAAAAACATCAACTGAAGTATGAAGGAAATGAACATTCCATGCGCATTGGAGAGAAATAAACGTTACACTAAGCTGTATAACAAATGCAGTAGGAATACTGGGTGAAGGTATTTAGAGCTTTAAATCAAGAGGACGCCAGCTCATGATTGGATTTGCCCCTCAGCCCAGTGAAAGATGGAATGACTTGTCTGATACACTTGTCATTTCTCCTTACTGCTTCCCTCTATACAAAGCATGCCACCTTCTTCCATACTCTTAAGCTCCCTGCTAGCTCTGATCCTCACAGAGCAGGCACTTAGGATGCACACAGCCTTGTGTCAAGAGCTATGTCTTAAACGATGAGGTTTTCCTAAGCAGAACCCACTGAAATAAGGGAAGAAATAAGATTTTTTACCTTGAGCTCATGTCTGCTGCAGACATCAGAGATATCAGAGCCCTTGAACTCATCCCACAGCACCATCAAAGTGAGCTCTCCATGTGCTGCACCTTCAAGCTTATATGATGGAATTCAACAAGGTCTCCTTCAGCCTTGGCCACCACAAGACTCCTTCAGTTCTTTGCCCTGAATACCAGTATGGTTGTGCTCAAGATGATGACAGATGCTGTTGTACGGATGCTTCAGGGGCTCCAAGAGTGACAACTTTCCATCACTGTCAAACCAGGGGGACCACTTTGCGGTGTAAAATTCCATTTTGCTATTTCCAGCCTGGATCCCAACGCACTTCAAAAGCCGAATTAGGAGTTTCAAAATTCAGCTTCATCAGTCTCTTCTGAACTCATGTGCTCTCCAGAACAGTGAGTCCTAATCCGGCTTGAATTGGGCCATTTCATCTTATCCCAGGCTCAAATGATTGTCAATCCATCAAACGCTTCTTTGAAAGCTGATTTCTTGCAGATGACCACGATTGCTATAAAAGAGTATTTAAAAACATTTTAATATTTGAAAAGAACTTTCCTTTCCTCTTATATCAACCACATGTTTGAGGAAGGGCCTGGGGTTTACCACTGCTTGGTGAGAAAAAGAGCGAAAAAGAGAAAGGGTAATGGGGTGATAATGACTGGAAAGGTATGGATTGAATTTGGGACCTATTTAAAGACAAGAAGACAATTTGCAGCTCAGTGGCATATGCAAACACAGGGAAATGGCTGTGAGTGTGTATTTGAACATAGAAAAATGTTTTGTGGCAAACTATTTGTCTTTTAGCGCAGACAAACTGTGACCAAGTTGGCAGCTGCTGAAGCTGTGGTACCCACCCCAGCCCAAGCAGATGGGCTGCGTGGTTGGGAAATGCTCAGGAGACTTCCCATTTTCACAATAGGATGGTAATGGCTTGCAACCACCGTGCTGACCCCCATCACACTGCAGACCATGGCCAGGAACAAAACTCCTTCTTCATCTGGTGCCTCCAACCCCAACCTCTTCCTTCTGTTTGACCTGTTCGTGGGTCATGTCTTAACAGTAATTGACAAAAGAGCCAACGTGAATCCACACTTCAACCAGGAGCTTCACTACGATGGAACTATTTTAATTGGCCTAGACGATGCAGTTGTAGGTCTCTTCCAACTGAGAATATTCCATTCCATCCTATCCTACCCCATCCTACTCTAATGAAAGAGACCACAGAGGAGCAGTTCTGGTCCCACTTGACTCAGGTTAGCGTGATTGATCTCATTGTCCTTTGAAGGCACAGGGTTTTCTGCTGGTTTTACAGCGCTGTATTTAAGGAATGTGGTGACTGACACTCGGACCTCAGGTGCAGTCACTGCCAGGCTTCCATGGATCAGGTTATGTTGACAAACAGTCTGCCACTTGCTCCACCGGGGGCAAAGTCAGGCTGAATCCTGCTATTAAAAACCATACAATGTTTTACGGGATAGAATTGCTTGAAAGTGAATTGCGACTTCAGGGCTACTGCTTTGTGATTGCTTGCAAGAAGCCTCACTTGAAAGAGGATTCACTTTGAGTAGGGTCTCATTAAGGACCGAACGTGTAAATCTCCATGAAAACTGAAGCCCATGAGGGTAAACAAAAGAACTGGTGTCTGGAGAGCACATAAAGCTGTAGAAGACATGCATAAAGCTGCTACACAAGATCCTGATGCCTCTCACGATCATTTGTAGATTCACTTGTTCTTCTTCTCCTTGGTGTATCCTGTGCTTCCAAAAAAACAAGATGAAGAGCAGGAAACAGGCCAAGCACAAGAGAACAGAGAGGCTTATAAAAACATTCTTCCCTATCCAGCAACCAGGCTGATTTTCATTGTATAAAACATGAAGTCGATCGAACAAAATGCTTACCTATACATCTCCATTTCTGATAGAAACCCTAGATTGCCTTTGTCACTTTAGCACATGAGCGCGAGGCCAAATGAAACACATGCTTACAACTATAATGAGGATTAGCTTTGCACTAAAAAGTTGAAGTACAGTCAAAATTAGATGGTGACATGGGTATTTGCCAACAGCGTTAAATGAGAAATAACAGAGTATGAGGTTTCTGGAATGAATAGAAAATGTATTGTTTAGAGACCTTTTTGGCCAAGTACCAACATATGCCAATACTTAAGACTTCTTGTTCTTATTTACTTACCCCAACAATAAAACAATTGTTGTTTTGTGCCAACAGCCTGACAGACTTGTCCTGTACCTTCAGAAATACAGATTGGATATTATTTCTCTCATATCAGCTTCAACCTACTTTTCCCAAAAAACAGAGAAGCAAAGTAATTGAGTCCAGAGGAGAGGAAATAAGTGAAGGAGGTAATCGATTTTAATAACGTATAGCATCAACACACATTAAGACAATATATAAAACAGAGGGGAAAAAAGTGCTTTCCCATCTCAGAAGACCAGGCAGCGTCTGTAGCTTCATCCAGCCCCAGGCAGTGGTTTATCAGTGAAGCCTCAACAACAGCAATGATTGATCTTTCCCCAGTGCCCATCAGCACAAGCCTGGAGCAGTGAGGTAACCACCGCCATTCCCATTACAAAACCAAGCAAACTGAGGAATTAAGAATGGAGGAAACACTCTCCCATATTTGCAGTTGGAATCTTCAGGCTCTTTCCTGGTCTAACAGCTTCTCTCCATGGTATCACCCCCTGCCAGGCCACCCTCGTGTTCAAAATGAACTCACTGCAGTATTTCACACCTACGAGCGTATCTCTGCCCTCATGCCATAACACTACAGCTGGAATAGATAGAGACCCAAGCCAGAGCTCACTCGATTTTAAAACAGATATTGCAAGAAAAGACATCAGGAAAGCCTTCAAATTTTGGAATGACTCTCCCCAATCCTCTTTGTCTATAATGGACCAAGCTCTCCAGTTTTGTTACGTTGCATTCAATCTAGTGCTCTGAAAAACTGCTTGTGTTATTGGAAGAAAACCCACACGACCTATTTCTCCAACTCACAGAGGTGGAGGAAAGCTTAACTCATCCATGTTTTCAATCAAACCACCAGCAATGGGTCCTATGGGAATGCATGTAGAAAAAGCATCATTAATTATTAGTTAACCTATTCTGAAGATCAGTTTGCAGACTCTCTGGTGGAACACTTCTGGCAGAAAACAATTCATCAGTGATTAAAGTGCTTAATGAAAATGTCAATATGGACGATGGTCCAAGGGAAAGCAGGCACGGTACCAGTACAGTCCTGCTTCATGTCCCACCAGACCATCTCTTAGACAGTCCTATGAGGAGAACA
Organism: Ara ararauna; assembly: GCA_028858755.1. NCBI lineage: Eukaryota > Metazoa > Chordata > Aves > Psittaciformes > Psittacidae > Ara > Ara ararauna. Next base: position 40,480,068 of record CM054383.1, on the reverse strand, counting down.
GGAAGCAAAGAGCCTATGAGTCCCACCTCCAAAGTTCCTAACTTATACTGGAGCACCTGACCCTGTTCTGAGTAGGAATACAAACTATGGGCCTGATACAACAAGCACTTAGGACCTTCCCTCTCCATGGAAGATAACATCAGCAATACCTGCCCTGCAAATCAGATCATCGCACCACCTGTAAGTCCTGGATCTTTGTGGTCAACCCTTCTGTTGGTCTTAGGAATTGAGGAAACCCTGCTGGACGCCATGAGGATCAACTCTGCAACTCGCAACACCTGGATCCTGAAGGCAGGGAGGATATATGAGGTTCTGAATCAGTATCTCGGAGCCTTGACAGTTATCTGTATTTAGGTTGTGGTCTGACAGCCCGGCTCACCATGCTCTGAAAGGGGATGATCTCACACCAGCAGCCCCCCACCAGCCCCTCAGAAGACCCAGCAAGGCAGGAAATTGGGTTTTGTCTCTATTAGATCACCCAAAGCAACAGAGAAGATGAAAAGTTTGTGTTCTGTCAGAAATCCACCCCAAGACACTTCCAGGAAAAGCTGCAAGATACACAAGTAATCACCAACCAACTACTGAGATTAAAGAAAGATTTATCTCTAAGAATATATATCCCTACAGAAAAACCTACAGTCTGGGTAGGTCTGGAAAGAGAGACGTTGTGCCTGGGTATCATCATCATGGCAGTACATGGTTAGTTGCCTACAAGAGTTGTGCCTTTTGGGCTCCACAGTCTAAAAGTTCACCCCAGGGGTGAGTCCCTTACCCCCAAAACCTGCATCAATAAGAAGAAAGAAAGTATTTTCAGCATTTTATAGACACTGGAGGTGGGATGGGATTTATGTCATTTACCCAGGGTCCTCTCAACTGAACCCAGTTGTCACAAGGGCACTCACACTGCTGCTCTACCTGCCACACCGCTCACCTTCCATGACCATGGAGACATGACCATGACTCAGAGAGGAGCCCCTGCACAGCCTTCCACTGATTGACCCCTTGCACAGTTGGGCTCTCATCCCTTTAGCACCACGCTTGGAGTGAACGCCTTTCACTGAACAAAACCTCAGTTGGCGACTTGCTAAGAGGGTGATTTAACTTTGGAGCTCCTGGTACCTGGGTACAGACCCTTAAAGTCTATGTAATACAATGCCGACAATACCCAGACATGAACAGAATGTGTCTATGTTCTATACCTTCTCCCTTACCTGAGCTATCCTGCCATCCCTTGAAAAGAAATAAAGCTATTGATCGCTTACCACCTGCACTCTGGTTACTATCTGCAAACGGTTTTGCTCTGGGAACGTGAAGCAACATATGTTAGCATTAAGTTTTCTGCCTTTTTTATATAGCTATAAACAGATCCATTGACTCCCCTTTCCTCCGCCCCCCTTTTTAATTTTGCAAAACTAAATGCTTTCCTGGACAGTCAGAGCTCATTACTGAGACAGAGCCCAGCTCCTTCCTCCTGCCCACAAGAATCATGGAATCTTTCAGGTTGGAAAAGCCCTTTGAGATCATCAAGTCCAACCACCAACCCAGCACTGCCAAGTCCACCACTAATCCATGCCCCTAAGTGCCACGTCTACACGTCTTTTAAATCCCCCCCGCGGTGGTGACTCCTCCACTGCCCTGGGCAGCCTGTGCCAGCACTTGGCAACCCTTTCATTGGAGACATTTTTCCGCTCGTCCCATCTTAACCTCCCCTGGCACAACTTGAGGCCATTTCCTCTTGCCCCATCCCTTGTTCCTTGGGGGAAGAGACCAGCCTCCCCCTCACTACAACCTCCTTTTAGGTAGCTGTAGAGAGCAATAAGGTCCCCCCGAGCCTTCTCTTCAGACTAAACACCCCCAGTTCCCTCAGCCACTCCGCACAAGACTTCACTGCCCTTCTCTGGACCCGCTCCAGCACCTCAGTGTCTTTGAGTGAGGGGGTTTTGGTGGTGGGTTGGTTTTGGGGGTGGGAGACTGGAGCTTTCTTACTTGTCTTCCTCAAACCCTTCACAACAGTGGCAGATGCTCAGCTCCAGCAGCGGCAGGAGGGCAGAACACCCCTCCCAGGTAGGAACCAGCCCTGGGAGGCTTCACCCTGCACGAAGCTACTTTGTCCCGCAAGAGCTGCTCTCCTCCCTCCATTTGGCTTCCACCTCGGCAGCCTCCAGCAGCCCTCAACTCATCTCCTTCCATTCAGCCGGGGTCAGAGCACAAGCTTCCCAAAAAGACGCAACCGTCTGGAAAACCCGGTATTCCTGCAGCTGGGTCTCCAGGAGGGGTTTTCACACACCCTCTGGTTTTACAACAGAGGACATGGGACCGGGGGAGGTGGTTACGCAGCATCCTTCCTACTCCATTAACTCAGTGAGCCTGGGGGGAAGCTCCCCATCTGCACAGCCCTGAGTCACTCGGGACTCAGGAGTTTACTGTATGCATTAGTCAACAGAGACAAACAACACAAATCCCTGGGCATTAAAAGCTTTTTCAACTATTTTCTTTCCCTCCCTCCCCTTCCAAAAGAAAGGTTTGGCTTCAGATCTCTAATTATAATTTTGTGGAGATTTAAAGAAACCACTTAATTGTGGCTTTTATAAACACGAAGATAAATTACCACGTGTAACTATTGGTTCTCAACAGTTACTAATGCCTCTCAGGAGGCTGCTTTTATTTCGCTCAGGCACAAAAAATAAGTTGTAAAGGATTTTTTGTCCCTTTTGCCGTGATGGAGGGGAGTGGGGTTTGAAAAGAGTTCTTGTGTTCGCCACCAAATGCTTTCTTGCTGATGGCTTTTGACAGCTTCATTAAGCAAACTAAAGGAGAAGATTGATTTTCAAGATGAGGCATTATAAAGGTATGAGAAATAAAAGCTTTTACCCCAGAAAATGAAAAGGCAGTAAATGCAATGAAGACACTAAGACAGACACTGCACCACCCACCACTTTCCCTCTAAAGCTTCCAAGCTGACTGAGCGGACAGAGCTGTAATAAGAAAGCTTTACAAGTTTTGGGGCTTGGATGAGCAGCACAATGTGTGTGAGCATCCCCGAGGCTCATCCGGACTGTATGAGCTCCTTGGATCTGACTCTGGGGTTGCAAGATTTACAAGGACATGCTGAGGGATCACATAATCACAGCTTCTTGCCGCGTTAAGAAAATGCCCTAAGAGCATCGTCTGTTCCAACATTGCCCTGTCATGGCTGTGGAGCACCAGGTAGGGATGAGTGAGAACGTGGAAAGCAACAGAACAGCCCTGAGCAACCCTTCCCTGAACCAAAGCAGCAGCGAGGGTTGTACCAGCTGCAGTCACACCTCACAGAGCTTGACCTCTCAGTGTTAAAGAAAGAAGCCCATAAAAAGGGTGAATTGGAAACTGAGGATGTTCTCTCCTGGAGATGAGCTCAGGTGAGCAACCTCCATGCCATGCTGGGCATGGAGGATGCTTGCCCACAGATACCCATTGAGCACTAATGCCGTTGCCTCTTCCTCTGTGAAGGAGGTCAGGGAAAAGTATATGTGTGTGTGTACATATACCTATATACATATTTAAGCATGCATTTTGCATCTGAGTCTTATGCAAAGGCTACAGCTTAGCTTTCTTGCAATGAGCTTGCCTGGCCCAAAGAAACCACAACCCTTGCTGGGACAGAAGAATGTACATGGAGAGGGAAAGCTCAGTGATGGAGCTGACAGTAAAGATCCTTGTGCCTGATGACAAGCAGAGCTGCAGCCCCGAGCTACCCTGCCTCTTCCACCAGCCCATGGGGTGCTGAGTGCTCTCCATACAGACACAAGGAGATGTGGTTCCCACCCAAAACAGCTTCCAGGCTCCAGCTGGGTGGAATACAAGGAAAGCTCAAACCACGTCTACAGCTATATTAACCATGCATTCATAGACACATACTAATAGCAGAGCCCCAAAACTGCTCCCAGGTTACTCATCTTGCATGTCAAACCAGTCCTCATGGTTTCCATAGGCATAGGGGAGAGGTGGGTGTCTTTCTCGGTTTCATAACAGTGCTGCATGGTGATGTGTAATAAATAAAGATGAAATGGAAACAATCCAACCCGTTCCTCTTTGAGCAGAGTTCAAGGAAAACATTGCAGCTAGAGACTATAAGCAGACCCAGTAAATTTGTTCCCCCTGCCCCATTCTCCTTTTGTTATTAGGGTGTGACTAAGACTTTGCAGCATCAGCTTTAGGTCTTCATTAGAGATGCTCGCTGTGAGCTTAAAGGAGAGTTTAAAATCACATTAGAAATACCATAGGAAGTTGCAGCATGCGTGCAGACACGACGCAAACCTGTGAATTGGGCTGCCTGAAACACACAGCCATGGTCCCAGGGTTTTTCCTTTATCTTAAGCCTGGTATATTATCTCCTGCGGATATCGTACCGAGTAAAGGCAGAGGAGCTCTGATAGACTGCATCCAGCTGTCCTCAAATATTTATATTCAAAGGACTGCTTGACTTTGAGTCAAAAATGGAGAAAGTGGGGCTCTATTGTAAGGAATAGCTTCTTGCTCGGGCTACTGCTTAAGACGTTATTGTCTGACTGTGCTTTCTGCCCAGCACTCGCTTCAGACGACTGAACTTGACCTATCCACCCATCATAAATTAAATTCTTTGATCTCATCTGTAACAGCTCAGAGCCCCAATAACAATAGATCAAACCATGGCAGGGACAATGTGCTTATTCTTTACCAACTAAGTTTTAATTAGTAAACAGCACAGGGGGAGAATCCACCTTTGCAGAACAAAAAGGGAAAGAAAAAGCATTTAGTACTTGAAAGAAATCGCTGATAAAGAGCAGAGGCATCTTTCAGAGCTCTACATCCTTGTTCTGTTCATCTGAAAAACCACATCATCCCCGAACCATTAAAACCAGGATGAATTTCACATTGTAAGAAACCACCGTGAAAGCAAACATCAAAAGGAGCTGGGGAGGAGGAAGCAGATCAGGTGGGAGAGAAACAGCTCGATGCCTTTTATCAACATGTCGACAGTTATCTGCCTGCGCCCTGGTTTGGGCTGTGCTGGTCCCTGTGGTTCATCCTGTAAGCCTGGCTGTGGCTGAATCAGGCTCCCGCACCTCACAGGGGTGTTGAATGGTTGCAAGGCAGCTGGGAAAAGCCGCATGGCTCCCATCATCCTATTTTCTGTTTGTGCAGGGTGGATTTATTATCGCAGAGATCTTTTGGGTTCCCCTTTATACTAAATAGCTTCAGTCTGCTCACCATTTGCAGGTGAGCTTAGAGAGTGGCTTCTTCCAGGCAGACATTAACGTTTAAGGTTCTCCTATCAGCACTGGCAATCATCAGGCAGGGATTTTCTGCATCTCAGGTCACTTTATGCCAACATAGGAGCAACTCCTGAGTAAAGCTGCTTTTGCTGGAGCATCCACATCTCCCTCCCGGCCTGCTCCCTTGTGTTTCACAACAGGGTGCAGTGACAGCTTGCTGGTCCCCCGGTGGGATGCTAACAATGCATCTCTTGCCTCTCCCTAGCCCTCTGCTTTCACAAAACTGGCAGGTATGTCGCAGACCATAATGTGCAGGAAGTATCACTAGGGAAAAAGCACATGGACCTATGTACATCAGCCTCGCTTCCTTAGGGAAGCAGGTTAAACCCTCAACATAACTCATTAAAACCTGCCTGACACAGGAAAAAGCCAAGCCAAAACCAACCCAAACCATTTATGCGGTGTTACCACATCCCAAGCAAACAAATCCAGGCAGTGAGCAGGACGCAAGCCCAAGGGCAAGAATACTTCACTGAACCTCTCTGAGCATTGAACTCCTCAAGTTCAACCTCTGCAATCACCCTTTGCACCAGCAATGCCCTCACCGGGGCTTAGAAAATACCACAGCACTCCATGTATTGAAAGGCAGTTTGATATTAAACCAAATCCCCACTGACCTTTGCCCTCCTTTTTATCCATCAGCTGCTGGTTTCCAGTACAGAAGACTTGAAGTGCGATACTCTGTAGGTCCTCCCCCTGCTATGTGTGATGTGGGATGGGAACCAACACCCAGGCAAGCTCCAGGTACCGTTCCCAAAACAGAAACAATTGGATTTCCTTTCCACGTTTTAAACATCCACTCTTAAAGAGATATTTCATTTTTACGAGACAGATCATACGCACACCAATGACAGATTCCATTAAGAGGACAAAGATGACTGAGAACACAAGCGTGGCTCTTTCTTTAGATGAGTTCTCAGTTGTTCCCTCAGAAGTTACAAACCAAACAAACATGGTAAAGTTTCCCCATTGAAGCCTGTGAGCACTGACACAGGATGAAATCCTGCCCACACTGCATCAAATAGCTGGCAAACAAGTCAAAGCGTGTGGCACACATACATACGCGTAAGCCTTAGGACACAGAAGCAGCACAAACCCCTTGGCAAATTGCGCAGCCACAATACCCAGGAACAACACGAAACTAAAAGCAGCAAAACCCACCCAGAGCACAGGCAGGACCCAGCCTTTGGTTTGATCACAACTGGAAGGATCAAAAGGGGAAATCCACCTCTTCATGGGTTTGAAAACCACGGCCGCAACTTGCATCCATTAGTGGCTGACAGAGCCATAGTTGCTGGGCAGCTTTGAGAACCAAAGGCAGACATCTGGAAGGACAGGGAGTTGTTTCTCCTTCTGTCACCACCGTGGATGGTGCCGAGGCCGCGCAGCAGAAGTCATTTTGTTCTTCAGTGGGATAACAGACAGTTTTGCCACCTACCACTGCTCGCTGCCTTGTCAAAAGCCTTGCATGTTGTGTGTGGTCCAGAGTTGGGTCATGCAACCAGCCAAAGCCCTCTAACTCCATTTCCAGTTCACATCACTCTAATAGGCCCTCAGCTGGCCCGAGAAATTCCCAAACATCTCTTTCTACAAACAAGGAATTGGGTTTCTTTTGTCTTGCAATCAGGGGACACAAATTTTCCCCTTAACCACAGTTTAATTTATTCCTTTTGGTTGTTACTGCCTCCACCTAGTGCAGCTGTCTAGACTGGGGTGGTGGCGGTGGGGTTTTTTCCCCTCTTTCTTTCTAGCTTGGGATTTTTGGAAGCTGCTGTTGCTTCTTTCCAAAACAAGTTTATTTTTAGTGCTACTTTTTCCATTGGCAAGATATGGAAGAGAGAGCTCTCAGAGGAACTGCTTTCAGCACAAAAATGAGAGAAGGCTGCCTGGCTGGAGGGCAGGCACAAGAGAAGGCAGCCAAGGTAACACCGAGATGGTTCCACACACGCCAATGAAAGCAGGTTGCTGGTGGCACATGCTGCCGTTGGGAAGAGCACAAGTCCTTTTCAAACCCAAACTTGCTTAACCAAGGAGGGTTATGGCATCTCCTGACACTCTTGAACTAACCTCCTCCTTGGATGGAGCTCCAAGTGGGAGGATGCTGACAGGACTTGCATCTGCCCAAGCCATGGCACCCTGAACTTCTTCCTGAACTTCATGGTGCCCTTCTTCTGTTGGCTTTTAATAAGTAAATACTTGTCAACGAGTCACCTGAGAGCTTTAAATCACAGGTAACCTTGTCACATGAACCTTCACCAGCACTAAACAGTTCTCAGGGGGCCACAGACACAGCTTCATTTTCTCTGCTTTGCTGTTCACCACCCTACAGCATCCTGGCTGCCGCCTTATCACGACCTTGCTTTCTCCTGCTCCTTCAGATCAGCATTCATCCCACTCTTCCTCCAAAACATGGAGCCCCACTGATCTCCCCATGATTTTGCTGGTGTGTGTTCTCAGAAAGCTTCAGCTGAGAAAGGGATGGCAGAGTTCAGCCCTGAGTCCCCTTCTCAACTGCAGAGCTCAATCCCACTGCAACGGTCATTTGCTTCATTACCACAAGCTTGCTACCTTGCGAAGAGCAAGGGCACGAAAACCCAACATTACTTTTTTAACTGAAGAGGAGGACTTGAAATAATTGGATAAAAACAAGCCTGGTCTCTTATTGCTTCAGCACCAATTTTCAGCATTCACAGCCCCCAGAGCAAAGGTTTCCCAGCTCCCTGCATCAGCACAGCTTTGGAGTGTGAGACAGCCCGGATACAGCAACACCAAGAAGGAAGAAGGAAAGAAAGTAATATATTTTAAAGCAAATCCTGCAGGGTTTTAGATTGGGAGTGGAGAGGTGGGGGAAGGCATTGAAACGCACACACAAAACCCGAGAATTAAGCAAGCGAGACCATTCCAGTTGAGCTGTTTCAGCCATTGTCTTAAAACAACTTTAAACCCAATTGCTTCTTTTTAATGAGGTATTTTCTTCCTCTTAGCCACCCAGATCTAATCCATGATGTTAGTCCAACTCAGAGAACTTAAAATCAGAACACTGGGGCCTTTCTTAATCCTCTTAACTTGCCAAAGGTTTTCTGATCACACACCTCTTCCTTCCTACTTAAGACTGGGTTTTTTCCACCACCCTTTGTCTTCTGTTTACAGCTGTGAAAAATTAGGATCCAAGCAGTAAAATCTCTACATAACAAATGAGCATTTAGAGATGGCTTGCATGTTTCATTGAAGGAAACCAGGCATATTTTCCTAATTATTTCCTCAAATCATAAGTACCTAACAGTTCCCTGGCTCAGATACTCAGCATTTCTTGAAGAACATTCTTTAATCCACATTCTTTGGTTCTACTGAATAATTGCCTTCAAAAGATAAATCCTGTCTCATGCTATGGTCACTTCGCACCTCTCACATGCCGTGGTAGGTCAATAAAGCTATTGTGGTGGGACAGGATCTCATGTGAAATGCAGGAATCCTCACCCTGCAGCTCTTACAGGTCATTCCAGGGTGGCATCAGGGCTAACGGGACTTCTGATCTGAAGAAGCTGGAAAAGCTTTGATCCAGCACTGATTGATTTCAGGACTTAGAAACAGAGGCACACAAATACATCTGAGATCAACCATCCCCCTAAACTTGGACCTTGATCAGATCATGGCTAGACTATCACAGAAGACTGACACTATTGGCTCTCTAAAGGAAGACAAGGGAGCCAAACTGGAGTGAAAACTGTCCATCAAGTTCTAAGAGGAACCTGCTGTCCTTCATGAAGTTTAATGACCAAAGAGGGCAGCAGGTAACCTCAGTGATTTCCCAAGCCCAGCCACTTCCAGCTGCTCCCGGGGTCATTCCTTACTCTAGAGCTGCACTGAAGAAACCAAGCATACATTATAAATGTTTCCTATCATGTCAGCAATACATGCTGACAGCATTGGCTGCTTTGAAGATAAACTGTGCAATAGAGAGTAGGAAGGGTGCTAAGCAATGCAGGAGCTATGAGTAAGCAACTGTCCGAAGGACAAACCCCATCACATCGTGGTCCAAATTATGTTTAAAAACAATGAAAGACTTCTTTCCTGCCCCTCTCTGCATCAGTCTTCTCAGATATGGGTTTTAATGAGTGGGCCACTGAGTTGAGATGAACTAGAAGCCAAGCAAAGGGCCTGAACCAGAACATGACCTGGCACCTATCCCAAGTTCCTTTCGAGTTTGGTTAACATTCCCCACCCATCATTTTTCATGTGCATGTGCCACATCACTTCCTGGTTCTGATTTCCCTGCTATTTGCCCCACGGGTAGGGTGTTACCCATCAAAACTCAAAACCCAACCAAGCAACCCCTCCTCCCCCTCCTCATAAACCCCACACCCATCTCTGAGGGATCCAAGCATCCCTAGCAGGAAGGAGTCCAGGAATTCTTTATGCACATAAGAATGTCCCCTTGCCACATCATAATCGTGTTTGCTACCAGTGCCACACACTGATGGTCTAGGTCAAACTCCAGATGTTAACAAACCTCAGCAACAACTGCTCAGAGAAAATGCAGATAATTGGTCTCATACCTACTATTAGAAGAAAAAAAAATCCCAACGAAACATGTGTCAAAAGAAAATGTGCAATAAAAAATTGCATCTTGGTTGCTTTTAACATTCTTTTCTACAAGCTAATTTTAGCTCTACAGCTGGAGTTTAAAGGCAGATGCACATCTGGTGTAATCTGCCACCTTCCATGGGTCCGGCCCATAGCATGTCTTTCCTCCTTTGCTTAAAGCAGCCAGCTCAGATGGCTTGGGATATGAAAACACACAGGGTTAATTAACAGGGGACTCAAGATGTTTCCCTGTGCTCTTTCAGCTTTGGACAAACTTGGATGACGATGGGCCCACTGTGGTCAGGTGTTGACTGTAAAACAGCTTCCTTCTGTCTCCCCAGCGTTCAGAAGGTGCTTGGGTTGCTCTGTCACAAAATCATTGCTATTTGGCTCGTTGTCATGATTTGTTTCTCCACTTTTGCTGCTACTCCAAGTTACATAAAAGTGCAATCCTCAGAAGAATCCATGAGCAAAAGGCAGAAGTGGTCCCGGATGCCAGCCCTGCTATCTGTAGGTGCATTTCTTCCGCTGTCGAATCACCACCATTACCATATATGCCCTTCCAAAACAGTTTCCAGGCAGATGTTTATATTTTGCCATTGGATTGGCTGAGGTTCTGAGAGGATCAGATATGGTCAGATTCTGCTGCTAGTGCAGATAATGCAAATCCCCAAAAGATAAGCACGGTCAATTATCTGCAATAAGCCACAGGAATTACATGCCAAGCAAGGAGTTTTGCATTAAATCAGGAAGCAGAGTTGTATGGGCTAAACTCTCCATTAACCCTAGCAACCAGCAGCGTTATTGATCACTGTTATTTCCCAGGGTATTTCAGTCTGTGCTCGCTTCCAGTCATGAGTGGTTCACGTTATTAGTTTGTAGGAATGTGTTGATTATCAAACTTGCTGCTTCATTGCACATACTATATTAACAGTGGCCTGCTAGCTGTTCCAGCAATGGTATGGGCTGCAGAGCACAAGTTAACGATTTTGGATGCATGTTCCTAATGTGAGAACCCCAGATTGGTTTGGGTTGGAAGGGACCTCAAAGCTCATCCAGTTCCAGCCCCCTGCCACAGGCAGGGACACCTTCCACTGGAGCAGGTTGCTCCAAGCTCCTGTGTCCAACCTGGCCTTGAACACTGCCAGGGATGGGGCAGCCACAGCTTCTCTGGGCACCCTGTGCCAGTGCCTCAGCACCCTCACAGGGAAGAGCTTCTGCCTAAGAGCTCATCTGAATCTCCCATCTTCCACTTTTCATCATCACATTGAAATACCTGAAACACAGCATCCACTTCACTACTGGTCTTGATTTCCATGGTGCACAGAACAAGACTGCCGAGGGACCACCTTCTGTGCAGTGGGAACTCCATCAGGTAACCTGAAGGCAAAGTGAGAAGTTCACAGCATCACCAGCCTTGGGGATCATTCACAGTGTAAAAACCACACATGGATCCAGAATTGCCGTTGGCCTTTTTGGATGTATTCTGAAAGCTCTTCAGGACAGGCACCTGCACTCTGGAGAAGTGCTGCTGCAAGTCTGTTACCTGTGTCCCTCCACGGGAGGCAGGTAAGACTGAATCTCTGAAGCCTCATACACACCCTGATGTCTTGGCAACACATCATCTAGACTTACCTCTACCTGCCACCACCTCATTCAGCAAGGCAGCATCCCTATCTCCTCACCCCAAAAGCTGTACGTCATATGGATATATACAATGAACACCCAGGAGGCCATACCACGGCCAACACTGCCCTGCTCAACACTTGGGTTCTCACCCAATTTCCCCTACAACAACAAAAAACCCCATTCATAGATGCCCACCTCGTGCTCAATCCATCCTGCTAAACTTTCTCATTATACGTTGGGTTTTAAGAGCCAAAGCTGTGAGTGGCACTTACTTATGATGCTATTTACAGGGAGGAAACTCGTAAAACATGTTAAAACTTTACAAGGAGAGCAAGTCTTTCCAAAAAACTCAGGAGTGCAAACTAAGCTTCGCCAGAATTTGGTTGCCTCATGCAAGAAGCTTCATCTCTGCAGGGCTTTGTACCAGTGAGAAAGGAACAACTTGAGGATGAGGAGTGGTACTTGTCCCTAGCGCACGTACTTCGGCAACTGGGACATCCTCCAAGCTTTACTTTTTAATGTAGTGTCTACACACGGCCTGCTTAGGTGAAACAGACATACCCTGAAGAGGACAGCATGATGCTGGAGCGTGAAATAGCTTCATTTATAAGGAGAAAGGAGGCAGCTGGAGAAGCAGGGGGGAGAGAGGATGTGTGAAACCCTGAAGCAGGCAGTTGTTACCCCAGCATTCCTCGAGCAATTGCCGTGGTCTGTATAATGTGGGTAGTTTGGAGCAGTTGTGCAGTAAATATTTTTCCCCAAGCACTTTCCACGCTCGAGTTTTAGGTTTTCAGAGGGATTTTTTATTTAAAGGAAGGAAAAAAAGTTTTGTGGAAGGAAGATCAACGACTTTAATGAAAAAAGCCTGAGATGCAAGAGCAAGGCTATCGCTTCGAGAGTGCTTCCAGATTTACATAAATAACATTCCTGCTGCATAAACATCTTGGCAAAGGCAGAGCATCTCACCCCCTCCTACTCTATTGGCCTCCACTAAATTCTGGAGAATATTAAAAACCCCTTGATGGTAACGTGTTCTCGGCCAGAAACAAATCATTAGTTCGGATGAGGGCATCAAACTGCATCTGCTTGTTCCCTGAAGTTCCAAGCGCAAGAGATTTAGCAGGGAGGGGAGAGAATTTCTTTGATAGAGGGATTTAGAAAAACAGCAATTGATATAATTTTAAAGCAGATACAGATATGAGGGGATGCATCTTTTACAGACAAAGACACATGGGAATGGTTTGGTATAATTAAAAGGGGAGATGGGCTCAAGCTGCGGAGTTTGGAGGTTGATCGGAATGCTTGAGGTTTTCAGGTCAGAGCTTTGTTCTGCCCGCTGCACACAGCTAGGATGGTCCATACATCAATGTTTATCAAGAGTCAGAAAGGTAATTCCAGGCTCATGTCTAAGCAAAAAGAAGAAAAGAAATGCTAAGAGGGAAGCTATGAAATACTGCAGGGACCCTGCTTGGCTGGAAGGAAGCCACAGGGCCAGCTAAGGCCCTGGCACTGAGCTTGCACAGCTCCAAGAGCACTCCAGCATGCAGCAGCACGGGGCTTTGCTGGTCCTGGCTGCTCCTGCCACTGCCAGAACTCCCTGCCTGAGATGGCAGCGAGGAGGAGCAGTATGGATGAAGCTGTGGCCAGTTTCTAATTCACCTCTAGGTTTTCTTGCACAGAAGGTATTATACTTTGGCATCAGCTCTACTCTTTCAAGTAAGCACCACGTGGCCAAAGCCACCCCGAGCAATCCCTCCATGGCAATAAGTGACTGACCCTTGAGAGAAGGAGATCTCTTTTACCAGGAACAGTGATGAAAATTAGGGACAGTTGAGAGCCTTTGTTCTCTTCACCCCCATCTTTGTGTCTCAGGTTTATTCCTGACTGGCTTTCTGCTTCCTCAGAGGTTCTTCTTTAAGCCCACGAGAACATCTTGCTTGGATCTGCAGGGATAAATGACTTCTTGAAACACACTGGTCTTAATCAGAGCTAATCTTTCGTGACAGGGCAGAACAGCCCGGACAGCGATTAGATTTAGCACAGCTACTCTGAGCAGCACTGTTATGTCGAAATTATGCAACCTAGGCTTTGATAGACTTCGGGGATTTTCTCAATGGCTCCTTATGAGCCTGTTGGTGCCCCTCGCATTTCAATGACCACAATATGAACGCTGAATGTATTTCCTTTCCCACAGCTGGATACTGTCCCATTTGTTCTGAGACAGCCAAAGTGTCAAGTAAGCCAGACGAGGCAGACAATTTTTCATGCAAATCTGTTGACTTTAGGGTTTTTTAATATATGTCTTTTTAATAACGCACAGATTAGCTCACAGAAAACCCAGGTCATTCGCAAGAGTTCCTCCAGCAGGCCTTGGCATCGTTAGCTAACATTGCATCGGCCATAGATGATTCTCAGAAGAAAGCCTGGCAAAAGGACAGAAAGAAATGCCATGCGGAGTCCAGCCAATGGTTTGTTGTATCTAACAGAGCTCGGGCTGGATGCTTGAGAGGGATGCACATAAACCCCCCCAACGCTGCACCCTCGAACCACTCTTTGTGGTTCCACACAGGTGGAAGGGAGGAAACCAGATCCAAAGCATTGCACCGGTGCCGGACAGGGGAATCAGGATCTTGTCATAGATTTGGGCTCATTCCCTGGCACCCTCTGTGCCAGGGTGGGCAACCCAAGACAACTCTTCAGATAACATGCCGCAGGAAGCAGTAGCACACACAGAATCAGGGCTCAAAACGACTTATCCAAAGCCAAGGAAGCAGCCTGTTTAATCAACCAGTATCACAGGTAGCCAGCTCAGTATAAGCGCAGAGCTCACAACTGATTTGATTCCAAGAAGCAGCCGATCTCATGGGCTGGGACCAGCCTCTGCTCAGCAAACACTGACTCATCTCATCAGTCCTCTTGGAGCAAGGTAGGGATTTGAACAAACAGAATGCCTCGTGACTATGAAACACTGCACCACAGTGGCACAGGAGAGCCCTTCTCGCCTCTGGGTTTTCAAACCACCATTTAAATCCCCTTGTTTTTTCATGAGGTGCTCAACAATAAAACAGACTGGAAGGAGACACTGGCAAAGCATCCTCTGATGAAAGCCAAAGATGGTAACTGCCCTCCTGCCATATTTTACATGATAGATTCGCCATCAGTTAGGGACACAAGACCCCACCTGGCAGGAGAGGATGCTGCCAGGAGGAGGTTGTCCATATCAGAATCATAGAATACAAGGTTGGAAGGAACCTTGAGGATCCAGAGGCTGGAAACCTCTGGATTTTGTGCCTCTTTCCTGGGAAAGCCTGCTCTCAATTGGCACTCAGAGCATACTTTGTCTTACCTGGGGTACGGTGAAGGACAAAAGAGGCAGTCTTGGGCTATACATGGAGTCAGCAAGCATCACATAGACCCAAGGCACCAACAGAGTGGGCCGTTCCCATTTCCCTAACATATTTTTCCTGGGAACGGAGGGCTTATGGGTCTCTGGATATCTTGGAAGCTTTGCCACTTCCTCCAATTCCTTAAAAAATAAATAAACAAATAAATGACAGCTTATTTTCTGAAACTCTGCTTTAAATCGCTGGGTTTCTAAACCCCAAATGCGTGATGCAGAACAGCTGACTTTATGTAAGACTTGTTATTAGAAACAGCTCACTGCTGAACTGCGGGTTCCTGATGCACCTCGTTCACAGCACAGGCAGAACCACCACATACAGGCACAACAGCCTGGCTCAGACGCGTGGAGTTTGCTGCCTGTAAGTGCCTGGGGCAGATCCTGACTCAGAGATTCTTCCACGTTATTTTCCATGGGAGGAAGCAAGAGCTATTTTGCAGAGGGTCTGAACAGAGCAGATGCCAGCTTCTTGCTGGTAAATACCACTTCCAACCTCACTTGCAGGCTCCAACAGATGTTTCTGCTTTTCAAAGTAATGGAAATGTTATGGACCATTTTCTCCTCCATCTCCTGTTCCCTAGGAGGGAGCAGCAGACCCAAAATGCCCTTAGAAACACAGTGGTCTCCTCCTAAAATGCACTTCAGCGTCTCCAGCGTATCAGGGAGCCAGAGTCAAACTCCTCAGTTGCGCATTAGGTTCATCTGCAGAACCAGACCTTACCTGCAACGAGACAACTGTGTAAAGGCTTCACTTGTCCAACAGCTTCCACTGGAGAAGCTCAAAATGCCTAATGAAGGGTGAGCTGGTGACTCCCACGCGGGGTAGTGAGCCCAGGGGTAGGTACAGAAGTGGGCTAAAGAAGATTTGGGAACTGCAGCATCATTTTTATGCCCGTCTTTTGGTTGCCATTCGTTACAGCTGGAGAAACCGAGGCACGTGAAGGCATTTGCTGGAGGACACAGTGAATCAGAGCAGAGCCGGGACTGAACCCACACACACGAGGTATTGGTGTGCTCATCATAAGATACAACTTCCTTAGCACAAGGAGCCGAAACACAGTGTGATGGGACAGAGAGGGAAATCCTTTGCCAACGCAGACAAATAAGGGAGAAAAGGGCCTGATGTGCATCCTGGCCATCCACATCTTCCCTCGCCAGTCTCCCATGTCTCCGGGCTCCCAAACACCGGCATCTCCCCAGGCTGCTCAAACAAACCGTGCGTGTTGTAATGCTCCTTAAGCAAGAAGCAAACAGCACTTGGGGAATCCCATTGACTCACACCTGCTTTAATTAATATTTTTCTAAGGGCCCAGGACTTAGTGAATGAGAATATTATCCCGTGGGGATGGAGGACACAATGGAAACAGGAAACGTGTAAAAAGCATTTCTGTGCAGATAGTATCTCACTGCTGTAGGACACGAGATTTACTTAATTGCAGCCAAGGAAGTTTTAGATTACGCTTTGCAACGTCTGCGCGAAAGTCTCAGCTATTGTGGGCAAGGCTCCTTGCCTGGCTATGTCTTTCAAGAGCCGTGCCTTTCCCTGGACGTGTTAACTGGAGGGGATTTGGTGATAATGCAAGCAGGTTCAGAATACGCCAAAGCCTTAAATTAGATTCAGGGCGTCACAAGCCATGATGAAGAATATAAAATTGCTTTTCTAGCCGATGACATCCTGCTTTCTCTCAGTGAAACACAAGCCCCTATTCAATGCCTTGGAGAAGTGCGAGAGGCTAACAATCCTGTTTCTGCTTCTTTTTGTGTGCATAAATATGACCAAGACAGAGACAATGCCTCCAGGCACCTCCCCAGCAAAATCCCTCTTCATTTTCCATGCCAATAGTCCCTAGAAGGATTCAAATCCATAAGAAGCCAAATCTCCCTTCACTTAAATCAACTGATAACAGTAAGTCTCCAATCCTTTCATGTGACACACATCGTGATTTTCAAAGATGGTCTAACTCCCCATTATCTCTGCTTGATTAAGTCCACTTACTGAAAATGGCCATCCTTCTGAGTACTTCATTTTCTGGAGGGTCCCTGGTACTTGAGCCTTCAACAGTACTTGAACCTAATCCCACTCCTCGCCCTTAAAAAAGCATTAAAAAACCAAGGAGACAAAAAAGGGGAGGAAATGGAGCAGAACACTTGGCAGTTCTATACAGCCCTAGATGGGCCCCCTTTCACCCTCATCAGCATCTAAGAATCCAAGTTCCCGGTACTGCAGGAATGATGGCAACCGGTTCACTGCAGGTTTGTGTCCTGTGTCCCCAGTTTTGACTCCTTACTCTTTATACTCCTACCCCCGTTGCCACCAGCATTCTCAAACCATGTGTCTAGGTCATTGTGGCTTCCTTAGGGCTGTGTGTGAACCATCTCCACCCTCCCAAGCTGATCAGTGTTTGATGGTTGAGGCGACCGTTTAGGAGCACTCAAACTCCTCTGACCTTGTCCGTGACGGAAACACTGCAGGTGGGTCCCCATCGGTCACTCATTTGGCAGTCCTACTGAAATCTGCTAAGGGTGTAGTTGGGACCTCCCTCCCTTCCTTATTTTGTTGAACTGGGTTAGTGGGTCCAAACACATTGGGAGATCTGATGGATAGAACCAAGTGTATATGAACTTGATTTTAGGGGAAAACTCGGATCTTCTCCTCAGTTCTGCACTGGAACAGCAATGTGCTGTGTTCTGCTTCAGCTCAACTTCCTACCACCACCATGAGGCCTCAAGGAAATCAGATCAACAACAGGGTCATCCTGCAAGTGTCCTGGGAAGTGACTGTGGCAGAAGGGAAGCAATGAATAACCAGGTCTCTGCATACCAGGGATCTCTCCAGTGGACCAGGGAGATACCAGCTGTACCTCCAGCAAAGCTGTGCTGAAAGGCGCTCAAAGTAATCATCAAACCCATACATTAACCTGCCACAGTGGAAGAACTGATTCTAACACTGGAAGGTACAAACTCCAGCCACTGGAGCCGAGACACATCGTTAACTGAACAACCCCAAACTGAGCAACTCAGCTTCCTTGGATTTCTGTTCATCTGGGAAGGATGCAAGGTTATCAAAACAGCAATGAGACGACTGGTTCAACAGCACGAGTCCTGTGTGTACATAGGCTGTGAACTACTACGTTCCATATACAATGGGTCGATAGATCACTAGCATAAGCTCCCCAAATCCCTAAGGCCATCATTCCTACCTCCAGACACAACAATTTGGAATTCAGACCTCAAAACCAACCAACCAAAGACAGACTATGTTACAAGAGAGAAAGTGAAGAGATGTTTGTGTTTACTTCATCTTGCAGAAGAAAGCAAAGCTTAGCATCTGTATCCAGTGAATGCTTCTGGATCTATCACATCTGCTCTACCAGATTTCCCTGCAACAGTTCCTCTTATTTCCTCAGAACAATAAAACCCATGAACTGCATGCCAAGTGGCAAGTGTCCCGTGACCTTCTCCAGCTACTAAGTTCGAAGCTACTGAGAGGTTTCAACAGCTACTGTGAAATGATGCAATCAATTATTTCCATGTGCTAACCTCCAAGGTATCAAAAGAAGAACCATCGCTCAAGTAACAGGAGAAATGTAAATAAGGATTCATTTTTCAGCCTCACTACTTCTTTCCTGGTGCTGGAATAGCAAAACAAAGCGTTTCTACAGCTTCTTCTGTAGACCTGTGTAAACTTCCATGCCTTTGAATGTACCCTCACACCACAGTAAGGCTTTGATGCTCCCACAGAGGTCAGAGACCTTAGAGTGTTGCCAGCACTATCTACCCGTGGTTATCCAGAGCACTGGAGTGGCTATCCACACATCCAGCTGCGTCCAAATAGGCACCTTCCAAAGAGGCAGAGCTCTGAGCTTCCTTTCTAAAGGTGGCATCGCCAAGACCCCAGCACTGGTGGTTCTGCTGCTGAACAGGCTTTAAACAAACCTCCAAACAGCCAGAGAAGCATTTCACTTTTTCTCTAGGGCACAGTCCCATAGGTTGACTATTGCTGAAGCTGACTTTCACTGGCATACAACCGGAGGTCTATATTTGTTTTAAGCTCATCCAGGATCCGCCTGCTGACAACTCAGGCCCATCAATCACCTCCTGTCCTCACAGGCTCCCTCCCTCCTGCCAGCACCAGGGCTTGAACAGTCAATCCAGAAACATCTAGCCTAGTGTCTATCAGCCTTGCAATGGCCACATGGATCTGAGTGCTGGCATGAGGGAGTGGGTGGAAATCCATGACTGGGATGAAGAGGGGAGGTGAAATCTTACCTTTCGGCAGCATCTCGCCTTTGTACCAACTTGAACTGCTCACAAACACCACCCGAGGGGCTGAAGTCACTGGCTGCTTTCTGCAAACCCAACCCTCTGCAAAGTTATACGCACAAGAAAGCGGTTTGAGCGGAGATGCAAGAAGCAAATTCATTTCTCCAAGCCGCAAAATAAACAAGATTTTGTTTGTTTTCCTCCACATTCCAAACCAAACTTCACAAAGGATCCTCCTTCATCCAGGCAATCCATTCTTGTTGCTAATATGAGGAGATACGTCCCATGGGAAAGGCTGCCTTCAATTGGCATGTGCAGCCATTGCAATAATAGAAGGTTGGTTTGATTTTGGTTTGGTTTCCAACTAAATCGGAAATACCTGGGCACTCCTATGGCGACCTGAGCAGCTTTGCTGCCCTGACTCATGCTGCAAGGCTTCCATCAGAATTCCCAGTGGTTTTAGAGCAGAAAGAAGACACAAAGCTATTCTCCATGAGTGCCGACTGCTATTGAACGAAGGTTACCATCTTCTTTAGCAACAAGAAAGCCAATTCTCATGCTTTCAGTGGATAAAAATCCTTTCCAGTTTCTGCATCAGCATCATAAAAGTCTTCTCTTAAAAGCCAAGGACTTGCTAGAATACTGATCATTGAAACATCTCAACACTTGGGCATACAGCATCGCATCTATTATTACTTTAACCCTCATTCAGAGCTACAATCAGAAATGGTAATGAAAAAGGTATCAGAGCAGTTGCTCGTCTGTAAATCACAAGTATATTTCCACAATAAATGGAGCACATGCTGCTCTCTCCCTTTCAGCCCCCCCTTCCACACCCCCCCAACAACCTCAAGCCGGGAAGAACGAGCCGTAATGCAGAACCAACCCAAAATAAAACTGAAACCCAATAAGGCCACATTCTCAGGGAGAAGCCATGTGTGAGATAGCTTTGTTTCATTACTTCAAGCAATGTACGGCCCCTTGCCTGTCACCAAGGTTGGCCTTGTCAGGCTGATATCATGAGAACCCCTTGTGCGGACAATCGCGAGATACTGCAGGTATTTGAGACCCAGCTCGTGGGCTCATGTTTCATATTCTTCTTCCAACTTTTACACGGGAACAGAGCCCTTTTTCTGCTCTTAGAGGTGTTAGATGCCCAGTGCAGAGAATGGAGACTCAGTCAGTCTGCGCGCACACACACGCTTCCATTGCTACTCCCACTGGTCAAAAGCAAGTTTTCCCAATGCTTTTCAGTCTCACCAGG
Organism: Ara ararauna; assembly: GCA_028858755.1. Taxonomy (NCBI): domain Eukaryota; kingdom Metazoa; phylum Chordata; class Aves; order Psittaciformes; family Psittacidae; genus Ara; species Ara ararauna. The sequence continues at coordinate 40,459,634 of CM054383.1, read as the reverse complement.
CCTATAGAAAACCCAGTATGAAATCTGACTGCAGATAAACAGTGATTGTACCTTATGGCTAAAGAAATAACTCAGCAGGAGGGCATTCCAGTGCCCAGCTTTCAGCCAGTCATGCCTCAGTGCCCTGTACATCTGGTTGAGAAGACAGGTGCTTTCAGCCCTAAATTATACAGGATATTGAAAAAGCACCCACTGGTATTAGGAAAGGAGCTGTCTGCTTTCCAAATAGGTCACCTTTGAGCTGAACTAGGTTTTAATATCTAGAGAGAATAATGACCTGATTTTTATCTCTGTTACATAGTGGAGTACATACAGACATTAAGTAACCTGCTGTATGATTTAACTCTGCTTCCATGATAGCTTCATGCTCTTCCTGTGGAGAGAGCAAAGGAAAGTCTAGTCCCAGCATGCCAGAACACTTTGCTGTATAGAAAGTCCCCAACTGACTTCATAAGTGCACTAGCAATAACAAAAACCCCCTCATCCCAAGTCAGAGTTTATTAATGAGCTTTAATGTTTCTAAGCGAAACAAATGAAAACAGTAAGGAAAGGGGAAATCGTGGCATTATTGAATAAAACAGCAAAAGAGACTTTAAGTGAGGCTATGCCATTCATGCACCTGCATTAAGAGGAAAGAGCACTTATCATTTGGTGAGTCTGGCAAGTGGCGTTGCTGAGCTGACCCTGGAAATCTGATGCTTGGGATCCAAAAGTCAAGTTGAATCATGGCTTTAGAGTTTAAAGAAACCCATTCAGGAACATGCTGGCTCTGCAGAGGATCAAAACTCCTGCAGTCAGACAGGAAGAGGATTGCTGGGAATGGCTGCTGAAAGTTAACCTAACAAAACTGAAAGTGCCTTAAACCAAAACAGTTTGGTTTCCAGCCACTGACCCTCTACGCAGCTGCACAAATAGCCAAAGGGAGCAGAACAGGGCGGCTGGGGCAGAGCTCCCTCCGTCCACACCAGCACACAGGAATCGCAGCAGAGATTAAATTGAGATGAGCTCTAAGGCAGAAGCTCTTCCCTGTGAAGGTGCTGAGGCGCTGGCACAGGGTGCCCAGAGAAGCTGTGGCTGCCCCATCCCTGGCAGTGTTCAAGGCCAGGTTGGATGGGGCTTGGAGCAAGCTGCTCTAGTGGAAGGTGTCCCTGCTCATGGTAGGGGTTGGAACTGGATGAGCTTTGAGGTCCCTTCCAACCCAAGCTATTTATGATTCATCTTCACAAGCAAGGGGATTTTATCAGGTATGGCAGTAATGGCACACAGATGCCAGTACAATTCTTTCTTCAGTACAAACCTACCAGGGACCCGGGTGTGTACAACCATTCACCCTAAATAAATAGCACTGGTTAACAAGAGACTTCTCCATTAACGTGCACCCAGGTTTAGTCTGGTAAGAGTGTTACGTGGTATTCCCTGATGTTTATTTCCTTGGCTCTCATGGTTTCACTGTCATGATAACTGCCCCAAACCGCTGGGTGGAGAGGCCAGGTACCGCGTGGCTTCTAGTCCATACACAAACAGGATAAACAAAGGCATACTCAGCTCTTCTCATGAATAAGCAAAACACCATAATAAATACTTGTTTAAACCTCATCCCATGACAAAACATAATTGCTGGGTGACAGCTTGAGTCAGTGAAAATATGCATGAAAACTGGAAATACGGCACCTACTAAGCTGGCAAACAAAGCCATTTTTGGGGTAGAAAGCTGAGTTTAAAAGGAGAATAAAAGCAGTTACTTGGGTAATTTCCCACTCTTACAATCACTATAGACTTTATCATCACATTATCCTTTAGAGGTAACTGTCTGCAGTGACATCAAAGGTGGCCTAAGTTCATGAAACTGCCTTAAGGTGCTGAAGGTCAACAGAAAGACAGTACCAATATGCCTTTACTGCCGCAGCTTTTTCACTTTTACAGTGCTAACGCTATACTTGCATTCTTTGGAAAGGTCTGATAAACCTACAGCACAAAAGAATACTTCTGTTACCAAAATAAAAGGACACAAGCACTGCATTGTCAGAAGTAATGCCCTAATTCCATAACGCGTTGCAGCGCTAAGGTTGATAGTAGTCCTGAGCAGCGCAATACAAGAACAAATGACTTCATAGCAAATCACGGGAAACGGCCCAGGGCAACAGCAAAGGATGAAATCCCACAAGTGAAAATGAGAAACTTCAGGCGAGCACGGAAATCTGACAGCACTTTCAGGTGGAGAAGTAACAAAGCAGAATAAAGCTTCGGATGGCACAAAGATCCATCATCAGGAAAAAAGAAAGCCAGAGCAAAAAGCTTATTTCAGGCAGTTCATTCTGGGGAGGAAACGTGCTGGCGAAGGGAAGCGGGGAAGTCTGCAGAGTTTACAAACAGTATGTGAAGAGGTAGCTTGTAACCGGAGTGGTGCGGAATGTCCCTGAAGGAGCGGGAGCAGGGGGAGAAATGAAGAGGTTTGGTAATTTATCTTCCTGGAATAATGCTCTTTAAATCTCTCTTAACAAGGCACAGATTATGCCTTGTAAAATGCAAACATAATGCCTCTGACAGTAAAAGGGATATGAATACCAAACTCATTCTTCCTACGAAGCGCTCACTATCGCAGCCACGCAGCAGCTGCCTGTATAGCTGCACGCACTTGAAAACGAAGCCAAACACAGCTGCCCGGGGTAAAAACTGCATCCTGTGTTGTATTTTCAAACCAAACATTTAAAGAGGCTGCAGTTTTGTAGATGTACTTCATTTCCTTTGCACCACAGGAGCAACGCCGGCATTCCCAACCCATGCAAACAAAAAAAATCAGCCCCGTAGCCGTGCTTTGTGACAAAAGGTGTCACCGGTTTTAGGTAGGGGTGGGCTGCATTGCTCATCCTATAGGATTCCGTACAGATAATAAATGGGGTTTGTAGTTAACCAAAGTGAAAAACCATCTATCAGCTAACAAGACCAAAGCTTAGCAACCCAGGTGACCAATTTAAGCAGCTCATTCAGCTCTGCCTGGGGAAGAGCATCCATCCCGCAGGCACAGGGCAAGACCCCACAAGCTCATGTGCAAAAGGAACATCCCCAATTATATACCGGAAAATTCAAGATGTCCCATACTCAGTCTGTTTCCTTTCCAATACAAAGCCTAAAACTCTAAACTAAGCTACCAGCTACTGGTGTTATTCATCTACTAGGAGCTGGGACAGGGATGATGATCACCTCTTTTGGGTGTTTTGAAGACTTCTTCATCCCTTAAGCTGGGACTTTCAAACTTCTTAAACCACACAAATATTCCCATTGAAATGTTTATCCACAATAAAGATCGATCTTGTTTCCTCCCCTTGTTTTCAAGGTTTGAAGCTACACACACCCTCTTGCCTACCACTATGCTTTCAGCTCAAGTGGCCGTCCAGAAAGCAGACGGGACATCCACGCACTTACGTTCCAAGTTTCACTCCTTGTTACGTGGACTTTTTCTTGTTTATATCTCAGAAGACAAATTTCCACCCCAGGGTACACTTAGCTTGTTTATGAGAAACCGCTTCAATCCACATGAATGTCCTTGTGGAAGTTTCAAAGAGGTCCTGCCCCCCTGTAGAGCCTGCTAAGCTGCCAGGGGTTAGAGATGAAATTACCCAAACCCTTCCCATTAAACTTGGGCTGAATCAAAACAAACCCCCCCCACTGGAACAGAGGCAACAGTGCTTGAAGGAGCAGACGGAGTTCCTTGATTCCAGGTAATATCTTAACCTAGCGACTTCAGTGGCTGCCCACATCTGGTGGAGTTAAACACAGAGAGCCACGCATCCTCATCACGAGAAGAGCCTGTTTCCAGTAGCTGCTCATGGAAGCAGGGAAAAAACCTGTATTGTTTCTGTACTTTCCATCCAAGCACACTGTTCATTGCACACCTGAATGGCAGCTCCCACAATAGCTATCAAAGCCACATCCTGCTTCTGCCCCTTCCCTGAGAGCTGTGCCACTTGTTTCTGGCTCAAAGCACCTTCTCTATCCCACTGTTTGTTCAGAGGCTAGAAGACCCTGCTCCACTCTGGTTGCTATTAATTTGGCAGTCCATTCCTTTAGGATTGATGTGCTCTTACCAAATTGTGGGAAGACTCAAGTCTTGGCCTCTCCCACCCTTAGTCATTGAGGATGAGACATTGTGAGTGGTTCACATTCACAACTGGCTCGTAAGAGAGAACACAAAAGCAATTAATCTTAGTGATAGTGCAAAACCCCTCAGGACATTCAAAACTACAACTCACAAGGAAGCGTTGCAAAACGATACAGTACATTTCATCTGCCTTTGTACCACAACAGCAGTGCAAAGTAACGCACATGGAGAAAACCCCTGATGCCAAACAGACAGTGGTGGTGATGGAATTAGCTATTGCCACCAAGAAACGAAATCATGCCGTTGTCACAGTAATACTTTAAAAACATCAGCACAATGTTCAACAGCTGTCACAAATGCAGGAAGAACAGAGAACCCAGCAAAGTAAGTGATGGGCATGGGTGAGCTCCGTAAATCCACAGCTCACCCATGCCCTGAGGGTGGCATTCCGCTCTAGAATTGCCCTTCCCTACATCTCAGGAGCTTGTAAGAAAACCAGAAAAGTAATAAAACCCAGGCCGTAGGCAAAGAGAAAAGCATGCGAATGACAACTGGAGAAACAGATGAAGAAACAATTGACCTTTTTTTCCTCATAACATGAAAAAATTAGGGAGAAACCACTGAAACAATATTCAGAAAATGAAAGTACGTTTTCCTGCACAACAGTAATTTGATTGTGGAACTCACTGTTACGAGACGTCGCAGATGCCAGATTATAAGTGGATTTGATGGAGTAGAGGAAGTCATGGCAGATGATGCAGTGAAGGCTCTTAAGACACTGGGACAGAGATGCAACAAATGAGCAAGAGCCAAGAGAAGGGATCAGAGATGCTGGTTCATGCCCTCCTCTGATTCTTCTCTATCTAACAACCACTGGCTACTATCAAAGTGAGATGGGTCTGTTACAAGTGAAAAGTATAAATTGAGGCAGGAGCTTCTGGGAAGAGAGCAGGATGTCCATGTTCCCTGTGCTTGATCCCAGCCAACTGCAGGTGGTGCTTGGGACCAGAAAGCGCAATGGCACTAAGGGTCTCTTATTCCTACAGCCACCCCCCACCGCCTTTCCAATGGGAAAACAATAAAAACTGCTGTCAGTTCTCCAAAGCTCTCACAAGATTCAGTCTCTGTGTTGTGCTGCCATTTATAGACCCACTTTTCTTTACTAACCAACCTGCCCAGGTTTTGCTTAAGTTTGAAATCAACTGGCAAGTAAAATCCCTCTTGGTCTTCTGAGTTGTCTGTAACATCCAAAATGTCTCTCATTACCTTCCAGCATCGATGCTGGGCCTCTCATAAGGACTCCATCTATGTGACACGACTGAAGGTGGACATCAAACTCAGCAGAAGGTACTGAATTGAGTAACCAGAAATCATCTTCCCTGCAATACAAAATGCAGGAGGCACCCTTCCCAGAAGCTCAGCAACACAGTCTTCTTCCAAACCACCTCTCAGATGTGCAAGTTGTCCGTGGATTCCTCATCTTCCCCTCCCTCATGGAATTTTTGGGTGTTTCAACACTTCCATGAGCCTTTCTATATATAGAAAACAAATAATCTAAAGCTACACATTCTTGTATTTGATGGTAACACAGCTCAGACAACGCTCTCCACTCCCAAAGTGACAAAGGTTAAACCATTTCATGACACCAGGTTCAATTTTTCCCTCCACTTGACCATAGCTCCCAGTCCCCCGCTCTTTCCTTGCCTACAGAAGTTACCAGAAATCTTGATCTTGAGTCATATCTTGCTGTTACTCATCCTTAATCATGTTACACCTAGACTACTGAACTATCTGCTTAAAACATTCCAGGAACTCTGCAGCTCACTTGAGCACTCTGGGTCTGGAATGCTTTGGCCACAAACATCTCATTTTCCAGGAAATGGATGATATCATCCCATTATCTGTCAGCTGCACTGCACTGCCCATCATCCCGACTTTCACAGCTCTATGCTGATTTACTCTCATCCACCCACTTGACTCCAACATATGCAGACACAAGAAGTTGCAACAATTCGGGTTAAAGCTTGCTGTTTTCAAGTATTTAGCTAAAACCATCATGATGTATCCCTACGGATTATCTTTGTTTTCCTTGGAGAAGAGGATGGGTGAGCACTGACCTCCTTCAGGACTCTGGAAAGGCTGTGGTCCTAAACACATTTGACTGAGCAAATCGAGTCACATCAGAATTTCAATAGACTAATCGCAACATGAGCTTATTGCATGAATAGCTGCCAGAGCTCTGCTGAGTTAACTGCAAGCACGAGGTGTGGGGAGAAAAGCAGTAAACTGGGGACTGTTTCATCCCCTCAATATTTAAGGCAAACTAATAGGAAGAATCTCCCGACAAATCTTTCCTTGCCTAAATGCTCAGACCATCACGACTGTGCTGCATCAAACGTGATGGCTCTATAGCAAGAGACCTGGGAGATGCAACGAAAAGCACTTAGCAAGCATCTCTTGGTGGCTGCATTTTGCAAAGGCACAACTCACTTCTGAAAATCCAGTTAGTGAGAAAGGCAAGGACACGGGAACAGATCAGCAAGAGCGGGAAATGGGTTTCTAATTTCTTATCTCACAGGGTTATGTTTTTTTGGGAATAACTAAATGGAGTTTACGAGTTCAGGAAAACTAAAACCCAATCATTACAAGAAAGCCAAATGTTCTGGGTTTTCCTTACCTCGTAATAGCAGCAGCATCTGGATTCTTGCAAATGCACAAAATGACAGGGAATGGTGAGGAAGCCTGGGATTTTTTTTGGTGGGTTTTAATGTTTTAATCTTTATCTTTCCCCCCTACAGAAGTGTGTGCGTAGAGAAAAACCTGCCCTTTGATCAGGACAAGAAAGCATTGCATGCTCAGGCAACAGCAGAGATCCTGCTTTTTGATCACAGGTTAAATTAAAATACAGCAAAATATCACCAGGACAATGATAAATGAAGCATCATCAAGCAACCAAATTGGGTTAGCAGAGCTGCTGCACCTACCCCACTGCCATCTTTCCAGAGATGCTATGCAGGACAGGAGGAAAACCTTGGGAAAGCACCGGCATGGGATAATTCTCTCAAACCCATATGCTGCCAGCACACAGTGATCCAGCATACCGAGTTGTTTCAGTCACTACTGCAGCCACACAGATCAGGAACATTCCCAGCACACAGCTACACAGGGCAATGTGGTTGTAAGAGTGTTTCCTTACACGTCCTGTTGAAGATGCCTGCACAACCACCACCACCAAACAGCAGAGCACCACTGTATTTCATACCACACCTAAGGCTCACATTAGGACAATGAGTCCAGCAGCTGTTTTAAGGAGAGCTTGTTAAAATTATTATTTATGGGTGTATTGCATCCTTCAGTTTTTTGTTTCACCCTCTTGGAACAAACTCCTTATTCATGCTCCTACTGTCCACAGCTTATCTGGAGAGCTCCCCTGCCACTTGAAGCCAGCTGGTGTGACTGTGAGCAAAACATAATGACTCCTATTCTGGATCAGCTTTTACAGTCCCACCCTGGCGGTCTTCCTCCTTTATCTCCAACTCTTCCTTACTTCTTTTCAACATCTGGGTAGCTCTCCAGAGGCTCCAGAAATAAGTGCACACTATACATCCTGTTTCCCCACCCCCCCATGACATATTGTAATGAATACAGAAAACACATGCCCAAGTACAATTTGTTATCTCATGCAGAGCCATTAGCATCAGCTTCCTTCCCTAGATGGAGTCAAGTCAAGCTCATAGACAAGTCTTCCAGGTTGCACATGCCACAAGCCTCCTCGCTCCTTCTTCCCCTCTCTTCCCATTAGGGGACTATCCTTCCTGCTTACCAAGCTCAAGGAAAAAGAGCCCAACTTAGGAGATCTCTTGCGATACTGATCTGTCTATCCTATAATACAAAGAAGCTTATTAGAGTAATTTGAACAACTCAGAAGTCATATAAACCCAACAGATTCCAGCGATTCTCCCAGCACTGCAGCACCTTAGGATTCCCAGTAATAAAGAGGTAATGGCACTGATGGGACATAGTTTGGAAGCTCTCCAGCCTGTCTCAGCTGAGGAATGGAGGCATTGCCCAGGGCTCCCATAGCTTACACCAGACACTGCAGGCACAAGGGGTAGAAATCACCTATTCTGCTATCTCAAGGGCTAACTTTACTGTGAATCCAACAGATTCATTTATGCAAGGAAACCAAACTTGGACACACTGGTCAACATGCTTTCTGTCCTTTTTTGTGTTAGAAGCTACAAAAGCTGCTAATCAATTCCAGCTCCAGCTGGACTGGTTGGCCCTTTCATGCAGGCAGTACATGCTTGATGTTTTCAGCTCTTGAGGTCACTAGATCAAGCCAGTGGCTGACACAGATGACAATGCAGGAGTCAGGTCCTAACATGGGCTACTCTTGTGAGTTGGTTTTATTCACAACATAGAAAAAGCCATCCAAATACAAGGAAGCTCCTGGTGAAATCAGAGTGGCTGGTACCACCTTGTTCCTCTCCCATCTCAGACCCAAGCCAGAAGCCCACCAGTGTCAATGGGAAGACCCACTGACTTCGCCTGGCTTTGGTATAAAGCTTTGGTACAGAGAACTGACGGGGGTCAAGTTTTGGAAGCATGGAGGTAGCTGACAGATCCCAGAACATGACAAAGCACTTAGGACATCTGCATACAAATGCTATTTTCTTATTGCTTCATTCACTGCTCGTAAGTCTTTTTAACACACCCTTCCATTCTGTTATTACAAAAAGCGTGAATGCAAATAAGTGCCTGAAGTGAACTCAAGCAGGGAACAATCCATAGGGATAATACAGGGAAATGTGCCTATGTTAAAAAACCCCAAACCTCAGTAAGAAATAGTGGCTTGAGGGAAAACCCCTTGGGATTCAAACAATTGTAAATACACAGCCCTGAGTTACAGGAGCCAGAAGGCAGAATTCAGAATGCAAATGTTCAAATAAAATGGACTGCTAATTAAGAGCAGGCTTCATTATAGAGATTATACATCTTTAAAGACTCTACCAGCCCTGAACACTTTCATCCCCACACACAAACTAGCAAGCTCCAGTAAAACACTTGCGGTCTGAACCCATTCGTTTCTCACCCCTCCTGACCTCGATGGCCATTACACATCTCTTGTGTTTAGTCTGGAAAATTCAGGGTCAACCTTTGTGGGGAGCCAGAGAAAGGAGTGGGGCCGGATGACACCGAGCCCAGCCCCTCGTGGGCGAGGACCGTGCGAGATCCAGCACCGATTCCCAGGCCTCTGGCGGGTCTCCTCATTCTACTTAGTGAGAGAGCTGCAAAACCAACTCAAAACCCATGCCCAAGGTGACCTGGTCGAGAGATTATCTGCAACATCTCCCCCATTCCTTGTATTTTTGATGAACAAGGTACTTTCAATAGTAGAAATGACAGGTTTTGTCCAGGTAAACAAGCTAGAGAGACTGAGCGCTGAGTTCCATGGATACAGGTGGGTACATAATTACGGACAAGAAGTGCCTTGTGAGATTTTAACCCTCAAGAAGTAAACTCAAACTTTGATGTAAGAAAAAAGGTATTTCTCAAGTCATAGCCTTGTCTTAGTCCCATTATTTGCCTTCCTATTGCCACCTGTTATTTTGAGAACAGCTTAAATACAAGAAGCACATAACCAAGTGTTATATAAACCAGAATTATCCATAGATAACATTATTTCTCTACTACTAAAAATGCCTCTTAAAAACACACAGTTAGTCCGGTGTTCTGGACTGGACTGACTTCATTTACTGAAATAACTTGACGGCTGAACTTGGAGGTTTTGTTGAACTTTGGAGAATTACCTTCCTGTTGAGCACTGGGTCTCAGACCTCTACAAGTCATGTCCAAGACCAGGTAGACCTCTTTCATGCAAACATTAGGTCGCTCTTTAACACTTCTCTCTCAAGACAAACCAATCAATCAAAAGGGTAAAAAAAAAATAGACTGGACACATAGTCCCAAGTTGTATTACCTGAAGAAAAACTGCTGGTATCAGCTATAGCTCAGCAGAATGAGGTATGGAGAACCAAGTTTTAATAACCTGGGCAATCCAAGTTCTGGTAAATGAGTGTAGACCACACAGCCTCTTTGCAGCAAGAATGTATCAATGATTTACACTGAATTCAGTGCAATGCTTGCAAATCTTATGGTAACTTAAACGTTATGAGAAACCATAGCTTCTTTTGGCATAAGCAGCCTAGTGATGCAATCAACGCCAGTTTTATTCACACAGATGAGCCTATTCTATATCCCTAATGTAGCTATAAAACTGCTGCTCTTGTTTTCAGCATGATGCACCTTTTTCACACTGTGTTCAGAACAAGGAACAATCATTTTGCTCCTGAAACACATGCAGCATGGGTCTAAGAACAGACACATTTTCATCTCTGTATCTGCTGGAGACTTTTGTTCTTCTGAGTTATGCTGTCTCCAAGACAAAAAGAAAACAAAGTCTTTCTTCTGAGTAACATATGATCACCATTCAACACACCACCAAAAAAGAGGACTGAATGTACAAATTCTTACTTAGAAGAACATCAGAAATATTGTAGAGACACAAGGAAATCAGTCATCACATTGAGCTGGTTCCTCCTTCTCTCACCGCAAATAGAGCAAAGCATTACTTTTTTCAATTAGCTAACAGTAATTTCTCCTTGTATAGTAGATTGTTACTATTACAGCTATGAAGGACTCAGATCACACAGCATTACCCCCAAAAATGAGTAATGGTCTCATTTTCCATCTCCAATATGTCACAAGAGCAAAGGGCAAGCCACTGACACTACACTATTTAGACTTTCAGCTTTGCCTTCTGCTCCTGTCAAAGGCCCACTGCTGAAAGCCTCCAAACAGGACTTTATAAAAGCGCCTTTACAAGGTTCAATAGAAATTCAAATGAACTTATTTCCTTTGTGATGGATTTTCTGAGTCATGTCTTCTAAGGGAGGGGAGAGGAAATATAATCAGAAAAAGGGATTATTCCTATTCTGAAAGAGAGAGCAGAGCTACACTAGTCATCCTTTATCTTGTCATCTTCCTGACCACAGTATTGTAAAAAGCCCACAAGCAGAACAGCAAGAAACATCAATGAGATACTGTGCTCTTTATATCATTAAATCCTGCAATGAGGAGGAAGGGAAACTATAGTACCTTTCAACCCTGTCTTTGTTACACCACACCTTCTGGAAGGGATGGTACACAAAGCATTATGCAAAATCAAGTAATTCCTGGTAGTGCAGGAAGAAGCATTCATTAAGTAGCAGATAACTATCATTTCAGTGTGTCCTTGTTGACTGAGCTGACAAAATCTGAAAGAATCTGCCACAAGACCACAGCTGTCCTATGGTGGGACATCAAGCAGTCCTGCTACCCCTTCCCATAAACTTCTTCATTGGGCTACACCAGCGCTCCCAAGGCAAGGAAGCTGAATGCATGAGGAGATGGGTGGTGGGGTTGAAGGAAGATTGCACCTAGTCCGGGGTCCTACCAACATGCCAACAGGCATGCAGCTTGGGTGGTCACAACTTCCAAAACTCATTGGGGCCCCTCTGCAACAAGCAGTGATGCTGCTCGGCACTGAAACAGCGGTTATGGTTTTATCTTCATGGCTTTCGAACTCTGCCCTTCAAGAAATGCTTTCTGGGAATGTGCTTATCTGGGAGCCGGGCTGTCATCACACCAGATACTGGAAAAGTATAGTGCTTTCTAGTGAAAGTTTAAAAAAACACCTAAAACCAAATCCCTTTTCCTCAGTAACTGAAAGGAAGGCTGATCTGAATGTCTAATCTGCACATTTCATTTGCTTTACATTGAAAAGAAAGAGTATTTAGATGCAAGGGTGTCAAGCAGTATGAATCATCTTTAAAGTATTCATTTTAATTAGACAAGGCTAAAGAAGTTTAAACAATGTCACTGAAATCTAACTCTCTGCATTAACCTCTGTCATAAAGCAGAAGAGTGAAATCAGTAAAAGTGAAAAAGTGATGGTTTAGTTAAGCTTATTTGTTACAGCCACTGCTCTTGAACAAAGTGGTTTTTATGGCCATGAACCTCTGCACAAGAAGTCAGGGTCGTGATAGCAATACATCATTCTGGGGGAAGAGCTGTACTGTAACCTCCCCTCTGCGCACTGCAGGAATAAAAGGCAGCTGTGACTATCTACTTGGAGAATCAACGTTACTTAAAACCACGATGTCTCTATGGTGCGGTATGTTCTCGTAAGACAGATGAGTTAAGGGAATTTCGCTGAGCGTCAGCTCATCCTTTGTCTTTAGCAGAAATCACTACACAGAGATCAAGAGCAAGCTGTGGAGCTGTATGCAGACTTCTTTTATACTCCATAGTAAACCCCAAAGTTGTATAATAGTATACAACAGATATTTAGGATTTCAATTCAAAGTAGATTTTTTTTCTTGCAGTATAATGGATTTTGCTGATGCTATATTTAGGAAAAAAGAGATGGCGAGGACATGGATGAGGACAGGAAACAAAAGAGATGAGGCTTTAAAAACAAGTTGTGTATTTTCTTCTGTGTGGACAAAAAAAAAGACGGCGCTTAAATGCTGTCTCAATTCACCAACAGGACAGCTTTATGTGTCAATGCGAGCGCTTCTTCCACTACCAGCTCCGAGTATGGCTCTTACACAAGGAGAATTTTTAGGGGTGAGCAATCAGAGCAACCTCCACAGTCTCTGCCTCTGGGGGACTTTTGCTTGGAGTGCTTGATGCTCTCTTGACCTAGCAGAAAGGCGGGAGGGAAAAAAACCCAAAACAATCACCCCAAACCAAAGTCCATAGATTTTCAATGTTCTTCTCTGGGCAACCAAGAGCATTGCTTCTTCATTACTTCATAAACAACAGTATCCTCCAAAGAAGGTTTGGTTTCATAGTGTCTTGTCAGAATCAAACAGCCTCAGTGAAGAACTGGTGGGTCTACACCATGCAAATGTTTGATACAGACATGGCATAAGAGATGACAGCCATAAAAAACAACATGGGGAGTGAGAGACATGAACTCTTTAAGTCTGATTTTAAAGAGGAAGTCTGAACAGTAATCATTCACTACCCCCCTGATTATACAAGAAAATGATATCATCAGCAAGATAAAAGACTGTACAGAGAGACAGCAACATTCATTACTTCCCAGCTGAAATCAGAAAGACTCGACCTGGAAACAAAAGCTCCTCTGCGGTAGGGTAATTAAACACAGAAGTGGCTGAACAGAAAAGGCTTTTGATTTGCCATCATACAGACCTTAAAGGTGCATTCAAACTTCTTTCCTGAAGATAAACTTTCATCCAGTTACTGGAATAAAGTATTTGGTTCAAGTAGATGGAAGTGGGAATTTCCCTTCTGGTCTCCCACTACCCACTGAAGAAATGGGACCTGTTCACACTGAGGTCAATACTTCTGGCTGTCTATAAGAGTCAAGGTCATACCACCTTAGGAGCTTTAGAGCAGCATTCTTGTCTGCACAACACCTTTGCCCACAGCAAAGGCCATGGGCTGTTAAGCATGGCACTTCTGCTAAAGGAAAGAGCTATTCCTACTTGCTGGCAAGGTACATTTCTGACTCTTAGCCACAGGCGAAGAGTCTTCGTAGTGCAAAGCACAACGTATCATACAGTCCAGATGGAGCTCATAACAATGACAACCAAATTCTCACTGGAGGGATACACTTTTGCATGGCATAATTCACTACAAGTGAAAACAAGGCAAGCCAAGAGAAAGATATAATCTAATTATTGCTTGTTTCTCAGGACTGAAGGTGAGGGGGAAATTTAAAGGCAAACAATGCTGTGTTGCTCAATATGGAATGCTGCAATGTAAAGAGGTGAAAATTGCAGGGCTGCAAGAAACATGTCAATTTTCAATAGATATGGCACTGACATATATTAATATTCCTGACAAGCCAAGAATGTCAGATTTCTAAGCACAATATGAATCACATTTGAATTAAGAACAGCTGAGCCTGCACAACAGATATGTGTATTTATGAAGCACAGGAAACACTAAAAGCCAGCAAGTTCAGCTGTATATACGAATATAACTAAGAACTGCTATACCACATGTATCTGCTAAAAAGCCACTTTATTGACAAGATAACTATAAATTAATAGAGAGATAAGACATTGAACATCTGGGCAAAATGTAGGGGCCATTAAAAATGCCCTTTAAAACAAAGGGTCTGCTCTCATGAAAAGCTGTTCTCTTACTGAGACAGAAGGAAGGCCAATGGATTGCAAAAGCAACTCAAGTTCAGCAAAGCTTTTCTTTGCTCAAAATGGTCATTTCAAAAGTTTAGGCAAAACCTCTTGAGGGAAAAACTAACCAGTGTTGTACCCAAGCTTGGGAAGAAGGAAACACAAAACACAAGAATGGCTCAATTAGCAGCAGAGGTTATCTGAAGCTATTTAACACATAAGATTGAAATGGCCTGTATCTGGATCATCTTTCAAAGAAGTCTTATTTAAAGTGTTTTCTAATATTGGTTGATAACAACCGATGAGACTCCTAAAGAAAGCAATTTAAGATAATTCACTTGGACACGAACAAATTAAAAGCAGAGTTACAGGATATAGTATTAATAACACAGAGATGTCACTGTAAGATTTTGTTGTGCCCTTGGTTGGTTTGATTCATTAAAATAGTAACTGAGAAAGAAGTTTGCTAAGCATTTTTGAGTCTTAAAACAACGATATGATGTAAACCAGTGATCTGGGATGAAACATCTGAACTGAAGTAAATGAAAACGCAGGGTAAGATATTTTGGTTTTATAAAGAAGCATTGATTCCTTAAGCCAAGCAAGCAGATGAAAATAAAACAAAAACATAGAGGAGCTCTGAGCTGTATCACAAACATTAACACCACCTTCGATTTCTCACATTAACAACAGATCAAGAGCAAACTCAACTACACTGCTCAAAGGTGCGTCCTCTCCCCCAAACACCACTCAAGGCACACATTATAATTATCACTGCCACCTTGATTACTATATCCCCCAGTCTCCTCCTCCTCACTGTTTTGGTTTTCAACCTACTCTGCCTTCCTATGGTGAGGAAATGGTACAGAAGAGGCTGACACTGTACCAGCTACTAGAAGGAAAATTAACTCAATCCCAGCCAAAACCAGGACAAAACTAATGCCCCTATACCAGGCAAAGCACAGGGGGTACAGCATTAACATTGACACACAACATCCACAATATCCCCAAATAACAGCGGTGGCACATTCCTCTGATGGAAGAACAGGATGCTTAAACTGCCAAACATTTTGAAATGATAAGTGAGTGTATTTTGGACAGTGTCCTACCTCAGTCCTGCTCTATACATTTGCTTTGTAACTGCTTTCACAGCATCCCATTTTTTTAACTACACAATCTTAGATCCATGCTCCTGGATGTCAGCTCAGCTGGCACCCACTTACATATTCGACTTAAACATGTATCGCATTCTTTACATGTACGTCGTTCTTTTCAGACTCTGCCTAAATATCCTTCCATACACTTCACCCAGACTTCTTCCTTCTTTCAGATGCCTTACAGATAAGTAATGACAAAAAACCCCCACAAGCATCAGTCGTTTGTTAACACATGCAAAAACCAGAAGGGTGAGCTCCATCCAGCCAAGTACCTGCTCTGAAGGTTAACCTCAGAGATTGTGTAACAGGTCTGTTATGCTCTTTCTCCCTGGCACAGTTTCACAAACCTGCAATCACAGCACTACAAGGTAGGAACATGAGCGCAAATCCCCATCCTTAATTGCTTCGCCTGGTTCAGAGTGGGAACTTTAATTCAAGTCTTCCTCTCCTCAGGAGGGTGCCTGAACCATCAGAAAACAGTGATTTTTTTTCTGGCTCACTAACCATTAAATAGCTCACACAAAGCAGAATGGGAACTGACTCAAATACTCATGCAGATTATTTTATATTAAATACATTCAAACTTCTGAGCCCAACAACCCACATACCAAGCATTTCTCCAAGATCAAAAGCCACATTTTCTGCTCTCTCTCACACACAATCCCACATCTCAACTCCAGCCTCCTACCAAACACCCTGGGCACTTTATTTTCAGACTGAGTGCTCTCTAAAAGTTACTTGGTTTTGCTTCCTACCAGCAACATTAAAACCCATTATGAGATGAGGAATAGCCACATAGCTGGGGGATGGATCTCAAGTAGAGCTGCTTGAGATAGGCATAGCTTGGAAGGTCACATTTCAATAACCCATATCCTGCAGCTGGGCACTCTCTTGAGGTTTGAAAAAAATCAAACTTCATGGGCTGAAGCTGACTCTAAATTTCTATTATCCCATGCAAATGCTACAGTCAATTAGTAACAGATGAGAACCTAAAAATCACACAGAACGGGCTTATAGCTCAACAAGACATACACAAGTACCTTTTCCCAGCCGCACTTTACCCTCAGACATTGCAGTGACAAGGGCAGTTCTAACTGCTTCAGCCAACAAGATACTACTCAAATTCTGAACCTTGTACTTCCAAACACATAGTGAATGCAGGCTGCTGGCTGCAAGCAGGCATTCAGCAAAGACCATAAGAACCTGCTGTTACACTGCCTTACATAAAAATTAATCTGTAATGGCCTTAAAATTCAGTCTTTAAAACAAAATGACTTCACATTTTATTCACATTCACTGCCGTACTAGAGAATAGCAGATACATTAAGGAAACCTAATGGACCTTATCTTCCTCAGGATACAAAATGGACAATTAAACTGAATTGCCTCTCACCAACTCAGGACGAGATATCAAAGCATTCGAGCAACTTAGGACATGTTTTAGGGGTGAAAAAAAAAGGTCTATTGGTTACTTATAAACCTGGCCCCAGCTACAGAATCCCTGTTAGTAATTCCCTCACAGAGCGTTTACCAAATCTGTTCCAAAAATACTCTCTTCATTAGGCCATGAAGCAAGAAGGACTGCAAGCTGGCTATCCAAATCAATTATTTGCTCTTTCACACTAGATTAAATGTTGAGTAACCACCACCTTCAGTGGAGCTACAGTTAAGTCAGAAATGAGGACTGAACTTAGCATAAGACTTCCATTACCTCTTACTTACTTGTGAGAGAACAGGGGGAGATGATCTTCTGATATATTTGGAGAACACTAAGACTGCAAACAGACCACTTTTGCAAGTCAGAAGAGAAGGGTTATGGCCAATGTAGTGGTCTTTAACAAAGAATAGATGCTCTTTGCTGTGCCTCAGTTGTTTACAGACTTAAATTTTCTCTTAAAAGCATTCACCCTTGTATAACCTACTGCCCACGAGCTTGCCATTCAAGCATCCTTCCTGCAAACATGAAGACAAGCCTTAACAACATTCAAAACTTACCTGGGACCTCACAAAGAGCAGTCAGCAGCACTAGAGAGCCCACATGTGGAGGAAACAGCTGGAGTTCCAACTTCTTCATGAGACAGCTGGAGATTTCCCAATAAAAGTCAGTGCAGCTTTCCATCCCAACTTTTTCCTGCTCCAGCTGCATGTTGTAGATCCCTGGGGAATGCACTGGCTGAGGTATTCCTGGTAGCATGGTTTCACGAAGCAATGTATATATCTGGTTTGTTTCTTATTGTCATGGGACTAAATTGCATGCTGAGCTTTACTTTGGCTAATAACATAAGGAGTAAAATCATACAGAGGAGATTTAATATGCCAGTGACAGAGGAAAAGAACAAATTTCAGCCTTTCAGTACTCTTCTAGTTTGAAAGAACAGTATAAAACCTTTGACATGGTGGTAGCCCCAACCAAAGCTGAGGGGAAGAGACGAGAGCAAAGAGAATTTAAATGCTTCAGTGCAGGCTGTTTGGGGTAAGACATGGCAGAGCCCCTTCTTTGCTCATTTTCATCAGCTCCAAACAAAGGTTTTGTCATACACTATGGTAAAAAAAAATTGGTTTGCCATATAAAATAACTGTGTTTCCTTATTGCACACTTCTACCAATATATGGAAAGACTGAACATTCTAAACAGGTCAGTTGTCAACAGCTTGTAAATCAGGGGTTTTTAAAGTAGCATTAGTCATTAATTGTTTTAAACTTAATAAGTGAAGACTCAGGCAGGAAATATGATACATAAACAGGAACAAAGCCTAACACAGCATTCAGTAAAAACACCAGTCGAAGACTAGGCAATCTGTTAGTAACCATCATCAACAGTTCTAAACACAACTGCTGGTTGTACAGTGTATGCACTCCCAGTGATGTTTGTGTAGTTTGCTACTGAGCAATGAAAACCATCATTTTTTTCCCCTACTACCCTTCAACAGTCATGTCTTTAAATCTAGTCTCCTTCCCCTCCAAATTTTTATGGTCCAAAACCTTACTGCAACTTTTGGTTGTACATTACTTACGACCGAAAACAAATGCTACCAGTTCTCATTTATGTGCCAGGAATATGCATATACATCCCCCTTATTCAACTTCTATTAGCAGTAAAATAGTCACTAAATAGATTCAACTGCAATATATGGCTTCCAAATTCGGTACATATTTGTATCTTCATCCATGAACTTGAGGAGAGGTGAACCTGAAAGATCCCTGAAAACGGCCGCACTGAAATCTCAGCAGGGAAAGCACAACTACTCATAGCAAAGGACCAGTTTGCTCCCCCTTCTGAAGTCCAGCTCTAGAGTGACCTTTATGTTCATATTTACTGCTAAAAATCGTATTAGAATACATGAGACATCTCAACTTGTATTTGTAGGGGCAAATTTGAGTACCAAATGCATTCCCAGAATCACGTGCACTGGAGAAGGGAACAGGGAGTAGAAGAGAGAAACACTGAGAGAAAAAAGTGTGAAGTGATATTATGTTATTAAAACCTTACATTAGAAACAAACATAAAAAAAAAAGAAGTTTTAACCAGATTTAACTTCGCTTTTTCTTCTTTAAATTCAAACTGACCCAAAGCAAAAACTTACATTGCAAAGGAAGAACAAAACACAGTGTGATACTGGTAACGCAGCGTTGCATGGAAGCTAAGACTTGTGGCCGGGCCACAAGTTGCTCTTGTCCCAATGTCATTAGGCCTCTCGATAGATTTAACTGAGAAAGTTAGGATCCAGTTTTTCCACCTAGCCCAGGTCCACCCTTGTAAACATGCTACATATTCTCTTTTGCCTCGGGGTATTTATCCAATGAGTTTGTCCAGATGCGTTCTCCCATGATTGCCAACTAAGAGCCAGAAAACTGACTTTTCCACGCTATCCCAAGGAAGCCGGAGTTATTCCAAGCATGAGTGATAATGAATTTGAAAACCAAACCAACCCCAAAGAAAGCAACAAAAAGAAAACCACTCAAGAGTTGTTCAAACTAACAAGTATTGTCTATAATGTAAATAGTTTAGAAATATGGTAATTAAATAATCTAAAAAACACTCTTAACTCTGCTGTACATTTATAAACATAAATATTTACAAAAACTTTCTGCTTTGTTTTAAAGGATGAGGTTTGCAGTTTGTTAATGATCAGAGTCTTTTACTCAGATTGATTCTTTGGTGTCTTTGCCAATTTCTTAAGGTTTAATAAAAACGTTCAACTGTGAATTTCAAGGTAATGGAACCAGGCTACATAATGAGTCTATATTATGCACTTCTTCCACATTCTAGTCCGAATGAAAAGCAATGTTCAGTGTGTTCTTCGACGTATTTGTGCACAATATTTAAAGGAATAAAAGACCAAATTCCCCATTATTGAACTTTGGAGAGGATTATCAATGAATAATCACGCTTCACTCGCACTTCAGCATGTGTAGAACCTCAGATAGTGAATGGGACTATCAGAAGGTTCAGACATACACGTGCTGCTGTGCTTTGTGGAATCAAGGTCAGAGAAACCAGCTACAAGAGATGGCTTAGCATTGCAAGAAAGGGTGAGGGCTTCCCTCCACCTTGGGGACGGAGGAGAGGATGAAAAGTAATTTTAAAGAAAGGCTTTTTACTGGCCTGAAATACATGTGTGTTCCCTTTAGATGTCAGTTACGTAAAAGAAATAACCAAAAAACAAACCTCAAGCAATAAATAATGGAATTACACATTTCTTCATTAAATAGCATTCTTGTTACCAACAAAGTCTTCCATAATTTTCTTCAGTCACAGCAACAGACAAAACAAATAATTTGCCTTAATATAGATTGCAACTAAAATATACTCTAGATTACCTTAGAAAATATTACTGTAAAAATTCAGTGGGGAAGGACATTGGTTTAAACCAACTTACTAATGTAGTGAACAATACTAATTTAATAACAAAGCAATTTTAAGGTTCTGATCTTATGTCACAAAACTGACAATTCATGCTTAAAACCTGCCACTCAATTCTTGATGTCTGTGCTGTCTCAGTACTGGAGAGCTTAAAGACCATAATCTGATCTTTCTTCTTGCAATGGGAGCTGATAAGCCACCATCACTCACCCACTCTCACGCACACCCATGCTCTCAGGTTGTTCCTGCTACAGTGCCACCACCATTACATACAACATGGAGGAAGCGCTACGAAGCTCTACTGCCTAGAGGTGACCACCACACACACTGCGTGGTGTTAAGGTTGGACATCCTTCTTTGCTCATGCTGCTGAGACATGGACTTTTGGTCACTGCTCAAGCAGGCTGGACTTGAACCGATATAAGTTGGTGATAAAAAGGTTCAACATCCCATCACCGATCCTCTGAGCCATGAAACTCAGAAATCACTTATTGTTTGGAAACCTGATGCAGTGTCAGGCACAATAAGGAGAGATAATCCTCCTTGCTTGCCATAGTTCCGGTGCATCCATTAGCAGTGGTAACGTTTGTGCTCAAGGAACTGCAGTCCAGGGTTATAAGATATTAAAAGTAACTGGCACAGTTAAATAATATGAGTATACCTGCTTCACCTGCTTTTCATATTTTTAATATTAAATATTTTGAAAGTGACAGTGTTAAACTGAAAAGCCATCACCTCTCATCTCCCCACTTCCATTGGTATGACTGATACAAAAGCACTCCTGATATTAGAGGGGCTCTTTTGGAGCAAAAAGCAAGTAGAGGACACTGGCAAGAACCTTACGATGACTCTGTAATCCCTTGAAAATAAAGAGAGTGAAACAACTGCACATTTTGGCCCCATCTTTTTCTGACATCAAGAACTTCTTTTTATAATCAGAAAAACTGTTTCATAGATTTCTTTTTTTAAACCTAGTATGTAAACCACATTCAGTAGCTGAATTTCAGTATTCTTTTCATATGCTGCTCTCAGACTAATTGCAAAGTTTAAACTTGCAATATGAATGGGGCTTTTCTTGTTTGTACACATTTAAAACGCATCTTCATAACTTATGTGCACTTCCCACTCTCTAACCTGAACCAAACTGAATTTCAGAGCAAGTGAGAAAAATCTATCACTGCTTTTGATACAAAAGGGTTTTGGCCAATTTCTTTTCTTTCCTTGTGTTTCTTTGAGTGGACCCAATTTGACTGAGAACCCGTAGATAAGATTCCAACTGAAAGTGAAATAAAGCAGGTTATACATTCATGAAATTTCAGGAGTAATAATGAACAGCAACTGCTGCATCACTTTTGTAATGTCACGCCTACACTACAGCGAGGCAGCACTTCCTGCTCTCACAAATAATGCACTGAGACTAAATGAGGAATAGTGGGGAGGAGAAAATCACACATAAAGGGAAAATACATCAGAAAGATTATTGCACAGGAGGCACTGTATGAGAAACAGAATACATTGGCGTCAAAAAAAAAAAATCTAAATTTGTTTACTTTTAAGTTAATGTAAAAAACATAGAGGCCATGCCTCTTTGTAGTGTACTGTCACTGTTAAAACCAGACTTACAAACAGCCGCCCATTTAATAGGGAATGTCAGGAAAGAAGAGGGCCTGAATTTTATGGGCTTCCCAACCAACTACAGTAATTAGGAAAAGAATAAGATAAGAAGAGCCAATGTATAGACCCTCAAATTAAATAGGGTAACCGCATTTTGCTTTAATTTCCAAATCATACTCGTACAGTACCCTAGGACATGTTGATTATCAGCTCTTCCCTCTGCCCTGCAAAACCACACACCCTGGCAGACACAAGACTCCAAAACACACAGCAGGGCTCTGAAGGTCTTTCTATTGGTATCTTTCTGCAAGACCGGTGCCTTGATATCCAAACTTGGTTTGCTTGAATAATTGCTCAGCATGCCAATTCAAACCAGCCACTTCCCTTGAGAGGCTTCCTTCCATCTCCACTGCAAGTCTGCACACTTAATGTGAAAACAAACAAAAAAGAAACCCAACAGCAATCTTTAAAATGTAATATTGTATAGAAAGCTTGGACCTTGTAAACTTGGACCAAGAAACCAAAAATTAAGACCTTCTAGCGTGTGGTATAAAAACCCCAAGGAATTGTATACCTGCCTTCTGACTTCACAGAAAAATCAGAATTTGCATAGGATATACTTTGTGCAAGGCAACAAGCCTCTTCAGTATCTGGAATATAACTAATCTTGCTCAGAGTTCTCTTCATGGATATCAGATATCATCAAATTTGTGTTTTAAGTAGTCTTTCATGACCTTGGCAATGGGTAGTTCATCAAGCAGTTTTAGGTTTTGAAGGCCTATACACTGACGGATTTTAATTCGGCATAGATCTTGCAAGTTCCTGGGCTGCCCTGAAAAGACAAAAGGAACACATAAAAGTCAAATGATCACATTTTAAACATACCTTAAGAGATCATTTACTCAGTAAAATCACAGATGCTTGCTGCTTTCTAAGACGCAAAGGGAAGGGAAAAGTTACAAGAGACAAAGGGTGGAATTTAATACCTTTCTAATGAACAATAATTCAGTGAAATCCTAAAAATATTTTTACATGCACATAATTTTACTGATGCCAATGTAAAGTGACATTATCCACGTGAAGATTCCCATGAGATGGCAAAATATGCTTAAGCACTGTAAAAAACACCGTTAACTCCTTTCATTTAACTTTCTGTGGCTTTTTCCTATCATTGTAACCTGGGGGGGGGGAAACCCTCAGCCTCAGTCCTTTTCAAACATTAAGACAAAAACTTCTACGTTCAATTATAACAGGGCCAGGCAGCTTCCTTCGAGACTGAGGCTTTACAAAAGTTATTCCAGGATGGCGTGGCAGAGTTAAAGATTCTTTTTTCCCCTTCTAATGAGAAGACAAAGCCTTTAGGCTTTGGATGCAGCCACAACTTCATCAGAGAGAGATGAAAATCTGAGTTAACCACTGTCCAGAGAGGAAAAGCTTTACTGACAGCACACGAACTGCAGAATTTCTGATGAGGATTTGCCAACATAAACAGTTCTTTTTCAAACTCCTTCCTAACAGGAAACTTCAAACTCAAGCACCTTGAAAAACTGTTCCCCCCATGCAAACTAATGCAAGAAAGGAAAATCTGCATCTGAACATAGCCAGCAATGGATCCCAATGAAGAAAGAAAGAAAAAAGCGCAAAGCAACAAGACATTGAGAAAGCCTGTCCCAATATATCCTTCTAGCTTTCAGCACTGGGGCCTTTGGGCCTTCCTAAACCAGAGACTGCACACAGATCCATGTCTTTAATAGCTGTGAATGGCCTATCCTCTGCAAATCTGTCTTATGCTTTTTGAACCCATTCATACTCTCAGTATCCAAAACATCCTGTGGCAACATATTTCACAATATAATTAGGCGTTGGCTGGAAAACTACAAAGTGCTGTTATTTATTTTAGATCTGCTTCCTGATGGCCTCGTTGCGTGCCGACCATGCTTGGAGTGACAAAAACCCCCCACATAATTGTTCTCATGCCAGTCATGATTTTACATACCTTTATATTAATCTCCATCCTCCACTGATGCTCGGTACCTCTATCCAAAGCTGAAGACTTTATTTATTAACCTCCCACCATGGAAACCATTCCAAACCTCTGACCTAACTAGCTGCCTGCCTTTGGGCTTCTTCCTCATTCTGCTATATCCTTTTGGAAATGATCCCAAGAAAATGCTGAAGCTGTGCTAATCAATATTTTGATCATTTCCTTAACTGTGTCATGGCCTGAAGAAACAAAACCAGAGGTTTACACAGTTATGGCACCCAGTGGCTGTCTGAGTCAAAACGCTCCATGAACAACATAGGTGCTTACGCTGGTACCAAGATAATCTGTTGCTATATACACTATAACCTGTATAATTGATAATGGTAAGAGACAGTGCTTGCTCTTGCAAAGAAAGGCATGGTGATTTTACCAAGCTGGCTCCTTGAGTCAATCATGTCTTTCAAAAGCAGCACAAAACAACAAAGGCAACGTCAAATAACTTAGATGGACATTTCCAGCTAGCTTTCCTGAGCTGACCCATTAAGCAGGACGTTTTTGAATGAGGAAATGCCTTCTGTACAGGGCTCAAAGGTGGCTTTACAGTGGTCAGTAGGATGCTGTCAGCTCACGGGGCACCAGCCTGTACAGAGGAGACCGGAGGGTTTTTCTCTCTGGAGCCAGCCCCAGAGCCGGCTGCAGAGCCTGCCCCTTCTTCCACCCCCCTCCTAGCTCAGCAATAAACCTTCTATGAGCTAAATAGACATTGACATTATGAGTTTATTAGGCTTCCATGGTAAGCACAAAGACATTATGAAACTATTTCCTGTTTTCTACTTCGGGCATTCTGTACATGGTTTCAGTTACCCTTTTAGTGAGTTCCTCTTCTTCCCCCCACACATGGGTTTTTCTATAGAAATAGGCTGACAGACAGGTACACACGGGGATTTACCTTCAGCACTAAAATTATCTGAGGTAAGCTAGCAGAAGTAATGCATGAAAATAGTCTCAGCCTGTTTCTAAAGAAATTAATTTCAAATTAAGAACATGAAAATTTCAGTTTCCTTTACATAAATTAAAATACTTTCATTATACTTATCACCACAATATCTAAATGTAAATAGAGTTTCAATTATATCCTTCAGCCGTGACTCAGAATACAGATCATGTGCTACTTTGTCCACTAGTGGTTTCTTCGTGGCAATTTCTTTTATGCCACTGAAGGAATGAGTTTATACAACTTGGACAGCAGCTGAACACTCAAGCTGCAGGGAAAGAGAAGTTACTTTTGGAAAGAAACTAAACAGAGGAATCTTTATGGTGATAAATAGCTCTAATGCTTTGAATGTAAATGCAAACAGGGTTCAGAAAGGATGCATCATTTCTAAAGTTAATTGTAAAAAGCAGCCTTAGAGGATACAGATGACTACAGAGCTCTGTGTATTTTCTGTAGTAGAGTATAATAATACATCAATGAGACACTGATTTCTGGTTTCAGAAATTAATGCCTTTTAATTAACATCCTATGGGGTTTTTTTGAGAACAAAATGGAACAGACAACTTAAAACACCCAGAAGAAATTGGTCACCAGCTAATTCAAAAAGACCCGATTATCAAATGTATGACATTTTCCCCTGGTAAGCCTAAAAATATTTCCTGGGAATGTGTTAACAATGGACATTTCCAGTGCTCAGCACAAGCTGCTACATCTAGTGGCTGTTAGTGTCTTAGGTCACGCCTTGCAAATTCCAGGGTTATTAATGCATTTGTGATTTATTAGAAACGGTGTCTGGAACACTTACTCATTCTTGGTTGCATCTGAATGAAAAAGGAAAAAAAATAAAGGATTACAGAGCAATGTCAGTGAACCTTGGTTTGGCAAATGAAAAATGTTATTAGTAATTTGGCAAAGTAAGACAAGTTAAATGATGAATAAAGTTCTGCTTAAAAACGATTAGGAATTAGCAGCTTTGGTTATACCCCGCATCACAACTTTGGAAAGTAATTTAAGCAAATAAGCTCGAAAGGAAGAGACTTAGAGATGAAAGAAACAGAAACCCCCCACAAATATAAAGGTTAGATTGACCCAAACAGACACATAAACCTACTCATCACCTTAAAAAAAGCCCCAACACACCCCTGATCCCGTCTCAAAGGGACACCTTGGTGATGGTTATTCTGGAGTAGCCAGGTTATTGTTGGGCTGTTACACAGCCCAAGTTACCATCAGGGCAGCAAATACCTGCGGCTGTTGTAGTAGTTTGCAAGCTTTAGAGTGATAATCAGATAAATAAAAGGTATTAATTATAGGGAAAAAAAAAAGAGATGTACAGTTCATCTTTTGTCTTCCACAGCTCGTGCTATGTGCTTGTAAAGGAAAGTAGAAATTCCCACCAATGCACCTCCTGTGTGTATTTTCCCAAACATGACAGAACAGTTTCTTTCAAAGAGAAGAAATGTAAAACATCAGGGTACAAAACAAAGAGGAATTGCCTTGTGATTTTCTTCTCTCTACAGGCAGCAGACTTCAGTACATATAAAATTTAAACATCTTCCTAGCTCAGCTCCCCAACTGCTAACTAAGTTCCTGAGCTGCTTTTTTTCTCCTTAAGTAACTAATAATTATTTTTAAAGCCTCAGTTCATTATTTAAGTAAATTCTGATCAATATATTGGCCTTGTCTGGTAAAGCAATGTTTTAGCAACATTTAACAAAATGCATGTTTTCACAGCAACAAATTATTACAATTAACCCTGATTTCCCACTCAATACTCCATTCCTTTCCTTTTTGCAGTTTCAAGTTTTTTCTGCTGTTATCTGACAGTTCGCTGTTCTATCCCAGAGACAGACAAAACTTACATTTAAGATTTGCCACCTATACAAAGAACTGTATATCATCATTACAAGTG
The DNA here is from genome assembly GCA_028858755.1 of Ara ararauna. Taxonomy (NCBI): domain Eukaryota; kingdom Metazoa; phylum Chordata; class Aves; order Psittaciformes; family Psittacidae; genus Ara; species Ara ararauna. The sequence goes on along the minus strand of CM054383.1, from coordinate 40,432,796 downwards.
CCCCGCAGCTTGGACATTTAGACTCTGCCTGCCTTTTTCCTATGCAGACCATGCTCCCCAAGAAATAAACCACTAACTCACTTAATAGGTCTCTAAAGATCATAAAGACATAATATTAGACCTCATACGTCTGGCAACACTGGGTTTTAGAGATTCTCACCCAGTTTGAAGCAAAAGCATTACTAAGGTGGAAAGGGAGAACCCCTACCAGCATTCTCCGCTGAAGATACAGAGCACCCCCACAAAGCAAAAACCATGAACTGATCTGTTCTGTTACCCAAGAGAAAACCTAGGAGTAACTGAAATTAATACACCTGTAGGCTGCAAGAAGCTCCTCTCTGATGTACTGTTCTACCTGCTAAACAAACCAAAAAAGTACTTTTAAAAGCAAACAATCAGTGCCATAGGTTTGAAGCAGATGGGCAGTTTCTGAAGAAGTCAAAAGATGAAACACAACATTGGGGACATATTTCAGAAGCTGCCCATAGTTTTCTCTGAAATATTAATACATTTCTCTAAAAATAAAACCCAAACAACCCCTACACAACTTACAGTGGTATTTCTCAAACTGTGTTTCTGCTTCCCCTGGGAATTTTTAAAGGCTGAAAGCACTAGCAAGAAACCATTTGGTAGCTTCTTGTTTGCTACAAAGGAAACTTAAAAATAAAGGTTTTGTGAAACATTAACAACAAAGTTTAAACCAGGCTGATGTATGGCTGGTGGCAGCTCAGTTCCTCTTGAGTATCAGAATAAGTACTTATATCCACAGCTAACTATCAAATCCATCCTTTATCTCACAACTGTGAAGGAACTCTGCTAATGCCAGCAGAAATTTAGTTATGATTTTGTTGGCTTTTTTTTTGGGTGCGTATTTCAAAAATATAATTGACCTTATCAATTGGAAAATCACACCCATCAGCCAAGAAACACACTGGAGAGGATGAACAAACAGGATCGTACTGAAAGGATGCGATCACCTAGTACATCGCTGTGCTAAGCTCAACAGGAATTCACTGGAATAGGAGTAGGGCTAACAGTTTAGCAAATGCATTGTCTTGTACTCTGTAAAAAACAGCAGGAGGATAACGAGAGAGGATATCTGGTTTTCTGACATTCAAAGTATCAGAAAAAGCTAGTGTCAAGAACCTAGAGGTCTGAAATATTAATATAGGATATGCAGGGCTGAATTTAGGGAGAAAAAGATTTACAGAGAGTTCACTGAGAAAGCGAACAAACTCCTTGAACAGGTATCCAGCTCAAGAAGACAAAGAGCTTTTAATTCTTTTTTACTGGATATCATATACAAGTTGTTATAAAAGTTCTAGTTTAGTTTTGTGTTCACTATGCCTCTATTAGAATACTTGAGCTTGAAGTATGCTTGCATTGCTCTTCGAAAAGTAATCCTCCACAGTGAGTTTTAGATGTCTATTAGATTTCAATATATCTGGCACAGAAAATATGTACTGAGGAGGAGTGTATTTTGGACTGAAAACTTTTATATGGAAAGGCAGAATGCCAGTAAAGCTCAATGTTAAGTATAACAGGTGTATTTAGCAATGAAATTAGGATTTGAATATGCTGGTGTAAAATCATTTTCTCAAAATATTTTGTAATATTTCTATGAATTCAGACTTCCTGAAATTGCTGTGGAAATTCAGCTATGGATTTCAATACCAGAACGTTCACCTGTCTTTAGGAGACGGCAAGTAAAGTGCTTTGAAGCCAGGCCTAAGATGCACTGTTATACTACTCTTAAAAGAGTTCGGCATGTGTGTGCAAATGGGAGCGGGGGGTGGTTACACCTTACATGCCACAGGTAAAAATACATATTTGTTCCTTTTGTTCACATAGGCCTCTCCAAAAAACTCTTCCAAAGTGTACAACTGTATAAAACTATACAATTCAACTGCTTAATAGAAACAGCTGAGTTAGTAGCTACATTTTTCAGTATCACACTAGGTGATTCTGAGATGAGAGTTAAACAATATTCCCTCTTTCTAGAAAGAAAAAAGATCGGGCTATGTCTTTATAAAGGTATCAAAAATGACACTGCCCTTCAGCAAATAGATACCTGCAACGTGCAGAAAGCAGCCATGATTCAGACAGTATTTATCACTGATCCAGCTAAAATGAACACTGTAAAATAAGCCTCTTACCCTTGTTCCCTGTGTAACTCAGGACGACAAAGCAAACTGCATTCATTAGTGCAAGGTTTCTAGCAGCACCAAGGAAGCAAACAGCCCAAGCTTGCAATTCCAGCAAAGTTGTTCTTTGTTATAACAAACATGAAGGTACCGTTTTCCTTTGTAATTATCCGCATAATATAATACATAGAAATCTACTTAGCTCACTATGACATTATGTATTCATAAAAGTTTAAACTATATAGAGACCCTTTCTTAAAATGTTCTTCCACTGAAAAAAAAATCCTAGTGAAAAATTACCTTTATTTAGCAAAGGGATAATGACAAAAAATAAATAAGGATTTCCTTAGCAGGAGCTCTGTCTAAGTTTTTCTGCACGTGTACAGTGCTATATAAACCTAAACACAACGTTACACTCTCCAGTCAAAGCCAAATATTTGCCTTTTGAAAATCTATAACAAAAAGGAACATAAATGAAATAGTTGTAATTTAATTCATTTGATGACCTTTAGATCTTGTTCCAGATTTGAAATTATTCTCTGATACCTGTTAACACACACGCCACATTACACTGCTGCAGCCGTATCCATTTACTTTGCTATTAGCCTCGACACAGACAAGCAACTTGCATGGCCAGTCACAGGCTCTCTTGTCTGCTATCTCATCTGAACAGGGATTAAATTAAATAAGAGCTATGGGGAGGGAGAAGCAGTCAAGCTTTTTTTATTCCTCTTTTGGAGACCATAACTGAATTTCTAGTACCTGAACATTTATTTAAAGTCCTTTTCCAATACTTGCATTTTTTTCCTACCTCTAGCACTCATGCTAGAGTTATGTTAATACATACACATTAATTCTGTAGATATATACACTACCAAAAACCAGAAAAGTCTATATGTATCTCTATTTACATGCATCTCTTAATTTTGCATTAGTGTATTCCAAGCTGAAACCACTGACAGTCCCGAGAGGCAGGTTCAGATCTCATAGAACTAGAACACTCCAAAACAACTCTATCAGATAATCTCAGGCATGATGGTGGTTGCCAATAAATGTTTTCTGGAGTAGGAAAGCATAATACAGATACGGAAAAGGAAGGTGATTAATAATTGAGCAATTTTCATCTTCAGTACTGTTTTTTCGCAGGTAGACTTTACTCATTTTTGTATTGTAAAAGGGGGGGGGGAACCACATAAAAGACTGTCTAAACTCCAAGTTACCAGCAGACTCATGATGAAAAGCTTTGTTGTTCCTAACTTGCAGCTTCATGCTTAAATACTGAGACGCAACTACAGAGTAACTTCCTTCCTTGCGGGATTATTCTAGGAGCAAAGGAATCTCTACCTGTAACCAGGAAGAACATCAAACCCTTTGGGTCAAATCCCCAAATTCAGTATCTTCTTGCAGACTTTCAGGGCCAATACCGAGTATTTCTGAGAGCTTGGTTTCCTGGCTGGACCTGGGCTAAAGGCTGTGATTATTACCGATTACAATACCTACTAAAACCAAAAGAAACTCACATATGTTTTCTGAGGAACTGAAACTGTACATACAGGTTTTCCAAGTATAAAAACCAAATAGCTACATACACCTTACATGTAGATTGTTAAATAGCATCCCATTTATATGAAGCATGTGACCACTTTCACTTGAAGACACAGATCAGTTTGATAATTCTTTGGTAATTCATATATTAATCTTTAAGCTTAGCAATTCAAGCCTACTGCAAAATAAAAACTAATTCCCATTTTACTCTCAGATACACTTTTCAAAACTCCAGGTACACACCGAAAACTTACAGCTATGGATTTCTACATTAAGCACTTAGTCTGATATTCAAATAAACAAAGGAGGAATTCCCATTAAGTCCTACAACCAAGGCACTGTTACCAATCACAAGAGGTAATTTCAAGAAAACTTCTACTAAAGGAATTCTCTAAGAAGTCTGTAAGTTTTTCTTCTAGTAAATATGTATTGCAATAGACTCGGAAACAAGATTCTTCCCCGAAGTGTCACAGCACGAGATCCCAACTATTCCTGTACACAGTCTGATCTAATTGGGAACTCCAAAATCCCAGCTTGCACTTTATCCATTGAATCTCTCCTACACCATCTTATTAAAGCGATTATTCATAAATACCATGGAAGACAGTGTTTGGATATCTATAATAAGGGCAGCAGAGTCTGTTTATAGCTGTTTGTAAATATATATCCATAATAACTTTGCTCAGATGCACAAAGCTGAAGTGTTTTTGTCAGCATTAGTCCTCCCTGCTTTCCCAGTTCTCCTTCCATCGGCGCAAAACTGGGATAGCTCCAACGCTGTTACACTGCCCGCAAATTTAAGCTACTTTGCTTGTAGCAGAATTTACTTTTCACTTCACATTAAACCCTTAAAGATATGGAATCTGCAAAGCAAGTTACAGTACCAGTTTCCAACTTTCTGAATGAGTCTTTAGACATTGAGGCAACACGGAAGCAGCCTAAGCCTTCACACCCACTGATGTGCCCCGAGACTGAAATATTGCAAGTCTGGATATTATATTGTCTACTAATAACCCTGATGGTGCTACTATATAGCAAGAGGCTCCCAAAAAGGAAACCAGAAAGAGATGTGTTTGAATGAGAAAGGGCAGACAAATAAAAATAACATCTCTTAGTTACTTGTATTTCTCAATACCAGCTTCGACCTTTCCAAAAACTCTCTTTAGATTTCAGACAAGAGCAAAAATAACAACACAAATCATGAAGACGAAAATGAAATTCCACATGCTTATTTGTGTCAGCTACTGCCAACAGATCTCAGCTGATTCGCCCCCAGCCCACACTAGACTTCAGTTTCTTTGCAGAGTATTTAAGTTGCTTAATTCTCATAAAGAGCATCCAAATAAAAGGAACTGTAGGGTAAAAAAAGGATATATGAAATACCCCATCCTCTGTAGAGCAAAGATCAGCCTAATTGGATGATAATTTATCCGGCTACATTAACAGGGTTGAAGTAGCAAACTCCTAACCAGCAATTCCCAAATGCTTTACTCAATTCTGTAATTATGAAACACTGCTATAGCATTCTATGCTGAATGACAGAAAGCTTCCATTATATAGTACACCAAAACCCAATAATCAAAACTGACCAGAATATTAGGAGCCTAATACTCTCTTTAAATACCAGAAGTCGTGACGAGTTAAAAATCTCTTCCATATTTCAAAGGCATCCACAAAAAAAATCAAATCAAAGCGACCCAGCACAGGAAACCCCTTCAAGTTGCACGAATGAACTAAGCCATGTCCTTGTCTGGTTTAGGAGAGGGAAGGAGAGAGAAGAATGTGGGAGAACACAAAGCAGCAAAAGCTCTTTTCTGCCCTAGTTGCAGTGCCAGATGAAAAAAGCCAGCAAGGACAGAGTACTTGCATGGCAATTTAACCAAGAAAAAGCAAAAGACACTAAAAAACCCTAAACAAACATCGAAACAAAGCCCGCCTGAGACCCCAAACATCTTTCTTAAGTGCTAAGGCCATTCACACAAGGAGATTTCACAGTTCACTTTTTTAAATGAATGCTTCCTGTAGCCACTTAAACAAAACTAATTTAAACGAAATATACTTAACATTAGCATCTTTGCCGAGCAAGAGATTCCCAGTATCACAATCCCTTCACCTTCCCAGAAATTTCCTAGTGCATTTAAATAGCATCAAGGGGCAGAGAGGAAGCATTTTTTTTCTGGGGCTAAATTCAAAGAAGGCTTTTAGAGGACCTTGTGTCCTGTGATTAACTTCTCTTACATACATACTTGTCACTTCTTGTAAGAAATCCAGACAGGGTCGGCTACTTCCAGAAATACTTATTGAAACAGCCAGTGGGGTCTGTCCTTCATAGTTCCTTGTGTTAGTGTCTGCTCCGTAATTATACAACATTTGTGCACAAAGCACATCATCTCTAAGAGCAGACAAGTGTAAGGGTGTCTGTCCATCTTCCAAGCGACCCAAGTTTGTATCCGCCCCTCTCTGAAGGAACATTCGGCAGTAAGAGTGATTGCTTTTGATCACAGCGTATCGTAACAGGAAACCATTTTGAATGTCGATGTTGGCATTGTGATCCAGAAGGATTTTCACACAGCTTGACCTCTCTCGGATAATGGCCAGCTGAAGTGGTGTAGTACCTTTATCACTGAGCGGATCAACCTCGGCCTTGAACTCCAACAGGAGCCTGACAAATGAGTCTCTGCCATAGTGGGCTGCTACATGGAGGGGGGTCCAACCATCGTTGCTCTTTGCATTAATAATGTCACTTCTATATTCAGATTCCAACATCAAGCGTGCAATCCTCGCTCGGCCATGCATGGCTGCATAATGCAGAGCAGTGAAGCCTCCAATTAAGTCCTTAACTGTGGGATCAGCTGAAGTTAAAATAAAATTAAAAAATAATTAGAAGGCATTACAGTAATCCAGTGCTGCAAGAAAAGAAATAATCAAAGGGTTGAGCGTTAAGTCTTTTCAGGCATAGCATGACAGGATTATTTTGTACTTCAAACTAATTCTTGCTTTCAGGAACATGCTATTTTTGAGAAAAATTTAAATTATATTTAAGAAAGTTACACACAAAGAAACCCCTTTTTCTTTTATATACATATGTTTCCATTTGACAAATACTTCTCCACATCTTCCTAGCACTCTTAGGCTAATTACTCGAATCTCTGTCCATCCAGTTTTCCTCCAGCTCTACAATATTACATTTCTTTCTTAACGTTCAACTTTGTTTTATTTTCCCTTGTGCTGCTTCTTGGTCTTAAAAAGAAGCATGTGTCGAAACATCTGCTGTCCCAAACTGCGGATGTTTTGTGGTCTGGCAGCATTGTATTGTTTTTAGGGTGTAATACTGCATTAGGTAAAATGTGGTCTGCAGGATTTCCAAAGCATGTAAGATATATGTTATTCTAGATTATCTTGATAAAGTCTGTTTTTACAGATGATGAATCTGTTCTGAATTTATAGTTCTACAAAAATTTCAGATTTTACAAGAATGTAAGCAAATCACGTATGGAAAGAGTCAGGGAAAAAACATCAGTGCAGAATACAAGTGACTACACAGAGACTTTCACCTCCCCATCACAGCACAAAAACTTGGTCTGATTTATGAATTTTAAAATTAATCAGATCAATTAATTTCATTTCCTCAGGACACCCAAACTTGTCAAGCAAGTGCCTATTTCATGTACCAAATTAATTACCAAAGAAAACATGCCTGCCTCATCACCTCACCTAGAGAACAAGCCAGACTGTGAGGTTTCTCCTTCCACCATATGCTGCCTGCTGGATGCTAAAAGGTACAAACTACTGTATGGAAGTTTGAGGCACTTTCCTAAGTTTCCCAGCTGCTAAAAAGAGAGATAGTGCCTGCACAAGATACTAGTCTTAAGTTGACATGTTCTCAACATTCCCGTGCATCTACTGAAACAACTGCTGGGGTCTGTCCTTCACAGTTACCTGGGCACAAAGCACATTGCCTGTAAGAGCAGTCAAGTGTCAGGGTGTCTGCCCATCTTCCATAACCTTGACAGCCCCATCCTTGCATCCTGGCACACAGAATTCTCTCTCATTTCCTCACCTATACATACCATGTTTAGAAGAAAAGCAGCACTCTTGGGAGGATGGGGAAAAGAGTAGGACATTGTGATCACAGGTTTAAAACAAACTTGGCTGAAGGTTACAAACACCCAGTGCTCGCACACACTGCTTAAGAGGAGATCTTGTTCTCCTGTACCATGTAGAAAGGGCAGTTTTCTGCTCAGTTACCGTCACACTCAAACAGGAGAGGGGAAGGGGGTGGGAAACACCAGTCTTCATCTTAAAATTCAGACCAGCTATAAGTTAAGTTCAGAATATAATATATATTGCAAGCTAGTTTAGTCTGAACACGTCTGAACCCACAAAGGTGCTAACATAAAACAACAGGAATAGGCTTCTCAATATGGACCTACTGTGACCACATCCAGATAACACACCAAGATAGACATCATACCAAAATAAAAGGACTGGCAAGAGTACAGAATACAGCTGCAAAGGTAATCCAGCAACTTTAAGGGTTTTTTTAATGTAAAGATTGAGGTAAAGAAGACAGACAAACAGAAATCCAACATACAAACTAATGCAGCCTGACTACACAGAAAAATAAAACATGAGAACTGCCTCTGGTGTATAGAATAGGAACTTAGAAGTAACAACAGAAATGCTAAGGGAACTTCAGTAGTGACAGCCTTCCTCATCTTCTATGAAAAGTGGAAGTTTCAGCACCCTGTAAAGTTACCTGAGTTGAAGTAACGGATGAAGCATCCACAGATTGGCAGGAAAATGAAGTCAGTGACTGAACAGGTGGCTCCTAACCTGCACTCAGATGATGTCCAAACTATAGCAGAGAATCAGTACAACCCACCAAGTCACTAAAGACAGATAACCTTTCAAAGTGGCGTTTGCTTCTCCTAGGGTCTCTTTCTTCACACTGCTCAGACTATTCTACATTATCTCCGGATGGCTAATAAATAAAGTGAGAAGCATAAGCATGCAAACGGATGACACATTCAGAGAGGCAGAATTAAGGAGAAAGATGGACATAATGGAAAAGAGACATTGCTTTTTAACATTAAAGTGAACCAAAAAAAACCCACCCCTAAGTCATGTAAGAGTAGTGTCTCAACAAGACAAGCTGGGCAAGCAAAGAACACTAACAACTAACCGTCCAAAGTGAACCCAACAGTAAAAGCCCACGATAAATATATTGCAATTCCCGGTAACATGATAGGCTTTTAGGGAGCTAATAGGACCAGTCTCCCCCTTGACTAGGGAAACAATTTTAACCGAGCAAAAAGTCTGTCGCTGTTCAGTCAATGTTTTGCTGCCATCTCCCGGAGAACTTTTGAACTTCACCAGGGCTTTTAGCAGAAGTTGGACCTCAATTAACGCTGCATACACGTTAGTAAAATACATGCTACAGAGGTGATGTTGCCTTAAGAACTTCAGTTGTTGGCAGGGTTTTGTTTTATAAAAGGCTTCAGCATTGGAATCATGGCGTGAAGTACCTTGATCCCCCTGGAACATAAGGTAGAAATAAACTGGGAATGATTCTCAGCTTATCTTTCAGAATCTGCAGGGGGTATAAAAAATGCTCCTGCTACAAGAAAATTGAACTAGGAATGGATGAAACAGCACTTGCCAACATTTCTTTATCTTGCCTCCATCCTGTCAAATAATTATTTCTTTTCAAGCTTCCCATTAATTTGGGGAAAGCAGAATCTAGAAACATAAATAACTGCATTGGGTAATTTCTAACGTTCTTAAATGAAAGGCATTGTATTATGCCTTAAGCCCAGCCAGTAACTCAGAACCACGCAGTCACACACTCACTCGCCCCCTTCTTCTCCATCCCGCTCCCAGAGGGACGGGGAGGAGAATTGGAAGAATGTAACTCCCACAGGTTGAGATAAGAACAGCCCCAGTAACTAAGGCATAACACAAACCACTACTGCTACCACCAATAATAATAATGATAAGGGAAACAACAAGGGAAGAGAATCAACCGCTCACCACCTGCCAACCGATACCCAGCCCAACCCAAGCAGTGATCTAGCCCTTCTGGGTAACTGTCCCCAGTTTATATACTGGGCATAGCATGCTGTGGTATGGAATACCTCTTTGGCTAGTTGGGGTCAGGTGTCCTGCCTCTGCTCCCTCATGGCTTCCCCTCCTCCCTGGCAGAGCATGAGACTCAGAAAGTCCTTGGTCAGAGTAAACATTACTGAGCAGCAACTAAAAACATCGGTGTTATCAGCGTTATTCCCAGGCTAAAAGTCAAAACCACAGCACTGCACCAGCTACTGAGGAAAAAACTGACTGCTACTGCTGAACTCAGGACAGGCATAAACCTTGAACTGCTTATCAAGGGTACCAAATAACTGCTCAAGCTCACCCGAGACTGAAAATTCGCAATACTGATATTCAGATTATGTTATTTCTTGTTAAAACCTAGCACCTAAGCTAGTAATTTAAACTCTGCTGTTAACGAAACTCTTTGCTAATACTGCAACCTAAAGGATATATAGATTCTTAAACAAGAGTCTGATATTTTAGAGTTTCAACTTACAGCTCAGTGGGACAGTTTCCTTACTTACTTGATGTCTTCTTTAGATCACTATCACAGCATCATCTGGGAAGCCAAGAAAGCAATGCTTTTGGCTTCATAAAGCACTTCTATTATTTCAAGCTTACGTCTCCCAACTAGGGCTTAATTCTGACCACAAGACTTAGAAACATGACTACTTATAGCTTCTGGTTTGAATTTTCTAGGACAACATTGATACAAAGACCTCCAGGAAAGCATTGCTGTTCAGACACACAAACACTTCATGAGCTGATTTAGGAGGATGAAAGATTTAGGAGGATGAACATTTGGCATTCCCTAGTTTCTCCTGGATTCTGCGTGACCTTACTAAGATTTAGATACCTTGCAGCCAAGACTAAAAACAAACAAACATGTCTGCTTGGCTACTCCTGTTACTCTTCAATTTCTAGCAGTTTTAGTGAATCATTTTTTCACTTTAATATGAGTAAACAGAGTTAATCCAAGTCAAGTAACCAGCTTAATATGAGCAACTGTTCTCCTTCATTAGTATTGAGAAGACACTGCCAAGGGACAGCTAACTATATGCTTTCAAGACTTTAGCTCATTGCAATGTTAACAGTGGTGATTGGTTAGTAATAAAATACAGTTCTTGTCCAGGATTAGATCATGTGTCTCTATGTCATTTTGACAATAAAAAGTACACTAAAGAGAAAAAAGGCTTGTTATGCAAAAATCCAACATCACTGAAAACTACACTCTTTATTTTGTGGTGCTTTCCTGGGGAACTTTGTGACTTTAAATTGTTTCTATGGATGGAAAGAGCTGGAAAGAGCTGGCTTCATACAATCTTCACTTTATTAAAATGAGTCAAATACACAAAGAAAGTCAAATTCACTATTTTTCATGAAAACAAAGTTTCTCTGTGATTCCGATCAACTTCCGGCCTTCCACCATTTGCTAAAGAATATTCATTATCTGACCTACTTCCTCTGTATCTAGTTGGTATTTCTGCTGGCTTCATCCTCTAGTCCAGACTGGCTTTTTAATGCATTTTCCCCATATATCTGTGTCTACTTGCTCAGCAGATAATAAAAAGCTTCCTCCTGTTCCACCACCTCCACTCAAATTATCCAATCTGCATGCACAACACTGTCCTCTGGCTCTTTTTCTTTGCTGGTGAGCAATGATGGAAGAGAATTAAAAAACCAAAAGCAGGAGGCAGCCAGGTCATGACTCCATAAGAAGTTACCTTTTATTTCCAGGTCAGTGACCAGATTTCTTCTCAGCTTTTATTAGCTGAACTTCATCTCTGTCCCACTACCACACAAGACTACATCAGGAGTCTTTCAGCATCTCAAATCAGAGGCACAGCACTCTGCCCTCAGCAACAGCCCAGTGTGGTTTTCTCATTCCTATATTATGAAAGTATTTCCAGCTCTGCTAAGCTTCATCATCCCTCTAGACAGCCAAAACTATCACCAGCCATCCCTTCCTCCCCACCAACATCTCAGTTCCCTCTTCCCTCCAGAACTCCATCCACTCCCTCTCACTACCTTCTTTATTACTATTATACAAAGGTAGTTCAATATTCTGTTTACCGTAAGATTCACACCAGAAAACTACTTTTTCCTTCACACCAGTATCATTTTGATCCACAGGGATTAAGCACCAACATTGAAATAATCCACTTCTTGAGAAAAAGGTGAAGACTGTGTGAAGAAAGGTAGACACAAACCTTTCACTAATGAGGCAAGCATGATTAACTCAGCTTTTAAGAGTCAGCTCATCTGTGACATTAGTATGTTTTAAATACTCATTATCTTTTATGCCTCTGTGTTGAGGTAAAACAAGGCAAGGCACAAAACAGTGCCAATTTTCTGAAGCAAGGCTCAGCTACAGGAAAGCTGCTGTAGATGACTAACCCTCACACTATTTGTTACTCAACTTTCTAGTCCTTGTGATTAAATGCTAGACTCCTTCCAGAACATGAGCTTTTCATTAGAGGCAGTTTTCAGGAGGCATCAGATTCAGTTGGTAGTTCATATAGGAAAGAGTAACAACAAACATGAAAACAAGACACTGCACCAGCAGCTATTCAATATCAAAACCTATACAATGAAAATACATGGCAACACATGAGGATGGGTTTGTTTCAGACCATCAGGTTCACAGAGCTAAAACCAACATATTCCTAGCCTTACAGCCTAAGGCTTTTGAATTATCAAAGAGAAGGCTTAAGATTATCCAAATTTCTTATATATATATATTAAAAAGTAGAATTTTAAGTTAGCTATTAGTGCAGTTTAGTAGCTTTTTCCCTCTTCAGTAAAGACATGAGGGTTTGGCAATATTATGTGGTTAGAATCCACAGTAGGTATATCAAGAGGGTCCAGTAGTTCAGGCTGTATTTTACTACTGCTCTTAAGGAATATACCACTAATTGTGCAAATAACACAGCTCATTAATGCCATTCATTTTTAAGGGTGATCCATATATCTGACAAATACTGCAACACACATAAGGAGCCCATATGTCCTCAAACATGTAAAGCATCAAAAAGGGAATTTCAGTTTCCTTGGGACCAAACCCATAATAATTAATTTGATAAGAACAGCACTGAAACAGAGGATGTTGTTCTTTAAGAGGACTCAGCAGAATCTGGAGAACATCTACTGATTTTTACTTTTCCTCTCCAGTACCGCATTAAAAGGTTAAAACCATCATTTCTACAGCGTTAGGTGGTCTTGAAAGAAGATACAGCAAAAAGAAATTCTCACTGGTAATAATCACCACCCAAGTGAGTATATCACTTCAACCAAACAAACTCAAATCAGTTCAGATGGATGCAGGAAAGGTGCATACTCAACTGGAATAGCTGACATCAAAGTCCCTGCACAGAGTACTGCTCTCATAAAGCTTAGCAGACTCTTAAAGCTTCTACAGAAATTGAGTCTTTAACGCTACTCGCTTGAGAATTATAAAACAAACCTCCCTAAAATTTCAGTCCAAGGACCTGCCACCCTCTAACAGCGGAAGAACAGAATCTTCTCTAACAGAGAAGAAAAGCCTCTACACAACTTACCTCCATGCTCGAGAAAAACCCGGACACATCTCTCTTTCCCTCTTGCTGCAGAGAAATGAAGCAAGGTCCAGCCATTGGCATCTCGACCATTAGGAGAATATCCTTGCTCCAGCATCTTGCGCACGGTGTGAACATCGCCAGCAGCAACTGCAGCCTGAATCTGCAACTCTTCCTGTAGTTCAGGGTTTCTCCGACAGTGATGGTGTAACATCCTAGCTGAATCTCGCTTTTACAGAGGCGTCATGAGGTCACACTAGTCGCCTTGGATCAATATAAAGCATGAATAAATTAGGAGTGAGACTAGGAAAGAGATATCTAGGAAAAGAAGTCAGTGCTAAGGAAAAACAATGCTACGATTTACATTCTATACGCAAAGTCATCTTATACATAAAATAAAAACCAAACCACTTCACTGTGGTTAACAAAATCATAATACATAGCTCACATCACTGGCTGCAAAAGGGCACTTCTGCATTATAAATAGTAAACATTCTCTTCAAAAATGACAGCATTAAACAAAGAGTCCACAATTAAAGCTCCTGAACAACAAGTAAAATGGAAAATCACCTGAAACCAGCGTTCATTTAAATATCACAACATGGTTAATGTCGCTAACTCCAGAGAACATGATCTACACTGATGCATGAAACAGCACTGCATTGCTACAGCAACTGAACTATGGTATTTATTTGTTTCAAGATATGTATCATCTCTAAGGTTCAGTGAAAATATTTTCATCTTACTAATATAATCTTTTCCTGTGACCTACAGCACATGAGTATTAGTAACACTAATGTTCAAACTGAAAACTAATTATTTTTCCCCCCTGCTCCTCCCTCTTTTTTAATTAGAGTGCACTGTCTGTGTTTTGGCTTGTTGACTTTTTTAATAGTACATAAAGACTGCAAAGAACTTCTATATTCTAGAAATCAAACACAAATATGATAATATGAGAGCTGAAAACACAGTGCAGTTAATATCAGCCTGTCAAACACCATGAGAACATATATCAGAACAATTCTATTTATAATTACCTTGATATCATACATGAGAGAGCTGGGCCAACAGGCTATCCAAAATAGCCGCTGTAAAAGAGCTTAGATATAAGCATACATTGGGAAAGAAAACAGTACTATACTCCATGCTCTGTTTGAAAAGTCCCCATCTGCAGTTCTACCTGCTACCCAGCTGGGGACAAGTTAAAAAATACAGGTATTTAGGAATTCTTCCACAGTACACAAAGTCTGTTAAGTGCCTATATTTTCACATATATTATGTATGATATCCCATTAACAAGTATTCCTAGAATGGAAAGGAGCATCAGAAAAAAAAAGAGAATAAAAGCAAGGTATGAGAAAAGTAATGCTGAGCAACAAGAGCCTCAGAAAATATTCTAACGCTGTTGCAATGGATATTAACACAGAACTAAAAGAGAAAGAAAAATGTATTTAAACTCCTGTAAAGTTAAGCAAGATTAAAGCACAAGGTAAAGTTCTCAAGACAAGAGTGAATTTTAAATAATCTCGTTTTATTAGGATGTCAACCCACATCATCACCTAAACCTTCTTTTATGTAAGTATCACAAGGGTTTCCAGAGCCTCCTGATTCATAGGTCATCCAGTAGACACTGCAATCAACTCCCCATACCCCACTGGGCACTGGTTCTCCTGCGATGCAGATATACACACAGACAAGTAAAAAGTGAAAACATCAATCACTGCCATCTTTCCAGAGGAAGGTGTAGGTATCTACTCACTCTGTTACAGCCTAGTTGTGCCCACTGCAAAGAAGTTATTTATCTGCTTCTCGGAGAGATATAAACTTGCAATTAACAGGTAGCTACAATGACCCTAAGTTGACTGCAAATATGGAAATTACATGCAGCAAATGCTTGTCTTTGACATTTATAAATGCTTCAACTTACCATGTATGGCAACAATCATTAGTTCAGCACAGGGCTATGAAGGAAGAGTTTTTAGCTTGATAGGTTATACGTGGCTTAGGAACTGGCTTTGTTTTGTTTTATAGTATAAACTCCATTATCTGACACTGGAAGGAAAGGGGATTAACAATCCGGCAACCGCTAACTCAGTAGTTCAGCTTTCGCAGCACAGTCCAAAAATCAAACTTGGTTAATCTGATGACAATGGAAATGTTTCTATTAACTCTAATAAGCTTTTCCTAAGCTCTTTTTCTAAACTCCAATTAGCACTTCAGAACATGCTCACCTATAAGACCGCGAACTTGACTTCATTCTGCACCACACCACTAACAGTACTGTTAATGGAATTCCAACTACAAGAGCAAGATCTTCCTTTGGATTTACAGGTGAAAACTGATTGAATCTAACTGGTAATAAGGCAGGGGGAGATCTTTGAAAAAAGAAAGTAAAAATCAGCATGTCCCTTTAGCCTTACTTTCTGAATGCATACAAAACAAGACAGGAAAACTGATCAAAAGTTGATATAAACAAACTTTCTACTGCCATTTTTACGGTCCCTTCTTGTAAACGACTAATACTTACAAGATCTCATGTGATCTAGAAAATTAAGGTCAAACTAACTGCTCAAAATGGTACAGGAAAGAGATAGGAAGACTAAACAGATGAAGCAAAAAGGAATTTCTCATTGAAGGGGCCAGCAGCATCCCCCCTGCAACTATCTATAAAGACAGCTGGTTAAGAAAAAGCAAAGCTCTTTATATCACACTTCTCAGCTGCTGGGTATATTTGTAATGCAGCATTATAAAAAGTTGGCACTGGCCCCATATGTTCCATGTGACTAGCAGAGCTTATTCAAATTAGCTAGTACTAAAGTACATAAGTATTAAAACATACAAAGCAGAAGACAAAGTCAGGCATAAAAGGCAGCTCTTTTTATCACCTGCACAGTTCCTGTAAATATCTACTCTTCCATCTCACCTCTATGGCAGGCAAAGAAATTTAAATCACAATCCTACTTAACTGTACCATTCAAGGTTTCAGGATAGCTCTAGGTACACACCAGCTTTGAAAACATTTCCGCTTCTGCTCCATGGATCATTTAAAATTCCTGTTTGCAAATCCTCATTTACAGCATCAATCTTTGAAGGAGGAAAGGAAGACTACTGGAAGTCATTAGCCATTTGGCATTTAATATTTAATGTTTTGCAACTGTAATCAATCTCATTCAGAACACAGTATGCATTTGGATTGCTACATAGTGGTTTTCTCCATGCAAGTAAAAGAATTAAATCAAGCAGAAGGGGGTAAAAATGCACCTATACAATCTTGGGTATAATGATCGTACAGTGCCATGAAAATGGAGGACAACACCAACTACTTAATTGATTTTGCAAGTACAACAGGACAAACTCAATGTGTTCCTGAATTACCTTATATGAGGTTGTTACTCTCTGATGGATATCCCACTCGTCATTGTCTTCACTATTCATAATCTTGTGTGCCCATGTGTGTCAAACAGCCTGCTGCCCCTTAAAAGAAATGATATTTCTTATTAGTTGCAAAGAGTAAAAGTGAGAGGTTTTTACTTACTTTTACTTTATGCTTGTGCTAGAACGCCACATTTTAATGTGGTTATGCCAGAAAAAGCCCTGAAGTGCGTTTTCTTTCATTACCAAACAGTCCTTCAGAGGTTGGAGTGGGGAGAGTTTGCTTCTGCCAAAGGCAGAAAAAGGCTACAGAACATTTTATGCAAGACAAGAGAAAGGAGAGATGTGCTTTCTCTCTGGAGTAAACCTTGAGGAAAAGGTCTAAGCTCTCCTCCAAGGACTATGTGTATCTGCTGCTGCCATAGAACAAAAATGGATGCAAAGGTCACTGTAGGTATTTCTGCCCAACTGCTCAATGCCTCCCTGTGGGAGTCAGATGCCAGTAAAAACCTTCAGAATCCATTTAGTTCCTTCCCAATTCATTTTTGTGGGCTTTTTTTCTTCTGTTTGTTTGTGGGGGTTTTGTGGTTTGTTGGTTTTTGTTTTCTTTTTTAAACCTCCATCCATCTGTGCTTCTCTCTCTAATGAATGAAACCTGATAGCATAGAGCATTGACTTCTCCATCCTTCAACTGGACTTGTAGTGCCAACCAGTTGTGTCTTCTTCACGTAACAGATCAGGTTAATGGACATTTCACAAACAGGTAAAGATACCCTCCCAACACAAGCAAGCCACCATCTCAGAAATCTTCACCCTTTTCATATTTAAGAACTAGAATCAAACTTTACTCAACACCACTTACAATCTCTACCCAGTTTCCTCCTCCAGACCAGCCCTCCTTATCCCCCTTCTTCATCATCTGCAGTTAACAGGATCAGCCCCAACGCTTGACCATTTCTCACAGCACTGTCAAGAGCCCGTACTCATCAATGTTACACCATTAATTCTTTGCACACCTCTGTCTGACCTTTTGGTCACTCTGGCTTCAAGCTTTCCTCGACAGGACCCCTTACCATGAGTGAGCACTGCAACAGTATTAAAAATAATAAAAGCATTAATTACTTCATTGTATAGCAGGTCACACAAAACCAGCTGCGACTTGTTTTTCCTGCAAATGACTTGCACCAGAACAATTACATGAACTGTGCAGCTTTCAGCTTAACTTCAAATTTCTGTTGCTTAATGCAACATAAAATCTTGTTTCCCCAATGATAGCTCAGAAGAGAAGGATGAAAAAAACCCAAGCTCTCTTCATCCCTCTTATGCACATTTTCCAAGAGCTTTGCTTCCCAAGATAAAACATACAAGGTCTGCAGATATGCTCACAGCCCTGCACAAAACTGCACTGCCATGACCTAATTTGATCACATTTCTAGCCTTGTTTTTTTGCAGATGATCAGTCGTTAGTTCACCTTTCTTTCCCCCCCCATTTTTGCATGATTTTCACTTTAAAACCCACACATTTTTTATTAGCTAATGCAAATTAGAATTGCACTGACTTCACAGACTACAGACAAGGTAACAGATTGCTCCACTAAAAAAGTAACAAGCTCTTTTCCCCCCCAAAGGAAAATTAGCTGCATATGGCAAGAGTAAGATCTGCAACTTTAATAAAAAGAAGTCATATTTAGTTAAAGCTCACTTACTCAATGACTTAAAGTTTGCCTAAAATACTAATAATTATAGTAGAAGTAGCACACTAAATAAAAAGATAAACATCTTCATTACCTATTGATAGCGTCTCATGTTGTCAAAGAGATCTTAGACTTTCCTACATCAATGTGTCACTTCATGAAAGTCATTGCAAACATCATGTGGAAAATTAATTCTGACAGATGTATATAGTTACTTTAAAGAAAATTCAAGGTTGGTACTAAAAGCAAAACCTGCTAACACAGTATTTTGTGCATTCTTATGGCCTAACAGATAGACCTGATTCCTAAACCCTAGAATTATACACCCAAGAGCAGAAACAGGACCATTATTAGTACTGATGTTGGCGTAACTCTATACCACAAGGAAAGCGTACCATTACACAGGACATTCAATATCCAGCATAGACCTAATCCGTGTAGGTCCTAGTTGTCTGTGGTTAAAGTATTCCAAGACATTTAAATCAAATAAAATTAAAAAAAGGATAATCACATTAGCATTCATTATTCTCACAACCCACTTCTCCCACCCATTTCAAAACTCAATGTGTTCTTACTTAAATGGCATTTTAAAAATGGTCAATATGTGTTTGACAAAACCTAAATGCAACTATCATCTTCATCTGTCACTCAACTTCCTATTTCAGGAGCTCTTTGGACAAGAAAGTAAGGCAACGATCATTATTTGTGTTCTCCTATCACAATCAAAGTTTGCAAATAACATGTGAAATATTAAAATTTCACAGAGCCTTATAATCCTGAATACATTTTCTGCTAGATGCTCTATGCTCCACCCCAGACAGACATCAAGGGAGGTACCCAAGTGGCCAGGATGAAAATCACCAAGCAACACGTGCTAATTGTTGGGTCTGAAAAGCAATGAGTTAACAGTGCATGAATCCCAAACCTCAAGGAGGAACTGCTACTTCAAAGGAGAGAAGGCTTCACTCCTCGTAAGTGGTCATCAGAAGTTACACACTTCTCATCAGAGCTTCTATAATTCCAAATTATTTTCGTAACTTGGACATGCTACATTTAAACTAACTAATTCATCTACAAGTCCTCCATCAACTTCCCGTGTTGGCAGCACTGTATGATGCTGCCTAGTGGTGCTATATACTAATAAGCAGCTGCTGTGTCATTATGCTCTGCAAGGGGCTCAAACTGAAGTACAGAGGTATCATTTTACCAACTATTACCCATTTCACAGAAGGGTTGTGGCCTCTGACTTCTGGGCCTGATGGACAAGTAGTGAAATCACCTAGCTCAAATAACTTCAGGTCTGCGAACAGGTGAGCCCAAGAGACCTCACCTTCAGAAAGCACCAGTACCACATCAGCCATTAACTATCCTCAAGATTCCCACCCATACACTAGCAACCTTAACCACAGGCAGAGGCCAGCGATGAAATACTGCAAATCATTCCAAATCAAGGACCTCATCAATGCTAGTGCTACAGCAAGGCCTTACAAATGTTTTTCAGTACAAATTGCTGCATCAGTGTCACACAGCCACAAGTCTCCCTCAAGACGTGCATTGACAAACTGCAGGGAGCCTGTTCTCTGCAGCATGCTTGGAGATCCTCTGGTACCAAGCATCAAATACAATCTCTCTTCTAACTTACAGTGGTGCTGTTACTATGTTTTAAACAAGTGAAACTCAGATGAAAGCTTGGCTCTTAAAGTGAATAACAATACATAATAAGTGTTAATGTATAAGATCTATGTATTTTAACATGACTTGATAATATTTAAGAATCCGAACACCAATATTTCATAGAATGACTGCAGCAGAGAACAATGGCTAGTTCAAACCACATTAAAGCAGTCACTTCAGTCCTAACACTCAGCATAGCTGAAGAATGAAATGAGTGCTGCTTACAGAGTTTGTTTCATTCAACCATCTCTGGAAAACTTCTATTTTCCCTGTATTTCTTTTTAATACAGCCTAAAACAATCCAAGTAGACAAAATTCATTGAATGGCTTCAGTGGACAAAGCAAGTTTTTCATTGTGATAGTATCATTCTATAAGCAAATGCTGGAATAACAGAAAACAGCCTCTCAGACAACACATTTCTTTTAAGTGTTTAGAATTCACAATAAGGCAAAATAAACCTAAAATGAGTATACAACCTGAAGAGAAGGAAAAAAAAGGATGCGCAACTTTATCTAGGGGGGCTAGCCATACTTGCAATAGGCTGCATTTCTTACAGAACAGAACTTCAATGTATTGTTTATCTCTGTTCCTTGTTTTGACCATGTGCAACTTTGCGACAGAAGCCAATTCCCCTGATTCTTACAAACTCAAGTCCAGTCTCTGCATCTGAACCATACTTTGCTGCACTGGCATTTCACATTAAGAATGAGCTTCACAGATCCAGTGAAAACTTACATTTCCCTCCTTGAATAAATCCCAAAGATCTTACGACTTAATCGGCACCAAGAGGTGTCCTGTTGGAGTAGCTACATTAATGCAAAGCCCAACGTTAGATGGGTTGTAAAGAGGGTGTTATAATAAACCAACTTTGGATGAACTAATGCACATTTATCTCACCTACTAGCAAAAAAATCCCTCCTGCAATCCCACTGGGCATGTCCGCATGCTCAACTATGAAGTGTGGTTTTGCAGTATGCTGTCAAAATAACATGGAATGTTTCTTTCCTATACTTTCAAATATCTCAGAATTTGTTGCACTTGTATTACACAGGGATTTGCTGTTTAAACTTTGACATGTACCAGCTGCTTTTTATCATATGCTAAAGACATATGTACAAGAAAACTGATCCGCCCTTGACCACGATTGTTGGCAACAGGTACTGCTTTTCCTCCACAACTAGTGCTAAAAACTAATTGATTGCTGACAACGAAAAACACTCTGGTACAGTTAATGACATCTCTGAACACACAACAGAGACCAAAGGGACCTATATAGAGGATATATTTACCAAAATAACAAACTCATCTACATTTGAAACAGATTAGAATGGATTCAAGGCAGACTCTGTGTTGACAGAACATGCACAAACTCCATTATTTGGGGCACACAAACAAGTAGGATGCATTTAAAGGCTGACTGACATTATTCACCCCCACTCTCTCCCTTTATGAGCCCATCTCTTCATCTCACTACTTAAAACAAGCAATTCTTCCTACAAACTGCTCTCCCCCTGCAAGTGAGCCTTCCTCCTACCAGCAGGGTTGTTTTTGATGACTCCTTTCGTTTTTATTCTTAAGCAGCTAACAGCATTATCTTCTCCTGTGATCTCAACCCCAAAAATAAGTCCTTGTAAACAAACACCATCCAATTAAATGGATTTCAATTTTTGCAGTTCCATTACAGTACAATACCGAAAAAGAGACCCATGCAAAGGCAGGTAGGACTAAACCAACATAATGCTATT
The DNA here is from genome assembly GCA_028858755.1 of Ara ararauna. NCBI lineage: Eukaryota > Metazoa > Chordata > Aves > Psittaciformes > Psittacidae > Ara > Ara ararauna. Next base: position 40,410,974 of record CM054383.1, on the reverse strand, counting down.
ACCGTGACCTACTCCAATAAAGATTTTGGAATCAGAGCAGAAGCAAATCCTTCCATGCACCCATAAATCTGTGAACAGGCCTTAAGAAAAGGCCCTTTTAACCAAGGCAGAGTGAAGTAATTTTAAGTGACATTGCTGAGATGAGGCGACACAAAGACCCATTAAGTAGCAATTCATAACCAAAATAATGTTTGCAGATTAAATTTAGAAAATGACAAAGCGTTACAGGAAGAAAGAAGAACCCTACTTCAAAAAAGCTTCGGAGCTTTCAAACTTGTAAAGGTCAATAGCAAGTAGGTTTTATGAGAACAAAGAAATCAACTGCTACCTATTCAAATCCATCAAAAAAGAAGCAACAAGAGGCCCAAACCATGTGTCTAGGAAGAGTCTACACGAATGATCACCTTTCTGTGGTGTTTTTGAACACTGGTTCCTCGCTTCGGTCTTATTTTGTTCTTTGGAGTCACAGTTTTAAATTCTCCTTTAAGGCAGCTCAAACCTAAAAAAGAAAATAATAAAAGTTGAACTGAGCCACACAATGACATAAAAGAGAGAAACGGAGAATGAAAATGGTTAACATCAAAGCAAGAGCAGGTCAAAATAGGAAGAGCCTTCAAGAAATTACCAAGGAAAGGGTTATTCATTTAAATCAGGACCTCAACTCGACAGAAGGGCACTCTCGGGGGTACTAAGGAGTTGGAAGGACAATAACTACAGGCCCAGTCCCCTGTCAAGCCAGCTCCTCCGGGGAACTGAAGTAAAAGATAAGAACTAAAGAATGGGACAGGAAGTAACCCAGAAAGGAGAGCCACAGGGAAATGAAAACCGCTCCCTTGCAGGAGCTCATGCTTCGGGAACCGTCAAGCGCGCACACACACACACACACAAAAAGCCGACCAAGCCCCGGCGCAGAGTCCAATGGCCCGGCGGCGGGAGGGCCCAGGGGAAGCGGGGGACGCGCTCCGGAGGGGCCCTGGGCTCCCCTCTGCCCTCCCCGCCACAGAACCCCGGTCCGCGGGCAGCCCCTGGAGAGCGCGGCGGGGAGCGGGTGTCCCGGAGCCTGCCTGCCTGCCTGCCTTCCCCCGCGGCCCGACCGGGCAGAGCGCCGAGGAGCCGGTGCACCCCCTGCCCAGCGGGGGGGGGGGGCGGCGGGGAAGCCCCCTCACAGCGCGCAGAGGGGGCGCGGGGCGGAGCAGGCCGGCGGCGACCCGCACCGGAGCGGGCTGCCCGCGGGAGGCCCCGCGGACGGGCCATGGGGTCGCGCCCCCTCCCTCCCCCCCCCACCGCCCCGTGAGGGAGGCGGCAGCATTCGGTGCTCGCACCCGCGCCGTTACCTGCGTGCCGCCGGTGGGGGGGGGGGGGGGGGAGGGAGCGCGCGGCGCGGCCCCGTGCTTGGCCCCCCCCGCGCTGGTGGTGCGGCGGCGGCGGGCGGGGGCAGCGGCGGCGGCGCCGGCCGCGGGCGGGGGCGGGGGGCGGGGGGCGGGGGGGGCGGGGGCAGAGCCGCGCGGGGACACTTCGCTCCGAGCCGCCCCCCGCCGCTCGCGCCGGGGTCAGCGGGCAGGGGCTGACCCCCGCCGCAGCCAATCGGCTGGGACCGCCCGCGACCGCGCGCGTCTGATTGGGCCCCGGGCCGGCGGCGGCCCCGCCCGTTGCTCCGCCTCCTTGCCGTAAAGCCGCGGGGGGAGAGAGGGGGGGGAAGGTTTTGCGGCAGGGGCGGGGAAGCGGTTGCGGCGGTTTGGCGGAGGAGCGACGAGCTTTACGGCGGCCCGGCTGCCGGGGGCGGGTGAGTCGCGGTGGTTGCCTAGCAGCGGTTGCCTAGCGACGGGGAGGGGAGGGGCCGGGGCTGAGGTGAGGCGGGGGGGGGGTGAAGGAGGTTGGGTTCTTCCTGCGCGGGTGCAGGGTAGGAGGGTGCTGGAAGCGGTGCGGAACGGGCTCGGGTCGCCGTCAGGACGGGGAGAGGGGTGCGGAGGCTGAGGGGGCCTTCCGAAGGAGGGTACGGGGGAGAGGGTCTGCAGGCCGCGGGGTTTTGGGGCAGTGGTTACGCGTATCCGTGCTCTTCCTTCCGTGCCTTGTCCGTCTGGAGCGCCGCTTTCAGTGAGCGTTTCCCACCAGTGACCTGTTGCTGGGGTTTCTGAAGCGCCGGTGATAGGTGCAGCTCTCCGGTGAGGCCGGATTGGGTCCCTGTGGTCCGGTCTCTAGTGGCTAAAGATGCTCACGGAAGAGCAGGTAAAGCGCCTGGCATGCTTAGGTGTCAGAGTTGAGGCAGCTCGCAGCCTTTGAAAGGAAATGACTCTATTTTAGAGGCGTTTACAGTATTTCAGCACTGAGCAAAAGCATATTCTTTATTGAAAGGTGAGCCTACGAAGTCATTGCAGGTGCAAGTAGCACAAAGTATGTTTTATTTCTTAAACGACTCAACCATTCCTTTGAAAGGAGACCCACAGCCTTCAGACTCCGCCCCAGAAGTCGTGCGCTGTGGTTTCGTTTTGCTTTATCTGATTTAATTTGTTAATGAAAATAGGGTGGGGTTTTTTGGGTAGTTTCTTTTCTCCCAGTTGCTGCTCATGCAGTTAACATTTAATAGTATGTATAACAGGGAAAGAGTAATATAGGGACTTGACAATAGCTTTCTCCGTCATGCCTCATTACTGAGTAATTTTGTGTCACCGTAAGCCACTTGTGTTAGTAAAATGTGGTATGGCAGTGTTAGACCATTCAAATCAATGCTTTCTACAACTTTGCGCTAAATTAAGTCCCCCATATAGTGGAAATATGCGTATTTTATAAGCTTGCTTTAGGATGTTCTGGATGCCTTTGCAACCACTTAAACTTTGCTTGGTCCTTAAACCTTAGAGGCTTCGACTGCCATCTGAGTTTTCATCTCCAGTTCTTTGTTTCCTTTTCCATTAAGTTTCCTTTCTCATTCTGTTTGCAGCTCTGCAGGACTTTGGTTTTGATTTTAAAGCTTAATTGAAGTTGTCATGAAAATAGTGTAAACCAAAACATTTATTTGGGGTTGTTTCGTATAGTTTTCCTTTCTGTCTTTTCACTGATCGGTCTATTTATAAGGTTTTTAGGACTGTTTCTTACTGTTCGTGCAAGAGTCTGGCACTGTGAGGCATTACCTTAATGGGTGTTTAGATGCTGTCGTGAATAACTCAAATAAATAATACAAGTAAAGGTTGGAGTTTAATATTTCTTGTGTATGAATACCATTGCTTTTCTTTGCTCTTCAGCTTTGAGCTTTTCTCTGTGCTTTCTGACTATGTTTGAAACAAACTTGGTCATTGTCTGACGTTTTCCCCCTCTTTGAAGGAAATTTCTTCAGAATAAGCCCCTCCACATTTCTTTTCCTTTAATGACTTCTAGTCATGAGTTGCTGTCATATGTGAGTGAGGTGTATCTTACAGATGTTCTTGTAAAGTTCTTGTGAATTAATGACATCCTATCAATGTATTATGGTAGGATCAGAGAAAGTATGACCAATATCATATGGCCAAGGTAAAATCCCATAGTGGATGTGCTAGAGGAATTCCAAATCTCTTCTGCCTTAGCAACCTTCCTGTGTCGTATGAATTTGTGCATGGGGGATCTGCTCATTTACCACACGGGATAATAATTCAAGTTGATTTTGAACACGGAAGTAAATGTGTCAAGATAATTTTACTTTATTAGGTATTCCTTTAGGAAGAAACAAAACTCAAAGATAGGAACAATAGCTACGTAAAATATTCAGTGGTTTCTGAAGAAATTTTACGAGGTTTCAGGTCATAAATTTCCACCTCGCGTAGAATTCCAAATGGATTCTGCAAGCAAAGAAGGAATTTATTGTGTGCAGTATCAGATTTATTCTTAACATCTAAAATGTGGAGTATGGGAAAGGATGGGGGAAGGTTCTTATTTCTGCTGGGTGAGAAGCATACTCCAACATTTTGGAGTTGTCAGGTCAATCACTGCTGAATGTGTCCTTAGAAGTACCACACCAGAGTGAATTGTAGATCACTCCCTGCAGGCAGCTGCTTCTTCTCCAATTTTAGATTCTCTTCTGAAGGAAATACTTCCTGATGGTGGAAGAAGTGAGGAGTCTGTGTACCTTACCCTGGTCTACCCCTAGTTCATTGTACCTTTGGGAAGCCATTTTGTCAGTGCATGCTCCAGTTGCAGTTAAAAAATCCAGTTGTAAAAATAAAGGTGTAATTCTCAGTATTTGATAGTGCTTTAAAAACTTGTGAAGAGTATAAACTACACCAAAAAAAAGCCTCATATACTGAATTTTAGGGTTTCATTGTTTACTAATATTGTGCTAAAACCCAATAATAGTTTAAAATATTTGGTGTGATGTTAGATGCCGGTGTAATTGATACATAAGTGGGAAGATCTTTAGAATTTCTTACCAGCTGGAAGAGCTGTTCTCTTCCATTGAAAAGAAAGGGAAAATGTAACATTTAAATAAAACCCAGCTACAGACAGAGAGCTTCAGGAGTCTACGTGGCTGATTATGCCAAGCTGAAAGATGGGGATCCTAAAAGCATGTTGGTTTTAAACAGTGAATTTTTAGTTTCAAAATAAGTTTAATAATGATACTGTGAACTCTAAAAATGTGTGGTGTTCTTTTGTATCTTTCTAGTTATCAGTTTAGTAATAGCAAAATATTTCTTTCTAGGTAACTTAAAAGAGAAATGCCTGATAGTGCTTCTGTTTCTCATATTGGATAAAAATAACCTCGAAGCTGATTTGCAGTGATGGTGAATAATCAGTGAAGGCATACAGCATTTTCTGGAATATTGAATGTTCTCATCATGAAGATCTCTCTTCTGCAGCAGATGTATAGGGACATGCTGGTCGGCATTCCACTGGCAAAGGAAAGCCACCATTATACCTCTTTACTTAATCTGTGCGTTGAACAGCCGGCAGAAGGAGATGAATCATGCCATCGGATGCATCTGCCATCTAATAATGGTGCTACTGGGAGCCGTCAGGACACTGAGATGTCAGATGCGGTTGTCCCTACAACGGATGAGGTATCAAATAGCTTTGCAAACTTGAGCTCTTCATTTTGTCCACGAGAAGTGATGCTGCTTCAGTTAACCTTGATCAAGATGATGGTTGCTAAAGTAGAGTCCCAGGAAATAGAGTTCAGTGTGAGACAGAAGTACTGTGAAATCTTTGTCCTTCTTCTGAAGGAGGCAAAAATTGACTTAAAATTGGTAAGCTTTAATAAACTTTTGAAAGATTTCTGTGAAAGGAGATAAAAATCAAAAAGGGACATAGCTTAGATACTTTCTTCTGTGTGTTTGCAGGTTTTTCTGCTTGGTAGTTGTGATCAGCTGTTGCGTCACATGGCTTCAAAAAGTTTAGCTTCTCTTGTGTATTTCCAGCTGAAGGAAGAGGTGAGTGTGGCATAACTTTTCACAGCTTAAAAAATGACGTAGTGGATATGTGCCTTCATGTTGATCCATTTGACTCTAGAGCCAAATTTGGCACAAAAGCAGTTGCTATGTGATTATTGTAAAATCTGAAAGTTATTCTAAAAAGGCTCCTTTTGTAAGCAGATCTGCCGAGCAACATCAGATCTGCTTCTTTCCTCCATTCATTGCCTGCATGTCTGCTCTAGCTTTAAGAGGCACACCTGCAGTCTGCTGGACTCTCTTAGTCTCTTAAAATGCCACACAGTTTTGTTGAAGTGTATTTCACTCCGGTATCAGGAACAATGTGTAGGTCATAGTTTGCCCACAGAGTGCATTTTTGAGGGGCTTTAGTTTGTAAGTGATGGATAGGAAAGAGATGTTATAAATATTCCAAGAGATTATTTCTCTCGGAATATTCTCTTTAAAGTTGCAATACAGGTATTTAAAAAACCCCTTAGTAATCTAGACTGTCAATATATTTTACAGTTACTTGATACCTGTTGGGTGATACAGTAGGTAAAAATAGGTAATAGCCTGTGGAACATTAATCAAAAGTTTTTCTGTATTCTCATGTTTGACTCTTCCAGTTACTTTAGGGTGGTTTTTTTACTTGCTGCGTATTTGTTGAATAGCCTCTGTAGTAGCATCTCTGAATGTATTTCTCTCAGAAATATGTGATATTTCTTGCAAAGTTATCTGGGAATTGTGAATTCAGATATCATCTGAATTTAGGATTACCTAATTTTGGGTAGGTCACATGACATTAGGAGGTTTGGTTTCCCCTTTTTGGAAAATAGAGATTTTTCTATTGCATGTGTGACTTCCTGCTTTTAAATAGAGGCCTTAAAATGTGCTGGACAAACATATTGCATCTACCTCTGTTTTGCCTATGCCTACATTTGAATCTTTTTAATGTACAACTTTAAATCATTGCGTTATGATTTAAGTTACTTTGTGTAGCAACTGTAAAGCGTGTGTGATTGGTTTTTGAATGGGTTTTCACAGAACACGTTGAATGTCACCTGGCTCACCTTCAGTTTGAAGACTCTTTCAGGATTCCCTGTGAACACCCGGGTAGCGCAATGTCTGTGGACTCTTGCGACTGTTGTCAAGGACATACTGAAAGATAAAGTTTTTCCTAAAGCAGGTACTGTCGCGATTTGTGATGTTATTCCTGCACGAGTGCCCACTAGGGGGAGGAATGTTACTTGTAATCTCGTCTGGAGCGGCTTGTCTAAAGAACACCTACGTTCTTCGTTGCGAAGAGGGTGACAAAGTACTGTTAAAATGCAGTGGTTTAAGCATGCTGAAAACCTAAGGCTGGTCACAGCCACTTGTTTTCTGCTAATCTGATGATTTAGCTGGCTGTGTTTCACTCCAACTCCACAATGTCGTTCTCGTTGCTGTAGGTATTTTGAAGTTGTTGGCTCCCCTTGATGCTGTGCTGGAAGGATTTTATAATTCCATTCTGGTCCATCGCTTTGACAGTCACCACTATGCTTCACCTTATTCTGAAGCTACAAACACTTTGGTCAGTTTTATAGATCTACTTGAAGCACTTTTGGCTTCCAGAATTGAATTAGAACCACTCAGATGCCAGCGAATATTGTTCTTGAAAGTTTCTCATGTCCTGGATGTCATTAGCTCATCAGTTCACTATTTAATCAAGAAGAAGTTCATTTTGCTCCTTAAAAAATGTGTTCTTTACAAGCCTAGAGAAGATGCTAAAAGTGGATCGCTCTTCTTCCAAACCCCATCTTTACACGAGGATATGCTTGCACTGAGTAATGCTGTCCTGCAGACTGTGGATTTGACTTGGCTTAATCAGATCCCACTCGGTGAAAAGGCCAGCTACTTTGGAGGCAGTGAAGCTGCTCCTGGAGATGACACTCCAGGTGGTCCTGACCAGACTGTTCTCAGAGCCTTAAGTCTGGTTGTGCTTAAAGCATTGGAATTCAAGTTTCAGAACTCTGCTACAGAAGCTGAAATCAAAGGTAATAGCCTCTTAGCTTTGTTTATTAAGCAGCAGGAGTTGTAAAGGTTTCAGATTTTATAGTCATAGCTCATTAAGACTGTAAATAGAATTCAGCTGAATTAGTGGTGGTGGGAGAGAGGAAAGAGAAGACCCACCCAGGAAACATCATTGTGTCCTGCCTAGTTAGTTGTCTCCTTGCATTTTATCCTGTCCTTAGCCCTGCAATATGGTGAGCTTGAAACAGCTGTATTTCAGGTTGAAAGCTTTTCCTGTTAAGAGCATGTGTTAATATTTGAAGTCGTTCAGCCAGCCTGGGAACACCAGACTTTTCTCCAGTTGGGAGAGAGCCCATAGCACCAGCTTCTACTCTGTTTGGGGTGGGGAACTAAAAGGAGCTGCAGGTGACACTCGTGTTCTCAAATGTGGAGGTAGAACTTTTGAGTACTATTATGTACTTCTCTTTGTTGAAAGCACTAGGCATTACATTCAGACATACAGTATAATTGTCAAAAACAGCAGAAGCAGGAAAAGTAAAAAATAATGAAGCTATAAAGTAAGACACAGGAAAAATATGAGACTTAGTAGAATATAGTGGTTGTGTTCTTCACCCTGACTGATAGGTCTAGCCCTTTGAATTAGTAGGAGTGAGGCATACTTCTCATACCTGCTTACTTGTGTATGTTTGTTCTACTGAATAGATGAATTAGATTGGTAGAAGAGCAGCTGTGGTGCTGGGGCTATGCCAGGAGGCAGGCAGTGGGATGGCGAGGGAATGCTGTGTAACTTGCATTCCTGGCGGGAGAGGATGCATTGCGATGTCACACTGGTAGCTAGTTAGTATTCTTTTCCTGTGCTGTAAAGTGGTGAGGTGAGGCTTTTTTGTCTGAGAGACACATCAGGAATCCCAAATCAGGATTCCCTGGAATCCCATGTTTCCACTTGCCTTTTTACCCCTGAGAGGCAAGCGATGCACATCTTCTGCTTCTAAGCTGTGTGAACATGGATGTGCAAATTCTGAGATCAAAACAACTTGCTGTCCCAGGATTACAGGCTTCATGGCAAAAATGGAAAGGCAGTTCTGAAGCAGTGTTTCTAGTCAAATACATGTGAGAATGGGTGTTCCATATTGTCAGCCAGTTGATCATGTGGCAAGAAGTAGAAAATTTGTGTTTCTTCTTAAACAAGAATGAAATTTCACATCAGTTTAAATATATTGAGACATTTTAATACAAGTTCTGAATGTAAATGTTATTTTACTTTTTATATTTCTACATTCTGTAGCAAGCATAAAATCCATTTTAATTTAGCCGACTCTGCGAAAGAGCTGTGGGCTTCTGTAAGACAGTTCCTGCCACTTTTCCCAGATTTTGGAAGATGATGTCTCTGTGATGCCAGTTGCATTCTTAGAGTTTAAATATTTGTGGAGAATATTTTACGTATGATCCACCTTCTCAAAAATGTATAGAAACTGAGATTGTCTGCGTGAATAGAAAAATGTTGGTTAAATCTATTTTAGATGTCTGTGAAAATTCTTTCTCAAAGAAAATATTCCCCTTTATTTTCCAGATTCGTGACACAGAAATGGGTTCTTTAATTAGATTCAAATACCCCAACTGTCAAGTGGAATCTCAAGTTGAAAGAAATGGTGCTTCTATTTTAGTGACGTTAAATTGAGTGGTTAAAACAAGCACCAAAATGCTTTAATATGGTAACTTCCCTTCTGGGAAGCTGCTTGATCTTATCTTTTTTTATTAGCATGAATTAAAGTGGCTTAACTTGAATTTATTTCAATTTTGAGGGTGATTTCCAGATAGCTTTGATTTATAGGGAAGAATTCAGTCTGAATAGTAACTATTTGTAACGATGATAATTTGCTGTTCTTATTATTTTCTAAGAACAAAAGCAAATATTAGTCACATATGAAGGAAAACCACATAATGATGTGATAAGGAAAATTGGTTCCCACGTTACAGGAAATTTCTCTCTTTTCCTAAACACTGAATTTATGTTGTGCTACATGAAAAACTGGTAGCTGGTACCATGCTACCTAGTACATCATTAGTATTGAAGAGGGAAGTTTCTTGACTTAAGCGGAATAGCCTGTTGTACGAATACAAAGTTATTTTTATGAGTAGCTGCTGCATTAAGTGGCATGAATTTTGAATTGCTTTTCTCACCCAGGAGTGAAGCGTTTAGAGTGAGGGAGAAATGAAGATTTTCAGGGAAAACCTTCTTATGTTAATCTTTCCAGCAAGGACTTTAGACCATCTCAAGAAGGTACCTTCATCTTAAGCCTCTATGTACTTGAAGGCATGCATCATCCATGAGGAATGCATTTTATAAAGAATACGACTACATTGCAGGCTTCATACTTCGTCTTACTGTAGAAATGGCAATTTATTCCCATCAACTATAGATGACTGCAGATAATTTCTACAATGAATCATACTGCGGAGGGCTTGCTCCAGTCCTAACAAAACATGTCAGTTGTGTTATTATTTCATATGGGAAGAACTACCCGTATGGGAAGAACTACCCGAGATGACATCTCAGCAAAGTGTTCACATTGAATTATTACATCTGTGGCATTGACCTTGATTTCAGGTCACCTTTGGTTTGTGATGTACCAATTGAAGCTACTGGGCAGCTAAAGGGAAGTAGAAGTCCCTGTGGTATGGGCACAGTCACATTTTTTGTGGGTTTTGTGATGCGTGCAGGTTTTTGGAGGTGTAATGTTGTTCTTTATTCTGCAAGTTTAGGTGTGGAAGGTTTCACCCTGTTGTACCCAGAACTTTCTAGGTCACCTCTGATTATTCTTTCTTGAGCTTCAAGGAAGTGAAGAATGCTGTTAGATGAATAAATTGTGTCATTAAGTTTTACCTGTCTGGGGTGCGAGGATGGTACCTAATAAGTAAATTAATTTTAGGCACGTTACATACAGTTGTTAACGTTGGCATTTAAACTTTGGTATGTTTAGAGTCTAATAGAGTAGCCATTCACCTTGAATTTAAGGTTAGATAGCTGCTTATGGCTTTCTGCAAAATATTTCTGGATTTCTTTGGTACCAAGAACTAACCTATGCAATTTGATGCTGTATTGAATCAGTTGAGCAAAGCATTGATAAAAGCATTCATGAGCTGTTATGCACTGTTAATTTAAAAAATAATAAGTGTGTGTTGTCTGGTAACAAAAAAAGTACAGCAAAATTCATGGTTACTTCTCTTTTTCAGGAGACTTCCAGAATTACATGTTCCAGCTGTTGGTATTCTGGAGGAATCATCTGAAGTCTTCCCCACAGTCTCGCCCAGTTGTACATCACTGTGAATGGCTCTCCTTGATTTTCATAGAGCAAGATGATGATATGTGGGAAGCTGCTAAAGCCTTATTACTCATTTATTTAAAATTTGATAGGTTTGTGTACATTTTTTTGCCAGAACTGTGAAGAATTGTAATTTAGTGAGGTTATTGTGATACACATAACATTTCCATTGATTACTTTTGTATAAGAAAAACTTAATAAAGGCCAACCAAGGCCACCAGTGGAAGGTGTCCCTGCCCATAGCAGGAGGTTGGAATTGGATGAGCTTTAAGGTCACTTCCAACCCAGATAATTCTGGGGTTCTATGATAATTTAAAACCCCCCAAACCTCAGGACACAGCCATAACGTGTGGCATAAGAGCAGATAACTTTGCTGATAATTTGAGAAAGTGTTTTGGATTAAAATGAGGGAGTTATGCAACAGTTTCCTATTAAATACTTTATTGTATCCTGTAATTCAGAATAATTGACTTCACAATCTAAAGCAGTGGTTAGACAGAGATAAAAGGCAAGACTCTTCTTTCAACACCAAGACTTTGACAATAATGGGATATTATAATTGAGGAGAACTCGGGGACTTCTGGCAAAATAACCCTCCAAGGACTGGACCCATGTTAATTCCAGCTAGCTGATAAAAACTGTCATTGCTAACCACTAAAACATGTGTTCTTCATGAATTTGTCGCTGCTTCACTGTGGTTTAGATTACCATGCAAGATACCCTAATTAATAAAAGCTCCCTTAAGCTTCAGATAGAAGATACTGCAAGCAGTAGGAGGAGCACTTCCTAAGAAAGTCTGTGTTCAGTGCTTTGCCTTCCTAAACTAGCTGGTCTCCCACCACACCTGCCTTCATTCTGTCTTTCTAATATGAAGACTTCTGTTTTGATTTGTACTTTTTGGCAAAACTGAATTTAATCCTTTTCATTACTTCCTTTTCAGGTTACACCATGATGCTGCTCATGACTTAAGCCAAAAAGAGGAGGAAACCTGGAACTTCCTTACGCATGCAAGTGGTTATAATCCTCACTGTATCTTTCTATTTTTTCTTGAAAAGATCGCATTTGATTCCACAGTACTTCTAGATTTTCTGATTTCATCAGAAACTTGCTTTCTGGAGTACTTGGTAAGGTACTTAAAGCTTCTTAGGAAAGACTGGCATCAGTTTGTAGATGTCTGTGACCATTTTGATACCAAACATGGTGCTTTTCAATCAATTTCTTCTGTCAAGCCACCCCATCAAGAAAAACAAAGCTGTAAGACTGATGAGAGTTTGCAAAATGCTTGTTGTGAATCAGAACCACAGACTCCGGTATATTTGGCTGCTTCTCACAATTACTTTGCACTTACAACAGAGCAAGGTGATAATGAAGTTGTAAAGTCTAACCGGTCTAACTCCTTGATAGGCACTGATAGCACATCTCTGCTGGGTTCTCTTCAAAGTCTTGTTAATTATGACAGCTCAGAAGACTCTGAATTAGAATCGGATAGAAAAGACTGCTTGCTAAACACAAAGCAGGTGCCTTTAAATAATGAGGGTGAAATGGGGATAAGGGAAGCTGGTTGCAGCGACATGGATGGTGAATGGAATACACTCAAGGCTGAAGTGTTGCCTGTGAAACAAAAGGGATCTAATGCCTCATCCAGTTTGACTTGTATGTCATCTTTGGATAATGTCATTCCCCAAAGGATAATGCTTTACAAATCAACGAAATGTTTGGAAGAACTGCAGAAAGCTATTTCTAGGTTGCAGAGAAGGAATCTTTTCCCATATAATCCATCTGCGTTGTTGAAACTACTGAGCCACATTGAGCATATCAATAAGAACATGAATCCACAATAATCCAAACAGGTTTTCTAGTGGTTTTTTTTTTACCTAGTACACATGGAAATGTTTCCATGAGATGAATGACTTCTGAAGCTCATGCCTCTTGCACCTGGGAGTGTATTTAACCTGAAACAGGATAAATGTGTTATTGATTGACACTTTAAAAATCTGCTGTTGCATTCAGTGCTATGATCCCTTACCTTAGGGTCCCAGGCTTATTCATGGTATGTATATCAAGAGTATGGTATACAAGGACTAATTGTTAGGTATTCAAAACTTGATAATAAATAACGATGTGAAAGCTTATCAACAATAGATGATACTTAAAGTATTGTCAATTATACTTAATGTCATTCTATATGAAGTCATCACCAGATTGGCGGTGATTCATGGATTACAATGGGATGTTAATGTGACACTTGACTGCTTAGAGGTTGAGCTAAATAAAATACTTCAGTGGCGGACAGTTTTGGTGTTTATACTGTGTGTTCTGCATCGGTGCTTTGCTGTGAGAGGAGCATCTCAGTTCAGATGTGCCATTGCAGCCCTAATAATCTGTGCCACACTTACTGGCGGAAGTGCTTAACTGATGTCTAGGATGTACTTTTTTTAGCTTTTAGCGTTTGGCTAATTCAATGAGCAGTGTTATCACTTCACTGAAATATTAATTTAGTTTTTCTTAATATTTTATGATATATTCCTTTAATTGAAAAGTAGATGTGAGACTGCCTTGCATCGTGTGTGGCCTGTTTATAGTACACTTTAATGGAATTTTATAGCTAAAATCAAGCTTAGGTAATGCAGAAGTGAAATTCCAACAGAATTCCTCTCTTCCATAATGTATTTTGTGTAAGTTGAAGTATATATACTTAATCTTTTGCAATCAAAAACAGATAACCAGAAATTGAGTGTCTGCAGTGCAGTGATGTTGAATTCTTACACTTGCATCTTTTATTAGCTCTAATTTGAATAACTTGAAAAGTGTCTAAGAATTTGCTTGGGGAGAGTTAGTTTGGAGCAGAATCCAAACCAGTGAGCACACTTAGCAGGAAGCCACCTAACGGTACACTTAATATGCCGCTTGTAGTGGTCTTACAAGGGTTAGGTGACAAGGGTTATCTCTGACAACAGGGACTATTGTAAACATCTCAGACCTCATCAAAACTGTAAGAAGCAGTTTTCCCTTTAGGATCATCTCTTGAAGGTAAGTGCTCTTATTCTGATTGAGAGCCAGGTAAGTTCTGTCTTCCTTTTAAAAGCTATTCAGTGTTAAAGTAGATAGTTAAGAAGAGCAGTCTCTGGAGCAGGTGACTCTTAACTCCCAAATCTCAGTGGCCATCTTGTAGATTAGTTTTGAGCTCTGAGCTAGTGAATCTATTGGGAGGGCAAGAAAAGGAGGTGAAGCTTGTGGGAGACTTTAGCTGGAAATTACAGTGCTCTCCAGAGGCACTCAAATGGTATGACTTCTCAGATGGAAAGGTTTGAACCTTAGGCTTGCTCTTTCAGGATGATAACTGTAGTCATTTGGCACTTCTATAGGAAAGAGTGATCCCCTTGATTGGCATGTAGATGTGAATATTCTGTGTGTGTTGTGCTTGGGTTTCCTGAGGGAACTTTTGTGCATAGGAGTAGGTGAGAATATCAATGAGTGTAAACTTTTCCATTCATGCTTATAGTTGCTTTAGTTAAAAACTAAACTCTGAGTGGTCCAGGGCAGAAGAATGCCTGCTTTCTCTTTACTGTTAGAACTTGGTTATGTTCCGTACGCCGAGTTGCTCATTTCTGTCACTAAAATGCCTCTGGGTGTGCTCAAAGATGCAGCTCTAGACTACTTGGGAACTTTTCAGTTCAAGCATGGAAGGTGCCTTTGGCAAGGCGGTTGAGCAAGAGTTTCTGAAGATAACAATTTTAAACACAGGTAGGATTTCAGTGAAATCCTTTCACACTATCCTCACTTCTTTTCTAACCTAGGCTGTGCTGAGCAGTTTATTTTAACCGAGTAACTTCATTGTTTTCACTGAACATAATAGCGTTCAACATTTCTTGGTCTATACTTTGCCAGCTGGAAGTATCTAAATCACAACAGTACTTCTCAGACACTAAGATAAGCAGGGTGGGAAAGGTAGGATGGGGAAGTAATTTCCATTTTGTTAAGTGCTGGTCTTGTTTGCCAGTGATTATTGCAACTATAAAACCTTTCTTGAAGTGAAAGTTTAGACATCTCAGAACAGCGTGCAGAATTTAGCAAGAAGTGTAGGAGCCATAACTTTTGATTTCTGAGCACAGCAAATCCAAAGGCAGGCCAACTGTATTTAATTCTTACAGGCATGAAGTTGACTGTGTGCCCAGTTGGTTATTAGAAATGATCATTCCCACATGTTTCACTTCTCAGAAAGCCATTGTTTTAATTCTCAGAAAGTTTTAGTGGTAAAAATGGGTAAATGTGGTTTGTATCTGGCAACTGGATACGTTAATGTGTTGATATTTTGCCATTTATGAACTGTAGGACCTGAGATGGACTAAAACTGATGCGAGTCAACTTTATTACACTTGAGTGTGAGCAGTGAAAGTAGCTCATAGGTCTATGGCTATATTCAAAAAGTCTAGCACAAAAAAAACACCTTGCAAAAGAATTTGTGTTTTAAACCATTGGTGAGTACATAGGGTGGTTTTGGTTTGGTTTTTGTTGGGTTTTTTTGATTTGTTTTTACTATCTAAAAGTACAGGCAGAGCTGTAACCTCATTTGCTAGAGCAGATTAAGACAGCTGCAGAACCTATTACCAATGTTAAAAATTAGATCTTAAGAAGTAGGTCAGTTATTACTAGGGGTTCGATGTGCTTGCCTTTTAATATTAATATCTAACTTTTCTTGTGTTGTTTCAAAGCAAGACACAGAACAAAGCAGGTGACCTATCTGAAGGCAGTTTTCTATCTGAGGACTTATCCTGAAACATCCAGTCTCCCTTTATGTCTGTGCAGTTGTTTTGAGGAGTTTACCTTCAATGTCAATAGAATAAGTGGTTTTAAGGAGGTAAGCAGTTACCACTAGAAGTTACATGCAGGATATGCTTTTTAAAAAGAGTATTTTTGAACTTCAATATTTGTAGAGCTTGATTGCAATTACAGCTGATTCCAGGTGTTTTCGTGCCTGTGGTTTTTCAGACTGTGTTTCCTTTAATATTTTTGACTGCTTTCCATTTTAGTTTTAAGACTTGTAATACATGTTTTAATCCTGTAATACAAGAATAAAAACCAACATTGAGAATTTCTATACTTATGATACTCTTGTAAAACTTATGCTCCTATCTTGCACTTGTGTTCTCTGTGGATGGGGAAAGAGTGATACTCTGAGAGTCTTCTGGTGGTGTAATCAAGCAACATTTGCATTTGTCTTATGTGCAAGTTTTCCAAATTGCTGAGGTTTATTTTCATGCAGTTGTTAAACCAGTGCTTCCAGCCCCAAGGATCAACAAGACATCTCTTTTTTTTATCCTGTGTTATTTGGACTGTTGGAAAGGAATTACAAAACTTTGTATGAATTGGTTGAACTAATTAAATCTCTAGTGTTGCTGCCAGAAGAGTTTGTGCATCAGTCTCATGACTATCTGAAGATTCTCATAGCACACAGGTGTGTTATTTGGGTGAATTAGCAGTGCTCTATTTGGGGTGGAAAGGGTGAGCTATACAAGTCAATCCTTAGACACAGTTGTTCTTGCTAAGATTTTGAGTAGCATGCTAGTTTTAACACATTGCTTGCTGTAAATGGGAGCAACCGAAATTACTCTTGTTAAATTTGCCTTTTCAAATGTATTAGACCATACTTAGTGAAAGTACCTTGTATAGACATGCAGTTCTATGTTAATTGCTCTAGTGTTTCTGCTTACTATAAAGGTGAGTTTGACAAATACATGCAAGTTGATGCTAAGTCAGAGGAAAGAAAAGCATTTTCTCACCTAGGATAATTTAAAAACAAATCAAACTGGGATTTTTGCATAAAGAATGCTGACCAGACTGTGAACAAATGAGTTCTTCACTGCATCACATACATCTCTCTCTGTGCCTCTGGATATGTAAGCATTCTTAATTGTTGCCCTGGAGACTTATTGATACACTGGATGTTCAGTGTTTAAATGTAATGCACTTAGGAGTTTGTAACTACTTGAAAGAGAGCATGATTGTGATATTTCTATCCCTCAGTAGTTGCACAGGTGAGAGAAATTGGTTAGAAGGCAGTCCCCAGGTAATGCCAATGCTTTTTCCTGGAGCCTTTTTCCTAATGCATATTTGAAGCCTGTTAATAATCCTGTTCTCTTCGTTTTAGTGAAGTGATGGCAGCTTGGGTCAGCAGTGGCGTGTGTTCCTTCACTTCTCTCCACTGCCTTTATCCTTCCAGTATTACTACTGACATCCCTTTTTATGCAGCTGTCATCTGCCTTCTTGTTATTAAGACCCAGAGTCTCAAAGAACCGAGTTTTCTAATTCTTATTAAATTCATGAGAGCCAAGTTCTGAAACAATAATTGAAAAAGGCTTAAGCATTTTGAAGATTTCAGCCTATGTGTTCACATTGTGTGTTCCCGATTTAGCCCTGCGGTGGCATTCATGTACGATAAGTATTTGTTACCTTAATGCTTGCTCTGTTCAAACTCAGGTGTTTAGTCTTCAGTTATGACAGATGGCATTATTAATCAGAATGAACCTCTCCCATACAGGGGGAGATTAAGTAAGATTATGAATCGGGTCATACTTCCTAGTAAGAAAGGTTTCGAGAAGAAAGCCTTTTGAGAGATCGTAAATGGACTTCTTCATCCCTTTTATGTAGGGGCAAGTTGCTGCATTAGGAGAAGACACAAAATCATGTGAAGAAGAGGACCCTATCCCTACAGATTGCAAGGCTGAGTTATGTATTGGTGTCCTTGAACATATGACTTGGAATGATTAATTTTCAGTTATTTTTTGATTCTTGAGGATCAGGAAATATAGGAATATCAAGCTTTTTTACCTTAATCTTGAAGGAATGCCAGGTGGCAAGCAAATGGGTTTCACTGGCGGTGAAAAGAGAATTCAGAGTCAAAATTATATGATTATTATGAAATTCAAAATATTACTATTATTATATCAAATAGAGCAAATTCCTATTTTGTGTATACATATGGCTGAGATTTGATTAATTTTCTGCCAATGAGATAGAACCATTTAGCAAAACTGACCAGAGACTAATAGATAATGTTCAGAACCTTTATCTGTCAGCTCCCTGGATGAATTTAATTCCATTTTATTTTACAGCAGAAAACAAACCAAACCCTTAGGCTTTGGAGGTTTCTGTTTTGTTTGGGAGGGGGAATATGCATTGGGTTCTGTTTGGTTTTTTTTTTCCCCTGCAAGTGCTATCCTACGCAGCAGCTCCGATTCTGGAAGTGTAAGGTTTAATACAGTCTTGAAGATTTTCCAAGAGGGTTTTCTCTACTGAGAAAGCTAACTAATACTATAATCTGTCTTACATAACTGCTTAAAACTCAGGTTAAAGCTCTTGTCCAGTGTGTAGATTCACTGTCATTTAATATATGTATTTGTCTGGAGAATGGAAGGAAGTAAATGTTATGAAGTTTTCTTGGTTTGTTCTAATAGTTTTCTCCCCCACTGAAAACTTGTACGTAATTTCCAGTGGTATGTGAAATAATTCTTTGGGTCAAATACATGCCTCCGTTATCGAGTTATATTTAACTGCTGATTGAGTAGGTGCTACCCTGCGTGCAAGGAGTAGTAACACTTTGATTTTTATTTCATTTTGTTTCCTAGTGAGATGTACCGACTGAGGTGCTTTTGGTTTTCTTTTTTTGCAGCATTCAAATTTAAGTTCCCTGGAGGATAAAGTCCTATGAGATTGCAGCAATAATTGAAAGGTCAATGGGCAGCTTTGATCACGGAGGGTATGGTTAGCTTAGTATTTACCATGCAATATCTTTAATCTTGTAATAGATTTCTACATAGGTGGTGAGTATACCTAATGAATGCTCCTCAAAAAGTATGTAAAAACATTTTTTCCCATCTTTTCTGTAGCAGCCCCACGTTTGCTACAGTTAAATAAATGTACTTTTTGTAATTTAGTGTGACAGTGAAGAAATCATGGATTGAGGCGTAAGAAAGGTGTTTCTGCCAATTACCTACTACATTACTGGCACTATTAGCCAAGTGATATATGAATCAGCTCGCTCTAGGCTTTCCTAATTGGCAAAGTATTCCTAATTGTTCTGCTGAGTTTGTACTGGTGGCTCAGATGTGGGAAAGCATGGAGATAATTTCAAGCAACAGCAAAGCCATAATATTACCTTTCTGAAATAATCCTTCATGTTTAATATTGCTTTGGTGCATCAATTTATTGAGTACCACTCCCAGTTTTATGGAAGGACTGAAGATTTGCCATAGCTGCAAAATAGAATGCTCAAAAGGAAAAAATTGGTGTATGAACAAATCCAAACCTTTCTCTGAAGGAAGGTAAACAAACAGGATCCAAATATTGCCTGGGTCACTTCTTTTATTGCAGTCTTTTGGGTTGTGATGAGAGGTTCAACATATTCAAAAAGAGGTCTGCCCTGGCCTTATTTTCCAGCCCTCTCCACTGTTATTTATAGAGATACCATCTGTGTTTTGGGAAGCCTGTGAGCCCCGAACTACTGAAAGTTGGGTTACTATATCAGTTACTATTTTGTCTGTATTATGTTCTTGCACTCTTCTGTAGCCAACTCCTATGAGCTTCCTTCAGAGACAGTATGCTGGGTGAGGTGAGCCTTCGGTTCAGCTTTGACAAGTCTGTTCCTATTTCTTGGTTTGCTGTTTGCTGACTGCAAGCAGGAAGAATGGAGTAATAAGAGGTTCTCTGCTTTTGGCTTGTCAGTCAGGTTCTCTCCTTTCTTTTGAACAACCTCAAGGTGTGCTGCCCACCAGAATACGAAGTAATGCCCACGCTTCTCAAGGCTGTTACTCTTTGAAACAGAGCTGCTGAGGATTGACTTACAGCATTGCTCCTTAGCCACTTGAGTTAAAATAACTAAAAAAGCACATAGCGTTAAGGAAAATAGACATGTTGGTGTGGTATTTCTGGCCAAATATGCACTTAGTGTATGTTTCCCTCTGCTTTAGGACTTTTTTTGAAATTCCACTTTATATCTTCTGAGGAACTGAAGCACTTTCTGTAAAACATTTAGATGATTGAGACTGGAAGTGTTCCTGAGGCTGGCCAATAGAAGCAGAAACCTTTCTCTACATTTATTTGAAAACCCATACTTCACTTAATAATGCATCTAAAAATGTCAGTGTCAAGTGATGCATTTGGCCTTTCTAGTTGTGCACCATCAGCAGGCGCAGCATCCTCCTGTGTGTGGAGAGCAATAGGAGCTGAGATGAATTCTCATCGTACAACCAAGTACCATGTGACCTCAAACGTTTCTTCATCTGCTGTGTTGAAACAAGCACAGGGAAGGCGCTTGGCGTTGCTACTCCTGAGTTTCACCAGGTAGATCCATATGACATCAGGATTGCCTTCAGTCAGAAATCTTGAAGTGCAGCTTTGCTGGGTGGGTCTCTGAAGAATTTGAAAGAGTTTTGTAGATAGGGCGTGTTTACCTTTGTCAAAGTGGTGAGTGTAATGCCTCTTCCCTGGTAATGTGCTTATGTTCGCCTGGACTGCAACATCATAAAGGTAAGAATTCCTTTTTCTTTCGTTTTTTTTTTTTTTCTGTTCTGGGGTGGTTTTTTTTTCCCCCTCCTCCCTACCTCTCATTTGTGTTTGGCATTGTTAGCATGTGCTGGTCTAACACTACCTGTTCTATAAGGGAAGATTAAAAGTGGCTATTGTGACAGTCTTCAGATAAAGAGTGGAATATGCTAATGAGATTTTATATGTTGCCCCTAAGTATTCCAACCTGTGAGAGCTGCTTTTATTTTAGAAGTAGTATAGGTTACAGTAGTAGTTTTGCTCTTCTTCTTGTAACATTATTCTATTAAGTGCTTGTGAAAGCACTGCTTTCTGAAACGGAAGGGAGGAGAATTTGTTAACAGGAGAAATAATGTTAGTTAATGATGTAAATGTGATTGAAAAAAAAACCTCCCACCTTTGCATTTAAATAGCTTGAAAAAGCTAATTCTAATTTTGTTCTGCTAAATGCTAAGAAAAAATGTTCTATATGAAATTAGGTCTAGCAGGTTTTTTATAAGACTTACCTGTTGAAGATCCGAAGAAGCTAGTGCTATAAATAACACATTTAAACAAGCTGCCAGACAGGGTTCTTTCATAGTAATGTTGTAACATTCAGATGGAGGAACCTTGTTCATGTTTTCCACTCTTTTTTTTTTGTACTGTATAGCTATTTTTAGCTAGCTTCCTAGTTCGGTCATGTCTTCAGCTGGGCTGCCACTGTTGGAGAAGAAGCTCTGCTGGTTCTTTAGCTGAACATCTCTCGCATTTGTTAGAACATGAAAAGGCTGTCAAACAGTAGCTGAAATAATGAAATATCAGTTCTGTTCTGGCTCCTCCTGTGGTTGGCTTTGTGGGTGGAGGATGTCTGGGCAGGTTAAACTGCAAAAGAGGGGATAACCAACAGGAGGAGAGCTAAGAACATTGGAGCACAACAGACTTGGTTGGATGGATGGTCCAGGGTGGTAGAGGGATCATTAATGTACAAACTAAAGCCACTGTGTAAACATGAGTTGAAGACTCTGTTTTGAGAAGCTGCAGATAGGACAATTTTCCAGAGTACAAAATGCACCAGCCCCATCCCTTTTACCACCTCCCAAGGGCCAATTTAAAACCTTGAGTCATGTGCAGGTGGAGAAGCCAACAAACTTTGCCTCTGCATCCTCAGGTCCTCCGTCTAGTTCCTTACTATTCTGCTGTCTTCCCGTGGTTTGTGGTAGTTGTACTTCTCATAATGTGCATATCCTGGTCACTGTGTACCCAAATGCTGCTCTGTTCTTCTCTGCCCTTAACACTTATCTTAAATAAGTGACCAGGAAGGCTCACTACTCTGGTAAAATCTCTATTAAACAGCTTAGCATTTTAAGTTAGACTTTAGGGTTTTATTTAAAAATTTAGGTAAGCTACAAAAATTATCATTTTTGCAACTTTCCCCAGTAGCAACAATTTGAAGAAGAATTTCATACTTAAATTCTGACAAGTGTTACTAATGAGTTCTTGAAGCAACTGGTGGTGTCCTTCTAGGTCTGTTCAAATTATTTATGAATTTAAGCTTCTCTTAAGAACCTGTAGTTTGGATAGGGCTTTTTTTTCTCTTTTCCCCAAAGAACTATTTTTTTACCCCAAAATTAGTGCAGATACTTGAGTTATTTCACGGTTTCTTATCCTACTCTCTCAATGTCAGATTTTTAAAGCTTGAAAGCACTGTAACTGTACCATGTGAGAGCTGTATTTCACTTTCCTCAGCTGCCTGCAATCAGCTAAAACCATTTTAGCTGCTCAAAAATGTTTTACCTTTATGTAGAGAGAGCATGGTAACTTCAACCAAGAAAATGAATGATTTCAAACAGGTCTTGCTCTCTGTTCCCTTCCCCCCCTCACCCCCCCCCCCCCCCCCCCCCCGAGAACAGGGTAAAATATAAAACTCACTTGCCACCTTAATTGAGATTTATTCAAAGTGCTATTTCAGCCTGCTACAATATAGGACCCAAGTTACGAGGTAATGTGATAGAATAGTAAAAGAAGTAAAATACTCTAATTGCCCTATAACCAGGCACTTAAACTGTTTACAGTTGAGATTTGCACAAGCTGGGGAGTAAATTTGAAGTTAAAGGTCTCAAAGCAATCTTAATTCAGCTGGTTTATGTGTATGGAGTATTTCAGTGTTTCATCATAAGAACCTCTAAGTTCAACAGCTCTTTTATTCCGTGCAGCCACTGGTTGTGTGTGTAGGCTTGGTAAGATGCCATTTACACTGTGGCTTGGGTTCTGGCGAATTCAACTGAATTGTGTTCTCACTTCTGGACAGACAAGATGCAACAAGATGGTAGCATCAATCCCATATCCTTCACTCAGTTCTTTCCTCCACAAACCATGGTTCAAACCCGTTATGCCAGTTAGGTGCAAAACACTGCTTGATCAAATGCAAAAAGCAGTGCCTAGAAGCAGGAGCAAGTGATGTTTTCAACTGGCAGATACCTACGTATAACAACTGATGCCTGAATAAACAGGGTTTGTGCGGAAGAAAGTGCAAGGCAGGGTTGCTCTTACTGCCTTGGGGTCTAATAATTCTTTAGCATAAAAAAATTAGTGGAGAAGTTAATCTGGTGTCACATTCTGCGAGTTCCCAAACCTTTAAGTATTTCCAGAAGATGGGTAAAGCAGCAGTTGCACATTAGAGAGGCTGTATGGCATAGCATCAACTGTCAAAACATGCACAGATACTAAACCATTTACAAGGTGGGGTTTGTACATAGCAGGGGGTGGGGTGGGGTGCTGAGTTTTACTAAAACTCACTTTTCTGTAGCACTGGGATTTTCTTAAAGGTATCTCTCAGGTAGTGCTGCTGCTCTCCTCAGTAGGAAGAAGGTTCTATACCTTTAGCAATAAAGTGAGGGTCCCGTATTTTTCACCTGTCTCATGATGGTGATTGCAGCCTGGATTCTTTGAACAATGTGCTATCTATTTTTAGCAGATCACAAACCTCCTTTTGAAATGTGTGTGTTAACTGTTGCGTATATTGCTATGTCTTAAGCAAAACCAAGCCCTGTGATACAGTGGATCTGATCCTTATTTACTCTTTTAAATCCCTGTGGTTTAATGTCGATGATTAACAGCCTGGAATAGCTTTCCTATCTCTTCTGATATCTGTGAGACTTGATTTTTCCTAACAGTTGCTGCACCAGCTTTACCAGTTCTACCAAGTGATGAAAGAAATAGGAGTTTGTGTTAGTCTTGCTTTTTCCTCATTTCATTCTTTCCCTGCTACACTGGAGTCACACTGAGTAGATCATCTAGTAAGCTGCCTAGAGAAATGAAGGTTTCTTTTACTTGCATATTTGTGTTAGTGGTCCACCAGGTTTCCTGATAAGGATAGGAAATCCTCCTTGACACATCCTTTGCACTTGGATATCACCTTCTCTTAGTTCTGGTTTTGGAAGTGCAGTTTTTGCAAACGAGAGCTTTTGTGTGGAGAACACAATCAAGGCCTTGGCTCTGTTTCTTTGTATTCACTTCCCAAACTGCAGCAGCCAGAAATTCCACTTCAAAGCAGCTCCTGAGTTTGTTTGTCAAAATGTAACCACGTAGCTTTTGTCAAACCAAAACTTGCCCCTTTTTGCTTAACAGCATTAAAAATATGAAATTTTGGGTTTTTATTGAATAGATCAAGGATCCAAGGAACAGAAGTTTGAAAGGAACTTCACATTGGTACTTCCCAACTGTGTAGGCTTTCCTGTAATTATAAAGGATGCAGTTCCTGAAGTAACCATTCCTGATTTTCCTGTTTTAAAGTAGCCCATTTAAAACTAGATCAGGCAACAGAGGAGATCCTTAGCAAGGAAGAGATTTCTTTACTTGAAGTATTGAATTTCCAAGATGCAGGGGAACTGTCCAGGTTTCTAAAATACCTATTTTTTATTGTTAGACTGACTTTCAGGCCCTTCAGGACAAGGGCAATAATTCCAGTTTTGTCAGTGAAAATAATACTGGTGGTGCTGGTGAAAGGATAGGAATTTGGGAAGAAGCAGGGGGGGCTTACCCTAGGTTGGGCAAATATGGGTTACTCACCTGTGGTCACTTCTCATTCCTGCTTGCTAGGTGCTGCAAAGAAGGAAGTTCTGAGCTCACCACTCCTAGCAATAGGAGGTGCAGGCTGGATAGGCTTTGTGTTCTTATTAGAGCTGGTTCCAAACCAGGACAAGCTGGGCCTTTGCATCTGCTGCCCATTGTTTGGAAGTTGTGTGTGGGAGCGGAGAATAGCAGCTTCAGAGTTTATGCAAGCTAGAAAGTTCAGCTGCCTTTGA
Organism: Ara ararauna; assembly: GCA_028858755.1. Lineage (NCBI taxonomy): Eukaryota > Metazoa > Chordata > Aves > Psittaciformes > Psittacidae > Ara > Ara ararauna. The sequence continues at coordinate 40,386,449 of CM054383.1, read as the reverse complement.
AACCCAGTATCTGTAGCCTGATCCCAGCACTGGAACTGGTTACCCCCACCTGTGGTTACACTGGAACACATGCTTTTCTGTGGTAACCAGCTCCTGACAAAAGTTGTCATAGTTTTACATGGACTGCTAAGGAAATGAACCTGGGTTCCGGGGACTGCAGTTGCAGCGCATCTCAGAGGTGCCTGTTGCAAAACACACTCGCTCACCCAAGTGATAAGAAACTGGTTCTCCCATTTCCCGTCCAGATTTTGGGCAGTATATGAAGAAATGCCCATCTACTTCACCATCACTGCTTATAGCCCCTGGGTGGCAGACAGGACAGGACAGACCTTCTTCAAGAGGATGTGTTGTGACTGCCTTCACTTTCCCACTTACACTATGGAGGCTTCTGTTGAGTGTCAGCTTCCTTCCCATATGCAAAAACATACAAAGTAAATGTGGGGTATTTCTCAGCAAGCTGAAAGGGCCACAGCTTGTTTGTAGTACATGGGAAGAGAACTTTGCTTGTATAGGATGTATGTGACAAAGTAGTACTTATGGAGTTCCTATATGTTTCAGGATATCCATGATTTAAGGAGGGATTAAAGTACTTAATCACACAGCCACAGCTTCAGCTATGTAAGAGCAGAAAGAAACTACAAAATACTCATGTCATTGCTGCCCAGATGTGTTTGAAGGGAATTCCACACCTTCCAGGTGCTCCAGGAACCTCATGGTGAGAACTGAAGCTTAAGGGAGACAGGAGAACATCCCAACTGCTTGAACAGCTGCTATTATGAAGATGGAAATCTCCGAGATTGCTTGGGGAATGGCCTGATTTGCTGCAGTGAAAACATGGGTTGGATGTAGGGTGAAGAGACAGTTTAAGAGTAATGAAACATAAGAATAGGCTGCAGGCAGATGTCGGCTGATTTCTAAGAATTACTTGGATGACATTCATCAGTGATGGTCTGATCCTCTTTATTCCAGGCAAGACCTGATACAGATACAGGGGATCACAGGAGCAAGACTTTTGGAGAGCCCACCTTTCTATGAGTCTCTGTGGTGTCTGTGAGGAAGGATTTCTGCTGAAATCTGTGAACTCGGGATCAGACCCCAAGTCCCATAATTCACTTTAATTTTATAGTTAAGCATGTGCTTATGATCTTGGTTTAGTAGAGATGTATTAACCAGTTTAAGACCTGAAAGGTCTTAAGGTAACTTGACATCCATGTATGGAAGGAACACATGAATTAGCAAGATCCCAGGAATCTGATATGAAAGCACTACTCTTTTCTTTTAGGGTCAAGTGTTTTGGGTGCATATTCAGTTATAAATCCCTACAACATATCTCACCCTAATCCAACTGTTAGTGTTCTTTCCACTGTGTTATAATAGACTGGCCTATTTTTATTACAGCTACAGTTTGTGATAGTTTGCAATGCATGGTCTAGTTTAAAAATACAGATATATTAGGAAGCAGAACTGTGTAATGAGTCTCTCCACTGGTCTTCTAGGGCAGTTCGTCTGCAAGCCTTTCTGTCTGACCTTAAATGTCATATTTCAAAGCCCTGCTTCATTATCATGGCGCCTGGTAGCTGTAGTTGAGGGTCTGTTAGGAGCCCCATTATAAATCCCTACTTCCAGGAGTTTATAGTTCAGCAGTAAAAAGTTGCTCTAGGCTGAAACTTGGCATATAAAGTCTTAGTGCAGGAACAATTGTGATTTCTCCCTCCTTTACTTTTGCATTTTCTTATACACGTGATTCATTCAGTAGATTTTTACTGTCCCCTTTTGGCATTTTAAAAGATTAAATAGTTGGGTTATTAATAGTTCAATACTGACTACTGTGCTGGGGCAGTACATTGATTCACAGTGTCTGTTAACCCAGCTCTGATGGATACAAGTCGCTGTTTCACAGACGTGCTCCAAGGCTTCAGCTTAGCGGTAGCATCCTGGTGTGGATGGCAGTGATTGCTCATTGAGCTGTTGATTAAAGTGGGCTTCAGAGCCAGCCCTGTCCCAGCCTGGAAGGCTGCATGAGTGCACCAAGTGTCCTGATCCAGCATGGGCAGGAGCTGCGTGTGGCTGCAGGCGAAGCTAAAGCCGTGTGGCTCCTGCTCACATAATGACCATGAAAGGGCCTCAGCAGGATTTGATCTTATCACTTGATCATGTACAAATATATCACTGTGAGATCTTCTGTTGGAGTGTCTGGTGCTACAAGGAGACTTGGTCGAAATTCTCCCACCTCCCTGAGTTTCTTTATTGGAAACTATGTTCAGTGATACCAGTTACTTCCTCATATTCTGTGTGGTTCACAGGAAACTTTAGTATGGAAAAAGCTGTTCAATTTTATTATTCCTAGAAATGACAGAAAAAGTATGTATTTCAGTATTATGGAAAACATTATAGTAACTTCTGTTTTTACTGGATTTTATGCTTTTATAGGATATATAACATGTTTGTAGTGTAAAGTCCTTACGACTGCAGGAGGGATAACAGAAATGCATAAATATATGATGTAGATCGCAAAGGTTAAAAATAAGACGTTATAAGAATGAAATGGTTTAAGTGATTTTCTGTTTTCTTTCTTTCCTTCAAGAGCTAATTTTAGATGTTTTGTTCTGATCTAGGATTTGATCACAGTTAAATCACAGTGTTTTTTGCAAATCCCCCCAAAACCTTGCTGTGCACTGTAGTTTTTACACTTGGTCCTGTGCACAGGTGTTTGCAAAATCAGATCAAGGTATATATTCACATTAGTATATTAAATAACAGTAATTCAACATCAAAACGTCGTCATTATTACAGAACTGAGTCATCCTCTGGACTTTCTCATTTCTTTTTCACTCTTCTACCCACTTAATTTACAAAGGCAGCCTAGAGAAGATCAGTTCTCTGTAGTATCTTTTATGCACTGGAATAGTGGATTATAAATGATTATTGCAAAAGATTTGGCCAGGTACTAAGCAGTCGGTGTGAAGGACTCAAATGTAACAGCAGATTACCTCTCCCCTGGCAGATTTCAAAAGCCTTTTGATTTAGTCAAGGACACCTGAGCATCTTTACAGTGGCTGCACACTCTCTGTAGAGTGCCTCAGTTGGACTTGCAATACCAGTGCAACCCGTGCAGGCTAGGACAGCCTGTTCTTGTGAGACCCCAGCCTCATCTGCTGCTTGTACCTTATCTTTAGGTAATATCCTGCCAGCTGGGATCCACTGTTCTTCACAAGGTTCAATATGTTTTATTTTGTCCATTTTCTTTTCAATACATCAGGAATAATTTTGCATCATCTCTTTCTTTGCTTAGCATGGCTCACATATTAAAGACACTCAACAGCTGGTTCTGGTGGGAGAATATCTGGATGCCCATCAATGTCACGTGGGCCCATTTTGTAGACCGTGATGGACTTGTCTTTCCAAAAGCACATCAATTATATGCCACAATTCCATATGCTTTTGTATTGCTGATTATCCGGTTCTTCAGTGAAAGGTAAGAAACATAAACACAATTGTATGCAGCTGTTAATCCTTATTATGCTAAAAGTATGTAAAAAATAACATATCTTTAGATCAAGGTTCTTACGTTGTTGTAAAGGAGGATTAGTTGGTGGTTTGCTGGAAAGATGTAGTACAGATAACAGGGCAGGTGGAAAATTGGGAAATATTTTCACTAAGTACACGTGGCTGCAGTCCAACTAGAAGGGAATGTTTCTATCTAGGTTTTGTAGAACATCTGGATAACTCTAATTACCTCCTTTTGCTAGAGATACCATTAATACAAAACCATTTGGGCTTCCTTTTGCTTTTCTCCTGTGCTGGAATGGTAAAGGTATTTGTCCTCCTCACCAAACCTCTCCTTTCCTTTGGTTGTCCACCAGAACGTTTGTGTGAGGTTGATGGATCCCAGGTGTCTAGCTGTAGCAGAGCTAGGCAGACTGGAGGGATCTCAAAGTTCCATGTGAACATTTTATGCACATCTAGTAATACTGATTCCTTTTTTCCCTCACTTTGGCGCTGAAAGATGGATTGCTTCTGCAGCTGGAATCTTATGGGACAGGCAGAGATTTGCTCCACAGAAGAAAGCTATGAATATGTTAAGATTTGTAGTGTTTTGACTTATTTATTTGTGCCTTTTTTGCTCTAAAGAATGTGATTAGTAGGTTTCTATAATTATTTCAGGATAGAATGAGGAAATTTGGAATGTTGTGAGTTGGACATACTTAAAACAGAAGCAGATAAGATCATTCGTGTTAGAGATCAAAAGTAATTTGGATCATATGTTTAGAACCACTCTCAGTGTCTCCTGAGTAAAGGCTTGCCCAAGTGTGTCTCACTGTGCTGCTATTGGAAATGGCTCGTGTGAGTAAGTAGTCCACACATCTGGCCTGCAGTGAATCTGCTCATGAATGAGGAAAACCCACCACTGCTGTGAGTAATGAGGAATCAATTGCTGGTATCAGCAGGAGTGAGGGGGGCTATTTCAGAAAAGCCTGCCCAAGTAGAGGAGCAAAGCTTTTGGTGTGCTCTGCAACAACTTGTGTTGGAAAATGGAAGTGTAAGAGAAGCCGTCAGTGTCTGGGGAAGTTGCTGTGTGCCAGAAGTTAGAGGTCACGAGCCAAATCCGGCACCTTGGGCAGTGGTAGCCCCATGAAGCAATGTGCTGAGTGACTATCTGCCCCTAGGAGAAAGTATCCCAGTAGCAGTCTTTCAGCTCACACAGAGAGAGCATCTGTTCTTGGTTCACTCTCCTGTAACTGTTGCTTGACTCCAGTATGCCTCTGGAAAACACAAGGACACAAAAATCAGTATCTTTCCTTGAGTATAGCATTTCATGATGACAAGTTTGAGTCTCTGCGTCTGTTTTTTTTACATAACTACTAATATGCTGTGATTCCCTCTTGGGTTTAGCTGGAGGACGATTCCTTTCTCTCACAATGCAGTGTCATATCCCAGGGCAGATTAATTTGCTTCAGATTTATTTTCTTTGTATCCTGGCTTGAGAATAGCTAAGGTCTTGTAACTGTGTTGTATCCTAAAAGTTTTTCATGGTATGTCTTTTCAGATACATTGCTATACCTCTAGCAAAAGCCTTAGGTATAAAGAATGTAAGACGTGTGAAGCCACAGCCTAATCCTGTTTTAGAGAGTTATTTCCGGGAGTGCTCAAAACATCCATCCCAAGTAAGGATCCTCATTCTTTTAATCTAGTTTTGGTTTTGGAAAATTCCAAGCCTTACTGTTTCAATCAGCTATCAGCAGTGATATCATGGGATGAGTTCCAGCTGATTGACAGATGACTTAATTTATTTGGGTTTGTGTTGCTGTTCTGCTGACAAGGTTATATGGCATCCAAACAGAAAATATGTTTAAGATGTTTAATTTTCTGGTGTGCTAGTCTAGATTTGACTGTTAATAATATTTCCAGTGAAGATCAGTGTCCCATCTTTAACTCATTCTGCCTGGAGAAAACATCAGCTGACATCTGTTGTTGGAAAGTGGTATCATATTTATTGCAAGCAATAATATTGGATCACTGGCATGGAAGCCTTTTGATCCATTATACTGCTGCATACTTAATCCTGGCTTATGTGAGAAAGAAAAACAATCTTTCTATTACCTTGCTGTTTGTTTTTAAACTGGAACAAGAAAAATGTAATAGCCAATGTCTACCATCCGCAAAAAATGAGGCAACGTGATTGTTGATGGGAAACAGGTACTTCACTGGGAATGCAGCTCAAAGTTCACTGACCTACCTACAGTTACCAAACAATTGCACACAGTTTTGAAAATAAATATGTGCTTTCTAGTAATGAGAGATATTGAGAATTATTTATATGTGGACCCTTGCTTTCTATCCCTAACTCTGCTATTCCCTTACGGTGACTTTTGCCTGATATCATCAGGAATGGATATATTCATCTGTTCATCACGTATGATCTATCTGGGCAAATATCCCAATCTCCATTTCATACCCTCCTGCTGCATAAGTACAGTTTGAAATTAATCTCTGAAGGGAATCACAATATTTTTATGCTCCTCAGGATATGGGAAAGGTTCAGGCTGCCTCCTTGAGATGTTCAGCCTGGGGACCAGCATGCCTGAGAAAGCATGCAGAGGCCTGGCTGATGACTGGCTCCACTGTCTGTCAAAATGCAGTTGGTATTCCTGCATGGCAAGTAGAGATCTCCCCAGCCAGCAGGATGGGCTGAACACCCTAGCTGTTTGCACTCTTGCTTTTCCCAGCAGCTGAGGTACCTTTGCTCACATTCCAGAGCTTCCTCTGACTAACTGAACTGGATTTACCTTGGTGGAGGTGGTGCTGCCACCCGCTATTTGCATACCTGTATACTTGCCGGGAAACAACTTCCCCAGGGATGAGTTGAACACTACCTGTACTCCTACAGCAGCCCCAGGGCAGGTCAGCCCACACCTTTCACACTTGGGGATGGAGGAGAGAGAGGAAGACCACAGGCTGCTGCACACTGAGCACGGAGATATGCAAGAGCCACACTGCCATGTGCTTAGCACGTCCTGGCATGGCTGCATGCAACAGAGCTGCTTCAGCTTCAACAGCACACATCAAGCAGGAGCACCAGACTGTTGGACTTTGATGGCTTAGATGCATTTCCAAGCAATGCTGTAGCCCATGTTTATTTTTAGGTGTCCAAAGGAGGCAGTCTGCGTTTTGCTCAGCAAGACTAATTGACTTGCCTGTACCAGGCAGGACGTTGGATTTGAGACCAGAGCTCAGGTCCCTTTAATTTCAAGCCCACATCTTCCCTGAGGAAATAATTTAAACATAAAGTAATAATTATAGATAGGTGTGATTAGATACAATGTCCACAGGTGTTAATACATAGCACTTCCCTCTCCAGCCCAACCTCTTGCTTAGCAGTAGAAGCTGAGTGTTTGAAACTATCAGAAGCCACCAGAAAGATAATAGTAGAGTCTGTGGATCTGAATGTTTCATGCCTGCTTTAGTTATCCAAATCATGTCTTGAAAATTTGGGTTTCTGTGAGTGTCACTCAAAAAGTTAAGCAGGAAGCCTGCAAGTAAACCCTCATAAAGAGTTAATATTAGTAATAGTTTTAAATTAAGACCTTACAACAGTGGGAAGCTGATTTGTGAACTACAAAATAAATGAAAATGACATTGGAATGCATCTCGTTGCTAACGCTGTTCCATTTTTTGCAGTCAGATATTCAAGGCCTTGCCAAGAAGTGCAACTGTACTGTCCGCTTGGTGGAAAAGTGGTTCAGGAGACGGCGAAACCTGGAGATCCCAACAGTGCTTCGGAAATTCCAGGAAGCTTTGTAAGCAAAAACAATGCTCTTGATAATTATGGGGTTTACTTTGAGGGGAATTCATTTCCAGGAAGCTGGTCTGTTTGACAAGGGTTTAGATTGGTGCATACACAAACAAATTGAAAGGATCTAGTAGCATTTCTCCAAATGGTGTGACTTTAAAGGATCAGGTTAATGGTTTCTCCTGAAAAAAAAAACCTTAAAAATGCTTCACAGTTTTCTTCCTTGTGTAATAATGGACTTATTTGTAGGCTCCTGCTACATGGTGCTTAATGAAAACATGCAGAGAATAGGGAGATATTTTCGTGTCTGGCAGTAATCATATGGGAACAAAAATGCTTACTGCCTCTTGTTTATGTATGTACCCATGGTGTCCTCTTGGGATGCTATTATGTGTATGGAAGTCAGTTCAAGAGCAGGAATTGTGGCATCTGAACTAAATGATAGGTGTGACAGCTTGAACATGGGGTACTGTGCAAAACATGAGCTCAGATACACTGCTGAGAGTGGGCCATTGAGCAATTTTGAGTGATAATCATGAATATGTACGAAGTTTCAAACCCTCCTGCGTATGATTGAAAACTGGAAAAGCATCCAAGAGTCTGATTCTTCACAAATGTGTGAGAACTCCTCCATACCTAAACATTTTAGTGTTTAACTATTCCAGTGTTAGCCAAAATCTCATGCAAATTGCAAATCCCCAAGTGGGCATGGCTTGACTTACATAGCTCATCCCTTTTGGACACTGAAATGATGTAAACCGCTGGTGTAAAACACTTCCCTGATGTCCTGTGGGTTTGCATTTTGACTAGTGTAATTCTATTGGCAAAAATTCACAACATCATCATATTTAACCTTTTAGTGTGATGAGCTTAAGGCACGAGGGTTAAAAGTACATCTGCAAAGCTCAAAGTTGAGTACTTTATCAGTGTGAATCAATATGATAATGATTTGATGCTGTCCTTTGGTGGGCATAAATCCAGTAGATACACATAGGTGTGTCTTTCTGAAGCCTGAGCAAACTCTCCTGGTAAACTGACATCCATGGCTTATTTCTGCTGTTGCTCTGTGGATCAATTATCTTTGTGTTATGAGTGACAATAACATTTCCTGTTCTTGGTAAAAGCCCTGACATGCCACTGATGCATGTCTGTAGTAATACATGCTAAAGAGTGAAATTCAAACTGGCTTGGCAGCTTGAGTGAGGATGAAGCAAACAGGTTTCTCTTGCGCAATTTTGTGAACCTTGCTCTGCTCTCTGTCAGTGAATTTAAATGGATATAATTCTCAAGGCAACAAATGAGGAGCAGAGTTATTCCACGCCAGTAGTCAGTGTTCTGAGCATTATGAAATTCATGAAAGCCTGCAATCTCCAGGATCATTTTTCTGAATCACAAGGAAAATCTGATGAGCCCCATCTAAACCATACTTAAGCTATTAGTGCTTCCAGTTGAGCAACACTGGGGTTTGGAACGCCCTTTGCATGAAACCTTTCCTGTCTTAAAGACTTACCAGCCTTTAACTTCACCTACTAAATCTTTCTTTTGCTAGGCACTGTTCAAGAGAAAAGATTCCTGAAGTTAAATCAGAAAGTCCTTTTGCATAGCTGTTGCACAGTGCTCTCCCTGGTGACCAGGCTTGGAGCTTAAGAGGCGCTTGGGTAAAATTTGGTGAATTTGAATGAGTTCTACTTTAGGTTTTGTTCACCAAATTCATAAAGAAGCTTGGCTACATGCAAAATGAGGTAGTGCTCTGGCAGTCTTGCACATTGAGTTCATCTGAAGCACTGGGTGTTTATTACCAAGTGTGCTCAATATATATTTGTAGGGCTGGGGACTAATGGCACAGTCTTGTTAGGTGCTCTGTGCTTTGGATCCGGTTCAGAAAACCGCTTTACAATCAACACAGAATCAGTCCCGCTATATCCACTGGACTACTCACACCTCCCTTGCTTGAAACAGGAGGCATGAGAGCAGAATCAGCCCCTGTGTAAAGTCTGCCCCATGGCACGGTGTTGCTTTTCCTAACACCTCTTGGTTAACTCTGAGCCAGGTATTACTTCTGGGTTCCACTCTCCCCTTCCGTTTGCTCCCCTAACTTCCACTGTGTAGCTTTGAGTTTTTCTGTTTGTGCAGTAGGTGTTCTGAAGGGTTATTTTCAAATCACCTGAGGAAAGATGCTTTGAAGTTGGAAAGGAAACCGGTTATTTATTACCAGTGTATCAAGTGGCAATTTTAGAGTTGTTGTCTTGACTTCTTCCATTGGTGTGAGACACATGATCATGTCTGACCACCTCCATTCCGTGTTCTCATCTTTTATTTGTTTGTTTTTCTGGTAAAATGCTGGCTCAGTCTTTAAGCATCTCATTCTTCCACCTGGGATATCAGCCTCCAGGTAATGTAGGGCTCAGAGAGGAGGGAACTGCTTTTACCAGGCAGGTTCTTCTTGTCATCTCTCATATGGCACTTCATTAATGTTTGCCCAGGACCACAATTTCTATACATCTCAGTCCATTTCTACAGTGTTCTTGAGGCATTATCTCCTCATTTTTAGGTGGTTTAGGTTTTCTGGGAAGCTGTTTGCTGCTCTTCTCCAGGATATCTCTTGTTCTGTAATATGTTCTCGCTGGGTTTGGGGCCTTTGACCATGACTTTTCTTAGCATGTGAAGTCCCACAGTGATGTCCTACTGATTTTGAAGAGCAGCTCTAGGAAAGACCAGGCTTATTCCTGCCAAGGGGATGAGTGAAAAGGAAGAAGTTTTCCATCACCTGTAGAGGTGAGATTGGGAATGCTCCAGCTGAGTCTCCAGCCGCACCCAGTCCTGGGGACAATACCTCCCACACAGGCTCCAGGGTCATTACAACACTGATTGTGGCTCCACATCACAGCATCCTGCTCTGACATATAGAAGCAACAACATTGCTCACTAAGATACACAAGAACTTTTTCCCCTTTGACTTACCAAATCAGTAGTGAAAACCTGAAGGTTTTATCTGACTTGGTGCCTATCCATTTAAGCCACAAAGAGCTTAAATTGGGCTAAATGCTGGCAAATCTGCTCAAAGATTGAGGTTTATAGTTTACTCAGACCTCTGTAGTAAGACATAAACTAATCCAGTAGCTTTATCATAGGGCTCTCCTGTTTTCAGCAATTGGTGTTAAGAGAGATCAAAAGAAATTAACCCAGCAACAGAAACAAGTCACTGTTGGGGTGTTCACAGTGCTGGATCAGATTGGAAAGTATGTGCCACGTGACTGAAAGCCCTTCCAGAGTCGGGGAACTGTGAGACGTTGTTCTTGGTGTGGATATTCTGAAGGGATTGATAGAGCAGGAAAGGTGGTGTTACCAAACATTGATGTTTAGGGAATTTATTACATTCGCTGTGACTGTTCTTTCGATCAGCTTGTGCCTGGCTGGAAAATTACTGCTATGATCACAGTCGAGAGGTCTGTGTCGTGATAGTGTAAAATAATCTGCTACCTTAGCAATTAGTCAAAGCTTAATAGTTAAATATCAATGATTCAGATATATTTAATACATGTGAACCCTCAACGTAGAGTGTGAGGGCACATTTATGTGAAGATTGTCTGTGATATACAATGATTTGCAGTAATTCTAGCTCAGGACTTCTATACAAAATATAATCATTCTTTGTTCTTTTTCATTTTGATTTTGCAGCTGGCGATTTTCATTCTATCTCACATCCTCTATTGCTGGATTTATATTTCTATATGATGTAAGTTAATCATTTTAAGTGTTGGTATTCTTATACTTTCAACAAAATAAGAGCTGGTTTCTAGACCTTCTGGAAGCCCACTGAATGACTCACTTGTTTCGGTGGCTCTTTGGGTTCAGCTCTTTGCTGTATGTAATCTAGATGCAATATGCACTGAGGTTTTACTGAATACTTCAACTATCTTTTGAACTGGTATGATAAAATACTTTATGAGTAATCAGTATTTTTAATGCAAGTTTTAAGAAGTCCCACAGATGGTTTTACAACATGCCTTGTTAACGCCTACAAATGCATCACATGGCCATGTTTTTCTCAAAGGAGGCCATAAACCTTTCTTGGCAGCACTGTTGGGGGTCACAACAATGGTGTATTTCATGGCTATTTATTGAGGTGTTGCTGCTGAGTCAGAAGTTGGGAATAACAGAGAGAGTGCTGCTTATAGCTATGTGAGCACTGCCTGGGGTGTCATTAATGCTTCTCCCAAGCAGCGGAACAGTTCTCAGCATGTCTACATTCATCTGGCTCTTCTCCCTAAACACTATTTATCATCATGGTGTGCGTGGCTGGTAAACACAGCAAAATCTAATCACTGTGGCAACATATCTTGAGTAATTGCAGTAATAAAACACACACCCACTGCTTCGCATGATGAAATGATGAACTGGAATGTTTCAGGTGTCCTGAAAAGAAGCCGAAAGCTGGGACCAATAGAATAAATCCGAGATGTAAGATCCCATTAGAAATTGGTGGGGAGCAGTTATCAAGACTAGAGCTTCTTGGTATTTTTCTAAGTGAAGCAGGCTAAGTATTGAATATTTTGAGTTAAGACAAGATATTGTGACTCAGCTGATCAGTCTCTGTCTCATCTGTCTTCCTCAGAAACCGTGGTTTTATGACATCTGGCAGACGTGGGTTGGCTACCCATTTCAGGTGAGGTTCTTGGCATGGGGCCATTGGCCTTAAAGGCATTTCAGGTTATTTCGCCATTGGAAGGGGTAATCTGCAGAAGTGCTGCCCCCTCCCAGCAGGCAGCACTTCGAGAGGTGCAGCACCAAAACCTTTTGCCCTTGTTTGGTACCTCCTGCTGACTGCTGCAGGACTTGTGTGATCTGCCTGTGCTGCAGCACAGCCCTCAAGCCAGACCGCTGTTGTTTGCTCCTACCCCAGGTTACCCACTGTGTGCAGTAGCTGCTTTCTGTGTTACTAGTTTTGGTGCAGAAACCCCAAAGCTTCCATCAGGCCTGACGATGCTTTGAGGCACTGCAGAACAGTGTCATGCAGAGGGTTATGCCAAGCAGCTTAAGTGCTGTGTGACTGCTGGGCCCTCTTGCTCAGTGATGCAGGTGGAAGGAGTGCTGCGGTGATTTGGTTTGGCCTAACGTGAATCCCTTCTCTGGGGATCTCTGCTCAATGCTCTGGTTGTTCAAATGGGTCAGGAGGCTTTTGTTTCTTCCTAAAACGGTCCCATTAACAGATGATTCCAAGCAAACTGCTTTCTTGCCCACCTGCCAGAGGTCCTTATGTGTCCCCCACTCTTATTTTTATAAATCTGTGATCCATCACACACTGCCTCCTTATTCCTGTCCTAGGCAGGGGCCAAGAATAAAAAGAATCCTGACCCCCAGTTTTCCAGCTTCTCCTACTCATGGGACCTGATAACCAAGCCTACTTCCTGCCACCTGGGGAACGTACTGAACAAGGGAACAGCCAAGCTCAGCATCTAGGCCTAAGCAGATGCCTGGGATTTTAGCATAAATAGCTGACACTTTAGTCATGGGCTGTGTGAATGTTTAATATGTTAATTGTTCAGCTAAATGCAGGGCTTGGTTTACTTGCAGTTGTTTGTAATTAAATGCAGAAGCACTCTGCGTGCAGTTCTCTGACAAATGCACATAAAAAAGCATGCTGAAATTCAGAGAGGGGAAGGAAGAGCTGCAGAAATTGAGGGTTTGGTCTGAGTAAAGGTTAAAATATTTGGCTCCCAGAACATCCTTCTTAGTGAAGCCCAGAACAGGGATTTAGTTTAGTTTAATTTTTCAAGCAAGACTCAGCAGTGGAGCAAAAGAAGTGAGGAAAGCAAAACCAAAATGATTTCACTTGGCATTTGCTTTCTGCTATTCTCAGTTAACTGTGATTTTCTTCCTTACAGACCCTGCTGCCATCCCAGTATTGGTACTACATGGCTGAGATTAGTTTTTACTGGTCTCTCTTATTTACACTGGGGATTGACAACAGAAGGAAGGCAAGTGGTCATGCTTGTTTGTAGCTAGAACCTGTTTCTGTGAAGGGGGAAGGAGTGTTTGTAAGGACTGTCCTGACACTGGATTTGGTACAGCCACATGAGGGCAGCATCAGTCTGTCCCTGGCACACCTGCACGCGTCCAAGCTGTCCTACCGGGGCATCTCTGCGTGTGACATGTCCTGCTTGTCACTTCATCCGCACGCAGACCCTCGGAGGCTGTATTTGCTTGGCTTTACCTTTGGTTTTCTCTCCTTCCCAGGATTTTCTGGCTCATGTCGTTCATCACTTGGCAGCCATTGGGTTGATGAGTGGCTCTTGGTGCGCTAATTATGTGCGTCTGGGGACGCTGGTGATGTTTGTACACGATACTGCAGATTTCTGGCTTGAGGTAACCCCGCTCTTCATCTCTATTTTTTTGTCTTGGGTGTTTTGATTGGTGGGTTTTTGGTTGTTGCCCAGGCTACATTCAGTGACATTTTAATCTTTCTCCCGCAAGTTTCATATGATCCCTTTCTATCCCCACAAAGACACAGCTTTACAGATTCATGAATTGTGAGATAAAAAAGAGCTTCTGGATAATTTAAGCTGATACTCTGTTAAAGAATCCCTTGTGAGAAAAGAGCACAAGAGAAGTTCTGCAGTACAGAATGAGGACTGGAAATACAGCTGCCTCCATGGACTATTCTTGCTTCACTGTTAAAATTAGTCTAAGTTGGCTAGCCTGTGAACAGCTTGTCATGGTACCAATTCTCAAGCAAATTTAGCAGCCAGAATTTTGGCTACTTCTCCAAATTGGTTTAATTTTGTCAACATTCACACCCTTCTTTTGACCCAAGGGGACCATGTACATTAGACTTCTGTCTGGAGACACTTAAGCTGCCCATGAACAAGATATCACAGAAGAAACATTTCTTCCCCTGGATTGAAGGGGAACCTAAATATCAATGGTTAGAAATGTTTAAGACTCAGAAGTGTCCTATTCTGCACACGGCACTGCAGTCATTGAGACTTGCTGCTGGCTTTCTTAAAAGGCAAATGCTCACTGTTTCCTTCAACAGTTATCATGACTTCATAACACCAAGGCTGAGAGCATAGCTTCATCACTTCTTCTGGTGGCAATGCCAGTGTAAGCAGCCCTTGTAGGCTGTTTTCCATCACTGTGCAGCTTTGCTGCTGATAGTCTGTCCTTTTTATGGGAACAACTAATTGTGGGGTCATGCAGTTAGGATTGGTCCTGATCAAATGTGTGCATTCAGGGTTTTTTGCTGTGTTACTTTTTCTCCTGAACTGCTTTGTGGTCCAGTTAACCGTACAAACAGTTGAGCTGACTACTGATAGGACAGCACTCAGATGGAAACTGAAGTTGAGTACCAGAATAACTTAATTCAGCCCTGCCAGTCAAACAAAAAAGTCCATCAAACTGCTGTTTGAAACCTAGGCTTGGCACCTGAAGCTGTGTTCACACTTGAGAGCATCTGTTTCGTTCAGCAGTGCCTGGGATGTTTCCTAAATGAAGCATGAAGAGCTGTACAGTTCAGCTGGGGCATAAACAGCAATTATAATCCTTATTAGTGGGATAGAGACCAACGGGAGGATCTGCAGCTCACAGTAAGGAGAAAACAGAAGCTGAATTAGTCACAGAGAAGGGTCAGTAACATGCATGCACCAGAATGCCTGTGTGTAAGGGGTCACTGCTGCTCCTGGGCATGCAGATGTGGCTAGCAGCTTCTTTTTGATTCAGCCCATTTTGAATCTGGTACAAGAATGAGAGATCACCTCTGTTTTCATGACACTTCTATATTCTGATCCAAGAGCGATTCTTTAGGCCTTTGATACAAAGTCCTCTCCTTTAAGATGAAAGGAGAAATATAAACAAAGAATCTGTTTTGATACTGCTTTATTAGGTATCAGTAAAGTGATTGCCTCACATGTTAAACAGGGAGGACATCTTCCTGCTTAGGTTGGAAGATGAGTCTTTATTTATGAAAATGCAGAAATGATCTTATTTCAGAGAATATTTGTAATGCATTTGATGGTTTTTATTCAATGCAGGCAGCCAAAATGTTTAATTACGCTCACTGGGAGAAAACCTGCAATATGCTTTTTATCATCTTTTCTATCGCGTTCTTCATCACAAGAATCATCCTGTTTCCCTGCTGGTAAGCAGTATTTGATGTAATCACAGGCCTTTATTTCATTTCCATTCCCATTGAGAGGTTAGTATAGATTGTGATGGGAAAAGGAAAGGAATGGATTGTACTTTAGAGAGCAGGAGCAGAACTTCTATTATTGTTGGCTAGTAAAGGCCAGCCAGAAGAATTGACAAAACTGATTTTAAAAACTTAAGCTCAGTAAAAAGAGTTTCTGAAATGAGCTTCTTGAAAACAGCTAACCTAAATAGAGGCTTTTAGGTATTATTCAAGTTATTTTTGTGAGTTGTAGTTAAATGCTCTGAGCTCCTGCATTTTCAAGAGGATCGAGCTACTTAACTAGGAGAAATAATTTTCCCCTTTCATTCTGTGCCTCCTGCTGTAGCTGCAGAGGCAGAGCACAGTGTAATTCCTATATAATTGTAGTTATTCTTTTTGTAGAGCCTTCTTTTTGCTACCTACTTTTGGGTAGAGCCACTCACTCAAGTGAGAAGCATTCAGAAAAATTAAGCTGAACCGGTTCATTTATGAATTCAACACAAGTAAATCATAGCTTGCTAAACACTTGCATGACTTCGGAGTACTGTGATTTAATCTGCTTTGGAGTATCCACATGGGTGCTTAGAGTGCTTAATGCTTAACATGTTTAGCTTTTAAAAGCTATTTGATGTGTTTCACATTCATGGTTTCCTTGACTTGCTCTAGTTTGCATTCATGCTTCTCCCCCAGTGTGGACAAACCCTTAGAGACTCAAGCTGGTTAAATTAGTAGTTCTGAACATTGATCAACGGAAGATTTTAATTTCCTGTAGTATTTTCTTTCAGACATGCTGATGCCTTTTACTTTATTGTTATTTTTTTATTAACTATACAAGTGATCTCCAATCATTTTGCTTCACTGAGTTGCTTGTTCTTGAGTTCTTGAGCGTGGAAGCTCATGATGAGATTAAAGGCACGCAGAAAGCCCCAAATAATATAGAAGTAGTGAAGTCTGAAGATGGACAAAACATATGTTAATTAACAAAAAGCCCTGTTGTAAAGCCTGTAGGATTTTCTCTGGAGTGTGGATTTCAGATTAGAAAGACTTTGTACTAAAATAAGGCACAGGAAAGCTCTCAGTTGCATAGTATCTAGACCACACAGAGATCAAGAGCTGGGAAATAGGATTGTTTTCTAACCTTGTTTAGAATACTTTTGTGCAAGACTCCAATTTCTCATCTCCTGAAGTCTGTATTTCAATAGGGATGCATAATCTAGTTAAGACAGAGCTTGTTAATGAATGTCATCCTTGCCGAGCTTTTTAATATTAGTGGAAATAATTAATCCGTTTGGAATGTGACATTATAAATAGCTGTAAATGGCACAGGGGTGAAATCTTTCACCCTCACGCTGACCTTTATTTTTCAGGATTCTTCGTGCCACGTTGTATCAGCCTACGTTCTACTCCACGACTCCTGTCATAGCGTATTTTCTGTTCAATGGGCAGCTATTGATCCTCCAAGGCTTGCATCTATACTGGGGTTACTTAATTCTCAAGATTTTGAAAAGGTTCATTTTCTTAAAGGTAAGCAGTTTTCTTCTGCAGAAAGAAAACTTTGTGAAGTAGCAAAGGTGCCAGTACCTCCGAGACATTTACTTGGGATTTCTTCTTGTTTTCCTGAGCTTTCATGCCAGCATTTTTGACAGGGATCTTCAAGGTATAGAGCTGTTCAAATGCGCTTTCTGCCTCTCATTGTCACACCTGAAGTCGTGAATCAGAATATCAAAACTTCTGCTAAAACCGGTTTTCCTGTATCTGATGTTTTGCTCTGATTGTAAGTGAGAAATAATCTCTCCCAAAAACTGGAGCCCTGAGATGGTGCAGAACTCTTTAGAAGTTCTTGCGTTCTGAGTGAAAGCAATCTTTTGTCACTGGACTTTGTAGGAACATACCAAAAGAGGAGAGGCTTAAGCATTGACACTTATATTTTGCTAGTAAAGGGGAAACCTAAGTTGTGCTATTGAAAAATGGCATTTCTTTTGAGGATCAAGATGCAAAACCTTAATTGAGACAACTCTGTCCTTTTATCTGAGGCAGTTAATGCTGTGAAGCATCTTAACGAAATAGAAATGTTCTTTCTGACATGCGTTTAATTGTTGTTTGACTGATAACAGAAACCATCCTGTAATTACTGGATTTCTTCAAATCTGATGGAGACAGACAGCTGGATATCATAGGGAGCCCCAATGTCTTCCCTAGAAGAAAACTGCAGTTACAAACTCAGCCCTTGTTAGACAGCAAACAGCTGTACATAAGGGACAAATCTGTAGAAGAAATGGATTGTGTTATTCTGCTCCTATAACATGCTTCTGTGTTCCCTTAGCTACTGGGAAGCTTGTATTTCTTGTGTGCTGCTTACCTCTGTTAGATTAATTACAAAGTTATTTCTGGCCTGCTTTATTAAGTGTTAAAGTATTTTACTTCTCATTTTCTTATTTCTGGCCTTGTCTCTGTGCTGCTTTCACATAACTCTCCTGATGAAATCAAGCGGGACATCCCTCTGCCTTGCAGCAGAGGAAGGGAAAGGCTTTCCCATAACTCTCCATCCACTTAGTTGAGGTTATGAGAGTACAGTGCAAGGAGGTCTTCAGACGCAGTGGGGAAGAGGACGTTGCTCCACCAACTATATAAGGCCATTCTGCCCTGCCTGCTTAGATGCCTTTGTAAGGGGCAGGAATGTTTTATTTTGAGATAAGAATTTTTTTGTGCAAGTCATTGCTAAAAAATGAGCAAGCACCAAGCCTCCATCCCTCCCATGGATTTTTGATTCCTTATAGAGCTCTGGGAGAAGGCTGTTTCCAAATAACATTTTACAGTGGTAGCAGCAGCAGCCCTAGCCCTTTTCAGTCCCTATGACTTCAGCTGGCTTGCATGTGCAGCCTGTTTTCCATAGCGGTGGCAAACTTGGCTGTGAAAGCAGCCAGTGCCTCCAAAGCTGTAAAGGCAGCGTTGCAAAGAATGGTGTTTGCAAGGCGGCGTTTTTATACCAACATATTTGTTATAGAAATACTCCACACAAAGAGCTGTTGCTATTTTAGTGAAATACCAGTAAACCATCTTCCTTGTACTAGAAGGGTTTTGTTTCTCTGCCCAAGGCTTCTGAAGCTTTCATTCAGAAAACAGGCAATTTTGGACGTTTTTCTTGAAGCAACAGTTAGCTGCTGCAGATGGAAAAACGAAGTCATGATGTAACTGGGAATAGGGACTGATGTTGCTGAGCTGAAGGAAGCTCTGAGCATAGAAAGGGTGTAAGGAATGTTTTCAGTGCCCTCTGTGACTTGAGCCACTCTGGGTTGATGGGGTCACCACTGAAAACTGCTGTAGTGCAGTAGTAAACAGCTCCTAAGATCCATCCAGGGGCAGGTGTCTTCCCTGATTGTATCCTTCTGGACCATGTCATTGTACTGTCTGAAAGTCAGTGGCCTTGAATGTATTTATTCTCAGCAGGAAGTGCTGTTGTCCCCTGTCAAAAGATAGGTTAAAGGACTTGTCTGGGTCAGAAATGAAAGGTGGGAATCTGTAGGGAACGTAAACAGGAGGGCTTAAGTCTCCAGGATGTCATGTATCCACTAGGTCCTCTTTGGTGTTATTCGAAGGGTCACACAGAGCTGTGTCACCTCTTGCTTAGAGCTGTGGGTCTAGATTTAATATTCTGATCTCTAGGCTGTAGCAGAGGCTTTATTAAAGGCAGGAATTAATACAGAAATGCCATCAAGTACTGCAGCCTCCTGAGTTGGTAGCTTCTTCCATGCTTTATTCTTCCCTCTTGGGAAAGGATGGCTTTTGCCTCAGATTGGCTGGTCAGAAGCTCTTGATCTCAGATGTCACCTCCCCCCTTCACTAATAAAGGGGGCGGTTATCCTCAGCCCTCAGGGGTCACTGCTCAGCTGACTGACTTGCTTCAGCAAAAAAGAACTTGGACTAAAACTCTTGCTATTTCCCTCCACCCAAATACTACAGCCAGAGATGAATAAAACTGAGGAAGAAGGAAAGGAGGGAGATGATCTTGTTCTTTTCCTCTGTGCCCTGTTTTCTCAGGCAGGGGAGTCTGGCACCAGAGCTGGTAGCACAGAGCATCACTGGTCTCCAGACTCATGGCATCTGTGCCACCTTTCCCTGGGCCCAGTCCTCCAGAAATGCCCCAGTGAGGGGGAATTCTGCATGGACAGGCTAAACTGTACTCAGCTACTTTGCATTATGAAGCTTTTTATTTTATCTGGGGGCAGGAGTGTTGGACTACAAGGATGCTGGAGGGGGACTCTTCATCAGGTACTGCAGTGATAGGACAAGGTGTAATGGGTTCAAACTGAAAGAGGGGAAGTTCAAGTTAGATATAAGGAACAAGTTCTTTATTGTGAGGGTGGTGAGCCACTGGAATGGGTTGCCCAGGGAAGTGGTAAATGCCCCATCCCTGGCATTGTTCAAGGCCAGGTTGGATGGAGCCTTGGGCAGCATCTAGTGCGAGGGGGTTGGAACTGGGTGCTCTTAAGGTCCTTTCCAACCCAAACCAGTCTGTGATGCCATTACATTTTTCAAATCAAAGATTTATTCTTACTTGTGGAAAATATGAAAATACTCCAAAAGGAACCCAAATGTCCTTTTCCATATGACATCTTGCGAGCCTGTATACGAGCAAGGCCGTTGCCCACATATATGAACTCTCACGTATATGAGAAAAGGTCTAAAGGTCAGACTTGTAGCCATGTATCTTAGATAAGCTCTGCTGTGAGAAGAAGGACATTCTTCAGTGCAATTTCTATTCAGGTTAGGTCAGGCAATCGCAATGCTCGCTGCTGCTGCCATCTTGATGTCCAAGGCCTTTTGTTGCTAGGAGACTCCGTGTGTTTTCTGTAATATTGTTCAATTACATGGCTAAATTACCCACTTGTATCAAGTTTCAAGCACCACTGAAACATGTCTAGTCATCATGTCTGCACATATGAGAATATTTTGGGAAAATTGAAAAAACATACAGAGAAGTATGTACATGTGCACTGATTTAAAATCTCTCGCCAGGAAAATCCCGTGGAGATTAAACATTTTATTTCCAAGGTCAGAAAAAGGGAACGAGTGACAGCAGCTTAGAGCCACATTGTTATGGCAAATTAAGATGTAAAATAGATGTTAAATCCATTACACACAGAGTTAAAGTTTTGAGACTACGGTTCTTTAAATCTTGAATAATAGGTGTAAGTTGTAGGAAACGGGCACGATGTCCGCATGACTCAGGTAGTTCAGGGCTGATGCAAAGTCCTGCAGTGGCAGAAGGTTTTTAATGGACTGTAATGCGACCGGGAATATGTTTCGTTTCTCTTCTGTTTTGTCACCATCAGACTGTCTTCAAGTGAGCTTCTTACTAATGGTCACTATCATTTAGGAGTCATCAGCTGCAGTTTCATTTGATTCACCATGGTTCTTTCCCCTTCCTGAAGAAGAGAAGACTGAAGTGTTGTAGAGCAGGCTTTTGGACGTGTCACTCTAAAAAAAATAAACTGGTGCCACCCATGCATCTACAATATTCCTTTGGTATCTTGTGCTCAGTGAACAAGGTTTTTAAAGAGTTTGGTTGGGCATATCCTTATCCATGGTTTGTTCGCTCCTTATTTGGTCCAAATTCCCAAGGAAACGGAGACAAAGAATGATGGATGACAGAGTAGGAGTAGCTGAAAATGAAAATACAAGACTGTTTTGGGGTTGAAATGAGAGCTGTGAAATACTTATGGTACTTCTGCTGTTCCCAGCCATCATTATTCTACTTCAGCATGTTTTTCTGTCTGAGGATTGCTCTCAAACTGAGACATCTCTGCCAGTTCCAGGTGACTTTCTTCATTCTTTCTTACGTACTGACACTAGGATGCCAGTAGAGTCCTTGCCGTGGGAAGTGGTTAGTCACATAAAGACTCCTTGAATCAGTTGCTCCCTTTCCTATATTGAAAGAAGATCTACTACTAAAACTCCATCCCTAAATGTGTGCCCATGACTAGAATGCTTGGTATGTTTTAATATTAATGTGTAGGCAAGGCCTGAAAGTCCTTTGGAGTACGGACATCGTATGCTCTTATAAAAAATGCCCTCACTACTTAAGCTGTAGAATAATGATCCTTTACACCTGCAGAGGTGCTGGCCTATGTTACTTTCTGTCTTTCTTGCTGTGGATTTCTGTCTTCAGAGACCTGCTTATAACTCTTTGTGTCAGTTTTTAAATGAAGTTATATGGTTCCCGGAGGCCAAACTACCTGCTCGTGACAGATGCCTTTGGTTGAGGTTAATCTGAGGCTGTTCAGAATCCCCTCAGCTTCTACTGGTCTTTCCTTCCCTGGGATCCTTCTATTATTTTTCCTCTTACTTTTTGATGCTTGATCTGTTTGCATCAGGCAGAACTCTTATTGTTAATAGTTCATTTGAATCTCTTATTCTGTAAACACATGGGTCCTGGGAGTGTGGAATCTCAGTGCTGAACTTGGGTGAGAATTTTCTTGTTCACTAAACACAGGCCCACAGCAATGGGGTTTTTTGGTTTACAGGTCCTTAAACATTTCCCATGGGAGTACGGATTTCTGTATGACAATTTAAGCCCTTAGCACTTGCCTTCCTTTCCTTGGTTACGTTTAGATTAAGATCTATATCCTTTAGAGTTAGACCATGGATCCCCAGTGGTTAAAATCTTCTGGTTTACCTTTATTAGAGAGTCACTCTTCAGCTTCCATTCACTTAGGATGTGAACACTCAACTGTCCTGGCAGCTGAGGCAGCACTGACTTTCCCATTGAACTGTGCCAAAACTTGAGATACTTAATCCTGGACAGAAAGCTTATTTTTAAAACTACAGAGAGGAAACAAGCTCAATGCATCTTGAAAGTAGAACGGCCTCGAAAGACATTACACTTTCAGTCTCTTTTGTGGCAAAGAGAACTGGATCCAGTGTTGTGTGCTTGAGCTGTGTGCTGTTTGCTGTGCGCTAGACACACCATAGGTGAGCTGAGCCCCAACTGCTCCCAGCTAATAAACTCTGACTTTGAACTTGAGCTACAAAGGGTCATCATCTGACCCTGATCATGCGCAAGTGATGCGCTTCCATATACCCAGCAATTACTGGGACGTGAAAATGAAGCATGAAATGAAATGTATATTCAGTTTTGGTATGCACAGCAGTTTGCTGGGACTCCTATAAAGTCAGACTTTCGGCTGATTATTCTTTTCCTTCTTTCTGAAGCAGCAAAGGAATCTATTTTCAGGACATTTATCATTAGAAAGTGACAATAATGAGAATTAACACATTCAGTGAGAAGTCTAATTTCAGAAAAATGGCAGTTAAACAGGGGCTAAGCAGAGGACAGGGCTTAGTTTCCTTTAGGAAAAGCATGTAGGTGTTGTTTTCTTTTACGTACATGTTTTGTTAAGCCTGTACCATGCCAATGGCTATCAGGGTGCTGATAAAACAGACCAAGAGGTGTGCTTGCCTTAATACCATGTAGCCATTTTAAAAGCAGGAATATATTTTAGAGGATGATGGTCATGTAGTTACTTGCAGTTTCATGACTCTGTGGGACTGAAAAGTTGTGGGAAAGCTTTCCCTGGAGATTTTGTGTTTACCTTCTAGACTGGGAAGGGCCATTACATGCTGATGTCCTGCTACAGAGTTTGAGTTATCTGAAAGTTTAGCACAAACACAGTACAGATTGAATTAGATTATTAGAGGTTGCTTATTCCCCATTTTAAAGGAAACTGGGTTATGGAGACATTGAATTTGTTGGTTCTCAACAGATAAATATATATATAGTTGGTTTTCTCATGAGTTAAGCTGATTAGGGGGACAAAATAGAATGAATGAACGTTTTTCCCTCTCAGAGATGAAAACCAGTCTGTCCGGGAACCTTCCCAGTTCATTAGAGTTATTGCCTTTGGGACATGAGCTTTTTAATAGCCTGGAGATGGGAGCTCGCCAGCCAGGTCAGCAGCGCAGAGGCTTATGCCCTTGTAAAGGGAAATGACTTCCTGTTATGACTCTTTCATCTGTGTAGTTCCCATTCTGCTGCAGCAGTCTAGTTAAGCCCAAAGCCTGGCTACATGTCTCACTTCAGGCTGCCAAATTCATTGGAGGGAGGAGGGGTGAGAGGAAGGCAGAAGGAATCATAAAAGAGTAAGAGGTTGACTGGCTGGTATTTACAATGATAGGCAAAGAGGAGAAAAGCTGTTGTGAGCACGCTGGGGAGCTCTGGAGCCCTACCCGCACTGGGGATGTGAAGTCAAGGCTGACCTCAGTAATGCATATTATCTAAGTGTGCAGCCCACCAGAGTCTGTGAAAGAGGAAACACCACTTCTCTGCTGCACAAGTGTTAGGTGCCAATCCAAGAGTACTATCTGGTCTCCTCTGCCTTAACCAGTTCGTTTTTCTGGCACTGAAAGTTAAAAGGTGGATTGCTATTTGAATCTTAACTTTTAGTCCAGAGCATGAATAGGGTCAGCAGCTGAGCCATGTATGTAATACTGTATTCTAAAGTACACTTCTCAGATTTCAGAACAGCAGCAGTGATCTGTGCTGAATATTGATTTTGATTTTATTTTTTATAATGAATGTCTATTTAGAATGTCCATAATTCCACAGCTGCTTTCACAAATATTATATAGCAGTCACATAGACCTTAGAAAGCTTAAGGACTGTTGTGACCATTATGGAGGAATGAACTGATGAGAAACTGAAGGGTATAATTTCTGAGCATTTGATTGGAATAGATGGGCTTGTGAAGGTACAGTGGGGTGGGAGCATTAAAGTATAGAATCATTGAGTCATAGAATGGTCTTGGTTGAAGGGACCTTAAAGCTCATCCAGTTCCAACCCGCTGCCATGGGCAGGGCCATCTTCCACTAGAGCAGGTTGCTCAAAGTAGCCTTCCACTGCCCTGTTAAGCACACACAGGGCTTTGCAAGTCCTCTGGCCATAGCCCAACAAATGGGGTGTTTGGAAGCTCCCTTTGTCTCTCATGTCAGCTGTGTCATAAATGAGGCTGTGCAGGTCTCTTCTCTGCTGCAATGAAAGTCTGCTGCTTCCAGAGTTGCTGAGTTTGACTTCAAGGAGGAGCTGCAGATGGCCACGGCCTCCAAGAATAGAAAATCAAAACTATGTAACTCTGAAAGCAAATCACAGGCAAATTCTTGCCCTGGCCAGATCAGCAGAAGCCTGCAGTGCTGATCCAGGACCAGGTTCTCAGCTGGTATAAATGAGCATGGCTCCGCTTGAAGTCAATGGGATTGTGTTAGTTTTCAGCAGCAATGGATCTGCCCAAATAAGAACCACTCCTCTCTCTGCATGTATGTCTGGCACAAGGCAGCTTCACTTTCAGTAAATCCCTGATCTGAATGACCTTTCTTTACTTTGTGAAAGTTCCTGATTCAGATAAAAGACAAATGTTGGTAAAGTTTTTGCTTTAAAATCGATTGCTTTACAGAAGAGCATTTGCTGACAGTTTTTCTGGCTTCCCTTTATCTTTTCATTTTCTAGCAGGATATTTATGCAATGTTCCATTTGTTGCTAGTTAGATATATATGCACCTATATAAAAACTATATATGCATAATAGTGTGCATATGTATTTATTCAATTGCCAAAAATCAATCCACAGAGCAAATCCTAGGCCTTCCACAGAACTTTTGACGCCTTCATTTACTAGTTTTAATATAAGCTGCAGAGGTTTGAGTTGTGACTTTGTTATGAGGTGAGTAATTCTCATACTTTCAGAGGTGTTCACGCAGCACTGCAGTCTGCTGAATCCATTTTAAAATCCAAAAGCTTGAAATAAAGCTAGTTAGTGATAGATTAATAGCAACTGAGAAAGGAAATTGCCCTATCCTGGATTTAAAGCAAATCAGCCTAATCAGCCGTGATGGTGTGAGGCGTGTGAGGGGAGGATTTGTCTTGTGTAACTTAAGATGCGCTTAGCTCAAGTTCAGGGATCCCTCTGCAATCAGTGGAGGAAGAGCAGTGTCTCCAGAATGTGTCTCATTCTCTGTGTCCAGTTTTGTCACCCCAGCAGTGGTAGTGCAGGTCACCCTCTGTGGGGACACCAGTTTCTCATTCTGTTGGTTATTGAGCCATCCTGGATACTGTATCAGAGTAGATACCTGAATTCAGTGAAGTAAAACCTTCAGTGTCAAGCACACAGGTCTCAGGGACTTCTAATACTATCTAAGAAACTTTGTTCTTTAGGTACTACTTAAAATATTCTGTATCTAGCCTCCACATAAGGGTTTTTAGAAGTACTTCATTGAAAAGAGTATACAGATTGTGTTATGAATGTCAGTTGAAAAGATGTAACTTGTTAGGTATGCGACTTGAGAATTTGGTTAACATTTAGGTGCAGAGATAACTTCAAGATACATCACAAAAGAATAAAATGCCTCCTAACAGTGAAAACAGAGAAATGAGCACCCAAACAGCAGACACATTAGAGAGGAGTGCCTGTCATTTACATGGTTGCATACTTCGTGGTTTCAGGTTAGTTTAATAGTGCTAGAAGGCTTCTGTAGGAATATTCTGTGGCAGCTGTGTTGTTTCAAAGCATTCATCTCCAGTGCAGCATCCTACCTCACCGATGCGAGTGCAAGTGTCTGATCAGCTGTTCTGTAGCCAAAACAGCATTTATAAGGAATAAAGTGCATGTTCTGATAAAGGCTCATACCACTGCACTCCTTGGCTTAATGCAAATTCTGTCCTAGGGTAAAAAGAAGTTCACTATAGAGAACAGCATCAAATGCCTATTATATTGTTCTTTGTTTCTTTGCCAGCCGTGGATTTAAAATGGGAATAATTCAAAAAGCAGTGGGACGTTCTGACTCACTCAATACCTCCTGGGCTTTTGACATTACCGTAAAGCCACAGACACTTGAGTGCGAGGTTTGCGTAGTGGATTTCAATAACACAGCAAGCAGACTTTATTGAAACCACCGAGCACCTGATTAACTGTAAACAAGGAGTTATTTCTTCTGAACTTGAGGGCATTCCAGCTCTGGTTACAGGTGCTGTACGCTGAGTGACAACACAAGTGAGCTTTATCTGAGGTTAAATTCATTCTTCAATCAAAACCAGGGGCATGTTCTGATAGTAACATCTATTTTATGAGACTCTTCTCGATATATGTGGAATTAATGTAACTTTTAATTTGTTTTTCACATGTCATCTTTGAGTTCCCTCTGAAAACTCCCAGTTGAAAGCTTGGGAATTGGGTATGACATAGAAGAGTTTTGGCCACAGGATGTCCAATACAATTAATCTAGAAAGTCTGCATCTTCATTTTAAAACTGCAGAGAGCAGAGTCCAACAGTGCATCTTCCATGGAAGATCAACATTATTTATGTTGCCCAGTGTGTATGAGCTGAAAAGGGATATATATTTTCCAATAAAATCTTCCAGGCTGGAAATACAGAACAGTTTGCTTGAATCCAAATGTATATTTCTTAGTCTCCACAGGAAAGTAAAGACGTATTAAGTCATATGTCAGCTGAATTGAATTATTGATGTTGAATTAAACATGTTGAACTCAGAGATTCATCAACTTCATAGTAGTATTTGTTAGAAAAGTACCCCCTTCTATCTCTTTGGACTGACTTTTTATTATCTCTCGTGTTTATTATCTCTTTTATTTGAGTCAGTGGTTGCTGACCTGACTAATAGCTTTCATCTTTGTACTGCAAGCTGTTTCCATATGTGCAGGTGCTGTGGAATTTATTGTCTTGAAAAATCAAGATCTAGTCAATATGTTTGTAGATATTTAAATGAAAATATTCTTAAGGTAGAATTAAGGTATGAGATTTAGGACATTTTTATTTTAATGGATACATTTAGGAGTCAGGAAATTCCAACTAAAGGATAAGAACAAATATTTGAAAATCCAAAAATCAAAATTTCACCAAATCAGGGAACACAATATTAAAATCCAGAGTCAGCTGTGAATTGCTTTTGCATCCCTGTGCCTGGTAGAAGACATCCAGTGGGCTGTGTGGATGTAAATGATGCTTAACCTAAAAGATTCATTGGTGTTAGTCTTGACGAGGCAGGGGCAAGATGGAAATCTCATGCTGCTGAGAAGCCTTGAGTGAGTGTTGGTACTTCACTACTGCCTTCATAGCACCAACCCAACATTAGTGTGCGCTGCTCAAAAAGTGTGTGTCTCTGTCTGGGAGATGCTGGATTGAAAACTGGGTCATGAAATAAATGTAGCAACTGAGCCCTTCACTGCAGAACCATCTTCTGCTCAGTGTCTCTCAGCCACTTTCTTTATCTTACTTTTTGAGACCTTGACTTGACAATCTGCTCTGAGCTCCATTGACCCCATGGTGTGTTTGCTAGCAAGTGTCTTTCTCCTCCTGAGAAAGCAGGAGACATGTTGCTGAGGCTTCCCACTGTTTATAGGATCGAGACATGTTGCTACAATAGATCTTTGCCTCTTTTTTTATATTGCTTGGCACTGGCTTTCCCTCTGCTTTTACACTTTCCACTGTAACTGCCGCATAGCAGATAGGAAGCCATGGCCGTCTTGTGGCACGGACAAAGACGTCATGTGCCCAGTAAAGGGAATTAAGAGAGAAGGTGGCGTATGCCCAGGCCCTCTTCTCCACCAGCAAGCTTCAGATGGCATTACCAGCACGCAGGAACAGGAAACTTACACTTCCATCCATCTTCCAGCCCAGCCCTTGTCCTTCTTCCAGTGTTCGTATCAGCTGTAACAGGAAGAGCACAGCACTAAGCGTGTGTCAAGAGGGAAGTGATTTCTGAGTGCTTTATTGAGATAGGCTTGCACAATTAGGAGTAAATTCTGTTACTTTAGATGGAGAGTTGACAAATGTTTTTCTGTTTACAAGAGGCTGGGAAGTGGCCTGTGAAGTTTGCTCATCTTTCAATTCCAAGAAGTCCTTTTTCCTTGGTGAAGGCTTTTGGAAGTTCCTTTACTGCTCACATAGTAAGATGTGGTGGTAATGACTTGAATGATACATGTTTGAACAGCGGCGAAATACAAGAAGCCAAAACTACCTTAACAAATATGGTTCATTTAACTAAAAGAGGCAGACTGAGCAGCAGGTGGAAGGGTTAAACAAAAGGAAAAAAGATTATAGGAGCTTGCGGCTTTGGCTTCACTACAAATGGCTCTCTTGCAGACTTTATAGCATTAGTGTTGCTTCTCATAAACCTTGAAACCATTCATCCATTTAGAAAGATTAAATTGGTTAGTCATCCAGAACATAAAATATACACATCCATTTTGTCTGTTACCCTAAACCATCTGAAGTATAATAAATGCAGCTCATGCCATTAAACTAAAGCACTGAGTATTAATGATGGCCTCAGTTGTGGTATTTACTGTTTGCCAGCTCTTGTGTTTCTGATAGTATATTCATCTGTTGTTGCTCAGGGACAGTAAGAGCAGAGTCTTTGAGTTGGAAAACGCAACTATAATATATGATGTGAGGGGCTCAGAGAAAAACATCTTGGTATTAAAGCAGGGAAAAATCCTAGAAATGTTACATTTTCTGCTATTCTTAGAAGGTCAAAGTTAAAAGGCACAGACTTCACTTACGGTATCTTGATATATCTCTAATGGTCTGTTAAACAGTTTGCAAAGACAGGTTTGTTTGGTTTTCTAGTTACAGATGAAGCTATTGCTATTTAAAGTTCTGTTCTGCCACTGAAACAAGATGGACAAAAATGGCCAGACTCTTCTAAAGCAAGAATCTGTAGAGGCACTTGGTCAGGAAGCAGGTTAACGTTTAAAAATATAATAGGAGTCTAAATTGGATTTAGCAGCAATTTTT
This sequence comes from Ara ararauna, assembly GCA_028858755.1. Lineage (NCBI taxonomy): Eukaryota > Metazoa > Chordata > Aves > Psittaciformes > Psittacidae > Ara > Ara ararauna. The sequence goes on along the minus strand of CM054383.1, from coordinate 40,357,189 downwards.
CTTGGTTAATATCAGGATTTCAGCAGCAATGCTCTTTCCCCACATGAAGCAAATTTGCAATGGTTGCTTCAGAATACAAAGCAGTGTAATTCCTGCTGCTTTGAATTATGGAAGACATAATCTCAAATGCAGGGATTTGCAGTGTGCTGGCAGAAACATTGACATGTTTTTTAATTACTACATATAGTGACTTTAATCAGAGCATCCAGCTTGACAGCATTAAAACTGGGAAGCAAATCCTGTCTGTGTTTCCAGTTCCATGCTGGAAATGCCAGCTCATTCCTGTAGGGATCAGGACTCAGCGCTCCTCCCCTCTCACTCCCCACATTTGTAGCTCAGCCAGAGGCTGTTCAGGAGGATGGGAGTACTTGCCGTGAGCACAGCAGATTCCGCATCAGACCCTGTGCTAGGTTTAGTTTGCATTTCATTTTCCGAAGCATTTGTGGTGGTACAAAGAATAACAAACCTCTTCCCACACCCTCAACATTTGTCTTCTACTGCAAATACAAATTGCAAAGCTACCAGGAGTGAGAGAGGTGATCTGAAAGAGGCAGAACCTCATAAATTGTTGGTGTGGGAAAGGCTGTCTTTCCTTTCCTCTAACTGATGGCATGCCAAGTTTATCTTACAGTATTTACAGTAAGATTTGTTTGTTTTGATACCCTTTGTATGTTGTTAGGGAAAAGGCAGAAGAAAATCTCCAGGAAGTTTTATAGTTTCTGATGAAACAGAGTTTAGAGCTTAATTTTCTTTCTAGCCCTATACATTTTATTAGAAGTGTAGTGTATAACGGGATATGAGATGGCAATTGGGTGAGTTATTACTGAGCTGTCATTTATTTTCTCTCTGTAAATCTGGTGTTTAAGAAAGACCTCAGACCGGCAGGCTAAGACAGTGGAATTGTTGTTAGTTCATTCCAAGAGCAGATACAGGATGGGCAGGAACAACGCCGGTTTCTCCTTCTGCATCTCATCTCGGACCTTGGCACATCGCTCCAGGAGCAGGAAGAACGTGCAGTCTCTGCCTGTTTTGCTGAGATCCAGATGGATGACAAGGAGAACAAATTCCTCCGTGATGGAGCGATCCCCGGTGTGGCTGTACAGGCAACAGATTGACTGCACGAGGGCTAACATCAGAGCCTGCCAGCTCCAGCACACGGCTCTGGAGGCAACAGACTCTGTTCTGAAAAGACGCTTTGGGTCTCCCTCAACAGACAGGCCTGTAGGCCAACCCCTATGTTACAAAAGGACAGCACCCACAGTCCTCAGTACCTGAATGCTGACACCACTGACTGTGTCAGGCTGTTAAATTTGGGTATTCCCATTAGCAGAATACCTTGGTGCTAATGGGTAAACTGGCAGCACAGTGTGAGGGCCCAAGTTTTGATCCTCAGCTACAGGGAAACTGCTGTTTTAAAGTGAGTAAACTCGTAAGATGCTGGAGAGGGAATGACTTGCCCATCTTTTCCAGCACAAGAACCAGAGGGTGTCAGGTGACTCTATCAGGCACCTTCCAAATACCTGGAAGGGACCACCAGTGGCAGTTCCTAATCACACAGGAAACTGCTGATGGGGGCAGGAAAGATTTCTTAGGTGCCTGCTTTGATCTCGTTTCTGTTCTCAGTCACCACTTAGGCAGAAGGAAGTGTTCATTTGATTTACAGTGTCTTTAGAGTCTGCAGAGCGGGTCATCACTTGGTATGAAAAGTCCTTACAGGGGGTCAGGTAGAGCTTGCACTGAAAGGAAGATAGAAATGTTTGGTTTTAATGCCAAAGCCTTGACTGTTTGAACCAGACTTCTGACCATATTGTAGGGTCTTGGGTTATGGTAGGAGTTGGGAAATAAGAGATTAAGGGTATATTTTATGTGCCATGACAAACAGCACAGAATCATCTTACCTCTCTCCAAACTTTGCTGTGAAATACTGGGTAGACACAATGTCCTTTCTCTGCCTGGTGTAAACGTTCTTTAGGCGCTGCCATGTGTGATTGGGGATGAAGCATGATTGCCAGATGTTAGAAGCTGTTCCTATAGAGCTGGGAAGGGATTTTCCTAAGGGCAGACTGTCTTGCTGACCCCCTTTCATCCCTGCTAATGGAGCAGCTGTCCCCTCCCTGGCAATTCCCTTAGCAGGATGATATATCCAAGATGAATGTGATAGCTGTATAGACATGGCCTCCCCTTTGCAAAGGTCAGTGTGATGTATACACCATCAAGCAAGGAGGAATATTTCATGGTCAGTAAGTCTCTTCAGGCAAAGTTAATACCAGGAGATGCTGGCACAAGTAGTCACTGTTTAGTTTACACCTGTCAGAAGCAGGCAGCCTCTCAACTCCTCTGTTTGGGTGAGTGTACTCATCATATTTAGCCTTTATACCATATTCTTTTCATCTTCCCTGCGCTTCACAACTGTTAACTAATCCCACAGCACCCAGGGGCTACTAGCAAGGCTTTACAAGGGAAGGCAGAAAGGAGCAGGAAGAGGTCAAATGACTGAGCCAAGGTCATGGAAGAAACTGTCTCTGAAGAACATTAGGTTCTTCAAGATTTAAAGTGGTGTTAACTGGTGTGTCCTTGGATGTCAGAGTCCAGTTTGGAGGGAGGGGGTCTTCCTGTGGGGCTGTTTTAACACTGTCTGGTGTATTTCGAGCACCCCTCTCATCTGTTCCCTTTAGCACTTTGGGTTTTTTTCCTGAGGCAAATGGAAGACAGAGGAGTTTTGTCTTCAGAGGATGGTGGGGAATTTCCAAGAAGGGAGAATGTCTCATATTCTGGAACATCTATGCACCTTTTGATTTTGCAATTACAAATGGGGGCATCTGACTAATGAAATTAATGGATTATTCTTTCAAAGTCATTGCAAAGATCCAGATACCCAGTTCACTTTAAAAATTAAAGTCTTCCTTGTCTGGCACCCATAGGCCTTTTAAATGTCTATAGCAATGGTGATAGCAATCCTGTGACTTATCTGACAGTAAATACTGCAAGTAAGTCTAGAATATGCTCACAGTGCTTTCTTCTCCCTAGGACTTGAAAGATGATCGAAGTGATGAAGAGGAGGAAGATTCTGTTACAGATAATGAAGAGGAGTCCATAAAGAATGGCAACAAGAACAGCTGTGGGGCAAGCAAACATCTCCTAAACAGCAGTCACCACTAGCCCCTTTCTGCCTCACCTCCTGCAGTGATTTCTGCTCTGGTTTTAACCCAACCTACAGGATAGAATTTAAGTCAAAAGGCTTATGAGAGACTGTGATTGATTTATTGTTGGCTACTGGACCTGGAAAAAAGCCCAGTTTAGAGGGAAGGGAAAAATAGTGTAACATGACAAAACGTGTTAATGACCCCCTTTCAGAATAATTGTGAAGTGTTTGGAAAGATGTTTGGACACACTGAGTGACAGTGCTCCACTAGGTCAAAGCTCAAGAGCATCAGATCATTTAGCGTCCCAGTTTTAACACTGGTTTTCAATCTGATGTAAGATCTGTTTCACCAAACGGTTTAATTCACAGATGTTTTGTGGTAGGTAAGTAGTGTGAATTCCATTAGGAACCAAAATTACTCAATGTGGGAAATATTTGACAGTGGTATACAGTGCATTTTAGTCTTCACTTTTCAGTTTAAACCCTCATCAAAATAGCTATTTTTTGGGTTAGATTTCATTTCCTGGAGGCCAGTGGAAGCTAACACAAAGGAAGACAAATTACTTGCCTCTGAAGAGCTGGCTTCACTGCAGAAATATAGTCTTTCTCCAAAATATGCTGTATGATAGATGGCTCAAAAATTGTGTTCTAAGATTTACCTGTCAAGGAAAGCACTGTTAAAATAACAAAACTCAAGCCTCAATTCTCCATTGAGCTCTGGGTTTCATCTCTGTCATTCTGGCCTCGTCTTAGGAGCAAGTCCACTAAGTTCTGTTTTGTGGTTCCTGTGTGTTCACTGTGTGTATCTGGGCTCTGGGGGAGCATGGGACTAGCAGGGAATGTCATGTTGTCAGTGCTGTGAATTCATTTGATACCAGGATCTGTATTTGTATCTCAGCTCTTTCTGCAAGTCAGGAATCACACTGGCTAGAGCCAAACTCAGATGCATGTGACTTAGGCCACATATTGTTGTTTATGCTCTAAGAAGTCATGGTTGAAGGAACAGTGGATGGTTCATCAGCTTCTCTTACCAAAAGCGCCTCTGTCCTATGTTTGTGCTTTTGTTCTAAGGCTAGTGCAGAGCGCAGCAGCTTTTTTAGACCTGGGGCTTTCCAAGGAGAGCCTTGGGCCTTTTAAATAGGGTGGTGCTGGTCTTGTTTCCAGATGCATTAGCTCACAAAGTTGTAAGTGATTTGTGTCATGAGTTTTAGAGGTGAGAGGCTCTGGAGGTGAGGGACTCTCTATGTGGTTCTACAGTAGCTGAGATATCTGGTGAACTAAATCCAGTAGCTTGATAGAGACCAGGAGACCACTGCTACAACAGCATTAATGCTGAGCTTTTGGTTTGGAAAGGTTCTTTTCCCCTTACGGCTGCTCAGGCAGGAGCTTGGTGACCTAAGGGAAGTGCCATATGACTGACTTGTTTTCTCAAGATTTCCTTGGCAAGGAGGGGTACAATTCAGTGATAGAATGGGAAATGTTTGGGACCTCAGATATGAAGAAAGAAGTGTGTTCTGTGCACTTGCAAGGAGCTGTAGGAGTACTTCATTACAGAGGCTGGCAGTGTGAAAGTATCTTCATATGGTCTGGTCAGCTAGGCCGTGTTTAATTTTGCACTTATATTTTGGATCATGTAATACCCCAGATGTTTATGTGTCACCACAAAGAGAACTTACTGAGAAAGGAGAATGGCCTCCAGCTTCTGAGAAGGATGGAAAGGTGCAGTAGTGGAATGGGACCCCTGTGGTTAAGAAGGGCTTCTTGGGCTGAGCAGGCAGGATTCCCTCGGTAGCTGTTGTATAGCAGTGTGCTTCCTTACATAGCTGTGGAGAATACCTTAAATACTGCAGTGTGGGTTTATTGGAAGTGTAAGTACTTATTACATCAACTAAAGCAACTGGTGAGTTTGGCCAGGGTCACAGTTGCTTATCAGGGCCTGTTTATTGCCTACATGAAAAGAACTGGCCTTTCCTGACAAAATGTAGAAACCCGACATCTTGGAGGCTTTACACTCCCTTTGAGAGCAGCGGAGACAACGATGCTTTCTTCAAGACATAACAGGGGTTTGGGAGGTGGCCAGGGTATTATCATTTAGTTTTGGTGCCAGAAAACGTTCCTGCTATGAGTAGGAGAGGAATTCAGGAAAGGAAACATGAAGAATGAAGTTGTCACAGGAGTGAGCCTCTGAAAAACTGCTGAGTTTTACACTGGAATTTATGGTCTGGTTCAGGGCAAATCTTGCCTTTCCTACTCGGACAAGTCTCCCACTGAAGCCAATTAACTCCACTGGAGTCTTGCCTAGGAAAGATTTTGGATTGCAGTTATCCAGCGTAATTACAAGACCTGTTGTTTTCAATCAGTGTGAATCTTGGAGGAAGAGTAAAAGGTAGATAAAGACTTTCAAACGTTAAATATTGAGGCAAAGTTTTGGCGAGTACAGAAGAATACAGAATAACATCCTGAAGGTAAAGGTTAAGTCTAAGCACAGTAAACAACCAAGCAACTACATCACACTGCAGACAGGGACATGGGACCTCCTGGGAGTTACTGTCATGCCCAGCTGACATGATGAGACATGAAAACTCTGGACGTAAACCACTAGGCACTGGGGATGAATGCCCACAACAGGGAAAGAAGTGGGAACAGACTGTCACAGTGGGACTGGATGCATCAGATTTGTCATTCCTGATGTTGCATGTGTTTCATCTTCTACTTCTTACCATTAGAAACTCAGAAACAAGAAGCTGAGGTCGGGGAAAACATGATTCATGCTAAATAAATTGATGTCATGGTGCTCCCAGATTTTCAGTCTATTCAATGCCCTTACCTTTTTATTCTTACTGTGTAAAGAGTCTCCAGATGCAAGTGCAGCACATTGCAGGTAATGTGTGTGGGCACAGGTGGTAGACTCTACTGCATTGTTTTTACCATTTCACGGTAAAAGTGGGTCCTGGTTTAATGATTTGATGCGGTCTGGTTTTGCTGTGTCACTTTGACCATGCCCAAGTATTTATGATTGAATTAAGGCCTGACAATGAAATCTTAATCCGTTAGACTCAGCAGAATCTCTTCTGTTGCATTTAATCCTCTGAGTTTTGTCCAGGTTCTCCTGTCCGTGTACCCCATGCTGCCTCTGTATTTGTTTACTACATAGATTTACCGATCTACTTGGATTTGATGTAGAGATCTCCTTTACTCCACAGAACTCATTTTGTCAATGTGTATTACTCAGTAGGATTATCTGTATTTGTCCTTAATGGCACTGAATTTGTCTGGTCTGTTGCACTCCACACTAGAGAGAAGTATTTTTTAACAACAGGTATCTATGTAAGAATTCCCTTGTTTTCCTCACCCCTTCCTCTCCGCTTTCCATTCCCTCCCAGCTTTTCCGTGAGGGCCTGGTCTGAAGTTAGGTTTATTGGAGGAATGTTAGAATAATGTGCCAATACAGAGAGAATTCTTTGTTTCCCAGGAGTGCTTATGTTCATACACAGGCCAAGGTGCTGTCACCCAGTTGAGTGACATGGGATTACTACCTCAGTGGCTCATCATAAGCACAGACATGGATCTTAAGCTGGTGAAAGCAGGAAAGCTCTCCTGAAAAAAGATGCCAATCAGTGGAAAAGCTCTTTCATATTCCTTATTCTTTCCATTTCTCGGGAAGATCACAGAGCTTCTGACTTACCATCTCTTCCCATGGGCACACGCACATAAGAGAAGGTGTTTCAGCCCAAATAACGAACTGTAGCAGAATACTTTGGTTTTATTATCCAAACTCACTTTTTTAAGCTCATGAGGAAGACTGAAGTAGATGGAAAACAAATGCAAGAGGGAGCTGTGAGTTTTGGCTACGAACGACTTGCAAACTGTGAAGAATTTCATAATAAAAAAAAATCTTGCTGATTTAGAAAGAAAAACACCATCTCCACAGGCACTTCCCCCACCGTGGGGTTGAAGGACAACAGCTAACCAGCGGGCAGGAAGGAAAGTCCACGCTGAGAGCGAGAACACAGCCCCCTTGTGAAAATGCCAGAGAGAGTTGGTTCGGTGGCTGTTTGCTGCCCTGGAGCTGGGGAGCCCTGCTGCACAAAGTACTGGGATGCAATGGGGAGAGGAGAAGTCACTGGCCAAACAAGGAGGACTCTTGATAGTTTCACTTTCTTTCTTGCCATCCGCATGTGTTAAGATCTGAAGCAGCAGAGAGGTAAAGACCCGACATTAATCCCTTGTCAAGGACTGAGATTCCCAGTCCAGGTGACCAAAGCAACGCAGTCTTCACCCTCACCCTGGCTGGCTCCAAAGAACTTCTGGTAGGGCTCTGCGAGTTGATTTAACTGAAGTCCCCTCTGTGGGATTACTTGAGGTTTCTAGCTTAGCAGAAGACAAGGCTGAAAGCACAGGTCTAAGCCTCAACATACAACTCTGCAAATGCAAAGTCGTAACAGCCCGTATAGGATAATGTTGTTGGTGTTCTGATAGCCTGAAGATTTATGAAAATATCTTCTATTTACTCAGCTGGAAAGAGCCCTGTTCTTCTGGAGTTTGGTTACCCCATAAAGCACTCAGAGGAGACCCCATAATCATTTCAAAGGCAGAAACATTAAGTGGAATAACAAGTATAAACCTGTCCACGGTGACTTTGAAGTGCAAGAAGCATGTCCTTGTAGTCATTGAATAGTACTGTGCCTTGAGCTGGGGTGGGAGGAAACAGCTCCCAGGCAGTTGTCTCAGGTGGTGAAAAGACCGTACTCTTCCTACCACAAAAGCAGCTGGTCTAAAGAAAGCAATGAAAAAGGTGATTAAATTCCCACTGAAATTCACAGGAGCTTTTCCCATGATGCTGATGAGAACTGGATCCAGACCTCAAGCAACCAGATAAGATGATAAGGACAGCATGGCCCTGCGTTCTCCAGCTGCCAGGAGCAGGGCACAGCCCCAGTATTCCCTCCTCCACCAGTCCAGGGCAAAATCCCTCCTGGAAAACAAGATCTTCTGTCTGCAGGACACTCACCTGAGCGCAGCTCTGCCTTTGCTCCTGCCCGAACATGCCTCTTGCAAGACATCCCTGGGAAAGCAGGGATGCTGATGCTGAAGCGTGTGATCCAAGGCCGGATTTACAGGGAAGAGGCAAATGACAAGCTGTGGTTATCCCAACCGCCTTAGCGTGTGAGTGCATGAGGGGGCTGCTGAGCCAGAGAAGAGGGAGCAGAAGCTGGAGCAAGATGGCAAAGGGGCAACACAGCAACAGTTTAAGCACAGACCTGACATCACCAAAATCACCAAGTGAAGCAGTAACAAGGCTGGGAAGAAAACAAGCCCTGAGAGAAGGGGAAGGAAAAGGACGGCGGTTCGGAAATACTGGGATCAGCCCTTTCCACACAGCAGAAATGAACTCTGCAGCCGGGAGAACTCCTTTTCCCTGGGCACCGGTGGTTCCCAAGGCAGGAGGATCCGGAAAACACTCCTTTCCGATGTTCCCAGTATGGGAGTGAGGACCCAGCTGGGGCTGGGCCAGGGTAGCCATGAGTGAGGCCAGCAGACCTGGTTCACCTCCACTTGCTGGGCAAGCCTACCTCCCTCTTCAGCCTCAGCGCTGGGTTTGTGCCTTTGCTGCCTGATCGAGACTCCCCCGGAGCAGAAGAGCTCCTAGAAGAGTTGTGTCTTTGCTTCCTACAATGAAGAGCAGAACGCTGCTGAAAGGCCTTTCTCATGCTAGCACCTATGGGTAAGTTTCTTGGTTAGGTCATGGGCTGCAAACAATGCAGAAGTCCTAGTATGTCAGGAGAACCTGTGGGAAGCAGGAGCTAAATCTTACCAGGCTATGCAAATCCTACCTAGTTCCATTGCTGTTTTAAAGGAGGAATTACTCAGTGACCAAAGATTGTTTCTTGTATTTCCCTGTTTCCTGCTCTGTAACATAATGTTGAGATTAGGAAAACCTCCGTTTCTCCATTTCACAGCTCAGGGCATGGATGCTCCTCCATCCCATTGTGTGATGGAACCGTAGGTGCCAATGTGAAATGCACAGCAAATAGTGCTGTTGGTCACCGAGCACAGGGGAAATGTCTCATGTATGGGAAGTAAACGTGTCTCGGTGACAGGTCCCTTCGGAATGCCCAGAGCAACACTGGTGCTGTGTGGTGCCGTGTGAGAGCTCCAGCCCCTGTGCCACGAAATCCGCGTGTTGGGTACCTGGTTATTGCTGCAGGGGCCCACGAGGTGGCAGTAGCAGGGCACTGCTCCCGGGTCCGTGTAGCGGAGCAGTCCGTCTTTGAGCCACAGATTGTATGAAAGGTTGAGGTGCAAAAGTGCTCGGTGCGACCGGCACCTTCCACTTGGTTGATCTCTAACTGTGAAACTCTTGTCAGGTGCACCACTGGTAAAAAAGCAGCATGGATTTTACTGGGAGCGAAGTTTGGTACCAGATCCGAGGAGCAGTGTCCCCCAAAGGCCAGCATCTCCCTGGATAGCACCCGTGATTCTTCCCCTGGTCTCCTGCTGAATCCCCTGGCACCAGAGCTGTGTTTAGGGTAAGGGCTGGGCAAGAAAGAATGTTCCATCCTCTCTGCCTCTGCTTTACTGCCTGTACGTTTCTGTATTGCCTATTTAATCATAGAATCCCAGGCTGGTTTGGGTTGGAGGGGACCTTAAAGCTCATCCGGTTCCAACCGCTGCCACGGGCAGGGACACCTTCCTCTAGAGCAGCTTGCTCCAAGCCCCATCCAACCGGGCCTTGAACACTGCCAGGGATGGGGCGGCCACAGGCCACAGGCCTCTGGGCACCTTAAGACACAGTTAGCTATTTTGTATTAATTTAAACTACACATTTGTCACGCCACAGAGTCTGCAGCTTCTTTAATCGTATTTGTGCTCAGGCTGCGTTCAGCTATGGCTGTGTGGGGAGCTGAGAACTGCTCTGCTGTGATAGTGGGATGAAGCGTTTCCCTGAGCAATCTCTGTGAGTGGCTGTGGATGAACAGGAGGCGCCTGGAAGCTGCAGGCTGTGGATGGCAGCATCTGCAGTTCCCATCCGACCCCAGCCCTTCTCCAGGGTTCTCTTTCGGAGGCAGCTGGACTCGACTTCAGTCCCTGCAGAGACTGGAGCTCCGAGGTTGCCCATTGGGCACATGCTGGTACCCGGCTGCTGGTGCAGTTTCGTCCATCACAGCTCAGGGACAGTGCCAATGGGACTCCTGAACAGCAGCAAGTCGACTGAAGCACATCTCATTCTCCTGGGTGTGAGCCCAGGAAGCCTCACAGCAGGCAGCTACAGGAGTCCCAGAGTGATGCTGGTATTTTGCTTCTATGGACAAATACTTGCAACCAGGCCAAAGTCAAGTGCCAGCTCTGCTGGGAGAGAGGATCTAGCATCAGAGGAGGATCCCGGTTCTGTTCTTGGTTCGCCATATGACCTTGCAAATAACGACAGCATTGGCCCCAAATGGATGGGGATGAGGTATTGGTGGCTGTTCTTGATTAAAGAGCAGGATGTGTTTCAGACTCCAGAAGAGTTGCTCCCTCCAGACCTCACACTGGCCCTCCGTCTGGCCGCTTCTTACCTAGTGACTCTGTGCAGGCTGTGTGCACAGTCAGCTTTCCTTGCTGGGTATTATGGAGAAAGCAGCCCCTGCTGTCACTTAGAACAGCGTGAGTTGCACAAACCCTATCAAAGTGCATTACAGATGTGGTCACAGCACACCCCGCCTGCCCTGCTCCTTCAGCCCCTCAGAACAAAGAAGCTTTTGCTGCTTCACGTCAGCTCAACAGCCCCAATAAGAGCTCCAAGTGACCCCTAGGCTTGACAGCTACCATAGATCCACGTCAGTTGACCAAACTTCCCAGTTTGTGTCTCCAGGCTGTGGAGCTCATAGTAAAGGTGGTGGGACAGCGTGTGCTGGAGGCTGAGTGCCCACAGCTCCCTCCCTGCTGGGGGTGGTTTTCCTTCTGGGACAGTGCTGGGAACTTGCTGATTCAGCTGGGGGTGATGGGGTGGGAACACGAAGACTGAGTGGTCCAGAGGGGGAAAGCTGCCGAGCAGCCAGGCCTGGGAGGAGGTCAGCAGAACTGGATTGGTCTCCAGCCCAGCTCCAGGCAAGTTTGGGCTGTGAACTCTGTGCGGCTTCTGACAGCAGCACTACAGTGATGCTTCTGCACAGCTCTGCATCCAAACTGGGAGCTGCCAGGACAAACTTGAGTAAAGGATTGGTCCTGTGGGGAAACACAGCCTTGAATGGTGTTTCATTGTTGGTCCTGTCAGTGCTCGTGGATAAAAGATGGGGGGGTTTGATTGATGCGTTTGTGTAAAAGTTAGTTTAAACGGTTGGATGAAGCTTTGAGAGCAGCTCGAGTGTGAGACACAAGAAGAAGGGTTAGAGAGCAGAGCCCCAGAGCAGCCATTACACGAGCACATGGGTTCACACTGGAGGAAAGGGGTGTTTTACAGACACAGTCTAAGGGGCCAGTGGGGCTTGGCCTTGGGACACTCACCTCTGTGCCACCACGCAGTGGTGCTTGTGCTTGAGGACAGCCCTTTCCTGGTGCATCCCCCTCCCCATGACCCTGCAGCACTGTTGGGCTGTGAGAAGGGGTACCCAGCCCTGCAGTGCCTGGTTTTGGGGCCCCCTGTCCAGCAATGGTAAAGGGTTTTGCTGGCTGGAGGAGAGCAGGCTCCTGCGACCCACCTCGGAGCCATGGCGCTCAATGAGGGCCCCTGATCCACAGCAATCCCTGCTTGGGGGGATATTGAGTTTTCTGTTTGCTTTGCAAGTGTAATTGGCCGAGACGCTGTGAAGGGAGGAGAGAGCGCTCAGGGGAGAGGTGTTAAAGAAATAGGAAAACATTATTAAGAGCGTTCGAAGTCGGCAGTTTCCCTTATTAGCACTTTCACGATAGAAAGGAGCCACTTCAGGTCTGTGCGGTTGCTCTGGGCCACCGTGTCCAGGCTCCTGTAGACATCCATGCAGATGGCTGTGCTGTCTTGTGCATCCCTTTGGCATCAGCCCCATCTCTCTTACAAGCCATGCATGGCATGGTCTTCTTGGCTTACAGATCTTCTCTGGCTTCTTGTGCCCTGCTGCAAGGAATAGAAGGCGGCAGAGCCTCGTATGAAATATCTGGTTTAGGGAGGGTGATCCTTGTCCAGGTGCTGGATACAAAGGGAGATGCTTGAGAGGGATGTGCCAGGGACAGCCCCTTGATACTGTCAACTCCAAGCACCCACAACATCTGCCTCCCCACCGAACAAGAGATCAACAGCATTGGGTTTTGAGAAAGGGTTGTTTTAAACAACCCTATTGCTGGGAACTTCTTCATTTGCTCCTGGGCAATAAGCCTCTGGACTTTTCCCAGCTCACATTTCCCAGCCTGTCGTGGGGTCAAACGTGGAGTGATGGAGTTAAATGAGAAATCAGTCTGATGATTGCAGGAGCCAAGACCTGGAGAGGGAAAACCCCAACCAAACCATAAAGCAGAACAAAAGAAAGTGCCAGCTATTCCCAGGTTCCCGATAACATCATCAGAGGTGGCAACAGTGGACTTCATAAAAAAGCCTCGGTGAACTTTAGGGTCAGCCTCAGACAAAGACAGCTCTTTCCTTTGTCCATTTGTTCCTGCATGCCTGGGGAGTGACGTGTGCCTGACCACGATTGCCTGGGTGATGGCTATCTACGCACAGCGCTCAGATACCAAACAGCCGCTGCACCAGCCCTCTCTGTGTTCAAGTATCCAGCGTGGTCCGATGGAGGTGCTGGTACACTCACATTTCTGATCCCTCTGCACACACCACGTGCTGCCTGCCCTGGAGGAAGCGGATTCTCCCAGCTCCCTGCAGTGTCACTCAGTTGGAAGCACGTCCTTCGATATTCCTGGCTTTTCTCACCCGCAGTGGCATGTGAGCAATGTCATTTTCTGCTCCCGACACTTCTGCGCCCTGATCCCTCCAAACATCTGTGCCAAAGCAGCAAGGTACCCTGCGAGGTTTCGCACAGGCCGTGGTGGCAGCGGCGTGCGGACGTGGCCAGAGCTCCACTCTTTTGGGGGCCAGGTGGGAAGCGAGCTGGGATTTTAGGAGTCCATTCCTCAGCCCCAGTCCCACAGGAGCATGTTTATTTTCTTTTCCCTGTTTTCCATGGAATTAGGATGTTTTTCCCTATTGCAGCTCAGTGAAGCTGTGAGGCCCCAGGAGAGGGGCAGAGGGGAAGTGTTTGGAGGGAGGATCTCCATGGAAAACCTCCTGCAATGCACTCGCTGGTTGTGAGACAGACACACGGCCATCAGAGCAACCTGGCTCTGACAAAAGGGAACCCTTCCCAGCCCGTGAATGAAGCTCCTTGTTAGAAGAAAGAAAGGGATAGGCCTGCCATGGACGTACCTTAACTGAGCACAGGCTGCATGCTCCCTTAAGGACACAGATGCTGGTGGCTCTGCTCCGTCCCTGCACACCTCCAGTGTCACCGTCCCTTTTCCTTCAGCTCCTTACCCCCAGGAGCTCAGGAACAGGCTCCATTTTCAGCCAGCCTCAACAGAGATGTCTCAGAGGGAGTTTTTCTCTCGCAGGCTCAGGAAAATCCAGGCTGCTGGAGGGAAGAACCTGATCAATGGCTCTGCTGGAGCTGCCTCAGCAGCACCAGACACTGGAGACTCAAGACCAGGTTGGACGGGGCTTGGAGCAACCTGCTCCTGTGGAAGGTGTCCCTGCCCGTGCCACGGGGTTGGAACCGGATGAGCTTTAAGGTGCCTTCCAATCCAATCCATTCTATGACTGTATGATTCTATGACTCCACATAGAATGATTTAGGTTGGAAAAGACCTTTAAGATCATTGAGTCCAACCATAAAAAGTGGGTCTAACATGAGGAAGCACAACCTTCGACATCCCCTACCTAGGGAAGAAGCTTTAATCAAACCTCTGGTTCCCTGTGAAAAACCCAGCTCTAGAAACCCAGTGCTGCGACATTGAGAACTACTTGGATGTACGAGGCTGATTGTTTTAAATGACAAAAGAGCTTATCCTGGTCCCTATTTATCATTAAACTGCCTCTGGCTTCTTTCTGGGGACATTTGCACAGTGAGAGCAGCACTGACCAGGTCCCTTTGACCAGCTTGGCCAAGCTCGGCAGCATTAGGGCAGGTGCAGCCAAGCAGCAGGGAAGGAAATCCCTGATGCCCAAAGACCAGAGCAAGCCCAGGGGCTACAGGGAATGCAGGGGAGGCATCTGAGTGTCGCGGACAGGAGAGCATCACCCCTGAGGTGGGATTGCCTGCTTAGGACCAGGACAGGAAGGGTTTGGATAGGGGTGGCTGGAGAGAAAGGAGAAGGCTGAGTAATGGCCAAGTTAACCCTTTGCACGCTGGCATTTTCCAGGCGCGGAGCCAGATGACTGCTCGGGAAGATGTATATAACACATGTCTGCAGTCTCCAAAGGGTTATTAACTGTGCAATAATGGCCATGAAACTTGGCTTCCTCGACGTGCATTTAACATTGCAAAAACATAGAACACGAGGTTCAGAGGGGGAGAGGGCTTGTTTCCTAGAAACTGCAGAGCCAAATCCACTCTGTGATGGGGAGAGGAGGAGAAACAACCCCCCTGCACGGGCCGGGTGCAGGGGAGAAATGCACTGAGCACGACGGGACCTCAGCCCCCTCCTGCCACATGCTTTGTCCTTATCAGTAACCATTTCAAAGCGTTTCTGACAAGCCCAGAAACGGTGTTAAATTCATACAGAAAGCCTGTGTCTCACCAGAGCTTTGGGCTTTGGGCTCAATAAAACCACTGCTGCTCCTAAGACAGTTTCCTCTTCTGTTGTGTGGGTACCTCTGCAGGGGCTTATCCCTTGCTCCTGGCTCCAGCTCTTGCCAGCACCAAGGTCTGCCTTGATGTTGCCCGTGTTGTGGGGCTTCACATCCCCTTGGGCCCCTGCCCAGATGCTGCAAGTCCACGATGCTCAGCAGGTACCAGCCCTACCCCAATGTGTCCCGTGCCGGCCAGCCCAGCCACCGAGCGAGTCCTTCCATGCAGTAAGTTACAGACTTCTCTTTATTAGTGCCCCTCTTCCCCCACACTATTGAACTCATTCTTTCTCTGTATCATTATTACTTTTTTGGCAGAGGATTTTGGAAGGTGGGAGAAAGGATCTACTAAAAAGCAAAGCAATTTGAAGCCCCCTCGTCAAACCCTTTTTGAGGGAAGAGACGAGGTCCCTTAGCAAATGAAGCCGGCTGGTGGTCTGGGCTTAAAGGTGACTGCTCAGGGCTGAGGCCAGGTTTGGCAGCTCACAAATCAAATTGCCTCTTGGTTCTCAGGAGTGGAGGATTGCCACGGGTGGGAGAGCTGCGGGGGAGCTGCCGGGGCTCTGAAACTGCTGGTCCAGAACAGGTCAGGAGGGAAACCCGGGCGCTGAGGCTTTGTTTTAACCACATTTGACATACAGCAAGGCAGGCCCAAAGTGAGCTTTTGTCTCACTTGAGTGGGTCCTGGGCCAGTCCTTTCGCTTTGCTCATTCACTGTGAGAGATCAGAATGAGCCTCGAAAGACAGGAAAACACAGAGCTATTAAATCTCACCTGATCTCATGTTAGGAAAGTGAATGTGAGCCGTGGGTCCTGGCTTCACACAGGTTTTGTCTGCCGGGAGCTGGTTGCAGGTCCTCCGTTTTGCTCTTGCTTGGTGACATCCTGTAAGTGCCACTGCACCAGGGAGATGAGGATCTTAGAAAACACAGTTCTTGCTGCCTGTCCAATGCCTGAAAGAAAGAAAATGGTATTCACCCACCTATGTCTCTTATCAGTCCTTTTCCTAGACTGAAACAGCCCTTTCCCTAGCGCTGCACCCTCGCAGCGATGAGCATCCAGATCTAATTCCCCTTGCTTGCGACTCAGAGCCATTACCACTGTCAGCACAACCCTGGACAAGTCTTGTGGAAATGCTGCACCGAGGTCTGCCAGAGTCATTCACACTCTTTTATGGGTCTTCCTTTGGATTCTTCCACAATTTCAGGAACAAAGTTGCAGATCTTTGCAGAAGTTTGAACTCCGGGACACTGCTCTGCTGGGCCACAGCAGTTGAAAGCTGCTGACTTGTTGGGTCTTTTCTTCCTGCCGGGACTTGGCCATGTCAGGAGCACAGGATCCCATCCAAAGCCCACCGAACGCAGCAGAAATCTTTCTGCTTTCAGAAATCACCCTTCTGCTTGCAACCGCTGGACCAGGCTGACTCCTCCTGACCCTGAGGCAGCTGAGGACGCAGAGGCTGTGCCCTAACCATCGGGTGAGAAGGATCTCTTGGGGAAATGGGAATGGATTGTACCTGGGTGAGGGTCCTCTGCACCCAAATAGCAAGGGAAAGGGAGCTGGCAGGTAGCTTCCTCCTCTTCTTCCTCTCTCAAGGATCCTTGTTAGCTAGCTTGAAGAGCCTGCCCTCCCTGCTTTAAATGAGCATCCCCCTCCTGCCCACCACTGTAAAAATCGATTTTTACATCTCCTGAGCTCTTAGGCAGAAGCTCTTCCCTGTGAGGGTGCTGAGGCGCTGGCACAGGGCGCCCAGAGAAGCTGTGGCTGCCCCATCCCTGGCAGTGTTCAAGGCCAGGTTGGATGGGGCTTGGAGCAACCTGCTCCTGTGGAAGGTGTCCCTGCCCGTGGCAAGAGTTGGACCTGGATGATCATTGAAGGTCTCTTCCAACCCAAAGCAATCTATGATTTCCTTGTTTTCACCCAGGCAATGAACACTCCTGGGACATGTAAGATCATTGCCTAAACTCTCTGTGCACTGATAGATCACCAACCTCATGTCCTGGTGTGCTGAGTCCTGGGATGAATTCTTCAGGTAAGGTGGTGGAGAAGGCTGCAGGGGATGCAGGAAGGGGCAGGTTTTTGAAACCAGCTGCCGCAGCAGCGTCCCAGTTTCAGGAGTGCTGAGACTGGATGCTGTTGGAGGGGTGCTGCAGAATGGACGCTGTTGGAGGGGGGCTGCAGGACAGATGCTGCAGGACAGACGCTGCAGGACGGACGCCACAGGAGGGACACTGCAGGAGAGACGCTGCAGGATGGATGCTGCAGGAGGGACGCTGCAAGAGGGACGCTGCAGTACGGATGCTGTTGGACGGACGCTGCAGTATGAGTGCTGCAGTACAGACGCTGCAGGAGGGACGCTGCAGTGCGGATGCTGTTGGATGGACGCTGTTGGGGGGACACTGCAGTACGAGTGCTGCAGTGCGGACGCTGCAGTGCGGACGCTGCAGGACGGACGCTGCAGTGCAGACGCTGTTGGATGGACGCTGTTGGATGGACGCTGCAGTACGAGCGCTGCAGTACGAGCGCTGCAGTACGGACGCTGCAGTACAGATGCTGCAGGACGGACGCTGCAGGATGAACGCTGCAGTACGGACGCTGCCGTACGGACGCTGCAGTGTGGACACTGCAGGACGGATGCTGCAGGACGGACGCTGTTGGATGGACGCTGCAGTGCGGACGCTGCAGTACAGACGCTGCAGGACGGACACTGCAGTGCAGATGCTGCAGTATGGAAGCTGCAGTGCGGACGCTGCAGGATGGACGCTGAAGGACGGACGCTGCAGTGCGGACGCTGAAGGATGGACGCTGCAGTACGGACGCTGCAGTGCGGACACTGTTGGACGAGCGCTGCAGTACGAGCGCTGCCATACGGACGCTGCGGTGCGGACGCCGTCGGACGCCGCCGCTCCCGTCCCTGGTCCCCGGGTCACGGCCCGGGCCGGCGCCGCCGCGGCCTCATCGGGCGCAGGGGCAGGAGAGGGCGCCCCCTGCCGGCCACGCGCGCACACCACGTGCTCCCCGCCCCTCCGCGGCCCCCCCAGCGCCTTCCCGCTCGTAGCCAATAGCAGAGCGAGGGGCGTGTCCCGGCTGCCTCCAGCACCAATGAGGGCGCGGGGCCGCGCGGAGGGGCGTGCCCGGGCTGCCGGCACGCCGGGGCCGTCGGCGGCGGCGGTCACTGCTCCCGAGGGCGGGCAGGGCTGAGCCGCGCCGCGCCGCTCCCGCCGCCGCCGGACCATGTCTGACGGCTGCCTCCTGCCGCTCGTGGTTCCCTGCCTGCTGCTCTGCGGGCTGGGCGCCGGCACAGGTAACGCGTCCCGCCGCTGGCAGCCCTGCCCGCGGGGCCGGCAGCGTGCAGGCAGGACCCGCGTCCCCCCTTAACCCCGTGCTCCCCCCCCCTTAGCTCCGGCGTGGCCGCGGTCCCAGTCTGCAGGGTGAACTGCTCCAGGCTTTTGTATTTTCTTTTCCTGTCCTCTCGCTGCTGTAGCTGCTGCCGCCGCTACTGCTGTAACGTTCCATGTGGAAAGCTGCTGACTGTCCTTGGCTGCGGCTTCGGCTTGCTCTGCTTTTCCCCTTCTCCCTGCAGATTTTTATTGGGGTTGGTGAAATGCGATGCTTGTGTCTGAGCTATATATTTTTTTTAATGATACAAGTAGCTTTAGCATTTGTTTTATTCCTCTCTTCCCTGCACATTTCTGTCTGTAATATCTGTGTGTATAGAGGGGGGGAAGGAGAAATAACCCCCTTTCTCCGCTGGCTCCATGGTCCCTGCGGTCCAGGACACGCAGCCGGGGCGCGGGGCTGTCCCGCGGGGGGTGGTTACGGGGTGGCGGGGCTCGGAGCCCCCGGGCCCGGCCGGCGGGGGCACGAGCGCCTGAGCCCGTCTCCTTCTCGCCTGCAGCTGGCGGAGCGGAGCTGGAAGTGGTGATCCCGGAGCGAGTGGCGCTGGAGAAGATCCACCTGCTGCCGCCCGCCGTGCGAGGGGATCGCGGCGGCCCCCGGCGCCGGCGGGCACTGCAGCGGCCGGCGGCCGAGGCCCTGCTGCTCCGCCTGCCCGCCGCCGGCGCCGAGCTCTACCTGCACCTCCGCCGCGACCTGAGCTTCCTCGCCCGGGACTTCGTGGTGGAGCAGCGGCGCGGGGAGGCGCGGCGACCCCCGGAGGAGCGGCTCTGCTTCTACACGGGACGCGTCCTGAACCGCACCGACTCCTTCGCCTCCCTCAGCACCTGCGCCGGGCTGGTACTGCCTCCGCCACCGCCTCCCCTCAGCGCGGGCAGCGCGGCCCCTTCCCCGGGCCGCGGGGGGAGCGTCTCCTGTCAGCCCCGGACCCCGCCCGGCGGAGGCGGGAAGCGGCCATTGGGCCGTACCCGCGCCTCCCCTCAGCGCCGTGCACCCACTGCCCGTCCCCCGCTGTCCCCTCGCCTACCCGGGCCGTGGCGACCCTGTCCCGTGTCCCCCGCCATGACTTTCCTGTCAGCCCCTGCTCCTCACCTCAGCGCCGTGCGCCTCCTCCGTCCCCTCACCGGGGACCGGTGGGACCGCCGCTGTCCCGCTGTGGGGCTTCGGTGTGCCCCGGCTCTGTGCTGTGGGAGCTGCCCCGGAGTCAGCCATGCCTGAGGGGCTGAAGGCCCCGGCCGCAGCATGTCCGCGGTGCGGCAGGGCAGCGTCCTGGCTGACGGACCCCTCCTTTGTCCCTGTACCGCTGCCGTCAGGGGTGGCTGGGTCCCACTGGGGGGGATTTGGTCGTCTGCGTGCCCTGCTTGCCCCTCCAGCGGCCGTGCATGGCCCCACAGCGCAGCCCGGTCCTTCCCACCTGGCTGGTGCAGTCAGCGTTGGTGTGTGAGGGAGCTGCAGTTGTAGGGATATGTGGGACTCTGCCGTGGTCGGAGGGAATATCTCGCTCAGGGATGCTTTTCCCACCTCAAGTGTCAGGATTTTTCTACCTGAGAAATCCCTACCTGAGAAATAGGGTGCAGCAGGGCCAGGGCTCTCCTCTGGGCATCCCGATAAGGTGACACTGCATGGGACAGCCTCCTTGCTTCTCCATGGTGGAACTTGGACACTTAGGATGATACCTAGTTGTAATTATTGTTGATAACTTGGTTTCTGATTACTTCAGGAAGTCACCAGGGCGTTAGGCATAGACATGGTGCTGGGTGTGTGCTTAGGGTCTCGGTACCGACCTGCTGATGGAGATTTAGCCTTAAACTTGGTGGTAAGAAGCGCTGTATGTCCTTGGGGCTTGGCCCTTCGTTCCTGAACCATATGAGGGCGCTGTGCCTCAGGTTTAAAAGACCCCGAGTGGCTCAGGGATGCCGAGCGTTTGAGTGACACTGTAAATTGAGCTGTAGACCTCGGAGGGCTTTATAGAGTTTAAAACTGATATCTCCAGTTCGAGCTCTAAATCACAAACAGCTCCACGCTTTTGTCACGAGGCACGTTTTGTTAATCCTGGTCATGAAGTGCTGGGTTTCCAAAGCTACCTACTCCAGCGCAGCTGAAAAGCACAAGCCGGCGGAGAAGGAACCTTTTGGAGTACAGGAATGTAGTTGGAGGCACAATATTAACTGCCCGAGATCAGGGGATGGAGGAGGGGGAGTGAAGAAGATTGGCGATGTTCCCAGTAGAAGAGTTGGAAAGGAAACAAGACTAGTTAGTCTTTGTTCATTACTCTGCAAATGTGAACTGCAATATTGCACTGTTTGTGTCGTATACATTCTAAGCAATGACTATACTGACGTAACTGAGCCAGATGGACGTGGGATCACAAAGTGATCCGTGTCAAAGCTGATGGTTTGTGGCACCTCTTGGGGACCAAAGCACGCACTGCCACGTGTTAAGGGGCAGTGTTGGTAAAGCTTTGCTTGCCTTTGCCTGTGGGTCTGGTCCTGTGAGTGCTGAGGGAGCTGTGGGCAGATGTGTGGAGGGAAATGTGTTGCTGCTTGTTGGGATTCTCCTTTCCTACTGCAAGAATCCATTCATTTAGTCTTCGTTCAGATAATCACCAGGAATGGGAAAAGGGCTAAAAGCAGGTGTTTGATACATACGAGTGAGTTAAGGCTTGTAACACCCTTGTGAACTGAAAGAGAACAGAAATCTCAACTGTCTTTGGGATGACCTTAAACTTAAAGTCATGAAATCATGGAATTTTTTGGGTTGGAAGGACCTTTAAAGCTCATCCAGTTCCAACCCCCTACCATGGGCAGGGACACCTTCCACTAGACCAGATTGCTCCAAGTCCTGTCCACCCTGGCCTTGAACACTTCCAAGATGAACCTTATTGACTTTTGAAATGATGTCATTAAATTGTACAACATCAGCATGGAGACAGACCTTATTCTACTTAAATGGACCTTTTGGCTTCCTAAGTCTATTCTTAAATAGGAAAAATATTGGATTTTAAGATGCTTTCAGTGTTTATGCAGTCTTTTGCAGTGGCCATACTGAATCAACATACCTATAGTGAAAGCCATGCAATTTAATGGTAAGATGTTTTCTGGGATCAGAGGAATTAAGGGTTTGCTTCGCGTTATCTAGGAAGTCTTGAATCTGCCATGAGAGCAGAGATTAGGTGATTGGAGCTTTTTGCCTCCTAGTCTGGCAATTTAAAACATTAATACCATCTCTCCAAGAGAATTGGAATTTTCCTTTTGCTTCCTTAAGCCCTGTTTGCAGCAGAAAGAATGAAGCTTTGCCCTCAGCACACTGGAGCTTCGCAGGTGGGGACATGGATGAGGCTTGCATGCTGAGCTGGAAGAAAGACCTTGATAGTGGAAACCTTGCAGCCTGTTTATCCTGGTGCTGCAGGGGGAGATTCCCTAAAAACTCCAGTGTGGGAGTGCACGCTGGACTGGAACTGGATGGTCAGGACAACTCATTCAGAAGAGCTGGTTGCCAAGAAGCAGAGTAGGTAGTAATGCTGCATGCTGATCTCCAGCTGGCTCAGACTTTGTTGTAATCATATTCCTCCACCAAGCCATAAATCACATAAAAAGTGATATAAAATGATCAGGGCAAGCAGAGTTCTAATAAAATCAAAAACCTTGACACAGTGGCATGAAAACTGAGTTACAGCCAGGCTGAGCAATTGCTTCCCGGTAATGATATTGCATTCCCAGAGTGGCATCTGAAGGTTGTGTTTTGGTCTTTAAACTCTGCTCGCAGATGCTGCTGTTAACCAGTATGTGGTCTGTTGTAGTTTCCTGCTACGCCTTGCAATTGCACCGGGAAGGGTGGCCATGTAGTTATGTCAGGCCTGGTGTACCTAAGATCTCATCTGCTCAGTTAAGATACTGCATGTGAGGGTACTCCAGCCTGTCTCTTCCTCTTGACAACCTGGGAATCGCAGACAAGAGGTACTATGTTCCAAAAAAGCTCTACTGCCTTCAGCTTGGCAGGATTGTATTGAGCCTGGGGAACACAGTTGTGCAAACACTTGGATTCTGACCATGCTGCAGGACTCAACTGTCCCTTCCTCTTGTGGGGGAGACATGGTCAGGAGTGAAGTGCTGCAACTTGCCTGACCAACACTAGAACACAGCAGGCAATAGAAGAGGTTGCCTGGTTTTTGGGAAGCTCCTTTGTAAGGCCACAGTGTGTCTTACCTTGAGTTGTGAACTGAAGTCTCTGCTTCTAAGTCTGAGATCAATTCCTAAATGACACAGGATAGGTCTTTCTCCTCCAAGGAAATTCCAGTTTGCTTCATACATCTCAGAACTACTCACCCATTGCTTTCATATGCAATTTCAGTTACATTTTGAGCATTGCTCTCGGTGTGCTTACTTTCTTTAGCAAAGTCTGTCAGAGCAGTGTTACCTTCTGTAGAGCTTTTTTGACTATAAGGAAGGCCTTTTCAGCACCATGTACTTGTGCTGTGATTGCAAAAATGCTTTTTCTAAGTCCTAGTAGGGCTTATCAGTCCTGCAGACCCATGGTATTTCTTGTACCTACATTTTTGAAGTAGTTAAAGTGCTAAGAGGGTCACAGGTTCATGTTAAAATGAGCATTAAGTTTTGACTTTGAAATGAACTTAAACTCTTCTCTGCTCAGGAACCATATCTGAAAGCTGAAAATCACTGGAATGCATTTAGAGGCAGGGCTCTAATTCTCAGTAACTTCTCTTCCATTTTGAAACCTGGAATCTTTGGGTTTGCGTTCAAGACTGCTCTTTGGGCTGTCTCTAGTTAAAGTGGATTGTCCTTCTCAATTGTGATAAGAGAAAAGGTTGTGGCTCCCTCCTGTTCAGGCTCATACATAGAACTTTTACACCACATATTTGTCATCTTTGAACTCAGTGAGACTCCCTTGTGCAGACTGGATCAGTGGAAGTGGAAGATGCACATTACAAGGGCTCATGGAATGAGCACAGTGGGTATGATCTGCTCTCATAACGGACTTCATTTAAATCTGGTTTTAAGTTTGCTGGAATTGCATTTGTAAATGATAACTGAAAGCCGAAGCATGGTAAGAAGGACAGGACTAAAAGCCACATGTTTATTAAACTGCATTTGTGTTGGTTTTTGGTTTTCACTTTAAAAAACAACTTCCTTTTAACTTTGAGGAAATGGTTAAAGTAGGATTTGCAGTGTAGCAGTTGAGAAATGGAGAAGGCGATGGAATTTGTCAGATGTTTAAAACTGTTCTCTTTTCTGCATGTTCGTGTGTATGTAACTAATGAACACTCAGGAGCAAAAGAAAAATCTGCTAAAGATTCGGCATTTCACAGATCTCCTTCAAAGATGCTGTGACAATAAAAAGGGCTGGAAAAACACTGTAACTTGGAGACCATGAACGTGTGGGAAGGTCCAGAGCCATGTGCAGAGAACACTGAAGGTTTGGATTCCTGTCTCGAGCGAGCCCTCAAGCTGGTGAGCTCCACCAGGACAACCAGGGGATGGAAGGGTGAAGCCATCAGAGCAGGACGATGTAGTTACAAATGTTATTTGAGTGCCAGGGCTAACAGTCCTATTGTTACTGTTGTCATTTCAGTGATATGGTGTGAGGACCTTCCTCCCTTCCCTGCTGTCATTCAGGCTGAGGAAAGCCCCAGGGTCAAGGAAGATCATGTATAGAAGAAGAGTGAACTACTGGTAGTAGATTAGATAGAGAGCAGTTTGCTCAAGTGACCAATGTATGTAGAAAACTGGGTAAGAGCAAGTGAGAGTGTTTTGGTGGTTTGGAGAACAGGGCCTCTTTTCACTAGTGAGCCATGTTGAGCTGACTTCTAAATGAAGGAGATGAAATATCCTTAATATGAAAGATGTAGCCACTGTTAAGCAGGGTGCTGAATGGCGCTGTAGTGGGAAGTGCAGATTGTTTATTTTAATCAACTTGTCAGTTTAGTTGCCTTCCTTTTGAGGCTGAAATCATTCCTGCCTTTCCTGTTAGCTGAGCAGCGTGACCCTGTCAGCTATATGGTCCTGTCATACCGACTGCAAAATCCAACTTAGATTCATTCCATGAGACCCTACCTGGAGTGCTGTGTTCAGCTACGTGGACCCCAGCACAAAGAAGGATGTGGAGCTCTTGGAGTAATCCAGAGAAGGCTGCGGAGCTGGAGCACCTCTGCTATGGAGACAGACTGAGAGCTGGGCTTGTTCAGCCTGGAGAAGGCTCTGGTTGCCCAGAGAAGCTGTGGCTGCCCCATCCCTGGCAGTGTTCAAGGCCGGGTTGGACGGAGCTTGGAGCAAGCTGCTCTAGTGGAAGGTGTCCCTGCCCATGGCAGGGGTTGGACCTGGATGAGCTTTAAGGTCCCTTCCAACCCAAACCAGTCTGGGATTCTACAGCCCTCTGTATTGTTGGTCTTCTGATGACTCCTGTGTCTTGGGTTCTGTAGGATGGTGGTGCTGGGCAGCTGCTGCTTTCCCAGACTCTAGTCAATGCTGGGATCTGGCACATTGGCAGGTCCTGTTTGTATGGGCTTTCACAGGGAAAGAAGGATGAGAGGGAGTATCTCAGCTTTTGATACGGATCTCCCCAGGCGAGCGTGAATTGGCAGATCCAAAGCATTTTATTTAATTGGAATGATTTCCAGAGATGTGGGGAGAACAGCTCTGGTAGTTATGTGGTCTTCTGGTTTACTTCTTTATCTTCAAAATCCAGCGTTCTGCAGTCCTGGTACATCATAAAGGCTAGAGAAGAAAAGCATGGAGTATTTGTGCTGATGTTTGATATCTCCTGCTGAGCACAGTATAGTATCTGGTAGATGGAGGATTTGAGGGAGGCAACACGAGGAATGCTTTTCTTATTAAGAAAGCAAAATAATGGCCAGGGTATCCACATTACCAGGTCCAGAAGATCTCATCCAGGTTTGAGGACTCTTCAGAACCCAGCTGGCAAATCTGGGGAAAACTTTAACTCCCTGGGAATACTTTAGAGGCCTGATCCTGTACATTCTTCCTGCTTGAAACTCTACTTGCCTTGTCAGATTAAACTTGAGACTGCTTCTTAACCTCTTCCAGGGTGAAGACACATGGCTCCTTCGCTCTATAGGTTTCACAATTCCAAAGCAAATGTGAAACATAAGTCCTTTCCAATGGTTTAAATTATTTTCACACTTGATGCCAGAAAGTTGGGATAATGTCGGCTGGTGATGAAACTCACTTCTTCTTACATATTTTTGGCACCAGCAGAAATGGTTGGCAGTCTTTCAGGAGCTCTGGTGTGGCTTTTAGTACCATGGCACCAGATTTACAACCCTCCTTCTAAATAATTAAAACCTATATTAAAAAAGGGGGCTGGGGCTACCTCCCAGCTGGAAGACTGGAACAAGGAGGGGAAGTAATGGGGAGCATCAGAAGGGAGGCTGGAAGAAGTCACTGGAGCTTTTGCTGTCTCCGAAACAAATCTGACAAAGCCCAATTTGTAATTTAAATGAAGAGGCAGCACTTCTGGGAGCTCCGGGGCACGAGTGGGTCTATTTTGACAGACCCCAAAGAGTGAGAGGTGTTTTTTGTCTCTAGAGACAGTGGATGAATTGTTTCAGCCATGGCAAATAGAGGCACTGATCTTTATTATTTTAGCTGTTCTTCAAAGTACACTTCCAAAGCCAGTGACCCTTTCTGAGAGATCCTGGTTTCATGAATACTGTTCAGTTAGTAGGGCTGTCAAAAGAGGAGAAGTCTCATTTCTGTTAGCAGAAATTCCTCCTGCTGGAATTAATAGGCCAAAGGGATTTCCTGGGTGTACGTGAGGACTGAATTTGGCAGGGAGGTGTGGAAATGTGCAATATACAGTATGCATGTAATGTATATTATAAATCATATTAGTACAGTCAGCTGTTGAATATATAGTATTTACATGTACGTGCAGAGCATTTCTTTGGATGGTTGCCTGGCTGGCACAGAAAACAGTGTGTGTGTGTGGGGGGGAAACTCTGGTCTCTCTTTATGTGTACAGGATGGGTGTTGTGGGCATGCAACATAGCGGGACCCCTTTGTAAGCTCCTTTAAAGTGTACCATAGGCATGATGTGATGCCTCTTGGCAGGCCAGATGAAGCCTTCTGTTGCTAGCAGAAGCTGGACCAGACCTAGAGAGTTCTCTCAGAGGTGTGAATGGCCAAGAGCTGTGTTTCAAGACCTTTAATTGCAATACAAATAATCATTGGATTAGTACAATGAAAAGTAGGAAGGAAACCCCCACTGTATATATTCATTTCCTCCAATGTTTTATAACCTCAGTGTTGATTAAACCTGGAGGCTTTGTAAAGTTTTAAGGTGATAACTTTGCTTTCACCCTTTTCATGTCAGAAAAGGGTCAGAAAAAGCATAAAAGAACCTTAAAAGCTCTGGGTTGCAGAGGAGGGCTCTCCTGTGGCAGAGGCTGCCTTCCAAAGATGTTCCTGCCAGCCCTGGTGTAGGGTCTGGGTTTGGTGCAAGATAGGCTGGGGTTTAGTGCTTATGGAGTCTACTGTTATTTAGACAGAGTCTTTGCCTTCTTTGTGTTACTTATTCCAGGGATAGTGGAAAATCTCATAACTGGGAAGGTGCAATAGTCCATTCCTGGCTTGACCTCTGAAAGGTCTCCCTGCAACCCATGGCTTGCAGGGAGAGCAGCTCTTACTGTGTGGCCCCTATTGCACTTCAAGAAGAGGCATTTGGTCCCTGTCCATACAACATGTGGGTGGCTCTGCAAGTTGTACTTATGACATCACTTTACTTAGTGTTGTCTGCAAGAGTGATGCACACAGGTGGTTGCCTCTTTGTAGGCAATCTCACCTCTTTGTTCTTCTGAGATAGTAAATGCCATTTAATAGCAATGCAATTCTAGCTGGCAATTAGAAAGGTCTTTATGGAAGGATTCCTGTTAATAGGATTTATTTGTCCTCGTGTAAACTGAGCATCTCATAAGACATAGGTATTTATGCTTCCAGCTAGAGTGGGGCTCTAGCTAGAGGGAGAGGAAGAAGGGAAAGGAAAGGTTTTGACAAGAACCTCCACCTTTTCTTTGTACATGTACAGTGCACAGTGTTTCCAAGTAGGGCTCAGTGATGTAAATACCAGAAGCAGGTGATGTTCTTTAGTCTGTATTATGCAGACTAAACACAATCATTGTCACTTCATTTCCTCACACTGTAAATAAGAGTTGCAGTGAAATGGCTGAGGTTCACACTTGTTTGATAGACAAGATTAGGATACCAAACTGATGGGTTTTTTTGTTCTCTTTTCTGGACAGTTTGGTTATATTGAAATTGGATCAGAGCACATGCTGATACAACCAGTGAATACATCAGAGACCTCATTCAGTGGGAAAGAACACTTCATCAGGCGCAGACGATCCACCAAGTCAAGCCACTCCATGAAGTCACACGTTCCTGATGAGCACTGCAAGGTTGTCGCAGGTGAGCTTGAAGGGGCTCAAGAGAACAGCCATGAGGATGCAATTCTAGTTTTAACTGTTATTCTGCCAGATATGTCTGTATTTTGTAATCCAAGCAGCTGGAGCTAGTGAAAATTGGCAGGTGTTAATGAAGCCTTCTGCTGCTGCAGGCAGAAGGAGTTGCATCACAAATACAAACAGGGATAGGACGCGTGCTATAACATTCAGTCTGGGAGAAGGTAGAGTTAATGATGAACAGTAAACTTCTGCTTTAACCATTCAATGTGACCACCTCTCAGGAAGGTGTTCACAGTATTTTTTAGCAAAGGCCCAAAGTTTGAAGCTGCAGTCAGTGGTGAGGGGTGATCCTTCATGTCATCTTCCCACTGGAGTTGTGCCAGGTAGACATGGATAGAATGGTGATCCTTGAGTTCCAGAATGTGGGAAGAATCACTTTGATACTGTCATATGCTTTAATCAGAAGTGTTATCTGTGGTGTCAAGCTCCAGGGATCCAGCTCACAACAGGATAAAAAGTATTTGGAGAGGGGAAGTGATGCACAGCTTCTCTTGTCAAACAATTTGCTTTCTTTTCATCTTGTCACATGCCATCATTTTCAGTTCTGTCTATCAGAGCACACAATCCATCAGAGACTGTTTCTGTGAGTGGCAACTTTAAAACTGTTTGCTTTAAGCTTTTGTGAGATAAATTAAACTTTTATTTCCCCCTTCCTCTTGCCTTGTTTTAGAGGGAATGAGCTCATAGAGATTGCAAAGAAACTTTTAAGGTCTTTGGCTTCCCTTGGAGATCTGTGAACCCAGACTTGAGGTCTGGGAGTCCAAAATGTGATAGCAACTCATTTAGATATCCCTTATCTTAACTTTAATCTGTCTGGATTGGATATTGAAGGAGCTACAGTGGAGACAGAAGGAATCCTGTGTGAGTTAGGTGCTGGAGTGCTAGAGCAGTTTTTGTCTGCCATCCTGTTACACTGGCTGTGGATACAGCAGCAGCTGAAATGCATATGTGCTTCCTGTGTGTGAAGCTATTCCGGGCCAAACAACAACCTCTCAAGCAATTTCTAGTGCTTTTCTGCCTAACTACTTTAGCAAGATGAGGTATATTGTTTCAGTGGGTTTCTGTAGTATAACAGGAGTTGGGAGGTGAACCAGCTTCCTGAGAAATAGCAATGATGTTTAATTGTGTGTCTGGCAGTTGACATCGACATTCTTTAATGCTCTGCATTTGGTTTCCAGTGTCATGCAGACACACCTTGCCAGTGTTAGGATCCTGGGCTTAAATCCTATGGGTCTTCATGGCTATGCGAGACCTGGTGGCATGTTTCAAGGTGTCAGTCTTCAGTTGTGGCCCAGATTGACAATGTCAAAGCTTTTTACATTAAAAACAAAAAAACCTAAATCAAAAGTGACAGTTGAGGATCTGATTTTAAGCCCTAAAGTCCCCATCTGAATGGGAGACTAACAGGAAGGAGATCCCATTCTTTGGTTATGGTCTTCCTGCCAATGTATTTCTCCTGTTCTTCACCTTCATCCTGTCAAGGCACCACAGGTCAGTAGCTTCACTGTATTATGCACTTAAAGAGTGTGTGCCTGTGAGCTGCTGCAAACCTTGTTTGTGTTCTAATGCTCAGTAGCTAAAACCCTGAAAGGCTCCAGCTGCCTCACAACCTTTTCATTTGGGTGGGGTTTTTGTTTGGTGTTCATAGTAAAGCAGCTGTTGACATTATTATTTCCTACCATTTTTCAAGAGAAAATGGACGACTATTCACTGATCAAATCCTGTCTTCTCACAGTTTTAAAGCCAAACAATCCATTTGTCAGCTTGTATAAGCTGGTCTAGTTTCGTCTTCTTTGAAGCAATTGAATCTTTTGTGGAAGCCGGTCTGGGTGGGTTGCACAGAGGGTATTTTGAATGAACTCTGTGAAATTTCTTTAGGTGACAGTGTGCCTGTATATTCTATTCATTTTATTCCTCTCTGCCTCATTATCCCACTAGTATTCCAGTTCCTGCCTTGTACTGGAAGGACTGCATACTTCAGTGCCTCCCGTTTATGCAGGCAGCAGGTCAAGTTCTAGGCTGGCTTCTCCTGGGCTTCTAGTCCATTGACAGCCTCAGGAGCTAGCTCTAGGCTAAGAGCATGCATGCACATACATGCATACAGTACTACCATAGCTCAGCTCCTGCCAGGCTGCATGGGCTCAGTGTATATCTGTACGTTCTGAGGCAGAGGGAGATTGACAGTCTGGTGTAACATTTATCTAAGGCTATGGATCTTGTTCTGTGACTGGATTTTTTTTCTACCTGACTGAAAGGCTAAACTGGGACTGGATTTGGGGAGAGCATGAGGCCTCTCTGACCCTTGTGTGAGACCAGGACAGCTTTGGTCCTTCCCCCAGGAGGCAGGTGAGCAAAATCTGGGACTGAGCAATTCCCTACCCTGGGATCACACAGGAGTTTAGAAACCAGCTGGGAACAGAATTCATATCCCTTGGGTGCTGGTGTTTTTGCTATGCAATAAAGGGAGCCAAGCACCTGACTGCTGCTCAGTGGGGAGTGCTGCTTGCTCTGCAAACAGCTCCAGCTTCAAGTAGCGGTGTCATAGAATAATGAAATTGCTCATGGGCTTTGCCACTTAAAGGCAGACTCCTGAATGTTTTTCATTGTTGCAGGAAAGAAATGGAAGTCCTGGCTCTTAATAGGCTTAGCGCATTAATGACCTAATTGACTCCTGTCTGCTTTGGATTAACTTTTGTGCACAAGGAGTTCGAAAACAAAAAAAATTAATCCTCTCTGACACACAAAAGGTCCATTCCTAATGAAATTGTGTGGAAATGATGATCTGGGGGCATGCTTCCAGACTTTCTCCTGGGAAAAGGTCTCTTTACTATGGGAAAACACTGGCAGAGTGAAGGACTGGTCAGATTTGTAGCAGAGGTGGTTGTTCACTGGCTTGTAACGTGGCTCACCCAGGTTAAAAGTTGTCAGGAGTAAATGAAGGTTCTAAAGACATGGGAGATCTTTGCATGCTAGGTGCTTTAGATACACATCCTGCGTTGTACATAGGCAATGAACGCACATGAACAACATAGAAAAGCACACGTCTGTGTAAAAGGAGTATTTCTGAAGGCCACAGAGCTGCCATGCTTTGGGGATCTTCCAGTCCTTTGCTGTTGTTCTAGTATCTTCTGAACAGACACGCACCACCTCTAAAGAGATTTTCTTCTCAGAATTTTAGTTATTCAGTGGTACCTGGCACAATCTGCTGTTATTTGGGAGTCAAATAAAATACAAAACATCAGATGCTGAATTTTTAATGTTAGTTATTGATTGTGTCATAAGAACAGGGCTAATTTGCTTAAGGGCAATGGTTCTGTGCTATATCAGCTTAACTAATGGTAAAACAAGATGCATCGTGATGTAATGACTTGTGTGAGTGTTTGTAGGGGAGAAGGAAATCATTTTGATTAGGCTAAATTAACTTAATCATGACATGCCATGTCTCATTACTACTGAGGGGATAGAGAACACAGCTTTCCAAGGGCATTCCTCTCCTTCCACCCAGAAGTGTGACACTGTCCTCCAAGACCCCAGTTGTAAGAGAAGGAAGCTGAGCTCACCTTAGGGCTGGGTACTGTGGCAGCCTGGTTTGATAACTGCTGGTTAAAATCTCTCAAACAACTCCTTTAGTCTCAGTGGTGTAACATGGCCTACAGCACTCCAAATGATTTATAGGAGAACTTTGTGGGAGCCAAATTTGTCTGGGAATAGTCTGTATAAGAGGATTAATCTGGCTGTAGTCAGGAATGGGAAAGCACTTAGAGTCTTGCATGACTGGGTCTTTGAGATGTGAATCTGAGAGTGCCTATTAACGGGTTAAAAGAAAAAACCCAGGTCTGTGGATTCAGGGCTGATGTTTTAATTCCTTTGTTTAAATTCTGAAGTGCTCCAGCAGCAAAGGACAGATCCCATCACCATGGCCCAGGTGCTATTGTTAGTTATATGATATGTGTATACGTAGTATTTTTATCACCTGTCATCCAGCAGGAGAAAGAGTTCAAGTCACAATGCACGTTTCTGCTCAGGCATGAACATGAGCCCCTGTGAGGCAAACAGAAAACCTATTAAAAGCTTTCCAGGTGCATATGCTGTGAGGGGGAAGGAAGGAAAGGTTGGGTTTCATTTGCTCTGAAGCCCGGTGTCATTAGGAACATGGGAAATAGCTTCACACCACTGATGTGAAACACTTCTTTGGTTCTCATCTTAGACACTGGGCTGCATCTGGGGTGCAAACCTGCTATCACACACTGTTCTGATTTTAAACAAGTTCGATGCCTTTCTTGTCAAAGGTCCTTCACTAGAGGTCTTTCTAGAGAGAAAGAATGTGAAGTCATAGAGAGGTTTCTGTAGGATTTAATAGGTATAAGTAAGAATTTCTCTGCAGATGAGCCAGGTGGGGAGAGAAAGAGATCTCTTAATGCATCATACACGATTTTTGCAGTGCCCTCAGGTTTGACCTAGACATCCATGAATAGACTTCTCAATTTATTTATCTTTTGGTGATATCTCTGATTCCCACCAGTCTCTGACCCTATAGGAAGAGCTCACGGTAGAGAAGAAATGGGCAGAGCAGAGAGGACTATGGGGGAGCTGTACCATCTCCTTTTTGAATCCCTGGAGCTAAGAATGGGGGTAGAAACCACCTCAGATAGGGCTTCTCTCATTACCCTGTCTCCCTGTCCTCTGGTAACATATACAATAAAATTGTTTCCGTGTGACAATATACACCACGCCCTCAGCTGCAGTGAATGGATATAGTTCTGTTAACTATCATGGAACACCAGGAGTTTAACTGATATGCTGAGATCTGGTGACATTTTATGTGTTTCCTATGCCATCTATGGATGGAAACCTCTCAGTTCTTGTTGAGAGAAAACATCAGTGTGTTAGAGAGGGGATCAAACCATGTTATGAAAGCGCAGGAATCTCCTCTAACCATGTCATAAAACTTTGTTTCGTGGAGAAAACTAAGTTCTGCTATAACTTTTCCACAGGTCTCCAGTGATGTATTAAAGTCCCCTTACATAGAAGGGATTTGATATAAAATACAGCCCAGGAGCTTGAGAGAGAACAGCTTGTCTTTAGAGGGAAGATTGTTATTTCATGTTTATGATACAGGCCTCATAAATTACTTTTAAATGTAGGTTTGCTTTAAACCCCTTTGTCAGTTCAAATGAACCGGTTTTCATTGAATGCAAATGTGCTGCATGGAGAGAAGCATGTAGTGAAAACCCAGGAAAAACAACATTTTAATTCACAAAATAACGGGTTGCTTCTCTGTATGGTTACTTCTCAACCTGTTCTAGCAATTGATCTAAGCTGGTAATAATTTACATAAGTGCTAGTGTGCAGGTATCAGATGTAGGGAATGCTTTCCCTGAACAGGTATAAATCCTAAACACATGTTACTGCTACGTTGCATTTTCCCATCTTTAATCATTGTCTCCTAGCTGTGATTTCTCTGCAGGTTTGACTTGGCCTGCCATAGCAGTTGTTATGGCCAAAAAACATGTGCACTAAAAATAGAGAGATGTAATGCAACCTGTATTAGTCCATATTAGGAAGCATCTGTTGAAGAATTAAAGCAAGGATTTCAACAAGGGGCTGTGCAGAGGATGCAATGTGATTAAGTGTTTGCAAGCATAGAAGTATTCCCTGTATCAGAAATTCAGCACTTTACCCATGGGAGTGTGTCTCACTTGTGTGGATAAATCCCTTGGTTTTCCAGGTCCGTGATCTTCCAAATGAGGAGTCTGGATTTTCCCTGGAGGAGTGTGATTGTTTCCTTATGGCTGATAAACGGCAGCCTTTGGAGCCATCTATTCACAACTGTCCTTTTCCATCACATGTGGCAAGTGAAGCTTTATTGCTGGTCTGTTCTGGATGAAGCCGTCAGCATGAGGGCAGGATGGATAATGTGGAGCAGAAAGAGTTCAGCTGCTTCTTCCCCTGCTGTCAAAGTGCAGGCAGACAAAAAAGGGGACATGCAAATACATGTAATGTGTGGATTTCTTCCCTTTCCAGAGCAGCTGCACACAGTAGAGCTGTACTGCTCCTTCACATGGTTCCTAATAACTTAGTGCTGGTTTCTGCTGGAACCTGATGAAGTCCAAATTGGCAAGTGGTGATGAGGAAGGTTGTCTAGCGGACGCCATCCTTGTCTCAGGATGTTCACAGGTATTCAAGTGGTCATTCCGGCTAGAAAGGCAGGCAGGTGGCCCCAAGGGGACCGAGTTCCATTGCTTACCTGTTAGCTCTCTTTGTTTTTTCCATATTAACATAAGTGAGGTTTAGAGGCAAGAGTTGGGAACTGGGACTCTGTTGGCCTCAATTCCTAATGTCGTTTGATCTTCAGCAGATCCCTGGGACTTTATCTGTGAAAGTTACAAGGTGTTGGGCACCTACAAATTGGTGTGGCCAAGATGGGAATACTTTGGGGCAGGTTTTGCCTCTGTTCAATAGCTCTAAGCTTCCTAAGTCATAGATAACCCAAACTGTGAACCCAAGACCAAAGGCACAGGAAATCAGAAGTAGTTTAGACGATGACCTCTAATTCTCAAGCAGTTTCTTTATTTGCAAAGTAGGGCTAGTAACTCTGAGCTGGTGATGGTATGAGAGCCTTTGGATCTGAAAGTTGTTCAATAAACTGACAGTTTCTTCCTTAGCTGGTCTGTTTGGCATACCTATATACCTTCAGGGTTAAAAATAGCTATTGTACTACTTTCTACTTCTCTTTGACCTGCTGAGCCAATACCGTTTATGGGAGGTGACCCTCTATTCTTTACTGGCTTTTGCACATCACCAGAAGTAAATTGTTCCGCTTCCAAGGAGATCAGTGCCACCTTTCTCAAGGTATAGGTGTAATGGTGAGGAGTTGGGGAGCCCCTGAGGTCTTCCAGCCTCAGCAGAAGCAGTTGGATTTCAGTTGCCAAAGCTCAGGACGCTTGGTAAGGCTGGCAGATGTAAAAACATTCTTTGGAAACTAAGCACATTAGCTAAAGACTTATTAAAACAGAATAAACCTGGAGGGCAATGATGCCATTTCTCACAGTGTAACTGCAGCCAGGTAGTTTGTAGTCTCTGAAGACTGGGGGTGGATTAGGGCTGGGCTTTGTGATTGGTCTCAGATCTACTGAGTGATCAAAAGTGAGGAGTTCAAGTCCAGAGTCTTATATGCATTGCTCCTTATCACTAGGACCTAGTTACACTTGTGTTACAGGGTCTTCCCCCATGGCCCCAAGCTATGGGACCTTTGTGCCTCTGTCATAACTAAAGGAAATTGATTCAGCCTCAGATTTACAACTCAAACATAGGATGAAAAACTAAGGCAGAGGCTAAAAGAGAGTGGCAGAGCAGGTATTTCCATTCCCCCTCTAATAGTCTTACCATTAAGCCATGCTCACCATTCATGCTTTCTGTACCGTTTACCATTACATTCTCTTGTCTTGCTGCCTTACACAAGTGAGTCCTTTTTTGCAGCTGATTGGAAAGCACGCTACGAAGGTGTCTTTTAAAAGGAGATAAATGCACGTAGTTCAGGAGGTGGCAATCTTTGAAATCCGGTGGACAAATTGAACCAGTGAGCATATGGAGATCATAGTGCTTATCCTGTGCTGCCTTACAGGCCTGCTATTAAACACGAAGTCCTGATGTGTTATGTTGACGACTGAGTATGTTTTGCAGAAGAATAAGGTTTTAACGGATGTGTCCAAGCCACAGACTAACTTGGATAGCAAATCCTTGCAATAAAATCTCTGTGGTGTTTTGAGCTGCAGCACAGAGTTCATGACTGATGTCTCAAGTTCTTGTTTGCTGCTCTGCCAGACAAATAGTCATGAACTTGTGATTTGGTAGGAAAGTGGCCGTGTAAGAAAAAGGAATGGGGAGGTGGATTAAGCAGCAATGGATCATTCTGCTATGCAGTGATTTTTCTTACTAATTGATGCGCAATTTTGCCTGCCATTCTAGTCAGAAAGAAATTGGAGGTACATAAGCATTTTGTAGGACAAGGCATAAAGATGAGAGGACATCTCTCAGTCTATAATCAGCTGTGATTTGAATGAGCAACCATGTTTAATTCCTGAACTTCAGATTACTCACTGGCATCAGCTAGCTGTGGTAAATCTGGAATTCCTAGCTTCTAATGAAGGTATTAAAGACGAGTGCACAGGGACAATTTTGTGCTGTGTCCTGATGGAGGTGAAGAGGCTCCATGTTCATGTGGCTGGAAATGGACTGGGAGGTGCTGGCTGTGGCAGCAGCTCCAGTAGCATCCATTCCTCTCAGTTTTCTCCTTCAGTCCTTGCATGTGTCTGCTCCAAAGTGATGCCACAGGAAAGGTGTCAAGGAAGAAACTGTGTGGAGCAAGGCCCCTGGAGTTGTAATGTGGTTTCTTGCAAGGTAACCAGTGCACAGATCTTTGGATGTAAAGCTCACAGGTGGCAGTGAAGGGATGTCTGTGGTGGCATCCATGAACTCTTAACTGCCTCCCCTCTATGTGCTGTGGTGATCTCCCAGCTCTGAGCTGTCCTGTGATCTGTGGTTGCTCTTTCAGCGCAGGCTGGGTTAGCACATGCCCTTCAGTGGGTTGCCTTCTGCAGTGAATGTTTTGTCGTCCTGGAAGCCTCACATCTCTAAGCCTGTTCAAAGTGGTCTCGCTTCTAACCATGAGCAGCTTGATCCCCAGACCGAGCAAACAAGGTTCTGCCTTGCGCAGCTTGTGGGCATCCACTGTGGTGATCCCTTGCAGCCAGGCTTTTGAAGAGGCTGCTCAATAAACGGTTTGGAAGCAGTTCTGCTGTCAGATCCAAACATGAGGAGTAGATTGATTTAACTGTGGCATATTTCTCTTGATGTGTTTTCAACTTCTCTGTGTTTCAACCCACCACCCCTTGATCTTAATTCAAACTGAAAAGGAAGCCTGCCTCTATTCTGTTTAGGTTTTGCTCTGGGCCTGGGATGTAAATGCTGCTGACTTCCACTTTGTGTTTCACTTCCTTCCTGGGCTCCACCTTACACCTTGCCTTGATTTGAAATGAAATCAAGTCATATATTAGGTTTGAAAATTTCTTTGAAATCAGCACAGTGTCTACATCAAATAGCAATGCCCAAGAGACACAGATGCAGTCTAATAATCTGTTAAACACTGAGCATTTTGAGAGGTGTTTGTATCCTACTACTGGTACCAGAGTCACTTTGCGGCATCCTGTCCCTCTGAGAATTCAGCAATTGCCCTTCCTCTGATTGCCATATGATTTTAGGTTAACTACTAAGCATATACCTTAAGAACTTCCTTTCTTTAATTTCTAGGCTTGATTTGTGTGCAGGATCTCCTTTTTCTTTCTCTGTGCTTTGTGCTTTGTTTTGGAGAGGTGGTGATTTTTCCTTTGAAGTGAATCGAGTAAAACCCACCTAATGTGAGTACCAGTGAAACCATCTCTAGAAACTCCTGGGGCATGGGAAGAGCTCATGTTAGCTGTTCACTCACTTGCATACTCTCTCCTCCTTTTTATGCTGCTGAAGAAATAGCACAAAGGAAAACAGAGCTGCTCGCTATGTGAGCTAGTATAGAGATGTTAGAGGGGTCATGGGTGGAGGGAAGTTAGCAGAGGGCTTCCTGAGGAAGAACTGGGAAGGGTTTTTAGGCCAGCGATAGAAAAGAGCTTCTAGAGAGAAATCTGGCCTTGCAGAAAGGACTCTGCAATTTTACTTTTATTTGTGGCTTTTCTTGAACTCCATCCAGAAGCTTTCAGTAGGTTTAACTAGAATGAGGTAGCTAAAATTACAAAGGGAAAGACTGGGGGGGGGGGGGGGGAATGTGGAAGGCTGTAGGAGAAGAGGTTGCTTTTCAGATGAGTCTGGGAAATACAGTTGGAAGAGAGGTAGGTAGGAGGAGCAGGAGGGGACTCTGCAGTTACAGCAAGAATGTGCCAAAACCCAGACAGTGCTAGACAGGGCTTTTGGTGTGTAATAGGAAAAGGTCATTTGGGGCGGTTGCTTTGGAATTGTACATCTGTTGGGTTGCCATAAAAAGCACTGTACATAAGGAGTTTTCTACTGAGGCTTCAGCAGAGCTCTGTTGTGCTGCTGCTTGCTGTAGAAACTGTGGGGTTTTGCCTTTATGAGGAAGATTTCAAAGTCAGCAGAATATGATATGATCATATTGCTCTGCAGGTGACTAGCAAAGGAAAGGTAAGACCCTGTCAATAAAAGCCAGTTAAAGAGCTTGTGCGATGTTACATCCATTTTAAACGGAGCATCTGGGAGTGCATCGCCCTTCTCCCATCACTTATAGTCCTGAAATTTGTGGATTTTTTTGGCCAGCTAGACTGTGTAACACACTGTCAAAGTGACTGGCAAAAGAGTCATGTCTCCTGTGCCTAGTCACCCGCAGCATATACGTGCTGTGCTGTAGATTGGCTGTTTCAGCTCATATTTCACATGAAATTCTCTGACCTCTTCTGCGGGGAACACCTGACTCCTAAAATAGTGTGCAGTTTGGTTATGTGTGCTCCCTGCAATGTAAACTCCTCTGACAGACTCCTGCCCATGTTTTATGGCCTCTTATGCCTCACACTAACACTTAACATCTGCACCACAAAATTTGTAACATCAGTTTGTTCGAGTAAAGAATCCACCAAGCATTTAATCCTCGTTCTAATGGCTGATGTTTATTTTAGTTTGGGGTTTCGTGTACTCATGGAGGGATTCTCTGCCCATAGTCCATAAATCATGCAGAGCAGGAATGAGACTTTTCTGTGCTGGCTTGTTTCCGAAGTGAGGCTCTAGAGATGGGGGTTTTTTTGGTACCTCCATAAAGTTGACTCACCTCAGGTATGAGTTGCAGATGCATTTAATGAGGATTTACTATTGGGTTTGGATCTTTTTCTCCTCATCATCAAACGTCTGCGATATGGGATGTGTGCATCTCTCTTGTTCTGTTTGTGATGGTTCATCCATGCAAGTGATAGTTGTGTTTTCTCCATGTGCTTGATTATGCTGGTAAATTGTTTGCATGTGTGGAAGGCAGGAAGATGCAAATAAAAACCACTCTGAAAGTGGCCCTCTGCAAGGACAAAAAGGACAAAAAGAATAAAGTTACACTACAGAGGAGCTGATAACTGAAAATGGAAAGAAAAAAGGACGCAATCCCTTTTCTGTTCAAGTAGTTTGTGTTGTGTTGCCATACGTCTCCTATATTGTATCATCAGTGACCACCTGAGCTCTTCGTAGGCTCCCTGGAGTCCATTACATGTTGCCTGTTTTAAGCTTACACTTGGCCAACGTGAGGGAGAGGATAAGGGTAAGAGCCCAGATTCTCTAAGTTAGGTCGCTTTGGCTGTGTTTCTAGGCAAGCTTGTGGGGTGGTAGTTTTCCACACACAACCTTTAATCCCTACAACCCAGTGGCAAGCAGCCAACCCAGAGCTTCAAGTAAAACTCCTGGAGGAATGGGGGCCAGAGGCTTTGTGTGAACCAAGACTACCCAGCAATTTGCCAGGAGCCCCTTTAGGCTGCTGCTCTCCAGAAATCACACCTTCCAGAGCTCTGTACAGCTGCCTTCTGCAAAGAGGGGCTGCATGGAATCGGCAAAGCCTTGCCCATTCCTTCATCCGCCCTTGGAGGAGGGACCATGCTGGGCAATCCCATGGCAAATGACCATGGCATGACCTCTTCTCCGTAGAGTGCAATCTATGGTCTACCGTAGTGGTTTCTTCTGACACAAGTGGCTTCCTTTCTACCAAAAAGGAGATTTTTGAAGTGAAGTCCCAGAGTACTCTGGGTTTATTGTCTTCCATTTAAGCTTTTTTACACAGCTCATTCCTTAAGAACAACTTCTCTATAGGTAGGGGATTTACACCAGCTGAAATGCTTTAATTTGTTAGGGAATTACCAAAATAAGAATTTGATGGGGAAGTGCTATTACTTCCAGGAAGGTTTCGATTGCTAGCAGCCAGACCCAGAAGGCCAATCTTCTTACTAGAATAATTGGCCTTCTCTTCCTTTCTCTCTGCCTTCTCCCCTGGTATTTAAATGATAGTCTGGAAAGTACTGCACCTAAATCTGCATGGGATGGGTAGATGAATAGAATGAAAGGGATAAACAAACGTGGGAGCTTTTCCACAGAAGTTTGGTGAAGTCATCTCCATTTCATAGCTGGCAAATCAAAGGTGCATTCACCTTTCCTTCTTTCTGATACAGTCGCTCCGTTTTATTTTGTTGCCTTTCCAAAGCACTTGAAAGCAGAGAGCTCTCCTGTTCTGTGGCAGCTGTGTCATGATCATGCACTTTTGGGTAGCTGTCCTGCAGTCCACGTGAAAACAAGCCTTGAAACTTGGTGATTGTCATCTTTGCTGCTGGCACGAAGCTTCTGTTTATGAGCACCCCAAGTTTTCATTTCTTTTTGCTTGTCCATGGGCCCGTCTGTCTTTGTAGGCCCAGGGGGGATATTTCCACACTCCTTTAAAAAAGGTTCAAATCAAATTTCATGTTTAAAATATGTACCCAGTGTTGACAGTTGATGCCTTGGGCAGAAAAGCATGTGCAGAGCTATGCTGGATGGCTGCTAGACAGCTTGGCGTAGAGATATGGGATGGACACGTGCAAATCTGCATATTGACGAGACAGAAAATGTATGAATGAGCAGGAGGCAGGGAGTCCGTTTCAGGTGGGCTTTGGAGGGCTTAAAGCTGATGGAGTTTATCACCCTGAGTACAAGAGGTCAGTCAGGGAAAGTGGATGATCGGAGTGCATTTGCCACCCTGGGAAAGAAGGGGAATTCACGCTGGGTTATGTAAGGTAAACAGGCTATGGAAAACCAGGATCTGTGAATGCTAATTCAGATCTGCCTGCTGCAGAATGTGCTTTGCTGAGAGAGAGTCTCAGGTTGAATCTACACAAAATGAAAAAGTAATTCTTTCCTCTGGGAAGTGAGCAGCATGTGCAGTGTGACAGAAGAGGTATCTGTCTGATCATCCATTATGGTCTATCCCATGTCACTTTCACATTGAATGTGTGTTTATGCTGGTTCAGGACCTGTTGTGTGTTCTGCTCCCTTTGCCATTGGAAGAAACCAATGCATTAATCAGTATCAAAGCAATATCAGTATCTTATCCATGGAATATTGCAGGCTGAGCAATAAGCAGATGTAATTTCAGTAATTCTTGGCAGTTTGTTTCTTACTGCAAAATTAATTTGTTTTAATGACTTCATTTGCTTTTCTTTCATTTTACAATTGAAAACATGAATACATTTTGTGTGCCTGCAGTGAAATGAGTAGATTCAATTTCAGATCTGGACTTAGTTTCTCCTTTGTTCATGCCTCAGCTGCTTTGTACATCTGCCTCTGAGCTGTGAAACACGTTTCACCCTTCAGTTTCAAAGAGGACGAATTACCAATACCTCAGTCCCTTAG
The DNA here is from genome assembly GCA_028858755.1 of Ara ararauna. NCBI lineage: Eukaryota > Metazoa > Chordata > Aves > Psittaciformes > Psittacidae > Ara > Ara ararauna. The sequence goes on along the minus strand of CM054383.1, from coordinate 40,315,955 downwards.
TATGGAGGAAGGGAGGTTTAACTTCTGTGTTTCGTTTTTGTGTTAACACTACTGCTTCACTTGCAAGTCTTTAGGATAGGTCCATTTCACAGGTTCTTGTAACTTCAGCTCATTGAGGTCTAGGGATTCCCTGCTTTTGGTGCACATACCACAGTAAAGACGCATGTGAGCTCTGCACGTAGGTGGCCAGTGACTGCAGCTGCTGGTGCTGGTGCTCATGCCAACAGCAATAAATCAGCAAAGAAAGCTTGAGAAGGTCTTATCTAGCCTGACCTTCTGCACTTCTGGGTTCCATCCAGAGACTTCTGCAGTTGGCCAATGATCCATGTTCCAAAACAATCTTAATTTAAAAGTTTTGAGGCTCTGTTGTGTTCAGTTACTTTGCTCTGGTCGTGCTGGTAGCAAGTGTAAATGCAACTGATGGAAATAGTGACTCCAGAAATAGCTTACAACTTCCCTGGCTAAGGAGAACCTGCAGAGTCTAGAGTGTACATTGCACCCCAAAGCACACCCTCTTATCCTAAAGTTTTCTTCAAGAGATTTTTCCTTAATTAGCATTTATTCCATTCTAGGGGAGTGATGCTACTTTCACATACAAGTTGTCCAATTTCTGAAGGCTTTCCAGGAGCATGACTTCTTGGTTTGAATTCTGGTTTATCTTTTGCTTTTCTGGACTTCTCTTTTTCCATTGTCTTTTCTATTTGCTTATAATCTGGTGGTCTCATACGAATCTGTACACAGAGGTACAGATGTACTTGCAGTGGAACGTCTTGATTGCTTCTTTTCATCAGCAAAGAGCGCTTCAATTAAAGGGCATTGCAACCTGAATGTGTACAAGAATGTTTGTTGAAGAGTGTAAATGTTTTATTACAATCTGCCAGCCTTAATAAGGATTTTGACTTTTAGAAAAGAAGAGACAAAAGAAAATGAAATCAACCAGTGACTGGAGGGAGAGAAGAAACGCCATTCGTCTCACCAACGAGTACACAGTAGAAACCCTGGTGGTGGCAGATGCTGATATGGTCCAATACCATGGTGCAGAGGCTGCCCAGAGGTTCATCCTCACAGTTATGAATATGGTAAGTAGGCATTTTACTCTCAAAAGAACAGATCATGTTGAGGGTAGGTTAAAGCTGGCTTCCTTGACAGCTGAAATGGGCAACTGTTTTGACCTTGAGGTATGAGGAAAGGTTTTGGTTTTCTTGTGTCATGTGCCTCTTCTCCCCCATCTATACGATTCCCTGTATTTGGTAAAGGACATCACAATGAAAAACTTTTTTGAAACTGAAATTGCAAGTTTTCATTAGGAAATATTCCAGAATTGTTGAAGAGCGGTGTTTTCTGCCATGTTTTATTGTGGAAGCCAACAGTCATATTGATTTCCAGCAGAAAGCCTGTCTGTCACTCAGAAATACTTTTTACCTCTGATTTTTACGTAATGAAAATGGCTGCCTCCCTTGCTGTAGAAAACATGGCAAAATCACTACCAAACTGCCAGCCGATCCCATTCTTTTCCCCCCAAGGATCTTTTGGGCGGCCTGAAGTGGTGCAGATCACACCTCTGAATAGTTGGTGTTGGGCTTTGAAAGCATTCTAGAACAACTGCAGGGAATCTGCCAGGAGTGAGGAAAGCCTTTAGAAACTGCAATCTCCAGTCAAGTGTGGGTGTTAATTTGTTAGCTGGCCTAGTAGTTTAAGCCTTCTGTCTCAGTTGATAAGGGGACACAAAGCCTCCCACAGTGAATGCTCTCTCACTCACTTGTTGCCAGTGCCAATAAAAAGATAATGGCTAAATTGGATGTGGACACTGAAAACTCTGCTCAGAGACGGCAGGGGTCCTTCCAGAGACATTTGCACAGGAAGTCTTTGAGGAAGCTTGTATTCTTCTGCCCATGCTAGTGTAACATCCAGGAACATTTCATTCTCCTGATTACTGATCTGTTGTTGTTCACAAATAGCAAATTAGCTTGGAAAAAAACCCTCAGTTCTTAATAGTAATTGACTGGTCACTCTTCCCAGTGAAGAGCTGAGTGGTGGATGCTCAGTGCATAATGCAGCTACAGGACAACAGCTTTTTGAAAGGTCTTGTGTTCTATTAAGCACTGGTGTGAGGGAGCTCTCCTGTAGTGAAATGCTTTGCTGATTAAGCACGGAGTAACTAGTCTTTTTCTGTTAACAAGCTGCTTTTCTGTGTCACTTCCTCTACCATTTATTTTGCCTTTTGGCATGCTGTGACAATAGTCACTTAATAGGGCTTCATTGTGTCTCTACATTTATTTGGATTGGTTGGTAGGAAATGTCTTTTTGCAATAAACCCATTCATGTCGCCATCACTTCAGGGTCTACTTACTGGCTTTCTTACATTTAAGGATGCGTTTGCTGGGGGCACAAGAGCCTTATTCTTCTCAAAGCCATGGTCTTCCAACCTTAAATTCCAGTACCAGTTCTGCAGTGAGCAGGCAGGACTGAAGTCCAGCTCTGAACAAAATCTACTTCTCAGGTCACTTTTCAAACAAACAGAAGTCCGTATTCAGATATAATGTACAGGTCAAAGCTGAGTTTTTTCTAGTGTCAGATGTCTGGGACCTCAAGGGGGATGATGGTGACTTTTTGTTTGCAGTGGTAGCCCAAAAATCTGTTCCCTCCTGAAATCTGCTCCACACTGATAATAACAATCTGCTGTTGTGTCCCACAGTTCTGCTAGGGCTGGGACAGGGCATTTATACATGTGAGAGCTTTTAAAACATGTGTCTGATCATCTGTCTTGATGATCTTCATGCCAGAAGGTCAGTTAGTTCAGTGTAGCCATTAGTGCTTCTCTATCTTGTGTAGCTTTATCAACCTGTGAAGATTGTTTGAGTTGAGTACACTGATAGGCCAAGTCCCAAACAAAAGATGACCATGAATCCTTAGTTTCCAATGGATTTGTCTGATGGACTTTTAAGCTAGGTTCTGATGCTGTAGTGTGATCTCACACATTTATTAGGCACTAGAGAATGCACGTGGAAGGGGACTCTTGGCTGAGGAGCACATTTATCTAACATCTAAGGTGCAAAGTCCAGCTGAAACACTTCCCGCTGTTAAGTCATTGTTTCCAGGGACTCACCCACGTGGCTTTTCTGATATCTGATAGGATCTGAATTTATGTTTCAGCTTTTCAGCCTCCAGAGGAGCACTGACAGTCTCTATCCTTTGTCTGGCCACCTACATTCCCACACTTGTAGGAACATATCAGCTTCCACGCCTCTGCCTCCCTTGGGAAACTGGTTGTGAATGGCTGGCAAGATCAGAAGATACTAAAGAATAATAACAGACACATAGATGGCATCATTGCATAAATGCTTTATTCTGAGGCTATAAACCGAGGTGAAATTCAAGGCAATCAAAGGGGATTTTCACATTTCATTTGCCACAATGAAAGCTGATCTTTATCCCACCAAAAGAGGCTGAGGAACAATTCAGAAAACATATTTCAGGAAAAGAGATTGGATAGTCGTGTGGTTTAGATAGACTTTAGCCAGACTCTTCACTCAGCCACTACTCTTTGGGTAGTGCCTGAACCAGCCGTGGTCAGTCTTTGTGTGATAGTTTCTCATGTGCAGAACTGGTATGGGGAATAGCACAGCCCTAGGTCCTTAGGGCAACATCTGTTACATCCTTCTCTGGTGCAGGATCAGTTGTGCTCTGTGTAACACGCAGATGAAGGCCTCCTGGCTGCTTGGGATCTTTGTCTCCTGCCTGCCTCGATACTTTGTCAGCCTTCTGTGGCTGTTAGTTGGGGGGCAGGATTTGCCCCATGATATTAGGCAGTGCTTATTCAGCTATGCTGCAGGATGGCGGGCTGCCTCTAAAAGAAACCAGAATGTTAATTTTGGCTTGGATACTTGCATTTAAGCAAATAGAACATTACTGGTCAGGGGTATATTAACTTAACTCCTCTCTGTAAGCCATTACGTTTACTGTCAAACCACAAAACAAGCATTAAGAGGTCTTATTAATGCATTTTATATTTATAGACATTTTAAATAAAGTGATCTGCCTTGAAGTATTTAATATCTATTTATGTTACAAGAATTTCTGAAGGGAAAAAAAGTCAGCTTTACAAAATATTGGTTTATTGCTCCCTTGGTAAATGAAAATCTTAGGGAAAAAAAACCTCCACCACCCTCCTCTAGAATAACAGCTAAGAAACACAGCAAACCCCTTTTGCAACCCAGAAATAAAATAACAGCTAGTGCCTCATGCAGAAAGTACTGTGTTTTTAATAATATTCTGTGGTTCTGACTATCCCCCTGAACAGAGAATGGATTCACATTGAAGGTACTTGTTTTTTCTGGATATCACTGTAGAGGTGCAAGCTCTTCATTTACTAAGCTAATATTTGAAGTTATAAGCCAGATTTTTCCAAGATCGTGGAAGAATTTCCCTCTAAGGTACTCTGTGATGTATAAGTAGGAACAAGCACGGCCTCAGGGCTTTGAGTTGACTTTTTTTTAAGTCACCACCTCTAAAATGGAATCTTTTCAAGATATTTGATTCAGCACAGTTTTGCTAATGGGTGCTTCCTGATGGCTTTGTGATAATGATGAAAGAGATAAGCCGATAAAGTTGTCAAACGCCACTGTGTACATCTGCAGTTTTAGTGAGGCAGTGAGTTTATGGGCATCTTGGATATGAGGACATGGACAGGGAGAGATAATAGTAGAATTATAGAAATGCAAAACCAGCTTCATAGGTGCTGATTTATTTTTCTAAGCCCCTTGCTACTGAACTTTGTACAGTGTTGCACTGCTCACATTTCAGTTCTTGCCTCCCCTTTGCATCCTTTGCCCTTAGTGCATCACCTGTCCATGCCCTTCTTCAGTAGCCACCTCTAAATTCCCAAACAAAGTGCCTTTGTGGTAAAACATGCTTATTTTGCTCGCCCATTCTGTTAGCCTGGTAACTACAATCTCTCATTGCATTTTATCTGCGTGGAGGCTGTTTGGATGGATGTTCTGTTTCTTATGAAGTTCTGTGTTGCTCTTGCAACACATCATGGCTTCACCTAAACTGAACTTTGGGTTTCTCAGCCAGCAACTAGAGGACCAGTGCACTGGCTTTCTCTTTTCCTTTCCTGTGTGTTCCTGTGTATCTGCTTAAAATAGTTACCATTCTGGCCTTGGTTCAGGAGCAGGTTCTGAAGCATGAGGCATCACTGCTTTCTTGGAGGAGTTTTATACTTTGTTTCCTCTTGTTTTCTTTTCATCCACGAGAAATGGCAGTAAGACAAAAAGGAGATTCTCTGTCCTCATAGCCAGGCAAACTGAACTGGCCTCTCCTGTGTCTCGTCTTCATGACTTACGCTTTCAGCTTTTCCTAGAGAACTCCAATTCAAATGATTGTTCAGTAAATAAATGAGGTATGAGACCCTTTGGAAAGTTCTGTCCATGGCCATAGTGCTTTTAATGATGAGTGGCTGGTTTCAGCTGGTACCTGAACAGCAAGTTGTGAATATTGGCTCCTTGCAGTTCTGTAGAACTTCTTTGAAAACCAGGTCCCACTCAGACTGACCTTCTGAGCATTAGGGACAGAGATGTCTGAATTTACAAGACCGCAGCATGGTAATTTAAAAGTTGCTTTCTATGGGTTTTTTCTCCCGAGTGCATTTTTTGGGGGGGTTTGGAATAAATTACAACTGTGGCTTGGTTTTGAGCGTGCCTTTTTCTGAGAGAATACAGCATTGAGGGGTAGGTTACTGTAGTGTGTGTTAGTTCTGCAGCTGTTGCTAAGCCATGCGATTAGTGTGGAAGCTCTTTGCAGCAGCAAGCAGTAACTTGAAGTTAGTGTCTTTGGGATGTCATTAAGAGGGAAAAATTTAATGTTGTTCTTTAGGAATAATCCTGGTTTACTCTCTGAGGCCTCATTTTACACTCTGCAGATTGTTTTCCATTTTGGATTTCCCCCATGAGAGGGTTTTTTTATGTTAAAGGAGTAGATAAAATCATTTTTATCATGCATGCATTGATGGATTTATATCTGTGCTCTTGGGGGCTGGCACATAAAGGCTCCAGAGTTGCCGCTGATAATTGGCTCCCTTTACCCTGATCTGGAATTTTCATGATGGGAACAGGGAAGTAAAGGAAAAGGATGTAAGTATTCAATTACAGTCTATAGATTACTGTTTTTCACTCCAGCAGCCCCAGGAGAAAGAGTAATGTCAACTATCTTATATGGAGCCATGAATATGTTCTTTTTCATTATATTTAATGGGGTAATTTGAAAGTTTGGCTTCAGGTGGGTGCTAGAAATCCTATAGCACTTTTCAAAACAAGTGAAAGACAACCTCAGTAACCTGACTAATGCTTCTGCTGTCCAAGTGTCATCCAGCAGCCAAGGCAATGGCGAGGCTCTTACTTGACTGCAATGCTTAAGGAAGAAAAAAAGTCAATTTACCCTCAGGGTTGCTGTTCTGAACTCCAAAACATCTGAAACACACAGGTCTGCCTCCCACCATCCACCTGCAGAGGGAAGCTCCTGAGAATTAAAAATATTCAATTAAACTGATGAAGTTTAGTTCCTCTCTTATCGCAATTCCTCGTGTCTAGGTTGTACTTTATGCATGCTGGGGCAGGCCTGGACAGCTTATGCCAAAGTTGCATTTATTCTGCCCCTTCCATGTCAAAGCTATAGGGAGAAAGAAAGGCAGGAGGAATGCAAACAGAGGGAGAAGGGTGGTTTGAGCTTTTCTGTTTTCTGTAGGGCATTCTGTGCTGTAAAGCTGTGTCAGGGAAATGCAGATGAAAGAGGGAGATGTCAGAGATGGGCTTTATTCTTTTTCTTCTGCATTTCCCCTTCCACCTTTCTGCCTGTTTTGTATGACTCTTTACCATACCTCTTTCTGTTTCCAAAGCTCACTCTCTACTTTCGATGACTCCTCAAAGAATGGAAGTCAATGCAGCATAGAAATTCACCTGCATTAGGGCAACTGGTGATCATTTCCACACTTCAACCCTACTGACAGCTTTTCACATCTCTTTCCTTCAGCCTAGTGACCAAGAACCTCCAGTTAAGCTGGTTTCTGACACTGTGGTGATGTCCTAAACCACTAACTTTAGTATTTTGTTCCATAGCAGCATGTCAGCCAGTTTCATGCAGTTGTGTTCCCAGCTGCCTTATTTATTAAAATGCTTATAGAATACCCCAAATATTTCTACTTTTCCCCTGTTGGAAGCGGTCATGGCAGCCTCAAGGGTGCGATGCAATTGCAGGCTTGAGGAAGGGTGGCCCATGGTATCGCGAGTGGGAAGGGAGGTGTCTGTGAGTCAGTCTCTCTGTTAATGCATGTTGTCCGTGCGGCAGGAAACCTTGAGGACACCCGCTCTAGGAAATCCCATTCCTCCTCCCCTGGTACCAGTTATCTCAGCCATCTCGCTTGCACGGGGTGCTCACGCGCCGACGGCAGCCTGTGGGATGGCTTGGACATGCTGAGTCTGTGGGCGATGGTTTCCTTGTAGGCTTGTTAGAAGGGCAGCAGTGGTTACTATCAAGATGGAATCCGATTCCTAGCAGGAAAGGCTTATGGATTTGGATTCTTTATTTATTTATTTGGATTCTATTATTTGTGATAGTGCTTCCTTCAGACACAACCTATCTCACACAGTCTGGTTTAACACCGGCTGTATGCTGCCAAAATGGCTATCCATAACCTGCACTGAACTGACCTCATTTACTCAAGTCTCTCAAGGTCTGGTTGTCTTCTTGCGGAGGTTTCTTGTAGCTTTAAAGACCATGATTTGAGGCAGTTTGGGTTTTAATTTAACAGGACAATGTACTGTGCAGTGCAGGGGCCGCTCTGAGGACAGCCCTGGAGCTGCCTCACGCTGGACGCAGCCAGTTCCGGCCGGTTCTGCCCTTGCCGCACCACAGGAGCCGGTTGGGAGGGCTGTGGGTGCCTCTGTGGAAACTCCTTCAAGAAAGGGCAAAAGGCTGCTTAGGCTGTGAGGGAAAACCAATGTGAGCATGTCCCGGCCATGGCAGGAGGAGGAGTGCTCCTGGTGCTGGAGCAGAGGTTGCCATGCAGCCTGTGGAGAGACCAAGGTGGGGAAATGGCCGTCCCCTGAAGAATACCGCAGCCTGCGCAGAGCACCCTGCACTGGAGCGGGTTTTCCTGACAGGAACTGTGGCTCATGGAGAGGATCCATGCTGCAGCAGGGAGAAAGTGTGAGGAGGAGGAGGAAGGAGCAGCAGAGAGGAGCTGTAATGGACTGACCACAGCCCACGTTTCTCACCACGGGGTAAGGCGGCAGAGGAGTCGGGAATGGAGGAATGGAGTTGAACCTCGGAGAAAGTGATGGGATGAGGTGAGGGGAAGGCGTTGTATGGAGAGGAACAAATATAAATTAAAACAAGTTATTCTAATGGGCAAGAAGTTAATTTTTTCTCAAGTCAAGTGTGTTTTGCCTATGATGGTAATTGGCAACCATTTGGCAAACTACCCATGTAGTATGTCCTTTATCAGTTAATGAATAAGAGCTGTTTGGGTGGTGACATTTTCTCGTGTGAGCCAATTTGCAGGCACACTTTTACATCTGTTTTCTTGCTAATTTGCCTGCAGATCTTAGCTCATTTTGAAAGACAAGTTTCTTTGTGGGTGGGTTGTGAACAGTTCCCAGCTAAATCTATGTACAGTTTTCTGTATGAAAATCTACAGTGGGCTTTTTGCTAACAGGAGAAGAAATAGAAGAATCAGTGAAGGCAGGTGAAGCCGGAGATGTCTCTCCGCTCTTCAGCTTGGCTCATGAAGGAAATTGTACACGTGATATTTGGACAGTGTCCTGTAGTTCTGGTGCTGGAACATCTTAAATCACAGTGCTAATGTCTTCTTCAGCTGAGCTGATTATGATGACCCTTGAAATATTGAGAAACAGTGCAGAGTTGCATGAAACAAACAAAAATAACTGTTCCTCTGGCAATTGTCTATCCATCTCTGAGGAAAAATGTTTGAAACTTCATTAAGAAATTATTTACATGGGGGTATTGTTAGCTATCGTATTTTCTTGCCTCTTCCCGGTAATGAATCATCTACTTCGAGGTTTGTTCTTGCACTTAAACAACTCATAGGCACAGCCAGAATATGCATTGCTGCTTTTGCTTGCACCATATCTTCAAAATCCAGCACGTTGTCTCTCCTAAAAACATCAGGAGAAACATTTCCTGCTAATACACCTGGATTTGTGCTGCAGCAATAATTAGCAACCTGTCACTATCAGTGTGATCGGGAAACACTGGTGTCAGGCAAGTCATGGTATGTTTACCTGTACACATGTTAAAGTACTGACTGCAGTGCAAAGGAACCATTTGGACTGCATTAAGGAACATCTCCCCCTTAATCCAGTCAGAGTTTATGGACTGAAAAGTCTGGTTCAGCCTCTGAGCGGGGGATGGATGCAGAGCTAGCTGGAGCAGATCTCTGATGGGAGAAGGTCTGTTTAGTGCTTTAGTTGTGATGAAGTAGAGCAGCCACTTGTACCAGTCAGGCTTCTTTAGCAGAGCCAAAGGTTATTGTTCCTACTAGGCAACACAAACTACCATCAGTCTGGGGCTGCTTTGCACTCTATTTAAGAAAATAAGCAAACAAAGCTTGAATAAACAAGCAAAGTAAAGCCTCTCTTTTATGCCTAGTGTCTTTTTGGTTAGTATCCAATTGTTGCTGCTGCTAGCTAGGTTGAGCTCTTCTGAGATCACTGGTGGATGCAACTACAAGTGCAGTCAAAGTTATCCTTAGAACAGAGAGCATCAGAGAAAAGGAGGAAAGGCTAACAGCCTTCAAAGTGACACACTAAACTCTCCAGCTGCTGGTTCTTGCTATGCAAGTTTTATCAGTGAAACCCACCTTTTGAAATCAGTGGTGTTTGGATCTCTCTGTGCTGGGTCTGGAGGGAGACAGCTTGTCTGCTGTGGTGGAAAGGCAAGCATCATCAAGCTGAATGATAAGAACTTGTTTGCTGTACTCATTTTACCAGTAGAAATGTTATGGGATGGTCAGAGCTAGCAGTGAGCTAGGCAAATCAAAGGCATCCATCACAGGTAAATGTTTATTAGCCTCTGGAGTGGTACAGAAGAGATTAACTTCATCAGTGTGTTGCCCCTCTGACCCTCTCAGCTGAACGTCCAGGTTTCCATTTACACATAGGTCAACTGTCAGAGCCCTTCTCTGCAAGTGCCAAGTTTATCCCACCAGGTCTGTAGTAAGAGGGTTTAGCTTCTTTACCAACATACCCCCGAGCTAAGCAAATAGTACCGGCACTTGTCTGCATTTGCATACCAGCCGCAGGGAAGATAAATGGCTCATTGTGCTCATACTGAAGGTCAGCGGGTCAAATACTGAGTAGCGTCTGTCTTGCAATCTGTGCCTAAATTATAGGAAACATTTACATGTGTGCTTAAATCCAACCCCAAACACGAAGGAGCTTAAGAACACCCTTACACTGAGCACATTCCTGAGTATTTGCACAAATAGGGAAAAAAAAAACCAAACCCAAACCAAACATTGAAAACGTAATATCCAAAATGTGTTCATGTCTTGGTTTCTTATAGGAAGTTAGCTGAGCCTCTATGATACTTCTAGCCAAATGAGCTGTGAGTAAGGAATACAGCTTACCTGGGGCCAAATTCTGCCTCCCGTTAGTCAGGAGTCTCTCTTCTGTGGTCTTGGGTTTATTTTTTTGACTAAGTAGGGAATACAGTATTCATCCAGAGGTTCTTATGTGGTGTTTACACCTTTTTAAAATAAACCCCTCCCTCACCTTTGTTGATATAGTCCATTTAAAGCAGTTGTACACAGAGAAATGGGTGGAATAAAATCCTGGCATCAATTAAGATCTTATGTTCTAACCTATAAAAACGAGGTGAGGTATCTGAGCTGGAATGCAGAATCTGGAGAAAGCAGTAAGGTAGTTTCCGGTGCTATTTTTGTATTTCCTGAGGCTTGTGTCATTATGTGCTGCCTTATTACTATTCTCCTATATAAGATATGAAAATAACAGAGGGAAATTGCTTTTCCATTCTATTTCCTGAAGTCTAAAACACACCATTATTTCATCTTACAGTCAGATATCTCTGATATTTAAATGCTGAAGATCCATATTAGTTGGATGCTTCACTATGTATGTCCATGTTCCTGAGAGTTTGGTTTATGCTTAGATTTCCTTTGCAATATCTCACTCCTTTCTACTTTTGTTGTTTCTCTTATTTATTCCAGTTAAAAGCATCTTTCTTTCTGCAACTAGCATGTGTAGTTTTTATTATGTTTTCATGTTTTTCATCCCTGAATGCTGAATCTTGCTCAGATTAGTCAGATTGGTCAGGTGGTGAAGCTCAGTGGGCTATGGCAGGAGCAAACCTGTTTTTCCAAGTGGTTGGGCTACACTGTAATGTGTGGAACTGTTAAGAATAGTAACATAGTAGCTCTTAAAAATTCTTGATTTTATTGAGGGTAGTAGCACAACCCTTTTGGGCTTGTTTTGGGTCATTTTTCTAAGGACAAATGTCTAACTATAGTCACAATTAGTTCCTACAATTAGTATTAGGTCTCGGTATTGTTACTGATAACACTATGGATGTTTTCTTTGCATTGTGACAGGTATACAACATGTTTCAACATCAAAGTCTTGGAATTAAAGTCAGCATTCGAGTGACCAAACTAGTGCTGCTTCGCAACCGTCCTGTAAGTTCTAACTCATCTTTACCCTGCAGCTGTGGTGGGACTGTTGTAGTCTCGCAGGCAAAGCAGAATCCCTGTCTGGGGTGGGGAGTGGGGCATGTCTGGCTACATGATCACCAACTGTGAGTAGTGTCTGCCACATTTTACCAGATGGTGTTAAAGGTGGGAAGTGTGGGGGGCTGTGGGAGTGAAAGCAGCTTCTTATACAGCACTACATTCAAAAGTCTCTTAAGTCTGGAGAGTATATATATATATATATGATACCAAAGCCATGTCATAGAATGCCAGGTTGCAAGGGACCTCGAGGGTCATCTAGTCCAGCCATTCTAGTCCCTAGCTCATGTGCTCAGATGAAGCTGATTTTGAACTTTTTGTTCTATCACATCTGTATTTTTAAGCCTCTGATTTTTCATTGGAGGTCTAATGCTTTGTGTAAAGAATGTGACTGATATTTATTCTTTTGTATCTCTTTTTTTTTCCAAAAGGCAAAGTTGTCCATTGGTCATCATGGAGAGAGGTCTCTGGAGAGCTTTTGTCAATGGCAAAATGAAGAATATGGTGGGGCAAAATACCTTGGTAACAACCAGGTTCCTGGTGCAAGGGATGACACCCCTCCCGTGGATGCTGCTGTTTTTGTAACCAGGTATAGTAAGGTTTGGTTTATCAGTTTACTTCAACCACTAATGGCCTATAGTCAGTGATGGGTTTATCTGGTCTAGCAGTAATCTGAGAAAAAGATCTGTTGATGATGATGCATGTGCTACCTATATGCTGTGCAAATGACTCAGATGAAAGTGACTTGTCTTGTTTCTAGGGTGTTATCATGGGTGTTATAACACGGTGATAACATGGGTGTTATCAGCGCTGTTTCCAGGCCAAAAGTCAAAAACACAGGGCTGCACCAGCTACTAAGAAAGAGAAAAATGACTGCTACTGCTGAACCCAGGACACTATGATACTTCACAAGGGTGTGCAAAAGCACCTTTCCTCTTGAACCACAGTGTTGTCATGGTCATTGTCAGGATACTGGCAAGACATGGCTGTAGCACAGATGATACTGTTTTCTCACACCAGGTGCTATAAGTTGGAAAAAAAGTGAGGTTTTGGAGCATAAACACTTCTTCCTAAAAGAAAGAAGCTGTGGAATTGAGAACCAGCTGAGAATACGTGCTCTGTGTGTAATTAGGTATGAATCAGCTGAACAGCCTGAGAGGAGAAGACTGTCAGTACTGGGGATGTCAGTAGTGTTGTATGTGCTAGAAGAACACTACTGCCTGCCCCCTTCTTCCTCAGATTGAGACAGCAAATATCTACGCTGCATTTCAATATCATTTATCTCTTTCACCACTTTTTCTCTGCCAGCTGTGTAGGTAGGAATACATGTTTTTGCATAAACTGCCATTGTGATTGCAATAATCTCCTGTGTTAATAGTCACATTGCAAACTATCTGTGGGATTTTGGTGTGTGTTCAGTAAAATAGCTAGTGAGCAGGGCATGGAGCCTGCAACGTTCCTAAGAATGCACCTTCACAGACATATGCAGCTCCCACAAATCCATGTCTCCTCTGTATTCAATGTAGTCCAACCAAGCACTTAAGCAGATACTTATCATTTTAGACAGGGTGAATAGTTCATAGAATCGTAGAATAGTTAGGGTTGGGAAGGACCTTAAGATCATCCAGTTCCAACCCCCATGCTATGGGCAGGGACACCTCCCACTAAACCATGCCACCAAAGGCTATGTCCAACCCAGCCTTGAACACCGCCAGGGATGGAGCATTCGCAACTTCCCTGGGTAACCCATTCCAGTGCCTCACCACCCTTACAGTAAAGAATTTCTTCCTTATATCCAATCTGAACTTCCCTGTTCAAGTGTTAACCTGTTACCCCTTGTCCTATCACTACAGTTCCTAATGAAGAGTCCCTCCCCAGCATCCCTATAGGCCCCCTTCAGATACTGGAAGGCTGCTCTGAGGTCTCCATGCAGCCTTCTCTTCTGCAGGCTGAACAGCCCCAACTTTCTCATCCTATCTTCATACGGGAGGTGCTCCAGTCCCCTGATCATCCTTGTGGCCTCCTCTGGACTTGTTCCAACAGTTCCGTGTCCTTTTTATGTGGAGGACACCAGAACTGCACACAGTACTCCAAGTGAGGTCTCAGGAGAGCAGAGTAGAGGGGCAGGATCACCTCCCTCGACCTGCTGGTCACACTCCTTTTGATGCAGCCCAGGATATGGTTGGCTTTGTGGGCTGCAAGTGCACACTGCTCGCTCATGTTCATTTTCTCATCGAACAGCACCCCCAAGTCCTTCTCCGCAGGACTGCTCTGAATCTCTTCTCTGCCCAACCTGTAGCTGTGCCTGGGATTGCTCTGACCCAGGTGTAGGACCTTGCACTTGGCATGGTTAAACTTCATCAGGTTGGCATCAGCCCACCTCACAAGCGTGTCAAGGTCCCTCTGGATGGCATTCCTTCCCTCCAGCGTATCAACCAAACCACACAGCTTGGTGTCATTGGCGAGCTTGCTGAGGGCGCACTCAATCCCACTGTCCATGTCACTGACAAAGATGTTGAACAAGACCGGTCCCAACACCGATCCCTGAGGTACACCACTCGTTACTGGTCTCCAGCTGGACATTGAGCCATTGACCACAACTCTCTGCATGCGTTCGTTTGAAGTCAATGGGCTGCACATCCTGGTTTTAGTTAAGCATGTTCTTCACTGGACCAGAGCCTAAAATAATAACTAACATTTTATGCTAAACTCATCTCAGCATCCAGTTGTCCCACATGACAAGCCAGGCATAGAGAATCTCTTCTGATGTGCTCAAACCACGTGGTGGAGGAATAAGCAGAGCATTTCATCTGTGCAGTCTTTCTGCAGCTTATGAAATTGAATGTATAATGTCAGGCTAAATGAGTTGGACTTGGGCTTCTGAGAGAATTGTGGAAAGACTTTATAGGAAGAATTGTTCAATAGATTTTCAGGGGGTTGCAGTCAGAATAGCTGGAGAAACACAGGATTGGTTGGGCTAGAAACTAGGTTCAGATTTTGTGAGAAAGTTCAGTCTAGGGAGCACATTGCTGTGCATCAGAACAGCATTTTTCCTGTTTAGTAGGCCATCAGTGTGTACTTGTGATCTTTTTCCTTCGTTCTTGCTATGTCTTGTGATCCTTAACCCATCCTGCTTCTGCTGTGTCGAGGATGCCATGTTGCTCGGAAGACTTCTGGCCCAGCATCCTAATTCCTGCATCAGAGAAATGAGGCTTTCTACTCTTGGCGTTGGAAGTGTGTGTATGTGTGTGTGTGTCCCTGGACCCTCCCCAGACTGTCCAGATGGACCACTGGTAGAGGATGTGTGAGCAACAACATGTCCAGCACAAGCAATTGCGCCAGAAAAAGCAGAAGCTGAATTTTCAGCAGCTGCAGCTGCTTTAGGACTAGAAACAGATTCTGTAGGGTCAAACTCTGAAGAAATCCCTGTGGTTCCAATCTGGCTGTGCTCATTTGAAACACTAAGGCACACTTGTCTTTTGAAACTTCACCTCTAACTGATGTTCCCCATGGACTCATCTGTATGCAGAAGCAGATTATCTAGATGGCAAATATCTCTCCTGTGGGATTTTAATAGTATCCCCGATCAAGTTCCAGGAAAAAGGCAAACTATGTCTGTGAAATAAGATGTACCATTGTCCAGTTAAGTAAATAAATGAGACAGTGAGAATAATCTGTTATAGCCCTGAAGGTCTGAGTATAGTTTTATGTATATAATCTGCCTTTTGTTGTTCAAATTCTGGTTTTGAACTTGCAGAAATTCAAATCTCTGTCATGTATGGGTAATGTACTTAGTATTTTAATGGGCAGCTGACCAGAATAACTTCTCTTTGTGGGATCTGTATCTTCAGTGATCTTAGAAGTATGTCTCATTGGAAACATATTCCCTCTCTTGATCTGTCTTTTGCATTCCCTAGGAAATCTTCAGACACACTGATGTTCTCCCCATCTCCTGGCTGTAGGTGCTTGGGCCACCTATGAGACTAGTGATACGTAATAGCAGAGAGAATAGTGACACAACCCTGACAGGAACAGCATTCAGAGCTGTCATTAAGCAAAGACATGGTTTTTTTTTTTCCTGACATAGTGGTGTAGCTTTTCCATTTGCAGCCTGCTCCTTCCTTCCACATTTCTCCAGCTTTTTGCCTTCCCATTAAATGGGCAAATGAAGCAATTCAATGTGCATTGAGAAAACTGGGTGCAGAGTGCTACTAAATGTATATATGGACGTGGAAAGTTTTCTTTGGCAGTTCTACCAGTTTCCTCTGTCCTTCAGCTTTATGACCCTGCAGGGTGAAACTGGTCAAAAGATGTCATTTGAAGGATGCTGGGAAGGGGCCGCTAAACAGAATGCTTCTTATTCATGTTGCACAGTTCAGCTACTGTCCTTCTTTCTTGCAGGAAGGACTTGAATTGCAGGATTTAGCTTAGCACAGTTAGGTATTTTTTTCCAGTTCGTGTGAGCCAGATGGAAGAGTGACTGTAGGAGGAGTTCTGAGCTCTTATTTTCTGGCCATTTTTATTGAACAAAACAACTGGCTTGTCATTATTTTAAATGAATTGTTGAGGTCTGCTAATGGAAACAGTCTGCACAAGAGCAGTTATCTACCACAAGTGATAGTGACTGAGATTTTCACAGGTCCCTAGAAGATAAGAACACATGTCCTGCTTGGTTCAGTCAGGGGCTAAAAGTGGAGGGTAAAATTGCTTCACAGCTACAGTGTGTGATCTCAATATATTACCTGAGACTGAATGTGATGAGGTCAGATCTTAGATTTGAACTTCAGCTTCTGGAGTAAGAGTTTCACTCCAACATAGCTCTATAAAAGATTCTCATAGCAAACGGATGTCTCTGTGATAAGAGACATTGCACATGCAATTAAATTATCTTTTTTATAACTTTGGAGTGCCATTATAGTATCATTCATGTCAAGCTCTCATGTAAAAAATATAGATGGAGTCAAGCTCAAAAACACACCAGGGACAAACCAGTGATTGATACCTTTTTAAAAGCAGAGCAGTTTCAGTGCCATGATGGGGCCATCTTATCTCACTGGTGTGACTGATCCACAGGTGAGGTAGATCTTTCTCAAAGTGTTTTCTCCCCTCTGATTGCTCTGATTGAAAGGCCTGTGGAGTTTCAGTATATAGGTTTTGTGACAGAGTGGCTGCTTGCCTTTGGAAGAAGTCTGAGACTCACCAAGCTCATTTGGGACTAAAGGTTTGGATGTGCTTTTCTGTTTGGTGAAAGAGTTTTGGGGTAAAACTTTTACAGTAGGTCTGGAGGATTTAAAGTTTAGCATTTTGGTACTTTGAATAGAAGGATGGTGTCTCTTAGACTTGTGTTTATGACAGTTTAAAGGACAGGCTGAGGAGGTTTTGTACTTGGAGGTCTGCATGCAGTGAATTGAGCAGATCTAGTCAGTTCTTGCTGACTTGTTTCAAGCTCTTCCCTGGCCAGACAGCGTCACAGCACTCTCTCATAGACATGGAGTGCTCTGCCTCTGTAGGAGAGTCTGGAAGTTTGCTGGATCATTTACAAGACCCCTCATTTTATGGCATGGTGGTTTTTTCTGTACAGAGCTGCCTGAAAGTACCAGACACCTTTCAGTGTAGAACAGAGCACAGGAGCAAAATTGCTGTGCTTTATTTGCAGAGCTGGCCAGCCCCTGCAAAGAGATGCTTTTCTAGCAATGGCCTCTTGCCATCTACTAATAGTTCAGCTATCTGTTGTCACAAGAAAAGCATCTGTTTGATTTACCAGTTTATATAACATAATAAGTCCTTAAATAAACCTCTGTCAAGTTGGCTCTGGGAACTCAAGCAGGCGTGCTTGTGCCAGCTCCATCAGGAGACTGTCATTAGTCTTCTCTGGAAAGGCTGGAATGCCAAGGTGTCGAGACACAGTCAGGCTGTGGTGAAAAATGAAAGCTGGGGCTGGTGTGTGGTCGTAGCTTCCGATTCTGTTTTGTTCCCGGCTGATTTTTTAACACTTCGGTGGTTGTTACAGTTTTTCTGCATTTTAGCATGGTTGGTTTTCAATGTCTGCTTAACAAAAGCTGGTAGAAGCTGCTGTTTCTCTCCTTCCAAGCCTTTGACAACTTGATTTGTGACTTCCGAAGGACTTTGGTGTGAAGGGTTTGGGTTCATCAGCTGCAGTCCTGGGCCTTAAATCCCTTTTGCTATAACCCTAGCTTCGTATTTTTCTTCACAAAGTAATACTTTTTCTCCAAGTGTTTTCTTTTTCTAAGTATTTATCTTTCTCTAACTATTTTTAATCTTCTCCCTGCCAAACTCTTAAACTCAGACTCCCACTGGGCACTCAGGCATTTCAAATGTCACACTCCAAATGTACTAATATGATTCTCTCAGTAGCCTCCCCGCAGGGTGAGGAAAGCCATAATGATAGAGATTATGGTTCCTCAGCTTCCCTTGGGAGCTCCTGAAATGTTTTAGCATATGTTTTTCTCCAGCTTCTCTTCCTAGCAGATCACACTGCAAAGCAGGTCTGGTGAAGATAACTCCTAAAAGTTTAGGTTGAAGTGCTTATTGAAATCTATTCAAACCATTAGTTTAGTTGTAAAATACTTTTCCTCCACACTTGTTTTTCTGTCATGAGGAATCTTATTTACATCTTCTCATGTGAAGTATCATTGCTTAGATGGTGAGCTTTAAGGCTTTTTATTCTTTCTGTTTAATACAGTTCCATGGATCCCTGGTTGATTTGTGGGTGTCAAGGGCACAGGTAGTAGCTCCTCCTGTCTTGATGAGATGTGGGGGAGTAACAGAGACCAAATGCAGTCTCTTGAACCCCTATGTGTTGGGTTCAAATCATAAAATGGCAAATTGGACTGTAATGAGTGTAGCTGAAGCCAATTCACCTGGCTGTTACCTGGCAAATCTTGAAGTTCTCTTCCTTCTTCTTTGTCAACATCAATCTTCTCTGTCAGATTCTGCTTCTTTCTTGTCCTTTACTATATTAATGTAAGAAGAAAAAAACCTGAAGAATTAAGAATTTCTGGCTATACATATTCAGTTCTGTGTTTCCAGGCAATGTCCCCACACATCTCCTCCTCCCACTTTTAATGGTGCTGTTGCATCACAGGGTGTCTGCTCCTTTCTGTTACAGGTCTCTTGTGAAAATAAGAGGTTCAGTTTTAATTCAGTTGCAGAAGTCTGACATCACAGTGTGAGGCAGTGCTTTTTTACATGCTGAGGTCTGTTAAACTGAGCTGTAGTATATGGAACTGATTCACGTAATTGCTGTAATCTCACAGTAGCAATCAGTGCTATCTGTGTTGTCATCATGTAGCCTGCGCAGCAGTTGTAAAAAAAACCTCAAACCTCAACACCCATGATATGTGAGTCATGCATCACTGCTTTTCCCTAGCCTCAAGTCTGGAGGCACAGGATACATTTCACTTCTGTTCTGTTTTTCTTTCTAGGACAGATTTCTGCGTACACAAAGACGAGCCTTGTGACACTGTGGGTAAGTCAAAGAAGTAGGGGAGAGTGTTTTAATAGCCAGCACCGTGCTGAGAGGAGCTTTCTGGGCTTGTTTTGCTGTAAAGTTGCTTTTGCTATTCTGTATATCTCTGTGATACAAATAGAGATTAGTTGAGCAGGGTATGAATTACAAATAAAATGTTAATTAAATATTAACCTCTTGTAAGCATTGAAGGCCTCTGAGTTCAGGAAGTGACCTGAAATATTCCTGCTTTGAAGTAGATATAGAATTAGATAACTGGAGATTAAGAAACTGTCTTTTGGTGTGTCTGTAAAATGCTCCTTTCAGTGCTCTCTCACCTAAAACAAGAACTTGCAAACTAATGAATGTATTTGCCATTGTAAGAACCTGTGTAACACTCTCAGGTCAAACTGTCACTCAGACACCAAAGAATACCTCATTGTAGGAAAGCCAAGTTAAATCTTCGGTTCTGCCTCCTACTTCCTAACTACCTGTAATCTTGTCCAAACCCTGGATACACAGGGTCCTTACATTTATTTAGCTTAGGTAGCAGTAACCTTCACTGTACCTGTCCTCCTGGTATCTTTAAGTAGCAGCAGTGTTTGGAGGCACAGCTCAACGTCCTCTCCATGATGATTGCATGACTTTTTTTAGACTTGCCTCCAAGTCAAGTGGCCACTTATCCCACATCCTATGTAAGCTTGGAATAGATCCTGATTTTCAGCTGAGCTTATAGTCCAGTGCTCAGAGAGACACAGATCTAGGATTTGCTTTGCTTTACCACCCAATAGTGGGTGATGAAGAGCAGGGTGGGAAATGCCTTCAGCAGAAGCTCTGGAACTACCTGCAGAAGCCTCCGCTCAGAAGGCAGGTACTTCCCCCTCTGTGTTGGGATTGATCAGGTAAAAGGAGGAAATACAGAGCTGAAAAGCACACACATTTTCTTTTCAGTCATGGGCAAGGATTGGCCTCTTATGTCCAAGGTCTTTTTTTCCAGTCAGAATCCTTTTACACAATCATTTATTCTGTGCCCGGTGGAAAACACGCTTGCCCTGAGAGGGGTTTTTATACCGTGTACCTGCATCTGGAGATGGCTGTGGTAAGATGCAATGAAGTAACAAAAAGAAGAAAAGCTGATGGAAGACACATGCTGACTAAGGTCAGAGCTCTTTCCATTTGTAAAGGCAGTATTATTGAAGATCTCTATTCAGGGAATTATATTACCATAGACAGCATGACTAAGGAAATATTTTTATAACTTCTTTTCTGTTCTTACAATACCCAAGTACTTTCTTGTGCTGTGACTTGCTGCAGGCTGTGGCTGCAGTGGAGAAAGCAGAAGATCAGAGCAATAAAGATTGAACTCATTTGTGACTCTTTTCAGCATAGTTTTTCCACTATATTTAAAGGTGAATGTTCCTGGGACAAAACCACTCTGGCCTCTTTGCTGTCTTCAGTCCTACTTTTCCTTCCTTCCTTCTCCCTGACAGTTTCATTATGTGGCAGCAAAGCACCAGTGTCTTCACTTACGCATTTTCTATGCCCCACTGTTTCTGTTGTCTGAACCTAGAAGTAATGTGCTGTCTCTACTGTTGCCAGGTTCCTATTCCTAATTCTAGCTCCCAGATAGTGCCCTCCAAAACAGCAATGTTACCTGTGAAAGCAAGAAGCTAGCACAGTGGAATCATATGTTGTCTTTCAGTGATGCTGAGGTTATAGCACTCCCCAAAGTTCTTTGGAACAGCAGCTTGCTTTCATTTCTTGCCTTATGCTTCACTTCTATATGTTAAGAACATGATCTCAGCAGATGCATATGTGGTTTTATACCTGCTTATGGGTGAAGTTGGCCATTGCAATGTGGTACGCTGCCATCTTGTAAAGAAAGAAACATCTTTCCGGTGAGCAGACATTCCCCTAAACTAGGAGACTGAGGCTACTGCTCTATATAAGGCAGAGGATCTGGGCTGTAGACTCCCGATTTATCTTCCCAGCTCTGGCATTGACTCATTGTGTGGCATTTGTCAAGTCACATTCTGAATGCTTCTGTCTACCTCCATGAAATGAGGATTTTGAGTGCAAAGCTACAGGAGATTGCATGGCTTAAGAACTTCCCACCTAAAGCAGCATGATGTCTTTGATTATATGATACAATACGAGTCCAGAATCTAATGTTGCTTAGTCATGTTCAAGAGACTACGAAGGATCTATTAGAGGATGTGTACTGAAATCAGAGGACTTGGAGAGCTGCAGGTAACGGGTGTTTTAGTGACAGTTCCTTGATTTTTCTCATGAGAAATAGGGAAGCAAAACTTTCCCTGATGGAAGTATGGAGGCCCAGTGTTGTTCCGAAGTGGGATTATGAAGTTTAAATGGCTTATAAGAGGTGTTCGTTTGTGCTTAGAAAGCTCCATATTGAAAAACCTGTCTGGAATCTTTGCCTGCCATGCAGACACAGAGAGAAAACAGCAGCAGGAGGTTTGTATTTGTGTTCTGGCAGGGGCCCCTCACTGAAACCAGTTGCTCTGGGGACTTGGTTCAAATTTTCTTGGCCCAGCTGCCAAAGTAGCGTGGAAGGTTACATAATGGCTGAAACAAGCTCAAAAATGGTGAAAATATGTAGGTATGTCTTTGTGGGGTGAGACCCCACTGCCTGCATCAAGAAACAAGACCACGTTTGTTTAAGAAATAGTTTGTTAATGCTCATTGCTCCACTTGGTTGTGTGAGTTAGCTCTGAGAAGGGATGAATTCCAAAGGGGGTAGATGGAAGGAAAACAAAATGACTGTGTGCAATAGGTTTACAACAATTGTGCTTCCACAGCCTCTGTTGTGGGACCCCTGATACGCTCTGCGGCTTGAGCAGGGAAGGTTGGCTTTGTGCAACGCAGCCTTGTCACACACCACTCAAAGAGCTTGCAGTGCGCTGCTGCTTCAGACTCATCTCTCGTGATGTGACTCTAACCAGATCTGCCATTTCCTGCAGAAAAATCTTTGTTCCAATTGAGCTGCCTCTAAGCCAGCCAAATTGAGAGTTTAATGTCTAGCTATTAATATCAGGCTGCAGCTTGGAGCCTTGCACGTTGTCAGGATCCAACCTTTCTGTGACATAAGCAGATTGAGAATGCCCCTTTCGTTCAATATTTCCACTGCTAGTGCCAAATAAGCAGCTTTACGGTTAGTTAGGAATGATCCTGCATATTTCAAGGCAAAGCTTGGCCTTGATTCCTCAGTGTACATGTTACCCCAGATCCAAGCTGAAGCTTCCCTGTATTCAGCTAATAATAAAAGTGGGGGCAGTGTGGAATTGGGAAATGGAAAATGAGAATATGTCTTAAATATCCTTAAATTGCCCTGGTTAAAAATGTCTTTACCTCTGCTGCAGTCACATGTGCTTTTCTGTAGCTTGATGTTGGGGAAAAGAAAGCAGAGTGTAGTGTGTATGCTGCAGATGGGCAGGTTTAGTTGAAGGAATAGCTGCCTGGAGAAAACCAAGCATCAGAGCAGGGGTGATTGAGAAACAGAGTTTTCCAGACTGTTTCCACAAGCAAATCAATGTTTTTGTGAAAAACATTCCCATCCCCTGGCTGGCTTTAATTAAAGGGCTCAAAGGTAACTTCCGTCACTCCTGAAGATTAGTTATCTTTCCATAATTTGTGTCCTTTTTTTGACTCTTCCCCACTCCGATATGTGAATGGGGAAATGAGGGTTTGGTTTTGCCACTATGCTGCTGACTGCAGAGATGACATCCTGCTGTACCAGTGTCTTCGTATCTTAGTCCTTCCTTCCGAAGTGCTGTCAGAGAGCTATGGGTGAAAAGTGCTATCAGAGAGCTGCATGTTATGGTGCTATTAACCAACTTCCTCCCCTTTGTAGCTACACCCTGCTTTCTTCTGATGAGTTTATCATAGTAAAGTGTTTCAAAATGTGCCCAAGCAACATTTGGTCCAGGTCTCCAAGTAGATTTCATCCTTTTTTAATTCCATGTAGAACACATGAATAAAGCACTGCACATTCCTACCTTCTCCTTGGCTGTTTGCTGCGCAGTTGGGTGGCCTTCTGCCCGCAGCCAAGTAACAATTCTGGTCATCCTGCTGGTACTGTGTACTGTTCGTTTAAATCTTCTTCCCAATGTGATACTGATTCCAGTCTCCTGAGAGTGTCACAACAGAGAATTAATCCCTAAGGAAAGGGAAAGGACTAGCTGCTTTGCTGTGAGTGGAAAAGAAAAAGAATTCTCACATTAAAAACATTTTCCGTAGTGGTTCGTGTTGAATGTTTCTGTATATTCCAGGGCGGGTTTTTAGTTGATGCCAGAATAAATAGAAATACCTGCTGCTTAAAACAATTCATTAGAGAAGCAGTGCCTGGCTTTAGCAAAAGGCTTGCTGGGGCTGTCCTTCAGACCACAACCAAACACACTTTAATGCATTAAAATGAACATAGTCTAGGTTAAAATGTCCCTTAAAGGAACACTGGCAGGTTGATTCGGAGTTTGTGAAAGGAAGAGACCTCCCAGCACTGCCAATTTTTCTGTCACTTGTGGCTCTGTATGGCAATAGAGTGTCAGGCTGGCTTTATGAAACCAAAGGGAGCTGTGGTACAGTGCAGTGGAAGACTTTTTCCCCTTGTCTGTTGGTTGCTAGGGAATAAATGCTTGGCTGCACAACCCAGACAGTGCAGAACTGTGCTATTGGGCATATTCATCACTACCATCTCAGGCCCCACCCTACCCACAGCAGCCTTCCAATTTCTTTTCACCAGCTAGCAATCTCTCCTCTTCCAAATTCCCACTGAAAAAGCAGTGTGCCAAGTAAGCGTAACATAAGATTGCAGAACTTTTATTAGAAGCCCTGGGATGAGCACAGCCACTCGAGTAATGAGGAATTCCTGCTGCCATAACCCTTCCTCTTCCTCACCTCAATGTCCTCTGCACGCTTCTCCTTGTTTCAGGGACATGGCTTCACGTGTACATAGCAGTTTGCAGGCTCACAGCTAAAGACCAGAGGAAAATCTTGCTATATTAGGCTCAGGGAGGACTTTGTTAGTGAGCAGGGTCAGGATCCTAGTATGTTGTCTGAGACATGCGACCCTCCTTTGGGCCTCTGTCAGAAACCTGGTGGAGGTTTTTTCTAGAGGGATTAGTTGGTTTGGGGTACCTGAGACATCTTCAGAAAGCCTGATACCCTGCAGATGATCCTTTGCACTTTCTGAAAGTCAGTTGACATGCCTACAAAGCTATTTGGGCATTCAAGATCCCTGAAATACAAACCTTGCAAAGAAACAATAGAGTCTGGGAGCCAGAAAATGAAACCCAGGAGAAACCACAGTGAAGCTGACCCAGTCTGCTTTTGGAAATACAAATCAAACAGAAAATACAAAGGGTATATATACACAATCTGTTCCCCTCCATCCATGTAAAAAATAAAGCCGGGCATGCCAGTTTTAACAGACTGCATATTTATTGTTAAATGCATCAGCTCTTTCATTGATTTATGCAAAACCTTAAAATGTGTGCCATGTAATTGGTTGAATGAAGTGTTGATACTATTTTATAGAGATTTATTTTCTGTTTGTTGTTACAGAAATTGGAGCATTTAAATTGGGCTTGTTTTGCAGCTCAGTAGCCATGTTTAGGTTTGCCTTTATTCATTCCATATACAAAGGGCAGTGGTGGGTTCTTGGTCACCTTAGCTGAAAAATGAGCATCTTTCTGGAAGAGACACAGTAGCCAACTACAAAATACTGTCCTTAGCTTGAAGCTTAGCTAGTCCCGTTGCATGGTCTTTTTGTAGAAAAGGGGTGAATGATCAGTCTGTTCTTTATAGGAATTCATTAATCTGTAGTGCTAGTGACCGAGTTTCCAGTTATCTCGACTATTTTCTTCTTTTTCTGTCTGTTGTTTCATGTCTTGAGGGCAAGAATTAACTTGTGTTTAGTGGAGGAAGGCTCAGTGATAGATCTCCTGTATGTTTGTCATTGTTCCTTCTTCCCTATGTTTCCAGTCCCCAGCTTTCAGTATCACAGACCCGCAGTGGCTCTCACCATTACCCTGCTTTCCTTGCCTTTTTGCCGAGGATTTATTTCTCTTTGGTGGTATTTCAGAACTCTTAGAAGCTCTTGCTCAATTTTGCTCCTTCATCTTCTCTTTGTTCAGCTGGGCCTGAACACCAAGAGGCTGCTCTCCCTGGAGAGGCCTGGCTGGTCTGTCTTCCATCACCCTAACCGCATGGCCTGCCCACTGAGCTCATGGAATTTCCCTACGTTTACTACACTTTGTTCTTCATAAACCTCTAGCACTTCCTTAGTTGTTCTCCTCCATACATCATTCTCCTTTTGTAGCCCAAAACGTGTTTTAAGCTCTTCTGTTTTCCAATTATTTACCTGTCTGTCTGTCTGCTTAGTGAGCGCCCATCCCACAAGATAAAACAACAGGCCTCACAGTGGTGGTATCTGTTTGAAGGTAGCTTGTTCTCAATGATTTGGAACTAAACACTGTCAGCAGGGAGAAATAACACATTTCCTGCTCTGTACCTGGCTTTTCATTTCCCCCACCATCAAACTGCTATTCGTAATTAATGCTCATAGGTATACAAGCTGGCTGCTGAAAGACACGCATAGTCTTTTTTGTCAACGAAGGCAGCATGTCCAAAATCATCTCATCAGCTTACCACCCTGCTGCTATTTGTTAGTGTATCTTTGCTGATCTTAAATCTTGCTCTTCTTGTTGCTCACTCAAAACCTCACTCAAGCTTTTGCCTTCCTTATTGTGAGTTGCCCCAGAGTTAGTGCGGGATGTTTAAGTGTCTCTTAGCTTCAAAACTTTACCTTCTCTGAGGGTTTTACTGAAAGTCTGTGGTAATGTGTTTTGATAAATACAAGAGAAAAACTGTCTACAATGCTGTGGAAAGGAACTGTAATATTCCTTTACCAGGCAACATACTTGTGAGAAATATCCTTCAGGCCATCACGTCATCA
This sequence comes from Ara ararauna, assembly GCA_028858755.1. Lineage (NCBI taxonomy): Eukaryota > Metazoa > Chordata > Aves > Psittaciformes > Psittacidae > Ara > Ara ararauna. Next base: position 40,289,756 of record CM054383.1, on the reverse strand, counting down.
CTGTACAAGGAGGGCGCTGATGGCTATTTGAATGAAAGATATCTTCAGCAAACTCACTGGCTACAAAACTTGTCTTATGGTACTCTTCCATCAGGCATCTAAAGCTCCAAACCCAATTCTAGCTTAATGTCAAATTGGTGTATAACTGAGCTTCTTTCTGTTGCCTTTATTAAAAGGAGTATGTTGTGAGGGAAAATATTTGCCATGACTTTGTTGATATTTATTCTGATACACTGACTGTACTCTTTCATTTCAGCTCCGTGTCATAACTCACTTTCTGTGCTAAATCACTGTGCAGTTTGACTGGTACGGGTGCAAACATGTACTGCATTCCACTCCAGGGCCATTTATGTCTGCGTGAAATTATATAGACATGTACACAAAGCACCTGGGAATTTTGGTCTCCTGGCTTAAAGGGCAGATACCTGCATAAGATGTTCCCTTCCCCATCTTTTTATCCCTCACCTCCTTCCTACTTTATTGAAAGGACACATTATTATTGTTTTAGCTAACAGTTTCTAGTGAATTTATGTGGTAGTGTCTCTCAGAAGCAATTCGGTAAGTTTTCCTGCTATCATGGAGTAAAAGCCAATTAGAAACATTATTTTTTCATATTTCTTCTTGTGTTTATGCGTCACCTGAATATATGATGCTACAACTTCAGAATTATGGTTTTATCCCCTTACAATTTTCTGCCTTGGTTATTTTCTAAATGAGGGATGATTTGTGGGACATTGCCTGAGAACCAAGGCTTTGCTTATGGCTAAATGGCATTTAATCATGATTTAAAGAAATCTCTGCTGTTGATTTCTGAAAGTGGTCATTGTCTTTGCAAACAGATAAGCTGAAGGCAGAAGCCTAATTGATGTCCATCTTAGTACATGCTGCCAAACAACTGTCAGGAAAAGCTCTGGAACTGCTCCTTGCTACTGTGTGTGTGAAGCTGAGAAGCTTTTGAGGCAGACACAAATAGAACAATCTCATTATATTAGGTCTGTGGACAGACTGTTTCTGTCTTTAGGGTTTATAGTATTTCTGCTGTTGTCTCTCTCCTCATTCATGTCAGTGGAGATGTGCAGATTTTACATGCTTTCTGCGCTGCTTCACCAGGTTCACAGCCCAGCTCCAGCATTTACCATTGCTCTGAGGATTTGGTTCTCAGGGGATTTTCACAAGAATAAACATAAACCAAAATCATCTTTTCTGCTTTCATAGGTCATCCTGCTTCTCTTCTATAACACAAGGCTGTGGAAAGAGAAATAATGTTGTTTTCTAGTGTCTAACCTACTGTCAGTAAGCTATACCCATTGCTATTGTTATCTGTGCTAAAAATGCCAGCCCAAGGTTCTCTGCAGCAGAAAGCAGGATTTTTCCTATGACACACTTCAGACCAGGTGGACAGGGAAAAGGCTGAAGACATAAAAGCATTTGCTCATTTTGTCTTATCCAAGAGCTAGGAACAGAATTGGCACCTCCTGACTCCCGATTCAGTGCCTTACCCATTCTTTTACGGTGCCTCCCTGGTAGACCTGTGCCACTAAGTGTTTTTTTGCATTTTATTTTATTTTTAAAAATCATTTTCTTGAGAGAAGAAAATTAATTTGTAAATAGAGCTTCTCCTGAGTAAAATACAAAACTCTTTACCAAAGAGATCAGAGCTGTTATCCCCACTGTACTGGGCCAGAAAATGAAGCCTGGACATGTGGAGGGACATGCCAAAAGACAGAGCTGGCTGGGGGCTAAGCCGCAGCTCTCAAGTCGCAGTCCAGGCCCCTCAGCTGGAGGCAATGCTACCTCTTCTCAGGCCTTCCCAGTGGAAGCTCAGCTTCTTTGGGCAGCAGCCAATTCTTCAGGTCAGTGAAATCCTGATTTAACTCTTTAACAGGCCAGAGGTTTGTGTTTCTTCTTTCCACTGCCTGGGTCTTTATTTTTACCTCTGTTCACACATTCCAGTGTGGTCAGTGGCTGCAGTCTGCAGCCACGTGTTGTTTTAGAAAGCCGATGCATTTATAGTTGAGAAACCTCTGAGGTTTTTCTTCTACTCATGTCAGCCATAGATGGCTTTTATCCAGTTGACTGCTTTACAGTGCCTTTATCCTTTGCTGGCTTGAAAACACTTCAGATAGTTTCTATTGTTTTATAGACCCTGTAGCTAAAAACCCAAGCTGTGTAAAAACATCTGTACATAACTTTGCAATAGGCTACAGGCATGTAGGATAATAAGGCATGATTGCATTCATTGTAGCATTTGCTCCACTGGATAATCAAATAGAAGCATTCCAATTGCACACAGGATATGTAAGAGTGAAGGAAGGAAATGAAGGACAGTTGCCTACTGTACTGTTACATTTCTTTTGTCTTGCAGTTGCCAAGGCTAAATGCAGTTTTGAGGGTGAGATTTAAATATTGTAGAGATGAGATTTAACTAGTGATAACCAAGAAAACAGTAGTGGGAAGCATGCACAAAACTCCCCCTTTCCCCATCCCTAAGAAGGAAGCTTGACCTGCACTGATACTCCTTTTAGTTCTTTCTTTCCTACAACTTTGGTTAACCATCTGGCACGATGACCTGGTGTAATAACTAGACTGTTTTGCAGGGTGTCTGGTCTTAGAAGGATTTTGTTACATCAAGTGAACTCTGTAGATTGAAGGTCAGTTTAAGTCCTTGAAATGTTGGTGGGTAATCACATCGACCATCCCAGCTGATTCTTTCCCTCCACAGGAGACTGTGGATAAGACAGTGACTTCATAATTTGCTCAAAATTGATCTCTTTGGGATAATTTTGGTCATCTTTTGGCCTCACCTTAGAACATCTGTCATGGAGATAATGCTCAGCTAAGGGTTAGCCTGCTGAATCAGCAAATTCACATTTCTCTGTTGAATGTCCAGAAACCCCAGAACAATTCTTTCAGCCTCACTTCTGGGGAAAAGTTTAAATGGGGAGAGGTGAGCAAACAGACCTAACAGATAAAAAGAGATAAAAGAAAGCCAGCATGGTTTCTAGGAAAGGAAGAAAAATCATGGGTCAGTGACTTGTTGGAATTGTTAAAGACTCTTCTTGCCAGAACAGACAAGGAGAAGGGGGAGATGTAGTGAGCTTCACATTCCTAGTTTTTTTTCTAAAAGCTTATGATGGAGTGCTATTGCAGGAGTTAGTGTCTGACATTTGTGGTCATGCAGCATGGGAAAGAATTGGTTTCAGTTGCCTTTAAGTAGGAAAAAACACTGATATTCAGTATACTGCAGGGAACACAGGCTGCCTCTGTGCTTGTGTCTTTTGAGAGCCAGATAGACTGAGGAGGCCAAAAATAAGACTTTGCATTTCTACACATTCTAGGTAGGGAGGAGACATCAGGAATAGGTAGTGCTGGTTACAGTGAAAGATGTAGATTTTGTAGGATCTCACCTATCTTCATTAACGCTGAGTGAATACAATGTGGCATTTGTGAGCAGTGGCTCTGATATGCTTCAGCTTTTTGTTTTCTCTGAGCAGTCACTTATTTTGAAGAGATAAGATGATTCTCTGGGTTGGGATGCAGACTTACTTCAGTTGGTTTTGCTTCCTGGTTAGATCAATGCAAAACTATCTGAATATATCTCTGCATGAGTACGTTTGCCTATCTGTATCCATTGATGTGAATGTATGCATCTTTTGATAATGCTCATTCTGGAAAAGAATTGCTGTCTGTAGATGCATTGCAGAGAACTTTGAATTTGACCAGGTCTTGTAGGAAATAGTGGGGTTTCCTTATCAAGTTCTTGCCAATTTAGAAAGGAAGGTGACTGTAGGAGATGGTGAAATCATAGAATCCTAGAATGGTTTGAGTTGGAAAGGACCTTAAGATCATTCAGTTCCAACCCCCTGCCATGGGCAGGAACACCTTCCACTAGACCAGGTTGCCCAAAGCTCTCTCTAACCTGGCCTTGAACACTTCAAATTTTTGCCTGATTCTCATTGAGGGGTATTTATGTGTGTATATATATATTATATATGTGTGTGTGTGTGTATAAACTGTCCTTTGAACCCCATGAACTTTATTAGAACACAGGGGTTCTGCTACGTAAACTTAAATTTCAGGTTCTGAATCCTATAACGTGCAAGGTGTCTGTCTGAATTAGTTTGATGAGTCTTTTTACGTGTTAGATCAGCTGATAGAAATACGTTGAACTTCTTAAAATATAAAATATAACCAAAACCCCCCATCCTAGACCCAACACATCAAGTCTCTTTCTCCTCCTGTCCTCTTTCAGCACGATTTGTAGAATGCTAAGGATTTCTGTGTTTGCATAGCTTGGAATTAGCCTTGTGTTTCTACTCTGATTAGTGCTCGTGAGCAGTCAGCGGGTTAAAGGTATTTGTTGGTTTTGTGTAGTTGTGTCATACTTATTTGTGTAGCCACTTTGCCTAATCTGTTTGCACTAAGGCTCCGCCTGACCATAACCACACTGCTGGGTACACACTAATGCTCTGCTGAGGATCTGCCTGTTGCTTTTAATGGTGTTGTCCATCAAGCTCTGGCATGTACAGCAATATTTGTGCTGTAGTAGACAAACGTAGTAAACACTGTGGTTAGGTACAAGAAAACTGGCCAGTGGGTTAGGAAACTCTGAGTGGATGTTTTTATTTGTTGAAGAGTTAAAGTGATGCTTTGAAATGAGTCCATCTGTCTAATGAGACTTTTTGTTCTTAAAAATGAGAGAAAAAGATTGAAGTTAGTTTTATTTGGATTTTATATTTTATAGCTGTTTAAGAAACTTGTAATCTTATGTTTCCTGTCATCTGTGCCCCAGTTCGTCTGCTTTTCTAGCTGTGTCTGTTGGTTAGAGAGAAAGTACTATCTCCACTTTGGTCTTATCTGGGTCCAGATATGAATGAAATCCCATCACTACACCTCTTTCCTGTTTGGTCTTTTCCATGATGGGTCCCAGCTCTTGACTGCTGCAATTTGTGCTGCAGTGCAAAGATATATTTGCTGTGATGGTCAGATCCTTGGGATTTCCTTGTCTGAATGCCAGATTTAAAAGTGATAACTTTTGACTGAGTATCTTGGAACAATCCCTCTCTTTTCTAATTTTATCTTCATCTGTGTTGCTTCTTGCATTTCCAAACACGAGAAAACTGTAGTGTCCATGTTTGTTCAGTGAACTGGTGTGTTTTCACATGCAGAGTACACTCTCATGCACCAGTGTCTGTGTGTCTAACACTGAAGTAAGTAAAGCCTTTTGGCTTTATACTGAAGTGAAAAAGACAAAGACCATCCTTCTGGGGCTAGGAACTAAGTAAAAGAAGGTAGGAAATGGTTTAATGTGCCTTCTCCAAAGCCAGTGGTAATACTTCTGTTGATTTCAGTGAGATTTTGATCAAGGCCATGATAATTATGATAGCTGGTACAATTAAATCGGATGTAATACATATTCAACTTGATTTTTGGGAGTGCCATGAAGCTGTTTATGCTCTCATTAATCAAGTGGCTTTGTTGGGAAACACAGCTCATTACATGGCAGCTGACAGGAGGCCACTGCCACTGGGCACCAAAGCAGGCTTGAACCAAAATACCCCATCTGCATAGCTGGGAAGTACAGCTGCTCCCCTTACAAATCCATGAGCCGCTCGCTGAGTGGGGCTTGGCAGCTGAGAAAACCTCTGCACACCACAACCAGGGACACACAGATCTGATTCAGAACTGGAAATGTACAAGTATATATGAGTTTCTGCACTTCCCAGAGGTGCTCTTAGAGGCGCATGAGACTGGAAGACGCAGTTAGAATCATAGCATCATAGAATAGTTAGGGTTGGAAAGGACCTTCTCCCCTTGCTGGTCCTAATGCTTTAGCACAAAGGCCTGGAGGAATAACGTGAACACGTGTGCATGAAAATGTCCCACTGGCTTCTGCAGGACACTGTGACAGTAAGTTTGTTTAGTGCTGCCTGCAGGTGCAGCCCCCACTGTGAGCCTCTCGTGCTTTCATTTCTGAATTCAGATGATAAAGGCCTCAGGACTGGGACTGTGCCTTGACTTGTGTCTGTGAGGCACCAGGGACTCTTCTGTCTGCTGTCAATCACTGCAGGGGGCTCAGCGGTATTCATCCGAATCTGTGTTTTCTTTCACAGGAGCTCGAGTCTGAACTTGAGAGATTTCTTTTTATTGAGTGTGAGAAAAGCTCGTGCTGGTCTTTTTCTTAGTGCAAAGTTCTCTCCAGCTTGTGTTACTTTAAAGGTGACCTTTTATTTTAGAGCAATCTAGAGAAAGAGGCACTTGAGAAAGTAGATTCAGGGCATATTAAAGTATCTCCAGCTCTATTACCTCTGAAATTAGCCATTACTTCTCCTGTGTCAGGCTGGTGCTGTGATATGTTTGTGTCTGCATAAAGCACCGTGTGGGTCCTTCCCTTCCTGTGGGGTGGAAGTTGGAATGGTGAATTCTGTTTGAGAACCCAAAAGAGGGCCCTGTAAGTTAATAGTCATTTTAACCTAATTCGGTGAATGTACGCATTCAGTGTGTGTGCTTCTGTCTGTCCACCTTTTGCTGTGTGGCATCATTTGCATGGTACTTAGTTGCCAGCTGGGCTTGACCCATGACAACCAGAAGCTCTGAGTGGAAGTGCAGATGTATAGGGAATCAAGCCATTAATCTTGCAGTGAGTTTAGGGTTTATTTTTTTATTGTCACCTCCCTTTCCACCATACTGTCATGCTCTGCCAGAACAAATGTGCTGACAGTGGGACTGTGTGTGGAGAGAAGCGGAGCTGTGGCAGTTTGTCTCCTGTTCCTGGCCACCAACAAGGAAGGATCATTTTCACTTCCTGATGCTCTCAGCAGAGGTATTATCCAGTGCTGAGGTACTGGGGACTGGCTTCATTCTCTTATGTGGTACAAGCTTTTCAACCCAAGTTCTGACTTCAGCAACAGCTCAACCTTATTAATGTTATCAGGCACAAACCCCAGGCTCGTTGGTTTTGTCAAGTCAAGAAGGCTGTGAGGTTAAATCAGCACTCGACAAAGAATTAAAACAGAAGGGCTACACCAAGAATTGCTAAATAAGTTTATCAGTGCATGTGTTGGCTGGCAGCTTGACAAAGTGAAGCCAGGAGCTTAGACAGCCCTGTAAGTCAGGACGTAGGAGCTGTAACTGAGAAGTATCACAGAAGCGATTTGGAGAAGCATCTGTTCAGAGTTTGATTCCTGTGAATCATGCCGTTCTGCTGGCCTGTGCTGCTGGTCGCCTGAGCTGCTCTTGTGTTGCCAAGAGAACAGCTTGACACGCATACAGCGCCTAAAAATACACTTTCAATATTAACATGGTTCAAAAATACAGATTCATTCAGGTTTTGAGAGTAACAATTGCTTAGTCATTCTTTAAGAACATGGAAAGAATGTAGTGGAGAGCCTTGGAAGAATGCCATTCATCAGCAGCACAGGTGCTCAGCCATCTCCAGAGCTGTCCGCTTCAGCAGCCTGCCCTGAAGCTCTCCAGACACTGAAACATTGTTCATTATACATTGCTGAATGCTGTTTAAGGCTTGCAGGACTGATCCTTGGTCCTGGATCCACACTCAACACCGTAGCAGGCTGAGGTAGGCAAGGCTCAGGAAAGCCCTTGAAACTCTTAAAAGAATCTTAATTTATTTGAATAGCTTCCTGAGTTTCTTAGTGCTTGCAGTTAAGAGAAAGAAAAACTGGAACCGAATGCTGGACCCTGACTGTTAGCTCTTAAAACATGCTGTTTGCTGCGGAGACTCCAAATATTGTTTCTGATTTATTGCCAAGTCTGACCTTGTCTCTTCATTCTGGAAGGGAGATACTGAGGAATTTGAAGGCTCCGGGATCCCTGCTGCTGAATTCCGTGTTCCTCATTGTTTAGCAGACTCATTAAAAGCTCTGATTTTATCTTTTTCTTCATTCTCTCCGAATGCAGGCCCTCTGAAGCAGATGGCTCAGATGAGTTGCAGGGACAAACTGACAAACTCAGAACTGGAATTCACAGAACTGATTTGAAAAAGCAAGATGAAAATAGCCTCAGAGCTGGTTTTCCAACCCTAGTTTGCAAAGCTGAAGCTATTGCAGGCCATGCCAGGGTGGTTTTTCCATTTGTTGGAAGATTATAACGTTCAGATAGAAACTTATCCTGAGAACAGGCCAGGTCAAAATGAAAATACTAAAATGTAGAAATAATTGTAATTTTTAATAGCAGAAAGTGAAGGGTGAGGTTCATGAAGGTTGTTTAAGGAGGGAAGAGGTGGAGCTCTGTCGTCTTGTCAAACCATGCCGCAGGTGAGAAATGTGGATTGATTTCTAACCTGCATCTGCTTCAGCCACTGAAGTGGCAGACAGTTATTCACACAGGTCCACAAAGCCTGATACAGTGCTCAGTTGTCCTGTCACCTTGGTAGGTTGCCTTTTGCATACTGTCACGCCAATGTTTGCATGCGAGATGGGAAGATCCTGCTTCATTCTACAGCAGTTTGTAGAAAGGATCAGCAGGTTCATCTCTGCTGTGCAGTTTACATCCACTTAGCAGAGTGAAGCCAAGAGAAGACATTCAAATCCAAGTGCCTTTGAGCCCCAGGCAGAGGTGACTTTCAAGGGCCAGAATCCAAATCCTGATTTACAGTTTGGTTTCACAGTTGCTGGTGATGTTTTCTTTAAGTTCACAGTCACATGTTCCCATAATCATTCAAAAGCACCAGATCTCTCCTGACTTGTGCTGGATCTCATTCCTTTTTGGTGTAAGATACTCTTGAGCAACCTTTTCCCCTATGCCTTTCTTTCTTCCCACTGATACATTGCTTGTTCCTATACCATTTCCAACCGCTGTTCTTTCCTTAGACTAAGTGCCATTTTTCCCACACTAAGGCCCAGGTCTCCCTGCCTGAATTCTTCCATGTCCAATTCTTACCTTTCCTCAAGTGAACCTATGGTGCCAGAGAAATATGACCCAGGGCTGTAGATCAATTTTTCTCCAGCAGTAAGTACACACAGAAGTTCCCAGAGAGCTCATCTTCCCTTCTGATCTTATCTCTTGCACTCCTTGACCCCTGCATCCCACAGAAGTGACTCCCTGCTGCTTATGAGATCAAAGTCATGTTTTTTGAAGACTTCTGGAAAACTCGTATCTCCATTTGCTACGTTTCTGTCCAAATCTCTTCTCATTCCCTATTATCTTCCCATCTTTTTCCCTTGTTCACTAAATTTGAATTATGCCAGAATTCCATATGCTTCCCAGCGCTATGTATTGACTCATCCAGTCCATCAGTCGCTGTCCAACTGAAGTCCTCCTCTCATATCCACCTACTTCTTCCCCTGCTTTTCCTCTTAACTGGAGTCCAGCTGTTCTAATATATCTTACTTTGAGTAATTAAGCCTATGTATTTCCATGTGTGTGCATGAGCACTGTGGAATGATGTCTATAAACAGATGGTGAATTAGCTGCCAGAGTTTGGGAATCTACATTTGGGAATGGTGGTTTGATTTGGACTAAATATCCCAAACTTCATCTTTAGCTAGAGAAGCAGGAATGCAGAAAGGAGCTGTTTTTTTGTTTGAGATCTGCATTCAGCAGCAGCCGGGGCTCCTGTCGCTGGGGAGTGTGCGGGAGAAGCTCTCTGGAATGTGGCTGTTAGCATATCAAAGTAAAGTAAACATGTAGCTGATACCCTGCTTCCTCTGCTCCAGTTAATTAAGCCACTCCTCATGTCACATTAGATGGAGAGGATTTATTAATGTGCTGTCATCTAGTGAAGCGGTGGTTTGCTGAAAGGGGGGAGCCATGTTAATGGCATAAAGGATGTCATGCTGAACAAAAAGCAGATGTCGACTAAACGGTATTTCTTTTTATCTTCTTCTTTGCTGAGGTCTTAGATCCCAGTGCTTTATTGTAAAAGCTTAGAAAATTAGGGCCAGAAAGAACTTCAGGTGGTCTTTTAATGCATTCCCTTGCTCCAAGGCAAGATCAATGATACCCGTGTCACTCCTGATGGATATCTCCTCAATGAGGCTATCCAGTATGCTTGTTTCCAGCTTGCTTAGAATTACTGTGAACACTGTACCTCTCCTCGGGTATGGTCAGTGTGGTGAATATTCATGTTTGTGATCACAAATCCTTCGTGAATGGAATTGGAATGTTGTTTTCAAAGATGCCCATGCCAAACTTGAAGATTGTCTGGTCTTTGCTGGCATAACACCGTGTTAACAGCATGTCTGGTGCGTCTTTATATGCCTTGGTTAAAGCCTCTTCTAGGCCAAAAAGGTGTTAGAAAATGCGTCTGCTCTCTTCAAGTCAATGCATTTGGTATCTGAAGCGACCTTTTACTAGCTTGGGTGAGGACAATTATCCCTTAAGACATGAGAGGTCTTGATCTCTCAGGCTTTTCAACTGTCTGGGCAGCCCCTTGTACACTTGGAAAGGCTCTGTTTAAGTCAGAGAATTAGCACAGTGTGACTCCAATGCAAGAAGCATTAGAGTAAGGCTCTTGACATTGTGGGGAATGTCTGTGTGTGGGCAAGTTAGTAAAGGAGCAGATAAATGATTCATCCATTAAACTTAGAAAGCCACAGGAGGGTTCCCAGGGAACATAAAAGCCCCACAGAATGACTGAAAGCTAAAGCTGAGAGTTGGCTGTGCTGGGGAGGGGATTCCACATGTTCTATTAATTGCCGTCCTGCAGGGTAATTAAACAAAGAGAAAAAGAAGATAGCAAAAGTGCTTCCTTAGGGTCTAATGATTTGCAGAATCTTGTATTCTTTACGGGTTCGCAGACATGAACAGGTCTAGCCTCACAAAATCAGAAAGGTACAAAGTGAGGCAGCTTATATGGACAAACCCTGGGTAGGTGTCAGCTCATCTATCTGAAAATGGGGGCAACACATTCCTGCACAGAGTGCAGTGTGGGCTGCAAGAGTCAGCTGAGTTCTGCTGAGCTTCAGTGGTGCTATGGCCAAGATCTGGGTGTATCTGCCATGAATCACAGTCACTCACACAGAGTGAGGCACATGGTTGAATCTGGCTCTCACAGTGAGAGTCCTGCTCTTGTAAAATGTTAACCAGGGCCAGTTGCTGGATCTTGGGCACCACAGCGAGTTTTCAGTACCAAGTATCTGTAAGTATTCTCAGCCCTCACAAAACTATCCCCTATGAAAGGTATTGTGTGGTTCCTTCCTTCATGCTATTGGGACCTTGGGTTCTGAGGAATGTTACATTATCAGCTCTAGAAACATCACAGTATTGTGAATACCAGTGAGAGATTTTTATTTGTTAGGCTTTGAGGGTGTGTGATGAAAATCAAGAGGCTCAGAGAGTACTCTGTGTTTCAGCTATTTATTTTTCTTGCTGGGGTTTTGGGATTCTGACAGCAGTTGTGTATACTGGAAATGGCAGTGCTTTTGGACTTACAAGGAGGAAGCGATTTTATGGGGCACTAGGGGACAGCAGTCAGTCCCACAGGGGAGGTGTCCAGCCACAGAGCACGCTGAGTTCTGGGAAAGCATGCTGCATCTCTGCAGGTCCTGCTGTTTGGAGGCAAGGAACAGAGTTTTATAGAGGTTATGTTGAAATCTGGGATAAGGTAGATTCTCCAAAGTCAAAGGGGATTGTGATGATGGGTGCTTTTGCAACAAGTTGGCTGGGTACTGGAAGTCAGGTGGCTGCTTGTGTGATCTCACCAGTTATTTGCATGTTCTTAGCTTGCTTGGCTGTAAAGTTGGTGTAATACTTGCTAGTTTCTCAGTGAAAACAAATATGTGCTGTAAAGTTGGAGGAGTGAACCTCATGTTCCCTTGGCTAGAGGTTTCTTGGGATTCCCAGGAATACAGACCATCTTCTGCCTGCAGAAATGGCATGGGCTTAGCAATGCTCAAAATAATTAGTACTTCCACTCCTTTTCTCCACCAGGTAAAATTAGGGGAGTCATATACACCACCCACCCGCCTGGATAGTATTCCAGTTTAAATTCTGTGGAACTGCAAACTCCTTTTGAGGGCTTTGGCTTTGACTTCTCCCCTGTGATCTAGTGCCTACCCAGTCCTCCACAGAGGGTTGTATTTGGACCAGCCCTCTGTTGCTTTGTTTCCTTGATATGGTTTCAACCACCTCCCACCCTGCGGGGAGTTTAAGCCCTCAGCAGGGAGTGGATGTTCTGCCACACAGCAAGGACAAGTGAATTGTGAACTGATTATTTCCCTGGACTCATTTTTGTCTCTTGTATGGCACAAAGAGAATGAGAGAGGTTAATGTTATCTACATTTTGATTAAGTACAAACAGAGGAAAAACAGTGTCCCTGTTGTCAGTGTAGAATTCTTGGGTGCATAGAGACTGAGCTTATTTCATATTTCACATTCTCTTCAATGGTAAAGGCTTATTTATGGGGAGGCCTATTTGACATAGGCTGTGGCTGATTTCTTGCAGTGCCTGGGAGCTGTTCCACCAGAGGGTCTGTGGCATCAGAAGCTCTTCCTATATAAATACAGTTCAAAATACTGTGACTTGCGCTGTGTATAGCACTTGGCCTGGTCGTTAACTTGTTTTTGTACCTGCGTGTAGCTGTGTCTCGTGCACTGGATGCTTGTACTGTAATTCCTGTATTTGTTGATTCAGAATGAGTGTATTGTTTCCAGCATGGTTTTCAATAAATGCAGCAACAATGAAAATTATTGCTAAGGAAAACTGTTTCCATATGCAAATATTAAACTCTAATGGAAACCATCATGTTACTGCTAGATTAACAGAAATTGGCATCTAGATGACTATCCAACATTAAGCCAAATTAATCTGTGCCACTAAAATTGCATGTCTGGCTTTGAATTACCACCTTCTCATAAAATGAAGGAACAGTTCACCCTATTAGCTTCTTCTGGATGATCCCTGTAAACCAAACTTTGAACTGGAGGCTCAGTAGGACAGTGATGGTAACCACCTCAGCCCCTCCACGCTGAACATGCTGGAGAGGGCCCTTCCATGAATAGTGTTCTTTTCGTCTGGATACTGCTGACTTCTTGGGACCTCTGTTTACTCAGCTGTAGAACAGGGGTTGTATTATTACCTATCTTGGAGGCAGTTTAGGGGGCACTTCTTTTTAATGTTCTTTTTCTTTAAAAAATTGGAACCTTTTATATGTAAGCTTTCTAGAAAGGAAAAGTATTTTTCCTCTTTACAGATCATAAGCACTGAAAGATTCCCTTGGTGACTGACTTGATGTGTAAATACAGGCAGGGCATCTCTGTCAAACGTATCATTGCCATCCAACGGAAAGGCAGAGCATGAATCACTTCTGGGGTTTCCTGATTTCACTTATGTAGGATGTTAAGAGAGGATACAGGAGTGTAATTGATGGCAATGTATGAGCTGCACAAATTGAAAATCGTGGGAGGATGAGAAAAACATCAGCTCAACACTAAACTAGTAATGGTGAGGAATGGGAGGTTTGCTCTGTGCATGTGGATATGCAGTGAGTCTCCATCTGTGCCAAGCAGACTTCAGGACTTCAAGTCTGGCTCCCTTCCCAACAGCAAATACATTGAGAAGAGGAAAGCTAGCCAAGTTTTAATCAAGTAAAAGTTCTGTATCCAGAGGTGGTTGGCAAAAGAAGAGATTAAAGTATTAGGAGTGCAATGAAAACAAGACATTAGAGAGTTGAAAGCTGGAGTACCTGGACAAACCACTTGCTGAGTGAATATTCCACAGCCATCAGAAGGAAGCCCTGGGTGTTTTGAATCGGATAAAATGTAAACCCACGCACCAGAATTTGTCTTTTTCCAGCTTTGGCTATCACTGTGGCAAGTATGTAATATCCTAATGCCTAACTTAGCTGGTAGGATGAATGTAATCATTCCCCTTAGAGATATTGCTGTGGAGGGCTCATTAGCTGAGGCCAGCAGCTGCGAACTGTTTATGTATGACAACTTTTTGGATAAATGGGAGTTTCCACAGTTGCCTGTGTGCTGAGGTTTGCCGTGGAAGCGCAGAGAGCTCCGTGTGTTCAACCACAAAAGTTATGGGCTGTAATTACACAATTTCTCAAGAGAGAAAGGAAAAAACCCTCACCCTTGGTAATAGTAAAAATAGTAATCGGCTTTCCTGTCCCTCTGCCACTGATGCTCCTGCTTCATCTTCTTTGATGCTCAAAATCTATTTGTGGGACTTGCTGGCAGCAGGTAGTGTATCTGGAAAGATAAGGGCTTGTTTTACCCTAAAGAAAGCCCCCGTCTGTAATTGCTTGAGCACAGAAGTGTGAGCGTTTAAAAACCAAACAATCCAAAAAGCCCAGTTTGACTTTCTTCCCTATTTTTCATTTTCACACACCTGTCCCCCAGACAGGGCCAGAAGCAAAATTAGCAAATGAGAGAAGTGTCTCTTATATTATTCCCAGCCTGGTAAACCCACGGCCTGCCAGGATTTTCCCAAACATGTCTGAGTTCATGAAGATTCTATTCCAGTTCTGCAGACTTGAAAGGCTCAGATAAAAATCTGGAATTTTAAGATGCAAACAGCAGTTTCCATTCATCCCCACAACAAAATCATATTAATGCAGCTACCCAGGCACTGAACTACAATCACTGTCAGTTAAAGGTGTATCTGCGTATGAAGTATATGAATCATTGTATTGGGTTACAAAAAGTTGCATTTCTCTTAATGGTACAGATAGTTCTGCTAAAGAACTGCATTATGTTTGCAGATCAAGAGCATATTTGCTATTTATGTTCTAATGAAAAAAGTAATGGTAAAATTATTGGTCCAAAAGAAAATTATAGTCTCAAAGAAATAGTTTGATAGAAAATATATGTATATTTCAAACCCATTTTTGAGGTGAGCTTTTTCAGGCTTAAACTGTTTTAACCATTATTATAACTGGCTGGCTGCTCCAGAATGACTCTGATTAATAAGCACTCAGCAGTGCATGGGCTGGACTTCTTCAGGAGCTCATTTCATGCACTGCAAGGCTTTCTGCTCCTTAGGATTCTGTGTTTTCTTGCCCAGGCCATTTCTGTTCCTCTATTGTCTGATCCCTGGGCCCCACAGGATTCTTTAATAATTGTAATAATAAACTAATTTTAGATGTCTATGTTTTTAAATTGGTCACTGCAAGTGTTATAATGGCCACACAGGATTCACACTAAGCCTTGAAAATAACTAATATAAGGTGATTGTGTGTAAGCAACAGTCGCTTCTTTATCAGCCACTGATGGTTGTACAAAATCTTAATCATTAGTTTTCCACCTTTGAAAAATGAGGCTTTCGGCACAGAGCAGTGCTATTGCCAGTGAATTTCAGTGGGGATTAGAAGCACTGAAGAAGGACTTCAGAACAGTCGCTATTTGAAGTCATGTATTCGAAATTTTAATTGATATCTAACCTCTTTTAAGGTCTTGACAGAACTCTAGACTTTTGCTACACCACATCTCCCAGTCATGGGAATATTGCCCTTTCCTGTCTGCAGGTGACAGCAAACATTGACTTGGCCTCACTTTATGAAAGTTATCAGAAGGATGAACTCGGTGTTAGGGTACTGTGTGCTATCTGGAAATCTTGTTTTGTTGGCACCCTTGAAGCGTATGAGGGGTGCTCGTGTAGCCATGGAGGGCTTATACAAATAGAGCTATCCTTCATCTCTGTCTTTTAACCTTTGTGCATGACTCCCAAAGGCTTAACTGTGGTTTCTAGGTAAAAAGAATGAAACAAAATCTCATCAAGAAATCGTCCTGTGCGTGGCCTGTGATGCCATCGCAACATTTCCAAGTACAACTGCACTTTGTCGTCTGGATGCAGGAAGGGCACATGAGGACTATTGCTTTTCCATAGCCGATGTTTCATGCCATCACTTCTGGATTCCTTTTTGACTTCAGCCTACAACCATTTGTGGTGCCCACACAAACAGGCCTAGACAGTACTGTGCAGTTGTCCAAGGGATCAAATTTGAAATTCCACTCGTCATAGGAGACTCCTGCCACCTCCATTGGCTCTGTGACTCACTACCAGGAGTTTGCCAGCTTTTCCAACTCTGCCACTCTTGCTTTCTCCAAGTATGAAAATAAGGGGAAATGCAAGATCCTTCAGAAAGTCTCTGCTTTTGTTGTTCCCTCTCCTCAACTTCATTCCGAAAATCAGAACTCTTCCATTTAAATGCTTGTTGAGGCTACTTCATTCCATCTTCTAACATTGTAGTATGGGGTGTTAATAAGTAGATGAATGCTTTATTCAGTGAAATATATTTTTGAGACAGTGAAATCTATTTCCACTTGTATTTCACTTGTTTCCTCTCTGACAAAATCCTAGACTGATTTTTCAACAGGATGATGAAAAAGCACTCAGATGATTTTGTGTGTGAACTGCTCTAATATGTTTTATATTGGTTGTATTTTGTATCATTTTAGTAGAGTTACTGCTGAGTGTGAGTTGAATGAGCTGTTTCACTGATTCTGATGGGAACATTCTCTATGTTTCTGTTGCAGGAATTGCCTACCTGGGAGGTGTCTGCAGTGCCAAGAGAAAGTGTGTTCTTGCTGAAGACAATGGTCTCAATCTGGCATTCACAATTGCTCATGAACTTGGGCACAAGTAAGAACTTGTCCTCCTATTTCTTTCTTTGCTTATGCCACTGTAGCATACTTCTTTTTAAAGCCCTACAAGTGAAATTATGAGTGTGGCATATTTGTTATTTCATGAATCTTGCAGATTGATAAATAACTAAATTTTTAGGAGTCTTATGCAAATATTCATTTCAGCATACATGAATCTTTCTGTTTGATCTTCCCCTGTTTTCCATTCTATGTTTTGATTTTGAGCACAAAAAGGCTTCATTCTCTTGAATGATTGATGGTAGCTAGAGACAAATCCTGCTTTGCTTACACTGTAGAATAGGTCCCCAAAAATAGCATCAACATCTTTGAACTTGAGAAATTTCCTCTGAAGTTCAGATGTCCATGTCAAGGGTTTTAATAGTTAAATACTTTGGTAATGGCTTCAGCTTTGCATCTGAAGTAATCTACTGTGCATGAAATTGTAAGCGTCAGTATTTTGGAGATGCCCTTGAGCAGTATTTTTTGATCAACAGAAAGAAATCGTAAAACTAACACACTTTGAACACTGACTTTGAACCAGCAAAGAGCGTGACAGTTCCTAGTCAGGCAGAGATTTGCAGAATGAGATGACCGATTACTTTCTGCAGGTGAGTTTGACAATTTCTTAAAGCTGTAAATACCCCCTGCAGAGAAGAAAACAAAACTGACTTGAACAGTCACTTGCATCATCATCTTAGTGCAGTTAATGGGTTAACTAAGTGGTCAGCATCCACATGCACTGCTTTCCAGGCTAAGTGTAATGTGCACTTATTCATAATACTTATGAGCTTTTTTCTCTTTCCATTGACATCAGTCTGGTTGCACTGTGTCACAGTTAGACTGTGGAAGGTGTAGAATTAGACCAGGAACAAATTTATACAGGGGCAAGGGCTCTACCTATGGGATTTTCTAGTACTCCTTCCTTTAGTCTCTCTGGACGGAAGGTGGGAAATCCCACCATTGTTCCTTTAGTAAGAAGTTGTGCTTAAGTTTTGACTGCACCCTTTTGGATTCCTATACTTTATGTGTCTGTTGTATCTTCCATTCCTACAGTGACAAGTATTTGACAGCTAAGTCAGGGCTAATGTATTGTGTTCAGATTCCGGCCAATCTCATTCCATGACAAATAATTATTTCATGGCAATGTGTTTCAAAGTTACACAGAGGATATTTAGGTTACTACCAAAAATGACAAGACAAAAATGAATCTCCTGTTCACCCTTCAGTGACACCAAAGGCACCTGAGCCAAACCGAGGGTGGTTTCAGCAGAAAGGAAGGCCATTTGGTTTTGGTTTTATTTAAATTGCATGCCAAGATGTTAAACTGAGCTTAAACTTAATAACAAATTAACCTGTGGGTAATGTTAAGGGAAATTCAGCACTCATATTTGGATGGGCAAACAGCAAGAGGGGAAAAATACTTGAGCTGCAGAAAACGCAGCTGTGTAAAAGAGAGAACCTGGCCTGCCCTGGTGTGTGCCAAATTTCTCAGCAGAGTTGTCAAGTTTCCTTCTAATACTGTCTTGCAAGAAATCCACAGCATAAATAGGAGATGTAATGCTCTTGGATACAGCTCTCCATCTGTGCAGAAAATAGCAACCTCCATTTTCTTAGTGCAATTTTGGTGGTAAGACCATAATGTCCTTTCTCTGCTGGTTTCTTTCTTTGCCTTCATCTTGGAAAACTATTTCACAAGGTAGGTATGAGATGTCTAAAGGAGGTGACAGAGGGTGGCTTGAGTTCAGTATCCTGGAGGATTTAGACAGAGAATGTGCTGTTGTGCAGACAATCTTCTGCTTCAGGAAAGTCATAGATCCCATTGTGGGGAGAGTTGGAGTGCTTAAATGAAGATTGCAGGTGAAGGAGGGCAAATGACAAAGAAGACTGCATTTTCTAACAGAGCTGCCTCATGAGCAGAAACAGGGAAATAGAAATGCCATCTCTCACTCAGCACCCAACCTAAGCATCGAAATCATCCCTCTATACTGTCATCCCCCAGTGGCCCAGTTACTATAGTTCAACATCTGGACAATATACTGGTGCCCTTCTGGCCTTGAAGTCAACAGGAGTCTTTTCATTGACCTTTCCAGGTGCACTCCTTATTCTTTTGGTTTTGAAGCACAACAGGATGCTCTGAGCATTCCTGTTTCAGCCTGTCTTGTGCAAATAAAAGGATAGTTTGCAGACTTCACCTACAAACTGGTATTTTTTAAGTGAAATGTAAGGAAACCCAATGCAGGGACAAACATGAAATTGACATGAGCTGCATGGAACCCAAGGAAAACTAGGCACAAATTTCTTAATTAAAAAGGAAAAAATCTAACCAAAACTTACATCCATATTGGCAAAAATATGCATTTTGGAGACCCATAATTGTGAGCGTTATTGAAGGCTGATTTCCTGATGAGTGCAGAAAAGCTGAGATTTATTACTTCTTGCCCTAAGACTAACAAATGTCTGTGGAGATCACAAGCCCAGCTTGGCATCCACAGATAGTTTGTGATGTAGGCTTTGGAAAAAGTGAATGGATTATGAATTGATGTGTCAGATTCCTAATCTGACACGAATGTCATTTGGACTCACTGCAAGAAACACTATTGCGGACAGCTGCACTGTGAAAACATGGAGACATCATGAAGTAAGCCCATTAGGGTGATGCTTATAGCTCCTATAAAAGTTCGTCTATAGGTTTAACCTATAGAGTTGTTGTAGCTTGATGATGGGGTGAATGACATAACTTTTATCTTTCGTATTTGTATCTTCAAATCTGGAGTGATATTTTTGGTCCATGGACACAAAGGGAGCATCCAGTTGTATTTAGATGCCGCTTTTCCCACAGGAAGTCCAAGAGAAGGATTTTGCTGTTACAAAAAGGTAACAGGCAGGATAGGACACTTAATATGTGATGAGGCTGCAAATCGTAATCTTCTTCCCATACAAGACGGGACCCTCAGCAAACCTCGTTACTTCATTCAGCATAGTCAATAGTGGATTTCTTTTAAATGCACTTTAACGTAACCACAGTTGGTTGGTTTATATTTAGGGGTTACTGGTGCAGTACTGTGTTCTGACTTACACAAAAGGGAAGACACAGAGATCACAGTGGTCCCTGAAGTCTTAAAATGTGTAAATCCAAGGTCTTCATATTAGCTTAATATGCTGACCTCCTTCTAACTCTTATCTTTCCTCAGACTAGCAGGGCAACTCCATCACTAAGAGCTTGCAAATGCCCTACTGTTGCCAGTGGGGTCTTGAATGGTGCATCCCTCTTCCTCTATGAACTGCACCAGTGTGAAGTTGGACTGAGATTTATACCCTAAAGACCACCCTGAACAACTGTGACTTTGAGAAAAATAGTGCAATTTCCCCCTCCCTGGCTTCTCTTTTTGCTTACAACAGTGACATTGTTACCATTTTCATGTCATTCTCCAAAGAAAAAGGCACATAAGTGTTTTAAACAAAACCTGGGATTCAGCCTTATATCCGTTACCCTCTAAATGAAGCGGGTGGGCTGCAGCCAGTGAGTGGTTTTTCAGGACAATGCTAGCTTTGTTGCCATTCCTGTTTCTTTCAACAGCCTCAGCTTTCCTGTTGTGGGATGGGGGGCAGGCTTGGGTGAGAAGGGAAGATTCCCATTCATGAGCTAGCGGAACCTGGCACTGCCTGGATGGTGAGGGAATAGCTGGAGGTGGTATGGCTGGAAGCCACGCCGTGTCAGATGCCCTGAAGAAAGTGAATCAAATTCAACTGACAATAAGCAAGATGCAGTCTGCTGCCAACAGTCTTGAAACCGCATGGCCTCAAACTTGAAGCTGAAACAGATGAGGGCAAAAACGAGTCCAAAGGTTTAAAAGCCTATAGTGCACAAACCAAATAGCTCTGGAGTTGGAATCAGACAAGAGAAGGGTTTAGAACCAACAGGTTTCTGTCCAGTATAATCATTTGCTTTAGATGTTAAATCTTGACAGATGTAGCTTGGCTAAAATTACTTTAGAGTACATAAATAATTGCTACATAATTAAGTATGGCCTTTGTGGTGTGTTGCAGGTAAGGAAAAAGCACTCTCTGGATGTTCCCTCTGTGGCCTGATATTCATGCTAAGAGACTTGTGAATAAACTTACCTGCCTGAACCTATCTAGTGCAGCACCCAGAGAGAGATTGTCATGCAAATAGTTATGAGGCAGAATGTGAAAATATTGAAGGCTGCCTTAAGCAGATCCAAAAGGTACAGAATGAGTCCTGTGCACAGCCAGGCCAGTGTAGTGCAGGCACACAAGGTTAATTCCTAAGAACTCAATCGAAGTCCCCTTTTTCCCCCGCCCTGGAGCTTACAGGGATCTACTCATGTAATGCATTTTAAAAATTCAAAGTTTCATGTGGAAGCTGAGGACCACCATGGTAAATGGACACAGACCTGAGCATATAAAAATGGAGGGACCTTTGCTACAAACGCTCTCATTACAATCTCTGGGATTATATCATTGAGGTGCAGGATGTGGGAACTGAGAAGCTGTTTTCAACGAAAAACCTCAACATCTCTCCCTCCCTCTTTTAGAGCAGCTCACCATAGTTCAGCCTTGAACACACAGCTCTACTGATGTATGCAGCTGAGTGCAGTTTCTATCCTGCCTGACTTGAAACATTAACCCTGTTTTTCCAAAAAAGATCTCATCTGAACTTCCTTTCTGTTCTTTGTTGCTCTTTTGACCATCTGCACTGTACTGATGGCAAACACAAGGCTTTCACCATAGCATTTGTAAGGAGCAGTTTTCAGAAGCACAGGCGAAGCAACCAGTAGGATCCCCACGTGTTATGGTGCTGACAGCAAGATCAGTCACAGAAAGGAAGGCAGACCTTGCAACTGCTGTTTGAGGTGGAACAGAGGCATGAGTGAGTCCCACACTTATCAGGCAGGTTCTGCCTGATCTGTGTTTCTGTGGAATGTTTTTCTTCATTGCTCTTGCAAAAATACAGCAATTAATTGGCAGGAAACAGTCTGTCCCCAGATCACTTCTTACCTCCCAAAAGGCATTAAAACCAACATGACTAAAGATGCAGAATCAAACATGTAGAAGCACCAAAGTCTCAGTTTCAGGGTTATCTGGACAACTTCAACTTCAGTCTCTCTGTCCTGCAAATGAGGCCAAATTTCTATGCACAGGGTAGTATTTCAGCATGTCGTTAAAAGACTCCAGCTTAACAGCCCACAGGCATCTTGTTCACTCCAGTGCATTAATGTTTTACTAGAGAGAAACCTTGCAAAGAGGTGCCCATCTTGTAGGCCTGTTGGGTACTGTCCATTTATGTGGTGGCTCGGGAATGCAGCCTGTGGCTGACAGGATCTTCCTTGTGACTGGGTAAGCCTCTCCAATGACACTGCTGGCGGTTTGGATATAGATTCTGTCTTGTGGTCCCTCTGTGCCTTTGTAAAACCCTGTGTGGCTGTTTTGACCATGCTGTAAAAGACAATGTGTTGGAACTCACATGTCTGCATTTGTAGGGGGTTGAAAATCAAGGTCAGTTGGATCCAAGGGTGACTGGAGCCAGAGGCAATCCATGCAAGTTTTACTCTAGCAAGCTCGGGTACTAGCACTGTGTTGCTGCACCAAGAGTTCCTGAGAAGCAGGGCATTTTGGTTTAGGTTACTACCCCAGCTATGTTCTACTCCTGCCAGCGCTCTCCATGTTAAATCTCGCAGGAGTACGTCGCTGTGCCAGTATATTGCAGTCTCAGGATTACTGGGAGGGACTGGCTGCCATGTAGACATACCCTGGGGCTGGCCAAAGCTGCTGGCAGCAGTCTGTACCCCACCCTGGAGTTGCTAATTTTATTTTCTGCCATTTGTGTTGTAAATCTGTTGTGGAATGTCTCTCTCTATTCCCAGGCTCCCTTTTTTTGCTCCCCTCCTCCCAGGTTTCATTCTTCTTCCACAGATAATTGCAAGCACATTTTCACAGCCCTTTTCTGTGCAACTCCAAAAGGACATAATGGAACACTGCCTATTTCATCATACATGCTTGTGCATCAGAATGGTGTGATCTAGTCAAAGCAATTATTAAACAACATATTCTGGTTTTGAGAGAGAACTAGGTATAGCCTAAGATTTCAGGAGATGCTTCTTCTACCCTTGCTAATGCACTGAGGGGTTTGGTTTAGACCAAAAAGAATTATTATGTACCTAAGTAGCTTGATATTAGTAGCTTGATAATAGCTTTCTGAAGGCTGTGTCCTAAATTAGTCAAAAGGAAGCAGAGATCAGAGACAGATACAGAGCTAAACATGTGTCAACTAAAAAAAGTGTAGCCTTCTGCAATCACAGATGGTCTGACCTGAGGAAGATGGAGCACCACTAAGCAGAAGGTGTGTTTGCCCAACATAACACAGTCCATGATACCTGAGTAAGTTAATTTGAATCCAGAAGTAGAATATTCCTGTTGTTTTTACTTTATCTGGGCAAGTTGGTTTTGCAATGACAGTAGGATCTCACATAGTGAAAAGTAGCATAAAGAAAAATCATACAGAAATCACTCAGAGGAAAAGAAGATCGGGAAGGAGAAATGGGGAGGTTTGAGTAGTGTCATGTTCCAGACTCTGGATAATAGGCCTGGTTTGGTTTGGGGTTTTTTTAGTTTGATATAAAACTGTAAGATATTAACAGGTGCTGAACCTGCTAATCCTATCATAGCGGTGGGGAACCTTTCTTCTATCATGTGTGTCTTTTCCCACCCTTGTGTCTTCCACGTTTGATAGTTTATTTACAATATTGGAATATAACCACGTTGGAACTGGGTGTGGGAATGTCCACCTCCCACTGCCTTCTGCACTCTTGTGACAAACATTAGTGTGGTTCTGGGCAAGGGTTTCTATGGTTTGACTCTGGCTTTGTGAAGGATGTCTGTGTAATCCCTAGTGAGGCAACATTCTCTTGCAATCCTTCTAATTTCTTTGTTTTTGAGCCTCTTGTACAGCTTTACTTAGCAAAATAAAACTGCACCAAACAGGCAAGCGACAGTCGTTTAGGAACTCCCAGACAGCACAATTTTCATTTCATCAATAGCTTTGTGGCTTTGCCAGCTGTGTCTTTCTTTCTGAAGGTTTATTCTGCTGAGTAAGCCAAGGCCATGTTAAATAGCTGATCTGTAATGATTTGGCAGATCTTTCATGTGCTTCCTTCTACAGGCGTTCTGGTTTCATACTTCACTGGCTTTGCTGGCAGCAGCCTTGTGCAGCCAGTGACCCGAAACATAGGGACAGTACAAGTCCCCATTGTGCGACCCCTGCAGTACACACCAACACAGGAAATATTAGGTTTGCAAGTGTCATTTACCAAATAATCATTTGCTTTTATACAAGAGTAGCAATCTCACTGCAATATTTACTTTTCAGCTAGCAGTTGGGTTCCAATAGCCTGTAACCCATGCTGTGTGCCTGGCCTGCTGAGTTCAACAGGTTCCAGGTGAAAATGACTGCCGAGCTGAGGAAAGTGATAAATCCCAGACTGACACTTGGAAAAGCCTTTTGTGGTAACCCAGCAGCAGCAGCAATGCCAATGGAAATGCTGTTGCCTCTAAAAATGTGGTTCTCTTTACCATTATGTCCATGGAAGGCTGCACTGCAGTGGAACAAGATTAGCTGCCTCTTAGCCAAGAGTTGTGTTGGGGTGTAAAATTCAGCAAAAGGAGTTTACTAGACAAACAAAAGGAACAGCCTTCTTTGTTCTCACTGATCCCTACATCAGATGCTGGGCCTCTTTCCATTGCTGGATCCAACCCAGCAGGGAGTTTTGTCATTTGTGTCTGTACTTGAACCCCAGTTTCCAAAAAAGAGAAGAATAACCCATGGTTTTCTCACTTTTCTGCTTTTGTTCTTTAGGTAAAACAAATCAAAGCGAAAGAAATCTGATGATAATGGTTTGTTCTCACTTGCTTTCAAAGTTTTCTTCCCATTAGGCTTTAATGAGCTTTGGGGGTTGAGCCTTAAAAATGAGAGTGTTTTACTCTACCTTCTTTCTCTGCTTCAAAGTCCACTGAGACACTCACTTTGTATGCCAAATCTTATCCACAAATGGGACGGTTTTACCTCTCCAGAATTTCTGATGTCCACCCTCTGGTGGGTGCCTTCCAAAGCCTTCCTGTGTGTTCCACCTGCTGCCAGCTGGGCTCCCTTCCTGCTGTTCACCAGCATCACTCTGGAGGCAGCTAATGAAGGGGCAGGTTTCTGATCTAGCATCAAAAATACTGATTTTTATTATACACATTAAAACTAGGCAGCGTAAAGTGATGCTCTCTAGAAATGGGTTTGCTTCTTAGTTTAGGGAGTCTTTCTACTTAGGAAAAGTATCTTTCCGTCAAAGGAAAAGCACAGCTCCCTTCTGCTCTTTTCTCCATCAGTTCATCTGACACCTTTTCAGTACTGATCCAGATATCCTGAGGCTTCTCTCCATTCAAGGAAAAAAAACAACCTACTTGTTTAGTAAAATGTATTTGTGTTGTCTTCTTATACCTTAAGCACTACAATACATATCTGCAGCTCTTCCTGAAACTTGGATGGTGTTTGTTGAGATATCCTAATACCAGGTTTGCCAAATGCATCATTGCAGCAGCACCTCTGATACAATGACAGAATCATGAGGAAAACTCCTGTGTGGTCTCCAGAAAGCTGTCCTCAGCTAAATGACGAAGACCCTCTAAAGAGGAAGATAATAAACTTTTTTGTTTCTTTGTAATTTGTCTTCACATGAACATGTTCAAGCCAAAGTTACCCATAGCAAGAGTATCTCTTTTCAAGTTGCTTTTTACTTCCTTTATGTGGCACTCTTGGACAGTTTGAAAGCGAACTTGGCTTCGTTAGCCTTGAGGTCTGTAGGCAACCAGGCACACCCACTACCCAAAGCATTCCCATTCAGTACTGGTCTGAATGTATCATTTCAAAATTGCTTTGATACCAAGCCATAATTTGCAACATTCCTTGTTGATATCAAGTCTCTCCCTGCTGATCAAATGAGTGAGACTAAGTGAGATAGCATGCTGAGCTTTTAAAACCATTTATGAACAGCCAAAGCCAGATGGTTCTGGGATTATGAATTATTTTCCCAGCTGCACCATTATGAAAAATCCCAAGAGTTTGGGGAGCTGGTACATCGGAGGAGCATTACCAGAAACAGCATTTCTATAAGGATGGGGAGCACTCCTGAGTGATGGAAGTGACTGAAAATGCCATGTCCTTAGAGCAAATGCCTTCAGCTGAACTTCTCGGGCTGATCCATTGAAAGATTATAACTTCAACTAATAGATTTGGATCATGCATTTCCTGTGCAGCTTTTTTCCTAGACAGGTTCCTTACTGTCCTCTGCAGCCACCGGTCACTTTGGTGAATCAGTGTAAGAGGGTCACATAGGGTGGATTTCTTCTTGCACTGAACCTGCAAGCCCACAGTGCTTGGCAACGTAGACCCAGAAAGAAGCTGAAAAATATTTCTTCCTGTGACAAGGACTTCTGCTGCCCTGGGAGCCATAAAACATGTATCCACTGGCTTGTCTGGGGACTTCAGAAGACCTGATGCTGGTACAGTTTATATATATTACACTTACTTTACACCTCTTTGTCTTTTGCTGTTGGCCATCTCCTTGTTCCCACCACCAGGAATGGAGAATTCATCTCCCCATGTGGGGAAGGCAGCCAGCATTCCTGACTCCTACAGTGCATTCCCAGGCTGCCCTGCTTCCCACAGCGCTCAGCAGTGGGTGGCTTCCTGCTGGGGGTAGAGTGGGGGACATTTGTGATTACTTGGGTTGCACGTAGTTGGCAAATATGCTCCAGTGTCTCCTTTCTCCTGTGTTTCCTTTAAGGGTGTCTTGTGTTGCATCTCTTCATTCAGGTTTGATCCTCTGTCGTTAATGTACTTGACTGGAGACTTCCCTGGTTTCACAAGAGCTTTGGAAAAGTGCACTGTGGATTGCATGCAGGAGCATCCCTTTAGGTTGCTAACACTGAGTGACGGATCCGTCAGCCCTTCTTTTGTCTCTCTTCCCTGGTGGGTGGGAAATCCCACCCAGCTATCCCAGGGGTTTGTCTTTTTTCCACTCTGCAATTTATATTCACTCTTCATCTTCTGAGGAAATGCATGTCACATTTTCTGAGGTCTCATTCTCACCCACTTCAGGCAGTGCTGAAAGCCAACAGCTTGTTACCCTTCAGCGTGTTACTTGTGCAATGCACCAGGGTGCTTTTTCATACAAGGGGCTACAGATGGAACACAGCAGCCTCTGCTCACCAGAAAAATGAGCAGTCTTTCTCTGCCCACCACTGTTTCATTCATAGTCACTGTCTGCAACACTGACTGCAACGTAGTCACTCCTGCAACACTTCCGAGTTTTCTGAAGCCAAACTAAAGCAAGTGACGGAGAGAGCATTTTTCATGCCCAAGAAGTGGATTAAACCTTGGAGGGCAAGGAAACAGCTCAATGCATACATTTTCATAGGGATGTTACCTTTGGTCCTTAAATGACTTTATTCTTGCTTTAGGGTCACAGCTCAGCTGTGATTGCAAGTAGCCAGTGTTTCTTCATTGATAGCCTGAGAGAAACGATTCCCAGTAGAGAGTTGCTTACACATGGTTTACAATGAGTGGTTTGTGATGTATTTCTGCACACTGTGTGCTGTTGAGGCCCATATGGCCCAAAAAGAAAGGCTGGAAGGCTGGAATGGGAGTCACCATGGCTCTGATCAACTCAGAAGAGTGAAATTATTCTAAGTGTGCTGAGCTTCTGCGCCTGTTGGGTTGGCCTTGGTCTAACTTCAGTCAAACCATACTGCCCGTGGCAAGGGCTTGGAACTAGGTGATCTTTAAGGTCCCTTGCAACCCGAACCGTTCTGTGGTTCTATGGCTGTTGTTGATGCCAGTGGGGTTTGGCCAGCTCAGCCACAGTTACCTAGAACCACATGGGCAGAAAAGCTTTTAGATGAAATATTAGAGCAAGTAAAAAGCCCCTTTGCCTATTCCTGCCATGTCGGCCTCTCGCGTGTTGCACTCTGTCCCCTGCAGCACAAGCTCGTACTTGCTGCCTTCCAGATCCCATGGCAAAAGAACTAATTCTTTTTAAATGGAGACCATATCATAAAGGGCTGGATCTGTCATGCAGCTGAATAAACCACAGCTTTCCACACTGTTATTCAACATAGGTGTTCGTGTGTTCTCACTCGCTGTTGTTGACTTCTTGGCTGTTTGATGAGTAGATAACCATATAAAATATCTGATTACTTCATTATTGGAGAGTGACATAAACTTGGTTGTGAAAACAAGAGTCCAGTAGTCATGGCTCCCTTTAAATATTGTCTCTCTGATTAAAAACCCAAACCCAATAGCTCAGCAGCCATCCTGAATACCCCTGCTCTAGATAACATGATGTATGCAATGACCATCTTTGATTATTTCAAATGCTTTAAGTAGGGTCATTTCCCCCTCTTAATCTCAACTTCCCAAAGAACCTTCTGACAGCTTCTGAAATAGTCAAGTTGTACTTAAGTGACTGTGTTTACATGTTTGAGAAGCACAAGGTGAAAAAGCCTGTTTTCCATTAAGCCAGCAGGCTTGGTGACAGTTGGTTTTGTAAGAAGGTTATACAAGCTGTTTTGTTGCCTCCTCCCCAGCATTTGTTAGTTTGCCCTCCATCCAAGCCTCACTTGGCCCCCCTCCTGACCCCTTTGGCTGTCTCTGCCTTTCTTTGCTTGCTTTGCATCACCTTCCAAGGTCACTCTTAAACTTACCATCCTCACCTTGCACTGCAGCTCCTATGTAATTCCAGCAACCCCGTTTCACTTCTGCCTCTGTTGTGCCTTTATTCCCAACTGGTTGGAAACCTCATAGCTTCCAAGATATCAGCATTTTCTATTGAAATGTTAAACATGTTGAACCAGTTCAGAAGTAGGCACCTTTCCAGTGAGGCAGCTTCAATTTCAAACGTTAATAAAAATTCCTGACATTGAACTCACTTTGGGACTGGCCGGCTCACAGCCTGGATTATGTGCTATACTCTCTCCCACTTCTAACTTGCTGGTTCAAATCCAGCCCAAGTAGTAGCTGCTGAGAATTGTTGACGTACATTCTCTGCGTAGTGACCTATATTGATTTGAGTTTAATGGCTGTGTTTAATGTTCTCAGCTGTTAGCCATGCGTCCTGTATAACCTCCTTCCATACCAGCATCTTCCTTTGTGGGTGAGATTGGATGGACTATAGAGACAGGACTCCTTTCTCAACCATTCATTGACACCTGATAGGAAGTGGGAAGGGAGAGGAATTTTGTCCTTCAGTTATATCCTTCTTATGGAGGAACAGATAACATTTGTGCCCACAGCATGTCTGAATGGCAGCCTTTCCATGGGGCACTGTCATCCTGCCCACACTGAAATGCCAAAGCAGATAAATTACAGTTCCCCTTCTCCCTTCCCTCTCACACTATGTGATGTTGTCCAGTCTGCCCTCCCTTTGCATTATTCTGCATTATTTTGCATTATTTTGATGGGGTTTAGAGAGAAATCTTGTCCATGGTAGGAGGCTTGAAAGTAGGTGATCTTATGTTCCTTTCCAGCCCTAGCCATTCTATGATTCTATGGTTCTATGTGCTTAGTCCTGGCTCTGCAGGTATCCTCTGGGTCCATCACGGCAAGCTGGGTCACTGGGAATGACTTCTCTCTTATGCTCTTTTGGGAAGGTCAGTAGTGACCTACCCAGCTGTGATGTGCAGTTCACTGCTGCCTTGCAGAAACAGCCTTTTAGAGAGCAACAGCAGGAAAACACAGGTACAGAAAGTGTGCTTTCCAGCAAAGAGCAGCCAAGAATGTAAAAACCTCAGTGGCCCCACTGAACTTTTCACTTTGAGCAAGAGATATCACTGCCTTCTGTTCCCCTCTGTATTTAGGACATTGCTGTATCAGGCCCTTTGCTCAGTTCTTTGAGCTCATGTTGGTCTGCAGGGCAAGGGGCTCCAAGAAGCTCCTCCTTAAAGTTTGGCTTTCACAGGCAGACTATGGAGAAGGTCTCATTAACAGCCAGCTAAAGTGCTTACTTGAAACAGAGGGACTGTAGAAGCTCATGGTACTTCCACTTATGTGTGTGTGTTTTTCAAGCTTACCTTATAATTCTCTCTTTCTCTTGTTGCCCTCTTTCTGCCTTTATCTGAAGAAAAGCTCTTCTACTGCTGATGGTATTTTCTATCAAACTTGCCTCTTGCCCCATCTTCACAATACTTGAGGTAAATGATAATAACCTTGGGGATTTCTCAAGTGGTTTGTTACAGCCACAGAGTTACAGCTGTTGAAAAAATTCAAAGCATCTCCTAAACCGTTTTCCCCCAGCTCTTCCAGCTCTTTGGTGTTATCCTTTAACTGGGATTTGGGGCTTTTAATAGGAAACCTATTGAGAGTCATCATGGTTCTGATGAAGATTTGTATACATGACCTTAAGAACTCAGAGGTGCAGCATGCAGTGCATCCACAGAGGTAGGATTTCCACAGGCTTTGAAAGAATAACAGGAAACATTGGAAAATGCACCAAGGGTAAACAGAGCAGCTTAGTTACATTAACTGTCTAGAGGAGAAGCTCCACTAATGACTGAAGCAAACAAAGCAAGTGCATTTATTTAGCATTGCTGTGGGAGAGCAAATGGCTCTTAATTGCATTAAGCTAAAAGAGTTATACAAGAAATTGGCCAGCTCAGGCCCAGAGTGTAATTCTGGTGTCCTGACCAGTTCTGATTGCTGCATGGCCTCTGACAGAGAATAGTGTCCTGGAAAAAAGCATAGACTTCAGAGGGGCTGGAGCTTTGAGAGCATGAATGCTAGTTTTTATTCATAGCAATGCTACTTGAAAGCACCATTTAACAAAAGGCAGCATCAAAGATTTTTGTTGTTGCTGCCTCCCTCTGACTCCTGATAAAATTTGCCTTGCTGTGGTTGTGTTAACAGTCAGGACTCAAACTGGCCGATCAGCTTGTTTCTGGACTCGCATATGATGAGCAACAGTAAATCAATAAATATACTGTAGAACTCCTTCGGTGATGCCTTAGTCTTTGGCTGATAACCAATGCATTATTTATACTAGAAAAGAAGCTGGAGTGTGAAACCGGAGTCCCATTGTTCTTACTCTGAATAAACATAGAATGAAAGGAGTTGAAGAACTGACAGTCTACGCTGTTCTTGCTTGCCTTTATGGAATCTCATTGTCTTCAGAAGGAGAATGTGATGAACTGAAGGCTGAAATTTACCCCAAGGAGCTAGCGACTGTGCCCATCTCTACTGGCTCTGCTGGCTTTGCAGTGTGAAGGATAACATGCAGCGTGTGTTTGTTGTGTTTGATAAAAGGGCCAGTTATGACTCAAAAGGAACAGAGGGCAGTGGGTTTGCAGGGTGATGTAGTGTCCTTTTGACTTTCCTGCTTCTGATCTAAGAGCCATTCTTATCAGCTTTTTTTGTCAAGATCTGATGATGTAAGAATAGAACTTCCCAAGGCAGAATATTTCAAGAGACTGATTATCTGCTTCTAATTCCATGTGAACTTCTGAATAGCAGGTAAGATTAGATGATCACAAAGAAAATGCGGAGTACTGAATCAGTGCTTGTGCTGCTATTTATTACAAACACATAATGCTGTCTGATTTGTTTCTGTTAAAAGGAAGGGAACTATTCATTAGTGAAAAGAATCAGCGTGGCATTACATTTACTATGTGTTTTCAAAAAACTGATCCCTTTGATGTAGCTGGAGACCCTTGAACTTCAGAAAAGAATGTGTTAGCATGCTAGGGGTATGCCTTAGTCCTGCAGGTCATTTAATCCTTTCCTCAAGTGAGTCATTGTGAGGTAAAGTAGATGCTGGGAAAAGTTCTGCACTGCCAATTAAAACAGGCTCCAAAGGTGTTGCTGGTTTCATTCTACCAGAATCTCATCACAGAGAGGCCAGTAGAGGTTGCCTGTGTACCTTGAGGCCAGATCCCAAGTTAATATAAACTGGCATGGTTCTTTGGACTTAGCAGAGCTCCTTTGCTTTATTTCAATAGCTCAGGCTCAATTCCTTTATGCTTATGACTTTTGGAAGAATTTCTGCTAAGAATCAGGAATGACTCAGAAAGGCGTCGATTGCCACACCTGTAAGAATTGAACCAATTTCAGAGAAGCCTGTAAATAACTCTGAGGTATGAGTTCTGACCCAGTCTTTATAAAGAATACATTCTGTCTGCCTCTAACAGCCCTGCAAAATCAGAGCTGAGTAATCAGTGTTAGCCTCAGCATTTGTCCTAGGCAGACATCTTTCAATGAGGTCAGGTTGGAAATGAAGTTAAGGGCAGGAATGTACTAATCAGTAACTATTGCCTGCGTTGTTTGCCAACAAAAAAATCTCCTTTTCCACAAATTTAACAAGGAATAAATGAAGTTAATAAGAAAGCTGAGGCATTCCTTAATTAACAGCTCTAGACCAAACATTAGTCATTTGCGGAAGAGATAAAATCAGGGAGGCTAAAACACTTGGGAAGTCAGGAAAATGGTTTATTTTCACCCTTTTCAAGTGGGACAGCTGAGGTGCCGACCAGGAGGCAGTTCAGGAAGCTGCCACAAAGGGAGGGCTGCCAAGTCCCATCCCACAGAAGCCCTGACAGAGTAGAAAACTGAAGGACCCAACTTTCAGTCTCAGCACTGCGGCAGCCACAAGGCAGGCAAGCTAAAAGAAACCTTGGAAACCTGCCCCGTTTCCATTTGAGGAGTTAACACGATTGCTGCATGCCCAGAAACCTTCTCAACTGGCATTTTTGGGCAAACTTTCCTCTGCAAGATTTCCAGCAAGCTTCCATACCTTGCTTCATGGTGTTTAGCTCTTCCTTTCCTGACTTTTAGGAATACAAGGACTTATTTGCATTGGAGTAGTACTGCTGGAACTTTCTTCCTAGCATGTGAAGAGTTTTCTCTGTGTGTAGGAACAGCATGGGTGAAATATTTGGAGTGAAATCCAGGCTCCATTGAAGTCAATGGCAAAACTCCCATTCACTTCAGTGGAGCAGGAATTTCACTCTATACTGTTTTGAAGTTAGAGTTACTGATAGACTCTTAAATTATTACTGCGTGCATAAAACAAAATGTGCTTGATGCTAATGTTTCCACTGTGTTCGAAACCCACAAAGGTTTAAAACCAGGAGTAACTAGGAACTTCTGAGTCTGAAAATGATGTTAAATGTAGTTTTGCTAGAAATAATAATGTCCCTGGAGATAAACCTAAAATAATAGACTCCACCATGTAATCTTCACTTTAAGCTAAAAATAACTTAGATGGTGGTTTAATCTAAGCCATAACTATCAAACTGCCGAAGCCGGTTTTGGTTCATTGCAACTAGAAATGTATGTGGTGTTTAGGCTTTGAACAGTTGAGTTCCACAACTGGAGAGAAGCAAAGCCAAGAGCATAGTCAGAAAGCAAACAGGACACTCTGATTTGTAGAGAAATAGCATGGATTAAAGAGTCCAGCACCAGATTTAAAGGGACTGCTCCTGACTTGCTCAGTCCAGCCAGCTGGAGATCTACTGAGCTCTAATTAATGTGTGTTTTCAGCCCCAGATTGGTGGCTGTTATTCTGCTAGAAAGGGACCCTGGCACCTTTCATCTGAAAGCCATTTCCCATTCCTTGTTGGAATCAAAGGAAGAATGTCAACATTTCAAAATGATGTTACTCTGTATGATCTTAAAAAAATGGCTGTAATGATCATTTCCAGGTAGGATGGAAACCCTTTAACTCACTTCTGCTGCCGGGCAGCATGGTATGGCTGACTGTAGAACTGCCAGTCAGGACTTCTGACACGTCACTGGTATAGCAGGTGAACTTGATCACGTCATTTATCCTTTTCTTGCCACCACAAAGGCTTACCTCCAGCAGAAGTGTCTCACCTCCCACCAGTGGCAACAGAGATTTATTCTGGGCAGTGATTTACTGTAGCAGCCAAAGGGTAGAGGCTCCACTAATGATGAAAGGGTCCCAAGTGAGAGTTGGATGGAGGTTGAAGTAATACTTTTCGATGTCTGAATGCTTTTTGAAATCCTCACTGAATGTATTTGAGTTCCTCCTTGTATGTCTGTACTACACACTGCTGTTTGTTTAGATGGTTGGTTTTGCTGAGTAGGTCACATTCTGGTTTTGCTGAGTCTGGCATGTGGCAATCTTGGTGCTTGTTTGGGCAGTGCTGGCAGAAATGAGGGCTTGATTCTGCCTAAGGCTCCTATCTGAGCATTACTATTATAGATTCATAGACTAATTTGGGTTGGAAGGGCACTGGAGGTCTTCTGATCCAACCCACTGCTCAAAGAAGGCTCAAATTCTCATTTAACTTCAAAGTTAGGTGAGAGAGAGACTACAGTACTGTACATTTAGAGAAGTGCTTTTCCTGACAGTATTTTTTCCAAATCCACACTGACACAACAACAAATGCTAATCTCTCTAATACTTTCTAATGCTAATTCACTGACCATTCTCTCAGTGTGATTATAGGGACAATATATCCCTTAGGTTTGGGAAAGCAATCTAAAATGTTCAGTAAGTGCTAACTCTGCTGTTCTAGCAGATATCCCTTGGCTGTGCTACATCACTTCTCCAGGCTCACTTCTCATGAACCCTCAGGTAGTTTCATTTCCTGGTAGGAAAGCCCATAAGAAGCACATTTAAAAGTTTCAAATGCACAAATACTCAAAATTCTGTAAAATTAAGACATTGGATAATGTAAAGGAACCCATGGTTTATTCATGCAATGGGCTCCTAGAGCAGTAGGTGAATGATTCTGTATTGTATGTGCAGCCTGATTTTGACTTATTAATGAGCAGTGTCATTTCTAAATCCAATGGGTAATGAGAAACCCACATCATAACTTGATAGGGTTCTTTTGTCTTGTTTTGTTTTAATCAAACAGCATGGGAATGAGCCATGATGATGATCACCAGCCCTGCGCAGGGAGGTCCCACATTATGTCTGGCGAATGGGTGAAGGGCAGGAACCCAAGTGATCTTTCCTGGTCTTCATGCAGCCGCGATGACCTCGAAAACTTCCTAAAGTAAGGAATGTTCTGATTACCCAAATTCCTCTCAGAAAAGATTCCAATGTATTATCTGAAAGTGAAAGTCTAAGCAATTTTCCTTTAAAAAAAGTGTGTGCTTGTGACATTAAGGAGTGCAAGTTTGAAATCTGTCTCCATTACTGTCACCCCTTTGAAACTGAGGTTGACAGAGAGGCAGAATAATCGTGTGCAATTGTCAATGTACTGATAAAAATATTAAACCCAATCCCAAATCACCTTAATTTTACAAAAAATGCCCTTTATGTTGACAGTGACAGAAATCTGTATGTAGGTGGCCTAGAAAATTCTCTGCTGAAGGATGCTGCCAGCTTTGAGCTGTGGTTTTTACTGTCATTCTTATTATTAAATAGCTTTTATTTTATGGTACCTTTACTTTGCCTGGAGGTAATTCTGATGTGTTTTCTCCCTCCTTGATGATTGTTGGTCTTAAACAGTTGACTATAAACTTCTTTCCCCTTGAATCCATATTTCAGTTCATCAGATTCAATAGTACGGGAAGGATTTCTACCCTGCTGCTTGTTAACTCTCATGTACTATAGCAAGCACTGGAATTGTCTGAACTCTGTAACTGCAGTCTTAAACCTACAGTGCAGCTTTCTGACAAACAGTGTCTGGCCCAGTGGCCAATGCTTTTGTTGCTAGAAATGGGTTCAGCATGGAAAAATTCCCCACTCTGGAGATTAGAGGTGGGGGAGAAAGGAAAATAATGAAAGAAAATGGGATATCTAATATTAGATTAAAGGCATGAAGTTGAAAAAGAAATTGCATTTCAGCTTGCTCTGGTCCCTGATAAAAGGGGAGATGACAAAGTGGTATTCCAGTTTATAAAAGATTGTTGTGAAAGCAAAGGGAAAAATCTCTCCTTTATATCAGTGATGGATAAGAAAGTAAGGACTTAAAATTCAGCTAGAAGGATTCAGCTGAGACACGATAGAAGACTAGCTGTCATTTTAAGGTTCGTGATGCTTTGGACTAGATACCCTGAGGGCAGAACTGAGCCTCCATCAGATTTTTAGGAACAGTTTAGACAAACAGTTCAAAAAGATGTGAAAATAGTCAATTCTGCTTGAGGCCTGGGGCCAGGGATGAGTTCCCAAGGACCTTTCCATCTGTAATTTTTAATGATTCACAAAGCTTCCAGATACGTACTGGGAAAAATCACCACTGTTTTACACAAGGTTATCAGAT
Organism: Ara ararauna; assembly: GCA_028858755.1. Classification (NCBI taxonomy): domain Eukaryota; kingdom Metazoa; phylum Chordata; class Aves; order Psittaciformes; family Psittacidae; genus Ara; species Ara ararauna. Next base: position 40,253,915 of record CM054383.1, on the reverse strand, counting down.
TCCCTCTTGAAGGGAGGATATCAGCTTCTCTCCAGCAGTGATCTAACACTCCAGCTCAGAGTTTAAGTTTCCCTTAAAAGCATATTCAATTCTTACACTCCACAGGTCCAAGGTGAGCACCTGCCTGCTGGTAACAGACCCCCGCAGCCGGTACGCAGTGCAGCTTCCTCACAAGCTGCCGGGAATGCACTACAGTGCTGATGAACAGTGCCAGATACTGTTTGGGACCAATGCTACATTCTGTAAGAATATGGAGGTAAGAGCTCATGGGGTGTACCTGGAAACAAGGTGGGAAGTGGAAATAAAGCTGTCAAGCACTGAGAAGGAAAAGGAGTGTATACTTCCCTCAGAAGTATTGCATGGGATTTTTACCATGTTCAGCACTGCCGATACACAATCAGTGGTCAAGCTCCCATTGACCTTCATGTCAACAGCGCATTCTTATGCAGTACTCTTCCCTGCGCTGGTTTTGTTTATCTCCGGGAGCAGACCCAAAATACCTGTGTTTGTACTTTGTTCCCTTCTGACACTGTTTTGCTGCAGTACTCAGCAGAGATTGTTCTGTTGAAAGTTCAGCTGAGGTGAAGGTCTCTTCTCACAAGAGTGCTTGCCTACTTCCACAGATTCAGCTCAGACTGTCTAGATCTTTTAGCAGACCTCACCTTCAGACTGTTCTTAGGAGCTGACTCTAACTCTGTGCCGTGAAATATTAATGACTTCTTGTTTGGTGAGGCTATTTAGAGATTTGTGCAGAATTAGACCCCTTCCTATGTGTTTTCTAAGCAGCATGATGTTTAGTCAGGATCTGGGTGCAACATGGCTTATATCTCATTGTCAGTAGGCAAAATGGAAACACTGATCTTTGGTGTCTCTAGAAGTAGGTCATATTTGAGTTGAGGCTGTCTGACTTTCCTCTGGAATTTAGACAGCTCAACTTTTCCTAAGGGCTTGCACATAATTAGATGTCTTCATTCTGACACAGTATGTCTGCATCCCACTGGAGCAATGCTTACTTCCAGTGTGGCCTTGGATATATCCAGAAGAAAGTCACGAAGCACTGTTGTCCTGTCAGCTGGCAACATTCTGTCCTCTATGGACAGGCATCCAGCAGCTGGTTTTCTCGCTGTCATTAATTAGCCGTTTGTATTTGCAGTTGTCCCTTATTCCCATTCTGAACAATCTTGGGACCCTAAATCCGTGGTAACAAAGAAAATAGTAATCAGTGATAACTGAGGTTTCTAAGTGCCAAATTACTAAAACTTTGGAACACATGCAAGTCCTGGGAACATGCTCTTAGTTTCACATTTGCTGTTTTATTTACTTTGGATTTGAAAACTAGCTAATTTAAAACAATAAGAAGAGAATCTGGGTAGGTTGTATTTTCCAGCTCCATCAAGAAAATGCAGACCACCAGGACTACTGTACTGGAAGCAAAGTATTAGAATATAGGTCTGTAAAGAAAACCCCAGGTCTACCCAGGATGTTTCAAGTCCTTCCACTTGTGTGGGTGTCACCCAACTTGCCTGCTGTTGGAAGACGTATTTGCTATTTCCGTTGGTGTGATAAAAACCATTCTGTTTCTGGATAGCCCAGTGCCTGATGAGAATGTCAGCCTACTGGTAGGTGGTCAGCATTTCTCATGCAGAAACTGCATGTCCACTCTGGAATTTCTTCAGGGACAAGTTGCTTGCCAGAATAACAAGCCAACAGGCACTGTTCTTCCCTGTGAGATACAGACAGCAGGTGTTTGTCTCCCAAGATTCTTCACCAGTCTTTTCTTATTTGACATCTTTTCCTCAATCCCTCCTTTAGTGTCTCCCAGAGAAAAGCATACTATGTGAGGACTTTAGTACTTTCTACTGAAGCTCCTAGTAGAATTCAGCAGATTAAACCCAGCTTGCAATCCCTCATTTAGAAATACTTTTCTGTTACAGATACGCGTAAGTTTTAACATTGGGAAGCTTTGGATCTTCATTTAAGTAAATATTTGCATCCTGTTATGCTTCTCTGACTTGTCCTTTGAAGGCAATGGAAGGAAATTCTTTAGAGGAAATGATCAGCTTTAGTTTTTAAACCTTTGAGGTTTGTGTTCTTTTCACCTTTGTGTTTCTCATGCCCCATCTGTAGAATGATTGTATCGTAAGTCTCAAAGCTGTCTACAAAAATATGAACCAGAAAAAAATTGGCACTAGTCACTGGCATTAGCTGTAGAAATTATTGGCAAATAGAGCTGTCTCCTCTTTTAGCCAATGGTAATGTGGTATTTTTAATTCAATAAAGTATTAAAAAAATCCAAATGTAAAAGTAATAAACATTTGACAGTAAATATTTGTTACAAAAGGGGAATAAACTTCAGGAAATGAGCATGTTCAATCTCTTTATGATTATACATGTCTACTGTCTATTTTCTGATGTAATAAAAGAGTTACATTATAATGTCGCATTGGAGATAGCTGAGGTACTTCACTATATCAGGCAAACTAAAGGACCTGTATTGAAAAATGCCAACAAAGTTGGTTCTAGGGTAAATTTCAGAGATTAAATTAATCCAAAATTTCGACAGTTTTGAGGAACTGCAGAAACTTTCTGTGCAGTAAGTTCTTTCCCTTAAAGGCATCAAAGCCCAAATCTTTAAAGGAGCATAATCTGCTTTGCCTTCACAGAGAGTCAGGTGCCTAAATGCTTGGCAGTGTTTGCACCTCAGACACTGGGCCAACTAGATACTTAATCCATAAATATTCAGCCTTATCTGGATATTTCAGTTTGCATCTCCCAGATTCTTCTTCCATGTTTGTTCTTAAGGATAGCTCAGATGCCTAGTACCAAATAGTAGCTCTCAGAATCAGAAGTTTGCCAAACCAGCTTATCCTACAACTATTCTGTTCCAAATGTGCAGAACAAAAATGGAAACAGACTAGGTAGACTCAGCTTTGCATCTATGATACCTTTTGGTGTTCCTTTTTCATTTGCTTGGACACTGCATCTCCATTTTAATATAGTAAAACTGACAAAACCCCCAAATTACGAGAATGAGTATATGATATAATCACCTTAATCATAACCCATTATTGTAGTCTATGACCTTCAGGATATATAACTTAGGATCTGAGAGTGGAGCATCAATATTAGGTAACATTTACTGGTGTATGTCACCTTTTTAAGGAGTGATGGAATCAGGCTTTTAGGCTGGACACTTGTGCAGGGAGAAATCAAATTCTATGTATTTGAAAAGCACCATTTCAATTATGATTCCGTATGAACAATAAATGGCAAGATTTCCTGCCAGCCCCTTAAGGGAATGCAGGTCCATTTTTGGTGCGTGCTCTACTGGATTTTAGTGGTTTGAGATATATCAAGGTGTCTGTTTTTGGGTTGATTTTTAACCTGAGTAGTAGATGGATGCGTCCTTGCTCATCATTAGGAAAGTAAATGTTTTCATGGCTCCATGGAATAATTAGTTTTGATCTGAGGAGCTCAATGAGAAAATAAAAATTGGGCAATTCACAAGTGAGATCATCTCACTTGAAGGTTGGAAGGGACCTTATAGCTCATCCAGTTCCGACTCCATTCCGTGGGCAGGAACACCATCCACTAGACCACTAGACATAACCACTGTGCCCCAGGCACAGAGCTTATCTGGGATTCTGCTTGCTGGATGTTGGTTGATGTGAGTCCAGGGCTACCATCCTAGGTTGTGCAAACAATGGGAAATTTAACCTGTCTGACCTCAGTTTTTCAGATCCACACTGTGCTATGAATCAAGTATTGTGAATTCAGTTGACCCCTATGCAAGAGGAAGCAAAAAGCCTCAACCCCACTCAAGTGATGAAGGCTTCTGCAGAGAGCAGATTTTAACTCTTTGCTGTCCCTTTCACTGAGCAGTGCTGTCAGTGAGAGGAACAGCATAGATGGTTTATGCTGAGTCTCTCACAGAGCAGAGATGGTGCTTCTCCACCAGAGCTGTGTAAAAACACATTGTCCATAACCTCACATGAAAATATGCTGTGTGTTTAATCACAACTGTGGGGTTATTTTTCAGACTGGCATGCCTACAAATGGAGGCTTTTGCACTGAAATGATATTTATGGAAAAAATGTGTTTTCTGTCTCTTGTATCCAGTGTTTGGCTTTTTCTTTATATGACTTTTGGCTTATTTATTATTAACACAATTTTGCGGGTTTTTACATAACCATTATCCTTCAGGATCATTTTGAGTCAAAGCTGTGCTTAGATTAAAATGGCATGTGGAAAGAGATTACCATTGCTACAGAGATTTTCTTCTGAAGAAGGGACACTTTCAACTTGGATGTAACTGGGGATGTGAATTTTGATATGACACTGGTTTTAGACAAATCAACACAGCTAGAACTGGCTCTACTGGCTTTTCTTAGGTTCAAGCTGTTTTTTAGCAAACATAGGTATCTCCAAGCTCCAGAGCAGCAGCACAGAACAGGAGGGCAGAGCTGATTATAAGCCAGAGGAGGCTGATCAGATTTATGGGCAAAAATGGAAAAGGAGAGGAAGCAAAAAACAAAGTAAAGGAAGAGCAACAATTATAATATTCAAGTGGATTTTACATATCCCTTCAGTTTTCATATTTGATGGGGGGGGGGGGGGAGTATAATTAAGCAATTGTGGGTCTCTCTGTGGTGTTGATCTTGCAAAGAGACTGGCGGAGTGGACTCATGGACTCCATGCCTGGGAATCAATGGGCCTCTGTCTTTTTTTTCTTTACAGGGTCATTTGCAAGAGCCAGACGATGATAGGAAGCCCTATTATTAAGTAACCTATAGAATATTTACAAGAACATAGTAATTAGATTGAGAGCTGATTTACCCTGAAAATAATAGGCTGCATTGTCATTTTCTGTACAACCAGGGACTTTGTCTCCATAATTTTCCATTGCACATGTTGGGTTCTGTGTAACTATAATAATAATAAATCTGGAAGAAGATGGGTTTGGCTTTCTTGAGGCTTGCAGGATAGAAGCCTGGCAATTCTAAAATCAAATAAGAAGTTTTTCCTTTTCAGAAGTAAAGGTAACAATTTAGTTAATTGCCACCCTATATTTTATAGCTTTCCTAATGTAGGTTGTTAAAATTCAGACTATTTTCACATTGCCTGTTTCATATGAAACCAAAGTGTCCTATTTCACTGCTTCTGTATGTTGCAAAAAAGACCTTTTTCTCTTTATTTTCAGTGGAAATACTTTTTGTTTAAGAGAGAGAAAGAAAGAAAGAGAGAAGCAGAGTTCCTGCCTGGGCAGCACAGCCCAGTTTACAATTATTGGAATGCTGCAGAAATTTTTGTACGTGTTTCAGTTTGGAAGATGATCAAAACACATTCTGGTGCAGTGGTTGAAAGAGAACTAAAAAGAGAGAGGGGAACCAAAATACAATTATAAAAATACAATGTGGAAATTTAAGAATACAAACATCATAAACTCTTTAAAATCATACAGACTGCCTATTAAGAATCAAGCACTTGAGCCTGGCAATCTTACATTTCTCATTAAGACACAAGAGGAGGGAGAAAGAATTAGTGTAGCCTTGTGATGTGGCATCTACAGCTGAAGTTTGAACTGAACGAAATTAGCCAAAATATGATTGAGTATCAGCCTGAAAATAGTGTCTATCAAGCTTGAAGGGCGTTCAGAGCTCTCCCATTGGCCTGCTGGGAACTTCCCATCTGCAAAACACTTCCAGAGAAAGCTCCCATAATCTGCACAACCACATCTGAACAGTGTGTATACATATCCAGATTTATTTTACTGTCCCTTTCTTCTCTTTTCCCATGGCCAAGAAACACGATCCATGATTTCATTCGTGTAATTTCCCATGTTTTAAAAAAACCAATGCTTTCCACATCTTACAATCTGGTGTAAAAGACCGGAGGAGTTCACTGGAATTCCTGAAGATTGCTCTCAATGATGACAACATGAGATGGATGTTGCAAAGTGCAAGGTCAGAATTTTAGGCTCTAAGTTGCAAACGCAGTATTAGATGGGAGTGATTATGAAGCCTGCCTGAAGCGCTTGTCCTCCTTCATCACAGGGAGAGATCTTCTCCTGAGCTAGATTACAGCGTAATACTGCAAACTCAGAAGTTTTTGTTGGTGGGGTATATCTAGTATGAACCTCAAAGCAGCACTTAATACATGACATGTACAAGATGATGCTAATACAGCTGCTGTGCTTGGGACATAGTTGTTTAGCTGTGGCTCTTTTAACCATACTGAGGTAGAAATTGGCAGGAAGTCAAAGTACAACATTTCTGATGTTCAATTCAAAAGAGTGACTCTGTTCCATTGCTTTGTACTACATGTCTTTACTTCTTCTAGTTTGACCATGTAAAAGTACTTGCATGATTTCTTTACCTGACATAACATGTACAGTTGCGTTCTCTCATTTAAGATGCTGAAAACTGGGCTCAGCAAAGCTGAAGAGCACATACAGTGAGAAAGAATTGTGTGTTGGTAGGGAAGTGGGTAAAGCTTATCTTTAGCTACTTGAATTTCTGTGTCTCTGAATCATTGACCCAAAGGAGCTAGTTTCATGAATGCCCTAAAGGCACTGAAATTATTAGTATTTAGCATAGGCTGCTTTGCCATAAAATTAATTTGTGGTCTCCATTAATGCAATCTTTCCAATCTCTTTCTTTTTATTACTTTAATTCCAGGTACATATAAAAACTGAAATAGAACTGGTGCTTTGCAAAGTAATACTTTAGGCAGTGGAGAAGGCATTTAGTTTGCCATGTTCAGGAGGCTCAATCGTGGCCTAAATGTTCAAATTAGGTAATGGGTACGAATATGCCCATGTTTTAACATCTGATTCTGAGTCTCGGGGAAACTGGGGTTTTCCAGAAGCCCTGAGAATCTACCAGCCTTGAAAGGTTGCCCAGTCAGGCATCCCAAACCACTCTTCACTTCTCAACATACTGGTTTCTCGTATCTCACTCAGATTGGAACCATTTCCAGGCACTACATTGCACAACTCCAGCATAAAAGTAATTAATTCCAGTACCTCTCAGGAAAGGGTGAGGAGGTTGCAGTTGGCCAAACCCCTCTCAAAAAAAGAATTGTTTCCTTTCTCTGTCTCTTACCCTCTGTCCCACAGAGCCATTCATAGAGCCCTACGAGCAGTTTTATTAGGAGAGACCATGGCACACTTGGCAAAAAATCCCTGCTGCGCATCTGCTCTAAAGAGGTCAGGGCTCATCTTCCTGTCTGTAAGTGCATTTTGGGCAGCTCCTGAATAGGCTGGTTTTGCCTTTTTCCAAACATGTGAGCTCAGGAGTTTTCTAATCCTTTGCCTTTCATCTGCTGTTAGAAAGGCTGCTTGACTGAAGACTGTAACCAGTTCATTTCAGTCAGACCTTAGACATCCAAACCTGTCTATGGTGAGTGGTACGTCATGGTAAGTTATTCTTTTGGAAGCTGACACATGTCATCTTTCTCCCTGACAGACTAAGGAGACACATTCTTATGTTCTAATTGTAGATTAGAAAAGCTCTTGGTATCATTCCATGTATATATAGAAGTGTACATTTCACATGGGATCCGTGTGTTGGAAGTTGGACTAACATATATCAAGTCACCTAGCTCAGAGAACCACACCCAGCGTGACACCCTTCGTGTTTGCTGGGTGCAGGTTGTTTTGTTTTCTCTGATACAGAACATGCACAAATGTCGGAAATGACTGTGTTCAATTTTTTGTACTGTTCTTCAAGGAAAAGAGGAGCCCTGGGAAGCAGTTAACTCCCAGGGACTGTTTCCTGAAGAGCTCTTCAACTGTCAAGGGCCGTTTCCTCAAGACTTAAAACAATCTTTTTTGTGTCTGCTGTTGGTGACTTTCCACTCACACAAGCATCCATGAAGAGGCCGTTCATTGAGATAGTGGAGTTACATTGATGGAAATACTTACATAAAGGGGTAGCAACTCTAAATTTGTTTGTTGGCTCCAAGCAGGCGGGTTGTTGGTCCTATTAATCTGAAAAGCAGAATGTGTACGTGTTTCTGTATGTTCTGAAGAAACAAGGTGATCACCAGGTAGAGAGAATAGAGAAATGCTTTTTAAGAAACATTTTCTAGATCTATGTAAGAAGATTATATGATTATTTTTTATAATAGGGCTGAGGTGCTTTCAGTCCAACAGCAGAGATCCATTCTTGTTTGACATTCATGAATAGAATTGCACATTATGCATTTAGAACCACAGAATCATTTAGATTGGAATAGACCTTTAAGTTCATCAAGTCCATTTGTGGGATTCTTGCCCACTCTTGTTAAAATGAGATGTTAGAGGATATCAACCATTGCCTGAATATTCCAGGATTTTTCTTACGATTCTTTCTTAAGCCTTCCCTTGACTTTTGGAGCAGGTCTGTCATTTAAACAGATAGATACTTCCACTGTTGGACCTACGGCTTTTTCACTGGAATGTCATCTCTAGAGAAAGGTCAGCAACTGGCCACTGGTGCATTGTATCCAGGCTTCAGTTAGCTTATCTCGGGCAGCACATGGCTCCTTTTCGAAAGTACCTTCCAGTTTTTGCAGGGTTCCAGTCTTGAGCACTTTTCATCTGGTTTTCAACAGCAAGAAGCTCCATCTGACAGCAGTGTAAGCAACAGTGCTCACCTCCCTTGTGACCCATTGTGGATTGTCAGTTGTTTATACATCCCAAAGTAAAGACAGTGACAATACAGAAATTGGGGGCATTGTTTTTCTCATCTTCTGTAAAGAATTCCTCCTCAGAGGTATGGTGTGAGGCTTCAGGAACATATTCATAGCATTTTGAACAGGAAAGCAAATGTAAATTGTGTGCTTATTGTACTTAATAAGTGTTAATTAGGATTCTGCTTATAAGCTTGTTTTCTCTTCTGGTTCGCTATATGCCAAGCCAAAAGCTTGGCAGTATAGAATCATAGAATAGTTACGGTTGGAAAGGAAGAGATCTGATACTTCATTGAAAACCAGCCTATTTATAAGCATGCCTGTGTGTTATGTGGTCTCTTGCTCCTCTTCCTTAAGGATATTTACTCTTTCCAAGTCCTTCTTCATAATCCCCTCATTTTGACAGCAAAATTGTTTCGTGGTGGTTTAATTCTGCTGCTAGAAATAAGAGGTTCCTCTTTCCAGTGGGCAGTAGGCAGCAGGAACAAATTCATTCTCAGGAGAAATAAATGTTTGGTTTTTTTTGATGGATCCAAGGTGAGACAGTGAACGTGTAAGGAGCAAACAAGCTTCCATGGAGTTGTTCCCTGATGGGAAGGTCATCCTTATTCATTGCATTCCTTTTATGCTTTGGAGATTTGGAAGCTCCTCTTCGTAGGTAATAATCTGAGGCTTTGAGACAGGGAATTATTATGAGCCCTTTCTACTCACTGAGACCATATGAGGTCATTGGGCAGAATCATGCTGATTTTAGTAACAGTGGTGATGCAATAACTAACCCAGAAACTAGCAGACTCTACACTTAGTGCCTGTGGGCAAAGAGCTGGCTGAATTAATTCTGGCTTCCCTTCATTTCCAGCTGCAGCCCTGAGTTAAAGAAACTAAAATAGATTACTTCCCTAGAGCCGCATGTGAGTGGTCATGGTGCTTCACACGCTGCAGGTCTGGGCTGGCCAACATGTGGGATGGAGTTAGTCTGAAAAAGGTGGGATGCTCCCAGGAGCTGTTTCTACTTTTGCCCTGCAGTTTAGCTGGAGCAGGCGGTGTGAGCCTGTGTCTGTGACACTGAGCAGAGGACTGCAGAGCTCTGAGCAGTGTTTTAACTTGTCTCCCAGCAGACTCTCAGCAAGACATTTAATCCCCTCATCTTCCCACCTATAACAGTGGCATAAAGCTCCCTTTATCTCCAAGATCCCAGCAGTGTCTTTAGATTGCAGAGAAAACACCTGGCACAGTAAGGCTCCTTTCTCAGATGGATGCCATTATAATCCCTGTAATCGGAATTGTCATTCACCTGCCGAGCAGATCTCTCCTGGCTTGGGAGTTTCCAGACTGTGTTTTCTCTCAGGTCTGGTGTCTCACAGCAGTGCAGACAAGTTTTCCTATCTTCCAGGAGCTTCTGAGAGTCTAAGATTTGCACCTTTAGAAAAATTTCCATTTTTATTTCCATTTTTTAGATTTTATTTCCTATCTGTATAAATCCCTTCAGGGTTCTGTTGAACAAGGACTGCAATTAAAAATAAAGGGGTACATTTAAATTTTTATGGAAATTTCACTTTTCAACAACCAGCTCACTTTTTTTAGGTTTTATTTTGCTGTTGGAAATACTTCCATCTGGGAGCTGATCCAAAGATGACCTTTCCCCACAGACAGTTTCAATGAATCAATATTTTTCCAGTGAAAAATATCATTGGAAAATCCTAACAGGCACTTTCTGAATGTTGTAGGGAAGACTTTGCAGGCAGAGCTGGTTGCTGAGTTTACGATTAGCAGTAATACAGCTCTTCTAATGGCTCCTTCTATGTCAGCCTAAGCTCTGAACTCATATAGAAGCAACTTCCTTTCAAGTCCTGCCACTTCTCACTTTGATATTTCTCCACAAAGCTGGCTATTTAACTATTCAAAAGTCAGTCACTGCAACTGGTTAGCTCTAGGGTTGTTTAATAGGGATTCTTGTTTGGGTTTCTGTTGTAGCTGAGGAGGATATATGATCTCTTTTGAAATGAGCTATTAACATGATAAAGCATCTTGGGAACATACAATACCAAAGTCGATGGTTTAATCTTTGCTGGGGTATCCAAATGCTGTATTAAATGCAGGGACTGCACTAACGAGTGTTTGAGCTTTGTAGTGGTATGGCACCAGAACACAGAGCTCAGGCACAGTTACCAGATTTTTCTGTAACTGTTTCCTGAAATATGCTTTGCATTTAGTATTCTGAATCAAACACAGGGATACTATTAAAATCCTATGTTTTCCATACCTCAAAGATGGGAAATTGCAGAAAGGTTGGTGTTGCTAAGAGAGATTTTTCCTTTATTTATCTCTCTATTAATATATGTCTCTGTGTGTGTGTGTGTGTGTATATATAGGCACACAAACATATACCTATATACATATACGCATACACACACATATGTATTTTCACCCACTGTATCCATAGGATGGGCTCAGCTCTGCAGACCTGCTGGTACAGAATCACCTGTTTGAGCTTTTCTGTGCCTATTGCTTCCCCTGGGCTGTGGCTCATACCTGGGCATATTGTCTGGCTTTATCACTGCCACCTTCTTGTGGACTATGGGGGAATTCTGGTTGGCAACCAAAATTGTACAATAAGCTGCTTCTGTTTTAAGTTTAATAGAAAATAAACTTTGTTTCCACCACTCCCCCTTCCTCCTTCCAGTTGTACATCAAAGAGGAGAATTTAACCCTACTTTACATGCAGTTTATGACCCAGGCTTAACAAATACTGACCTTAAATAATGCACAGATATTTAGCAGTGGTGCCTGTATGTGTCTAGAACAACTTCTTTAGGGTTGTTGTGAATTCCGTTACATCTTCAGCCAGGATGTCTTTTGGACAGAAAGCAGAACAGAGGCTCTCCTTCTGGAACCATGGGGCAAAACTGTCTGGGTCAATTCAAGAGATCATGCTGTAAGGTTTCTCGTTACATCCTGCTCTGAAGCTTTGTGGTTATGTGTAAGAGAGGGCTGAAGCCTAGAAAAATGGAAATACTTTCTATCTGCACCCATTACCTCTGAGGCTTCCCTTCATTTTACATCTCTGTGTTTCCCAGCCACAGTTTGAAAGGAAGCCTTGCAGGTAGTGCTTTCACAAGGTCACTGGCCACAATCATCAGGGGAGAAAAGAGAGTCCAGACTGTCAGTTCCTGAATCTGGCTTAACAGTAACATCATCACCAATACACTTATTTGTAATGGCAAGGAAGCTGCTAGAGTTTAGCAGGTCTCTTATGTTCATAAACTGCATTTAATTCTATCCTGAGTCTGTGACGTGCTTTGACATATCTTCGTTGGGTTTGCACTCTTTTTAATCATTCATATGTCTAGTCTTAATATAAAGAAAAACCCATCACCTGTAGATCCCAGTGAGTTAAACTGGATGCAAGGGTGCTATAGCTTGACAACTAGGAAAACAAGCATCCTCTCAGAGCTGCAAATTTGGCATTTTGGGGAAAAGCTTTTTTTTAGTTTATATAGTTTCTTCCCAGTTTAGCATTCTTTCTGTAAGGCTGATGGACAGTTACTTGATGGACTTCTTGGTTTTAGTCCTCTCCAGGGATAGTGAGGTTTGGAGAATCTGGTACTTACAGTGTGGAACAATTGCTTTCTCAGCAAGTTGTGAACTCTCCGTTCTGCCTCAATGTACCTATCTATAAAACTGTGTGTAATGTCCTCACAGCTAGTTGGTGCTGAAGTGCTTTCAGAGCTGTGGGTAAACCACTAATTAGTCACAACCCTTTAGACAAAATGGCTAAAGTCTGATATTTTCCCATATGCTCTATTAGTTCGGGGAAATGCATTGAAAAGTCATTGATGTAGGCTTCCCTGGTGTATTTGCAGTTGGTTTTGTTTGATGATGGCTTTCTGTGTTGTGGTTAATACAGATGTTGCTGAATTGTGTTCTCTGCTTCTAGTTTTTGTGAATGTTCTTTTGGTTTCAATAGTGCAAAAGAAAAATATGTGGAAATAAAACAGGATGCAGATACTGCTGTGATCACTATTTTGTTCAAGTATGTTCTACATCATCACTTGTGGTATTGGGATTTATTTTGTCTGCACCCTCTGCCATACAGATCTATTTTATGTAGACATACCAACATGCGTGTACACAAAACACGCATGCACCCACGGTCTCTTACATTACATTGTGAAAGAGCCGTAAGGTTGAAGTGTGTTGACTCAACTATTTAATGAGGTGCAATAAATCTTGACAAGACCAGCTGGCACGAGAGTCAGCTTCTCATCTTTTTACCATTACACTCAAACGTGAACAATAGTGGAAAGAAACGTAACTCTTCTTTTCCCCTTTTTTTTTGGTGCTCAGATCTGTAGCACTGCATTGAAATCATCCACTTTCATGGACTGCAAAGCTTGGTGGATGCTGTGCAAAATGTTAATGATGTAAAAGCTGCTTTTCCTGGTTCTTTTTCTCAAGAAGCATATTGGTCTGACAGATCATGCAAGTGTGGTCAGCATTAATATCCCTGCAGCACACGTGGGCTGAGCGAAGCAGCAATGTTGATTAATGATACCCAGAATGCGTTTCAAGTCTTGCAGTGAGATGTGCTCTACCTCCTGCCACTCTTGCCTTCGCACTTTACTTTTCACCTTCTCTAGCTCATTGGTCTCTAGCAGCTACTTCTCACCACCAGACCTTTACTAACTTTGCCCCTCCTCTGCACGGCACACCATGAAACCCTTTCTTCTTTCTTATTCCACCTTAAGCGTTTCTCCTCCCAAGAGGCATTGCTGACTGATTGCAGCTACCATCAAGTCCAGCAAAGCTGACTGTGTTACTGGGGTATCTTTTTTAAACACACAGGTGATTAAGCAGCTCAGACATCTAAGCATGTGGCGTGGTTCCAAAGCACCCATCTTGGCCTCCCATATAGGATTCTTTTTTAATGGACCAGATTTATTCTTGTGAAAAGGAATCTATTTAAATAATCCACTTTCTGTTTTGGGTATGTTTTATTCCTATCAATGGAATCCATTAATCTCTTTTATGTTACCAGCCCCACCACTTAATGCCAATCTATCCTTTAAAAATAATTGCTCCCAAACCAACTAGATGCCTCTGGATTCACTTGAGAAAGACTGCCTGAGCTTTGAAGTGTATCCCATAATGATAGCTGACATCTCCAGAAGTAATAACTGCACCTCATTGCTTTGTGATTACAGCATTTGATGTGTGCTGGGCTCTGGTGCCTGGTGGAAGGAGATACATCCTGTAAAACAAAGTTGGACCCCCCTCTGGATGGCACAGAATGTGGCGCAGACAAGGTAATCAAAATGCTCACCAGCAGTCACTTTGTTTTTTCCAGCATTGTCTGTGGAATAATGTTTCCAAGATGTCAGGTAGTTACTTTAAACCCGTATTTTATACTCATTCTATTACAGAAACTGCTCAATTAACAGCTGGATTGGGTTAAGTCTTTCTGATTTTATGTTATGTGTATTTCAGTAGCCTCTGGAGAGCTTAGTAGTCAAGTTCTTGTGGTCCAGGCATTCTACAAGCGCATCAGGAAAACCCCAGGCCTCACTCCAAGTGCATAGAGCACCCTGCAAGTCCTTTTCGGTAGTAGTTCACTTCTGTCACATCAGGGCATTGCTGCCAGTGGTGTTTCACGAGTGAGGTGGTTTTTTCACTGTAAGCAAAGTCACTGTAAGTGAAAATCACCATTCCAGTAACTGGCTTCAGTGCCGTAAGGGTGGGTTTTACTGAGGCTCAGCTGCTGCCTCCCCTTCACCATTGTTGAGATGGGCTGTACTAGGTGGTATGTGGGTCATTAATGTATGTGGTTGATTCTCCTAGTGCAGCTGATAACTTGGTAGGCTACAAAGGAATTGGACTGGTTTGGTGACTGCTAGCCCCCTCCTTACTGTGTTTGGATTCTGATGATTTTTGTATGTTGTGTGTTTGAGGAGATAAGAAAATGTAAAATTAAGCAGTTTGTTGCCAAAATCAAAGATTAGAGACCTTTTCTTTGCTTGCAAATAGACAATGGTGAGAAAAGCTGCCTCCTGGAAAGCATGACAAGGAAACGGAGACAAAAGATTTTTAGCTATGTGTTTTTCTAGCAACAGGAGTCCTGGTGATTCTTTCATAAGACTGCTTAGCAGTGCTTACTGTATCATATCCTGGACAGAGCAGGAGAACAGGCCAAGTTTGCTGCTTGGTCAGGAGCCAGCACAACCTATTAGAATCAAAGGTTGTTTGGGGCTTTAGCCACGTTAGGTCCAAAATCCCTCAATTATTTTGAACATACTGGGAATTCTGCTGATGAAGACATTGCTTTGGGGTGTAAGTCCTTGGACTCAGTCTTGAACTCAGTCTCCATAAAGTATAGTTTTTAAGACTTAGCACTGAGATAATTATCTGCTTTATAAAGCAAGGGGCTCAATTCTGTGATTTATTTTTTTAATGACAGAATTCTCTTCAGGAGTTCATTGAGAGTGACACACGAATTTCTGTTTCACCTCCTCCCTTTCTCCCTCCATTCACCTTGGTCTCACTGAAGCCTAGAATCTCTAGAAACAAAACATGGGCTTCTTGTAATCTCTCAGGCATCCTTTTAAGTCTACCTGTGCAGGAATGTTTGCAAGATGAGGGCTTCATTCCAGCGTGTGCTGCTAACACAATTGCATTTCAGTGGTGCCGAGCTGGGGAATGTGTCAGCAAAACTCCCATCCCTGAGCATGTTGATGGAGACTGGAGCATGTGGAGTCAGTGGAGCATGTGCAGCCGGACCTGTGGCACAGGAGTGCGGTTCAGACAACGGAAATGCGACAATCCCCCGTAAGTCTTCGCTTCATGCTGATTGCATTTTGCAGGTAGTGCTTAGACAATCCTTGCTGCACGAGTAGAGGGAGGAAATTGGCAGCAGAGCTATGCAGAGGATATGGGGGATTTCTTGTTCGTAAGCAGCAAGGATCAGGTCAAAATCCTGAAGGGATTCGAGGTGAAGTTGGTTCTGTTGAAGAGTTACCATTGGAGGTGGCCCTTTGGGATGATTCAAACATAGATACAGTTGAATTAAAAATGGGCAGCTTGGCAGAAAATGCAGTGCTGCGTTTCCTCTCCAGCACTGCAGTGAACAAAGAGGGGTTGGTCTGGATCCGTCAACCAAACTGAGCCAATATGTCATAGAGATAGAGGGAGTACTGGCTCTAGGCCTGGGAAGCAATGGAGGGGCTGACAGTGGTCCTCATGTCATATAGCTGTGTTGATGAAGCGCTTCAAGATATTCTGTCGGTTGGGATGGGCTGCATAGGAAAAGGAAAGTTTCCTGCACACAGAGTGCAGTGGATGCTGTTTAGGTCATGCACAGTGACCACAGATAAGCCTATGCTCTCTGCTTGGGCTTGGACTTTTTTCTGATGCAGGAAGGAATTAAAGTGTTGTTATTTGCCATGTGCCATCCTTCATCCCCCAGGTCAGTTGAGGCACATCTGGAACTCTTTTCTTATGGGAGGCCTGAAGAGGTTTACCATGGTGGCTACTTAACTGACCACTCCTGTTTGTGTACATTCTAACTTCTCAGTGAGTAAGGATGCTCACAGTCTTGGGAGCAGTCCTCCAAGTTGTGTATCTCTAACTTTATTCATATTTTAAGGTTTTCTCCACAGACAGAGCACGGGAAACTTTTCTTTTTAAATAGGGGCTGAAATCCTGGCCAGCAACATAGTCACTTTAAAGACATGCCTAGATGATGGACGTCTGCTGAGCTGTATTCATATGAAGGGGATATATTTGTTTATTTCTCTCCTTAAATAGCACTGAACAGCAGTTGCATGTCTACGGTGTCCAGGCTTGATTTTTACCAGCTCATTTTCCTGAACAAGGGGCTGAGCTGCTTTCTTTGCTGTCAGCTACAAAAAGTCTCTTTAACCACAGTGCTGACCAAACCTAAATCCATTCATCATCGTTCCTTAAATTACAGGAAATGCTCCCTCCAAGGTTGCACACTGATTTTAAAATTCTCTTGCTCATATACATTCTTGGCTGGGGATACACACGTGATCTTCTTTCACTTAGATTCCTGGCATCAGCCCACTTCTGCAGCTGGTTTATTCACTGTCCAAAAATATTGGCTAAGGGATTTATCTTTTATTTTATATATATTTGGTCTCTGGCTTTTTTTTTCTCTCTTTTCGAACTGGAATCTGTGCTCCTGCCAGCTGACTTGTGAGCCTGTGGGACTATCAGTATTTTTAAACCAGTTGCTTCACTGTTTGATTTGGTTTTTCCTCTCTGTAATTGCTCTCAGTATTTGCTTGCATTGCCTCCAAATGGTTGTAAGGCAGTGTGCTGTGAGCCAGTTTGCACGTGCAGACTTCGGGGTTCTTGTCTAGGCTTTGGACTATCGTTGTAAAGTGGGATTGAAGAGAAAAAACACTGTCTTAAAAAGAGGAGCAGGATGAGATCTCCACCCCTTCTTCAGTCCCCTCATGTCATGTGAAAGGGTCATGGTAGTAGAAATGGGTTTTGATTTCTTCAGCTCCGTTGGTGGGTGGATTCTCTTGGCATAAATACAGTGAAAGATGGCTGTGGAGTTGTCTACCAGGAGGTCTCCCACAGTCACTGTTTCAGGCATGTGTCAGGGTGGGATTGAATTATACAATTTATTGGAAATCCCAGGCAGTGCTAGAGCCCAAGTTATACAGTGTTTGGGATCTGGGATGACAGGGTTGATGTCCCTTCAGGTTCTTTTGCAGAATCTGGCAGAGATGCTCCCCAAAGTCTTGGCCTCAGCATTTAGAAAGGTGGAAGGGACACAATGATGAAGCCACATAAATGGAATGAAGCAGGAAAGAAAGATGTATGAACAAGAGCTGGGTAACCATTTGTGAAAGACCAGAGAGTGTGACTGACACTGTTTTTTCTTCATCTTGCATGATGAAAACCTTCAGTATCCTGTTTAAATGTTATCCTGTGTAAATGTGCCAAGAGACCTGTAATACTGAAATATGATTTCAGAGGTCAGTTAAGTGTGACAAATTCTGGAGAGTATCAGCAAGTAGGTGAAGAAATTACCTGTTAGGATGGCCAAGTCTTCTGTTTACTTGGGTTTTTTGTTTGTGGTTGGTGTGGTTTATTTTATAAAGAAAACACAGGCTGTTGTTGAGAGCTTGAGGTTTTTCTTCTTTCTCTTCTTCTTATCATTAATAAGAATAAATAGATTTTGCAGGTGCTTAATCCCAATGTTGGATTAGTTGCTTTCCTGCATGTTTAAAAACTGAATGCGTAAAATGGCATGGTTTTCCTGGATGGAGATTATCTGCTGCACAGATTTGTTTCTGGACACCCTACTTACAGTACAGATTATAGCTTCTTATATGCTGTTTTCATTTCAAACTGCTGAAGACAGAGCCTCAACGGACGAGCGCTGAAGAGACGTTTGCTGTGTGTCTGTTGTTAAGAGTGTTTTGAGGCAGGGTGAAAGCAAATGGTAGGAAGAGAAAGGCAAAACATTAAGGGTTGCCTGCCTCTGCCTTGGGTATTTGGTGTGATTCTGGGCACACGAATGTCACCTTGGTGCCTCTAGGCAGTTGTCCCAAGTTGCAGGAGAAGTTAGAGCTCAGGCCTGATGTTACGACAGAGCCCAAAGTTTGGGAGTGCCTTACTTCAAGTTCTGTTCTGAAACTGCTGGTGCATACACACATGCACATATTCTGTCTGCTTTTTCTTAGTCATTTGCTTGCTCCGTCTGAAAATAGGTTAGGACAGGAATGAATTGCTGTTGAAGTCAAAGAAGAAACTCAAGTCAGCAGTGCCGAATTAGGCACACCCCGTGGTTCATGACCAGAATACAAACCGTTAAGCACTTTATATCTTCCAAGAAGGCTGCTTAGTGCCCACGGGTGAACAGCATTTTGGATTACCTCTTATCTGAAGTGTATCTGTAGGCAGCTCCTATTATTGATCTGTATGGCATACTACAAAAGAACATGCTTCTGAAGTACTCCAGGGCATCCGTTGTGATAACCTTATAGCAGCCTTCCAGTATCTCAAGGGGGCCTATAGGGATGCTGGGGAGAGACTCTTCATGAGAGACTGTAGTGATAGGAGAAGGGGTAACGGGTTCAAACTTAAACAGGGGAAGTTTAGATTGGATATAAGGAAGAAATTCTTTCCTGTAAGGGTGGTGAGGCACTGGAATGGGTTACCCAGGGAAGTTGTGAATGCTCCATCGCTGGCGGTGTTCAAGGCCAGGTTGGACATAGCCTTGGGTGGCATGGTTTAGTGGGAGGTGTCTGTGCCCCTGGCAGGGGGGTTGGAACTGGATGATCTTCAGGTCCTTTCCAACCCTAACTATTCTATGATTCTATGAGTCTATAAGCCAATTATAGATCCAGAATGGAGCTTGAATAATTTTCTGTCAGAGCCCCTGAGAGCAGGATTTGCCCTCCAACAAGGAACATCTGAGAGGAAGGATCCTTCCTGCTGTTTCACACTTTGCCTTAGGCAGAGAAAATGAGGTAAAGGTATTCCTGTGGGAATCCGTGCTGCTCCTGCTGACTCTGGTTTGGTTTTCCTACAATAGGCCAGGGCCAGGAGGGAAGAACTGCCGGGGAGCCAGCGTGGAGCACACTGTGTGTGAGAACTTACCCTGCCCTAAGGGTGTGCCAAGCTTCAGGGACCAACAGTGCCAGGCCCATGACAGATACACCAACAAGAAGAAAAGTCTCCTGACAGCTGTCATTGTTGATGGTAAGTTTTTTCTGCACTTCGGTGCTGTTGTTTCACTGCAGCTTCTTAAGCCATCTTGATTTCATCTGCAAGACTCCCATTTGTTGGTGAGAAGGCTACAATATATTCCCCTTAGGTACAACTGAAAGACTTATTACAACTAGTTGTTCCGGTGCTGCCTTGCTGTTCTTTTAGCCCTCTTAAATGAAGATACAGAGCTGTTAGTTCTTTACTCCTCTTTTTGTAATGTTGGGGGAGAAGTGCCTTGGCTTGATCCCTACTCTGAACAGGCAGGTATTTGGGAATGGGTGTTTAAATTAATTTGGAACTGAAAAAAAGGAGGATTCCCTGGGATATCTTGGTGTGTGTCAATTCTGAGCATTTCAGGACAAATGCCTATCCTGCCTACATTCATTTAATGCTTCCTTTGCTAGATCTTGCTCTTCATCTACTATTCCATCAAATGTTGGGGGGATCTGAAAAAGGATTGTAATAATGTTCTTTCTGCAGGAACAAACATCTTTTGCTGCGCTCTGCTGTAAAACAGACAAGGCTTGTTTCATTTGGTCATCTTAAAGACATGCTTGGACAGTGGAGGGTGGTGTTGGAACGGATACCAAAAGACCAGACATGGGATAAGCCCTTTCCTGTGCTAGCACTGACCTCATAGGTCTGACGCCAGGACAGTCATGCAGAGATCATTTCAGTTCCCATAGCAGACGCTCCAAAAGCACAATGCCTTCAGATGCCCCAGGAGACAGGCTGGTTTTGCTTGTTATTCCCCTCTGCTCCCCTCCCCAGATAGTTTTGCTGTCTGAATGCACAGTGGAGAGCTACTTCCCTGACTAATTTCAGAACTATTCTGTTCACTCTGCAAGTGAAGTCAAAATCTAGCCTCTGCGAATTTGCTTTGCATCAGACACAAGGCAGGAGTCTGCACATCCACAGGCTATGCATGAAATTCCTGTGTCAAGCAAGATGGCCTGAGTGCAGCTCAGCCTCACGTCCTGATTGCAGGTGTTTTGATTGCATTGGAAATTTAGAAAAGGCCTATGCCGCTTAGCTCAATGTATTGGCAATACTCTCTTATGTGTGATGAGTACTTGGCTATGCAGAACAAAACATGTTTCCATTTGAATGTCTATAGGTTCTTACTTGGATGAAGTCTGTGAGTAGCAGAGTCAGTTCCAAAGGAAAACCATTATATTTGACTAAATATCTGTTACTTAAATATATGGCAAATGCACTCAGCAAACCCTGACATCTGCTGTATCCTACTAGTTAATAATGCAAGTCTCTGAAAAAGCTTTTTTACTTAACTCCTTCTCCAGGAGAAGAGAAGGCTGCGTGGAGACCTCATAGCATCCTTCCAGTATCTGAAGGGGGGCTATAGAGATGCTGGGGAGGGACTCTTCATGAGGAACTGTAGTGAGAGGACAAGGGGTAACGGGTTCAAACTTAAACAGGGGAAGTTTAGATTGGATATAAGGAAGAAATTCTTTCCTGTAAGGGTGGTGAGGCACTGGAATGGGTTGCCCAGGGAAGTTGTGAATGCTCCATCGCTGGCGGTGTTCAAGGCTGGATTGGACATAGCCTTGGGTGGCATGGTTTAGTGGGAGGTGTCTGTGCCCCTGGCAGGGGGGTTGGAACTGGATGATCTTCAGGTCCTTTCCAACCCTAACTATTCTATGATTCTATGATTCTATGATAGTAGCTTTTCCAAAGTAAGGTCTAAATATGTAATACAATGATAGCATGGATGAAAAATGCAACTTTTCTCTACTGATAAATACTGAGATTTTAAAGTGGTGTAATGGCAGGCCTAAATTGAAAGGCTTATGTTCCTTCAAAGGACAGATACCTTTCCAAATCCATTCACATCAACTGCATCACCATTGTCTCAAACACTTGTCTGTGCTGCTCTAAAGGCATTTGCTTTTGTATTTCTTTTTCCAGATAAGCCATGTGAGCTCTTCTGCTCTCCCTTGGGGAAGGATTCCCCTGTGCTGGTGACAGACAGAGTCCTCGATGGTACTCCATGTGGGCCTTATGAGACTGACCTCTGTGTACACGGCAAGTGCCAGGTGGAGTAACTTCCTCTTGTTTTATGTCTAGTGTTAAGGGTAGTCTGGGGCAGCTGTGTACATCCTGGAAGAAGAGGAGTCCATGTGGGTGGCTGGGAGGCTGTCTCTGAGGTGAGATGGCGACCCTGGATTACAGATTGTCACTAGCTTGTTACAAGTGTTACACTGCCAGCATCATGATGCTTTTTAGGTCTGCCTGCTTCCTGCCTGGAACATTGAGAAAGCTTTTCAATACCAGTTGCTCCTTGGATCCTGCAGCTGCGGGAGCCAGTAGCTTCCCTTGTGTGTTTTTTGTTGACTGTATTACTATATAATGCCAAGGTGAGTTACTGTAGGGGCCCATCAAAACTGTTAGAAAGGCCTGTTTCCCTTGCAGTAAGAAAAAGGTTCCCTTCTTCCCACAAAGTAGGTTTTAACCTCTGTGCAACAGAGAATATAGGTTTAAAGGAGCAGATCCTGCAGCCCAGAGCACAACCCAAGCCAGTTTGCTTTTGTCTGTCCTCTGCATTGTCTTGCTTGGGTCACACAGCAGGCAAATCAGAGAGAATGCAGGGTAGGCTTCCTTCTGCTATACTGCAATGGGACAATCAGTGTCCCCTTGATTGTCCCTGGATGGACTGGCCAAACCCTGAACATGCTTGCTTCCTTCTATCTTCGGTGAGACAAGTCAAGAATGGAAATGAAGTGGACTCTGTTCAAGAGTCTTTGGATTTGATTCCCTTTTCCTGGAGTGAAGGTGTGATGGCCTTTAACCATTCCAATGATGATTATTTCTCTGTAGCCAAATTGCATATGGAATCAAAATTAGGTGTGGGAGAGCTTTTTAATACAATTCTTTGCTGGGCAGTGAGACAGTTTGTAACACATCACATCGAATGCTTAGGGAAGCCATCCCTTAGAACTGGTATTTCCGATCTCTTGAAAACATAGTGGAGTTGTGTATACCTATATTAACTGGAAATATAAAGTTTGGACAAGAGAAGGGAGAGAAGAAAATGTTTATTTAAAGATCATAAATTACAGGAAGTCATTTGGAATGGGTGCTTCTAGCGATGTTTGCAGTTGTATTCAAGATATTTGTCCCGGACACTATGACAAGGCAGACACTTGATGGGTTTTCTCTTTCCTACTCGTGTAATGTGTTCAAAGTTTGCTTCACACATGTTAGTGATGTGAAAGACAGTTGAGTTGGCTACTGCAGCCTTGCCAGTGCTGAATTCTTCCTGGCAGTTCTTCCTCTAAGTTTATTCTCATCTAGATTTGTATCCTGTGCTAGGAGTTCCTCGTTTCAGTATGAATTACCAGAACAGCTTTCTAGCATCACCCTTTATTTTCACTAACTTCACTGGATTGCTAGCTTGCCCTGGGGCAGAAGGCACACCAAACTTGTCATTATCACTGATTTCTGTGAGCAGTGATGAAGAACTACCAATTCTTGTTGCTTTGAGCCTTTTAGGCAGTGAGATAGATGACCATAATATTCACCTTGGTATAAAAGAGCCTTTGGGGGCATAATGCAACTTTGCAAAGAGCAGTGTGATGACATAAATGAAAAATCTTTGCCTGGATTGAGTTTTGCACTGCTGCAGGACACACTTCCCACTGCTCCCTGCCAAATGCTGCTGAAGAGGCATTTTTAATTCAGTCTAATTTATTTAGATGAAGGATCTGAACAGCAAGTTGCTGGGTAGCCAACGCGAGTTTGATTCATTAGATGCTCTTTAATACAAAGAGCATTGCATAGAGCCAGGTTCATTGTGCATCCCAAGTTACTTAATTTTCCCCTATTTTCAGCTGTATCTGAAAAAAAGCCTCAAAATAATCCATTACTAACCTTTATAGTAAGGCCAGCTGTGCACCTCCAGCTGTGTGCCATTGACCATTACACTGGTCTGGCAGCTTCACTGCTCCAAACATTCAGATCAGCCACGAATGGTAAATCACACATTATGGCAATGTATGTTTTCTTCTTCCAGTGAGGAGCAGTAGCCAGCTCCACTCCACATGAAAACCTTTATGAGCACGGAGCTTTGGAGGTACATCATGAAAAGCAAATTGCACTCTAAGTCGGGGGCAACTGCCTTTAACTGTGCAGAGGAGTGATGACAGCTGCAGAACATTCAGTCCATTTGCATCTGGCTGAGAGAAAATGCAAAATGATCAATTCAAGCCGAGCAGATTTGAAAGCCTTGTGAACTCATTTATAATCCTCTTCTGCCTTATATAGAGCTGAGAGTTGCCATATGTGACTGTGTACCCCATTTGCCACAGATACTCATCTAACTCACTGCTTATTAAACCAATTTAATCAACATATTTCTTTAATTACTCTTACCCAGTACAGACAAAGCCTGGCTACAAGCGTTGCAGGGGGCCTGAAGAAGAGAATAAGTGCTGAAATCAGGGGTGGTATTATAGTTATTTATTTTCCTGTGTAATCCTTCTAGTTAAAGGCTCTCAAAGGCAGGAATGACACATTGCCAGTGCAACAGACAAATTAGCAGTAACCATTGCCTGTAAACATCTAGTCCAGGAAATGTAAAAGCTCTTTTCCCTTCAGCAGTAGATGCTCCTAAATGGAACTCATGCATCATTGTTACGTGATGAATCAATGTAGAAGAACACGGCAAAGAAAAACTTGCAAGAAGAGGGAGGCTTTGAGAAGGGAAGCCTCAAAAGTAATGCCAAACGCACTTATCCTTACCCTCTTCTAAACAAACTACATGCCTTGTTCAATGTGTACACAGGTCTTTGAACTTTTCTTCTCAAAATGCACATAGTCTTTTAGCAAGGAGAATTTCTTTTCTCCTGAGACTTTTCAGACACAAGATCTGTAGCAGGCTGGAGAACAAGGTCAGTCTGCTGGATCTGAGCAGGAAGAGGGTGCATGCTCATCTAGACTTGGCAGCCTCTCTCTTGCCTGCTCCCACAGTTTGCTTTCTCTAGCATGGGCATTGGAGTCATGGCAAAGATGGGGTAGGGCAGTGCAACCAGAAGCTCAGATTGCTTTTATCTTCCCATATTTCTCTTCAAGTGACATGTGGCTCTCAGAGAGAGGATTTCCTGAGAGTTTTGTTCCTCCTTAAGACTCTGGTGTCTGTTTCATGAGTCAAGATTGGTGGAAGCAGTGTGCTTTAGAACCTCTTACAGTTCTTCACTCTGTGCTGCTGATGTTAATATAAAACTGGCAGAAGTAGAGCTAAAAAGGTGTCAGATGTCACACAGCAGTGGTGTGCCGAGAAGACAAGCTGCTCAGCTGACTGCTGTGACGCACATGACTTCGTGCTGGCTTTTCTCAAAGGAGGATTAGTCTGAGGCTCATGATAGCACGAGAACTTTCCAGTGGGGACTGCAGATTGTACTTGAGGGTGTAATCTAAGGTCTCTTTGAAAACAGAGACCTCCTGCGTAGCGGAACTGGGCTAGAGATCAAGGGCAGTCTTTGCTGTGGTTTAACAATATAAGAGGTGAAGATGTTCTGGCTCTAACTGCAGTTTTCTCATTAGCGTTTTGTCATGTCACGTCTACTTTAACTTGCTGGTGAATCCACAGTACATTCTGTGATGACAAGCCACATGTTAGGCTGTCCTGGCACAACAGAGATACTATAGAACAGCTTTCTTATAGAAATGATTGTCATACAGTAGGAAAGGGGAGCACAAACTTGAAAATGGACCCATTTCCAGAGCAGTTTTTTCACACTGGATGGGCAAAGCGTTAGGAGAGGGCCAGGGTGGCAGAGGATAAATTGCAGTTGTCTACTGGACTTGATGCTGGCAAACAATTTTCTCCATACCCAGTACCCACTTCTTGTATTTGATTGATGCATGCACTTCTGGCTTTGCTTCCTCACTGGAGTGTTTTCCACGTATTGTTCATATTCCTGCATTACAAACTGTGATACAAGATGTTCCAGACTGGGTAGCTTGTCTCCATACAGCAACTTGGCTTAGCACTATACTTTGATAAATTACTTCGTGTATGTGCACACAGTCCAGAAGGATTGTTTGAACTGCAGAAACCTGTTGTATAAGTACCTTTTTGTTTTTTCCTATTTCTGTTCTATAGCAACGTATTCTGAGGCCTAGAGAGAGAATCAGGGCTTTTGGTGGGGCACAGTGACAAAAACAAGGCACTGTTGGTATCTTACTACTTTTCTGGTGTACTTTACAGTGGGATTTGAAAAATAAAATCATGCTGGTTCTTCCTATTTTTCTTCTATGTTAACCCACAGGAAGGATGTAATAGCCAAGTAATCGGGTTATCGACTCTGGAGGCTTTATATTTTGCTTGTGGCTGGAGCAGCCAAGAATAAGACTTGATCAGAAGGGGGGTACACACAGGTATAGACAAATATATCATATACTGCTAAATACAGATTATTTTCAAATCCAGAATTGACATGATAGATGTCTCTTTTAAAGAATGGGTATTTAATATAAAACCTTTTGTTACCTGCAGCCCGTTGGCATTTGTACAAACCAGGGCAGGGTAGGATCAGGTCAGATGAAGCTGGTTGGGAGGGATCAGAAGGGGGTAGCTACAGAAAGTAACCAGAGAACAGAAGGAAAGGAGTTCCTGTGATGGGAAAAAGCTTTGTATTATTTGCATTTTCACTCATATAGGCTGCTCTGCTGCCAGAACAGAGGGGTTCTGGCACATAACCTTCAAGCTCTAAATATGAGAAAGTGGTTATCAAGAATAATTGTATCTAGCATTCCCATGAACTGCTAAGGGATCTAAACACAGTCACTGGGCAAGTGTAGTTGCGTATCTAATGCAGGTAAGATAATGCTAATTTAAAACGAGCAGCGTCTCCTGTTCCAGCAGAGCTGCTCTGATTCAGATAAAATCTGAAGGCTCAGGAAATGACAGGAGGATATTTGCTGAACTAACTTCTACATGGACTCCAATCCATCACACAGAATTTGTTGTGGAACAAAAATAAGAGTAACATGGAGATGAACTGCTTGATTAGGGATCTAGGCTCACCCTCCTGTTCAAATCCTGACAGACACACAGAATCCCCCCTAAGGGCTTCACAAGTCGTGTTTAAAACACAGAAATAAGAATTTGTTTACCCTCAGATGTGAATGTCAGTTGCTCACATATGTACATTCCTGCTTCATGTGGTCCATCCCTGAGGTATCAATGGACACTGGATATTATGGACAAAGAATTGGCAGTGTAGATGAATCTGTCATAACCAGCATGCTCCGTACATGATTAATTTGTAAAATGGCACATGTTGCATCAATATTTATATTTGATCCATTGAGACAGCTAGTTAGCTCAGCATATGGGAAGCATTACAGTTTTGTGAGCCTACAATGTCATTTCTTACACAGGGTGGGTGTATATAACAAAAAGAATTGTGTTTATGTAGCAAAACATACTCACGCAGCCTGTATCAATTGAGTTCTTGCACAGCCATTGAAAAGACAAATAAAAATACCATTAAAAATACCCAAGCACTGCAGAAAATAGTTCACACAGAAGAATCCAAATGATATGTATTCAGAAGAGAAGAGGAGTTTTCCTATGCTGGAGCCAGCAATGACTGAAGCTGGAAATACCACCCAACAAGCAGTATATTCAGATGTTTAATTATAAAGATGAGAAGAAAGGGGGAGGGAAGGATGGGTGGATTGAGATATCAGCTTAGAGAGAATTAATTTCAGGCCTTTGGCTCAGCAAATGTGCAGTTACCTGCCAATTTAAAGGTCAATGCATAGTTCCAAAACATGGTGTCAGTGTAGGAGCCTGCCTGGGTTGAAGCTCATTAAGAAACCTGTAGATATAATTGTGATGGTCAATGCTAAGGGCTTGAAGCCCCAGAAGACCATCTTTAAGGTTCTTGCCAGCACTCCCATAGTTTAAAATGAGCAAGGAACTGGCTTTGGTTAAAATCTGCTTCCTCTTTGTCAAGTTGATGGTGTTAATACCAGTATTGCAGCACTACAAGCTCTCAACAGCTAGTACAGGCAGGAGGTGGAACACCTGGGTGGTGTCAACATCAGTCACTTTGCCAAAGTTATGGATATCACTGTTCAAGTTCATGCTGGATTGTACAGGGAATCTCCAAGAGTCTAAGAACAGGGCTGGCAGTGGTGAATGCTCCCACCATCCACTAAACAGATGGTAGGAGCATTGTGACTACAGCAGGCTGGTTTTGGACTTTTTAGTCTTCCTTCTGAACACAGATGAGCTCCAAGTGCCCAGCTCACTCCTTAATGGATCATCTGCCTCACCCTTCCAGCCCCGTCTCTTCCCCTTTGCACTTTAATGTGGCAGTATTTTCAGTGCAGGGAGTTTTCAAAGGATCCGAGTGACTGAGATGGTCACTGTAATGTGTTTATAAATGACCCTGCAGCTTTTGGAATCCACTGTCAGTCTTGACAAAAGCTGTTTCATTACTTACTGTTATTAAATATACTTTTAGTTTGTAAATGATTGGAAGGCATGGAAAGGAGAAATGTGCGCTAATATTTATATAGACAAGAGTAAAGTGCTTCCAAGATATGTTTTCTCCATAAAATAGCAAGAACACACCAATTATCATCTGAAAGCCAAGTAAGAAAACTGATTTATCCTCTTAAAGATTTTCTTTTGTAAGAAGCCATTTCCTGGCCCAAATCTGATGGGGGCTTTAATCCTCAAGCCCTGGATTGAAGGCAAAGCCTGCCCTGTGGATGGGAGGGATTATGCCATCGAAGAGAAGGCTGCAGTGGCCATTCCCAGTTCCTCCACTCTCAGGGAATAAGGTGAAGATGAAAGGTAAAAACCAGCAAAGGTTCTGGGAGGTGTATTTGTGTATTCTGTGGGTGCACCTTCCATGCTTTCAGAGAGGGTCTCTCAAGTCAGAGTGTGTCAATGACTTACAAAGTGGGACAAAATGGCTTGTCTTGAACCCCAGTATCAGAAGAGGGGGGATTCGTTCTTTCAGAGGCTTTGCTGCCTTGCACTGGTTTACATTATCTGGGAAACTACAGCATAAATGCAAAGCATGTGATTGCTAACTCCCCATTCTTTGCCTGCCTCCATTACAGCCCTACAGACTCCTCATGTAGCACTGGGAATAAGAGTGGTTCAACACTCATTATATTCCTTTTATTCATTTGTGTCTTCACATAGGGCTAATAACAATGCAGGACAATAAAAGATAGCACTAGAATCTTAAATTAAATGCAGCTTTTCCAGTATCTCAGCAGGGTGGCAGGCAGGCATATATTTCCAGCTGCTTTTCAGCAACCCCATTAATAAATCATATTTATTTTCCTGGAAGGATTACTGCTGGGACATCCTTCTGTTTTGGGGGCAGAATCACATTCAATATCCCAAAATTATTTGTTGGACATGGGTGTGAAGTTTGGACTTGAGAATTGCAACTGCCAGAAACTCTGTGGTCGTTTCCATACCATTCTTTAACTCCCATTTATACAGGTTTTTCCTGTCGTTCTTGCCCACCAGCTTACATGCTATTCTAGTTAATGAGTAGCATTTCCCTTGTATGCGTTTAAGATGATCATCCTTTCTCAGCATGGGTCTGTCTGTAATGATTTACCCAGATGAATGCTGCATCAGAACACGTCTGAACACTGGCAATCTTTGATCCCTGTAATACATCTGGACTTAGGCAGTGGCCAGTGTCTTCTGAAACTGGGGAACGTTTGAGTTCAGGTCCAAATTGTGTTGCTTGCAAGCAGACAGTCTCAGATAAACAGCCCAAGTTCTCTTAATATTTCTCTGCTTACCCTATTTCTCAAAATGTTTGTTGTTTTGATTGTTCCCTCAGTTCCCTCCAACTTTCCTCTGGCTTCATTTTAAGAAGGCAAGAGAAAGAAGAGACCCAACAGCCTTACTCAAATATTATTAGTGACAGTCATGCTAACTCATGTGCCAAGAAACTGTTTATCTACAGAAAATAAATCTGTAACGTATTTTTAATAGTAGAATCTCTCCTAATAACTTGCATAATGACAACTCTTATTTCAGTAGAAATTTATGGTTTTAGAGGGCATTGCTGATTATTTCCAGGGTCTTACATGGATGGAAAACATAGAGAAAGTAAATGAAAATAAATCTTATCAGCCTCAAGATGCGCAAATGTGCAATGTTCACCATCATAACCTGTATGTGGTTGGGGAATTAGGAAGATTACCATGACAATCTCTATAGCTACAGGGAGAATACTGTGGCTGTTCTAGTAATACCTGTCTGTGGAAGCAAAGCTTTAGTTTTCTGTGGGAAAGAGTTTAGTTAGGTGTAGAAAACGATGAAAATACCATTTTAAGTGAAGCTTTAGGTGGGATTCTTGTTTGGGGTTTTATTTATCAATTGAATGCCTAAGCTTAATACAGTGCAAGCATATAGAAAATGTCATGCTTGTTTTAGCAATCTTATGGTACAGATTGGCCAAATATGAACCTGACCTGCTTCCATTGAGCTACAGCGCATTGCAGGTGTCTTGAACTATCTGATTCATGAGGTCTTTCTTCAGGTATTGCAGAAGTATCATCAGAACTGAATGTTACACTCCCTGTTCAGATCCTGATCCAAAGCAGAGCTCATTCAGTGAGCAGCACACTGGAACATATAACAGCACTTAGGTTTTGTATGGAGAAGGACTATGACCAGGATTCTGGTTAGTTGGGTTAATTTTCATTTAAGGAGAACATATTTTTCTCTTCTCTAAACTAAGTATCACTGTAGAGGTCCATTTCTTCAGGATGTCTTTGAGCTCCTCAAATGGAAATTGCTATAGAAACAGGAAACATAATTTTAACCTGTTGTGCTTGAAGGAAGTTAGAGTGGGTTAGGATGAAATCTGTGATGGTATCTGGAATAACTAGTGTTTGTGAAACTCTTCAGTTAAATCTTCTGTAGCAAAGTTCATGCTTTTAGTGTTAGGGAAGGGGGTTGCTGAATAACCAACTTGACACCATTCCAAATGAGTGCTCCCCTAATTCCCAGTGTTCTCTTCCCATTCAGGTTTTCAGTCAGATGTCTGTCTTAGTCTTGATCTCAATGTATAGAAATACTTTAACCTTGCAAACAAAATAATGGGGACCTCTGGTTGTTGTCATTAGAAAATTGGCTGCGATGGAATCATTGGCTCAGCTGCCAAAGAGGATCGTTGTGGAATCTGCAGTGGTGATGGCAAAACCTGTAAAGTGGTGAAAGGCGACTTCAACCACACCAAGGGGATGGGTGAGTAACCCTCAGCAGCATTTTAGTGGAGTGGAGGCTTTCTTAACTGCTTGAGGAGAGTTAAAGAGTGGTAGTAATAGCTCTTCTTCTTAGATAGCATTGGACTCATCTGCCCTAGTAAACACATAACAAACACAAACCAAACCCCAACTCAATTCCAATGTGATACTCTCTCTGCTTATTATCCAGTTGCCCAGACACCAGCCATTGCCTCTGTCTGAAATTCAGAATGAAGGTGTTTCTCTTTTTGAACGCTACCAGTGCTGTTGATTTTAAATAAGAGACAAAATCACAGTGTCTTTTTTGGTGGGAGAGAAATCTGATTTCAGTACCATCTTTGAGCTCTTTGAGAACTCAGAATGATGCATGTTGCATGTTGTAGATGATTCATGTTATAATCAGGATATCTCAGCTAAATGATAGATCTCTCCCCTCTGAATATTTTCACTGATTCCCTGCCAGCAATAATATCCACATAGGATACAAGAGCTTCCGTCCAGAGTTAAGACTTTCCCCTCTCTTGTTAAAAATTAATGTATATACAGCTTGGTGTCTCAATTAGTCTTTGTTCCAGAGTTGTTGTATTGCCCTTCTGAGAAACCTGTTATCACACATCCTAATCAGGCAAAGGGAGGGAAAGCCAGATTCAGGACTTGCAAGCTGCTCCAAGAGGAAGGAATTGTCCAGGAAAAAATTATTTCCCCTTCAGTGAATACAGAATTGCCATTTCTGTTTGGAGAAATGGATTCAACACGTGCTGCTCTGGGGCTGAGTTCAGCAAAGCACATAAAGATTCCCTTTAAGCACTCGGTTCAGTTCTGTTTAGTTACTAAAGCCGCATGAGTACTTAGCAGCTTCCTTTAATCGGGGTCTCAGCATTGAAGTCTTAGCCTCTGATTTTGTTCATTGACCTCTTCCTGTGCACCCTGCTCCTCCTCATCTTTGGAGCCAGCTTTATCTGTCACCTCCTCTGAGATGCAGGTAGGATTTCCCATCTGCACCACATCTTTCTGGATCACATTTGTGATGTTGCATTTCTAGACCTACCTGCTGAATGGTTTCCTGCATTATTGCCTTTGACTCTTTTGTCCCACTAATTTTCCACCTGCTTATGTGAAGGCATTTGCCTTTGATGCAAATGGTGGAAAAGTTTCTCATTTCCATTGAAAACCCCTCAATTTCTGCAGTTGATTTTATAGCTGTTCATGAACTTCTTGATTTCTCCTGAGGAGTATCTCTCTCTTATCTTTTCCAATGAGACTACAAAGCATCTTGTGCAGATAAGTGAGAGATTTCTGGGTCATTGCCAGGAGGTTGCACCTGTTTCCAACAGGGCAGACTGCTGGAGGGTGGTAACTTCACGGGGCTGTTGGAACAGAACACTTTCAGTGTTAACTGGTTGTCTGGCTGCCAGGACACTACAGGGGGCTTTCACCTCCAGTGCACTGCAAGCTAAGAAGAAGAGATGGCTGACTGAATCATGGTCAGTGTGCAAGCATTTATTAGTCCTTATTCTTTGCTGCTCATCTCAGAAGCACAAACCTCTACAAATGTTGATTTGGCAATAGATTTTTTCCACCTTTATCCATCTCACATAATCTATAAGATAATTGTGTCTACAGTTATAATGCCATAAGCATTTATCAGATGTTTTGATTTATTAATTTTAAAGGGAATTAAATTGTGTGTGATAATATTTTTTAAAAAGTAACATCCACAAAATGTCAAATATTCTTCTTCCAGATTGAAAATCATCTTTGCTTTTTATTCTTTTAAATTATGCTCTTTTAATCACCATCTAAATGGAAAGAATACTGAGAGTCTTTTAATTATTCACTGTTCATGTATTTCTGCTTTTGGATTTCTTTGATGTTAGACACTGAAAACAGACTTTGGTTGATTTCACTTATGATTCCCATCCCTGATTCTGCAAACATTTTGGGCATTGTGAGTTACTCCATCACTGCTGTTCTGCAGGATCAGGTCCTCGGGTTAATTTACTGAATCTCATGCAGCAGGCAAAGCTCCAGGCTTGGGTCTGAAGAATCACAAACAAACATGAGGTTACTTGAGAGAGAAATTGGCCTTTTTTCTTTAAATTGATATGTTAGCAAATATGCACAACAATCTGACAGAAGTTGGAGCAAAGGAGAGTATGCAAGATGACTCCAGTAACAGATTCAGCGTTTGGACGCATGAATGTTTGAACAGGTCGGTGGCAAATCCCCACAAACTTGCTGGGATGCAAGTCCAGGCCAGCACACTGAGTCAAGCATGCTGATTTATTGTTTCAGAAGAGAATAGACTTCAAACATCGAGACATTGATTGTTTTGGAGTGGTGTTTGTTTTGGGGATTGCAGCTGCAACCTTTGGGCCAGATCCTCAGCTGCTCTGCACATGGGACTCAGTGGACTGCAGGATTTGTCCCTGCTACATGTCCTCTGTGATTGCAAATGGTGTTACCAAGCCCTATTAACTGAACTTAATCCATGCCAACTCCTTTCTGTTTCTTAGTAACCAATAGTCATTGTAAGAAGGTTTCCACATGTGTGATGGCAAAGGCAAAGGCTGTTCCCAAGTGTTTCTCGTGTAAGATACTTGAATGCTGTTTGCAGTGTCAGTGGGTGTTGGTAACATCCTTTGGTGTTGGTTCTTTGTCTTCTTTTGGTTGGTTTAGATGGGGAGATTGGTATCAAGAGCCATGGATAAACTTGAAGTCCTTTTGCTATTTAGCTTGGTTTGTCAAAGATATCGAGTACAGATACTTTCCTTTCAGTAAACCTGTCTACATGAAAGAAAGCCAAATTTTCATTAACCAGGTAAAAAGAACCAGATCTATTTCTTTTTTTTAACAACCTTAATGTCAGGGATGAGATTCTGCCACCCTGGTGGGGCATGATGGTGGAACATTCCAAGCGTCTCATAGAGAGATCCAGCAGTTCACATCTTGCCACCTGTAATCCACAGTGATCCAACCAGAAATGAGTTCCATTTCTCTTTTGAGGAGGAGGGCAAACCCCTTTATTTGTGATGTTAAACATCAAATACACTTGTTTGCGGCTGGTTTCAGTAGGCCAACTGAATGCACTGTTTAGACTGAGGTTTACTTTTGACTGGCTGCATGCCCTATACCTATTTCTACAAAGTCATTTTTCAAAACCAAGCACAGACTTGTTCTGAAGTCCATTTGTCTCCCTGCCACTGTACAGGGGACCTAGAAATAACGACAACTCTTTGGCTTGTATCTCTTGGGTAGCTGATTTATCACTGCCGCCTGCTGCCCAGACCCCAAAGCTGTGCCTGTAATGCTCGGAGACCTGCACTGAGAATGAAATCTGTATCTGTCTCACTTGATTTTTCTCAGCCATATCAAGATTTTCATGGCTGCCCTTTACTTGTGATCCAAAAGAATGATCACAGACAGGTATTTGATTTTTTTTAATGGCAGACCATAATAAGGTGAGATATGCCAGTTGTTGTAACTATAATTTGGAGAACAGTGTGTATTTCTAGCAATTTTTCTTTTTAAGATGGTGAAAAAGCAGGTGTTTTATTGTGTACACTACTTGTCTAGCACATATTATAAGAGGAAGAAAGAATATTTGAACCCTAGAGCTGCAGTTCTGGTTAGGAGCATCTTTAGCCAACACAAGAAACCATTTTTTTTTGTCAATAGGGTGTACATCTAAATAATGAGAAAATAGAGCCCTAGGGCTATCTCTGGGATCTCTTATAAAGCTTTAAGCACAATATGCAAGTTAGGAATCCCAGCAACCAACTTCACAGCAATAGTAGGAGGCTTTGAAATCTATCCATGGCTCTCCAGTGAAATGATTTTCTTCCAAATGACCTATCCCATGGCTGGAAGTGGACAGGTGCCAATGGAGGAATTACCCTCAAGCTAATCACAAGTGAGAATCATCACCACTATTCAGAAAATGGACATTTAGTTACCTCTGAACATACTTCCACTTCACTGCAACAACTAGCACTAAGCCAAAGGTGCGAGGTGGGAAGGGTCATGGAAACTGAGATGCCCAGCTGGCACTTATCCCTAATGTAGTACGGAAGCTGTGCTGGCCGTGACCAGCAGGTAGGCAGGGCAGCCTGTTTTCCTTGGCTTCTACCCTGAGATCTTTGTTCAAAGCACTTTTGGGAAGTTTGATAAGGGGATAAGCTTTCTCACACCTAATTTTCCTGTGTGTACAGAGATAAGATATGAAGGTACAATGCCCAGAGATCAGTACTTTCAGCCATGGGATAATTTTTCCTTTACCTCAGAGTCCATCTTTCACTGCAGTGTGAACCAGGAGAAGTGTTTTGTAGTAGATCAATGACATTCCAAAGTTCACACTAAACTTTCTGTTCTGTCTGGGAGTAACAACAACGGCTAACAATGGATTTTCCTGTGTGAGCTACTTTCCTTCTGCAAATCTCTCCAGCATTTAAATGAAGATACAGTAGCCACTGCTCACATATTAATCTCCTTGATGACAAAGCCACCTCTTTGTTCTGGTGTCTCTCCTAATGCGAGTTACACTATATAATTTGTATCTAGGATTTGCTTCAATCACAGTCTTACATTCCTGAGACACTGATGTAATGCAGATTATCCAGAAAGATTGGTGCGTGCCAAAGTAACTGTTCCCAAGGTGGAGTATACTACATACAACACTATAAATTATCAAATAATGAAGTTCTCCTGTTGTACTTTCAAAGCTTCATCTTAACAGTCTGATTTATGGGTGAAATTACTAGAAATACTGCCTGATAGTTGCCAAATCTCATCAGTCTTTAGCCACTCATTTAAAGCAGAACTTTAAGCACAACCTCACAACCCCCTGCATTGCAGACAATTATCCTAAGACTCAACAGATCTTTGAGAGTCCTTGACTCAGGGCCAACTCTGAGACTTGTTTTTTGGTCTCACTGGCTGACACTTGATAATCTTTCTGGCAATCTGCAGTTACAGTTTGGTGCATAAAATGTGCCTGGAAAACAATGGAGGTGTTTTCTGGTGCAGTTATCTCAAAGATCAGGAATATTCTGTGACTAGAAGCCTCACATTAGCTCTAAGGACCAGACTGGAGCGGTGGTAGCGATCTGAGTTTGTACCTGTGGCAAATTTGCATGGGGGATAAATGGTGTGTTTGCAATGGGATTTGACCACTAACTCACAAAATGTTGCTGGAAATAACAAATGAGAGTGTCAAGATGCTCCCAGTGGGACATGCCCAAGAATTCTGCATCTCTGACAGGACAGGTCAGATCCATAGAACTGCAAAGTGGCTCGCAGTTTGCTAACAGAAGAGTGAAGGTCAGCAGTCAGGTTTGTGCCACAGGATCTCAGTGGGTTAGCACATTGTGTTTCTCCTTATTCAGGAGCTGTGAATCCAACCCCCCCAAGCCATTAATCAGGATTAGAAATTACATGAGGAGAAAAATCTGGTGTAAGACCAAACTAAACAGTCTCCAGAACTAATACTCTATTAATAGCTTGCACTACGCTATTTACTATTGTAAATAGTGACATAAAAGTCAACTCTTCCACGTGGTGTTTCTCTCATGGCAGAGTGATGAAATGAGAGTGTATTTATGGTACTAGCTGAACCTCAAGCACAGCTCCACAGTTTGCTCACCTCTAAAGCAGTGTGACACTCTCCTGGCTGCTGCAAGAGCAGGGACGGATCCAAAGTTCACCGAAGTTAGTGACTGGCTTTCCGCTAAATTCAATACAACTTTGTATCCAACCCCTGTATGATTCAACTTTGGCCATTTGTATCTGGCAGGTGATTTTAAAACTAAATAAGTAAATATTTCCCCAGTAGGTACATTACATTACCTGAAACTTGGGCATGTTTTAAACTGGCTTCCTAACAGGGTGTTCAGGTGTGTCATAGGGCCTGTTTCTCCATGATGGACTCTCATTAATCACACCTTTGCTGGGTGCTCATGTCTGGTGATAACTGTCAATTGGATTCGGAGATGCATGGGGTGCAGTGAGGATGTTTGACTTCTGAAACACTGGTTTGATTGTCATTTGGTATCTCAGCTGATGAAAAAACAACTCCTGGCAATGTCTAGGATAAAATCCAACATCTGCTTTGATTTCATAACAAGTTTCAGTATTGGCTTTAAGAAAATTTACCCTGGAAGTAATGATTTTCCACACTCTGTAAGAGCAAATGGGAGAGCTGCTGCTCTGGCTTCTGTACACAGGCATGGTTTGCAGCTCTGCTGTCCCTCTTTCTGTTTCTCCTGCAAGGGATGACTGACTGTTTCTGAAATGTCCTGAGTAAAGGAGAAGTAAGGAGGAATGTGTCATTCAGATACAATGATCGGGGAAAAACATGGCTGAGTGCAAGAGGGGTCCCTGTTCTTCATGCCAGCATTTCTACAACCCATTGCTCTAGGTTGCCCACCATTTCCATAAATGCAGGGCTGACACAGAACAGTTTCACAGAGCCTTTAAAGCAAAAAGAGGGATGAAGGAGCATACCGGATAAGCTACTTAAAATCTAAAAGAGGAGAGCAATAACCTAAAAGAGGTGCCAAGTTATACACTACAAAGTAAACTGGGTGGCCAATTAGAAGGAATCAAGTAATGGTTGTGATGAGATTAGTGTCATTCACAGGGGCCTGATTGAGAGCCCAATGAAGCCAGTGGAAAAACTCTGCCTGGCTCCCAGACCTTTGAAATGGGCTCTAATGTTCCTCAGGTTTCTAGTTTAAAGGCACCACTTCCACCCATGGAACAAGTCTGTAACCCCACATGGCCCCATGGAGGGGGAAAATAGGCTGTGTTTCCGTTTAAAGGCACCACTTCCACCCCATGGAACAAGTCTGTAACCCCACATGGCTCCATGGAGGGAGAAAATAGGCTGTGTTTCCGGGTAGCTCCTAATTATTCTTACTGTTATTCTCTTTGTCAAAAGTGGTATAATAGTATCACATTGCCCATGGTTGAGGGAAGTATGAAAAGGCCAAGAGAGTTTCAGAAAGATAAAACCCAAGAGAATTCTAAAAAAGTATGATGGGATGCTGTTAAAATTTTTCCTACAGGTCAGATGCTGGGATGGTCTCATGTGCCATGCACATCTGCTGGCAGTGTTTAGGGGGACTGGTGGTCAGTCCTTAAGGAACTTTCAGCTCTGTTGTTGCATTAAATCTGAGCTGTGGAATTCTGCTTTAGCAGCCTGATGCATGGAGACCATTACCATTATATCCTCCAGAATTTCAGTACAGAAAGCTGAAGTGTGAAAACTCCTTTTCTCCCCATTTATCCCACGAATTCCTGCTGTTTAGTTTTAGCATCGTCAAAATGTTTTGTGGAAGTGAGTCCTTCCAGATATTGATCATAACCTCGAGCAGGGTTTTCTGGGAAAGTTGGTGTATCAATTGGAAACTTCATTTCAGATCCCAGGTGTCTGTTCTGTGCTGTGCAGTGTTGCTCCTGACCGTGACACTTTGCATCAGCTCAGGAGCAGTCCTCATGCATCCCTGTCAGTACTGCAGGAGAGCCAGGGTGATTCAAAGGGAGCAAATCTAATTAAGATGAAGCCTCAAGTCACAATTAAGCAGCACACATGCTCTCTCTTCTCAGACTGAAGTGTTAGTCATAACCAAGCATGTCGCAGCAGTGAAACTTGGCTGCCAATGGAGGGATCTCATTTGAAGTGTTTCCCACCCATTCCCCAACTTGTTCTGGAGTTGTTTTTTCATGGTGAGATACTGAGTGATTGGTGCCTCTGGCTGCCTGTGGCTTGTTCTCATCCATCTGCTCTTTTGTTGCCACAGGTTACATCGAAGCAGCTGTGATCCCTGCAGGTGCCCGGCGGATCAGGGTGGTTGAGGATAAACCTGCTCACAGCTTTCTGGGTAAAAAGACAAAAAACCCAAATGTTCTCCTTCAAATCTCAGCTCTCTTTTCTGTTAAAATGACCCTTCGCTAGGTGACCTGTAGGATGATAGGTTTGTTGCTGCCAGGAAGTGGCTGTTGATTTCTTTATTGTT
Organism: Ara ararauna; assembly: GCA_028858755.1. Lineage (NCBI taxonomy): Eukaryota > Metazoa > Chordata > Aves > Psittaciformes > Psittacidae > Ara > Ara ararauna. The sequence continues at coordinate 40,215,219 of CM054383.1, read as the reverse complement.
GCAGTCTGTCTCTGCTTTCATGGCTTGGTTTCATGGTGTGATAGTGTGTGACACAGGCCCTGTGCAACTTGGAAGGACCAGAGAATACTTCTATGTAGACAGAAGTGTTCCCGAATGGAACTTGGCACTGGGTTGAACATAACTGCCAGGAGCACACAACTTTGGGAGGGAGTGGGAAAGAGAACAGTGCATTTAGAGAAAGGAATGACAGAGATACAGATAGGAAGGTGCCCAACTCAGACTGAAGCAGAGGCAAGACAGGGTAGCTGATATCCCTTAATAATCTGACCATGAGGTCGCCTGTACCATTTCCTGCTGTGGCAGGTTTTCACTTAATGCTGCGCTCTGAGATGGGCTAGCTGCAGCCCCCAGTCCACTTGTCCCTATTTTCTCAGGCCAAACAACTTGTTTAATCCACTTCTCATATCTACTTCTGCACTCCTTTTGAGGGAAACAGGCTTCCTCTTTTCTTTTCCCTGTTGGAAACACAGTTTTAGACATGGGTGATGGGTCAGATTTGTATGTGAGGCTGTTATAGGGCAGAGTGTTTGCAAATTTGTTGTCCAGTTACTCATCACTTAGATTAAAGGTTCGAAGGACATTTGTAAAATGCAGCCAGCCAGTTACAATACACATCTGTCAGTCTGGTGGTCTGCCTCTTCTCTCCAGTGTTAGGGGTGTTTCTTTTTGTGCCATTACTGTGCAATAGATGAAGGGCTTCAGCTCCCATCTACTTCTAGGGAGACCAAGTCACAGGAATGCTGATGCCCCATTGCCCTGTATTCACACAGGAAGCCTGTGGCAGAGGAGGGAGTTGAAGGGAAATTGTCCAAGGCCCGAAAGAACACCCAGCACATTGAAACATCCTTTGCACACTCAGAGCTGCATGGGCACACATAAATGGGGGAATTCTGTCCCTCTTAAGTTCTTTATGCTATGTGGAAAAATGAAATGCTAAGAGAAAATCCCAAACTTCCTCCTTTGCTCAGTGAACTTCTGCAACTTATAGGTCCCTGCATTGTCAAACCTCAGCTGTTCTTTCTGTTGATGAGCATATTAACACATTATTTTTGTCCTTCCATATCAAGCAGTGGTTCAGCCCTTCCACGTGCTGATATTCTCATTGTGGTGGTTGGAGCAGATGCATGTTCCAGCTGTCCTTTAGCCTAGGAAGTATTAGATAGTGCTTTCACCTGTGCATGTTCTTGTTCTCTTAAAGTGAGCTTCTCAGAGCAGACTTTATTTATCCAAAGCCTCAAGGTTTTAGTATAGAAAAGCACTCTGAAAAATGGAATTGCTTCCAGAGATATATCAAGCCTGCGATAAGAACTGGGAGGATTAACAAGCTAGTTGCTCTCTGTTTTGCAGAAGAGGAAATGGAGGTGTTGCAACTTGCACATGGATATGCAGGGAATAAGTAGCAGAGTCAGGCTAGGACCCTTGATTTCGGATTTCGGTCTGTTGCTTATAATCTTCCATATCTGCAGCCAAAAGAGATGTTAATATCCAGCCCTGGGATATAGGATGCTGCTGAGAATATTTACATAGTGATTGTGCCTTAGGATTTCAGGTCTAGTGCTATTTGTTTTCTGTCATGAGATGCGACCAAAGTTGGCAAGATCACTGGAAAAGATGCTTTTGTTCTCTTTCATTCCAGATTCAGGGGGGAAACAGAGCAAATCATCAGAGGGAAAAAAGAGGGCAAATTATGTCACTCAGCTGCCCTTAGGTCAAAAGCAATGGCATTTGTGCCACTTCTTGATAGGAAGCACCTATCACTACTCCTAGTACTTCCACTAATGCTGCAGCCAACTTGCTGGGAGAGGAATACGCCTACTCGTAAGATGTTTGACATAGCAAAGCACTGGTGGAACAATGAGAACCAGTGTTTCCTTGGGTTTTGCAAATACTCTGCCTTCTGGAAGCAGCCTTTTTGTTTCTCTTGGTGGGATTTGCACAGGGCATTTGTCCAGGGCTTAGGCTTGGCAAGTAGCTACAGCACTGCGAGTGTTACATGGAGCTAGCAACTGCCCTTCATAGTGACCACACAGCCTTTACTAAAGCAGGTATTTCCCCACTGAAGATTAAGACTGTGTGTATTTGAGAGCAGGACTTAGCCCTGTGTGCATCACATAAAGATAGATAAAAATCTAGCTATTTTAAAGCTTTTAGCATTTTGGGTCATGTTCAGGAGCCAGGAGAACCTCTCTAAGCTTTTCAGGGTTTTCTCTTTCAAGGGACACTGGACACAAAGGAAAGACACCCAATGTCTTGCTAACCTAAGCAGAAAAATACTAGCCAAAGTGTTCCAATAGGATGAAAAAGATGACCAAGAAACCAAACTCCAGTCACTCTGATAGGCCTCATAATGCATTGTAAATCTAGGTCTGAATATGGAAGGATTTTCTATTTCAATTACACTGACAATGTTGAGTCCAGTCAGGTCCTGTTTCCGCTCAGAACCAGGTACCGCACTTTGGAAACAAGCCCAGCATAATTTGGAATCATTATTCCATGTGCTGGGAGCAGTGCCTGAAGAATTTCCTTCCACCTACAGGCAACCCACACTGGCTGCCTTGGCTGGCTTTAATGCTTAAAAACCACCTTGAACAGGAAATGCCTCTGCAGTTTGTGTCCGCAGGCTGGGAAGTAAGCTGGAGGGACCCAAGGTGGAAATAAAGATCTGAGTAGGTGCCAGGTTTAGAAGCAGATTGGTCAGTTCCTGTCTTCCAGCCAACAAGAAAAAAAGAAGTTATGGGTTGTTGCTGGGGTTCCTTTTCCTTTTGCTTCTTCTACTGTACAACTTTGAGCCAGAAACATGTTAGAGCTGTAACAGTGGATTCTTACTACTACCTAAATGTATCCACAGTGGGAGGCATAGAAAGAGGCACAGGGTCCCAGGAGAACTGCAGCTGGCTGTCCAAAGCAGAATGAATCCTGTAGGTAGGTACCAGCTTAAATTAGTGAAGGCTGCTCGGCAAAAAGGGCTCGTAACAGCTTTCTTGTTTGGGCTTTTCCACCACAGTCAGACAAGTTCAGGCCACTGAGCTTTCAGGGAAGTTGGGCAAGTGTTCTTTGTTGCATGCTTTGCTTATTCTCTGTGTGTCACAGAAACCACTGGAGAAAGGGCAATACTCTATCTAAGAGATGTGAAGGTTTTATAGCTGCAGCATTGATCCCTACTAATGGGGCACCTCTGTGCAATGAAGACAAACAGTGGCAAAAATACTTTGGCCCAAATACTTTCTGAGTTTCTGGTGCAATCCCTGCAGTCCTCAAGGAGCTGTTTCTAAACTCTCTGTCTCCTCAGTCACTAAGAGAGCAGTGTCTCCAGCAATCAAAATCAAACCTTACCCAGAAAAGAGGTCCACAAAGATTAAACATTTTCTTTTTCATCAGTGAGCTGTCTTCCTTTGATGATGAGCTGGAACCAAAGCATAGATTTAGTCATTCAGGCTCTTATACACTGTTTTGAGCATGTGCCACGATATCTTTACTCGTCAGCCATACTGCATGGAGATAGTGTTATCTCATCCACAGCTTTGATTAGTCATGTTCACGGCCCCTCAAGGCCAGTGTGATGGCTGCTTTGATCTGCCTGGAAGCCACGAGACTCTGGCAGAGGAAAGCAATCCTGCTTCAGGATTTTGTCTGAAGTTTACGGAAGGTACTTTGTAGATGGAGGAACAAAGCAGGAAGAGAAGTAAGCCGCAGACAGAGTTATACTGTGGTAGCATGCCAATACCAGGACATCATCATACCCCTTGTCTATGTGCCAAAGAGAACTTCCCTCAGAAAACCGTTCCCCTACATACATCCCACTCGTCCATGGGAAGCTGTACGTGCATTTTGCCTTCACCCTGATTTTGGATCCTCTAATGAAGCCATGAGAGCTGTCAGGAAGGTTGTGTGCAGTATGACAGAAAGATATTCCGCCTTTCTCCAGTACCTCCCCAGGATGCAGATCCTCAGAAAGGCACACATAGATCATAAAATCATAGAATGGTTTAGGATGCAGAGGACATTCAATGGAGCTCCATCTACTCCAGACTTCCCCCTAGGTTAGATACTACAAATGATATTCAGTTGGTAAATTGAATGTGCCCTACGATATTCCTGGACACTGAGGCCAGTGGTCATGGAGCATCTTGTCTATGAGCTCTCAGCCCCCAGTGAAGGGGGCTGTTTGCATGCTGCGTATTGAGAAGAGATTCTTGATAGTTCTGGATCCTGACCCATGCTAGGAGTTTTTTGGCAGGATTCAAGTTGACCTGGGCCATAAAATATGCTAGGGACTATTTTAACAACGTAGAGGTTTCCAGCTGCCTGGGGACATGTCTATGCACTGTACATGGAATAGGCTAAAAATAGGTTTCCACTGTGAGATGGTGCCCTGCGCTGACATCACTTCAGGTATCTCCTCTTACCTGCAGCAGAACCTCTGGGATCTGTGGAGCCAGGCACTTGTCCTTTGAGCCAAATAGAACAGCTTTTCAGGAAAACCCCTAAAGAGAAAACTAACAGGGATTTCCTTCCTCTCAAACCCCATTTGAGGAAGAGGTGAGCTGGCCTCTCGTTTCTTGAGGAAACTTTCATGGTAATAGCTATATAAAAGGTGTTAGACATGGCCAACTAGAATAAAAGGCAAGTTTATGTAGAATAACCCAATATTTTTACAAACACTCCCATGGCAATTAGACCCAACTGTTAAGTCAGCTGTGTTATGCACCTGACAAGAAGTCCAGTTTCTTGTCTGTTAAGTGTGTTAGGCAGTTACATATAGCATTAGTACGCCTAGAAGGATTTGGGGGCTATGGGGACTTGATCCAAAGAGATGACAATGGGAGATTTTTGTATTAACTTGAAAAGGCTTTAAATTAGCTCCTTTTATCTTCTTGCAACGCACTCAGTTAACTGAAAGCCAAGGTTGTGTTCTTTAGAGAATAAAATAGGCATGAAATGCTGGAGGTTAAGAAAATATCTTGTTGAAGGCTTAGCTAAAAGACACAGTTAGCCTTGAATTAAGGAAGCCCAGTAACACTCGAGCTATTCTGTCTGTCTGATGTCAGAGCAAATTTGATCACAGTGCATGGATTTCCACAAAGGGGTCTGGGACTTTCCCTCAGTGCATCACACCAACATCTGGATAACTCTGCTTCCGTTCTGACATAGAAAACACATAAGTCCCTAAATCAGGGTTCACTGACAAGTCAGCAGTAATGTGATGTCCTTATGGCTGGAGTTGTCTTCCAGTGTTTGAAGGATATCAATGATCCTGATGCAATAGGTTATGCTGGAGGAAAGGACATGTTACTCCAAGTATCTTTTATTCTCAGTATTCTTCAGGTGGGCTGAGACAGAATCTCAGTAGTCTATATCGTAATTACAAATTCACTTACATTTCATTCCCTGGTGTTTGATTCATTCCAGCTTTAAAAGATTCCAGTAAGAGATCCATTAACAGCGACTGGAAAATTGAGCTTCCTGGTGAGTTTCAGATCGCAGGCACTACTGTCCGGTACGTGCGAAGGGGTCTGTGGGAGAAAATCTCTGCCAAAGGACCAACTAAAATACCACTGCACTTGATGGTAACTTTATATCCTTTGTTTGTGTTTCTTAAGTGATGCAACATAAAGAGTTTATATCCTAGCTAAAAGTTCAGTTTTGATTGTTTGCTTACTCACTAGTTTTTGCTCTAGTGCCTCTCTCTGCATTCTTCTGCAGCATTGCAAGGGCTGGAGAAACCCAGCTCCCTGCATGAAAGGAAATTATGCTCTCTCTATGCAGTGTCCCTGTAAGGTCATGTCCAGTACAGGATGCTCCTTTAATGTGTTGCAGACAATGTGGCAGGGCCATTCCAGAGAATGTAGGTTTCCAGGGACCTTCTTTAGTTCATGGACATACCTGCTCACACATGAAAGGATATTTGCTGAAGTATCTTCTCAGCTTATACGAGAATGTGTTCTGTATTTAAATACACTGTTCCTCTAACAGAAAGAGATGCAGATTTGGCATGTACAGATGATACATGTGACTTTAACCATCTGTAGTGACTTAGTTACTTGTTTCCTTTATATGGTTTTTTCAATTTTATGTATTTTAAGGTGTTCTTGAAAGCTTTTTCTTAATGTTTAACATAGTTCTTCTGCTAACCAGGCATGTCATTTTCTAAGTAGTCATATGGCTGCTACATGAGAACATGAGTGAGAAGACCACAGGGGTGAGAAGAACAGAATTGTAGTTCCAGTCCTGACACTAATGAGTGATGGGGTGACTCATGTGCCTGTCCCTTAATGTTGATGATAACCTTAATGTTCTATCTGTAAGACAGTTGTAATAAGACCTGTCTCATGCATGTGTTATTACTTGAGAGTCTGCAGAAAGCTTTATATTTCCTATAGCAAGTTTTGCTTAGAGTATTTTAATGTATGCATTGTTTCCTGTATTTTTTGTCCTCGATTTTTTAGTCCAACCACATTTTTCTGTGTGTTCTTTCTTTTGCCTGTGACATTTTGCTGCGTTTGTTCACTGAAGGCTATCCATAAGAACTGCTATAAATCACAAGTCCTTCCCTTTCCTCACCTGAAGTTTTGGGCTTGCTGGTGTTTATTGTGCAGCATTTCATGAAGCAATTTGAAAAGCTCAAATGTTGGTCAAACTGTTCACACAGACATAAAAGATAATAATACTCTACTTTGTCAGCATTATTCTCTGTGTCAAAATATGCTGCATAGGAACATGAGGTGTTTTGTCTTTGCTTTCTCAAGACAGATGAATGAGTTTATCAGGTTCATGTACAGACCACTTTAAAGCTGGATTCAAAGAGGTTGCTACTGAAGTAGTCAGAGGTGCAGTTTGGGCACACCAGCACCTTCCTGACTCAGCCATGTAATACAAGGTCTGCCCACAAAAAGGGGTATGCAGGAGCCTTTTTCACCAGCAGCAAAATCATCTTCTGCTTGACTTTGACCTTAACACAAGTCTTCCCTCCTGAAACCAGGACTCTGACAAAGTATCTTGTACTGCCAAGGTCTTCTTAACCTCATGTAAGAAAGAGGAGTTGCACAGGTACCGTTTGTGAAGATGCTGTGCAGGGATCCTTTGCCAGCTCTTGGAACCCTTCAGGGTGATACTTGGTTGAGGTGTACTGCAGTAAAATCTGGTAGCAGCATTTTGTGAACGTCAGCATCAGCAGAGCTTTGTTTTTAAAGAAATACTTATTTCCCACTTGTTGAATAGTAAGTAACTGACATAGGAAAGTAGTGTTTATCAGGTTCTCCATGAGTATAGACTGGCATTTTCAGCAGATAAGAGCAGGGGAAATTTTCCTTCTTCTCCCCACCTCCCTTCCTGAAATGATTAAAAAGGAGGAAAGTAAAAGTTACCAGACAATTAAAAAAACATGTGGCCTAAAGTCACTGCCAGTCATAAACAAAGCACACGTGAAGTCTTTTCGTCAAATCAGATATTAATCTTTTCCTTGATGCACGATGGTGGGTTTCATTCTTTCAACACAAACTGCAGGATGGTTACCAGTTACCTCTAAATAGAAAACTGTTGTTCAAACAGTGGTGGAATACACTGGACTGACAAAGAGCCAGAAGCTTCAGTCAATCCACTGTGACCTGCATTTGAAACCAATTATACACACATACATACACACCCCAATTATATATGGCTACGAAATTGCATGAAATTGGTTTCATATGGGCCTTTTAGATTCACTAGTCTTGCACCCATATTGAGATAATAAGGATTTCTTTTTAGGACCTGGTTTTTAATACTTGAGGCATTTCTCCAAGTGTGTTGCTGTAAGTGTATTTCTTGGAGAAATGAATGTTTGTGTAACTAGGCCTGTGCTAGACCTCCTCTCAGCAACAGAGGACAATCAGACACTCACAGGGCATAAAGAAGCTTTAGTCAAGACTGATTGATCAGTTCTGTAGAACAAGCTGTTTGTATCTCATGCACTTAAAGAAAGACAGAGCAGGACTTGAGTTCTCTACCTCTGACAGCCTGGCATTTCAAATGGTGTTTAAAAACTAACCATTCATCTTTGAAATGGTAATGATGGCTGCCTAGTTTCACCTGTGGTATTCAGTTCTGGTAGTCAGGCTGCCTCTGGCTGAAGCAAAATCATGTCATTGTTCCCCTCATCTTCTGGAAGATGCTTTTCTCTCCAGAGTTATGCATTCTGCAGAGCAACTCATGGGAGCTGAGTTTGTTTAGCCCCACAGTGTTCACAGCTCAGACCTCCAGGATGTCAGTGGCTGCAAGATGGACACCTTTCAGTTAATTGTTTTGGTTAAATGACAGCTTTAGTGAGATGATTGGTTAAACAGGAGTGGTTTCTGCAGCTCTGAATGGGAAACAGTAATTGCTGGGAGAAAACAGCATTTTCAGATTTGCTTTTGTTAATTGGGCAGCTGCTTACTTCACCTGTGATAGCTCTACTTAAAATATCTTACCTGATAAGATGCTGCTCCTATTTCAGTAGGTGACAAGAGCCAGAAGAATTCATCTGTCTAATGCTGCTGAGATTATGGGGTAATAAGTCCAAAGCCACACCATCAGCATTACAGTAGTACTTCTATGGCGTTTGTTAAGAGTGTGGTGACTCAGATTCCCTGGACCTCATACGCCACTGAGTATCTTCTAGTAACTTCTGACTCAAGCCAGTGAAAATGAGAGCCAATGGAGCCCAAGATGTAAATCAAAGCATGACCAGCACTGTCATCTGCCTGTGGTGAAAAAATAAGCATTTGTCTTAGTTCTTATGTCTGTTAATAGTCAGTGAATTTTTGGGTAATAACACTAGAGACATCACATGTGACTCCACGGGAAATAATCGGCCTGCTGCTGGAAGCAGGTTTCACCTTCCCCTAGCAATGTGCAGGGTATGCAAGTATATATGTTGCCAGCAGCTGTATGGAATGGGTCTTCATCATCAGGTTTCTGAGACAATAAAATCCTGCTTCTACAGCTTGTCAGCAGGAACAGTCACACTCACTTTGAATGCCATGTTCCTCAACAGGCATGACTTCTTCTTTATGAGTTGGTTTTGCTTTGAGAAGGATCAGCTTGTTCTTTTAGATGCATTAATAAACATTTCTACCTCCAAACTATGGACTGTGGCCTGCTGATCCCATTTGAGGCTCAAACAAAGTTATGCAAAATTCCAGGTTTAGACATTCCCAGGAGTGTTTTAAATATTCACAAACAATAAGCAGTCATTGCTCCTGCAGATGCCCTGTTTTACCAATTTCATGTGTGATTTCATGTTTGTAGGTAAAGATTTGGTTGTCTTTCACAAGGTACTTGTATTTTAGAAACATTGTCCTGAGACAGCATTTCCAGCATTACTGTCTGTGCAGTGTGTTGGCTTTCCCAGTACGCAGTGTGTTGTAACAGCCTTTCTTTTCCTGCTGAACCAGGTGCTGTTATTTCATGACCAGAATTATGGAATTCATTACGAATACACCATTCCTGTAAACTATACTGCTGAAAACAGAAGCGAGCCAGAAAAGCAACAGGATTCTTTGTACATCTGGACGCACAGCGGATGGGAAGGGTGCAGTGTGCAGTGTGGAGGAGGTAAGGCTCTTTGAAAGCTTGGTGGGACTTGCTGGACAGGGTTTACAGGCGCCAGCCATTAGAGAGGTGCCTGCAGAAGGACAGTGTTGCCAAAGTATGAAGGAAACTGGCCATGGGTATGGATGTTGCCATAATGAACTCAAAAGAGAGCTCATTCTCACCAGCAATCCCAGCTCTCATCCACATCCCCACAGTTAATTTTCACCCAGCGTTTTGGCAGGGACGCTGCTTTGTCGGCTCGTTACCGTAGGCTGGAGCTGCACCTGGATTAGTGCTCCATGGATAGCTCAAGGCACCGTGTGCAGCCCCATATCTCAAGTCTCAGTCACATTCTTGGAGCAGAGTTTCCACAGGTGTTCAGGCATGTTCACTGAAAGACACTTCCTTCCCCAGGGATGGAACTGGGGCAGCGCCGCTGTGGCAACTCCTGCAGATTGCATCAAACGCTCTTAGTGTGAGGTGGACGTGAGCACACTGCAAATCACACCTCGCAGATGATCCCCAGGATGTGCTGAGGCAGATTTGCTCAAACCCTGGGGGGAATTGATGCCTGTGAAACCAGAGACTGGTTTGTCAGCCACTGTCCGTTGAAGTTTCAGCGCTGGAAGGAGTAGGTTTTTCCCTGAGGAAAATGGATCATTTCCATGCATTCTGGCCAGTCTTTCTTCACCAGCAGACCCAATTATTTATCATGTTATATGACAGAAGGAAAGAGTGCTCATCTTCACATTTGCAGGCTCACTGCCTTCAGTGTACTGAAATTCTGGATCTATTTTTTTCTGTAAATGGAACTCATTTTAAAGTGGACACTTTCATGCATTTATTAAAAGTAATTTCTTAGAGCCATTAAATCTTCACATGAGTGAGTGGGAAATTTGTAGCTCTTGACTTGTGCTGCAAGCCTGCCACATATTTGAATCAAATCAGCACTCCCCAGTAGTAGCTTGGATGGCAATTCTCTCTTTTGTTTTGTTTGTGGGATGCTGCAGCTCATGAGTAAACTCAATTTGATGCAGACTCAGGGTTAAAAAGAGCATCTATGACATTTTCCTTGTCACATTTGATTGTCACACAGTGGACAGCTGAACCCTGAGGGCCACAGTGCTGTGTCTTGAAACTGCTGATACAGACAATTTATGTGAGAAATGCTGAATACTCCTGAGATACTTAATTTTTTTAAAAGCAGTATATCTGGAGGTTAAGAAATGATTTATTTCAGTGGCTTAATTTCACCACTTTGTGAAATGGAAGCAAACCCAATTTATCACTCTTGAACCCCGGTCACTCCTTTTCAATCTGGCTCTTCCTGAGTGGAGAGCAGCAAGAGGCAGCTGTCCTGTCATTATCAGTCACTGAGGGGTGGATGGTTGTGTGGTTTCAGCTTACACGGCTGGCACATCTGTCCTAGGTGATTACAGGGCACAGCTATATGTGGAGGAGGAACCAGAAATGAAAGCAAATTGTTTTCAGGTTGTTTCCACATTAAATGCTAGAAGAAGAAAGCCCAACCTGTTGTTGCTGTGAAGCAGCCAATTTCTCAATTAGTGGGTAAAGATTTGTAGCTTTTTCTGAAAATAAATAGAAATAAAGTAAACATCAGAACAGTACAAAGGTAAGACAGAAGTGGGCAATGGAATTGCTTGCAGAGTTGGTAGATCTGTGTAGGTTAAATCTTGCAGAGGTAGTAGGGAGCTTGTAGCCTTTGAGTTTTGGTTATTGACTTGACCTGATTTTGTTCTGAGCCACTGGTTTCCTTTTTCAGCATTGTTTTTTACTTGACTTGTAGGTGAAAGGAAAACCATTGTGTCCTGTACTCGAATCATTAACAAGACCATGACACTGGTGAATGACAGTGACTGCCAGCGAGTGAATCGCCCTGAGCCCCAGGTCAGGAAATGTAACACACACCCCTGCCAGTCACGGTAAGGAGTTAAACAAGAAGAAATCCCAATATCCTTTTCCTTCACAAATCACCCATTTCCAAAGCCTCCATCTGGTGAATGTGGTGAAAGTATGTACAAGTATTGGGACACATTGTTAGCCACGGTAACCAGCTGTAATATTCATTTCCTTTTGTTGAGCAGGTCAGACTTTCGTTACCTCAGAGTCCATTTAATTTGTGTCCAGTAAGGCCAGATTCCATGCAGGCTGCCTTAATGCATTGTTTGGGAATGGCTTGCTTTTCCTCTTGGCTGCTTTTTGGGTGACAGAGCAACCTGCAGTATAAAGTTAGACAGGAGAGCAGTGACTGGATATCTAACCTTTTTTATTATTCAGTGCAGAATGGGGTCTGATGAATTGTCAAACAGTGCCACAAAAACCATTGCAAACAACTGACAGCCTTTAAGCTACTTTAGCTCACCTGCTGTGTTGCCTACCTGGTCTGTATTAGCATAGTTCAGACTGAAAGTCTCTAGGTGACCAGTGTCTTTTCTTCATGTGAAGTTTGTACAGTGTTTAGCAAGACCTGCATGGTTTTGGAATCATACCTGAATCTTGCTGAAGTCAAGAAATTAGTATGAAACACCTTTTAGATGCTTTGCTCAGTAAGAGTGCTTTTCTGCATCAATAGGAGCAAATAATGGTCTAATAATAAGTGCCAAAACCCAATAAAATCTCTCTTTTTGCTTCGGCAAGCACTTGCAGCTGAATTGATTTTGATCTGTGTTGTACAAAGCAAGACATTTCTGACCAAAATGACAAAACACAGTAAGGCAAATTAATTTGTTCAGTTTACTCTTGCTTCACAGTAATGTTTAGCATTGTGGAGTATTGTAGAGGCTCCACATTTGATAGTAGTTAGAACATAAAATCAATTTAGGATGAAGCTCAACAACATCTAAAAAGGCATGTTCAGAACAACCTGCTAGCTGTTGCATCTTGTATAATCACACAAGCCAGGGAAATGTGCTTCCAAAGCTAATCCTCGTGGCAGAAATAGTAGGGAAAATGAGAAACAGCACACTTCCTTTTAATTAGAGCTGCAGACCTGCTCTCTGATTACAGTGCCTTGAAGCGGGGAAATCCAGTGTCAGGTCATCCATCAATAAGTCTGTTTCAGGTTTGATTTTCTGTCTGCATTGCCTATTATTGCTGCTGTACAATATTGTGGCCATACTGCTTTCAGTGGTACTGAAAGGTATGATGAGATACCCCATGTGCCTCTAGGTGTGTGAGAACCAAACTCCCAGTGACTTCAAAGAAACAACTGTCATTTCCATGAGGAAGTTTCCTAAATTCAGTGACGCTGGTATTTCTGGCATGTCATTCTTTAAGAAAGACAGAAACAAGGAGCATCTGCTTTTGTTTCTGCCCTGCCCTATATTTCTTACGAACCTTACGTTAAGCCATTAAGAGGAGACTGGTGTGAGTCCAGGCAGGTGTATGGAGGGGTTCCAAGTGGTAGAGGTAAAAAAAGCAACCTCTAAAGCTCTGGAAGAAGGTTGCAGCTTCTGCCTCTGCTAGCTGAGAGCAGCAAAGGGAAGTCTTGGCCATCAGGTCTGATAGAGGCCTAAGACCCATAGTGCTGTTTCTGTATGGGATCTCCTTGACCATGAGCCCTTGGTTAAATCTCCTCTCTGTTGCACACTTCACCATGACATTGCTGCCTCTCCAGTGGGTTAGGTTAAATCACACAAAATCTCCTGAGGAAGGGATACTCTGTTCCTATATCCAGATTGTGTTCCTTTGGGATTTCAGGCCCAGCCCTTAATGTTATTCCAAGGTATCTCTTCTTCTGTACAGAATTACCAGACAATTTATAGCCCAGATTTCCCCAGTAGCAGCTAGCACTGACACTCTTACTGGTTCTTTTCTTTCAGAGCACTGACAGCAAGCACCAAACATGCTTAGCACCCGGAAAGGCCACAGAATCCTTGCTGATGATCTGATAGACCACACTCTCTCACTCCCTCCGTGTAGACTACACTTTCACACTTAACATGCTTTTAACTGGAAACATTTTCAGAAGCACATTCTCTGCGCCTCTGTAGAATTTAAATTTCCACTTGCATTTGCCCACCCAGATATTTGAAATGCATGCTTAGCATATTCTCTGACCAAGAACATCTTAAAGAAACCATTCTCTTTCACCATGTCACTGCTTATTTTATGAACCCTGACTTTGTTTTAGGGTTTCGAGTAAAATTATTGTATCATCTTGTTACAATAAAGTCCTTTCCCATTTCCATTCAGACCTAAGCCCTTTACCTGAATTCAGGAGAAGGAAGAGTGTTTTCCTTTCTGCAGTAAACCTGCTCTGTTTTGTAAGGTTTGAACTACATTTACATTTCTACTCAAAACTTAAGAGAAGACCCTTCTCTAGAGAGAAGGGTCTGATGACCATCTGAGTCATAGGACACAGTCTCTGTTTCTCCTGTGGATGTGCTGTGAGACTTTGATTCACCATCCCACACTGTCCCTTTGCTTCTTCTCTCAATCCATGTATAATCTGGATTGTAAACTCTTTGGGATGGGATGAGATCATGTTGTGTAAATGGAGGAAAAGAAAGAGGCTATTAATGTTGAGATTATCATAAAAATAAAAACTAATAACCCACATTATAGATGTAAAGTGAACTGGAGGAAAAGAGGGTATGATATTAATAACAGTGTCTTTCTTCCAGCACGATCCCAACGTGCTTTGCAAATTATATATCCCTTTCAAGTTCAGCCACCTCTTGGAGAGCCAAATGATGTGGGGCAGGGACAGTAGTTTCATGAAGCCAAAGAGCAGATTAGAACTCTGCAACTGCAACCCAGCACCTGAAAAACACAAAGCAGGATTGAAAAAAGGTTTGGATACACTGACAAGATTTAAAATTAAATGTCAGAGAAGAGAATTTTCTTAAGGGTTTTGTTGAAACTGGCAAAAAGAAAAGAATCTTTCATTCTTTATTATTGTTACTCTTTCACCTTTTAAAAAAAATGCTTCTTTTTCTTCCTATTTTATTTTTTATGTTCCTTGACCCTCTTTTTCCATTAAATTCTTTACAGCTTCCTTTCCTGTCCCAACTGCACCCTATTAGCACCTCTTTATTCTAATCCTTTGCCTAGCTCTTTAGATATTTTTTACAAAACCCTGCTGTAACCAGATGGAATCTGGATTCTTGCATGCGGTGCGTATGGGTTGTTTCCAGCACACTGAACACCAACCCAAATATATAGGCAAACCCAGCACTCATGCTGGCACAAGACTCAGAAATCACAGATCACATCAGCTGTTATTACTGAAAACATAGGTCGGCCAGTGGCCACACACTTCAACATGCATGGTTGAGTCTATGAATATGAAACTGCTCCCCTCTAATGCAGGAAAAGAACCAAAACCACATGAAATTTCCCAACTGTTCGACTTGTAATGGCCTGTATGCAAACACTCTTAATTTTCCTCCTTTTTGCTGTAATAGATTTTAATAGAGGTTGAGTTCTTTCAGGGACCTGCTGAATATATGGTGTTCCTACGCAGATGCTTAACAGCAACATAAAAGCCAAAAATCCTTTCCTTCATCTACAGAAAACCACAGGAGACCTGAGCCCTTATTTTCACTGTTTGGGACTTGAAAGAATCTCCCCAGTCCAAGGGATAGTTTCCTGCTAACTTGCATACCAGCAGCGCATAGAAACCAATACAGCTCCAGTCTCCTTCCCTCACTGGAAGGCTCTCCTGTGACCTTGCTGTTCATGTGGGTCAAGATCTTTTATTTGCAGCCTTAATTTTTCCCTGTAATTTTTCAGTCATTTCTTCTTGCATCAGCTCTGTTCCTTTGCTTATACAGTATTTCTCCCCCTAGCTCTTTGCCTTGGGCTGAGTACCATATGACACAGCAAACCTTTGTCTCTCCTCCTTCCACCATTTTGCTGGGCTAAATCCGTTATTTTTCCTTAACTCCTCATTGGATCAGAGAATGTACATCAGTTTTTCATTCCCTTGGTCACCTTCTCTCCTGGTGCTCTAATTTACATTATTTGAATTCATCATTTTAGTGTGCAGGTGACCAGAATTATGTGGAGAATCCCAGTCTCACTCCAGTCTAACCCTTGCACTCATAATCTCCTGCCTTCATTGGCAGTAACTCTCCTGATATGTGCTTTGCTTTTTTCATGACTGCATCATATTTGTGGCTTACAATCATTCTAGATGTTTTCCTCCTGATTTGTTTCAGCATGGGAATCCTACTCTAACACAGAAATGCTTATTATTAGTCCCTAAGCACACAACCTTGCACTGTATGCTATTAATTTTCATCCTATCTCTGTTATTGCAGCATTCAAGGTTATTCAGTTCTTCCTGGATGACTCCTAATCCTCTGTTGTATAGACTTTGTATTGTCAGCATTTTCCCTATTTTTCCTTCTTTTTGTGCCAAGGTCATTAATGAACATACTAAATTAGATCAAATGCAAGACAGATCTTTCAGGAAGTCCACTGGTAACTAACCTAGATTCCCTTCAGACCTGATACTCCTTTGCAGCACTACACTGAGGCCAGCTGTCACCTACCAGAGAAATTACACATTGATATCCATGTTTCCCAACATATCACCAGTTCCTCCAACTTAAATAAGCAAAAGGAGGTTGTTACTGATAAGCAAATAGATTAAATCTACCACGTTTCCTTTGTCTGGAAAAGCAGTTATCTTAATCACAGAATGGAGCCAGTGACTTTTGCCTGGAGGAAACCTACGTTGCGTCCATTTACCACTATGTCTTTGATTATTGTTTCCATTCAGATCTGCTCCAAAAACTGGCATGCTGCTGAGGTCAGTTCTGTGGTTGCATGGATCACTTCTTTCTTTCTCTCTTTCTTCTATTCCCCTTTCATTTCTCCTTCTGTGGACTGGAATCCCACACTGTGCTTTCCAAGGGCTCACGTACACCAATGATACCCACTGGGTCAAAAATGAAGCCAGTTACTAGAGCCAGCCAAGGCCTCAGCTGGCTCAGCATTTCACCAACCTGCCCAAAAGGCTAGTGACCACTCAAAGCATAGTGCCTTGGTGTGCCATGGTTTATGATGCCCATTACTTTGATTGCTGGTCTGATTTTAGCTTATGGTGCTTATCTGTATGACCGTTGCTGTCTAAGAGTCCACCTCTCCCTTTAGACTCTTTCTTATACCTGTGACAGCTCTCTGTTTAACAGTCCATCAGTACAGAAATCAGTCTCCCTCATTCTGTTTGCACCACATTGACTTGTGTTATCATCACAGGTAGATGGGGAGCAGAACAGTTTGGGATTT
Source organism: Ara ararauna (assembly GCA_028858755.1). Lineage (NCBI taxonomy): Eukaryota > Metazoa > Chordata > Aves > Psittaciformes > Psittacidae > Ara > Ara ararauna. Next base: position 40,198,386 of record CM054383.1, on the reverse strand, counting down.
ATTTTGTGAGCTGAAAAGTCTTGCAAATAGTAGAATTTTGGGGGGGAGGAGTATGGTGGAAAACTCCTTGAGAATGTTAGCAAATTGCTTACAGGGCTGTATGGAAGCTATACTAAACTGGAGGGATGTACTGGGAGTGCTGTTAACTGAAGGGAGTGAGCTAGACATTCAATCCTTCCAAATGGGTATGTTCTTTCACTAGTGCAGTCAGACTCTTCTGGGACCTGTACAAATGTTTATCATCCATAAGGTTCAATAGCAACAAGTTCAAAACCTTATCTGTGCCTTGTGCTAAGAAACATCTCCTTTGGTGTGCTTTGAGTTTTGCTTACATGAAAAAAAAGAAAAGAAGGAACAGCCATGAAGAAAGTTTCAAATCATTTTAGCCTGGAAATCTGGCATAAATAGTAATGTTAGCACCCTCTGATCCAAGGAGGCACCACGTAAGAGCTCATTTTGAAGTATTTCCCAAAACTGGGGTTGGGATCTCCAGAATCAGTTTGAGCTTAATGAATTTGCCAGGACTGTGCTGGACCCGGTGCAAGACACCGTGGCTGGCGGCGGTGGAGCCAGCGGCCAATGCTGCGCCCTGGTGGCTGCTCTTCAGGGAGCCATCCTGGTAGACAGCTCCAAGTCTCCGGTAGATCTTGCAGGAGAAGAAGCCAAATGCTACAGACCAGAAAGCCTGGGAGACTTCTGGGCACCTTTGTGAGTGGGGAGCTGATGTCCTGCTGTGGGCAGATCTGGTTATCACCATCCACTAGAAGGAGACAAAATCGCATGCATTCCAGGTTGTAGGAAGGTCCTCAAGTGCAGCAACCAGCAATCAGTGCTAGCTACTGAAAGACAAAAACATATTTTCAAGCAAATCCAGGGACTCAACTCAATGAAGCAATCTTTCAGAGGATAAAAGAAGCCTTGGGAACAGAGAGTAGAATGAGGAGGGCTTATTTGCTCCTTGTAAATGCATTTACATCAAATAATTCAAGATGACTTGCTAGAGCAGAAGTCAATTTGGCGTTAGTTTTCACATGGAGTCATGAGACAGGTTTCTTAGCTTTGCTGTAAACACCCAGGCTGACTTACATCACATTTTTCCCCATTATAATGTTTGACTCAACAGCCTTCTCTTTGAACATTGCCTTGTGTTAAAATGTTAAGTGATCTGTGCCTCTGTTTTGAGGCTCTTCAGGCCAAGTGCAGTCTTTACCACAAAGAAGGATTAGCAGGATAATCTAACAAAACATGTAATTGTGAAATTCATTCCTACTACTGCCTGCTGTAATGTTTTTTACACTGTTTGCATCCTGTGGCATGAGCTGATGGAAAGGCACCGCTTTCTTTGAAAGGCAAGGAATGGAGCTGCACACCAGTTGCACAATCAGAGATACATCAGCCATGGGTCAGGGTAGGGGTAACTCTCTGCCAAAGGCCTCTGAGGGTGCTGATACTCTGTGCTTTAGAGTAGTGATGGAGCTGCCAGCAAGAACATCTACTCACACCACACTGAGTCCTCTGGAAGTGAGTGATCTGCTCGATTTAGGGTAGGGAGGAGGGAGAATGCAATGTCTTCCATTTAAAAGGTCTTCCAAAGGTGCATGTAAATTATGAAACATTGTCCTATGGCTCATCTTATAATTGGTGGGAAATTACAAACAGCCAAGCTGTCAAAATGATAATCACCAAATTAAAAAGAAACCTGTGTGAGTGAAAGTTGGCAAGTTTGTTAGCAGAATGACTACTGTACTGGAAAATTACTGAGCACTGTTTATAAAGGCAATCAGACAGGAATGTTAGTCTTGGAGTCCTACTTTCTGCATCAGCAGCTGTATTATTCTACTGGATTCCTTGTACTTTTTTTTCCAACAAAGAAAACCCCTTCTATGCTTGGGTGTGGCACAACCTGTTCCCCAAAGTCAAGATTCACCTGATTATTTTGACCCCATATCTCCACCTTATCTCAGTCTTGCAGGGATATGATGGAGAGTTTTAGAAGTGTGTGAGGAGAGAAAGATAGCATAGCAGAGTGCGTGTATTTCATGGCAGTCATGAGTCCATTTGTAAACAGTGTTCTCTTGCTTTTACATATTCAAGCACGAACTCAGTTTGATAGCTGTAAGCAGAAAACATCTGTCAACTCCACATGACTGATTCTCCAATAATCTTTTCCAATTCTCCTGGCTAAAATTATCCCACGTGAAATCTGGCCTCACTCTAAGTTGGCCTGAGTTTTGCCTAACATCAATAGAGCCACGGTTTCACCCAGGTGAAAACTAAGAGCATCTTCTACATGATTTTGCATCACAAACTGGTGCTAAAGACAACCAGTCTTAGCTAGACATAGAGTTATTCTCACCTATACATTTAGTGCGAGAATATATGTTAAACCAAAAGGTACGGAACAAAATCTATTAGAAATAGAAGCCTCAGATTACACTGTGTTGGATTCGTTCCTGTCACAAGTGATTTTCAAACTAGTTATGTCTTGTAACAAATTTCCTCTGATACTTTATTTAGCTAATATCTTACATTACATTACAACGTTATATTGCATTATATTACAACTTAATCAGTTGTAGTTAAGAGCCAGTTCTAAGCAAACAGGTTCCATAAAACCAGAAAAAAGTGTATTAATTGCAAATGTGTCTTTGGTCACATCCAAGCTATTGTTGTGAAAGCCAGGAAATTAATTCCACTGAGGCATTGTGGAGGGAACAAAAGTAACGCAGTCCCTGTAGATAATGAGTGCAGGTGCGAATATGCCATGGATGTTTAGATGGTGGAATAGAACCAACTTGCAGGCACTGGTCTTCTGCAGGGCTCAAGACAGAAATAACCAGGTGAAATTTAATGGGCTGCAATATTCATCCTAGAACATGTAATGCCTTTGTGTTATAAAGGCTACAAATCTCTGAAAAGTGACCTCATGTCTTTTGATTGCACTCCTCCACCTCATGCTTTAGCCTTGACCCATTTTATCTTCATAGCATTTTTCCCCCAAATCCTCAGCTACAAGTCTTCATTTGCAGATGTTCATCTCCCCTGTGGTTCTGTACGTACCGCTGTAGACAGTTTTTTTTCCTAGAAAATGGGGGAGTCTTAGGCAAGTAGGTAGAGTAGATAATTCAAGGTTAATGACTAATCCAGACCATGGAAAGATCAAATGATGAACTGAACCTCCAAAAGATATTTCAAGTTTGCTCCAGGGGCCTGCCAGATGAGTGTTGCCAAAGCAGATTAGAAGAAGAACTCCCAATTCCTCAGCAGAGATACTGAGAGGTCAGAGGTTGAGGGAGACTCAGAAGGCAAAGATTTAAAACAGCCCTCTCAGATTGCATGTCCTGCCCATCCCAGCTTTTTGAGGCTATAGAAAAACACATCCTTCTGGGCATTTTTTAGCTAGAAAGACAGCCACTGACTGGGTTACAAAATCTGTGCTTAAAAGCTCATCACTTTCTTCCTAAATCTCACCACCATCAGTGATCATCTAGCTCTTGAATCTTCTATAGAGGTAAGATTACAAAAACTAATACCAGGGATAAAGCCCTTCCTATGGTTGTAAGAAAGATAAGTGTGTTTGTCACATAAATCAGTGCTTGCTGGAAAAATGAGAGGCTCTCCAGGGACTCCAGTGAGAGCACTCACATGGTCCAACAGAAGATAGGTTATAACCCAGGAGAGAAAGACCAAACTGAAAAGAACCATGGTGTCAAGCAATCCCTAAGATCAGTTTACAGGCTTAAAACACAACTGGAAGCCAAATGCTGTATATGATACACACAGGGCTTAGAGTACAGCAGTTAATTGGCTTAGTTAATAACACAGAGCTCGGTGTTCCGAGTTGGAAAGCTGGAATTCTTTTTTATGTTGTCATAAGAAAAATGCTGGGTTTTAAAAAAATTAAAAGTAATTCTCCTTCTTAAACACATCCAGGTGTGTTCAAAAGGTGTAATGACAGTGTAGAGAGGAAAATCTGTCTGTAGTGTAATTTAATAGCAGCCCTAATGTGATACTATTTGTACATCACATTTCTCTTCCCTGCATGCGTATTGCTCGAGGTAGTAGTTATGCCAATACCTGGCTGCACATTCATTTACCAAATATGAAACTGGCTGGATTTTTCATGTTTAATTACTTTATCCATAAATCCCTTGTCTTCCCACTTTTGTTGTGAACAATGTTGAAATATAGTTGCAGTGACTCAGTGTCTTACAGGCAATACAGTAACATTTTCAGCTACTTATGAAGGAGGCTTTGGGAGGACTGGGAAGGGAGAGAAGTGCACTGCCAGCACTGGATGTAGGACTCACATTTACTTGTTTGCTAGGTCATTTTTACAAGCCATGAAACAAAGACTTCACTGAGAGGATGAAGTTCTGTGGTCAATATATAAAATAGCCTACTTTACTGATATTGTTATTATTTAAACATTTAATCGGTCACTAGTCTCTTGAATATGAACCTAAACCCACCACTTTAAAATAGCCTTTAATTTCTAAGTATTTTGTTTCCATGTTAGCAGCAGATGTCATGAGTAGGGCTCATGGGCTGTGAGGTTTCAGAGTTCCCTTATACTATAGCCCTACCTATCTGTAACCATTGGTCTCAGGTCAGGGATGGATGTAGTGGATCTGTAGCTGAAGCTGGCCACAGATGCCACTCTGACAAAAAAGCTGGAGATTACGTTTTTCACTACAGGTACAGCTTTATATTGATTCCCTGGGGTTTGCCTCATGCCCTGTGCAACCATTCTTCTTCTGATGATGATGATGACAATGTCTTTTCTGTGCCAGTTTTCCAGTTACACTCTATCATATCTGTGCTAGAGCCCACTGAAGGTCACTTACTAGAGACCACTGAACAGGGCACAAATGAGGTTATTTCTCCCTTCCACAAGAGCAACAACCAAAACCATTAAAAAAGGGATTTTCCTTCCTGAAAGGAAAGTCATAACCTCACTTCTGAAGACATCTGGGAAATAGTTGGTGTACTGCATGCTGCCCATCCTAAATGCAAGCTCACAAACAGCCTCTGCCAAGAATGTATTTTTATCTTTCTCCTCTGCTTTCAGCCCCTTTCCCTTTTTCTTTTGCCAGTAGCTGTAGATCACAGTGAGAGTACAGTGCTGAAGTGAATATTAGTTCAGTGGAGCCTGTACAGAAACCGTTCCCAGCCTTGTGACTCATATGCAGCTCATAAAGCATGGTCACTCTTTCCCCCTTATGCCCTTGTTGAGCGGTTCCTTCACCCAGATAGATAACTCCCTCCACACTTGCTCTGACAAGGCAGAGCCCAGCTGATATCAAGGGAACCTGGATATTTATTTTCATGAACACTGATTTCTGCACTTCAGGGCTATTTTTGTCTGTCTTTCAGCCCCAGTATTCAGTTACCCAGCTGGCATTTTCCCATTCCATATGCAAAATACCAAGCACTCAGCCACAGAGATGCACCAAAACTACTGTCCAGAGAAACACGTTTGGTGTCTCTCCAGCTGTGTTAGCCAATGGAAATTCACAGGTCTGTCAACTGCTTTAATGCACAGAAGCATTTGAGTGGGGCCCATGAAAGACAGGTGGCCAGCCTGCCCTATCCCATCCTACCAAATGGCTTCTGCCTTCACTTTCAACGCAGTCATCAGTGCTGCCACACCAGCTCCTCAGTCATGGCATTTGGTAAATGAATTCGTGACAATTACACCATGATGTTTCTACAAGTTGTGCTGAACTGATTTTTCCCTGTTCAGGAAGTGAAATATGGGAAACAGTTGTTTGATTCATTTAGGAGAAGTTACACAGCAGCATTAAAGAAATGTGCTTAATAAGTTGGCTATACCTGGACCATGTGAGCCTTCAGCAAACTGAAATAGCATTTCTGACCAGACTTGTTTTTGAGAAGTCTTATTTGAGCCCCTTATCTTAACAGATAACCCAGGATTGGGTGACAAGTAAAAGATTCATGGTATAAGGATACTAATCTAGATGACAGTCCTAAATAGCAGGCTACAAGGTCAATTACCTGGTGAGAAAGGCATGATAGCCTTCCGGTGCACAGTACCTTCACAGTTATTGTTCCAGGCCTTCACTTCACACAGGAATGCCAGTAATTACAGAGAATATGTTCTGCACTGACAGATTGCAGGAAGTGTAAAGATGGATGCTGCTTGTCTTTAGCAAAAAAATGGTCCCTCCCTACTCCTAATTTGATTCTTTTGGGGCATTTTATTCACTGCTTTGTAGCCTGGCTCTAACCATAGTGGTGCTTCCAACTCTTGCTGGAGCCAGTGGGAACACTGGCAGTTAAATGCAGGTCAGATTATCTAAGATTGAGCGTGGTCAGTTGCTCTCCACTTTTAAGGTGCCTGAGACCATGAACTTCAGCCTGATGAGATTCCAATTAAATATCCTGGAAAATCCAACTATGAAAAGCAAAATCTCACTAGTGGCTGGGAGGGGGTAAACTAGAAGTGAGGCAGGAGATATCCTTGCATTCTAATAACCTGGGATGGAGAGGATTTGTATTCTTTGAGAGTCTATAGTGTAGGGCTGGAGGTCCTGGCTGCAGGAAAGCCATCTGGCTGCAGCACCATCCCAGTTTGTACACAGTAAGTATAGGTTCTCTGCACAACTCCATGGCACAGTGAAGACGTGCATGCAGATGTAGTAGTGGTTTCCTCATATTCCTCTCAAAGGCAACAATATTTGTAGGATAGGATCATCTGCAGCCAAGTCTCTCTTTACCCCGGGGAAAAATGCAGCCATGTTGTAGAGACTGAGGATTACAGGGAGCTATACAGAGTTTTGTGTTGGATATTCACTTGTATACCAGCACTTTTCTGCTTTACACACTTCAACTCCCAAAGGTGATCAGGTGATCTCAGTGTGATGACAGTACAGCACCGTCAAAGAATCCACAAATCTAGGAAGAGTTGCCCCTTTCTTGCTGGTTTTAAGAGGAGCACAATGTTTTATGCCACCAGGTTTTTAGCATTCCTTCTCTGGCTCCTTCACAGGTGGGTGACAGGCCATTGGAGTCCTTGCTCTGCTACTTGTGAGAAAGGTGTCCAGCACCGGGAAGTGACTTGTGTTTATCAGCTGCAAAATGGCACCTACGTTAACACGAGAGACCTCTACTGCCTTGGCAACAAACCAGCAACAGTACAAAGCTGTGAAGGTCGGGACTGCCTTTCTATCTGGGAAGCATCAGAGTGGTCAAAGGTAGGAACTTGATTCCAGGAGGGAGCCAGAAGGTGTCCATTTATTTTTGGTATTGTATCTGTTAGCCTCATCTGAATCATAAGAAGATCCTTTCACTCTTGGTACAGTGCTTACAACATTACCAGTCTCATTCCAGACTGGCTGTGTTATGGGAGTGTTCAGCAACAGTCATTTCTGTGGGAAGCATCTTTCCCTGCTGTTCATCTCTATTTTGAAACAGTGAGCTCCTATTTAAAACATTGTCAGAGCTTTTGCAAAATGTTGTTCAAAATGTGCTTAAAAGTCACAGAAACTCAGGATACAAAAGATCTTGCACTGAGGAACAGTGTCTCTTAACAAACACAGTGTGATTCTGTTGTCCACCTTGAACAGGAAATCCTAGCTAAGTGAGGGTAATGTTTCCTTTCGGTAGGATGCTGTATCTGTTCATTAATGCATGAGATTTGCTTGATGAGTTCTTTCTTTTCAAAGCATGTGGAGAAACACACCGAAGTTTAATAAGTTGTTTGATAGGTCTTTTGTGTGTTCTAGAAGGAACCGTTTCAGGTGATGCCCTCTTTGTTTCCTATAGCTGAGCCAGCTGAACTGTTCATAGCTGAGACTAATCTTATGGTGCAGTTCCTACCTTGGGCCTTTTGTTAACAAACCCAAGTACTTCTCTCTCCTTTTTGTGAAATGGACTAGGTCAATATACAGATGACTTTTTCCAGAGTGGAAATGTTCCCTATTTGTGACCATGTAACTCATTTACAAATGCATAATATTTTTTGATCATTTTCTCAATAACTGCTTTGCTTTTTCTCTGATATATTTACTTTTGTCATGTCTGCAATTGCCCACTCATGATTTTAAATTCATTCTTGTTCTGGCACATTTATGCTATTATGTAGCACAGTTGACTCCAGGACACATTTGATGCTCTGCCAGTTTGAAGACTTCTCATAACTAGGACTTTCTTCAGTGGTCATCACTTTAATCCTTAACATTTTGATCTGATGTTATGGAGTAAATATCACAGTAGTGGTATCATTTATAAAATGACCAATTTTTCTCACGTATGTTTTTGAACCCTTTGGTTATACAACAACAAGCAGTTGACCACATTGGTGTCTGGTCTCCCATCAAAAATGTGCGTTTTCAAAGCAAATTCCAATGCAGTCTTCAGTGTGGAAAAAATTAAGTTCCCCTCCTATTGCCAAACACTTGAGATTGTTTTGGACAAAGTACTGCTCAACCCATTTTTAATGACAAAAATAGAGACTGTCAGGAAAAGGTGAATGTTTCTACTGTTGGGAACTGGAGTAGAAAAAACCATGGATTTCCTTCAAATTAAGGAGCTGTTTCTTACTTGCAGTTGTGTTGCTCCTTGACAAAACCTCGTGGGATTTGACAAAGTAATTTGTTAATAAAATAAGACCTAATGATCCCAGCTGGACACTCGGGGACTATGCATATTCATGTTTAGATTGTTGTGGAGTCTCTGTAAAATCTATAGGGTAAGAAATTCTCCATGAAAACAGAGGGCTTAGGGAAAGAAAAAGAACTCTTCAAGAGGGTGATTTATATGTGACCACCAAAGATCTGTTGGCAAACTTTTGCAAATGCTGTTTTGTCTAGGAAAGTATATGCAGTATTAATCTGTGAATGACTTAAAAGCTTGTGGGAAGAACAAACAGTTGGTGTTTTTCCCAGACTTGCTTGTAAAACCCACCTAGAGATTTCTCCTACTGTGAAAATACTCCCGCTTCAGTTTGATTTACTTTGACTAAATTGGACCATTTGAAAGATTTTATATACTGTGCTTTGTAGTTTGAGATGAACGAGGGCAACCCTGAGGAGTCCACCCTGGGGGCTGAGGAAAATTATATGTGATTTGGGAAAGTCTATATACAACCTGGGGCAAATTCATGGCTTTTAGGTAACATCTAGGGAGCTCCAGCCTGGGATCTCTGGCACATCTTGTGCTCCGAGGAGTCCAGCAGAACAGTTTCTGGAATTCTGCAAAGCCAGGAAGAATTCATCCCTGTATGTAGCAGAACTATACAATTGTGCTTGTTACAAAGATGTTACATCCGTAAGGAGGTCATGCCATGAGCAGCACATAGTAAATTAAGTGGAAGGGTTCCCAGATTTTCAAGAAGTCGCTTTGTAGTGCTCTGAAATATTTAAAGGCATGTCTGTTTGCTTGCCAGCTCATAAACGCTTGTCATTCATGTCCTTAACAAGGCCAGCAGGTCAGAACTGCCTGGATTGTGTTTTTAAGATGGTCAGACAGGCATGCTGAGATTTGTCCATTTGATGTAATTTATATCAAGCTGATGCTTGTTTCCAGCATAGACCCCCTGGATGGAGAAGCTTCTTGGAACATGTTCAAAAGACCTCACAGAATATCTCATATCTTCACTATTTACTCAGTGTCAAATCAACTGTCTTTTCCATGCTGATCCCCTCAAGGGGAGAACTTGACATAGTAGAGGAGGTTAGTTTTTATCTCAGTTGGTACATATATCATTTTTCCACCCACCTGTCCCCAATGGCTCTTCAAGAAAATTTTTCACTCTTAACCACCGCAGTGGCATGGAAATGAAGAGCAGAGAAACGAGCTATGCTATTGTGTAGTGGCATGCACTCAGATGGCTGTGGCAGCATCAGATCGGTTACCGTATTACCAAACTGGTTATTTAAAACAGAAATTCTGTTTCAGTTCATGCCAATGTCCTTTTCCCACCTAGTGTGGCCAATGAAATCAGGACAGCGCTCCAGTAAAACAGGATTTTCATTGGCAGAGGTAACAAATGGGTGGCCAGATGTCCCTGCTCTTTAGAAGTTACCTTCAAACTTCCCAGCACAGAACCATTTGTGGATGATTTGTGCTCATTCACGTGAATATTTGTTAGAGTCCCCAAATGTTTAATTGAGTCTTCCTTCAGCAACTGGTTCTAGAAGCTCTGGTAGCCTCCTGCTTTCTCAGAGGACTTCAAACAGGCCTTGCTCATGCTTTTGGTGATGAGAAGTTTGTCTTTCATCCCTGCTGATGTTAGCACTGTGGCTAGATTGCTGGCCACAGCTGGAAGCTGATCGTAACGCTGTGGCTTGCTGAATAGTGCCTCACCTGAGCTATCCCCTTTTTACATTTGAAGTTCTATGGAACTAACATAGTGGTGAGCATATGGCAAATCAAAGGGTAAAGGTCATGTATGTGTTTCACATGAGAACACATGTAAGAACTGTGACTTTGCCATGGTGTGTACAAACTGTAGTGCAGAAATCTGTTTGTAACAGTGGTCTCATACTACTGTGATCTAAAAATGCGTTTATCACCAACCTTTGATTCCCATAATACATCAAGAGGTGTGCAGTTCTGTGTTGTAAATCTCAGTGTGTGCTTTTTCAGTACAAATGATGAGCTCTTAAACACAAACTTTTGTGGAGTGTTTAAGCTGCAACATCAATCGTAGCAAAATGCCAACTGATATTATTCAAAGAACGTTGATTTCCATGAGTGCCATTTTTCGTGCACAAGCAGATTCATGCTTTTCGAATTACTCATTTATTTTGAAAGGGGATTAGATTATTGGGAGAAAATCTTACTAGTTATCAGATTCCCTCTGTGTTCATAAAACCAGCTTTTCCTTTTAGGTACGGTAACACGATAAAAGTTCTCATTTCTAGGCATCATGTAACAGCAAACAAATACCTGTTGTTTTGCAGTGCTCAGCAGACTGTGGCAGGGGGATTCAGAAAAGAACAGTGACGTGCACAAATTCTCAAGGAAAATGTGATGCAGCCACGAGGCCAAGAGATGAGGAAGAATGTGAGGATCACACAGGCTGTTACGAATGGAAAACAGGCGATTGGTCTAAGGTAACAGTGACCACTACCTGGTATTTCCTTCATGAGTGCAAAGGTGTTCAGAGTCATGCGCTTCCATGAGCTTCCATGATCCTTTGCAGTTTAAATATTTGGAAAGTAAGGGTTTAACTGGTTTTGATTGGAAGCTTTGCTGGGATTTAAACTCTCCACTTCTGCATTTGTAACCTAAACATTGCAACACAGGACCATGGATACAACCCAGACAGTTTGAGAGAAGTGTATTCCATACAGGATAGAAATGAGTATTAATTTGGTATTAATAGTCCAGTCCTAGACTTATTCCAACCACCTGATATGAAAGAAAGCCATGAATTTAAAGGTAAAGCCAAACCCATCAGTCATTTCCTGGAGGCTGGATTTTACCTTCTCTTAGACCTGTCTGAATTTAGTTTCTCCAGTGACATTAGTAATTCCTGAATGCTGTGGATTAAATCAGAGCAGAGTCTGCTCTGTATGTGCACCTGATCTTAAAGTAATAGGTAGTTTTGCTTTGGAAGGAGGTCTGGCAGTGTGAGAAACTCAGTCTTTGCCAGCGTTGTTCATAAAGCATCCTTTACATTACTGACTTCATGTCTGCATTAAGAAGTAACGAATATTCCCAGGAATATTATATTCCAATTTGGTTTTATCTTATCTTTGGAACTGTACTGTTCTTTAAAACAGAAAGTCTACTTTGTATTCCGGAATGTATGGCATGTGCTGAAACCACTGGGATACAGTAGTTGCATTTGGCTTTCCAAAAACCCAAACTCCAGCAAGCAAAATCCAGTGAAACAGTGGCCCATGATGGGCAAATTGGCTTATCTGTGATTGTTTTATTTTTTTTACATTGTGATTAGGAATTACAAATACTTAGACTCTGTCATAGACGTATGATTTTACTGGTGTCAGTGCTGGAGAATGCATTAAGAACCTGCTGCATACAAAGGTTTGTATTTATGCTGAGCCAGGAATTTGTATCACAGACCGTTTACAGCACTGAACGTTATTCGTAACCTGGCACACAGAGTCCATGCAAAGTGGCCAAAACAAACAGTTCCCGTGTGTTAACAGGTGAAATAACAATATTTATGTATTTATTTGTGGAATTTGAAGACTTTTGGCATGCAAATTGACCCGGATTCTCTTTATAGGGAGGAATTTAAACAAATTATGTATTCACTGCTTACAAGGATTGAACGTTCAGCATTGTGTGAATGGTTCCAATCTGATAAAGATGTTGGCTCACTGATAGAAAGGCTGCAATCTACGTTGGTCACAGTAAATAGTGTTGTTGATGGATTTAGTGTCAGGATGTGAGCAGGACAGGATCAGTGCAAAATCACTTATTATTTGCAGTTCTTAACACAGGATCAGGATCTTCCCCATGCAAAAGGGCAAAAAAAGCTTATATGCTACGTATATGGCCTGCTTCTGTCTGCAGAGAGCTTTTGCCAGCTCTCTGCTTCCCAGGAATTTCATCCTGTGTGAGTCCAGCAGGATGTTCTTGGACTTAAGATTTGGATTATAATGAGCATTTAAAATTCTAGACGTTTTGGTTAATTCTGACTGGACACCAGGATCACACAATTAGATTCTTATCTCTGAGTAGAGGGGTAAACAAAAGGCACCACTGGATGGCTTGGAAAGGGTATGGGTAGATACAATTCTCTGAAGAAAGTGCATTGTCCCAGAAACACAGGTATGTCCCAGAAACTCAAATGCTTGGTGTGGAATTCAATTCTTCACAAATCCTGAGAGAAGGATTTTCATCTGGAAGGTCTAATGCAGGGCTTAGACTTAGGGGAAGAGCCTTTACAACCACCAGCAACTCCCCTTTGGTGTTGGCCAGCTTAAAACTATTCCTCCTTTAAGGAGAAACAAAGTCTGTGGCAGTGAGATTATAGTGAACTCTTTAAAATTCATGCATCCAGGGCAAAATTCCATTGCAAAACATTTGTTCCCAGTGCTGTAAAAATCACTGTGAGAGAGAGCTTTGTGCTGAGATGGAAACTTTTCCTATTAATACGAATTGATCTCAGAACAAGCAACAACTTTTTGCAATTAATGCATTGTGCATTTGTTACTTATTGTTAAGAACCATCAGGGAGGCAAGATTTAACTGACAGTAGTAATTATCACAGATTAAAGTAAGGGGCTTTGATGCTTAATGTGCAAACAGCTTGCATGGTGACTTGGCCTCCAATCCTTAATTTCCCAAACCAAGATCGTTTGAAGATACCAGGAAGTCATGTAACAAAGAGGCAAAACCTCATTTAAAAAGTCAAGTCCAGATACAACTTGTAAATAAAACAGGCTGCTGAGGTAGTAATGACAGACTGTTATTTATATAGCAGTAATAGTAGTATTTATAGAATACACAGACTCTGTGCGTGAGAAGACAGATCACTTCCCTAAGGAGCTCCCAGCCCTCTGTTAATAACTCATCTCACATCTGACAGCAATGAATATGGTTATCCTATGTAAGATCTTGGATCCTGTTGCATTCAGAAGGTACAAGGATAGGCAGCAGTAAAATCTCCAGATCTACATCAGACAAGTTGAGGGTTTAGCAGACCCTGGATCCACTACTGTACAGAAGAGGTGAGGGCTGGAGGCCTGGCCATGCTGATCTTTAACCTGCACCTACCAGCCAAAACCTCATCCACTGACCTTAGTAAGGGCTCTGCACTCATTGCATATCCACCCTCTGAGAGGAATTTAATTCCATTTTCTATGAGGTTTATTTGCAGATGGTCCTTACTGTGTATTATCACTGTGGAAAAGCATTTGGAGCTAACTGAGCAGATTCAGCAAGTAGTCTCGGCTCCGATATTTGTAAATTCCCAGTGTATTTATAGAATATTTCAAGTGTTGCATGAGGAACTGATGTATTGGGTTCACTTTGTAAGCATACAGGTCTGTGAAGTTATTTTAAATGTCTTTGAGGTTACCTTTGTCAGTCCAGTGCTTGAGATTAACAGACTGTGTAGATCTCAGGACAGAGTATTGTTCCGTTAACCATGAGTAACCTCCATTACCACTGCTATTAAACTTGCAAGTTCTCTGCACTACTACAACTTTTCTTTTAAACCCCTTATCTTAAAGGGATATTATTATTATTATTAACATTTAACACAAACACATTATGAGTCTCATAACTAAACTGTTCTTGGCCCAAGATTCTTTGTAAAAAGACAGATGGCACAGTAAGAGCAACACCAAAGGTGTTAACCTGAAATCACTTTTCTTATTGTTACCTGGATTCTTCAGAATTGCAATTCATTATATCATCCTTTTTAATATATGATGCAATATACAAGTGGGAATCCAAGCCATCTCCCATTCAATCATTTCTTCCAAAAAGAAATTCCACATCCAGTTTGCATTCAGTTAAAGAAACAAGCATCTCGTACACTCTCTCTACTTTGAAATAGTTCCTCCTTGTTTGAAATCTGAGCTGTTAAATGCTCTAGCACTGGAAGTATTCATACAGTTTTGCTGTAGTTGTGCGAGGCAAAAGAACAAACATGGGTTGCTCAGTTTCCCAACACTTGCTCAGAATCTTTGGCTGCTGAAAATACTCCTCTTGATGCGTTAGCAAGACAGTAGTTCATTCTTTCATGGTGAACTGTATTTTGCTGACAAACTTTATGTCAAGGATGACATTCCTGTGAAGAACACAGGCAGCTAGTGGACAAAATGTCTTTATGAATGTGGGAAACTTAGCAGGACACACAGCCTGAGTCTGGACCATTCTCCTGCTCTAGGCTGTGCTTGAAAGCAGCAGATTTCATGTTGAAGTCCATCTTGACTCATAGTTGAAAACATATGTCCCAAATAATGTGGGGTACACTGCTGGCCTGCCTTGGGGAGATGCAGGCTTGATGCATTGGCTAGCTATGGGGGTGACAAAAATGAGTTATGCTTGAAGGTGAAGAGCAGCAGGGACTGCTGTGTTAGCTACCCAAGGCTCAGCCTGTGTTCTCAGCTCATTCTCTTCCCGCTCTAGTAATAATGCAGCAGGGAAAGCACTTAGGTGCAAACATACAAGCCAAAGCTGTATTTTTTGAGTTCCTTTTCTCCAGTTGGCTTTTCGACTCTTCTAGGGTATAACTGAAGAGGCAGGATCATACAGCAGGAGCAATTCTGCACAAGATTTGAATGGATTTTTCTTCATTTCCAGTTCTATATAATTGTGTCACTATTTTGTATGCCTTGACATACTCTATTTTGGTCGTGTGACTGAAATACTGTATTTTGAGCCGATAGCACAGCATGGTTCAGGGTTCCCACTTTCTTTCCTCGTTTTTACTATTCTCCTTTTAACTGGTATTGTATCAAGGAAGGTAGAATTACAAGTGGGATACACTCACTCAATCGTTAGTGCTGACTTTCACAAGGGTGCATTTTCAGCTTTGTGGGTAGAAGTTTAATCATACAACTTCTGTCCCTCAGGCAACAATTTAGCTCATTAACCTATTATATTACATAGCCCAATGAAAAGAGTTTTAGGAGAAGAAAGATACATAGGAGCCTTGTAATAGATTGGCTTTGCCATATTTTTTCTTTGCAGTTACAGTAGGTGCTCTGTAAATACTAAGGCCTATATTAATCTCGGATAACCCAATGTAAATCCAGGGTAACTGTCTTTCATTCTTCCCTATAACCCACTGGCCACAAGCCAAGGATCTCACTCAGCACAGTGTGTCAGATATCAGTCTGTCTTACATTAGTGTAAATCCAGATTAATTCAGCCACTTAAGTTAGTGCAGGCATATGCCAATGCCATGCAGATCAGAATCTCACCAGACAGGCTGTGCGAGATCATTGGGTCTTGTGTAGGAAACATCACAGATTCATGCTGCCAGGTGGAAACAGAAATATAGGACATGTCAAGCTGGGCTTCAGCGAGGAGAGAAAGTAGAGGAAAAGTCTTTCTCTACCACTTTATATCTCCTATAATCACCTAGCACAACATTCAGTGGGTTCAGAAAGATTGTATGCTTCAAAAACTGGAAAGCACTAGTAAGGGTCAGCTTGGCAAAGTGTTACGTTGGACAGTGTTCATGTTGCAAATAATGTCAGTAGTGATAAAGCACATCTGAAAAATTACCTATAGCCACCTGCCCTCCCTCGACATCAATACTTGCCAATTCACTTACAGTATTTTGCTCAGCCTGTGAAATGCTGGCTGTGGGTTCTCATCCCAGGGGAATATTAACAATAGGCAGGAAAAAAAAGATCTAATTTCCTATATGAAAAATGCTGGTTTGTGCCAAACATTGAGGTGTTTCATACTGAAGATCAGCAGCCATTCATCACAGTGGGTGGTAACAAGGATTTTGTAATTGCAAATTAATTGTTTTGGCAGGATTGCAGTAGGTTGTATTCTCTAAGAGATAAAACCCCTGGCTTTGCAGTACACCAACAAATGCATTGGGGTTGGGTTTTGGTTTGGGGCTTTTGGTTTTCCTTTTTTTGGTCTCAAAATTTACAATCTTCCAGTGCCAGGAAGCATGTTTTCCAAGTTCCAAATGTTTGGGAACATCAGCAAAATCCTCTATATGCCTCACTTTTAATGATTAATTCACATTACATGATAAGAAAAGTAAATCAAGGACAGCTGTGGTTTGAGAGGGATATTCAAAGCTGTTACAAATATAGAAGCAAACTGTCCTTTGTTCTAACATTCATTACAAACTCATGGTTTGACCCACCATCTGTTTATGATAAACTATGGACAACTTGTTAATTCTTCATAAAGGTCATAACTAAGTTCATCTTCTCCTACCTTGGAGAAAATAACTTTCCTTGTTGAACTGAGAAAAAGCTCTGCAGGAAGGATGGTCACTGAACGCTGCAGTCACACATCATGGCTGACAGATCCTTTCCTGCTGCTTACTCACCTTGGCTCAGCAAACAACTTCCTGATTTATGGCTCCTCGTGGATTCAGCACCACAGCTAGAAACTGACACTGGAAAAATATCTACAGGCCTCACTGATGCAAATCAGTTGTTCTCCAGAATATGATAGAGCTGGATGTGACAGCAATAGACCCAACAAGCTTTAGTATTCAGACCCTCTGCTACTCTGGTTTTGGGCATGACCAAGAGCCAGAGCATCAGAGTGTCCTAAACCTAACTACTGCTCTAAGTTTTATTGCTAGCTGTGGTTCCCCATGGTTTGTTCCTCTGGACATGGTCACTGAAGTGCAAACCACAGCCATTTGTGCCAACAGCTAATCTCAAAACACCCCTTGAATCCTACCTCTTTAATTCTTTGCTTCTCTGTCCCCACATTGTGAAATGTCTTTAGTTATGATCAGAGGTGTAAATATCATAATGGCGTTAAAACAAGGTTGAGCCTCTACCTAGGCTTGGGCTAGCTGCCAGCCTGGTTGATACAGCTGTATTTGGAAAGCTAGGCGTGGCAAGTGAAGAGATACCAAGTGCAGTGCTGGCTGGCCACGTCACTGCCATGTGGACCGTAAGCTACAGAAACCAAGTCCCGCTCACGCCTTTGAGGCAATGACTGCTGCTTGTTTGCACAACAGTTTGCACAGCTCATCTCTGCTGGAGTTTCTGGGAACATCCATAGGACAAATTATTTTGATGGTTCCTTACTAAAGGAGAATTTGCTACAAAAAGACCATATTAATCAGCGTTTTGTTTGAAGTAGAACACATTCTGTCACACTGTTATTGTCTCATGTTCCAATACAGCCTCCAGTGATCCTGTTAATTGGAAAAATAACTTTTCCTTTTTGATATTCTTTATTTAAAAGCCTCATCCATTAAGTGCATTTATTTATTTTATTTTGTTGATGGCGAATTAAAGCCTCCCACCAAGATCAGTGGATTGGAAATGGAATTCCATCCTTACTGTTTTCCTCTCTTTATTTAATGTGAAAAGGAAGATAGCTTGAAAGACAAGTCTGTTCAAAGATTGGCATTCAATTTCTCCAAGTTCCTCCGAGATGTTTCAGTGGCTAGGATCATGTTTGTGAAAACATGAAGAGCAGGAAATTCACCATTTAAAGTTTGTACTACTCATCTAAAGAGGTTTTTACCCCTTGAATCCTTACAGCACACAACATTATTACTAGCAGGAACTGCTATAATTTTGCAGTCTTTCCAATAGCCTTTTGAGATTTATAATGACTACAGAGGCATTAAGGTGACGATCTTCCAGAACATCTTAGAAGAACAATTAGTATCAGCCTGCTGGTGATCACTGTTTGACTGTGCAAAAAGGTGAAATGCAGAGTTAGTTAAGCTTCACACATTTGAAGGCTGAGTAGCTCTAGAGAATGCCCAGGCAGGACGGAGATGATGGATATGGGCAGCCTCTTGCCGGGAGTTAAGTAATCCCAATGGAGTCCTTTTAATTGCATTTAGGTTGCATTGATCATTAACTGGTGAATAACTAAAATATGTGTTCAGGGGAGCTTCAGTTCTCAAGATACTCTTTCAGGCTAACATCTGTGATAGGAGCCAGTGTGGGACTCTAGCTCATGTAGCCCATACAAACATTGCTCAGCATAAGCAGCACACACTGCTGTAGAAGCAGGGTTGATTCTCAAGCAGTCAGCCTGAGTTATGTGATCCCATGGTTACACAATTGTCCATTACTGTCTAGTTTACATAAAATTAGCTTGATTATGCCTTTTACATAGTGCATTACAGCATCATTTCCTTGCAGTTTTTCAGGCGGAACAAGCTATGGAGTATTTCTACTTTGTACCTGCCACAGATCAAATCATTGCACACACACTATAGGTGGCATGCTATAGGCAATACCATATCGTTTCACATCTCTGCTGGACCCTGTTCTTAAAATCCAGTTTGAAAGCTTGTGAGAAGTAAATTCTGCCTGATTAGTGTAATGCATTAAATGACATTTCCTCATTAGCGTCCACCTGGGCTGCATTGCGCAAGTACTTAGGGGCATTGTCACTACTCAGAATATTCATGCACTCAGCTCTTAATCTCTGAACTCTGTACACAATGGAACTTTTCAGAATAGCAAAGTCAAGCTTAATTATGCAGTGAGACATGCTGGATGTACTGGTCAGGTCTTGTTCCTTAGGGTCATGGAGTTTGGAAGCACAGCTGTAGGCAGTTTGAGAAGATTGCTTCTCTCTTTTCCTTCTAAGATACTGTCACATCAGCCATGAGCATTTTCTGCTATAATTTATTGTTTCTTCCCATACTGAGTCAGAAGAGTATGCATTTTTTTCTTGGCTAAATTAAACAAATTAGTCACTTCACAAAAGTTTCCAAATGAAAGATTGTTGTAAGCAAGACCAGATATGTTCTCTTTACGGGTCTGGGGTTCAAAAAGAAGAAAGGCTTCAAAAACTAGAAAGGAAAGAAAGAAAAGAACAAGGAAGCTTGAAAAACAGCTTGCACTTTGCTTTGGGCTAATGAGATCTTATCAGTGAAAAGACAGAAATTTCTTTCTTTAGCATGATACCATGGTGAAAGTTGACCTGGTGTTTATGAAAGTACATTGCATGCTGCTTTTCAGCTAGAAATGGAGAGTTTAAATGGGTGATACTCATAAAAAGCCTGATGTTAAGGTGTGGGGAGCACACACACATGATTACTATTAAGGTCTCAGGAATGGTGCAATTATAGGACCTTTGTCATTCATCTCGGATGCTGTGTTAGAATGTTATTAATAGGAACTTGCTTGCTTGCTTTCTGACTTTCATAGAGGCGAGAAATAAGACCCCTGAGGGGAAAAACACTCTACCCTATCCTAACGCCTCAAAATACTTGAACTCTGAAGTCAGTAAAGCATGACTTTATCTCTGCATATAGGAGCTTTAGCTGTAGTGTTATCCTTGGCTTCAGCAACTTTCAGCAAACTGGGGACAAACCAGTATCTTTTAACATCAGATGACTGCAGAGTGATGAATAAAGAAAAAACCCATCTTGCCTTCAGCTTAGTTACAATGGTCATCTTGAACTCCATCTCCCTCCAACACATCAGCTTTCTAAATATTGGAGTACATTCAGGGTTAGCTGAAGGGATGCTATGACCTTCTGCTGCAAAAAGCAAGTCTCATGCGAAAGACTAACATCTATCTCTTAGAGGTTAGAAAAGTGACATTTTCAAAGGCGATATGTGGTCTGAATGTACCCTGCCTAGCCAGCAGCCCTCAGCTAAGCCACAAGCTATGCTTCATTAACCTATTCAGTCCTGAACAGATCACAGCCTGTCTTCTGTCCCCACTAAGCTTCATCATACGGATTCTTTGGACTGCCCCTCTTACCTGTTCCTCCATCAGCCCAACAGCAGCCCCTGCCCTGGCTTCATTCGTTCCTTTTCCTCTCTCTTTCTCTGGCTGTCTTCTGTGAATCAGGAGTTGATGAAGCCCCTGACAGATGTCAGCACTTACTGTAAATTCATTCTATTTTAATACCTAATATTCTCCTGAGGCATTTGCTTTCAAAGCAATTAGACATCTGTCAGCACCTTTGGTAGATTTCAAGCTTTCATTTCAGTATCCTAAGGTGGAAGTAGTATTCCCGTTGAAAAATCATAGCTTGGTCTTCAGCTTGGAGGGTTTTAGTGAGTAAATCTTTAAGCTGATGAATGCAGCTGCTGCCTTGACAATTTGTGAGTTTATTTCCTTCTGGATATCCCCACTGGCTTGCGTGCTACTGCCAAAGAATGTGAATGGAGGCATTTTTGTATTTTGCCTTCTCAAGCAGTATTTGAACTGGGAGTTACAAGGGCTCTCATTAGGTTCACTTTTTGTAAGTGTTCATTAACCGCCTCTTTTTTACAGTGCTGAGCAATCCTTTGATCACTGCATGTGAGTGGATTTCCAATTCACAATGGCTACATTGTCAGTTTAGTGCATTGTGGTTAAACTCCATGAATTCTGCATATGCATTTTTCTGATAGTGATATCACTGGGAATGCCTGGTGGAAGAGAAAAAATGCTTCATTGTTTGAGACAGGCATCTCTATTGCACCACTTGTCCAAGCCCTACTTCCCAGAGTAGGCAAGTTGCACGCGGGTTTTCTCTCAGTGCTTGTGTAGCAGCTCAGGTGGCAGGCAGAGATCCATGCAGCTCTGAACCAGCTTCCAGAGCCAGTCTTCCATGTTCACAGATCACCGTACTCCATCATGGCATCAAAATATGTGCATTTCTTGAGGGTCACACCAATGCTTGAAAAGGCTTTTCCAGTTTTCAAAGTCCAGTTGTTAACAGCAGTGTAAGAGCTCCATGTGTGACCCACTTTAAATACAGTCAGCATGGTTGCACTGTGCAGCACTGAAACCTCCTGTTGTTCTGCACACTGGAACTGTACCAGCTCTACAGAAGCTGGACCAGGTACTTTTGTCCCTGCAGCACAGGCCACACGCTGCCATGAGCAATGCGCTCTCTTTGGCAGCTTTGGTTGCCTGGAAGTTCCTTTCTTTGCAAGAAGCACACAGCACCTTTCCTTACTCATAACTTGTGTCCACGTCTGAGGGTCCTGCATCAGAGGGCACAGAGTAGATCTGGCCCTGAAAATTGTCCTGTGGATTTTGCTTACTTGCTCCGTAAATATTTGGGAACAGAGAGACTTTAGCACTGCATTTAGCTGTCCAGAGTAGGCGGGAGGGTATTTATGGGAATTTGCTGTTCAGTTGGAGTTTGATTTTTATGCCTCTTTTAATGATGTCCTCTTTTCATAGTGCAGCATGAGTAACAATTCCCCCTTTGTATGTATTTTGTATCTATTCCTATTTCCTATTGAAATTCCTAGGAAAGAGACTATCCAAGTACAGAGTTGAAAATTTCATCTTAAAATAAGCCAGATGTCCAACCTTCCTTTAGCTGCCAGGCCCAAAAGAGTTCAAGAAAGATGTTAAAATCTGTCTTTCTGGCTGTGAAAAACTAATTGCATAGCATAGGTGATGATCCCAGTCTCCCAGGAAAAGGAATAAAACTGCTTCGGGCAAAAACTCTGCTGTTATTTGTCTAAAGATTGGATTTGGCAGTGTCTGTGGAAAAAGCTTCATTGCTTGCCCTCCTTGCTGGTTAACAAACTCAGAGACAGGAGCACAGACAAAGGTACGTGAGTGTTTGTGTGTTGGTATCTTCAAACCTTATTCACCTTATGAGAAAAATGCTTTTTCCTTTCTTTCCTTCTTTCTTTCCACTCCCCAGCTTTGTTAAGAGCATTCATAAGCACAGGGAGTACCTAAAAGCCAGAGACAGAGATTTCAGACTCAGTATATTACAGTCATGTGAAGGAACCCCATGGCCTGGATGGATTATTTTATGCCTGTGTGGTAACAGCTATTCTGTTTGTAAAATGAATGTATGCTTTACTCCCCTTGCAAAGAGTTTTGTGAGGATTAAGATTAGTAAAGCACCCTGAAGACTAAAGTGCCATTAAAATCCTGAGGATTAGAGGCTGCATATGACTAGAGAAGTGGAAGGGCCGAACAGTTGCATTATCAGGATAAAAATTGTGAACTTTAAATCCAAATGTAATGCCTATGCCTGACTGGCTTCAAACTGACAGGAGTCAGAGGGCACGCAGGGCTGGGGAAGAGCAGAGAGACACCCAGGATTAGTGAAATGCCTAGATCTTACTGCAGGAGCTATGAAGGGCGTTTAAATAAAGAACTTTAACAATTGCTTTTTGAAATAGCTCGCTTTAGGGCGTACAGTGTTCAGCATAGTGCTAAATACCAGAACCCTTGTTGAGGAATTAATAGAGAGTGACCAAATTTTGATGTAAATTCAATAGCTCAAAATCCAAGTACAAAAAAAATCCTGGTGTAAACTAATGAGTGAGCCCTCAATTGAAATAATAAGGGTGTAAAGGAAAAAAAACCCCAATTATTTATTAAAAAAAAAAAGAAGTTGCAAAATACATGTAGAATTTTAATATAGCACAACTGCTGCCTCCAGAATACAATAGTCAGGTCCTGGAGGGGGCTGCATAGCTGGAAACAGAGAGGTAGGCTGCACACCAGGATAGCTTAATGCCGAAGTCCAGAAGGGATCTGAGCCAGAGGTTGTTCTGAATGGAGAAAATCAGACAGTCCTGGAGAAAGGCGCTGTGAGAAAGAACAGGAATAAAGAGCAGGTGGAATATAGGGGAAAAAATAAGAAGAAAGCAAATGTGAATTTGGTGAGTACACCAAAACCGAGAAACCCATTTAATAAGCAGCCATTCATGTGTGTGACTGAAGGGGCAGATTAGGGTAAAAAGTCTATGGTTTTCTTAACAACACTGATCCTACAACTCCTCCTACCTAAGTATAAGTTGTTCACATTGGGTAAATATATTTGTGCACTGGGTTGTCTGAAGCAGGTCTCCATCAGCTCTGCTTTACATGGTCCTGTTAATCTGAGGCCATTTTTTCTCAGGCCTTTCACTGATGCACACAGAAAGTAAAAGCTCCCTGTGCCTCACCCAGAACAAAGCTACATTTCTTGTATCAGATGGTCTTTGGGAAGCAGCAGGGGTTCCTTGGGATACTTCCAGAACAAAATGACCAGAGCTTTGCTGTACTCTCCCCCATACACGGGAGAGGTAGAAGCCTACATGCATCCATGTGTTCTTTTGCCCCTGGCTCCTAGTCTTACAAGCATTCCACACTGCATATACATCCTTCATTCTTGGACTTCAGTCCAACCTCAGTGGTGTTCATCTTTTGAGCCTCTTCAATGTTTGGCATGATGTTTTAGGAATTAGAGCTCGAAGGTGATGGTGTTTTTCAGGGAGAGAGCTCCAATGCCCTGACTTTGTTCAGAAACAGCAGAGGACAGAAAACATGATTGTTTTTACATCATCCTAATTATACCTCCTGAGTTTTCCCTCACCACCTCCTCTCCCCCATCATTTGCTTGTGTGTGGCTTTAGCAGAAATAGGAATCTTACCAAAGTCCTGCAACCCATTGTTTCTTTATTTTAAATACAAGATTCTTTTATTGACTCCAGCTGGTGCACCTCACTGTGCTCACTGTGTTTGCTTTATTAAAATTGAACAGCGTGCAAGTAGGACATTGTAAATCACAAGTGACTGGGCCAGAGGAAGAGGGAGGGAGAGAGGTAGGGACTCCAATTGTATGACAACAAAGAGAGCATATAAACAGGCTGGGCCTCCTGGCTAAGGGGAGCCAAAACTTGTGGAGTACAATTTACAATTGCTCTCGGGAGGACAGACAAGTGCCAGACAGTTAGCAGGGATAAGTGAGAGCGAATACTTGAATATCTGATGTGTTCTCTGGTTTACTGCCTCTGCTGTAACCCTCGGGTTTATCTTCTAGCTGTGCCTGGCACTGGTCATCTTGTCTGTGGAGGAAGCCTCGTTAGACCATCCAAGTCTTGGAGAGGGCTTTTAAATCAAGACAAGTGCTATTGGGTCCTTTATGGAGAGGGAGGTGGAAGCTGCTCCTCCGTAATTAAGCTGGAAAACGTTTTCCAGCTTTGCCTCTTTGTGGCTGGTGGAGGGAATTACATCTCTGCCTGCTTGAACCTCATGGGCATCCGCAGGGAACAGCCAATGTAGAGGAACACAGAGCAAGTCCAGACAGAAAGACCACAGATTCCTTCCCTATTCCAGGACAGTTCCCCTGCTCTCAGCACTTCCTGAAGCTGCAGAATCATCATCAACATGAAGGGTTGACAGAATGACTGACCCTGTTGTTGAGTCCTCAGCGCCATAGTGAGCTGCCAGCCTGCTGCACAGTTCACCTCTGGCAGTGATTTTTCTGGGGTATGTGTGCATGTGATTTGGAAGTTACTCTGCATGGACCATGTCTTACTTCCTTCTCTCCTCCAGTGCTCCTCAACCTGTGGAAAAGGCCTCCAGTCACGCGTGGTCCAGTGTATGCACAAAGTCACCGGGCGCCATGGCAGTGAATGCCCTGTCCTGTCCAAACCAGCAGCCTACAGGCAGTGCCACCAAGAGGTCTGCAATGAGAAGATAAATGTCAACACAATTACCTCGCCCAGACTTGGTAAGTGAGGGAATGCTGGGGGAAAGATGCCACCTGCAAAGGACCAGATAAAGCCCAGGGTCCCAGCTTGGCAAATGTGATAAAAGCGGGGCTTCAGAGAATGGTCCAGGATCAGAAATTAGGAGAGAACCCACAGTCAGGCTCTAGACTAAAGGTCTAATGTGGATAGGTCCTCTCTTATGCATAGATCCCTGCCTCAGGCTTTGCCCAAGCTGGAGCACACAGCAGTGGACCTGAGAGACCAGCAGGAGCACGCAAATGGTGGGTGACTGATTGATCACAGAGGTTAGGGAGCTGGCAGGCATATCCTTCTCCATCACAACCACCTTCATGCCCTGCTTTTGCTCCCGTAAGTGCAAGGTATGATAATTTATTCATCCATGCCCCAAGTACATGACTTTGACAAGTAGAGCATTGCTGGCTTTTTATTTCATTTTCGTTTGCACCACAAGAATGTGGTTTGATGAATTAATTTGCCCAGGGAAGCAAGAAACCATCCAGCCTCTTTCTGTGAACCCTTTGATTTTCTGTCACTGTCCTTTTCCTCACCCTCCCTGCTTCCCTGGTGTACCTGGCTGAGATGAAAATATGGTCATAAACCATCTGTTTCCCAAAACACCTTGACACTGTATCTAATAAATGTCTCTAGTTAAGAATGCTTCTGCTAATGCAGAATTGTGGGAATCGTGATTTTCCACATCATACTTGCTCAAATTATAAGGGGATAAAAATATATTTTTCCAAATACACACAGCCCTGTGTGTTCAGCCACAGCTCCAAGGACCAAGCTGGTTTCTTTACATTTCACACATCATCACCAGTAAGATGAAGCTGAACTAAGCCATCAACTGCACTGGCAGAGCCTCATTGGTGCTTCCCATTACTTTTGAGTACAAGAGGCTGGGTTGTAAACAGTGCTGCTAAGAGCCTACCAGAAAGAACAGCCTCCACCCTCTCAGCAGAGCTAGTCTGTAGGCTAAGACACCTCTAATAAACATGAAAAAGCCGAGCTGCTAAGAAATAAAGAACCATTTTCTAATAGCCCTGTCCTGTATTAAATAGCACTTAAACTAGGACTGGACTGGAAGCTTCTGAGATGAAATCTGGTTCCCAAAAGTTTAATAGATGTTTAAAAGAATATGGGAATTTTATTCTTGCAACTGCAGTCATACTGAGGAGCTTCTAACCTTTTTTGTTTAAGAACACAGAAAAGTACCTCCCAGAGATTTTAGCACTAAAAGCATAGTGAAAGAAAAACAATTCATTTGAGAAGTAAGCCCATAATACATGATGAGACAAGAAATCCATCCTAATTCATATTTTAGGACAAAGCAATAAAAGCTCACGTATTTAGAAGACTGAGGAGGCTGAAGTCCCTGCTGAAAGTAATCTGCAAGTAATTTGGGATGCTTTTATTTATAAACCAGGCTTGGAATCACCAGAAGCAGAAACAAGGATATTTGGCTTTAGCAGAAAGATATGTCATTGAATCTTTTGCTTGTCTTGCTTATAAACAACTCTCATTGGGTTATCTTTAAACAAAATTATCTGCTTTCTGCAAAGGAAACCCCACCAAAAACTATGGTACAAAAAGAAATTTCATTAGTCTACAAACCCCACGCTGCCTTGTCCCCACTCCAGAATGTTTTTCATCCCAGGTACAGATAGCATTTTCAGTATCTAAGTGTGGAGTTCACCTCAGCTGTGTTCAGTGTCCCTCAGTGAAGACACGTTCACAGGCGGATTATTCTGTCCCTCCTAGCCCGTGTTGCTTCCTGTCTTACTTCACAACCTATGAGGGACCTTGGGCATCTCAAATATTAGAGTCCTGGCCTTGTTTGTGGCTCAGTGTCTATTATATAAAGTCTCTCAGATTCATAAAGTCTATCTTGGATGTTCTTGCAAGATGTGTAGTTTATTCAGCTACATCACGTTTTCTGTGCCTGGTTGGAACCACAGCTTGAGGGGCATGCTGCAGATCTAACCCCCTCAAGAAGCCCCTCCGCTGCTGGCAGGCTCACAAATAACCTTCTCCCTGTTTAGGATAGCCACTTCCACTCCAATTTTTTTCTTGCAATAAGGTTTTTTTACATTGGCTTCATGTTCCTTTTTTCCTGGGGCAACTTCAATTCATCAGATGTTCTCAAACTTTTGCTTCTTGTCCAGCTGAACAAAGCTTCAGTGATAAACATTCCTACCAGTTCTGCTGCCACTGTTTTCTGGTGCTTCACACTGACACTCACAGCTGAATACCGGATAAGAGCCTTTCCTGGTTTCCTCCAGCAGCTATGAGGAGCAGGGGAATCAGGACGCTGCTGGGTCAGCCCCTTTTGATATTCTTTAGTTAGACCATTTTTCCCCAACCTCAGAGGCCACAGTATTTGGTTAGAAGATTTTCCAGTGATCACAGCGCTTATAAGGATGCTACATACCATACTATAAATCACATAGTATAAAAAGCACCCATTTTATGTGTGCATTCTCAAGTGTACAGTTTTGCTACCACTACTTTTTTATAAAAGCACATGTGACTCATGATATTGTCAACAGACTCAGCAACAGTGTCTCTGCTGCTTTCTCCTCTGCACAAACCTTTTGTCAGTATGAGGGAGTTTCTGCTGTCCGTTACCCCCTCCCAATAGCAATCCTACTGTTTTCACTACACCAAGAAGTATTTTTACTTCTTATTAATTCATCTTTACATCCACCAAATTTGCTTTGATTTTGCCTCTCTGCAAAAATGTTTTCCATCAAGAGGATGATGGCCATTTCTGAAAGAGTGCCTTGTCAGAGCACTCTCCCTGGGACCACACAGCTTCCCATTGACTGTGCTGTCTTGTATGCTTAAATCTAGGCCAGTGCTTTAGAGGTTTTGTTCCTCTAGGGCTATTTGTCACTGAGACAAAACGTGAGGGGGCTTGTGCTCCCCGGTCATGTCCTGCTACACCCTTGCAGTAAACACTTCCAAGAGCCTGATGTTTCAGTACAAAGAACATCATCTGATCTCCAGTGCTGACAGCAAGATTGGCCCTTTCTTCCCTCACATGCAGTGATCTTGATCACACTTGCAGTGTGTTCTCTGGCTAATCTGCAAGTTTCTTCTTTCTTTTCTTGTCCAAAGCTGCTCTCACGTACAAGTGCACAGGCGACCAGTGGACAGTGTACTGCAGGGTGATCCGGGAGAAGAACCTGTGCCAGGACATGCGGTGGTATCAGCGCTGTTGCCAGACTTGCAGAGACTTTTATGCAAACAAGATGCAGCAGAAGAGTTAATGAACCTGTGCTACTTCTTAGAGCATTACAGCTATTTGTATGTAAATCACGGACTAGTAGGTCTGAGTACTGGAATTTCATGAGTTGCTACAATGTGGTGGATTCCAAAGCATACCTAATGAGACTTGAAACTAATTCTACAGACTGGATACCAAAGTAATCCACTCATCCACCTTAAAAAAACAAACAGAAAGAGTCATCTCAAGGAGCCAATCATTTTATGGTATTTTGACATCCTAACATTTTTCATTAACGCTTCTTACTTTAATATATTAAATCACCAGCCACTGGATGGCTTGCTACCATTAAAGAAAAGGACAAGAGTTGCAAAGTGATTACATTGACTAAGGTTATGGGTGCCCGCATGGAGGAAGGCCTCTGGCAAAATAATTCAGCAAAGGTAGAGACATTACTTAATCTTTTAATCTTGGCTTTCATCTGATGCTTTCAGTTCCCAACAGTTATCCCACTGTGGAGTGGGCTTGGAGGGACACATGTAAATGAAAGGCTTAATTTAAAGAGAGGATTTGCTGTAAAAGCTTGTGAAAACTGATAGCAAAGGATGAACGTCTCTGAAATTCCTGCAGAAAACTCAGTACAAGTATATCCAACATTCCAAGTCATATATTTTAGAGAAGCTAATCAGGACTGCTCTTCTTTCTCATTTTGGAAAACAATCCTCTCTCTCTTCTTCCCCATAATAATACAGTTTCTTTTATGAAACCTATTTGTTCTCTGAGCTTTATGAAATGGAAGCTTATCAGCAGCAGTAGATAGTTGTTTTTAGACAGGAACTATTTATGTGAGATGAGAGCAAGAAATCATTTCGTCAGGTAGAGCTCACTGAGGGTTTTCTTGGTCTAATCTCTCTCTACTTTTTAGAAATCAATCAGATAATGAGGCTGAATGTTGTTTTTTAAGAGAACCATGAAACTGGATAGGGTTGGTACAAAAACCGGATTTGGAGCAAACTTTGTATGAAGAAACACAAACAGCAGACGTGTTTCCTATCTCTTGGCTCTTGTATACATCTTGAGTCAAAAGGAGTCAGGGATACAAGACATTCAAAGTGTAATCTTGAGCTTACTGAAGCCATAAGGCCAAGACTTCCATTGCCTTCAGTAAGGGTTAGAAGGTTAGGATTGTACTCACTGTATTTTAATGCTTCCTGTCTTCGGTGGTGCTATCAGGTTTGGTGCTATCAGATTGGTGCTATCAGAGCACTTAGCAAGTGCTGCATATACAACGCCCTCTTCCATGTCTCTGCACTTTAAACCAAACTTCTCTCTGAGATGTGAGACTTGAAACAGGAGCTCTACCCAGGGCAGAGTTTGTCCCCTCCATTAATCATACAGACCAATGTCTCCCTATCATAACTTGCTCCAATATGCATCATTTCCCTTGCCGGGGTCCAAGGCCAGTTGTACAATGGTGGTTAAGTTACAGCCCACTCTTCAGGATACAAACAGCAGTTTGGATGAATTGCAGCTTTGTACTCGCTCTAGAACTGCCTGTTACTGTTTCTGCTTTGGAGATGAGTGCAGAACTAAGCCCAGCCACTACCTGCAGCCCTGGGCCAGTCTGGATTGCAGGTCTCACTTATCCTCAAGTTGTCTTTGTTCCTGTTGTCTCTTTTTTTCAATGCAAGAAGGGATAAAGACCCTCAGTACCTAACATATCTTTAAAGTAACTTTTTCTTTCTTATTACAGTCCTTTCGATATCCAGGACCTCACTGGATTAACTCATTAGCATTTTATTAAAGGCTAAGTTTTTCAAGCACAGGAAGCTAATATTCATTAACAGACTAATACTGCGTGGGCTTCACATTAGCATCCGTGCTTACTAGTGCAAGTAAGTGTGTGTGCACACCAGGGTTGGCCTGTATGCGCAAAGGCACATTTGCACACAGTCTTTTCTCAAGTGCCTGTCTCAAACAGATCTGCTTTCCAATGCCCCAGATGATTTTCTCTATCAGGGAAATGATTCAAACTTGTTTTTTTGTTATACTGAATGTTCTTTTGGCATCTTATAATCAGGATCAGACCTCCTCCTTCTGTTATTTCCACCCTTTAGCCCAAGTGCAGAGATTGTGTAACTACTTAGCAAGTAATCAATCAAAGATGTTACTGGCAGGGGTGACCTGGAAGATATAGGCAATGCCACAGTGATTTTCATTTAGGCAAATTAATAGGTAGATGAACTGCTTATGAAGAAGTTCCAAGAGATCAGACAGAGCCCAGAGGACCTGATTTATACTGGTAATTCACACGGGTAGTTTTGCCCCTTGTGGGCTGTCATACCTTGCAGTGACGCTGTTCCTACTGCCTCCTCACCACCACAGCCACCTCACAGCAGTTTGGCTGAGATGGGTTCCCCTGACATCCTTCATTTGGAGTTTGCTGTTTTACTTTTAACGGGCAACATTTGCCCATGAAGTGGCCCAGCCCATTGAAACACCACCCCCTAGCTGATCATCATGGCATCACTAACACTCAGTTTGGGCTGTTGAAGGATTTGCCATCAGGCTTCTCTCTTAGCTTGGAAGAAAAGCATGTGCATTTATTACTAACGGGAATCAAAGGCCTTTAAATAGCTGGGGTAGTTTTTCCTTCTGGTGCTGATCTGTCACCCTCTCTAGGCAATAGGAGGGCTCCTAGAAAGGTGCACAGGAGAAAGAAGATTTCAATTATTATGTTTTTCACTAACTGTTCACTACTTGCCACTGTCCAGAAGAGGATACTAGGCTAATTAGACATGTGGCCTGTCCCAGTATGCTAGTTCCTGGACTTCAAAGGACATTTGGGTCCAAGTTCTTGGTCTTACCTAAGGAAACATGAATTTACAAGGAATTCTTTCAAATGTCTGAGCACTGAAAAGAACCACCTCACTTGCTCTCACAGCCCATAGATTCGTGTGCATTGACCTTTAGGGTTTTTATTATCAGAAACCAACTTTAATTAAACACTGATGGCACAACACAGCTCCATGTTATTACATTCATATGGTGACAAACTTCCCTCTTTATAATAGCCAGAAAAATAATAAGAAAAAAATTCAATTCTGTTCAATACTCCTGCACTTCTGTTTTATATCATTTTATAAGAGGTTTAATATGAATTTACAGCTATGCTCTGCCCTCAGTTACTACATACTGGTGAAAAGAAAGCTGTTTGTTTCAGTGTATCTATGACAATACTTCTTTTAGTTGTTCGTAAGAGATTGATGCTCTTTTGATTACAGTGGTGGTATTTCCATATTGTAAACAATACTCTGTACTGTTACTAAAGTACTGTACATTTCTAGTTGCACAATTGTGTTATTGAGTGTAGATTCTCACTAGCTCATGTATGGTGCTATTTTTTGTTGGTGGAAAAGAATCTTAGCAGTCGGTTATTGCTTGATATTTTATTATAATACAGGGATATATTCTCCATGGCAATAATATCATTTAAGTTTTTCATTACAGAGTGAAATGTATATATTTTTCCATTAGCTAATTTGCATATGTACTGTATCCATGGTAATTTTCTTTTTGGTGCTGGTTATAAATAGAAAAGATAAAAACAGTCCAACTGAATGGAACCAGTTATAAATGAAAACCAAGGAAAAAGAAAAGAAAAGAGGCTCATTCCATTTTGGAAAAAAAAAATGAGGATGTTGAATAATAAATTTATTTTTTCCATAACAACTTTAATAAGGTTTCTGAACTTGAAGAAATACAAAGCAAACCAAACAGCTAGCACGAAAACTAAGAGAAAGGAGTGATGCTGTAAGTAGTACATTATGCATCCGTCTAATGCTGGTCTGAGACTGGGATTCGGTTAAGTCCAACTGTTTGATAGCTGTGGTAGGTGTAAAAGGTCATTTGTCAGTAGAGTTCTGGCATCTCGGAGTTCTCAGTGCACTAACAAATCAAGAAATGATGGGTCTTGTCCCGGTTGGGTTGCAAAATAAAGCACAGGGAATGTTAATACCTGATGAATGCCTTGTGAGGTCTGTGGTCAGTGAGGCAACAGCAGAAACTGTCTGGAAATAGTGAGCCAGGCTCCGTTTAGGGCATCGCTATGGAAGCCTGAGCAGGCTGTGGGAGAGCTAAAGCTTATGCATGAGGGGAGGGATATTTTGTGAGTGCTTTACAGGAAGGCTGCTTTCAATGTATGCTGGAGCTGAGGTGAAGTGGCGGCTTGCTCTGTGTTTAATGGTAGTGGGTCCACGGGCGCAACCTGATAATGAAGACTGCTTAGTATGTGGAAATTTATATTTGAGCAAAACTATTCCATCCATTGGAAAGGTATCTACATAACATAGCTGCACACTTCCCTGGTGTGAAATAAACAGAATTACTTCAGTGCCAAGTGTGTTGGATGTCTTTGTTGTAGGCAGTAGCCAGAATCTTTGTACTGTTCAACTCCCCCCTCAGCATGGTGAAGATGTGTTTTGCAGAGAGCTGCACACAGATATGCCTGTAGGATCCTCTCCCATCCTGTCTTCCATGATGCCATCATCCGTATCCCATTCCAGCGCAACTCTTGTTAAAAGGACACTTCTTGGAGATGGGAGCAGCCTTAAAAACAAACAGAAGTATGGTGGATGTGAGAGTTCTCCTCCCAGAGTCATTTCCAGAAATGGAGTTTATACTGGTATTAAAAATAGAACTCATTTACTGATCTCATGCTGGCTTCTTGGTAATGGCACAACACTGGTAGGCTTCCTGGTTTTCAGAGGTAGCTTTAGCAGATACTGGCCATCATACATATGACTGTTAACAGCATCAAAATTGTAGAAACTCCATCCAAGTGTTGCTGTATATTAGCACATCATCGTGTTTGTGTGTTGCCTGGAGTCAACATATGATTGCAATTGCTGACCTGTTTAAACAATAAAACATAGCTATAAGCCTTTGGAAGCCAAAAGGCTTTACGTTAAGCTGGGATATGGCAATGGGTGGGAGGGGTGTAAGGAATGCTGTCATACATTTGGCTTGAAATTTTCCTGGTATGTGCCAATATCTGTTCTATAAATCCAGTAGGCTTATATACTTAGTTTGCCTATTTTGCATGTAGCAGTTTGCTGGTTTTCTCAGCCATGATGATTTGAAGCCATTGTCCTACCCTGTGATCTCTGTTGTCTTTATATTTAAGACACCTCAGCCAAGATCATTAAATGCAGGTAAGGTCAGATGGCTCTGGTGCACTGGCATAAGAATAACAGGAAGAAAGTATAATCTCTTCCCAGCTGCTTGGAGCTCAGTTCTGCCTCCACCAGTTCCACCTGCTTTCTCCACTCTCTTGCAAGCCCTGGCATACACGGCAGCCTTGGCTATCTCTTGGTCCCTTGCAGCAAGCTGGCAGGACCCTGCTTCCTCTGAAAGGAAATTGCCCTCCAAAAAGCACAATATGGATCACCTCACCCTGGCATCAGCCCCATGCATCACCGGGAGTACTACTGTTGGAAGACCTTGCTCTGTTGGTAGAGTGAAAACCACATGTTCCTTCATGCTTTCCCCAACACCATATGGTCCATTGGGAAAAGTATGTTTTCTTCTCACTGAAGTGTCCTCAACATAAAAAGGACATGGAACTGTTGGAACAAGTCCAGAGGAGGCCACGAGGATGATCAGGGGACTGGAGCACCTCCCGTATGAAGACAGGCTGAGAAAGTTGCGGCTGTTCAGCCTGGAGAAGAGAAGGCTGCGTGGAGACCTCATAGCAGCCTTCCAGTATCTGAAGGGGGCCTATAAGGATGCTGGGGAGGGACTCTTCATTAGGGACTGTAGTGAGAGGACAAGGGGTAATGGGTTCAAACTTAAACAGGGGAAGTTTAGATCGGATATAAGGAAGAAATTCTTTACTGTAAGGGTGGTGAGGCACTGGAATGGGTTGCCCAGGGAAGTTGTGAATGCTCCATCGCTGGCAGTGTTCAAGGCCAGGTTGGACAGAGCCTTGGATGGCATGGTTTAGTGGGAGGTGTCCCTGCCCATGGTAGGGGGGTTGGAACTGGATGATCGCAAGGTCCTTTCCAGCCCTAACTATTCTATGATTCTAAGAGTGTTGGCACAAGTACCAATATACCACGAAGTTCCAAGCCGAGAAGAACTGTGCTGGATGCACTCAGTGTTCAATGCACTCACACTTTAGACAGTTGAAGAAAAGAAACCCTGGTAACCTACCTGCTGGAAAGTTACTTGCCTCACTTGTCCTGCTGCTCTATGAATATGGTGCTCCCAGAAACAGGCGGGTTGTGAGAGTGGCTCCTGAACAGCATTTCTTCTCTGAGTACTTGGACCTGTGCTGCACACGTTTGATAATACTTCTCCATACCACTCACACTTCAGCATCCTTCTGTTTATCTTGATTTGGAGGCAGGTCAGTAGGAAGACAGCAGCTCCTCAAATTCTGCTATTGCACAAAGACCAGGTATTTTTTCTGTGTGCATTGTTTCTGTCTTTATATCGTGTCTCTGGCTTCTCTTCACGCTCTTTAGAAATAGGCTGGTCTGCCTGGAGAGAGACTTTCCAACAGCGTAACTGCTTTGGACAAGCAGGACTGAAGCTTTGGATGGGAAGAATTCTGTTTATAAAAGGAGAGTTTAAACAAGAGAGTATATAAGCAGAGAGGAACCACGAACTTCCCTTAGCAGTAACTGCTCAGAATGTAATCAGAGAGTCTCCAAAGCTGACCTCCATGTGTCTTGCATCGCCTCCTCTCCTTTCATGCCACTTTCATGTGACAGACCCCATGAAGAATGCCTGGAGGCTGCACTGTACCACATTTATTATTTTGTCAGAGCTGCTGTGTCTGCCAAATGGTGGCCAGACACCCAGACAGACTTTCCCAATTAGCAGAGTCCTGCAGCTGATGTCTGGGGCTTGCATATGTGTTCCCTCTGGGTTACCACAGCCAAGACGCTGGCCGGGTCTGCGTGGCCTGGGGTAGGTATTGCCTCTACTGCTGGGCTGTGGAGAAGCAGCTGAGTTTGCTTGAAAGTTGTGGTTTCCTTCGGCTCATCTTGTTTGGCTGTGAAAGGCTCTTGTTTGGGTGTTTGATCCTTTCATCCTTCTGTGGCCTGGGTGGAGCTGGAGCCTCCAGCGTGACTTGTCTGGGTCATGTCACAGGCCTTGGCATCCTCCTCGACCTCAGGAGAGAGCAACTCTGCACGCTCGCTATGGCAGAGCCCACAGGACATCGGCATGTGGGGCAGGCTCCTGGCACAGCTCATTCTCCAGGTGAGCCCTTGCATCCTCGGCATCTCCAGCCTCTCCTGAGCCTCAGGGGCTTACAGCAACTCCAAAGATGCTTGCCTTGTCCTTCCTCCTCTACTTCCCTGCATGCTCAGTCCTTTTCCCCTCTTGCTGTGCTTGTAGCTGCTTTGTCCACCACAAACTTGCTTTTCACCCACCAGAAACTTTGCCACCTCTACAGTCTATACAAAATACCTCCCCCTGATCGAGTGCATTTAATCTCAGCCCTTTGGGAAACTATTTTACTAATGGTACTCTTGCAGTAGCCTTCTGACTTTTTTCACTGTTGCTTTCTGGATAGTTCTTGTTCTGAGGTCTTTTATAATGATTCAGTTTTCTTTGTTCACTTAGAATCTACACCCAAACACGTGGATGCTGGTCCTTCTCTCAGGGGCTCACAGACTGCTGGTGGTCCTGGTGAAAAGGCAGATTCCCAAAGCAACTAGCTGGGGTTATTGACAACCGCAACCTGAAAAGGCATGGAGGTGAGCATAGATCGCTTCTGATTCAAGTAAGGAAGCCTGTACTGTGGTTACGGCACTGGCAAGGGAGGGAAAGGGATATTCCCCACTGGTTTCATATCCTCAGACACATTTTTTGTTATTGGAAGTAGTAAAGGGTAAAGTTCACATCACTTCAGAGATGCCCATTATAGAAACTGGGCTGCAAGATCCAACCCCAAGCCTGGATACTGCTCAAAATGTGGGCTGGCAGAGGGGGAAATGCTCATTTGTTCAGCAGGAGGAGAGCGCTGGTCGCACGCCAGTCTGTGCTTCACTACCCCCAAAAAGCATCAGCTGTTGAAAGATCATTGACAGGTTTCTGTAAGGTCACTGCATATACATCATTGCACAGCCATCCTGCCGACAGGCACTGAAACTATTCAGACTGTCGATGAATCGCTGAAAAGGGGGTGTCCTCTAGCAGGATCTTTAGCTTGCACAGAGATCAGCGCAGCCACGGCCTGGGCAGCAAAGCCAGACAAGCCGTTCTTGGAGGTTTTCTCATTCTTTTGGAAAAGACATTATTTGATCATTTTGCAGCTTCCATTTATTTCCCCAGATCAGTACTTTTTCCCCTTGATTTTGTCTCTAGCGGCAAAAAGACCCAACCAGACTGCAGCTTTGTTTGGCACCAAACTTTCCTCCTGAGATGATCGCACAAGAAGTCTTTTATCACTTGGGCGGCTCAGAGCCAGAGCTGCTTGTGGTGGAAGTCGCCGGGACTGTAACCCCAGGGCTGTCGTGGGATAAGAGTCGAGCTCAGGCTGTCAGCAAGGCGAGTTGCAGCAGTCGGAGCCCCTGCCAGGGCACGTCAGTACTTCTGAGCCTGCTTCCCCCAGTGCAGCTCTCATTAAGGAAAAGGCAAAAAATCCACATCTAGATTAAATTAGGCCTTAAAAAAAAAGTTAAGTGTTGTTTAAAATATAAATCCTGTCCAGAATTATGGTCTAGTTCCTTAGGAAATCACTATAAATTGAACCTCTCCTGCTCCCTACTGCCTAATAACAACATGTCACATCTTGGTTTTCTCACAGACCTTCTGTGCCACTTGTGCTGTGTTAGCTTCAGCACTGTCACCTCTGCTTCATGCCCAGGTTCATGTCAAGGATGGAGGGCCCTGCTGAACTACAGGACTGATGCTCTCTTCAGGCCCCCAAAGATGCCAGCTGCTATCACTCATGGCTTTTTCCCCTTCGTTTCACAACACTGGCAACAGAACGTTGAGGAGGGGACTGTGACACTGAGCCCAAGAAATTCTGTCAGTCACATTTCCCAGAGGGTAAGGAAGATTGCAGCCGTTTTCTTTTATTCTAAACCATGTTTTGCTGAAGAAACAATTTTAAAGATGGAAAGGAAAAACCACAGTATTGTGTAAGCAAGATGGAAAACAGCTTTCTGCGGGTTCCCAGGTATTTATGTGCCATTCTGCCTGCAATGTTATTAGCAACAACATTGCCTGTGGCTGGCTGACTATTAAGTACGGATGGTTTTGCAACAGCTGTGTGCACAGTACCTTCCTTTGCCAGCAATGCCTTTTCCCTGACTGTCCCCATGGCTCAGTTTATTTGTATGCAAGGCAACTGTGAGGTTATCGAAGCTTTCCATCAGCTGTACAAACTCGCAGCAGAATCAGCTGTGTGTGTGTGTGTGTGTTTCTGAGAAATAGAAGGTTTGGGTAGCTTCTGTGAGAGATCTGGTCTTTCTTACATATCTCTCTAGGGGAATTACTGCCTATGCTTATACTACAAGCTCTGGAGCATCTATAGCCATATGTATAAGAAAGAAAACATATTTTCCTGTTTGTTTTTGAGCCTCCCCGTATCTTCCACTATGGGAAAAAAATGCAAAAACCATCCTCATATTTGTCAAAATTTTCTGAGATGTTTTCAGGGTATCACTGAGATTGGGCAGCACCTCCCCCTTCTTCCCCTGCCTGCCCCAGATACTTCCATTTTTGGCTAAAATATCTCAAAGTTTGGGCTTTTTTTGACCGACAGTGTCAGCCAAAACCCAGGCTCTTTGCTCTGAATTTTCCACACAATTTTTAAACTATCTTCTGGCAAAACAGAAATATTGTTTTGATGGAAAATTTTCAACCAGCTCTGCTCGTTAGGTTCTGCCAACAATCAGACAGGCAAAACAGCGCATCTTCCAAGAGAGGAGAATGTCCGAAGGGCCGAACCCGAGGCAGGGATGACTAACGCTTCTCTCCCCAGCTCTGTGCCCCAGCCAGCACTGTGCTCTTTTGTTGGCCTCAGCCCCTAATGAGAGCCATCTTTCTAGAGAGGTTTCCAGCCTAAATCTCTCTTGGCAAGTCAGCTCAGTAATTCAGGTACTTTGCCAGCTTAAAGGAAGGTGTGGATGGCATCTTCTGACCAGAGGAGCCATGTTGTGCGTCTCTTATCTGTATTGACTAATATTTGGACCTCTCCAGGCAAGTACTAGTTGGCAGGGAAGGGTGGGGAGATGGGGTTAGTCCAGCTCCCTTGCAAAGCAAACTTCAGTGTGCTGCTGTTTAACAGATATGTTTAGATACGCCAGCAACTGAGCCATGCACAGCCGTCAGCAATCTCCAACCCTAGGAGTTGGAACTAGATGATCTTAAGGTCCTTTCCCACCCTAGCCATTGTGTGATTCTATGATAACCCTGAGGATCCCCAGGGACAAGATCCTGAAGTGGCTGATGGGCTGAAATGACACCAGGCACATCACAGCCATGTGTCTATTACCCATATCCATGAGGAAGTGTTTTTCACACTGCACCTGGAGAGTTAATTCAAGGGGAACTGAGCTCCTCTTGTTTCCTGTGTTCCTGTGATGGACTGAGAGACAAAAAAGGAGGATGTTCTTGCAGAGCAAATTTCAGCCTCCTTTGGCTTCTGCAGCCAAAGCAGCATCTGCCCATTGGCTACATGGGCACCTCCTCAGGTGACAGCCACCCCTCAGCAGTCCCTAATACTTGCAAAGAGCTCTGAGATCTTTTCAGTGAAAGACTTTCACAATGTGCACAACTTTGCAGCCCTTCTCTGACCATTGCTGGTTTTAGAGGGTTAAGTTAGGAACAGGAAATACAGTGACTGAAGAAAAGCCATTAATATTAAATTCTACCCTTTGCCGGATAGTTCTGTGTTATCTTTGCTCTTTCATGAAACATTTTCCAGTTTTCCTTGCAGGGCATTCTTTACAGGGGTAGCAACTGAGGAGCTGTAACTTGGCACATCTCCACCTGCTCTTCTGTAGCAGTGCACATTTGTGCTCTGGGATTTGAAGAATTTCCTTTGCCTCTAGAATTGATATGCAAACAGTCAGCTGTACAGACATCAATCTGTCCAGTAGACATGCTGTGTGACCTAAGAAATAATACAGGTGGTCAGCACCATGCTGGTGACTCCTGAATTTCTGGAGCAAGCAGACTCGTTTTACTATGGCTAGAAGACGGGAGGTCCTGTATACACCCTCCAGGAATGTAATCTGCTGTACTTGACTGATCACAAAACACCCACCAAGATTTCACTAACAAAATTCTTGACTTTTGCCAAGGAAAGCAAAGATTTGGAGGAAATTAGAGCCATGACCTTGCCACCTCACAAATAGCTTGGAGATCTCAAGATGCTCATCTCAGCAGAGAGATGCTTATGCCAGAGCAAACTTAGGGCCCTGTGTGGTCAGCTCGCAGCTCTTCCAGCATCCTTTTCTTCACCTCCTCCAACAGACATCAACGCTATCGTGACAAAAGCAGAAATGAGCCAACTTAGTCTTCTCCTGCCTGTTTGCTGTAAGTCACACCTACGTGTAGGTTCTGATATGTCAGCAGATATGGAATGAGGAATGTTAAGACTGGGAGAGATGAGTGTTGTAAGCCAACTCATACCACTTCTCCCACTGGTGATTTCATCACAGCCAAAAGCTGTGTGCTTGAGCTGCTGTGCACCCTCTGGGCAATTAAAGCCTAAGGGAGAAATTTCAGAGAGAAGGAAATGGGGCTCCAGAGAGCCCCATAACTCTTAGGCAAGTGGTTCTCTAGGGCAGTCACCATTTCTGTTAAAAAGAAACCCTTCATTTCCCATTGATACTTCTCAGGTTGCAAGGAGAACAGTTGTTCTGCTCCTGAAGGTCCTAGCTGCAGAAACAGCCTTGGAAGGGAAGTTGCTTTCATGGCTACAGGAAAGGAATGGGAAGCACGAGATCTGGCATGAAGTCCTGCTTCCATTGAAGCCAGTGGGATGTTTGCCATTGGCTTCAGGAGAAGCCAAGATTTCAGTCTGCAGCCAGAATTGCTGGTGTGTTGAGCTATGCTGAGAGCAGGACCAGAAAGGGTTCTTGGTCTTCTGATAAAGCTGTTACTGCCTCAGCTCCTCCGATGCAGATAGCTGGTTTCTCACCTCACATTGTCCCTGCTTGCTTTCATGTTTTCAGATCTTATTCTTAGGCAAGAAACTTCTTGAGGAAGAGACTGACTGCATGGTTTATGCCTGTATTGCCCCATGGCTGGAGCTCCTGGACTTTTTGCTCCACCAGCAAAGTCATCCCCTCCATCATGCATTGACAGTGCAAGAGAATGGCATAAAGCAATTGCCCAGGTTTGTGATAAATGGCTAAAATTAAGTAAAACATTTGCTCCAGGTAAATAACTGCCTCTTCCTTCAGGAAGCAGCTTGAATCAGCGCTAGAATTAATTTTGAGTAGGTCAAGAGAGCCTGAATTGAAAAGATCGTAAGGGTGGTCCAGGGATGGGCTTCTCTGCTTCACACCTTCACACCAGCATGAACTTCGTAGTCTTGATATTATAAGCACCCCTTTATCTCTTGTCTCCTCTCTTTCTATTTAGGTGGAAGCCAAATTGTGTTAGTGATGATTCGTGATCTCGATACTCATGAGCCTGACAGAAAACCTCTCCCAAATTATTATTGTTCCCCCTGTTAATAAGCCAACTCAAAGGCTGCCATGCTGCTATAGTGACATAAGTGTTAAGTACTGCATTATCTAATGCTCCACGATGATTGCACACCCTTGTGCCAGCTGTTGCAACCCACACAACATTCACACTTGGGCAGGATTAATGTTCTCCTCTGAAAAGCAGGCGAAGGAAGCGATATCAAAGTGGATTGAGGCTATTGTGCCATACCAAGCAGCCTCATTTCCCCCTATGCCAGTCCCGTTGTTTTTATTTGACTGGACACACGGTGGAGCCTCTGTATGCCAAGGAAAAGAAACATTGCAAATAATTCTCTCTCTTTATATTTCTCCCTGGTCAGGGCATCATTTTCTATTCCTCGTGTGGGTTTGGTCTCTACTGCCCCTTTCTGGGAACATCTGTAAATGCACCACATCTATTAAACAAGGCATGAAGGTTTACCTCCTGGACCAAAAAGCTGCCCTGGCTTTCCTCACCTCGGAAGGTGCCGCATGGGTGACAGCATCTTCTGGCTAGCCATGGCTTGTGTCCTGCAGCCATCTGGGACTTGATCTCATTTCCACAATGAGCAGCTGGTGGGAGCAGCTTTCTGGTAAGTTGAAACCATTGTGCTATGTATTTTCCCCACAAGCAAGGAGCTTGTAAGTGTAGATGCTTAAAGTCAAGGTAATGTTGATCATATAGAGAGCCATAGCTAACAGTGTCACTCGGATTTTCTCCAGCAAATTGAAGCAAAACTACCAAGAAGTTCAGCACTGGTGCAGGAGCACACCCCAGTGTTACCTCTTTAGGCACTAAGATTTTTACAAGCAAAACCACTCTTCTAGTAATAAATGCGGAAGAATGGGGAGAAAAGCAACAAAAGAAACCAAACCATGCAATATTCTCTCCTGATTGCTTATCTTAGCTCTGCAGCACCATTTCCCATCTATCTTTCCCACCATTCCGAGCTTGTTCCCTGAAAGTGTCTAATCAATACTTTTCTTAGTGACTGCCTCCAAGCAAACTCTGGTTTTCTGGTTCAGTGACTGGCACAGCGTTTGCCTGAACACTAAACTGTCAACTTGTTGCTCTTCTATTTTTTTGCTAATATGATCCCAACAAGTTTTAATGTTTCCTACAGGAAACACAATCAAACAAAATGAATCAGAATTAGTGCTCATTCTTTCTTAACAACATGCTTATATCTTTTTTGTCTCCATTAGGAAATTCAATCCATCTACTTTTGCTCATGTTAATTCCCTGTAGCTGCTATCCACAGGCTTTGGGTTGCACATAATCATGAGATGAGGGAAGAGTGCTTTGCTTTTAGCAGGACCTCAGCATTTGTGTGGTTTGAATTTTAAGGAATGGGGTTGGGGGGTTACGTGATCCACAGCTGCCTGGTTCTTTGTGGTATCCATTCTGTTGCTGGTAAAGTCCCACCTGGGAGCACTTTGTACCTTTCATCTGCTCATTTGTAATTTTAACTCTTCTAATCATTCCTTTTCCCCCTTTCTTTTTTCTCTTGTCCTGGCTCTGATTTCAGCACTCCAAGAGGCAGCACAGGGCCCTGGCACAGCTTCCCTGGAGTCCTGGCAGATTAAAAGGCATCATGACCAGCATGCTCCTATGCACCCACAAACCGCATTAAGAGTCTTCTCATGAGCATGACCCCAGAGCCAGCTTCTCATGGAGGAAACCATGGTGAAACTCCCTTCTTGCATCGAGGCCTTGGACCTACAAAGTCTTCCCGATAAGGTTTGTGTCTACATGGTGGGTCTGGAGTGCGGACACGTAAGCCTGTCCCCCACCTCCACAGCTCCCTGGCTGCCAGCCCGCCACCTCTGTGGGCATACAAAGGTTGAGGGCTTCCACAGCCTGGAGGGTCAGCTCTGTCCTCAAGCCCTTAAATTTTGTCCAATCTGTTGGATACTTAGGGAAACAGCTGGGAATATTGTATAACAGCTTCTGGCAGCAAAGACTCCCAGCAAAGGATTGCATAGACTCCTGGTCATTATTCTCAGCCTGTGCATCTAAGGCCTGCCTGTGCAGGAAGCTGCAGCATTAACCAGCAGGGACACAGCCTACATAGTAAGAGACATTGCTCTGCTCTTTCTCTTCCTGACAAGAAGCTGCTTTGGCTAGTTGTGTGTTGTTTGGTACCTGTGATCATGCTGCCAGTATTTGTGTCACTTTGCTACTGTTCACGGTTTGCAGTTGCAGCTTTTCTAAGTCTTTATTGACAGCCAGACACATCTTTCATTGCTTAATGCATGTTCACCCCAGTTTCCCAGAAGCTGGGATCTGGGCTGTGCTGGCACACTGTGCAGCCTTGGGTGAATCAGTTCACTTGCTTGTAACCCTGTGTGATAGCCGAGGTATCACTGTAGCATCATGTAGCTGTGGTTTTATAAAGCACTTTCTGTTCCTTGTAAGAATGAAGGTAAGTGCAAACCTGTCTTGTTACTCTGTAGTTAAAAGTTGTCTGAGATTATGGGTTGAAATGAGTAGAAAAGAACAGCCACAGAGCAGCTCATATCTCCTTAGCAGTGGTCAGTTATTGGTTTCGGTCATTTTCAGGGACTGCTTCACAGTCCAGTTACTGAAATGGCAGAGCCACCTTGGGGCTGGGACCCTTCTGTTGAGCTGTGCACA
This sequence comes from Ara ararauna, assembly GCA_028858755.1. Taxonomy (NCBI): domain Eukaryota; kingdom Metazoa; phylum Chordata; class Aves; order Psittaciformes; family Psittacidae; genus Ara; species Ara ararauna. The sequence goes on along the minus strand of CM054383.1, from coordinate 40,154,760 downwards.
GGCCATAGGAGTTCTGTCAGGGCCATGCTTAGTCTTAGTTTTTGCTGTAACAATTACAAGTGATAAAATGTCAGTTTTCCCAATTTTCCTCTGCACAAGTTGGTTTAAAGGGAATGAATGCAGATCCTGCTATAGCTCAGCATATTACTGGCCAACCCAAATGACTCCCCACTGTCTTTTCATCTACATGAGACTTAATGCCATAAGCCTTTGCATGCGCTGGCACACAGCCCAATTGAAGCATGAGCTCCAACAGACGGTTTACATTTAAAACTGTTCTTTTGGCTTTAGAAATTCGCAGATTGAAGCTGAGAGATGCAGTTCAGCTGTTTACTTGCAGATCTGCAGCAGCCCTGCTGTGCTATTGCACTCGCCTCCGTCAGCACTTGTGTTAACAGCACTTTCCAATTAAAGTAGCAGCCTCAGTTACAGAAAATGCTTTTCTTATCTGGGCAGATATCTGATTTTTATTTTAACTACTCACGGAGCATGGGGCTGTTTTGTTTCCCTTCTCTTACTATAATTAATCCACCACCATCTCTGGTGACTGGGCTGACTTTTGCTGGATTTTTGCATTTCTTGCCATTTCCAGCATCGACTTGGGCTGATACCACTCAGCTGCCACATCACTCACATGATAGGGAGCACTGATGTGAGCGGTCAGGCAAATATCAGGTGCACAAGCAACTCCTGAGGTTCTGCTCAGCCAGAGCAGGACAGAAGACATCCTGTTCCGGAAATAGCTCTGCCAGAAAATTCCAGAGCCTTGCTATTGAAATCATGGCCATTTCCCTGACTAAAATGTTCTGAAAACTTCTAAGACCTTCACAGACAATATCAAGGCTTTTTCCCATTACCTGAACATTCAGAGTATAACTGGTATCACATGAACCCTGCATTTTTATTCATGGTGCAGCCAGATAAGAGCATCTATTTTATTCACTTCACCTCTCTGAAAGAGACATGCTGGGCTCCATCCTGCCTGTAGTGCAACAAGCTCAGCAAGGCTTGTCCAGTGGGATGTAGTGGGACCTGAACTGAGCCTGGGATTTTCACCCCAGCCATATTTGCCATTGCAGACAGTGCTGTAACTGTCTGCTGCTTGAATGTGCGTTGTAACATGAGCACAGTACTGCTTGGGCTTGGGGCTGCAGGGACTGGAGAAGGACCAGACGCAATGACAAAAGCACCGGTTTCAGTGCTGACATCCTGTGCCATGAGGCCACAAAGCCCCTCTGTCCTACAAAATGCTTTTCTCATCGTTTGATCAGCTGTAGCCGTCACTCTGGGTCTTAGCCCAGCATAGTGACCCTCAAATCTTAGAGCACCTCCATTCTGCAAGACTCTTCCAAGGATGCTACAAGCACAGACTCCCAGGATCAGAAGAAACCAAAGCCTGCTGCTGCCCCCATGTGTTACTTACTCATTATTGTTGCCAGGCACTAGTAAAGACTTGGGAACCCTATTGGCAAGCATGAAGGAAAGCCAGGTTAAGCACAGCACAGCCTCTCAACTCCTGAGGTCACACATCTTGCTTTGGAAGACTCTTCTGTTCCTTCCATGAGCTCTGGGCTTTTGCTGGGGCATTTTATATTCGAAAAGTTGCAAAGTCAGACTGGGCATGTTTGGAAGTGAGATGAACTGGAGACGGCAAGGAGCACAGCACAGAGGTGTCATCGTCCTGCTCTCAGAGGATGCATGTGCAACACTCAGACACTGCCATGCAGTGCTGAACAATATCAGCTATCAGCACAGCGCGTCCAGGCTTGTTGGCTCAGACCACGGGGAGCACAGAGTGAGAGACAGCTTTTGACAGGCTGAGCTCACATGATAAGGTCATTGGAAAGACAAGTGATGCTTTCATCAACCTGCCTTTCCCCAGTATCAGCATCAGCCTGGGCAAGGACTCACTGCTCCACACTGTGCCAAGGAGAAACCTTCCTCACAAATACACTGAAGCTGTGTTTTTCTAACCAGTTGTCTCAGCCTCCAGCTTCCGTCCTTCTTGGCCCTGTCAGGTTCCAAATTTGAACTATTAAATGACACTTCTTGGAAGATTCCCTCCGGATCAGTGGCACCTCTCAAACAGAGGGGAGAACAAGCTGTAATTTCTGTCTGTTTATCTGCAGCTTCCCAACAGTTATAATTTACCTTTTGGATATCAGTTAGGGATCTCATGGTTCTGTCCTTCTCTGTTGAGCAGTACTTTGTTGGGGCTGCACATGCTCATTCTGTAGAACATCAATCCCAGAAGGGGCCTGAAGGTGACAGGTTGGTAGCGGGAACCAAATTCTCCATGGCCCAAATGGAGCCAGTCTATGGCTTAGAGGAGTTGTGCAGACCAATGGTTCTGACCACCACTAACACAGCTCCTTTGAAGGGTAGGGTTGGCTGTTTGCCATCCTTTCACTGATAAACCTTGCTGCCCTGGCACCATTAACAGATGTGCTGAGGAGCAATGCCTCAGCTGAACACTGTCCACAGACTGCCCAGGACACTGCCTAGAGCTCTCTGAGAACATCTGAAGGGAACAACATGCGCTGGCAGGGTTTATGTGCACTGGCAATTGGGGATTGCAAACACATGCTTCAGCTATGCAAGAAATCTTTGACTTGTTCTGAATGCAATTCTGCCTGAGTTTCTTCCCAGGAACATTCCTGTTCTTCACAGTTTACCAGTTGCAGGAAAGGAGAAAGGGGGAGGAGGGATTTTAAGAGTAAGGGAGAGGAAAGGGAACAAATCTTACAGCACTTGCCCTAGCCAAATTCCTCCAGAAGGACAGGGTGTGGAGTATAGACTCCAGAATTTGGCACTATCCCAAGAAAATACAAACTGCAAAATTAAAACCACTTTTAATTAGTCATTTGTTTTCACATAAGGAATAAGTCTCTGTTTTTCTGAAGCAAGTCAGTGTCTGCTATCACATAAACCAGGCAGCCCCTGCCAAATGGTGCTGCGTGATAGAAGGCAAGCACAGAACTAGGTCTCTGAGCAGACACGTTATCTCCTCCAGGAGACAGCAGTGCTGTTCAGATCCGCATTCTGGTTCCCGAGATAAAAGTCTCATTCCTAAGAGTGAGAGAGTGTGAAAGTTGCAGACTCATAGGTGGGAGTAATTGATGTCTGTGCTGGAGATGAATGATGCAGCTGGGTGTCTATTATATGAATACACACTGTGGCCATTTGGAGGGGTGATCTGGGTGTCACATTGCTGCTGGGTGTACCCTTGAACAGGAGGCATAGGCTGTATTCAGGTTGGGTCTCTCCTGAGCCAGGGATGCCCCTGCAGCTGAGGTGTGAAGCTGGCTGTCAGCAGCACGCACACAGGGCTTTTCTTTCCAGTTGCGACCACCTAAACTGTCAGCTTGTTCTGAGAGTGTTAAGTGTCAGCCCAAGACTCTTCCAGAGCACTCAACAACCAGAGCAGTGCTCCTATGTGGAGCTGCCCAGGGCTAAATTTGGAACCTGCTGAGGTAGACAAGTGCTTCCAACAGGAGAAACCAGTGAAAGAGGAAAGGTGTAACCCAATGCTACCTCAGACATGCACTCAGAGTAACCTCCATAGCTCAATTAACTATATTAAGTACACGCCTGTAATTAATTTAACTGAGGTTTTCTTCGCTGCATTGTATGCCTACTGTATCAACCTCTTAAACTTCTTGCCGTGCATATAATTCAGCCGAATGTACATACAGTACCCACATAGCTTAGTCACTCCAGACACCAGGGAGAGTATTGTTTTGTTGTATTTGGCTCATACTTCTGCCTTCACACAGGAGGTAACTTCACCGGAATCGGTCATGCTCCATTAGTCCAAAGCCAGAGCAAAGCCCGGCAGTTATAAATTATTTGCCATAGAGGCATCGTCATTTCTATGCCATGTCCTGCTGAACATGGATGTGGTTTCCCAGTCTCCCACTAGGAAACAACAAACTGAAGATAGAAAGGAAACTCATCTTTTTTTTCTTGTTTATAATTCAGCAATATCAAAACTATCAGCAGATTCCTGTTGCCTCGGAGTGCTGTGCAGGAGCCTTGCCCTGTATATGCTACACTAAACACGAATAATTGGTTGATATTAAGAAGCAGATGCTAAAGAAGTATTTCTTTAACTTGTGCTGTACATGGTGTCAGGACAGTGGTTCTCTACTTGTGGGGGTCCCCTCCTTCACCTTTTATTGCCTGCACATTCTACATTTTGATTGTTAATAGCCCATGTAGTGAAGGAAACGGGTGAATGATTTCACTCTGACTGGCTTTTATTAATCCCAAATTATGGATTAAGTCGCAGTTAATGGTGGCCCTGGTGATTTATGAATTGCAATTTCTACTCCTACGACTCCTGGACAGTTGGAAGCTGCCAGGTGCCAGCCTGAGCAGCTGTTGCCTGAGCATCAGTTAGCACCAAGGAGCAGCGTGTGCATGGATGTGTGAAATGGCCCATCTCTAGGCAGAGTTAATTGGATACCAGTGCAAGAGAGACTGGAGCTGCTTTCTGCAGGTTGCACACTAACTTATTAGTTTCCCAAGGGTGGAAAGCAGACTAGCACTGAGTGATTTGAAATCCAAGTAAGAGATTTTAATGCAGAGCTTAGAAGGCTGCTTAAAGAGAAGCAAAGAAACACACACAGAATATGTGCCTGACACATCAACACTTCTGAAGTGAGTCTGAAAAAAGAGGGACAAAACCAAAGTGATGAAGAGGACGGCAGTTCTGGAGCTGAGTAAGAGCTTACGGGAATCACAGGGACAAAAGAGGAGAGCCTTGTTCTAGATTATGCTCTCTTTGGAAAGCCCCAACCAAGACCTTCACTGAAGTTTTGATTCGTTATCACTGAGTGATTAACTCTGATATTCCCTTGGGAAGGAGCCTGCATGGATGTGAATGCCGGCTGGTGCCCAGCAGCATTGCTACTTTGGGTTAAGTGAAAATGCACAGACTTTCTCGGTTCTGTTGTCCTCTGCATTGACATAGGTCAGGGAAAGGAGGATTTCTTCCTGAAATTCAGTGGATGTATGATGCTTATGTTGGTTGAATGTGTACGATGACTGAACCATTCAGCTCTCAGACAGACTTCCCCTGTCAGAGGCTTTGCAGCTCTCACAGTCTAGTTGTTTACAAAAGTATTCCAATTATTTGGAATGATGACACCATCCTTGCAATTAGCTCAGAGCCAACACCTACACCTACAAAACAGTTATTCCTGCTGGGAGAAAACCACCTTCTCATGAGCATTCTGGAAGGATCTGGAAGGTGATGCAATTTCCCATCTATATTTCCTGGTGTCTTTCCATGAGATCAGGAGTAATTCTTCCTGGAATTAGAAAAATACTAAGCGGTAAATGACAGTTCATGCCGAGGAAGCCAAACCAGACTTGGCTCTGTCTGCAAAGGCTGGTTGTTTGCCCCACGTTTCCAGGTCTCCTCAGCAGTTGTACTTTCCAGGTTTGAGCAGGTTACCCTGAGTAACCTGTATTTGTTTGAGAAAGCGTGATTATCACTTGTAACTTTTGAACCTCAGTACTCACAGGGAGATTACAAGTGGCTTAGGGAAGGCATTTTGGCACGTCTCATCTTGTCCCCCACACTTGCAGAGCTCTCTGCAGCACACTAAATCTATTGTCTGTTGGGTCAGAAAAGTACGTAAGCTGGCTGAGCCCCAGGATCGTCTGCTCTTGAGACAAGCTGGCCCAGGGATGGAGGGAAGGAAATCCTGACAAAGGCTCTGAGATGCGGCTCTCCTGTCTTGCCTTCCCTGCTTCCAGCACCCGGACTGCACCAGAGAAGGCAAAGGGATAGCCAGCAGCTCCACTCAGCTTGAATTTAACTCCAAAGTAGGTTTGTCCTTCTCCTTTAGGGCAAAGAGTGTCCAGCAGCCCCTCACTTCTGTGCAGAGCCCCGTGGTTGCCCCTCAGAACACATCTTCATGATGGACAAGCGGGGCCTGTGTAACTCCTGCAACCAGCTATGAGGAAAAGCTTCTCCTCTGCCCACATCCCAGGGAAGCTTCCCCTGTGGAACTTAGAGGTCTGTCCTGGGCTCCTCGTTTAAACATAAGCCACGAGGCAGTTTGGGCCAAGGAGAACAAACCCATGTGGACTGGGCCCCATCAGCCCCAGCGCCCGCTCTGCAGGCACCAACCATGTGCCAGTGCTGGGACAGCACAACTGGAGGGCAATGGTGTCCGCATGCCCTCACCAGCCCTGCGGAGCAGTGAATGGCAGCCCGAGGCCAAGGCTGACCAATCCGACATAATTAGGCCAGGTTTACTATAGATGGGCTTCAGGTGCGTGTGATCAATGCACTGACGATGCAATCAGAGTGGTCTGGGTTGGAAAGGATCTGAAGATCACTCAGTTCCAACCCCCCACCGCGGGAAGGGGCAGGTGGTTGGAATGTATAACCATATAACAATACTATGTTGTATATATATAATATGTATATGCTGTAACTGTATTCACGGCCGGGATGATGTGTACTACAATGACACCACACGTTGCGCTGCACCGATGTACCCCCCGCTCCCGCGGCGAAGGTCGCGGTCCCTTTAAACGGGGCCCCCCCTCCCGCCGACACGCTCCAGCGCTGACCTCTCAACCAACCTCTCCCCGCAGCCCTTCCCGGGCTCCCATTGGCCGCATGGCGCTGAAGGTCCCGCCTTCCGGCGCTGCTAGCCAATGGGAGCAGCGCTGGGTTAGGTTGGTGCGTGCGGCCGGCGAGGCGCGGGTCAGTGCGGGGCGCTGGGGTCGGGGCCGCGGTGGGGGGTGCGGGTCCGGGTGCGGGTCCGTTCGCCGCGGAACGGGGACCGCGTCCTCCGGCGCTGAGGAGCGGGGTCCCCTTGGGGCGCTGAGGGGAGCGGGACCCCCTTGGGGCGCTGAGGGGAGCGGGACCCCCTTGGGGCGCTGAGGGTATCAGCGGGGCCCCCTCGGGGCGCTGAGGAGAGCGGGACCCCCTTGGGGCGCTGAGGGTATCAGCGGGGCCCCCTTGGGGCGCTGAGGAGAGCGGGACCCCCCTTGGGGCGCTGAGGAGAGCGGGGCCCCCCAGAGGCGCTGAGGGGATCAGCGGGGCTCTGACGCGTGGCTGGGGCGAGCTCCGGGCGGCCGCCGCCTCGCTGTGCCCTGCGGAGGCGCCGGGATGCCGGGGTGCCCCTCAGGCGGTGGTGGTTGCTGGCCCCTGGTTTGCCGCATGTGTCGGTGCGGGGCAGCAGCCGGGCCGGCACCCGGGGGTGCGGGGTTGGGGCGGCCGGAGCCGGGCTGTCGGCGCTCCGTCGGGAGAAGCGGGCAGTGCGTCGGGAGAGCAGGCTCTGAGGAGAGCGCTCGGCTCGGCTCAACAGGCGGAGGTCCCGCCGCGGGTCGTTGGCTCACGGCTGTGACCCTGCCTGCAGGCTGCGGGTGCCATGTTCGGTGCTGGGGAAAGGCATAACATGGAAGTGGTTTCACCAGGGGAATGCCTTACGAGTACAGTGGGAACACTGAGGTCAGTGGAGTGCTGTGGGAATGCGGGGGTTTGTTACCCATACCTGACCCGACAGCAGGTTGTGGAGCTGAGGGTTGAAGGGAAAAAAAGCAGCTTCCTAATGCGTCGCTGCTGTAGGCCCAGCAGTAATTAAACACAGTGCTCAGGCAGGTTCTTGTCTTTATGCAATAAAGCGACCTTGTCATTCAGGTTGAAATTAAGTCTAGCTTGAGCCATCCTTACGTCAAACAAACCAACCAGCCTCACAACAGTGAACTTCCATGACATCAAAGCGTGGGTTCTTGAAGTGTGAGGAGCCAGGGATTTCTGGAAAGGTGACAGAAAGGATGATTTTGGTCAGTTTTTAGTGTGCATTGGTGGGAGAGCTGATGTGATTCCATGCATTTTTTTACCATAGTCAAGTGACTCAAGTGGCTCCTGCTTTTTAATAAAATCATAGTAAGTGGTATTTAAGATGTGGAGCCATAGTGTTCCGTAGAGGTTTGTCCATGGGTAGACCAAAAAAGGCTTGAAAATAATGTCCTTATTATTGAAGAAATATTGCTCTTAGAATGGCTTCTTTTGGATTTTGCCCTGCAAAGATGGGGTGGAAGGAAAGCTCTGTGTGTGTGTGTGTGTGTGTGTGTGCTTTATATCCATTCTTTGTGCTAAGAAATAAACACTGGTATGAAGGAAACTCATCATGTGTGGTTTCTGTTCCAGGTGCTGGTGTGAAAGATGAGGCTGAATGAGAGCCGGACAAGATCCTTCCAGGCTCCAGTCACCATACATAACTACCCAGGCAAGCAGGTCTATGTGTTTCCCAGTGGCCGCTCTGATTCGGAGGAGTCATCAGAGGAGGAACTCAACGTTATGGAATTGCGACCCAGGGGCAAGGAGCAGCAGCGATGCAGCACCTCTCGGGACAGAGTTGGAGACGTGGTTCTTCTGGAACGGGAGATTATGGAGGGTGATAACCTAAACAAGCTGGCCCTGCAGTATGGCTGTAAAGTAAGGGCTATCTCTGTTTGTTTGGGTTTAATTGCTTTACAGGTATTTCACGTGTAGCTTAGCTTCCAGAATTACAGGAAGGTGTGTTGATGTCTAGTGGTTTTTACACTGCAGAGCATTTACCTTGTGTACTTCATGAATGGTCAATATCTGTGTAAAACTGAGCTAGAGAAAGGCAAAAACCAAAAGAGTTCTTTACCTGACAGCCTAGGAAGATATTGTCAACCTCACGCGCTGCGTGACCTGCTTTCCTGTTTAATTTGAGTGACTAAGTGCAGTGTAGCAGTCATAGTTTGTACTTTGTTATTTAAGTGAGGGCACAAAGTAGGAAGCTGAGTGCAGAAATAAGGGTCAGAGCCCTGCTCTCAAGGAGCAAACCGTTTTAGAAGCTGAGCAGCACAAAGAAACACCACCCTGATGGCATCTGGTTTGGGGCTGGTTTTGTTTATTTTGTGAAAGTAATGATCTTAACATATTGCAAGGGAGGCCTGTGTCTAACAGGGGTGGACTTGGCAAGGGAGAGATGGCAAAGTTCAGGTCACAGAGCCTGGGTGCTGTCAGTGCATGTGGGTTTTGATTGATTGCTGTTGTACCGAGAAGTGTGTGCGGTGCAGCAGCTGCAGGCAGAGGGGAGCGCCTCTGCACAGGGTTGCAACAAAACTACAAAACGCATTTCTTTGTCCCAAAGCTTTATAGAAAAACTGTTGAAAAGTTTAATTACCTGATCTGAACATTTAAAGTGCTCTCTTGTTTAGCAGTTAAAGCTGTATTTTTAGAGCTTCCTTTATCTGCAAGCTAGACTGTGATTAAAAAGTTCCATGATGCAAACAATTGGAAAGGGACCTGAATAGGGATAATGATATGGCACTGGCTCAACTGCTGCAATACTACTGCAGACTGTCTTGCTTAACACAACAGCTGTGTGGTGCAGCTGAAGCAAGAGGGCTTACAGGGATTGCGACAATTCCTCCCCTCCCATTCCCTTAGAAACAAAAACAAAACAGAAAAGAAACCCTTCTGGGTTCTGCTGACAAGCCTGATGTGAGTGGATAAGCAAGTCTGGTAGGACTTGAATAGGCCTTGATTGGCACCAGGATGGCCTGAGAACTCGGAGCTGCAGCAGTTGACTTTGTAGTTGTGACTCTGCTCATCTCTGAGCAGTAGCCATTGTGTCATTACTGCCACTGATGCAGAGTCACAGCGGCTCAGTGAACTTGAAGGGGGAAGATTCAGAACAACTCTTGATTTATGGCATAAAAATTTCAGCTGTTCTATAACTCAGGAGGACTCTGTCCCATCCCTGACCCTCTACCCCTTTTCTACCCCTGCAGGAGCCTTTCAGCCCTGGCAGGCACAGGTGGATCTGCTCTGTCCTGATGAAGGCTGCTAGGCTTATCAGGTGGGGAAGGTGAAGCTAATGGGGAGTGACCAGGTCATCAGTGTTCTGCTGCCATGGGGGAAAAACTGCCCTACTACCTCCTCCTTTCCCAAAAAGGCAGTGGTGACCGGTTCCAGGTAAATTGAAGGGGTACAGAAATCCTTATTATTGGGAATTGGTGTATTTGTCACCTTACAGCCTGGCACCGATGAGTTTTCATGTTTTCTTTCACAATTAAGCAGCTCCTGAAAGGCTACTTGGGACATCAGTGAGGAAGAGCTATAGCCACAAATACGTGTGATTGTGTTTAAAAATCCAGGATAAGCTTCTTGAAATCACTGGGAACTTGTCATTGGTTTCAGAATTGTCAGGGCTTCCTTGGGGTTGGAGTATTAAGATGGTGCCACAGTGTGACACAGATGATGCTTTGTGTGTGCTACAAATCACTTGGCAGAGATGCAGAGCACTTCAGAATTCTCATTTTTACTCTTGACCATTTATAGCCCTGCCTGGCTTTTGGCATTGTTCTGAGCTGGGACAAGAGGAGCTGGCTGCAGCCAAAAAACAAGTACAGAAAATAAGCCTAAATGGCGAGTGCTCTTGCATGCCTCCCCCCGCTTTGATTGTTGTTTCTGTGCAAGTGCTGCTCCTCTTTCTGTTACCAGGGCCTTAGCACAGCATGGCAGTGTTTGATTGCAGACCCTGCAGGAGTTATTTACTGTCCCAACAGTGTTTTCATTGGAACTAAACCAATAATTGAAGCACCACCTTAGTTAGGAGGCTTTGGGTGAGATTGTTGTTTCATAACTAAATGATGTTACAGGGTTTAAGTCCAGATGTTATGCTGGGGCAAGCTGTGAAGGGTCTGAATAGGCAGCCCCAGGGGCACCGGATTAGTACCTAGATTAAACTTCCCATTTTCAGATTCCTCAAGCTTTGCAGAGTAAATGTGAGACTCGGGTGTTCATCTCATCATTCCTTTTCAGCAGTCTTGCTTTCTGGCGGTGGCATGGCAGACTTGCCACCTTCCAGGGATTGCTGGTGATGAGCTTGGTGCGTGGTTCCCTGATAACCCATACGAGCTGGAAGGGAGTTCCATGGGGAGCAGCAGCTCTGCAGGCAGAGGGGCCGAAGCTCCTCTCTCCTGTGGTTGGTGCTCAGCCTCCAACTTGTGGGGCCTCCCTGCAGGGGAGAGGGGAAAAGAGACCTGACTTCCCCTTGGCACTCCCTGCATCTTTGCCCTCAGCTGTGATGATTTTGGCGCTGGTGGCACACACATTTGCTTGGGAAGTGAAGCGCTTTCTTGGGTTTAGTTCCCCAGTTTCACTGGTAGCCTCAGGCTTGTGAGGGTGCAGTGGATGGAGTTCACACTTCATTTACTGCACTTGTGACAGAACGGATCCGACTTTCTCCAGAAGTGCAGACTGCGTCTCTTCTGTGGTACATCAGAGGTGGTTCAACCCCTTCGTGTCCCATTTCTCTTTGCTTTGAGGTCTTGCTCTTTGGTTTGCATCCTCTGTCTTTCCCTCAAGGTTCTTTCATATCTCCATGGCTGTTTTGGAGAGCTCCTTGCACGCTTTAACACCCCGTTTGTTTTCTTTGATAGAGGATTTAGGGCAGCTGAGAAGTTCATGTACTTACCAGGTGGTTGTGGGTGGACACTGTATTAAGCTGTTCTCTTTATGGAACCTTAAATAAAGAAGCACCAATTTGTCTTTTCCTTGATACTAGCTGTCCTTGTGACAAGCTGTACTTGCGGTTCGGTCTTTCTTGCTTCTATTGCTGTTTGCATCACTGAGCTGGGTGGGAATACCAGTCACAGATGGGAACTACACACACGCCAGAGATGATCACAGATACGTGGAGATTATTGCTTTACATGTTCCTTCAGTGGGAGCTTCTACCAGCGGTGGAGAAATGAGCCGTATGAACTGCTGGTGTGCAGGAAAGGGACAGTGCGCGGGGACATGAGCAGAGGATGCTTGTGTTTGTGGCAGGGGGTGCTTGCCAGCTCTCTTCCAAGTGGTGATCTTGCATTCAGACCTTGGTGTGCTCTGGAGACAGGGCTCTGTTCACTCAGAAATCACTTTCTGAGCAGGGGGAGGGTTTTGCCTGCATGTACTGATGTTGTCCTCACCTTAAACAGGCATTGTTTAAAGTATGAAAACTGAGGAGCTGTTATAGACTCTTCTTGCCTTAACCTGGATTAGAAAGTGAGAGAACGGTAAAGCAAGCTAAAGGAAGGAAAGCCATCAAGTATTGAGCAACGTACAACCCATGAGAGGTACAGAAGCATGACAGGAGGTTAAAGACTGGTTTGATGTCCTGCAGGACCTGGAGCATCCCCGGAGCACCTGGGATATCTCTGCAGAGCACTAAGCCACTTGCAGCTGAGGCTTGCTTTTATTTCTGACAGCAGCTTGCACACTTCCTGCTTCAGCCTGGGATGTCCTACGCTAACACCCGTGTCCTTTTTGGGTTCTGTAGGTTGCAGATATCAAACGTGTCAACAACTTCATCCGGGAGCAGGACTTGTACGCTCTGAAGTCCATCAAGATCCCTGTGAAGACCCATGGGCTGCTAACGGAGAATGGCGGAGACCTGAGGCCAGTCCCGAGCATGCCTGCACAGCCTGGCCTGACACTTGTGGACTTAGGGGAGCCTGATGAGGGTGTGAGCAGCAGTGCTGAGAGCAGACACCTCAGCGACTACTTCAAGGGGATTGACAGGAGCATTCAGGATGCGGTGCAGGCCGAGGTCCAGCTGAACACCGAGTACTGCCCCGAGGCACTGGAGCGGCCACTGCCAGAACCAGGGAAGCAGGAGACCAGCAATGGAGCGGACTGTGGGATCCAGTGGTGGAATGCAGTTTTTATTATGCTGCTGATAGGAATTGTCCTGCCGGTATTTTACATCATCTATTTTAAAACACAAGGCCTGGTGGCCCATACCTCCAACGCAACACTGACCTCAAACGGTTCAGCAGATGGATTGGAAGGGAAACTGCCACAGGGCTCAGTTGTAGATAAAAAATCCTAAAGGGGAGAGGCAGCCGCCTGCAGCCTCTCACCTGGTGCTGCAGCACGAGTGCAGGGACAGACTCGAGCACAGTCAGGGGTGACAACACAGATGATGTCTATTTTTGTTAAGTAGCTGGTGTTGTGATCCTGAACTTGACTGAAGTGCAGCAATGTGCTGCTTATGGAACAATCAGGATGCTTTGTTGCTTGTAAGGATCATCAGGCAGCTGGCTTAGCATCCACGAGCTCTATCAAGGGAAAGTAAAGTATTTTGTAGCAACCCACTCATAGTGGTTGCTTCAGGTATTTCCTAATGCCTTGTCCAAGCAGCGAATCCTTTGCTGCTGGATAAAGAGTTCAGTATTAATGCTATTGGAATGTTGGGGGTGGTTTGCATTTTATGAAAACCCTTTTTGCTTCCAGTGTCAGTGGGGATTCAACTCTTTCTCTGAACTGTCAGTTTTAGCTCTTGCAGCCCGTGGTAGCTTTGGTGTACTTGACTTTAAACCGATGCCCTGCAGCGCATTACTCGAGGTGTGCGATGGCACAAGGCTGCCACCAGCACCTCACCTTTCCATGCCTCTGAGGCTACCTCTGCCCATCGGTAAACTCCTTCAGAGGTGTCTCTTGGTGTCACTCACCCCGAGCCAATGCATCTGCATGACTGCAGATAGCCAAAGAGTAGAGGAGGACGCGAAGCAGCGTTAGGCCTGGGGTATGTATGTAGTACACACTTGTCAAAGGCTCATTGTTTCAGGTGGGGGGGGGGGCTGTGTTTAGCCAGTATTATATTTTTAATAGTAATAATCTATAATGGTGCATCTCTAACAGACACCCGGTGTCAGTGCTGGGTTTGAGTTCCCTTGGTTGTGTTAGGAGTGATGTGAGTTGCGTTTGGTTTGCAAGGTCCAGGACTGCAGCCCTGCATTACCTTCGTGGCAGGAAGAAGTGCAAATCCTTTACAGGCTGTGGCCTGTGGAGCTGCTGGGTGATAAAGGTTTGTGTGAGCTGCTGACTTTGGTGTTCACAGGCTTTGCAATGCATAGAAAAGCCCACTGAAGCTGCAGAGGTTCGTGGTGTCCCAGGGCACTGGCAGGCCCAAGGTCAGTGCTGTTTAGGACAGGTCAGTAAACACTACATGGCAGAGGGGAGCAGAAAAGGAGCCTTTGGGGAGCTTTGCCTCAGAAACTGAACTCAGCAAATTCAGGGCCCACGGCCACAGGCAAATGCTCTCCTAGAACAGACTCAAAGGTGCTTTGCAGCACAGAGTGCGCGACACCTGCCCAGGGGTGAGGGCTCTGCAGGGCTCCAGCCCCAATTTGGGCTCTCTGCAGAGAAGTGCAGGGTCCCCCCCACTGCCCAGGCTGCGCGGTGCGGAGCTGAGCCCCACTGGGCTGCGGCAAGGGCATGGCCCAAGGAACCATCTGCAGCAGGGTGGGATGGGAGGGAGGGAAGCAGCACCATGTGCTGTTATAGTGAAAACCTGTGTGTCCTGCAGCCCTCCATAAAGGTGCTCAGGAGAGCCTGAGGGAGCCCAATTTTGTAATCGAGGACTCTAAAGTATCTTATCCTGAATTAAAACTTGTACTTTTCTTCTGTGAAGGAGCCGCATCTGTTTGAGGGGGCAATTATGTTTTCAAATAAAGCACAAGGGGCACCCCATGGCTCGGGCCTTTTTTGTGGTGACAGGACTGGACAGAGCTAACCTGTGTCCTGTGAAGGTCGGGTGCTGCACTGCATCCCCACTGGACACAAGGACCCTGGTGCTCCCTGCCAACGGGGCTCATGGAGCTGCACTAAGGCCAAGGATTCCAAACGCCTTACTGTGTCCTGCAGGGACTGGAACGGAGCTGCGCTGCCTCTGGAACACATCTGGAGCAAGTAAGGGACCCTCGCACCTGCAGGTTTACCACCCATTTCAGCAGCATTGTTTTCAGGCTCTTGGAGAGCTGGTTCCTAACAGGAATGCGCTACCAGAGAGGGGCAAAGGGAACGCGTGCTCTGAAACACGAGAGAGGCTGGAGTACACAGGAAAGCCAGTATCTTTACTTCAGTGAATGCAGGATACAAATATTTTACAACAACCTCTAGCATTTTCTTAACCATTTGATAAAAAGTTCACTAGAATATTTATTGTATATTGAAGAAAAACCAACACATTCAGGGAAAAAAACCGAGATTAACTTATTTGTTTTTCTTAAAAGATTCGTCTCAAGGATGGCAACAAAGTCCAGCTTGTGCCGCCAAACGGCTTATCAGCATTAAACCGTGAACAGCTTCTTTGTGAACTGTTGACTACAAACATTTACCAAATACATAAATCTCTTTTAAAAAAGCCATTTTAAATATAGCAAAGCAGTGTTCTCTTGCACAGCAAAGTGAAGAAAGTTCCTACTAAGATTTAAACGTTTACATTTGTTAAGTCTTTCTTTCACATTCTAATTCAACTTCTTCCCAGGATCGATTGTTAGGAGTTATTTTGTTCCTTATTTACTATGTATTTCTTGTGCGCACAGTAATTCCAAGGTTCGGATGCGGTAGTGTCCTTTACGTGGAAGGAAAGGCTAAAGCGGGTGTTAAATACCGTGGTGTGAGCTCAGTGATGGAGGCGACGCTCACACCGGATACAAACCTTACATGGGGCTCAGGCGAGGAGCGGCTCCACTTGCAACTTCGGTCAGTAGAGTTAATTTAAAAAAGGAGGTTTTTACCCGGTGAAATCCCTGTGCTCTGACATTGCCCTTTTTTTTTTGTTTTCTTATAAAACATTTTTACAATTCCTAAAAAAGTGAAGTTACCTGTTACTAAAAATCAGGATTCCCATTGATTCCATGGCACAAGATTCTCCTGCCCCGGGAGGCTGGGGAACCGCTTGGTCTGCTGGAGGCCGGGGCAGCGCACGGCCAGGCCCCTGCGCCCTTCTTTAGAACAGATTATCATCGTTATTGGTTTGTTTAACTCATTGGTGCAATTTCCATACAAACTCTAACCCTTACGTAGCTTTTTTCTTTAAGAGAACAGTACTAGTACTGTTTAAAAACCTGCATAGAAATAAAGACTATTGAGATACAGTCAGCAAAGCCATCTGATAAGGCACACAAGAAAATAGACAGTAAATGTGAATGCAGAACTCCCACTCGGATGTACAGCAAAGTCCATACATGTGCATAAATAATGAACCACCACAGGACGGGCTCGAGCACTGAAAGGTTCTGAAAGGTGGTAAGTGAGGGGGAAAGGGGCTGCCTTGGAGCAGCTTCTCTAAACATGGGACTTACTACTGGCAACGGAGAGCCACTTCCCAAGGTAAGGGGCTGAAAGGAACAGAAACCTGCCCATGTTTTACATTACCGAGACCTGTTCCAACCAGCAGCCGAGGGGAGCGAAGCACTGGGGCTGCACCCCTCGGGGGCCGGGGGGGGTGTGTCTTTAGTTACAGCATCAGATGATTGTTTCAGTTACAAAAATTAAAGCCCAAGTAAAAATTTACCAATATCGGGGATAACGTCAGAGTTTGGGTAATGGGACAGGTCGGGGTCTCCCCAGAACGAGAATTACCATGGGAAGGAAGGTGCAGAGAGGAGACCTGCAGCCAGGACCAGGAAAGGGACCCTGTTTCCCGAGCCGGCATAGGACAGTGCTCTCAGGTTCTGGTACCCAGGAGGGAACCTGCAGCACCAGCCTGGCTGGGGCCCCTCCATTGGGCACCAAGCGACCCA
This sequence comes from Ara ararauna, assembly GCA_028858755.1. Classification (NCBI taxonomy): domain Eukaryota; kingdom Metazoa; phylum Chordata; class Aves; order Psittaciformes; family Psittacidae; genus Ara; species Ara ararauna. The sequence continues at coordinate 40,138,176 of CM054383.1, read as the reverse complement.
GGGAGACGCCGCTGCCCTTGGGCTGTGCAAACCCAATCCAAAGCCAAACCCCAACCTCCTCCACTGGTGCCACAGCAGGCTCTGGGCAACTCCTTCCCATGCAGGGGAGCAGCGGGTTTGTTCCCGAGGGTGAAGCTTTATCCCAAACCCATTTACCAACTTCAAGAACCTTTTGTGCTCACCTGATCATGCCATTTCCCTCTCATGAGAAATTAGGTCGAGCTCTTCCGCTGTTGGTTTGGTTTTTTAACTCCTCAGAAGAGGCGGCTCCAAAACGATGCCTTAAAATGTGTCGTAACAGATTTTTTTCTATTTATGCAGGATGAACTTAACACCAGGTTGGTTGGGTTTTTTTTTTGCCACTTTGCTATTTATATACATATATATAAAATGTATAATGAAGCTTAACCATACAGCACAGAGATTACAACTGAACGGCACACATTCACCACCAGTGAGGGGGACGACCCCTTTATACACCCTCTGAAAAATCTGGATAATAATATTAATAATAATTAAAATCCAAAGAAAGTACAGTATATTTAACAAAATAGTAAATATTAAACAGTGAATACTCTACTTAATAAGGACCTCGCCCTTCTTCAAGTCGGCGTCAATCCACAAAAATATACTTTTTAATCTGGTGAACGTACAATACGCAGGTACTTACACCAAAGGTGATCATATATTTAGGATGCTATATACACAAAGAGTTTGGCTCAAATTTCAATGTACATAGAAGTGTTCATGGCTTATTTTTCCCCCAAGGTTCCGCCTGCAAGTTTTTCCTTTTCATCTTTGAAAGCAAAAACTAGAAAGTCAAAATAAGATAAAACTATACTCTACAAAAAAGCTACAACGTACAGCTTTGGCTTATATAAATAATTCATAGCAGAATGTGTTCAAAAGTACTGTATATAACTTTATATATAGTCTTCGATTCGTTAGGGTATTGTTTTCTTTAATATAAAATATACAGGAGCTAAAATCCGTTTCTATATTTTCCAAAGGTAGGAACGTAAAAACAAATTTGTCAAACATCTCCCAATTATAACTTAATATATTAAATTTTCTTTTGTTAAGGTTCTATTTCCTAGGCTAATATTTTCTGAATATTTCATGCGCGTTCTCTACGTCTCTCTTGCACTCGTTAAAAAAATCACTTCTTTGACCCAATACACTTATTATTTTTGCACGTGCAAAACAGGGTTTTTCTGTGGTTTATTTCATTATAGCATCAGCCCTTCTCCATGCACCCTCTGCAATAGAGACCCATGCCGGCGGGGTAATAGAAAGGTCATTTTATGTACAGTATTGCTTTCTTCTTCCTGCTTTTCTACTGCTCTGCTGCTACAAAGCATTATTTCTTAACTACGAGTAACCATACAGCTTGAATAACACACACAGGGACGTTACTACAGGCGAGCCCTCTTGGTTTCTGCAATCTAGTGTGGCAGGGCTACAAGGCGGGTACAACGCTTCTCTGCAAAACAGGTTATAGGATGAGAACAACGAGTCCAGGTACGTGCCGGGCGCCATCACTACCTACGGGATTGTTCGGTTACGTTTGACCGGGGACGTCTGCCGCTACGCAAGAAGTTTGTAAGTGCCTGATGATTTTGTGTATGCTACACACACTAGCACATATATATGCATGTGGAGATATATATATGCATGTATGTATATACATATAAATACGCTTATTTCATGTCCTTATTTATAAATTTAGATATGTCAGGACAGTTCACTTTGAGAACACAAAACTGAGGAGGCCGCACCGCACGTTTATGTCACCCACGTGTCCATCCTCATCCGCTTTACCGAGGGGCTCTCCCGGTCCTCCGTGTTCGGTGGCCGCCCCAGCACCACCGGCGAGTGGAAGTCGCTGCGCGGGTCCTCCCGGTCGCTGCCATCGTAGGAGCTGCTGGAGCTGCTCAGGCTGTCGACGGGAGAGCGGCCCATCTCCTGCCGCGACGGCGGCGGCGGCGGCGGTGGCTGCTGCTGCTGCTGCGGAGGCTGCGGCTGCTGCTGCGGGAACCCAGAGGGAGTCACGCGGTCCCGGGGAGGTGAAATTGGTTCCGATTTGATGTTGATGTTTTGGTTGGTGTTAATGGATAGGTTTGAACCCTGAGATAGCTGGCTGCCGGTACTGGGGGGAAGAGAACCGAAAGGCAGAGATGAGAAAACTGACATAGGACGAGAAGGTGACAGTGATGTGCCTGTGTGATGTGCGGTCCTGCGGCTCAGCGCCCTCAAAATAAGCGCGTCAGTAAATGCAACTGAGGTGAAGAAATAAAGCGGGAAAAAGCATTAATTCCTAATTCCAAACATTTAAGTTCATCCCGCAGGTGATTCCCGGGACACAGCCTGTCTGGGAGAATGGAACAAGCCCCACGGAACACGAGTGCTTTGCAGCTGAGGAGCAAACCTGAAAGGCAACGCACCGTCACCAGCAGACGCAAAATTAAACTGCTCTTGTGCTCCGTATTCCCTGGTGCACAGTATTAGGCTGGAAGCAGCCGAAGTTCCTGCCCGGCTGTAGCCTGTGGCACCAGTGTGCTTGGGTGTACTTACAACACTTGGTGTACTTACACGAGAGAGCTGAGGGCTGCTGGACCGAGGTGGTGCTGCTGCCAGGCTGAAACCTGCCCGAGGGACAGCATCCCTGGGGAATTAAAGCCCTGCAAGGCAGACAGGTCTGCACTAGTCAAGGAGTAATCTGAGAGGGGAAAGCAAAAGAACAAGAAGTAGTTTATAGATTATTTATATATATAAAAATACATGAGAATATATGCAATATTCTGTGATATGATTCTATGATATACACACACATATAAAGGTCTTCTACCTAAACCAAATAAAGGCAAGTGACCCAAAGGAGCCCAGACATGAAAGCTTTGAACTCTGAGCAAGGAGCTTAACAGGACAGGAGCCTACGAATGACAATTTGTTTGCATTCTGCTGTCAATTTCTACAGGCTGCTGCCTCATACAGCTGCTTCCAAACCCACACATACAGTGTGTTTACCCATTTTATATATACATTTATGTGTAGATGTACCTTACAGTAATACAAGTATTTGCGTTTCTGAAGATTTTGGACTGCAGACATCTCAAAGTGAAACAAAAAGGGAAGAATTTGGACGTGTCATTGAAAGGCTCAGTGTTTACTAGACACATCCCAATTCCAGTTCATTTCCCAGGTGGGAGGCAGCGTTAGTCAAACCAATACCATTTGGCTGGGTCATGCTCCAGTGCAGCTCATAGTCCCAAACCCAGCAGTGGAACAGCGCAGGCTGCTCCCATCACATCCTGCCTCTCCCCACAACAGCTCCACTCCCTACGTTTTGTCTGATTAAACTGTGATCTTTGTATCTCCAAAAGCCTCTTTATTCCGAGCTAAAAGTACCATTGTTTAGAAATAAACTGAAGTGGATAACAGAAAATCCAGCAGGTCCCTGTCAACAGTCACGGCCTGGCTGTCAGTTCTGGCAAGGCTGGGATGCTCCGACAGTTCTCACTTCATCCAGAGGTGAAGTTATCTTCTCTTTATCATTATCAGGTTTTAAAACAAAGCCACAAACACTTCTCTGCTTGTAACTATTTTCTAATAAAGCTTCCTTAAAATAATTTCTGGTCTCCTGGGAACACAACAAATTGCTCACAGCCGAACGCACTCATAGTGCCCGCACAGGAACCCGAGTTCTGCCTCAGCAGGGGTGCTTTGTGCTGCGGTTTGTGTTTGCGGGGGGTGTTTAGTACTGTCATAAAATGACACCGCTATTATAACTTCTCTCTCTCAAGATAAGCTTTCCTGAACAAGTTCCCCATTCCCATCCTTGTTTGCTGGGGGTGACTTTGAGGTTTCCTTTTTAACAGCCTGGAGCAGAGGGAGAGCCCAGAGCCCGCGGGTAACTTTGTGCCCTGCGGTGATGGATGCGCATCACCAAAGACCCTTCCACAAGGCCTCGGAGCTCCTGGCTGCCCCCAGCAGGTGAAGCTGCTTCAGCTGCCGTTTGGTTTCATTCCTTCTTTGGTTGGAGCCCTGACAAACCTGCAGGTTCACAAACGTTTTCCCCGAGCTGACTGACCTGAAGCTCTTCTGCAGGACTAGAATAAGAACTGAAACTAACACAAATGAGTGCATGTCCTGGGCACTGGAGGGCTGTATTTCAACCTTCCAAGCAGCCGGACCTGTGACAACCGGCAAGTGTGATGGATGTGCTATTCTGGGCCACTGGGATTCTGCAGGAGCAGACAGAGTTCTGTTTCCATGTGGTTTTTAGTTTGCAATTAGAGCTTTTATGATAACAGACAATTGACTTCCGGTGCTTTAGACACTGCCTTATGGCAGGGGGTGGAGGAGACACTTCTCCAAAGCATACCGGGGCCACTACACAGCTCCCATTTCCCTAAATAATCATGTATAATCCATAAAGCAGGACACCAACTCCTATACATGAGTGACTTGAGGCAAGATGGAGAAATGATCAGACACAGCAGTGCTTCCACATGGTGGAACCCGTTGCTGCCATCTCAAGCTACACCATACCTTTGATGTTTGTGCCTTGCAAAATAACTGACCTACAGCCAGCAATATGACTTATGGCCAGATACACTGCTCAAGTGTAAGTTACTGTTTAACTGTCTTCTGGGGGGTCTGGATACTTCTCAGAAACGCCCAGGCTGTTTCAGAACAAGTAACTCAGTTCTGTTCTGGCTCTTTCTCCAGCAATCTGTATAAAGAATACTTCCCCAGCAAAACAACTTCTATAAAACAGCAAAACTCATATCCAGCATTTTAATTACAGATCCAAAAGCTGAACCAATCCCTTCCAGCCCTGGGAGAAACCAAACCCTCTCAATCCTGAAAAACAATGGAGGTATCTGTATTGTACCTTAGTCCTTGAATTGCAGAACCAAGACTGCTACCAAGCGGTGACTACCCTGAGAATACCCCGGTGACAATTGGGTTGCAACATCAAATTCCTTTTGGCAAACCCCCCGAAAGGTTCAATCTAATAAAAACACCTTTAAAGTGTCCAAAAGCTAAACAAGCTCTTCACAAATTATTGCGTTATCAAAGGAAACGAGCTGCTTTTTACAGTCACATCCCAGCGATAACAGCACTTCTGTGTTGTGTAGGACACCGGTTTGCATTGGTTTTGCTGCTTCCCAAGGTTCAGCCTGCAGCCTCTGCCTCTCATCTTGTTGGTGTTTTAGCCTGGTTTAACCATCAGCTTCCAGGCTTTTCTGGGTGAGGAGCACACACAACACTGTGCCCTGAAACAAGGCCAGACTGTGCCAGACAGAAAAGGGCTTTGTGAGGTGACAGGTAAACCTCAATAGGGGACTTCTGAGAACTCTTTGTTCACTTCAAACAGCCATTCAATACAATATAGAAATAACCTTTGTGGCAAGTATCAAACCAAGATCTCTGTGTCCAGCAACTTCACACTCATCATCCAAAACAATTCACCAAGCACAATTCCTCACTGTGCCATAACTGCAACCCCATCTTCTTCATTCCTTTCCTCAGCCTTCACCCCCTTTCATGGTAGCAATTGTTCGCACAAATGTTCAACCCTTTTGAGGGGTGCTACCACAGTGTAACTCTTTACTGCTGCTGCGCCTCTCTAAACCCAAACCCACACAGGGCAGTAGGTGCCGGCTGCACATCCAAGGCAGGAAAAAGCCAAGAGCGGCTCATGGACAATAAACCTCAGTGAGCACATGAATACGAAAGATACCCACAGAAGATGGGGGTTGTTTGGCTGGGAGGCGCCTACGAGTCTGAACTAAAGAAGTGGAGGAAATGCGTAAAGTCCCATCATCTGGGGGGAGAAATCATTACAAATGAAGGCTGCTCTGACTTCCAGCATTACGGACGCCGGTCGCCACCCCTCCTTGCGGAAAACAAAGATTACAAAACCTCTGGATCCTGAGGGTTTGGCCATTTGTTACAAACCTTGAAGGGGTTTTTGGTGGTGACCTGACCTTGGCACAGGACTAAGAACAAGGTCACTGACAACAGACCAGTGCAGCCGGTTTTACCCACTCTTAAATACAGTATCACCATTGCACGCGGGGTCTGTAACAAATAAGTCATCTTGAGGTTGAAGTCAAAACTACCTCTATTGGTATGGAGACCAAATAGGAGGCACCACATCATGACTTACTTTCCAAACTGCAAACCAGTTACCACTGACACCACCAAATTCCTCACAACTCACCCATCTTGGGTAAAAAGGAGTTTCAAGGTTCTGCAGCTCAGGTGGCAGCAGTGGTGAAATGCTGACACTGCCTACCCATGAGCGCCCACCACACTCCTGCCACAGACGCTAAAGAGGACAAGGCCCTATCTGGGCTCTTCTATAAACTGAAAGCCCCAGTAGAGCCCGATTCCCTCCTGCTGCTGGAGCCAAGCAGAGCAGAATGAGAGGGACAGGACACTCTGGAGTATCAACAACTGCTTAAATGTGAGGCCCTTCAGTTCCCAGATGGACAGCTCGAGCGCTGCTGCTGCAATCAATGCACCGTATTGTCTGTCTCTCTGCAGCCTCACTGAAAGCTTCTTCCTGATGCAAGTCTCAACATTTACACATTTTACAACCTAAAGGCTCATTTTTGATGAATAAGAGCCTTCATTTGCACTGAAGAGGAAAATAAAGTGTCACAGAAATGCAAATTTTCAGGGCTTATGAATCACAAAAGCCTTGTACATCTGACAAATGAAGCCACTTCATAAAAACAAGCTTACCAGTGTTGTAGGCAGTAGGCATGGCCGAGTACACCAGTCCCTGCGGAGGCAAGCTTGGAGTTGTCACCGACACCACAGGGGTAGCAAGAGGCTGTGTAGACTGAGAACTACTTATCCTTTGGGTATTCTATAAATGATTAAAAATAACAACGCCTTGTGATACCAGTTGGAACAATGGAGAATCAAGTGCTACCATAAAACCAGCATTCAATTAAAACCTGTCTCTTTGCTTTGTTTTTCAGTTCTGAATACATCAGGGCACATTTTCTAACCAAGCCAAAGCATTCAAGACAACCAAAATGATCTTGGCAAACTGAAACGACAAATTAACGCGGCCTCGGTGGCCTGCTTCCCGTGCATGCAGATGGCAGCAGTGTTAGAGCTGGGGGTCACAAAACCAGATGCAGTTTCTCAGGGACAAACCCAACAATTCTCAGAAGCTCAAAAGTGATTTAAGAGTTTTGACTCAAAGAGGATTGAGTGCAGATGGTGGGGGGCAGCTCCACCAGAACAGTCTCCCACTTCCCAGGTGTTAACCCAAATGTCACCATTTTAGCTGCCGGTTTTAACACCGACTACACCGGTCCTGGAAGAACGCGGAGATGGACATTTGTGCGGGTAAGGCTTCAGTGATAAAATAACCTCGCTGTTCCCATGGTTCCTGGGAAACTGGGAGAGAAGTGGCTATAATGCAGGTTTGTTTCAAGGCAAATGACACTGGGGTTCACACGGAGCAACCGTGCTTTTTGACAGGAAAACCAGCTACACTGCATTATCTAAGTGCGGGCACGAGGCGGCTATTCAATAACAGCCTGTCTGTCCCATGCGCTGCAATGAACATCTGTAGCAACCTTATCGCTCAAATTACGCTCTTTAACCAAATCTGCTGTTTGGAAAACCCTGCATCAATCACGGTGGGAATAGCAACCAGGCAGCAAAGCTGCTCTGTCACAGAATGTACGGCTCCTCATGGCGGCAACTGTAACTCGTCCTTCACAGTGTGCAGCTCAGCACCATTCTGCTGTGCCAGATACTGTCAGGAGCAGGAAACGCTGCATTTTTCTATTGTTATTTTGAAACATCAGATGCTCATTTTACCTCCTGAAGCCTCAGGAGTATCAGAAGTCTTGGCACCCTGTGCTTCTATATCCTTACAGAACCATCCCCAATTCAGGGAGCTGGATTTCAAACTGCTGAAAACACAGATTTAAAGCAAGGCCCTCTCTCTGAGGAAATATTTGCTACAAAAGCAGCACTTTTGCATCTCTTTGGGAGGGTGCCATTTCCTGGCTTTACATGATTGAAGCTATTGCTGCTTTTTCCTTATGCTGGAAAGATAAACAAGTATTTCAGGAGCTGCAGCACTTGGTTTTTGTCTCCACTGTGATCCTGAGCGAGTGATCAGTATTAAAAATGCATGATTCCCTTTGTAATAACAGAATGAGCAGGTACACAAACAGGGCTGGATTCAGTTTTAAGCTTAAACTTGTGAAGATGAATGGAGGATTTATCAGTCCTTGGCTTGTATCTTTCCAATTCATTGGCTATCAGGTTCTCATCCCCCTTTTGTCCGGCTGACAAAAAAATCAAGCCCACTGATTTTCTGTGTAATTTATCCCTTTAAATCACTTATGTACTTCTGAAAATCTCCACTAAACCAAGTTTATCTGGCATAAAGATATGTTATTAGAGCAGATTTTTTGTGTCTGCCAGGAACTGACCTTTTTCCAATTGGATGGCAGCCTATAAAGTTGGGATTACTGTATAATGGAAAAGTTAAGAGGAGTATACCGGGAAACAATCCAGACCAAAGGATTTCCCCATGGGATTTTGTCTTTTTGAGTGCTGAATAAAGGTGGGTTTCTGAGGTAATTTATTTCTGGATATAATCCTTGAACGCTCCGCCACAGAAAGGCCCGGAGAGATATTGGATGTGTCTGGAATTGGCTGTACCGGACTCAACCAAAGCTCCACAGCAAATTTCAGGACTTTTTTAAATGACTTTTTAAGCTGGTGCGAATGATGGCAGTACCAGGGGGAATTCAGCATCTTTCTTTCATGCCATGCTACTGTTCAGATCTGGTTTCATATTCAGTGCTCAGTTCCAACCCCACGGAGTGAACGTTCACAGACGTGATCTGGAATCGCTTCCCAGCACTGGATCAGCAGCCCAAGCCCGCAGGATGAGAGACATAACTCTGCAGGTGTACCTCCTATTTCTCTGCCACGTCTGAGGAAGACACAAGTGCATTTCCTTTGTGTGAGCCTTCCTCCCCTAAGAGTTGAGCCCAGTTTGTAACACCACTAGAGGGACCACGCTCCACACAGGAGCCATAAACCAACTCACCCAATCTTTAACCCTGCGAAGAGCACAGCAGTTTTTAGCAGGTACAAATACCTTAATTCAAGGGCTTTCTCATTAATTCCAATTGCAATGATACTTTGATTAAGTGATTTTACATTGAATTACAGCTTTATGTCTTGCGCAGGAAACCAGACGCTTCTCTATAAAGGCGAGAAGAACGTGTGTGGCAGCCATTCAACTGCTCAATTAGCAAATCATCCTAATAAACATTAAAGACTTCCATACTGACTCTGAAAAATCATTTCCCTTTGCTTTAGTCAATCCATTACTCATGTTTAAGGTAAAAACAAAGAATCAATCAACAGCATGCATTCACCAAGAAACGGATCTAAATCACTACATTTTCCATGCTTTCATGCAATTAGAGCCTCATATTAGCAACAGGTCCATGTTCAGAAACAAATCAAGGTGTGCAGTAGGCAGACTCTGTATCTCTACAGTCGCACCATCTTCTGCACGGTTTGTGCTACAGCAGCTGAACAATTTGAAAACTACTCTAAAAATAAGTTTCAAGTGATTTTAGCCTTACGGCCATTTTCCAGACAGAATGCCAAATGTAAAAACCTTTTGGAAAAAAATAGAAAACAGACAAATCCCAAGAGCTTCCTTTCCAAAGCAGAATATCTTTCCGCTGGAAAAAAAGGTACGATTATTCATTTGCGATTCTCTGTTCTTTTTGGTAAACAGGGAACACCCCTGTGGTTTGATAATCTCACACAGGATGAAATAATCCTGAACTCCAAGAAGATGACCTCACCAGCAATGATGTAATCTCCTTGAAAAGAAGAGAAGTAACACAGGGCTTGTGTTACAATCTGAACAACTTCAGGAGTGAAGCCACTGTCTAAAAATATGCCAGTAATTTAGGGGATGATCAGTGGTTATTTGTATTTGACACAAAGGACAGTAAATAGCCTATACACATGGACAGTTACTCTGAAAGGCTCTTTTCCAATGTTCCCTCCAAGAAAAACAGAAGCATTCTCAGGAGAAAAAAAAACCCAGAACTTCTCAAATGGAAAGCACCAGGCTTTGGATGCGTTTTCAACTTGAATTGGTTGGGATTTGAGTCTGATAAAACAGATGTATTTCTGTCTGCTACCAAGGGAACACTGGAATTATTTGAAATATGCAATGAAACTACAGTTAGAGAGCTGTAGTAAAAGGCGTTTTCAGCATCTTGCTCGCTCTCATCAAACAGTAGCCCAAACTCACCAACTCCAATTCATCCTCCTCCGACTGTACTCAGCAAACAAGAGGGATAACACAGTTACTAAAAATAGCATTGCTTTCAAAAATGAAAGAAAAAGTCATGTTTGTGCTTCGGGATTTTTACTCATTTTAATTCACAATGTGAATTTGCCACCTGATTGCATAAGTAATACTACTAAGAAGTTATGATACTTTATGTAATTTGGGTCAATTACAAAATACCATACTGAAAGAGTGCAGAAAGAGCTAAGCAAAAACAAGGACACAGCTACACACTGATAACATGTGGATGTGGGGCACATCAGCTTCTGGCAATAAACATCCAGCTCAGTAACTTAAGATTTTTTGCATACAACCGTCCCAGCACCTCTACTCTGAAACCTCTTTCCAAATCCCATAAAAAGACAGGCAAAATCTAAACTGAATATTACGCTGTTGTTAACAACACAACAGTGAAGAGGTTACTGTAGACTACTACTGTTAGAACAGCAGCATTAACAAGATCCTCTTCTTGTATCGATTTCTAATTCATTTAAAAGTGTAATTTTCACTTTAAGAACCAGAGTTTTTCCGAGCTCTTCTACACTTCAGTATTCCTAGAAAAACCTGAAACTTCAGGAATCATTACTCTGCAGATAATTACAGCTTTTGTTACTTGGATTAATTTTGTATTATTCATCGTGAATACCAGTAACAAACATGAGCACTTGTGGTATCTCAAAAACAAATAGGAAGTACACAGAGAGTACTGGGATTGTTCATACCCTCTCCTCTTGGTCAGGGTTCATTCCTCCACACAGAGAAAACAGAAAATGTACACACAGCCGTTTAAGATTTCTATGCGACAGTGAAAGATTAAGACCAAAGGCTCTGGCCAACCAAATTACAGGAAAAGTAGAGTAACTCTTCCTGAAAGACCTGTTCTGGTCTCAATGCAGTGGCTGCCTCATGCCCGACACGAAACTTGCGTGCTATTCCAAATCTAGGCTGAACAAACATTACTACCAGCATGCCAAACTGCACAGTAGGATTGGAAAGTACACAAACAGAGACTGAAGCTGATCTTCATTACTCTTTCATGCCTGCATTGAAGACATGGCATCCACCACGGACACACAAGGCTGCATTCCAGCACAACACATCAAACAAGAGTTTCTCTCACACTGTCATTACCACTTAAGCTACATTTTATATCCCACAACCATTACGGCCGAGGACAAACAGGTACAGAGCGTGCTTTAGGGCACATTAATACAGCTCGCTTCACCAGTGAGATCAGCCATTCCTCCACACAATGATACATAACCTTTTGAAAGCCCACACTCACCAAACCAACAAAGTTCTCGGTACCAACTGAGTGAGACGTCAAGTGAAACCAACAAGATCCCAACCTATGTCTCTAGGATTGTATTCAAACCCCATTTAGGTTGGTCAATTCTACACTTTAAATAAAAAATTCCTTATAAATGTAACTTCACCCAAGGAAACAACATACAACTTAGGTTTTTCATTTGTGAAATTTCAGAGTACAAACACCTTTCTATCACTGTAACCTATGGTAAGCAGATGAGATAGTGGGCAGAACACTTCATTTTGACAAAGCCACTCACAGAACAAACGTTTTAACTTACCAATGGTGGCATCATACCCTTGCTGGAGGGTGGGATGACAACACGGAGGTCAGGTTTGCGATTGTTCATTCCAAGATTACCTCCTCCAGGTGGAGGAGGAGACTTCGTAGGCATGACTTTGCCTAAGCCATTCCCGCCACCACTAGTTCCGAGCAGACTTGGTGAAGCTCGAGAATTCACAAACCCATTTCCTGAAAGAGGAAAAACAAATGTCCCCTAAGTCTGGAGAGAAGCAGCAATACAGATACAGATTTGCAGCAATACAAAATAGAAACTGCAAAATACTTCTTTTGTAAACTTCCAATAACCAAACCTCTCACAAAGGTGCAGCAACCGCATCATCGAACAGACAAAAACCGCTCTCACCAGAAGATCAATAGGTAAAGGTAATATCACTTCAAGGGCACACTGTGGCTGCTTAAATGCTGAGAAGAGCACATTGCCCAAGAACTATTTCTAATAACATCCGCTGTGCTTTTTTATTTCACCCTTTTAAGTTCCTCCAGGCTGAGCTTGCAAAAACTCTGTGGATTTGCAGAACTCCATCCCCACCCCCAGAGAACATGAACTACACTGAACTGTTGTCTGCTGCTGTGAGAATAAAAGGTATCAGCTCTTAAAGTCTCTATTTCTAAAACGTATTCTTCAAATATCTTGAAGGCCGACAGGGCTCCAGTATCTGTGCTCAATTGAGTTTATTTTCACTCTCAAAAATGCAGTCTGATTATTATATTTAGCAACAAGGGGGACAAATCCTTTCCCTTCAAATTCATTCCAAGCTCTGTAGGCAGAGATAAATGTCATTTATGCCCATCAATTTAATTTACATAGGTCTTTCTCTGCCTTATTCCTGATACTCATTCTAAATAGAATTGGACATGCCAAAGACTACAGGTCCTGGCTTCAGCACTGAAAATCTCCAAAGGCTGAACACACTCAAGACACAGGCCTAAGCTCACACTCAAAACACATCAGAAAAAGGTAACAAGACAGTAAAAGAGTTAAGTACCAGTACTGTGCTCCTCTGCACTGACAGAAGCACCAATCATGTTACCAAAATACACTTCTCAGAAAAAAATTAAAGCCACATTCCAATGATTTTATCATATTTATAGCACCATTTCCCAAAATACACACACCTTATTCAGCTGCAAATACAGAAAAAAAGAGTTGCTAAGGAAGGGGAATTTCACAACAGGGAACCCTATAGTTCACACTACAGAACTTGTGTATGTGTGTGGATAAATAAATACAGTTCATAGCACCACTATGTTTACACTAATATTGCAGTTGTGAAAGCAGCCCTTATAGTCACAATTCAGAGAAAAGCCTATTACACAAAGTTCACTGTGTGAGAAATTCTCTTCTAATAGCCCATAGCGCCACACTGGCAGGAATTTTGTATTATTATTCTAATTTGAATAGGCCCCTATGCCCAATCCAATTTTATTACATTAAGTACATATTAATCTGGAAGCAATTAAAATAAGAAAGTTGTCAGTGTGACATTCCACCTCCTTTAGTAAAATGTTAAATGCCTTTAAAAGCTTAGCAAGAATGAAGAACACTAACGTGTCTCAGTAAGAGCACAACACTCATGGAGGTGACGGCTACTGCTAAGATACTCAGATGGTGTATGTGGTAGGTGTGAATTCGCCAAGACTGGTAATGAGCCTCCTCCATTACTACTGATCCTCATTACACAGCAAGGAAACTGCCAAATGCAATCTGTATCTCTGCCCTGTCCACCAGCAATGGAACCCTACATCTTGTTTTATCCATTTAGAAATGGAAAAAGCAAACATTTACAGGGGCATGTAGTGACAAGTTTAAATGGCTTTAAACTGAAAGAGGGGAGATTCAGATATAAGGAAGAAGCTCTTTCCTGTGAGGGTGGTAAGGCGCTGGCACAGGGTGCCCCAGAGAAGCTGTGGCTGCCCCATCCCTGGCAGTGTTTTCAAGGCCAGGTTGGACAGAGCCTTGGGTGGCATGGTTTAGTGAGAGGTGTCTCTGCCTATGGTAGGGGGGTTGGAACCACATGATCTTAAGGTCCTTTCCAACCCTAACTATTCTATGATTCTAGCGGAAGGTTGGAACTGGATGAGCTTTAAGGTCCCTTCCAACCCAAACCATCCTAGGATTCTATGAATTACAACGAAGCTCTTATCCTGCTGTGCAGATATGCTACTGAGTTTTCTAAAGGTCGTTTGGAAACAAAGTTCTTGCTAAATATTTTTAAAGAAAAAAATCAGTAAGTTGGTGGAACTTACTGGAATTTGCAGCCACAGGATTAGTCTTGTTCACATATGGATGAGCACTAAACTCACAACTTTAAAGCCAGGACTTCACATTCTAGATTTACTCACTTTGTGGATTTCCCACTGTGCCCAAAGCCTGACCATACACGGATGCTCCGATACATCCCTTGAGTTTTTTGAGGTTAACAGAGCAAGGAGGAGTTATTCTAATTTAGTACTTTCCTGAAGCATTTGTATGAGAGGTATGGGAATACATTTTCTGAGAATTCTACCATTTAACTTAGAAGCTATGGGGAAATGAATACAGAAGAAGGAAGAAAAAGCTTTTTATGTCAGCATTTTTCCTTGTGTATTAAAGACCACAGCAAAAACTCATTTTGTGATTGCACCTACACCCCTCAGCAGAAACCAGCAGAATTTATTGGGCTGCTTCTAAGGTTAGCAATAAAATTTAGTTAAAGTGGCTGAAAAGTTGATCTGGAGCTGAGAATATGTACTAGAGCTAAATATGCTCATGACTGCTAGGAGAAAACTATCCACAGTTAGGTCACACAGAAAAACCAACCAGCTAAAGAAGAGAAATTAAGTTCTGTGCTAGCCCTAAGGTTCCTAAAACTCTGAGACAGTTTTCATAGAATCATGGGTTTGTTAAATACAGTTATGCATCAATCCCTATCCATTATTAATGAGTGTAAACATGAGTTATAGACAGCCTAATAGAGCATCAGATTACAAGAGAAACCTTGCACAATGGACAGAGTAAAAATGAAGTGGATTTGGAACCAGATGGGAGAGGAAAAATCATTAGAAAAGGGTGTAATTTTCACCAAATTGCATCCAAAATATTTTTTACAGTACCTTCATTTTCAGCAAAAAAATGCCAGAACATTTAAAGAGCTTACTGTTATAAAAAAGTCTGGGCTTTAATCTAATAATAATAAATAGCATTTTATTACTCACTAGCCTGTCAGTGTTACCTTTTCCATGCCAAAGCTGCCATGTTCCAAGTTGAATTTAAACTTCAGAACAATAACACTTTGTATAAACAATGGAGTTCTGTACAGCATTTTAGTCTATCCTATGATACCATTTCCTGTCCTCTGTTTCCAAGTATTTCGGTAGCTCGTGTGTTAAATCTGGACAGTGTCTTTCTTCCACACCCAGTACAGTCATTTCCTGCAGCCTTTATTACAAGGCTCTGCCAATCCTTCAGAAACATTTCATGCTTTTAGTAGTGCTGTCAAAAACAACAAACTCCTTGCCATTGCGTCCTCTGTGCAATATCATTCAGGAGCAGCGCAGAGTCAAAGCATTTGCTCTGAAGAAAAGCCGAGAATTTCTTAGAGTGAGTGTTTAGAAAAAATATATTCAGAACAGAAGAAACAAAAAATGTCCTAAGTGAGCAATACTGTACGTATCAATCCCATAGCAGCCCTTTGTTATAAACGGCAAACACTGAACATTTAGCAAACACCGGAGTATCTGTATTGATTATCTAAAGAATCTTATGCTGGAGCTGCAATACGAGTTTGGAATATTAATTTTTTAGTATGAAACTTAAAGCCTTTCTTCCTGTTAATAATCTAATAAGAAAATCAAATTACAAGTTAAGAGTGAAAGGATAACTAAAAGCATGGTATTTCTTTAGAGCAAGGTCAGGAGCCAGAAGAAGATAATGATTACAGGATGATGCAACTATGCGGCTGTTTGCCAAACTGAAGCTTTAATAACCCCATAAATCCTACTTACTACTTTGTATGATACAGAAATTGTATCTACCCCACCCACTATAGATCTTCCCCAAAGACAATGACTTGATGTTTAAAAACACTATTAAACTGAAAAATGGAAACAGAACATAAAATCCTACGTAAGTGTAAAATAAGACTGGTTTCACTTCCATTGGCAGAGTTTTATTTATCTCCAATTCTGTAAAACAGACAACGAAAACATGTTCAAAACACTTCTTTGGAAAACAGACACCAATGCAAAGATGATAAGCTCTCAATTATATGAATCATAATTTAATTAGATTTCATGATAACAAACATTGCCAATGTGCATTAGCCTACTTCTTGTTTGGTCAGAAAATGTTTACTTTTGAAGCAACTTCTTTTCTGAAGCTAAACCTTAAAACCTACCCATTTTAACAACTGTGTATTCTGTCTTCAGAGACATAATACAGCTTAATCTCATTTACTGTCCTGCAGTCCTCGATGTAGCATTCAATTACATGAGCCAGACTCATACTTCACTATATAAATCACATCAGCTGAAACAATGAACACACGTGGCTGGAAAGTGCTCCGTGTCCTTATTACTACTCAAGGAATAAATTACAGGCATTAATGCCATTAATCTTTTTTTGTGGTTCACCTTCGGAGAAACTGGACAGTTACACACAGATTTGGAAAACAATTGTAGGCAAGCAGCTAAGCAAGATAAGATTAAGCAAAAATAAGAAGGGTAGTAAATAATTACTGATGCCTCAAATGACATCATACAGCCCAACACATGTCATGTAATTAGAAGTAAGTTGAAAACTGTGCTTGCAATAAGCCATCAATTCACTATGCATCTAGAAGATCAGATAAAATCTACTGAAGAGAAACATTCACATGTAAGATCTCGGTGGGGATGAACGACATGCTGCAAGTAAATAAACCAGCAGCATTTCTATGTGCATTAGTTGCTCAATTTATTTAACCTTTTTTGTATGTCAGCTTTAAGTGGAAATGAAATAAAAAATAAGAACCCCTACAGCCAAAACCCAGCATATGCCGTTCATAGCATCTCCAGCTTTGCACAGCGATCACTGCTGACTCTATCATCATTTCAAAGCCTAAGTTCTCTGATAGTTTTGGAAAGGATTTACATCTTAAGCTGAAATAACTGTATTTCCACTGATCTTTACAAATCAATATTTCAGATAATGCTATGCTTAGAATTAAAACATACCTCTGACAGTAATGTAAGATTTTGAAACATGTCTAACGTGTGCGATTTATACTTCTAAAGCAGTACTTTGGATATTAAAACTCATCAAAAGAAAAACACATGACTAAGTGTCAAGGGAATGCTTACTCATGTTAGAAAACTAAAATAAACCCCTCATTTCCCAGGTTGCTGACATATTTTCCTTTTTTTTTTCTTGCCTAAAGCTACATAAAAGGAGAGACAATATTCAAGAATATTCAGAATTTAAATGGTCTTTCTTCAAGACCAGGACTGTTATTCAGAATGCAGCAGCAAACCTAAAACAAAGGAATACTGCTTTTGTATCTGAACATTACTCAGCTTTGTGTGAAATGCTAGCAGTGGTAATTGGATGACTTCTAGGTCTTTTGTCAACTATACAGTTTACAGTTAATGAAATCAGACTTCTGCTTTCCGAACTTGTTGATTTCTATGTATCTATACAAAGCCAGTGTAAGGAATGGTAAACGATGGATGACAGCAATGATGTGTTTGGAACATCTGAGGATGTGTGGTGGTGTACCCTGCGCAAGGTGACGTTATATGGAATCCCAGACTGGTTTGTGCTGGAAGGGACCTTAAAGCTCATCCAGTTTCAACCCCCTGCCATGGGCAAGGACACCTTGCACTAGAGCAGGTTGCTCCAAGCCCCATCCAACCTGACCTTGAACACTGCCAGGGATGGGGCAGCCACAGCTCCTCTGGGCACCCTGAGCCAGTGCCTAGCACCCTCACAGGGAAGAATTCTTTCCTAATATCTAATTTAAATGTCCTCTATTTCAGTCTAAACCCATTCCCCCTTGTCCTGACACTACATGCCCTTGTAAAAGTTGCTTTCTTAAGGGGGTCATCTAAAACAGCACTAAGCTTTTTAGCTGATGCAGATAACACAGGCTGGTGAGTTTGACAGTGGGGCTGGAGGAAGAAGGAAGTCACTTTTCTTAAGGAAGAAGCCGATAGCTGCAACCCAGTTTCAAGCAAAATTCCTGCAAGAGGTATGTTTTTCCAGAGTTAGCTGGATACTTCTCTTTGGGGTGTCTCTCATTTAATAGGCAAAACAACACAATTAAAAAGGCATGCACAGAAAGCTGTTTTGTTATTGAAGCCTTCAGGTGTACTCTTAAGAATTGCAGCATATTAGCCACTTGACTCACACTTATGAAAGACCAAGCTGAAAGATTCTTTTATCCTCAGACAGGGCAGAAAAAGCTCTCCCAGTCAGCCAAGCTCTCAAGACAAAGGGAAGCCTTTACAGGTGGGGCTCTTTACAGTTCTCTGTCTTGATCCCTTTCTGGCAATATACAAGCAGTTTACAGGTGCATTCAAGCTATCAGTTGCACCTCAGCATAATCTATCCTCAGGCCAGGATTAAAGATCACACATGACCTAGACTGGCTCTTACTAGAGATACAACAGCTCTCAAGACAAAGTTGCACTCCAAAGAAATTCAGCATTCCTAAAATCACTTCACGTATCAGAATCTGAAGATTATTGAGGACATCAGAGAAGATACAGCTCTGGAACAAAGATTAAAAATGCACTACTCAAGAAGACCAAATCTTTCTTATCCATTCTTCTGATGATAAAATTGTAAAGATAATTTCCCAGAAGAGTAACTGGGTCCATAATCTGTATTACTGACCAGAATGGCTATTTCACTGACAAAGAAATCCATGGGCAAATAACATTCTGTCTCTGAGAGATCATAAAGAGCCTCCACTTTCGACAGTTCTTTCAAAATCATCTAGGACTAGGAAGAACTTAGAGAACTCATCTCAGTACAAAGGTCTTAAGGTTTATGGTTTTCGTGCAGCCTTGGCAATGAAAACCAGTCAGGTCCTTTGCATGGTTCTAGCTCGATGCCATCCATGAAAGGCATGGAAGGAAACAGAAAGACTGGGTAACAGTGGTACTTCTTTTGAGTCCTTTTGATTCTCAAGGATGGGACACTGTCACTGGAAGTTCACTGGCACTTCTGGATGATGCAAGGTATAACACTGACTGCTGGAACACAGCAGACCTCCTCCTGACAAATCTGAAGGTTATCCATCCATCAAATCCTTTCGGTTCAAAGGCAAAGAAACTCTGCCTCGTCTGGGTACTCATAGCAAGTGAGGCTACACTTTGCCTAATTAGAATCCACATCCTTTTGAAAGGAGGATACAGAAATGCATTGTGTTCAAGCCATGATCATGCTGACAACAAATACCAAGGTGTACGCACTCTGGTGATAGGAGATTCCTGAAGCATATTGGATGCCCATCAAAAACTGAACAGAGCTTAACACTGACCACAGGCAGTGTTACCATGAAAATTCTAGCTCTAAAACACTGGATCTAATTAACACAAAAAATAAATTAGCTCAACAGCAAACACCGTCATAATGCCGGACATTTCCCCCCTCCTCAGAGCTGATACACTTGCCAAGTAAAAAAAATCCAGCAGATGGTTTTTATGTGGTGGGTAACGTTTTAAAAATACTACAGAATAAAAATGCTTTTGCAGAGTTATGACAGCTGCGTGTGAAGTGAGCTCTCAGTATTATAAAATAATCACAAAATTTTCTGTTCTAGATATAAAAACCCACCTACCAATCTCTGCTACAACAGGCAGATATTTTTACTCTATTTTCCACAGAAAAACTGTTAAGTTGGCAGATTGACTGCTAAAGCAAATCAGATCTATTCCAATCAAGTTACACAGGACTTGAGAAAAAGACTCATATGAACTGAATATGAGCCATTTTATGCAACATCTTTGAACTGGGTCCCAACTAGGCAAGATAACCTTTACTTGCTTTTTATTCAGAGATAAAGGCATGTAAGTAGATTTGAATGAAATGAGAACAAAATCTAAAATGCTCAAAACTTCATAATGCCAAGTAAGACTTGGATATTTCTTCCTTTGTCTGTAAGAGAGTATCTGGGAATATGGGTATGCCAATACTCCATCTTTATTTTTGACATGTCTCCTATAAATTATGAGCTGCAAATTTGATATATGCCCTTTCACGACTATATCCATAGCAGAATTCTCCATTCCTGAGAAGTCTGAAAGATTGAAAGCTAGAAGAAGAAAATACAAGCTTTTAAAGTGAATTCTACAATAAATGCAGCAAGAAACTAAAGCCATTGTTGTCTGCAGACATAATTAACTTGATATACACACTTCAACAGTAGCTGTCAAACTCAGATTGACAAGTTAGCAGATCTACTCAATCTGGTTATGTGTGGTTTCTTGATTTTGGTTGGAACTCAGGTTACTGTGCGCCCAACAGTATTTAAAAGAAGCCATGACATGTCCTAGTAGAAAACACAGCTCTAACAACTTAGGGCACTCTGTGGCTTAGCATTCTGGTGTTAACTAGGTAGCTGAGTTTCGCTAAAGGTGGCACTTGTAGATGTTCCACTGATCTTCTACAGCCACAACTTTTACTTGTATGAAAAAAATCTTTCTAGAAATGAGTGGGTATATGTGTAACATTTTGGGTGCGATGTTCTGGAAAGCAAGAGATAAGTGATGCATTTTGACTTTTCACATAAACTATTAATAAATGCAAGAAGGAAAACATTTGATGGCATTAAATATGTTCACCAAGCTGCTGTAACTGGGTATTTCTACAGTTTAATATTCTACAGCAAGTGCTGCAAACAACTGTTTTATTTGCTTACTGAAAGCAACAATCTTAAATCTGAGGCTGTTGTTACTAAAGCCTGATTTTGGAAAAGAGGCCTGAAACAGCCAGATAATAAACTTATTTAGTCTGACTTGAGGAATGCTATGGAAATCCACATCTGACCTCCACAGTTTCTAAAAATAGTCTACTTTTTTTCATCTGAGGAAGTTTCCTCCATTTAAAATCTTGCTTACCTGATGGAAACCACTCTTTAATATTTCATATCTTTGCTGCACATAGCCAAAGAACGGATAAAGAGGGGAAAGTCAATTCTGTGCTTTCAGCCTTGTAAGCTAGGGCATTTTTTATTCATCAATTCAATTGCCTGACTTCATCTTCAAAGAACTTTTTCCCCAGTTGCCACACTAAGTAGCCAGTGGGTAAATACTGAAAGGTCAACAGTTGCTTCTCTTGCTACAAACACATACCAAGGAGTATGTGTATTTGCACAACTGACCTTCAGCCACCAAGACATCTCAAGGCATGGAAGGAACGTAAAGGAAGTAGATGAACTATCATTTATTTTGCCTTTCTGCGGCATGATAAATTTCAGTGGCTGCCCCCCCTCTATCAGAGTACTAGGTTTTGCGTAGGGGAGACAAAATATTATTTAAATGAAACACTGCTATCGTATCTTTTTACTGAAGACCAAAACATACTGTGAATTTGATTTTTGGCAACATCTCTAATTTGTTTTTGAAAGAAATCCTGATCATCTTCCAAAATTTAGACAGAACCTCGCTATGAGCTTCCAAGATTTATTGCTTTCTTTGTATAATTGCTACAAAATGATTAGCAAGATACACATGGCAATACAAACAATACAGTCTGTATTTTCTTCCTTTTGATTGGCACCACAACCAGGTCTTGCAAATACTAAACTTGAGAACACAGCCAAGTTGTCTTTAGTGTAATAGTTTAGTTAAGTGCAGTGTATTTCATACAAAGTAAGACATTTGGTGCACATAGTATCTCTTCAGAGTGCTGTAAAATGATACCTGTAGAGAAACAGAAAAGCAAGAGCAGCATGCTATTACTGAAAACCACTTACAAAAAACGCAACTATTACTGAAGTGGAAGGGGCACGGCAGCAAAAAGTGAAATGCCTGACAAGAATTTACAAGATTTAACACTTGCAACTAAGAAAACTACGACCTTTGCTCTTCCACAACCTTTTTCAAAAGAGTCCAATTAAAAAAATGCCTCTCAATAACTGAAACTAAACACACAGTACTATTTTTCAACAAAAAGATGATACCACACTTACCAACCGGACTGGTACCAGCTCCATTTGGCACTGTGAGGTCAGTTGTCCCCATCATTCCACCTAACAAAAATAAAAGAGCATTAAATTAAATTGATACAGTGTTGTATCATTGTGTACTTCAAAGCTTAAGTCTTTAAAAAAAGAGAAAATGCAGCAATACTATTAAGAACTTGTTAACTGGGGGCTATTTGCTTGTGTTTGGTTTGTCTTTTTAATAACCATAGAATCGTTTGGGTTGGAAGGGACCTTAAAGTTCATCCAGTTCCAACCCCTTCCACTAGACCAGGTTGCTCCAAGCCCCGTCCAACATGGCCTTGAACACTGCCAGGGATGGGGCAGCCACAGCTTCTCCAGGCAATCTGTACTAATGCCTCATCGCTGTCAGAGCAAAGAATTTCTTCCTGATGTCTACTCTCTATCTCCCCTCTGTCAGTTTAAAGCCATTCCCCCTTTTCTTGTCACTACATGCCTTTGTCAAATGCGCCTCTCCAGCTTTCCTGTCAACCCCTTTTAAGCACTGGAGCTGCTCTAAGGTCTCCCCAGAGTCTTCCCTTCTCCAGGCTGAACAAGCCCAGCTCTCTCAGCCTGTCTTCAGAATAGACATGCTCCGGCCCTCAGAACATCTTCATGGCCTCCTCTGGATCCATTCCAACAGATCCACATCCAATAAGAGTGTATAAAAGGAAAGGACAACAGTACTGAAGTCTCACCTGCATTGCCAGTACTGGGTGGTCTCTGAGGGGCCCCAGGTGATACGTTCCGATGCAGGGTGGTCTGAGGTGGGGAGAGCATGGTCGTGTCTGTTAACGATGAACTGGCAGCCAGTGATGGGGATACAAGGGAACTCCCTGGGTTACTGTAGGTTAAAGTGTTGGGATTGGACACTGGAACTGTAACCGACATCGAGAAGTTCTGAGCAGGCAAGCCAGGCTGAAGGAAAGAAGACAAGGAACACACACAGAACAACATTAGTATAACTATTTCTGCAGAAATAGCACATTATAAAAAGACACATTATAGTTTGCCAAGAATTACTCAGGTTTAAAAAAATTAGTTAATTATGTTAGTTTTTAAACTGTATTAAACATACAATTTTAAAACATCCATTTGTTGTACAGTACAGTGTTAAACTCTTAGACAGCATATAAATACAGTTCCAAAATAATTACTCACACACTGCTACAATAATCAAAGTTCAAACACAAAAAAACTGGAAATTCATATGAATTCACAAGCTCAGAAATGCCACAAATTTACCAGTTAATTTGGATTATTACAAAGGAATGACAAGTTAAACATGTCTACAAAATCACTGAAGTGCTGTACCTTCAAAATGTAAGCATAAACATGCACATTATAAAGTCAAATACACAAAAAAAAGAAAAAGTTAGTAATAACATTTTCTATTCATAGCCTTGCCAAGATATTGCTACTAATATCTAAAACTTTCTTTTTCAACAGACTAAAAGAAGAAAACAGATCTTTAGAAAGCTATTAAGGTCAGTAGTTTAAATTTAAACATTTCCATTGTCATTGTTGTGACTGTATTGCACAAATCCCTGCTTGAATAACCCCTCCATCTTCCTTTTTTGCAAATCTCACTTTTTTTTAAATTCAAAGTTTTCCAGCATTATTTACAAGGCAACTATTTTTCTCAAGTATATATGTTTGTTATTCAACAGCTATTTGAATCAAAAGCTTAGATGCCTGCCCATCTATGGTACTCATTTGGTTATGACTAACTTCTTTGGCCTTTGTCTCATTCCTATCCTTTGAGAGTGATGAGTTTCTGAAACAAAAGGGACTTTTTTCTTTCACAACTCTTATAATTACTGGAAACAAAACCATGACAGGTACAATTTAAGAGCAGAACTTAGGTGGCATTTATTGACGGAATACAGAGATAATAGTTCTGATTTAGAGGTCAAATGCAGACGACAAACATTCATGACCTAGCAAGTATACTTAGAGAGATGCACTTTTGTCAGGTGCAGCTGCAAATTTACTTGGAATGGGACTTCTGTACAATGATTTTGATAGAAATAAAACAATTACTAATTAAAAGAACAGAATGCATTTCCTACAAAAAGCAAAATCTCTCACTGGTGACAGTCAATGACAGCGTCCCTCCTGAAGCATTCTAAGAATAATTATCAATTTTTGGCACCAACAGAAGGAAAAAGCAATAAAGCATAGTGACATAATGCCAGCAAATCATTCACAGTATCTAACTAACGACAAGCTGTACTGGTATTTTGTTTTCATGGGAAAAAGCTTCAAGAAACTATTCAGTATCTACCAAAAAGAAGATTGTTTTTCAAACAGCACACTGCGAAGCAGTTCAACCTAAATTTGAAATACCTGAATTGCTTAAAACAATGCTAGAAGCTAACAGTTGGAACATTCTTTCTGTAGGTGTCTCAATACAGAACTAATAAATGACAGCTTCCCCCCACACCTTACAACAAAGGCTGCCTCTGCCCATCTATGGTACTCATTTGGTTATGACTGAATTCTTCAGGCTTTGCCTCATTCCTATCCTTTGACAACAATGACTGCATTAGAACAAAAGAAACTATGTTTTTGTAAAGACCTGTAAGTACTGGAAACAGAACCATAACAGGCCCAATTTAAGCTATAAATACAGAACCAAAAAATAACGTTGCCTTCTTTATTTATACTGATGTCCACACAGACAATTTAAATTGTTCATGAAGACCACAGAAAAACAAGGGAGAGCAGTTTAGCTGTAACATCCTGAGAGATGAGGCCAGAAGATGTCTCAGCACCGAAATGGTGGACATCAAAAGCTTCAAAACAAAGATACTGGTCTCATTCAAGTATAAAGAACTTGCTATAAGAAGTGATGCTGGGTGTCAAGACTGTCAGTTTATTGACAGTCCCAAAGATGGCCTTATTGCTCTGAACAATGAAATAGTTTCTAGCACCAGCCAGTCATTTGGGGACACGCTGCTCCGAGTGCCCTAGGGTCTATGCTGATTAACCTAGTCAGTCCATTTACTTTAATTGCTACAAGATTTGCAATGTTAAAAAATTCAAAGGCTGTGGCAGAGCCCTGTATTAGTTTTCTTAGAAAATACTTCATACTAATTGGGTTTTGCAGATGGAAACTAAGTGTCATTACATATACCTCCATGAGACAAATGCAAAATGCATTGCTGTTACTAGTCCCAAGCTTCTGGAGTTCTGGAGCCAAGTGACTTACTACTGCAAATGGGTTGGAATCTGGGACAAAGTTTTCCAAGACCTTTCAGTGGCCAAGGCAGTATCTGTCAGAATGTCAACAGGAATAAGACACCCATCTTTTAAGGCTCCCATCATCTTTAAACTTCTAAATGCCTTTCTTCATCCAATCTTCAGCAAAATAAATCCCACTGATTTGATGACCAAATTAATGCAATTCTATCTGCTTGTTTGTAACACACTGTAAACCTTTGATCAACAGACAGATAAAGAGCTACAAGATGTAAATAAACTATCCTACATCCCACGACAAGATCTATCTTTATAAGAATATTTTGGGTAGGATTAGCAAAGCAGCTAAGCTCCTGAAATTGAGAAATGTTACCTCATGTTCACAAGGTATGAAAAACTGTGAGTGGAAAAGAGAAGCTATAGATAAATCTTCTTAGTAAGATAAAATGCATTTTAACAAGTATCAGCATCTCATTTTGCCTCAAAAAACGTAAGAGTCCCTTCTCAAACCGTTACATCCCGTTGTCTTTGCAGTGGTTTGCAGCGGTAAGCAAACACCATGAAAATTCTCATGCATGTAATAGAAGCACAAACCATACTTTAGTACTCACTGCGATTTTATGATTCCGCATCATATTATCAAACTCTTCATTAATTTTTTTATATTTTTCTTCTGTATGTGGCGTGAGCACATATGAAGTGTCAGGGTCCGGGCTGTCGCACCCTCTGTGTTCCTTCTTGTTCAGAGCCTAAATAATGAAGTTAATAAAAAGGATCAACAAATAAAAAGTAGAGATAAATTAAAAGTACTTACAGGGCCTCGCTTGAAAATAAAATCACTATCTTCATTTAGTTTGCTGAATCTGTCCTCCGATAGTGGACTGTGCTCAAAGTAATCGTCAGCATCAGGGCTCTCACAACCATTAAGGCCTTTCTTTCTTAAGGTCTGAAATACAATTGGAAAATTCACATACAAATCATACTAACTTGCCAAGAAGTTTTGTACACTACTGAATCATCAGAGCCACTGAAACTACATGAAACTTTCACAGACAGAACTCACTGTTCAACAGACAGGCTTAGGCTTTCAAAACAGTGGCATAGTACACAAAGAGAAAAGGTTCATTCAGAGGCTCTCCCAGGTGCCATCTCATGGATAACTTTTAACCTACAACCACTTCATCTCTCCAGCATTCCATGCAAAACTGTTTCTAGATGATGGCTGGTGATGTTGCCTGACATACAAGGAACATTCAAGCCTGTGGCAAAAGAGTTAATGGCATCACTAGCAATTAAAAGCCAGTTTACTGGTTTTTTAATAGATTGATCTTCGTATCCCAATATCCACATTTTAAAGAGCAAAGAGTTAAGCTCTGAGAAACACAGTGGCTAAAATTTGCAATCAAATTCAACAACTGCAGTGCATTCATATATGTAACACTTGTTATAAAGGCAGGACTTTCCTGTATTTCTGTCATCCTGCATGATAACAAGAACTGCAAAAAAAGTATAAAAAGAAATTACATAATCCCTCTCTACAATGACTTAGCTTGCTAAATTTAAGTTTTTTCAGACTCCTTTAGCCTAACTGGATGCAACTGCTTTTTTGGGCTATTTCCTGTTTTCTGATGGAGAGCTCGCACCAACATCCCCTGGAAAAAAAACAAACTTGTCTACAATCTAGGCATTACGAATAAGCTACCTAAGTTTAGAGGTGGACTTGGCAATGCTTGGTTAACAGGTGGACTCAATGATCTTCATGGGTTTTTCCAACTGAAATGATTCTATGTGACAGTACAGGTCTCGTGGACAGATTTTAAAGGATATTTCTATTCCTTGCTGGTTTTCACCCTGTTACATTATCAGAAATCTTTCTTTGCAAGTTCTCATATATGACAATACAATATATAAAACAGTTGCTATGGAAAAATACTTAATGTTTTGAAAAGTTTCACAAGGAAATCCGTATCTATATTTTAACAGGCATACATTAGAGTACATAAAGCAGCAGTAGGGCTATGCAGGTAAGAGGGGGGATTTGTGGGTCTTTTTTGTGAGAAATTATCTACGAATTTTACACTAAAACCCCTGAAGATTTAAAATGTGAAAGCTGGTATCTCAGCACCTTAAAAAGAATGCATTTGTTTTCCTACAGAAAATATGGTTCTATAACACACTGAATTTCTGATTAAAAAAAACCCACTGTTTTAGTTTAGACTACGGTATTCACCGGCATTTCTTCTTCAAGAGCTACCTCCTAATTTTTAGCGCAATACGAAGCACACAAGGCTTTCTCATTATACACATATATACAAGATAATTCCTATTTCTACTTCAGTTTTCAAGCAGCACTTGAAAATTCAGTTACGCCATCTGAAATCCTTGAATATCACAGGTCACCATAAGCTGAAATTCCTTCTCAAGTTTCTTGGCTTGCTCCGCAGATCCCACACAGTATCTGGAACTCCCACAAAAATGCAATCACTAGATCAGCATATGGGGAAAACAGGTGTAGGTTTCTCCAGCACCTGTCACAGCCCCCATCCCGCTCCTCTACCCAATCAGCTGGACACGTATATGGATGTGGCCATACAAGGGCCAGCTCTTCGGGCTCTCAAGGTCAGAGCCTGTTATCCCTCTCCCAGCCCTTCTTAACAAGTCAGCCTGCCAGTCTTCTACACTCTGATAGCAGGGAAAATATTAACACTGTATAATCTGGATTACACTTAACCCCTGCAACCCACAGAACTCTCTAAATAGAAACCAAACGTGTCTTTACATGGTGCTCAGCATCAACATACGTACACAGTGCCCAGGGCATGATTAGAAGCTGCATTTAGGTAACATTAACATAGATCTTGCGCGAAATACACATTGCTAGTATCTAGCTCACCTCCTTTGACAAACATGTTAAAGCAATGTCAAGTATTAAAGCATGGAGTTTCATTAGTGCTCTTTTCAATACTCTAAAACAATCAAATGAAAGCTTTAAGTCTAATGTTGCTAATTTATCCCCCTAGATCTGCCTAAAAATTATACTCAAAGTTCCAATATAAAGGAAGAGATGCAGTTAAGTACAAAAATGCCTCCTTCTTCTTCATGGCTCATTTTTTTTATTTACAGTAACAATGGGGTTAACTCTGCTTTGACTCATGAGGAAGGAAAATGCCTCAGTATCTCCTGCTTAGATTCTGGAAACCGTCACTCCAGATGGGGTTCCTGTCATTGTGGAAGGATTATAGCCACGGTTCGCTGTTACAGATAGTAAGTCTGGGTCTGATAGCCAAAGCTCTGTCTCCTTATCACTAAAACACGAACTGCCACTTTGAGGACCTAACCATAAAAAGACTGCCAACTTTATCATTGCCCAGTAACATAACAGTGAACCATTCCTGCTCTGCAGCTCATAGGAACAAGAGGAATGCTGTAATCTGTTCTCACGGCCAGGCGCAGCCTACGCGAGACAACGCAGCCTCGGCTTTCTCACAGCCTGCCGAGTGAAACATGATAACGGGCCCGGCTCAAGGGAAAACAGGGAAGGAGGTGACTACTGGGAATTGTTCCATAGGGACGCAGGCAAGCCAAACTCCATAAACAAGTGCTGACTCCACCCTTGAGAACCTCTACAGCTAAAATCTGTTATTTCTCCAATTCATGTAAATAATTGCCCTCCTCACTGAGCTATTTCCAAGATATGACCACGAAGATTGTAATTTTATTAACTCCATTGGTTTAGAGAAAAAACTGCCAGTTTGTGAGACCAACTAATATTTGTGTAACACGAAGAGAGTTTTATACCTCTGCTGTGATACACAAGCTTGTTTAGAATAAAATCAGAGGTTGTACAGTTGAGGCTAATAAATACAGAATGTAAGTTTTCTTACTACAATGAGAAGGAAAAGAATAATGAATTTCAAGTTTTGCTATTGGATGTTCACTGCGATTAACTTCTGGTGTTAGGTCTCGTCTTCCAGATCATCTAAAGGATGTGCAGCCTTTTGAGTTAATATTTTATTACTTTCCACTTACTCCAAGACTTAGCCAAAATGACTGGAAATTGTTCCAACACGTTTGCCAACACACACTGCATTGTGCCTTCAGTAACTTTGATGCGACACTAGATTAACAAACTGATGAGACAGAAGTCCTGATTTTTGCCAGAAAATAATGCAAGGTACTTATGAGAAAACAAAAAGTCTTTTTATGAAAGAACGAAGCAAACACAACAATGCAATCGTGCATTCTATAAAGCCACTAAACAAGTGTTCCAGACAGCTGGGGTCATCTTGATCATGCAGAATGCCCCAGAAGTTTTAAACTGCTTTAGTTCCACTGTGTAAAATCTGAGTAATGTAGTTTAATACTTATTTTTAATGGTAGAGATTAGAAAACACTGTATGACAATGGCTGGACAATGGTATTACAGGTTTATGTATTACATTCAGGCACATGGTAGAGCCCAAACATGTTCCTGAACTTCCCCATACATATGCAGGGTACTTTTTAATGCACTGCAAAGCAACAACTAATTAGCTTCTCTCACAATTCAACATACATTTTACTGAAACAGATAATACAGATACCAAAGAGTACAAAAATACAATAGTTACTTATTGTATGATCCATGAGGAAGCAAAAATGATACTCAACCATCACAGTATAATTATTTTAGCATTAGCTTCCTCCCACAAAATCCAACTGAGAAACATGAAATGCAGGAGCTTTAAGCCTGCTGAGTCTCCACAGCATGAAATCAAGTTGCCACCTTCTCCAAGGCTTGTTCCAGCCCAGCTGTACACAGCTTCTCTCTCACAAACTTACACGGGCTCAATACACCAGTCAGCAGCAGCTCGGGAAACCAGGAACTCTGAACTAATAAACAGAGATTACTGCTACCAGAGATGAAGTTAAATGACAACCCCCAACTGTTCTCCTCCCCATGAAAGATCCTGTTTTTCACATCCGACTCTGGAAGGATGTTGCCAATGGTTAAAAGAGCACAATCAGCACATTTTGCGCTCCAATCCAGTGAGTGTGGTTAAAAAGCCAAGATTTCTGATATTAGTGATCTGGGCTCCTTACCAGCTCTGGCGAAACTCTAGAGAACTCGATTATGTTCATTATCACCTCAGCAAGTAACGTTTCTCTGCCTAGAAACAAAAAAGCAGGATGACCTCATACATAAAAAGTGTAATGAGGTGCAAAAAAGTGTCAGTTCATTCAAAACGTTGACAGTGTTGGGTTTCTCGTAACATTACACAAAAAGGAAACGGCTGTTGCTATCAATGCTACTATGTATCATGTTAACCACTCTATTTTTGCACTTACTATTGGAGCTGGCCAAAACAGGATTTTTGTTGGTGTTTCATCCCAAATCATGAGGGAAAACATATCTAAAACTTGATTACGATTGAAACGAAAAGTGATTCCCCTTGCCTTGGAAAAGGTAAACCTTTCACTTAAGACCTGTGGCTAGTTCTGATTCTGCTGTTGCATTCGGAGCACAGAAAAGCTGTGAAACAGCATGAATTTGGAGTAAATACCTTTCATAAAATGGTAATTTAGAAAAGTCAGTACTCCTCAGGCCTGAAATAATGGAAAGGCTCCACTAGTACTGCCAAATATTACTGCTGCTCAGCAGGCACATACACTCTGGTTATCAAAAGGATAACCAATTAAACAGTTTTCTGATCCTCACAACCTGCCACACGACAGTGGAGAGGGACACTGCTGCCACTTGCACCGAATTCCAAAGGCTTCTCCCCACAGGTGCTCACACAGCTCTCTGCAGGAAGGACGGGACTGTCATCCATCATGGATAAGGTCACTGAGGTGAAAAAATGCAGAAACCAGTACCATCAGCCCAGGCTGCAATAGTGCCTTTCCTACCAGTGTTCAGGAGTATGGAAAATAATCCCTAAAATAAGAGGTCCAAGGATAACCGGAAGCTATTTATAGTTGTCCTGTAGTCTCCAGGATCAATCTCTTATTCCATCTCTAAAGATGATCCATGCTTTAAGGTTATTTCTCCCTGCTTCGAGGGAACTGCTGCAATCTCCGGGGGCGCAGTTTGACAAGGTGACTGACAGGAACAACTCGCTGCCACAGAAAGTGCAGGATCCAGGAAACCACCCTTAGCCTGTTCTGATGTTTGCTCCAGCCTGCACAAAGTCATTTTTTCTTCATTAAAGGGACAGAAAATTCTCCTTGGCCATCCTTTAACTTATTTTTCCTGGGTTTGTTTTCAGTTGTGGCAGTAACAAGGTGGTCTTCCAATGGATGGGCTGACCACCACAGATAGAAAGCAGGCAGAAGCAATGGCCTGCCCTTTCCACCAGCAGCAAGCCTTCGTCTCAACCACTGCTGATAATCACATCCTACTTAAAAAGCTGCACCTCCTATCTGATACTCACAAAATTAAGGACAAATACAGTAGTCACAGCGCCAGACTCTCACCCACTTTTCATACTTATTATGTGACACCAGTGAGAGAAAACAGGGCATATTCCTTTAATGCAGTTTAGCTCCCTTCCCACAGCAGAGATACTTCAGCTGGCAAGAACTACATACTTCACTACAGGCTTCACATAGAGCAAAAAGTCATGCTGAAAGCATGACAATTGCTTTATTATTTGCTTCCTGTTACATGCTATTGCCAAGAAGTTGAGCCTAAAACCAGGCTGGATTTTTCTTCTAACACAAAATATTTTGCTTTTATCACGCTAAACAATACTAAGGTGTATCATCCTCTACGTAAGTAATTTCTCCCCTATTATGTACAAAACACATTCAGACATCCGAGGGGTATTCTTAGTCACTCAAAGCTATTTATAGTTTTTAAACTTCCGGCAGGTCAGTTTGGCTTCAGAAGTATCCTCGTTTCTGTGTCTTTGTTCTGAAGTAACAACATGGTTCTGCAAAGTCAGACCTTGGACTCTGCAGTGACGGCTGTATGAATTTCACCAATGCCTAAAACACAAGCAGGGTTGAATCTGAACTGCAGCATATCCAGCAAAAGTGAACAGCCAGAGAAAACCCATGTAATCCAACTCAGTAACAGTGTTCTGTGTTTGAAGCTCACTTCTGTAGGCTTCAATTTCTTCTTCAGATGTACTGGATTATTCGATGTGATGTTTACAAATTTTGTATGTTTTCCTCAGGGTCTCTTAATATTCTCAACTTCAACCACTGAAGCATCTGCAAATTTCATTACGAAGCTGTTTTCCTTCCCTTTGAGTTTGGAGGCTACCTAAGTGTAGTCCTAATACAACCTCATCATTTCAGTATGCTGAACACATTTTTCAGTTACACTTTGCTATGCTATCAGTTAGAAATTCACATTCTAATTATAGCCACAAACACATAAACCCCAAACCAGCCCAGTAAAGCAGAGGGGTGTCCAGCTTTGGAAACTTCAGTAAAGTACATAGGAGGTCAAATTAGATGACAGGCATTTCCACAGGCTAAGAAACTTGGAGAGCTTAACTCCGCATGGAGCAAGGCTTCACCAGTCTTTGCAGTAGGCTCCCCAAACAAAACAATGTACGCTAAATTAAACATGAAAAATTGACATACTCTACCTTGCTTAAAAAACTTGCCATATTTGTGCTCAATTAGTAGTGGTATTTCTAAAGTAAATAACTGATGCTATGCAAAAATATCTAGACATCAATTCTGAGTACAGTACTTTCACACAGTTTGCTACAATGAGTCTATTTCTTCACCAAATATTATAGCACGTTCAGGGAAAAAGGAGGTTTAGGATTAATTACTTATTCCAGGGTTTTACAAACAAAAAACATATATGCCTAGCACTAGACCATACAATACAAGGAAGAGCCCTTTAAGCAACGCTCTATGTTCAGTTTTAGACAAAGGTATTCATCATTTACAGATGAAAAATGTTCATGATTTGAAATTTTATCAGTGTCCCTGTTATATACCACTCCAAGAAAAGAGACTGTCTTGTTTCAAACGCTGGAGCACTTCCAGTATCTGGCAAATTTTAACATGTATCCCTGGCTTGCCAAACATGAAAGCTAGCTGTCAAATTCCTCCAAGATATGATAAAGATGGCACTCAGGATTCAAACTCGCATTTATATAAAATAACACATACAAAAGGTTTTTAGACATGATATGGTATGAAGCTTAAATTCTAGCTTGAAGCATCTTTGCTGTGAAAAACTATTTTCATTAAACCACAACCAATTATTAAAGATTAATAATTTTGTGGGCTTTAACATCCACTCTTCACCCCCAGAACATTACGCAACACACTAGAATAGGAAGGGAAGCTGCTTACTTGTAGCTGTGATTTTAGAGGAGTATCTCTAAATTGTGTGCTTTATAATATAGTTGCTGACCTACGAACAAGCTGGATTGCTCGTTCCTAAATGAACTGCTCAAGACATAAAATAATTAGTGATCCATTAGCCCTGATAATACTGTTTCCACAGTGGAAACTAAGCCAAGCTCTCAAAGTCTGATATTTGATGCAATTGTCTTTGTTTCACTTTCTATACAATTTACTAGATTATTTTTATATCACTGAGCAGGATTTCATTTTACCTGCTTTATAGAAAGTACTCTCAACTAGACTTTTCTATTTAAGAGCACTATGTTGCCAGTCTAAGTCGATCTCATTCAATCTTTTTATTAAAAACAAAAAGTAGATCAATGTTCATCTTCAGGAAGTAGGAACTATTCCTTAGCATATAAATTAAATATATTTTATAGTCCTTCCAGGGAAAGTAGTCTGCAACAAATGCAATTAATGGTAAAACAAAATGTGTTTTAACATAACCATCTATGTTAAAGTGCTCAAAGAGTTATTCTATGGTACAAAAATGGTTTTTTTGACCATTTACTGTGACAACATGGATATGTAGATACATCTCCTCCCATATATACTTCTTCACATACTTGTAATGGTTAAAATATAAATCAGCAACAGCAGTAGCCAACTGAATGCCTCCTTTCAGCAACAGTATATTGCAGATAAGCCATATGGAACATGAAAAGTTTCCAAGAGTAGCAACCCATCTGCATAATATCCTTCATAATCTTTTAGAAGTTCTTTAGTAAAAAATATTATCTCCTACTCATAGTTTGCCAAGAAAAATTTTCTGAACTCCAATTGCAATTCAATGATATAAAAAGAAAGGGTTTCTTTTGGTCTACCTGCCTGTGCAGTATTGCCATTTCAAACGCTTTTTGTCCTGGATTTCTCCTTACAACTTGAAAATTGGAAAGGATAACAAAAACTATTTCAAAGCCTTGGTACTCAAGATAACGTAGTGTTATCAAAGCAGTAATTACAACACAAACAGCAACTATTCCCAAAGAAAATGTTTAGTGAATTCTGAGGATTTATGTAATTGTTAAAATACCTTTCCCACTAAGATTATGGGAACAAGCTCCACTAATGCCTACCCAAACAAGTTTCAATTACCTTTAATATTGGTATGGAACTGTCATTTTGTTTTTGCTAAAAGGTGTCCAACTCTACAGACAGTATATGCAGGCACATGCATGTGCTCTGAATGCATGTGATGTGAGCACACACACGTAGAAGCATTACCCCAGGTCAGAACATTACTACAGAATAATCACAAAGAATGAAGAAACCCCTCAAAAATAAGCAAGCTCAGGAATATAACTGAAAGGAGGCACTTGAAAACACCAAGCTAAGTACGTACAGCAGGAAGCAGAAAGCCTCTCCAGAAATAAAGAAGTAGGGTGCAAGCAAATACATCTTTATTTTCACTGAATTAAAATAATTAGGGTGTAGGGCTTCAAGAGACAAAGCTGTAATAAGTATGTCACAACTCATGTTTGGAGTACTGAACTTCTCAGTTACATGTCAAAGGAATATACTGAGTATGTTTTTCCTTGCACAACCTTCATTTTGAGTGAATTATTCAAAAGCCAAAGCACCTCTCTGAAGGCTGTCCTTAGCCAACCCAAGAAGTGGATGGGAAATCAAAGGTGAAACCTAGAGAGGTAGAGAGAAAAGACAGTACAGGAAGCAGGGACAGTGAAATATGAGTAAGCTTTACTCTATCATGTGTAATTCATGACAGCATTGGATAAAGACTGGCTCTGCCATGCTTGATTTTCTTTCTTTTTTACAAGCCACTATACTCAGCAAGTACTGAATTCTAAGTTAATGCAAAAAAAAAAAAAAAAAGGAGTAGGGCTTTAAATGTCTTCAGTTTGTTACGGATAAAAGGGCTTTAATCTAAAAAATCTTCACAATATTCCCAATCAATTTGGGACTTATAGATTAAAAGCCACTTCCTATTAACCAAGAAATAATTCCATTAAGCCATAATTTAAATATTAAAATACACATTACTCAAATTTAACTAAACCAGCATTCCATAGTCTATATTGTAAAATGCAGACATTAAAGTCCCACATGAAATTTAGTATCAGTGATGTGACATCCACAACATGTAGTAACTACCACTGGTAAATAACAGAAAGACATTAACACTGCCTGTGTATTTGTTTGTAAGTAGTATGAAGAACAAGAACCGTCTGTACCACAAGAACTACCAGCCTAAGTACTGACTTTATTCTGGTGATAGAACAGTTATTATGCAAAACACACCAGGTGAAAGCATCAACATGACTTTGTTCAGGTGAGCGTTGAGAATGTTACAGCCTACTTGTGGTAAAACACTGGCAATGAACGAACCACAATCTCCATCATATGACGAGGAGTATCTCATCACACCCACACATAGGTTACATGACCGGGGGCTTTATAACAGTAGGAAGATCTGGGCCATTTTCCCTTGGGCGCTACAGACCTGAAAGCACCACCAGTTTCAGGCCCAAACATTCAGATTATTTAAGATTATAAAACAACATTTTAGACACTTCTCAACTGAAGCACAGCACATAAACAGGCTGAGATCCAAAAGGCGTTTAGGAGTGAAGCACCCTATAGGTAACATGCTCTCTCCTTTTTGACAGTTCATGCTAAAACACTGGTTGACTAACATCAATGATCAAGAAGAACTTCTGCTTGTCCTTTCTGCAAGGGGGTTAAACCCTGGCAGATTGGCAGAGTTGACACCACTGAAGGCAATACCAAGACAATGAGCTTGAAAGTCAAAAGCCGAGGCTACGTTAACTCTCCACTAAAATGAAGAGTATCATCAGTAAGAACAGTTATTTATCTTACTGTAGTTCCAGGAGATGCATTGTTCTGGGGTCTATTCTTACCATCCACAGCTTGCGTAAAGTCACTCACTCTTGATTAACAGATGCCATGGTCCTCGCTTCAAAATTGCAAAGTAAAAATATACTCTTCTAACTGTCAATGCAGAATTTCAAAAGCACCAAATTCTGCAGGAACATGAGGGCTGCAGCATAACTTAAGACCAGCACAGCTTGAAGAACTTGTTAACACAAGTAAATAACCATGCCTTTGTGTGACTGCCTGCATGAACTCCAGGCATTAACAAGCACTGAGCTGTTACAGATTTTCTTGGAGTAAATTTTTCGATCCTACTTAAAGCAGTCTATCCAGACCCGGATCTTTGATATGCATTTCCAAAGCAGTGGGTGAGAGAACTGGCTTCGTGTGTCTGCCCTAGAAAATTCAAGAATAAAAACATTCTCCTAATCAGTTGGGAAAACATCACTTGCACAGCTGGGAAATAAATACAGGACTTCAGATCAGAGGAAAAGCACTTTTTATGTAGCTGACCGGCAGCACCTATTTAAATAAATACTAAAAACAGTCTCCAAAGAAAAAGAGAGATACATGTTATTCCCCAAGAACACAAGCTATATGCAATGTTTTAAAAATAGCTGCTTAAGTTTTGATTCTTCGGAATGTGTTATCCAAGTCTGTACTACAAACATACATATAGACATGGAGCCTTAATCCTTCACTGCAAGGATGGCAAGGAAGAGGTGTAGGTTGTAAGAATCGCTCCCACAAACGCTCATGGGTCACAGAATCCCAGATGCAAGATAGATCTTTAAAGGATCTCTCAAAATACTTACTCAACTTGAAAGTGCACCTTTTATTCTACAAATGTCTAGGACATGACACATTTCAGTTTCTGGAGTTCAAAGTTGGTATTTTAATACAGATTTGTACAGAAGCGTGGAGTAAATATGGTACTATCTGCTAATTTGCAATATACACCACAGTCAAGGGTAGTTTTCAGAGGAAACACATGAGGAATACTTGCAGTAGCCATACCCTAAAAGAAAAAAGACAAAGATACCACCAAATGGCAGGTTTTACACTGTAAGGCCTCCTTCAACAGTGCAACAGCGTATGTTTTCTTTGGTAAACAGTAAAAGCAAAGAGTTCCCTTTATTCAAGCTTCAACCACTGTACATGGGTACAGTGAAAACAAGTTTTGCTTTTACTGCTGTGGGCTGCTGAGTATTATTATTTATTCCAATTATACCAAGCTTGTGCACACAGCAAGGGAAAGGACAAAAATCACACAAACGAGAGGTACTTATCATTCTGTAATTAAAATCCAAAATATTCATTATATTCATTAGCACTGTTAGCTACTTGTACTTTAAATGGGTGGTATGTCTGGAGTTCAATAAGACACTTAAGTTTTTGCATAATCCAAATGGAAATATTAACAACTTGCATTACCACTAGGAACTGAGGGAAGAACTTCTAAATATTACTGTTTTCTGTTTAGATACAGCCTATGCTGTAGGTTTACAGAAAGGCTTATACCATGACTGACAGGCCAGGATGCTGAGCAGTCATGCTCACAGTCCACCACATTCAGAACTGCTCTAAGAACTAAAGCACATCTCTGGGAACTTTACGGATTATGAGTAGCTTGAGGCTACACACACAGGTAGTGACAGGAAATAAATCAAGCCAGGCTTTAAATTGTTTTAAGGAAGAAAGTTATCTGTGCTCAGAAAGATTGCTACCTAAATGTCCCAACAAACACAGCTCCAGCTCTGCTTAGAACTTGCTTCTTCCAGACTACGACTTGTAACAATTACTTTATCTATTAAACTACATCTATTTATTGTTATTTTGGGTTCCATGTCATGTTCAGGAAAAAAATTAACAGTGCTTGATGGAGGCAGAAAGCAGAAGGGAGAAAGTTTGGTTTATTAGTTGTTTTCACAGCAGGTAACTAAGAACGTGGTAGAAGGAGGGAAGAATCCTGGCCTATGAACAGGATTTAGAACACTGGCCAAGTACCCAGCTCACAGGAAAATTAACCATTTCATTAACACAACCAGGTCAAAACACTGATAGTTTGAAACGAAGACTAGTATTTAACATTGACTTAAGATTCTGGTCCTCACAGCAGCATAGTCTCCTGAAGAGCCATCTGATTCAATTTGAGATTCCACTGATGTACAGCTAAGTAAGCTCTTGTTCATCAGTTAAATTATTAGTTTTTTCTGTTCATTTATTAGAAAAAAAAATAAGGAGAGTATCACAGCAAATATTTCACAGCCCTAAGATAATCTGACATGTATAACTGTCATAGGACTGTCAGAAGAGCAGGCAATCTGAACTAGAAGTACATAAAACCACTAGTGGTAGTACAACAACTAAGCACCACCATTAGCAAGAGACTTCAGAAACTTACATAATATGGATTCTAGACAAACTTCAAGATATATGTGTGTATATATGCATATATACACACACAGACACATACACACAGGCATATGTATCTGATTTAAATAGTGACTAAAGCTGGTATTCATCAAAATTCAGAACACCAGTAGAGGATGGTAAGATTAAAACGCCAGCACTGTTTTAAAAGGTAAATCTAGTATTCTTAACCCTAAACCACTAAATTTAATCACTGGCTTAGACATAAAGGAAGTGGGGCTTTAGATTATTTGCAGGCAAACCAAAGCTGTTTAAAAAAGAAATTAAGTCTATCCTACTTCTGGCAATTCTTTACGTATCTGAAAAGAAGGAATGCAAAGATGATATTAACTGGGAACAAAAACTTCTTTTGAGCACTGCCAGCTTCTTAAAGTCCCCAACAATCTGTCATTAGTCACCAGTAGGCCCAAAGCAATTCCAGCACAGCCAAAGAATTAGAAGAATATTTTCAAGCAGACCAATATTACTAAATGCAAGATATGGAAAACTTAATGAGAACAGTAAACAGCTCAAATAAAAAAAAGACTCGGGGGATTAAGTGTTGTTAAAAACAAAAGGGTGTGAGGGGGAGAGAAGAGACAGACACCATTATGAGGGTAAGTGCTCTGCTCAGCACAAAAGATACCCAGGTGTCTTCTGTCTCTGTACTGAAATAAGTAATTGCTACTTTGCCCACATGTTCAACTTCCCAAGGAAGCCGTTTCTTCCTGAACCATGACTGGGAAATAAAACCCCAAAGCATAACTTGTTTACACGCCAGGCTTCCAGTAAACACTTCTACTAGAAAAAAGAAATAGATTCAAGCATATATATACACGCCTATATACACATACACACATGCATTTATTTATATATATTGAAGTTGTTGATGAATTATATGCAAGACCACTTCAGGTTTTATTCATTTTCTCTCTTCTTAAGGTAAGCTGAAAGTGAGATTTTAGTCCTTAACTGTATAAAAATCCTCCTTAACATGTCTCAAAGGCATTTGTGTGCTGTCTCGAATTATTTCAAATGTTACATGCAGTATAATTACATTTACATAATCATTTAGCAAATCAAGTCCAATAACGCCTACATTTTCTCAGCATCATGAGCAGATTACAAAGTCATTTCCTTACTTCACTGAAACCATTTTTAAGCTTCTTCCTTCCTTTAACTGTATACCACTTATTTTCATAGTGTGGTCCATGCCGTTTGGAGACAAAAGCAACTGGTCAAACAACAAACACAATACAATAATACCATTCACCGTGCTCATATGTATTCTTCTCTCAGTCCAAAGCTGTTTTTATTCCGTTTTCCCCCCACTAAGTCTAGCCCACTTCTGGCAATTCTCCATCTATCAAATATGAAGGAATACAAAACTCTGCCAGCATTGCCAACCTTCTTACAGTCTTGTGCGTGTGTCTAACCATCCACATTCATGGTATTGCCTCTCAGCACTGTTTCAATCCTATGAGGTTGTGTTGGTATTTCACGGAAATTTGCAGACTTTAGTCACCTACATTAAGAATCGGTTTTTATTTTCAACTGAGGCTGGTTGTAGGACTCTTCCTTTTTAATATGTTTAAAAACTTCGCATGCAACTTCTCTTACGAAACAGTTCAAAGAAGTATATTTTTTGAAGGATGTGATCCAATGTCCATCATACTACTTTTTAGCTTTGAATAGCAGAATACAGGGCCTAAGTTGCTTGCCAAATGCATATCTAGACTGGATACCCCATGAAGAAAATAGAATCATTTAACTTCCTCACCTAATTCCATACATGTGCATCGATATATATTGAGATACAATTCCCAGATCTTCAGTTTCATATGAAGCTCACCCAAATTCAAAAAAGAGAAGCTATGAACCAATTCAAGTGCTATCAAATACCATAACATCCCATGGTTAGCAAGCTACTATACTGTATGTACAGTTCAAAGCACAAGCTGGTAATTCATAGCCTGGAAAAGAAGCAATGCTGGGGAGGTAGAGAAAACTAGATAAAAAACAAAACCAAAAAGCTTTTGGTTTATAAACATAGTGTTTCAACACCAACTTTGCTGTTTATGCTCCCCACACTGTTACACTTGTCTCTTGGCATATGCTCCATCTGGCTGTGGAGATGCATCTGCTTCTTTATGCTGCAGGCTCTGCATGTGCAGATGAGCTCTACATGCTTACCCAAAGCTACGATCTGACAATCGCATCTCTGACACTATGTATGTCTATGACTAAAGAACATGTATTGCTCCTACGACTGCTCTTCATTAGAGTTTTGTGAAAAGGCAGAGAAATAGAGTGCTTGTTTGGTATTTTAACGCATGATGATGCACTAAAAGCTTCTGTAAGATTAAAATGGCTTACTTATGCTACTGTAACTAGCAGCAGGCACATTCACCTGGTTTTAGTCTTGCTCCTGTCAAAACCATGACATGACCACTATCACACCAAGCCATGACAAATGTTACTTCCTATTAGAGTTACCATTCCCCATGTTAAGAGATTTAATACAAACATCCAAATCACTTGCTGCAGCTTACATCAAGAAACAATTATGATTATTGCAATATATCAGCTTTTCACAAGAAAATGTTTACAGTAGTTACTTTATATAGTTTAGGATTTATTCCTTACACTTTTTAGTTACTAATTTTATTACAGATTATTGCGTATTTCAAGGACAGCTGTCAGTATTTGGGGTATAATCTAAGCCTTATACAGCACATTATACTATGCTGAAGACAGCATTAAACTATACACTGCAGAAGAGGCTTATTAACTGACACCTATCAGAAACTCTCATGGGCATAGATGCCAACCAGCAAAGTAGGTCACATTTTTAGACAGGCTCCTAAAAATCAAATCACTTCAGTTTAATGAGGTGTTATGATAAAACATGCACAACCCACCCAGGGCCAAGTGTAGTTGAAATAAATCCTGGCTTGCTGCATCACTCAAGGAACATCAAAACAGCAAAAAGAGGTAGGAAGTTGAGCTAAACAGGCAAGAAGAGCCTGTCTTCAGCCTTCCATTCCCAGAAAAAGGGAGTTTGAAAGAGAGGGAACAACTGCTGCTTTTGGAGGCCCTCTGAGGGACAGAAGGACCCATCATGGAAGTGCTACCTTGTAGATAACCTACAATAATCTTAACACACCCTACACTAAAGAGGGTTGAGTACAAGTGCCTACTCATTTCCCTTATTTCCTTTGGATGAAGGAAGAATGAACGCTCACAGTCTCAAACTGTCTTTTATACATTAAAACATTTTGTTGACCATATGGATACAGAATCCTGATAAAACCTGACATTCCTCCCATTTTACTCTACAGAAGCACTCTGCTTCTTTCTTCAGGAAAAAGAATCACTTGCCAAGAATAATGTGTTACAGAAAAAAAACCACAAGCATTAAAGCATCAAAAGCTGCAACACCTACGGCAAGTCCTTCAAATCACAGACAGCACTTCAGTGTATCAAACTTCAGCTGTGCCAGTATGGCTTTGTAAAACCAAATACAGGATCCTAATATTGCAAGAATTCAAAGCACACACTTGATGTGAATCTCACTTCTTTCAATATCTCTTTGCAAAGGCACTGGCTTTCCCCCTCAAATAACTCAGAATTTTCATGAGTCTCATAAAAATAAGACTAATTCACTTGACGTGAAAAGGACCACATTCTCCAAGAGCAAAAAGCATCAAAGCATTTTTGAATTACAATTTTTATTTCTGAAATCCTACTTAAAAGGTTATTTTTTAATTTCAACAGAAGATAAACATTCTCCCTTTCATGAGGCTTGATGGAAAAATTACACTCGCCACCTCCTGAGTAAATACCTTTCACTAGAAGGTCAGATCAGCAATCATAAGCAAAGTTTCACTGTCCTCACCAACACCACCTGTGTTCACCCTCCATATTTCAGAGGGATGTAGAGATTAATCAAGAAAACCCCATTAGGTCAGTTGTGTCTGATCCTGATAAGAAAGGGCATTTTCTCACAGACCTGTTTATGTTCTGAAGATTTTAAGTGCTTCAAATAATCCTGTTTGCCCTCTTCACCTCTTTTTTTTCCAGTGCTGTAAAACAGATTCCAACAGCAAAAGAGTCAAAGCTCACAAAGGTCAAATCCCAGCTCAATAATGCCACACAAATCATCCTTTAAAAGTGGTTACAAGCCATGTGTTACAAGATCTTCGCCCTTAATCTTAGAAGTATCAAACGGCAGGGAACAGACCATCCTTAAGTATGCTACTGACAGCTAGAAAACTAAGCTTAAAATTTCTTTCCATGGCAAGAAATAGGTAAAGAAGCCAACAATTTATTGATAGGTAAATTGTTCAGAAACTGAAAGGGGAAAAAAGGGGGGGAGGGAAAAGGAAATATTTACAGAAACTGTAAGTGGGACCAACAAAAAACCCACGTAAAAGGGACAAAAGGAATTGAACCAATAGGTACAGAACAGCAACAGAGCATTCATATCTACAGTAACATGTACAGCGTAAGACATAAGGGCACACATCAAAAAATTCCTGTATTGGTTTAAGATGCCAATGCTCTCCCTCCTACTATGTTTTCACACAAATGTTCCAGCAGCAACAGAAGATACCAAGCTCTGGGCATGTGAAAGCAATTCCTATGCCAAAATTGAACAGGAGGGGACTATAAGGGGAAGATGTCTCATCGATTTCACTTAATCATTTACAACATTGCTATCCACCCAGTACTGAAAATTAGTAACAGTAGATTTGTTTTTTCCCCTTATACAGCTTCTGAGCTGTGTAGAATTAGCTTCCCTTCTAGCATAGCAAAACACAAATCAAGATGACCTTCCTGTCATGCATATCAGGACCACAGTGGGTCAAGACTAAATTCATGGTGAGCCTCCATCACAATAAATACCATTCGTCATATTCAAGGAGGCAAGTGAATACTGAAATGTTAACTAAGAAATACATCAACTGTAACTCCATTAAACTGAATTATTTCTTCAAATTGGTTTAATACATACTTGACAGATTTTTAGCTGGGTATTTTTTGTAATTTCTATTTGTTAAAATAGTATTTCTATGTCGGCATGATAAAGAGAAGCCATTTTACATCATTTTTCAGAATACTTCCAAAATGCTGGGTCTGTAACTTCACCTCTACCACACACAAGCATCCCTCAACGGTGACATTACATGAAGCAGTGAGCTTTTGGCAACATGTTACTGCTTAAATACAGGTGTCTTAGTCCCCCCATCTCATCTCTCCTCCCTGCCTATACTGAATCTGTCATTGTATCTGCTCCAAAGCAGATCATACTCTCCCCGAACCAGTTCTGCTGTAAAGCAAAAGAGAAGATAATTTTCCACTCAAAATGAAAGCTTTTCTAAATTACAGACATTATTTACTTACACTGGGAAGCACAGCATCTGATTCCAACCATGAATGATAACTCTAATTCCACAGAGAACAACAGCTAATAGATCACAAAGCTAATACACAGGTGGAGCAAATCACTTTGCAACCAGTTGCAAAAAAATGAAACTATGGAGTATCTCTTTGAAATACTGAACGCATTTTTTTTCCTGGAATCCAACAGTGAGAAAACATTGATTTATCTGAAATATATTATGCTTGTAAATATTTCATCCTACTGATTTCATTTTCCCACCCAGAACAGAGCCATAAACT
Source organism: Ara ararauna (assembly GCA_028858755.1). NCBI lineage: Eukaryota > Metazoa > Chordata > Aves > Psittaciformes > Psittacidae > Ara > Ara ararauna. The sequence goes on along the minus strand of CM054383.1, from coordinate 40,093,508 downwards.
TAGAGAACATCTTTTCCCTGCAATAAAGTATACACTCCCCTTCCTGGCTAAAGAACTTTTTTTTACTTCCTTCTTAGAAAAGAACCAAAAACCCACAAAAACATTTCAAGGAGATGAATGAGCCCACAGGGCTAATCTGAAAAGATGGCGAGATGCACTCCTAGATTATATTATGCTTGAAAAGTGATAGTAAAGTCCCAAATCCCACACTAGCGTAATACAGTAAGCCTGCAGAGAAAAACTGGAAAGCATCTGCAGATGGCTCCTCGCTTATTCCCCCAGAAGAGAAACCATGGATGCGCTTGGGTACTAACTGCACTTTTTATGTAGTTGTCAGGAGGCAAATGCTTGACACTTGTGTAAAAAAAAAAACATCAAGAAAAAAACCCCTACATCAGCCTTGTGTAGAAATGATTATGGTTCTTAGTCCTGGGGATGTGAAGAAGCACTATTACCACAGGTCATAACACAAAGAGACCTTAGATGCAGAACAAAAAACAGCCTGGCTACTTGACTTGCTTGCATCCTTATCTGAAATTCATGTCTGTCACAATCTAAGCTCATCTTGAAAGAACTGGGTTTTTCCTAATTCTGCAGCAGCTATCCCTTTTTTATATTAAATCCTGGTAATACTCCTTCAACTCTTCATAGCTTGTATTATCCCTCTTATTAGTACTCGACACTGAAGACATAAGGCAGCTGACAAACTAGCAGAGAATCTTCTCAGCAAGAAATAAAAGGCATTTGTCTATTTCTCAGGGTTTTTTTTCAATCTGATTTTTGCGTGAAAACTTATTTACAAGATCAGCTATTATCGTGCCTGTATTCTGCAATCCCCTTGGCAATGAACTCTTTAGCTATACAAGGCTAATCACTACTCCTAAATCATTCCTAAAAAGCAAGGCATTTGTTCAGAAGACAACTTTGGAATTTAAATTAAACGCTGAAGTCAGCCACCTGTTTTGGTCTATTTACAGGACTACTGGAGACATGACTTATCTGAAATGCAGTTACAGTGCAGAAAGGCTCCAACTGCCAAGAAAATCCTTGATTTCTACTGCACCTAATTTAGAAATTATGTACTGGAAATAGTTACTATTTAAAGCACCAGCATAATAAAAGTCAACAAAACCAATACCTTTGAGTAAATATATTCATGCTGCTCTACTCCTGCAGAAACTGCAATTGTTCTACTGCAGTTTTAACTGACATACAGAGCGACTGGACAACAAAGTCAATTAAGTTCATTTGCTCCATAGATTTATTGGGGGGGGGCTTTTTGGCTGAACAAGGAGCAGCACAGACAGTGGCTGATTTGATCCGAGTGCAGCATTTGACTGGTAAAGTGGCTACTGCCACGGAAAAGCAACCAACTGTAATTGTCAGACTGAGGCCGCTCTTTGGACCTTTTTCTCCATCCAATTGATTTTTTCCATGAAAACCTCGAACACTTCCCCCTCTCCCAGAAAAACAACCATGTTTCACACCTCTATTTCCATTGCCAAATGTGGTTGAAATCAAACATGTTTCCCAGAAACTGGCAGGGGGCGGAGGGCAGATGGGAAAACAACGTGGCTGTAAAGACAACTTATTGCCTTAGAAAAACCAGACTAAAAGCAGCAGTTGACATTCAATGACAAGGTTTTCAAGTTATTAAATACATTTGGTTAAAATATCTTAAAATACTCTATATTGCGCTATATTTAAAATGCTAAGGAGATAAAAACTGATGTGTCTTTTCATGTTGTTACCTCAACAATATCTGAGTTGGTTCGGCTTTCATGGGGCTCGTTGTATTCTGTGTATTTAAGTAGAACTTTGTCCATATCAGTGCTGGCATACTGAAAGAGTTTGTTAGAGCTGTTAAAAATGATGAGTGCTATTTCACAGTCACAGAGTACACTCAACTCATATGCCTTCTTCATTAATCCAAACTTCCTCTTCGTAAAGGTGACCTAGAAAAGAAAGGATAACAGTACGCTTTTAAACACATTATAGGTTTGCAGGACTATAATCAAACACTCAAGAAATATACTAATGGAGCCTATTTATTCTTACTAAAAGCAGCACAACTGAACATGTGTATAAGCTCAACAGAACAACTGCCTGTAATATTTGGGTGTCACTTTGAGGGCCAATGCTCTATATTAGACTAAGGTGAACAATTACCCCCCCAACTCTTCCACTAATATAACTACCAAGGAGAGTTAAAATTTGAGGATCCTCCAACGTTTCCTTCTGTTCAACACTGACTTTCTAGGTATCACAATATTTACTTCAGTAATGATTAGTTATTCCATAACTAGTCTACAATTTACTCACAGCTTTTATTTAACTGAAGTCAAAGAACACAGCAATATCAATGGCGGTAACACTGTAACTATGTAATATTATTTCTAATTATGTAAAGCTAAGAAATATTCTTATTTTGTTGCAGTTAAGCCATCTAATCAGATTCATTTATACTTTGAAGTTGTTTTCTGCACTTGGGAACATTATGGAACAATCGTTCTGTCCAATTAGGACTGCTGGAGGGAAATAAATCCATTACAAACCATCACAAAGGACCATTTGCCCATAGGAGAAGGGAGAAAGATACTTACAAAAATCACCATCAATTATGAGAAAAAAGGTTTTCAAAATTATTCCTTTCACAGGATTCCAGTTCAGGATATCAGAGTATCACTGTATTTGATAGCAAGTTGAATCAAACACAATTGATGCTAAAGGTCAGCTTTTCTTAAAAGACAGTATTTTTACTAAATGTCCTCTTCAGTGTCTCAAAAAGGCACTTAATCTACTAGCATAAAGTTAATATTCCAAGACATTTTTAATAAAGATGTTATTTTCAGACCCAACCCTTCAATCTGAGCTTCAGAGTTGAATCAAACACCTCCGTCTGTGGCCATATTCACACCCCTGTATTACAATTTGAAGTAAATACCTCTGCACAGGTGAATGACCTACATGCACTACTTGTTTAACAGAAAATAAGTCTTTTGCAAGATAGGAATGAAGTAAAACACAAGAAACCATCAAACCTGTTTTATGGGTTTCCATTATTTCACGTGTTAATTACCAAGGTGTACATCAAGTTTTTGGAAGACGGGTGGGAAAATTCTGTGTATACACACCTCAAGGCATTTTCTCCAGAGATGAGTATCTCATGCATATTACTTTTTTAATACCATCCATAATTCAAAACGTATACTCCACTTCCCACTACATAAGTAGTCTCAGGAGGATGCAGACTGATACTCTAACAACAGCATGCTGATAATGACTGTACTATTAAAACAGTATATGCATACTTTACTCTTCTACCGCAAGTGCTTGCAAAGGTACTCCGGACCTGAGATCCCCCTCTGGCCATAAAACCATATCCACGTCCATCAAAAACACGTGCCCCTGCCCCCAAAATACCAGTGTCCCTACACTTTTTGAAACCCTGGACTGTTAACACTTAGCCACAGCAGGAACAGAGATGATGAAGAGAAGACCCAGGAAGATGAGAACGTGGAATGTTGGGTGTATTATGATAACCACAGTTTAAGTTCCTGTGCAGTGTTTCTAACTTAGAGACTCAGGGTTTAAAGACCACTAATCAGAGAGGCTTTTGTGATGCTTGAATACTCCATGTTCAGATGAAAGGTAAATACTTCCCCTACCTTTTTTTTCCCACCCTTTTAAAGCATGTCTGGTGAGAAGCTCCATTAAGATACAGCACTACCTCTGAAACTATTTCATGTAAAGTGCTGTAACACATTAAGGCCCAACTAGGGTAAGCAGATCTTTTTACTTACTTATTGTTTAACCATTACAATACATTAGTGAGACAAGATGCCACAAAATCTGACAGACTGCACCTTAATGCAACTTCTGTTAAGAGTTTTATTCTCAGTTATAAATTCAGCAAATTGCTAAAGTATGAATCCAGGGTTTACTGGGCTGTGCTTTGCCCAAATGCAGGTGGAACATTTACTATTCACCTGTAATACAGTACAGCCGCTTGTTAAAAGAAGTCTCCGGGCAGTTCTGTCACTTTACACATGCCTATTTCCATAATACTGGTATTTATCCTTTCTTGGATGGGACATTATGAATGACTTTGTATGGATTCCTCTGTGGATTTGGGAAACACTGTTTTTTTTAAACCACCAATGTTGTTGCTCTGATATACTTCAATTACAAGACACTTAAGAGATTATTACCTGAGTATGAGCAGGTACAGACAGGTACTACCATTTCTCAGGAAAAAAGGCATCATAAACAAGATGGGTGTGTGCTGTTATTACTCTGAGAAGTCACTAAATGAAAAGACTGAAGGCATTAGTTCCATATGACCCTGAAAAGTAATCTTTCTTGCCTCTTGGAAGGCTATTTTACTTGAGAGGTTTTCTTACTTGTGAGATACTCAGCCAGCATCAATTTCTCACTTTGTGTGTGGACAGTGCTCAGGGCAAACCCCACTACCTCTGAAGTCCAAGCCTTACTTTAACAGACATAGATTATTATAAACTCAGTTTTCACTTAAGAACTCAGAAAGCAGAACTGTTTCTGCAAATTTCTCTTTTCTTTTTGCCATATAGTGTGCCATTTAGGAACACACTAAAACCAAAAAGATGTATCTTTACTATAGGCCAATGGCTTCTTCAGCACTAGTCCAACATTGCTTAGCAAAAAATGGGTGAGGAGGAGAGAGCAAAGGCAACAAGATCGAGTTCCTCTGATACCTAATTTACTGCAGCTTATTCTCTTCAGCTTAATGAAGATAAATGTCCTACTGCTCATTCAAGCACATAAGATTGCTTAATTAATAGTACAATGACAGTCTCAGGACAACTGTAATCCCCTAGGGTAGCAGTCTATATATTCTGTTTTGAGTCGCATGCAATCCCATCAGAAATAAGATGCCTCTAATAAAACAGTAATTTTTCTTCCCACGTAAGTCATACGCACTTGCTCTACAGGCAAACCTCTATTCCATTCTTATGCTTTTAAACAAACAAACACCTTATCATCGTGTTATACACTGAAACAGGACATCACCTGCATGTTCGTAAGTGACCCACTAACTGGCTATGTACGCCACAGAAAAAGTGACAGAACAAAACTGAACTACATTTCCAGTTTGGCAAAACAAACCCTAAATGTCCTCCTTACGTGGGTCAATGAAAAAAAAATAAAAAGGTCAAAGTAAATTAATACCAAGTGCATCAGGGCATTTTAGTATATTAAAACTCTACAGACCGGCTACCAAAATCACAGGACGCCAGTGGGGTTAAAGAACACCATCAACGCCTCTACTCAGAAGAAATATGGCTCCAATAACAAAAGCTATTTAATCTCTTTAAAACCTTTTAAAGCCAAGATGCAGTATGTAATCATCGCTGAGTTTCCACAGAAAAAGGGTAAGGCAAGCTGTCCTGGGTTCAGCTAAGGAGAAAAAGAACTGCTGCAGCTGAACCCAGGACACAAGCCTAGTTCCATTAGATGTTAAAGCCCCTTCCTAGTCACTAAAAAGCCCAGAGAAGTCCTAGCAAAGAAAAGCCAGAAACAAAACTCCAAATTTAATTCTCATATTTTGCTTCAGTCATAGCAATGGTACAAGTGGGCTAAAATTTGATACAAATGCACTAATTTTCCTCTTCTCCACTGATGCAGCCTGACCAATGAGATGGAGAACCACAAAAAGAAAAACTCCCCCTCAAGTCCACGACACCAAAGCCAGGTTATAGTGCATGAGTTTTGGCATTTCAAGCAGAAAAAAAAAAAACAATTTGTCCAAGTTACTCCAAGTGAGTTAAAAAAAGGGGGAGAGGGATCAATTTCCACCTCTGAATTTCTAGAACAAGACATGAAGGAACTGACGTTATTAACTCATCTACTTTTACTACATGTACCTAAGACATTTATCGACATCAAACATACAGTCGCTGTGTGATTAAAGCTGTTAAAACACAATACTTGGCTTTCTCCCAAACTCCAGTAATACTTTTCTTGCTATATATAGTCTTCCGAGAGTTTATGTTGCTTTTAAAGTGATACAGGAAGAAAACCAATCCTGATGTCACTACCAAAGCAATGGGCTCTGAGCTGATGTGTCAGCAGCAAGGCAGTCCCATGGAATTCTGACACTACCCCAAACACCAAGTTGGTGCTCAGGCAAAGCTAAAGAAGTAAAACAAATACGACGAAGGGAACAGAGAACAAACATCAGTAAACCACTGAGTCCATATTTTGCATGCAACTCGAACACTGCACTGTTATGAGTCTCCTTGCCACGAAAAGTAATGTAGTGGTACTCAATAAGGTTTAGGGGAAAGCAGAGAGAATGGTCAAAGATGTGCAATCAATTCTGTATTAAAACAATTAAGTTTTAGGGTGCTTCAGCCTGAAAGAAGTTATTTCAAGAGAAAATAAGAAAACACTGCAGAGGTCCACAGGGTAACAAGCAAGATGGACAGCCTAGATAAGGACTGACTGCTGCCTCTCCCACACACGAGCTGATTAACTAGCAGAACTATGACAAAGTGTAAATGGAAAGGTGCTTCTTTGAAGCAATAGGTAACAGACCCATAGGAAAGCCTAGCCAAAAGATGCTATAAATGCTGCAGCTTTGTAAGGGCTCCAGGGATAACAGAACAACTTCACTGGCAGGAGGTGGGGAAAACAAAAATAAAAATATCCATTAATGGTTGCTAAATATACGCAAACCACATCCAGCTCAGGAAATCCCTGAGCTAAGAATAGTTAGAAGCTGGAAGAGTATTAGAGTAGTGTAACATGCACCTCCATCCTACACTTATTTGCTTATGACCATCACTGGACAAAAGACACCACTTAGCAGGACCTTCGGTCTGACCCACGATGACTATTCTTAGTCCCAAGTCATTCTACAATACTTTCCTTACAAATGGTAGCTTCCAGATCCCCCACTGTGCATTTTCAATATCCAATGAAAATTCTACTTCCTATTTCATGTAGTGATTCAGAAGTTAAGAGGAAACTCTCCTATAGAGTCATCAATCTTTGGTACTTTTCAAGTTCAAGGACACCTCTTTATCAAGGCAAGAGCAGCTAAATAAGCTGCTTTCCTTAAAACAGCACACATTGGAATACTCTACCCTTTTGACTGACAATTTTTCAAGATTGTTATAGCAAACAGCTCCTACCAGAGGTATAAAACAATGCTTTTAAATAGAACCATGTTAACAAAACTCATGACTATATCCAAACCACTATCAGATCAAGTAAGGTGTCTGTTTCAACACAATCCTCCAGTCTAAAGGAAGTACAGACTAGGGTACTATTTAAATAAGAATAGTAGTTTTACAGTGAATTTAAAGTAGTAATTGATATAACTTATAAATAACAAATTTCCCCTCAAGCAGTAGTAAAATGATTGAGACATTTCTTATTTGTATTCTGGTAATGCCATCTGTGGGTACATGAAGACAAAACTTGGCTTTACAAGAGCATTAGAATGAATGTATTCAAAGTTTCCACTCATTTTTAGGACTACTGAACTCGTTCATACAGAATCCTTGTTTCTCACCTGCCTGTTCCGTTCATCCATTATTCTGGTGATCTGTATTTTCTTTCTCCCCATTTTTGGCCTCTTTTTTCTTTTGCTTTGCAATCCAGAAATATACTAATCCAAATGTCACTCTTCAGTATTCTAACACATGATACAGTTTTCTTTCACTCTGTCTTCAACTCGAGAAAAGGTTCTTATTTCTTCTTATAAGTGCCTAGAAAATAAAATAAAAATAAAAAATTAATTTACACCACATAACACTTGTATATCCATAAACCAGAGGCATGCATAAAGTAATTTCAGCCAAGAACCAAGTATTTTCATTAGTAAAATATTATACTACACACTTGGTTCCAACTAAATCAATTCCAACTATTTTGCTAGATTCTATCTATAAACTACAGATTGAAAGTTACTGATAATTTCATACACTTGCAATTGGACGCCTTAAAAAATTTTTGCCAAGGGGGTGGTGCTCACCCCTCTAAGCTTCAGGCTTTGAGTTACTGGAGGCTTCAAAAACTCACCCACAAAGTTTTGGAAACCTTACAGAGAAACCACACTGTCTGTCCCCTTTCTCGTGTAAAATGATCATCATGATAACAAAACAAAGGCATGAGACTATCAAGTTTCTGTTCCTAAACTAAATTACATCTTATTTTGAAAGATAGTATTTGGAGTTTCGTTTGGAAGCAGAGGGAGAAGTAAAGAGGGAGTGTATCTTTATTTTAAAAGGATAAAGACCACGGGAAATCTTTTCACAGCAGCCCTGTTGCACAGCTACCAATACACCAATGAGTAATTAAGACATTCACACAGTCACTCTTTCTTCAATAACCTGCAATTCACACATTTGTCAATACTCAACTACCATTCCAGCACTTGTTTCACGTCCCCATATTGTTTAGAAAGATAAAGGTGCATGCAACTTGAAAAGCCAGTGTGTGCCATCATGATATTTATCTGGTACTAATGCACCAAACTGCCATGTAAAACACTAGTATTTTACCAACTTTAAATGCATTTTCAGTAAAAAAAGAATTGCTAAGCCATATTCCAAACATACTTCTTCAACTGTAGGATAACATTAATTCAACAAATCTGGAGAACAAATTGAAATAAATTGCTTCTGGAACATCAACTGTATATCAGTGTGTAAACATGAAAAAGGTACACCTTAATCTATTACCACCCAATATTCATTAAAATAAAAGGGTAAAACCAGCCACAATATTAGCTTATAACCTCTCTAACTTTCCAACCCGAAATGCCTTTTGAAATCAAGCCTTGCATATTTTACTATGGGTGTCACAATGCCATATCCTTGAGGCCATGTGTAGAAAGTGGTGCAACCACATCACCATCAGCCAGTTAATGAGTAGAGACAGCAAGAGGCAGATTAGTCACAGGCTGTACTTCACAATACATTCAATTTCCACTGAGGAAATAACCATGATGTTCTAATACAGCTTGGGAGGAAAAAGAGTTGGAGGAACATCACAAAATGAAGGGATGTCATTTTATATTTACCTGCTATCAACAAAGGACTGCTTTGGTAAAACACTGTAAACTTCCCCAACATATTTAGAGATACTATTCCATGGAATTTACGATCAAATCAACACTAAGTCTGCATGATGTCCATTGGTCACAACAAACAATGCCACCACCCACAACCACCAAGAATATTCACCGCACTCTAAGTTTCAATTCATAAAACATTAGCTGTCACACTCAGGAGAAAAAAGTCTCAGCTCCTACTGTGACCACACATTACATTTAGTTCTGCAAAATCCTGGTTGCATTCCTTGGACATACCTAATAAAAGGGTCTCTATAGAACTGCTATTAAAATCTGGGTTTTTTTTTTTTCATTCATGTGTGGTTTTATCTTTTAAATGTACCATATATTGTTCAATCAGTTCTCTGAACACAGAATTACCAGACTCCTTTCTCTGCTTTTTAAAAGCAAACACCACAGTAACCAACTAGTACATGCTAACAGCCACCACATGTGACACCAAAAATACATCTGGGCATCTTATCTATGGCTACGGAGAAGTATCACCAGGATGGTAAATGAGGGACATGGGAATAGAATACACATGTAACACCTAAAAGCTATATAAGCTATAAGCTACATATAAAACCTGTAATATTTATAAGCCATTTTCTCCAGATAGTCAGTGATTTTTGAATGAGGAACTTCTGGAGTCATATCTGGAATCCTAGATTTAAAGCTGTTCATCAAATCTCCATTAATATTACTTTTGAATCTGTGTTATATTTTTAACACCCGGAAGCAACGAGTTTTGCGGCTTAGTTACGCATCAGAGTAGAAGATGTATCATTCCATTTAAGCCTGACCCTTATAACTGTATTTGGTATCTAGATTTTTAATTGCACAAGGCAGTAAACAGCCACCTTCACCCTTCACGTCAGCCCTGATTTTAATGCCTATATTGTATCTTCCTTCAGTCACCTTTACTCAAAACTAAATAATCCTACTCTGATCAAGCACTTCTTACACAAAAGCCATTCTCTGGCCAGCCAGCCCATTCTCCTTTCCACCCTTTGCAGTTACCCCTATCGTTCCCGAAACAGAAGGACAGGCAGTGTGTACAGCACACAGGATACGAGGTATATAAAATTTTATTATAATCAACCATAAATTTATACAGAGGCACAATAAAATATTATGTTCTACAGCATTCAACATAGACCTGGGCAACTTTACTACTTCTCAAAATTTTCCCAAGGAAATAGCCCTATGCTCCAGAACACACTTTTAAAAGCCCTGTGTGGGACCACACACTTCCATACAGTCCTATCACATACACTCAGCTCCTCCACCTTCTGCAGTTAACATTCAAAAGCAAGTCTACGCAGTGAATAAAATAAGATCTCATGGGAGAACAAGGCAGAGAGTAACAGCAATATGACTTGAAATTATGCAATACATATACTTAAGGATACAAAACGAGAAATACACGAATGTTTTCCATGAGCTAATGGAAGAAACAACAGCAGAGAAACGCTATTACCTGCTTCACGTACCATCGCACAAAGGGAAATGGGAAAACTGACTGTAATTTTCACCAACATTTTGTTACAGTTTCAGGGTGTTATTTCAGGTCTTGAACAATTAGCATGCTCTATTAGGCATAAATGCAGCAACCCATTTCCCATTGACAACCTCTGCTTCACCCTCTTTAATCAGCCCACTGCTGCCTCTCATCTCTCTTCTTGCCCCTCTCCATACTTTCTTCAACCTCAAGCTCTTTTCTCGCTTAGCAAATTCCAAATCCCTACTTGCACGTCTGTCCCCATTTAGGTCCAGCCTCTCCTCCCTCTCCCACACGTTGCTATGGACACCAGAAACCTGGCTTTGGAACATATTTGCCAAAGGCAACCCAGCTCTGAAATACTGCATCCCTTTCATTTTGAAGTCACGTACAGGATGATATTCAAGCTAAAACTGAAACATAAGTTTGGCATGAGCTTAGGGTAGAAAGGATCCTGACACTAACTGCAAAATCGGAGTAAATTGTGCAGTAAAAAGCCACTTTTCATGCGTGCTCAGTAAATTCAAATGGGAAGTTACCACCAGTGACAAATGCATGTTACATTTCTCATGGGAACAATGACTTTTCCATTTTCTAATCCTTGATCCTGTCAGAGCTGCAGTTTTACTTCCCATCCTGACTAGCAACAAAACCATCTAAGATAACAGACAGTATCCACTATATGGTTTCATTCAACATGTAAGTAACAGTTTTTATTTTGCTAAATCACAGTTGCATTGTGAACATACTTAAGTCTTAAGTCACAAAGTCGTTTCATTTCAATAATCAACAAACTTTTGCCCAAATAAAGGAAAACTGATATATGAAGATAAATGCATATTTACTTCTGAAAGTGAATGGGGAACTAACATGAAGTAACCTTGATGAAGGTAACATCCTACTTCCTTAAAGTGACAGAATCAAATGACAGCCACCAAAACTGCCTTAGAAGCAAAGTATTTATTTTTCTTTTTTATAACAATAATTCCAACAAATACTAAACAAAACACTAAGAATAAACAGAAAAGAAGGGGAAAAAAACCCCATGTGCTTCATGATGAACTTCAAACAGAAAACATCAGCTTGCAATAATAATAGCAAGAAGAATTATATTTGTAACTGTCCAAGTAAAAGACTATTATTGTATAAAAGTAGATTTTATTCCAAATTTTCTGGGTTTATTCCCTTCCCCTGCAATGTGAAAACACATTAAGTACTGAAAGCCAACAGAACCATATGCACAAATACCCCCTCCTGCCTGCAGATTTTCAGGAGCTCAGCTCAGTTCGCTGTTGTCAAGGTTGCTCACAGTTTCATAATAGCGAGAGATACAGAACTTTAAAGCAAGGAAACTGTGTTTGACCTATTTAGAAAGATTCTTTCAAGGGTTCAGTGGAAAGAAATTATATCTGCGTAGAACTCCACAAGGTTTGGAAGCCTTCTGGCAGAACAGGTTAGGAAAAACTGTGTCAGAACTACACTCCTTCCATTTATTTTCCCTTTATTTGCCTCTGCCTCTTTGTTTTCTTGGAACTTCCATTTCAGCATCATGGCTACAGGTTACATTTGACAGTCACCATTCTCAGCAGAGCTCATTTACTGCAATGCACACAAAGAAATGAGTGTCATGACGTCAGATCATTTGCATGATAACTCTCAAAAGCCACAGCTGCATGAAAACAGATCTCTACAGATGCAGCTCACACTGATACTACTTAGGTAAGGCTTACTAAATAGCAGACAATGTTCTCTTACTAAATCAAGGTTAACAGGTTTCTTCTAGCCTTAAAGGAGCTTGTGCAGATACTCCTGTAGATTTTGCCCCTCAGCATGAATTGATGGGCATAGACTGCACTACCAAATCACAGCCAAACTGCACTCACTGGCAATTCCAACTAACACTTTGCATGCTCACCAAGGATGCGACCAGAATATAAAGATTCCCATACACAGCAAGATGGAGATGAGGCCCACTACCACATGTTGACTTCTTTACATGAACATTCCACCAACCCTGCTCCAAAATTCACTGCTACCAATTTGAAGACAGATTTTGAAATGAAGATTTCAAGCAAAGGGACTCTATCATCTACCTTTACGTTTGCCTTCAACAGAGACCACACTCACATTCTTGCTGTGGTTTTTGCAGAGGTGTGCAAAAACAGTATCAAAACAATGTTTCCTACAGCCACATTTCTATAGCCCTGTCATAATACATTATTGTAAGTAATGTCAAATGTAAGTGTAAAACAATAGCACAGCCTATCCCTTCCAAACAAGACACGTTGTCATTTATCTCACTTCTTGTCATACCACAATATTAGGAAATAAACCTTTTTTCATCCTTAGTTTAGAAGCCATTCTTCTGCATCCAAGTAGAGCCTTACAGTGAGATTGGCCTCAGAGCTCCAAGGTCTTCAGCTAGCAAGTGATACACAAGCATTGTTATAAAACAATAATACCACCCTTAGCCAAAATAACTTTTTGTAAGAAGTAGGACAACATAAAAAATACAGGAAGCCATAAACAATTCTTGACTGATATTCTTTTTTATGCATCATAAAACACTTGTTTCTTTTAGCTGGGAAGAACAACACACACCTTTGATACTACCCAATTTAAGTGAACGGTACTTCCAAGAGCGGATTTGTGAAGTTTTGTAACTACACACAGTCCCCAGTTTCCACATTAAGATGAAAGCTATTTTTAAGCCTCTAATTTGTAAGTTACAAGGGTTTTCAGACAAAGCTTTTGAAGGCATATTAGAAAAGATATCAAAATACTCTCAAAAAAATATGGTCTTACTGAAGAACTGCACCTTTCAAACACTATTTAAATACACTGCTGCTCGAAATGGCCTTTCTGCATTCTTTCCCCTGCAGCAAGTAGATGAAGTTGAATAACTGTATTTTCTTGCAAACTACAAAAATCTAAGCTGTATGAAAATATGGGCTAAGACTCAGATGCCTGGTCTGAAAACAAGTTTTACTACTCCTACAATGCACTTTCTTTAAAGAGGGATTTTCCCAAGCTGACAGACCAAAAAGATTTCAAGAACTATCAGCATCACCTATGACAGCACATGCACTCCTAGATAAAATGACAGATGTGGCCTTGTCCAGGACCTGCAGCAGCCAGGAATTCTGCTCTAGATCGTTATTTAAGATGCATTCACATTCCAATTAAACTCAATACCCAAATATTTTTCACATTGTTACACTGAGCAGAAAGCCAAGAAAACCTGTTCAAATCCAAAAAAATATGTCTCATCCTAGTCTGAGCCTTTATATCCTCAAGAAGCAAAACAGCCATTATCAAGCTATCTGTAAAATCAGACATCTTTACCACATATTTTCATGTGATATTAAATTCTATTTTATTATTCCCATCCTTATATTTGATCTTGATATTTCCTACAATAATTTATCCTTGCATTTTCAAAAACATGTTAGAGCACAGTTGGAAAACAGGATCTGGAAACTGATGAGCTAACAGCGGAGAAAGATGACCACAGAAAAGGAACTAAACTTTCAATATGGGATTAAAATCCAATTTTAGATAGAAACAGAACTTAAAATAATAAGTAACCACAAGAATTCTGTTTGCAGACATCTACAAACCGATTAAGAAAATAAGTGCATGACTGAATAGCAGTCTGGAAAACACACTCTGAAGAGTTTCTCAAGAAACTTTTTCCTAATTTATTATATAATCTGTTGAAAGATGCAACTTTTCCATGGTGTACAAAAACAGGCACAAACAAAGATGATTCCGAGCCCTGTTAACAAAAGAAAACGCAGTATTTAAAAGCTGTGGCCAGAAAAATTAATTTCCTAGTGAATGAACCATAGCTTTTAGAACAGCCAGGTCAGCCTGATCACAATCTAAAATCTTTTGCCCAATGGAATCTTCTTTTCCATTTACAGCTCTTAGAAACTAATAAAGTACATGGAGAAATCTAAATGGAAGTTTAGGTATGACTGTTCCATTACAAAGTAATCATCATTTGATGCTTTGCAGGTATTCGATTAGTTTAAAATTCATTACACATTTTATAACCTTTACTCCTAAGCTCAAAGTGCAACTAAAAGCCTTTAAACACAGGTTTAAGCCTACAGACCTCTGTGCAATTTAACCAACAGAAATAAGGTTTCTTCCCTGAACTAAAATATACATATAAAAAAAGATATTAAATGATCAAGATCAAAACCATCTGCTTTGGGGTTATTATGTATCTGCAATGGCTGTAGAACTTAGCGACCATATGGCAAAAAAAAAAAAAGGCACAGAGCCACATGTCTACTTACCAAAACTCCTTTCTGTCTCAAAAGAAAGAGCCACCAGGATGAATCTTCCAAACTGCTGATAAGAACATGTCTACTAGACACAGCTTTAAATTATATACCATTTCACCCACAACAATCAGCTGCTATACAAGAGCAGGAGGCAAAACACAACCCCGTGAAATGAACTTCTTACGTTCATCTTGGGGGAGGAATCACCACATCCATGCTACTATTCTCAGCTGGGAAAATAATTGCCTTTCTTTAAAGCTAGCCTAATGACTCAATAAGAATCAGCTGAAAAGATACCGTCACAAGCATTGGTAATCAACTAAACAACAAACACCTAACTGTGTGGACAATTAAAAAGCTCATTTTACTGTTTTTCTTCATCTTACAATGTAAGAGAACAACAGGACTGTTCGGTTTCCGACTAATATATTTACCCACCAGAAAGGAGCTTTATCTGGTTTTGCAACATCTTAACACTTCCTCAATCTTCCCCAGGCTCACTGATGCATCTTTAGATCACACTTAGAACGTGCTACATACTGCTAAGTTAAGTCATGGCTTTAAGAAAAAGTATTATCATGGGAAATCTATTTCCAGAAGTCTCCATATTTCATCAGCTACCGTAGTGAGTCTCAAGCTTTAATTACTGCCATCTTGGCTCATTACTTTCTCCATCTCAACATTAAGTTTATCAATAGATCAGAGAATACAGATAATCTTATTTTGCATAACAGGCATTTGGCAAAGGTATACCTCATTATCTCAAAGTTCTCACAATACCTTTGCCTCACTTGTCACATCTGTATTTATCCCAGTGGAAATCAGCAGAGCAAACCGGGGTCAGGGCAGCAAATAATGCTGGGGACTGCAAGGGGACAGAAGATGCTTACACAGTTACAGCAGCTGAAACTGTTCTGACCATTGATTGGGTCAGATTTCTGTGAGATTCTAGACAAGCTGCAGCACCTGTTTGGTTTTGGAGGTTTTTTTTATATGTGGTCACTCCCTGTTTTCATCATTTTATAGAAAACTAAATTGAAAACTGTCCTCTGATGTAACATGGCCATGTCAGGCTGAATTCAGTAGGAGCAGCACTTGAAGCATAAGGAACAACATGTCAAAGTAACCTTAAAAATTCAGCTTCCTGGCATTTCTGTTTGGACATAAGGAGTACTGCTCTTCTTTTTACCTCTGAGAACTGCATGATTTAAGTAGATTGTCTTTTCTAAGGAGAACTGATGTTTCTAGTAGGTGCTTCTGGGGGGCAGGCTAATTTTACAGTAATTTGGAACCCCAACAAATAACCTACATATAAAAACCTGAACATTCATGCACCAAAAACTAGACAAAAATATCCCCCTATGTTAAGTTCTGATGTCTCATAACCACATTTCACAGAGGGATTATTCAGCAAAAAAATAAACACCTGAAAGCAACATAAAACAATACGAGTGTACTACTAATTCTACACATAGTTCAAAGTCAAACAAGATGCCAACAGAGCCAACTCCAACAGCATACTGACAGGAGAGTTACGATTTGCAGAAATGAAGACAGGCAGAAAAAGCATTCAGAACCCAGCACACGCTGGAGGACAATGTTGACAGATTTATGACTCTCATCCTCCAAATCCTCTCTTTAAAATTGTATTCAAATTTTGCAGGCTGCACTTCAGCTTCCTTGTAGCAAATGCCAAATAAGCAATTCTCCAGTTAAGTAAAACAGTGTCTGTTTTCAGTGTATTAAAACTGACTGGTGTACAGCTGGCACAGTTTCCCAAGGCAAGAGTAGAAACCATAGCAGATCTTTCCTTAGGAAGCATGTATATAAAAGGCATTTCATTGCCTCCGTTTTTCAGTTTCTTCTCCTGAAAAAAAAGCCCACCAAAAAACAAAGAACATAAATGATGAGATAATCTTATTTAATACTGAGTCTAATGTAAAAAACCCCCGCGAGCCTGGTGCTTCAGCAAACCCATTCTGTGACTTGCAGCAAGACTCCCAAGACTCCGTGAAGCTCATGTACCAGTGACTAAACTTCTGGTAATTCATTGTTAGTTTTTACTAAGAAGGAAACTGTCCAACCTGCCTATAAAGGACAAACTGTTGAGGTAATGCAAAAAACAGCCTCATGACAGCAACTTCAACACATGTTACGGAGCAAACATTACAGCAATCAAAAACATTTACAGCTGACTTCAGGAATGTAATTGGATACAAAGGCAGCCATAGCTTTTGCGTGATTCTGCTTGTACCTTGTCCTATAGAGCTTCCTCAAACCAGACTTTACCCTAAAACCCACCAGACTTTTAGGGTCTTAGCAAGGGGACAAATGCAAGTAGATGAGAGAATGAAAATACAGAAGGATTATAAATGAAGAGCCTTCTTGCACACTGTGCCCTTGCAAGATGGGTCTTAATTCCTAAGTCTGGCTTCAGTCGACAATGTCTGTGACCCAGAGCTTCATGTGCTCTCATTTTGTATTTGGGAAACTTCGTCCCAAGGTTCAGCTTTTTCTTAACTCTTTCTTCCTGATCCAATACATCAGCCTTTCTTCACATTCTGCACAAGCTGCAGGCCCCAAGCTTCTGGCCCAACTCCCATTTGTGGGGCTTTTTGTTCGCTTGTTGGTATTTTGTCTGTTTATTTGCTCTTAAGGTTTTCTTACCTGCTGAAACAGGCTGTTCTCCACAACCACTTCCCTCCTGAGCTTTCTTACCAAATACTTATTTCCAGTCTTCCAGAAGATTCCACATGATATAGGCACCCCCTCCTTTTAAAGGGAACAGGACAGGAAAGCCAAGAACAAATGGAAGAGGTAACACATCAAAGAATCTATATGAAGCTTTAAATCACTGAACAATTATCCAGAAAGCTTCCTGCTAATTTATTCAATGCCTGATTAAATGACAGCATGCAGTCATATTGTTGAAGTGCAACAATTATAAACCAGACACGACAACATAATGCTTCACAACAGCCTGCATGCCTCAGGAAGACATTCAGTAAACCATAAAGACGCCTACATGTTTCTAACAGAGTAGTGGTAAGGTTCTTTTTCTGCAGCTGTCATAGCCTTTGCTCAAAATTCAGTCTCTTAAAATTCAGACACACCACCAGTTCAAACTTCTAAGTAAAAATATCTTTTAAAGTTACACTGTATTTCACTTTACAGATTAAACCCACTTGTCACTGAATTATTCCCTTCCCAAATAGTCATTTCATACCCAAGTAAAATAAAACATTATTGCTGGGGGAGGGGGAGCTGGAGCAGATCATAAGGCAGGTCCTTTCCATGCACGCATGGAGATCGCTTCTTTATGGTCTAAAGATTTCAGAATACAAGGCAGACAGGCGGCAAATAATAACATACAAGTGAGATGAATCCACTTAGCCACATGTCTGGAGTGATGTATTGGAAAAAGATTAAATACAGGAATAATACAGAGAACACCACTGAACTCACAAGATGGTGCTAGGCACCCATGGCCAAGAAACAGCCCAATTCCCATGAACTCTCTATTTCAGCAGCCACTTTTAAAGACAGCCTGGAATGAAATTCCTTACAACCTAAAACATTTTATTGATCCAAGTACTCCATAACCCTCTTTCTCCCCCCACACTCCCAGGCTGGCATTACTGCCCTCCATTTGGATGTCTATATACTTAAAAGCAATCATGAGCTAAGACTGTCCAAATCAAGTACAGGGTAGGCCATTAAAAACTAAGTGAACTACAGTAAGATACATACCCCAATATCTAAACATACTGTAGGAAACTCAGTTTCTACGAAGAAAAGAAGTGGGAATATTCTCCAGACTATTTTCTGCTCCCGCACAAAAATCTTTTGCTTTATGGACAAGTGATGTCTGATGGTCTGGGCATTCACATGTCATTAACCTTGCCCCTTTGGCTCACTTGCAAAATGTTACCTGACCTACACTGATCATAGCACACTGAATCTCCCGATGAGGGCTGTTCTCTGAATATAAACTGGTAGTTGATGAGTGTAAATTCATGATATGACAGTAACTCCATTATTCGCTATACCTGCAAGGCAGAGCAGATTATAAAATCTAATTATTTCACCTTTCTTGTAGATTGCTGCAAACAAAAAACTCAGGCATTTGACCCAAACTAACATTACTGCTTCATAGCAGGACTCGATGATTCTAGTGATGGATAGCAAGATGGATTAAAATATCCTTTTCAATAGCTTCTGGGATGAAATTGAAATGACTATAAATAAAAGAGAGCAGCCTGACCCATTTGTTCCCATTATTGTATTAAAACCAGAAATTGTCAAAACACAAAAAGTATCTCCATTCCTCTTCCTGTCAACAAGCCCTGACAAACGTCTTACATGAACAGAGCCACTAAAAAGGTCTGACTGAGAAGTTACAGCTGACAGGAGTATAAGTGAAGGCCCAGAAAAATTTAACTGAGGTCCCAAGCAAGAATCACTTAAGTGATCTACATATAAAAAGCTTTTCTGATAAACTACTACATGAACAAACTACTACATCATTGAAGAGTTAGGCAAGAACAAGGAATACTGAGAAAAGCAAGATATCACAAAAGCTGGATCTTAACGTATTCGAAAGGCAGCTGGCCTATTTTCAATTACCTTAAGTAGCCAGGAATCTGAAGAAGAAACCCAGACAGGCTCAGATTATTGTAGACTTGCCTGAGTGAAAACCTCTTCCATTTAAACAAGTATATTCATTTAACTTTGACATGAAACATAAGATGCAAATGCAAGCTTTCGGATACTGCAAGGTAGACATCTCTGTCTTCTACTACTTAGCCAGCCAAGTATCTGATGCAATGACTGCCTAGACCTGACAATAACCAGGGTCAGTTGGGAATCAGAGATTATTAAAACAGCTGGATATCCAGACCTGCAATTATGCATTAAAAAAACAACACAGAACAAAACCTACAGTCACACGCAGTTACTATCCTGATTTTAAAACAGGGTAAAAAAAACAAAACAAAACAAAACCAAACCAAAAAAAGACATCATCCTCACTACCAAAGAAACTGCCAGAAATGCAAGAGGAGGCCTTAAAACCACTTCAGCAGGGAAGACTGCATCATCAGCCTCAGTCTCTTGCACTAGTAGATGGTCAAAGTAGACATCTCAGCATTTAATTATTGCATTAGTGATTTAAACCTGCTATGAAAAGGACAGAAAACAGTGCCTATTTCACACACACTGCTGGATCCCTTCCATCCATGCTGTCTTCTTGTTCACCTCTTGACAAAAACCTAAGACACCTAGGAACCATATTGCAGTTTCAAGGTGAATGCACAGTAGTCAGATGTGAATGACTTCTCGAAGGTATGAGTCCTAATTGCTGCATTGAATGTTAACAGCAGTTACCTTACTTTGGTAAGAGCAGTTGCATGCCACTATATACTGCCTGTAGCTCTGGCAGATGAAAGTATGCAATATGTAAGTTCAGACACCTTAGTCAATCTTTGAGCTTGGAGAAATGAGTGGTTAAAGCTAGCGTTAAATTCCTGCATGTGAAGTGATAGACTTATTTAGATATAGAAATGAATGACTTATATTCCAACAGTATCACTACAGTACACGAGGGAGATTCTGCAATCTTTTCCATTCCATTCTGATATGACAATAAAGCATTCTGTTTTCACTAAATACCCTAGCTACTTATTTCCCTAAATAAAGAAAATCTCACATACTAAATGCATTCATGACTGCATGTACATCATTAGAATCGCAGAACTGTATATGTTGGAATGGACCCTAAAGCTCATATAGTTCCAAATCCCCCTGCCATGGTCAGAGACACCCTCCACTAGAGCAGGTTGCTCCAAGCCTGGTCCAACCTGGCCTTGAACACTGCCAGGGATGGGGCAGGCACAGTTCCTCTGGGCAGCCTGTGCCAGAGCCCCACCACCCTCACAGAGAAGAGCTTCTTCCTCATATCTAATACAAACCTACCCCTTGCCCTATCCATAAATGCCCTTGTAAAAGTCAGATGCTAGCTTAATTATTTTACAGCATCTCATTTTATTAAAAGCAAATCATCTGTGACATGATTATATAGAGTTATATGAACAAGAAAAGTGAATCACAGTGAACTGGCATGCAGTTGATAACTTTCGAGAACCTGCTCAGAAGCATTCTTCCACCTGCAAGAAACCTTAACTCCTCTTAAAAGATATTGTTAAGTACTCTGGGCCTTCAGGAATTTAAACCATCTATTTTTTACACGCTGACTGGAAGCCTTGCAGCAGCTGAAGCAATAAATATTGACAGCTAGCTGGCAAACAGCAGAGATACCAGCACAAGTAGTCTCCAATTTCACCTGCATCAGCAAAGACAGAGCCTTGAAGGGACAGCCTAACTAGGACTTAATATGTTCATCTGTATTACTACTGCTTTTTCCTACATGAAAAGCTTACTTAGCCCTGACTAAGATTGGGGTACATTTGATCATACCTGCTTTAGAAAGTATATCACCCTGAAACCATCAATTAGCTATTAAATCATTAAAACATACAGACAGTAACAAAGCTCTAAACTCTGGCTACAAACTGTACTGCAAGAAACTAGCAGCATCAAGTTCCACCCCTTCATGCTATTACACAGCTCAGCTACTTTTCCGTAAACCCACCCTTTGCAAGTTTCACATACGAGGACACATTGCTTAACAAAAACTAAACCATCAACTTAAAGCAAACAGGGAAAAGGCTGTATGCCAAAATACAAGACACTCCCGACAGCACATAAGAAATAGAAGAAAGAATTTGTAAAGTGGATTTTAATTAAGAAATTGTATTGATGACTAAGTTCTACTTTTTTCTCAGTTCTCACCGCATATCCTCTACTCCGAGGCAGGACTAAAGCAGCTGTAAGGGTATGTATTCAGACTTGTTTAAGGAAAATTCAAAACAAAACAAAACAGAAGAGACTACAAAATTCTATCCATCTTCCCACCATAAGAAAGGCATCTTTCCAGCGATTCACTCAGCGGCTCAGACAAACTGCAGATTGATGGTTGGTTTTCAGCACATTTCATCCTGCTGCCAAACTAACAGATTTTTAAACTAAGATCTGAAACAAAGACTTCTTAGTACAACCCAAAATGTTGAGCGCTGAGTCAGACCTATTTCTCAAACTTTCAGCTTATGATTTCATCTGAAGCCAACAGATTTTCACCCCTGCACAGACACACCTTTGACTATCAGCTATGTTTAGATTTGTTAGAATTCACCAACACATTTTCTCCAGCACACAGCCTCACTGGGAAAGGGGTGGAGACATCCTCCACACAATAAACATTTGCCTGCTTTCAAAAGCAAGATATGAATCAAAACAAGCTTACCCTGTACTTCCAGCAGGTGCTACTCTTAACATGTTACGTCAACCAACACTTCTGGAGATTCTTCCTTAGAGCTTCTTGTAGCTTTTCCTTCCTCTTTGTCTGCCACTGAATTTATTTAACTTTGATGGTTAATATCTGATTAACAGCATTAGCAAGCCTATATAGGTGGCAGGCACTCTCCTTTGTATACACCACTTAACAAAAAGGCAAATCCTTTAGCATTCTGCATCAGAAAACGCACCACATAAAATCTTAAGATGATCATAAATGCACAGTTCAGTGGCAGATAAGCAGGCTTGAGATAGGTCTATTGCACAGGTAGACAGCACCTAGAAGTAAGCAATGATCTGAGCTTTGGTTTAAACAGAATAAACTAAGATTCCTGCTCATTTTAATGCTGCCAAATCAGTCGATTTGCACTGTTTGCAAGATGTCAATTTGGGCTTGGAAATGAAGATGTACTTAGGCTATTTAGCAAATCCTCAGACTCAAAATCTCATTTTATTCAAATGGGCATCCTTGCCTAAGTCTTTCAGCAGGTGGAACTGAAGCCAAAATATTCCTGAACAGGATGGTAATATTCCCTATAATCTTCCATAGAGAGGTGAGGCAGCTCTCAGGTCTCACTGTTCTTCTTTGGAATAAGTTAAGTTTGCTTCAATGAAGATGCCCACCCCCATACAGCTGCAAGGAAGGCACTGATGAGACGGGGAAGTCTCCAAAAGCACAGGAAAATGCATGATGCAGGACAGCAGCAGAGTTAAGTTGATCTGTAGGGAGTTTTACCTGTAGAATTTTATCCAATTTGATGCTACAAAAAGCAGAACAAAGACACGGACCTGGTGTTTTAAATTTAGTCAGTTCAGACAGACATCAAAAAGAAACTAATTCTCATTCAATTTTAAGGGTCTCACCTTAAGGGAAGGCCTTTCAAGGATGCACATGGTATTCTCTAGCCTTCTGAAAGCAAAATCAACTAAGCACAAGCTCCATTCTTGTAACAAAATGTATTTAGAAGAGCCATAAGAACAGAAATTAAATCATTAAACTGAAATTCGTAAGTATTCGTCACCCAACATTTCAGCACTGACAAATCCACTACAAACAAGCGACAGCTTTTGCAAGAGATCTCAGTTTTCACAGGTGGCTCTGCAGTGTCTCAAATGCTGCTATGAACAAACAAACTGGGAACTCTAAAGGGACCTTATTATCATGCTATTAATGCAGGAGCTTTGGTGACCACATTATTGACATTTTGAAACACTTAAAAAGACCAGCTGTAGCTTCCAAAACAATTACATTCTGGACAGCTAGGAAACTGTACCTATGCTAAGGTATGTAACTCTTGAGCACGCAATATCATTGTGCTTTATGGAATAATTTCAGTTCCTTATTAAAGACAATTTAATGCTCCTTTACCATGTGTGCCCTTAAAGTACTCAAAAGAAAAACCACTGGGTTTCCTCGTAATTTTTCTGCAAACACAGTATCTACCAAAACTACATAATTAAACAGCAAATACCTTCATTCTTTTTAAGGAGCTTATTAGTTCATATGGATAATGCACCTAGAGAGACACCATCCAAAACCAAAATCCAGCAACCCATCACCTGGAAGAAAGCACCAACATAGTCTTCTGAGCAGGAAGGGGTAGAAAAAGTTACCAGCTAGAAGATGTACAAGTTAGATAAGAGCTGGGGGAGGTGGAACCCTTCGTTCCTCTGCTTTTAGCCAAGCCTCACTGGCATGACGTGTGACCACTGGACCTGAAGAAGTGAGGTACTCCCAAAGCATTCAGAATCCACTTGAATCTTCAAGCTTAAGGAATGCAATCATGCAAGTCTAAGACAACATAAATCCCTTAGCAGTGGGTTATCAGAAAAACACTGTCCCATATTCAGTATTACAGCTGCACTCTGGTGCTTAGATCCAAGCCTAGGACACATTTCTTTCTCTTGGCTCACAGGTGCAGTGCAAGAAGAATGCTGCTACTGCATGCTAAATGGTATCATGCTACAAACAGGAGACAAATACTGAGTCATCTCGCTCTTTCTGCTCAGCAGAAGACATGAAGAAATCTTGAACATTAAAACCACCATCAACACCACACTTTCAGGACCAAACCAGCAGAGAAAGTGGTATTAAACTTTATTAGGATTATGCATAGGAGAGATTATAATCCGTTAAAGGCGTCATCCACCCTGTAACATTGTCTTGGTAGAGGAGTTATGTATGCCACTTTTTCCTCATATCATCCCACAAATGGTGACCTCTAAAATCTGCAGAAAGCATTGAACATTAGCTTCTAAGCACAGATGATACCAAGACATTCTGACTATCACAGCATTGCCAAAATTTATATTTGTAGCTTTCCTTAAAGATGAAGTACCTG
The DNA here is from genome assembly GCA_028858755.1 of Ara ararauna. NCBI lineage: Eukaryota > Metazoa > Chordata > Aves > Psittaciformes > Psittacidae > Ara > Ara ararauna. The sequence goes on along the minus strand of CM054383.1, from coordinate 40,068,857 downwards.
AGGATCAGATTGCCATTTTCAGATTTCATTTAAAAATTAATCTTTGGCCATCATGGCAGCAGCAAACCGAATCATAGCAGGCTAACAAAATACTCCAAAAATTATGGGGTATCAAAAAATCCGACTACTTCTGAATTCTCAGTCCTCTCTCACACTGATATGCAGACACATATTGCCAATTCTGCAGTTGCTTCCATCTCTGTTACAAACTGAATCTCTTGAAATAGTTTGATAACATTTTATTTAACTAACAGAACTCTGAAAACGTTCAGAGAAATTATACTTTGAGAGTTTCACTGTTTTATTCACTTGCATGGTTACCAGACACATGCATGCTAAATATACGGCATACTATCACGGCAACAGGTCAGCTCTGTACAAGCTGCTTGTACTAAACGTCTCCTGTAAGCGACATTAAAGTTCAGCTCTGCTACAGCACACATAGGAAGAGGCTTCACATTCCCAACCATCATCTGAAGGGGAAAACTATGCCAACAGAGTACTAAGTATGCCCGTGCTACTTTAACCCATTTACTATTTTAAAACACACATGTAAGCCTTGCATTTATGTTATCTATACTATGAATTTTTAAGATTCAAAGCCCTAAAGCTAACTGGGTTTGTCTTAATCTTTTGCTATGAAAATGTAAGGAAAAGGTCACAGACCATGATCTGTAATAAGTGATGTGTGAGACTGATGAAATTCAAAACAATGTGTGTTATTAACTGGGTAGGCTATTCAACTACATTTGAAAGATTTTACTAGTTTATTAAACCAACTGGGTACACAGTAACTACTAGACCACGTTTTAAATAAGTATCATTGCACACTCTCCTAACAATTTCAGAGCAGATGTTCTCTATAAAAGATACCAACATATAAAATACCCACACACTGTCTCTACATATATTGACATATATAGAAATACACACACTAGCATATAAAAAGTACAAACAAATCTGAGTTGTCAAAATTAATGGAGCACACACTAGAAATATTTTACCAACCTCTATCATGTTGCTTTCCTCTGTCATACGACAAAAGAGGATACCACAACAGAGAATGCCAGCCTGGTGGGGAAGGGAAGGCAATCTCTTAGGAAAGCTGCCTATAGACTAACACAGGGAGGAGACATTTCACATCATGTGTTTCATGGCTCACACTGCTACCTTGGAGAAGGCTAAAATAAAAGGGGAATAGACTTGATCACAGAGGTCAACAGAGACAAGTGTCTATATTCTGCCGGAAGAATACACGTTAATCTTTTCACAAGCACAGAGAAAAGCCTAACTCAAAGCACAAATACTTATCAGCAAGAGTGTAATCACTTCAGAACTGAAGCTGGAGGGGAATCATACAGACCTTTGGTAAACATTTAGGCAGCTGGCCCACATATGAATCTCAGGCTGTTGCTGCTCTACTGAGACCATATCCTCAGTGGCTAGTGTAAGGTTATCCCATATACTTACTTCAGCTGCAACTACGTGTTTACTGCACCCTATAAGCACATCCTGACATTGTTCCTCTCAAGTAGAAACTTTGTGAGATTGTCCATACATCACCAGCCCTCCCTTTCCCTATGGATGGGGGACACCTGGAAAACAGATAGAACTACCAACAGGTAACTGAGTTATCACAATAAGGATATGCTACAGGCCTACAAAAAGAGGCAAAGGTATGCTGTAAGAAAGGGTTGGATTTTGAGTAGATGATACTTTAAACTAGCTCATTGTGCAGAGTCAATCCTTAATTAATCTGCAGAGAACAGCAGCATTTATCGAATAATACACTGACAGAAAGATACAGAATACCACATTTTTTCCAGAAGAAAATTACTGTAACACTTGCAATTTTAGGCACTCAAACTATCTGAAGTTTACAGTCCGGTCCTAATATATTTATCAGGTTTCATTCTGCTATTAGAACTTCTGCACTAAGGGACCATGTTGGAGGCACCGAATTACATCAACTTATTAAAAGATTTGTTTTTTAATGAACCAGAAGAACATTTATATTAGCTACACACAGAATGTGTACTCATATAGTGCCACACATAAGTACATATTTGAGATACTTTATCTGGTCAAATAGCATACACAGCAGTATTCCGCCTGACAGCTTTAACATCAAATCTGGGCCATCTTTGCACTTGCAGGTTTCTATGAAGCTGTTTGTAAGAGTTCCCCACCCCCTAACCCATGAGAGCACAGAAGCTGTCACTGCAAAGAAAAAAGAGAAACACCTCCACAAGAACTATGCTTCACCTCTGCAGAGCTGTCAAACCATGAGCCTCGCTGCATTACAATGCTCCAACTGTTTACTTCTGCTAAACTTTGCACTTGCTACTGCTCAAATATTTAAAGACATTGCTTCCTTATCCTTGAACCCAGTTTTTCATTGCATCATATTACTCTTTCCATCTTGATGATTTAAGAGTTAACACATTTAATGCAGTCTTATACCGGATTCCTTTAACAGAGAAAACAAACATGAAAAACAAGCTACACTGATAAAAAAACCACAGAAAAGTAATGAGGGAACAGAACCAGTAAACTTCAATCTGAAGACAAAACTAGGAAATGGGATCAACAAATACGACTTGTCTACAAACCCCATGTTTTTCATCTGTCTAATCAGCATGCTTCTGACTGTACCATTCAAAATGGTGCTTCCAAGTTTCCCCAATATAGCAAAAGCTAAAGAAACAGCGTTTCTACTGCAAGCGAATAATATCAGGGTCCTACAGAGGAAACAGTCTTATAAATTATATGAAACACTTTTTGACTAAGAAAAAAAAAATACTCAAAATTACACAATGCACTTTAAGAAAACTTTGACCTTGGAAGAGGACTTGGAATTAAGTTATCTGCAACTGTCTGATGCATTACAAGTTACTCCTACTTGAGAAGCAAATAAAACCCCAGCAACAACAGAAATCAAAACCTACCTAACATGATTATCAATAAAAGCATAGCTTGCATAGTATAGAACTATGCAGACACTTTGGTAATTACTTCTGCAAGAGCGTTAGTACGTAACTGCTCAGTTTTGGAGCACCTACTTTTCAAGGCCCCAGGTGGAAAAAAGGGACAAAAAAAAAATCTGTTGATGTGACATATCCAGCTGATGGATCTGGAACTTGATTCATGAGATCATTAGAAGACGAACTGAAAATAGAAGGGAAGATATTAAGTAAGAAGGGATACCTAATGAGTAGAATTCACAAGATTTTTCTCTTTCCTCCTCAGGAGAAAAACTCCAGCACTTTCTGACAGAAAACTCATCATCTACCCAACTGGGAAGTGAAATGAATAAAAGCTGAAAAGAAATAGCAGAGAAAGACAGAAGGGGATGGTGGTGGAAGTACTTCTGATTTGCTTGCAACTATGTCTCAAAAAAACAACAGAAATGATGAAGAACAGACATCTCAACTCTGACATACTCTTCCAGATTCTCACACCAAAAAACATGTGCAACACAGCTTCAGTGTTCACAATTTAAACTTCTGATTTAAGGTATCGACTGAAGAATTGAAATGCAATGCAAAAATGCAGCACTCTCACTAGAAAATTATTTCTAGTATTTGATCTTCTGCATTTGTAAGTAACAAGAGCTGATGGAAATTACGCTTGGCAGAATTAAGTCCTTTGTTAAAGTTAAGGCTTCTTAGAGTCAAGCATCCATTTGGTCAGGTCAAATTACATCATCCAACCATTACCAGCACTACAAGATCCATATGCTGGGCACTTCAGAGGCCTCAGTCATACAGACAGATCAAAACGAAACAGGTTTTTTACCTCCCTTGTTTTCCTGATTTGTTGAAGGCCACCTGAGCCAAAAACTTTCTTCTCAGAACAGAGGCATCATCTAGTCTGGAACTACAAGTTTCATGAAAATCCACAAACTTCACTGTAGTCCAATCATCTAAATGACATATCTAAACAAAAATAAGATCTCTTCTTTTCAGGATGAGTAACTTGAATTTGTCACACAATTATTACAAATAATTTCAAGCCTACTTTGGAAGGCATTTCATGCAGCAAGGCCTCCTAAATCAAAAATCTTAGTATGTTCTCACAATACACAGAAAACAACCAAACCACGTTTAATTAACAAATGAGGGAAACAAGTTGGGTGGGCACTGACTGTCATTTGTTTTACTGGAACGTATCACATAGTTTCAGCATTCTTCTGCTAAAGATATGAAGAAAAGCTGAAACAGGAATTCACAGCTACAAACCACACGAGACCATGTGATAGGACGTACCCACCTCAAAATGCAGGTGTGTTACCCTCCACATCCCACTAGTGAATAGTCATAACTGAACATATTTACAGTTTTCTGAAGACTTAATAGACGGCAAATATGTCTCTTCTATCAAACAGGATCGCCCCTTTAGGTGCTACAACTGAAGAGCATTTTGTGACATCATGGATTTTCAAGTGGTAGGATAAAATAATAAATGTTTAAAGGGGGCCTACAAGAAATCTGAACAGGGACTTTTTATAAGAGCAAGTAGTGACAGGACAAGGGGGAAGAAGATTTCGATTAGATATAAGGAAGAAGTTCTTCCCTGTGAGGTCCTGGCACAGAGAAGCTGTGGCTGCCCCATCCCAGGCAGCGCTCAAGGCCAGGCTGGACTGGGCTTGGAGCAACCTGGTCTAGTGGAAGGTGTCCCTGCCCATGGCAGGGGATTGGAACTGCATGACCTGTAAGGTCCCCTCCAGCCCAAACCAGCCTACGATTTATAGGACCTACACAGCTACATTAAACTAGTTTAACAGTAGCAAGCATACATCTATCTACACACATCTACCACAACATAGCTTTACCGTTGATCTAGGAGGGGAATTCTAGCTAAACAGACCAAAAGACTATTTTCCTGAATTTGATCTTGAATATTTTTCCCACCATATGCTGCTCAGTATAGTACCTTAGCAAGCCTTTCAAATGACAGTGTTATTCAGATAAACCAAGGAAGTTGCTGTATAGGAAAAACAGGTAAAGGCTTATGAACTTGTAACATATATCTAAGCACACCACACAGAACTATCAGATGCACAGGTCTAAGGGTGAAGAGCTTTTTAGTTTTAGAAGATTTAACATATATGTTTTCTGAGACTAGCAAAACACATCTATAACCCAAAACCACCTTTCAAAGAAAAAACAGGTAAACCATACACTCGTCATCTTCCCTCATTATCCAAACAATTCTGAGCATCTACAGATCCAGTGGGCAGAGTACAAACCCCAAGCAGTAAGAGGGCTGCAACCTCCTGCAACAGGCACAGCAGACAAAGCATGAGAAGACAGCTGGCTGCGTGCTAACTGGGTTGGGTAGGCAAACAGCGTGCACCTTACCCTGCCACTAAGCTCCAGGTAGAGCTCCCATCACCTTTACCAGGAATTCCAGAACAGCATCTCAACCCATTGGTGCATTCTGGAAATTAAGAGTGGCAATGAAAGTGCAAATCGACAGCTACATTCATTAAACAGTGAGACTTAATATTTATTGTGGCTCTCAAGCAGAAATGTACAGTTTTGCCACAAATGATTGCAGACATGTTGTCCAAACAATGATAACCCAGTTAAGTTATCACTCATTTGGACAGATACATTACTTTAATTATGCTCAAATTGTCTCCTATTGCTAAAATAAAAGATAAACAATTTAATTTAGTACAGGAATACAGCAGAGGAGAAAGAGACAAAGACTTGGATTAAAAAGCTTATGTGAATGCCAAGAAGAGAGAAAGACGGTTCCCTACACACTGGGGAACCACTGGAACTCTTCAGCATTTTTTTGCCAAACATGGTTTTACTTTTGTTTTGTTTTAATAGTGTTTTACAAAGTTTTGCTAAGGCAACTTGCATACTGACTATAACACAGCCAACATGCTGCATTATAAAGGCAATGGCAAGATGTGACTAATGTGTATCAAAGAAAACACATTCCCTACCATGGGAACCCTGTTAGAATTCACCACTATTTCAAGTAGTCTGAAGGAAGCTTTTCTGCTCTAGACTTCCTCTCCTAACAATCTCTCTACTAGTACTTCTAAGACATAAACATTAACAGTATAATGGTGACCAAGCACACAGACAATGCCATCAGCTTACAAGGCTTTCACCTAAATAGGTCTAACAGACAAGGAAACATGGTAGAAAGAATAACAATAACATCACCACCACTTCTGCCATCACTACAGCCAAGGATTTAGCTGGAACAATGCAATTAATTCATAGAAAACTCAGTGTTAGCACAATTAATGAATGTGGGAGAAACAAGAAAAAAAGGAAGACCAAACCACACACACAAACCAAGCATTTCAAGATATGTACCAAATCCAGTTGAAACCTGGTTTCATCAAACCTGGTTTAAAGTTTCACCAGAATAATTGAACCATATACTAAAATTATCCCTACACCAATTTTACGGGATGCATAGGTCTAACAGGAAGAAAAGGAAGTTCCACTTCCCAATCCTCACTTACATTGCAACTCCAGCTGTATACGTAAGAATACCAGCAAAACCAGCAAAATAAAACTAGAAGCAGTTTAAACATTAAACTACACACAGGACTTGCAAAGTTACTGTCATTTACAGGAAAAGCTAAAAAAGCCTTACAGCATACACAAGACAGTAACATACTGTTAAAACTACTTTTCTCACTTAATGCGTGGAGGCAGTATATAAAATCCACCTGGATGCAGAACTCAAACATTATCAGAAGTTGTTTTAACTGCATCTTACAGAGTCCAAGTTAGTCTTTCAGGGACAGCCTGTAAACTCAAACACTACCTAATAAAAGCATTTCTGATGCTTCTTTTAAGCTTACGGGTTTTTTGCAGGGTTTGAGAGATCAAAATACAGGACCTAAAAACGTCAGTGTAGAAAAGTGTTATCGGACTCCAAAGCAAGAGTTATCAATCCAAAAAAAAAAAAAAAAAAAAGGAATAAACTTCACCCAAAAAGCATTTCAGACATTGCAATAATAAACCTACATTTTCTGCTGAAAGTCAAGAGCAGTCACTATTCGTGTACCCAGCATTAGCTACTGAGGATTTGAACATTTCACTAAATGGATAGTTGTATCACACTAAATGCTGAAACCCATTTTTAATCAACAAAAAGAATAGCAACTTGGCTCATAATTTGGGGTTTTTATGAACTTCAGAAAAAGAAGTATTCTTCTATAGAAATCCAAACAAAAAGATGCCTTCCAGAGAATACGGAATAAATCACATCACAAGCAGCATCCTGAATGTATTGTACATCAAGTTCCTTCTCCTGCATAGTAACAAGAAACAAAAAGCATTCTAATCCCCTGTTCAATATTGTAGCAACTGCAAAAACAACTGCAGCACAAGCTCTTCCAAAAACTACACATTTTAAATGCAAAGCTCACCCTTCAGAATTAATACACCTACAAAGATCTTTTTCATTAACATATGCAATTGTTTCCTTGCCCAAATTTGTATTTTTGTCTATGGAGGCAAAAATGAAAACTGAAAAAGACAAGAAGACAATTACAGAAAATAATCAGACCCAGATACACAGTCCAAAGTAGGGAGATACATTCATGGTAAGACACTGATGTTTGAAACCAGACACACTCAAAGCCTGAAATAAGAGAGTTTGAAGTAAGATGAGGTTCACTCTCAAGTATAAAAGTTGATAAACTGAGTCAGACACAATCTACAAACATTAATAACAACCTAAGCAAAGGAACACCCTTGAAACTGACTTTTGTGTTTTCATTCCACTTTTCATTTCAACCAAGATACAAGTAAAGCTATTGCGTAGATACTCTGACTGCTGTCAAAATCCTGAAGGAAAACATCTCTAAATCCTACCACAGGTGCACTAAAGTGTTCACCTTCAAGATCCAGCTACATCTTCGAAAAGTTCTCACCTACTCCTTCCTTCCTCCCCTGAGCCCAAACACTGACACATCTCTGTGGACGCACCACCTGAAACCCATTGTCTGGCCTGGCTGTCCCTTTACTGGTCCCATATTGCTAACAGATCAGACTACTGTAAGATAAGCTAATTATGCCAGTGAAGTACCTTATGAGCTATTAAGCAGAAGAGACCACAAAGAATTAAAAGCAGTGAAGTACAAGAAAGATAGAAGCAAGAACTCTGATCTCAACTGTTCAAGATGAGAAGCCTGGAGGACTCCTCGTCACATTGCAACTCCAAATTTTAGTCTGTACTTACTTTCTCCAGCTCCTAGCAGTTGCAACAAGCACAAAAGAAACCTCACATGAAGGGCTGGCTTCCTTACACCTTCAGAAAATTAGTCATTCAAGCCTTAGAACAACATACCAACATCTTTGTGGCTTGCTTGTAGGCATTATCTACAGGGATGCAAAACAGCTACAGAAACAAATACAGACACCCAAAAAGAAACAGATCTGAAGAAAAATACTCAGATTTTCTGTGCTGCAAAACTGCTGCACAGAAAGTTTTCAAGAAGTTTATCAGATCTTCATCTCATTAACTTTTCATGAAAGGAATGCATGATGGAAAAGCAGGTTGAAACGTCTTTTGAGAATTAGTCAGCCAGTATCTTCAGGAACACTGTGGTAGGTTGCATTACTAAACAATTCAGCCTTAAAAATACCACATTAAAAAAAATAGGATTCAGAAAGTCCTCAGTGAAACAGATATGAGCCTCATGGGGAGAGGGAAGAGGGAATTTTAGGGAAATTTATTAGTACCTTTAAAGAACAAAAGATATTCCCTCTCCTGTTCCTTGGGGAGGGGGTAAGATGAGGTACAAGGGAGATTAGACACAAGGTGTTAAAACTGAAAAATCTAATGGTTCCTAGACAAACAGGTTTGATGACTTTGATGCAAATAAGCTCCTGCTCCCCAACCTCCAGAACATATACGTAACAGAAGCAAACTGCTGCCCAAAACTATGTATGATTACAGTCCAAAGTCTGGCAAGAGAACAGCAGAGGACACGCAGTTGCAATGACAAACCACTGAGCTTCTACTCTAGATTATAAGAGTCAAATCCAGAGTACAAATGCTGCATAGTCAATTCCCTGAACAAAATCCCCAAACCATTACAGAGTTTTGCAAACAGCATCTTGACTAGACTCCCTAGCAGGAAGAAATCACAAATATTCTATGCAACTATCTTCCCATATGCTGACAAAAAGGCATCATCAGAATGAAGACCTATTTCACTTTATTCTGCTGAACGAATGAATCCTAGCCTAATATGACACTGAGATCAAATCAAATACATTAAAAGCAGAGCAAATTAAGAAACTGAAGGCAGAGTTCTAAATCACCCTACTTTTATTTTCATAAAATTAAATAAAAACACTGAGGAAAATATTGTTATTTACTGATAGAAGACTAGAGCATTATCAACGAGGGCACTAAAAACTTGAAGGCAGCACTGCCTATTACCCACAGCTTTCTAAACCTACTTTTCTAATAAAATGAGCTTTATGTGATCACAGCCTATTCTCCTTCATTAACAGCTTGTTTTAATTGGCTGGTTTCAACCAAGTGCAACAGTAAAAGTGCCAATCATTTTTAAGACTTTATAAAAGTGCTGCAGAGTTTGTGACCGGGCAGTTGCTTGCAGTGCCTGGGCAAAGCGCCTCACCTGCAGTGACCAGTGAGGCAGCAGATCCTGCTGATCACTCAAGCAGTCGGCAGGTACCTGTACTCAGTCGAGCCACAGCTAGGAAGCCTGTGAAGACACTAAGAGAACTTAAAGAGCAATGCCCTGGATAGAGAGGCTACTCTGAAAGATCGGGGAATAACAGAAGATTTGAAAAATAAGTGAAATGGAAGTTCTCTAAGTTTTATTACTCGCAAACCCACTACTTTACTATTAGCATTCAGACTGTTTTTAGATTTACATCCACCATTTCTCCAACCCATATTTTAATATCATAAATAAAATAGGCTATAGTACACAGAACAAAAATTTTCATATACACTTTGCCTTTGTTCTTCCCTCTTCCCCATACCATGCTTCATTTCTCCTGAACAACCCAGCCATAAAGGTGGAATCCTTTTATCTCGTGCAATCACACTGGTTATGCTTGCCTAGAGCCAATCTGAACAGGACAGGCTACAAATTCTTTAATGACTTCGATCTCCTCTTAGACAAAATCAGAAGGTGAAAAGAAAAATAGAAATGGCAGCAAACCCCAAAAGCACCATTAGTAACATCAAGACAGCTGCAGCCTAGGCTTGTTCTGAAGCATTTCTTCAGTCATGCAACAGGACCGGATGGTTCTGCTCATCCAGAAGCTCAACCAGGACCCTAAGTGCTGCACAAGCATGTCTGGATCACAAGAGGGTGCTGCAGGGGCTCATAACATGGCTACACAGTAGATTTGTGCTTGGATCACAATCTAACACGGGGCAAGTCCTTTTCAGACTTTTTTTTTTTTTTACACGGTTCTCTTGGTAATCCTGATATTTCATTCCCCTCCGAAATCACCTCTTCTCAAGTGAATGATTCTGTGACTTTCCAACAGAATGTGGTGCAAGTTTTAGAAAAGCCCCTTGTGCTAACACCCAACTATAAAATAAGCTGCCAGCACCAGGCTTAACTTGACAGTAGAGTCCATCTCCTCAGTAAAAACATATGGGGAACCTACAAACAGAGAAAAAAAAGACTGCAACCCAGTGAACTAAAGAAGTCTCAGATATAGGGCATGCTGTAAATATCTGCAGAAAGACCTTCTGAGGAGCAGCCAGGGGGATAACAGGGGGTTATCAGGCTACATTTCATCTGACTGTGAATCTAAGACTCCTATGTAGGTAAGGCTGTAATAAACCAATTCAACCAGGACTCACTAGGAGCATCTTCAGACTAAGACAATAACAGCTATGATTCTGAACTCTCCCATAACCCTTTTTCATCTCCTGAACCAATCATTAGCCTTTTAAAGTACCTCCTATTGTGCTTAAAGCATCTAAATTATTCCAGTATTCAGGAACATTGATCATTTATGTTTTAAATTCCAGAACTTTCAATCAGTTGAACATCACACTTTACTAGTTCCTTGAAGCTACTGAATTACCAATGACAACCAGAAACATTGATGAAAAGCACTTTTTTTTTTTTTAAAGGAAAAAATCATTTGATAATTGCCTTAGGGTAACTCTTGTTGTTTCCCCTCTCCCCTTAAATTTCAACTCATGTTAAACTCACAACAAAGTCTGGGGGATTGCTCGAATTCTGTCCTTCACTGAGAACAACTGCTCTGTGTTTCTGTCTTTGTAATACAGATTTGGTAAAATATTTTTCAGATTTCATTTAATTCAATTCAGAATTTCCCATTTCTTTTGTGATGCCTACTCATGTCAGCCATTCTGACACTGGTGACAAAGAAAACAACAGCTACTTAAAACTCAGTATTATTCTTTGATACTCAACAATGCTATTATGTACTCTACATACTCCTTGTGAGTTTTTCAAGTATTTGTGGTAGTAACTAGAACTTCTGCAAACACGCCCAGATTCTGTATCTCCAATATCCAGTGAATACCTGCCTCCACCTCCTGACCACATCTCTCTTCAGCCATCCATGATTTTGTCTCCTCCCTTGAAGGAGGAGCTCTAATTTAGTGCTTCCTACTGGAAACCACTAACACTTTAGCACTTTTTTTCCACAGTTGAGCCCCACATCTCTCAAAGTAAGGATCTTCACATACATTTCAGTGACAAAAAGTTAAGGCACCATCATTCGGCATGCTATTAACAAAGAAGGAGAACAAGAGGACAAAACAAAACACATCGCCAACACAAACCACAAAAGCCCTAACACTCCAAAAGAAACACAGGAGGATACTAAGGAAGCTGCTCAGAGGAAATCCTTCTTTCTGCTCAAAAGCTTCAAATCCCAAAAGCCAGCTAGCCAAAGTTAATGTGCATCATCAAACTCAGACTAACAAACATCCTATAGGCTCAAAAAAATTAGTAGAACGTGCTTCCTCTTTCTGTGCACCTCAAGTGAAATAGAGTACCTCTTGACATACCTTTTACTTTCCCCTCTTTCACCCTGAAACCATGGGCATTCTGAGTGTAAATTTAAGACACTTGAATAGCAGTTAAAACCTCATATCACATCACAATTCTTTTAACAGATTCAAGGAAAAATAAAAACAGTCACTGAAAGTTTTAGTTTATTACTCTCATGTCATGACAAGATAATACAAGTAAAGTGATGACAGATCATCCCATATTCTCAAATATTCTCAGAAGACTCAGTGCTTTGAAAGCTCACACTAGAAAACCCGATGTTTTTCTAGCTGCTATATGCACCAACTTATTAACAGTCATTCTTGTGAGCTCACAGTTTTAAAACAGGATGCACGCAGTCATATCAGGAAGACGGCAGCTGCTGTGAAAGAACGATACCAGAAACAAGATGGCCTCACTGTTGATAACCTCGCACAGTGTTTCTATGCAAGGTTTCCAAAAGAAGTAAGATGGTCAGTTGAATACAACTAAAAATATTGGGAGAAAGATGACCACTTAAGAACACTGTCACTTTGTTTGATAGATCCCGAGTAAATAGAATTCACAACTTGTTCCTCCTGAACTCAAGTATTGCAGATTCTGTGTGACATTGGGGGAGAAAGTCACATCACCCTGACACCCTTCAGCAGTTTCTGTAATGGACACTGCCAAGCCACATCTGAAAACAGTCTCCCTGAATTCTCTCATCTCTGTATGCCAGTATCTTCAATAATGTTTAACAGTATAGCCCCAGCACAGCTGTTATAGATGTGCTTACATAATTATACAGCTAAAAGTTGAATAATTTATCCCCTTTGACATTTCAAACATTATTAGTGATCACTGAAGATTACAAGATCAGGCCTGTGTATATTGGTGCAGCACCCAACACTGACACTGACCTCAGCTTGCAAGTATTACTACAGGTATCAAGATGACATATTCTCACAGGTCTATGATTAGCTTTCAAACAATAAAAATAACATTAATCCAACCCATGAAAACCTGAATTACAGTGTTAGAAGCAATGTGGCTTTCAAATGAAGCCAGGCTTCAAAAACACTTGAAAGGATTTGAAGTAACTGAAGAAAACCTTCTTCCTCTCTATTATCATAAAAGTATAAGCACAAATGCAGTCATTCTACACCCCACTCTTTCAGGTGATTTCTGACTACCACAACGAAGGCAACATATTTTACTCCTGGTTATTTAGCTCTTTATTAGGGCAAGAAAAATAAGGTAAAAAAGCACAGTAAAAGATGCTTTGTCATCAGTGCCTGGTACACAGATACTTAAAGCAAGCACCTCTCCACAACTATGCTTGGCTGATAATTCCTAACACTTCCTTTTTATCCTTAGCATACTTAAAATAGGCATGCAACAATACTTAGTAGCTACTAGTGAAATCCAGCTGAGCACAAAGCAATACAGAATGCACTTTTATGTCTCTAGGTTGGCCCATCAGGACTTCAGCAGAACTCAAAAGCTCTTCAGGGACAAAGACAAATAAAACTGGAAGACCCACCTAATTAAGCACCACTAACATGTAGAATATAAAGTAGTTAATTTCCTGAAAAATAATTCAATTAATCACACTCTTATTAAGTAAGATGTATTTTCTTCTCATCGTATAGGCAACACTTGTACTGTTACAATACACAGGGAAAAAAAACATAGTGCTTTCCATTGAAAAGGTTCGATAGTGTCCTGCATCTAAATTTTGGAGAAAGAAGACGGGCCACAAAATTTTGCTGTCTTTACCCGACAGTAATTCCTGCTGAACTCTTCATGTAGCCTCAGATTACAGATAAAAGGAGAAAGGAAAAAAATTACCATAAATACAATTTAAAATATTCCAACTCCGTGACTGTTTTGGCAGGGGGGCGGAATGAAATCTCAGGAACAAAGTTGTCTTGCATGCACATCTCAGTGACAAATGGAAATGAGAGTACACAGTAACAAGCTCCTAAAAAGATCTGAGTTAAAGAAATACAGAAAAATTCTCACAGAGCCATGAAACAGAAACTGAAACAAGACAGCTGATGAAGAAAAATTAGTCCCTTAATATGGAAGGGAAAACAAAATATCCCTTCAACTCCATAAGCAGCAACTTGAAAGATCAAATGTTAAAATAAGAGTATACCATAGCAGAGGGGTGGGAAGAGGTAGAAATCTAGATCGGACACTTAAAACAAAATACACTATTCCAGGCTGCAAACTTGACCCTCCATGGCATTATTTATTAGCTGGTACTCTACCACAGAACATATGGGGGGGGAGGGCAACTGTCATACTACACAGTTGAAGCCTGTTTAACTCAGAGTAACACTGTTTTGTTCATTCACTGGAGACTGCATCAATGACCTAAAATGTATTTTGATTAGCTTCCCAACAAAGTTCCTGAAGTGTTTTACTGGAAGCTCAACAAAATTAACTTGGGGGGAAAAAAAGCAAAAGAACGTCTTGCTGTAATCTTACAAACTTCCTAAGGCACCAAAACCACCTGGTAAACATCCAGGGAAGGAGGCAGCTATATTTAGTTATTTCAGGATCTGACTGCATCTCTGGAGACTCCATTCATTTCACATGATAGGAGAAAGAGTTAAACTAAACCCACATTCAGGACCACTTCAGCACCACATTGGGCAAGTCCATTCAAATAATTACTGTATTAGCCTTTAGCACTAGCACCAAAGCACGCAAGGAAAAAAAGAATGCTGCATTCATTTTTTCTGGTTCCTTTACCAAAGCTGAAGGAATCAAATCTGAATACAAGACAACAGGCACCAAAATTCACCCTTATTATCATAGACAGATTTTGACTTTAGCCCTGTTTGCTCAATTGAAGAACACATTATTACACATGTTAAATAATAGCTTTCAAATACAAGAAATGTGAAAACTTAGACAAAGCAACTTGGTGCGTTAAAAGCTACATAATATATACATCACCACACGATGTTCCAATTAATTCAAAGTAAATTTTGTTTCAATGACAAAGAAAAGGATGCCCCAGGGGTTTGCACACATCATCAGGCTGCTGTCAGGACTGAAAAGGCCCAAAGACTAAAATTTAGAGAGGATTAATCCTGTGGCCTTTAAAAATAAAAACTTATGAATTTTGGGAGGTGAATAAAATGTGCTAACATTTATTTTTAGGAAACTTTTTAATTGCTCTGAAACACACAGGCATCTCTCATGCATCACAAGGGCATAACAAACTACAATAATTCAAGATAGGTCTTATTTAGGAAAAAATAGTTCCCAAACTAATACAGATTTGCACATTACACAGCACTATACTCCACTAATTTTACCACTGTTGGAGAATTAATCAGCTGTATTGTGTTATACAGGGTGTGACTGAAAGCAGGCAAGGTAGCATGGCATTGTTCACAAGCTTGCACAGTGCCCCCAGTCTCTCCGAAGCAGCACTTAGGCCCAGAATACACAGAATGACATCAACAAGTTATCTGAGAAACTTGGCTAACACTCTGAAATAAACCCTCTAGCTGTCCACATCAACCAGTTCAAGGCAAACTGTGCATACTTCAGCTTAAATAAGGTTTCTAAATAGGAGAGATCTTCTGCCATAATAAGTCATTTTATTCTCTGGAATTACTTCTAGTTTTAATCCAGCCATATCCCTTTCACATTTATAGTCCAAAGTGACTCAATTCTATAGCTCAGACCTAGCACCATAAAATTCAATGTTCACTTACTTCTCCACCCCTTGTTTGGCAGGGAAAGAAACTAATGCTATATGAAACTATAGGAAGCTAAATCCAGATATCTGTGCATATACAAAGCATTCTATGAGCCCACTCATTTATGGAGGTGAGGAGTAAGTACACTGGCTTAAACACATTCTTAAGAAAATAAAGCAAAATAAGCAAAACACAGAACCTAAAGGCTAACATACTTTACCATATTTTACAGTTTGTAAATACCTTCTCAGAAATATATCATTTGAAATGCTAGGTATTAAAACTGAAGAAACACTGTGCCACCTACACAAAAATTGCTCTAAAGAAGATCCTGTCCCTCCCATTGAAGGATTCTTCTCATGCACCGATGATACTCCGCTACTACTACTGGTGGACTACGTCAACTACAGATTTAGAAAAGAATTATGGAGGAGAAAAATAACTAACCAGGGCACTGGGTTATTTTCCTTCCTAAATTCCAAGCTGAATGTGTGCAGTCAAAAAGGCTCATCTCCAACTGCCCAGCACTATTATAATCCCTTAATAGCAGGACATATTGTTTCATTCTCTCATTTTTCTTTTGCCATCTACACAAATACACAATTTTACACTACCATTTATAATTAAGGTGCTTTAGTGACCAAAAGTGTTAACATTACATCCTTTGTTACAATTCTTCTAAATTATGTAACTGAAAGACGTGTCATTTTGCACATATTCTAGCACCTAAATGGAAAATATAGTTTAAAAGAGGAACCTCACACTCTTCCCCCAAATGCAAATCACTTGTTACAGAGGAAGGAAAAAAAGCCAAAGATTACTTTCTTATATGTAAGAGATAGATAAGCATTTAAAATGATTTTAGAAACAGACAAGATTATAGGAATATTGCTGTGATACCTTTTGCACAGGCTGCTTAAACAGCATCTAGAAATAACAAGACAACAGAAATACCTATCAAAACGTAACTAGCTCCTAAAAACGAAAAAGACCTGCATACAGAATAACTACATGTAGACAGTTAACATAATTGAGTCTGAAAGCTTACAGCCTTCCTTACGATCCATAACAATTTACCAGGCTGTGAAAAAGGTTTAAGATAAACACTGTCTGTATTACCAATTCCACACTAAACCACTTTCTTTACTACTCTTCCTAAATTTGTCCCCCACTGTTCATAATAAACGTAGTCTTTGTATAGCTATGCAACTCAATGGTTTTACACTAAGCACTAAAAAACATCCTCTTCTTAAATTGGGGTTTTTTTTTTCCTCCCCTCTAGAACTCCAGTTTCTCTATTCGGGAATTTAATCACCTGTCAAGCAAGTCACTACGGCTTAGCTTTTCTAAGCAATTCCACTCTCCTCATCACCTCGCATCTCAACAACCGCTATGGATTTACTGGGAAATACAGCTCCGTAAACTGTTTCCAGTCAGAAATAGCAGTCTCTTTCCCTCTCCTCCCGACTCCTGCACACAGCTGCCGAACACAAAATCCTACTTGCAGTACGACACAGCTGTACGTTCAATCTCCTTCCTCCGGACAAAACATCCTCCAGTTTACACATCAGCGAACAGTTTCCCCTCCCATTCGCAGCACACCTTAATGCGGTGCACAACTACTTGAACAATTCCCACCCTCACCTCCTTCCTAACCGACCCCCTCTCGTTTTCGCCGGCGCGTACCAGGGACAGACTCCCAGGAAGGATTTCTGCCGTTGCTGGTTTGTTTTTAAGCGCGCTGTCGCTTACCCAACGTGGCTGCCGAGAAGCAGGACAAAAGCTACTTTTCCTCCCCGCCTTCCCAGGCGCACACGCACCCCGAGTATAGAAGTTGGCCACCCGGGCGAAGCCGCTCTTACCTCAGCGCTCCCCGCACGCCAGGGCCTCGCACCCCACCCTGTCTCCCCAGCGCACCAGCCTCCGGGAAGACCCCTCCGGCCCGATCCATAATGCCCCCCCTCCGCTCCAGCCACCGGCGCACAAGTCCCGGGCAGGCTCCGGCCGCGGGGCGCTCTCCCACCGGCGGGACCCCGCACCGCCGCCCGCGCCCCTCCCCCGCCAGCACCCCCCCGCCCCGCCCCGCTCGGTGCGGCACAGCGGGAAGGGGACGGCGGGGCGAAAACCTCCTTCTTCCCCGCGCCGCTTCAGCCGCCCCCCTCAGCGACTGCCCCCGCCCGCCACCCGCTGCCCCTGCCCCGACCCCGTCCGCCCGCCGCTCCCCGCCGCCGACCCTCGCCGCAGGGCTGAGGGAACGCGCTCCCGATCGCCCCGCAGAGCCGGGACCCCCCTCGCTCGGTCGCTCACCCGCCCGTCCCCGCGCCGCTGCCGCCTCCCCGCCGGGGCTCCTCAGGAGACACTGACACCGGCGCACGGATACCCGCTGGGCGCTATTTTTGGGAAACAAGGCCCAATTAGGGCCGGAACTACTTCCTCTGTCACACTCCTCGGCGGAGCGCAGTTCTACTGAAGGTATCCTTCCGCCCTTTTCCCCTGGCAGCTCGGACGCGGCTGAGGGCGCTCAACCGAGCCAGGCAGTGACCGGACGAGGAGGACAGCGGAGGGGAGCAGGACGCGAGGCTGCTGCCTGCGGCGGGGCTGGGGGTGCCGCGGGTTGAGCGCCCAGCATCGCCGGATTACTTTGCTTCGCCATGGGGAGCGGCCGGCTCTACATTCTTCCCCGCCGGACCCAGTCCTGCGGCGCCGCTAGCTCATAGGGCAGCGCGCCCGGCCGGAGGGGCGGCGCCACCAATCACAGCGCCCGCCGGGGCGGGGGGCGCCCGCCAATCGGAGCGCAGTTGGTGGGCGGGGCGCAACGAAACGTGGAGGGGCCGAGCGGCGCGAGGGCGCCCAATCAGAACGGCGGCCGTGGAGCCGTCAGCCAATCAGAGACGAGCATGTGCGGGCCGACCGCGGAGGGGGGGGAGGGGGAAGCCCCCGCCCGCCCCAACCCGGCGGGAGGGGGGAGGGGGGGAGCGGCGCACGCGCGCAGGGACCCTCTGACGCACGCAGCGAGGCCCCGCCCCGTGCCGAGGCGTTGCCGGGGGCAACGGCTGCGGCGCGGCCTCCCCGCGGCCTCGGGGCTGCGCCGCCGCTGCGCGGGCGGGGGCCGCCGGGCGGGGAGCCCCCGTGGAGCAGCGCGGGCACGGAGCGGAGCGCGCCCCGATCTCCGCTCCTCTGCTCTTCGGTTTCGGCCGCAGCCTTGAGCTCAGTACAGCGAGGGAGGGGTCTCTCATCGCCGGAGGATGCAGGGGGCCAACGCAAGTCACCGGCCGCAAACGGCCCCGCTGCCTCCGCCACCCTTACGGGCACCGCCACCTCCCCGCTCTGTATATCTGTTTTATTGTTGTCTCCTGGCTGCCCTGTGAAAGTCACTGCTCTGTGAGGACACGAGCTCTGCCCTCACTTTCAGGCTCAGGTGACACAGTCCACCTTGGCCTCTTCCTGGTATCATTGTCAGAGTTCCCATTAATTTTAAGTAGAAAAGACTGCTTTGGAATCCATGACAAAACATAAAATTGGCGTATTTGTCCTTCACGTAAGGCAGTGGTTGAAGAATGACCCAAAAATAAACTTTTGATGATAAAAAAGGTACTTGCCAAAAATCATCCGCGCTCCACAGCCTCTCCGCATTTATCCTGCAAGATACCCGCAGCCTCGGAGTGAAACAATGGGAACCATTTCAAAGCGCTAAATCACCGATGGAGAGTGCGTGTCTCTGCTTCAGGACACGAGAATCAAAGGTGCTTTCTCTGGAAGGTGGAAAGGAGAGTTCTTTACATTCAGAAGACTGTGTCATGAACTGGGTACAAAAAGACAGCTCCACACGTGGTTAGAAAACAGGACGCAAGAAATGATGACAGAAAGACCCAACTCACCATCCTCCAGCACTAGAAAGAAAAAGGTTGATCCTGCAAGATCATTCCCAAAAAATGAATGTACATTTCTGTTGTCCGGTTTCCAAACATTCAGCTCAGATGGAAGGAGACATTCATGGCTCAGAGAAATCCTGAAGTTCAGGGTTTACAATGTACAGTTTACTTGGGATTTAAATATATGGCCGCTAAATAAGTTGAACAAGTTATCAAACATCCACCTTTCACTCAAAACAGAAGTGCAGGACTATGCGCTTCTTACAGTGGATCTAGGAAAAAGCTAGTAATAAATGGGAAAGACAAAGAAATAACAAAATACAAGTAACTGCCAACTACTATTGTAATTCCAAACTGATTCTTACCTATAATAATCAGGAAGAGATTTAAATACATACAGTTTTCTTACAATTTTCAACATGAACAGTCCAAATGTTATTGATTTTTACATGAACATGGTTTATTCCCTTCTTCCTCACCATGCCTATCATCCATAATATCTGTAAGGTCTATTACTAGCATAATGATTAATACCATGAAATCCTCTTATGACAGCAATATGCCCAAAAGATGTTAGATAAAATCCTGAGTTCTTTATCTAAGTTATAAAAGTCAGTGGGGGTCTGAGTGAGGCACCAAAGCAAGGCCTAAGCAAGGACTTCTCATTAATTATTTTCAGCATGTAATCATATTATTCTAAGTTGGCAAAAATAGAGCAGGAAGCTAAAGAGATAAATAATTGGGTCTAATCTGTCCTTTTCAGTGGCACTACAAGAATAAGCCTAGCATGTGTTGCTCAAGGGATTGCAAACAATGGTTATGGGGTACACAGCAGCGACTTTCCCACTGAAGTGCATTCCTCCCTCAGTTGAAACACTGCCCTCTGTAACAATTGAGAAAAGGAAGTGCAAAATATGGCATCCAATTGAAATTACAGATGTTGTTTTCCACATGCGGTGACGTGCCGCTACATCTGCTTCTGCAGACCCCTCTTGGGACCACTGGTGAAAAAGGATGGGTGGTGGGGAGGTCACAGATGTTCTCACATGTCACAATAGCATAAATGAAAAATACCACCCCTTAGGGTGACACGAATAAAATCATAGAAAAATTCAGATATCAGAATGACTGAAATCACTACATGACTTAATGGCCGTGTTCTGCGTTAGGTTTCTTTTCCAGCACAACTGCAAAGGCCAAATGCACCTGGGTAACGCAAAGGATGCAGAGCTGCAGGTGATTAAGAAAAATCTACGCTACAGAGAAAAAAAATTACCATCTTTATAAAACCATAGAAGCAGCAACATAACAAAGCCCCAGAGAACATCACGCTTGAGTGTCAATATGACAAGTGAGGAATTATCACAAGCATCTGCTAGGATCGCTCTTGAGAGAGAACAACCGCTGAACGCATTTCAGCCCCTCTTATGTACAACGCAGAGACAAAAAAAGAACCACCTGAAATCTCTTCTCCTGGCCAGTGACAGGCAGTATAATTTCCCTGCTATCCGAAGAGAAATAAAGGCACATTAATGGCTAATACAGAGAAAAATACGGGGGGAAAAGTCACCAGTATTCTTAATTTTAACTAAATAGCCTCACAGTTGAATAGAGTCATCATCCAGCAGTTGTTATGGCAATAAAGCTTTCCTTTGCATCTCTATTCCACCCACCCATTCAAGGTATTTTGGAGGCACTGCCACCAAAATCATATCTCCACTAACTTTTAACTTACGTTTTAGGTCCTTCTTAGAAACCACTCCAGAGCTGTACCATGGCTGTTCTTCAGGCCTCCTTTCAAGTGCTCCTTATATTCCAGAAATCAGCTTTTTCATCTTGTGTCCTGGAAAAAAAAATCTTAATCTTATGCTTCTAAAGGCGAATTTTATATTAAAAAAAATAAATAAATAAACCAAATTCAGGACTTTTAGAATTATAGAGGAGCAGGGGTTGTTCTGTAGCTTTTGCCACACAAGTTATCCTTCACGGGGAAGGAGGGTCTATGAATCAGTTTTTAAGAACAAGGTTTCTTAAAATCTCAGGCCAGATCAATTCCTAACATTGTTCCACTTACAATGGTGGAAATACTCTATGAATGAAGATTTTGTAAAGGACTTCTTATTGCAACAAAACCAAATTGTACTCCCAGCATTTCAGGATGGGAACTCACATTGGAAACAAAGGATAGGAGCAGGGGGGACTCCCACCTAGGGAGCAGGAAATCAGAGAGGAGCAGATAATGGTTCCTTTCCATTAACACTCTGGGTAACCCTGTTAACCCCATGATGACCACTTCAGTACAGACACAGCCTTTCACTCTCAGAAAGCTGGCTTGGAACAGACTCCCCTGATCTCTCTGTCTGAGGCTGGAATTCTTGCTGTTACGCTACTGTTTGTCTCTGGTGTTCCACTAAAGACAGATATAATCAAGAAAATGTTTCCTTATTTTAGTTAAGTCCAAATTGCCCGACAATGCGTGAATTAAAATCACTCAATCCGTTTCATAAACTGCCCTCTGTAAACCACTAGTATTTCCACATCGTTATATGGTACATTCAGTAATCTGATTGCCTTGGGAATATTTGTTTTTCCAAAACCTGTGGCCAAGGTACATAAGATTAGATCAGACACAGCTTGTCTAAGAATGCTGTAATGTGGGTGTACAGTATATTTGCCAGGTTTGAGCTACAGGTAAAAGTTCTCTTTCAAACTTTTCCAGCCAGGGCCTCGGTTATCTGAAGTTGCCTGTTGCAGCATTTGGCACTCTTCGCTTTGCTTTGCTCTTGGCCTTCTAATATTGGAGGATCAACACGGGAAGTATTTGTATTGCACACCTTACAGACTGCACGCCTGATCCTTACCTCTGCAAAACTTGGGATGTTTTCTAGGTCCTCACAATGACAGAACACGAGAGTCTCCCTGGGATTCGCGCTCTTCTGCTGGGATTTTCTCACCATTCCGCATGTTAACATGAACCAACAGCTGGGTTTAAGAGACCTGATATAAATAGTAACATCATGCTGCGAGCAAGCTTCTTGGAAAGTAAAGAAAATATGTTATTTAATGCACTCTGACATTTGCCTTTCCTCCCTTTATTCCTAAGCTGCATTTCTGTAAACACCCATAATGACAAATGTAAAGAAGTTGACTTCTTCATGTAGACATAACAAGTGCTGCCCTGAGCCCAGGAGATGATATCCAGAACAGCTTACCTCTCCCCTCAGCCAGACAGCTGGCAAATTCTGCGCAGTAGGAAACGGACTCGGAGCGTGGATGGAAATTCCTGCTTCCAACAGCATTCAAGATTACAACCTTTGGTATTTTATTTTCTTGGTCGCTCTGTGTTGCTTCAGAAACTTCCTGCTTTTGCCATATCTTTCCATTCATTAAAACTGCAGCTTGCAATTAAACATTCTGACATAACATAGCTGAGATTTTTTGGCAGCAGCCTTAACCAGAGGTTTTCAGAGTTTCCTGCAGACGGCTTTAAATTTTCATATCCTCATGAATGCTTGCCACCTTCTTTTAATAACTTGAAAAAATAAGCCTCTGTTAGAAACTTCATTGTTTCTGCATTTCCCCAGCACTCATTTACTGCTTTCAGAAATGTGTCATGCACATGTATATTTATAGAGAGAGCAAAGTGTACATATGCACGGTATAGTTTGACATCTTATAGAGAACACACAGATTGCATAGCAGATCTAAAGAAACATAGTTACATTCAATGTTTTGGTTATTAAAATGTACTTTTCTCTTCTGATGCCATTGTATTATTTCACCCCTCAAAAAAGCCCAACAATCGTATTTACCACGTTATTCCAAAACTGCAGGCCTTCATCTGATAATGATTTTGTAGCTTTATGCATACTATGACTGTCAGATATTGCAACACTACTATTTTTTATTCAACAGAGTATTTCTTAGGTAGATCTTGCCCTTTTTCCAAAGGGCTAGAAATCACTTAAAAGGATTTTAAAGTTATCTTCATTCTTAAGGTACAGAGTACATTTTATCATTTGGAGACCTCTGCAATCACTGATTGCCATTATCTTAAATATAGATTCAAAATTGATTTAAAAATAGGTCTTTATAAATGTTCAAACTGACCTTAAAGTCCTTCTTCTAACATTACCTGGCAAATAAATTCTTAAAGGGACATTATCAACTTAAGAACTGTGTTTTATTCTGGAAAATTTTCAAAGAGATTAAAGAGAAAATGTCTCCTTTTTACTCTTAAGTTTAATTTCTATATTTGACAGCAGTATGTGTGGTCAGTATCCCATGCTGCTAAGAAACAAAAGGGACAGAAATAGATGTAGGAGACCATCATACCTGGAAAGACTTTGAACTACTTTTTAAAGCAGATTTGATGTTGCTGGGGACTCTTCGAGTGACAAAAGACTCATGGAACTCTTAAAAGCCAGATCAGTTGCTCCTGACTTGCACAGAGCACCCTCAGCTCCCACTGCAATCAGTTAGAGCTGCTCTTAAAATGTAAGCTTAAGCATTATTTTTTCTGCATTTACCTGCTTCACTGTAAATGCCGCTGACCAAACTGCACATGTGAAAAGGCAGCTTTTGTTGCCCTGACCTTGTAAGCTTCATCCCCAGAGCCCACAGTGGCTCTGCATGATCTGTTATAACGTGTAAGGCATAACACAGAAACTTCAAAGCAGTTAACTTATGAAATAAAGTTTAATTCTTAAGCTTGTGTGGTTTACAAGGTGCATTTTGGGCCTATTGTAATGGAGTCCAGACTCCCTCAGTACAGATATGTCATTGGTGTATTTCCCATTGATTCCTTTGGGGGTACATAGGATGATCCCATAGGATAAATAACAGACATCAGCTTCCCTTCTCTCTCTGACCCCTTCAGGTAAAGGCAAAAGTGCCATTGATCTCTGCTGGAGGTTTGCTTTTGTTTGGAAAATAAGTTTAAAAATCTAACCAGAGTGTTAACATGGATCAACTGGTGCACATTTCAGAGTTCTGTATCTGAACAGGCATTTGTTAAGGGGTTTATGGTTTTCTTGGCTGTGATTTAGGATTATTGCATACTTTCTCAACCCTTTACTAAAAATATGCTCAGTTCTAACCATGAAATGCGGCAGCACATTTGTTGCAATCTCTGAGGATGGTTTCTTATCTGTCAAACAGTTTAGAAGACAACCTGGCACTGAGACAGCTCACCTGTTTTCCGTGGTTACTTGATGATAAACTACTTCACAGACCCTGCTGTAGCATCTAGGACAAGTGCTTTGAGACAAAGCTCTGATACACATATAAACAGGTCACCTCATCCTAAAATGCCATTTCATTTCCAAGCCAAGCCAGCTGGCTTTGGACAGAAAGTTCTTTTCTACTTGCGTGGGCAAACTTTATCGCCTTCCCATCCTTTTTCTCTTGCTGTCACATTACTGCAGAGGTGGCGGTGGCTGATAGCAGAGTGAGAAGCAGTGTTCAAAATGTGTCCGTGTTAGCAGAGATAATAACGCCTGGTCCTGCAGCCATGTGTTGAATCAATCCGTGTGATCTCACATAACCTAATCAAATGTCTTCCCTTTCATTATATGGAAGTAGAGAAAGATTAACTGAGATTGAGTTCAAGATACTGAATAAAAAGGAAAAGCATACAAAGTTGTGGTGTTTGAGCCCGTGTTTCACTAACCTCAGTCATCATTTGAAAGGGTCCAGACCCATCCCGGGTTTGGAACTTTCCTATCTTTCATTTCAGTTTAGCGAATCCTGTTGTGCTCCTTGTTGGAAAGGAGCAAATTTCTCCTTAGCTCTCCTACAAGGATGAAGTAAGACAACTAGTGTTATCTGGGAGGAAAGCTGAAAGTTTGGGATTGTTGGGTTTCTTCTATTGTTTGTCTTGGGTTATTTTTCTAATGGTTCTTAAGAAAGATACAAGTTCATTTTTAAACTGGACTCTAAAATGAAGGGTCCTCAAACTTCTCCATCACATATTGCTTTATGAAGGCAACGGAAAGTCTCTTATTAATTCAAAGATCTGGCCTACAAAAGATTTGACTTAAGCAGAGTAAACTAAGTAATAGGTATAGTTTAAATGGTGTAGAAGTAGTTTAAGTCTGTTTTGTTACACTTTAGCAGAGCTGAACTGTTCTAAACTAGGTTAAAACCATTATTGCAGTGGAAGCCAGGCTCTGAATTTACTGTGCCTTCACTATACCTTCCCCCTGGGCAAAAGAGGACGAGGCTACCTCAAATCATCCAGCATTTCCCGCAGGTACGTGTATGGGAAAAGCTGACACACAGAGACTTGTTTTGCCCATGCCAATTTGTCCACGTGTCCATATCCATAGTTACACTTCTTTATGTAACACCAGTTTAAAATGATACTTTCATGGTCTGAATACATGACTGAGTGATCTCATTCACGTACTGACATGCTTGACAACTTACCATGCATCAACTGAGCCATGGTAATTGACCATGTGTGTTTGCTCTTAGCCTGTGGCCGTCTCAGATGGAAGAAACCAGTTTAGACTTTTCCTTTTCTTGGCCCTGAGGTTAAGCTGGCACACTGAACCTCACGTTTGCTGCAGGCTAAAGCAAGGCAAGCTGCAGTTACCGTGCCTCAACTGATGTGCACTAACTCGTTCAGTTGCTGGAACCGGACAGCATGCCTGAGCTGTTGGCTGAAATGGGATAATTGAGGGCATAAATCAGGTGTTAGTTCAGCTCAGGGCAAGCCAATTAGGAATGGATTGAAGGTAAATAGACACAAATCACTCTTAGTGCAGAATAAAAGTGGCTACCCAGCACTAGCTTAACTAAATCCAATACAGCTTAATCTAACATAAATGGAAAGACTTTCAATTAGCCATAAAAAGCCAAAAATCTTCTGTGCATTGTGTAGAGCGTGTGCATTCACTTCAGGCATCAAATCAACTGGACACATAAACAAAGAAAATGAGCCAAATGCACTGTGTGCTCTGCAGACAATGTAGAGAGAGGGACAGAGGTGGCTGTGAAAGCAGCAGGACGTTCTCTGGCTCTCCTAGCAGATTGGGTACACTCTAATTTCCAGTTGCAAACTGCTGAAGGCAAGAATGGGTATTCTGCCTTGTCCCAGAAATGTGCACTCTGCCATCATCTAATAACGAGGATGTAACAATGCTAACACAACCCTGGATAGAAGTCAATTATGAACAAACATGGAACAGCTGAGTTTGTTTTCATTCCTTGAGCTTGATGAAAAGTATTAAGGACCAGAAGATGATATAGATACTGAAAAGTAAGTCTAGATTTCATAAATTTTAATAAACTGTCATTAGAAATTCAATCTAGCAAAAAAATCCCGAATGAATAAAAAGCAAATAAAACTTGATTCTCTTAAATGGCTTCACCCTTCTACTTCAGAAACCGTCACTGAACTCAGGGAAGCAGAGTTGGAATTAGTCATATAGGGATAATTCTTCAACTCTTTTACCAATGGGAGATCGACTTGAAGGAAGGAATCTGGCCCCCTAGTTCCCACTTCCTGGCTGAGTTATCTCTTCTAAGACATTCTTTTATGGAGCATGTCCGTGGGAAACTAGTCTGAATTCTTTGTGTTGTGTGAGATTTTAGAAGACTGTTATGGATCAGCATCCCATGAGGGAGGATACAAGATGCATATGCACAATAAAATGAGTCTTGCCCCTACAACATACTACGTAGTCCTAGCAGCAGGCTGTGCCTCGAATTTATTCCTATGTGGCTGTTGAGAACCAGTAAGGAGTCATCCTGTAGCCTGTGGGAAGGAATGCAGCCCTTTCTCACGGTGATTACTTGGCTCATCCATCCAAGGTAAAAATACATTGTCTTCCGTGCTATGGGACTCTGCTCCAAGTGCCCTTTGCCGTGGCATGAATTCTGTTCACTGGGGTTTTTTCCCCTTCCAAGCAGCACTGTGGTCACACTGCCCAGTTGCAGCAGACCACACATTTTGAACACAGGAAAGAAAACAGCATATTATCATCAAGATAATAGAGTGTTGGAAAGAAAGTTGCCCCCAGCACTTTGTCCAGATTAAAATCTCAATCAGTACCATTATCTGGGAAGTATCTGCAGTGACTCGTGCAAGCTACGGGCATCCCAGTCCACAGTGTGACCTGGAGCATTTGCAGAAGCTTTAGCAATTTCTTTAATACCCCTTACAAGTCCTCCACTTATTCAAAAGCTGAAATGCTGCTCTTTGTGAGACAGAAACTTCTAAAACAGCAGATTGAAGCACTCTGTGTAAATTGAGCAATTTCTGTTAACACATGTCGACTAAACCAGACCTGCCAATCAGCCAAGCTGCTGCTCTGTGACAACAAACATCTGAGGTACTGGAGCTTGAAGTTAATCAAAGTTATTTATTTTATCATGCAGAACTAAGCCATCACCCATTGCTCTCGCAGACGCAGTTTCCACCTTCCCCCTCACCCAGAGCATACACGCTCTCTTCTTCAAAAGATAAATGTTATGTACTTAGCCTTAGCATTAACCTTAAAAATTCAGCTATTACAGCCGATGTTTATTCTGCCTCTGGTACCAAATTATGTACACAATCACAGTTCGGGGATCACTGAAGGAAGAAAACCCAAATTACAGCTATTGTTAATTCAAGCCCAAGCACTTTTGTTTGTATAAACATGAAGTAACCACAAATATAAGAACTGTAGCTAATACTGTTCTCCTCTCATCATGTTAGTGATCTGAAAGGTTCCTTCAGAGGACTGTTATTTAAGAAGTGGTTCAATGGAAGAGTAACTAGTTTGAGAGTGTAGACTACAAGAGTGAGAATTGAGGGGATTAGCAGCAGCAAGGACTGCAAAGCCATTTCCCCAGCACCATTTCTGTACCCTACCACCAGTTGGGGTTTTTTTCTGGTGCACATTTGTGCTCCCCCATCACCAAGAGTGAAATTATCATTCAGTTGCATTGCTATAAATTTGGACCAGTGCCATCGACTGTGGATACAGTGCCTCCCAATGCTCTGGGGATGCCCGTTGCACTGCGTGCTCTGTGGGGCTCCTTCTAAACAATGCATAGCTGATCCCTTTCTTCATACCAGCTTGCTCATGAGCCATGCAGCAGCATAACAGATCCAACTCCCTTCTGTGTCCTGAAGACTTTGGCTCGAGTCTTGCCTGCTTGCCATGAGAAGGTTCCAAAATAAGAAGCACATTCAAGCCTGCTCCCTTCTCTACATTTAGTCTTTCTTTTAGTGCTGTACTCTCATCACAAAGCCAGGAGTATGCACTGTTTTACTGCTTATGGAAAAGATAATTTATGTACTGTCCCAAAGATTTGCTCATGTTTGAGCTTTTCTCAGCCGATCTGACTTTGTACCTATAGCTTTAGGTGCTTCTGACAGCTCCCTTTTTTCCCCTCATTGTTTTGGTTCGTTAGTTTTAGTGCTGCTGACACAAACAGTGCATCTCAAAAGGCTTCTTTCCTGTGGGCTCTGTTTACTCATTAATGTGGCTAAGTGTCATCTGAAGTCCCGGGTGACAGCTCGCTTTGCTTTCGATTGTGGCATTCCCCTATATGATTTATTGTATCTGAAGGAGAGCACAGTTACATCTGTAGGAAAGTGAAGAAGACCCATGGGAAAAGGGGAGTTGTTGGAGTTCTGGCTGAGAGGGGGACTGGGGAATTTGACATTTAGGTTCCTACACAAGATGTAATTTCCAGCTGAATGGCTCCGGCACTTACAGAGCTTCACTTTGGCCCCAGCTGCGCACTAAGTGCAACCGACATCTCTCTTAAAAGCCACTCACAGCAACCTGCCTTGATGTGACTGTTTTGCTTTCAGTAAATAGCAGGGGGAAAAGTTGCTTTAGTCAAGTAGATGATTGCCCACATGAACTGGGTTGGAGTGTTTGGTCCAGGCCGCTCAGAAAGGAATAAAAGTAGCTGAGAAAACGGCAGATGAATCTGACAGCTTGCAAATAAAGTTTCACTGGAAACATTTCCCACTGAGTCAATGGCTGTGTAGCTTTTGGTACTGAATTATTGGTACAGTCCCAGTTCTTGCCAATGAATCACATTCTCCTCAATTCAGGATTAATCAACATGTCATTTAGATGTATTCTCAGACAATAAGCACTATGATATGGATGTCAAACTATTTTAGGTCAGACTGTTTTCTATTTTTAGCTCTTCTATTCCATTCTAGGGCTAATGCCTCAAATTCAGAAAAGGCAATCGTTACAAGATACAAGCAGAATCCTGACTCCATGGAGGATCATGAGAGTTGTGCCATTGACTCTCATAGGGCCAGGATTTCACCTGATGGCTCTGTTTTGATTAAAGCTTCATCCCTCAGTAACTGAGACAGTTACTCAAATTCCTGCTTTTAAAATGCTTTATGTTCCAGAAATGTCACAGAAGGGGAAGCATAAGAGCAGGAGAGGGGGGCATACGAGTTTCGAGTGAAAGGAAAAGAGGTCCCCGATTCACTGCACCATGATATTGCCTAGTACACGGTATACTTCATTCTTAGTGGTTGTTGTGGATCCTTGATATCTTCTGTATCATTCTAAGATAAACAAGACTGGATTTTGTGTATGTACTTGCATATAAACATTGCCGCTTTCTTGTATTATACTTAGGATGTGTACATATGCACATCTATGTATACACACACACAGAGTGCTGCTTTCATTAACATTAAAGAATAGCACATGGTGAAATTTCCTAAGTGAAGCAGCCTTCAAAATGAAGACAATCAAAAATTTTAGGGAGAACAACCAGCAAAGGCACCCATCCAAAACAGAGACAGCCTTTCTTCTGAGTTGGACTGCACAAACACATCACATGCACATGAACACTCTCCTCACAGCTCCGGATTCAATGTGGACAGGCAGGTGACACATTGTACAGCTCCTGAGAAACTCAGAGCCAGTGATGACTGAAATCAAACCCTCCCTGTCCATAACGAGTCACTGCCATCCAAAACAGAAGAGAAACTCTGGGTATGCCTACAACAGGGATAGCCAACTGGAGGCCCACAGAATTTGGATGGAGCTCATAAATCAGTTTTATTTGGCCACTGAGAAGCTGGCTGGCTCTGAGGCCAACCATGTGGTATTGCTCTTCCTGCCTGGTGCAGGATGCACAGTAAGTTCTGTCTGCCTGATCTTCATGGGGTCAGCTAATGTGCCCTATTGAAAAAAAGCCATCCTTCCAAATCCTATGCAGGTTGGCTGTCCTGGTCTACATGCTTTTCTGCATGCAGATGAAAACTTGCTTCACTCATGGTCTAGAGCTGGCCACAGCCCTGAGCTCAAGCTAATATCCTGCCTCTCAGCAGGCCACAGTAATTTGGGCATGTAGCACATTAGCTGCAGCTACATGGCTTCTGGTTCTCTTGGACAGCGGCCAGAGTAAGCTCATATCTGCCTTCAAAAGACCATGTAGACATCGCTTATGTAGCTGGTAGTCAGAAGACCTATGACAGGAGTGGAAAAATACTGCTCCTGCACAGTGGAAAGCAGGAGCAGAGCTTGTGCTTTACAGTCTCTCAGTGCCTCTTCCAATTCCTGGGGATCCTTACTTCTGACCAAGACTACAGAGTCTGACTAGATAGGCCTAAAAGGCAGCAAGTTCTGCCTTTGCCAGCATGCACCAAATACACAAATGCCCACGCAGCAGATCACAAAGTGCCTGCCTGCTTGAGATTCAATCATTCAAACCCCTGCCTAATTTCTCATATTGAGTCTCCTAATCTCCAGGCTATCATTCCTTTTTAAACTGCCCCATTGATTTAGTAGGGTCTTTAAAAAGAGCATTAAAATTATTCCCCCTCTGCAGCACAGTTCTGGTTCATTAATTACTTCACATTACCAACATAAAACTTGTAAAGCGAGAGAAAATTGCAGCCCTCACTTGCAATTGCTATCACATTTTGTGATCCTGGCGTCGGGGACTGGCTGTACTCTGCAGTTACAGCCCCTGCCCTCAATGCTCACTGCACAAACACACTCAGAGTCACTCACTGCTTTGAAAATAATTACAGCCCCACGTTGTGTATTGGGGCTCTTTACACTCTGCTCATAAGAAATCTCTTTGAAGCTGTAACCATATGAGTGCAAATCAGCTTTTAGGGTAATTTTGGATTCTCTTTAGGCATTTTCTTTCCTCCTTTCTCCATGGCCATTCTGGTCTCTTTGCTCAGCCATGCAGCATTCCTCTCCTGTGTATGCAAGTAACAGAAAGATGTATTTTCTTTTAGCAATCCACCAATACTGCAGATTAAGCGATGGCTCTCTTCATCTGTTAAGCATTAAGAGCTGGACTGGAGATAACAAGCATCAGAGCTACATCCTCATTGACCGTACTTAACTGTAATCCACAGCAGAGGTGGATGGCACCTCTCCCAGATATGAGAGCACATGAGCCTTGACCCTGCGGTGCAGGGAACACAAACAGGTATTGAAGACTCCAGTGCATAGCCCGGGGTGCAGAACTGCTGTTCCACATCGAGCCCATGCACTGGGGGATTCTCCTCTCCAGCTGCTGCAAGGATCCTCTGCAGGAACACCAGCCACCAAGGCTGCGCTTGCCACAGCTCGCCTTCACCTCTCACTGCAGTTTTCCAGGGTCTCCAGCTTCTTCCCTTCTACATCTCACCCTCTAACCGGGGAGCTGGCGAAGTCGAGTATCAATTGCCTATTCCTCAGCCTTAGCAGAAAGGGAACAGCAGAGTGATCATCCTCACAGTGAGTCAGTGCTTCTTGCTGGAGGATGCATGACTCACAAGTCCCCACACGGCTGCCTCCCTCCCCCATTGCCGTGCCTCACCTCCAGCCTCTCCTGTGCCATTCCCACCTTTACAAAAATCATCCCTATTCATTAGTCCTTCCTGCCATTACCTTCTTTGCTATAATAAGCTTGGGTACAAGGTAAAATAAACTTAACAAGACTCCTGTTTTCATAGTAGAAAAGCAGCTCTATTTGTTGTCAGCACACAGATATATGTCTCCTGGCCCCTCAGGATGGGCATGTAAGATATGCAGCCACAAACCCATCTGCAAAGTGACTTTCAAGTGAGGCCTATTAAAAACAGCAATTCCTTGCTCTAATACATTCATTCTGGGCCACAGGGAAGATCTCAGAGGTCTTCAGCTTTCCCTTCACCCCGTTGTTAGGATTTCTCGGGGGTATTTCTGTGAAGAACCCACTCCACTAAGTAGTTACAAACCTGGATTAAGGAGAAGCAGTAACTTCTGATTGAACCAAGAGAAGAATCAATGAGCCAGTGTTAGGAATCAAGGAACAAAGTACATTTTCCCCCCATCAGTTCCAGTGCAATGGTGTTCACCGTTTGCTTCCTGGCTTTTACAGAGCCCTACTTATTCTCATTTTACCCCACTGGGCTGATTTTCTTCCCAGAAACAAAGTACTGGCTGCTTGGGATCACTCCTGGAAGCACTCAGGAAGGAAAAAATCACCTATGTTTTAAACCACAGAGAGAACAACTGGCTGTAATGCGGAAATGGTGACAGGAGAACCTCGTGGCCTTTGCATAGGGAAGTGTTGGAAGTTTCTACCTTTTGGGACCTGCAGAAAATAACAGGATACAACTTTTGCAAACACAAACTCACATATTAGTGCCAGATTTGCAACACAAACATGCCGACCATGGACTCCAACCCAAGCAGGGCTACAGTTAGCAGCCATCAGCAGCAAGTGTCATTTATATCTGCTGGGTGAATGGGAGGAAGAGCCCCTTAAGCCCTCTGTGGTGGGGTCTTTAATAGATGCACTAATCTGTAAAGAGGTCCAGGGAGAGCATAATCTCCGCAGGGGGCCTCTAGGTTGACAGCCATGAGACAGTAACTCCAACATAAGGGAGGGGATGTCTCCACAGGGAGCAACTTGCCCTGCCTCAGCCCATGCTGCTTTCCCAGGAAAAGAGGCAGCTCAGCATCCCATGCTCTTTGGAACATATCTCTTGCTGGCAATAATCACACGTTACCACCATTGAGAGCAAAACTTGCCATTCACCAGGCCTGGTTTCTCTAGAAAATCATCAGAACACATTAAAAACCAAAACCCCAGCACATTTGTGTGACTTTGCAGTGACACTTTGCCACAGCCTGTGCTGGACCACTCATGCCAGTTCCAGCATGTACACCAACACCAGACAGGACAAACCCCGCTGGTGGGGGATCCATAAAAGGACAAAAGCCACAAGATCAGCTCATCCAACCCCAAAGCTGGCCAGTGGTTGCAAGAGGGCATCTGTGAATAGAGCGATACAGAGAGAATTCCTTTGCTTTAGGAACGGTCCCTGCCCAGTGGAAATGCTGAACAGTAGCTTGCTTCTCTCTTGCAGTGAAATCTTTTGCCTAGAGCCGATTGGGATTAGCTAGTTACAGAGCAGCAGGCATGACACATCTTTGCCACAGCTTAAGCGAACAGAGAGTGCACTCCTTGGGGCAATCCCTGCCTCTCCCGCAATCTTGTAAAACGCCACACACACACAAAATAAGGCATGGTATAAATAACAGCTCTGTCTTTCTCCTGCTCTCAAATGCAAGCTGTTTAAAACAAAGTCTTTCTTACAGGGAAGAGCAGAAAGCCAGTGTTTTGAAGCCACTTTTCTTCTCACTTGTTAACATTAAGCCCAGCCTTCTGCTCATAAATAATGCATATGACCTCTTTTTCCTCAATTACACAGTAGTGTCAGATTCCACACTCTGCCTTCCCAGAGTCACTTTCTCTCTCTTCTGGAGACAGCAAAGCCCACTTGGATGTCTGCAAGAGCCACAGGCTCATCAGACATGAAGACGATCCCTTCCATATACTAGTTAAGAGACACACAACACCACTGACTTGGAGTTTCAGTCATTATTCCTTGCTGGACTGAAATGCTGGATGGCAATATGTTTACAGTAAATAGGTTTTACCTTATCCCAGCATTTGCGGCACAGATTCTAAACACTATCCAGGATGCAAAGACGAGCTGGGCAAGAGGGCCACTGCATAGCTGATGAGCTGGAGTGGAATTAAGACAATGCTCCTGTGGGCCTAGCAGGGAGACAGAAAAACGATGGGGAATTCAGTTTGTCAGGTGAGTCAAAGATGTGAAAACAAATGAAAACAACCCCTCTTCTTCTCCTGCCCACCATCTTTTTTGATTAATTTAAACTTATTGAGATGAGAAGCCAAGATTTCAGCTTTGCTATCAACAGCTTGCTGTCTATAGATACTGACTCATTAGGGAGGCTGCCTGCTTTGTGCCTTAAACTAGGCAGCCAGGAAATGTTAGACTGAAGAATTGCCTGTTACAGATTGACAACATTTAAAACCTAGATGGCCAAGCTACCAATATAATTTCCATACTCATTAACCATGACATCTCCTGTTCTCCCCTACAGCATTCTGTCAGATTCAGCCGGACCAAGAACCTGTCTGAGCTGCCAGAAGTAATTTCTTTACTCCTCCATGGATTGGCATCGCTTGAATGTACTCTTACCCCTCAGAGCAGAAGTTTAGAGAAATCTCTTTCCCATTTCCCAGCTGTGCATCTTGCCTGCCCTGCACACACACACACACACACACAGAGTCTATTAGCTGTCCACAGCCATGCACATCTAACTGGCAAGCTACTTGTTCACAAGCTGCTCCAACAACTGCCCTTGAGCCTAAGCCAGTGCCAAGTTCCCTCTCAGGAGTCCATGCTCTGAGCTAGCACTAACACGATCGTACTGCATGGCTTCACCCCACACAGTGCTGACAATGACCTCTTAGGGACCCCAGGTTTGCTGAGAGCAACAAGCTCCTGAGTATATTCCAGGCTAATATATGCCAGGTTGTATTGTCACAGCTCTCTCATGGACCAGCAATCTGTCAATAGCAGAGTTAAGCTTACAGATGCAGTGTGACACAGGAATCTAGGACTCTGGGGGTTCTTGGTGTGAAAGACTGTTCCATACACAATGTGACACTGGAGAACACCACAGACACAGAGGCAAAAGGTGGGTGCTAGGCTGGGGCATAACACCTTACATGGGCATTTTGAAAGGGAAGAAGTTTAACTGGTGTTAAAAGGGGAACAACAGCATTTCCAAATAACTTTTCTTACAAGGAGAACAACTTTACCCACTCACAAATCCCATCTGTGAACAGGAAGCAGCTTCACAGGCTCCTACAGGCGGCCAGGGTGAATGCCAAAGCGTCAGAGGGTGGGTTACCCTCAGTGCTTCACAGCTGAAGTACCATTTGCTTTATATAAAAAGCCAATATTCACTGAGAAAGAAAAAAAGGAAGAAAAATAACTCTGTACTGCCAGCCATGGGTACTCATCTGTAAAAGGGCACAACTAAGTTCTGGTCCTGACACTGCAAGTGTATGATTAATGCTACCAAGTGCAACAGCGTCAACAGGAAAGAAACGTTCTCACCCACCTTGTATCTCTCGGGAGAACAAATCATGTCAGCCTGTACAGTCAGCATTGCCACAACACATACACCAGGCTATCGGGATGCCTGAGGTGAAGCTCTTGCTAGTGCTTGTTGCCTCACAAGGCATGTTCTCTGGCATAAGAGGAGCGGCATATTAGTGGCACGTATCACGTACCATTGATAACTGCTGGCCGTCCCACACACACAGGCTCATCGTAGGTCAAACTACTTTCGCTGGTGTCAACTCTGCTCATGTTCAACAGGAAATAGTAAGAAGATGCTTTTGCTTCACATTCTAAAGCTGCAAGAATGGAAATACATTTATATGTTAAAAATTTTGCTTTAAGTATGAAACTGGTCCAAAAAGCTTCAGATTGAAGCTGCTCAAAGGAACAAAGAAGAAGTCTTTCTGACAGCCTCAGAACCCAGTCAGGAACAATGGGGCTTAGATTTAAAACACAACCCAGAACTGAGTTCTTGCAGTTCCTGGAAAATATGAATACTGGACTGGTGCATTTTTTTATTCACTATTATTATCTCCCATAGACATTCATCCTGATCTTAACATCTTTATTGTCCACACAGAGCAAGTTTCCTCTCAAAGAGAAATGAATGTTCCAGTAGATTTCCTTAGACAAAAACATAGAAATCAAACAAAAAAAGACCCCTTTATAACTTTTTAAAAAACATACACTTGGTGTTGTGATTCAGAGTGCTCTTTGTTTCACTAAGCACAAATACTGAATCTTACAAGGAAAAAAAAGCAAAAGTGAGAGAAAGAAAACTGCTGTCATACACGGGTTAAATCACAATTGCCGTCTTAGTTCCAGACTGATTACACCGAGGGGCAAACACTAGGTAAAGTCAGGGTTGTTATTTCGCCTCAAGGACAACAGATCTTTGTCCTGAACCTTGCAGTCAATACCTATAAATATTCTGAATGCTGTCAGAAAATTGTGAAAACCCCTCTCTCTGCAACACAAACATAAGACCTTCTGCTCTTCAACATCTTGGCAAAGCGAGAAGCAACAATTCACTTCTTAGAAATGTAAGACAATCGTTTTGCATGCTGTTTGTCTAATGTAAAAGATCTTTTTGTCTGCAATGAGGCTTAAATCCTTTCAGCTCAACTTGTTAGCAATAGGGACACGGAGACCAGTATTATCTTAAAGCCCTCTGCATGCCACCCTCTACAAGGAGAATTAGACCTTCTCTCACAAAGAGCAATGGCCAGAACACGTGTCAGGGTAAAGGCTGCTGCCCCGGCTCCCCTGAGCCCTTCATGCCCCATCTTTAAGTGAGGCTCAATAAATCAGCCCTCCTGCAAAAACGTTGTGTGACCTCTGGTGAGTGATGCAGTATAAATCCACATGAACATTTCCTTTCGTTATCAGTAAATACTCTTGGATTGGTTGAAATTGTTCCTGCCACTGATATCACTGATCTCTGAAGAGATAAACACGAGCTGATTGATGACTTGTCTGCAGGATCTGTTTCAACCACCCCCAGGCAGGATATTTTCCATGCGGGTAATAATAAATCTTACTATTGAATGTCATCAAATGAAAGCAAATTATGGTAAAAATAGGCACGGTTATGTATTTCTTATTATATAATAATAAGGAAAATCTTCCAAAGATTGGAGAAGCTTCCATTTCCATGCACGCTTTTTTGTAATGTAATCATTCTGCCTCCTTCTAATATATATATTCTTAAAAGCCTTGTATAGCCAAGCAATGTAAAGAGACTATCTCCTAAAAATAGCCTGTCATGTAGTCAGGTCTGGAAGGTAAGTTTCTCATCATGACCAAGACTGAATAAGAACAACGACCACGCTCAACAAATACCAGGGCTGCCATTTACTACCCCTTTTTTATGTGATATTTTCAGGTATCACTAATGCTATTTTATCCCTTTTATTTGCGGAGGAAGCAAATGCCATCCTTTCTCATCAGTTAATAGAACAGGTTTGAGGGGAGAGCTGTCACTCACTCTTATTGCTCACAATTCTTTTCTCAGAATGATTGTAGAGTTCTAGGGAAAAGTTGTACCTCCATAATGAGAACACCATTGAAAATGCTCACGCCACATTATTTGTGCCAAGCTCAGGAACAAAGATCTAACCAGCTTTCTAGGACCTGTTACATACAATAAAGCCAATGCTTTGTACCAGGGTGGCTGTGCTGCAAAGGAAGGAAAAAGTGCAAATCCAAATCTCACATTTAAGATGTGAGCATAAGAAAAAGAGCTGCGCAGACAAGATTACAGGTGGTCCACTTAACAAATCATGTATTTCACCATCATATTGTCTGCACAAAAAACCTCTTTGTCCCCAGATGCAATAAACCAGACAAAATGAGGAGATACAGCAAAAGGACTGGAGAGAAAAAC
This sequence comes from Ara ararauna, assembly GCA_028858755.1. Taxonomy (NCBI): domain Eukaryota; kingdom Metazoa; phylum Chordata; class Aves; order Psittaciformes; family Psittacidae; genus Ara; species Ara ararauna. The sequence continues at coordinate 40,030,462 of CM054383.1, read as the reverse complement.
TCATCTGAGGCTATCTAATCCTGCTGTCCCTGTCTTCAGTCTGTGGAGGCCAGGGAGAGCTGGGGCTACAGAGCTTGGGAAGAAAAGTGACAACAATTTGGTAAGTATGCCCTATGTGATATCTCCTCTATGCAAAATCTACTGCTCCATTCTGTGCCATTTGTGCAGAGCAAAGGTAGCAAGGAGGAAAACAGGAGAATAGAACAGAGATGGGAGAGCTGTGTAACTTGAAGGGAGCATACCAGCTCCTTAGGGATTGGATAAGCTGTTGGATTTGGCCAGCAGGATGAGTGGATGATTTTATAAATACTGGAGAAGGACTCACCACAGTTCTGAGGCCATGGAAGAAAAGACTGGTACTGACAAAATGCAACACCACCACAGACCTTATGAACAGTCAAGTTGCCATCAATTTTGGGGTGTAGAGCACATCATTAGTACAAGAAACGAAAAGAACAAATCAGCCTGGAGAAAAGAAGAGTAACTCTTGTGATTCACTGGCATTTGGGCTGCCGCAGAAAGTCTTCTTTTCCACAGTAAAAGTGGGGACTGTTTGATATTGATATGAACCTGAACACCCAGATCAAAATTTCCAGTCTTCCTTGTTATAATTCAAGCACTGCTTTAGCATCCTGGTGATTTCTAGCACTGGGAACATACGTTGAACTCCCTTGGAAGGGGACATTTTACTTCTTAAACTGGTCTGAGTGTATACACTGTCATCAGGAGCACAGACTACACCAGGTGAGCTTAGAGTCCTGTTACTAAAGAGCAGCATCATCTGCTGCAGCTTGAAAGACACTAAATTAACCCCCTAAGGCTGATTTTCCTCCGCCATTTAGTTATTAGTTTTGTGCACCCAAATTGTAAGAGAACCTTCATGTTTGTAACAGAGCTGAGAGAAGGCTCCCTGGATCACAAAAAATCCTCTTGGATGTAAAGCTGTTAACTCAAAACTGGCCACAGGAAAGATGAAAAGGCATCTTTGGAAATGGCAGAGAACACAGGTGCTAAATTCTCTTAGATAACAAGATCATCTTTTTTATATATATAAATAATATATTTATTATATAATATATATATATGGCAGCAGCTCTGCAATGTTACATGGTGCTGAGTATCAAGGGGTAACTACAGACCAGAAAGCCTTCATGAGACTAGAGAGCCTCAGTGAGGTGGCCAGAAGCACCCTGCTCTAGGCAGTCCTATTCTAGACAAGAGAAAGCTACTGAAAACCTTTGGCACAGCCCAATTTGATTTAAAACCTACCCAGCTGTGAGATTCCAGGCACACCCAGCAAATACTGCTTCTTCAGCACATCTGGCTAATGCAAACTAAGGTCATCTCTGTACTAGTTTGTGGCCGAGAGACAGAGGCACTTCTCAGAAGCCTTCAGCATGCAATCTGCAAGAAGAGAAGAAATTCTTTACAATTAGGGTGGTAAAACACCAGCACAGGTTGCTTAGAGTGGTGGTGGATGTCCCATCCCTAGAGACATTCAAGGCAAGGCTGGATGCGGTTCTGGGCAACCTGGTCTAGTTGAAGATGTTCCTGCTCATTGCTTGGGGGTTGGACAATATGAGCTTTGAAGGTCCTTTCCAACTGAAATGATTCTATGATTCTGTGAAAAAGAGACTTAGGTTTATTAGCATGTTATCCTCAAATCCCAACTATTACAGGACAGGCTTTATGTCTATGATGGATTCATCCAGAGAACATTTTCTCTCCCTGCCCAAGTAACTGTGCTTGAGGCTGAAGCCAAAGTTGTATGGGGGGTTATGAAACCTGCAGGCATTTTTCAGTTCCATATACAACTCAGGGTTTTGAAAGTGCATACAAGGAGATGAGCCAGCAATGAGGAGCTGGCCTGACCTGTAGGAAGTTACACCCAGTTCCTCATTGTACTACAATGTTCTCCTACAGCTTTGGCAAACCCCACATTGCAAGGTGTAACTGTGCGAAGGGAGCAGAAAATTCAGAGGGGTTCACACAATCTGCCATTTACTCTTCCAACAAGCAACTTCTGTGTTCCTGGAAGGGTTTATTTTAGCCTGAGCCTGAATAAAATGTGGCATTATTCCCTGACCATTTCTGAGCAGCTCTCCAGCATCACTAACACACACCAGGTTTCCATGTGCAGCTATTGCCATTTCACCTGCAGTTTATAGCACATCAGCCTCATCTCTAATACACACGTATAGTCAAAATTACAGTGCCCACAGGGACCAATTTATTTTTCCGTAACCTGTAGCTTCCTTCATTTCATGCAGGAAGAAGCTGGCAGTTTCTAACAAGGAGTGTTATGAATAGCGTGGTAACGCCTTTCTTCATCCCTGTTAAATTTCTCATTTCATCTTGTGAAGTCAAATCCTGGTTTCTGCAAAGTCCCTAAAACAACCTGCATTGATTATAATTGGATCTGCAGTTGGACTGCATGTATTTTGTCTCCAGCTTTGCAGATTCACTGCCTACTACTGCTGTCTTCCTACATTTAGGTTATTGATCCCACTGCCCTAGGAGTTATTCTGCCAGCTGGAGGTTGTGAGAGGTCTCTTCTATGCAAATGTTTCTGTGGTAACACTGACACAGGTTGCCCAGAGAAGCTGCCCCATCCTTGGCAGTGCTCAAGGCCAGGCTGAACAGGGCTTGGAGCAACCTGCTCTAGTGGAGGGTGTCCCTGCCGTGGCAGGAGGTTGGAACTGGATGAGCTTTAACATCCCTTTCAATCCTGTCTATGATGCTATGAAAAGTCTCCTTTCATTCCTGTTTGACCATGAATTACGGCTTTTGCCTTGTCTCTATATGTTTATCATTCCCGCTCCCCCCTTAGGAGCTGAGCACTGAGACAACTGCCAAATAGCAGGGAAAAAGCATGAGGTACAGAACAAGATCCAATATCTTTGCATGGCTTGTGATTTGAATTGTTACAGAAGCCAGTAAAAACAAGCCAAAATATCAATTTATGAATTTGGTCAGACCATTTGCATATAGTTTGAAAGCACAGCAATTCTGAATTCATACCCAATTCCTTATGCTGTTGGTGTGTAAGGAATAATACAACAGAATAAAACTCAATGAAGAATGGTAAGGCTTCACCTCAACAGGCAAAGTTGCAAATTCATTCAGATGGACTGAATTACGGTTGCTGAGGGTCTCCTAAGTATTCAGACACCTCTGTGAACCCTATGACAAATTCAGTCTGTTTTCTTCAACTAAAAGCAAGAGCCAAGCAAGTTTCATTGGTACAAATACTTCTCACGTTTCTTACTTATATTTGTAATGACCAACATGCGTTTCACACTGGGCTTCAGAAGGACAGCTGGTGTTGCCCAGCTCTGCACCCTTGGCACTACACTGCCGATAAGTGAGTGTGGTCACTTTACAGATGAATCAATGCCATTATGGACCAGGACACTCTATTCACGTTGCTGCATCCTTCTGTATTGAAATCATAACTTTCTAGAGGACCACAGACTTGTTCCCTTGTGCTTTATACTGCTTTGTCACAAACATATCACAACAGTGCTTCATACAGGTTTCTTGCTGCTAATGCATCCCCTCCAGAGATTATCTACATGCTCTTGGTACAAACCCTCTGATAAGCCTTGGAAGCAGCCAGCAGCACATCCAGTGCTATCAGCAGCACGTTATGAAAGGAATGTCATGGCAAAGCGCTGCCGAGTCACAAGACAAAAACCACCCTGGTGTTTACAGCAGGGTAGGAAATACCGCATTAAAACAAAAGCATGACAAGGGAAGAGTGCACACTTTGGGGTGGAAAAATATCCAAACCACCTCTAAGCTCCAGGTTCCTTTGTTGCAGAGAAGATTTGTCTGGAGCGAAAGGCTTTTTGTGACACTTTATCTTGGCCTTTAGCAGACAGAACCGACAACCCCAAAGTGGCAAAAACCACTTGCCAAGTGCCATATTCAGCGAACAAAGGAACCCAACACCATGCACCGAACAGCAAACTATCAGCTCCCGGGGGGAAGTGTCATTTTCACATCCAGTTTGCTACACCAGAGTGGGAGAGAAGCTCCAACTGTTTTGAATTCATGTGTCAAGTCAATCACAGGAACAGATAATATTGGAGTTATATAAAATTTCGGAAGGAACCCCCACCCACCACCTGTAACACTCACTCGCCACTGTCAGAACAGCTCTGTAACTGAAGACAGCACTCAAGAGAAGTCGTCCTCACAGCTTTCTGCAAAGCAGATGATGGGATCATTACAATTTATTTTCCATATGAACTGCAGCAGAGAATAAGCATTTATTTTTGCTCCCATCAGAACAGTGTCTACAAGTCTCCACTGGACTCGGACTGTAAGTGCTAGTTGCATGTTTTAAGTTTAAGGAAATTTGCATCTGATCCTAGAAACTTGAATTTTCAACAGCCTCGGCAGGATCTGCATGGAAGGAAGAAAGGAAGGAAGGAAACACTAACACAGTCTGCCCTACAGATTGCTTCAGCCTTCTTTGCCACAAGGCCTTGCTGTCTCCCTTAGGGAAATCAAACCAGATCCGTCTAGTTTCCTGCAAGTACCTTAATCAAGACCCTCCAAATGGAGTGATTGTAGTTCCTGTATACAGACGGTATCGGTGCTGGAGCTGGGAAGTGAGAAGCCAAAAGCTGTGCTCAGGAGAGGGGGCAGAGGACTGGCAGCCAGGGATGGTTTCAGACTTTCTGCTGGGGGCTGTAACGTAACGAGCTTATTCCTGTGCACACCTAATCCATCCACACAGCATTAACAGGAGCTTGGGAGCTGAGTCTCTCCAACCTTTCCCCCAGAGAGAATTAGGAGCTTGCACCAGGGTAATTTCTGAGCCCAGGCAGGAGAGCTTAATGTGAATGGTACCTAAAATGACTCTTGATACCAGGCTCAGACCCATGCTAGTGCAGAAACTCAGGGCTTCCTGATGCGCTAAGTCTCACCCCTCGATCTTCCCAACAGCCTTCCTATCCTTTGTACACATTCAGTGCCAAGATCCATGGGCTCAAGTTTTGCACTCTGCTGTGCTGCAGTACACCAAGGAGGAATCGCACCTGCCCTGATTTCCCCGTCCACCATTACCCAAATTAGAGCTACACCGTCCCTGTCCCTCTTTCACAACCACTGTGTGAGAGCAAAGGGAGAAAACCACAAGGGGAACAGATGCTGTGGTTTGAAGAAAAAGAGAGAGAGGGGGGGAAAAAAAGAGAGAAAAAGCTATCATTGCTCTCTGAAAGCATCCAGAAATGTTCCTATTCAATTCATTCAGGCCTACACAAGATCAGGGAGAGCACAGGACTACTGAGGAAAATCTAGGTCACATATGATCACAGCAGCACAGCTGCCATCATCTCAATGGCCATGTGAAGCGAGGACTGCAGCAAGGACCTCTACTGAAGAGGGCTTTGTTTTATTTCCGTCCAGTTTTACAGTTTCCCCTCATTAAGGTGTATTTTCCAGCATGGCTGTGAGTACATTGGGTCTGCAATTGGGGTGAAGGATTTCGTGATAAATCCCAAAGATGATTCAGTAAGTGGAATTTCTGTAGGATCGTTTAAATAGTTTATAGGCTGCCAGGCAGGATTTTAACCTTCTAACAGTGACAGGAACAGTGTTACTTTCCTGCTCTTTTGAATGCCAACACATTTCTTAGTTCTCTTTGTTTCATATCTGTTGTGGAAAGATACACATTGCTCCCATTTTCATTAAGGAAACAGGAATCTTATGCTATTTTAATACACCTGTGAAAACTTCTTGATATTCTCTTATTCAGGGCTCTTTTATCATTAAATACACAGGTCAGACCCTGGGGTCCCCTCCCCCCCCCCAAAAAAAAAGAAAAGTTAAAATAAACGCATGCACATTAAAAAAAGAAGGAAAAAAAGAAAAAAGAAAGAACTAGGACAACGTAGCCCCAAACCATTATCTTTTCCCTTTATGTTTAAACAGACCCTCCATCACCCTCCCTTCTCCCCTTGTCTACAACTGAATAAAACCAGGAGGGATTTAAAGCCCAAATACTGAACCCTCCCGCAATTCAGAAGACTAGAGGGAAAGGACAAATGTTCATGGGTGCCATGAAGTTAAGCCAAGCATCCTGGAGCAGCATTCATTAAGGAGCTCTGCCAAAACTCCTTGCACAGGCAGCTGGAGCAGGAGCAGCTGCGTGGATGAGGAGCAGGAGGAAGCGATACACAGCACAAGTCAGGAAAATCATGCACAGAGGGATCCTTTGGTGGAAGTGAGGATGTTATAGATAAAGCATTAATAAAGAATTGTTCCCCAAAACAAACAGCCCAGACAGCAGAGGAACAGGAAATCAAATCACCTAACTGCAAAGGGACTGACTCATGCCTATTGTTAAGACCTGGCCATTTGTATTCCAAGGTTTTCTGAGCCTGATGATGCTGCAGCCTTTTCCAAGCCTGGGACCAGCACAACTGCTTCCAAACTTAGGGAAAAAGTGGTGACACTTGAGGAAAGGACTCCTCTGAGTCATGGCTGCTAATTATACAACTTAGCATGTGCCAAAAAGAGGCATTTTAATGCATGACAGTTGAAGGAGCAAGGAGTTATCTCAGTATCTCAGGTAATATTTCTATTACCAGGATCTAGAAAGTAATGTCTCTGCTATAGTATTAAAAAAATCTGACATGAAATGGATCCTGGATGGAGACCTTGTCCTAGCAGCACAGCTCACGGGCAGCATGACCCTTCTGCCCTGGAATTCCAGGGGGGAATTCCAGTGATTCTTTGGAGACAGCATTGGCCTCTCTGAGATCTGGGGGGACTCGATGAAACAGACTGTTAATCTCAGATCACGCAAGTAGCTGCAGAGCACTGTGTCTGTGCGTTACCTGGTTTGAATTCAGAATTCTAATCAGATGAGCCAAGTAACTTTCAATATAATTAGGAGAACAGGAGGGTTTGTTCTTAATCCACAACCATTTAATCTTCCGACTCATTAGTTGAGCAGAGGCTCTATGAATATGTATATCTGGAGGGATAAAAAATTCTTTTGACCTTGATGAGCATGACAACACACATATAAAGTAGGTGCGCACTCACCTTTCATCACACTTGCTTTATTATGTAGATTCAACAATTCCTATTGCTCTGAATCAGGCTAGCCAGAGTTATAGGCAATCCTGCAGCCAATTAGGCATCAGAGTCCTGATGAACCATGGAACCTGGAATGATTAGCACAGTATTTAGAGGCAAGCTGCCTCCTACCAATTTGCATGCAAATAAAAATGTATTTGTTTTAGAAGGCTGTACTAGACAATATAACCAGCACACCAACAACTGGGTTGAGGCAGAGAAGAAATACATTCAAAGACAAAAGGTTCAGAGCACTGAAGAGGATTTTAAGATCTTGAATATACTGGTTTTTAAGAACTTCACATAGAAAAAAAACTTATCCACTCTTTCTCGTGTAGGATGAAGATCTCAACTATCAGGAATACTCCCTCAGTGTATGAAATTACTCCATACCCCTAAGAAAAGGAAACTCGTGGGCAAATTCTCTGATTTTCCAATTTATATTTTAATCCTCCTTTTACTGAAATTAATAGGGGGTCTGCCTTTGACTGCAGCAGAAGTAGGAATGCAGAAACCATGTCTTCCTTAGGTTTGCTCTGCTCCTTTTGTATGCAATTACAAAGTTCCCCAAAATCAACCTCACCACCTGTCCACGCTTTCTGCAATCATAGCTGTGTAACTTCTACTGAAGTCAGTGGGAATAAGACCCCAGGACCTGATACATTTTGGGCATACACCTGGAAAATACATCAATATGAAGCATTTGTAAGGCACAGACACTGGTTTAAGCCAGAGACAACCCTGAAGATCAGGGGCTAGGAAAAAATCTAACTCAAGTACCTAAGTAGGACTGGTGTGTAGCTGCTGCTGAAAATCTCCTTCTGGGGGCTGTAATAAAGCTGGGGAGGGATCAGAGAAAATCCATCTCCTGTCCCCTTGCTCACGTAGGTTTTCACCCTAGAGGAGACAAGGCTGGCCCATCAGAGCATTCCAGAGGCAGGAAATGGGACAGACTAGAGAACAGAGCAAAGGAAGGGACCCTAAAGCCCAGTCAGACAAGAAAGATCCTAAGAAAGACCATGTCAGGGGACTGCAACCTCCTGTTGCTTGCAACAGCTCTAAGGATGAGAAGAACAATGTGGATCTCTGCTATGTGAATAACCAGGCAAAATCCAGCTAAAATGGGGAGTGCAAGACAAAGTCATCAAATGACACTGCAGCCTGACTGGCAAAAGAAAAATCAGGGCTGTATTTACTTTTATTTCCTTCTCCTGTCCAGCCACTCTGATTCTAGCCATTTGCTGGCTCCATTGTTGTTTATCTAAAAATGCCTGCATGGACCAGAAATTCAACACACATCCCAAGCTTGTGACATGAAGACACTGCAGAAGTGACCTCTTCCCTCAGCAATACAGCAAATGCCAGCAGAGGAGGGCTCAGCACTGCCCTTATGTGAACCAGCACCTACACGTGCAAAGCCTTCACCCCAAGTGTGAAGACCTTTTAACTTGACTCTGGCAGTATCAAGGGGATTAAGGGTACCATTTAACTCAGTCCAACTTCTCAGCTAACAGTATTCTTGCACGCACCTCCACTGCTCTCTTGCAGCACTGGGCAAGTTCACTTGATCCAGCTCTTCAGGCTTTTACCTTTAAAGCCAATGGAGATGAAAAGTTTAACAGGCCATGGAGATGCAACCTAAAGCTGCCCCTATAAAGTAACGGGCTCAGCTGGGCGAGGGAACAGTAACAGCCCTGTGAGGTCCAGTGCTTCCACTAAGGAATCACAGCCAGTGCTGGCCCTATTGAGCTCGACCTGCCACATCCAGAGCAAAGCAGGATTTGTCCACCCAGCAGCATCCCGAACCCCCAGCTCCTGTAGACAAGTTGCTCACAAACATCACCCTTTTCCAAAGGATGGTTTGTGCTGGGGTAAATGAAACAAGTCCAGTTGTTGCGTTTCTTTTTCCCTGCGGAGCAGGTTCAGGCCAAAGAAATTTAACCGCTACTCAGCTGTTTTCTGCTGACATCGCTCGCATTCCTCGCTCTTCTCAAATAACATTTGGAGCTCCCTGCCAGATAGTGCAACTTGATATATGCCCCGATGATAGAGGGTGGAGGGGAGGAAAGTACATTGGCTAATATTTTTCCATTACAAATCTAAATGGCCCAATCTAGAATTTAATCTGCAATAAACGCAGCAATTTCTGCAGGCTGGGTTACTGACTCGGGGCCAGCACTCATACCTGAAACCTTTATAAAGCCCTTATACGCAGATTACTTTGAAGAGGTTGTGATAAAATTACCATCAAGAGTGTTTTCCAGCTACAGCTTTTGAAACCACCCAATGAATTTGGAGCCCCAGACTCTTGGATCCCAAGACAAGAACTGATTCTGCCCAGAGCCCTTCAGCTGGCAGCCAGTCACAGTACCAACATCCTTATTCAACCCCGATCAGATTTTTCCTTCCCAGGTACCTCTGAGAACCTTTAATATGAAGAACGATGGTTTGCCTTTCATGAATCCAAGTCTCAGTGGCTGCCACCAACAGAGGAAAAAGCCAGCATTTACTACACAAGGTTTTTCCTATACTCATGGCAGGAAATACCACAAATACCAGGATGAAATAAAAATCCACAGCCCCTCCAAATGCCACATGAATTAGCAAGGTAAGGGCTTAGAATTTCTGGTATTTAGATGTCAATGCTCCTCTATGTGTTTGGAAATTCAGGGGTTTATTACTGCCTCTTATCCACAAATAGAAATTTGCTTATTTTTGCCTCCGGATCACGACAGCAGCGCTCTCAGAATTATCCTATTTCAAACATACACAACAGGGATGATCACGTCAGGAAGAGAAGAAAACACTGGTTTTGGCTTTGCCCCTGCTCTGCAAGAGAGGAGAAATAAGAAGTCCTTTCCTTTCTGCTGGGACTGAATCACACCGGGGTATTTGGCTCCTTTTACTTCACCATCTCCCTACACTTCTCTCCCAGGGCTGGGAGAACTAAAACATGATGAGAAATCTTACTCTGCTGTCAGCTGGCCTGAGGACAAGGAGGACAGATCTCTCTGAGGAAAGACAGTTCCCAAGGGGCTCGCAACTAAGAAGCATTTCAGCTGCCCTCTGTAAAAGCCTCTCTCTCCCCAGAAGCACAGCCGTGGCTACTGAACGTGCAGCTTGGAGCATGGACCCTGTGAGCTGCACAGAGAAGGGAAGGACAGAGCTAGGACGGGCTCCTGGATGGACAGACAGCCCCTTTCATTCCTCAGCCCTATGTGTTAGTGACTGTTTGTCTAGCTGTATGTCCTAGGAGATGGAGTCTGAACCCTAGCGCAGGCACTGAAAGCAGAAATGTCCTCAGGCTAAACAGAACCCAGTAAATCTTAGACCACAGCAAGATTCCACTTTTCATATTACTTCAAGACTTAGCACCTAATCTAAATTATCCTATCACCAATCTGATTTATTCTGCAATCACCTCTCTCTCAGGGTGTCCAGAGGCCACATATCATTGGAGCGTGACAGAATGTGCCAGCAGTGAGTCCTGGGTCCACCCTGTCCCTTTACAGGTCCCTCAGGGCTCCTGCTCACACTGCCAGAGACTGCTGGGCTACCCGATACAGACATTGCTTCATTCCAAGCAGTCACTAAAACATCTCTTTGTAAGGGATTTCTAAAGTATATTTATCCTGAGGTGTTCTCCAGTCCTTCACCCCTACAGGGACATTCTTCGGGGCAGCTACTATTCAATTCTGCCTATGCCTTACAGACAGGAGGCAAGTTAGCTGGCTTGAGGCTTCTATGAATAAGTCAGCTTTTAGAGAGGATGAAAGAAAAACATGATAGAATTTGGTCCTTCTCATTCAAAAGACCTTATCTAGCAGCAGAGGGAGTGAGTAGGGCATATTCACCTTCAACATAATCTCTTGCTAGCTCTCCTTACAGCATTCCCAGCTTCTGCCCTTCACTGGATGCTGAGCATGAATGCAGGAATGAATCACTGCTGATCTTGGCAAAATACCAGTCTCCCTCCCTTTGCTCCAGCTTGGAATAATCCCAATTTTCCAAATGGCTTCAGTGAATCCAGGATTTAAGTTCAGCTATTAAAAAGTAGTGGGAACCCATAAATCACAGGCTTTATATCAGGGAGGTCTTTGATGCATTTAAAACAATTACTGGGAAATATATGATCTTCCTAAAAATAACTATTTATGTGAACACCAGGAGAGAAGCTACTGTCAAAACATAATACATGGACAATCTAATCTCCACCCCTCAACCCTGAAGGCAGGCACGAAGCCTCTTTACTCCCTTTTGCTGCTCACAGCTGTATTAGAATTGATAATATGCTGAAATCACACATGCTTATGATGATGTTAGAGCAGTATAAAAATGATGCAGTAAATTAATGTATGCCTGCTTTCAAGTCCAAGAGGGTGCAAATCACCAGCCCATAGGAAGTATTCTTTTTTTCACCCATCATATTGCTCACAAAATGGCTTGTAATTACAAACTTTGACACCAGGCTTGCATCAATTCCTGCCACTGATAGGGGCATAGGAGTGCTAGGAAAAGACAGAAAGAGCTGATCTAGGAACTGGTCAAAGAAGAAGGGAGATTAATTCATTCTGTAGACCAAATGAATTTTGCTGGTGAAAATGTTACTCTTTTCAGCCTGCAACTGACAATGTTGCTCTATCATGGAAATACACAATTTTCAGCTCTTGCTGAAATTGTTTTCTGCTTTCCCCTATTGCTATTGGTATGTCACTTAGAGCATGACAGGAATTAGTGTAGCATATGGATGTGGTTCCCGTAACAGCTTAAATAGGAATTGCCATCTCTGCTGCACATGTGGTGACAAAGTACAAGGAGAGAACAGGCTTTAAACTACTCTATGACAGATGCCCTGCTGGGAAGGTTAGAGCACACCTACCACCTGACCCGAATCAGGACACATCAGGAAACCACACACCAGAAGCACACGTGCTCCAGGTCACAGGAAGCACCTGGGCTGTTGTGGCACCAGATGCCTACTCAATAAAATCTGCAATGGCAACAGAAACACATAACCTCTCTGCTGTCGCCAAGCCTTCTGCAAAGTGACAGGACCAACACACAGCTTCCACCATCGAGAGGATTTCTGTCATTAAACCCAACAAGTCGGCAACTCAGCTGTGATTGCTCTGAAAAATAATCCTTTAGGGGGCAGTGTATAATGCAGCAGAGCTGGTATGGAGAAGCTGTAGAGCAAATCCATGCTGCCTGTGGATCCTCATGGATCAACACTGCCCCATGGGTGCCAGGACCACTGAGACACTCCAGCCTGCCAGGAAGGCTTTACCTGCAATGGTTAGAGCAGGCTGGAACACGAAGAGGGAGCTCTTCCACTGTGCCCTGTGGAAACCCAAAGACAAGGGCACTCCTGTGTTTTGTCCTCTCCTTCCCCAAGTCTTTGCTCTCCCAGCCCCAGATCCCTTCACCTTCTTTTGTTGCTGCTTCCATCACCCCTTCCCCAAGAAAGAGCACATTGCTCCTGACCTCGCAGTGCTGGAATCCAGTGATTTGCACTTCTGAGCCTTCCTTATCTCACCTTCCCAAGGCTATGCTTGCTCTATGGTCCTGCTGGCGAGAAGCAAGGAAAACAAACAGAGTTAACCTGGTGGGGGGCACCCAACTCCAAATAAACACAAAACTAGGGAGCGGATTTACTGCAGGGAACACTGAAAACCTTTGGTTTTGGTTTTGGCCTCCTTATGCATCTAACTTTTGACTCTCTGCTCTGCCTGCACAAGATTAGCATTATTGGTACAACCCACTTAGGAAATCTCTGAGAACGATTCAGCCACTGCAGTATGATGAAGGAAGATGTCTTGATTTAAGAACACAGACATTACAAGAAAGGGGAGAAAAAAATAAAAGGGTCCCTTACTGTTCTGACATATCAAAAGGAGCCTAATGAACCACCAGTTCATAGAACGACCCTGCTCTTCATTTCACAGCCAGGCTGGCCTTTTGTGTTAAGGACACTGAATAACAAGAGCAAGAACAAACAGAAAGAACCCTTTCCCCCTGCCCAAAGTAAATTTTGAAATGAAATCATTTAAAAACTACACCCTTCTGCCCTACTTTAAGGTCCACATAAGAACAGATGAAAAGTTTTGTTCTACGGGCAAAACTGAATCAAGGCTTTTGATCCTCAAAGATCTCTTAATCGCTTTGCACATCAATTCTTTTCATTATTTCAAACACACTTGAAGACAGCTACTTTTTTTCTCTCTCTTTTTTTTTAAAACTACTTTTCTGTGTTTGGGCCATTTCCCAGCTAACTCTGGCGCTATGGCAGACGGCTGTTTGCTCCTTGCTAACTTACAACATAGATCTGCATTAGTAAAGTCTAAAAAAGCATGATCCTTGCCACCAATTGTGTTAGCTCACAGTATCCACCTCTTTGCCCTTCTGGTGCTTAAGAGAAGTTCCAAAGAAGATTATATGCTTCTGGTTAAAAAAAGAAAGTAGTCGTTGTTGGGATGATTGTTGGGGGTTTTTTAAAGCTTGACTCAGAACTGGAATCTCTGTCTCATCAAACTGAGCTTTAATCAAGGTTTCTCATAAATTTCATGTCTTTACAATTCCAGTAAGTCAAATCCAGCACCAAATCACCAATTCTTAAAAAAAACAGGGGTAGAATTTGCAGTTACCCAAATGGCCATCTTACCATCCCTGCGAGATGAGCGTTTAACTGACTCAGAGTTTTAGAACAAGTATGTTCAGTGTCCTATGGGTTTTTATTAGTCTTGCTCCTGCTTTTCCACTCACTGACCAACTGAGAGGGCAGAGACATTTTCCAAGCTAAGACCATTCTTTGTCTGCACAGAACTTTGCAACAAGCAGGCTCCCCAAAATTATAATACAAATTATAGACAGGAGAGATGGGAGGTGGAGTCGGAGTGAGCCAGCTCACAAGGCATCAAGGGGGATGGAGAACATCAAAAACAAACTCCACCTGGAAAGCTGCATGAGGCAGCAGAGCAAGTTTAATGCGTTCAGAGCCTGGGGCACTGTTTAGCAAGTGGGTGGATGCTTTTTGAGCCAGCTCCATCTACCCGAATGGTGTCAAAGCCATTGTAAACCACCTTGTTAAATTCTGGTCACAAAGCAATTCAGAGCTGAGGAAGGCCAGCAACAGAAGGCTTCTGGCTACACCAACACACAACAGGCATATGCCTTGTCATGCTACAAGATTCAGGTAATAACTCTAAGCTGCTCTGCAGACAACTGTTCTCATTCAGATCAGTCAATACAACCAGCCTAAGACCCTCTGGCAGTTTGAGAGGACACTCCATGAGGCTTCCATGTGATCTGGGCTATCTGTTGATCAGACTCCTCCATGATTCCTTGTCATTATCAAGAACAAAGACAGCCTTTCTGGTAGGCATCAAAAGACCTGACTAGAACATGTGCCCCCTGCATGTAGCTGTCAAACAGTCCAGCCCCTCTGAGCCTCCTTTCTTTCTCCTGCATTTATTCCCTGAAGGCAGGGAAAGTCTCTGTCTGTAAATAAATACAGTATCTAGCACCACACTGCTTGTACTGATATTCGGGGTTTCAGATTCAGCCACAGTAAAACAACATTTTGATCCTGGTCATTTATTCCACTGTACCAGATGAGTCAGATGAAACACAGATGAGACCACACCACTCATCACTGCCCCACAAACCGCTTTATCGCCATCGAACAGGGATAAAAGGAACCAGATCCCCGTCTGACAACTGTCCTCCCTGCAGGCTTGTGGGTACCTTGCAGGCAAAGAGTAGTCCCCACCACTGAGCCCACACAGACCTCACAGAGACTGAACACGTCCACACAGCAGGAGAAAGCAGACCTGGGAAGGCGAGCTTTCTCCTCATCTTTTTAGGAGCAAACCACTGCCCAACACAACTAGCATGTTTTCCAGGGCTCACCAAAGCACAAAGCTTGACAAGAGAAGACTAAAAGGAAACCAGGGATTTTAGCCACCTCCTAACTAGCTTTCCATAAAGGGAATGCCAGACACGGGTTGGCAGATAGTGTGTGGCGAGAGAGCAGTGCTCCTAAGAGCCTCCCTGAGGACATACATTCCTCACCTCCACAGCCAAAGGGGTTACACATTGTACACGGCTGGCATTTTGCAACACCTTCCTGCACCTCGGTCCTGTACCTGCCATAAGCCACAGCCCAGTTCTGTTCTTTACATGGATTTCTATATATTGTACCTACTAGTGTCTTGCTGCTTGCAGAGCAATTACCAGCTCTGCTCTTCCCAGTGCAAGTTGTAACATTAGACCTTATTTTACTTGGCAGCTAGAGCTCACTTTTCAAGCAGCTGTGAGAAAAAGACCCCTCTACTGATGCAAATAAACATGGGTTTATTTTTAATTTCTAAATTAAAACAAACAACTTGTGCTCCAGGCTGTGCAGGCCACATCCATCTCAATAAAACCCCACACAGAGCAAAGGAGACCTTCTGGCCTCCCTGATGCTCTATGAGATGCCTGGTTTTACCCTTAGTATTGCACATTGATAAGGACAGAAAACTTCAGAAGCGTCTCTGACTCCCTTTTCCATACCACCCATTAAATATGAGGCCAGCTGTGCAGACTACTGTTTCCACTGAAATAAAAGTCTAGCTGGAGCTGAGAATTAAACCCAGAACAGGTTTAGCCTACAGATGACAAACCATGGAATAGATCTGACTAGTTTTTGTCCATGATCTTATCCCTCATGGTGAGAGCAGGCTTGTAAAGACCACATCTGGGAGCTAACTCACAGCAACAGCAGTTTTCCCAGCAACAGGAGTCTGAATGCCCAGAGAATTTTTATCCCAGCAGTCCTAGTTGCCAAGGGCAGTGGTCTTCTTTCTAACAAACTTAAACCATTGAAGCCCAGAACTAAAATGCAAGTTTGTGAGGACCTCACCTAGTGTGGTTTATTGGGAACACACAAGCAAGGACAGACAGACTGATGAAGTGCCTGCAAGCCTGGTTTCATGGAGTTGCCACTCCACACACAGCTACAGGAATAGGAGCAGTAGCAACAGATGGAGCAGGATTGTTCAAATGGCAGAACTGGTCCTTCCTTCAGAGACATACGGCTCTAGCAACAGATGAAAACAACCAGTGAGGAGGTTTGAAGAGAGCAGTCCTGGAACACATGTGAGAAACAAATGCAAGGCTGAGCAGTGGCTCTGGATCTTTTGTTGTTCCTGGCATCGCAGTGAAGTTGGATATACAGGTTCTGTTTCTAGTAGAACCAAGGTTAAATGAAACAGCAGATGACTGAGTATTTCAAACTACATCTTCAAGATAAGAGCCAAAAAAAGCTAAAAAGCCAAAAGCCCGCGTCCTGCGGTCTATAGCACATTACAGGTCTCTGCTGCGAAGTAAACCCCAACGGGAAGATGCACCAAGTATGCACAGAGCTGCCAACCTAAATGTGCCCATACATGCAGCTGTACTACAGAAAGATTGCAATAGCAGAGCTTTTTGAGTTAGAAAGGCATGCAGGCAGGCAAAGAAAGAACTTTAAATTTGTGCTAAATTCCCTTAGCATAAACTATATATACACACACTATTTATCTATAAATGGTAAAGGCACAAGGACTCTGTCTGGAGCACTTGGCTCAATTTATGTCCCTTCCATAGGCTTTCTGTTAAGGTTTAGGAAACCTACTGCCCATGTCTTCCTTTGGGTTGGGTTGTTCCATTTCTGAAACAAAAAAAGTTAATTCTTCACCTGTTTCCTGTTAGCATCCACTTGCAACAGCTTCTGTAACAATGGAGCAGTTGAGACCACTAATTTCTCTGTAAGCTAAATATTGCTACTACTGCCACTGGCGAGGGGTTGCCATTCTGCGACTGCTCTCTGATATTGCATTGGATTCCTGTGACTGGAAAAAAGGAGAGAAAAATCTCACTGCAAATTCACAAGCTCAGGATACTGTTGAATTCTGAAGCTGATCAGTGCAACTGGATGGATTGGAAACCTTTGCTGTGGAGTTTGGCGATATGAGGCCAGAGTTTTCATTAGTCCCTCCTGCAGATGCTTTAACATAGCAGAAGAAGATTGTTTCCAGTACCTCTGCCCACCAGCTTTTCCCAATTCAGCCCATTGCCTGTGGGAGATCTGTGCAAGAAGCCGATCTCCTATTCTAATGCAACTCAAAGCCAACTCTTTCAGTGGACGAAATACAGTCAAAGCAAAACCCGTATCTGCTTTCCCAAGGTCCTTTCTCTCAAACAAATAAACAACCAAAAAAAAGGTTTGTTTTTATAGAGCTTGGGTTAAAAAGCCGCTCTTGGAAATGTACTGAGTGGAGCAATCCTCCAGCACCACCCAAACCTAGCCAGCAAATGAAAGCTCGCCAAGGCTGTTAATTTGGCAGCTGGGGGGGGAACGAAACCTATTGCTACCATCTGCACAAAGGAAATGGAGGCAAAGCAGAACCCTGCTGTGTGAGCAGAAAGAAAGGTTCAGCATAGCAGAGACAACGCAAACCATATGAGACACTTGTTAAACCCCCTTCCTGCTTTTTTCTCCACCACTAAATGCTGCAGGACAATGATCAATCTATTCAATAGAAGCTTCAAACAAGACCCTCAGGACCGTCAGTAGTGCAGGTCTCTGTTTTCTTACAGATTCTGGCACATTAAGGCACTGCTCCCTGGTAAATCTTTAAGACAACATGAATAGTTTGCATACTCTGAGCCCCACAGATGGTTTGGATCTAAGAGACCTTGTGCAGACTGCAGTGGTCATGAAACCCATCCTCACAGCTAGAATTTGGGATGCATCACATTTTTACGGCTGTTTGTTCTGCTCAGTTTGTGAACCAGAATAAATAAATGAGCTTTGAAAAAAGAAAGACAGTTTGGAAAGAGCTTCATCTACTATGAGCCCTCTGTTCAGCTAATTTTCCCCAAAGGCAACTATGGCCACAGTGTGTGCTGTTTCACAGGTGAAGAAAACAGCTCTCAGAGTAATCCTCAGGCTCTGGTAGGGGTTAATCTGCAATCAGCTCTATCTGTGGAGCTGGCCCCTACAGCTGCACCAACATCTCAGGCTGGAAAGCTAGCAAGAATACCTTGGTAGTGCACCAGGAGGCTCTGGGAATTTCATTACATTTTCCACTCACCCAGCGTGTCTCCGGAAGGCCATCTACGGAAGAGAACAGAACTAGCATGTTGCCGCCCAACCCTCTGGAGTTTCTGCTTTCAAACCCACTGCCAAAGCACAAACACCCTCACCCTAGGCCAGATTCTGATCATCTTCATACCAGCAAGAAAACCCAAATCCAGTAATATCAGCTTCAGACTCACTGCAGTATCTACTGACCAGCAATTCAGAGGGGGGAAGCCCTTCCTCCCACCTCCAGCAGTGTTGAGCACTGATTCTCTCTTGCCTCAAACTGAAGTTCTAAGAAAAACACATCCCAGTGCTGTCCATGGAACAGTAGGGCTGGCATCCCCCCCTCCCAGGCTGGGGTACATATCTAGGCTTGTTGCAGCCTGTCTCTCAGCTGGCACTTGCAGTGGTGCTGTGGCAGTCCAGCACTCTCCACTTGAGCTTTGAAAGAAGCTTCAATTTGCAGAGCTGGCTGGCAGGGGCAAAGGGTAAAGAATTTATCAGCTCTGCAATTCATTCTAGAGAGGGCACAGATAAAATGCAGCTCAGCTGGATTCACTCATCTCCTCATCTGAGCAGATGTGAGGATATCCGGTGACCTTGTTGAAAACAGACTCACCTGGAGAGATTCAGAGGTTTGTACCAAACCCAGAGTTCTTCCAAAGAGCAGTTTTCATTTGGTGAATTCTCCTTGCAAGAAAAATACCCTGCAAATAACAAACCACCAGCAGGGTCTCACAGACAGAGAGACATCTCTATGCTGAAAGGATACGGAGAATTTCTGTAGGTGCCCAAAACAGAAAGAAAAGGTGGAAGATCCAGGAGTCCAATTGAGACCATTCCTCCATTACAGGAGGATATATAACACCTTTTTAGTATGTCCACAACAGCTGTGGGAGCTGGGGGACAACCAAGCAGACATCCTGCCCCTGGCATCACAGCTCCACTTTGTGCACCACTGAGGGGATCAGGGTTTGATGTAATACTGTGCCTTACTTCAGACCTGTTGTCCAGAAGAGAAGTGGCACCAAACCCCAGGGGCTGCCATTGCATGAGCAGTCCCAGCGATGTGCCCTGAGATGACAGATAGCTGCGGTGTAAGCAAACCTCTCGGCAGGACTGTCTAACTCCAACTTAAAATTGAGCTTCTGTTTCAAGTCAGATTTTCCCCTGATGTGCCTCATCCTGCCCAGAGACAAAAATAGAGGAAGTGAGAAAACAGACCTTTATTACCAACTGCAATCCCCACTGCCCAGCAACCAGCCCTATGCTCCATGTTAGCCTTGCATAAAGAGAAAATAATAAAACCCAACAACCCGCACTACCCACAAAATATAGACAGCAGAAGCCTTTATGCAGCTCAGGCAGCAATCACCATGTGTCTGCAAGCTGAGCAAGAGCAGAGCTGCAGCCCTTGTCCCAGACATTGTCTAACCTCTGCTCCTGCTCTCAATGTGTTTCAGTGGTGCTGATGCAGGAGGTGAGCAAACTGCAATCTGAATTGTGTCACTAGGTAAGCTGGGGCTTACCTTATCTCCTGTTTGTCCTGCTGAATAGGATGATCCCTTTCCAGGATTCCTCATTTCTTACCTATACACAGTACATACATAATAGACATTTACAACTGTATCTATGTTTGGGCTTTTTCCTGCTACAAAAGAAAAAGTAATGGATAGAGTAATGACTATAATGAAATAGTAACGAGGGTTAAATTGCCAGCCTGTGCGCAGTTGTGGTGGGGAACATGAGAACGACTGCAGGCTGCAGTTGGCATTGCCTACCATAATTACCCATAATCAAATCATGGTTACACCCTGTTCCACACAACACTTCGGATTTCCAGATTCAAGCACATCTCAGACAGATACAGGGCCTGTTCCTATCCCCCCTGATGTCTATAGCGAGACTTCAGTGGTCCAAAGTCCACAGAGGACTGCTTATGCAAACCTGGTATTTAACAAATGATTTGGATGAGCCAAGGTAAACAGGCAATGCAGACACCATGGAAAGCAAAGGAACAGTTTTAACTGAAGGAGCACATTATGCCTTCACATTATTTTATGAGGAACACATTAGCCCTGAGGGAAAAGTGTGAGGAGATGAATCTCAAGTCATTATAAAAAAGCCAGGTCTCTATAAGGAGATACATGAACACCTCCTGAGTCCACCAGATAACAATCTCTTCTCCCAGCCATGGACTTCAATGAGGAAGGGTGAAAACGTCTTTAACTGTCTCCCATCCCTTATCATCAGTCTGCCCTGCAACAGCCCAGAAGGCTGGTCCCACTCCCAGGGTAGCACTGCAGCCTCTGATCACACAGATCCCTGGATGCTGCAGGGAAGCAAGTGAATAAACATCAGAGCAGCAAAGCCCCAGGGACAGACCAGCACCCCGCAGTCACTGTGACACTGGAGCCAATGAGTCTGGGCTCCAGGAGCATGTTCAACCTCTGGCATATAACCCTGCAACACTATCTCCACCATTTCCATGTGGGGCATCCCTTTCCGCCGCCTACCCTGCCTAGCATGGGCACCAGCTTAGCCCACCTGCTGTGAGCTGTTAGCTAGTCAAGTATACTCCTCTAACATGAAACATATCTGCAGTTTCTGGGATGCTAAGGGGCTGTCACAACCCTGCCTGCCTTGGGTAGGCAGGATTTGTTGGAAGAAAGCCTTCAGAAGCTGCTGCAATGACAGGCTACAGCCTATTCATGCATTAACCCCCCCCCGGACCATTCCCAAACCCAGCAGTAACAATCCAGTTAGGAATTTGAAAGGCAGTGAGGCTCTTCCCCACAAACAGGCCAGCCCTTTGGCAGCTGGGGGCAGGAGGGCCAGGGCAGCACACAAACACAAGCTCTCATAACACCATAAAGAGCTTCTGTTTCCCGACACACTGCAAGGGAGGGAAGGCGGAGGCTGAGAGAAAAGCAGCAGTCTCAGGCCACGTGGCAGGTCAAACCACCGCCCAGTTTGTTGGCATCCTCTAAAGTTTAAATATGCTTTGAGCCAGCAGTGAATCATCCCTGGCAGGTAAGAATGATGTTAATTTATGACATGCCAAGTGCAAGCAGATCTTTTGGTGTCAGTCCAATGGTTTTAGTCTTATTAACACACGGCGATGGCTCAGGTTGCAGCTGTGCACATTAAAACTCTGGCAAGTGGCATTTTAAACAATGACAAACTTCAGAACAATCACTCCACACATGGAGCCAGGCCAGGCAAAACTGAAGGGTGGCAGAATGAAGGTCAGGAGGGTAACCTGTTTGTCTGGGAGAGGAACAGGTGGCCGCTTGGGTTGCTGCAGGGTCTTTAAACTGTCTGAAGGACACAGTCAAGGATCATTTTAACCCATTAAGCTGCTTAAACCTTCCCTTACACTGGTCTGAACTTCCAGAGAGCATTAAATCTTAAAGAGCTTAGTAATACATCTTCAGGAGAGCTCTCCCCTGTGCTAATGCATTCACAGTGCACATGCTGCACTATGGAAGCACACATCCCTCTGACAGCAACATCCCTCTGGCAGCTGAACCAGATCCATGCAGCTAAAAAGGAGTAAGCTCTGAACTAAAGCATTGCACCAGAGCAGCAAGTCACACTGGGAAATACATTTCCACCATCCTGCGCAACAGGCCTGAGGACACCAGGCTCCTCAGAGCTACAGAAAGACAACTCAGAAAGGAAGACGTGCCTTCATCCAACCTCCCAAGGGAGACAGAGCTGACAGTTGCCGAGACCCCATGGCAGCCCTGGGTTGTGCTGAGGAACTCAGACCACATCCAGCAAGGAGGGCTGTGTAACAGAGTGACTTCTGAGTGCAGCTTCTTACCTTGACAGCATCCCGAGCAGAGCAAAGTCAGTCCAAACCCTTTCTGCAGGTTGTGTTTTCATCAGAAAATGTGATGTTGGGAGACATAAAAGACATTTTCATGGCAGAAAACAAACATTCCGTGTTTCAAAGCTGTGTTCCTCAATTTGAAACATATCGAAATAAAGTTTTTGAAGTGTCAAAAGACAGATGTTTCCGAATAAAATGGTAGAATAAGGTCTGACATGTAACAATGTTTTCCAATGCAGTGCTTCCAAATCAGTTGGTTTCAGAATTTTTATATTTCCACCCCCAATTTTCTCCTTGCAAGCAGAATTTTTATTTTCCAACCAGGTACTTCCCAAAAGAATTTTAAACAATAAATCAGGTCTTGTTATATGAGTACAAGGATTTAGCGACATGAGATCAGATCCACAACAGAGTGTAAATTCATAAAGAAATAGTTATCTCTGATTTAAATACCAGGTGTGTGGATGTCCTTATTCCCAAATGAAATTAGAGGACTTAAAATTCTTTCATAACAAGGCGCTGTTATCCTGGAATAGGAACATCCACATATGAAATTCATCAAGAATTGCTAAAGCCATGGTAAGGTCTCAGGCTACTGACTGTTAAATGAAAACAGTAAATTTGTTCTCCCGGTTGCAGCTTCTTGCTACATAACACACTAGATCCTCCCGGATAAATGTTCCTCCAAGTTAAAGACTAGTCTCAGCACATCTCTGAACACCTCATGGTAATACTTCAGTGAGATGGACTGGAATCAATACTTTTCATCTTCGCAGCTTGGGGCCAGAGAGCAGTGAGTTGGGCAGGGGTGTCAGGCCGTGTGCCACCAACACAGCAGGGAGGCAACTAGCTCTGCACCGACCTGGAAAGAAGTTTCTAGCTAGTAGGCATCAGTTCCTGCCTCACTTGAGCTTCCTCGAGGGAAGAGGAAAAAAGGAGATAATTAAGTAAAGGTTTTCAATTCAAACCTTCTCCCCAAGTATCCTTATAGCAATCAGACATAAGCTGGGCTATCAGTTAGGTTGAGCAACTGGAGAAATTCAAGCCCCCATGTTTCCTAAAAGAGGCTTCAGAGCCAGGATTAGATATTGCTAGATCTAAAAACCTGATATGCAGTACTGATTTAATATAAATGAATCCATTAATTTAAGTTAGATATCTTCTATTCATCTGCAGCCAGAACAGAATGCATCTTTGTGATTTAGATCATTTTAGAGAAATGTGATTAGGTGCTTTTGCCTGATTAAGAATAAACCTGTGGTACTCACTGTGCAGGTACCACAGTGCCTTAGCATCAGTGAAAATGGATCCACAGCAAGAGTCTGGGTACTGACTGGAGAATGGAGCATGGAGCTGTTATTTGTAACTATACAGGAAAAGAAGCAAAAGAAGTATTATACTGTGAGAGTAACAGTTACCAGTAGAAGTATAAAATCAATATTAATTCTACAAAAATGTAAGATACAAACTAACTCCCTATTATAGCAGTTACATATCTTTTATAGAAATAAAGATGCAGAATAGTAAGGCGTCAACCTATAGAACCATTAAAGCTGCTACTTTTAGACATGGGGTTCTGCACTGCCTGGACAACTCACTGGTTTTCATCCTACTTTAAAGAGAAACACTTACCTAGAATTCAAACAGGAAACCTTGCCAGCCCTGCCTGGTCCAAGCTACGCTGCCTGAAGAAAGTTAGAAGTTGTTTTTCTTGGTAATTCTTCTCTTTGTGTATCATCTACATTGATTTGGCTTTTTACAAGATGAAATTAGAGAGCGAACAGAGACAAGGCAAGAGCAAAGGCAGCCAAATTCAAGTCCATGGTCAGACAGCTCCTTCAGTGCCAGAGAAGCAATCAGAGTTATCACAAACTGACCCAAGAATATTCAGCTTGACTCTCCTAATTGCTTTAACAATAAAAAAAATCAATGGTTAGAACTCTAAAGTATAAAGGAAGCCTAGTAAGACTGATACAATACCCACAAGTGCAGAATTACAGGAGCCTAAAGGTGGATCAACAAGAGCACAATGGGGCATATCTGACACAACCATTAGCTGATACTTACCCCCAGAAGGAACATTTGTTATCTTTTTAAACGTATTTTTCATTAGATCTAGACAATGTCATCAGCATCTTCAGACCATATCTCCATCTTGCCATGAATTGTGTGCCCATGCTGTTTCCTATTCTTAAACAAAATGCTCCAGTGGGCCTTACCTGCACCAAAATGGAACTTAACAATGCATTTCTTCTTTCCTACTAGAACAGCTTCATTTGCAGTTATAACAGTGCACTTCAAGAACAGCCACAGTACCAATCAATAAACAAAATCAGTAGTGCATTTTTCAATACAAGAAAGCTTTCTCAATTGATCTGAAGAAGAAAATTTAAACCTTGTGAGTTCATGAGGTTCACAGAAAACGACCGCACAACACTTCCAAGGCACTGGTCCTTGTACCGCAGGTGTAGTCATATATAGCAACAGAACAGGCACCCATGACTGACAGCTTTCTTCACAGAAAGTCAATATTTACATTCCTCATGAACATCCAAAAGAACATCGAGGGACCTGAGAAATTAGCCCCTGATTGCCACTTGGAAGGCATCATCAGAAAGTCAAATCACTTCAGCACCTCCAACAGAACTGCTTTCAGTCTTGAGACTCAACATCTCTCACAAATGCGTCAAGGTCTTTCGCCTGCTAACGGGATATGTCTGAAGGGCATAATGGGTGCTGAAAAATCATGCTATGAGGGGTTTATTGTTTAAAATGTCAGAAGATAAAGAAAGCATTTGGTCAACTCTTGCTTTCTTTCTTGCTGAAGAAGGAAAGAGAAATCTGATAGTTATAAATGGCCACTCCCAGGGTCTTGAGCCAGCTACAGGGAATAGCAATAGGATCCTTCAGGGCAGAATAGAGAGCTCGACTGTAATGTTAAGTGATCACTGAAGTTGGGGGACAGAGATGCAGTGGTTCAATTCTGCTCTCAAGTTCCCAAAATGTCACCACATAGAACAGCCCTAAATCTTGGCTTGGAAGTCAAAAAACATCCAGTGCCTTTCCAAGCGAGATCTCAGCTCCTCTCATTTCCTGCACACAATAGCATTATTCAGCCACTGAAGTTTCCACTTAGCTTGCATTTATGCCAAGTACTTTTAATTGCAAAGGAAAAGGATGTTAAGCACTCCTATTTCTTTCTTTCTAATTCACAAGGGACACAGCAGCGGTTGGTAAAAGTTACAGGTTAAGGGTTGTTCTCCCCCCTTCATTTCACTTATTAAGGGACTTGCATCCTCCTCCTGCTGCCTCTCAAACAGAGGTTACCTACAATGCAAGGGTAGGAAAGTTTATATTGTCATTTGTAAAATACCTAAAAAGCCAAGACATGGTAAACTTCCTAGCAAACAGCAGCAGGGAAGTCTGAGTGGTATTTGAACCCTTCGAGGCATCAATTATAACTGATGTTCAGAGTCACCTTGACCAACCTACGTCTCATTTAAGAACGGGTATGGTACACCTACAATAATACTGACAGCATCCAACTACAAGAACTCATCAGAACAGATAGAGAATAGCAGCTTTGACTGAAGCAAAATGCTGCACAGCACGGAATGAAGTAACTGGAAAAACAGATGCTTAATTTCTACTTATTTTTGGCAACCTTGTTCCTATGATATTTGTTAGATGAGGGGGAAGAAAAGTTGCTGAATGCTGCTTAGTAAATTATACACGAACCACAGCCACATGGACTATCAGGGTGGCACTTCATACAGCCCTACTCAAAGTTATTTTTCTTTTGATCAACCCATAGAAGGGTCGGAAGTAATGTTTCCATATGGGTTTTGTTCCTATTATGCAAGATCTGGTGAACTACATTATCCAAGACAAATGCATTAAGTGAATTGAAGTGGTGTTTTGGCCTTGGTAGGGTTTCAAGAAGTGTCTTCACCCCACCTCTTCAGCCTTGGGACAAGAGACTTATTAGCTAATTACTATGCAAATGACCTGAAATGTAAATTACATCCTAACATACCCCCAGGAGCAAGAATTTAAGTTTACTGTA
The DNA here is from genome assembly GCA_028858755.1 of Ara ararauna. Lineage (NCBI taxonomy): Eukaryota > Metazoa > Chordata > Aves > Psittaciformes > Psittacidae > Ara > Ara ararauna. The sequence goes on along the minus strand of CM054383.1, from coordinate 40,004,356 downwards.
ATGGACCGTAATTCTATCCAAAAATATAGTTTATTAACAAGCACATACAATAAATTGCACCACTAACTTTAAATAAAACATCTAGCAAGCTCACCTTCACACTAAGTGACATTTGGTTAATACAGGGCAAAAAAGCGATACACATATGCTTTCAACAAACACAGAACAAACTCAGTTGCAATCCAAGTTCAAGTTTTAATCCAAAGAAGGGCACATAAAAGCAAAAGCAATGAACACTTCACATGAACCTTGCCATTTCTTTCCACCAGACCTTTGGTCTCTTACAAAATAGGTCCGTAATACAAAAAGTAATAAAAACTCTGGATTCAATTTACTCAGCCTCTTCCATCACAAGTTACCTATAACATTTTGCGACACCATGAGTAGCATTAAGAGGGAGGTAAGAGGCAAAGATAGTTATGTCTTGGAACCATGTAAGTTCAGCTGCAGATAGAGAGGCTGCCTAGCAGCAGGCATGGACCTCGGTGTCATTCTCAGAGTTTTTGCAAGAAATACAAAGATGGTAAAACAGTCTTCTCTCTTATCAATTAAAACTTGATCCATCCTCCACTGACATCAAGGCAAAAGTCCTTCTGTTATCAGGGGTATTCTGCGGTGGCCACAGAGGCCTTCAAAAGAAAGTCATCCTCTCTAGTGAAAGGTTTGTGACTCTCCAGTCTTCAGCCTGGCTGTAATGTCAGTAAAACCTGACACGCTGCTACCACATGGGTGTTAGAGCACTCTCATCCTCCCTTCATGCCAGAAAAAGGGATTCAGCAGAATTCGATATATAAGAATTGAAGCCAACTTGGCAATAATCAGCTCTGTTCTGCTCAGTGTAAGATCTTAACCTCACCGCAATGAAGTAAATAGAAGGTTTGTAATGAACTTCAATGAAAGCCCAAAAGAAGCATCAGACCAAAAGTGAAAAATACAGACTTCTTGATATTAGACCTTGTTCTTCACACAGGAAAGGACATTTGGATTTCTGATTCTCCAGGAGAGCAACAGGAAGATTCCCAAGCACAGTGCTCCAAATCTAACAGTGTCCACAGTAAAACCACTCAAGTGGTACTTTTAAACAAAGGCAAAGATTCCTCTGCTTCCTTTGTGGCAGAACAAAAAGTTATCCTCATAAGCCATAGGGTCCCAATTTTATTAATATGGTGCCTGTTATCACAGCATGAACAAAAATGATGCCTGTGCTCCCCAGTCACATTAGGAGTTAATCAGAAAAACTTCATAGCAGTTGTCATCAATGGGTTAAAGACTCATTTTCTCTCATTTCTATTCCTGCACCTTTCTAACACCTAGAAAAAAACCCTAGAAACTTCTCCTGCTTCCACACTAAGCAAAGAGTTAAGATCAGCTTCTATGACAAAAAAACCTCTGTAGAAAAGGTCATTTTTTTCAGCTGCTGAAACCAGGTATTTTTGCAGTACAAGGAAAAACTTAGCTCAACGTGATCTGACAAACAAGAGCGAGTAATAAAAAACTACCTAGAAATAAATGAATTGAAGTGAAGTCCAAGAATTGTGACGCCTTGTATTGAAAAACAAGTGATGCACAGTTCAATCAGCAAGAAGCTTCCTCTCCCCTCTGCAGCTTGCATAGCTGGCTCTCATCTTAGCTGGTTACGAAATACTCTTGCAGCAGAACAACTTCAGAAGAAGTTGGACAAGTGAGAATGGAGTTATATTAATCTAGAACAGTATCACCCAAAGATACAGATGAATACAAACACTGTTTGTATTAAAAAAACCCATCAGAGAAACATGAATTTAAGCTGCATTTCCAGTCTATATATTGGCTTTCCTCTTCCTTCTTTTACAAAAATAGGGTATGACATTTCAGCGTCAATTGTGTGCTTAAGTCATTTATTCACTGGACATTCCAGTCTTGAAATATCATCTATTAAAGTGTTAAGATTCATCCTGCCTATAGAACAGACCAATTTTCTTCTGAACTCCACTTGTAGACAATAATAAACTGAACTCAAAAAACAATTAGATTATGGGAAGAAGAAAGAAAATTAAGAATAAATAATAATGATCAAGCTCCACTCTTACTATCTGAATGCTAATAAAACAAATGCAGTGCCTTTTGGGTGATCAAAAGATTTAACTCCAAAGTAATACTTACAGATTGAATTCAGAACTAAACTGTACTTTAAAGCCTCTCAGTTGCCATAAGAAGAGGACAAATCAACTTCCAATAAAGCATGTCCTTCAAGGATAGAGGAAGCCATGGTAAAAGTAACACTGAAGATTCCTGATCGGAGTATGGTATCAAAATATAAGTATTTTTATCATTACCATAGTTCTCTTGTCATCCATTTAAAAACATGGATTCGGTCCTACACTTGCACATTTCTGAGATAGGTATAATGGCATGTGGGCCATTTACTTCTTGGCCGGCTAGTACTGAAGGAAAAGACAAAAAGCTGAAGATTGATTTTGCTGCTTCAGCGGTAAAGGCCGCAGGGTGGGAAGGGCTGTTGGGGATACCAACATCGAAACAAATTAGTGAAATGAGAAAGTCAGAAATCCAATAGTACAAAGTCTGCTTGGCCATGACTCTTTCCCCTACTGCAAAGCAGATTTAATAAATGGGATTTATTTTAGAAAGTTTCACAATTCTTAAACAGTAGATGATACTTGCATTCCTGAAGGATTAAGTTCTACATTTCTTAACGCTAATTCAACTCTCTAAAACCATCCCAATAAAACCAGCAGAGCTTTTACAGCTAACATGCACAACCTAAAAATTCCACCCTCAAAACTGCCTTTTTGGTACTCTTTTTAAGCTCTTAAGATACTCTATTTATTGAAGAGATGCCAGGAAGCCTGCAGCGGGAACAAATGCTTCTTTGGCAAAAGGAAAACATTTTAATGCCTCCTCCCTTCAAAGTATGCACACCTCACCACAACATATGCTAATATACTACCAAATAAGTCTCTTTATCTTGCCATTTTCATAACAGTTTCATTCATATCTATTTCAGCCTGCAGCTACCTACTGCACAGTGTTAAATCAACAAGTAGTTTATACCTAAGAAATAGAAAGTAAATAAAAAGAACACATTCTATTAAAAAAATTACATATTTCAGAACAAGTCAAGAGGGACTAATTTTGTATGAACTGTTTCAGTGTAAAATTAAACTTTTAAGTCATGCAGGCATTTGGGGCCTCTTTTCCATCCTTTGTCTTTTATTTAAAATGAACAAGAACTAACAAAAAAGGATGCCCACAAATACGATAGTGTGTGGAAATCTGCACTAAATCTGCTTTTAATACATGAAAACAAAGTTGTAGCCCTTTTGTGAAGCTATCTCTGTATGCAAATATACCTACACATGGAGATACACGTACCCCTCCAAATTTCCAGCCTTCTCCAAGGTACACACTCCACTGACACTCTTCCATAAATCAGTCAAATGTTGACTCTAGAAAAACATGAAGACGAACTCTTTGCAGATCTACAGTCTACAACTGTAAAAGTAAAATAAATAGAGATAAATATTAACTATCATAGTCCTAGGTGGTTTATCCAAGGGAAACTGATAAAGTCATCTTCTTCCAAAGAAGCAAAAGGGGAAGTGTTTATTAAAACACAAAACTCAAGCCATGAAAATAAAGAAAACACACCCTCAAACATGCTGGAAAAAGACCACTTGGTGCAGGCATCACTACCAGCCTTCCTTACTGAAACACGATCTTTAGTCTCCAGATACATCCTAGTTACTCCGATTAAATCAGTTTGGCTTCTAATGTTAACAAAAAGATCTGCTTTTAATATGTGGATTTCAATACCATAAATAATTGTCAAAGACTGGGTATACAACTGGGATAACTCTGCTGGGGAGAACATTAAGATGAGAGGGAGAAAATAAAGCTAAATTCTATGGGAAAGTTGCTGGGATTCATCGAAGGCTTCCACAGGCTTAGATCCATACACCTGAAACCACCTGTAGGGGTGATGAGGATGGGGGGGAATGAGAACTTGTTTGTCATAACTGAACCTATTTTTTTGCCCCTCGTTAGAGGAATGAAAATGCCTCAAATGATGCAAGGGGTCACCCTGAAGACAGCCACATCTGAAAAATACTGGAAATCCTGAAGTCAGAGCTTGTGAATTTATTTGCTGTGTATGTTGTCCTGGAGGAGAGAGAAGGTAATGCTTTTCACAGGCTGGTATTTACACTTCCGAAAAGTTTCTGCAGTTCTTCCAAATTTGATAGGGCAGGATGTAAGTGCCTCTTAGTGTTCCCAACCGGGCACTTCTGCTGCTTTGGCACACGCACACAGTATTCCAGTACCGATGGGATACGATGTTTAATGCAGCTTTAAACTGGCAGCACTCCCGAGTAGTTTTACATGTTTATCAACTCAGTAGGTCAAAAGTCTGCAGACACTGGGTGGAGCAGCAGTATGCCACAAAACTAACAGTTGTCCTCCTAGGGAAAAAAAAAAGAGAAGGGGGGGAACAGTTGTCAGTAAAGCTCCTGGCCCCATTCCACAGCAGACAATACGCTGGTTTGTAAAATACAGGATTAACTGATCTTGACACTTCAGAAAAAGAAGGTTCATTTGCTCTACAAGTGCCTGATACAAAAGCAGGGAAACACTGCAGGGGTTCTCAAAAACCTCCCTGGTTTCTAATGTATTCAGTTGAAAGCAGCAGCATGTGGTTTTTCTTTCTGTGGAGGGTGCGGCTGAGTGCTATAGCCAGTTAAGTTTAACAGCTAAAAGGGAAATAGCTAGGTCATTCTGTGCTGCAGTTTGCTGGTGTGTTTCTTAAATTACTGCTTGTAGGCATGAAATAACTGAAGTCCAGTGTCCTCCTTTGGTTCGGCCAAGTGAACAAACTGGGCCCACATTTACAGAAAGGACAACTGACAGGCAGAGCTGTCACACCGCGCCAGTACTACAGCAGGGGTGGCAACATGAAAGCCAGATCCTACCCTCACTGTGACCCTCCTTCTGCCCCCATCCTGGTAGGGACCTAGATATCTGCTTTAAAAATGTTAAGATCTGTTTTTCACTAACCCAGAAATCACACTTTACCCAGTGCTCTTGTCATCTGTGCTTTTTCAGATACATAAATCCAGTTCAACACTTAACTATCCTTTCCTATCAGAGGATATAGAATGTGATACGGAAATGCAGAGAGAAGTTACTGGCATGGACGTGGCATGTGCTAATCACTGCTGTTCAAACATTCAGGATCCCTACCCTGTGTGTTTTCATGGTCACTGTAAGCTCTTTAGAACAGAAACAGTCCTTCATGTCTTTCTAAACCAGCTATCACACCTCTACAATTCCACATAATCTTACCATGTCAAGTGCACGAGCTAGAGAGATAAGAGAACAGGCTACTCTGTTTAGATCTCATTTTCTGTGGATTTGCATCAAATGTCAGCTACTTAAGACTGTATTCGTTAGGGCATTTTGCAGAACACAGTATGTTCCTGTCTAAGAGAAGGAATGATAACCCATTTTTTAAAGCAGTTAAAGCCATGCAGAAATATGTATTTTCAATTAATATATTTTAGAATGTTAATAAAAGGTTCTTCCAACACAGCCCAAAGGTGTATTTTTGTGAGTCCTAACTTCAACAATTCCTAAAGGTGTCTTACTGATAAGTCTGTCATTTTGGAATTGTAAGATCTCCAATGAGCAACGCTCAGCAATTAATTAGAAAGTAGTTCTCTAGTCCAAACTCTCCTATTGTTGGATTATTTCAGATAATATAAGGATTTAGTGACCAGCAAGTAGTTCTCCACCACTTCCTTAGAAAATTATACTGTTCAGTGCTCAAAAGGAATTCTTCATAACATGATTGTAACATCTTATGCCACTCTGAATATTAAGACTGTAATGTAGCAGCAGTTTATTTTACTCAACATGAAATCCATTGAGTTTCAACATACGACTGAAGCGTAACAGAATGGCAAGCTGAAGTGTGCAATCTTAACAATTTGATCTAAGAAAGATGACTTTTCCAAATTAGTATTTAAGCAGCCTTGTGGCTGCTGTCTGCATCTAAGTTGTTTTTATTTCATGAAGTTGAATTGCTTACAAATCAGATACCTCTTATGCCACAAACTCAAAGCAAAATATCCTGTGATACAGCTGTGTAAAATAGGTACCATCAACCTGAATCACCAATTGGTCTCTTCTTTCTTCTTAAAGATCTTCCTTCTGAAAAGCAGTTTCTTGTTTTTATGGACGATAACTATCAAGTCAATTGATTTCAACAGGACAAGAACTAAGTGGCATTCTTGTGCATTATATATACCAAGTAATTCCTTTTTAAAGCACCTTTCTTTTCTGCTCCTGACTTTTATGGCATATGCTTTGGAACTAATGGCGTGACTTGAATTCTCTAAAAAGAACTTGAAAATCACATTTGCGGGCTTAACTCCAAGTGACTTTAAGAAAACCTTTATCATCAGTGCTCACCTTAAAGGTAAATTAAATCTTTCCCTACATGAGGGCAATATTTGCTGAACTGTATCCCTGTTTCGAGTCCCATCTATGACTGCACTGTCCAGCAGCTCAAGACGTCTGTGTTTGTCTACTTGACTTATGAATCCTGCACACACATTCACAACTGCTACAACCACAAAAACTGAAATATATTTAAAAAGATGTATTGCTGCTAACTGTATTTTACAATGCAGAATGCTTCCACAGCTTATCTCAATTACTGTGGAAAGAAAAACAAGAGTATTTTACAGCATAACATTTTAATTTAGCTCTGCCTTTAGAGCTTTTTTCCAGTCTTTAATCCTGCAACACTTTTATTCAGTGGTGACATTCTCCTGAAGTCAGCGCTGAGACCATCAGCGGAAGTATTGGTGTTCAGTAGTATTTCCTTCCCAAGGCACAGAAGTGCCATGTATGTGCTGCACTACTACAAGTCAATCCCATCACGCCAAAACCCTTCACTAGCTTACAGCAGTCTGAAACAGGCACATGTGGTAGCCCTTGTTAAACAGTCCAACAACAGTATTCTGGCTGGCTTGTAAATAAAAGATTTGACAACTTTTACAGCCATTGGACAGGTGCTTTAGATCTGAAATGCTGCTAAGTTAAAAAGAAGAAATCCTTAAGAAAATGCTTTGTTCCTTAAGGTGTTCTTCTTCCTAAATGAAACCCCAGTGTAATTTCCTGTATAATTACCCTTGATGCAATCCTGCCATTGGAGTTTCCCTCAAGGGAAAGAGCTTTGGGTAGACAATGGTAAACATAGGCTGGCTGCAGCGGTGGCAGTGTCCCAAGGGACAGTGCAGCAATTCCAGGAGGCTTTTAGGTAGTGAGATGGGAGTCAGAAAGTTCAAATCTACAGAAAAGAAACAAAAAAGGCTTGTAAAACAATTGTGTGATAAAGGCAAACACAACAAGCATGATCCATGAACAACTCAGAAAATCAGCTGTCTCACATACTTAAGGCTTTGTCAGAAGAACAGCAAGGTAGTACAAATTACCACATTTAGGGTGAAACACATGGTGCTTTCAATGCGTAAGTTCAGGAAGTTGATTATGTACGTTTAGCATATGTGGGCATAAGATTAACTGGTGAAAATATTATAGCTCAAGCAAATAATAAATGCCAGTAATAGATCATAAAGCATTTTTAGACACAAAGATCATCTAGAGAAGTATTTAGCAATTAATAACAACACAAGGATTCTGAAAAGGTTATCAATACTATTTTACTAAAGTATTTCAGCAACCAACCCAGGAGGATATCTGAGCTCACTAAAAATCCCAAACTCCCCCATCTGCAAAAAAAGACCTAAAATATTTAGAAAGACTTGAAATACAATCCAGCCCAGCATAATTCTCACAGGTCCAACCAAAGAGACCACTCTAAAAAGATCAATACATTCATCATCTCTTAAGCGTGCCCCCACTGTTCACGAGATGCCATCCTTTTCACCAAAAGGGACTCCAGGGTCATTTCAGGGGAAAAAGCAATTATTTTCTCAGGCTTGGCCCAAGCTACATAGTGTTTTATAAATTAAACCCAATATGCTAATCTCCATCTAGAAACTGAGACAGCCAAGGCAGGCAAATGAGTTCAGCTGCTGAGTAATCAAGACAAGATGCAGTACCTGATAAATTAGTTTTGTGATATCACACTAGTTTCAGCTTTCAAACACTGCAAGGTTTAACCCCATACACAATGTACCACAAGAGCCTTGGTTGAGATGACAAGCATCACGAATAGTACATTTGCGTCACAAAGAAAAGGTCACATTCTACAGTCAAACAAAGACTGAGGCAAAGTAGTCCAGTCATTGCTGTCATACTTACCTGGCAGCCACCAAGTATTTAACAGCACCCTCGAAACTACAAATTTAGGCAGTGATAGATCAAATCTGCTGCTTTCATAATTTTGCCACCTGCTTCCCCAACACACCCTTATCTTACACCTCTCTGGACTATGCATTACTCTTGCCCCACTGAAATTGGGTGTCACCAGTGGTAATGCACATAGTCTTTAATAAGGTAATTCAGAATGAGATATGTATGTGTATATATGTATATATAAACATAATAAAAGACTACAAACTAGAAGTAGGCAAGATAGTTAAACATATATTTCAGCATCTTTTTCAGGTTCTGCACCTTGGCTGCAACTAGATATAATCCTCAAAGCCTTGTACAAACCATCCACAAACCATTTCTTAAATTGATTTTGCAATGCTATCTTGCTATTGTCAAACCAAACTTCACCAGCACCTTCAGGAACCACTTTCACAGAGTCATATTCTAGGAATTACGGTGCAAGTCACAACTGGGTGAGAAAAGCAGTTACTGATGATTTAAAAGATCTTGTAGCTGATGTTCTCAAACTCCTTTTCAAAGACTGGAATTTTGCAAATCAGAATGAAACAGCATTCATCACTGTGTAATTTTGGTGCAGCTGATATCCTGATCCTAAACAACTGAAAACCTCCCAAACCTCCCCTCTCCCAACCATATGCAGAAATATCCAAAAGAGACAACTGCAAACTGGTTAGTTAATGTTCTCAATGTCAGTATTACATTCTCCATAAAGCAGTACAGCTTCCTATTAACACAGGCTTGTGGGGTTATCCCACCCCTCAACATGAGGCTTCTTTCCTAAACCATTTTTTGCTGCAGACCTCCTTGTGCACTTTTCCTGGCAAAGCAGTAGTTCGGCAGTTATGATTTACTCCAGTGGCCATGGTACAAGTGACCCCTTATCATAAACTCTCTAATCTTTCCACTGTAACTCTCTACCCTTCTGCTTTCTCCTTTCACCTCTAAAGCTGACAAATTCCCAAGATGTTGCAAATAGGGAAGAGTCAGAATATATCTAAATCTGACAAAATGTGAATCTGCAGGTTATCATCAGATACTGCTAACTCATGCAATTGCTTGATGCACAACCAGATAAGCCAAAGGCCACTTTACAGCAAAGAGCCTGAACTGGGGCAGAACTAAAACAGCTCAGCTGTCACGCTGCACGTACTGAAATGGCCAAGGGCTGCTAGCATTTCTTCTGCCTTATGTGTAACAACTCTGCCAGTTTAGGAGTGTGCTGCCTGGCAAGAAGTTGCATTGTTGGCTGATGCATCTAATCCTGCCTCAGGAACTGTATTTCTCATCTCCTATTTCCATTAAAGAATTCCTCCTGCAAAGAGCGTCCTTCTTTATACAGTCCTCAATAAACCATTTGTAAGCATCACTTAACCTTAGCAACGGTCTTTGGATCTTTGTTTTTTTGACATTGGACATTTTTGTGCTAATACAGCATTTCAATCATAATTTGATTAAATAAAGCTTTAAAAATATTCATCCTCGCTCAAGTCTTTGAGGAGCTATTTGAAATGTTCCTATCACTGCCAGAAACACACTTCCGCCCTTTCTGTAATCTGAAGAATGCAGAGATTTCATACCTTTTAAAAACCTGTAGTAGATGTTATAGAGGGTCCTCATGGCCAGTTCTTGCAAAGGCAGCACATGATCTGTTTCTGTCCCTATAGATTTCACCTCTGCTGGCAGGAACACAGTTAACTGGCCTGATGAAAAAGAGAGCAGTTTCACCTCTGAAACTTGAATTGGAGAACCACAACTAGAAGGACACAAGACATTTAGAAAGTGGTTAGAAAAAAAATAATACAAGTAACTTTATGGGGAAACCCAGATGACCAACCCAAAGTGTGCCTGATACTGTTCTTCAGTGCAGACCCCTTTAAGGATTCCTTGCACAGTGCAATACATGTTGGAGTTGGACTGTTAAAGACCCCTTCCAACCCAAACTATTCTAGAGATTCCCAGCTTTTGTAACATACTAGTCATGGGAGGCCTTCACTTATCAAATAACATTCAAAACCTACAGCAGTGAGAACACAGTCCCAAGAAAGCGAACTATGTGCATTACACGTCCCTTACTTTGCCAACACGCTCATCTCTTTCGGCCCCTGAAGGCCATTACTGAATATTTTGCTTGATAGTTTCGTACCTAACAGTTGGTTTCCCATGTCTTAGATCAACCAGTTGAGAATAGCAATGGATTTCTCAATTATAATATATGAGGCAAATTACAATCACCAAAAAATATCATTTAAGTGCCACGGGTGATTCTGCAGCATACATTTCCCCATCCACAGAGTTCCCTTGGAAGGTGCAGGGCATGAAAGAAAAGTAAAAAAGAACAGCCTAAGCTGCACTGGGAAGATACCCTAGGGAGTCTACAGCCTTGTCCTTCCCAAATCATATCAGGAAAAAGAAGGTTATTTTGGATCCAAGGAGAGAAACTTAGCTTGTAGTAAAAATAACAACTCTTTACATGATCCCTATTGCAAGCTATCATGCCAAGGAGACACACATAGGAAAATTCTACTAAGAGGTTGGGGAAGTCAACAGGGGAATCGGAATTGTTTATGACAACTTGAATTTGAAGCCAAGAGCAACTTGTTAGGGCCAGTCCTAACAAATGGAACAGAAACACAAATTTGTCAGCCTTCCCAGATATTGGACCTAAAACTGAGGTAACTACACTTGACCTTATCAGATGTGAAAAAAATATCATAGTACTTCCTCCATAACAAACAATCTCATTTCTTCTGATTAACAGAAAAACAGGCCAGAGAAACAAGCAAAAAAGAGCAGTATCAAACAGCAAGTGAGGAAGTCTCTTGTTAAATATTTAATGTTTTCCCACAAACTATTAATGGGATTATAATATATTTGGGAATTCAGAGGTCCACTATTCCAACAATCCGCTCCCCAGGAATCCATACCAATGAGTTAGCTATCACAACACATAAATCTATCATGTTGTATATTCAAGCTGATTAACCCCTTACCAACCTAGCTAGAAGATGCACCCGTACGCTCACTACAGTTTCTGCAGCTCAGAGCTGGGCAATTTGGTCTACTTTTTATAAAGGGTCATAAAGAGACCAAAAAATCCCTACACAAAAGAGACCATCAAAAGGAATACTCTCAGAGATACACACCCTTAAGTCAGGGTGGATAAGGGAATGAATCTCAACCCATGAGTAATACTGGGTGCAAAACCAAAGATTTCAAAGAAAAACCCCACACAAAATCCATGGAGGTTAAGAAGTGGAACAGAGGATGGTCTAAGTAGCTGGGGAAAAAAAAGATGCTGCAGAAGCAGCCTGGTGAATAAATAACTGAGGGCAAAAAAAAAAGGCTGTGACCACCCATTGGCTGCCTCCAACAAGACTGACGGATACCTTAGCTGGAGACTATGAAATCCAATCTGCAGAAAAGAAGATCAAAATTTATTTTGAGTGCTGAGATCACCATCTCTTACATAAAAGACTTTTTCAGTCAGTCTGACTGCAGGATTCCCAGACACAGATTCATTACTTGCACAATGCAATTTTACATTCTATTTTCAGAAACCTAGCTTTATGTTACTAACAGCAGCATGTTGGATTTGATTCTCCAGTGGATGACCAGAAAGAGCATGGAAGCCTGGGTCTTCAACTCTCTCTTGACCCATGAAAACCTTGAACTGGTTACTAATGCTTTCTTGGAAAGAACACAGGAATCCCTCACATGACTATTATTACATAATTTTAACATCACTCAGCACATTATCAAATAAAACTTTCGGTTTCTTAATAATATATAAGTGCTCTTCCTATGCTGGAAATTTTCCTTAAAAACAATCTTACGATTCTTCAGGATGGTTTCACAACAAAGACAAATATCTGTTTGGGACACAAACACTGGTTTGCTTATCAAAAATAATACCTTTTTATTCTTTAACATTAAGGGAAAAAATTATCATGTTATTTCTTCCACAGAAACATTACAAGAACTAATTTCATTGCAACACTTCCAACTTTGTCTCTTCTATACTAGACTTGAATACTCTCCATCAGGGATACTAGCAGCTATAGTCTGACCAGGACTGTACATGTGATCACAGCAGAAAGAACTGGTAATATCTTCACAAAAGGTCAGTGCAAAGATAAAATTATTTTGCCTGAGCATAAAATAAGGACTTCAAACATTAAAAACAAAAAAACAAAGGCATGCTTATTTACTATCACCCGATACACACAGGGATAGCTGGATCAAACTTGTTGGTCCAACTGCCATTGTCACTAGTGGCGCTGGTCACAATCTACGTAGTTCTATTACCTTTAGGGTCAATTTAATGTCTGCCTTAGGATTTATAATCCGTTCTGAAAGAACAGAGGCTAGGAATTACTTTTCCTGAAAAACAAAATTATTGGTAGCTCGAGGCTGCAGACAGTGCAGCAGAATTATAATCCAACTGCAAGTATTTAAATATCACCCAACCAGCTGACAAGGAATATTAGAAAAACCTAAAAATGCCAAGACTCAGCATCTCACATAACTGCAGTAGAGTGCAGGCTTGTAGAGATGGAATTTATATTTAATGCAAGATTTGCTGAGAGTGAGCACACCAGAAATTTATAATTAGATGGTAATGGGGACAAATCCTCTCCTGATCAGTTTTACACCAGTAAACTGGTGGTGCTGATCCTAATTTATGCTAGTGCAGTGCAGAAAGAATTCAGCTTGTGTCCTAGACAGACCACTTCTTTTCCTCACATCCTAACCACAAACATGAGAGAGCCTAGGATATTTTTAAAATCCACATGTAAAAATATACCTGTCAATCTACCTCTCCTAAAAAAAGTCCTTATTTACTGCAACACATTAAAAAATACTTTGTTCATTCTTTAGTGCTGGAAATTCTGCGAACCCTGCATTTTTGGCCAACCTTTAAACGCAGCCAGGATTCAGCTTTAGGCCTTACATTATCATTACAAATTCCTTCAGAATAACTGCACTGTCTGTTACAACCTAATACTAAACTATTGAAAGTCAGCAATTAGCATAGAAGATTTATTACAGAAATTAAACAGAACTGGGAGCTGCAGTAATCCCCTCAAATTAACACCAGTCCTGAATCAATCACACACACATATAAAATAATCAGTTGTATCATACAGGAAGATAATTATGAGGAATTTTACAAGGAACAGGTATTCAAGACAGCTGAATTAATTCATACGTACCCACTGCAACCAATGACTTTATTATACAGGTAAGATGGGAGGCCTTTCAGATGAATGTTGTTATCCACATAAACATACTGCAGCTCCCGAGAACGACCTAAATCTGGGTTTAGAAAACAAGAAAAGTCAGGGGGAGTAGGGATGACATAGTGACAAAGCAAAAAAGGCAAAGCAATTCTCTTTAATTATAAATAAGCTAATCAGACCCAATGTAAGCAAACATAAATTAATACTTCTCCGTTGTAAAGTTTCAGCCAATGGTTTTATTATGCATGAGCTGAAAAGCTGCTTAGAAAAAAGCCTTTGAAATTGCTAAAACAAAACCAAACCCCTTTTCAGTAGCTCTGAAAATCGCATTATAAATAATTGAATTTTAACACTGACAAACCCTGAAGTAAGTTTGAAGCAGCAAAGGGACAACTGATTTCAAATCCACAGTGCATACTTCCAAGTTCATAAGGTCAAACCTGCTTTCATTAACCGGCCCCATGTCACTGAAATCACAGCTATGTTATCTTTAGTAAAGTGATAAAGACATAAACAAGAATGTGGTTGGTCCCATTCTTTCTTTTCTCCATGGAGAGAAACTTGTTTGATTACATTAGCCATAACTAAATACAACCAATAATCATTCATAAACAAGTCTATGTGATGCGGTAAATTACAGAACACAGCAAAATATACAAGCATCAAAGGCAGAACATTACACAACAAAAGTTGTGTTGACAAGTAAATAATCAATGCATCTGAAGGTGTGCTTCTTGTATTATTTCTGTTAAAATACTCATGGCTGGCAATCAAAAGTAGCAAGTACAGCATGTTTAAGCAATACTTTAATGGACTAGAAATATATTAACATACCGCCAGATAGAAGCATATAGACTAGGAATAATTTTACTTGGTTTAGAAAATCAAAGAGGGAAAATTGAGCAAAATTAAAAGGGAAAATTTAGACTTCTAGGAAGAATTCTCGGAAACAAGATTTTTGCTTATCAGGAAGATCTAGTCAGTGTAAAACTGTCTGCTATCAAGAGAAAAGCATGCCAATGTGAGACATTGAAAAAGACAAATCAAACTGAACTAAAAATAATATTCCAAAAGAGTTCTGAGCTGGCAAGAAAGCTGACATGTAGGATCATCCGGGCAGCCCATTTCATCTGTAGCTCCTATGCCGTTTGAGATCCTGGGTTAGGAAAAGACATGTGCGTTTAATACAAAGCACAAGGCAAAGGAACTATGCCTGAAAGCCTCTCTGCCTGGAAGGGGATAGCTGCAACCCAGACCAGCTGCATTACAAAGAAATTAAATAATCAAGAAGCCTGTATGCCTTTCAACTTAAACTTTGATGAGTGCGTTATAGAAACTAAGCAAGATGAACAAGCATTTGGCTGAATGAGCCACACTGCAAGATGATACTAACATCGACTAATTCTGATTTCCCATCTTTATCAAATGTCAGTTACCTTGGTTGGCATAAAGATAAGGATAACCAGAGAAATCAGCAGAGCTTCCATCCCTTTTGTAATCATGGCTAAGAACAGAATAAAAAATTAAAACAATTTCCATGATATCACTATTCAGAAATTCTATTTGGAATCATGATCTCCCTACTATGACAATAGGTTATAGAGTCCCTTCCTTATTATCAAACAGTTTTATTGTACACGAGAGCTCTGGACACTGCTTAGTGCAGATGATATTTTGAGTGATTCCCCCCCAGCTTCTGGTCATCTTAAAATATACTGAGTGTCTTCAGCTGTCACCCACTTGAATGGCAGCTGTAAGCACCAGAAACCTTAAAAGCTCAAGCTGAGGAGAAGCTTCAGAGGGTGTCAATTATCAAATCTTGGATATAAAGAACAAGTGATGAATACCAAAAGAAAATGAATAGATTCCTTTTCTGAAATAAAAATGTTAACATTAGAAAAGCTGAGGGGTTTGGTTTTCTTTTTCTTTTAATATAGGCTCTGCAAGAGTCTGTGGAAGCTGCAGGGACCATAATCTCAGTGCTGTTCAAACAACTGAGTCACTGGACTTCAGTAGACATGGTTCAACCATCACACACTTCTTTCTTTGACCCTGTACCAAAGACATTCTAGTTCACAGACCTATCTGCTGCATCCATCAAGTGTCCCACCCCAAGAAGCAATTACAAATATCTCCGCTGACTGATGGGAACTGCTGGAGATGCTGCTGTGCATCAGTATGAGCTAACACCTCAAAAAGATGATTTATTTTGGCTCAGGATTGCAGGGCTTAAAATAGTTTAGTAAAGTTCTGGGATATTTTTAGATGAAACAAAACATTGTTATCTTAACAATGAATAAAAATATTGTGATACTAAAGCACTGTAACATCATCAAATACTGGAAAGAATCAGCCAATAAAGTGTAAAGCAAATAGCACGTGCATGGCACACCTCATGCTGCGAGAATATCGCCTCATGTTGCAGAAGCCAATTATACCCAGAAGAGCAGAAAACTATGGGTTGCTGGGGCAGCTTGAATGTGCTACTGTTTAACTTATTAACTTAGAGAATGGAAGAAAATTTTTTAAAAGAGGCTCATCTTGCTCTTTTCTACACAGATGTATGCAAATGGGCTGAAAATCAGGCAAGTCAAAAAAAGCCCTAAAGCTGTTCTTTTCATATGCATGGAGGGGGGAGTTAGGCTGCATCTCATCTCTTCCCTCTGTCTTTATCTTATGCTATGTTTAGAATCGAAGTTCTGAGTTGACTGCATTTCCTAGGTAATTAAAGCAAATTTTTGGATGTTAGACAAAATATCTCAGTAGGAAAAATTCAATTCCCCAAGCCAAATAGCCTGTAACTATAAATGTTCCTTTGATATAGTTTCTTTGCATTAAATAACCAAGCATCTCTGTGTCCCCAAAAGAGATTTTTTTCTAGTTTCAAACACTACCCCTAAAGTTGAAATTTAAATAAATCGTCACTCTAAAAAGCTCTTTGTATCCCATCCACATTACTTTTTATGTCTTCTATCAGTCAACAAATATTGTTAAAGTTCGCTAGAAAACGAGCTTCTGAAGAACTCCATGAAATAAGGACACTGTCCATCTATGCAAGGCTACAGCTACAAAGAAGGTTTTCATGTGGCTTCTGCAAGCCCTGTACTGTGTCTAAAACATTTCCACTTTCCTCCTTCCAAGCTCCCAGATCAAAGCCCTTTCTCCCAGAAATGACCAAATGCCATAAGTCCTGAACAAACCCCAATTCTATTTTTTTTCCTTTTTTTTCCCCTTTTTTTTCTTCCTTTTTTTTTTTTTAACCTCAGGGCCCTGGCATATGCATTCCACATGGCTGAAGATGGAACAAAAGCTCTTGTGTGTCTGCACTGATGCTCTTTTAACCATACTGTGAGGGCAAGGACACAAAAGCAGCATATACCAAGGGTAGAAAAAGACCTTTGTTTACTGTGCACTGATAATTAGTAGACCCATTTTCTAAACAAAAAGTGCACATAAACCCTCAATAAAGTCATATAACACTGAATATTTGCTGTCATAACATCCCCTGGACTGCCAGTATACTTGAGAATTTATGGCCTATTTTAATTATATTTGTACTTTATTACATAAATCATTTTTATTTCTGCAGTGTCATCAGATTCAGATTCCTGCTTGCAGTGGAATTTGTTTTGAGGCATTGGAGCATCTGCTAACTGTAAAATCTTCAAGCTAAATTTCTGCCACAGGATAATTTATATTGTAAGTAGACTGATATAAAATGAGCATTGGTTCTATCTGCCATTCATGAACAGAATTCCAAAGGCCATTTATTATCAGGGCAGCATGAAAGCTGCCCTGGCAATAACAGCACCGTCCAGGGTGCAGTTTCCAGTTCAACTTATACATACAATTAAGATTTCTTGTTAAATAAATGTATTAGGAAGGCCCAAAGTCTCACATCCATGCAGTCTTGTTTCTCTGAATATAAACTGGAATATTCCATAGCTTTAAACCAGAATTTTTTAAAAACGAAATATTGGCTTATCCAAGAATTCAGTATGTTTCGCAGAAAAAAATACTATTCCATTAGTGCACCCACCTGCTTGTTCATGTATCAGTTCTGAAAGTCAGAGAGGGGGACCAGGTATTTTTACTGTATTTTGTAAAATGGATTAATAGTGTTACACTTCTTTACCTTAATAACACATGCCCACAAATTATGTACTTTGTAAGAATGTACAGGACAAAAAACCTACACAGTACCAATGCAGCAGTGCTGTGAAAGTACTGTGCTACTGCAGGAGTAAATCCTACACCTGTCAAACTAGAAGAGGAAAATGCAGATTTCCATTACACTTAACAAGAATCTCTACTGGCAACTCAAGGAACACTAAGTATGAGGAAGAATGGATTCCTTGGGATAGCAGATGTCAACTACCACATGAAATAAATAAAGCAAATCACACTTTAAAATGCATTAAGCAGTTAAGTTCCAAAGGTATTTCTTCTACCATGGACGTGCCTAATCAAAAAAGGGGGAAAACCACCATTCTGTCAGGAGATTAATAAAATGCCAGCTTCCCAACTCCCTAATTGAAAAAAAATGACAATTTTTGCTTGAATATCACTTGTAGATATTCATGCAGTATCCTTCTCTGTTATTTAATGTTTTTACTTGCTCATCAACCACTAGAGTGAAGTTGGATGTAAGAACACATACACAAAAAAGCATTAGCCAATATGTGCAGCTAGCAGAAATGATGCTACAATTATGCCTTCACTCCAGGAATAATCACAGAAAAATATTCCCCCATAGATCAGGAGATAGCACATTAAAAAGCAAAAAGATTGAATCTAATTCTTTCTTCTACTTAATTTCATCACATCTTGACCACTCTGAAGCCTTCTGACTCTTCAGAGGAAGGATTAAACATTTACATTTATACTGCGCTGCTTTTCCTCTGAACTCTAGGATTTATGATTCAGTTTCATATCCACAGATAGCAAATTATCTCCAAATGTTCACCAGTGAGTCACTATTAAGAACTACTGAACAAGGTCAATTGAGAGTCTTTGATGTTTCCCGTTATTTTAAAAGTTCCTTTTGAATGTTTTGAATTTAAATCTAAAAATAAAGAAAAAAGAAGGTGTGTCATTATATTAGAGATTTATTTCCTCCTTTTGAACTTAAAACACTTCAGCAGATCTATAGCTCATCCAGGTCATTGCTCCCGCGCAGATAATCTACGAGCACAAAAGTAGCAAAAACTTTCGCCCTTTAATATTTCACATCTCATCGTAGAGAACAGCATTTTATTTTTGCAAAAATAAGAAGATTCAACTTCCTGTCTGATGAAACGGAGTTAGAAGTATTTGCCAAAATAGGGGAAATTACTTTGCTTGGTTTATTTTGTACTGTGGAATCTGAATGATGCATCCTGGAAATCATTTTCTCATTTATATAATGACATCTGTTGGGACATACCTAAAACACTCTATCTGGAGACATTATTTGCACTTGCTTTCCAGGAATATAAACAAAGGTGCTAAGAAAATCAGAAAGATCATAAACTTCTGGAAAGACTGAATTTCTGGTACAGAAAAAATGAAACTTGTACAATGTAATTCACTTAGAAATGATCTTATTTCTAACCACCTCAATTTTCAGCTTCTTTTCAGTGTGTTCATCTGTACCTAATTAACACCAGACTCAGGCTGTATTCTAGGAAAACTATTAATGGCTATGCAAATGACATGACAGATCTTCATGCCTGTCTGTATTTCAGCAGAGATTAGCTGGTGGCAGGGCTACAAAGTCACAAATGCAGGGAAGTGGACTTGCTTTTCACAAACAGAATATACAGTCCACACTTAACTGACAACACAACTGACTTCTCACAACAAACCACCACTCACCAACTGCACCCTCCTACACTTGAGGACCTGCTTTGACACTTGCAAACTTTGAAAGGGCTGAGAAAAAGGCTGATAAATTCTTTCCTGGGCTACTACTGTGGAGGTTTTGAAGGATGCTTATACAGAGCCCAAACTGAACCTTTGCTAGATTATGCAGTACTGCCATTCCTAATGATGAAAAATTCCACAGTAGGTTTTAAACCCAAGCTGAAGAATCTTATTTAAATCATCAGATCCAGCAAACAGAAACAGATCATTACCCAAAGTGGTGGAACTCAGATTACATAGTACTATATTTAAACACAGCATCATTTAAACTTTTTTCCCCTCAGTTAGCTAAAAATAAAGCAAATTTGATAGCTGACCTATTGCTTTAAAACAGATGTGAAACCATAACCTGCATTTCTTTTTGTTTAATAACGTGTTTTCCAACAGTATGATCATTGTGACAACTCCATAAACAGAGGTTGTGGAGACCACCGAAGGCAGGAAGTTTGTTTTGCCATGTCTCCTCCGACCCACCCCAGCCCAGGGATGCTGGTGACTCACCAAGTGGCAAAAATGCCAGGCGGTTTCCAGCCATGGAGAGCTCATTGAGGCTCGGCAGTTGGCACAGATGGCGGGGAACATACCACAGGTGGTTTCGGTCTGCAGTCAAGTACTGCAGTGAAAGGCACATGTGCAGCCTTTCAGGTAAGGTTATCAAGCGATTGGTTGAGATGTCCAGTGTTTGCAGCTCCCTCAGGTCTCCAACCTCTACAATCCAAACAGGAGGCATTGAGAATCATTAATCTGCATAAACAAGATCACCCCAAAATATATCACATAAATTAAAACCACAGGTCATCAGCTAGCTGTGTGCTGTTCTTCTCTTAAGATACCATTTTATCCATCCATGTGGACAACTGATACTCATAATCTCAATCATCTTCGTATTTCACACCTTTTTGACGAGGGACAGTTATCAGTTAGGCAAGTATGTCTAAATATGAGATCTCTCAAGTAGAGCATTCCTCAACTGTGACAATTACTGCTGTCAAAATTATCAAGCACTTTCCCAGTCCTAAATCAGAACCAGGAAAAAACAACCCAAAACACATTACATAGCTTGCTGTTATTGAGGGTGTTTTGCATGACCCCAAACTCATGCAAATGCAATCTCTTTTGCTTAAAAACCAGCATTTGAGAATGCAGTGCTTATATCCACCTTACTTAAGATTCTCTTGCAGTGAGACTTACAAATATATGCACAGCACTTCCTGCTTAGTGACAGTCTTTCACCAAGCATGCTCAGGAACAACAGCTGTGTCTTCATAATGGCATTCAAAAGACCTGTTTTCCATTAGAAGTGAAATTTCTTAACCTGTAAGTTATATTATATTGTAAGAAGACATTACAATAAGTTCCACCTCCAGTTGCAATAATTACAGCTTCTAGAGATTTTCTAGCATTTTAAAGAATGTTAAAAGTACATTTTGTGGTTTAAATAGTATTGTGTCATTCTTTCACATAGGTAACAACTAAAGTTCTTAGGTGATCACACAAGTAGCCACACCTGTGCAACAGTTATTTCCCTTGTGTCTGGCCTATGGGACCAGGATGCACTTATCCACGGACTGACTGACAAATACGTTAAGCAGCTTTACAGGTTATTTCATTGTTTATTTATTCTTCTGCAGTTACTCAAATTGAGTAACTCTGTAAGTTATTTTCCCCAAACACGGGGAAACTCTAAACAGTTCTGCTTCAGTTCTGAACGCTTAACAGCAATGGAACTAACTCATGAAGTGCTCCGCGCCCCTAATTCTTACTGCAGTTCTCAGCATCTTGCAGAACCAAATGTACTTTGCTCTTGGCTGAATGAAAGCAGCTCTTGCATCTGATAGCTGCTAAAACAAGATTCGCTAGAATTTTCTGCACTGAAAACACCAGACAATCTACACAATCCGCAATCTGCACAATTTACAGCTCCATCACCCAGGGTTTTTTTTTTTTTGAGATATAAATAGGATAACATTGAACTGTTGAAGTTAAAGCTAAACAGAACCTGTTGTGCCCTTAAGTTCTCTCTGCAGCAGGAGCTAGAAAATTCACAATTCCCTGAGCTCTGAGGTATCACCCTGCATACTACACCAAAGAAGAAAACAAAACACCAGGTTAGTTTCAAGCTGTCCTCTATACAATAGCAAGTCTGAAGTTGACCTTGAGAAAAACTGCTATAAATGTTACTGTCAAGACTGAAAGTATGAAAAGGAAGAAAAGGGAACTTATAATTCAGTGTTTACACAGAAGTCCTAGTTAAACAAAGTGTGTGTGCACATTTAAAAGGGAGCTTCTGCCCACCGCAAACAATCCCAGCATTAATTACAATGGAGACTCAACAACATAGTATAAAATATTACTGACAGAAGCAGCTGCTATGCAGGTGACCACACTCCTCACAACTCTTGATTCTGATGTCAACAGGAATCATAAGCTTTATTTAAAAAGCTTTTGGTTTTTGTTTTTTAGTACAAAATCGAATATAAATGGCAAAAGCAAAACAAGCACTACTGAATAGCGAAAGACTACAGTGCATAAGAACTGCAGTAGAACTCATTTTGAAAGAGTTTTATATTCATCACAAAAGCTTATGCTTGAAAACAGTGACAGGAAGAGCCACCTACATGCAGCCAAACCACTGACCACATGCAGTCAATAACAGGGCTAGCTATTTTCATGCACTAACCTTTTTCTCTGCCACTAAAAACAGTTTTCTAGTTCAGTTTAGGTCCAAAATGCCATAAATGTTATGGTTGGCAAAGCTGGCAGAGTTTCAAAGGCATTGCTAGAACGATATGTTTCAAATCTAAGAGGAAATAAAAGTATTCTCACTCTATCCTTCATCCAAAAAACACATACTTGCCTAAAACTTCATCCTCTCTACCTTAATCTTCCAATGCATACCAGATGTAAACATCCACTTTCAGCATAGTGCCATATGTTACAGAAACACCCACCGACCCATGATGAAGTTAGAAAGTCAACCAAAGTGCCATCAGATTACAGATATAACCCTCAGACTCCCCACCATAGTGCTGAAAACTCATTTTGAAGAACATGCTCAGACATTTGCTAATGACACTAAATTATCTCCCATCTCATTAAAGCAAAGGAAAACCACAAAGAGGAATAACACAAAACATAAACAGTCTATTATTAAGATTTTCAAGCTTTTAGTACTAAATACTATTATCCATGCCTTAATAATCTTGCAACATAAATAGTGAGGGATGCCTTGGCTAAAAAACAGACTGAATGACTTACAAATCTCTCTTGCTATCAACTCATCAAGCACTAAGACACATATGAGGGGTGGACTTTGGAAATTTTGGGCAGACCCAGAAAACAAAATAGCTATTCCCAAATGAAAAGAACTGAGGAAAAAGGGACTTTTATTCATATAGCCCTCATGCCCCCCAGGATAAGAAAGAGACAAGCAATATACATCACCATTAAACCACATTAAGGAGTCCCTGCTAGATTTAAATGAAGTTCATAAATGTGTAATGTAAAATTTATATTAATTCTAGGATTAACACCATCAAAATCAACACGGCAGGGCACTGAGCTCCATTTTGGGATCAGAAGCCAGAAGCAAAATGCTCAATAGCTTTGCTAAACCCCCAACTTGGAATGACCTGGATTTGTGGAAGCACAGAGTCCAAATGTGAAGTTCCTGTGCCGGTTCTTGGACCCAAATGCTTCATCTGTGTCCATCTGCACAGATTACTGCCTTCACATCTAGCTGGGCAATTCTGTGGCTTGGCCATATGGTACAAACGTGTTCATGGTATAGTACACATGGACTGCCTGACAGACTGTAAATCCACATACAACCTTACCTCACAAACTTAAACGCAGGCTTATACCTCAAGTCCTCCTACAGCCTTCTGAAGGCAGCTTCAGTGACACGGATGCACACAAAAATACTTCAGACTATATTCCAAAACTGCCAGTGCTTGAAAAATTAGTTCTATCTTTCTCATCCTTGATAATATGAAGATTCAGAAGTGATTACCATGACTCCAAAGAGCAGCCTTTGCATTCACTGTAATAGCTTTCACAAGTGCTTGGAGAAACGGACAATGAACTGTCATCTTATGCATTTGGGCTTTCAAAAGAAAACTGCCAAATAGGTCTGTGTCTCAACACAAAGAGAAATGAAACATCAGCAGACTTAAATAACGAAAAATGAAACATTGAAAGAATTCCAGGAAATTTCCAAAATTACTGACCTCCTGACAAAACATTGTGTTGGTACAGACACCACGAGCATCAGGGAAAAACCTATTTCTGATTTAGGCGCTTTAAATGCCACTTTTAAAAATTAATTCCATGGTCTTACATGAAGGAAAAAGCAGCCATCTGGAAGTAAGCAGCCTATACAACATACAGCAATTGCCAAAGGCAAGTCAAACTTCTTTAACCTTCAGGGGGTACAGGCCTCACCAGCTGCATGACTCCAAAATAACTAACAGTCTTCTTAATGTTTCAAGAGCAATCCCAACTTTCCCTGATGGGCCATAACCCCAGATTTCATCCAAAGATATATGAAACACATACACGATTGGATTTGAGTGTATGGAAGGCATGGACTTACTTTGAAATCAAACACTATCGGGCTCTTTCCATCCAAGTAAAAGAAAAAAGGGGAAAGGAAAGGAAAGGGCTGCAGACCTACCTGCATGAGAATGCACCTCAAAGCAGGGTATTAAGAGAAAGCAGAGAACCTACAAGGAATGAAAAAAGGGACTGATGAGCAAAGAGAGCTGGTGCTTAGAGGTCAGGCTGCAGAGTTAAATGAAAACTGCCAGGAGGCCAGGAAAATGGGAACTTGCAGACAAACAAAAGGTTTTTCAACAAGAAGCAAAGAGCAAGAAATGAAGAACGAGTGTCAACAAGGGGTAGAAATGAGGAGGACAGACCAAATATTAAATTAGCTTTTTGCATCATTTTTTCCTGTAAAAATAATGCTGCATATGAGGACAGAGACAAAATACCTCATGGGAACAAGGACAAAGCACTGAAAATTACCACATCCATTACTAAAATGAAATGAGGCTGCTTAAAAAATTTCCATCCCAGAACACTGAAAAAATGGGTTATATATCAAAACTGCAAACTCAGGCACGAGGATTCTCAATGAATAGGACATTTTCTGGGATAGCAGCCTAGGGTTGGAGAAGAAATGTAGAATCTGTGTTGAAAACAGCCCTGTTAATGTGAACTCAGTGCTCTTCAGTACCTTATGACAACTGTTCTAACGGGAACGCAACCAAGAGTAACCAATGACTACAACATAAATAGAAAGCAGAATGAAAGTGCAACCTGGATCTTTTCAGATGTAAATCATGTTATACTGACTTATCTTGCATTTAAGGTACTGGTAACATGGTAGAGAACCAAATCATCATACAGGAAGAAGAGCAGGAACTTTTAAACTTAAGTGATTGAAACTGAATGAAAAATAACAGAAAATAAGCATGATAAGAAGGTGCTGCAAGTCCAGTCTCTGCTTGAAACAAAGGAGGAAATGAACGACTGGGTATACTTGTTCACTATCTAAGGGTAGTGAGCCACCACTGAAAATACGGTAATTTCTATATATACCCAGCATTTTATTAGGAGCAAGGAAATATATTAATACACCTTTGTATTGCAAGCAATAACGATGGTCTTGCTATTAACATACAAACCCTTCCACCTAAAACCCTGCAACCAGAGCTCTAACTTGGGGGCAATCCTCTCCTGCCTGCTACACACTCTGCAATGCAAACAACATGCTGCTGTTCCAAGGCTGCAGAATCAGTACTGAAAATCTTTGCTACATACGACAAAGTGGTTTTCAGCCTGTGGTACCCAGAGGGACACAGTCGTATGAATCCTCACACAGTCAAGCGCTGTGATGTCTGGCTGCGATTGTGAAGCACTGGACTTCATGTACCCAGTGATCCCTCTCTATCCTGGGGTCTAAGAAGAAAGCTGGTTGTGTCAGGAAAGGAAAAGAAGGTGCTAAAAGCGGCTACCATGCTTCACTGTGAACCAGTGTTTTAATCAACTTCCATGAACCTGAGAACAAGACGCATTTTCCTATTAGACCTGTAAAACTATGCAATGGTGAATAAAAGGTGTTTGAAGTCTTTCACACTTGCAAAGTTTATTACCTGTCCCATGTGGAAAAAAACGCAAGTCTACTCAAATTCACAGGCATGTATTATAATACTGTTATCAATTTAAAACTGTGATGGACAGGAAATGTAAGTTGAAATTGATAAGAGTTTGATGGAAAAGATCTCCTTTATATCTGCTCTGGGATGTCTCAGGAGGACTTAAATAGATTTTAAGGTGGTTAAAACAAATTAAATAGCCTATTATCTATTACATTACATTTACTGTCCTACCACACAGCTCACATTTCATAGCCTATGAAAATTAAATTTTCTATCACAAATTGGCACTTATGATAGACCTGTGCCATCTTCAAACAAGGAAGCTGGACCATAACTGAAAATTGGCATCATTAGATATATGGACAAAGAAAGGGGGAGGGCAAATTGAATGACATTTACATTTTGACACTGCTGTATGAAGATCTTTTCCTGTGTTGCTACTGAGAGAGCTTGAAAAATGTGCTGCTTCTCAAGCCTAACAGACCTGAAGATGATTTTTTCCTTGTATTTTTCCTATGTAGGCCAATATTTGCTCGTATTTTAAGAAATAAAGAAGAGGAGCTAGAAGAGATGTGATACTGCAGCAACTATTTTATGCATAACCTGCTTGTAAATAAGGTGCTGAATATGAGTTCGAACCCATAAAGACTCTAGAGGGGGGCGGGAAGCCTCCATCCCAACTGATCAAACCTGAATCTATTACTTTCAAAGCAATACTTAATGGCTGAATTTCACACAAACATGCTGGCTGGAAAGAACAAGGGAAAGATTTTTCTGGGGCAGGACTGTCTTTGTGAATGAATGCTCCCATCTAAGTAACACCCCTTCAGTATGTTCCCAGTTCTGTTTCACCTACTTCAGCCATAAACTACATTGACCCTTCTCCAAAATACTTAAGTAGCAAACAAAACCCAAAAGCAAGTGAAAAATACATACTTCTACTAAACGTACCCAAACAGGGTATTTTTTTCCTCAACCTTGCTAAATGTCACACGCAAACTTAGTTGCAAACCCTATTTATTTTGTACCATCATTCGCAAGCAAAGGTGATAAAAGTGGCTTTCGAAAGTCCAAACTTGCTAAATAGTAATTTTAGTTCAGTTAAAAATGGCTGAAAATGGGCATAAGGCATGAGGGTCTCATTATGGCAGACTCTTTGAAAGGTCAGTGGTTCCCCATCTTCTACCACAATTTAACATCGATTAACAAAACT
Source organism: Ara ararauna (assembly GCA_028858755.1). NCBI lineage: Eukaryota > Metazoa > Chordata > Aves > Psittaciformes > Psittacidae > Ara > Ara ararauna. The sequence continues at coordinate 39,977,474 of CM054383.1, read as the reverse complement.
GGCAGCCTTCTGTATTTCATGGGTCCAGCATGCTGTGCCTTCCCTAGCATCAGCACTGAAGCACCAGGGAGCATATCCACAGTGGTTATTAGGCTGTGCTCTGTATTTCCCCTAAATGCAGGTTTGGAATTCCATTTTCTTCCATAATTTGATGGTCTCAATGAGATCCGTTAGAACAAATCAGATGATAAAAATACCAGAAATGAGCATACAGGAGAAAAGCGGAAAAGGTGGGTGAAAGGGCAAGAGGGATGGGGAAGGAAAAACTTGTTTATGCACAAAGGTAACTCAAGGCCATGAAACATCAGGTTTGCTGGGGGCTAGTTAGGGGGTTTTATTTGTTTGGTTGGTTATTTTTGGAAGACAACCTATCCTTTCCTTTTGTTCTAGTGTACTCTGCCTAGTACTTTACTGCCCCACAGCAAGGTACTATTGCTAAACAAACAGGTAATAGATGTGGAATTCATACATTACTATTATTCTATGGTTTTATTAAATATTCCAGATTTTTGACATAAAAGCCAAAATGAAGTGTGACGAGACAGAATGGTACCTGTCAAGCATACTGCAGGAAAAATTCTGCTACCACCTTACAGAAAGTCTCTTATTTAGGAAGTGATGGGGTTTTGTTGTTGTCTTTCCTTTGAGGAGCAGCTGTTTTCCTTTTTCTGGGTGTTCCTGGGTGGTATGAACATAAACAAATGTGACATGAATAAAGCATGAGACCTGTTATGTTTCTCTTGTTTTGTTTGTGTCTTACTATCTTCACTGCTGCACATCATCTATAATTCACTGTGCACTAATATCAATATGTGGAAAGGGGGGGAAAAAAAGCTTTCCAGAAGAACTTAGGGCATAAAACAAAGGAGCTAATTATCTGAACTGAAGATGCTGGCCAGCTAAAGATGGCTACTTAAGTGCCCTGCCTTGACAAAGTACAACAAACCACCTAAAACTAAGGCAAATAATGAGCATCCTAAAGAGAGATTAAGGATAATTCAGGAAGCCACTGAGACAGGGCCAGTTGTGGCTATAAATTCTAGGACAGCTTTTTCCTTTCTTCTTCTTCAAAGGAAAAACTTCAGATCAACACAACAGACTGGTCTCTGACACAGATCAGTAGCTCCTAACCTGTTACTACACTAGTGTCTAAATAATCCAAGCAAAGACCTATCTGTTGTGACTGTTGCTATCAACTGTTTCCAACCAACTCGAAACAGGCACATATTTTTTTCCTTCTCTTGTGGTTAGTGGGGCTTTTTTTCCCTCCTCTCCAAGAAGTAACTAAATACATTACAAAAGCAATAGGTCCATGTTAGATTTTCATCTTTCAGTAGAAAAGTATTACACTGTATCAAGCCAAATTATACCCATTTAGATTACTTTTGGAAGAAACCAAAGAATCCTCTTCCCTGAAGGTAAACTGCCTTTGTAACAAAAAAAATGCAGCCGTAAGATTGAGTGGGATGGGGGAAAGAAAAAGAATCAAAGGAAGAACTTTAGTTTGGAATCATGCTTATGGCAGTGGAGTCACCATATTAGTTTTTCAAAGGAATGCTAATAGATGGGATTGTCTGAACTGAAGTAAGAGCTCTTCCAGGCTACTGGAAGTTACTACAAATTGCAGCAGAAATTACAGGGGATGGAGTGGTTAAACAGTCACAAGAAATATTCCCATGATAATAGAGGTACATCTCAAATGAAAACTCTGGATCCAGATCTCCTAGGAGCAGTAAGAGGAGCTTCTCTTGCTCCTCCTCACTTGCTCAGCTTGTCTGTGCAGTCACTCAGCAAACTGGACAACTCAGCAGTGGAGAAGGGTAGGCAGGAGCTACTATAATGCTCTACTGAGCTACTATGATTTGTTACTGAGAAAATGGTATGGACAAAGTACTAACAATTTCTAACTAAGATTATCACAAAAAAATAAGACATCTGATTCCAAGCAACACTGACGATGTCCTGATTTTCAAAATGCTGAAAGCAACTGCAAGTCTTATCTTCATCAGTGGAAGATACTGCTGCTTAGTGTTTCAAATCAGCACCAAGTAGACAAGTGAGGCTTGCAATTATACTTCAACCCTCCACACTCAGTTACTGTGAACTGCATTCCTCTAGCTACACAAATAAGTAGTCTTAGTCCATAAAGCTCTCAAACATTAAATAATTACCGACTAGAGTATACTTGCAGGTGCTCCCAATCAGTGTCTTCCATAAGAAATGAGAAATTAATGCAGATTTGGACAATACTAAGGTAAAAACAGTCTTTATTTTAAATGCCACTGCAATAAAATGAAGATGACTGAAATTAAAGTATCAAACTTTGTGTTTGTGACATGAACCACAGGAAAGTTAATCTCATATAATAGCTCCAGTTCTACGCATTCTCTTTAAAGGCTTTTCCCATTTAGACTTAGTGTCAGTAAATGATGCATTTTATTTTGCATCAATTTATTTAATAGACTAGCTGAGTAAAATCAAGGATGTCAATAACAAGCAGTATTTTAACTCTTTCACAATGGTGGTATGAATGAAAATCATACTTGGCCTGCAAGGTCAAAATGGAAATCAATGCATTATAGAATTCTTCCACTGCACAGCACTAACAATTAGTGTTTGTTCACCTTCAAAGACTGAATGATTTTCTTCTCAAGCTTCCCTGAGCACTCATGTCTTCCTAGTAAATTGCAGTTGCTTAGTGCACAAGTAAAATCAACTACCCGTTAATACAGCTAATCACTGTACCCAAGCTATAGAGAGCCTAGGGAAAGAAAAAAAACCAAGGGATCCAAAGAGACAAAAGTACATTCATAGACAGCTTCATTTATAAAGAGTTAAAGAGTCTAAGGGGAAATCAAGTTAACTTTTAACACTCAATCCTAAAACTTACAAAAACTCAACTTCAAGAACTGATTTTTTCCTGTCATAAATGTTTGTTTGGTGCAACAACAAAACAGAAACTTGAAAATGTCAAATTAACAAGAGTTTTTACATGAAAAATGAGTAGCAAGTTACTTTAGTTTAGTTAACAGGTAATTTTCTTCTGAAAACTAAAAAGCTGAATAGGCTTTATGAACTAACAACTACTGAATTTCATGAACAAGTCTGCAGTCATGTGCTGCCAGAGCAGATGCAATCTGTTTAACTTTTACCAACCTTGTGATAGTGGGGAAGGATACAGTGAACTGCATTCTTCAGCATTTATTTTAAAACAATATTTGTAAAAGTAGGACATAATCCTTCTGAAAGCTGATCTTGCTTGTATGGCTTACTCGGTCTTTGCTTAGGACCCTCCTGAAATAAGTCAGTGCAGCAAAACAAAGTGAGAGCCCTTGGCCAGTACAACGCACTGAAATCAGGAAGGCATTTCTAACGTAACCCTGGAATTTGCAAAGCAGACACTATTACCATTTCCTTTTTCACACATTTACAAACTGATGAAAAATTTCACAGAAAAAAGACCTGCAGTTTAATATGTGTTCAAAGCTGAGCTCCTTTGAAAGCCTGACTAAACACTACTGAACAGATTGTCCCTGTTAAGGAAGCTTTCGTACTACAGGAACACAAACACCATTTGTATGTGAAACACCTTTCTCAGCATACATCCAACTCTCCATCTTGGAGGTTTAGCTTTGACCTTGTCAATACACATCTGTCTTCACCCATGTGAACAGCTATTGGGAAATGTTTATGAGAAAGGCCCTGAGGATCCCTTTAAGATCAGTTTTACTTTTGGGTAACAGTTCTAAAAGAAAGACTTTTACAAGTATTTTAAAGAGCATCTGTTCTGAAGTTTCAGAAGTGAACTTCATATATATCACATGTGTCTTGAACCAGGCACTCAGTAAAGTCAGATCTTTACTATCAGCATCATCAGCAGAAGAATTCAGTGCTAACAGATGACTTAAAACCCAACTTCTTCTGCAATTCCCTAACTTAGGGGGCTAGTTTGATACTAGGCACTGTACGACAACTCAAGTTCAGGTTAATTTCTTGGAATATGTTAACTCTCAATAATAAGTGATGGTTTTGTAAGAACAGTCAAAGGGAGGAGACTTACTAGAAGTTCCATATTCTTCCTCTCACAGTAAAGACAGGCTAATACATGCATTGCGCAAGAAGGAGAATCCACCTCATAAGAGCCTAAAGGTATGTTGCTCAGAATGTGACTTGCCAGCCATAACATGGAAAAACCCCTGTATCAAATTCCAAAGAAGAGGCTTTGCTGTGCTCTCAGTAGAGGATTCAGAATGTTGAGGGAAGAAATTCCAAAAGGAGGGGAATGACATCTTAAAAAAAAAAAAAAAAAAAAAGTTATTTGATTTCTATTTTAATGTGGGTTCTCTTTTTTAATCTAAGAATAAAGTTGAAAAATGCTGAAGATTCCTTTTTCTTTGTTATTATTTAAATCACAAAAGCAAACAAAAGAAAAATCCCCACAATACCTTAACAGAGATTAAAACATTCTATTGCAACAAACACAACAGTGATTACGTTCATTTTTAGCAGTACTGAAGACAGTTGCCAGACAAGCAACAAAGCCTCGCACCTTCTTAGTTACGAAGATTACCAGAGATCCCACCAAGAATTGGAGGGGTGAGGGGGGATTTGCTAGAGCTGTGACTGGAGTAATGATCTGTAGAGCTTTAAGCCCACACAGGTATTAACATAAAATTAAAGCAACTAGCAATGTTAGTTTTTATAATCTTTATGGATTTGCAGATAGATTTCTAAACTAACCTTCTAACACTCAGAGCAAGACTGCAACACAGAATTACATACCTAAGAAATTAAAATTCCAGTAGTCTTGCTTTCCTACATCTTATATTCAAATCTACAGGAATAAGACTGACCAAAAGCAACTAAAGACCCTCCATTTTTTCCTCTCTGCTATGCAGTCAATAAGTTCACATAAAACAAATACCACAAATGGAATCATTACTGAATTCAAACACAATGTGGCCACTTCCAGAGTTATTTCTGTGGTATACAACTGTGCCACAGTGTGTCCTCCCCATAAAACTCAAACCCACGTTTTCAAACAATCAGAATGTAAAAAAACTGCAAATAATTCTGCTTGACCTTCATTAGTTAGGCCTGTGTGCCAGGTCCAATCAGTTCTCACAAGCACATTCCACTTCTTAAAAACAGGCTGTAGAAGTACATTTTTCAAACTAAAAGGAACAGAATGCATTGTTTTGATGCTACAGCCTAAAGCCCTTTATCCGAGTTTTATCAAAGTATACTCTATCACTGATCAAAGCAGCAATGACAACTTAATGTTCTTTAAAGTTATATACTGCTGCATAAACTTCCCACTTTTGTCTTGTGGCCTCCGGCTCAGCATGTCATTGGGAGTATATTCAAAGGTCAAGAGATGTTCTTTCAGAAGCCCTGTTCCCAAGTGGCAGCCCTCGTGATGGCAGGAGTGGAGTGGGGTAGATTAATTCCATCAGGGCTCTGTTCCCTGGTGGAATATCCTAGATGATATACCCTAGAAACTTCAGGTTGTCATTTCTTCCATCAGATGTTTGGAAGACTACTTTGTATGTTACTGTATGAACCATCTGTGTGTGGCAGTAGCATTTCCACATCACCCTGTTACCAATTTTATCATCCTCTCAAGACCTCTTCTCACCCCAGTACTGAAAACAATATTTCATTTTCAATTCTTTTCTGTTTAATATTTTGCATGTGACTGGCTGATTTTCTAAAGCAAAGCTTGGAGGTGACTTGGACATGCAAGACTTATAATCTGTATTTTAGCAATTTACTAAGAATTCTCAAATTGAGTTTACTAGAAAAATATTTTGCAATTTCATGTTTAATGAACTGTGTTGAAACGAGCTGTACTTAAGACTCCTTATTTAATAAAGGGGCATCAGAACATACAACATAACTACCATGCTTCTACAATGATAATTAAGGTCTCCCAACATCTCCGTTAAATTTTAAGCTTCAGATGAACGCTTGTCATGATTACTTGAAGCACTCTCGGTATCCTTAAAATTCCTGCCTGCCCCCCCAGACAAGAAGAAAACCCCTGGAGAAACAAGGCTTAGTGCCTTGTGAAATCAAGGACTGCAAAACTGAGGAATGAGCCAGGATTCAAGAGGCAGTACCAAATCTCTTAACAATAGAGAATCCAGTTAAATCTGCTCCCATACTCTCAGGAATGCACAAATCATCCAAGTACCTCACCATTAGAAGCAGCACTCCAACTCCTTTATCTTGGCACAGCTCCTTTATCTCCTATCTAAAAAGCCCTTGAGGGGGACGGCTACCAGGGGGAAAGCCCATGGCCCAGAGCTTAGAAAACATACGTGTTCCTGCAAAGATTTTGATTTTCACAAGGGAGTATTACAAATCCAGAAGCACAACAGGCTTGAGAGCACCACTGGTAATAATTGGCTTGGCTCTTCTCAGCTCCATCCTGATTTCACCTACACCTCCCCAGCTTTCTTCCTAACTCCATTTCAGAGAAAGAAAGGAACTGAGTGGGGGAGAACTATGGGGCTGGTAGGGCCAGATTTTGCAAGTTTGATGCATGTTAACTTTCACAAGTATCTCACACAGAACAGCAGGGAACAAGCGGCAACATGGGCCCACTCTCGGAAACCAGTTTCTAAGCACTAAAAACATAGGAAAGTGGAATTTCGATGCTTCAGAAAATAAAAACTGAAAATAAAAATACTGGGCAACAGGCAGCCTTGCACTGACAGTCGTGCCCTCTAAAACATATTAATTCTACAGCATAATAAAAGGTATTTTAGCAATTAGAACTCCATATGGTGTCATTCTGAGACGTCTCAGATGTCTCTCTTCCAGATAGGCAATGTTACCGTAACTTTCCTTAAGGTCCTGGGGCCAGCGAGAATTATCACATAAAAACGGAACCTTTACAGCTCACCCTATGTCCAGACCATACAAAGAATCCAAATGAAATCAACCTGTCTTAAGTGCTGATGTACCGAACTCTACTCTCAGACACTCTTGGATCTATTAAGGTACCCAGTAAGTTACATGAGCACACGGATCACGTTTTAAGCGCAGTCAAAATTCAATCAGAGACTTTTTCAAATTAAAGCATCACCAAAACCAGAGTAGAGACCTAAGAAAAAGTGTGACTGATCCAAAATCATTATCATCTTGCTAAAATAGATCAGAAAGAAAAATCAGTGAAGTTATGTTACAATATTTAAAAGTCACCCAAAACCGTAACACTGATATTAGAGAACTCAAACGCTTGGTCATTAGGATTTTGCTTCAACAGGATTTTAACCTTCAATCTACGGACATGAAACCTCAATGTCAGTTTCAGTTTGTCCCTGATCACTTTTCTATATACATAACCACAGCAGTTGTTTTTAAGATCAGTGTTTTATACTATTGCAGGCACTTGGAAATACAACGCACTGAACCATATCACAGTTTCTTTTAAGCAAAAACATGCTCATTAAAACAGCTTAATTTCCAAATACTTTTCCCAGTGATCGTGCTAAATTAAGAGTAGTAAATTTTAAGATGAAATTTTCTAGTCCAATAAGCCGAGTACACAAAGCAGTATTCGAATATGTAATTTAAATGTTACAAAGACTTTGATGGCTTCTTCCAACTGTTTCCTATTAGTTTTCAGATTAACGAATTACAACACATACATACTTAGCACATGCATTTTTGAGAACCTGCTGTGCAACACCAGAATGAGGAATACCACAGGCCATTGTTGAAAGAGAGTTTTGTTGGGGTTTTTGTTTCTTAACGTCATTTCTGCTGCAGTTACGGGAAATGTTAAGAGTTCCAGGATGCCCCATAGAAGCCTATCTGGAAGGTTTGGAACAAAAACATACATTATAAGAACACTATAAGCTTAAAATATAGCTCCTGAATTTTTCTGACTATATGTTTATACTGGTTTTGCTACCAGTATCCAGCGTCATTATGAAGCTTCCATGGTATACTCAAAAACACTGCACAATAATAACAAAGAGGCTTTTAAAAGCCCCTCAACAGTGGGAAGTGTTAAAAAACAACTGTAAGAAGGGGCAAGCAGACAAAAAGAGAATAGTGAGCAGTTCTGCATACAGATGACTCATTCTGACACACTATACAGGTGAGGGCACACAGGAAAAACTTCAGTTAATGAAAATATCCAGGAATTTAATGGAATTTTTCAATTCAGTCTTCACTTCCCCCCCCATAAATTTAAAGTACTTCGAAGTACTAGTAGTCCTCCTGAGAATTTAACCCAAACCAAATGTTTGAGCAAAGTAATCTCTGTTATAAAATCTCACACAACAAACATCCTTGAATTGAAAAGGTACCCCTGTGTTTGGACATGCATGAAAGCTAATCTGTGAGGAATACCATAATATCCCGCCCTGCGCTTTGGTCAGCTCTAGTTGGGTCAAAGTCCAGTGACAATCAGGAACCATCCACACTGCCATCTTGTTCCTAACTCTTCAGCTGTGACTGTTACAATTTTATAGGGGAAATCTTTCTTGTAAGAACTTTCAGCCCTTACAGGCTGTATTGGAGTTTAGACAAGAGCAAAACATGCACAAATCCTTCCTCCTAGAAATCCAAAGAACATCATAAAGATACCGTCAGGTATTTTTGTTGTGCTTCTACATTAATACAGCACAATTACTGCAGCCTTCTTAATTCTGATAGGAAAAAAAACCCAATACAGTAACAGGCAAGTGTGGGGAAGTTCTGCACTGATTCAGATTTAAAAGTGGTGCTGTTGAACCCAGGAGCTAATGTAAACCCAGTACACTGAACTCTGGGTTTTACACAGTAAACTTAATCTAGAAATGAATTATTAATCAGAGTATATATTTTACAGATCTGTGCAAAGAAAACCTTCACCTCCTTCAAGGAAAACAACGTATTATGGTAATAATAAAACGATTTTTATTTAGGAGTCGATGCTCCTTTAAATAGCCACATACTGACAGAGTGCAAAGCTCATGAAACCTAATCTATGTTTTCCTCAAATCCCCACAAGTCCCTTTACTTAAAAACACCACACTCCTGGATGGGTGCCTGGCGTACCAAACCTGTCCCGTCGTGTGTATTTTTAGCCATGTTACTAAATTAGGAAAGCAGAGTGGACTAAGGTTATGCCAAGCCTGAAAAAAGAACAGGGTCTGCATCAGTTTGTGCCTTTGCTCTTAAAGTCATAATCATCATAAAAGAAGTTTACACTGAAGTATCAAAGCTATCTACTCTAACCAGAGACAGTAATGAGAGCACAAGGGAAATATAGGAGCAAAAATAAAACATAAAACCAAAAAAGACAAATTTATTCCTCCCCATTTTGAAGGCTGTAAATCAAAATAAAGAAAACAAATTGACAAATTAGTTAAAACTACATATTTTAATGCCAGGATCTGGAATAAGAATAGAATTATTGGCATGCTGTACCTATGATCAGTGGAAATCTACTGTGAAAAGGAGGCATGGAAGAAGTTGTGATTATATGCCTTTAATTAAGATTTACTGAAATACCTTATAGTGAGCTCTGTTCAGAATTACTAAGTTGGGCATTCAAGAAGTCTTTACCAGTGAAATACTGGTATGAATAGTAAATACAGATATTGTACTTTATAGCAAATTTTAAAAAGTGGGAGAAATGAATACGCAGTTTTCATGTCTCAAAGTTTCTCTTGCCCCCAATTAGCAAAGCAAATTCCGAAGCAAAACAGACTTAGCAATAATCAATAAACATTCCAAGGGTCTCTCTATAAATAAACGAAGCAGTAACCAACAACTACAGTTTGATTTATCATTTTAATGATTGAACCCTTCTTGTCAGCACCTATGCAAAAGAAAGTGATCCAGTATTTATCTGTAAGTTATACTTTTCAAAATTCATCTTCATAAACTCTTCCAGCCTCCTGCAACTGCAAGTTGTTTCAGTTAGAAAACATCACTGACCTTACTGCTGTTAATTTCCTATTAATTTAGAGGGTTATTAATTATGGAGATATAATTATTAATTTCCTAATAATGGGTGGAAAGACTCCATCCTCCCCAATGTTAAATATGATCAACCTCAAAAAAGGTGTGGTCTTAACAAATGGAATGGGAACACCCAAGTTCTATTTCTGGCTAACACTGACTCCTGCTGTGGCCTGGAGCAAAGCACTTCTGTGAAAAACACTTTCCTTCCATTCTGTAAAACGAGGATAACACTCCCTTATCAGCTTCACAGGATCTTTCTCAAATGCTTTGAAGATGAAGTTTTATAAGCCTACAAATGTATTTTAATGAGGCTTAAACTGACTATACTTCTAAAGCAATTTGCCTTAAAAAGGAAAAGTATTTGAACAGAAATGAAATTACTATAATTGCTATTAACCTCCCCTAAATACTGCCTTTAAAAAATCAAAGGTAGATGAATAAATTTCCCTTCACATTCTACCTAAATGAAGCAAAATGGCAACAAGTGGATGCAGTATACAGAAGTCACAAGAGACAACACAGAAATGTCAATTTGAAATGGAAGCTACACATGTATTTTGGGGAAGAAAGGGCATTTGCTCAACCTGTCTTTGCCTCCTGCAGATATCTTGTGCACCACTTCAGGAAAACCAACTGCCGGAGCTACCCAGTCACCTGCACTTTAACTTGACAGAAATAAGAAAGAGCATCACACATTTTACATGAAGTTTAGTATTATTTGACTGCATTTTAATTTTTTGGCCTGTTCAATGCACTCAGTTCTCGGTTTTCAAGTTCGGTGACTATAAACACAAAAGGAAACGGTCTACCCCACTTAAAGACAACTGCTGATAGAGGGTTTTTTCCCCCTTTCTTAAAGGGAACTTTGCCAAAAGATGGGATGGGATCATAAACCATACCCTGTTCTTTGTTTAATTACTTAGCTTTTGCTCTTGACTTGGCAAAACATTAAGCCTTTCATTTTAGTAAATCTATAATTAACTCCACCATGTGCTGAGTAAACACAACTTCTTTTTTAATTAAACCTTAGAACAAGATGCTACAACTTGCCAGTTCTAAGGAGAAGTATCTTTCAAGTAACGTGCAATAGAAAAATAACCTAATCCTTGTCAAACACAAAACTTAAGTCTGACATTGAGCATAACCCAAAAAGTCTTACGCAGTCAAAACATGCCTTCCCTAACTACAAGACCAAAATTTAAATGTGAAGAGCCATCACTTCAAATCAAGCTTCCCAGGCTAAAGTCAAACCAAATCTTAATGGCAACACAACAAAACTGAGAGATAACTTTGGCTGTGGGATTCTGAGGAATAATTCTTCCAGTACATCTCACTGGACTGATTGATTTTTTTTGCAAATAATGCCGTAATCTTACACAAAGAGAAAATAATTTCTTAGGAATCAAAGGAGTTGGGATATCGTATGCATTACAAACACCAGAAACAAAGGGGAACCTTCTAATTACTCATTCTTAAGTGAGAAAACTCAACATTTACCTCTGACAACTCAACTCACTCATATAGGATTAACTACAATTCTACATTATATTGAGACAAATCCTCTGAATAAAATCTCAAAACAAAATTTAGCTACTATGAAAATATAATGTCAACTTTAAGTCAAGCTTATACGTGAACTCATGTATGAAATAATAACCACCTTCTCTTTATGCTGCAACTCTGAGATTTTTTCAAGAAAGATCCCTGGCATTACGTATCTCCAAATGCCCTCAAGAAATCAATTATTTAAGCGCTACAGTTAATAGTAGGAAACTCCACAAAACCTGACTTCATGTTCAAGAATTATATATAGCAGAGCCAAATAAAAGAACCAAGAAAATAGTTCAAGACAGAAGTTATGAGATTTACAGTTTGCAGAACAAAAAACCCACTGTGCATTCCAATGAAAAACAGTGCTCAAGAGAACTTTGTAATATTCAGTCTCATCTTCTCACTTATCTGCAACCCTTTTAATCAGCTCTCCTCTCAAAGACAGACTTTCTCAGTTAGTCATTCTGATTACCACAGAATCTAGACACTGATGACTGCGTTAGGCAGAAGCCAATCCACGTATTAACCTTATGCAGAGTATACTCAGAACATGACTTCAAGAGAATTTCACAAAGCATTTTCTTCCAACCATTTGATATTATATTTGAATTTCAACACACTTATTCAGGACAATTTTTTCCCTTCTCATCAAGTTTAGCTTAGTCATCTTTCAACAATCCTCACAACAACTTCATGCTGCCTGACGGAAGTGCCATTGTTTCGGTGGTAATGCACAATTAAACAAAGTGCCTTGAGGCCAAAGTACATGATTTTATCCACGTGTGACGCTGATTTGGTAGTGCTCCCTAAACACTACAAGAGTGCCACAGCATAGAAAGCGCTTTCTAATCTCCAAGGAACACAATTTCTATGCTTCACCTAATGCCCTTTTTCCCCTTCTCAGTCCTATATTGCAGGAAAAAAAGCTTATGTATTGATGCTGTCGCCATGTATTTTCATTATTCTCCCCCATCTCCCCCATTAGAGTAACTTTTAAAAGTAGCTGGACAGTTGTGACCAAACCTGACAAAATGAGAGGTCTTCATTATTAAATTCTCACAAGCTTTATGAAGACAGGTACTTAGAGACTAAAATCTTACCCATCACACTGAAAATAAACCACAGCACAAGTACAACTTCTATTAGCGCCTGAAGACTTGTCTACAATCAGACCGAAGATCTTCATAGGGCCTCATTATGCACACTATTTCAATTGTTTTAAAATTAGAGTCATGCTAGATTTCCATAAGGCACATCTTAAATTGTAAAAAGGAACTTAAAGGAACACAATTGTGGAACAAAACCATTAAAAATGAATAATGAATCAACACACGCTATTAACTGCATTGTTTCTTTCAGTTCTTAATCACAATTATGATACAACAGAATAATTCTTAAAATATCAAATTCAATAGAAAAGTGGGGGTATTCAGACACTTAATGGCAACATTTGCCAACTGTTCTGCAGCTGTAATGAAGACATTGTTTTAGCAACTGATGAAGGCTATTACTAAGAGTATCCTCCTCCTAGATATCCATGCAGCTTCAACAAAAACTGAGGGTACTCGTAGCACCAGACACAAGGAAGGTATAGACAAGAGGAATCACAGGGCAACAACTCTAAGGTAAGTTTTTTATGTGATGACATCATTATGCTGCAAAGTAGCCTTTCTGGTTACAAAAGGTGAACAGTGATCAGCCTTTCTGGCTCTTCTGCTGCGATAAACAGTTCACTGCCATTTGCATGGTATGTGCAGGACTAAATCTTAAGAAAATGAGTTTTGAAAAGTTTATTCCATAAATGACCATCACCTAATACCTGAAAGCTATTTTTTTAATGCAGATCTTTAAAATCTGCGCAAGCTGCACTGACAGAAACTAAATTATGCCTTAAATGGTTACTTATTATAAATTAAAAGCAATTAAGAGCTGCCTTTCCCTAACAATACTGTAAAGAAAGCAGTTAACACACAGTAAAACCACATACTACAGTAAATCACACCCCATCCTAGCTCATTTTATTAACTTTGCTAGCTTTCCTGACAGAAAGCTATTTAACACTATTATGAAGATTCATGCTACCAATGTAATTAAGGGTAAAAGAATTCTTCAGAACTTCCTAATTTGCTCTGTTTTTTCAACCGTGGAACACAAACTGTTTTCATAGACAAAAAGTTTCAATTTTAAAACTCAAAAATTTTGTTATAAAGTCATCTTTGAATTCTTTGCAATTCTACAATGAAAAACCATGAAAATATGCTTGGAAGTCCTCTTCAGAAAGTGTTATGTTTAGGAAACACTCAATGCAGTAGATTAACTCTCCAGTGGGCAAACTCTCCAGTGTACGTGAAAGTAATCTTTCTCTGCCTGGGAACACTCAAGCTGTATGACATCCTATCATGTTGATAATGACAGCATCTGCACAGACAGGATTAGTAACGATAGCAGTAATGGCATATGTATGAACTGAGGGTACACTACCAGCAAACCAGAAAGACCACACACCACTGGATTCTCCTATTCAGTAGTAGGCAACAGTAGTACTATTTCTAAGCAAGCAAAATTCTTGTGCACACAAAGCTAAAAGCGTGTAGGGACACTTCTGAGTACCGAATTCTGTAAACTTGAGGAGAAATTAAATGCAGTGTGCCTATGGAGCTGATACCAGTTCCTAATCAAATGTGGTAGACACAAAATCAGCTCCTCAGTAATGTAAATTATCCTTTTGAAAGTCTTTTTAGGAACCTTTTAAAGTTAATGTGTGAAGTTTTGCAGAAAATGTGTCACTTTTTCTTTGAACAAGTCTTTCTTTCATGGTACAGCACCATAAGGTAAATTATCTTTGACGAACATAAAGCACAGTCAAGTCACTCCTTCCTTTTGAATGTAGGACATCTGAAAATTGATGGAAATTTTATTGGCCTTGGGTCATAATGTTTAACAGGTTTATCTAATTTCATTCCAGAGCATTTACATAGTCATATGAATTTTCTTCTTTCTAATCATAATCATCCTTTGACTCATTCTTACTAAGCTTATTATGCCTAGCAAAGTACAACGAAAGGACAGATAGACTTCTGCACCCAAAACTTCAAGGAGCAACTGCAGTATATTTCTTGAGAACAAGCAATGTGAACTTACAAACACATGAAGGTTACATGGAGAAGTTAGTTAAAATTAGAGCCGACAGCTAACCCTGTTAGATTAAGTTAGACCACTTATTTGAAATGGTGGCCTTAGATTTTGTCATCTCTGCAGAAAACGCAAATACGTCAGAAAAAATACTAAAACACAAAATAAAAAATACCTTAAAATCATCATCATCTCATCTGCAGAGATGTAGGGGCCATGAAAGAACAATAATCAGTTATGTCTGCTTATCAGAGTATTTAGAAGGCCAAAAAATAAAATCATTCAAAAACTGCCTATGGCCAACTTTTGCTGACTTTGTGTCACATTTACTTTAAATAAATTTTGCTTTTTAGTTCTAAACTAGCAAGGCAAACATTTGTTATTTACTGTCCTAGCGAGGTAGAACGGCCACAGGCAAACCTACCAGACATGTGTCGTTATAGAAAATACAAGAACAGGGCTATTGGGCAAAAAAGAAAGAAAGGACAGACTGGAATCCTTTATATTCCGGAAAATTGGAAGAAACATCGTTTTATCATAATGACAGTTGTCATTGCCATTTTGTGCGTTCTCAAGGAAGTTCAATATTTTCTTGATACAATAGCAAAGACTGTTAAATAGATACATCTTTTCCCACTTCAGAGGCATTTTTGAGGACTTTTCTTGACCCCAAGTACACAAAGCAAGGCTTTTTTCTAACTACAGAGTATATTTAGTACAATACATACAATGGCAATCCCTGCCTAGTCTTTAAATGCAAGTTGTACAACGCCTCAGCTGTAAGATATGAATAAACCCAGAGCAGATCACCGTGCAAATTAAGTTCAAACAGATATTGTCATTGCTGTAACCCCTCATATGCTGGTGCTTACCTGCAGGTAAGTATTTCAGCTGGTTGTTGGCCAAGCGAAGGTGACGTAGTGATCTCAGGCGGCCAATCTCTGGACACACAATTTCGAGGGCATTATCACTTAGGTCTAGAAACTGCAGTTTAACGAGGGAGCCAATGGCTTGTGAGAGAACAGATTAAAACATCAATGTGACCCAACAGCAATGTTAAAATCTTAATAGGGCTATGAGAGGATAAAAAGCCACAGTAGCTAACACCTATGTCAAAGCACATTTGGTCATATTAAAGCCAGTCTCACAACTGAATAACAATCTGTGAAAATGCTTATCTATCTGACAAACAGTACTGCTGGCAGTGAGACAGCAAGGAGAAGTGATGTACAGAATAATGCCATTTCTAGATTCTCCTCAGACGATTCTGCTCTGAAATCACTTTTTCCATTCCCTTGCGTTTATCCAATTTCTATATTCAGGAAGAGTTTAAAGTATTTGCCTGAAGTTGAGCACATAACTCTACAATTAACACAAGGAAGAGAAACTAGTACACATTCTTAATACTTTACGTTTCAAATCTGTCATGATCTAAACCAGCAGAGTATTCTGCATAGCAAGCAGAAGACACTTTGGATTTTTTCCTTCTGAAGATAAGTGCCATTTAGCCTTTTCACTTTCTGCAATTAGAACTGAAGCAAACAGCATTTAGGTGCATTTAAGAATTCATTAAAAGAATTTAACGTAGCATAAACAAGGATATTATCATCTAAGAGCTACACTGGTATGTTTGTATGAAAATCTTTAACGTTTTATGGGAAAATAAAGGAAAAACAGGCCTCTTCAAAGAAGAAAAATGAATATTTTATGGTTCCTGCCACTTATTGTAAGCTGGTAGATTACTTACCTTCAGGTACAACAACTATGTTATTTGAATGAAGGTACCTGGGGGGAGGAGAAAAAAAAAAGCAGAGGACACCACCTGTTACCCTCAAGGACTTCTGCTACATAATCAGTTTGCAAAATATCCGATTTCAGAGTCAAAGAGCACCCTCAAAGCCATTCGTCTATGACCACAAAAGCTGTGGAAACTGTATAAACTGGCAATGGATAGGTATTCAGTTTCACTTAAATGATAAACATAAAATTCACTATTAAATTATAAACATAAAAATAAAAGAGAATGACATACAATCCTTTACAACAAAACATTCACAGTTACAATAATAACAGGCTTTAGTTTTCAGAGTCTGAAGAGGAAAACAAAAAGGAAAAACAATAACAACTAGAATAACCAAAATGAGCCATATTTGATCACCAGGTTATTCTACACTAAATGCTGGGCAAAAAAAGTAAGAAGCTCAAATCATATATACAAGTTATATGATTATAAACATTTTCCCCTACACATAAACTCTTAGACCTTTGCTGACTGAAGAAACAAGCACATCATCTACTTGCTGCAAGTGGGGCTTTCAAACTTAAGAGTACATTTTTCAAACGAAAAACCCAATCTTACACATGGTTTTAGGTTACTGTGTGGCCAGACCTCTCACTAAGAATATCCAGCACCCTCTGCTGGAGCACTTCTAGTATTACGAGTAACATAAAAAGATTTTACGTATTAGTTCTCAATCAATGCTGCTGCAAATGAAATAACAGGTCTTGTAGAAAAATAACAGCAACAAGTTTTCAAATCTTGATATCCAATTGTAAAGGAACACCAAGAACTCAACGTCCAATTGCTTGGCCACACATGGAAATTATCTGCACAGCATTATTATTTTTACTCTATTCAGCAGTATTTCCTATGGTAGAAACCTGTCTCTTTGGGGAGGCAGAGGTAGAACAAGGAGAAAGACATGAATGCTTCACCTGCATGGAGCATCTGAGCCTTCTGGTTTTCTTTAAAAACATGTAAAGTTTACTAAAAATGTAACAAACATACGGATAGCAATATGTTTGTAGGAATCTGTATATAAAACCTCAGGATGAGAATTCTCCTACTCATTTCAGCTGCAGCTCCTGAAAACACTTGTGAACTATTGCACTCGAATTAAATGAGCTCAGTGTATGTTATGAGGATCTACGCCTAATATCCCAGCGTGCTGGGATACAACATGCAAAGAAACAAACAATAGTGAAGTTTTTAAAAGCACGTAAGTGAAATTGCTTAAGGATACAACTTGCAAGAAAATCAGTTAAATTTGTCTTTCAAAATTCAAAGCTACTGCAACAAATTATTCTTTAAGTAAATCTTTATTTTGTGGTCTTTCTCTGGCAACAAAACATTTCTCACTGTCTGATCAAACATTGACTTGTACTACTAGAGCTACACAAACCACAAGCCCACTGCAGCTCTCTCTAGACCACCAGAATTTGTGGGGTAATGATGGCACAACTAAACTTGCTGAACCCTAAATAATGAGGTTTGACTCCTACAATTCAGTGTTTGTAAGAGATGACTAAGCTGCAATTTATACAGGTTTTCCTAAAAGCACCATCAGATAATATGGAGATTTCCTGATGCCCCATGGCAAATCATTAAATACCAACTATATCAAATACAAAAACATTTATTTTACTGCTTCAGAGCATAAACATATTCTCAGGCATGATGAGACACGACTGTCTCTCAAGCAAGTCAGAGACTGCAGTGACCTACAAAACAGTTCAATTCTACTGCGGTCATGTGTACCAGAAAGGTGTGGTTTCAAGGGCCAAATTAAGATGACAAGATCAGACATTTGAATGCATTAGACTGCTCACATACACACCTCCGCCTGCTTGGAGCTTTCCATTAAATAAACAGAATCAATGGTCCATCACTTAGTCAACTGAAAGTGAGCCAAATGAGTTAAAGGGAAAAAGGGCATGTTCCTTTTAACAACCTGACACCAATCCTACCACAGAAAGAAATATTCACCTTACAAGAAGAAAAGGGGAGGGAACGAAACACTGACTGAGGGGCTTACAGCTTAAAATTAATAGCCATGATAATAGAGTTCATGTGATATCCATTCTTTGGGCAAGACTGGATAAAACTGCTCTGCCTATAGCAACCACCATGAAATAGTTACTGCCCTACTTGATCATTCCTGCTCCTGTTAGACAATCTGTGCCTTGCTTCCAAAAGAATTGATTACTACAAACAGCAAGACTAAGATCATAATACCCCTGGGTAGCTGGGGTGGAAATGAGCAACTAGGGATGGGCTGGAGGCAGCAACCTGTTATTCTAGGTCTCTTACAACCACCTGACCATTACGTTTTGAGGTTCCAGTGTTTTATCAGGGTGACAACAGTGTACACAGGAGTTGGGTGCCAAGTATTTTTGCCTTCAGCAGTGTAGACATTTGTAAAACAGTTCTTGTTACACAATAAATAAGAAATTGCAAAAAAATACTAACATGGGACTCAATACATCTGGATATACCTCCTTTAAACCAATAACAGATTACCCTTTCTTGCCCTCCAAGAAACCCTTCACACTTAAAGAGGTAGCTTAGGTACAAGCAATACATTCTAGAATTATTTTTAAGATATGATGGATCAGAATAATAAAAATATATTAAAACTCCTACACAAACTCACAATTCCACGAGGTTTGGAAGCTTCTGTGCAAGGTTTTCTGGCTGAAAAAGAGTTAGACATTTCTTAGGTTTCAAAACAAAACACAGACACACACACATTGTGTACCCAACTCATTTTAATAACCATACTAAAGCACATCAGCAGCAGAAAAAATGGCAACAAGGAGCTTGAATACAATACCCTATTTCCACACCCCCGCACGTTCTCCATCAGTTCAATGTGGGATATAGCAAGGGTGAGCAAACAGATCTACAGCCTCAAAGTGACATTAACGGGTTGTCAACCAAACGGTAGTCAGACTTCTGAGGCTGAAAAGATGGATTACCAAAACCTCACTTTTGAAATATATCAAGTGAGTTGAAGCCAAGAGACCAATAAGAAGCTGCAGCCTTTACAGACTTAAAGCAGAACAAGAAATATCCAAGATGTCTACCCATAATGTATTTTAATTTGCAATGCTGCTAAACTGGGAAGTGACCTACCAACTTTGTGTCGCTTAATCAATTACCACCAAGGCAGAAGTACTGAATTCGAACTAGATTTCCATATTTGCACATTTGCATGCATATCATTTTCTAACTGCTAACTGATGCCCAGCTGCAGTTTTTTCTTGATGGCATGTATAACTATGAACATATATGACAAGATCAGCTTCACAAATTTTACATGTCATGTACTCAAAATTATTCAAGGTTAAGAGTTTTATTGCGTAAGAAATCTATTTTAAACAATGATATGTTTTATTGGAAGCTTTTACAATACACATATTGAGAAACAAATTAATTTTAACAGCAGCTCAATCACATGGTTAATTCTGTGTTTAAAAAAACCTAGCAATTTTCCCTGTCATGCAAATTTAAGGTATATTGTTATCTAAAATACTTTGTGCTTATAAATTTATTATTAAGGAATAGGCTAACCTGAAGAAGTAATATGATATTTTTATGTAGCAAACACGCCACATCCCAGGCCCGAGTACAAAAAGGAATTTAGCCATGGAGCAGCAGACAACGGCTCTGTTGACGTCAAGACCCGAGGAACGGGCAGTAACTGATCAGCTGTTGCCACCTACTGGAAGGTTTCCTACAGTACATTGATCCCTGCACAGAATCTTATTTGGTCAAAGAGAAAAGCGTAAACTAACAAAATATGCAAAAACTGCAACACAGTCAAGCACAAAAAGCGCAAGCTTTAATAAGAGGGAATGTTAAAAAACAAATTCACTGTCATCCTGTTAGTATAGGGATACTAAGCCGAATCACAAACTATTTTCACATGATACTTCTGCTTGAGAGCTAACCTGACAGTTTAGCAAGTCTATGATAGAAATTCTGCTGATCTTCTTGACTACCACAGTAACAATGGGGCTGAGTCAAAGTTGCTCAATGCAGCATTCAACAACAAAGCTATTCACAATCCACAAACTGAGAGGTAAAACTAATTCTGGCCTCTACTGCTGACATGACAACAATGATGAGAAATTAATTACCAATTCTGCCACCAGTCTGTCTTGCCCTCACACCCACTGGGTACTTCTCAGAAAGTGAACCTGCTGATGTGTCTGATCAGGAAAGCATCACACATTCTGAGTCAGTAAATGAAGAATAATTGTTCTTTGATATCATTAGATCATGCTTTTGACAGCGTCATCAAGGCAAACATATATTTCCTTTTAATAGATGAGGAAATAGGATTACTGTAAGGCTAATGGTATCAAACATTAAATGAGAAGTTGAAAGACCTGATGCTGGGACACGGGTGTGCTCTATAGCTTCTTCATACACTCATTATGTCAGGGCCCTCTATCATTTCCATCTTGCCAATGAAGACACAAAGAAATTATTCCAGGCAAGGTATCTGTAAATTCTGCCAAGTGCGACTACTCCAGATGTTTTCATAAAAGCCATCTGTCAAGGACTAAAGTTATTTTAGAAGAGCAAGGAGAACAGCTGATTCAGTCAACATTTCTCAGAACTCTGAAGGAATGAACTGGTTGGATAAAAGTACCACCTGACTTTAAAAACATATGATGCAGATTTAGTTTTGATGACTGCTAATAATCCATATTCAATTTAAAGTATTTGTTGATGACATAATACTCATCATATTGCATAGGCACAAAGGAGCAACAGGCTGAATCATCTCCTTTCGATAACTTACTTGTTTTCAACTACTCTCGGATGAGATCCTCCCACAATGTCACTATCTTACTACTTCTTTACTGAAACTGAGAGTATTATTTGTCCTACCAGCAGTGGACATGAAAAAAATCATTATGAAAATATTGCTTTGTAAAAAGACTGATGATTTCTGCTCTCCCCTATTACTCCTCTTCGATTCTTTTTCCCCTTTCTCTTCTTTTCCTGCAAGAGGAATTAGTCTAAATCTCAACCCTCTTTTATAAGGCATGTCCCTCTAAAAATCCCTTGTTGCTGTTTTCCAGGTTCTTTCCAATTTACCTAGGTTATTCATAAGTATGAAACTCCATGCTCAATCTTTGTCCCAGCTTATGCTTTAATGGTATCCAATAATTACTTCCTTCTACTTTTAATGGAAAATGAGAAATTTTCTCATTTCCAAAAAGACATCTGCCCTTTTTTTTTGTAACACACTGCTGACTTGATAGATTTTGGTCCACTATAACTTCCAACATCTATTCTGCTGAACAGATGCTCCATGAATGAGACCCAATTTTGTTCACCTAGTTCCTAACTACAGTGCTATGCACTTGAATGAGATTCCACCAAATCATATTATGAGCAAGTTATTCCATCATTTTGAATCTTAATGCTGTACTTCACACTGTTTGCAATCACTTTGCCTAGGTAGGATCTACATGAAGTTCTGTTTCATTTCCATAATTACAATACTAAACAGCATTGAGTGAGAGCTGCCTCCCTCATTTGATACATCTTCTGCTGACAGTAACCATTAATTACTCTTATGGCACCTTATATCTCTGTGGGCTGATAATATTAACAGATATTGAGAGGAAATGGAGTTAAACTGTTAACTTGCAAGACTTAGTTTTGGTTTCTAATTTATAATTACTTGGAGAAAAATGAAAGCAGGCTCTAACACACACATGCAGAGAAGTCACAAGCAAAACTCTCCTTATGATACTTTCATCCTTTGGGCAGTGTAAACTTCATGAACCTTACATCACTAAAATAATCACTGAATTTTACAAAGCATCAAAGCAGAACTGTTCACAGTCTTCGGTTAATTTTTAAAGCAGCCTTAAGGCATAACCATGAATCCTATCCTCCCGTTAAATTATTAACCAAAGGACTTGCCCAAAACCAAAAAGCGCAGTACATGAACACTTAAGTGACTTATTCAAGGGGAAGAAAAACCATAAAATTTTCAGTCTTTTCAGCTTTTGACCCATGATTAAAACCCTTATTGAGGATTTCCAATGTATTGTAGAGAAAACTTCAAACACTATTCCTTAAACTCGAGTACTGAATTTTTTCTAGAAAGTACTGAAAAATATAATTTTGGTGAATTTTAAGTAGTCAGGACCTCCAGCTCCTCTACCCTATTATTTTATCTATCATACCAGCCCAAGATAATAAAAAGAAAAAGAACCTTAATCATTTGGACACTTGAGCCTATCAACAGCAGCAAGTTTTGACTCTCTGTAGAGAATCTTACCAGCTCAGAATGTCTCATACAGTTATTGAACTACCTCACGCTGAATTCTGAGATTACAGCATTCTTTCAGGGTAAGAATTTCTTCAGTTCAAGGAAAAAACAAAACAAGAAGACACCACAGAAAATCCCACAGTCCTGAAATTAAATGTTTTCTTTTGTGTTTATCTCTTATCAACAGCAGCCCCTAGCCTGACCAGTAATGTGAGCAAAATTTACAGCAGTTAAAAAATAAACCCCAAAACAATAAACTTCCCAAGAAAGCCCTCAGATCTTCAAAGAGCTTCAACTGAGTAACCATAAAATGTTATAAGCTTTCATTTATTCTCTACACTACCTATGCAACTTTAAATGTAATACAACCAAATACTCATATTTCACAATTGATGACATTCAGAATCAGATCTGCCATTAAGATTATTACGCTTTTTAAATTATCTTGTTTTTTCTGTTCCAAAATTAGAATTCCTAAACATACAGACAGTAAACATTACAATAAAGAGGTTGTCGTACCAATGTGGTCAGGGAATTTCGTTTCATATAAAGTCTCTCCAAGTACTGCAGCCCCTCATCTTTCAGTAACTCCAAAGGGAAGTGATGGAGATTTCGATAATTTAAGAACAAGTTCTTGTGCCTTTCCAGCTTTGCCTCAGAGATTGTTTTACATAGTTCTGATGCCATGACTAAGCAGCACATCTAGTGCATTGCATCTTCTGAAAGCAGACCCATTTCTAGGAGAAAAAAAGAGAAAAAAACAAACAAAACATTATTCAGGTGTATGTCATGAGCTCTTTCGCAGCAAGAGTTAGTCATTACATTTTATCTGATAATTTACCTAAACACACTAATTCTTATCAATACATAAATAAAGTACCCAGAACACCCACATCACAAGATATGTTAGAAGCAAGTCTTTGACTATTTTCTGCATGAGATGAAGTTTTAACATGTTATCAGACTGGCAATAACAAGGGTTCAAACTTAAATAGGGGAAGTTAGATTGCATGTGAGGAAGAAATTCTTTACTGTAAGGGTGGTGAGGCACTGGAATGGGTTGCCCAGGGAAGTTGTGAATGCTCCATTGCTGGCGGTGTTCAAGGCTGGATTGGACATAGCCTTGGGTGGCATGGTTTAGTGGGAGGTGTCCCCGCCCCTGGCAGGGGGGTTGGAACTAGATGATCTTAAGGTCCTTTCCAACCCTTATGATTCTATGTATATGCAATGCTTTTTTCCACCCATTTTCACTGGACCTTTCAGATAATTTTATATTATCTGAAATTCAGACAATAAGAAGATGCCACCAGAATAAAGAAATATAAGGAAACCTCTCTCTACTAGGCATTACTGATGTCCTGCACATATTTATTCTGTGAACCATGCTGAAAGAAGAATCCATACATAAAAAAAAAAATACACCATTTATTAGAGGAGGATTTATCAAGTGGCTAAAATGGCTTTAAGTAGCTTGTAAGGAGAATGACAAAAGTTTGTTAACCTCTCCTATATACTGGAAGAATTTAATCAATTGGAAGAGATTCTGGGGATGGGCAGTCAGTAAGGCCATTTTAAAACAATAAACTAATAGACGAGAAATGTGAAATTTCCAGGAAGAAAATTTATAGGTGGATGTGACGGCAGATTTTCAGGTCTCTACTAAAAATAAAACCAGAAAGACCTAAATGTCAAGCTTTAACTGACAACTTCAAAACCAGAAAACAAAAATACGAAGACAAATTAAAAATTAACTTAAACTCGACTCTATTTAGCTTGTTTTCCACGTATAACCAAAATTCTAGTCATTATTATGTTGTCTCGATTTAGATAGCTGAAAAGATGTAGCATCATCTCAGAAGTCAGGAGAACATAATAAAGCCAGACTACTTATTAATTCAGAGTTACCAGTTTGCTATTGACTCGTGTGTATAAATAAATTTCCATTAATAAAAGGCAAGGAATTCTGACTTCTTCCCACCAATAACATTTCCTGTTTTAGTTCATTTCTTTACTGAAGGAGAGATTTCTCATCATAACAGACATTGGAAGTGAAGGTACTGAGTTACAATTACATAGTGATAGTTGTAAACAAAACACCTTAAACTGTCAGCTGAAAACTGACAACTAGACTATACATGTAAATAAAACTGCTTTATCAGTTTCAGTAATTCCCTTGACTTGTGGATAAGCAGCTTCTACCAGCACTACTACTACTAATCACAACTTAGATGTAATTTCCTGCACGCCTTACCTAAGCTTATCCCCAATTCAGACCATGCTAAGATCAGCTCTGCAAACAAATGATCACCCTGTTGCAACTTCTATATAAGACTAGAAAGGATCAGTCTAACTTTGGTTAAACGGTATTTATGTGAGAAGACCATGCTGTAGCAAGTTGCCTTTATCAGCTATCCTGAAGAGACAGGGTACACACACTGCTGGCCCTTGGCACCAGCAACATCAAAGCTCCCTTAATTCAGCAGATAGAGGAAATTAAGCCACTACGATTTCAAACTATGCATCTGTAATCAGCATTCAAAAAATTCAAGGAAAAGCATTTGAATGCTTCGTGTGCATAGTCGAAAGTATTCACAGATTTATTGCTGCAATATAAGAAATGGTAACGGAAAGCCCATCTTTCTCTGAAGTATTTTTTTTAAGGAACGCTGAGAAGTCACAAAACACATCCATAAATACCTAACGGCCTTCTAATTTGTCCAGAGATGCCTTTTAGGCGTTTTGCATTTGCAGACTTCTCTTCAGAGTTGTGACTCCATAGACCAACTGGGCCACGCTTAGCCATGGCACACAGGAACACTCAGACACGCAAACCCACAAATGCAAAATCCACTCGTAACATACTCTATTTTAGATCTTTCTTCAAAGGAAAACCCTCCTACTCCACCACCAGCCAAACTTTTCCTTTCTAAGCAATCTTTTCCCAGAGATGAGACACAGCATTAGCAACAAGGCCGAGACATAATCGTGATCTTTAAAAGTGAAAAGGGAAGATGAGGACAGTTAATAGCCCTGTGAGGGGTCAGGTCGTTCTGTAGAGAAAACCGCCGCTGCACAGAGGATGGAGAAGGCAGAAATAAGCCCACACTGTGTACACGACAGGGAGCGACGGGGCGACACCGGGAAGGTACGGAGACCCCTCCACATCTGCGGGCCGCCCACAGCCGTTAGGGAGGCTGCTGGGGAGAAAGGGAGCACACCGGCGGGTGAGAAACGGGAGAGGCTATGAGGGGGGGCTGCGGGAGGCCGGGATGCCCCGGGTGTGTGGGGCCGCCACAGGCGGAGCCCGCGAGGGCTGAAGAAGAGACGGCGGGAGATCCCCCCCTCACAACTGAAGGGGGACCGGAGAGGGGCAGGGAAGAAACGGCCTCGGCCCGCAGGGGGCGTCGAGGGCTCACACCCCACGGAGAAGGCGCGGTCCGGCGGGCACACAGCAGAGGGGTGGACCGGCGGAGACCCCCACACCCGCATCCCGCCGGTCACTCACCGGTGCCGCCTCAACGCTCGCAGCGATCCGCGCCGCCGCCGCCGCCGCCGCCGCCGGCCCAAGCACCCGGGGGGGGCGGAGCGCGCCGCGGCCGCGCGAGACCCTCAGCGGCCGCCTCACAACTCTCGCGAGACACCGCCCAGGCGCGCACCGCCCCTGCCTCGCGCCCCGCCACAACACCGCCCCCTCACCGCCGACGCCCGCCTCTCACCCAATCACAAGGCACTCCGCCGCCCGCCCCCCAATCAGAAGCTCCCTCCTCGGCTACGACCGCGAGCCCCCCCGCCTCCATCAGCCAATGGGAGGGTGCGGTGCCTCAGCCGCTCGCCCGTATGCCTGCGGTGAGGGGCGGGGGCGTCCCTCAGTTCCGTCGGTGTCCTGGCGGAGGTGAGTGCCCCGGGGCTTTGCGTCGTGACCAGCGTTAAGAACAGTCAGTTATATCCCTGCTTAACAGGCTCTGAAGGACAGCACCGTTTGTAGGTAAAAGTTGTGCTGGCCAGAGACCATCTTCCCATCCAAATTTTGGTGCAGGTTACAAGGCCTTTTGTTCCTTTGCTAGCAGGAGACCCTGAGGTAATCCTGCCTACACCTGCAGCCTCCCCACCGTGGACATTTTTAGCCATGATAGTTGGCCTGTTGAAACAGGAATTATGGAAGCTTGATGCACTCATGTTCTGTGCACCTAGTTTTGAGTTTATATTCATTCACACATGCTGAGATGACCCAGTACATAAATCCTATCCTAGTGAAGGTCTCCTGTTACGTCAGTAGTCTAATGACTGCAAATTCACTCATACTCAGAATATTTACCATTGTTGGCTATTAAAAGCTCTTCCTTGATGAAGATCAGCCCTACCAGCTGCCTAAAAAAGGAATCCCAGCTGCAGAAATCCTCTTTTTAGTTTCCACAGACTAATTAACTTAAACTTGGCTTAACAAGATTCGCAGCAGTTCTGCAGGGCAGCCAAGCACCTGAATGCAGAAGATGAATACCTCAATACCTTACAGAACGCATTTTTTCTCTCCTATGTATTCACAGAGCTTCCACTTGAAACAAAGCAACGTGGAAAAAACGGAAGATCCAACACAAGCTGTGCTATGCTTCTTTGTCTTGCAGGCTCATTTCTTTCTCTTCCAGTTCTAGATAAGGAGCAGCAGTCCTTAATTGCTCATTTGTCATTTTCCTGCGCTTGAACGGCAATAATTGATTTTGACAAGTGTATTTGCTCAGTGTTACTCACTACTCTTTTTGGAGTAGTTTTTCTCAGATACATAAATTGGATTTCGTTGAAATAATTTGAGATGAACTAATTTACCCTTCAAAATTCAGCATTCTCCATATTTGTCATACCATGCTGCGAACATTATTGCTTATTGTGGTTGATAGTACTTGTCTATTTTCCCATCTCAGCGTTAAACTCCAGGAAGTGGCCTGCTTGTATACCACCACAGCTTTAAAAACAGCAACTGTATCACACTTCTTAATGTCACTTTGGTCCCACGTTATAAATATCTGAGGAATTAAAACTTAAGCATGTTTCAGACCAGAGTAGAAGCTGAATATGAACACAGTTAGCAACACATTCCTTGGAGGGAATTCAGTGATAGATCAGCCCAAATGTTCTTCTTCAGGATATTAAATCAATGATCAGGACAGAAACTGTGTTTCTGCCTCCCACTGAATTACTGACATGGAAGATTAAGGTTTTTCTTGGAAAACCTGCTCTTTAAGGAGCCAGGATACTTAAATGTGTTTTTTTGCACATACTTTGTGATGTGATGGGGGGTTTTGAGACAGGATGGAGATAAGATCACTGCACTCTGGTATTTCTGATAGCAAACTTCTGTTTGTTTCTGATTTTCTGCTCACACCAACAAAGGGCCTAAAGAGATCAGAGCAGTGCTAAAGTGCCCTTGATTCTGCTCTGTCATGGAAATAAATTCAGCTCTCTGAGTGACTATAAAACATACTGCACACATGGATTCAACATAAACTGCAGGAGCAGTTTAGGATCACCAAAACTATTAAAGATGTTAATAAAGTACCATAGGAGTTGTCAATATGTCAGTGAGGACTTCTAAAACTGAGGATTTGAAAGATAATTTTTTTAATCTCTTTTGTTTTCCAAGTGAGAGGGCTCCTACTAGCATTATTTAAAATGTCTTCTCCCTGCTGATAATAATGTTTCTGATTCCCTTCAGACTGTTCTTCAGAAGAATGAGATGAACTAACTGTTCTTTGCCAAGACAAACAAACATCCTCACCCACATCAACTGCGTTACATTTTTCTTGCTTGTTCCAGAGCTGTACCAGGTTCACATCAGCTGTATAGTGCCAGTTACCTTGTAGCTTTATGATATCCACAATAATTTCTAATGCGTTTTGAATGTTCACTGATCACTTTATCTTGTGTCTTTCCTCCTGAAGCGGTCACTCAGGATTCTTTTCATTGCCTTGCGTAGGCTGCAGTCCTCACACTCATTCATTCTCTGCCTGGGTTTTTTTATCCTTGACCAATGCCATCACAATCTCCCAGACTTGTGTCATCAAATTCTGCGCAGTGCCTCTAAAAAGTGCTGCTCTCTCAGATCTGTAAGCTGATCTCTGGAGCTCTGATCCTGCACAGCACAGGTGTACAGTCCTGTCTGTGTAGTCACGAGGCTAAAAATGATGAGCAGAGCAAGGGGCATTGGAATCTGATCTCCCGTTAAGTGCTTGCTCATGGTTGCCAAATCATTCCCATCTAGCAAGTGGGACTAGTGGGATACTCTTTGCTTAACTAGATTTTTACTGTTTCCTTATCCTAGCTTAATTCTTAATTTTGTGCTTGTGAGAACAAGGAACAGAGGGGCTTGAAATTTAAATTAAACTCTGCAGGATGACTGACCTGATGTGTGCATACATAAAGAAGTTAATAAAACTTGTTTTGATGTGCAACTTTGAAGAAGTGAATCTATTTAAGTAGTTTGCAGTTGCTGGTGTCTCGAACACTGACCTTCAGTTGGTTT
This sequence comes from Ara ararauna, assembly GCA_028858755.1. Classification (NCBI taxonomy): domain Eukaryota; kingdom Metazoa; phylum Chordata; class Aves; order Psittaciformes; family Psittacidae; genus Ara; species Ara ararauna. Next base: position 39,948,227 of record CM054383.1, on the reverse strand, counting down.
ACTGGAACAAATGGGCAGAGGTCCACCAGTGATCCCTTCTTTGTGCCAAACTTATACAAGCAAAGTGAATGTAGTATGAATAAAACCAGATAATGGTATGTAATCAGATTTATTATACAAGGTATCTATTTGAGGCTAACAACTTTGGGAAGATACAGTCAGAAATACCTTATATATAGTAAAGCTTTATACAACCATTTTCTTTTGTTTTGCCAAGTGAAACATGAAGAAATTCTTTTTATTGAGGTTTTTTGTGAAAAAATTCCCAGCTCTCAGTTTTGCAGAACTAGGATATCCAAAATGTCTTAGTGAGCTTTTGAATTTGAGTTCTGAACATACTGAGGTTCAGACTCCCTGATAATCCTGGGTGAGTCTTTGCCACCCAGTACTGTGGATACCACTTACATTGCATCATGTGCATTAAATCAAACTTTTTAAGTTTGAATTATGCTAAAATTATTCACTGAGCAATTAAAGGTCAGTTTTTAGCAGCAAGAAACTTTAGTGTGACTGATGCATGACAGGAAAAGAGTGATTCTCCTTTAAGGTGAGACAACTAGCAAGTATTTTTAACCTGTGCTCTTTAGTGTGTTAACTAGCAGTACAAGAAGGGACTTCTTGGACATCACTGTATTCTGAGAATTACTGAAGCAAAAACACTAAACACTAAGCTCACGCAGCTATACTTGGTACAAAGAGATCCCATGGGTTGGAGGAATCTTTTAAGCACAAGAAATCAATAGATCAACCAACAGGTGCAGTTTTGGCTTTCTTTAGGTCATGCTTGTGGAAGAGTTGGTGGGTACTAGAGGTTAGCATATGACATGCACAAGTGTGGAAAGCAGTAGTAACCCACTGGGCTGTCTGGTACATCTGCCAGGTCTTGCAGCTACTGAACTTCTTTCCCATTGTCGGACAGAAGAATCTGTTTACTCCATGCTTGAGGTGTTTGAAATGGTCTAGGAGAATGGCAGAGCTCTCCCTTACATGGCAGGATTCCAGCATGGGGGATCTTTTCTTTCCATAAGAGGGTTTTCAGCATTACACATACATTCGTTGATTTCTCTTTTATCAGGAAGAAATAAGCACACTAAAAAGTTCTTGTTTTACTGTTGGAAAAAGAATCCATTCTCCAGAAAGTCCTGGCTCTTCTTAGGAGGCCCTCCCTAACTTCAGTTAGTAACTTTGGTGTAGTGATGAAGTTGAGTGGAATAAAGTTATAATGACTCATCACAGTACTTCTACTTTTGATTCCACAAACCTTTGCCTTACAACTCCAGCTTCTGCAGCAGTACCAAAAACTGGAAGGCAGATGGAGCTCCTGCATGCCGAGTGCCAACATGCCGGTATTTGTAGAGAGTCATCCACCTTTGGCTTAAGTATTTTCATTTTCAGTTTATTTGTCATTGTTGTTAAGCTTTAACTGACTCATTTTTCAGTGACACAGTAATGCCGGTGAAAAAGCTAATTTTAAAGAAAGTTCCTTTTACTGCCCGGTATGGTTCAAATCAGCATTGTTCAAAACAGAAGCTTTTAAAACAGTCTATCGCTGTTTTGGGCTGAACTCATTTTTTGAGGGAAATTTCCTGGTAAACACATTGGTTATATTGTAGAATAGATTTCCTAAGAAGTAATGGAAAGTACTAGTAATTTGGACAAACTGCTGTTTGAATGGAATAACCCTAACAGAGATTAAGTGAGCACTGGATTTTGACCCTGATCATGCAGTTTGTGCTCATTTTAAATTCCCACTGATGTAATTAATCTCACTGGAAAAAGAACAATGTCTCACTGACTGCCCCAGAAACCAAATTCCTCTGTTAATGGGCTCAGCACATATAACAATAGGCAGAACCAACATTTCTGCCTCTGCTCCATCAGGCAATCTCAATATGGGATAACCACAAAGAACACAGCCAGCTCTCCATGGCTTATTCAATTGTTAGTTCTTCTTTAATGACTGCTGAAGGTGCATGAAGCTGACACAGAGATACTTTGTGTTGCTTCTTGTTGACAAGATAATCAAGAGTTTCAAATTAATTCCAAATCCATTAATGAATAAAATTTTGTTTATCTTTTGGAATTCACTTCATGAAACTCCTTCAATTTGACTGATTTAATTCAAGTAAAACTACTTAAAATATTATCTTCAGTTTTGCTTCACTTGAAACCAGAAAATTAGTAAAACTTAAATAGCAAATTTAGACAGTACATGGATGTTTATTAATTTCAGGATGCAAATGGCATGAAATACTCTTTGGTCTATTTTTATATGACCTCAATAGTAGTATTTTTTACTACCGCCCTCTGCTGTCATTGAGCCTGTGTGAGGGTTGTTTCTCCATCTTTCTGCCTGGCCCAAGATGTGGTTTCTTTTCATCTTCCCTTCAGTTCAGCCCACAGATTTCCTGAGTTTGTAATAATTGTCAAAAGTATTCCCAATGATTCATTGGATCTCAGCAGACCAAAAGTTGTTATTCATTTACCTGAAAACAGTGGGTTTAAGCTTATTCTGAAGCTGTTCCTACTTCCAGATACCAAACTTACTCCCAATTCTTTAATGTGACTATTGATGCCTAACGTCATTTTCTTTCTCCTCTCTTAGCTGTTTATTTTTTTGAGGGAAAGTCCCCCGGTCTTCTGTGCGTCGGAACGACATTGTGTGTTGTAGAGAGGCCCCATATGGTCAGTAAAGCTCCTTTGTTCCTGTAAATTTACTTTAAAACTTTAATAAAATATTAAATCCTTTTACTCTTGTCCACACAGTTCCATAATTTTAGTACTTGTAAGCCTGAAATGGAAGTGTGTTGGATTTGTTTTTTCATTACAATACACATACTTGGAATAACGTATTTTCATTTGTTTATGTTTCTTATGGAAAAGTTCCAGGTGAGGTTCCCAATATCTTCATTGTCTAAGAGTGACTGTTTTTGTCATTTCGTTCTGCCATTCATATCAAAGGGTGTTAACTCTGTGGCCTGTTACATTATGATAGAAACGAGGCAGGTGGTGAGCTATTTTTCATTTCAAGTGAATATAAATAGTGAAGAGGGGAAGTGTCATGTATACACAGCTCTTTGATTTATGCAAGCATATTGTGGAACCTGTTATAGTTAAGGCAGAATCTTCTGTTCTTGATACCAGAGGGAAGTTTGTTTTTAGAGAGCTTGAAAGGTTTCTCCTTTTCATGCAAACCATCCATCTGGCTACAGCTGGGATCTGACCTTTCTATTAAACACACCAGGAATAGCTTAAATATATGCCTGGATGTTGCACATGTTGGGGACAAGTTCTTGGTTTTTAGAGCAAACCAGAAAAGTCACAGATATTTGTTTTCTTGTTATGTTCTGTGTATCCTTTCAGAAATTGCTCATGTTAATTCCTGCACACTTTGTTACTTGGAAGTCTAACAGTCTGAGCTTAAAACAGGTTACAAGTCATGCCATAGTTGAGCTTGAGGAGGCTCTTAGGTAGTGCAGTAGTGGCTGCCTGGCTTATGTACTTTGTGTGAGTCCTTATCTCCTTCCTGGTTTTGTCCTATTTGCATTACAACATTGATAAAGACCTTTCTAGACTATAAAATTGTAGCATAATACCAGCTGCCAGCTCCCATTTCCCTTAATGTAAGTAAGTAGAATTTTGGACAATATGGCATTGTGTCTGCCACCACTCTGCTCCTAAGGAACTATTCCAGACCATATGTCTGTAGTTTGGTAACATATTCTGTCTGACAAAAGGAGCTAATTTAGCCTCCATTCAAAATCAGAAGTGGTGACTCAGTAACTTCAACTGACTATAGACACTCACACTGAAACTATTTCTCCTTTTTTTACCAATAGCATAGGAAAGAGTTACATGCCTTTTGCTATCCTCCAGGGATTAATGCCCCGTAATTCTGGACAGTGAAGTAATTAAAACCCTTTTAGTGACCTAGTGCTTTTAGCATTGAAGTCATGGGCAATGAGTTCCAGTTTCTTAAATATGCATTGATATACTTAGAACAGCTATTCTGTAGTGAGTGATGGCACCTATATAACAGTAATCCAGAGACAACCCTATCAATTCAGATTACCAAAGAAGAACAGCTGCAACTTTATTATAATCCTTAAATGAATAGTGGTTTCTTTAATAAAACAGAAGTCAGCCAGACAGCCACATACAAACCATAAAATTTGGCTACCACTGGCAATGCAAAGTGACTGCATTTGCCTGGTGGAGACTACTCAGATAAACTCAGTATCTGTTTAAAACCAGATTGCTTATGCTAACAGAAGTGCAAAGAATGCATATAGCTTAGATGAAATCTGGTTTGATTTAGATTTTGTTGCTGGTTTAGACCATATCCATGATCTCCTAACAGCTATGTTTTTGTGGGGACAGACGGTTGTTTGATTGGGGGTTTTGCAGGTGGTTTTTTGTTTGTTTGCTTAAATTTGAAAGAATTTTCTCACTCAACTTGAGATATGCACTGCGATGAGAAATAGATCAGCCTAAATCTGGAAGACAGGTGGATGAATGCACCACGTTTTGGCCTCTACTTTGTGTCAGTCTAAATAGTCTTAATGTACCCATCAATAAGAGGGGAAAGAGAGGAAATTGATAACATGTTGTAGTACTAAGAAATGGAGAAGCCCACTTCCATGGAAGATTTATGTTGGACAGTATGCCAGCATTTAACAGCATATGTCAAGTTTGTATGGGTTGTTGACAGGATAAGTTGTATTTTGCTGAAGAGGAGCTCAGCTCTCAATGACTTGGCCATCCTTGATGCAGAGAAAACCGTCAGTGAAGCAAATAATGTTTTCCCACTTGCATTTGCAGGTGTTCCATCCCTGACCTCTTCACCCCACGTACAGGTCTTTCAGAGAAATACAGGGTGCATGGCAAATCCTTGGTGTTTGACAAATATTTAATCTTTTTCCTTCAGTTCCTTAAGGAAAGGGCTGTACTGAAACAATATGAAACAACTACTAAACATACTTTCCCTTGCTGAAAGACAAAGGTAAGAATGCACAACAGCAATGTTGAAAGATAAGAGCAAAGTTAAACAGATAAAAGCAGCACAATATAAGCTCTTAAATGAGTCTCTGTTCTGACCTCTGCTGCTGTTTGTTCAATACCTGGTAGAATCCAAACTTACAGAAGATATAGTATGTAAAGGAGCATTTCCTTTTTCACAAATCATGGAAGTTAGACCATCACAAACAGACCATCACAGGCAGAAGCACCATCTTTCAATGAACTAGCAATCATAGAATCCTAGACTGGTTTGGGTTGGAAGAGACCTTAAAGTTCATTCAGTTCCCACCTCTCTGCCACAGGCAGGGACACCTTCCACTAGACCAGGTTGCTCAAAGTCTCGTCCAACCTGGCCTTGAACACTGCCAGGGATGGGGCAGCCACAGCTTCTCTGGGCACCCTGTGCCAGCGCCTCAGCACCTTCACAGATTGTTTTCTCTAATACCTCATTTAAATTTTTCATCTTCCAGTTTAAAGCCATTCCCCCTTGTACTATTGCTATATGCCCTTGTAAATAGTCCCTCTCCTGATTTCTTGTCAGCCCCTTTTAGGTACTGAAGACTGCTCTAAGGTCTCCCGGGAGCCTTCTCTTCTCCAAGCTGAACAATCCCAGCAGGTTTGTGTACAAGTCCTTCTCCTTATCTAATCCTGCCTTGAGAGACAGGAAGGAACCCATAATATAGCCAATGTAGTGATTAAAGCTTGGGCTCCAAGGTGGCATATCAATATATATGAACCCTGGGTTAGAACTGTATCATGTCTGGGACTGCACTGAATCTCCAGTGGGGCACCAGTGAGAATCATTTTAAAATGGCATACAATTCAAATTTACAAGTGCAACTGATACAATTAGCAATATCTGATGACTGCAATAGCATATAAATTCTGGCTACAGATCACTATTCAGCTTTTTTCCTGGTAAACTGCAACCACACATGCAAATTGCCCACTTGAGATTTTTCTAAGAGCTTTAATTTCCTGGAGCTATTTACAAATCTTAGAGACCATAGAGAAAACTTCCTTAAAAGGGTAAGAGAAGCCACTGCTCTTACTGCAGCCAGAAAACTTCCTACAGTTATTTTGTCCTTCTATTGTTAGGCTGATTAAAGAGGATGAAAAAATAAAAAGATGTCTTGGACTACATCCTGAAAGCACAGAAATCCCACGAGCAGTCATTCCCAGAGATGAGAACTTTCTGCAAAGACTTCTGTTGTCAATTCCAAAAGACCATCAGTTGCAGATGATATGTAAAGGAATGTGCTGACTTTCTTACTTAACATTGCTGATGAGAGAGGATCACACAGGTAAAGCAGCTCGCAGAACATTCTGGGCTTGTGAAATTGCAATTGACTTGCATCAATAGCAAATTGATAGTGGACAGTGAGGTAAAATATGCTGGCAACTTCATCCATTCTAAATTTCAGTTCATTTCAAAATAAGTTTTTATGCTTATACGTGCTTGTAGTGGCTGACTGGTCTGCATGCAAAAAGATGTAGCTGTCCCTTCTGAGGGCACTTACCAATGCTCTCATGTTATCACTATGACTATTTTTATAAAACTTCCTAATACTCCAAAGACATACAGACCACAAATAATCATCCTCCTTAAGCCTTTAGAAGATAAGTACATTTTCTCCCAGTTCCAGGTTTTACAGGCTGTACGGGATAACTGCTCACACTGGGTTAGGTGATTGCCAAAACAGCTCTATCAGACAAGTTCTTTTTTTTCATCACAACTATTCCAGATGCACTGTCAGTTTGGAGAGAGGAAATCAATGGGTGACAGTCTTGCTATTTTCTACTATGCTGGCCTGCAAAATGATGATAACCTGAGGCAGACCAGCCTCACCAGGATGGCCGGTGTCAGACTTTCGTAACACTTCTGCCCAGCACTGAAAAGCATTCGAGACATTTGCCTTTTGTTTATAGCCCTTTCCAAAAATGATATTAACCTGAAGTAGCTTGGGAGGCAGAGAACTTCAGTGTAAACCTTTCAAGGTTGATACCAGAAACAGAGCTGCACACAGGCAGCCTTGTTTGGAATTGTTTCCCTCTCTGCATTTCAATGCTTGAGGCCTTTCCAGACTGTGTTCTCTAAAGAGCATTTGAATAGAGAATCTGCACAACACAGCAGACAGCAGGCAGGCAGGCATGTCTCTAACTCTGCTGTTCTTCCCCAAGTTGCAGTTTTCACAGTTCTGTACGAGGCTAATTGTACTGAATTTCAATAGCAGATTTGGGCCATGTTCAGTTATTCTGGAATCAGTTCTATTTGCTGTAAGTTTTCCCAAGTTATATTTCATGCTTATATACATCAGCCCTCACACTATGCAAAACATATTCGTACTTTCCTTACAATTTATTATATAAATTATAGTATAAAATTTCATGGCGCCTTTGATAGGAAGATCTAAAAATGTTTCAAAACCAGTGCTGTGCTTCATTAAGACTGTCGGGCTTTTTAAACTCATTTGAGAGATGATTAAACTAAGCTTCAGAATATTCATGGCATTTTGCTAAAAAACTGCTTATAAGTTTTAAGTGAGGATTTGGGAATAGAACATAAATTCTTATTCACATTTCTGTCCAGAATTATCATTTTATGATACTAGACTGAGGCACTGATCAGAGGCTCAACATGGATCATGTTCAATGCCATTGCTTGTCAACATTTCATTTCTACCATCAAAAGTCAAGCATAAAAAATATACATTCATTTTAATGAGAGAACCGGCTATAATGAATTACTTGTCACTCAATCAAATACATATTTAAATCAACAAGAGTATAGAGTTTTCATAGGAAGTGTTTATATCATTTCCAAATCAAAACAGCTCAGTGGTGTTAACACTATGGCAGCTGCACTTTCAGTGTATGTATTTTGCATGCTTACTTAATAAAATGTCATCCTAGTCTTTTAAGTCCTATATGTGCGTTCACAATTCAATTATATGGCCCTTTTATTATAAAAATTAGATGTAGACATACATTTTTGCTTTACTGAAGAGCAAATAATGTGTTTTAATAAAGCCCCACTGTCTATCACTATGATTTTAGTTCAGAGATGTTCAATGTCCCAATCAGTCAAAGTGAATTTAATTTAGACATCTAACTCCCTCAGGACAGGTTGGAAAATGTCAGCCTAAAATAGCATGTGCTTGAGTACAACAAACTAGAAAGGCATTTCTGATGTATATATTTGCATGTACAAACAAATGTCACAAACAGAGTATATTAGAGTAGCAAGTAACCCCTTCTTCACAGAGCTGAATTACCATTCACAGCCTTTAACTATGAGGGCTTGCAGGAGTAATACTTCCTTCCACTTGCATAGCACCTGAATAAAATGAGAGAGAGAGCTCCTTAACTTCACCAGGTAGCGACTAGTGATCATAGGAAAGATTAAAATAGCTACCACTGAGGTACCAGTTACAGACTAGCCCAAATGCCAAGGGTTTAGAAAGTGAGCTAATGCTCTAAACAAGACTGTACATATTGGGTAACTTAAGAGTCAAGAACAGAATTTAATGCTAGTCAGTAACACAAACACAGAAGGCAGTACCAATTCAATTACTTGCTTCTGAACAGGACCAAGGTAGATGCTTCTTAGCTTCATTTTCAGTTAGGAAAATAGGATCTCAGATGTACATGCAGAAATAATTTAGTTTTGTAATTCTGCAAATTTACTGCAGAAGCTACACATACCTTTTTCAAAGTGTACAGAAATAGTCATTACCTCTCTGCTGTGCTGAACCTTCCCTGGAAACAAGTGAAAAGCTTGTCTGTGCTATTGTCATGAATAACAGGAGGCTCTTGAATATATTGTGCCCATTTTAATGTTCTCGGAGACCCCTTCCACGATGGAAAACGTTCACAAGTCTACATTTCCTTTGTTAACCACAATTTCCTTCTTCTGTTGTTACTAATAGAGACCCTGCCTTTTTTCATATTCTGTGTTTTTGCAAATATTAACACAGGGAATCAACAGGCTTTAGGGACAAAAATTCTTACACATGCATGTGAATTACATTCAAGGAGAATAATTACAGTACCGAACTAAAACTCATGGAAGACAATGGCAAGCTCCCCACTCTATTTAGATACCAGACAAAGAAGATTTGGGTTTGTAATAAGTAGAATTTATTTTCATCTTCTTTCATAACAAAAATTAGCTTATGTAAGAGTTGATTTTTTTACTCTTTTCTGACCCTGACCATCAGTTCTTGAATGTTTCTGTCAGTTTCTCTCAGAGTGAGCAACTGCACTGCTGAAAGAAGGGCCAGGAATTAGAATGACCACATACAGGGATCTTAGCCTAGAAGTAACCAAGACAGAGGGGCGCCTGGAAGTGACAGAGTATGCAAAAGGGCACACAAATACAACACACGAAACCTAAGCAGGTACAACCATTAGCTGGAGAGTTGGCAGTGTTATAAAGCTGCTTTTCAGATAGGCAATTTATACCCTGGCAGATCTTATTCTGGCTGACTCTTTGCAATGAACCAGGGTTCTTCATCTCAGCAACAGGAACTTGGCTCATCTAAATCATCCACAGAACTAGGGAAGTGCAAAAGCAAGCAGTGAAGATATATCCCATATTTGTAGTTGCTGCTGACTGATTCTGCTGGAGAATCTGATGCTGGCATCTGCACTCCATAGCTCATGGAAAAAGTTACGCTTTTCAGCTCTGCTATGTAGTATTAATCTGTAGCTAACTTGCTTCTTACCCTGTCAGCACTCCTGAAAACTTTGCTCTGGTAGGAGGCAGGTACTCTTCTCCATAAGGAAGACTGAATTTATCACAAACTCTGTTAACTTCCCTCCTTTCCCCTGCTTGAATCATGGCATTGTGGCAACAAGCAAGCATCAGAACATTGATGTACAGGACTGAGACACCAGGTTCCTGCCAGAGCAGTGTAGAAGGCTGTTCACCTGCTCAGATCCAGAACTCAGAGCCAGCTATGTGCTTGAAATAGAAATATAACCAATACCTATTTCACTCTAAGCCAACACTGACATTCATGTTTGAACTGTAGAAGGTGAAGAAGTTGCACATGTCGCCTTATGTTGTCCTTGATACAACACTGGCTAATTGTTGGCAGGTAACCAGGGGCAATAATTTCAAGTGACAGAGCCCATCTGCCAGAGCCCTCCTACACTCTTGGGAATCTGGCTGATGGTTCACAGGCACTGATAATGGGAGGTTCCCCCCTCTCTGCTTTTACCGGCAGGAAGTATTTTATTTATGATATCACAAAATAATTGCTCTGTTTCAAGACAAAAGAGCAGGAGTCATCGCTGCTTGCTTTCCAAAAATAGTATTTTCCATACTATACCCTGAAAACAAGTCCCAAAAGGGAGGCAGCAGGTTAGATTGCTATGGGTTTGAGCACCCCTTGCATGAAGTAAACGTTCCACTTACTATTTACTTTAATGATGGGGGATCAGAGCCCAACTATCAGCCATTCTTTGCAAATCATACCACATTCAAATCATTGCTTAGAAACATGCTGCTGCTTCTGCCCTCAACTCCCCTAAACTGAAAGGTATTTTGCTAGAATAAGAGGGAGATCATTCAATATACAAAATGGCCTGCCAGCAACTGGTTTACATGAAACAATTTTACTATAATTTAGCAACACAGTGGAATGATTTTAGTAATTCTGGAAACTTTGTACATTTCCAGAAAAGGGAAGACTAATATGTTTATTACAGAGCATTATTGTTTTGTTCTGTCAGACAACTAGCATCCACTTAGGAATGCTAGTACAAGTTTTACTTTTTGTTTTTCCCTAGTTTTACTGTACACTTAAAGTGAATTTCCATGCTTCAAATAAGGTTAAACTATTTTCAGCTACAAGTAAGCAAAGCCATATTTGGGGTCCCATAAACAACAGATCTCCAATTTAGGTTTTATAACACCAGTTTAACCTATTGCTATTTACTCTTAATTGAACCATGGTGCAAAAAAAGATGCATAGTAAGTTATTAAAGAAAAAATGGGCTGTGTTACATTTCCTTTAAAGAATTAACACAATGTTTTCTATTTTTATTGTCTTTCTTAAAAAAAAAAGCTATTAGCCTGATTGTCCTCTCCTCTGCCAAGTTCAGTATTGAAAGTAACAGCCACTCTTACAAACATTTCCGAGGCAAAATGAAAGTAGCCTGTTGGATTTTATGAAAGTGCAATCTTTTACTTTATTTCAAAAGCATCTACAGCAGTCTAAGAGGTATTATGGCTCACTTAATTTTTAAAGAAGAATACAGAACATTACAGTAACGATTTTTTCCACATTACATTGCCCAGAAACTGCTCTTTTCCTTCTGCAGGAAATTCCTATTACTCTACAGAGAAGTGTGCTGTTATCGGTCTAATAGGAAGAAGCTTATTAAACTTGACCAATTTCTAGAGAAAGATTTTTTCAATGAGAATTGTGCAAACTGTTCCTTTTTAACAACTAATCTGATGCTGAGTAGCAACATCTAATGAAAAGACAAAACTTGCAAAGCTAAATTCAAGCCAAGAAAAGTTGGCCAATTCAGGATTCAAAAAGCAAAGCCAGTAGTCTGTTAGCATAGGCTGTTTCTGTGGGCTGTTTTAACTGTCCGTTCCACATTCTAGCAGCAGCTGCAGGGGTAGTTTCCAGCATAGCTGTCTGGAAACCATTTCAATAGAAGTTTTTCCAGATGCAGGCCTGAGTGTGCCAAACAGTCTGGCTCTTCAGTATAAAAAGCAAATTGGAAGCTGGGACTGTAGTGCTTTAGCAGTAAGCAGCTTTAATCAATGCTCAGCTCAAAGACCCTGCCTGCACTGAAAAATTAGAATGGTTCCAAGGGGCTTAATTTGGAAAGTGATAAAAAAATGTGTCAAAGCCTTCTCTTCTCCGCTCCCCTCCCCCCCCCAGCCAGTTCTTCTGTTTTCCTCCCAGTAATACCAATTGTCTAATAGTCTATACAAAGATTTCTAGAGGCCTCATAAAATTGGTTTAATATCCATAATACATTTTTAAAATACCCACTAATGCTGTGTGTTATGTATATTTACTCTCACACAAGGAAGGCATAGATTACCAGCCTTATCCTCTTCCTACTTTCTCTCTGCCTGTCTCCAAATCACTGCAGGATCTTTATGTGTACATTATACCATGCACAGTCCTAATGATGAAAAACCATATTTTTTTTTCAGCTGTAGTGCCAGTTATCAGATATAAACGTCCATCTCTGCATCTGCCACTCAGTTCATGGAGGTACTTGCAAATTATTTGTTTTAAATATACTGAGTGTTGAAATTAAATCTTGATGTTTAGAGCTAGTGGGCTTGAAAGCATTCAGATTTCCTCCCACTAAAGGAACAAGATCTACCTTTGTATGAAGCATCACTGGCATTTGAAAAGTGGGTCTCTGAAAACTTGTACATTCGTGTCTGATAACTGCAAAAGTAAAGATTAAAACTTTATAGCATTTAAATCCAACCATAAAACTAGTTAATAAAATTTCTTGTGGTATTTGCTGAAAATTTGGTTGAGGCAGGCTCTGCTTAAATAGCACCACATTATCTTTTTCTGTGCGTATAACAGCCAGCATATGCTCCATTCAACAGGAAAGTATCAAGCAAGGGAGAATAAATAATATTACCAGTCTCATCAGCAATTTCTTTGTAAAACCCTAATGCTAGCTTCTAGAGCTCTGGTGCAAGAGCAATTTCCTTGGCCTGGAACAAAATACACAAGCCTTTGGCCAAGCCCTCACCCCACCTCTTGCTGAACAGAACCTGGGCTGAGGTAGCAGTGATAGCCAAGTAACAACCAGTATTTATGTAAGTATTCACCACTGCATAGCCAAAGCCATCTACAATAAATACACTTGCCAGTAATGTGATAGCAAATACAACATTATCTTATTCACATTTCTGCCTCAGCGCACAGCTCACTGCCAGAGGCAATGTTTTTATGCAAGTCGAGAGGTTTAATGAAATTAACCATATTATTATTTAGTTTGACTGTCACAGGACTGTTATTCAGAGTAATACTATTTTTCAATACATCTGTATATACTAGTGAAAAATAGATGTATTTGGGTTCTCCTTATCAGTTTACTCCAGTGAGAGTCTAAGAAATGTGTATCATTTAATTAAGCATTGTACTCCCTTCACTTACAACTCTCATTTGGCACCCACAATAAAAAAAGGATTGATAGCAATTCAAGGAACTGCTGACATTCAGAGGGAGTTTTTAATTAGAACTCTTCTTGGCTTAGCATCTTTTTGCATCTTGTTAGAATCTATGTTCCTTTGCATTTCTCAGAGATATTTAGGTACAAGAGTCACACAAATGCCTGATGGAAAAGACAGATGAGTCAAACTGTTGGAATGCTCCCAGGGCAGCAGTTCAGACTGCTAACTCTTCAGACTTCTTCCTCTTCTAAATGTCAGATGTGTCACCAATTTAACAGCCATTGCCTGAAGTGATTTGATTATGTGTCACTGTCACCCCTCTTGATTAATCAAAGTAGCAAGTGAAAAATATGTTCTCTTTCAATTTTATTCCTAACTCACAGGAAGAAAATCATTAACTCCTTTGCTTAAGTAATAAAAGCAAATAGTGACAGAGGTGGTCATAGAGTACCCCATAGTTTTTACAGGATGATGCAATAAATGAAAGAAAGCAAAAATTATGGAGAAAAATAACCGTTTCCAATTATAAAGAGAATTTGCCTCTTTATAGAGTTGCATGAAATAACTGGGTATCTTGCAGGCATACACTTTCCACAACACTTAATTAGAATGGCAAAGAATGTCGACCTGATAATAAACCATAACCTGTATCTCCCTGCCTGTTTTTCAGGGCCACAAAAAAGCTCAGAAAACAAAGATCAACATAGACTAACACACTCAATCATCAACCCACCATGAGTCTTCTTTTGACAGGTAAAGATATTTGTTTCACAATCATATTTCTTACATTGTCTTTTCAGGATATTAGTCACTGCAGTGTAATTTCCTTAAGTAAAAAAACAAAAGTCAGTGAAATTCAGTACAAAACATAAAATAAATTTAAAATCCAGACAGCCATATCTACTTGTGGACTACAAATCAACTTAAGTCCTTGTATACATCTAGATTTCAGGTTTCTAATCTATTCCATGTAAATGTTTTACTGTAGACTGAATCACAGAAGTAGAAATTTTAGCCTGTCAGAAGCATTTTCATTAAAATATATTGCTTTTCCTATGAGGTTTAAAAAATCCAAAGCAAATTCTAGCCAGTACATTAGAGTTCAGTGCCTCTTAACCTTCTCACTTGAAAAAGGGTCTCTAGGTGAACAAAATAGGCTTGATTCCAGCTGTAAATTTCTGCCACACCGACTTCACATCACAATTTGGAAATTACACCCAAAAGCAATACTAGTGGCTTGTGACAACCTAACAGATGGAGATAACATCTTTCAAAACCCAGCAGTTTTCCTAGCTTAAGAAAAACTTGGGGTTTGGGCACATTTTTGCTTACTTTGCTCACATTTGGTTGCAGGGACACATCAGGAATAAAAATCTACCTTTGAAAAACCTGTAGTAAGAATAAGCACCCTTTCTTCCCCCCATTTATTTTTAAGCACTCCTTTCTAGAATTTAACAGAGAGTCCCCCATATTTTCATCAAAATGTTATCACAACTGACAAGTGTGTCAAACCCAGGAAACTGAGGGAAAAAAAAAAGATCTTCAACAGTATATTAAACACCAACCCACTGCAAGTCCCATTCCTTACTATTCAGAGACACGCTTCAAGTTTCAGAGAAATGAGATCTTCACCACAGATAGATTAAACAGCAATACTACTCCACTTAGTAGATGAAGGCTGAAAACATGTTTTTCTGACAGAGGCCAGTTTCAGTGGAAACTATGTCACTGATCATTTAACCATCCTCAGAATATGCTGTGATTTAGTAGCTTCAGATACTGTTTTTTCCTATTCTGCGAGAAATGGAGAACTGTTTTTCCTTAGTGTATTAAAAATGGATGATCTCTTCAGAAAGTCTCACTCTTTCACACACAAAAAATCTGATTATGACCCATTTCTTTGATCAAGAGAAAACTGGGTTAAAGGCTTGATATGACTGATTCTTCATTGCAGATAAACTATGTGATTAAAAGGAAAAATAAACTTCCCAATATAGACAGGTACCATTTTTAAAAAATATATCCTTTTCCATTAAATGTCTAAACATGCATGAAAAGCTTTGCTAAAAAATGGTAAAAGTTAAGACTTACCTTGGTCAAATCTCAGGATCTGAGGATGACTGATGCTGGCAACTTCAGGAGTTCACCTTCTGCATTGTTTTATATTATGCCTCTCCCACTACCTGCGGCTGAACCACTGCTTGTCCACCCATGTTGTGTGTAGTTGCAATAATGATTAAGCTATGTTTTGCCATCATTTCTATTATGAAAGTGAAAGAGGTAAGTCTTTGTTGGAATGAAAAATTATGTTCATTCTTTAACTCATTAACTCATCAGTCTGAGAGCCCTTAGAGCAAGATATTTATAGACATGAAGTGCTTTCTCTTTGTCAATGCAGCCTTAAGAACATCAGACAGGAAGAAAGAGAAACATCTGCACTGATTTTGACTGTTTAATACTCAAGAGTGAAAAAGTGTAAAATCACAAAGCTTATACCACCACAAAAAATGCAGGTTCATTGCAAATGACCAAAACACAAGCTGCCTGCAAAGTTTCACACAGCTGACATCAACAAACCAGTTTCAACATTCTTACCGTCTTTTAAACACCTGCTATTCACAAACATCAGTCAATCCAGAATTCTCTCTTTCACACATCTTTTTTTATATTCTATGCTAATATTTGCTTTCTAGACCAGTGGTTTACACATTTGGAAAACAGTGCCCCACTTCTGATCTATATTGGCATATAAATATATAATTGATTTTTATATTTTCAAATTACTAGTATTTTTAAAGCATTTTGTTTAATCCAAAATCAGCAATAAAGTTCTTATTTGTATTTAATGAAAAGCACAACTTATATGACAAAGCTTCAGAAGTGCATGCTGACTGAGGTTATATCACCAGGTTATATCAGCCACAGGTTATAATACTCATGCAGAAAGTCATTGTACAGGGTGAGTTAGTACATCAGACAAGTAAGTCATATTTACTCTTATTAGTCATGCATGTACCTACAGCCCTTCTTCTGCAAATGCAACCATCAGGCCTGCAGGATGGAACTGTCCACCTAGCTACACTTTGTTGCCTGAAGGTAGTATTTATCCAAAGCGTTCAAGGCCAGGTTGGACAGAGCCTTGGGTGGCATGGTTTAGTAGGAGGTGTCCCTGCCCATGGCAGGCGGATTGGAACTGGATGATCTTAAGGTCCTTTCCAACCCTAACTATTCTATGATTATGTCAAAACGTCCCAGGTTAATGGGAACTGCATAGGCTGCTTACACAAACATTTTTAAAACTTAAGCCCATTCTACACGGAATATCTTTGTCTTGACAGCCTGAAAGTATTCATGCAATGGAACTGTGCATATCTTTAAATGCCATGCAAATGCACATTTCCTGTACAATAACTTTCCAACAGTTAATTAAAAACCTGATCTTAAATAGAACTGAAGTATACAGAACAATTTTTCCCCTCCAGATAATCAAAATATATCTTGGTATAACCTACTACCTCTGATACTGATGGGTAAAGGAATTTTTAGAGAGATGTTGTGGCCTCAGTAGAAACAATACTGATTTATTTTGGGTTTTCCCCCCTCCTCCTTCAACGCTAAGGTCATCTGTCTTCTGTGATTCACTTGCTCCTTACTGGTTTATTCCTTCACCTGACATGGTAATCCTCTGAGCAGGTGAAAATAAACATAAGAGTTTTGGTATAGTTGTTCCTACGGAGCATGTCTGTCAAAGATTCCACAAGGTGTCCATAATAAGGTTTGACCTTTTAAGTAGCTTCTTGATGGTTTCAAAATACATTTTCTGCAGATATTCTTCTGTTTTACAGAGGAAAAATAAGTTTCAGCTAAGAATAAAACTTCAAGAAAACTAATACTGTTTTTTAGCTCTGTTGCTTATTACAGACCTTCCTTCTCCCTTTACGCAGTTATTTAATACTTGAAGCACAGAATCTGATTGCTTCAAGTTAGGCATCTAGCTGGAAAATTCTGACTTATACACAATTATTAAAATAGATGTGACCATCTTTAAAATCATAGGGTCAGCTAAGGAAACAGAAGTATAGGATGATATTAGAAATATTACAATTAATAACACCCTATTTATAAATGGAAGCACAAAAGTTTTTTGAGCACATATGAATAATTTTGAATCAACAGTATCCAGTCCACATTGAAAAGCATCACTAAGCTCAGCATACATGCCTGTAGTGCTTCTACACAACTCAGTTTCCTATTCATTTTCCAGCTGTTAGTTATGTTTCCAATTTCAACAAATGATTTCATATGACATGATCGAAAAACATCCAATCCTGAGTACACTGGTACTCACACAAACAAAAGAAGGAAAACAGACAGAAAAGCTTCCAGCACAGACAAACCTTAAGAGTTAATCTTTGGAACATTAATAGTTTCGTACCATTTCAAATTTGGTAACTAAGGCACACAACAATTAACTGTCCCATATCTGAAACAGCATGATATGTCAGTCAGCATGGAGCTTCTCTTCAGCTTTGCATTTACATTCATATTATACGGCAGCAGTCAGTTTTGAAAAACCTAGCTTCTGTTAATAGTAAGGAATCTGAAAAGTGACTAGACATGGCAGAGTAAGATAGTTTAACTGGATTCTAATATAGATTAGCACACACAAAACTATTCCTACATAACCACAGGAAAAAAAAACCTAATCTGAGTCAGCAACCACCGGCCTGGCACAACACAGCCATCCGGATACAGGTGTGCTTCTGCTCTGCAGAGAAGGTGTGAGAAGGTGAGCAAGTGAATGTGCGTGTGTGTGTGTGTGCATGTAAAAATAGCAGCTTCTCATTTGTGGATCCTGTTTCTCCTCTGTGTCCAGTATAGTATCTTCTTACCCCAGTAACAAAAATATTTTGGCTGCTATTTTTGCTTCTGCTAGCACTGCACAGTTTAGTACAGTTACTGCTACTGGTTTCTGATCTGGACTTTGAAGTCACTGAATTATAATTGTAAAGTTAAATTATGTCCTTCATTTAACCAATGTGCAATCCACATGAAATTAGCTTATTTTCAAATTATTTAAGTAGAAACTTTGCCCTGAAGCAAATGTTACCGCCAGAAAAAAAAAAAAAAGAAAAAAAGGAAAATTCCAATCTCAGGTTGGATTTGCAGGGCTAGCAATTGAAAAGGGCATCTTGTCATTTGTAAACAAAGAAAGGATTGTGTGGGAAGGACTTCACACACAATGATCCTAAGGGTCATCAATGCCATTTTTACAAGTTTTCAAGTTCTTTTTACAAGAACAGAACACATATCAGCTAATTTCATTGTGTTAAGAAATTAGGCATTATGTAATGCTTGACTTCACCCTTACCTTTAGCAATACCTAGTATCAAGGTAACCCATGTACAGTAGAATAAGTGGATGTTATTCATGTCATAGCTACTGAAGTTACTTCAGTGGGTATACTATCCAGCCTATTTTTATAATTTGTTTTCTTTTTAAAGATACTAAAATGTACTACTTTCTAACCATAAAAATCACTATTTCTCACAAGGAATACTGTGAGGAATCTTTGCTTCAATATTCTCTCTTTTGCACTGCATTCTAGTTACACAAATATGTCTTTGTCAATTCTTGCTATGCTGAGTTTGATCCTACAGAATCCCATTTAATTTTTTTAGCTGTAATAACTGTATCTTAAAATGTTTTCATTAGGTATTGCATGTAAATAGACAAAAACAGAACTGAAAATCAGCTACCTACCAGCTCATTAGTCTTATGTTCTATGTGTGGTTAGTAGCTTGAGATTTAAATAGAATTGGTGAATATTTTAGTAACCAAGTACAATACAGTATTTGTTTTTTTTAAGTTGCAAAGTCCTATTCAAGTACACACTTATTAGTTGACATCCTATAAAAACAAACACAAAATATAATCCTTTGAATTCCCTAGTAGCAAATTCCTGTCTCTATGGGTGGAAACATCTGAAATTATTGGACACGGATCTCTTAGGAAAACATACTAATAACATGATTTCTCCCCAAAATAAAGGTGTGCTGAATAGGTAGAGGCTTAGATTCAATATTTCAGTCCACTGTCAATTATCTGAATAGTTTGAATGTTTCCTCATCCTTTTCTTTCTCTTTTTAGAAGAAAACAGATAATAAAAAACGTATAAACAAGTTACCAAGTAGATTTCATTAAAGAGTCCTTTCAGAACCACTGTCCATCATTATCATCCTCTTCCTCCTCATGGTCCAGATAGAGAAGAGCGACTTTCTTTTCATCAGAAATAACTGACCTTTGGTCTACCATTCTTTGCAATTGCACAGTTTTATCAAATTCATTATTTTCATTCTCTACCATCTGTGACTGACTAACGGAAGGATCTTGGTTATTGGATAGGAGCATTGTTCCTTGCTGTTCTCCACTTTTTATGATAGATATACCACCCATATTGGAAACATCCATTTGAAAAGTATAAGATGTTTCCTTGGATCCTACTTTAATATGCTTTACAGACCTACTGCTCTCAGATGACTCTTCTGTTTGTGAAAGGTCTTCCATTGTTTCAGAAGTAGGTCTTGTGAAGATTATTTCCTCAGTGTGAGTTTCTACAGGAGTTATTTTAACATGCCTGTAAGATCTACTGGTATCTGAGCTTCCTTCATTCTCTGAAAGATGTCCTTCTTGGTAAATGAGCTGTGGAGTTTCAGAAAGGGAGCCTTGATAGATGATTCGTTCAGTGGTTTTAACTCCCACTTGACCTACTCTATAATGCTTTACTGAGCCTCCTGAAAGAGTCTGGTCTTCCAGTTCACTGATTTCTGTGTGCTCAGAGACGGGCCCATGGTAGATGACTTTTTCAGCTGTCATAAACTCTTGGGGACCCAACTGAATATGTCTGACTGAACTTTCTGTCTGTGAGAAGCCTCTAGTGTCACTGACCTCCACTTTACCAGAGATTGGTCCTTCAAAGATAACTTGCTCAGTATGACTCTCTTTTGGACCTAATCTGAAGTGCATTATTGATTTGCTGGAGTCCACAGACCCTTCTGTCTGAGAAATGTTACCTGAGCTGTTTAGCTCCAGAGAGTCTGAAACAGGCCCTTCAAAAGATACTTCTTCAGTTACTTGCCTTGATCCTACTGTGACGTGTCTTGTGGACCTGTTGAAGTCTCTTGAAAACTGGGAAAGATTTCCAGAATCAATCTCTTCTGCACTTGTAGAAATAGGGCCTGTATAAATTATTTCTTCTGTAGTAGAAATAGGGCCTGAATAAATGACTTCTTCTGTGGTTTGGATTTCTTTAGGACCCAGCTTAAAATGCCTCACAGATCGGCTGAACTCTGACGATCCTTCTGTCTGAACAACATCTTCTGAAGCACTGATCTCCACTGTTTCAGCACCAGGCCCTTCATGCACAATCTGCTCAAATCTCTGAACTTCTGCTGGACCAATCCTAATATGCCTTATGGTGTTGGTCTCATCAGTAGATTGTGGTGAGTGAGAGACTTCTCCAAAATCTGAAGCTTCAAAAGCTGAACCGTCATAAATAACTTTTTCAGTGGTATGATACCCTGTGCTACCGGTCCTCCTCACTGTGGAGGAGTTATAGATTTCTTGATCAGCAAAAGGAGTGTATTTGTCACCATCTACTTCTATATTGCTTCTGCCACCAACAATTCTCTCTGAACTCTCTTTTCGCAGGGAATGCAGTGTTGCCTTCTCCTTTTCACTTGCAATTACTTCATCAAGCTGAGCTGCATCGAATTCATCAGTATTAAGGGTCTGTGATAGATTGACTTCAGCAACAATAGTCACCACGCCAGCATCCTCCTTTTGATCAACTTTTTTGATATCGAATTCTAAGCTACTGGAGTCAGCCTGACTTTCTTTTGTTAATGCAGATAGCTCCTCTTTCACACTGTCTGGGAGACTGCCTTCTAACTGCTCCAAAGCTTCCTTCAACTGAAGTTTAGGGTCCTTTGTTTCCTTTGATAAAAGCCCTTTTATTGAAGCCTGAAATTCATGGGGAATTTTAATTTCTTTTTCAATAACCATGGATTCAACATGGGAAGTTTCAGCTTCAGGATGCTCTTTTAAAATATGGGCACTTGCTTCCTCCCCTACCACCTGATACGTTTCTTCTGGAGAGCTTACACCATCTCTCTTACTTTGTGTGCCTTGTAAAAATTCATCTTGCCAAGAATACTTAATAGTTGATTCTTCTTCTATATGTATTTGCCCATATACTGAGTCATCGTCTTTTTCATTAATAATGGGATGATCATCAGGAACAGACACAAAATATTTTTGTTCAGTCGGTGAGTCATCTTCCTCAGTTACTTCTTCTACACGAGTGAAACTCTCATGGCGTGGTTTCTTCTTTTTAACATCTTCATATGTGAACGTTACACTTTGTTCCTCCTCACCGTAACGCCTATCTCTCTCAGGGAATGTATCTTCCACTTCCTCTACTTCAAAAGGTGTGGAAAAATCAGCCCTTTCATCAGTGGCATAATCTAGTGGCTCCTCTACAATCTCAACATTAACAGACACATTCTTTCTGCCCTCGTTGCCTTTCAGGCCATGATGTACTATATCTTCTATCTCCTCTTTGGAAGGAGTTCCCTCAACACCCTCTCGAACCACTTTTCTCACATCCTGGTTTGATAGACCTCCTACACCAGCTTCACCAGAAATATCTATGTTTTCTTGAACTTGAGATTGCACTGTGATCTCAGTCTTTATTTTCCCCTCATCTGGTTCTTCTTTCTTATTAAAATAGGTCACTTTTGTGTCTGTAGATACTTGTGAACTAGAAGACTGTGTAAAACTTCTAAGAATGTCAGCAACAATATTCTCTGCTATATTTTCAGTTGACAGAGATCCCATTTTATGACTTCTGTCACTCATTTGCTCTTCATCTTTCAGACTGGATTCTGCTTCTGAAATCGTCACTTGGTGAATTTCAGCAGGCTTAGTTATGTGCTCATCTGTTTCTCTTCCTATGGAAGTTTTAATACCTTTTAACCTTATTTCTTTATTACTGGGAGATTCTTTGTCTGGAGCAGACTTTTCAATAGTGATAGGTATCTCAATGACTCCTTTGCTTCTCGATTCTGAGGCTGCATTTATATCTTTTTTGGCTGATTCACTTTTCAAAGTTCTTGCATTAGAAATATCACTCCCTGTTAACTTCTGGTTAATGACTTCCTCACGGATATATGTTTTCTGCTCCATTTTCCTTCCAAAATCAACACTTCTTTCTTCTTTAAAGGATTTCTCATCTGTTTTCTTTCCCTCCTCCTTTGTTTGTTTCCCTGGCTTATCTTTCTCTTTCAGCAGAGATTTATCTTCAGTTGGTTTGCTGCTTCCTCTGTTTTCTTTTTGTCTGGTCCAAGTTTCAGTTACGGTTTCTTCATATTTAGATGGTTTATAATTGGTATCCAGCTCATACATTGGGAATCTAGTGAAGCTTGGTTTTGTTCTTATATTTTCAGTAGTCCCGGGCTTTGTGTCAGGCTTGTGGTCCTTGTCTGATCTTTCAGAATGTGCTGATTTTGAAAAAGATACCGTGGATGAAGTTGTAACTTCCGTTTTCTTTCTGTCAGGAATTGTCTTATGCTGCATTTCAGTGGTTTTCCAGCTACTGTAAGCTGGAGTAAATGTTCTTAATTCTTTGTGGTCTGTTAAAATCCGTTCATCCTTTCTAACAGCTGTTGAAGGGCGATATACTGAACCAAGTACATCTCTTCCAAAACCTCTTCCACTAGCTGTTGTCTGCGATCCAGCCTGCGCTGACCGAGCCGAATAATGTGCAGAACTGCTGGTATTTGTCACTGGCATCCTGCGTCTTGTATCAGTGATCCTGAGAGCTGGTGAAGCTTTATTTCTATTCTTTTCTTGATAAGTAGAGTAAATATCAGTGTAGTTATAGGAAGTGTTTATAATATCTGCAAAAAGAGCATAAGTAACCAAACGTTAAAATAATGGCTTGTATCTAAAATAGTACAGAACAGAGGGCATGAACTGAGAAATCTTATATTACATTTTTGAAAGAAAACATGCATTTAAATATCTATGTTTTCTTGAACTTGAGATTGCACAGTGAACTCAGCCTTTATTTTCCCATCATTTGGTTTTTCTTTCTTATTAAAATACGTCACTTTCATGTCTGTAGACATATTAAATCATAAATAATTAATAAATAATTCTAATATCCTAGGCTTGGTTTTTTGTTTCAGCAGACAAAGTGGCCTGAAGTTTCTCAGTTCCTATTGAGAATTAACAGCATATATGCCACCACGTACTAGAAATTGAGAACACAAATACAACCCTTGATAGCCACAAGATACAATGAAGTACAACAATCTATAAAATTCAGTAACATGCACCAGGAATCACTGAGGGACTCTAAGACCAACCAGTACCACACAACTTATATCTCCAAATCCTAAGAAGTCAGCCACATGTCCTCTGATTTTTGGTAGTGTTTCCTACTCTGATGCCATCAAAAGTGCCTGAGCTCTGTCTGCAAAAGTACTTGCTAGTCCAGATCAAAACTGTGCCGGGGACAGTGCTAACAATTTAACAACATAAGCAATTCTATGTGAGCATTTCAGCCTAGGCCCTCGTCTGTTTAATTCACTACTGCAGGCACAGCCTTCACATCTCTTGTGGGACTACTGTCTATGATAGTCCTATCATTTTAAAACACACGTTGATAAACTCAGGAGTACTATGGAGACTAATTCTGTTACTAATAACAGCGGCCATAGCAGTCAGATCGAAGGTCCATCTTAGCTAGTATTCTGTGTATAGTGACCAGAAGTAGATACATAGGGAAGTGCATAAGGACAGGGCAAGTAGATAGCGATACTTCCCTGGTATACTCTCACAGCCTCCAGAGATTTGCAGCTCCTAAGACAGAAATGGTATCTTTATGTTTAATAAGTCTTGGATTTTTCTTTCATTACTCTGCTAAAATTTCTCTTTAAACCCACCTACACTTTTTAGCCCTCATGTGCCATGTGGTAAATTCCATGGTTTTAACTACATGTTTTGTTAAATACCTCTTGCTTTATACTTCAAAGCTGTCTTAAAACTTATGGGTATTCAAAAAGCTCTTGCACTATTAGAGCTATTAAACACCACTCCCTACTTCCCTCCTCCACCTGAGTCATGATTTTATGAATTCTCATGTAGAACAGCACTGTGCTGATTTAAAATACTAACACTCAAAACCAATATTCACTTTGCAATGCACTCATAAAAAGTAGTCTTCAGGAATACTCTAACACAATAGTTTGCAGTTATATTTAATTCAACATTCATTTTATAACATTTAATTTTTACCTTGGGGCAATTTCCCTCCATACTGCTCTCTCCATGTAATAATCCACTGGTTGCTCTCCCCTTCTAACAAAGCTCTGCAAAACACATAAATATGCATTCCATTGAAATGTTGGGAAGAATAATCACATTTAACATTTAAAAGTCTTAGAAACTGAAACAATTATCCTGCAGTTGGGTCAGATCCTGAGTGTTTTTTCACACCCCATGCTTTTGCTACTGGGAATGAGAAATCCTCAGCATCTTCCAGACTCGTAGTTTGCAGAGTCCAGTTCATGAGACAATGCAATGATCTGACAGCAGCAGCCACAATACAGTTTTAGATCAAATCTTCCACATTAGCCACCAAACTGCTTCCTGACATAGAAAGATCCACTGATTTCCGCTATGGAATCATACAGGCTAGCAAATTTTTCCAGAGTGATGATCTCATAACAGAGTTAGGAGAAAACAAAGGAGAAAACTGACAGATATTCAGTAAAGCTTTCTCAGAGAAACACATGGAGATGGTTTATAAAGAGAAGACAAAATTGAAAAGAATATTTGCAAGCAAATAGTCAGCAGCATTCCTGCCGATAATAAAATACCAAAGGTGTCCTTGCAGCATCATATATGAGGGGACTGATACATCCAGGATTTGTACATTTATCCTTTTCAAATGAAAACTGAAGCAAAGTATTAATTCTACTGTCAAACACTGGCTAGTGCAAGAGGAAACAATTTACAGTATTAAAGTAGCTATTCTTAGTTCCTATGCAATCAGAAATTAGAAACATTTTACAACAAAGGACTAGGAAAATCCCCTGTGACAGACACTGCTTGGTTTTCCCCTCTGTTCCTCAGCCTTCCATACATCCTTTTTGCAATGACTCCGTAATAACTTCTGTAGTCCAGTTCCACAGGACTACTGTGGTCAAGGCTTCCCCTTGTTGACCAACCAAGACATCATGGTAGCTCAGCAGCAATTGCTCAGAAACGGACAGGACATGAGTTTGCTTACCTTTACCTTCTGGATATTATATTGCTACAAACAAACAGCGGAAGCAGGCAACAACAACATCATTTTGTCTACTACTATTCTTGGTGTGCTGACACACAGAATGGAGACTCTTTGAGCTGCCTTTTCTATGCTGGTGACCCACATTAGCTGTTCTTCAAGACATAGTACCCAGCTGATAGCAAGAGAACACTGGCTACCCTTTCTTAATGCCAAACTCTCTTCTTGATACAGCATTGATGTACAAGGACCATACTCCCTCAAGACCCATCTAACAGCAGCCACAAGCTTATTCTATCCCTGAATAAGGTTACTACCCTACATGTTCTGCTTTCTGCAGTGGTGGAAAGGACTCCATATATTCATTTCCCACAGAAATTAGCACAACTGCAGGGCAAAATACTTTCAGGAGTAATTGCTTTCCACTAAGAATATTCCAATAGGCACACAGCATACTTCTGTCCTGATGGGAGGGAAAAAGACTAAGTGCATTCTCTAGAATTACTCAACTGCCCTAAAAAAACCCCAAACGAAATTGTTGGCTTCTTCCATATACCAAATACAAAAAGTAAGCATTAGGGTGATCTTATTCAGTCCTACAAGTTTAGAGATAGTTCTCCATAAGACTGAGCCCCAGAATTCCTGGTAATTTCTCTGGAAGTCTTTCCGTACTTTCCTTCCCTCCTGCTGTCCATATGCTTTTGCAGGGCCTCAAGCTACATTATTCCCCCCAAGAAGAGCGCTCAAATGCAGCATTCTGGTGCAATAGCCTAGAAATCCTATGGCAGACTCTTTTAATACACAACGGAACACTATAATCAGTACAGAAACTTTGGTGTTTTCATATTCACTTCAACTAGTGAGGTACTCATTTCATCATTTTCAGTCTTGGAAGTGCCAGATGTTCTGCACTGATAACATACAGCTGCAGCATTAAAGTTGTCATGAGTAAAGCTGGAGGATTATGATAGCCAAGGCTTCTGGCTCCCTGGGGGGGAGGAGTTGAAAGCAATTAAGGATTGTGGTATAAAACACATTTGCTGGGCATTTCTGTCAAAATTAACAAAGCAGGCATTTGAAATGTCATCTGTAGGCTTCATACTTCACATGGCTGATCACTTTGGACACTTAATGCCTCTTGGGTTTTGATTGCCTCCAGATTCAGTAGGATAATGCTACATCAGCAAAATATTATTAGTAAGGTTCTTTGCAATCATAGATTTGCCTGGATTCAGAAGAAAAGCCAGATTAGAATTACCTAACATATTTACAGGTCACTTTCCCCCTTAAACAGGCTCAGATGGACACCTTTACTTCTATTTCGTTAGTAAAAAAAAAAACAAAGTAAAAGCAATTTATCTTCCTCCATATTAAGAGAGGCTTTATAGGAATTAGATGACTTCATCACATATAGACAATGTTTCCCAGACCAAACATCTGATCTGATGAAGCTACCGAGTGCCAAACTAACAGCTCCAATAGAGACCCTCTAAAGAAGCTGGTGGTGAAGCTGCAAAACATATCAAGGTGCTGGTAAAGAAAGTGTTAACCACGACGAAGGAAACCAGGAATGTGGGTAGTTTGACTAAGGATTTCTGGCTGCTGTTAAAACAACAGTTGTTCAGTTGCTGCAGCAACGTATGAAGTCACTAAAAATAAGCTCCAAGAGGTAACTGTATATGGCAAAGGGCAACAGCAAACAGAAAAGCTGGATCTGAAATATTACTACTGAAAATACGATGTACTTGAAAATGAAAGGCAAAGCTTCATGAAACACCTATAAAACCAAACAGTAAATCTGTGTAAATATGCATGCCCTCAAGCTTATCAGAGAAACAAGAAAATGTTAAACTGACTTTGGCTTAATAAACTGTAATGTATTGAGCACTGGCCTGGAAGCCAGCAAACTCTGGTTATCTTCCTCAGCTTGACCATAGCTTCAGTTCACACAAGTAATTTTGTTTCTCTGTTCATTTACATCCTTTCCTAACTCATTTAAACTATAACCTCTTTGTGATGAGGACTGCTTTTAAACTTAAACTGCCTGAAGAATAGGGTGTTACTTTCAACTCCGTTAACCCTTAAGAATTCACAGTAGTAACAAAAAACATTCTTCCAAGCAGCACTTCTGGAAAATAACCACATCAGCTACTTCCTGGAAATTGGATCCCAAATGACATAAACGAAGTGTTAACACAATGTGTGTGTTGCCAGTTCCAATTGCACCTTTAGCTCATCTTATCATTAACGTCACTTATCTAAAGTTAGCAGTGACGTGCTTGCCAGGCTGAAGCCCACGGTGTGCTGGATGACAACAGAAATAACCAGTCCATGAAAGCAGATGGATGAGGTAAACTGGTTAGGGTGGGGAAGAAGTTGCAACGATGCAGTGCAAATGTTATCATGGTCACTGACAACAGCAATGACTTTGTTTCAACTACAGAAACCCAAAGTCTCAGAGACTGTTAGGCACCAGGTCATAAAAATGCCTCCTCTCTATCGTGGGTATTTGATAAGGAGGTACCAATAAACAGCCCTCCGGGAAGTGGAATTTTAAGGGGCCATTCCACATCTTTTTTCCATCTCAAGATGGGAGGACAAGGACTGTATGAAGAACAGCAAGTAACTGACTGCATGTTAAATTCCCTGGGTGTGGAAAACTCAGAACAGTCTCAAAATAAAACAAATACAGGAACAGGACATATTGAATTCTACAAGTTGCAAATCAACTGAAGAAGGATTGCAGGGTGTTCCTGGCAAGTGTATTGAGAGATCCTGACAATGACCAGGCAAAGACACAAAACAAACAAAAAGCTTTGTAGCCTTCCCGGCTTCAAAATGCAGGGTGGTAACCTAGAACAGAACATTTGCATGGCTCTAGGAGTTCACAGTAAAATGTTTTACCCTTCAACAATGCTGTATTTTAGAGAGGGCAGAAAAACTACTTCACCTATGGCAGAAGCCTTGGGCAGCCGCTGCTATTTGAAGAGAAGCAGCTTCTGATAGCTGAGGAGAAAGGCTTGTTAGTAATTACGATCCTAGGCAGATTTTTCTATGTCCTTTTAGAATTAAGAGTCTTGCACAGTGATTCATTCACCACTTCCCTCTGGAAATAAAACTTCAGAATAGCCTATGTAGTTGCAGTTTTGCTGGGTTCCAAGAACACAGAACAAAACTGCAAGACACTTGATAAATATTTACTTCAACACTGGTGAAAAAGGATTGTGAATGAAGAATCCCAGGAGATTTAACATCATAAAGCCACCTAAGACATATATATCATATGACATATATATCAATGAGCCTCAGCTCCCAGAGCAGGGAGGGTGAGCAGACTCAGAGAGGAAGTACACATGGTCTTTGGGGAAGGGTGTTCCTTGCAACAGTGATCCCTCTTGCCAGTCCAGGAGCAATGTTGACTAATGGAAAGAACAGGCTTTAAAACCGGATCTGTAGTTGTAAAACAAAGAGAAAATACAGGGTGGGAGGTACAAAGAAAGCCCCGAGAAGTAGACCAGATACTGCACCCTTAACCTATAATGCCAGGAGGAAAAACGGGGCCAAGGCCCTCATGGAAACACCTCAGTGGAAAGTTCAGGACGTTGAACTAAGCGTGAATAGGTGCCTTTTGTTTCCAATATGCATAAGCAAGGGTATATGCCAGCATCCTTCATGAAAACAAACTGGATCTGGTTTCACATGCCCTGGTTACCACAGATAAAAAGACCTGTGAGAGGAACAGGATGTGAAAAAGTACATAGCAGTCTGGAATTCTCTTGCTAGACAGCTTACTAACTGGATTCATACTGGCTCCCTCCACAACAGCACTGATGAAGGCATACAATAGGGAACACATTATTTTCTTAAGGGAGAATAAGAAGAGAAGAAAAGTTTATGGCAAAACTCCATAAATGTAAAAACACAAACCAATCCCTTTTTAGCTTCTGGTATTTCAAAATCATTGTGTTTGCAGGCATTAGATAACATGTTCTCTGATCTTAGCAAGATTCATTTCTCTGTTTTCATCTTTTTCAGTAGATAGATGCTCATTTGTCCACTGAAGTCTGCCTTGCCGACGCAATCAGTGATACAAGTGGCATTCACTACAATCACCTGAAGAAACCCTACAGGTTAAGGAGCTTCTTAACCAGACAACAAACATATGCTGCAGCTGATGCCGAACTGTTCATTCTCCTTTCATTAAGGAGGGCAGGGAATCCTTAGACAGACCAATAATGCTCAGATAATTGGTGATACAACCTCTGGAAAAGTTCTGGAATTTAATGGGCTTGCAAGGTTTTACAGAGCAGAAGCACTGATGATGGTTCACTTATTAACTAAGAGAGTGTCCAAACAACTAAATAACTGGGCATTATAATGCCTACTTCTGGATGAATACTAATCATCAAAACAATCCTGATAATGCTGTCACTGTGAAAGTGCTAATCCCATTTTGCAGATGAATAAACTGATGGAGAAAGTTTAAGTGACAACAGTAAAAGTCAACATCAGAGGTAGGATTAAAAGAACAGTATATTTTAGCAAAGTCAACAGAATTAGCACATATCAGTAAGGACCACAACCAGCTACCATTTCCGCAGTTTTCTCTTCTACTAGTAACGCTCCAGATACTACTGGCTTTCCAAGGATCACAGGGATCTCACTCCACCAACAAACATCCAGGTATTGTTGCTCACCAACTGACTGCAAATTCCTTGTCCCACATACTGCTTGTGATTTCATGTCATCCAGAAGTCAGTCTTGGTCTGTACCTCATTGCACACAATACTCAAGGCATCTTGAACAGACCATTGCTTCTCTTTGATGGGCTACAGACATCCTTTTCTCACTGACCTGTTAACAAGCTACTCAGAATCTACTCTTTCAAGCTTCTCATTTTCAGTTATACAATTAAATTAGGAGAATGCTAATCAACATATTTAAACAATTAAATGTGCCATGTAAGTTGACAGGTGGCAGCCATGCTACCTCATGTTTTACTGATCGCAATGTAGGGCTACTGACTCCTCAGCTTGTAATCAAATATTGCCTCAACAATTCACATCAAATGATATCAACTTGACCAGAACTAAGAAGGTTTCTTACATATCACTGCATTTGTTAAGCTATATGTTTTGTCTCCTCTAACGTGTTGCTCTGGGGACAGAAGAATAGAATGAATTACTAACAGATACTTTTGCTCGAATGATCAAATTACAGTCACCTCTGGCTAATGATAATTCTTTTCAGTGTTACTAATTAATAATGGTATTTTACTATTCTTACAGTTCTTCCAGAGATCTCAGACAACTTCACATGTATTAGCAGCCTTCTGAAGGGGTGTTATCTTCCTTTCACAGACAGCACAGTCAAGCACAGAATAGTGTAGTGACCTATGTCACAGAACAAGCCAACAGCAAGCTAAAAACCCATATTAGGGGCCCATTCACTCTGTTTAACAAACCACAAGACATGCAAGGAGTCTTGATTTCAGACTCTAAGAGCAGCTGTACTTTAAATGCTGGTAAAGAGAGTGAATGGGGCTCCTGAAACTATAAAAAAACGATTTAAATCATCCTCTGATTAGATAATTTAGTGAGACGGCAATTCTTACCTGTAGGTTTCAATTTCAAGGATGAGGCCTGTTTTCACCTGCAGTAGTTCTTGATAGTCCTTCAGGTAATCTGTGATTGAGGCGGTCAGGAACTGCTTTTCTTCTTCAAGGGCATCGATTATCCTCTAAACAGAAATATTGATTTTTAGTCCTGAGCTAGCATAGAAAACTGTACACTTGAATGCCTAATAGCGAACCTTTTATTTAAAAAGGTAATCTGAGAGAACAAAAAATCACTATGTTCCATCACTTCAAAACCCAGAACTACTCAGGTAGGACCTCCCCATGTACAAGCTGAAATACATGGTTACTGAAGCAGAGTTTCATACTAAGATTTCATTTTATGCCTTACTAAGCTAGTTACATCTTTCAGTAAAACCTATTCAGATGCCCTGTACAAAAATTATCAAGAAGACACAGCAAGGAAAATACATTTATTTATAAATGTGATTTTAATGTGAATCATTTTGTCATTTTAAGAGCATAGATTTTCATACTTGAGATCAGGAATTTCAGCAATTGCTTTACCATGGGAACCTGACCTATTTCTCTCTATTGGTATCATCAGTTCCATAGACATGTAGGTCAAAATCTGGTTTTGGATTCTAGCATCTGGAGAATTTCATAGTGCCTAGAAGGTGAAGGATGAACCTCCAGTGCTTCCTTTGAGCCAAGTTCTCTACAATGTTTGGACACCTGCTTTGTAGTCCACCCAGCTTTGTTCTAACTGCTACTCTGAAGATGTACAAGGGATTGCTCATCTTCACCTTGATAACTAAACTTCATACCTTCACAGGTGTGTGTAGCTATGGCAGGAGCATAGTTTATATGACACCCACAAACTACTTCAGAGCAGCAGCACTTATGAGATAGCAGGTGAGGCCTTCCCACCTTCCCTTAACCAGTTTTGGAAATGGATAAAGGGACTGATGAGCAGAAATACTCTGAAATACTAAATACTGCATAACTGTACACAACAGAAAAAGCAATGAAGACTTAATGAAACACAACATTAAGATTTGATTTAGACCAAGACAACTGACTCTCATGCTCTTGAAAAGATCACCACAGAAAGCAACTGCTTTAATCACTGGTGTTACCTCCAAAGGCAAATTGCCGTCTTCCAGAAAATAAGCCCTCCCCTGATAACCAAGAGAAACTCGTTCAGTACAGACTTAGAACTAAAAGTACTGGTATTAGCTGTTCACTGTGGTTCTTAATAGTTTCCTCACTGTGGATAGAATCTACTAACCCAGATCAATCCTCAGTCAGCAGGTTGATGCTAACTGAAACACTGTAAGTAATACTTTGTTCTGGAGGCTGTATCTTCCAATACATGTGGGTATATCTCTCTTTATAACTCATATTAATCTATTTCTTCATTTGCATTTACAGCTGTTGTTAAATTGTAGTGACTATACTGATGTTTTCTGTGACACAACAAACCTTTCTCACATTCCTCAATGTACCTAAAACTCCCTTTCATATGGCAGAAGAAGTCATATCCACATCTGATAAAGCACTATCAGCCACCCAGCAGCCTCATCCAGACTGCAGTGGAGGTAACATCCTGTAGAGCCATGCACAGCAGCAAGCAGAACCACTGACCTTTAGCGGCTCTAAAGCAACAATCCTGTTCAAGAGCCAACACAATGGAAAATCCCAAGATGAGAAGGGAAAAAAAGAGGCAGGCCCTTCTTTTAAAAGGGAAAGGCTCTTGAGCAAGAATGGACAGGTTGCTGAGAAAGCCAGCAGAGTAAGCAAAAAGAACAACCAACAAGGAAGACTGTATCTCTGTGGGCCCAACCCCTAAAGGTGTTAAGTCTCTTACCCCCAAGTTCTGTAGTCTCGGTTTGAAAAGCCTCCTAGGTTACACCCACTGGATTTGGAGAGCATTTGGAACCCAAAAGTTTGAGTTAATGATTACCATAAGGGGCTAGAGAACCCAGTCAGCTGTATAATAGTTCCAAAGGAATTCATTCCAACAGGAGCAGACATTGTATAGACTAGATGGCCGGCAGCCAGTCATCCAGCCCTCCAGCCACTGATGCTTTAACACAATGTGAGGGACAATTAGTCTCAGGTCCTGTTTCCAAGCATGCCAAAAAGTACATAGAATCATAGAATAGTTAGGGTTGGAAAAGACCTTAAGATCATCTAGTTCCAACCCCCCTGCCATGGGCAGGGACACCTCCCACTACCACTTTTACAAATATCACAGTGCTTAAGGGAAAAACCCAAGCTCCATTATGATTCCTGATGCAATGAATGCATAGCTGAGAAACTGCATCCCCTTCTTAAAATACGATTTAATGCATCTTGTTAAAACCCTATGTATGAGTGACACACAATTCCACGTCTCTGTATAAACCACTTCAGCAAAGTTTGGGGGACTGCAAAGTGACAAACTTCCATTTTGCCAAAGGTAACCTGCATTGTTGCAATCGTGTTAGCTTCACACCAGACTGTATTGCAAAGATTTGTTTCTCAATCCCATCAGTCCCATGCCCCCTGGATCCCAGCAATGCCCTGCTAGAACTAAGTAACTGAATAGAAGTGGTTTTCTCACCCTTCAGATATTCCTTTCCAGGCAGCAGTGGGAAATTTTAGAAGGGCAGTAGGAGGAAAAGAATTTACTTGGGTCATCCAAGCTGCACCTACTCAGGGAATAATGAGAGTATTCCAGGCTACAGCCCCTTTCCATCTGGTACTATTTACTGATCCCATAGCTCACTCAGTGGCTCAGCAAGGGAGGAACTGACACTGCACTTAGCTGGCTAAAAACTGATGTACAAAAAATGCACAGGACATAATGATATTACATGTTCATTTGACAAAATGTTTTCTTCTCTGGAGCTCACAGCACTGCCACAGGAGCTGACCCTAAACCCACCATATTAGTGATAACATCTGCCTCATTTCAAAGCAGCAGGATGAGCCATGTCCTTTTTTACATCCAAAAGCTACAGGGCTTTCTCAAATCACAGTTTCTGCGTAACTATTGTCAGAGCACACAGCTAAAATTATGGAAGCAGGAGACCTACTGAGTTCATCCCTTTAGCATCCATAGCAGTGAAAATTTTCCATGCAATGTATGATTTACAGCTTGCCTCCTTCAGCTAAATTATAACTCCAAATACATATTTCTATTTAACACTGATGAAAGGTTTAGTGAGGATAAGGACAGTGGAGGAGGGAAAGATGGACATATAAGGCAACTGGATGATATATGGAAAATATGAATAAATCTAATTGCTATTGCAGCTGCAATGCACAGCAATCACTTGACTTGAATCTGTACATACCTATCATTTCTATGTGACACCTTACAATAAATAAGCATAAAGTAGATGCTCTTTAAAGAGTAGTTTAAAACCCATGCTGAACATACTGTAGCTAATAGAAGAAATAATGAGGGAGGAAAAAAAGCTTTCATCACAAGAACAAAACCTCTAACAGCCGCGTTTCCATATCCTGTAAGTTTTCTTCCTGGTTATGAGCAAAATCTATTTTATTTCTCATGTACAGTAGACTGGCCACTGGAAAAGGCTTTTCTCATCAGAAACCAAACATTTTAAATATGAAACTGCTTGGAAGCTATAAACCTTATGATAGGACTTGCACCAGAATGCAAATACTATCTAGATATATAGTCAAAGATCAGACAGCTCACATGATTTCAGGTTGACTATCCAAGATTTCTTTGTATTACTAAGATTTGAAGCCATTGCTCCTGTAAAATCCAACGCAGGCCAGATGCTTGTGGGGGTAAAATAGAAGTTTGTTGTGTTGGAATCAAAATATCCATCTATTTTTGAGATTCAAGACAATTCAAGGGCACACATTGATTTTAATTATCTGACTTCTGCAATGGGCTGTTCTGTCTCCACTTGCTCTCCTCAATAAAAGTCTTGAAAAATACAACCAGATACAGCGACACCACACAGGTATAAAAACACCTCGCTGAGGTGAGAGTTTGGTATCTGCATGCATCCATTCTAACTGACTTTGAAAGGAAAACTTGCAGCATGGAGTTACAAGTTATATACAGGAGGAGCTATATAAAGTGCTTCTGTTAAAATAACACCGTATTTAAAGGTTTTTGGTTTGAGCCATGATGACTGAAAGTCAATGACATTTTCATTATAAAACCCTAGAACTGAATAGAGACAGCAAGGAGGACAGAATTTGGAAATCCAAGTAACATTAAATATTAGTAGGCTTATGTGTATTTATGTAAACTTAGACACCTTAAAGAATAGGGGGAAAATGAAAAGGTTTCTTTTATTCTTTACATTTTCACCTGGCTTTGACTGATGGATTGATTTAATTAATGAGTAGTTTATATATAACAACTTCTAAAGCTTTGGAAAGATTTACATACAAGATAGCAAGAATTGTCTTGTCAAAAATGGGGAAAAAAACATAGTTAAAGTCTTTCTGATTACTTCTTATACACCTACCCTGCCTCAGCTCACAGCATCTGCAAACTGTGCAACCTGCAAACAGTCTAGCAACGTGCACACACAGAGCAACAGGTCCCAGTCCTTTCCCAGCTGCTGGACACAATGCCAGCGTTAGCACACAGGCTCCCACAAACACCCAGCTCCAGCAGAG
Organism: Ara ararauna; assembly: GCA_028858755.1. NCBI lineage: Eukaryota > Metazoa > Chordata > Aves > Psittaciformes > Psittacidae > Ara > Ara ararauna. The sequence continues at coordinate 39,912,449 of CM054383.1, read as the reverse complement.
TGTTACTAAAAGGTCTAACAACAAACAAAAGAAGTGTCGCCCTCAGGAAATCGATCCATGGCCTGGATGACCTAATAGGTGCTCTCCACGCGGAGGATGATGTGCTGGTATTCTGCTATGCCAGCAGTTGCTGATCAGTTGACCCAACATTATTCTGACAGCAAGCTAATTCTCAGCTACAGGTGCTAAACCCCTCTGTTGAACAGCACCAAACATCCACCTTGAGGAGATACCTGTCACCTACATCCTTTAAAGCTGTATTTCAAAGAATGCCCACTCTGGTCACTGCCTGTAACACAGCAGCGAGTCTGCTGCCTTTAAACAAGTTTTCCTGCCTTTAAACTACTACACGTTTTCTCTTCCTGCCTTAAACCAGAAGTTTTCTTAATCACGCAGGGCCCAAAAGCTTTCCTCTAGGCTCAGGAGCAGTGTGAAGCAGGAAGAAAACCGGGATCATTCCTCTGAGGGCGGGCAGGTCAACCTCATGTCTCAGAAGAGAAGGTTCATGTCCCACCACATGAGGAGTTGGTTCATTTGCTCCCAGGGTCTGCTCTGTCCCCCACATGCTCACGCCAACCCAAGCAGGAGCACTGACACACCAGCTCTTGGGTGCCAGCTGAAGGCAGGCTGGGAAGGGAGCACCTTTCACCAGCAAGGTGCCTTCAGGGTCACCATCTCCCTTTCGATCCCCACCCCTTGCACACAGCTCTTCCCAAATGGAGCAGGGGGTCTCAAAGGGACCAGAGAAGGGCTCAGCTGTGACAAGCTCCAGCCTGAGGCACTCCAGGAGGCAAAGTGGAAGCCCTGGCCTACCACAGAACGAGTGGGAGTCCTCAGAGAGGTTGAGGAACTTCCCACAGGAGGGATGGGAGCTAATTTACTGGATCGGAGTAGGGATGGGAGCTAATTTACTGGATCGGAGTAGGGATGGGAGCTAATTAACGGGATCGGAGTAGGGATGGGAGCTAATTTACGGGATCGGAGTAGGGATGGGAGCTAATTTACGGGATCGGAGTAGGGATGGGAGCTAATTTACTGGATCGGAGTAGGGATGGGAGCTAATTAACGGGATCGGAGTAGGGATGGGAGCTAATTTACGGGATCGGAGTAGGGATGGGAGCTAATTTACGGGATCGGAGTGCCAGGGACGTGGGAAATCCGGCTCATGTCTCACGATGGACCAGAACCGAGGGGGAAACGCGAGCGGGAGGGCGGAAGAAGTTTCAGAAGAGCGCCAAAGGAAGCACCGGGGGGCGGGCACGGCTGGAGAGGCCCGGGACAGCCCCGGGACCGGGGGGACACCGGCCGGGGACCGACCCGAGGCGATCACGCACCTGATACTCCTCCACCTCGGCGCCGTGGCGGTCCTGCAAGGCGAGCAGCTCCTGCTCCAGCCGCTCCCGGAGCTCGCACAGCTCCCGGCCCTGGCGCTGCAGGTCCTCCAGGTGCTGCCGGCACTGCCGGCTCTCCTCCCGCAGCAGCTCCAGGCTTTCCCGGCTCCGCTGCGCCTCCTGCTCCTGCAGCACCTGGAGCTGCTCCTGGTAGCGCAGCAGGGTCTCCCGGCAGCTCTGGCTGAGCAGCATCTCGTAGGTCTCCTCCAGCTCCTCCAGGCTCAGTCCGGACAAGGGCGGCGGCAGCGCGGCCAGGTCCATCCGCAGCTCCCGTATCTCCACCGCCTCCCGCCGCTGCCGCTCCGCCAGGTGCCCGTGCTCGGCCTGCAGCTGCAGCAGCAGCTCCTCCAGCGCTATGCACTCTCCCCGCAGCCGCTCCAGCAGCCGCTGCTGCCCGACCAGCTCGGGCTCCAGGCGCCGCCGCATCGCCAGCACCTCCGAGCCCAGCAGCTGCAGCTGCTCCAGCTCCCGCCGCAGCCCGTCCCGCTCCAGCTCCGCTTCCAGCTTCGCCCTGCTCAGCTCCTCCAGCTGCATCCGCAGCCAGGCCAGCTCCTGCTCGGGCACCCGCAGCCCGATCAGCTCCTGCTGCCGCAGCTCCGCCAGCTCCCGCGCCAGAAAGCGGTTCTCCTCCTCCAACTCCCGCACGCGGGACACGAAGACCCGCAGCCGGGAGTTGAGCTCCTGCAGCTCCCTCTTCTCGTCCCATCCCGCTTCCCACCGCCGCCACATCTCGCCCGGGACGCGGGGTCGGTCCCGCGGTACCCCCACAACCGCCACCACGCAGCTCCCGCTCGGCTCTGCCGCCGCTCCCGCCGCGGCGCAGCCCGGGACCCACAGGCCCCGCCCCCGGGGCGCAGGGCCCAGCCCCCGTGTCCGCGCCGCGGCGCTGCGGCGCCCCCTGCCGGGCTGCCCTGAGGCGGCGGCGGGGCCCGCTCCGGTGAAGCCCGAGTGCCGCTGCCATCCCCCGGCGCGGGGCAGCGCTGGCCGAGCCCATGCAGCCCTCCATGAGGTACTCTGTGATCCGTGTGCTGCTGTCACCGTGCTCCGGGTTACATAAAGCGTCAAACGCCTCTTTTAGAGCGACTCTGTTCAGCTGAGGAAGGACTGAAAGGCCTCCAGCTTGTGCTCTGTGAAGTCTTCGCGCACCGAAAAGCATTCCCGCTTCCCGGGTTTATCCCACACCAGCGCATCCCTGTGCCCAGTTATCCTCTGCCTTGTACTGCACCGTATATGGGCTGGATCCAGAGAAGTCCTTCCATGAGCTGGCAGCGGCTGTGCCACAGCATCACACCCGGTGCTATCTACCAAATCAGACAAAGAGCAACTCATTTCCAGCTTTCTCCTCTCCCCAGGCATTCTTTCCCTCTCTCAGACACACACGTTTCTATTTCACCTACTGCTGCAGCGCTGGGAGCTGTGCACAGATCGGAGGGCTGGGGCAGCTCTGCTCTGGAGCCAGGCTGAAAGCTGGGCTGGGGCAGCCTGGAGAAGGGAAGGCTCCTGAAGGGGAGACCTTAGAGCAGCTCCAGTGCCTGAAGGGGCTGCGGGAAACCTGGAGAGGGGCTTTGGACAAGGGATGTAGGGACAGGACAGGGGAATGGCTTTAATCTGCCAGAGGGGAGACTGAGATGAGCTCTTAGGCAGAAGCTCTTCCCTGTGAGGGTGCTGAGGCGCTGGCACAGGGTGCCCAGAGGAGCTGTGGCTGCCCCATCCCTGGCAGTGTTCAAGGCCAGGTTGGACACAGGGGCTTGGAGCAACCTGCTGCAGTGGAAGGTGTCCCTGCCTGTGGCATGGGTTGGAACCGGATGAGCTTTAGGGTCCGTCCAACCCAAACCATCCTAGGATTCTACGATTTGCTGTTTCAGCTCCCACCTCTGTGTTCACCCCTCAGGACTGCTCCCAGCCAAAGCTCACACCGGGAAAGGACTGGAATCTGGCACAAGCCCTGCAAAGCTGGGGTCAGGGTGCGGATGTCCCGCACCGATCTGCTCTGGGCACTGCACCCATTCTCTGCTCTGTTGCACCCTTCCCAAAGCCTCCCACCTCAGCACATCTCCCTGCTGACACAAAGGCCACTCTTTGCTGCTTCTTTGCTCTCTGCTGAATAAATTTCCTTCTAATCTCAATAAAGCCTCCGGGATTTGAGCCCAACCAACACAGATAAATCATTGGCTTTGGCCTAAAAGTCAGCCGATTTAGCCTTGGCGGATTTGCTCCGTCAGAGGTCACTGGGAAGCTGAGATTTACTAAAGACACTCGCTCTTTTCTTTCCTTTGTGGTCAAAATCAAGTCCCTTGGTGGCACTCTAACACCTGCTGCTCTTTCATGAGGCGAAACCACTGTACTTCTGGGAAGAGGTAAGTTCCTGTGGTTTACGAGGCTTTTTCTACCTCTGATGTCACTAAAAACCCTGAGTGGAGAATACGCCAACAACCAGCATCCTCCACAGAGCAACGCTGCTGCACGAGCTTAAATCAGCTTTCTGGGGTTCACTGGGGATGTTCTGCCGCATGTCACGGCATCCATTGCTTGTCTTTTTCTTACCAACTATTTGACTAATGTTTTGCTGCCGCTGTATTCGTAATTTTTTATGGTTTCATTGTTGAAAACACATTGATAAAACCTCTATTTTTGTCTCTTGAAAAAGCACCAGAAACCTCTCTAGATGCTGGATGGCTTTCCAGGCTGGGGGATCTACTTCTCCATCCAAGCTGTATACACTGATGTCTGCTAAACTGCCTGTAGTTAGTTCCTGGGACTGGACCTGCAATTGGGCAAGGAATCTGTGGTCTAGGACAGGGAATACCTGAAATGGGCAAAGTTTGAGTGAGCTGTTTCTGGAACAGACGTTGGAGCTTTGTTAACTGAGTTCAGAGGCTCGCAAGGTTTTTGAGAATCCCCTGACCAGCACAGTTGTGTGGAGAGCTGAAATGCAGAGTCATTCGAGTCCTTCCCTCTGCAGACTTCAACGAATTCATGTGCACTTGCAGAAGAAGGGAAAGAAACCCCACGCACTCCATCAGCGATGGGCAAATGGAAAATACCCCAAGGATTTTGCTGTCACAGTGGTTTCTGTTTCTTCATAGGAAGAAGTGTGGTGGAGCCACAACTTTGTGTTGTCACTGGCACTGAAGATGCCTGCAGGAAAGCCTCACATAGGAGAAAAAAAAGCAGCAGACCTTCAGCACAACCAACACAAGCAATGTCATGGAGCATCCCTCTTTCCAAGGTAAATCCCTGGTGCCAGAGGCCACATCCTGCCCCTAGGAAGCCACCTGTAACACACAAGGAATAGTAGCAAAGATCTGGGGAGGGAGAGGGCAGGGGGGAATTATAATCTTCATTGCCACAGCGACAGGGGCAAACTGGGTCTCTGTGGTCTCTTCAGCTCCAGTGAAGGTCTTGTGCTTTTGAGAGGCTCATTGTCAGCATTCTACAAACTACGGAGTGTCACCCTGGTAACTCTTAATTCTGCTTCAGCACAGATTGTTCTGCATGCTCTCTCATCTGCAGAGTTTAAAGGATGAAGCTGTCACTGGGGAAATGTTCTGATTCCGACATTCTTGAGATAGATTGTCACAAAGAAAACACGGTTCATTAAAATGGTGCAAGATGTTGTGATTCCTATTTGTATGGAGGTTCAAGACACGTTTGTTTACAGGCAGTTCCTGCAATTGGATCAATGTAGGAATATTCCCCCATGGTGGGCAGGGAAGGAATGTGGAGTGCAGTATTTCCCAGTTTCACCTTTTGGCTTTCATGACTACCCTCACGTATAATAGAGAAAATAAAGCAAACACCAGCCATCTACTATTTTAATGACTGTCAGACAGTACTGGGGAAGGCTGCACTTCAGCTCTCTGCATCCCCTTCACTGGGCTTTACAACCCCTCAAAATGGGTTTGAAATGTCACCAGAGGAAGGAATGTTTTGACACAGGCTGGAACTGGGGATCCTGTCCCTGCTTCCAGACCAGGAGATACCCCTTTGGATTAATCTTTGCAGATATACAACCTGAAAGCAAGAGTCTATCTGCAGAGGCATTTGTGCTGGCCATACACGCCATAGCCCCTGAGAGTAAGCACTGTCCTTCTGTGACCTTTGGATGTGAGAAACAGGAGCAGAAGCCTGGTTTTGTATTCGAAAGGCTGTTGAAACCAGGAGCCTCATTTGACTTGGCACAGAAGTGCCTGGTTTAGAAAGTCCCTCAGAAATATTTGTTTCAAAGGAAGCAGAATTCTGATAAAGGAGGTTTTGTTGCCTCTATCAAGGTGAATTTCCTTGGTTTCTGTGGGCAGTTTCATCGCTTCCATCTGCCGGGTTTTTGAAGAGCACTTGCAGAAGTGGTGTCCACCTCTAGATGGTGTGTTTGACTCAGAAGAACTTCATGTCTGGGCCTTTACATAACTTGTGCTCTCTTGTCTGAGGTTACGAACAGTCTCCAATCAATCCACGCCGATTTTAGTAGCTCTTTATTTTCTTCACGGGAGAATTTGGCTGCAGTGTAATGAGAAAATGATAAAAATATGTTATTTAGATGCTTCAAAAAGGTGTTTTATATGGCACATTTGGTTTGGCATGTGAGCTATCTACTATGTAACTTATCTACCATGTAACTGATAGCATTGCATGTCTTCTGGTTTCATTCCTGTGTTAAATAAATTAAAACCATCTACTTTCTATCACATAAAGTGCCTCTGCTCTGTACTTGAATGTAAAGACAGAGTGGGTACAAGGATGGTAATACCCCAAGGCTGAAATGGTGATGGTGATGCGATAACTAACTCCATCCACAGTATTGATACTTCTTTTCCCTGGACAGCATAGAATAGAGCTATGAAGAGCTGGTGGAAATAAAATAAAGCATTTTAGCAAGTGTGTAACATTCCTACAAACTCCTGGAGTTCTTTGGGAGAACTTCAACCTGACTGGTTTAAGGTGGTTTCCCTGGGGCATGCTGCCCCAAAAGGCAAAGAACTCTTTCCAAATCTTAATGAAGATTTAAAACCTTTCTGGGAGGCAGACTGGGTGATCCTGTCACGCTCTTCATGTCCCAGGCCCCTTTTAGGACATCACGGCTGCTTTAGATACATAGTACGATGGCTCAGGACAAATAATAAAGATGATGACTATCAGATCTATGTCATGGAAAACAATCACAACTCCCTGCAGCCTGAGCTTGCATCCTAGCAAACACAGCTCTCACCATGCTGGCGAGAGGTAGAGATTTGCTTTGCTATGGGATGTGCAATAACTGGGCAGTTATACATTATGTGTGTATAGGGCTGTACTACAGACCTTGAAGAATTGCTCCATGGAGATGTCTTGGAAGGATCAAACCTGATCCATCATTGGACCTGTGATTTTATTTTCTATCTGGTTTTAGATAGTCTGGAGGAAAAGTGTACAAAAGCGTCTGAGAAGACCAAACATCACCACTAATGGTACTCTGTTTTAATTCTCTAATACCCTTCAGTACTGAGGAGTGTAAGTAAGCAATACACCCTGGTTAACCAAATAGCCAAAATACAGTTTGTGGCTTACTTGAAACAGAGTGGTTTCCTTCTGAATGTCAGCATTTCCCTAACTGAGGAACAACACAAGAGAATTTAACCCCCCAGTTTTAGTCGCTTTAGAAAAGCAAGCTAAAATGTTCTTCATACCACAGGTAAGGAAATTGCTCATGTCAACTTCAATAGGCCCAAGATTTTCCCTGTGATTTCTAACCTGAAATTGCTGCTTCTTGAAGTGTAAGAAAAGGCCTTGCGTGGAATCAACTTTTCTACTGCATTATGAGTAATACCTTCTGCTTTGATTTTACATCTCAGCGATAGAACTTCCTTGTAAATAATGGTTATTTCCACTAAAAGGCTATTAAGAAGTTATCTTTGATGCTGAGGCTACAGTATCAGTTCCCAAGTGTAAAAGAACACTTTAGAGTATAAATAGCTTTGTTACGCCTGCCTAAATACCCTGTTTTCTCCAGGTGCAGCCTCAGGAGGAGCGAGGCCACAACCTGGGCTGCTTCACTGCAGCATGCGGCATTTCATGCTCCTCTGGCAGGTCCCTGACAAAAGGCCACCAGGCAGGAATGAGGCTTTCATGTGGTTATCACAGGGTGTTGCTACAGGGTTTCATTTAGCTACTAGCAGATTTCTCCTCCTGATTGCTGAGAGGGCCATAAATGCCATCAGAAGTACCTCTCCCACAGAGCCCCTCTCCGGTTTTGCTTGATGTGACCAGGGCTGAGCAGCCACATGGTTGGTTATTGCTGGGTCCTGATTTAATGCAACGTTCTCCTTCATTGGTTACAGATGCTGGAGGTGGGTGTTGAGATTCATTCTTACACCATTTGGGGTTTTTCTTCAAGTTGTATCCCCCAGTGTTAGTGTGGATGTAGGGCATCCCTGACGCAGCACAGGAGCCATCGGGAAAAGACAGCACTCGGAGCCTTCTCAGAGGACTCCTCTGTCTGCCTCCCACTTTGTCTTGGCCTCCTACTCTTCAGCTTCTCACCTTTTGCTGGCCTCCCACTTCCTTCCAGCCTTCCCCAGGTTTGGGCCTCCCATTCACCCTCTTAGAGACCCCAACCCCTCCTGACATCCAACTGCTGCAGCCCCCACTGCCTCCAGACCTCAGACCATGTTTTGGCCTCCTACCCCTTTTTGGCCTCCTGGCTTCTGACCCCACTCTCCAGCCTCACACCCACCACAAGCCTCCAACCCATTTTCTGCCTCCCAGAGCTTCCTAAACTCCCACCTCCTTTTTCAGCTTGCCACCCCTCTCCCAGCCTCCCATCCCTTTTCAACCTCCCACCCTTTTTTAAACCTCCCATCCTTTTTGGCCTCCCTCCCCTTCTGAGCCTGCAATCCTGTTTCCAGTCTGGCACCTCTATTTTCAGCCTTTTTTACAGCCTTTCACCCCTTTTTAACCTTCTCTACCTTTTTGGCCTCTGAACTCCCCCTTGTCTCCCCTCCGTGTTCAGGGCTTCAGGAAGGGCAGCACCACAGCTGGGCTATTTTAGATTCTGGGAAACGCACCTGAGAGGCTGTTGATCACATTTTTTAACAGCAGGTTGTTTGCGAGGAAGCTGCTGAGAGCTTTTGCACTTGGAATTTAATCAGGCCCAAAATATTCAGAGAAGCCTCAGCAACAGCACTGCTTTTCTCGTCTGTCAGCCGGGTGTCTGTGCAGGCGAACGTGGGGAGAAGTGGTAGATCTGCTCACACAGATACATCACCTCTGACATTAGCCTCATCATCTTGCTTTCCCCTGGCCCCTGCTACGGCTTAGCACCAGCTGTAATTGTTATTTCAGGTTAAAAGCCATCATGCTTTTGGGAGAGGGTGCTGCATTGCCATGGTTGTGGGTCCTACCTCACCTGGATCAGTGGCCCAGGGCAAAGAGAGCCCCATAAGGGCAGCTTGCAGGGGCCTGGCTGGTGTCTCATCTCCTCTTAGCCCTGGTAGCTTGGGTTAAGCCTTCAAACTGGATGTTTTCAGCCCACATGTTGATGCAACATCTTCTTCCCCTAATTCTGCACACCCCATTCAGCCCTTTGGATCATTCTGGCTGGGGATACATCAGCAATTTTCACACGCAGAAGACATGTTTTAAGTTTCTTCATGCACAAAGAAACACATTTCCCAAGCCATGTGATTATTGTCAGCTTTCTATAAAGCAGTGGTGGGAGAGACCATCTCACATCTACTCCCGTTTTATCTCAGTCTTTTATGAAGTTCAAGCAATTAGATTTGCAGGACAAACCTTAACATTTGTCCTCCCATGCCCTTACCTATTTTGACAGTCAGCTGAGGGAGACGAGTTTAATTTGTTATTCCAGCAACGCTGCCCGTTAACCTTGGATCCTCATTTAGGATAATATTTAATCACAAGCTTAAAAAGCCTTGAAAGGAGTCATTTTTATAAAGGACAACCTGAGCCATTTGTCCCCTTCAAGGCCTTGGGAGTTCACAACAGGGACATCTGCAAGACAGTTGTTGTGGCAATCAATTCCAAATACAAATAACTTGATAATTCATAATAGACCGCCACCATCAAATTGTGCTGTGCTATTGTTATTGATCGCAGTGCTTCTGATGTGTGTTATACTCATTTCTAACAATCTAGCTGGCCTTTTCATTTATTTACCCGTGCTCACCAGATTTAGCTCTGGCTTGGTACTGGAAAGCTTATGAAGCAGGGGGGATCTATCATTTGAATCATTAACCCAATTCACTGAGTGTAACAAATCTGCCTTAGGAATTACCATTTATCCACATCAGAATGGTAAATTCTTGTAGTTCAGAGGTCTTGATACCTGCAATTGTTCTGTCTTTTCAGGCTTCAGAGTCCCAGTCCAAATTGTAGTTCTTGCCCTAAAACCCTTTTCTCCCACATTAAGTCTGCAACAGAGAGAAAAGCCACCGGGCCCTTACCTCACCTTTGTCAGCGCCTCTGAAGCAACACTGGAGCACAGCTGTATTAAGAACCAAAACTGTAACCACCCAGTTTCTGCTCTGGGTTCTTTTATAACACCAGAGCTCTCAACATACCTGAGGAAAAGAGGCGCAGCTTTGCAGGGGAAGGCTGCAGCCTTGTGGTCAAAGGGTGCAGAACTGGAAACCCAGGAACAGCCCTGCTCACAGTGGACGTGAGGGCACGCAGAGCTGTTGGCTCTGGACACGTTGCTGGAAAGGGCAGAGGCACGAAGATGAAGTGATTTCTGGGTGTAGAGGCAGTTGCTCCTACAGCCTGAGGGCATCAGCACCCTTAGTCATGCAGCAGAGGCAGCTTGTGCAGGGAGTTTGGTTCCTGCATTCCCTCTGTTAGGGCTCCTGTCAGGTTTTCCTCGCTAAACAGTTTCAAAACGAGACAGGCATGGGGCAAAAGGCCTCGAAGAAACGTGTGAGGTGGTGCCAGAGGCCTCGCAGGTGACTGCTGCTCTTGCTGAGCGAGAGCAGAGGCGGTGGAAGGGTGTCGTGTTGTGCTCCTCGCATGAGTTGACAAAACAAGGTCATTAGGGATGCTGGTGGCTCGGTGCTGGGGCAGAGCTGAGCCCTGTGCAGCACGAGGGAAGCTTTAAAGCAGAGCTCCATGCACAGCTTCTCAGCCTCACCCTGACTTTCTTCTTACACGTTAGGAAGCTTCATGCAAACCATCACTTCTCGGAGGAGTCAGATCAGGTGCTTACTCAGGAGGATTCAGTGATTTGGGGGTTGACCAGAAGGAGAGACTTATGCAAACACATTCCTCAACAAAGGTCTTTTTCCCAGCCAGGCTCCCCCCCCCCCGGTTTCCATCTCCCACCAGACAAGCGCTGTGCTCCCGCTCCCGTGGCATTTCGGAGGGGTGGGCTGATCCCCGCTGCTGTTAGCAGAGAGGGCTTTTGCTTCAGTCCCCATGGAAACAATTTGGAGAGTTTTTGAGCTTGTGTAGCATCACTGCGCTGTGTTTCGCCTTCCTTTTCGCTTCCATCAGGAGAGCTGCAAAGCTTTAATGCATTAATGTTTGAAAAGCACTTTGAGGTCCTTGAAGAAGGTGCTACAGAGGAGCAAAGTGTTATTAACTCAGATTAACTGTTTCTGTTTTGCTCTGGAGTCACAGCTGTGAGCGTTCGCTGTGCCTGGTGGAAGGCAGAATATGGGAGCAAGGTCTTCTTGTAATGATGGCCTCCTGGAGAGCTCTTCTGCAGCACATCCCTGCTGCAGTCACCCCGACACCGATGGGAACCCTGAGCAAAACTTGTGTGGCTGCAGCCAGGCAGGGAATACACTCTGAAAAGCTCAATAGCCTGGCTTACAGAGGCAAAATGGAGGGAATTCCTGAGGAGAAATGGCACCACACGGTTCCTGTGCTCTGGATTCCATCTAGGCAGCAGGACAGACCTGTGAGAGCGCACAGCTCTTTGCACAGCAGGGGGAACTGGGGATCCGCTGCTGCCTCGGAGGTGAGAGTCGCACCCCAAAGGCTCTGTTAGAGGATGCTATTTACTGCTATTCAAATATCCAGCCACTTCAGGGGTGTATATCCACTTAAGCCAGTTGCAATTCGGACACCAGTTTCTGCTCCTGACTTCAGTGGTGTGAATGCAGAGCTCTCTGGGATAGCTTGGAGCAGATCACACCCCGATGCTGTGGCAGGGTAATACCACATACTTGTCTGTAATTCAGGAATGTAGCATGCTACAGCCCCAGGGATTTTGCATTTCCATTCCCTACCGAGTGTCTCAGCACCTTTCAGATATCTGCAGCTCTCCAGCCCCACCTCATCTCCTGCTGAGCCCATTTGATGTTGGGAATCACTGCACAACTCCGGGTACTTCTGCATCTATGGATTGGGCCCTAGTTTCCCCATCCCTCTGTGCTATACCTGCACCCCATAGGGTGGGTCCCCTGCAGAATCCTCTCCAGCTTCTAGATGCATTGGCCTCTACAGCACGGGAAGCCTGCAGCTGCTGTCGAGGTTTCCTGAGGAGCCTGACAGTGGGTATTCTGCCTGGGCTGGCTTTTTCCTCCCCTCCTTCAATTCCGGGGGGTGGGGGGGGTTGGTGGTGTTTATTTTTAATTATGTTTTTCTTCTTAATTAATCACGGGGCTTTTTCAGGAAGCTACAAACAATAAACACAAGCTAAATCTGCTCTGTGGTGGGTATGATGAGCCCACATTGCCCCATCTCTGCTCTTCCAGCAACGATTACAGAAGCCTGTTTTAAACTGCTTGTTTTAACATTTAAAACAAATCTGTTCCCATATGTGCCGTCTCCAGTTCGGTGGGATCAGCTGAGAACCAACCACACCAAAAAACGAAGGGGTGGATTTCCATCTCAGTCAGGTCCTCACCTGCAAGGCTGCCCAAACCCCGGTAAGGGAGAGGCAGCAGGACACAAGCAGGGTGAGTGCAAGCAGGAGGGGCCCTTTCTGCCACAGCAGTCTCAGATCAGCTTGAGCCACCCATGAGCACACCCTCACTTCATCCTCCTCTTCCCATCCCCTTCCAGCCTCTGCCCCTACTGCTCCTGGCCCTCTCCTCTCCACTGAGCTGCCCCTCTGCCTGTCCTGTCTCAGGTTCTCCTTCCCCCTTCTGTACGTCCTCTCGCTGCCATAGCTGTGATTCATAAATGCTTCAGAGATACCGGTCTGAATGGAAAAAACCTAACCAAACATCAGGTTGTGCTGCTCTGTACGTTTTCTATAGTGACTCACAAGCCTGACCAGATAACTCCCCTTCCCTCTCACTTAGTCACTCTCTCCCTCCCAGATAGGCTTGTCTGACTCCACGCCTGCCTTATAATGACTCTGTTTTCCATGCTGTTCCCTTTCCAGCCTGTGCTGTACGGTGGAGCTTCAGGATGCAAAGTTCTCCCTCGTTGACCCGTCGCACACAATGAGGAGCAAAGGAAAAACACTGACTGCAGCAACTTTGCCTATGGAGAAACCATAAAGCATAACTGCACTCTCACCCCCCCTCTCTCCGCTTGGGCTAAGCACAAATTACTTTGTCATTGTGGCGAAACAAATAAGGCTTCATTATCATTACCATCCTGATGGGAGTAAACAAGTTTATTTACACTTGAGCACTGCTGAAGAATCAAGTCATAGAGAAAAGTTCAGGGTAGGTGGTCTGTCTTTGTCATTAGGGCCGGCTTTTACAGAATCACTGCCCGCTCAGCCAGACAGGCTGCTATTCAGGCAGGCCAGGGTTAATGAAAGTACGGTGTGTGCTTGTTAAAAGGAGGACTGCATCACTTGTAATCATGGGTGGTCACATTTTTATTTAATGATACCTATCTTCCCTTTCTCCCGTGTCTGCTCGTAACCCTTTGCCTCCCACTTGCCAGTCCTTATGCAATGACTAACCATGACTCCCCAGGACAGACCTGGTACCAAGTCCAGCATCACCTAAACCCACTTAAAAAGCCACTTTTATTATTAAACCATCTTTTCATTAACAGCCCTGAGATTCTGACAAAGCAAAAAGCCCTGAAAGGGCCCCGTATGTGAAATCACTGCAGCTAAATTAATGACAAAAGGACAACTGCAAACAAACTTGTGGGAAGAAAGGGCTGCAAAGCAGATCTGCTGCCTTTCTCTCAAGGCCTTCGTGTGCCCCCAGTGATAAATCTGCTGGGACAAGGATACTTCAAAGCCAGAGGCTGAACTCTGCTCTCACGTGTGCAAGTCTCACAACTCCTGTCAATGGAGTTACACACAGGCAGGAGGCTTGGACCTGCTGTTTCCTCTCGCAAATGAAGTGAAAGCCAAAGGCAGCCATGATGGGGGATAGCATCTCTTTATTGTGACATGACCTTGCTCAAGTGCTGGTACAATCATGTTACACTAAAAAACCTCCCAACGTCTCCCAGCTTTCCTGCTATTTCTGATGGCTATCCAATCTGAAGTGCTCACATCTGGCTCGTGGGGAAGTTCAAGCTCAGGTACACGTGTTTGCACCTACTGGATGTATAAAAGAGCTGCATGGGAGGACGTGCACACACAAAGGCAGAATTCACCATTACTCACCTAATATTTTCCCCTGCCTGTTGCAGGCTGTTTCTCCCCTCCGTGGTCATGCGCTGAAGGTTTCTCTGTGTGTCTACCAGCACATCTCTCCACACAGTCATTTATGAAGTTTGCAATGGCTTTTGGCAGCAGAGCAGAGGTGTGAAGACACTGAGTGACTCCAAGCTTCAGAAACCCCACAGCTGTGCGAGAAGCTGATGCTCCAGTATGTGTGAGTTATCACCTGTCACTTTGGTATCTGATTCATATACATTTTCCAATGGCACTTAGGAATGTAAAAACCCAAATTACAAGCAGTTTTGGGAATGAGGAAGATTCCGTCCTCAATTAGACTTTGCATCTGCTGGCTGCCCTCATCCGTTTAGGACAGGGAAAGCAAAATGCTTGAGGCAAAGCTTTGTGCAAAGACATTATTTAGCTGCAGCACATCTCTTTGGTTTCCTTACCAGGTCAGGGAGCACCTCACCATGGCTCCTGCTCTGCTGTTACCTCATGCATCCCTCACCCGGGACAGGCCAAAACTGTCCCCACATCCCCGTCTAAGGCCTGGAGCAGGAAGAGCTGCCACTGACACAGAGAGAGGAAAGGGAGCAACACGAACATGTCACTGCCTGTCCCGGTGCTCCCAGCGCTCTCTGGCCCTATTTTAACCTCTGTTTCAAGGTATATTTATTATTCTGGAGGAAACAGCCCACTGGCTCTGTGAGTCATGATAAGAGGGTGAATGATGGACTTTCAAACTCGGGGCACCCTGAGCCCCTGCATACTTCAGGTTCAGCAAGGAAAACTCAAGGAGCTAAAGGTACAACTCGGTGCTGCTGTCACAAGTCTGTGGGAATTCACTTCTGCAAAGCTCCCATAGCTCCTTTGTGCCAGAGCCAAGCCAAGAGACCACCAAAACCTCCCCCGGGGAGCTTGGCAATAGCTGCTCTCCTTGAGCAGTGACCAACAACCTCCTTCTCTTATGCTGCACGAAGCAATAGATGGAAATGGCTTTTACGTTTCTCTTCAAGGGTAAATGCATTCTGGAAAGCAGGGGAGCACTGGTGGTGATAGCATCACCGAGGGGTCTGCTGGGGCCAAGGGGGTGTGAAACCTGCCCAGGGTGCCTGGACTGCAGTAACTGCTCTCCACACACCTCACCCACGATTTGCATGTACAAACCCGGGTGTGAAGGCATGCATGGCAGTCAGGGGGAAAGGCTGCATGAATAAGGTAAAGCACCAGGGGAGGAGGGTGAATGAAAGCATTGCTGAGGCTGCAGGTGACAAAGAGGGCAGAGTGTTGCCTCTGCAATAGAGGATACAGATATATTTGTTAAATAAATGTGCTGAAACAACGTGCATAACTGATATCCCTTGCTTGAAAACCATGAACCTCTCCAAGCACTTTACATACATTACCAAGCAGCCTGTGGAGCTCTGCTGCTATCACCTGTGGGAGGCAAACCAAGCTGCAGAGGGTAGGATCCCATTTCCAGATGATGTCCCTGAATTTGGGAGCCCAATATGAGCCCCTTTTAACTTTTAAGGGTTTGAAAGGAGATGAGCATTAGAGGGGATTTAATGCAGCGATAGGAACTGTCTCACCGTGTACAGAGCAGGGATTAATTCAGGTGGAGAAGACTCAATGTGAATACATGAAGCTCTCCCCTTATTTGCTGCTCTTTGCTCAGAGGCAGAAGCAAACCCAAGCAGCAACAGCCAAGGCATCCCCTGAGCTCTGCAGTCACTAAAGGCATCTCTGGGTGCTTTCCTCCACCTTTTCCTCTTTCTTTTCCATCCTTTTCCCCATCATTTGCAGAAGGCAAAGAGCCTTCTGACCATGTGAGGGTTAATGAGGGAAAGCTCTCACCTTGCTGATGTTGTCACCAAGGTGCTGCTGAGCTTATGCTGCATGAACTATCCCGGAGCTCCTGCACACTGCGGGATTGAGGACTCGCAGGCTGTAATTACAGAGTCTCCAGCACCCTCCCACACCTTGCAATGCCTTCACATGAGAGCAGCACCAAACTCACCTGTCCCAGGCTCCTGTGGGCTTGTAGGCCCTTGCCCATAGCCAGGCAAGGCTCATTCCCTGGCAGGCAGCCGGAGCCGTGCGGGATGACCGCTCCCAGGGGAGCCTCCTGCAGCACAGGGATTACACAGGGTGGGAAGCTGGGTTCTGCTGGCTGCAGTGAGGAAACAGCCCCAAAGCAGGGGCAGAGCACTTTGCAAGCAGGCGCTCACAGCCAGGTTAATTTGATGCCATTCCACAGCCAGCTTGATGATGGGCTTCAGTGCAAGCCTGGGAGCGCTTGGAGAAGGAAGAGCATGAAAACAGCTTCCCTGGGATTGCTTCTGCCTGGGTGAGCCCCCAGTGGTGCTCCTGAGGCTCTTTGGGGCTTCCCCAGGCACACACCAGCAGCACAGGCTTGGTCCTACTCTGGTTCCCGTGGTTGGGGCCAGCTCTTGATTGTTGCTCTGTAAATCAGGTGCAGGTAAAAGGGGTGTGAGGGAGTGGGTAAACGGATATAAAAGTCCCAATTATCAAAAGGGCTTTTGCAGGGCGCTTTGAGCCTGTTAGGCCACTACAGACCTAAGTAAGCTTCACTACTCCTTGGGGTGAAGCTCGCCTCCATATGCACAGGAGCATCCTCTGTGCCCTTGGCAGGGATTCCGGTGGCAAAGCCCCGGAGGCTCTGGGGACAGAGCAGCGTCCCGCTGAGCTTCCCCAGGGCCCGGCTCTTTGGTCTGCAGCACATCTGCCCCATGACCAGCAGCAGGCTCCCACCGTGGGGTACGCAGGGTCTCCTCCAGCGTGTTGTTGTGGAGCTGGTTGTGAGCTGATGTCATGGGAGGCTCTGCCTGGGCTGGCACAGGCAGGATCCAGCACAGAGGAGCCTCCGAGGCGCTTTATGGAGAGCCCTTCCACAGCATCCTCCCCTCCCTGCCCCACAGCCCAGCAGGGAGACGAGGAGCGCAGTTTCCTTCCTCCTCCCGCTCTTCAGGTTATGGCAACGCTCATGGCAGAGCCAGCAGAGCCGGCTGGAGGCAGGGACAGGACCTCGCTGGGCAGCATCCGGGCGCCTGGAGGAAGGGAGAGCCCTTGGCTCACACCCAGGGCCACCTTGGGAAAGCAGCCCCAGCGCTTACCCAACAGATCCCGTGTGCCAAATGGGGTAAGTGTGGAGGCCGGAGCTCTCAAGGATGCCCACAGCCAGATGCAGCAGCACCTGTGTTGCGTGGGGTAAGTGCCTTCATGTTGAGCAAACCCCTCAGTTCCTTCTCTCTTTATCTATGGATAAACTGGGTAATGCACTTGACCTGTATTTTATCCTGTGCGGATGTTTGTCTTGCCCCATGTAGCATGGGAGGGCATCTCCTACCATAACGAGTTTGACAGTTAATACTGGGTCCTCTGGTTTGTGGCAGAGGTGCATTTAGTGCAGCCGTGCAGCTATGTCTGTCCGTGAGTGCGTGTGTTTGCCCTTTCTCCCTGCTCCAGCCCATCCTACCAGAGCCCCATACCTGGAATGAGCTTGTTTGCATCCCAGCCTTCAGCCTGTTTCCCCCTTCTGCCCCAGTCGTCTGCTATCCTGCCCCTTGGCTGCTTTACAACAAGCCCTGGAGCTGCAGAAAGGGCCCACACAGCTCTTCCAGCATCAGTCTACTCAAGCATCCTTTGCATCCCAGAGGAGCATGGATGACTTGGAGCCCCCTCAATGGGAGCAAGGGCCTTTTGTGGCCTCTGCTGCAGGCCTTCCTGGTAGGACACATGCTGGGTCATCAGTCTGGCTGACTGCAACCCCTGATAGCTCCTGGCCCTGCCTGAGCTTTCCACCCCTCATCTGTCTGCACTCTGCCTGGATTTGGGCTGACATCAAACACCCAAAGCACGACTCTCATTTACCGCTCCATCATCGTTGTAGCTGTTACTTTATTAGCCCTTAACAGTTGGTCCTCTGCTGCTTCACGCCGGGGTGACTAATGCTGAATCTGATGCAGTGCACCTGATGTTGCTGTGAATAGCTGATGTAAACTTAGCAGACAGTCCTATGACATGTCACGTGGGCAAATTAAGAGACCCCCCAGTAAATTCAGTGTGTGTCCTATAATCCCACTTCAAGGGCATCTCTTGTGTCAACATCACTAAGTGAGCTAGTGTGCTCCCCTGGGAGGACAGCACAGGAAACACTGGGGTCAGAGGGATTCCCCCCTCGCCATGGGGCAGCAGCTCTGACCTCTTGTGCTGAGCTGGAGATGTGTGTTTAGCTCTTACGGGGAACTTTCCACTCACCAGCAACCAAAATAACTCGGATTGTTCCTCAGGCGTTTCTCATGCTTTAAACCACTTCTCCCTTTCTTTGAGTCATTAAATAGAAACTGAGTTTTGGGACTCAGAGCAAACTGCATTCCCTGTTGTGAATGCAGAAAACAGCCTCCCTTGAGAGGAGGCAGCTCGTGCCTCATGGCCGCTCTTGGACAGTCCTTGGCCCTGCAGGAGAGAGGTTTGCATTGGAAGATGTGGCAGCTCAGAGGCAGACCAGTTCCCAGCCTAGGGCTCTGGTTCTTGCAGCATCATTGGGCTGGGACCCCAGCAGCATGTGGAACACTGGGGAACCCGCCTTCCTATGGGATGCTCCAGGGAAATAGCACCATCAGGACCAGCATTTCCCACCAGTTGCTCATCCCCACTGTGGACCCCTGTGCCTACAAGTGCTCTGGGAGGTTTTCCCAGCAGGAGCCCTGCTGTAGGACTGTTAGAGAGGGAGACCCCAAGCCCCACTGCGATGCCCAGGGTCTTGTCCGAGCACCCTGTTTCTCAGCTGTGCTTTTTTGTGGCAGTAACACCCAATCCAGCATGTTCTGGAGTGATGGGCAGCATCCCTCCAGTGCCAGAGGCTGGATATGCGCCCCCCTCAAAAAGGGTCTCATTCTGCCACCATATTCCCATTGGGATCAACATATTGTGGCTCCTCAAGTGAACTGTTCCAATTATTATTCTGACCTTTTCCAAACAAAAAAGGAAATGGAGGGATATGAAAAAGGCAGGAATGGGGAGTGTGTTTGTGTTCAGAACCCCCACATCACCCGACTGAGGGACCAAAGCACCCGAAGCAGGGCTCAAACCTGTTCGTTTTGCTCTGTGTTCCCCACAGGACCAAGACAGGGCTTCCCAAACGGCTCCAAACTGCTGTCAGTGCTGACGGGCGGCCGGACCCTGTGTGATCCCGGGGCCACACACGGAGCCTCTGCCTGCGTCACGCTCACTCCGGAGGGATGAGTCCAGCGCTGGTGTCCCAGCTGAGGTCCTACACGGGCAGATGAGGTCCCAAGCTGCAAAGCACCGCTGGGGTCCCCTGCTCAGCCCCTGTGCTCTGCACAATCACCCCTCGCTTCCATTTGCTCTTGGGGCCCTCCTCCTGTGACCACCATCCCTGTAAGCACAAACCAGTGCAGGGCACGCTCCCTCTGCCCCTCTGCGCTGTTCCCCAGCGGGTATTTATCGGAAGGGTTTCATTAAGTTATTGCACCCACATCAGCTGGTGCGCAGCGACAAATTAATTCAGTCAGTTTGTGTTTTGGCTGACCTAATATTCATTCCATGCCAGTCAAGTGGATGTGTTCTCTATTTGTCTCGGGGTAAGATACGTGGCCCAAAGTGCTGTGCTTAGAAATAGGGGTAATATTTACAGACACTCCACGCAAATACTGCAATTACCTGATTAATTATAGCCCTTACAATTGGTTCTGCAGATTACACTCTTATCCCTTCTTTCTCCCCCCTGCTTTCCCCCTTGCTACATTTGTATATAGTAGATGGGAATAGTCTTTAGATCTATCAAAACAAAGCAAACCCCGCTGGTTTTAAAGCCTAAACACTGCGTGGTCACTCAGAGCCCCCCTCCCCGCTGCTGTGCTTGCCTGCAGCGGTTTGTTATGGCTGGGATGCACGGAGCATTACCAGTGCTGCATTTTAATAACAATCTCAGTCCTGGAGATTGGAAATGGGAGTCTAAACATAGCCCTGAAGAAGGATGAAAAGGGAAGTCAGAGAGACTTGGGAACAGTGTTGAGCGTGCAGGAGTGCTCTGACTGCGGTCCCCCTTGGCCGCAGAAAATAAGCGAGCTGCACAGCGTGCTCTGGGGATTGACAGGCAGACAGTACGGGGGAATGCTGCGTGCATGCGGCGCTGCTCATCCTGGGTCAAAAAGCACTTTAAAACCTGTGCAACTGAGCAAAACGCAGCCACTGAAGCCAGCAGCCGCCGGTTGCCCCAACCCAGCACACGTTATCAGCCAGTTCCTCTGCCCAGCTCTTATTTTTCGGGGGCTGAAGTTGAATTAGAGGGCAGGATTGAGGCAAGAGCATTTGGCTTCGTTCTTGTCTGGCCCTGTACACGGCCCTTCTAACATCACTGGAGTCATTTGTGATTCACACCGCGTTAGGAGGGCCTGTAGGTGGGTTTTGTTGCAGCTGAGGTGTGGAGGATGCCATGAGCCCCCCATTGTTCTTCATGGGACAACGGGGCAGCCTGGGGCAGAGGTCCACCCCTTGTGGCAGCATCCGTGTGACCCCAGTGGAGGAAACGCAAGCAGAGCAGCGGGTGGAGGTCTGCTCTAAGCATACAGCCATGGGTATGGCATGTGGCACATCACCACTCCTGCAGACCCCGTGCAGCCCCAGAGCCGTGGCTGCTCCAATGCGGCAGCGTTCAGCACCCGGTTCTTCCCAGTGCAAAGCACAGCACCAGGGCAGGGCAGAGGAGAACCATGCCCCCGGTTTGGCCGTGTTTCATATACTGCACGTGGTAGAGCCGTGGCACCTCTGTCTGCTTAATGAGAAGGCTTTGGGTGATGGGAATCGAAGCTGGAGGACTGGAAACTGCTCCCAGTTCGATGGCAAAGGTGCATGAGTGGGATTTGCTTAGATCTCAACGTGAAAAAGGAAGCAGCAGAAAGAAGCACATGAGCTCCAACTGGCCCCATCACCCAGCTCCTCCTTTTTGTCTTATTGTAGAGGATTGCTCCATCCTCCCTCTGCCATTTCACCCTCCCTTGCCCCGCTGGGCACTGCATCAGCAGCCTCTGCTGTTTCTCACCTGCTTGCAGGTACAACTCTTTCCTGTTACCTCTTCCCATAATGCCTGCCAAGTGTCAGGCTTCTTGCCCCCTGCCAGGAGGTTTCCTAGGAGCTTCCCTTTGTGCTTAAGCACCTTGCAGTCAGGATCCCTACAGCAATGCAGTTTCATTATCTGCCTGCCAAATCCATCAATGAGCGGGATCTCCAAGGTGAAATAAAAACATGCATTACAAATGAAATGCTCTATTGCTCTCCTTTGCCTCCTGCCATCACCGGAGATCTCTGTGTTCAGCGGCAAGACAGCTCTTCCCTTGCTAATTAACATTTAAAAGTCATCCTCTCTCCCCCTGCCCATGACACAAGGGCTGCAGTAGCCCAGGTTGTTCCTTGGAATAATTCATCACTGGAGAGGCATCAGAGGGCTCACTGCAACCCCACAGACCTCAATCTGTGCTCCAGGGTAACAGACTCCAGGGCAAAGACTGGCCCAGGGCTGTGACCAGGTTTGATTCTTAGGAAACACCTTTCCAAACGGTGCGGCTCTGATTTTCGAGCAGGATTTGGGGTTTCACATCAGTGAATGGTCTGAGCAGAGACAGCACTCTGCTGTGTGCGTCACCCGTGAAAAATCACTGAATGCACCCGCATTTACAGTTTCCTGTCGAAGTCCCACCCTTTCTTTGTATATGAGAGAGATGCTGGGCCTAACACCTCGCAGCTTTTCTCTTGTCCTGCAAAGCTCATGAAAACCCACCCTATGCCTGCAGCTTCCCAAGCAGGAGCTGAGTTACCTGGGGACAAAGGGACTTGCAGAGCTCCCACGTGGACAGGCTTGTGCTGCAGCTGGCATCTCACGCTGTGTTGGGAAAGCATCCTCATCCCCCTGGGCACCGACGTCAGGGGTGCGCTCACCCTGCGCCCATCCTGCATCAAATCCCATTCAGTTCAACGCAACCTCCACATGGGTCTCGAGCCATGATGACCCAGGTGCTCCTGTTCTCTCTGTTCATGGACCCTTGCAATGGGCTCTGGAGGTCATGACACACACACGCGCGTCACCTGAACCAGCTGCGCATGTAAAGGTCTTGCTCATGATGTAAGACGTGAAGGGCCAAGTCTTGGTCATTACTCGTCACTCCGGGAATGTAGGCCTTGGAGAAAGGATCACAGTTTTGGGAGCGGACGGTGGCCGAACGGTAAATTACATCATCTCCTGTAAACGGAGCCTGTTCGTAGCCCAATTACCCATCCCAGCAACCCCATGCAGTTGATTGCAGGATTATATAAAGGGCTTTTCATTAGTCAGAGAGCCACAAAGGGAGCTGTTTCCAAGTCCCCCTTCGGATTACTTAACCATCACTCTGGACAAGACCAGCAGAGCGTTATTTGGATGTGTCAGAGCAATATCCACCATCCTCTCCTCAAGCATGTCCATTCCACTCAAGCATCTTCCCACAGAGGAGTACAGGGAGGTGTGAGGTGTGACTCCTGAACAAGGCAGGGTCGCCACCACTGTACCTCAGCCAAGGTAAGACATCTCTGGGTTGGAGCACCCAGCTCCCACCATCCTGAAACACTGATGTGAGCTGAGTGAGGGCAGTGGAAACCCACTCTGCACCCAAGAAACATCCCATAGTGAGCTGGTGGAACGCCTGTACTGTTACAGCTAAACTGAAGCTGCAACACATAGCAGATATCCTTCTCTTCCTTCTGCAAACGAGGGATGAGAAGGCTTTTCCAACTTCCCCTGACCTAGCATATATAATAAAGACACAGCACTTGTGACAGTGGCACTGTCATCATGGTGTTGCCACCACACTGCAGGATGTGGGCAAGTAAGCAGGTCTTATCCCTGCCTTATCACTGCCTGGTGATGTGACCTTAGAGAAGCTGCCGAATGCAGCTTGTTCACATTTCCCTTCCTCCATGGCACAGATAAGAACGGTTCATGGGTGCCACAGAACTTCATTCATTCACGTTTGTTTCTGGTACCCTGGATTATCCAAGAGCAGTCAGGAGGAAGACCGGCAGAGAACAAGCTTCTATTCACTTGTCAGTTAGAAACAGGAACCTATTTTAGGTTAAAAAAGGGGAAAAATCATAACCTTGAGAGCGGTTGTTCCTTGGCTTTTACCGCTGCTCCTTTTAAATCCCCCCCAGCCTCCGGCTGCAATGATGACCATTTCAGAGCGCACCAAATCGGTGGCTTCCCTCCCCTGGCAGGAATGACAATGCAAACCAAAATAGATAATGCATTTAAAACCTCTACACTGGATCGTCATGGCGATAAATAATTGTAGCATGTTGCCATAGTAACTCGAGCTGTAATAAAGAGAGGCCTGTGTGCAGCTCGGCTAAATTTAGTTGTTCCAAACTATTAAAGAATATGTTCAAATACGCTGGTAACTCTCTTTAGCGTTTTCTGGGGCTGGGGAAAGGAGTTGATCTTCATTCATGCTTTTGTGTTGTCTCCGTGTGCCAAACACGCTTCCCCACTAAGATAATCAGTGCCATCCACTTTACGAGTTGTTGCGCTGGGGGAATTGCTGAGGATTTTTCCCTTTCCCACCTCCCCTTCCAGCCTTTCCATCTGGGAGTGGAACATCTGCCCACAGATCTCCCTTCCGACAGGAACCCACCTGGAGCCCAGGACCTGGCCCCCAGCACTCTCTGATGGGTGCTGGGGAGGTGAGACTGTGGGAAAGGGCTTGTGCATGGAGGAAGGGTATGGACGGAGCGATCTGGGGGGGCTGAGCTAGCCCTTAGCAGGAATAATAAGCATGAGGCTACAGTGCAAAACATATGGGGCATCTCCAGTCCCCAAGTGGGCTGAGTGGAGCTTTCCCAGTTACCTGTCTGCTTTAAAACAAAGCTACACCTAATGAGATTTAAACACTGCTTAGATGTCCAAAATCCCTCCCTCTGCTCACTGCCTGTTTGTATGGGCAGCTACGTCGTGCCTGGAAACCTCCCCTCTGCCAAACAGGCTTTGTTTTCCTGGAAGGAAGCCTTAAGTCCCACGATTCCTGATTTTCCTCAGATTTTGACGTAAGATGGACCCTTTCAGCTCCGTCTCACGGGAAGGAGCAATGAAACCACACTGCAGGGGTATTAATTGTACTCATGTTCTTGGCAGCGCTATGGGCTGAACAACCCCATGTTATTCCTCAGCTCAGGCACCACTCGTCCTTAGCCAAGCACCAGCCTGCTGCTTCTGATCCTCCTCAGTGGAAAGGAGCTCCACCGTTTGTCCCTAGGGAGAGGGCTTCCAGACTGCACGCTCCCAAAAAGCGCTCAGTGTCTGTCTGATGCTGAAGCCCTGCTTCACGTTCTGAGCTAATCCGGCTCTGCAACAGCAAAACTTCCAGAACTGGGGATTTTCCTGTGAACACTCAGTAACCGGCCCTGTGGTTTTCCAAAAGGAAATCGGCATGAACACAACGGCCCGAGAGCAATGGGTCTGAGGGACGGTGCCTCCTCCCTGCCTTTCCCCATGGAGCTTCCTGCAGGGTCACATTGCTGGAGTTATCTGAATGTCTTCATTTCTTCTTTACCGCAGTGGAAAGGAGGTTTCTGCCTGCACTAATGTAGATCATGAATTCCAGCCTCATGCCTGAGCTGTCTGCAGAGTAGCAAAGGAATCTGTGTCACGGCCCAGGCTCCATCCCATGGGTGGGTTGGCAGCAGCCGATCCCCTTCATCCTGGTGGGACCTGCTGGATTGCCTTGACACCTTTCCGTCCACCCCAGGAAGAGGAGGATCATCCCCTGCTGCCTTGCCTAATCTTTCTAAGGCAGACAGGCTAAAGGATACCCTTTTAATAACCTCAAGTTGCAGGATAATTTACTGAACGTTTTCGCATAGCTATTTATTTCGCTATCAGCCTGTGACACCGTCTTAATAGCACAATGAATTACAGCTGCTGGCGGACGGGGTAACATGTTAATAGCCCTCTCCCACAAGCAGAGCTATGCTTCCAAAAGGCACCTCTTAGCTAGTGTAATGTTCTATGCCTGAAAAGAAACAAAAGCAAGTAGTTTGACTGTTTTCTGATTGAAAAGACACTGCAGCCTATGGCTCACCAGCAGCACAGCATAAAACCAGAACGTACAGCTCCGTAGGCTGAAATACCTAAATGCCAAATAACCATATGATTCAAAGAAAGAGAAACTATGCAGAACCAGAGAAAAGCATTTGGAGTGCTCTTTAACACGTCAGTGCCTGGATTCATGGCAGTTTTACTCTCTGCATGCCCCATCTATCTATTGAAGTCAAGGAGAGGGCAGGAAGCACCGCCGCAAGCTCAACACAGGGAGAGGAACCAGGTGAATATGGCACTGAACGCAGCCTCAGGGCTGTGCTCAACCTTTATCTTGGACTTTTAGTAGGACCCTGGGGAAAATCACCCGCAAATGCTCTGCTGCTGCTATTTCCTAACTGCAAAACAAGACGAATGCATTTACCTCTCACCCTTTCATCTCACTGGGAAGCTCTTTGCGCCATGGGATCGTGTTTTGCTGGTGCATTTCCTCAGCGCCCAGCACATCGCAGCTCGGACTTCAGCTGAGCCTTGGGCACGCTGGTAACTTACAAAGAGTAACTCTCTGGTCCTGCTTTCCTTGAGCTAGGCAGCAGCATTGCTCTCCCTATCCGTTTCCTGCTTACCTACAGCTCCAAATAGCCACATGTTCTGGTGTCATCAACAGGGAGGTGTTTCTAAGTGCTTGTTTGAAGGTTCCCACTGACAAAAAGCCAAATCCACTGTCACTCTGGACACTCCTGGGTCTGAGCCTTCACTCCTCAGTAGATGTTGCCCATTCCCACAGGCCCATAGCCCTGGGTGAGCTCCCTGGCAATGGAAGCTGTATCCCTCCCAGTGTGACCTTGTGTTGTCATTTCCCCGTTCCTCTTTCCATGCTCATGTGCAGTGTTGATGTCCCAGCTGGTGACATCCCACTGTCCCCATGGTGCTGCAGGAGATACCCGGGACTGGACCACAAACCCAGTAAGTGAGGGAGCAGAAAGGGATGCGGTGCCTCTTCCCGGGGATGATTTCGAGTTTTACGGACAAACCAGGATGCGGCACAAGGATGTAAAGGCTCTGCCCTGGACAGGGCAGGAAAATCTGTTATTGTGTGAGTTGTTGGGGATGATACAACAAAACATAGCTGCAATGTGGGCAAGACAAAGGCTTGCAGCTCCCTCTCACTCAGCCTCCACACAGCAGTGTTCCTGACACCCTCATTTACATTTAGCACTATGAAGAGGAGACCATAACCCTGTCTCATTCATGCTCTGTTGTGAACTGGTATTTTGGATACCGGCTCTAAATTAGGTTTTAAAAATAGACCAGTGGTCCCTTTTTTTTTTTGCCTTTCTTGTTATAAACAGAAATTATTATCTCATGGAAACATTTAACCTCACATGGAACCTCATCTAATTTTTGCTGTGTTTATTATAGCCTGTGAAATATGAATGAGCATCACTGATATAACTCTATACGATTATTGAGCTGCGATGGGCCAGCTGGAAAAGGCTCAGCTGTTTGGATAAAGAACCGAAAGTTCTGATATCAAACTGATCTTTATTTGAATGATCCCAGCCTCCGAAGCAGAGAATATTGGCTCAGAAAGCTCTGGGAATTGTCCTTTCGCATCGAATCGTATTGATTCTGACCCTGGCCATGGCTGCAATCAGGAAACTCAGGAGTCGATGGGAAAAATGCGGATTGAAAAGTTACTAATTGACTTGCAAAGAAAAAGGAGTTAATTAAAGCCCATTAGTTTTACACTTTCATTTGTATTTTTCCAGCATTAAAAGTGCAGGACGACAGTATTCGTATTTCTCATTTTAATGCAGGCCTGAATAATGAACAATAAATAAAATAAATATGATATATTGAAGAGAATATATAGATAAAACATATAAAATACAATAAAACTGTGATGGGAAAATTCTGACTGATTCTTGTGAAGGCGCAATTTTGGTTTCATTTCATCTGAGGCAGTCGTTCTTCCATTACAAATTTAAAAGCAAAATAACAGTTTAAGCAAACCTTACCAATCCTGCAAACAGTTCCTGAAAACCGCTGTGATTTATTTAGGTTGGGGAATTCAAGGATTATCCTTTTGGCTCTGAGTCTGTACGGCTCCTGGGACACTGGCATCACATTTCAGAGCCGGGTTTTCCAGACATCATTCTAATAATCCAAACGATGGCCGGGAATGCCATGGGAGGGCTGCATGCGTGTATCCAAAGGGAAGCTTTTCAGCCCCCTCACTTACAACTCAATTGATGCAATTAAAACCAAAGGATGCTAATAAAACTACACAGACTTACTCTGCCACATCTGCCTTTGTGTTTTGACGTGGAACAGGCGTATGCTTTGCTATGGGATCGACTGCTCCGGGGGCAGGGCAGACCCCTGCCGCCGCAAGAGCCACGACTGCTCTGTCACAACTGGTGTTTTGGCTGCTCCTTGTAGCACATGTTCGGAATTACTCGGATTTCTTTTATCACGGCCCCGGTTACTGGTTACCCGTGGGATGGATACAGAGGGACAGATCTGTTCTCCTCAGAAACCATTCACTGCCACTGCGTTGACTGGCATTAAATATCTTTGAAAGCAGCAAACTGGGGCACCTTTACTTGTAAATGAAAAGAGGTAAAGATCATCAGAGAAGAGCAGTTTTACAGGTGGGATTCCTGGAGGAAAATAGCTGCATTTCTTAAGCACTCACCCTCTAGCTCTGCTCTCGGTGGTTTTACACAAACACAACTCCACTGGGTGCAGCAGTTGCACCTGATTTACTCTTGTAGTACTGAGGTGGAAATCAGATCTACTGCACAGCAAAGCCTGATGGCCATTGTTACACAAATTCCTGTTACACTCAATGGAAAAAAGCACTTTGTCAAGTGTCTGGGTACGGGACCATTTTTCACAAAGCCCCTGCAGGAAGCTATTGGAAATCGCAATGTGTTTAATTCCATTTACTCCCTTAAAAATCCTAAATTGGAAAACTCATTCTTTTTCTAGAAGAAACAAAGTTAACATCAAAATACTCCGTTAGTCTGAAAACCAACTGAAGAGAATAACCTGTACAGTTCTCTGGTCCATTGACCAGTGCATCATTTGTGAAGCGGTTTAACTAAAGCAATTGCTGCTGCTCTGGATAAGTTTTACATTAAATCTGCGCTTAAAAGAATTTAATCTAAACCAGAAGAGGTTAAAATAGCTGCTGAGGAACCAGTTACAGTGAATGGCTCTTTATGAAGTGGACAGACAAATATTTCTACTGAAAATGGCAAAACTGTTCCAAAGAACAAATCAAAT
Organism: Ara ararauna; assembly: GCA_028858755.1. Lineage (NCBI taxonomy): Eukaryota > Metazoa > Chordata > Aves > Psittaciformes > Psittacidae > Ara > Ara ararauna. The sequence continues at coordinate 39,884,140 of CM054383.1, read as the reverse complement.
ATTGCAATGAGAAGACCACTTCTACAGTTCTCGTCCCATTAGAGTTTTTATACTTCCACATATGATACTTCTGGAATAGAAATAACGGTACTTCTTTTCAGCAGTGCAGTAAAAAAAGGTTTCAGTTCGGTTGTGGGCAAGGTTTTAAATATGGAAAGAAGAAAATTGTGGGGTTTTTCTTTTTGCAAAGAAGAAAATAAAATCGAGGAATAATCAAAAGCGCTTCCAAGAGCTATGGATGATGAAACCAGCGGTAATTCTGTGGGACAGCCTTACTATTAGTTCCGTTATTCAATAATTGTGTTACTTTTTAGGAGTCCAGCGTTTAACTTCGGAGTGGTATTTTCTCTCCTTAATTAGACAGATTCATTTGTATTCTGCAACGAAATGGTATCCACTGTCTTGGGGGTTTTTATTGCCTATTCAAAAGCACCCAGAAATGAGAAATTGCTCAGTGCTTTGTGTTCATTTATTTAACAAAGTACATAATTTTAACCAGGCAGGGGCTGAGTTCTCTTTGTAGGTTCCCAAATATCCAATACGCACGATTCCTTCAAAGTAATAACAAGATTGCCATTAAGCCATTTAGATGCCTGCGTGTCCCTGTAAGTGAAATGATTTCACATGCCCATGGGTGTCACGGAGAGAGGAAGAGTTTGTTGAGGTGACCCCCACCCATGGTTTCTTGGGGGAGTCTCCAACATCTTTTTCCTCCTGGAATCTCGAACTTTCATTGCAGTACTCCCATATTGCCATCATTGAGGCATCAGGGCATTAAAAAAAAGCCTGCTAAGGAGCAGGGCTGATAAGCCACAACTGGGGATCTCGATGATTCATGGTCTGTAAGGGAAAAATAGCCATGTATACAAGAAGAGGGAGAGATTGGGTGTGAATTAGGAGGTTGGAAAGAGTCACAGAGACCACTCTGGAAATGACAAACTGCTCCCAGGGGTGTTCAGCTTTGGGTTTTGAAAAGCTGGGATAGGGGATCCCCACGGGGAAGGATGATGCTGAGCAAAGATGTGTCCCACATGCTCTGGTACTCACAAGGGAGCAACTGCTCTGTGTCAGGGATGTGGTGGGAGCTCCCACCCTGGGTGTCCTGGACCATCACCTGTGCATCATCCTGTGCAGGTCAACAGGAGCATCAACTCCAAAGAGTGGGGAAGAGCTTCACAGGCCTCACCTAAGGGTAAACCAGAAAAGGGTTAATGATGAGAAGTGCACGTTTGATTCGTAGTGTCCTCAGAGCTAAATAAATGAATAAAGTAAAAGAAGAGGTTTAAGAGCAATTAAATGATGCTCGGAGATGCCAGGCTCTTCCGGCTTAACGGCGGAGAGGGTGAGCACGTTTTGAGAAGGGAGCAAAGATTGCAAGGATCAAATTTAAAGCTCCCCCATGGTGCACAACCGGTCTGTGCTGTGTTAATAATATACATTTAATTTCATGAGCATCCCAGGCTGCAGAGTTGAGTGATGTATTGAGGGGCAGAGTTGAGAGAGCGTGTTAGAGGGCATAGAACTAGTGCTCAGGAAAAGCTCTTTCCATCCCAGCTAGCTTCCATTCACACCAGAAGACAGCCTGAGCAGTTTTAACACGCGCTGTGCTTCCCGGGCTCCTGGAAGGTTTCCAGTATTCATCTTGATGTCAAAAATTGCGAGTGCTTCGTCATAAAAATAATGTAGGAAGTGATCCAGCCAGAGTAAAAACACACAAAGAAAGAGAATGGGGTTTATGTTTCCACTTGATCTTTTTTTCCCATCAGCCTAATGCAGAAAACACTGAAGAAACAACCGAACTTTGCATCATCCCGAGAGATGGCTCCAGATGAAAGCAAAGAGCCACGCTGTAACAAAGTGAGTAAGTCCTGGCTGATGGTATCGACATGAAAGAGGTGAGGAGTGCAGGGAGGGAGCTGCTACTCTGCAGCAAGAGAAGAATGGTGTATTGCTGATCCACAGATTTAACTCGGGAGGATCCTTCGCAGTGAGTGTAAGGTGCAGAGAGAACCTGCTCCCCAGTAGTGTCAGTACAAGTATGCATAAGACAACGCTGATTGCCAAGTATTGAAGCATTTCCTTGATGGTCTTTTAATTAAGCAGGAGAAGGTGGCTGGAGCCCAGCGTGGAGGCTGGGCTGCCGCAGGCTTTGAGTCCTGGGCTCTTCCCTTGGATTGCCAAGCACTGAGGCATTTGCTGACTCGGGGTTAGGAAAGGTGGAGGCACCGAAAGAGCCTCATTGACTCATGATATTTTCCAGCCTGGCTTGTTTGTTTTCAATGTGCGCACAAGTCCTGATTACATGGATCAAAGATGGCAAAATCAACAACAACACTATGCAGACAGGGACTTGCAAAATTCCTACCCAAGGCATGACTGTGCCCAGACCTGTAGCTCCTGCTTTTTCCCCCATCCTCTTTCTTTCTGCCATTGCACAGGGTTCCTGCCTTACCCAACCTGTGCAGTGCAGCCTGCCAGGAAGCACCCCCAGCCTCCAGTTGCTCTTCTCACGAGTGGCAAAATGAAATCCAGGTTTCCCCAGGAGGACCAGCAGCAGCAGATGGGAGGAAAGAGGCACACGGGCATCGCAAGCTCCTCCTGCCCTGCTCATGGTGTGGCTGCTGGACCGGCTCTTTGTGCATCCCTCTGGACACAGCAGCCACCACCTGATTTCCAGCCTTGCACTGACACCTCCTCTTCATGGTTTACGGAAAGATGTGGCCACTTGAGTGTATTCCCCACTAATGGGCTTTCCCAACAAGGAATACAGATGCGCAGCCTGCATTCCCCCTGTTAGGGTCTGCTCAGCTTCTGAGGATTAGGGAGAAGCAGATAAACAGTTAGGATGGTCCTGACATTCTCCAAGCTTACAGCAGGCCCTGAATGAGCTTATGCACAGCCCCAGAGCACAACCCCTGTGTTCCATCAGGAACAGCACCACTGAGACTAAGATCTTTCTTTGCTCCAGCCTCTGGAAAGCTTCCGAACACACACTGCTTGGAGGAGCCACTGCAGACACCCAGAGCGTGCTGTAACAACAGAATTAAACCTGCAGAGTTATGCAAAGTCCATCTGCAGTTCCTGGGCATGACGCAATGGCCCAGCCTCAAGCAGCTCTTGCACAGGGTCTGTAATAGTTGCAAGCCCAAGGACCCAAACTTGAGAAACACAAGTGGGCCTTAAGCAGCGCTGTCAGCCCTTAGAAACGAGACAAAAGGCATTGGAAACGCTGTTGTCTTTTTGATTTGCTCTGATTTTAATTGTCTAATTTAAAAAGCCGACTGATTCTCCAGTTCAGGTTTCTTCTGCCCAGCTGCAGCCTGCGGCAGCTCCTCTCTCTGATGACAAAGGCAATTCTACGTGGGAAAGGCACAGAGTGAAGCTTTGCTCAGACTAGGGAAGACTTTGCCAACGGGATGCCCACCTGTGGTCTTGTCTCAAGCCTTTCACACCACGTGAAGAAGCCACTCTTCCTGAGTGAGCCTCAGTAACACCTTTCATTTCCTGCTCCCCATCCCAGTGGAAGTTTTTATCAGGTGATAATTCCGCATATCAAAGCAACACAAAGAACCAGGGCAAAGCCCGCCGGCATCAGCACAGGTAGCCGGTGTACCTGGAGAGATCTGCTCCATGACCCGGTGGTACCGTGCAGTGAATGGGTGTAAAACAAGCAGCGTCTGTTTACAGCAGAGCGGAGCCTGCCTGCAGGCGCTGCAGCTGGGTTGCGTTTTCTTCCTTTCCCTCTCTTTGCGCTGGATGAATGAGGGTTTTTCAATGAGGATCCAGGTTTCCCCAGGCAAAGTCCACCCCACCTCTTGCCGTGAACCCCCAGACGCTCTATATGTCATGAGCAAAATATGCGGCGCCCTAAAAACCGGAGTGGAGCCTCACACGGGTAGGACGGGACCTGGAGGGGCACCCATGGGTGCTGGGCATTCCCTAGGGCAAGGAGCTGGGAAAAACACCCAGCACCAAGCCCCCGGCATCCCATGGGAGCGGGGCAGCACTGGGTGCCAAGAGGCTGAGCCATCCCCGGCCGAGTGTGGACGGGTTGGGGGCCTCAGCTTTTAGTGCCCCAGACTGAGCCGGGCTCTCGTAGCGCTGAGGTTACACGCTCAGACACATACACACGCAAGCAAAATGACTTCCATGCCTCCACGGCTCCCATCGGATGTGGGTGGTCCTGGCGTGAGGAATGCCAGCGATCGGATTCACGTATCATCTCGCCGGAGACCTCCAGGGACTTTTCTGTAGGCGATTGACCGCGGGAGCATCCGCGCTCCGGCGCGGTTTCCACGCACCTCTGGTCACAACCATAGGGAAGAAATCGATTTCTCCCGAAGGAAACATCCCCAAAATGACAAAAGGTTTCTTTCGCCTCCCCCACAGCAGCAGGAAAGGCGGAAAGAATAAAGTGTCACTGAACCCCTCGGTGCCTCACCACGACACAGATTTACATCTCTGAGTCAGATCCTTGCAGCTCCCTGCATATGGTCCGCATGATATGCAGTTCCTGGCTAGTGACTCACTTAACACCAGTGTAAAGAACGCCGTGTTTTAGATGGAGAGAGCAAACATCCCGAATTTTGCCATCTCGGGCTCCAAGGGACACATCCTGACCTGGCCATCCTGACCTGGCTCTCACTGGGCTGAACCAGGAGCGGCTCCACCAGGGTCCTGACAGAGATTTTTAAACTCCTTAAAATCACCTTTCTGTCGGATTTTTGGCTGTGGTTGAAAATAACGTCTAAGATTACTAAAATGGGAAGAGATGGGAAGAATGGGTTCATCTCCTCCTTCCCAGGCTGTTTACTTGGGTCATCCGATATCGCTGTGGGGATGGGGTGTTTGGTTTCAGTGTTTCCACCGCGCGGTCACTTCGGGAGTTTCCTTTTGTTCTTCATGGGGGTATTTTTTTGTCACAATGATGGAGGGAGAGCGAGAGGAAAAAAACCTTTTAAAAGGGATGGTTGAAGCCACAGAAGCTGCAGGTGGACTCAGTTCATACAAACCAAATCCAATCAGCTGCTCATCAATAAAAGGAGGATTTATTGTGGGATTGATTACATTTCCAATGGACACGATGCCTGATTTGCTCGCGGTCAGATCTGTGGTGTCAAGTTTGTATTTTGGGGTTTTTTTTTTAGGTAGTTTTAACATTTTAAAATCACTTTAAATACATTAAGTAGTAATTCTGCTGCCATTATAGAGGGAAAAAATCATAGTAGGGCAAGTTGCTGAAATTACATTATCTAGATGTCTTCACAAGGATGGTTATCAGAAGCCCCATAGGAACATTGCTCTCGGTTTTGTGGTTCCCAGCCCTTTTACCTCTGTACGTTCAGAATTCAGAACCTGGAAATACTTTTCCTCTGTAACTCAGCAAACAGAAAAAAATAATCTCAGGAATCCCAGTATTTATTCAAATGGCTTTAACCTCTCCCGATTTAAATAGTAATATGAAATCCAAAGCCATTTAATTAATTGGAAATTGCTCCACTTAAGCGTGTACAAAAGAATGATCAAAAGGGATGCTACAGCCATTAAATAATCAAATAGCAATACCATTAAGTAAGTAATTAGTGTGTGCAATAAATGGCTAGACTGCGTTAATGAGATCTCTCGTATACCCTAAGTCGGGTCTGATCCTCTGCACAGGGAAGATCACCTTGTGCTGCTGATTCTTTCTTGAGGGATGAGAACACTTCCTTTCCTTTTCCAGGAGATCTCCTGCATGCACAAATCTCCTATCCAGCCTCAAGTACCAGCATTTGCATTCTCAGCAGTCCTTTGCTTAGCAAAGACTTCCAGAAAGCTCCTGGGAATTCTGACTGAGGAGAAAATCAGGATCCTATTTTCCTTCTGCAGAGATGAAGCTCCACCAATATTTCCTGGTAGCATAGAAGGTGGGCATGTGATTTTTGCTTTATACTAAGCCATTGACTACTTCTGAAGAAGGAAGCAGCTCAGAACATACTCACCTGATGGCTCTTCCACAGCCATATGCTATATCTATCTATCTATCTATCTATCTATCTATCTATCTATCTATAGCCTCATATCTGGAGGAATAACGGGTGGTGACATTGGTAAGTATGATAGATTAGGTAAATATAAAAACATTTGAAAAGATGCAAAAAGCACAAGCATATTTGGACCATAGATAAGGTCTGTAGAAGAATTCATGGCAGTGTTCAGAGAAGGATGCTTCAAATGGTACCCAGATGATACGGTGCTGAAACCTCCTTAGACATGTTACCATGTGCTTGTATTACCCTGAGCACCTCCGTGCGCTTGGCTCCTGCACAGACCAGTACACCTGTAGAGCCTCAGGACCAGGAAAATACAATTTAGAAGGTATGAGCAAGGGCTGAAGAAGTGTCTTGGTTGCCAAACAGGTCAAAAGCAAACCTAGCAGTAAACCCCAGGATTTTGAAATCCTCCTTTGGAGATGGTTCCTTGGACCATGCTGCTTCCCGCAGGAGCAACCCCACAGGCAGAGGATAAATGACAATTTCTCTCATTAAAGAACCTGGATCCCTTGGCTTTACAGGCACAGCTGCTGCTGTACCAGACAAAACAACCTCTTTTCCTCTCACCAGTAAAAAAAGCCCCCAGGAAAAGAGATTCAAAAGCGCCCCAGCTCCTTTTACAAATGATTTCCTCATCTTGCCTGCTTACAGTCTACCACCCTGGCTCTGGAAAAGTTAATCCAGGCGATGCACATTCCTGGGAGTGGATCCCACCAGACAATGTAACACTCTAATGAGGTAGTACCAAGGCAACTGTTTACAAGCCTGTTCCAAATGCCTCCCTTGCGTTTGCACCCTCCTACTCCAACGGCAATATTTAGTAGAAACGTCCTAGGTAGAATTCTCCTGGGGCTTATTCAAATGTCAGTCAGCTCGGCAGAAGTACACTGTGAAAGCGGATGAAAACAAAGGAGGATGAGTTTCTGTCTTTCTTGGGAAGCAGAGTGTTTGTCAGGAGAAGGTTTCGGATGCATTAGTGAATGTTCTTCGTTTTTGCTAGAAATAAATCATGATCCCACTGTGCAAAGGGCTGCCCTGAAACCTGTAGCTCATTGCCCAGGCCCTATTCAGGGCAAAAGTACATCTGACAGCCTATGGCTCCGGCGGGACAGAATTCCCCACATCCCAGTGCCATCGGTTGCTTCCGACATCAATAGTAGCTCCCCCATGGGGTACCATGGCTGCTCAGCTGTAACGCTGCAAAAGAGAGGATGGGAAAATACAACCGCCCTCATTAATGTTTCCCCTGCAGCCATAATGTGGTGGCATTTCTTGCTTTTGGAGATGAAATGGGTTCTGCTGAGCTGGGGTTGAAATGAATCGGAAGATCCGGTGTCTGAGCTGCTTGGAGGACACTGTGGGTCTTCCTGTCACTGCAAAGAGTCAGCTAGTGATGGAGAGACATAAAAACTGTGCTATAGGAGGTTCAGAGTATGATAGATGAGGTTCTGCTGTGTCTGTCTGCAATATTGTCCTTTTCATCCACCTCACACCATATGCTGTTGGCAAAATAGCTATAATATACAGGAATCACTTCACTCCCATTGAAATGCAGCTGCATTAGACTACTCAGCTGTAATCAATGAAAGAAAAGTACTTGGTGCCTTTCAAGCTGTAAGGGGAATTTACAGAGGCATAATGAAATTATTTAGCGTGAATTCAGCTGGGCTGCAGGAATGGGCAAAACCTTCCCCTTCCAAACGCTGAAGCAGAACTTCACCCAGGAGCTCCTTCGGTTTTCTGTGATCACCACAAGTAAAACGACACGGAAAGGTCATGGATATTTCTCAGCTGATATGAGTAGGTCTGACTCAGACAGTGGAAATTACAGGATATTGTCTTGGAGGGCTCTTGTGAGTTAATAAAAAGTTTCCTGGAATGATTTACAAATCTGAATTGCACAGAGGAATACAATGAAGGGAAATGGGGAAACTCAGCTTACACAAAGCGCTGCAGAGCATTTGTGAAAGTCATTTTCTAACGGTCATGAGTAAAGAGTTGAGGTCTGTGAGTTTCTGGGATTTTGCACATTGCTGAGTACTTCTTTGCCTCAATATCCAACATTTCAGTGACTAAAATAAGTAGTTTCACCTTTCCATTTTCTTTTTCTACTGAGCCAGTCTGCACTTCAGTTAGGCTGGGGCATCCTTTCATATAAGAGGGTTGGATTAAAACTGCAGGCTCGCCTTGAAAGTTGACCCTTCAAAGGTTTGTTTGGGTGCCATGGAAAAGCTCAGGGGAGAGTGGAGGGCTGGGATAAAAGAATAGTTGGTAGAATTTTCAAGGAACAACAGAATAATGATCCTAACATCTGCCCTAATGCAAATAGCATAGCAATAAAACATGCTTTTAACTTTTTACAAGAGAATATCCAGGAAGATCATCAGACAGGTGACTTCAATGGATCTCGGATAGCTTATGCCAGCTGGGAATCTCCTCTTCTTTGCAACACAGAGTGGGTGTTATGTAGATAACATGCAGGTGTGGGTGATGTGGAGAAAATGCAGCTAGAGAGATGAGCAGGGGGAAATAAGAGTATACCTGTGGGTATGGAGTAAAGGAAAGAAGCAGTTGTTCTTCTCTAGGACATATGAGGTGATAATTCTCAGTTCACAGTGAGAGTGAATGCCGTTGGAGGGCCAGAGACAACATGGGTTGACAAGGATGGACTAGGATGCAACTGGTGTATGCTGGTATGTAATGTAAAGCTGCATCTTTCCCCTGACAGGTCTGCAATCATTTTGTTTCCCGTCCCCCATGAGGCCTCATAGCTCAGTGTGGGGGCTAGACCCTGGAAAACTGCTGTTATGGTGCTACCAGGAAGGTTTTATTGGGATGAACTCGGGTTATGGGATTTCCCATGGCTGAAAAGGCCTTGAAAGCTCCTGCCACAGATCCCTGGTTTTGGTAAGTGTCTGCCAGCCTCTCACCAAATCTCTGCAGACGACTTAGGTGTTTTCTTCTCCTTTTGTCATCGCTTGAATGCAAATAATATGGAGATAATTAATAGCTGTAAAATATTAACCTGTTACACAACATGCTCTGTGGAATTAAGTCCTGGTAATTTCTTCAGTGTTACTTCTGGTAAGAAGTGGCAGGTTTACAATTAAAAGTAAAAAGACTGAAAGAATGGAGTGATACAGCTGGATATTCCTCTTTATATTCAGTAGCAGGCAGCAACTGTTGGACTATTCAGGATTCTGGCATTACTATAGAAAAGCCCTACTCAATATGCATGGAATTTTTTTTCATGGGTTTGTGGTGACAAATTTATATAAGTTTATCTGGAAGATTTCTAAAACTAATAGCATTTGTCGTATGGATATTATACAATTAATGTCTAGCTGAAATACCAGCAGTCTACTATTAATTTTAGCATAAGAATGGGAACATTAACATTATCTGAATTCCAATTACTGTGGGAAGGAGCAAAATACCACTAATGGGGAAAAAAACCCTTTTCCCTATTATTCCATTCTGTCCTATGCTCATTGCCCAGATGCTGGGATATGTTTGCTGCAGGAGAGTTGTTTTAAGGCATTGGGAACCCAAAATGCAAGAGCCTCTCTGAGCGAGGTGCTCTCAATCTGAAAATGCGCTGACATTTGGTGTATCACAGACTGGATTTGTGTTAGCCCTGCATATGTGGCAGTTCATTACCAGAACACAAATTTTCTGAAGTGGCAATGAATTGTACCAACACTGCTACTGTTGCTTTCCACTGCTGTTCCTATACCTCTTCCTGATGGCAAATAAGGGATGCATTGCAGTCAAAATGCTGCTTCTTGCTTAGTCATCCTTCCAAAAAAGAGGAAAAAAATAGTCATTTAAAACCCACTTTTCAGAAGTACAGCAGTACCCTATGAAGCTGCGTGGGAAATGCAAGCTGAGCTTGGTCCTGCCCTACAACGGTGATGTTGGAAACCTTCTCCAGCAGGTTTTTGGGGGTTGTTTGGTTTGGGGGGTTTCTTGGGGTTGTTTTTTGGCGAGTCCTTCTACAGGCATCTTCACGTGGAATCTCAGGAAAGATTCAGGAACACAAGCCTGTGATCAGCTGCTAAGGCTTGTGTAGTGCCAGGAGGCTGCTCTAGGCAGGATGCTCCAGTGACTCCTACAGAGAGGCAGAGGAATGTAAAGCCCAAAGGCAAGGCAGTTTTTAACCTTAATTTCCAGCTATTTTCAGTGAGCAGATGGGAAGATGGAGACATGCTCTGCTCTCTGGACCCTCACAAAGATAGAGGGGCTGCAGAAGTGTTAAGTACCAGAGCTGAGAGGAGCATCATCTGTGTCTGCAATGAGCAGAGACAGGGCTACACTGCAGTACAGCTCGAATCTTGATTATCCCCTGCACGAACATGGACAAGCTGACTTTGAGGGGTGCCCTCCTTGAGGCAGAAGGGAAACAAGTTCTCAAAACTGCTGATTCGATCTGGGGGTTGGGTACAACACCGAAAGCCTCACTCACACTGTGGAGATGTCGGGTCACACTGTGCAACACTGGGGATGTTTCATGTCCTGACTTGTGATTAAAGTGGGGAGGAGAGATGGTTCTCAGAGGAAAAAAACCCTGCAAGGGTCCCATGAGCAAAGAAAACTTGTTCTGCAGTTGAAAGTGTCTCTTCTACTGCAATTTAGGTGATCTCCAGGCAGCAAAAAGCCAAATTCCTCTCTTTGGTTACAGCAGCGCCAGTGCAGAAACTTCCCTTCAATCACAGTGACACCACTGCAGTCCCGAGCAGCGTTGCCCAGCATAAACTAAGCATATACACAGCAGAGAGGATTTTTACTAGGGATTAGAAGTTCTGGAAATCACCCTCTGGTGTGCCAGAATTCAAGAGTAGCGGCGCTGCTCATTATGCAATATTAATAGTGTGATTTGGAGAGGCCACTGCTGCATTTGGGCTCTGAAGTTATATAGCACCATAAGCTACTAAACACATAAAAACATATTACCCTTTAAGATCTTGATTGTCTTCGGTTTACTATGCCTACTCAAGAGTGTTATGCTTTACAAGGGACAATATTACAGTACATGTGATAAAACTACTGTATCATCGCTGCAGCCAGAGTGGCTCGTGCTGTGCTCTGTGGGAATGCAGCCATCTGGGGAAGCCAGGAGGCTTCAGTGTTTGAATGCTAGGATTAATGCATGGGATCCAGGAAAAAAGTGACTATACAGGCCTACTCTTGTTCTTCAGGAGCAAGGACACCCTCTGGAAATGTAATACTCTTGAAAGCCTCTTATGAGCTTCTTCAGACCTGGTAAAATCAGAAGATGTCTCCAAGAGTGATTTATACACCGATTTTCTCCCCATGCCAGCCTCTGCACGTATATTTTCTAGTAAGGAAAATCTGATGCAGAATGGTGGTTTAGACCACCAGCAGAAAAAGTCTGAAGAGAAAAAGGGTCCTTTGTGGACCACATCTTCTAGCATTGCCTGCTCCATCATGATTTTCTTTCCTGGGCATTGTGTTCACGGTTCTTCTGGCACTGCCTGAGGAGTTGGTAGTTCTTTAATGTATTTTATCAGTTAAACGGTATATTTAAGGTGCGTGATGCATCAACTGGCACTGCTGTGTGACACACTCCTGCCATCTGGCTCCTTGTAGGATGGCACTCCGTAGAAATCCTCTCTCCTGCTCAAGGTAATCAGACCTCTGCCTTGATTTCCCTTCAACACACCGAACGGGTGCATCTTCTGTACACTTGTTCTTGATCCTTGAGACTTTAGATCTAACACATTACACCAGAAATCTGTTCTGAATTGTCTACCTACAAAAACAATAACCTGGATTAAGAGCGGTTTAGAAGATCCCACAATTACGGTATGCTTTGTTTGATTTGTGACTAGTAGCTGCTACTATGAGTACGTGGAATGGAGCAAAGGAAAATCACCACCTAGAAGGAAAGAAAGGGAGAAAATAGCTCAAGTCTCTTCAGCACCCTTGCTCTGAGCTTGCTTTCTCACAGGACATCTCTCTGATGGAACTGCTCCCGCTGCCTCCTCAGGAAAATTCCTGCAATTCTGTGTGCTGGAAAGTGAAAATAACATTCCATAAACATACACGGGCAGATTTATGCCAACTAGAAGCCTACAAGAGGATTTTTCCAAGGCATATTTGACAGTGAATATGGTGCGACTAAAGGATTGGGGGAACATTTTGACAACTCGACTGGAGAAGGTAACATCGTGGCCTCGTCTCGGTTATTTCTATCCAGATTGAGAAGGTGGAGAAAGTAGCCAGGCATCCTCATATCTCGCTCAGCAGTTGATCTTGAATTTACATGCACTGATCCAAGCCAAACTCTTGTCAGAATGGCCTTCTCTGATAAGATCCTGTCCCTATAAAGATGGACATCCCCCTGGAAGAAAATCTGCTCCCACCAGATTTTGCTGACGAATCGGAATCTCGAGCCTGAACCCACACATAATTTTGCCTGGAGATTATAATGCTATTTTAATTTTTCTACACTTACTGTAGCAAATACTACAAGATGCAAATCCTCTGGTACGAAGATACAGTTATGTAAGACCTCATCCAAAGTGTCTTATTTAAGAGTGCACTTCAGCATATGTTCGGTTGCAACGACACATGCTAAGGAGTGAGGGTCTCCAAAATGTACCTGAGAGCTTCAGGGATTTAAGTAAAGTGTTATCCAATGCAGCTGGGGATTTTTCTCTTTAAGATGACTTAGCAGAAAGAGCGTTTCTTCAGACCAAATCACGTTCCTTCCCAGGAGACATCCTTTCCGAAATGATTCGCATCAGGTTTTCTCAGTGATGTTTAAAAATCCTTGCATAAAAAAATACTGTGCTGTGAAAAAAGAAGGAGGCTAAAAGAATTCTGCCTTTTAAGCCTCAACAAGAGAAAAGGTCGTCTTGAACAGACAATCTTTAACCAAGGGCAAGTGTGAGTTCATGAGAACATTTCAGGTATTCACACTGGGGTACAATGGCAAAAGCAGCTTTGTGAGACTAGCAGGTATTTTATTTCCCCCACAATCTCTTGAAAAGACAGACTGATTCCTTTCCTAGGGACAGCAGAGAAGTGTATTAAGCTTTGGTTCATTCCCTGCATTCAGCGAAGAGAGTTTTTGGGAAAGATGCCCAGATACTATGGACCAAGTTCAGCTCCAGCGTAAGCAGACAGAATTCCCACTGAAATCAATGGGAGTTGCACCTGCTGACTTTGGAGTTGAATATGGCCCAATATGTGGATACTATAAAGGTTCTGTTTCCAAAGTTTCTTCTGGCTTGTTTTATGGGAATGCAGACCTGGCGCCAGGAACGTCAGAAGACCAATAAATTCACTATGGGAACTTCCAGGCAAATGACAACTCTCTCGCACAAAACAAATCCAGAAGCTCACACGATGCTGAAGGACAAATTCGCAGTGTTCCCCCAGTTCATTTGCATGAGTACCAGTTTCAGAAATGCTCCGAGAGAAGAGAACGGGGAGTGTGTGTCTGGGAGAGATACGAGGGGAAATGCTTTGATTGATTTGTCCCAATTATTTGGATAAATATTTTCATTATCCCAGGTATTTGTTAACACGCAGGGATGGTCCTAAGTCGCTAAGGAACGTATACTACATGTATACTACATGTATACAAGGTATTTGATGGCTGTTCTCAAGAGCTGCTACGCTACATCTTCCCAATTTGGACTGAATTTTAGCTGTGACCGTCTCCAGGGGCAGAATAAAAGTACAGACAGGGCTGGAGGAGTCCATCCAGAAAAAGCAGTAGCTTGAATGTATCCACGTGGCGTTGAACACAGAGGAGTTAACAAAAGCATTATGTAAAGGAGACAGTTTGTCTCTGTTGGGGCTGGTAACTGGGGTTTGAACAACTGAGATTCAAAGTCCATTCTTTGGAGTAGTTTCTCCACTGTGGAACCAGTCTCCTCACATAGCACGCGTGTTCTTGGCAAGTTGTTTGTAGGTAGTGGAAGTACAGAAAGAGAAAATTGAGACTGCAAAGCAAGAAGTTATTATCTTGGATCCCTCACATTTAAAAAAGAAGAAAAGAGGGGTTTAACTCTTTTTAAATTCTAAACAAACCCAGCATTAGATCCATATCCTGTACTTTGATCTGACCTCTTTGAAGTTGGTATTTCTGGTTCAAGTTCATTGCATCAATACACAAACCAAGAGCCTTCTATACCTTTGATTCATGGTTTTAAATGCAGTATTTTTCTAAACAAGGTATTGAGAAGGACATAGAGCATGGGCATTGTGCCCACTCTGAACACTCGTATGTGGTATAAAAATAAGGGCAGAGGAATGGGGTAATGGCAGGGAGTGCCCAGGTGCTGATGGAAAGGTGTCTTTCAAAGGAATATTGTAATTCCTTGTATTGGGCATGCCCTGGAAAAGACCGTTTAGAAACTTCTTTTCCAAGCTGCTTGTGATTAACAACCTTCTTTCCATGTCCTCCATCTCTAGACCAGCATTCCTTCTGCTGACACTGAACCGATGTGAGTCATCCCTGTTAAAATATGTGGTGGTCATACAGTGTACCAGCGTGCACACACACATACACACACACAGACTAAATTAGGGGAAAATTGATGTCAAGACCTATCGAGTATGAAGGGCCTTTTAAACCCAACCTTCAGAATGTGCTAATATTTACACATTTCCAAACCACCTGGAAATATGTTCCAACTGCTTGAAAACATTTTCAATATCATTTAAATGTATATGCAGCCATTCACAGTTGTACCTTAATTTACCCTAAAATCTAATGATAATTTGCTCTCTTACACCTGGCCTAATCCTGGCTTTTATGGGAAGTCAAAAATCCTATTTCAGCCAAGAAGGATTCAAGGGGTTTTCTTCAGCAGTTTTGGGATTTTTTTTCTTGCTTTTTATGCTGGAGATCCAGTTTATCCATGTTAAGGCTATGCTTTTTCATAATCTTCCTGAACAAAGAGTTTCCTTTCTTCTTGCAAAGGTAAGATAGTTTGGATTTCACTAGGTCTGAAGGAGTTTTGATGCTAGCGTGTTACTGAACTGATGGAAACATGAATAAATGAAAACATATATTCATGCATGTCTCAGGCACATGTAATGTTTAGGTCTTTTTATTCTGTATAGAACTCTACCAAAGATTTGGTACAAACAAATACCTACAGTCCATAATTTAACCCAGTATTGATTTTATTTTGGGTTTCATTTATACATTTTGCCAAAGTGCAATAATTAATCTTAATTTTCATATATCCAGCTATGTCTGAAGTCAACTGCAAATACAGAGGGAAACCCAAAAAGCCTAGAAGCATTTGTGGTTCTTTTAGTTCTGCAGGTAAAAGGGGTGAGCTTAAAGATACTAGAGTCAATCTGCACCTGTATTTGTTCCTTCCCAGTAGCAATAATTACCCTCCTGACAAATAAAGTGTGACATTTAATTGCCTATAAACACATTTTAAGATCTGGGGATGGATGTTACTATTCAATTGGAAAATGCAGCAAGTTTCTTACAGGCATTGATATGCTCACAGCACGTGCTTCTCGCTGCTGTGGGTCAGCATCATGCTGGCCCAGAGGGCACCTGGGTGGGCCTGGTTTATGTTCAATAGGATTCACCTACATCCAAAGTTTAACAGGTGAAAACCCAAAGTGCTCAATGCAAAAATCACATAGTAGGGGCAGATCCTCTCTGGCAACAGGCAAACTTAACATAGGGTAGAAGTCTGATCCCTTCCCCAGTTAGGTTGGTGGAATTCTTGCAGGTAGTATTACATATTAAAGCTCAAATACATGTTGATTCAAAAGAGTTAATACAAGATTAATAGCTGCTATAAGCATGTTGCAGACATCAGGAGTTTGTGTTATAAAATGTAATAAGCACATCAACAGATGGTCTGGTAGATGCTTATAAGCTACAGTTACAAGCAGGAGATTGACCTGTTGGACTCTGCAACAATCTCCACAACTGACTAGCCATGTATTCAAACACCTCGCAGTCGTTCATTAACTCTTAGTAAACTATTTACGCACACACCATTAATATACAGAGTGACCATGTTGCCATCGCCTGCAACAGGAGCAGGATAGAGCCCTAGTTACTTGCCACACTTTATTAATCCAATACATTAAGAGTAGGCACGTTTTAACATC
Organism: Ara ararauna; assembly: GCA_028858755.1. Taxonomy (NCBI): domain Eukaryota; kingdom Metazoa; phylum Chordata; class Aves; order Psittaciformes; family Psittacidae; genus Ara; species Ara ararauna. The sequence continues at coordinate 39,867,983 of CM054383.1, read as the reverse complement.
TGTGGTGCCAGCATGGGGAAGCCAACAGACACTGGAAGTGAACGGGAGCTGCTCCCCTACACCCATCACGTGCTTGCACCACTACGCTCACCTTCAAGGTGTCTTTTTGGACTCATTTATCACATTGAGAAACACAAAAGGGGAGGCAAACCTGAGATTTGGTAAGGGAACGAAGCTGCCCTCACTGTGCTGCGCCGTGAAGGCTCAGCACAACTGCAGAGCGCATCGGCAGCCTCTTAGAACGCTGTCAGAAAGGCACAAACATCAGCATAATTTATCGGCAGCTATTTTAGGCAGGTGCACGGGAACTCTAAATATATGGCATTCACCGCTTGCTGCAGTTGCTATGGATATGATATCTCAGGCCTGTAACTAGGGTTATAAACGCTGTTGCGTGCTTATTATTGTTGTTGTTATTAAAACATGAATTTTATAGTTATTTCTGCTCTGCTGCTGCCCCTAAATCGTCCATGTAACTGCATATTTCTTTGGTTGAAGGAGGGATGTGTACGGGAAAGAAGTAATAAACAATGCTCTTTCTTCCCTGCTGCTTTTTCTTTGCTCCAGAAGGGACCAATCTTGAGCCACTGTTTGCAGTAGTATTAGGGCCAGGAGAATTGGAAATCACTCAGAGCCAAGGCAGTGTACCTTGTTTGGGTCTGTCTGATCAGTATTCTGCTATGGAGAGGGACTTTTTACACGGGCACATAGTGACAGGACAAGGGGGAATGGTTTTGAACTGAAAAAGGGGGCAGTTAGATTAGACATCAGGAAGAAGTTGTTTACTGTGAAAGGTGCTAAGGCACTGGCACAGGATGCCCAGAGAAGCTGTGGCTGCCCCATCCCTGGCAGTGCTCAAGGCCAGGTTGGATGAGGCTTGCAGCAACCTGCTCTAGTGGAAGGTGTCCCTGCCCGTGGCAGGGGGTTGGAACTGGATGAGCTTTGAGATCCCTTCCAACTCAAGCCATTCCATGATTCTACTGAAGTCTTGCACGTCAACCTCCCTTTTTTTTCTTCCATATATCTTAAGATGCTGGCCTCCCACAGCTGCAGGGGTTCTGCTCTTACGGAGAGATGGCTACTGTCTGCCCAGCACAGCAGATCTGAGAGAGACAGCTGGCGATGGAGAGGCTCTACAGGCACTTCGACCACTGCAGAGGAGTTAATGGCAATCTGCGCACCCAGTGTCCATCTGAGTGAGTGCTGTGCGTCTGTCCCCTTGCCAAGAGGAGACTGAGCATCTTCCTGCAGTCGGGAGCCTGTGCACATCATTGCTATGTGATGCAATTCACAGCAGAGCAAAAAGGGGCAAACATGGTAAAAATGGGCCATCCACACTTTGCCTAACATTGAAGGGCTTGTTATAAGCTTATAAAATGCAGTTTATAAGTGGGGATTTTTGGGGAAAAGGAGTGAAGTTCAAGGATTTGTATGTGTCCTTCAGGTATACAAATCACACTCACCCAAGCTGTGTAAAATACGTAATTCCTATCCAGCACCCTTACCTACCCACATCTACCTACAACAGCTTGAAACAGAGCCTGAACAAGGTGATCAGGCAACATTAGGAGCCCCTGGAGAAGAGGAGGTGGCTTCAGTGGGTTCTTTCTGCAAGGCGATGCAAGGACCTGCAGGGACCTTCAAAGAAGCAGACTCAGGCAATGGTCCGTGACGGCTGACCTTCGTCCTGGGGAGCTGACACGGTTGGAGGAGGCAGGAGAATAAAGTTCAACAGCTCCCTTACGCTGGTAATACAGAATGTTCAGATGCTTAAAGGTTATGACAAGCCAGCGTCTGGTAAAGAGGTCAGTCTGCCCTGAAAGTGGTGCAGAAGCCAAAATAAAGTCTAGTCAAGCCTATGTGGAGTACGAGCACTGAGGCAGGGAAAATAGTGAGGCCTCTCCCTCCCCAGTGGTGGCCCCCAGAAAGCAGCGGTAAGGCTGCTGTTAAAATTGAAATATGGCTGAGTATTAGGATATTTGCCTTGGGCAGATATATGTTTTGAGAGACCGGGGTCAGTGGCTGTTTTAACCACGTTGTTTCATCCCCACTGCCACACTTCCTGAGTTTTCCACTTAAGCGGCATTTTAAACAGGACGCAGGTATGCTGGTGGCATTCGGCATCACACTCTGGAGGGTAAAATGTGGGTGTGTATTCATGTGTTTCTTTCTGTCCATCTGTCTATCATCTCAAGGACCATAAACCAGCAGTGGACAAAGGGGAGAGATGAAGCCCAGTGCAAATGGAGATGAAGAATGATTGTAGAACCAACACGACAGAGGAAAAAGTAATTTTCTACCACCAGGCAAGATAGAGTCATGACAAAATGATTTCTTACAGTAATGAAAATCACAGCTTAGACTTTATGTGCAAAAATAAAGAAGGGGAAAGCTTTGCACAAATCTGGACACGCAATATACACTGAACAGTGCATACTTTGTTTTTGAAATGTCTTCTTTATTATTGGTGGCCTCACGCAGGAGACGTTGCCAAGGATGGGGACCCCAGTGAATTGTAGGCAATAACAAAAGAATGGTGACTTCTGCAGTTTATAGCTGAGGCGCTGAGCAGGATGCGGCAGGCAGAAAAAGTGGAAATGAGGTGGAAGGTGGTGGGAGAATGACCTGACAAAATGATCAAGCAAGAAAAAACTGGAGGGGTGGTTTCCCCAAATCTCAGCAAAGATTGCAAATGGCCACAACTTGGGGAACCTTCTCCTCACACATCCTTGATGTATTCAAATGGACTTGGGGGGACTATCCCATAGGAATTCTGCATTTTGACCACCTCATTTAATCCATTTGCTGAACCGTTTCCCTTTTGGGCTGGGTATTTTTATATCCAGTCAGTTTTACTTTCTTGTGATGAAGTTCCAGCAAAACATGTTTAATCGCTTCTCAATCCAACGAAAGGTTTAAGCTATTCGAGCTGCTTTTAGCATCTGAGTGGTGTTCGGCCATAGGATGCTGGATCCGGGTTCCCAGTAAATAAAAACTTCTCATATCAATATGATATGATTCATACCAACCATTTTATCACCATTCATAGCAACCTCCTTTGTGCAGGTCTATAGATAAAAGCAGAGGCAAACAGTGTTAACAAGAAAATAGATTACATCATGAAGCACCTTTGCACATTACCATGAAAATTAACTTTAATTTGACCAGATTATAACTGTTTAATTTTGCACATGGTGCATGTAGTGCGGTTTGCCTGAGGTTTCCATCATCAAAGATATGACCACTCTGTGGTTGTACATGTCAAAAAATCCTGTCTCAAATATTTCCATTGAAAATAACAGGACCACTCTTGGATAAAGATGCCAAAATACGGGATCTGAATCTTGTTTAAAGTGTGCACTGAAGCTAAGAATGTGCATGCACATGGCTGGTACTGGGACCTGCTGAAGACGTGAAAGGGTAAGGACATGGCACAGCTCTCCTCTTAATCTTTAAGAGTACAGAGCTATGGGCACCTCAGCATTCACAAAGGGCTTCTTTCCATGTATGCCCACAGCACAGAAAGATAAAGACATCCTGGCAGAATCCAGCCAAATCATTCCAAATTGTGAATTTCACACTGGCAGCTTGGGAGATGGCTGAGCATCCATGAGGATGGAGAACACAGTGAATGCCTCCAGTTCAACACTATGCTGCTTCCTTTTAAAATAATCTGATGGATTCCAGAAACAAACTATTTTATGACACTTACAGGACTGTGTTTATAAGAGACTGTAATCTCTTCGGGGCATAGGACTTCTTTTTGTTCCCTGCTTGTAGGGCACCCAGTACATAGTGCTTCTATCCAGTACAATGCGCTTGTCCATGACTTACTCTATTCGTCAAAGCAATGAAAGAAAGGCTATTTTACAATAATAAAAGTTCTTTATGACAGCAGAATGATAAATCATAGACACCCAGTTCCCACTTCAGCTCGGAGTGTACACAATAATACATTAATTTGTAAATAACCCATTACAATTTATTCCGCATCAATGCCATAGTACGCAGAGAAAGGACAGTTGTTCTGCTCAGCATCTGGCACTAATAGCAGGCATAGCAATAATAAAAATGTACTGGACATGAAGATTTTTCTAGTACAGTTTAACTGAAGCCTTTAAAGCCTGTGTGCAGTTGATAAAGTCTACGGTAGACACGTGCATGGCATTCCAGGACAGTTTTATATATAAATGCCTGATTTTCTTGCACTGGATCTCAAGTGGGTTGTGCTACCAACCTAACAGACATTCACCTATGTTTTGACTTACTGAATTATTGACAGAGTCCTGGATACAAGTGCATGTGTGGCAATTCTGCCCCTGTTGTACTCAGTGAGGATTTTCCCCCTGACTTCTGTGACGTAGAATAAAACCTTTTCATCTTTACTAAGGGGCATGAGAGCTAACGTGTAACTAAGACAATAATACTGGAACTGACAGTCCAGTGATAATAATTCTGACATGGCAAATAGCATAAAAATGGATGGAGAAACAAGAAGAAAACCATGTAAAAGATTGGAAAATGATGTAGTAACATAACTGAAGGCCACTGTAATACAAGATGTTCAAGAAGAATTTCAGCTTAAATGTAAAAACTTTTGACACTTACATTAATAATGTGATATTTGTGTGTTTCTATGTAGCTTTTTTTCAAACGAGAAGATAGCTAATGCTCACAGATGTCTGCTTTCTTATACTCCATCATCATTTTGATATCTCCCCATGCCAAAGTATTGCAACAAATCTGTGATTACTCAGGCCATCCATATGCCGCGCAGCATGGCTACTACGAGCTTCAGTGAAACAGAGGGAACACAGCCCAAGTTTTCTGATCCCAAGAAAGCCCAAACCTTTTCTGCTCCAACTCATCTTTCCCCATGTGGGGCCTGGGTGTACAATGTCATTGTAGGACACTACTGAATGGTGGAGGAATGCGCATGAACAGTGTTGGAGTGGTCACTGAAGATCGAGGGTATGGAAGGGGTTTGGTCCCACAGGTGAGCCAAGCCTTGGCATTCCCTTGCTCCTGCCTCAACTGCATCCCTCAGCCCTTTGGCTGTGCTCAACTCAGAGGAGCAACTGCAATTAAATGCAGTAAATTCTGTGTTTGGCTCCAGAGTCCTCAGTACAGGAAAGACATGGACCTGTTGGAGAGGGTCCAGAGGAGGGCCACAGAAACGATCAGAAGGTAGGAGCACTTCTGTGAGGAACGGCTGAGAGAGCTGGGCTTGTTCAGCCTGGAGAAGACTACAGGGGGACCTTATTGCTGCTTTTCAGTTCTTAAAAGGGGCCTATAGGAAAGATGGGGAGAGACTGTTTATCTTGTCCTACCTGTTGCTGTACGACAAGTTGTGATGGTTTTCAACTAAAAGAGGGGAGATTCAGGCTGGACGCGAGGACAAAGTTTTTCACAATGAGAGTGGTAAAACAGTGGCACAGGTTACCCAGAGAGGTGCTGGATGCATCATCCCTGGAGACATTCCAGGCCAGGCTGGATGTGGCTCTGGGCAACCGGATCTAGTTGAAGACATCCCTGCTCGTTGCAGGAGATGTCCTTTGAAGGTCCCTTCCAACCCGAACTATTCTACCAAATAACGGGGCAGACCACGTGGAAACCAAAGGCTCGTGATTCTCTCCCCTCCTCACTCCCCTTCCTTTCACACGGCTTTTCCCCCTTTCAGCACAAACACGGAGCTGTTTCCATCACCGGCACGGTCCCCCCCTGCGCTCTCCCGCCCCGCACGACGCTGCCTGCCGCCCCCAGGCCTCCATCTCCCCCCTCTGCCCGCACGCCAGGCCCGCAGCAGCCCGGGGTTACAGCCGCTCCGCTCCGTTCCGTTCCGGTTCCACCGCTCCGCCTTTTGCCTCGCGCCCGCTCGCGCCCCGCCGCCGCCACCGCCTCCGCGCGCGCCGCCGCCGCCGCCGCCTGGGCGAGGGGAGCCCGCGGGAGGGGGGGGGGGGGGGGGGGGGGGCAGAGAGAGGGGTTGGACGCGAGCGCGCGCCTCCGGGAGGGAGGGAGGGAGAGGGAGGGCGCGTGCGCGCGCGCGCGCGCGCCTCCGGGAGGGAGGGTGAGGGCGGGCGCGAGCCCCGTCCCCGTGCGGCCGCTGAGGGGAGAAGCGGCGGCGGCAGCGGAGGGACACCGGCGGCTCTTGTTTACGAGCGTCGTGCAACGAAGCGCAGCGCCGAGGAGGAGGAGGAGGAGGATAAAAGGGGGGGGGTTAGACGCGGCGGAGGAGCGCTGCGAGCCCTGCTGCAAGCGAGCGGCGGATTAATTGGGAGGAGCAGCGGCAGACCCTTCCCACCCCCCCTTTTTCTCCCTCCCTTCTTCCCTCCCCGGAGGAATTACAGACCCTTCGCAACAAGCTTCTGGGCTTTGACCTTCAGCAAACCCGGATCGCCTTCCTCGCGTCCCCCCCTCGGCTTACACACACATACACACACCTCTTCCCGGCTCCCCCTCCCCCTTCCTTGGGCTGGGCAGCGCGGGGGGGGGGAAGGCTCGCAGCGCGCGCACCCGGAGGAGGAGGAGGAGGGAAGGGGGGGGGGGGAAGGAGGAAAAAAAAAGGATTTACAAATTCGTTGGGTGGTTTTTGTTGTTGTTGTTGTTGTCGTCGTCGGTCTCCTTCCACCACCGCCCCCCCCCCCCCCGCCCTCGCCGCGATGGCAAGGCGGCTCGGAGGGATGCGAGGAGGAGAGCTGCGGGGGGAGGAGGCGGGGTGCTGAGCTCCGCTCGCCTCGCTGCTTTGTGTGTGTGTGTCCTGGATTCCTTTTATTTCTTATTATTTTTCATTTTTGGAGAGGAGGGGGGAGAAAGAAGGAGCCTGTGGCAGCGGCGCTGAGGAGAGGAAGAGGAGGAGTGAGGTGGGGTGGGGGGGGGAAAGCCTTTTTAATTCATTTTCGATCCAAATCCTGCGTTCGGAGCCTCTGCAGGCAGCCGGACTTGCGGCGGTGGTGCTGGTGCTGTTGTGGGTGGTGGTTGTGCGCGCGGGGTGTTCCCCCCCTTTCCCTCCCCTCGCTGAGCGGGGAGAGCAGCCGCGGGGATCCCGCCCGGGCAGCCCCGTCCCCGCGCCGAGGGACGGCCGGGGAAGCTGCTGTTGTTTTGTAATAAGATTGCCTTGGGTCGCACCCCCTTCCCTCCTCCTTTTTCCCTTTCCCTCCGCGGCCCTCCCAGTTTTTTGTGTGTCTCTCCGTGTGTGTGTTTGAAAATGGAGGTGGAAGATGCAGACTGCCAGCCCCGATGTGCCTCATGTTCGCGGCTCCCGTGCACCACGTACCGCTGCCGCCAGCGCTGAAGGAAGACGGCGGCGCCCCCCGCCCGCCGACACGGAGCCCGCCCCGGAGACAGCGTCGCCCCGGGGCTTTTCATGCCTTGTTGTTGTTGTTGTTGCCGTTAATACATCTTGAATATCGGGTGTATTTTTGGTGTGGTTGCTCCGGAAGATCAACACCCAGGGACCTCAAAAACCCCTCCGGTTTTGCCAGTCCGAAGGGGCTTGTGTTTTTCCTTCGTTTCTTGGAGGCAACGTGGATTTATTTATCCAGCCCCGTTTACTCGTCCGCCTTTTTGCCTCCTTCGGTATTTTTTAGAGGACGGGGAGAGAGAGGAAAACGAACAATTTTGGACTCTTTTTGTCGCTGTTTTTGTTTTCGGAAAGGGGGATTTTGTCCAGTTAAAAAAAGAGGAATGAAGTCTGGCGCTGGAGGAGGGTCCCTCGCCGTCGTCTGGGGGTTTCTGCTCGTCTTCGCCGCACTTTGTCTGTGGCCAACAAATGGGGAAAGTGAGTACGGTGCGTGTCGGACGGGAGGGGGGCATGGTGGGGGGGCCCCTGAACGTGTGAGGGGCTGCTGGGGGGGGAGGCAGTGAGAGGGTCCCTGTGTGTGAGGGGATCGGTGAGGGGGGGTCCCTGTGTATGGGGGCTTCCCCTCAGTGTCTCTGTGAGGGGGTCCCTGTGTGTATGAGGGGGTCGGTGACGGGGGGTGTCCCTCAGTGTCTCTGTGAGGGGGGTCCCTGTGTGTGTGAGGGGGGGTGTCCCTGTATGGATGTGTGTGAGGGGAGCCAGCGGGGGGGGGGGGGGGTCCCTGTGTGTGTATAGGGGCGTGTGTGAGGGGCTGCGGGGCCCGCGCCGTTCCCGCCGCCGAGCCGGTTTCGCCCCTGCCCGCGGGGATGTGCGTGTTTTGCTCCGGTTACGCTGCTGCTCCTCGGGCACGTTGAATAACCCGGGGCTGCTCCCCCCATCCCTCCCTTCTCCTGAGGGGGGGAGGCGGCTGGTTTTACACCGGGGGCCGGCAGAGCCGCAGCCCCCAGCCCGGCTGCGGGGAGCGGGGTCGCGGTGCCCGCCCGAACCCTCCTTTGTGTTCTCCGCACCTGACCCGCACTGCTCCTCTCCCTTCCACAGCACGGTGCGGTGCTCAGCCCTCCGCAGCCAGCGCTGCGAGCTGCGTAGTAAACACTCGCGGGCTGGGAAAGACCTTTCCCCGCATGGAAAGAGCTTGATCTTTGTCAATATTTAGAGGCCGTATGCAATAACCTGCCATAGCGAGTGAAGAATTCCTGGAAATAAGCGCCTTGCCTGCCTTTTATTGCCGCTTTACTGCCGAGGGTTTCACCCTCGCTGGTCGGGGTGCGGGATTACGGTGGCATCCCGCAATCTAAAGGTCACAGTCTGCTAGTGTTTATTTTCTTAAAAATCAATTTACAGGTCGGTACTTTACGTTTGTGCATTGATAGAAAGGTTTGATGGTGGGGCCGTGTTCTCAAAGGTGATTCTAGCTTTTTAAGGCAGCTGTGTTGCATCGAGCATTAAGGTTTGTGCCGCTGACTTGCGGAGTGCGAGCTGCTTCCTCCGTGTGTGCGGGTGCTGCACCGAGGAGAAGGCGGCTGCTTGTGCGGGACGGGGGTGCCCGCATCCCTCCTGCCCTTCATCGCGTCCGTCTGTCTCGCTTGGCAGTTGCAAAAGCCCCGAGTTTTGTTTTTGTGCGTTTCAAACCTGTGGTTCTGTTGCAGTGCCCGCCCCTTTCGGGCGCAGGGGGAAATAAAGGGGCAGGGATGGCTGGCGCTGCGATGGATCAGCCTGCGATGATCACCACATCCATCCCGGTGCCTGGCGGTCTGTCGGGCTCATGATGGGTTGAGGATCTCCAGCATGGAATGAGCCTTCCCGTGTTTTATGGAGTGGCTCTGTAGGCAGGGAGATGGTGGCTTTGGAGCCCAACCATTTTAAAAACGGCTTCCTCTCTCCTTCGGTGTCTGCAGGAACAGGGTTGATTCTTTACTGCATCTTGATGCTTTAATTTCTTGTGCGGTGTGTTTTCAACATACTCCTTGAGCTATTGTTGTGTGGCTCTCGCTTTCAAAAGGGAAAGGAAGAGAGAGATCAATTTGATACATTTTGTATTTAAAGGGAAAGAAATCAGCAGCTAGAAAGGCTTTTCTTTAAAAGCAGTTTAAGGTTGAGAAGAAAGGCAAGTTCTTTGGATGCCCTGACAGTGAGGCTGACTACAGAAAAAAGTGAGCAAGGAGCTCATAGATGGAGCCTGTAATGCATGTTGAGTAATATTGTGTTTCATTAGCCAGTGAATGCCAATTATCTCCTTGCAAATTAAGGCCCAACTTAGGCTCTGCGTTGCAGTGACAGGGCCAGCTAGGGCTGGACAGTCACAGCCTTACTTCCATGAGCTGAACTTTATAACTAGAGCTGTTTTCAAGAGGTAAGATTAATCTCTTAAGTTCAAAAAGAAGACCCTGGTGCCCTTATTCAGAGAAGGGCTTGCAAAGCATTCAGTAGCATGGAGAAACAGCACAGGAGGAGGAGATCCAGTGTATCCTTCAAATGCTGGGATACACGCTTACAGCTTTTTTTCTTGCCTTACCTGGTGCAGAACACCTTGAAATGGAAGTGCTTGCCCAGCTCTGGCAACAGAGCAGTGCAGAAACAATATGTTAGGATTTTAGGCTCTAGTCCTCCGAAGTGTTTGTGGTTGTCACTTAGCTAAAATGACCCAATTAAGAACCTTCCAAATGAAATATCTCCTTCTTTTTCAGATCTAGGCGTTTAAATATGGGAAGATATGCTGAAAAACTTGTCTTAGCTGAATACTGTCTCTAATTGATCGCCTTTGTAGTTTGCAGTTTAATAGCCTTTGTTTTCACGAGTTATTGCTGAAAGAATTCTGCTGTTCGGGGGAAAAATGATCTCCAGAGCAGATGTTTTGCATCTCTTCAAATCTTCCCTCTCCCCACAATAGTGGAAGGAAGATTAATCTTAATTTTTATTTGTTTTTCATATATACTGTGTCATAGCTAAAAGGCACTTCCATTTTCGGTCAAACAAGCAAGGCATTCCTAAATAGGAATACAAAGGAGTTACAACTGGAGGGGAGAGACCCATCCCTTTAATGCTAAATTATATAAAATCTTTTCGTGGTTATATGACAGAAACCTCTTTAAAATGCAGGTAGCTTCAGTGGAAAGCTTCTGATTCAAAAACTGGCATTAAAAAATCCTGAGAATTTCCTGAGATTTTGTTAGGACAGCACAGCAATGAAAAGAAAAAGTCCCTTTGTTAAGATAAAGTATGTGCTGGTGCAACAGTGCATTTGATGTGTAAAGCTACAACTGTTGGAGGCTGTTTCATTCTAGGGATGGGTTTAAGATGAAGCGTAAACACAGTGTTTTCTTCCTTTCCTGACTTGAGCATAATGGGGTTTTGATTTTCACCTGTGTGTATATTTACAAAGGGAATGTCTAGAAGGGAATGGGTTAAATATTTAGGGTAATAATAATGGTTTTAAGTCTGGTAATACTTCAGAGTGATAGGTATCTTGATGGATCTGTTCATGTTAACTCCGAGCTTTTGTTTTTCAATCCAGGCTATCTTTTATGTTCCTGATGTTAATAAGCAGTAGCTCATGCTGTACGTTTAATCCCTCTCCCAGGTTGCTTAGTAAAAGCCCTCATGACCTTCTGAATGTCAGTGTTACATACACCTTAGCTTTCACATCAGCGTTTCCGTGTGCACCTCGTGGTTAGTGAATGTTGTTAAATGGAAGCTGGAGAATTCCTTCTATAATTGAGGTTGTGAATAGAAAATGCCAGAATGTTTAAGGAATTGGTCTCAGTTGGGTTCACCAGAGAGAGCAGAGGAGGAAAGTGTTGAGGGCGTGCTGGAGACTGGAGTCCATGGGAAGGAGTGGTGAGCCAAGCAGTACTTTGGCTTTTTTGATTGTGTTAGATTGTACTTTCAAAGTGTTTCCATACCAGAACTGGAGCAAAGGCTTGCATGACTCAGAAACTGAAAGGGTTAGGAAATGGTAGTGACTTAGCTAATATCAGGCAAAATGCATTGAGAATGTGAGAAAGCAGTGGAATGGGTGGGGAAGGAGGATGATGTGTATTAGAAGATTTCAGTGCTGAACCAATGTTTGAGAGAGAGAAATACTATTCTTTGTGTAAAGGGAAGGAAATTTAACCTATTTCTGAAGTATGTTGTGAGAAGTGAGGAAAGGAAGGGACTGCAGAGAGCAAGAAGACAGGTGAATCAAATAGTACAACAGGAGGCATGATTTGTTGGGTTTAAGAGGGAAATTGCTGAGATTTGATAAATGACTGTGTTTAATTTTTATGTCAGTTTTTCCCTGACCAGTTGTGCTTTCAAGCTAATCCTGGAGTATAATTACAGCACAACTCCAGTGACACTGAAATAGTTCTCATCTTGAAATGTAACACGTAAAATCCAGTGTTGAGTAATTTCCATGTGATGATTTTTGAATCTGTCTTCTTTGGCAAATAATTCATTGCTACCAGTATGTGTTACCTTGGGAAAAGTTGTTTCAAATCCTGTTTGATTTTCTGCTAAACTGGCATTTACTAAGAAAATCTTGGAGGAGGAGGAGGTTTTCAGTTAGGAGGTTTTTTTTCTTTAAGCATCTACCACTTAGAATTAAAATGTATTTCAGGGCAGAAACTGTTCACTTGAAAGGACAATTTCAGTTCATGTTTAACCGAAGCTTTTTTTTTTCTCTTCCCCAATGTATTTTTTTTCCCCTCTTTACTCTGAGGTAGATTTTACCAGTGATCACTGAAACTATGAACTCGCTGAGACCAGAAGAGGCAGTTTTGTTAAATGTTTAATTATATTGTGTGTGTATTTCATCTGTGTGAATTGTGAGCTACCGCAGACTTCATTGTAGAGAAGTTTGTTTATGTTCCTGAACTTTGAGAGAGGGAGGAAATAATATATGCAGGAAACCTGTTTTTCTCACACTGGATGTTAACTTGATGATCCCACACAGAAAACAACTTATCTAGCTCATCATCTGTAATGGCCCCGAAGTTCATAACTTAGAAAATGCACTGAATTAAATTATTTAAATCAATGTAGAGTGTTTATCTAGATTATCTGTAGTTAAATTAATAAACTGCGTGAGCATTATTTTACTCCCTTGGAAAGGTGATGACTGAGAAGTGATGGCTACTTTCTGAATAAGTACTTCAAACTTTTGCTAATGAAATAGAATAAATTCTTCCTTGTATTTTAGTGTAAAGCATTTCCCATTTGGAAATGCTTTGTGATGTTATCAAGTAGCAGCTGGTTTTTATTTCTGTTTGTGAATGCACACACAGGAATGGGTAAACTGCAGTTTGTTATTGAGAGCTATTGTTTATGCTGAGTTTTAAAAAAGCTGCAGTTTGAGTAATTGTCTCGAGAGTCTCATAATTAAAGTTGCTGCAGGTTTGTAGGTTCAGTTTATTTCAGATCTTTCTGACTGAATTGAGCTTTTAAGGTTTTTGGGCTCAGGTGGTAATAGAAGAACTGCTTTTAAGAGTTCTGTTTTCAGAAAGGTTTTAGGAATGCCATGTTGTGTGAAAGGCAGAAATACTGTTTTACTATTTTGATATATTTGATGTGTATAATTTTTCTATCACTAAATTGTATAGACAGCTTCTTTGTGCAGGTTACTTGGGTTAGTTTATATGATTTATGAAAGCCACTTTAAAAAGAATAGTTTAATATTTTTTCTCTTATTGTACGAAAGCAGAACTCAGCAGACAGCCCTGATGAAGACACATTTGTGATTGTTAGCCAGCCTGTCTTGTGTGTGGCTTTTTTGGGCTGGGTTTTTTCCCTCTTAGCCAAGTCATGACAGGTACAATCTGGACTGATTTCTGTAGTACTATATTTGTCTTTTTTTGTGTCCAGAGCTGTCTGAGACAAACTCTGAGGACCGACAAATGGTTAGCAACATACAGTGTTCATTCATGTATTTCTATGCTCTGCAAACTGAGCTTTACCAATTCCTTAAACTCAACAATAGGCTCAAGTTCCTTTACACAGAACTTGTTTTTGCTTAAGAAGTTTGGTAATAGTTTGGCTTACTCATTACTTAAGGAAGTGCATTCTGTCAAACCATGGTGTTAGCATGATGGTGTTCTGAGGAGGTTTAACTTGCCTTCTTCACTGAGAGTTTTTCTTTTTAACCTTTGCAAATGCCAAATATGAGCAGTTCCCTAAGGGTACCTTTCAAGACACCAATTAACTTCTTCAGTGTTGATATCCCCAAGAAGTTGCTGTTGTGGCACAATATTATTAAAAACATGCTGGAAAGCAAAATTTGTTATTTATTTACAGATTGATTTGCATACAGTTTGTAAGCTTCAGTGGAATATAATTTTTTATTCATTGACTTTTGGAATATCCAGATGTGAACATTTCCTGCTGCTCTGTTCCTTTCTTCATAAGCCTGATGGTATGAGCACAAATGCGCATCTGCGTGTTTCAGTGACTCGCCAGGTAGTTTTTCAAGGATACTTGTCTTTAACCTGCCCAGTGAAGAAAGGACCTTGCACTCAATAAAGTACCAAGATTATTCCTCCAGAGGAACAAATCCACTAGTAATTATTTTGGTAAAACAGCAAATGAGTGCTTTTGTAACAGCACAAACTAATTTTAATAACTTGCAGGAATAATTCATGTTGAGATGGTCATTGAAGAGAAGTGCTAACCAGGTTGTTCCTCAAGAGCTTTATGCTATGCTGTTGAGTTAAGTGTATTATACAAAAAGAAACTTCTAAAGCAGGAGGTGAACTGCACATGTATGTGCTTTACTGTAATAGTTTATAAAATAAGTGTGTGTCCTGCTTGTGTGAATACTTAGTTTGTGAAGATGTATGTGTTGGGCAAGTCCAGTCCACTGACCTAATGAGTTTGTTTGCTGTGTGTTGCTAGTGAAGCAGATATTACTGAAACAGCTCTGTGACCAGTCAGGGTGAACGTTATCTGCAAACCTCTTATTGGTGCCATTACATGCTGTAAAGATAGCTCTGTTTACTTGGAAGCTGAGCATCAGCTGATGAAAACACTTTCTCTTAGCAGGTGGGCTCTTTTGGGAGCTCTTTGCTGAACATCCCTTCTCCCTGCAGCGGGGAGCAGTGTCAGAATATGACATCGGACAAATGCAGATAGTACTTAGAGTTCTTAGTGCCAGAGGCAACTGCTACATGTGAGTGTGTTCCTCTGTTGTTGAGTGGGTGGTGGGTCACTTTTACTGGTTGTTTCTAGAAGCTTTGTATTTTTTCCTTCAGTAGGAGCAGTTCATGTATTGGTATACTTGAGCCAGCTGCTTCCACAGTTGTGTTCAAATAGCAGAGGGTTTGATGGGAGGCAGGAAAGAGGAATTTTTTGAAGTTGAGAATGCATGAAATGAATGCATGCTGAAGTACTCGGAGATCCCTTGCACTTTATCAGAGAGCAGTCTGCTTGAATGAAAGGTACTGTACCTGCTGTTAAGTTTATAAACTTGGTTTATACAGATTACTTTTTAAATTATTCATGATGCTACATTACAAGTATATCTGACAGGTTTAAAATAAATGGCTTGATGGTAAGAGGGAACATGCATAAATTAGAGCTGGGATAATGTGTTCTTTGAAGTATCTCTTCCATTTGTTACTACTGGAATACAGTAGGTAGCTGCAGCTGAATGTGTGATTCTCAAGTACGGAGTACATCATTATCTTCAAACTGTGTTATAGTGGCAGTTCTTATATAAGACAGATGAGACGAAGTGGCAGGAGGACTGAGGTGCTCCCTTTGTATTTAGTTATAGATGTGTTGCTGCTCAAACAGGGAGAGTATTTATGGGATGAAACTTCTATAAGCACAGCAGCTGAAAGGGTCTGCTGGTAGCTATGTTTGGTAGGATTGGGATAGCATTGTGTTGTTTTATTTACTCTTGTGTTGTTAGCATTGCTGTGGGTTTGCAAGAAGTGCTGTAGCAAGGTGCTAGGAGGTTTTCCCTTATACTTAGTGGGTTATTATATCTGGTTTGCTTATGGATCATGGTATTTGGCTTGAGAAGCCTTCCTGATAGGTATGCATAGGAAAACTTCACAGGAGCTGAACTGCTGCATTTGGAAAAGGTTATTGGTGGGGAACGAGATGCAAAGACAGCTTCCCCAAGCATGGATTGACACAGTGCTGCTTTTCCTGATTTTATAATTTGTTATGTTGGAGGAGCAATCTCCCAAAGTAGTCTGTAGTGTAGAAGAAACCCCAAAATGGTGTGGGATAGAGCAGCCCTCAGAAATAATCAGAAGTTTCTCTGGAAGTGGAAGGTGGTCTTAAAGAGATGGATGCTTCAAGTCTTCAGTCTTAATCAAACGAGAGCAGCATTTTGGAGAGAGGTCTGGTAACAGCTGCTCCTGGAAACAGTCTATAACCAAACTTTTAACAGAGGATTGGCTTGGACTTCGGAAGAGCTTTATCCCTGGATCTCACTGAGGTGGTTTCTTCATTATTTGCATTGGCTTCAGTTGAGAGTCATCTCCATGTGTTGTCTTTCTAAAGATAGTACTCTCTGCTTCCTTGCCACTCATCACATCCCCTTGGGTCCTTCTGTGTGAGAGTAGTATGGACCTTGAAAGACTTAAAAAAACACATGACAGACACCTCGCATGAGAAGAAAAGGCACTGGCACTGCACTGTAGGAACAAACATGCATTTGCACTGTTCAGCTAATCCTAGAGTAGCATTTGGCTGTAGTGTTAGAGTTGAAATCATGATGGAAATACCACGTTTGTTCTGTCACTTGTGCTCTTTGCCAGTGCAGAAATTACTTTTATTGTCACGTTTTTGTTGCCTTCTCATGGGGCTTTTCATGTGTAGTTAAATGAACTGTTATTTTCTGTAGTAAAATTTCATGTATCCCACCGGCGATGTGGTTTGCTCCCCAAAATACTGATGGGGTTAAATAGTGTGGATTGTTCTTATTAAGCTTTCAGGTGGTTCTACCTTTCCTTTCATTGAGAACTAGTGTTAAGAGTTAAGATGATGGCACAAACTGTTAAAGAGTTTGCAGACGCACTGGGATGGAGCAAGGAGCCCGGTGGAATTCCGATAGTGCCTGGCTGCCACAATGGGAATTTTAGCTGCTGCTTCTCTCTAGTTGTTCCGTATCCCCAGCAGGTGGAAGCAGCCTGTGGTTCTGTATTGATTGCAGTTAACATCTTCTTTCAGTTTGTTGTGGCTGAAGCTTCTTCTGTTTCTCTTCTCCTTTCCTCTCCTGAGATGGATGCGCATCTTATTGGTCCTTTGCAAATGCCATGTCTCCTGGAAACGGAGGGGGGGGAGAATGAACACCCAGCTGTGTTGACATGCATATAGGTTGCTGTTACTGTGTGTACTTTGCTCTTCTTTCCCAGACCTGAGAAGTGTTGAGGCTGGGGGGAGGAAAGATGCAGAATGTAGGATCGTTTGTGTGTGAAGGATGCCAGAAGTTGGAGGGTCTGTTAGTTTTGTTGCTCCTGCAGCTTGGATATGGAGATTTTGGTTTAAGAAGTTACCTTGGTATTTGCTTGCAGCTCTTCAGTGGCTACACCCATGAAGAAGGTTGGGTCTGGGCAGTTGTCACTGTATGAAAGAGCAAAAATGGGGTTAAAGAAAAGCATATTTGTTGTTCAAGACTTGAGACTTGGCTAGGTTTGAGACTGACTTGGGCCTGACTGGGTCCTATCTGAGTGACTGAAGGTTTTGATTGTTTGTCTGTTTTCTTTTTTGCTTATGTGCTAATAAAATGTTTGTGTGTTTGTCACATTTGAGTGGGCTGACTATGTGGACAAATGTTTTCATTGATAGTGTTTCTCCACAAGAGGCATATAATAATGTATTTAATAATTAATTTAGGCTGTGAGAGTCCCTTTTAAAATTCAAGCTTGTATGTGCTTCCATGAGTTGTGATTCTAAGCTGTGGCCAGTGTTACTGGTGAAGGAACAAAGGTCCTTTCAAGTTGGTGGTTGTTATCCTACAGAAATAAAGCACAGACAGAGAAATGCATTTGAATGTGCTGTATATGTGGCGGTGGTCTGTGCTTCAGCAGAAACACATGTGAAATGGACATCTGGTTTTAGATGGTTTGTGTTTTGAGAGTCTCTTTTGGTAGTTCATTGTTTAAATAAACATGTTGCATTAGCTGTAAGGCTTTAGTGCCAAATGCCCACTGATGAGATGTATTAGGATTTTGTTCCCAAGCTCCTCTGAGAAACAACAGCTTTACAATTCAACACATTTGAGGAAGATTACAGAAAGAATTTGGGGTGGATCACAATCAGCACTTCAAAAGCAATAGCTTTGGAGTAACTCGGCTATAACACAGCACAGCCCATGGAAAAACACCGTCATCTTAACAGATGCAGTGTTATTTTGGAGATTCCACTGTATAAATACATGGACTGTGGTTAAATTGTGATGGCAACAGATGCAATCTCAGTTCTTGATTCTTTCATCTCTTTAATATTTAAAGATACTCCACAAAGTGAAAGAAGAAAACAACATCAAAGCTGAGAATTTGCCTTCTGTAAATTGTTGGGGCTGCACCTTTTGGGCCTTGTTTCATTTCAGATATGTCACTGCAGATTAGACTTGGGCTGAGTGAATGCTCATCTCTGTGAGGGAGTCTGTGCAAGTGCTGCTACTCACGGCTTACTGTACAATTTGCATATGAATGGAATTATTCAGCTCTACTTAAGAAATGTCAGCAAGATTGAAGTCAGAGTTGGTTAACCTGGTAAAAAGATATTTCCAGTATTTTTCATGAAAGAAAGTGATACTATGAAGACAAGAATTACACATTCCACTGGCTAAGCCGACATTGTCTGGGGATTTTCATGGTGGTTTTGTAGTTGCTATCAGTGGCTTTATTTTTAAATTTGCCTTGCAATACATTGCAGTGTTTGAGAGCAAGGCAGTTGGAATGCAGGAATCAGATGTTGCATCGTAATGCCACACAGTTGTGTTCACATGTGTTTTTCTTTCCAGATTTGGTTTTGTTTAAATACTGATTTGACAAGTATAAATTGAGAGCAAGGGTCTGTGTTTTTATGAACAGCAAATAAAGCACAGCAAGATGTTGTTGTCACTGCTTTCACCTGTGTCCATCTACTAATTGGGTAGGAAAGCCTGAAGTTAAATGCTGTAACTGGATTTTAAAGAGGGACCAGATAATTTTTGTGAGCAGCAACACTGGTAGTCATGCATGCTAAAATAGGGAGTGATCACATCTCGTGCTTCAGAAGCTGACAGTGTGCAAGGGTTGGGGAGAAATTGTATTCCTCCTCCGGGTGTTTGTATTTCCCTCCCCGTTTGTAAAACACAAAGAAATGCTGTTCTGGAGGGATTGTAGAGTGCTCTGTGTGTAGAACACTGATGTGACTTCAGATGCTGGTGTGACACTGTCCAGGTGAAGGCACGTTCTCTGGGAAGCTGTGTGTTGTCAGGCAGTTAAAGGCTATGAGCAGAAGTATGAGGATGGGGGTGTTGGAATTGGCTGGCTGATAAAGAGATAGTATATTACACTAAAAATAAACCCCAGATCTTCACAGGCGACTGTTAAGATTACCTGGTGTCACATGCAGTTAGAACGAAACAGAAGTTGAGGTGGTTTGAGCATGGTTTGGCCTCCCTGTGCGGCTGTGCTGTGATGCTGTCCAGGTGTTCCATAGGATTTTCCTTTAGGAGCAGCGCTCGCAGAACTGTGCGGCTGTTCAGTGTTCTCTTGCTCACAGCCACAGGCCTTGTTTACTGTGGTATCAAAATACTGTTCTGACCTCAGGATGACTGTCGCTGCTCCCAGTGTCTCATGCCTCGAGCTCGTCTGCAAACACCCTCGCAGCTTCCCCCAGACCTGGTGGGATGAGATGGTGTGAATCCTGTTTAATGGGGGGAAATGGGTGGGGGAGAAGGGTAGAGGTGCTCGGGCAGGGGGGAAATGCCGCATTTCAGATGCGTGCATACCCTGGTTGGGTTTGTCCCCCTCTGTTCTCCTCTTCCATCAATATTCAACCTATCTGTGGTGTCACATACTTCCTTGATGTCTTGGTTGAAGAGCATAACTGCAAAGCTGGCTTTGTTGGTGTAGAGCCTGGTACCCAGCAAGTGATGAACTTAGTTTTAGGCTGTGGGTCTGTGGGGTGCTGTGCACAGTCATAACTAGTGAGGTGTTCAGAGAGGGGAAGAGTTCATTTTCTCTCAGTTGATTTAACTAGTGAGTTGCACTGGTTTATGGAAGGGCGATGAGAGCCTGAGGGGTGGGACTGTGTGGTTGAGAGTGGACAAGGGAGCAGCAAAACAAATGAGGATGAGTATGTTGCCATCAGCCATCTTTTCAAAGCAGCTAAATTATTTATATTGAAATATGGGGAATTTGGTTTAAAATACAGTTTTAAATCTCATTTTGCGTATTTTGAGCTGGATTTTTCTTTGTTGGCTGACAGCTGTTACAACACCTTGTGTCACAAATATGCCCTTTTGGAAAGTGCGGGGTTTTTTGCCTTTGTCGTTTCTACGCATGCATGTAAATAATTAGATGCCTTGGATACGTTTACTCAGATCCTTAGTTTTTATGTGTAAGCAACAAAACGGCAAATGAGGTATTTTCTGGTAGATGACTTCTCATTTGTGTTGGTTTGTTCTATATGGATGGAAAATGGAACTTTAATTGAAATGCAGAAGATCTCCACTTTGAGACTTACAGACAGGCAGGACTTGAGCAAATCAACAGAAAGAACTAGTTTGTCATTGTTTCTCGAAAGTTTAGAGCAATAGATCTCACCCACTGACTATTTCACAGGTTTCTATGTAGGAGTCCTTTTAATTTGGGATGAAATGCTTCTTGAACTGAACCATTTGAGTATACTGCAGTGAGGCACTTGCAGAAGTAGCTGTTGAATGTAAAAGCTGTCTTAGCCTTTCAACAAAGGGTGGCTCCAAGAGCCAGCAAATTCACCAGTCCAAACTTTTTTGTGTAAATTATATGCTTTCTATTTTTATTTTATGTAAATCACAGTGGGCACATACGCTGTTATAATTCCATGTTAGATTTGTAATTAAGTTTATTTTTGGAAGAATGCATTTAAGTAGTTTATAGAAAATGATTTTCTATTTTTGTAAATGAGATAATTGGTTTTTATTGACTTCTAATTTCATGCAAATGTGTTTTTTCTTTTGGCTTGGAGGTTATGCAAGCAGAAAGAAATGAATGATCTGAGAGTTCTCCTAAAGAACAGAAGATTTGTTATCACTAGCCAGGGGCACTGGTAGGCAGAGTTAACTCTTGGGCATGTTCAAATTGCATGATGGATGTTACAGAATGTGGTGTGATGGGTTTATATAATAAACATTATTTATTGATTTCCTGGCTAAGCTAAGGAAACCAAATTGTAACTGTGTTTGGAATCAGGCAGGGCAATGTAAGGAAGATGGTCGTAATGCTGTGATATCTCCAGATGCCTGAATATGTTGCAATCCATGGCAAATCTGAGTGTTAATTGTGTGCAAGCCAGATCTGCTATTTTTAATTTGGCCTCGCTATCATGTCTCTTTGCAGCTGAATTTGAAGGCTGCAGGGAGCTGGATGATGAGTCATTATTGAGTTAGTAAAATCACAATTGATCTCCATTTCCTGTTGATTCCAGAATTCCTCAAGTGTGAAAGCTGAGGAATGGCTGATGGCTTCTTGGAGGGGAGCTTGAGGGTGGAATGTGGAAGTGACTTTATCGAAAGTAATTCAATGCTGCCCTGGGTGTTAGCACAAAAATGTCTATAGTGAGAACAGGTGTGTGTCTGAGATGGGAGGCTTTAAGAAGGTGAGATGGTCTGGCTTGGTGAGTGACCGGGATGTGATGGGAGCCTGGGCACTGAAATACATCCTTAAACAAGGTGGAGGGGAAAAGGTTTCTTAAGTAGCTCTTAATAGAAGCTTAATATTAAACTTTCGGTCTCCTCAGGACTGGAAGTGTCTTCTGCTTCACCTGTGTATCTGTCACATAGCTCAGAAGGTTCTGTCCTGAAAGCCTTTCCTCCCAGGTATTATTTCCTGTGCAGGGTGACTGCAGAGTCACAGACAGTGGGGCGTAGGGACAGCAGTGTTGCGTGATGGAGAGCACGCTGCGTGTCTCAGTTATTGTGTGCCGTTATCTTTTGATGGATCTTTGATCTTGTCAGTTGGCAGCCTTGTTCTGTTCTTGTGATGAAATGGGATTAATGCTGTTTTGGCAGATACGAATTGGAGACATTGTGGTAACATGTGCGCGTAAGAGTTAAAATTGCCTTTTTTTCCCCTTCCTAGAACTTACTGTTGGCAGAACTTTGTTTTTTTGTTAGGAGCTATTAAGTTACATTACTAGACTCTGCCCACATTGCATATGTGAGAGTAAATTCTGCTGAAAGGGGATTTGTTGGAAGAAATCAAAGGCAGGATATATACTGTTCTGAGTTATATTTGGAAGAGAGCTATAAAGAAGCCTTGAAGTATTGCTTTAGGAAGGGAAAACTTGGTCTAGTTCCCTGGAGGAATAAGAGGAGGTGGGAGGTAAGGCTGTCCCTTCTCCTGTGTTTATTGCATCCCTCCAAATCCCAATTGGAAAGAGTTTTTCGGAAGGGGTAGTAGGGAAGGCAGAATAATTCTTTGTGTTCTGTGACTGTTCAAATGGTCTTTGAAGCGTTGAAACTTGTCATGGATGCACACACTGATAACACTGGATCAAAACAGAAATGAAGAATGAGGAGAAAGAGAAATAGACTTTTTTCCTTGGAAAGTGTGTACAAGCTTTTCCCACTGTTGCCATATTTAGTATTGTAGAAAGCTGAGAAAGGGGAAAAGGAGGTGGTTGATCTTGCTGTCTGAGAACATCTTCCAGTTTTGACAGGTTAGGTGTGTGGTTTTCACATTCAGAAAAGCTGATTCAGTCGCTCTGGCTTTTGCAAGAGATTAACTTGAGAAATAAATTGCTCTGAGAGGGTGTGAAGAACTTTCCTCTAGAAGAAGTTGAGCAAACATGGAACACGGAGTTGCATGGTTGAGATGGGGTGAAGCACGGGAAGGACACTGCTTTTCAGAGAGGTATGGTGTTTCTTCAGGGTGTTATGAGCTCAGAAGTAAGAGCGGCCACTCTTAAAAGACATGTCTCAGTCTTACTGAAGGTTGCAGGAGCTGCAAGAGAGCTTTATTACAAGTGATCATGGCAGTTCTCAAGGCTGTTGCTTGCAGAGAATCTTCACTTGCTGAAAGCCACGCCTTGATACCTTACACCTTGTTTTGCAGGGTCTGTGTTGATGTGTCCCAGGACAAAAGCACTTTGTTAAACCAATTAAATGCGTAATATTTTTATAATACTCGTGCTTTGGAAAAATCAATATGACCAGTTTCCCTTTGAAATGACAAGAAGCCTGGTGTGCTGACAAAGGAGAATGCATTAGGAAGTGGTGCTTTGTATCCTCTCAAGAGTAATGTGCTCTTGTTTTTTCTTAATCAGCAGGATGTTCTCCTGTATGTCAGATGTCGTGGTTGTTTTTGTGATCTCTATTGGAGAAGAGCAAGGGAAACAAAATAGATGTCAGAGAAACAGAGCAGGTTTAAATGCTTCAAAGCAGCAGAAAGCTGCAGCCCTGTGCTCCTCCGGTTTAGTAAAATGGGTAATCACTACCGTTGGACACTGTGTTTGTCTGGGTTTTAAACAATAAATAACAGAACAACTTGCCCTTCAGGAGAACAGAATGCGTAGCCTGCTTAAATCCTCGGGAGCATAAGGGATATAATTAACCC
Organism: Ara ararauna; assembly: GCA_028858755.1. Classification (NCBI taxonomy): domain Eukaryota; kingdom Metazoa; phylum Chordata; class Aves; order Psittaciformes; family Psittacidae; genus Ara; species Ara ararauna. Next base: position 39,844,889 of record CM054383.1, on the reverse strand, counting down.
TTTTCCCTTCAGCTTGGTTATGTTTTAGAAGGCAATGCAACATGTTTAAAACATCCGAAATTGCTGTATTACCAGTTGGCTGAAATAAGGGTTTTCAAGCTCTTCCTCTCTCCACCACCTTCTCCTCCTCCCCTGTTTTCTGACCTGCACTTTCCAGATTTGTTACAGCTCTAGTACTGTTGACCTTTGTTCAGAAAGCCCCAAACTTAAAAACAGCCATTGAGGAGAAAAGTTTATTTCCTGTCACTCTTGCTCAAGGCTATAGAGAATAGCTCTTGGAAGTTCAGGCACTTGTTCGGGCCTTTCAGAGGAGTTTTTAAACGATGCTTTGCTTTTGATGCATTGAAGGGCAGTGACTTGAAAGGACTGACAGCACAGGCAGGGTTTGGCTTATAGCATGAACAAAACCTCTTGCTGTGATCCTGAAGGATTTTGCTTTGCTGGCCAAATGCTCAACCAGCACAAATAGTTTCTGAACTGTTCTCTCAAGGTAGTTTTAGTGTGATTCAGCGAAGTGGGCTGAGAGGAGACAGAACCTAAAGGCTTCCAACTTTTTGTTTTCCCTATCTTGACTCTCCTTGAAGAATGTGAATTAGTGTGAGAAAGTGTCTGTAGCTCCCAGTGGGTCAAATAGAGGTTGAGATAAAAATACCTGTCTCTGTGTGGATTGTAATATTGATCGTCATGTGGTAAATAATTCCTTGGCAGCAGGAGCACCAAGATGGATGTTTTACACGTTACTTGTAACTTTTGGGGCAGTCTTGCTGCTGGTTCTGCGCTCGGACCTACTTTTTGTTCCTTGGTGGATATCTTCTTCATTACTTCATTTTAACCAGCATTTCCCTTCTCATAGAGTGTCACACTTTGGGTTGATCGATGTGACTGAAGCTCACTCGATCTATTAGTTCACTAGCTGTTTAGCACTGAGAAGTTGTGTTATTTGTGCTGCCTTTTATTTTCCTCTTTGGTTTAACTCAACTTTGTCCGAATTGAGGTTAGAGCATGATGCTTCAATGTTGTTTACAGAATACTGTCTGATGTCCTCTGTACCAGCTGTAGCTTGAAAATAGTCTGTAGGTTGAGTTTGTAGTTTGCAGTTTTGTCTCTATGGGGGTGGCTGATATCTACAGGCTTTAGCAAAGATGCTGAGGGAAACCAGAGCAGGTCGGTCACTAACATGTGACTTCAGCCTAGTGCAGGGGTGCATGAAAGCATTTTACATTGTGGAAGCTTTTGGCTGTGTCAGGGTGAGCCGTTGTCTTGGGCAAGTAGCGATGAAGAGGGGAGAGAAGGGAGGGGAGGTAGAGCTCTTGCGGCACTCTGAGTGTGGGAAGGGAAGGTGGTGATGGGGACAAGTCTGCTTTTGTTGTCCGCAGTGGACACCAGAGATTACTGTGGCTGTGACGCCACCTGACACAGTCATTCCTCTCACAGGGACTCTCTTTTTTGGTGGTCGCCTATTCCAAAGCAGACTAGAAAACTTTATTACAGACCCTGTGTGACCTCTCCCAGATCTGGGGCGGTTCATGAGTTGAGGAGTTTGCCGTGTCCTAAATTGCCAGATAACTGCAGAGGAAATAAGGAGACTCAGTCCTCGTTTCTGCATCTGAAGTTGAATGAAGCTGGCATGTGGTAAAGCAAAGCACAGCCTGCTCAGATATGTTTTCTTAACACAAAACCAGCCGGCCTTGCGCAAATACCGTGGTTTTCCTTCACAACAGCACTGAGAGGCCAGTGGAGCTGTCAGACAAGTGAGGCGAGGCCAAAGACTGTCCATCAGCTGTGCTCTCCAGATGATTTTTGCCTTTAAGCGAGCAGTCAGAAAGGAGTATTTTGGTGTTTTGTGTCTTCCTTTGTGTTTAGATACTTTAAATCTGCGCTCTTTTTTTCCCCGCATCCTCTAGTTTATGTTTTTCTTCAGATCAGAGCTAGTTTAAAGCTCTGCGCTATAGCTGTGTTTAAATGTGTATGTGACACAGTTGCCCAATGTAGTTGTGCCATCAAACACCCACCCCATCTGTGCAGTTTATACTGGCTGTTTGGCTGGTGTGACCTCATGTTTGGGCAGGCAGATCAAAACTACAGGCAGAACACTTGTTTTGGGATGGGTGTAGTGGCACCTTACAGGATTGACAGCCGGTTTTACCATAGATTGACGAGGAGTGGAGGATTAGGGTGCTGCGGTCAGTTCTGGCATTTCAGAGCTTGGTGAAACCCCCTTGTGTCCAGAGGAAGCGGTCATGCCAAAGCTTTGTTGAATGTCAGGTAGTCTGGATCCATAAAGAGATTTTCTTTGATGCAGTCCTATAGCGTGTTCTGAAATCTTGTGAGCAGCTTCTTGCCTTTATGACAGTTTCCTCCTGTGAAGAGCTGTGCAGAATTATTTCTGCTAATGGTCCCTTTGTTTGAGAGGTGGTTATTGAACATCAGGTAATGTTTTCTTGTTGGTCTTGCACAATACACAGCGGCTGCGTTGTTACTCATGACGAGAGTTTCAGAATACAGTGAAACTAAAGAATATGTCATTCGGGTTTATGTATGTAAGAGCCTATTGCAGGCTTCATGTGGTTTCTCTTGCTTACCTTGTTCCGTCTACCTCCTCCTCTTGTTTGTTGCAGTGGATAAAGTTCATGGTTTAAAGTAATCCCAAATTTCTCTGAGGAAAGATTTTTTTTTTTACCATAGCTTAATTATAAATATACTTACTATAATAATTTAAATATTAAGTAGTACACACTTGTTAACAAAGAGAGCACTTTGCTGAAGAAACACTCAGCGGGCTGTGGTTCCAGGTGCTCTAGTGCTAAACCAGCTTTTGACAGCAGCAGCCACTCCACGAGTCTGCAGGGAGGGTGTTTGAATTGTAATTCAGTCAACCAGGTCATGGTGGTTGAGAAGTTCCATTGCACTTATGAAAATACGGGTCTCAAAAGATGTTCTTGCCCCTGATGAAAACTGACTTTAGAGAGGATGAGATCTGGCAGGGTAATGATCTTCCCAGTAATGGTGCTTTTCAGCACTCAGTTCAGGTTATACCTAGTAAAGCATGTTTGGATCCACGTTCTCCTAGTGAATCCTTCATCTCCTGTAGCTTGCAGCCCTTTCCTCCAGCACTTCCCGCAGTTTTGGCTCAGAAGGGGAGCAGAAAAGGCAATCCCTGATGATGAGTTGCTGAATGAGATGTGCTATGGCTGTGTTTCTCTCGCTCGCATGCACTGCTCTCCCATGGGTGGATTTGTTAGGCATGCATTAGGGCAACGTTTTGCATCCCAGGCTCTCCAGAAGTACCTGCCAGGGGATGAACGGTAATTCTCCTGCTTGCTTTGCCATTCCAGTCTTCATCTAGTAAAAGTTGATGTTGTGACAATAACTGCAGTTGCCAAGCAATGGAACTCAGTACAGCTAGGCTGATTAAATACCTAAAGCATTTTGTTAACCAGAGTTACAACAGTGTGCATAGGCAGTGTCTAGAACTGCACATAGGATTGGAAATCCAATGTCTTGGGCAGTCTGTAAGTGTAAAACGGAGAGTATAGGCTGAAATGTCCCCTTGAACTTAAAAGCCTCATGAGTAAACCACTGGCCCTTTTTGTAACAGGGTGTGTATTTAGTTTTCATATGTGCTTTTTCACTGTTTTACAGTGAAGATCAATTAATTGCTGGACAGAAGATCTGCATATGTATGTTGAAGATCCTGTACTTGAGTTTGGAAGCTTTTCTTTATCTTCAGAGAAATGAAAACCGTGGAGCTCTGGTAGCTCAGTGTGCCTGAAAGGGCTCTAGTTTTCCATGCTTAACCTATTTTATCTGGTTGCTTCTCACCTGTGTGCGTGAAGGGTGCTTTGTTTCTGGTGAGAGTCACCTTGACTGACAGGTGTTTTTGCCCCAGTTACTGTGCCGTGGTGCCTGAGACAATAAATGCCCTGTGTGAATGCTGCTGTTCTAATATAAAGGACAATTCCTTGGTTGGGCTGTGTTTATGATACTGAAAGCAAGTCAGAAACATCCAGTTGGCCAGAAAAGTGAGTTCCCGTAAGAACTCCTGCTGGTATAGCTCCTCTGGTTTATATTTGCCTTAAGTTGTGCGCTGGTGCAACTGTTTTAGGTTGATAAGACCTGAACTACCAGTCACCTTGTCCCTGGTGCCAACCCACATGTTTTACCTTGTATTGGAGAGGAAGGTTCTTTCTTTCAACCCAGTTAGCTCATGACTGGAAAGCCCCACAGCACCTGCATATATGTAATTTAATACCTTTAAAGCCCTTTCTGGGGATTGCAAGTTGGTCATATTTTAACTGCCTGGAGAAAGCAGGTTACAGCACGACCAATGTGATTTTAAGCTGCATGGCTGCCATGTGAAGGGAGGGGTGTAAGGGCTCCCTGTTCTGTGAAGTGAACTTTGATAGGACTGTCAGCTTCTGTGAAGTTGAGTTGTATTCATTTACTTTTACGCTGTCTTAAGTCTCCATTCAGGTGGAAATATGGGATTAATGGAAGTTTCAGTTCAGTTTGTTAAAGCAGAAGCATTCTTATGAAAGGGTGTAGGATTTCGGTGTGTGATTGCATAGAGGTGGTTAGCACAGGGGAGTAGGGCCATGTGCTGCATGTTGCTATGAGTAATTGCATCAGACTTGATTTTTCTGTGGATCAAAGTCTAGCTTCGTGATGACTCTGTTAAATCCTTCTGCTAGCCATTAAGGATGCAGTTATATGTTATGATACTGTTTTATCATTTTGCTTCTAATGCAGCTTCAAGGACCTGGTCTGGTTGGCCAGTCATTGTTTAAAAATCAGGAAAAAACCCAAGGAAAAACTTCCCCAAACTTGCCAGAGGTGGTTCCTGGATTACTGCAGGGTGGCAACTCATCAGGCAGCTAACAGCATGGTGAAGTCTCCCTAAATGTGAGTTGCCAAGGCCAGCCACATGATGGATTTTCGTTCTGGAAGAATTGGCTGCTTATCCTGGCCACCTAAGTGTATATCCCATAGGTTCCTGTCAGCCAGTTGCTGAGTCGCTTGGATGTGCAGACAACTGTGTGAAGAATAAATAAATAAAAGCATGCACACGACTGTTGTTTTTGAAGGTGGAGAAGAACAGTCCCCAGGAGAGACAATTTCTGTTAAGCTCTATTGTCATCACAGATTGTGAAACTTAAATTCAGTGTTATAAACAGCTTGTAATTTCAGTCTTCCATTTTTGCTTCAGCAGGCATTAGACTGAAGCTACTGGCATAGGCTTTAAACATTATTATTACAGTTAAAAACCTGTTTTACTCTTGTACTTATTGATCATAACATGCCACCTACTCGCTTCCATGTCATGTATTCTGTATGGAATGGCATGCTCTTTATTTTGTGGTGCTGTCAGACAAGTGATAATGCAGGGTAAGAAAGAGTCTGTCTTCCTGTGAGGTTGGAGCTTGTCTTCAGTGGGTTAGGCATTACCTGCTTTCTTCTGCAGGAGTTTTTTCTGTTTGACTAGGACAGTTTTCTCAAGCTGGCAAACCTAACCCTAGTTTGACTCCAAAGTGTTGCACTGTAGTTAATGGAGTTACTTTGGAGCTGCATTCAGCTGGTGCTTCCACCAGGTTTGCCTTCCTTGTGAATACACAGGAGCATCTTGCCAGAGGTCTGCGTGTTCAGCTGTAGTGTTCCAACAATGACTTTCAATGTTTGATTTATATATTAATGGGCATTAATGAGTGAGGAATTTATTGTAGGTTTCTTCTTTCTGTGAGCTTTTTGTCCTCTTTGGTTGAGAGGCAGAGAATCCTGCAGGCGTTGTCCGTAACCTGGGCACTACAAACCACTCTGGTGCTGCTTTTGCTTGGTTTGGCAGTCGGGGTTCTGGGGTGATCATGCAAGCTCAGCCACTTGGATGTTATTAGCTCTACAATACCTTCCTCCGTTTCTGCCCTGTGTACCCAGGAGGATGAACAGAAATCCATGCCAACTGAGCCACTCACTCATGCTTTGCTATTTCAGTAGTAGGAGGTAACAGATGAGGCTTCAGAGGAGCCCCTGAGGGATGTGCTGGGTCAATGCAGTCTTGATGAGAGAGGATTCATTTGGGGATGACTTTGTCATGAGGATGTTTTCACGTGAGCTAGGCTATATCTAGACCCGCTTGCTCTGGTGAGCTGTGTTAGAGATGGCATCAATCAATATTATTAAAGGGATTTGGTTCATTTCGTTGGCTCCATTTTTTGCTAAGCTGCTGTTCCTGTTGATATTCAAAGTAAAATGTTGGCAGAGAGAAAGCAAGTGAGGTGAGGGACAGAAATGTGATTTATTCTGTAACTTTTTTTTTGGTGTAAACTTATGGGGAAGTTGGAGGAAGTTTGTGGAAAGCGGCAATGCCAGGGATATCTTTAGCCAATGACAGCTGAAATTGCAAGAGCAGAAGGGCAGAGCCAGTTTGGAGTTTGTGATGTGGGTTGTAGTCCTTCTGTGTGTTATTTTTGTGAGTGTTTTGTTCTGGTCAGCTTGGTAACACACTGGCCCTTGGACTTGGAGTATATAGTCAGCGTGGTAAAAGAGAAAATTGGAGTAGGATGGGTGTATTTTCCTAAGGCCTATGGGAGATGACGAGAACATGTGTGCGGAAGGGGAAACCAGTTGGCTTTTAAGGTATTTATGCCAAATTTGGTTGGTTTCTTGTGGCACCACTTCTTCCTTCCAAATCTGGGAGAGGAGAGTTCTGTAGAAGGTTGTTAGGAATGACGAGTGACACGAGGTAAATTAATGATAATAGACTATATTTCTCAGCAATAACAAGCTGCACTGAAATACAATCTCCAGTCCCTGAAGTGTTTAGAAGATCATAGTGGTCTGGCTTTGTCCTCCAAAGCTCGGCTTTTAATTAAATGAAGAAAAAACGCCAAGCCCTCTTCCTGGGCCTTAGATGTGTCAACAAGAATGTTCTCAAGACTTGCATTCAAATGGAAACAGTTGGGTTTTGTTTGGGTTTGAGTATTCCCTTTCATGTTTTGCAAGCCAAAGATGGCAGTTGTGCTAGTGCTAGAAATACAGAAGTTGGAATTCAGTTATGGACTTGCTTAGGAAAAGCTGAAATGGTGGTTGTTTTCTGGGTTCTGGGGTGCTTTTTATCTATGTATCCTCATATAGAGAGATGTAACTTCATGGAATCTTGGTAAATGTAAAGCAGTTCATGCAGCATATTTGATAAAAAGGAATAGTTCAGTGGTTAGGGAGACAGCTCGTGTAGATTTAGTTCCCTCCTTGTTGCTGGTTCTGACATCCCAAGAGGTAACACAGAAGCTTGTTTCCCTGGGAAGAGATCTAGTGATTGATGTGACACATGCAGGATAGGTGAGCTTAGAGAGTACAGGAATTTTGTGGGAGGTTGTGTAAGTACATTAAAGACACTAAAATATATATTTCATTCATAGTGTCACTACGAAGGCAAAACCAAGAGCTCAGTGGGTGGTGGAATCCTGTGTTAATGTAAAGTGTCATAAGCAATCTCTCCAACCACTGATTTCTGTGAACTCCACATTTAATTTCTTCTTTGCATAGTATGCAATTAAAGAATCCTGAGACTTCTGTAGTAATTCCTTCCGCTGTGTCTGCAGATGGTGCAGCTATACTGAAACTCCATGGGCTCACAGGGAAATCGTGGTTGCTGATCAGTTCCTTCTCAGTCTTTCTGCAGGAACAAACTAGGCTTAAGACCAGGCCATGGACTGCAGTCTGTGTTCAGCGATGACTGAATAACACCACTCCCTTATTTTCCTTCTTCAGGGCTATATGGCAGCCCTGATGTTTTTCTTAAGCATAATGCTTAGCAGTGAGAATGAAGAGAGAGGTTAAGGTCAGGTTTTACTTTTCCCTGTTTATAATCTCTATGGGCGTAGTGTTTTCAGTCTGCTCCCTCTCTAGCCACCGATGAGTCCTTCTGCTCTTCCGAGCCGTTGTGAACAAAAGAGGCACCTTTTAAATCAGCTTATCATATGTTCAGTTCCTTTTTGCTAGCCTGATTCTAACCGGTTTCTCAGGTAACATAATGATTAGGGTGCTGTCATCAGGCACAGTTGTTCTTTAACTTTCAAGTGTCTGCAAGGGATTTTTCTGAGCAGTTGTGTTTTTTCCAACATGCTGTACAACCCCTCTACTGAGTTGATCCAGTATATAGTAAACATGTCCATATGCAGGCCATTGTATGCAAATCCACTCAGTGCTATAAACGTGTTCCTTGTTGCTGCGAGAGAGGGGTGGTAACTCTGGAGATGCTTGCCTTAAAGAGGATGCAGCATGCTGGGATCTGGGATGAGGGCTGCTGGACTGCAGCCACATTCAGTAGCTGCTTTGGACCCTTTTTTTATAAGGACCTGCCATAGATTAAAACTAAAAAACACATGATGAAAAGGAAGTGGCTCTGTTGGGAATAAATAACAACACTGTTCAGAAGATGTGCTGATCTCCCAGGAAGGCCCACAGCACTGAGCTGACATTACTGAAGGATGACGTGGTCGAGCCTCTTTCGTTAGAGGAGCTGGGGAGAGAGAGCGAGGTTACTGTGTTCAGTAACATCAGCTCTTTGCTGACCAGAGAGCAGCAGTAGCTGTCTGGAAAGCGACATGCTCATTGAAGTGGAGCGTGCTCGGAAAAAGCCATTATTGGCAAAGTGAGATTTTTCTTGCGGTGTTGGTGGTGTGAGCAAGCTGCTCTCTAAAAGTAGAACTAGCCACAGTTGTTTTGTGTATTAAGCTTTGTAGTTCCTTCTTTGTGTAGGAAATCATCCAACACTGGTAACACACTGTACTTGTTACCACTGTACAGAGTTTCAGGGTAGAGGAGAAGTTGAGCAACCTCATGCCCTCCCTTGAAGAAGCCTTTTGAACCTTGTGGATCACAGGCTGTCCTCAGGATGGGTGTTGTAACCCCTGGGCAGCAAAGCAGCATAGGATTAGAACAATTGCTGCACTCTGTGTCTCAGTGACTGAGAGCTGCCTTGGTGCTGCTTTGTCTGAGATGTGTTGGTGTTGAGGAAGGTGGGTGGTGATGGTTGTTCCATCTTTAACTTCTGGCTGGTTAAGAAGAGAGGCGAGGCTGTTCAGTGTAGTTCAACCGTTCATTACCCAAGGAAGTAAAGGACCCAAGGCAAGGCTTAAGATGCAAGAGTGTGTATTTTCTTCAAGAAAACCCTTAACAGTTGCATTTCCATGGAGCTTCTAAATGGAGTTAACTAGGAGGAACACAACATTGGGACGCAAGAACTGCAGCATGATGAAATGGTTTCTTGTAGGAAATGAATTCTCTTCACAGTGTATGTGTGAACTGTCAATCCTGCCCTATAACACCTCAGTATTGATTATGCATTAACTGCTATGAATATATATACAGCTGTGACATGCTGTAGCAAGCAGAAGTTGTATGGTAAACTGAATGTTGAGCAGCAGGCTTTCTGTAGCATCCCATTTTGCAGAACAAAATGGTTCCTTTGAAGTACTGAAGGGCAACAGGCAAGCCCTTTTAGGAGAAGCTAGTGACCTGAAGTAACCAGTAAGTATATAAAAAGAATAAAGACCTGCTGCATGAAGTAAATGATTACTTGATGATAGGTGAGGATCAAATAGCAGGTATTTATCACGGTAACAAAGTTTTTTTTCTGTATCAGAATGGTTTTTAGGATCAAAATGAGCATTAGCAAATCATAGTTAAGGTTGAGATGGAGCTGCTGGGTCACTGTACTCTGAGCTCTGTCACACAGCACGTGGGTTTGGTCTGCCCAGTCTGTGTGTACTCGATAGTGTCAACTTGCTACCCAGGTGCTGTGCAGCGTGTGTGTTGGTTCACAGCCTCTGCTCTGCTCCCTGGTGCCTCAGCCTGGAGCAGCTTTTGAGAAGGAGACTTGCCAGGAGATGCTGCCAGATCAAGGAGCAGGCTGCAGGTCGCATGAGTTACTCTCCAGTGTGTGAACCTGTTACATGCAATCATTTCTCCTCGTAGTTCATTGACCCCGTCTCAGTTACATGACCAGGCTTGGATCTGTTCTCCGAGTAGGAATGCGCTGCAGCTCCTCAGTCTGTGTGTGGAGTGGGCTTTTCTGTTACCTTTGGAAATACACTTGCCCCTGCGATGATCCCAGAAAATAAAGAGCACTGGTAGGTTACTTCTTAAGGCAGTAGGTGAAGCTCAGTACTTTTGGACTAAAGCCCTGCTTCCAGGGAGGCTTTTGTGGTCATCTAGGTAAAGAATTCATTGCTTCTCTTTGGTGTTTTGCTGTATTGGAGAGTTACCTTTTAAACAAATAGTGTTTTTCTTTAAAGAACTAATTTCTGACTCAGAACTATGTACTTTGTGTAGGGTAAGTCTGAGAAATGATAGGCAGTTTAAATAAAAGCTTGGAAATCTCTAAGTAGCTGAATGAACACAGCATCAATCTGACTATCGGTAGTTGTCCTGTGTGTTTATAATCTACTTCAGACTATCGGGGCAGGGTAGTAAACAGATGTTGCATTTTTTCCTGTTAGTGAGCAGAATGAGTACATGATAGTTATACTTGATTCAGAATTGGGAATTGAAACAAAGGTAAGTTATACTGGTCATGTTAAAAAACCGCTGTAAACTGGAATCTCGGAACTGTTAAATGGAATAGAAATGCTCCAAAGAGCATTTTATGTGCACATTGTTGTGTCTGACAGACCAGTTTATAGAGTAAGTCCATGTACTCTTTCTCTAAAATGGGATCCAAAGAAAACACGGCACAGCCAAACAACCAAATGGAAAGTGTAGTTGACTTTGAGCACTGATTAATTTGTTTTTCTCATAATCCTCTTCAAGGCAGTGAGAAAAACGTGAGAAAAAGCTGAGGCATTGTGTGGTGATTAACTTCTGTGAACAATGCCAGCTTTAAAGAAATTCCTTCAGATAAATACAGCAAACCAGAGCATGTGCCTTCATTGGACCTTCTATTCCCTCAAAAGTCAGTATTGGACCAAGGTGCTTGTCCCATTTCACGGTTGGGTCTCTGCACTTTTCATTAGATGTATGAAGTTCTGCAAAATGTAACTCAGTAAATGAACTAGGAAGTTCTTAAATCACCAATGTCAACAGCATGTTCATCTGTAATCAGTCGCTAACTTAGAGCCCACTGGACTTTATCCTTTTCTGTATTAAGGGGATGATGTTTCATAACCAAGGGAAGTGAGCGCCTGCTTTTGCCATAAAGTTCTAGAAATCTCACAGATTTATAAAAGCATTAAATATCTAAAATTAAGTAACTTTCAAGCTGAAGGAAACATGCAGCTAAAAGCAGGATGACTTTTAAAGCCCAGCCTCAGAATAGATGCATGAACAGATATATAATGCTTTAGTTAACGGTTGCTGCCATTTCTCTTACAAATTGTTCTTTAGGGTATTGTAACTCAGCTGTTTTTAAACCCATCACTCTGGATCTTTGCCTACAAAATGTCAGCACAAGTGCAGATTTTATTTCTTTAACAAAATAAAGGGCTTGGAGCATTTGGGCTTTCTGAAATTTCATGGCAGGAAAATAAATCGTGTTACTTTGCTTCGCCATCCCAGGAACCACCTTACTGTTCACCTTGTCCTGCCAGCAGGTAGAGACAGAAGCCAGAACAGTTCAATTGGAAGAACATTGTGTGTTCTGACTTGTGCTTTTTAAACAAGAGAAGCCCAATGTTGAAGTATAAATATACTCATGTGATTGTTGGGCAGTGCTTTGAGCAGAGGGTGCTGGAGGGTGCATGCAGGGGTGGTTGCTTTAGAAGAAAATCTTGGGAGTTGGAAGCAAGACATGGATACCAGCTCATTGAAGGAATTTAGTCTGAGTTGAGGTTCTCTTTCCTGTAGATTCAGGAGGGAAGCCCACGTGTCTGCTGCTCGCGACCAAGTACATCTCTCATCACATCTACTATTCTGGAGTACTGTAACAATTCCTGTCTACCCTCTGGCTTCTAAAGCTGGGTAGCGCCAACCCAGTCACCTTTTCTTAATGTTTTCCTGAAGTTAAAGCCTTGGCACTTACTCCAGCCTGTTGCATGCAATTGTTATGTCGTCAGTATACACTGAAATGGGGATTTCCTATCTTGCTGGTGGTGATGGCCAAGTGTTCCTGTTGGTACATTAGTTCTGGTGTGTTACTTATTTACTTTGAAAGGTATAGGGAATGAATGTTCATGCATGTAGCTGGTTCTGGTGCAGCAACTCGCCTTTTAATAGCCTCTGCTTTAAGCTTGGATCTTTATAGAAGAAAGATTAGATAATAGTTTGCATACAAAACATCTGTTTCTTAACAAAGATCTCACCCTGTTGGGGTTTCTTATAAGTTGTCCCTCTAACAAGAAAGTCTTTAGTCTTTAAAAGACTTTAAAGTCTGTAAGTCCTTGTCGGGTATTAGAGTTGCTGTGGTTTTAGCATGCGAATGTTCTGGATCCTTTGTTAGCTTAAGTTATTAGTCGTAGATAAGTGTTGTGGGATAGAAACACTGCTTTCTATTGTCAGTGCAATTGCTGAATCTCTGGACAATGTCTGGGTTAGAATTGGAAGTTTTTTTGCTCCAGTGTTTGTTTAGACCTTTTCCTTGTCTAAGGAGATGTTGTTAAAATAATTAAGCCTAGCATGCATAAAAAGAGAACCTTTCCACAAAATTGAGTGCTTGGGGCTTATTGAAGTTTTGTGTTGCTTAAATAAACTGGCATTTTAGTCTTTGCTTGCAAGCAACTTACCTGTTCCGGGGAATCTTTTTCCATATTTTCCACAAAAGACCAACTCTGAGGGTTTCCAAAACCAGCAGCTCTCTGCACTCTGTAGTTGTTTGTTTTACATCAAAGTGCATTTTACGTGTCTAATTATTACATTATTAGTACACTTTTCTTCCAGCCCCTTTAACATTTTCATTGTGAAGTATGTGTAATATGGAAAGACCAAATATATAGGATTACTCGGGAATAATCCTTTTGGTCACTGTTTTCTTGAGAGTGCATGGAGTTCAGCCTGCTGTTTCCAAGGGAATTCCTCACTGGGATGCTCTGTTCTTGTTAATAAATTTATCCTGTGTTTCTTAGAAACTTTTTTCATGTCTTGGTACCAAAATTAGTGCAACTTGGTTCACTGGAACATGCAAACAGGAATTTGGTGCATTAGCTACAAGTCCAAGTGCTTTCTTTTCTTTCCAGTCACAATGCAGGCAGTGCTGACCACGTTTCCATGGATTTCATGTTATTGCTGACCTGTTGCAAGACTGATGTTCAAGAATTAGGGCTAATTCCACTTAATGTCACTATAATACCTGATTTATTTGAAGTCATGTGGCTGAACCCCTGGTCTGGTCACACGTCATGATGTAATTTGAAGCCGGGTGTGCAAGTGCATTTGGTTTGTTTGTGCTTCAGTGTAATGCAGCTTTTTTTCAGCATCAATAATAAACCCACGTTTTTCTGTGCTACATAATACAGACAGCTTGTGCGCCTGTGCTGGTCCTCGTGGTGTTCACAGCGATGGGTTAAATGAGATGAATGTTTGTTGTAGGTGTAAATCAAGTCGTCCTTTCCCATTTTAACATCGCAACCTAACTAAGAGGTTAAAGATCTTATGGCCATCAGAATATTCTCCTTTCTTTCTGATTTAAAAAGGCTAAAAATGCCTTTATTTCCTAACTTGCCTTTCTCCTTTTCCTTTTTCAGTTTGTGGTCCAAATGTTGACATTCGCAATGACATCCATGAGCTGAAACGCCTGGAGAACTGTACGGTGATCGAGGGTTTCCTTCAGATTCTGCTCATCTCGAAAGCAGAGGATTACCGCAACTTCCGCTTCCCAAAGCTCACTGTCATAACTGACTACTTGCTGCTGTTCCGTGTGGCGGGCTTGGAAAGCCTCAGTGATCTCTTCCCCAACCTCACAGTCATTCGTGGGAGGAACCTCTTCTACAACTATGCCTTAGTTATCTTTGAAATGACCAATCTTAAAGAGATTGGGCTTTACAACTTGAGGAACATAACCCGTGGGGCCATACGGATTGAGAAGAACTCTGACCTGTGTTACCTCTCCACAGTGGACTGGTCTCTCATCCTAGATGCAGTGTCCAATAACTACATCGTTGGGAATAAACCTCCAAAGGAATGTGGGGACTTGTGTCCAGGAACAATGGAAGAGAAGCCATTGTGCGAGAAGACATCTATTAACAACGAGTACAACTACCGCTGCTGGACCACCAACCACTGCCAGAAAAGTAAGATTTGAGTAGATAGTGAGGTTTTGTTACCTCTTTCTGAAGTCAAGGTTTAATTTTATGGTTTTCTTCTAAACTCTTTAGCAACTCAAAGTTTCATTCTAGTCATGTGCAGTTCACGTAACAAGTTGTCCAGTTACCGCACATAAATTCTTCCCCAGCCAGTAAAGGGTCATCTCACTTGATGTAAAAAAACCCCAACAAACCAAAACCAGCAACAAAAAACCAAGACCCCACAAACTTTCTGGGTTACTTCCCCATGGAAAGGATGCAAAGCAAGCATAGAACTATAAGCCATTATAACAAAGCTGGAACCAGTTTTACCTCCCTGGAGGACTTCGGCAGGAGGTGGCTCTTGAACACCATCTCCTCCTCCTTGCTGAAGTCATGTTACGTGTGTACCCAAGTCATTGCCATGCTGGAGCTGTTAACTGGACTTAGTTTGACTTGGTTCTTTGATTCCTTTGGCAGGCACATTCAGAAATTGCTGCAATAGTAAATTCTGTACATGAGAACTTGGATTCTGAAATCAGATTTTACAGTCTAGTCTGTAGTGTCAACCAGTCAGTGGGTATCTTGACTCTTGGGGAAATTATCCTTGCCCTTTTTATTCCTATGAGACATGACAGGGGTTATGTCTTTCTGATAAAAAGTATTAGCAAAACCAAAACCTGATCTCCCTTTTTAAAAATAGAGTAAACAAATTCAGAGTTTACTCAAATAACATGATTACATGGCAGGCTTTGTGAGTTCATCCTGTAACTTCATGAAAGCTGAGCCTCGCAGTATCAGTAAGGCTTAATTACAAGCAGAGCTCACTGGGAGGAACAGTTCCTAAATTCCACATGCAGTCCTGACCAAAGCTGCTGTACTGATAGTAAACACCAATGCGAGAGACACCGGGGACAGGGCTGTATTCAGATTACCTTCTTTTGGGGTCACTGCTTTTTAGTAAAGTGGCTCATCAGTGGCTTGTCAAGCCCTCATGTTCAATTAGAACTGAAATTAAAGTACCTTGTAGGGCAGAGTCAGTCAACATATGCCAAAAATATCTCTGGAAAAAAGGCATTTGTAGGGCTGTGCTTTTATTAATACTTCTTAAGAGAAACGAAGTTTGTTTTTAAACAAAGCAAAGCAAACCCCTCAGCCTGTTACTGGGGAACTCTGACATGTCCAAGGTGAGGGACATGAGCTGTGTTTCTTCCTTACCATGTGCTGCTCTGAGTTGCTAGGCTTCTGCAGGCCAAATTTATGTCATTAAGAGAGTGTAACTGTTGTCTGCATAGAGTGACCTGGGTGATCCCTGAGCAACCTCATTGCCTTCAGTGGATTGAATGGATGTAACTGGAGTGTATTTAGTGAGATATAGCAGCTTGCTTGCTTCCTGTTGTGTGCTCTGGCTGTTTGGAATAGACAAAAGTAATGTCCAAGCTTGCTGACTTTTAGGGGAATGTTAAAATAATTTGGATCCCAAATGCATGTGGTGAGATGTGTTTGAATAAAATGTGGTTATAGTTTTACTGTGATGGCAGCACTTTGAGGCAAGGCTGTAGACAATGTTTTTCTTCTCCTGTATGCTTTCATCTGACTTTTGTGGGAGATTGTGAAGAAAACAAGTGTTGGAGAAGAGCTTTGAGAGGCTTGTTACGACCATTAGACTGTGCATAAGCAGTGTAGGTGTAGAGTGTTTTGGGATGCAGAGCATATAAAGAAATGAGCAAGCTCTAATCAATAGAAAGGGTGAGAAAGTTGAACCTGTTTAATCTGCTTGTTGTGATAAGCCACTGACTTCGAGGAAGGAGGCTTTAAATTTGCCAGCCATTCATCTAAAAAGAAAACAACCCCAAAGTATGCCCATTCTGAAGAAAAACAAGGGAGGTATGAATACAGTTGTTGAGAAGGAAGCTTTTTGTCTGTCCTGCTAGATTGCTTGGATGCTTTGGCAATGAACTCTTGATCCAGAGAGGATTCTTGCAGTACAGAATTACACAAGCCATGAAAAAGAATAGAAGCAAAGACGTTGAAGTTACTGAGTGTTTCAATCTGCGTTTGCCTCCCCGTAGAGAGATGACACCTATGTTATTTTCCAGGGAATATTTTTCTAGTGTAGTATCTAATTTAACCCTGACATTCTCCCTGTGCGTCACAGTCATGTTAAGCTGAAAACGCTGTCTGTCACTCAGGGTTCCTTTATGCCTTTTTATTTTTCTTCTCTCTGGATCTGTGGAGGAGTGTATATTAAGTCTCTTTTGTCCTTGTTTAGGTTTTACACTGAAAGATCTGAAATTGGTGGGTAAATGTTGTGTGGGAACACTCAGTACTTTAAAGTAGCCTGGCTTCTGTTTAGTTCTGCTGTTGGGTGGAAGTTGTTTTTTTCCTTCATTTTCTTGCTCACAAACAAAGGAAGAACCCCGTGCTTCCTTCAGTATAACTTGTGCAGGAACAATGTTGAGGGTGGAGGGAGGAGAAAGGGAAGGAAACGCTGTGTTTGACTTAGAATAAGCCATTGACATTTCTATGGTAGAACAAGCTACAGAGAAGCTGCAATTTTGACTTTTTTACTTATTTTTTTGAAGCTCAGACTAAAGCCTGAAGCAGCTGCTCTGCCAGTTTGGTTGCCCTGGTTTCTGTGTAGCATACGTACATTCCTTTACCTTGGAGTGCCCCAGGCAGCAGCCTCACAAGTGTGCTTCTTTTGGAGTTGGGATTGGCATGCTATCATCTCTCTGGCTTGCACCTACTTTCCTTTTGGCATATCAGATGCCAGCTGTACTTCACTTGGGATGCAGGTCCACGCAGAAGGATCCCTCAAGATAAAAGGAGAGTACTGGAGTTGTTTACATCAGTGCCTGTGCTTTGGGGCACAGGTAGAGACGGGAAAGATAAGAACTGAGAGTCCAGACATACAAATAAGATCATGGCTTGCTTTTACCTCCTCCTTTTTGTGGCAGTTGTGACTGCTGGGGATGTTTATGGAAGCTGCCTGCGTCTTGCTGGCGATTGATGTGAGAACCAGAAAAACTGTTCCTGCTGTGCGCCTGGAGGACTCGTCTCTGACACTCTTGCTTTGCCTGTCCATTGGTCTACTGGAAAGAAAACTGGTTGTTTTCTCTATTCCTTTTGCTGATGACTAAGTTCTGAGGTCTGCTGCTTCAGTCACTGGGCCTTTGTAAGCCTGCAGAAACCAAATGTAAATTACAGCCTTGAAAGCCTGCCTGGAAGTTCAGGATCCCTTGTCTACCATCACCTTTGTGTTGTTTTGCAAACCAGTCCAACTAACGCTTCCTGAGACGCTTTTGCATTTGATGGGGCCATAAGAAATGAAGTAGTTTCTGTGGCAGAGCAATAGCCAAACTAGCAGTGGTCCATATATAACATACATGGTATAAGGATTGTTTTTTCTTCATCTCAGTTATTTGTCCACTCTCCATCCACCCCCCCAGTTACATTGGAGATGCTCTGTCAGCATTAGCTGAAACCCTTTCTTTCATACTAGGATAAGAGAGAGACTTGGGGTCTGGTTATGGGGAGGACAGACTGTCAATAATTGCTTTGAAAGGGTAATGGCTTTAACTGCAGCTTCTGTGCAAGAGCACAGTCTGGAAGTCTGGGTCTTCCCTTTGTGAGAGCAAATTTTGGTGCTGCACGGAGAGGATGAAACAGGCTTTCCATAAAAACAATGAATGTGTATCTGAACTGCGTGAGGGGCCTTTTAGATTAGATTTGTCACTGGCATAAAAAGCAAGTAGGTTTAAATTGGCATTGTAGAGGGAATGTGGATTAGGGCCATAAGCATTAAGCACTTGTTTCAAAAGAGGAGAATTTGACGTGAGAAACAATAGCTCACATGGACCGCACTCCACAATACAACAGAAGACGACTTTCAGCTTCCGAATGTGTCAAACTGAAGACCACAGAAAAAGCATGTGAGGATTTGGAGGCTGATAAAGAAGCAGATGGCAGCTAAGCACAAAATGTTTTTAATGAAAATGTATCCTTATTCCTTTTTGAATTGGCTTGACAGTGGCCTGAAAAGATATGGTGTATGTGTGGAATGAGGAACAGGAGGGAGAAAATGACAGTGAGTGGGAAGAATGGTCCATATGTACCTTCTACTAAAATGTTTAAACATATGGAGACAGTAACATGATGTATTCTCACAAATATTCGGAACTTGCTCCTGTTTGTTTACACGGAGCTCAAAAGATAATGCAGTTGAGTGGTATCGTTTGACATCACTTCATTGACTTGTGCAGTACTTCCCAGGGTAGCCATCTGGGAATGTGCTCCCTGTTGATTCAGCAGAGTAGTGGTGAAGACCATGTGCTGGGATTTTTTTTCCCATTCTCTCCTCCTTTTTCTCCCCTCTCTGAGGAGTATTCACTCTATTCCCTTGTCCTTCAGAGATACTGAGCACGCGTGAACAATGTAGGCAAGAAAAGAGAAAGAAGTAGGGAGCCAGAGGTGCCGAATCAAATTGTCCTTATTACGTTTGCATGCTTTTTTCTGACTGCTGCTGCTTTTAAGGGTTTTTTTGTTTTCTTAATCTCCAACATACAATGAAAAAATGCATGTATCAGAGGACAATGTGTTTTATAAGTTACGCTGCTTTTAGCAAGCAGATTTAAAGTGGAAAACCATTAACTGGAGCTGGTGTGTGTAGTGCCAACCCTACCTTTGTGGGGCTGAAAATACAAATACTGTATAAACCTCAGCATTGAAGGGGCAGGGTGTTTGTCCGTTTGGTTGCTGTACAAACTCACCAGCAAATAAACATCAGCTGAAAGGAATAAACAGAAGGGGAGACAATGAAAAAAGGCACAGTTGGTGTCACCGAGTTAGAAAAACCTGGAGCATGTTAAGAACTGTTGTTGGTGTTTTCATTCTGAATGAAGTTTTTGCTTGAGCTTCGCTCCCCTCCTGAGCCTGCTCTTGAGCCAGAGGTTTCCCAGAACTTTTATTACGGCTGTGAGAGCATATTTAATGAGGAGGCTGGAATGGCCACAGGGCGGTTCAGGCCAATGTGCAGTTAATTACTCCAGCAGTGGTTTATATTCTGAGAAAAGGGCTAAAATTAAACAAACGTATACTTGGCGTTTTGCTTTGTTCTCTTGCAGAATGCCATAACCTGGGAAGAATATGTTGAACCTTGAAGCTTGCACTAGTCACCAAGCACTAAGTGTTCATGCTGAGCACTCAGCCTGGCTTCCTAGTTTCTCTTGGCACTGAGATGTGTAGTGTTTTTGGGAGGACTTTAGATTCTGGAGTTGTGTTTTCCGGTACTGACAGACTCGATGCAGTTAACCAGGCCTATCAATGGCGCTTTGCCATGGGTTAAAAACAAACATTGTGAAAACCCCTTTAGAAGTTTAGACCATTCCCCCATGTTTTGGAATAAAGGGGTTTTGTCTTCTACTCACATGTGCACACATTTTCTCCTGTCCTTACAAAACATCATATTTTACACTTGTTTCAACTTGCTTTATCTTTCCCAGTTCAGAGGTATGTTTATGTTCCCCAGGTCATATGTAGCCATATTCTAGTGGCCATCCGTGCTATTGGATAAGTTTATTTCATTTGGTATAGTTTATGATAATGGTGAGGGGTAATTGATGTGTACCATTCATTGTGGAATGACAGATTAATGTTGCCATGCTTGCATTGGAAATTCAGTGCTTGTGAGGTGATAATGGGGAGGTTAAATGTATGTGCTCATGGGTTCCGAGTAACACAGACTGTATTTTTGCATAGAGACCATTCTCATTTAAGAAAAATGAGGATTAGCAGTTCAAAACCTCACAAGAAACCTGCCCCAATGAGGAAGTGGAGGCTTATGTAAATGCTTCTTATAGTCACAATTAAACTAAAGCATGATTGAAACCCGGCTGGACAGAAAGTCTTTCTGGATCCACACTGTGCCTGTCTTTCATGGCTTCAGATGTTTGCCTCATGAAACTTTGAAATCATGAGTAATGCTTATTCCTACTTCAGTATGGATTTACTTGAATTGTCTCATGCCAAGCAACTGCTTCACTGTCAGAAAAAGAACTATAAAAATATAATTGGAGATCACTTGTAGGAAATAGCCATTCCCTGGTTTTATGGGTTGCATGTACGTTAATCCCTTAGTTCGAGTTCTCTGATGCTCTGTGCTAAAGGGTGGAGAAGAAAACCAGTGCCAGTCCTTCTTGCAAGATACAAAAGCATCACTAGATTGTCACGCATGGTGTGCAGTCTTTATATGTGTAGTGCTTGAGGAGTCCTGGTCTGACCTCTTATTACATGGAGGCTCATGGGAGAAGGGAATGGACTTGATAGCCCAGGGGGCCTGAGGCTGTGGAGCAGAGGGGAATAGGAGAATGATTGTATTCAGTGAGGGTTTCTAAAATGTTGCTTATTTATTTCAAATTTAAAACAAAACCAAACCCTTTACAACCTCAGTGACATCCTAAAGGTACTTCCAGAGGCACTGCTGCACATTGGGATTGTGCTTGCTGAGGTTAGAAACAGAAAGCTTTGGGTTGGTTTACAACACTTTTCTGCTGTTCTTAGTGACTTCTCATCCTAGAGGAGACTGAGTGTGGTGCGTTGTTTAGAGAATCATTTTCTGTTTTCATAGAATCATAGAATAGTTAGGGCTGGACAGGACCTTAAGATCATCCAGTTCCAACCCCCCTGCCATGGGCAGGGACACTTCCCACTAAACCATGCCACCCAAGGCTCTGTCCAACCCAGCGTTGAACACTGCCAGGGATGGAGCATTCACAACTTCCCTGGGCAACCCTTACAGTAAAGAACTTCTTCCTCATATCCAATCTAAACTTCCCCTGTTTAAGTTTGAACCCATTACCCCTTGTCCTCTCACTACAGTCCCTAATGAAGAGTCCCTCCCCAGCATCTCTATAGGCCCCCTTCAGATACTGGAAGTCTGCTCTGAGGTCTCCACGCAGCCTTCTCTTCTCCAGGCTGAACAGCCCCAACTTTCTCATCCTGTCTTCATAGGGGAGGTGCTCCAGTCCCCTCATCATCCTCGTGGCCTCCTCTGGACTTGTTCCAACAGTTCCATGTCCTTTTTATGTTGAGGACACCAGAACTGCACACAGTACTCCAAGTGAGGTCTCACGAGAGCAGAGTAGAGGGGCAGGATCACCTCCCTCGACCTGCTGGTCACACTCCTTTTGATGCAGCCCAGGATACGGTTGGCTTTGTGGGCTGCGAGCGCACACTGCTGGCTCATGTTCATTTTCTCATTGACCAACACCCCCAAGTCCTTCTCTGCAGGGCTGCTCTGAATCTCTTCTCTGCCCAACCTGTAGCTGTGCCTGGGATTGCTCCGACCCAGGTGTAGGACCTTGCACTTGTCATGGTTAAACTTCATCAGGTTGGCATTAGCCCACCTCACAAGCGTGTCAATGTCCCTCTGGATGGCATTCCTTCCCTTCAACGTATCAACCAAACCACACAGCTTGATGTCATCGGCAAACTTGCTGAGGGCACACTCAATCCCACTGCCCATGTCACCGACAAAGATGTTGAACAAGCCCGGTCCCAACACCGATCCCTGAGGGAGACCACTCGTTACTGGTCTCCAGCTGGACATTGAGCCATTGAGCACAACTCTTTGTGTGCGGCCATCCAGCCAGTTCTCTATCCACCAAGTGGTCCACCTATCAAATTGATGTCTCTCCAACTTAGAGACAAGGATGTCATGTGGGACTGTGTCAAACGCTTTGCACAAGTCCAGGTAGATGACATCAACTGCTCTACCCCTGTCCATCAGTTCCATAGCCCCATCATAGAAGGCCACCTGATTGGTTTACCTTTCTGTGCAGCAGTACCATGTTGAATCTATAAACTTGAATACGCATCTAAATTTGAACCCAGTCTTTGATTAACCTACTTAACGTAGACTTCCAGGCCCCATTCATACATATTGGCCAAATGTTTGTTAAGAGGTAGTTGTGTTGGCCGGTTAATTACATGTAATAGAATGTAATTTTATGATGAATTTGCAAAACAACTGGGAGCTGGGAATAGCTGAGAGTGTTATAGGGAAAATGTCAGGGAAATGTCAAGTGCAAAACCAGAAGGAAGCTGTGTTTTTGCTGGTTTCTTGCAAATGTCGCAGGGACAAGGCAAACCCAGCCTGGCTGAGTTCTCTGTGGCTCTTATCCATGCAAGGAGTCTGGCTTTGGCTGGTTGCTGGCTTTCCTGGGCATTTCTGGTTTGATAGTTAATGCTCACATAGATGTCCAATGAGGGGCGAATTCAGCAGCGTTGCTTTTAGCTTGGTGGGGCCCTAAAAAGGTCTGTCCTCCACCCAGCTGTCCCTTTCAATGGAATGTGTAGAAATACATCTTTGGTGATGCCTAACCTGTGGTTGAATTGGGCTGAAGGAAGCTTGGAAGTGGGCATATGGGCAAGCTCACTGAACTTGCGAGCCTACTTGTTGAAGGAAGTAAAGGTGAAACTTGGGTTCAACCCTGGATAGGAATCACAACCTCTAAAACCTCTGAATGGTAGGCACCGTTTTCCTTGGTTTCCGTCCCCAAATGCACATGAATGTAGGTGTGAATGGTACTTTAGCATTTTCATAAACTGTTTTCATGTGGCAGAGAAGTTTTTCAGTGTTAAGCAGTGATGAAGAGCCTTTGTTTAGCCTTCCTTCCCACTAATAGTGCCATTTCCTTCTCAAGGCTCTTTATGGCTCTGGGAATTAACTTGTAATAAAAAGATGCTCAGGTAATAGTATGCTCATACGGGTTGAATTGTTGTTTTCTTCTGAGGTGAACTCAGCCTGGTTCAGTTGTCCACTGTCTCTTCTTCCCCCTCCCTCACTGTTTTCAGTGTTTGCAATGGAATGTGCATGTGCTATCAGCAGAGCGCTAAAAATGATTTAGCCTGCCCACCATTAAACAGGAGGGGGCGGAGGTGCCCAGAACCTGGGTTTCTAAAGCTATAAACCATATGCTAGTCTCTCAGTTATTTTGTTGTTTACTGTTTCTTGCTGGGCAAAGTGAACTTGTAGTTACCTGCCCAAAACCTAGTTCCGTATGCCCTGGCGAATTCGAATCATGGAATCATAGAATAATTATTGCATGCATTTGTATGGCCCTTGACAAGGTAGGCGAGAGTGAATGCAGCGTATGACGTGAGGATCCCTCTTGGAAACGCTGGTGATTTTGGGGATTTGGTTGCTGATTTGCATGTTGAGAGAGATTTGAGAGGCAACTCGAAGTTCTCGTTGCTAGTTAAAGTTCAGCACATGCTCTTAGGTGGATCAGACTTGTAGTTTATACACCAGTGCGACCTCCCAGATGTGTTTTTTCCTTGTTGCAACATATTGGATTTATAGGCGCTTAACTGTTCCCTTCTTAATAAACAGTCCTCTATAGCTGTTGAGACTCATCCCTTCCCAGCACGCTCGTCCTCCCTCCATGAATGTCTTCTCTAACTTTTTACTAGCGTAACTCAACTGAGGGGCCTGTTTCTCTCCTACTTTGTTTTTCACCCGGTTAACGTGTGAGGAATACATATGGATGATGAAAGGTTATAGTTTTGGGAAATGATGCCATTTAGGAAGCATGTTTGAAGTGTTGAGCGTGCGGAGAAAGTCTTTTATATCAGTGCAGGCCTTGGAAGGAGGAGATGTTTTTCTATGTATAGAAACTTCCCGTATAGGATGGCAAGAGAAGGTTGCAGGGGGATTGCCTGTCTCTTTAAGTGGGTTTATAATTGGCTAGGAATTTTTGTCAGCTTAGTCACTGCAGCATTCAGCGGATGAGGGAAAAAAACCACAGGCCCCAACCGTTACGGGCCGTGGATAGGCTCTGTCATCCCAAAGGAATGCATGTGAACAAAACACTTTGTGCGGTGCAACCGTTGGCCTAAACAGTATTGCATTCTTAAAGCAGGCTCTGAGTCACATGGAGCAGATGGATTGTTTCACTAAAATGGAAGTTATGTATCACTGAGCGCCCGGATCAAGCTTTTGAGTGTGGTTTGAATAGGTCACAATATGCGAGCGTGATGAAGGGGTGTAAAGGTAGGGAAAAAAAGCAAGCTCCTTGTTCTGTGGTTGGAACAGTTTCTGTAGCATTAAGAGAGGAGGAAAGGCTTTTGCTGTGTTAATCACTAGGCTGGCACACAGGCCTGAAGGTTTCTCTCTAGACTTCAGACAAACATGGTCTCGGTTGTGCAGTGCTTTGTGTTCATGCTGCCCAAGCTAACCCAAAGAAACCCCCATTGGGAAGGGAGTGTGTGTGTAATAAAAACACCAGACCAAGCCCCAAACCTGTTTGCTCCTCTCACAATGAAACCAGCTGCTCGTCTCTGCCCCCATCCTGCCCAGCCTTTTGCCCTGAGATGTCTGTTCTGTTTAGTGCATTGATCAGTGAGACAGTAGCTCTGTCGCTGTGGGTGCCTTTCCCTGGTTTTTTGGCTTTATGTTTTCCCTTTAAGGGATGTGAGATGATCCGATAGGAGCATTGCCAGTCTCCAGCCTTCAAAGTGTGCAGAGGAGGAGCTGTGACTCTGGCTACACAAATTCAGAGCTGTCAAGTGATTTTTTTAGTTAATTTCCGCCCCCCCTGTTTTGTGGGGAATCCTCTTTAAAGAGTGGTCTCGGATTCCAGGATTTAACAGGAAACCCAGCCTCCAGTTGGTGGATATTGACAACTGCTGTCACTTGGCAGGCTGTTGCTGTTCGGAGTAGAGCAAGTTTGGAGGTCTTAATCTGGTTATCGCCAGGGCAGGTGTTTCAGAATCGGTGCCTCCCCATGTAGTGTTAGTTGAATCTTAAATCATTACAACACAAAGGGGAAGCATTGACTGAATTCCTTTCCATCTCTGAGCTTTCCTCATGAAGGCAGCACATGAATAGGAGCTCTGCTAGAGAAGATGGTTTACTTTCTAAGCTCTTGATGAAGGCTGTTTGGCAGAATGAGAATTGACTGGTCCATGTGAAGCACTACATGCAGAACCGAAATTGCAGTGAGTCACTGTCTGCTCTTGTCTTTTGTGATCTGAGAGTCTGGGATAAAACACTGCAGTGGGTGTTACAGATAAAACCCAGTATGCAAATCCTTAATTCAGAGATGAAACGTTCTTCCTCTTGTACTCGCTGCAGTTGTTTGTGTGCATCCATTTCTCTTCTGTGGAAGGGAAATGAAAGTAATCAGTAATACCTTTTTCCAGAAAATAGGGAGAGTGGTGGCAGGGAAAACAAAGACCCCTTCCACCAAACCAGCTGTAGGGAGGTTTCAAATTCAAGGGCTAGTTTAGGATCAATTGGTTTACAGGAGAATATAAGTACTTGGAGTATATCTTACAGATGGAAAAAAATCATTCTTCCTGGGCAAAGAATTTATTCTTTTCTACCCATAGGAAGCTTCTTCATACAGTTGGAATTGTCTGCATGTGGCAGATGATGTATTTTGGGGAAAAATGAAATACAGGTGAGAGAGAGTGAGAGGATGGTTTTGGGAATGCAGAGGCAGTACCTGGTGAACGGGGAAGGACACTGGGGTCTGTGGTGGCTGCAGGTCCCAGCCTCTGGCTTTTTGTGACTTGAGAGCTAGGCTGCCTGGTTAAAAGGAACATCATGCTCTGTAAACTGGTGTTGCTGTAGCGTAGCACTGTTTTAAACGTACTAGGATCGGTGTGGAGTACCTGTGGTGTGCTGTTAAGTCTCTGGATGCAGCGTCCATATGCTTCCCGATTAGAGAAACTTAACATCATGCATGTAGTACCTGAACACTTCAAGCTGTGAAGCTTTCTTGCTTTTCTTGTCTACTCATTAAATATTTAGTGAGATGGTGGCTGGCCTGTGATGAGGGAGGAGGAGGAAATGTTACTGAACAACATAGGGCTTCCAGTCACCATAAATGGAGCAAAGCTCTGTGCAGATCCACCAAGGGATGTACTGTGTTTACATTCAGCGTGCTTAATAAACAGGGTCAGCAGTAGGGTTCCTTCAATGAAACTGCAAAGCAAGAAGTAAAAACATTTGCTTTCCTGTATGTGCTGAGTGGGCTGCATGATCTGACCTGCATGCGAGGGTGCTGTCTGGACAAAGAATGCCATGAGCAAGTGGACAGCTATTTTGCAATGTTACCCTACTCATTCTTCTAGTATCTGGGAGACATTGGGATTGGTGCTAACAGCTCTGTGCCGTGTTTGCTTAAACACAGTGCTTTAAAGCAGGAGTTTGAAAAACCCCTCTGAAATGATGACATTCCTATCCCCAAATCTTGCTAATAAAGGCCGAAGGAAGAGTTTCCTTCAAGCTTGTGTTCCCAGCAGCAGCAAGCGCAGCGGTAACTTGCCTGCGTTCTCGCAAGCCCTGCTCCTGTCCTCCTTTTAAGACCTCTGCCTTTTCAGTCCCCCCCTAAGCTCTTGAGAAACTGGATCCTTCCCTTTGCCTGCATGGTCCTTATCACTGTTCCCACAGCAGCACAGAAATGATGTGCCTGTCTATTCCATTCTCCTGCTGCTCGGTGAACTAATGAGCAGAGGCACTGCAGCTGCCAGGAGGAATTCCTTTCCAGCAGTTTTGCGAGAGAAGTCAGCAGGATTAGGGCCTGGTTAAAACTTGATGTTTCAGCAGATCGGCTATGCAAACCATTTGGATGAGGGAGAGAGCAACCAGAGTGGCAACCAACTTTGCTTGAGGCAGAAACAAACTGTGGGAACAAGGAAGAGACTGTCTTGTTCTGTAGAAAGCAGAGTACTGCTCAGAGCGCTTTGCTGTGCTACATACATACACACACATACTTTTTCTTCTCTGCAGCAACACCCCAAGTTACTGTCTGCCCTGACTTAGGGGAAACAATTATTCCAAAAGCCTTTCTTAACAGCCTTTTGAGCTGCTCTGATGTTTTGCTGTTTTGCATATGCCTGCTCGTGCCAGATCGTGCCCTGGATCTCTCCGTTCTGGAGCACCTACTTAGTTATCTCTGCAGGCAGGGAGCATCGGGCACCTCCCAAGCATGTAAAAATAGAAGTAAACATTTCATACTGGCTCTTCCTTCCTTGATTAAATTTATAGGGTTAGTGTTGGGCTTGGTTTGGTTTGTGTGGGTGAGTGGGTGTGTCTTGTGGATGAAAAAGTAATTGCAGGAGTGTTGGAGTCAAAGGAATATGTTTCTGCAGTAGTTTGGAAGCTGTGAGGTCTTTGGTCGTTTTGCTTTCGGGAGTCACTTTACATGAAGGTTCTGCTTTCTATGCTTTTAGGATGTTGTTGTTGTTCTCAGTGCCTGTCTAGTGAACTGCAGCTGCTGTGGGAGGCTGCACTCATTGGGCCATTGCTATGAAGCGTTTCAGGCTCTCTCTTCAGAGACTTCAGCTGTATTACCTGGAGGAGTGGGTGCTACAGGTAGACGTTGTCATGGTACTGTTGGAAGGACAGCCTGCAAACAGTAGCTTTCTAGGATATGAAAGCTGAAGTGAAGTGTTGGCAGTAACCAATAGGGGAAGAATCTACAGATATGATTGTACAATGTGTTCTTGGGTACAGTTAGGTGAAGCAAGTGCTGAACTCTTGTTTGATTTTCTTTTTAAGTGCTTTGTTGTGCTCCTGATTTTTTCCCATTCTTGTGAAGCAGGTCAGGTTTAACCTACCTACCTGCTGCAGTAGTGAACCCTTTAGACTTTTATGTAATATGTATAAAATAAGATTAGCAGAAATAACAAAAACACAGTGTTTGTGCTGCTGCAGATGTACGCGCTAATGGGACACCCAGAGGCGAGTGATGAACCAGTTCGACAGGGACCAGGCGCTCTGGTTTAGCAGGCTGCTCTATTCCCAACACAAGTGATGGATGCAAGTTAGACAGTGATTGCAGACTTGCTTGGTTGACTTTGCCTCAGTGCTTCCTGAGCCAAGCTGCCTTAATTATATGAGGGAATTGCTTCTCAAAATGTCTTCCAGGTAAATCATTATCTGTACTTGAATGACTCTTACATCTGAAGCAGTCCTGTCTCCAGGTGAGGGAAGTATTCCTCAGGGTCTGTTCTACATGCATTTCCTTTGGAAGACCTTTATTGATGTGTTCTCATCTGTTTTCTCACTTATTGTGACACTATGCAAGAACCTGCATACGTCCTATGCATAGGACTATGCAAGAAAATAGTAATTGTAGAGAAAAATACTCTAGACCAGATGGTCTGCTTTGTAGTACCCATTGTAGAGGGCTGTTTGATTTGTCTTCAGCACTCTAATTTGAAAGTTTGAGCTATAGAAAGCCTCCAGAGTAGAGTGATGGTTCAATCCCTTTGCATTTTATAGTGTTTTGAATGATTCATTGCTTTGACAAACTTGTTACTTTCAGTCGAAACAGAGGAAATGCTGATCTCCAGTTAGCTGCTGAAAGGCCTTTGCAGGTATTGGTAAAGCATGAAGAGTGCAAGTGGTCTTCAGAAAGGTTGCCTCCGTGGACAGCTGCCTAACTGAACCAATAGAGTTAAGTCTTTCATGTTACTACACACAAGCCTTTTCTTACATCTTAGTGCTGTAATTCTGGGCCATGCTTTGGGTGGATAAACTACTTAATAGCTTGAGTCATAGTGGTGCACGTATCTACAGCTTCAGGTAAAGCATAGACTGAGGTGAGTTTGTGCAGGTCTGTCCTCATCAAGTGAACTTTCGGTATTGAAACTTCTCTTGCTCGTGTCCTGTTCTTACTCTCTGGACATTCTGCCAAAACCAGTTTGCAAACCAGAGTATCTACATTAATGCTGAGTATTTCTCTGTGGATGCATCATGTTGCATCTTGCTCAAGCCTGGGACAACACTGGTAAAATAAAAGGCATCCTCCAGTCTATAGGGAAGATTTTTGTCTGTATCAACTTCCTGTCATTGACAGGACTGTGCTGCAGCCTTGCCACTGATCCCTTGTCTAGTTTCATACTGCTGTATCATCAGTGTGGGTTTTTTTACATGAAGCAGTGGGGTTATACTGTAACATAAAATGTGGATTCTCATTTTAATGCCTCCCATGTTAGGAATATTTCCTGAGAGAGAGGCTCAGCTCTTTTCAGGATATAGTAATTATAAAAAAGTGGTGAAATTCGGCTTTAAGTGAGAGACCCTGACTGATTGATTTGCTTTATCTTAAGGAGCATTCTGGTCCACAGCTCTCTGATGGGCAGTATGACAGCTCACGTGTAACCAGGAGTCCTCTTGGAAAATCTAGGCCAGAGGATTTTGCCAAGTGTAAACATTGTCTCATGGTGTGAAAACAACCAAACAATTTTAGTTCATTAATGTAATTTACTTGAAGACAGGCAATGAACTTGACATGGCTGTGTATACCCAGGCTTTTGTGTCATTCGTTTATCTGATTGATTTTTAAATCGGTTGGTTTAGATCAGGCCAACCCAAAGTGGCTTAATCTATAGTAGTAATTCCTGGATTGTCCAGTTACACTGGATTTATTTATTTAAGCAGGCACCTTCAAACTAAATCTTCTGTTTGACTTCAGGAGTTTCATTGGGCCTTTCCATTGCTTCTTTTACTTAAACCTGGAAGGCATAAAGCCTTGGATTATTGAAGCTATTTCTGCAGCTAACTGGAGAGAAACCCCAGCATAACTGTGGAATTGGGTCCTGTTCAACTCCCATTGGAGCCAGCTGGTGGGTATACACTGTGATTTCACTGTATTTCACGGTGGAAGCTCCAAAACCAGCATCTCAATCTTGGTCCTGCAAGCAGAGAGGGATGGGAAAGATGCTGCACTCCATCCTGGTTTGGAGCAATCTTACCAGGAATGCTGCTGCTCTGTTGAGAGGCAGAGCTTTGTGTGTTACTCCCCCTCTAGCAGCCACAATAACTCACTTTTGGGGGAAGGCATTGCACTGTAGTTAGTACAGCTTTCTTGTAGCAGCTGCCAGTGTAAGTGGCTGGAGAGCTCTTCCTCTCTCCCTTTGGTTCCTTCCACCTCCCACATCTTCTGGTTATAGTCAGAACCGCACCTGAGCAGAGTCTGTCTCCTGCTGCCTTTCACAAGCAGCTGATGAAGGTGGAAAGCTGTTGCATCTAAACTTCTTCAGGCTTCGGAGCAGCTTCACCCTGTGCGTGGCTCACGTGGCTGTAATTGGGATTATGGAATCTCCCCAGTCCTGTGTGTTCCCCAGGGTTTGTTGTTGTCAGACCTCATTTTACCCCTCCCACACCCTTCTTCCTCTTTTTTGTTAATCCATGAGTTTTGGAAATGTCTGAATAGTGTTTATTGCTTCTTATTGTTTGGGTGGGAAAATGGCCATGGAGCTTTGATTGTTTTATGGCAGGAGAAAGGCCTTGTGGAACCCCAGGCAGTTCTTTTTTTAACCCCAACAAGGAGTGCAGAAAAGAAGCCAGTAATTTAATTCCAAGTGAAGAATTTCTTGCTGGTTCTAGCCTAGGGACATGATTTATTTGCGTCCAAAAAATCAACCAGAAAATAAATTTAATTACTTTCTAATGTCTTGTTAAAGCATGGATCAGTCTGTACAGCGAGTGAGCTTTGTAGCTACTGGTGAGGGAGAGCATAGGCTTGAGCTTTGATGGTAGATTAAATGTTGGATGTCAGCACTTTCTCTGATAACAGTGTTGTTGAGAACTGCCCTGGCACACCAGATTCCCCTGCATGCCTGTAGCTTGCTGTGTAAGTGAACTCGGGACTTCAGCTTGTTTTGTCATGCCTCATTTGGAAGGTTTTGATTTGGGAAGGGGAAAATAATGCTGCTTGCTTCAAACCAGAAGTGCAGGAAGCGGAAGTGGCCGATTTTGGAGCTTGTCCAAGAAGACTTACATTTTCCTTCAAAGAATGTGACTTAGTTTTATCTTGGTATATCTTTGAAAAGCTTGATCATTAGTGTCATTAAAATATCAACAGGCTGATAAATCATGACTGTCTAGTCCTGCCTTGCCATTTGCTTGCTTTCTTCGTTGCAAACATTCCTCTGTGCAAGAGGAAGCTGTTTCTCCCAGCACTTCTGATGTGTATTAAATTTATTAGTTTCAGAAAGATGCTGAGCAATGCTCCTCATGCTCTGTAGTCTTGCATATTTCCTGTGGGTGAAGAGGAAAAGTGCTTATTTACTATATTTCCCAACAGTTTAAAAAGGAATGTTTGTAGACACTCTGTGTCTGTGTTAATTTATATGCTAAACACTGCTGATAGCGATTTGAAGCATGTCAGGTTGTTGGATATTTAATGTTTTCTGTATACAGAAATTTGCATACTTTGGGTTTAAAGTTGTAGTGACTATCCTCTGGTGAGAGAAGTCAGGTGATTTATTACTATTCTCTACACAAAATACTTTGACTAATCCTTAAACTGATCTTTTTGTTCCCTTTTCCAGTGTTTTAAATCTTTAGTTATAGCGGAGTATTTAGGTGAATCTGAACTTGGTCAGAGTTGTGAAGGTGCTACCTCTTCTGTGGTTGATGAATTGTCTGCTCTTATGTTTCTGTGTAAGGGCAACTATTTAAAATGGTCTTTCACTTGAAGATGTTAAACTGGGCTCAGTTTATACCTGTCTCATGCTTGCTTTATGGGAAAGCCACCGAAGTTGCAGTGCCCCGTCTGTCTAATAAGGAGAATAATCTCATTTAACACAAATATTGTGGTGCACCGATTAATACTTGTGAGTGGTTCCAGGTACCTTTCAGATACAACATACAGAAGTGATGAGCATCTTGCTTGGAAATTTCGTTGTTAAATGCATTTTTGTTACTCTATAGCCTTATTTTCTTCTATTGCACTGGACCAGTGATGTGCAGGACTGTAATGCCGCTGATGCAGCTTGCTGCTTCTGGAAAATACGTCTGTTGCGTGGGAATGCTAGAGGTTTTTTGGAAGCACGTGTAAAGTATATTAAGCAAAAGAGACTTACATTCATCACTTGAGTATAAATATACAACAGGACAGCTTACAGATTTCTCTTCTAGCATACTGCTTAAAGACTTCAGGTATTGTAGAGGAAGGAAATACAAGAAGGGGTACCTGCTGCTCTGTTATTTTAACTTCCAATTTTCTTTCCTCTGTCTACTCATATATTGCACAAGAAAGAATACATTGGTTTGTTTTTTGGAGAAAGGGAACAAAAGTATGTATGTCAGATAATATTCTGATTATCTTAATCTTTATCATATTAGTTGCTGTTGGTCTGCCACTACTGGTGCAGAAGTAGCTAATGTGAATTAATTGTATTTGCTCTGGAAAGCCTGATTATTATTGCTATTGTTTTAAAGGCATCGCAGCAAGAGAGGGTGATGGTGCCTGTGAGCAGCTTGAACGAAATGCTGTGCAGATGAAACTCCAGCTCTTCTAAAAGGCTGAAGATGTGAAGCATCCTATTTTATAATTCATCCATGATCCAGCTCTATTAGGAAATGATCTGGTTTAATTGCTGCATTTAAAATGGGACAATTATCAGACCCTTTTCACATCTCCAAACCAGTCTACTTAGACATAAAAAGTACGTGAGCAGTGTGAATCTGGAATTGAATAGTCAAGGAGAATGGGAAGGTGAAATCAATTACCTGCTCAAATGCTGGTGCAGGTCTGTCTTTGGGAACATGAACTGCTGTTCTCATACTTGCTAAGAAGCCTGCAGTGTGTATGCATCCTGACAGAGTTGTTTCTCATTGTGGGGGCAATAGGTGTTTCAGAAATACCACCTGCCATGACTGCCAAAAGCCCGTACAAATGAACCCTCTTCTTTCTTAAATCTCGAGTTGAAAAGTCTCCACTTTGAGTTTTATAGCAGTGGTACAAAAGCTGTTTGTCTCCTTTTAGTATCTTTATCCAGCCGGGCTCAGGTACGTTGGAATAATGTATTTTTGGCCTAGGAAAATAGGTCAGTTCTGTATTTAGTGTGTCTTTAAGTGGTAGTTAGTGAGTAGCCTGCAGAAAGGGAGAGTGACTTACTTCAGTTGCTTCATGAAGGTATCAGCCACGCCGCAGTCCTGCAGTGCACCAAAAGAGAAAGCATCATTTAACACAAAATGACAAATTCTGTCAGACTCATTCGGTCCAGGTATCACTCAGGAATATATAATGAATAAAGTTTTCACGCATATTTGTTTTCATTTTCAAGAAGCAAAACAATGTTGATATATAATCTATATATAGGAATACATGTATGTTGATACATGTATTTTATAGTCAGCTCCTGTCACTTGGTATCTAGGAGTATTCCTTAGCAGTCTTCTAGGAGCATGACTGTTCTTTGGGTGTAGAAGAATTGGGAAAGGTTTTCCGGTAATAAAATAAGCCTTTAGCAAGCAAAAATTTCATAGAGAGGAGATTTTGTTCGTTCTAAATGGAACCGTTTCCCTCGGGAACAACTGGCTTGTGGGTAGCAAATAGAGAAACTTGCATCTTGTGGTGGGAGGATGTTGGAAGGACAGAGGTCTGTGTACATTTGAGAGTGAACATTACTGAAGTTCTTCCTGTAGGATCCTTTCTCAGAAGATACGGTATGGCTTGAAAAGATAAAGTCAACTGGAATGAGCAAGGCTTAGATTTATGCATTGGGGAAATCATCTTGATTGCGAGCAGCATTTGGCTGTGGGATAATGCCATTGGAGGGGCAGGAGGACATTTGTGCTCATGTATGGGGAAGATGAGAGAACACTTAGGTGACTTGATCAGATTCACATGCCGAAGACAGTAGCAGTGGAAGGACAGTCCCATGCTGCCTATCCAGTAATCCAGCTAGAAGGATGTGCTCTGCCAGTTTAGTAGCAGTGACAACATCATGGCCTTCTTCCCTCCATGGATTTGCTTTACCTGTGGTTTTTTAAACTACAGAAACTTTGGTGTGCATCTGTCATATGTGTAACTACAGACTAGCATCAGAAGGAAGCGCGAGTTTGTTTTTCATGGTCTTGGTTCATCTGCTGGGATTGGGGATTTACTGAAGTGGGAGCAGATCACGAGCATTTCGTTTCTGGACACTAGAAGAAAGATGCAGCAAACTTTAATATTAAAGAAGCTGAAGTCTTTCAATTAAATCCTTTGGGGAGTCATCCCTGTGTACTGCATTGACTGAGAAAGATTGACTTGGTGAGGGTACGTTTGTAGAAGCAAACATGTTTTCAAAGACCCTGGCTATAATTCATAGTGC
The DNA here is from genome assembly GCA_028858755.1 of Ara ararauna. Lineage (NCBI taxonomy): Eukaryota > Metazoa > Chordata > Aves > Psittaciformes > Psittacidae > Ara > Ara ararauna. The sequence goes on along the minus strand of CM054383.1, from coordinate 39,810,558 downwards.
TTTGCTTATAAAGGCTCTTTCTTGTGTGTTGGCTGGAGCGCTGTAAGTGGTCGCTTTGCTCTGTTTGGATTCCCTATAGCTGGGTTTGCATGGCTGGAAAGCACATGGCTTTTGTGTGGCTCGTAGTCCACTGTCTAGTTTACTCACAAAGCAAACCTACATTAGTGATGCGCTGGATGAGTTCAGCCAGCAAAACTATTACGAATGCAGTGAAATAAATCCAAACAAGGAGGGAAACAATGAGCTGCTTTTTTTCAGCTCATAGGTGGCAAATGGGTCTCTTTTGCTGTGGCTTGCAGATGAGGCATCAGGATTGCTGTTCTTTTGTTGCAGATGAGTGTTTTCTTGTCTGACACACGTGGACTAAGCTCTTTGGTCCAGCACGGCTGCTCTGCCAAAGTCTAGGGCTGGATGCTATTGAACTGTGACCTGCAGAAGTTTACAGAGTAATCTTCCTTGTCCCCATTCCACATTGAGGACTCCCCTGGAAATGCCTAAGGGAACAAAAGAGGGTTTGGAGGTGGTTGGTTGTTGAAAGCGCTTAAGTTTTACTATAAAGCAGGGCCAAATTGAGAATTACTGGCACCGTTCTGTGAATTTGTGCATTTCGTTTGGCTTGTTTTGCTTTTTGGATGAGACTTACATGAAAGGAGATCTCTGGGTAGCGAGGAAAAAACTATTTCATTCTTTAGGTTGCTCCTCCTCTTCAGTCGGGTCAGGCGGTATTTCCATCTCCATATACCCCCAACGAGAAGGTTTCAAACTTCTACCAGCAACACTTGCAGAACTGGACCCAAGACAGCTAAATTCCCTGCATCTTTCTGCCCCAGATAGTAAACCTTTAAGTATACGTGAAGCATACCAAAGTTTGTGAATACGCTTAAGTTGTTGCATTTTAAGAGTACCATTTTTGGTGTGCTGTGGGCACATTTGGGGTACTTTGGGCTGCTTTGCTGAATCTTGGAAGCAAAGGAAGGTCAGGCCTGCTCAGTACTGGAAGGGGGAGCTTCGAAGAAAGCTTAAATATTGGAAGAACTTGGCTGATGGAAATTGATATTCTATTTTGCATTACTGATGCTGTAGCTTAGTACTGGAGGCATTGTCGTGTTCCAAATGGTGCCCTTTTGACTGAGTGTTCAGTGGAGATCTTCATTGCTTGGATCAGCACTTAACCACCGAAGGTATCTGTTCTCTGGAGAAGCTAAGTGTGTGTAGTTCAGACTGTGCAACTATGTGATGTTTTCCTTGCTTTCTCAATTTAATGGTGTCATCGTGGCTTTGGAGACATAACGGTGATGTGCTATTAATCACTTCCAGAGCAGCTGCTCTGTTGCTCCCAAGAAGTGAGTGAAAACAGTGATACTGTCTGCAAAGCACGTCGGGCTGGTTTGAAATGGAAAGCATTAATAAACATTATTTAGATCAGGCAATCTTTTTATTAAGTATTTGAGCCCTGTGCTGCAGGATGATGTTTGGAGACAAGAATTTAGGCTTAGAATGATCGTTTTGCGTTAAGAAAAAGGGAAGTATTATCCACCTCACATAAAACCCAACAACATAATGTCAGAGAGTACTTCTGTGTGAGGATCATGTTAAAATTCTGCAGGAGATCGCCTTTGCATAATGCCTGATCTCAAACCCTGCAGTGCTTGAAGTTCCATCTCTGAAGTTTTATTTCTTTTCAAGTCACTACAAATTAAGCAAGTAAAGAAAAAAGGACTAGTTATGCTTCTGTACATTTAAACGGGATATGGGAAATATCTGGATTTCAGATTTGCACAAAACCAATACATTTTTCTAACAATTAAATATTTTCCCAATTAGTCATACTTAGAGTGGCAATTTTTGAAGCGACCATATGAGCATTTATTGAGCTAAAAGAGCCTTTTGTTGCTTCAACTGTGATCGATGTTGGTTTCTCTGATTCATCCACCCATCGTTGCCTTGAAAATCCCTTGAGCTTTGAGGTGCCCAAATAAGTTTCATCCTCATCCTGGGGAGCAGTTTTACTTCTTAAAAACCCCAATCCAACACCATTGTGTGTTCAACTTTGGCACACCCACCCGGGATGAATTCCTGAACCGTGTGCTGGGCTGCAGCGGGATCGCAGGGAAACGCGCTCCAGCAGCTTGTGTGACCACACCTACGTAAGTCAGCGTCGAGCGGGAATTTTTGGGATTCTCTTGGAATCCCAAACTTCATCTGGGCATTATCTTTATTTATAGCAAATGCTGGAATAGCGAGAGCTGCAAACCTCTCTTGCTACAAGCAGATCTACCTTTTAAGAGCCGTTGCAGTGAGGTATGAGATTAGAAAGAGTAAAGAAGCCAGGCAAACCACTTAGAGTTTGTAAGAGTAAAGACACGTGTAGTGTTATGTCTATATTTGAAGAACCATGACCTAATCATCCTTGGAAGTATCAAATGAAGAAGGAAAATGTGCTTTCCTTGTGTGCGCCACATCAGCACCTGCAAAACACTGAAGCTTTAGTTCCTTTAAAACCAGTCCTTACCAAAAAGGCTCATTTGGTGGCTCTCAGTGTTGATTTATGGTGTTACTGACATATTTCTCTACCAGTATAAATTTGAAACAATAGTGAAAATATCTTAGGCCTGGAACTACTTAAATTTGCTATGAAAGTGAAGGCCACTCTTGCATCATTACCTCTTCATTGAGGCTGTTGTTCCTCCTCATAGCTGGGTTAGGAGGACATGACCCAGTGGTTCCAAGGTGGGGCTGGGCTGGGCTTCTCATCTGTAGTGCAGAGTGAGGCTGATGTAACAGCTAAAGGATTTATGGTTGGCTGTGAAGAAAACCTTCCAAAGAAAAGAGGCAGTGTGAAAACTAAAATCTATGGAATTGGAAATAAGTCTTGATGTGCGGGTGGGGTTTATGGCTTGTGTTTGGTTTTTGGGTGTTCTTGTTTGTGTGTTTTCATTCTTGCGTCCCAATTTGAATTCCAGGGATCTTGTTGTCTTAAACAGGGCCACAGTTGTTAATGATCACAGGAGAAGAGTGGATGTTGAGGGGGGTGTAGAGTTGGAATAAAGTCTGATGACTTTTTAGTAGGATCTGGGCATACACGAATTGCATGAAGGTTACTGCAGTGGCAATGAAAGTGATGTTCCATAGGTATTAAAGGAGGACACTTTGAGGATGCCAGTCATCCATCCAGGCACAGCTGCATAGAGACAGCTCTGCCTCTCATTTATTTTCCCTCTTGGTAGCATGGCTTCCTGAAATGCTTCCTTGCTCTGTACCAACCTCTGTGCTGATACAATAGTTTATGGGCTCGAGCAGTGACTGGGAGCAGAGAAGTCCATCTGGGTTAAAAATAACTTGGTCCCAGAAAATAAACTGTATTTTTAACCTGGATCAAGTTTCCTGATCCAGAACACTGCGCAGCTCTGTGAACACTTGGAGTGACATAAGCACAAAGGTGCTTCAGGGGTCCTTGGGTGCGACTGAGGCAATTTAAGCCGGGTTTTGTGTTGGACCCCAAGTGCAATAGGCTCGGCAAGGAGAGTTTCTGCTGTTTCCTAAGCATGCAGTGGAGGGATGTGCTTTGTGGATGTTTGGGACCTTTTTGAGTGCTGAGGGTTCTGTTAACAAAGTAGCATGTTTTATATTGTCATTTAACCAATAATGCTTACTTTTCAGCAACAGTAATTGTAAGAAATTCCATCTCTTTTAATACTGAAGTATTTTGGTGGCTTGGGGAGCATCCAGTGTGCAACAGGAGAGGCAGAAATGGCAGAATTTAGAGACTCACAAAGTGTAATTCTACACGTTGCGTTCTCCTCGGCACTTGGTAAGTCTCTGCTGAAAAGGTAGGATAGTTTTCAAGGCCTGTCAAGTGGGGATGGAATACCATACCTTTTAGAGATGTCGAAGGGCTGCCAGTGATCTGTGTGTCACTCAGTGGAGACCTTTGGTGTAAGCGCGTGTCATCCACTTGATCGGATGTGCCAGTTCGTGAGTTGTCTGTCTATTGTCTCCTATCACCCACCCTAGGTGGCCTCTTTTTCACATGTCTTCCACTCACTGGGGAAAAAAATATGTGTTGAGCCATCTTCTAGCCCCAGTGGTGTTACAGAAACAAGCCACGTCTGTTGGACTTGCTTTTAGCAGGTAAAAATTGGAATAATTGTAAAGCAAAAACGTCTTGTTTTCAATTCTAGCAAGAAGATGAGTCCTGCTTATCTTGCGCTTGGGGAAAAAACCAACCCCATGAACATGTAGTTGCTAAGGAGTGAGCCGCATCCTGCTTTTCACATGTAAATTCCCCCGGAAGGCTCAGTCTTCTGAATGCGGATGTGCCAGATTTCAGGCTTCTTTGGTACAGTTTAAATTGGTGTTCTGTTTCATAGAATCATGGAATGGTTTGGTTTGGAAGGGACCTTAAAGACCAAGTCTGCCTTGGGTCGCTGTTCTGCGCTCTTAAGACTGCTTCTGCCTGAATGTTGGGTTGAGGGCTGGATGTTGCGAAGTTAGTGTCATCTCCCAACTTAGCCACCAGCATTTTAGAAACAAGGGGTCCATTTATGACAGGGTTGGGGATGTTGTTTTGGTTTTTGAGTGTTGGTTATTTAAAAGTGTTAGAAAGTGGAGTGAAACCGTTTTCCCTTACAGTTCACAAACCTCTTCCAGTATGATAAACCTACCCTAGAGATGTGGCAATGGCATTCCTTGGGCCTTATATGGCAGATACTGCATCTTCTTCCTGTACGTTATCAGGCGTGTTTTTAGGCCTGGGTTGTAATCTGCAAAGCTCTTGTGGAACTGGCCCTGGTTATTTTAGAGGCTGTTTCAGTCTGTGGTCTGGAATAACACTGTAATCAGGGACTCCAAGTGGACAGGGCTTAAGGCGATACTATCTGGGGGTGATGAGGAGCTTTCTTGGCAGCACTTAGCCTGGAACTGTGTTTTGCAAGATAGGAGCGCGAGCCTGGATTTTACTGTTTTTAGGGTGAAACATGAGAGGTTGGTTTTGCAGGTTTTTCTGTGATGATAACCAGTAGAGTGCTCCAAGTGAGGAAGTTCACAGAGAGAGTTCCTCTGTGCTAATACCTGAATAGAATCTCATTCTTCAGGACTTTAATTTCTTATACATAATTACAGTGGTTTTCTATGTTAAGAAACAGCTCTGTCCTATGTTGCTATAGTCAAAAAGTATCTGTTTGGCTGTGTCATGAGCATAAGTTTAAGTGATCACTTGTAGGAAGTGCTGATTATCTTTTAGCTTGGGAGATGTGAATGATTTTCAGAGGTATCTCCGTTTCACATCCCTGTTATTTTTTAGATAAGAACAAACATTCCAATTCCTGAAAATTCCTATGTATAATAACCCAAATTATTTGTGGATGTTTGCTACTGTAAGAAAATGTGTGTTGAATATCAGACACTTAATGTTTGACAAAAAGCTTCAGAGTGGCAACAGTGGAGGAGGTGGGGAGGGTAATGTTTGTTTGAAGATCAGTGCACCCTGGAGAAGAAATTTATTATGATAGTATCAGAGTAAATAAAGTCCTCCTTTGGTGTAGTTTTGTTTGTGTCTTTCTAATTAGCATGGTTCCTTGGGGGTTAGTTTCTGCTGGAGACTGACTTGTATGGGTTTATAATAGGAATATAATAAGAAATTTATTGTTTTTATTCTAAGCGGAGTTTTTTTGCTCGGTTTACAACTGATGTATGTAGCACTTTGGTTTCCAGTAACAAAGGAGAGCATTTCTTATTAATCATTCTGTCCTGCATCTCTGAGATCAGCACCTTGGTAAATGCTTATTTTTACTTAAGAGATGAACGAAGCCAGCATCTGTAAACTTTTGGGTTTAAGGGCATAGCTTGCTCAGGAATGTGTGTCACTTCATCCTGTGCAGTGGAGTTGCTTCCACTTGGTTGGCTGCGACTGCTGATCGCGGCTTTTCCTGGTTGCACATGAACCTTGTCTTCTCCCCTCGACTGAGAAGCTCCTTTGGGTCTTGCCAAGGCAGGTAACTGCTGCCCAAGTCTGTGAGCAGATATTTTGCACCCTTACTACCTCTTCCAGGCACAGGGGATGTGGAACATCCTCGTGTGAGTAGACTGAGCTCCCTGCATTGCAACCCAGGAAAGTGTGAGGCCCCTGGGAAGGCTTTGTCCTCCACACTGCTGTGCTCAGTGCTGCCTGTTGCCTCCAAAGCCAGGACATAGTCCGTGCTGCTTGTCCTGCCTGCTGAAGGGCTGCCTGCCTTCCCCAGCCTAGATTTATAGGGTTAGACTGTGCACCAGTGAGTGTACTGACGTATTTTTATGAAGAATTGAACCAAACTGCTTTCCCACTCCTGTATTTACAGATCAAGGAGTAGTTTTTCACATAACTCTGTGAATTATTGATAACTCTGGGCTTCCTTTCTGTTTCAGATCCTGCTGCTTTCATTGAATGGAGTTAGAGATGTCCCTGCTCTGCAGCACCACCATATCTGTGTGGCTGGGGGGGGGGGGGGAGACTCCATTAAGTTCAGTGTTACGGTGAGCTAACAGTGTAGCTATCAGAAGCCTTGTTGGACACAATGATAACTTAGCACTGATAATCACCATTTATTTAATATGTTTCTGTGGTTAACAGCAGATAGGCAGTAACTCAGGTCACTGTGACATTGTTTTTACCTTGAGGAAAGCAGTGGTTGGAGAGCTGTCTGATATGTATGTGTGTGTTCTCATGTCCCATCTTTGTTGTGTCAGGCTACAACAGACAGATTGCAATGAGAGAAGTTTACTAAAGCTTCCAGTATTTCTCTTGCATTTTTGCTGATAATGAAGGGATGGGGATAAAAACCACATATGGCATTGGCATTCTGTATTTTGCTTGGAACATAGCATGTTGCAGTCTACCTGCACAGCAGGATTCAAGCAGAGACGTGGAATTTTCTGTCTTGGGCAGATGATGAACTTGTTCTGTGTGCTGCTCTCGACCTGAAACAACCATTTTATCTGTGACCTAAGTGTGTGTATTTGCTCATTTATAAGAACTGAACGCTGCTTTTCTGCATTACTCCCATGCCTGTAGCCAACATTGCAGTGGTTCTTTTCATGGTAATGTTCTCTCCTGTACAGGAACCCACTCCTGCAGCATAGCATGTGGCATGTTCTTGCAGTGGGTGCTTTTCAGTTTCTGTGCAAAAACAGTGCCTCAGAGAGGGTGTAGAAATACCCATAATGTTACTGCTGCTCGAATCCTGCCCTTGAAAGGAAGAATGTTTATGGAATCTTGGTCTTATTCTTTAGGTCTTGCATTCCTCAGTAAATAACAGTATTTGAATGTAAAATAGCATTTGGGGTTTGAGTAAGGGAATGCATGAGAGGCCCAAATGGATGAATCCAGGATGCTTTCTTTCTGTGGCCTGTGCAGAGATTGGGTCTGCCTCTGGGCAGGGGGGAGAGCAGGCAGGGAAGTCAGTTTGTGATGTTGCACTTGAGCTCTTTGTTGCATATCCAGGGCTTGAGATTTACATTGTATTCCCTCTTCCTCTGGAGAAGAAGCGCTCCTCTGTCCTTACTCTTTTCATGGGAATGCAATGAAGTAAATCTGGGATTTTTATCAGCTGGGGTAGGTGCTCAGTGTTCTGTGGCATAATTCTCTCTGTAACAGAATACACTGAAGTTGATCCTCTCTGCTCTCTGACAGTAATGAGGGGGGTTCACTTGAGGCAGGAAGCATCTTCCCATCCTTCTCTGATTATCTAGTCAGCTTGGAAGAGCTTAATCGCTGTGGCCTGGTTAACAGTGTTTGCTGTGTGCAGGCAGGGAAGATCTGCAGCACTTATCACCCCTCCTGTTTTTCCTGTCTTTGGAAGCTTAGAACTATCACTCCTCAGGAATTCCCCATGCTGCAAATCCCTATTTCTCTTGTGTGCTTGTGTTTCCTAAATGACCTTTATCTTCAGTGACAGGGCTTTAGTGACCAGTTGATCTGGATCTGGGTGGCCACTCTGTCTTATCTTGCCACATTGACTTTATTTTGAGAGTGGTCATAAATGGAAATTACTGCAGTTCTTGCTGACTGTTTGAATTCTGCTTTAGAAGGTGGATAAGAGGTTTTAGATAAGAACCCTTAAAGAAAAAAGCCAGGAATTGGGCTTTTCAGACTGTATGCCCTTCTACTGGTTGAATTTGGGAGCAGCAAACATCTCTGCCATGACCAGTAACGTGCATTCCAGCCGATCCAACATCCTGTGATGATTGTGCTGACATAACTTGTGTTACTCAGTGCGGAGGACACAGTTAACTGATGCGATTCACATAGTTACCTCTGATAGCTCTGTTCACCACCTCTCCTTTGGTCTCATAACGTTCCAAAGGCAGCACATGTATAGATCTTGTTTTAGAAGCTATGGTTGTTTTTTTCCCCTTTTCTATTGATAGATTTAATAAAGCAGGTGGAGCCCATGTGGAGGATGTCCAACCTTGTAAGGTCAGGCACCAAGGTCTTGGTGTTCTGTGGCTTGGTTTGGTGACTGTTGTCACTTAGTGAGGAATGAAGAAGACCCGGAGTTAAGTAGCTTTGAAAATGCACCAGCAAAGAGCTGAACCTGCTCCCTGACACACACCAGAACCTGCTGAGGAGGGAGAGGGAAGTGGGGAATGTCGCTGGGTTTGAAGGCTCCAGTTGCACAGGCTCAAAAGGAGGGTGAGGCTTTGCCGGCAACTCTTGGTCCTTGTGGATCAAAAGCGTTGAACAGTTAGTACTGTGTCAGTGTCAAACGTGTTTGAAATCTCTCCAAGGCTTCTAGCTTACGTCGAAGTCCACGTCAGTAGTTTTCCATGTTAGAAGGGATCCTTCTGATTCAAACTAGATGCATGTGTCAAGACAGTTTAGTTTACAATGGTTGCCTGTGCCTGCCAGGCTGTTAGGTCAGATAGAGAGCAGGAAGCTGTGGCTTTCCATGCCCACTGCTCTAATTTTTAACCCACTGGAGGCCAGAGCTGTTGTCTCTTCCCAGTGCATGTGGATGTACAGCAGATGTTCAGAGCAGGGAGACTTCCCTCACTTCTCAGGTGACCTTAAAAAGCATCTGTCAAGAGTTTCTGTTTTCCAAAGGCACGTGGCTATAGGCTGGGGCCTTTTACAAGAGCAGTACATCACCCAAGCTTACTGTGGTATTCAGGAGAGTCCAGTATGCGCAGTTACTCCATAAATACCTTTGCAAGTCATGCATGGACCATCTCAAGGATGTTTTGCTGTATTGTCTTACCAGAATAACACCTTTGTGAGCAGTCCAGGAGATGGAGTCAGTAGTTGCAGACACAAAACCTACATATAACTGAGGAGAACATTACTGGCTTTTGCAGGGACCTCAGTGATAACCATTTTTCTCTATCTTAATGAAGCATTACAGTTAGTTTACATAGTGATAAATATAATAATTATTGTAGCTGTGGCTGTGTGCCCAAGATGCCTGGAAAGCTGAACATGAAATCTTTTTAATGGCATCGTAATGGCCTTTGTAAGTGTTACAGATTTCCTTGTGTTATGTATAATAAATAATGCACATTATTTTCCAGTGGTCTTGTACAACTCGACAGTGTGTACGCAGAGAAGAGACTTTATCTTGAGAAACTAGATTTTTCCTGTGGCAACTGTCTCTGGTTGGAAGTGTTCTGCAGTGGAAACCAGATAAGCAAACTTACTATACAGGAGTTGCTGGGGAGCGATGTGCTTTTGTGGAAGCTGGGAGGAGATGAGATGGAAAACACATACTGGGCTTTGGAGAGTAAGTTAGGTGCCTTCCTCTCTTTGCTAATGTATTTTTGTGCATTAATTTCTGGTTTGTAAATAATACATGTTACAAGAACACACAGACTTCCCACAGTATGGCTTCCTTCCCTTCTCCCTCTTAAATCTCTCAAAGGAAACAATCTGTAGCCAGTGTGAGATGCTTGTTTGTGGATTCTGCTTTACTTGGCAAACCATGACTCTTTTCACTTCGGGTCTCATTCCTGGCAAGGGTCAAACATTTAACTACAAATATCAGCAGGAAGCTGTTGGACCAGGATGCGTCAGGCAAGAGAAAAGCTGTTTGTGTTTTTTCTCTTGGCTTCTTCCGGCAGATTTGAATTCAAAGTATGTGGAGAAGTGTTAGGCCCTTGAATTTCTAATAATTAAAGTGTCCTCCTTCCTCGTGTTTAAGATTCTACACTGAGAGTGTCTGCACCATGGTAATTTGTTAAAGATGAACCATGAATTGTCAGAGCTAGTGTTGAATACTGTATGGTCCCTTATGCCTTCCCTTACACTTAAGAACAAGGGTTTCCAGCAGCTCTGCAGTTTTAGGATGCATGAGTCAAGTAAGAGTTAACAGTCAAACTGTTAGCATCTGAGTAGAACCAAATACTGCATCCATAGCAACTACAAATGAGACAATACTCAAATCAGTGATTTTAAAGAGTTCTTTTTTGTGCCATATTTGTAGTGCTCTGTGGAAAGTAAAAGGAGAGCAAATAATGAGAAAATATTTCTGTCTCTGGTGACTTTTAGATTTCTTTGACCGACCTCCAGAATTTGGATCATTGCTTGTAAAGAGCACAGCATCTCAAAAGCACCCGGTGTGGTGATCTTGTTACTTGATGAAACTCAGGCTGATTTTGCCTGTGATGTTTTTGATGTTTTGGCAGGGAAGGGAATGAAAATGGGATAAGAGAAAAAGGATGGCTAGTGGATAAAATAAACAGCCTTGTCCTTTAGGAATCCAGCACACATGGTGTGTCTCTCAAGGAGAGTTTTTAAAGCTTCGTTCCTGTGAGTTCAAGCAGAAATACGAAGGGTCTTTCATTATGAGTAGTGTCCAGCTGAACCTTTCCGGGGTATCAGAGCGCTTTCTGGTGTCTCTTCAGTTGCACCTATAGCTGAGGAACACAGTACTCCTCCAGCAGCCTTACAGGGGAGGACAACGTTGTCAGGCAAGAAAGAAAAGCTGACATCTGTGTTAGGCACAGCATTTTCTGTTTGTAAACCCAAAGCAACCCCCGAAGAATGAAGAGTTGTAATGTACTTTGTGGAGCTCACCGCAGACTGGCATGATTGTGTTCTTGGATGTACAATGCTTTGTGTAGGGGAGGTTCGTGTGATATATGTAGGCACCTTTGCTTTGTATAGTTGAAAATAAATATACACATAATGCACACACAAATGTAAATATTTTCTATATCATGTGCAAGGCGATTAATCTAGAGAATCTGCTGTACTTTACCCTCTTGCCACCCTAGAGACTACTGATGTACAGGGCTGAGTAATTCAGGTTACCGGTCATTGATCACGCCTGATGTTGCTCTGTTTAAATTGTTGCTTATACTTCATTTCTGGTCTTAACCAAAGATGACTTTTGGTGTAGCCACAGTGTCCAGATGCCTTTTAATTGCAGTGATCAATATGTTGAAATAGTGTGGTGAATGTGGAGGTCTCTTGTCCTTTACAAAGTTACTGGAAATGCTGGTTATGTCTTCGGTCATGTTGAACGTGATGGAATACATCTGTTCAGTGGGGAAGGAGATGTCCAGATGCTCCAGCAGCTTGCAGAAGGCCGGAGTGGTCTGTTGGTTCAAGCCCATGGCTGAAGGTTATCCTGTCCAAAGCTCAAATTCGGGATAGACAATACACTTCCTGTGACCTCAAGTCAAGCACTTAATCTGAGTAATCTTACTCTGTGGTTTGCTTTCCTGTTTAAGGTAGGAGTGATAGTGTTAGCTGCTGCTCTCTCAGGTGTGTTAGGATTAGTGGGTTAAATTTAGTTAAGACATGTCAGGAAGAAGTAGGAGATAAGTGTAGCAAAAACACTGCTGTTACAGAAATACCATCCAGGAGTAATCTTCTTGCTGATACCCAGCCACAAGTGTGCTATAGAGAGGGAGTTTCCAAGTTAGAACAGTTTAATGTAGAACAAGTACTCTAATACTGGAAGGTTCTAAGTCATGCTGAGGTATGATTATTATTGTCATGTTGTCTTTTAATCATCCAACAGGCTTGTTTGCAAACAAATCAGTTCCATCTATCAAATGAAGCTGTCACCTGAAGGCTGCCTGCAGCATTTGAAAGTAATCGTTATATTGCGGGGGTCAGGTAGGTGTACTGGTAAGGAGGATGACAGGTTGCAGCTGAGCTGGAGGAAATTCAGGTTGTCCCAGCTTCTGCACAGAGTCCTCACTAAGGTACGCTGTACACCCGGCTTGGATTACCTCTCGCAACTCCTGCTGTCTGGCACAGATAGTGTTTCCCTCCACATGCTCTGGAAGTGAGGGATAACTATCAATGGAAATTTGGACTGCCTAAATCAGCTACTGCTGACTTGGCTAAGCAAGGTAATGAGTTGCGTCTCCCTGATGTAAGCGCTTAAGGTTTTTTAAAGGCTTTTAAGTAAGTGCTACTTAGGAAGTGGTAAGGAGGGAATGGCCAACTCTTTTTCCCTCTCTTTTTTTTTCCTTTCCTTCTTTTCCTTTATTCCTTGGAGAAACCCTAAACCTGCCCTGAGTCTGTAAGAGGAGGTTTTTGGGGGCTGGAGCTGCGGAAGTTGGATGCAGGGTATTGGATGTTTTGCTTCTCTCTTGCCTGGAATGCTGGAGATTGAGTAACCAGGGTATCGTTTGGCGTATCTGAGGCCAGCGCTGAAGCTTACAAAAGAGCTTAAGTCATTTCAGTAAATGAATTTAGCTGTTGTCCATCTACATCCTGTGCTTGTTGAGACTTTGCTGATTCCCAGCTGTTTTCTGCTGCTCCTGTGCCAGCAGTTGCTCCACCTCAAGAGCTGGTGGAATAATATAAGTGCTGACTTCCTCCAGACCAAGTCAGGTTTGCCTAAACCTCGTGAGTGATGGGAAGAGCAGGGCTGGCTCAGGCTTCTGCAGTGGGCTGGGGGAGCTCCTGCATTTCCTTCCCTCATCTTTGCACTTGGGTGGCAGTGGCCTCTGTCATTGCCATTAACTGCATTTGGAGAAGTGATTTTGATATCCTTGGAAGTCTTTATCTTTTGTATATACTTAAGTGTACCAGTTATAGTGCAGTAGCAGCTTGCTGTAGTAGAGGAGGAGGAGGGAAGCAGTAGGAATGCTTTCTACAAATTGCTCAGATTTCCTGGAGGCAGGAAGGGGCAAGAATGTCATGGTAATGTTTAAATCTATGTGAAATGGGGCCTTTGCATGTAGGAAGACTGTCGGTAGTAAAAGAGTAGGAGATTAAACAGGTGCTTATCCCAGAGGGTGCGAATTTCCAGAAGAGGGGAAAGAGTAGTTGAGGTTTTTGTTCTTTCCAATATGCTGACTGTAGCATCCTGGTTATGGTTCTCCACCCCATCGTATCTGTTGAGGAGGATGATTTGAGCTTTGTAGAGATCAGTCTGTAATCTCAGTGTATTTGAATCGATCCTCTAAGTTTGGGATGCTTCAGGATGTATTCAGGTTTCTTTTTTGCAATAACAGTGTCAAACATGATGTATATTTCCCACAAATTATTTGTCATGGACCAAACAGCCATTTTTTCTTTTCCAGTTATTTTGTCCCTCATTCGGTAAAAAGCTTCAAATGGAATCTTTCTGGAGACAGAATGTTTTTATTGTACAGAGACAAAATCCCTAGAAAGTTCTTTCAGTGCTCTGGTTTGTAACAAACACAGCCTTGGGAAACTGGAGTATTTAGGGGATTATGTTATGATTTGCTTTGAAACACAAGGAATTGAGAGGCAGGGCTGAAACCTGCTCTGTGGGGCCTTAAGCTGTTTGTACATGACCTTTTTGCCTGGTGTGGAGGGAAACCTTTAAACCTGCGTTCAGTTAGCTTTGGGTGATGGAGATACACAGGATAGACTTCTGATTGTAAACTGGGAGCCTGGAAATGGTTTTAAATGGACAGTGATACAAATTTATGCTCTTGTTGCTGAAATGCATGTATCCTTAGAGCATCTCTCTAGCCATCTATAGATGCATCCATATAGAGCATCTATAGAGTCAGTGATAGTCATAAGATACTACAGGTTCTGCTGGAATGACAGTAGCATAAAGGTAGAAGTGTTAGTCTGAAATCTGTCTGAATACTGGGATCTCTCGGAATACTGGAGGTGTTTTTTGAATCCTGGAGGAAAACTAGAGAAGAATATAGCTTTTTCTAATACTCTTTCCCTTTCTAAAGACCCCCTTCTCCCCAGTCAGCTATAATTTTCGTAGTGCAGGTTAAGACTGGTGGCATTGATTTCAGTGTAGCTCTGCCACTCTGTGGACAGAGGAGCTTGTTGTGTGTGGTCTGTCTTCACATTCTCTTCTCTTCCCCCCTTCTCTCTCTCCCTCCCCCCCCCCCCCCCCCCTTGTGCTGTAATACTGAGACTGCAGTTTTTCAGTTGTAGTAGCTGCTCAGTGGGAGTGTGAGAACTTGTGATGTAAAGCTCAGTTCTCACTTTGGAATTCCTTAGTAATTGGTACAGGAAAATAGAGCTTTGCTGAACTGCACTAGCAGTGAGCTGCTGGTGAACTGGTACTCACTGGGTACTCAGTGATACAGAGCTCATCAAAATAGGGGAATGATCTGTAAGAGGCATCACTTTCTTCATTATGGTTATCTTGTTCTCAGGGCACCTCCTAACTCTGTAAATGCTCTTAGTAAATGCAAAAGCAGTAATACTCTTTGTTAGGTTTGACTAAGCAGAGGAAAACTTCAACAAAACTTAGCTAGGACTCCCTGCAAATGAACCCATTTAAAGTGAAGTGGCTGAAAACTCTTTTACAGATTAATAGGCTTGATTTGTTTAATATGAGCTGAGAATCTGCAATTGGAGGCTGCTTTTTGCATTGGTTTATGTTCTTGCATATGTTTCGTTCTCAGTTCTGCGGGTTGTGTTTTCTGAGCAGCGCTTTGGAATGTGGAACAAGTTGTGGATACTTAACTTGGCAAATAAATCTGTCCACACCTTATTTTCCTTTTAGGAAACTTGCTGGGAGTGAGGTGGTATGACAGCAAGGGAGGAAGATGTGGTGCTTGTGTGGAACTCACAGACACCAGCACAGCAGCTTCCTGTGATTGAGCTGCTATTGACAGTGGGTACCAGCAGTACCATCTAAATAATGAACTCTGAAAGGGTATGAAGAGGCCGACAGGGGTTCTGCTGGTTTCAGGTGAACAGGAGGAGTTGTTCTTACATGCTTTACAAAGACTAGGCTTTAATATTTGCATCGTTGGACCAGGTGTATTTATGTAAAGCTGTTTGACTTCTGGGGCTCAGTGATGCAAGCTTTTCAGATGCAAACCAAGGTATTGCTTTTGGAGGCGGGCCCTTTCTAATTGGGATAGCGAGAGCGAAAGTAGAGACTATGACAAAGCCTACATGGTGAATGTTTTAGTGCAGGGAATAACCTCGTGGGTTTTATCCGAAGACTGTTTCATCCAAGTTTTTCAGTCAGAGATGCTTTTTCTGAAAGCTGTTGGTGTCAGTTTGGGGATAATGAAGGGGGAAGAGGATTTGGGATTAAAATTACTTGCTGCCTGGTATGTGCTATAGATAGCTGTGAAGCAGCACAGTTTGCTCGGGGACAGCTTTGCTACCTGGAAATAGAAAATAATCCCCGAGTGAAGCTGTGTCCTGCCACGCAAATTTTGTAAAGAAAGGAGCCTCGTCTGCAATGACAGATGAATCCGCCCAAGTGCGGGGCAACCTCTGCCTTCTGGGTGTTGTCGGAGGCTTGCAGTCACAGCCCTGTTCTCCAGACAAGCGTTTCAGCACGTTTGGGGCTAAAAAGAAATGACAATTACAGATTGGAGGGTTTAAAATAAAATTGTGTTTGATAAACGGCCTTCAAACTTGTTTCTAATAACGCGACAGCTCCAGTCTACATAGCGTAAAGCAGCTGAAACAAATCCCTCTAGGAATGAAGTACCGGTCCGCCAGTGTGCTGAGAGCAGAGCAGCAGAGACATTCTGTGGTTATCTGGGATGCTAAATAGTGGTTTTCCATAACTGTAACCCCCCATTCGCTTTTGAACTGAGGGATGATGTTTTTCTGGGAATAGTTTGTTTTCTTTGCCTCGTGTCCAAACCAGAATCATTTGTTTAAATCCATTTTTGCATTGAAATACTGATTTATTTCTCCAGTGGTCAGTTGGCCAGTGTCTAAATTGTGAACTGGGACTGGACTGTAAAGCACTTGAAGTATTGTTGTTATAACGGGGTCAATGTCGATTTAGTTTTAGCTCTAAGTATCAGTTATAAATATCTGTTTACTTAAAAAGAAATGAAACAAGGCAGTGGAATTGCCTGATAGGAATAAGAGAGTTTTCTATTTTAATCAAACATTGTTGGCTTATATCCTCATCTGGGAAGGGATCAGCCCAGCCCAGCAGCACTGATCTGGAATGCTTTTGCAACTGAAAAGTGAAACTGAGAAGTGTGACTTTTTGGAGTGGGGGTAGGGACTGTTTAATTCAGTGAAAAGCAGGAGAAAGGAGTAGTGGAGAAGGAAAGACATGGAGTGTATTTCCAATTGTTTTCAGTTGTGATGAGTGATTAAAAATAGGAGAATAATTACCAACAATAGTTCTTCACATTCAATAATTCAATATTTTGTAAGTGTCCCATGCATATTCTCATTCTCCTAGGATAGTGTATCAGTTTGAGCTAAGAGTAGTAACTACAGTATGATTAATACAGGACTTGAACGCCCCTTTGCTTGAGACTAACCCCTGGGTTTTGCAAGGCGACCCTAAAAGGTTGAAGAGTCACAGCTCCTCCTCGCACGCTGCAGTCTGCTCCGTAACATCTGGTGAAGTGACTTGCTCAAGGTCACCGTCCTTGGCATCGCTTGAAATAGAAGTCCAGTGCCAGACTTGCTGTCCTCTGACATAACCACCAGACACGCTTTCCCCAAGCGCATTCTGGAGCTGTGATGACTGCTCCTAACTTGAGAACATGAGAAAGCTGCGTGGAGGAGTCACGGTGCAGGGTTTGAGTTTCTGCATGCACAGGGTATGCTTTGGGTATGGTATGAGCAGGCCCTACACAGTCAGATGAAGGTGTAGGAATTACCTGGATAACATGGTCCACGTGTCAAGAGTTAAAGTGAGGAATTGCAGTTCTCAGAGTCAGTTTGCTTCCTGCAGTACAGCAGTTCTAAAAGAAAAAGGCTGAAAACAAAGCGAATGTGAACAGTTGGATGTTTCCGTTATCTTTTTACTTGGATTTTAATCTATCAAGCAGATATTCCTCAAATTCTTTCTCCCCTTGATGAATTACTTGAACAAACGTAGACTTTATCAGGGATTTATTTCGGTCTCTGGTTGTTTGCAGTCTGCCTCCTGGTTTTTCTCACTGAGGAGCTGCAAACCTTTCCCTCTTTGCTTGGCTAAAACTGAAGTCTTCAACTCCAGAATTAATTTGCAGAGTTTAAATAGAAGAAATGAAGAAGTATTGACTTGCAGTGCATGGATGTTTTGTACTGACTCCTAAAGACAGCACAGTCTTTAAAACAGCAAAGATGCTGCTTCCAGAATTATAATACGTTGCTAGGAGTTGAAGTTAAAGGGTAAATTTTGGTTGCTATATGGACAGCTTGTAACAGGGCTCGTGAAGAGCTAATGCATGAGATGAATATAAACCTTTGTTCTTGATATAATTTCTTTTCCCTCCTCCCTGGGTGTACAGAAGACTTGCAGCTTGTTCTGGGAGAAGGATGTGAGAGGAAAGGAGTAGGAGGGATTCAGCTACAATTTCAGAGGTTCATACAAATGCTTGTACTTATCTTGGTCACCCAGTGCAGTGATGGGAAGTGCCATAGGTTCAGAGGCTCGGTTGTGTGGATGGCACAGCTTCCCCCATCCATAGCTTTTGCATCTGGAGTTTTCCCCAGGAACTGCAGTTTGCATTGTGCTGTATTAGAAGCAGGGTCAGTGCCATGTTTATTCAGCCATCCAATAATCTCAGTACTTGTCTTCCAGGCTTGTGTACTGCTGATCTGTACTGATTTTGATATGCTGTCCTTTAAATTCCTTCAAATCCCAACACACCAGGCAGCAATATAATGTACTGTGATGCTACTTCAGTGCCAGGGTAGACCAAAAATGTTGTCATTTGTTTATTCACAAATCCATTGCAAAAACCCTGCTTGGGGGGTGTGTGGTGGGTGTTTCATGTGGCTGTTATCTGATGTGGGCATTTTGGTTTATTATGACTAACCAGCTGTCTCGTAAGCATGCTCTTGACTCGAGTGGGTTTTGTTCCTCTGATGATTTCACTTTAAGCTCTTGCAGGGAGCAGTGAATACTATTTCTGAGTGTTAGAGTTGGGAGGAGCTTGTCCCGAGCGGTGCAAACATCCGTACCCCCTTTCCTTTGTAACAGAATGTGAACCAAAAAGTCTTCACTTCTTTTAACATGTACGATGTATTTTGCTCTTTCTAAACTGAAGAGCCAGTGATGTGTATATACACATCGATAGGAAATAACTTCGGTTTAATGTGTTAAAAATCCAGGTGTTCTTGCAGTTACTTGGTGTTTTCCAGGTTTCAAGAGCTGTGTTGCAGGGACTTCCCATCTGTCTACAGAAGGCTGCTGAGCCGGTCCACTTGCCTTTTGTGCCTTGGTCTTGGGTGTCCTGATTCCCCTTGAAACATGGGGTTATGAAATCCATTGCGTTTAGAGTAGCAGCATTGGGTTTTTCTAATCCCAGAGTCTGGTGTAAATGTCTCAAAATGTGTTAGATGCCATTTCAGTGGTTTACTGGAGGAGCAGTTGGCAATGATTGTAAGCATAGCTAATGTCTTCAGTTATCTGAGCGTTGCATGTTTGTCAGTGGGGCTGGAGAGGCGAGCAAAGGGTTTGGAGGGCTCACAAGGAGTACCTGAACAGTGGTTTTGAATTCCCCTAAGGCAATAGCAGACTTCTGAAACCCATACAACAGAAAGTATTTGTTTCATGTGCTCTATTGAAAGCCTTTGCAGTGTCTCATGTTACTAAGAGAGATGGAAATAGACTGTAAATGTGTTGTTTTCTTTTCCTCAAGTTTAATTCCTTTATGCGCTGGCTGAGATTCTTGTCCGCAATCAGTGTCAGGTTTTTGCATGTGGCCAGATCAGCCTGTTGAGAGGGGATGGAGCACATCCCACTTGATCAAGTCTCTTTATACGTCCCTGGAGGGAAGAAGGCTTCAGATCTACCACCTGGACCTCTGCTCCTCCTTCCTAAACCTCCCTTGGCTGCTGGATCTGTCCTGGCAGCCACGGCTGGCTTGGGAAGCCTTTCATTGCTTCCTGGAGTACTTCCTGACAAGTCTTTAGGGGCTCAGTGAGATAAACCTGCTCATTTCCTCTACGGTTTCCTGATGACTTGTCTGCAGTACAATTTTTCCTGTTTATAAGAGAAGGGGAAGCTTTTCTTCTCCACCCGTTTGACCCGCCCGTTACAGTTACGGGGTGTTGGTTCATCCATCCTCTTGTGTAGCTCTGTTTTACCTTTCTTGTGTTGGTTTTATTGCTTCTACCTCATCCAGACAGTTTAAAATGAAGTGTTTGTGTTGTGCCAAACCCCTGATGGCCATAGGACTTTTGGCACATGCTTCAAAGTGAGGTCAAACACGCAAAGCAGTGCTGCAGGTGGTAGCTTTTTGCCGACCTTGAACCTACCTAGTAAGCTGTTTTGTAGAAACCTTTTCAGTTCCTGCTGTCCAGGGAGAGAGTATTTTATACCTGTTTTGGATAGTGGAATAGCCAAAGCCTGAGCAGAAGTTAACTTGCAGTGGTGGCTCAGGTTATTATTAGGTCTAGGAAACTGGAAGTGCTGTTAACTCACACTTTAGACCGTTAATTGCATCTTCCGCCCAATTGGCAGCAGGAAATAATCTGAAGATTTGAACTTTTTCCTTTAGATCAAAGTCCCCCAAGAAGCAATTTAACATGAGCAGTCAATTCTTACTGGAACCTCTTGATGCTTCTTGTATTCCAGGTAATTATTTTATGAAGTGTTTTGGTTTCATTGTGCAATTAGAAGTAACAAAATACATTGTAAAGATTGCTATTTTCAGTATTTACATTCTTATCACCACTGCAAACACCTGAACTCCAGACTTCAACAGTCTGCCCTTTGTTCAGTAGCAATGGTGTGGTATGTTTTATGTGTGTAACATGTACTGTGTATCTGGTGCTTAGCTGTTCAGTATGTGTAAGTCAGCTCAGGGCTGGAAAACTGGTGAAATAGGACTTGTGTTTTGGTTGTGTTACATTTCTCCCTGCTGTAAAGGAAGTGCAGACTAAAGTGTTGCATCTTAATGTGTCTGAAAGAGCTTGTCTGATTTAGTGGGGACGTACTGCTTGAGTTTGGCCTCACCTAGGCTTCGATGGTGAAGCTGCTTTGTTTTCGGTGACTGAGGGCAGTTTCATTTCACATGCCCACCCAAGCATGCTCCTGCGTTAGGAATGCCATCTTTCCAGAGCAGCCAGTGTTCTAAGGTATCCTTCTAATTTAACTTGGGGATGGTTGATGCTGCAGAAGCAACCTATATTTTACTACATATAAACCCACACGCAGATCAGATACCAGCGCTGGTGTTTTGGGTATAGGATCAGTGTCTTTCTGACCTGTTAGGCAAGTAACTGATTCCTGTCTCTTGTACACAGAAGTGCCTTTGAAAGGCTGAGACCTGAGCTCTGTGGTCTTTGGCTTTCGGAAAGCTTGAGCCTGCACACGTGGTTGTGCATCTTGGAGTTGTTCAAACCTTGTGTTGTGCTGTATGAGTTCCTCTTTCCATGAAAAAGCTGTTTCTGTAGCTGAAATAAGCAGGTAGTCTGATATTTCGTATTACCTGGGGATGACACCATTTCCTCTGGCTTTCAGCAGTCCACACAAGTCCTTACTGGTAAGAACTTGCGTCAGGAGAGGAGGGCAGGAGGAGTGCAGTCGATGGCAGCTTGTCTGCTAAATGAGTATTTCTGTTTCTAGTAGTATTGTATTCACTTGGGGGAGGAACTGAAACTGCTTTTCATAATCTCAGCATCGCTGAGTAGCAGCAAACCCAACAGCTGCAAGCGTCTGCTCAGTGGGGACCTGCTGCTGCCAGAAGTGGAGCTGATAATGATGAACAGCTCAGTAGTGTAATTAAGGTCATATTAACTCCAACAGCTCCTCCTACCTTAACCATAAGAATGCAGGAAACCCATTGTGTGGGGATGGGTCCTGTCAGGTAGAGGGTTCTCAATCCTGGTGTTGAAAAACATCGGGAAGTTCAGAGAAACCCAAGTTGATTATAAAGGAATGTTTGACACAAACATTCTATGCTTTCAGGACATCTTTCACATCATGTTGCTGGAGATAGCTCTTCAGCAGCCCTTCCGCAGCACACATAGCTCTGTGCTGCTCTGGAGGATTCCTAAGAGTAGCTGGAAATGTTTTGATACTTCTGAAACTGGAGGGAGGTGGTGTATAAGCTATCATCTAGTGTGTGCTGTGGTGGGGAGAGTGGGTGAGCAAGGCTGAGACATCCAGGAGGTTCCTTCCAGCCTCGGTGCTTTTCCTGAGGTTCTGAGGTCTGACGTGTGAAACAGAAGTGGAAAATGGTGTCAGTAAATGCTGACAGCGTTGACTGCGTCATCGGAAGGGAAGTCATGCTCTAGTCAAAATCAGGGTGGTGTTCAAGAAGTGCAGAACTGAGTGCTTGAAGTAAAACCACATGTGGTATAGGTGTACTGTGAGGGTGCTCATTTGTGTCATTTTCTATTCAAATGCCTTGTTCTAGCTGGTAAGACATCTTTGGAGGATCTGTTGTCTTTCAGTCTGCCTCTCCAAATGTCAGATATGGTTTACTCTGCTCTACGGAGTTTATGACCTGGAAAAGGATAACATCGCAGTGTTAAGCTGTTCCAAAAGCTTCTCTGTGCTTGGTGTAACTTACACAACAGATCTTTAAACCAGAGGTTCTTGGTTGAAATGCTACTGGGCTGAGACCTGGGTGTAACTCACAGCCCAAAGGAAGTCCTGTGAAGGTGAGCAATAAGCTTCTTAAAACAGGGTTCATGATGCAAATCCTTCACTGCAGCAGCACTAGTGGTGGTTAAACTGAAATGCAGTTTGGGAAAACATGCCTGTTGGTAGCAGGCACACTGATTAAGTTGGACTTCTTTTGGGTCTGGAATCTGCTCCTTTCCTTGATTCTGGGCTTTGGCTGAAACAGCCACATTTACGAGTTTGGAAGAAAATCCTTAAGGTAGTGCACTGGTGATAACACGCAACCTCGTGCTGAGATAAGTCATTTATTGTAGCTTGGGAGCTAACTGTCTGACCAAACGGATGGTTTATCACAGCCTGACACAGGGTCTCATTGTCTTGCAAGGGCAAAATGACAAGTTCCTCTATGCAGATACTCCTTGTGTAGCCCCCGTGCAGAGCTGCGCTGCCTTCCTTCTCTATACAGTGATGTAAGTGTAGCTGTAAGTAGTAGCAGTACGTTTTTCAATGGTTATTAGGATCCAGGAATCCTTCAGAAGAGTGGCCAAGTGCGGTTGAACTGGATTTGCACCCCATACAGGAATAGCATGCTTCTCTTGTATTTGCTGTGTGGATTTTAAAGCACTGCAAAGTCAAACCTGCTTGGAACAGTAAGTTTGTAGTGACTTGCAGAAGTATAAAAGTGGTGACTGTGTGAGTAAGTTTTCATCACTCTGTTTTGTACAATGGTCCTGCCATGAGGTGGTCAGTTCAAAAGCTTGTGTGTCTGGTAGAAAGTGAATGAGGGATGAGTCTGGTGTGACCGGCCATGAAAGCTTTGCAAGGTGCTTTTCCTGAGCCCGGTGTATAATTAATGGAGCGCCTGGAAATCTGGACCTTTTGCTTTGGGTTTAATACTTGGGGTTAGAGCGAGGGAGCTGTTCCTCACTCCAGCCTGTTTTGATGGCTTGAAATTACATGGTACACTGTCATATCTGTGTTTCCATTATCCCCTTCTGAAATGAAAAGTGGCCATCTGAGGAGTGTTGTACGCAGAAAGAACTTGCATATCCTCAGGAGCAGCTCTGTTCAGGGCTTCATTTGCGGTCCTGATTCCTTAGAAAGGAAAGTAATCACGTTGTTGACTGAAAGCCTGTTTGATGCTTTGGAGAACAGGTTTCTGTGATTGAATTTCCTGCATGGTTTTTTTTTCCCCTTGCACCTTTTTGAGACATGAGTTTGTTTTGCATAAAGATCAACAAGCGTTGCCTCCAAAAGGCTTCTGATGTCTCTCATCATGCATACCTGGGGAGGATTCCTGCTCTGTGTTACTGGGAAGCTGGAAGTACGCCTCCTGCTCCAGGTGGTTGATGAGAATTAGGTTCTCCTTGCGGCAGCGCTCCGAGCTGAGGTGTTTTCCTGCACTAGAGGCTTCTCATGTGCCAAGGATGTGTTTTTCAAAGCAACGCATGCAAATCCGTGTGTGTTTGTGAATCTCTCTCAGGGTGTGGCTGGAGCAGGCTGCCGCTTTCTCCGCTTGAAGCCATGAAAACAAACAGCACCAACAACAGGGGCGAAGCAAACCGGGCGCTGGGGAGACTGGAACATGTGCTTTTAAACATAGGGATGAGGGAGGGTCGTTCTGTGCCTCCTTCTGCCTTCGCGAGGCCCTGTGTCTGTTTAAGCTGCTCCAGGCACTGCAGCCTAGCCTCAGCAAGTGTGTCAGCGTGAGGCACCTCGCAAGGGGGAGAGGAGAGGGTGGCCTGTTTCTGCCCTTTGTGTGTGTGTGTGGGAAGAGCAGTGACATGGAGTTCGGCTTTCCGCACAGCTTTATAAACCCGGAGCCTCCCCAAGCTTCAAACTGAGGATGCTTGTTTGCCGTGAGACCAGAGGTTTTATTGTTGCCTGTATCCCAGAACAGGGTTTCTCCTGGCTGTGTTTATGAGGCTGTGCTGTTTGAGCTGGCTGTGATTGGGAGGAAGGAGGGAGGCAGCGAGTGTTGTGCCCTCTTGTTGTTTTTCTCTAGTACAGGAAGAAGAAAGCGGAGGAGCCTGTCCTCCTCCTCTGACTCAGCTGTGGTTACCGTTTGCTGAGTAGGCAAGCATGTTTTGAAGGGTAAAGCAGCTTCAAATTCAGTAAGTTTGGGGAAGTTCCCCCACTTCGGACATGCTCTTGCTAGAGCTGACAGTTTGGGCTAAAACTGGTTTATGATAATCACTAGAACAGTCGTATGCATTGGGTGATTATAGAGCTAAATAGGAAAACAGTTTCAGTGTGCTGGTGAGTTTTGCACTTTGGTAGCTGGTGTTACTGCAGCAAGGTGGGGTACTGAGCTGCGGTGAGGAAGTATAATCGGTATCACACCAGTAGTATGATCTCCGTCCTGTAGGTACATCCAGACCTGCTAATACAGCAGGGTGGGCTGTCTGCATGTGTTCTGTGCGTGTTAGGTTGGGTGACTTGTGGTCAACATGGAAAAGAGGGCCTGGAAGAGGACTTTGTAAAATGAGAAGGGGGGGCAGAAGTGTCTTACATGTTGTGGAATAAAAGGAAAAGGATGCCCAAGGAGTTCCTGTAGGAATCTGACAGCACAAAAGCTTCATCTGAGGGCTGATAGGTAAATGTGATTGTTTTATCAAGATCTCGATGTCAGTATTAAAAACTGGCACACAGAGAGACCCATTTCTCCCACTGTCATGTTTGGCCACAGGAAAATCATTTAGTTGAGAATTTCAGTTAAATCTCAAACTGATACGTGAATATTTGTCTTCAGCAAATGCTTTAAGAATGTACTACACTCCACATTTGTGATTAGTCCTGTTTGTATGGGTTGAGAACTGCAGGGAAGCGAGAGCTGACTTGGCTGGCACCAGTTGCTCCCATGTGACAGCAAAGGTGTGCGTCCTCCTTCTCTTTTCCACTATCAACTGTGGGAAGTACTGGGACACTTGAATGAATTTTTAACAGAGCCACACGCGGATGCTTTTCGATCAGGTGGTGACACCTGCAGTCTCAATTGTCAGTACAGGGTTGAGGTGTTAGCTATAGGTGATGCATGGACTGACAGGTGAGTGAAAAGATGGGAAACACAAGAATATCCCAATGTCCACACTGCAGTAGAATGGGTGACCTGTTGCTGGGATAAAGTGGAGGTAAGTGAAGTTCCTGTTACAGCTCTGACCCAAGGGCTGTGCTCAGGGGCTCAGTCTGGACTCAGGAAGCGGCTCATACTGGCTTGATTTGGGATATAATCTCCCCAGTGTTTTGCAGGAAAGCCTGGCTCCAAACCATACACCTTGTGATGCTGTTGTTGCCAATGTGACAGGAAATGTTAATTCCTTACTTTGTCTTTAGTTGCCGTATCTTTGCTAACAGGAATAGTCGGTTCTTGCTTCGTGACGGAGATGGAAAATCATTTGCTCTGCTGTTTTGTGTATCTTATCTTTTTTTCCAGCTGAAGTCAACATAATTTGATTTTTGTGGTTACTTTTTGGACCAGCTGAGCTGAAATGAAATGTAAATGACACTGTGTATTTTACCAGCACAACTGGAGTTCTAAGGGTACATCCTGCTTGTCATTTTGTTTTGCTGTTTTGTGAGCACTTCTGATCATGGTGAAGTTGCAAGAAAGCACGTAATGGTGTTTAGGTGGAAGAGGAATGTATAAAAGCTGTTTTACCAGTCATAAAAGTGCTCAGCCTGTGTAAGACTTTGAGCTGACACCCCCGGGAAAGAAACACAGAAAAATATGTGGGCTTTCTGGCTGGATGCAAAATCCATATTTTGGATGAGTGCTAAATACTAAGCTGTCCCCTCTAGAGTTTCTGGTTCAAGCTGAACAAGTTATTTCTATCACTACATGTTGTCTTGGGTCTTGGTAAATTGCTGAGATTTGAGACCAGGTTTCCTCTTGTGAGATACAATCTCAGCACTTGCAGTTTGTGGCTTCTGGTTTTTGCACTTGAAGTTTAAGTTAGCTGCAGGGTGTTGGAGTTCTTTGTGGCCTCTGATGTTAGAGTACATGTGATGTGCGTATTCTGTGGATCCTCCAGGACAAAAGGCGTATCTCTGTGCTGCTTATGGAGGATGGAGGTTAAGACAGAGAATGACTCTTTCAGGTTGTCGTATTTGCTGTATTGAAAGTACGTGATTCATGAACTAGAGGAAGAGCTGTAATTTATAGGCTAGAAAAACAACCAAATGTGTTATCTGAAAAGTCTGATCTGCTTTTGATAGTAAAGAGCGGAGTGTTGAAGAACTCCAAAGGATGCCATACTCTGGAGTTCTGTGGGCTGTTGTTTGGGGTATTAATAGGCTTATTTCACTTACCTCTGAGGCTGTCCAGATAGTTTATTTCATCACATGATACCTCTGCTAAAGGACTTATTTTTGGGGTCAGATGCATGAAATATAAGGAAAATCAAGTGACTTCCTTCTCACTAGACTGTTTCCTAAAACATTGCACTCTGCAGCAGTGAGCAGAGGTTTATGTGCTGTAAAAAGTGCCAGTGCTGTGAGAAAGGTTGATCGTTGTGTTTTCCTCATGAAAGTAGTTCTTTGATGTAAGTTGTGACATTGCTTTGTTCATTGAAGCGGTGCTGAGATCCATATATGTGTGTTTATGTATTGTATGTATATATATACATATATATAAATAAAACCATTAGTACTAACTTTAGCTGATACTTTTAAAACATGGTCAGTGCACAACAGCTTAGCTCAAGGCATGTGGCCTTGAGCACTGAGAAAGTGTGACTGTTGGCTGGTGTCTTGGCCAAGCAAACAATGCAGTCTTGACAAATAAGGCCAAACAAGCAGCTGAAGGGGCGCTGCCTCCAATTTATCTCTAACTGTTTCGAGCACTGATGCAGGAATGTGTTCTGCTTAGCACAGTGTGCATGTGTTCATATCTTCTTGCTGTAGAAGTTGCCCAGATGATGTAAGCAGGAGATGGCGTTACACTTCTCCTCTAAGAGTTCTCTGTCTCTGCTAATGCTGTTTTAATTAAAACAGTTCCACAAATGGAAATGGAAACCATGCCCATAGAAAAACAGTGCTGGAGCATTCATTAAGAAACGTTCCCCTGCAGAGCTTGTGGGTTCTCAAACCATTTCTTCTGGAGTAGGGAATCTTTTGGTGATCACACCTGTGGGATACGACAGTTGCAAATGATTTTCATCAGATGCCAGTGGGAGTTTCTCCCCAGAAGTATGCTTTAGACTGAAACAGGCAACTCTTGAAATACTTTACCAATGGTTCATCTGGGGAGAGATGCCAGCTGTGGTTGATGCCTGTGGATCTGGTAACAGTATGTGAGCTCTTCAGGGGCTGTGACTATGGGTGAAAATGTCTTCTGGGTTTCCCTGGTGTGTGACAAGAAGGAAGGGAACCTAAGAGGTGATGTGGAGGGGAAGGGGGACGCCTCCTGCATTTTTTGAGTGCCTTTTGTGTGAGTGTGAGCTGATGGATACGTGCCTGGAGTAAACAGTCATCTCTCAGGAGTTTTAGTGCCTCTTTTTGGTCACTGAATACATCCAGGTGGGTCAGATGTGGTAACGTTATCTGGTTCAGAGTTTGGAAACCCTGTTTTCTTTTGAAATGCCTGCAAGGTGGTGGATCACTGCTGGGGATCTTGCATCATCTCACAGTGTTCTGTGGGCACTTTTATGAAACATTGACATTGAAATGTCTGCGCCTTTAATCTGTTGGCTTCAAGTTTGAACTTGTGTTAATTCGAGGCCTTTTTAATTTATTTCCTGGTTTAGAGAGAAAACGGTTGCAGTGACGAAGATGTATCTGGGATCTTGGGTTAGTTCTGTGATACCTATTTTTCCACTAGCGTAAATGTGATCCATCCTTGCTTCCTACATAGTGCAAAAGGAACGAACGAGACGGGCACGCTGCCTTTTCCTGCTCTCAGCTGGTGAGATGCCAGCTCTCGATTGCATGCTGTTTGGGCTGAGGGCCCCCCTGGAGGTTTAGCAAAGCGGAAGAGAGATGTTATTTGTCATCTTTTACATTGTCAAATGAATCTAATTTTGGAATAAGGAACTGCTTTCTTAAGGGGATTACTTATCTTCTTGGGAAGTTGGCTGTAAAAATAAGTCAGTTACTAAATGGCTTTGTAAGAAGTGGGTTCAAACTGCTGATTTATTGTTTAGCAGGAGAATTGTTCATTGTTCAGCAGGAGTTTGTTTAGCAGGAGAATCAGAAGTGAGCAACTCATACTGATGGTGACAATTTCATTAACTACATTTATTTTGTGATAATGAAATGAGGTCCTTGGTCAGGCCTTGGCTTCCTTTTACCATCTATCATTAGTTTTGGGGCAATGCTTATGAATGCTTTTCTTGCCATTCATACATGTGTGCGAGACCTGAGCACACAGGTGGGTTCTTTCCCCCCCTTCATGCATCTTCCTCCACTCCACGTTTTCTGTTTCATTTTTCTTCTCCCTTCTTTTTTTACCATTTTGGGAATTCCCCTCTCCTGCTACAAACAGTACACTGTATTGCCCGTGATTTATTAGTACTGATATTGTTATGGCACGTCAGAGTCTTGTTCTACCTAATTAAAACGTTCTGAAGGGATTCTGAGCTGCAAATAACAGGAAGACAAACTTGGAGGGTAATACCTGCTGTGAGCTGGGATGCGTAGGAAAGCTTTTCCATTGCTTTTAAGCCAGTGAATTTTAAGGTGATAACTTCTTCATGAAATCTTGTTTTGTTTCCCTTTCTGTGTATGCATCTACAGATTCTTTTCTTAGGAAGCCCTGTTATATAGAGTGAGGACAAAGGTAGCTTTGCAAAGTGGGGCTGGCAGGAGAGGTGCTGCGTGAACACTGAGATGCTGGAACTCCTTTTGCTCGATGCGCACATATCTCCATCACTGTGCAGTCATAAAGCCCCTGCTTGCAAAGCCTTCAACCATCTGGAATTTCAGGTTGAGGAAGAGGTTTGGGAGAGGAGAGAGAGTGGATGGCTATGGGAAAAGTGATTAAATACTTGTTGAGGAAGTTGTGTCTGCGCATGGGTGCCGGGCTCTGCAGCTGGAGCTCCCAGCAGCCCTTTATGAATGAGGCACCAGAAGGGGAGGAGGGATTGCAGCTACAGGAGCAGCCTGCTGCTGCGTTTCATTCACTCCTTGCAATCCCACTGTAATCAGTGCTGTGTTTTGATAGTACTGTGTCCTATTCTCTTTAAGCAAAATGCATTCCTACTTTTCCTAGCTGTGATTTCCGTCCGTGCTGTTTCCTTCCTGCATCTCTTCCCCTTTCCCCCCTTGAAACCGACCTCTGTGCTAAAAGTTGTGGCTCCTGGGTTTGCCTTTCCTTTAAAACAAATGACAGAGCTGCTCTGTTTCTCTCCTAGCCCAGGGAGGGAGCAGAGGCAGAGCTGTGCTCCTCATGCACAGCTCCCCTCACGTGTCTGTCCTGCATCACCAGCCTCTGACATCCTCTTGTCAGAGGAAGCGTCACCCTGGTTCGAGATACGGGAGGGCTGGGTGAAGGGCACTGTGGCTAGTGCAGAGCTTCCCCTCCTTCCTCCTTCCAGCTACTTTAGGTAGCCCATTATTTTCAGCACTTCAGACCCCTTTGTTGTGACTGAATCTAAGCGGGTGACAGTGGCACCCTTGCTTCCTATTCACAGCAAAATGAAGAGACAGGCCATTGTCCTGAGCATAATTGAGCCGCTGTCAAAACAAAAACACAAAGAGATGGGCAACTCAGTTAAAGCTGCTTGTTTGGGCTCTAACAGTGGAGGCTGCTTAGGACTAGAAACCTAATTACCAACAGTAAGCTTTTTAAAGCCAGGGCAGCATCCCTTTTTAATTTAAGGCGTGCAAGCTAAAAACAAAGCGAGTTCTTTTTGAGATACTGGATGTTATTTACAAGTAGTGATATCCCTGATGACAGCTCACAACGCACCTACTTCCCAATTTTGGGGGTTTTTGTTTTGAACACGAGCCAGGTCCGCAAAAGATCAGAATAGTAAAAGAATATCCCCTCAGCCTGGACAGCTGAGACAGTATCAGATGCTTAAGAAGCTCTTGTTTGGTCAAGTTTATGTTGTCTTGCAGTTTCTATTTGCCCCAGTAAAGCCGTGGTGTTAGGTGTTGCTCTCCTCTCTTTTAAAGGCTTAAAACATAATTGGTCATCTCCCCGAGATGTCATGTCTGAAGTGTTAAGGGATGAGTGAGCTGACATGACCTGAGAGGCTATGAGAAGCTTCTGCTACAGAAAGTGCAGCATTTTTGTGTAACCAGCTTCAAAAGAAGTGCCCCAAAGTGGGCAAAAATACCTCTATGTCAGCTCGTTTTCCTAGCTCAGGTGGGAAGCTTTGCAAGTCATTTCCACTGTGGTGGTTGCTTGGCTGTAGGAGAATGAAAGAGTTTGTGCTTAGTGGCAAGTTGATGCTGCTGCTCATCATCCTCCTCACTAGCAGCTCAGTCTCCTTCTGATCATCCTTGAGTGAAGGGCAATGTGTACAGGGTTAAAACAATAAAAAGCTTATATTGCTGTTTCCAAGCAAGTTGGTGTTTTGATCAGCTGAGGATGTGCTAGGATTTAATCTGCTTAACCTTGTGCTTGCAAATGGCAATTTCCTAGGAGATACTGGGAAGTGTGCATCTGGGGAGGCAGGTTTTCCAATAAGGAAAATCTCAGAGAAGAGCAGGGATCTCCAGGCTGGCCTGGGACTTCAGTAGGACTTTGAAAGGCTTGTTTGGCCGGATATGGGAAACTGATGAAGAGGTTGGGGTGTGTGGTGAGGGAAACCAATTTCCTGTTTTTCTAATGTGATCTTTTGGGAATTGTGTTGTCCCAGGGATGGGTGGGAAGGGTCATCTTGCTTTTTTCCTGTTAATATTACAATTCCAAAATAATTTTAAACTGGGTAGGTACTTTATATTTTGGAGCCAAATGCTGAACTGTTGGCTGGTTCAGTGTGGAGTTGAGCAGCTCCAATAGCTGATGGCTGTGGTCATGAAGCGAGGGGAAGGCAAAAACATCACCATGTGTTTGGGCAGATGGAGTTGAGCAGAACGCCTCAGAGAGGAATCTGGCCAGACCACTCTTCATTGTGGTGGTACCAAAGTAAGCAGTGATAAACTTCTAATGGTGTCAGACTGAGGAATCTGATTCCCTAAGATCCATACCCTTCTTGCGTTGAGTGAAGGGCCTCTTTGTGACTTGTATCCATTAATGTAGACACAAGTCTCTGTCTGAAGTGTTAAGGGATGAGTAAGCTGAGGGCTTATGTGGGCTATGAGAAGCTGGCTAATAGTGACTGGAACGAGACTTCAAGTT
The DNA here is from genome assembly GCA_028858755.1 of Ara ararauna. Lineage (NCBI taxonomy): Eukaryota > Metazoa > Chordata > Aves > Psittaciformes > Psittacidae > Ara > Ara ararauna. Next base: position 39,779,337 of record CM054383.1, on the reverse strand, counting down.
GCTACAAAAGATGTCAGCAGATTCAGTGAGTTTCTCAATGATGAGCAATGCACATAATGGACTATAGTGCAGAAATCGCATTTCATGTGAAGAATTAAGTACTCAGGGCATAGTATGGAGATGGGAGTTGCACCTTCAAGATCCAGCAGATGGGAAGCTTCTGAGCAGTAGAACAGGCAGACGTGGCTGTTCTGCCATGCCAGCCTGCATACAGTCGTACTTGCTTTTTTTTCCCCCTGAAAGTCAACCGAATCAACACTTTGTTCCCGTGCGAGTGTAGGCTGTAGACGTGTTTAATCTGACCCCGCCGAGGTGGTGCACAGGCATCTGCAAAATCCTGCTCTAAATGTTGCAGCGGGTTTGTTGGGGCCAGTTTTTATTTAAGCTTCCTATAAACAAGGAAGATGCTGGAATGTTTGGGGTTTCTTTTCTGGAAGGTCCTTCTCGGTGTCTCTCCTGCAGTTCTCTATCACTTGGTAGGGTGCTTAACCAAGCACTTACGTGTATTTATGGGGTTGTTGGTTTAGCTCAGGAGATATCCTTGACGCTGGAAGTCGTGATCTCTCGTGGACCTGGCTCAGGAGGCAAGCCCAGTTTGGGATGCGAATGGTTTGTGAGTTGTCAGCAGCATCGCTGCTTGTAAGTTCTTGCCGGGCTATTTTTAATGCTTGGAAAAGTGCAAAGGCTGTCAGCGTGCCAGTTGTATAAAACTGGGGAAGAAAGTGTAGGAAAGAGCTCATCTCGCACCGCATAAGTGAGCTCTTCCTGTGGAGGTTAAGTAAGCGGACTCTAAACTCTGCTGATCAAAGGCAGGCGCACTTAGCCAAGCGAGGAACTTGAGAGGTTTAGCTCCCGGCAACGTGCAGCGGTTGCCCTCCAATTCTGAGCCCTCTGCTAATAAAACTCCTTTCTCCTTCTCTGGGATTTACCTAGCTGCACATGAGGGACTAGGATTTGGGAAGGGAAGTGGGGAGGGATGTGTTTGTGGCTTTGCAGTTTCAGACATGTTCTTTGGGGGTTTTAGAGTCATTTAAGTGAAACTGAGCTGAAACAAGGAAAATACCTCTTCGTTTCCTCATATTAATACATTATTAAACAAACAAACCCATAACAATTGTCAGTTATGTGGAAAATACATATTGTTTTATTTTGTGGTTATCTTTCCTTGAAATTAAATTCATTTGTTGCCAGTGGAAGCCTAAAATGAAGGCTGAAAGGAGATAGGGGAAATCCCAGTTTTTCTGATCTTTGTGTCTAGCATGAGCTGAGCCTCTGTTCTGTGCTTGCTAGGTGATTTCCATTTGAGCAGCCTGAATGTAACAAAATTAAGGCTTCAAAACGAGCCCGTGGGGTAAACTGATGGACTATTCCCATTCTTCAGAGGGAAACCACGTGGAGGGATCCAAGGCTGGCTGCAAGCAGAGCTCTCTGTAGGTACTCGGAGCTGTGACCTTGCTGCAGGTTAAAACTGCGCGCAAACTGCTGGCTTGGATACAGCTTTCACTTCACACACTTCAGAAGAAGCCCTGTCCTTGTGCATCTTGACTGCATCTGGCTTCAAAACACCCTTGTGATCTCCACATGAATTTTTTCCTGTAGCACACGCACTTAGTGCCGTGCTTTCAGGCCAGTTTGGTGTTTGAACATAAAGAACACGTTATCTGCATCTCTGCCTGTCTCACTGATTTCTTTCATTGCAGAGCTTTTTTTGCATGGCGTATGTTTGTCCTCTTTTATGTCTGGGGCAAAAATTTATCTGTGGTTCAGCAGCAATGGGCTGATAAATGGGGTGATACCGTGTGATGCTATTACAGGTTGTTCTGGGCTTCAGCTGATTCTGTGCTGCTGCAGGAATGTTTTAATTGCCACTGACTTGAGCACTTCTCTATAATTCTCTAAAAGAACCCTAAACCCCACCACCAAAGCACCACATGGAACGTGCCCCTTCTGTGTTCCTGTACGCCGGAATCTTTGCCTTGGAGGTAAATAAAAATATAGCTGTTCCCTTTAATGGGATTATCCACAGCTGTGTTTTTCACCGAGCGTGTCTGAGTGCAGCTGGTTGAACAGAAACATCATAAACACGAGAAGTGGCTGGTGTTCTACCCAAAGGTTCTTCAATATGTGTGTGTATATTTAACAGCAGATCCAGTACAGCAGCTTGAGTTATACCAGGTAGCACAGAGAGCTTTCTGAAGTGACCTTGGGAAGGACACGTGTGGTTAGGGAGGTGCTGGCTTGGTTTCTCATGGCAAGAGCATCTTTCCTGGCTATATGCTGAGTAGACCATGTTGTAGCCACTGGGGCGGTGGGGTTGGGTGTTATTGTTGTGTAAGTCCTGTGGTTTTCTGTTTTGGTTTTAGTTTTGCTTTTTTGGACTACTGTAACTTGGCTCCATGCACGTGTTCTCCACAGATAAAAAGATGAGCTTGGACGTGGGTCAGAACTGTAATTGCTTACCCTTGAGGGTGACGTGCTTTGGTTAAACCTGGCCCCAGTTAAGATAACCTTTCAGTTTGTCCTTCTCAGATCATCATAACTGTGTACTGGGGACTTGTCATCTCATGGCCAGGGATGAGAGTCTTCTATCATCATTTGAGCGCCCTGACTTCACCGAAAGACTAAACTCTGTGACACAGGCTCACAGGAAGGGCTGTACAGAATGCCTTGGCAGCCTTGGACTGCATGTTTACATAGCTTTTCAGTACTGTTTAGGTACTGGCTCCTGTAAAGTGCTCTTGAAGGAGTCCTGTTTAGAAAGAAATGAATTTTGTTTTCAGCTAAAGTTCATGGCAGCTTTGTCTCCCTTATATCTCTCCTTGCTCAGCGATCCAAACACACACAGCATGCAGCTAGCAGCTTTGCCTCTGTGTGTGTCCCTGCCATGTGGATGCAAAATACTTCCCATTTCAGCTCTCCAGGTACAGGTTCAGACCTATTCCATTTTTCTTCTCTAGCCCTGTAATACTGATGTGTGGATCAAGATGTGCTCTTTTTGTTCTTGCCTTTGCTCACTGCTGTTTTTCAGGGTAGCTACTAATGTGCCTTCAGCTCTGGAATAACAGCCAAGGGAACCCAGGAGCAGAGGCAATGGGTGCCTGCTGTGACTGACCTCTTCCTTTGAGTGGACTGAGACTGATGGGTCAGACAGATGGGTCTTCTCAGTAGCCCTTCTGCCAGGGTGGTAATGAAACACGCAGCATCACCCACCCATCTCTGCCTTAGTGGCAGTGTGTTGCCTATGAAAGCCTTGGCTTATAGCCTGGTAATTTAAGCAAAACAAAGAAGTGGTGGTGGTGATGATAGCAGAGAAGGTTGTTGACCAGTGATGTTTTGGCTGCTTGGTAGGACTGGGGGACTGTCTGCTGCTTCTGAGAGAACACAGAGCTTTGAAGTGCAGCCTTGGAAAAAACAAATCCAAACCAACAAAACCCCCAGCAAAATCCCCCAACCAACCCCACCACAGAAACACAGCGTTCTCCATTGGATATTTGCAAGCACTGTGTTACTACCTTGAGTGCCTGTTGGTGAAGGCTTAGCTTCTGTTTGCATGGATTCTGTGTGGGATGAGGAGCCCGGGCTGGAGGGAAGGCGATGGAGAGGCAGAGCTGCTCAAGGTCTCTCCTTACAGGGCATGGCCCTGTAGAAGGCTCTGTTTGATGGGTGATGGCCTGAGACAGTACAATATACAGCATTTCTTTCATGCTGGTTGTCTCCATCTCTGTCCCTTAAGAGTACCCCTTCCTGTAGGCCCTGGGATGCTGCCTCTTTTTAAGAATCAAGGTCCGGATGGTGGGGTCTGAATAATACACTTCCCAGTGCTAAACCAGACACCGGTAGCTACAAACGTAAATGTTATGTGATGAGCCCTTGATGCTACTGTTCATAAATAGGGAACCAAGCAACGTGCACGTGGAAGTTGTCTCTGGATTTCTTCTAATGTACAAGAGTACTGAATGTACCGTATCAAGTTATTACATGCTGTTTTCCTTCCTTTGCCATCTATTATCTCTCTTCTGGTCCTTATCTTCAACACCGCAAATCCTCTTAGAAACTTCTTGAAAACACTAAAGGGAAGCTGGCTCTTAGGTGGTGCTTTTGTTCACGGAGCATTTGTTTTTATTTGCACCACCCTCTGTTTCATCCTGGTATCTTTCTGTGTATTTTGGGTGCAAGACTAGTGTGATCTAACTTGATGACTCCAGTAATATCATGTAATGTAAGAATGAAGTACTTGAAATCCTGAGTTCTGTAAGCTTGTCTCTTCCTCAGGGTAAATGCTGAATATTAGATGCACCAGCCTTTTCCATCTAACGTGATATATAAGCAACTTGCTGTCGTGCTCATAGAAACTTTTCTTTTCCAATCTCAAGTTCTGCAAGCCCCAGGAATGAGCCCCTGCTGTATGTAATACTTGAGGACATCCAGATAGTGGTCACCACCTTACTCTATAACGTGCCAGTTGGTGAGATATTGCCATACATTTATTGTTCTTGAGGGATTTAGTAACTCAAAGGGCAACCTGAGTTTCCCTGATGCTCTCCGTGTATAGATACTAGTGCTTCTCTGTTAGTGTTTCAGTGTTCTCACAGTGAAGTCTCTGATAATAACAAATAAGGGGGAATAAGATGTTACAGGCAGTAAGATGCTAATGAAGTTTGTGGCATTTGGGGTGTGAAAGTGAGTTGAATTCATGTTAAGAGCATTCAGTTACGTGCTTCAGTTTCTTTCTAGGATAAGAAACTCCTGTCTTGAAACGCTGCAAGTCCTTATGGCTGCAGAGCTGCTTTTGAGTACTGAGAAGTTTCAAAAGGGGTAACAGAAGGATTGTTCTGTTTGTGAGGGTGGAAAGGACATTCCCCCCGTCTTTTGGTAATTCAAAATCCCTTCATTTACTTGTTCTCAAAATGAAGGCAGTCATAAGTGATAGCTGAATATGATACTGTTTGTTCCGTTTATATAAATTGTGCTTTGAGTTGAGTTCTGGCAGCTTTGCTGAGTGGGAAGCTGATATGTTTGGCCTCTGTCATGGCTGTGTGGGCTGTCATTAGGAGGTGTTTTGCAGAAGTTGCTGTATCTTACCTTCTCACTTGGTTATAAAGCTTAAACATGCGATCTGCCCTCTCCCAGCTGGTGCTGTATTTGTGGGCCTGAAGAGGTTTTTAAAAGCCTTGGGTTGCCAGGCTTGCACAGAACATAGCTGGTATTGCAGATCGGGTAGGAGCTGCTGCGCGCTGTCTTGCTGCTTTGGTACCCCAGGGATTTTTGTTAGCGAGGTACCTGCCTTTGAAGAATGGATATAGTTATGAAATACTAACTTGCATTGCAAAACAGGGCTTCCACATTCAGATAAGCCTCAACACATAATCCTAACCTAGGCTAAGTACTGTATCTTGCTATTGGAAATCCAGCTTTGTGCTATTAAAGCAAAATGTGATGCGGTGGAAAAACATCAGGGCCATGAGGGAAAGATGAAGTTGTCAGGTCAAGCGCTACATGAGGGGCTGTGTTTGAGAATGGTTCCTTGCTATGATAGGTGGCTCATCCTGTAAGATCACAGAAACAAAGTGTGGCAAGAAATCAGCTTTTAAATAGTTGTAATTTTCCTTTGTGATTTCATTTATTTCATCATCTTTTCTGGCTGTTTGCACGTGTGAGTTAAGGGCAGACTTCATGGAGACGGTGACAGTAGTCATGCAGGTTACATGGAAGGTGCTGGTCAGTGTTGTCAAACAGCTCTACCACATGTAAAGAGGGGAAATGTAACTTCTACATTCTCCAGAAAAGCACTGGAGCTTTCCCTCTAAAGTATCTCTGTGTGTGGAGGAATTTTAACTTGCATAACCATGAAATTCTCTTTAGAGTTTAGGCAAACATTCATTGTGGAGACCTACAGAACATCAAGGCAGAGCTGAGCAGAAGAGCAGCTAGCAGATAAGCATTGCAAATGCTCAGATACTTATCTGAATCTTTTTGGTGTAGAAATTGTGTTTGGGAATCTTGGGAGAGCCTGTTCTCACGATAAGATGCCTTGTAAAGCCCAGACTCCCACTAGTCAAACCCAGCACACTTTTAGCCTTTTATTTAAGGGCTTGGATCCCTTTGCTGAGCAGAGGTGGTGTGAGATGTGCTTTGCATCTAAATACTACAGTTAGGGTCTTTGGATAATTTGTTCTCAAGTTTCATGTCAGAAATAAGAATTCTGTAATATACTTATTGCTTTCTGACATAAGACATCAAATTTTTTGGCTATAGCAAGAAGTTTGTAACAAAAATCACTCTTCCTGCTAAGTGTGATGTAATTAGGAAAAGTAAGTGCTTCTCCCAGGCTTACTCCAAGTTTGTAGAAAGGCAGGTGCCGGTCCAAGATGCTCTTTTGGTGAAGGCTGGCTTTGGAGATGGCAGGGGAAGGTTCTTCTGTCTGCTTCAGACCATGTTGGCAGTAGGTGTGACTGACCTCTGCTCCCTGCCTTACCCTGACCCTGCCAGGAGCCATGAGCAGGCACAGCCAGGAAGATGGGCTGTTGTGGTTCTTAATGATGCTCAGTGTTTGGTGATGCCCAGATAACCTCTAGAGCTTGGGCAGCACGAGTATGGAAAGTCCCATGTGAAGGTGCTTTTTGTTCTTCTCTCACTTGTATGTTGCAGCACTTGCATACTTTCTGATGATTTAATGCTTTGTAATACATGCTGTTGTATATTGTCAAGTCACTTGTGTTTATGATATAGAAAAGGAAGGCAGCCTTGCTAAATCAATGAGGGTGTCTTACGTTTTAACAGCTTGCTCTTTACTAGTCCTGAAGGACAGGGACAGAGGAAGCTTTCTTGTATCTTCAGGTGGCTGACAGATTTTGCCCTTGTTTGCCACTTGTCCCTAGTGATCCACACAGGGTCCCCATCTCCTAAGCGCTCAGAATATCAGCATGTGGCTGTACCAGGATCGTGATCACTGTATTCCCCAGACCAGCTGAGGGGTTTACTGGCCCCAGGCTGGAGCTTGTCACAACAGGGGTTGTTCAAAGTAGTTTGTGGAATGAGCTTCTAAAGCAGTTTTGGACAAATTTGATTGCCTACAGAGTCCATTTAGAAATACCGTGTTTATCCAACTTTTCACTCGGAGTAACATCTGTCAAATACATCTATAAAAGCTCCAACTTCTGTTACCTGAGAAAGGGAAAACACACAGAATCTCAGTAACCCCCAGCTAAGCTCTTACATGTATGGGTTGTAGAAACATGTTAGTACTCAGTTGATGGGTGGTGGTTTAAATCTCTCTGCAAATTATAAGCAATGAGTCTAAAGTTAAAAATAGACATTTATGTGTAGAGAGCTGGGGAAAATACTTCTGATGGAAAAAAAGAAAGGTGCTTTCATTGAGAACTTCATTAAGCTTATTTTTTTTTAAGTGCCTTGGTGAAGTTTGGTTGAGTCTCTATTAGTTTATGTGGCATGGGCATCCAAATGGTCAAGGCATCATAAGGGTTAATGTTGAGGAGCAGGCAGGTATTGGAGTTGGAGATGAGGGGTGCAGAGGAGCTGGTGGTGCTGCCCTGGGGCTGGTAGAGGCGAAGCCAGGCAGCTCTGCTGCAGGGCAGGGAGGGGCACCTCCAGCTCGGGATGCTCGGTGTGCTCTGTGGCTATTGAATGACTTACAGGAATGCTCCTTTTGTAGCGAAGGAGGATGTTTTTCAAACACTGCTGTGTCTCAAAGCCTGTTTTTCAAAGCATGAGCACATAGGGTCAGTGATAAGGTGGTTTTGCTCCATTAGCTTTTCCCCGTTTTCTGTATGTCTCTTTATGCCTTAGCCTATAGAAAGCCAGACAGTGTCTCCATCTGTATGTAGCTGCACTTTGGAAAGCTTTTGACCATACATTTCTATTCTGTATTCTGTTTTTCCTGCAAGTTATGCAGGCACTTTGCATAAATCTGTCTTAAGTCTGGTTTAATTGCTGTGGCTAGCACCTGTCTCTTGCTTTATGCCTAGTGTGGTGGGTGCTTTGAAGTGTGGTTCAGATCAGTTTACCTGCACTGATGCATTTATTGCAGTCTTTTTGATGCTCTTCAAAAAAATAACCAAACAGAACAGCCTGATTTATTGCTAACTGGTGTGATGTGATTCTCTGTGCTCTTGCAACTGGCCATGCGTGCTCTGCTTTATTCCGTTGCAAAGACCACTCTGTTTGGTCTCATAGCATCATAGAATGGTTTGGGTTGGAAGGGACCTTGAAGCACATTCAGTCCCAGCCCCCTGCCATGGGCAGGGACACCTTCCCCTGGAGCAGGTTGCTCCAAGCCCCTGTGTCCAACCTGGCCTTGAACACTGCCAGGGATGGGGCAGCCACAGCTTCTCTGGGCACCCTGTGCCAGCGCCTCAGCACCCTCACAGGAAAGAGCTTCTGCCTAAGAGCTCATCTCAATCTCCCCCTTGTCCTGTCCCTACATGCTCTTGTAGAAATTCCCTCTCCTCTCATAGCTGATTTAATGCTATTCAGTTTACAAAGAATAACATGTTATATAAATAGTAAACTATGGTAAACATTTGGTTTTGGGGAGATTACAGTGCCAAGATGGTACTAGTACAGGCTGCTGGTATCAAGTAGAATTAGTGCATATTTCAGGCAGGGTTGGGCTCTCCTGTTCCTCTGGCTTGTCTTTTCCCACCCTGAGTGCTTCCCGATGCTGTTGACATGTATATATACACTGTTTGAATGTGCTTATCTAGGAGGTGGGGTAACCAGCTGGATAATCTGTTTGGAGCCGTGTTTTGCAGCTGGGGTTTGGGCTCATCACTAGCTGTGTGCTATGGGGCTGTCTGGGACATGAAAGGCGGCAGGAGTGCCTGGCTGGGAGCTGGGCAGCACTGGGGCTCTTTGATCTTGCTGGGGCGGGTTGTTTTCTAACTCCTAACGTGAAGGAGGGAGGTGAATCAGTCCGGGAATTACAGCTCTCGGGTTTCCCAAGGGGTGACTCCTTCAAAACACTTTATAGGCAGAAAATAGGTCCTTTCATTGTTTTCTTTTCATATCCAGAGAACAGCCCAGCCTGGCCTGTAGTGGCTGCCCTGGGACAGCGTTTGTCTTAAAGCCATGGAGAGGCTCATTCAAGGGACTGGGAGAGCAGCATGATGAGGCAGAGGTGAAAAGTGGGTGCAGGTGCACCATCGAATCACCCCCAAATCAGTCCCACAGCACTCACATAGGATCCCCTTCTGGGGGAATCAGCATTGCTCCATGTGAGGTCTGTGTGGGCCTGAGGGGCTTTATAATAAGCTGCTGTTTGTTTGGTTTTGCTGCCTTTTGGGGTGTTTTTTGTGTGCGTGTGTAGCAGGAGCCTCCGATGGCTGCCACTTCCAAGTCCCAGCAGAGAGACAGTATGGGAAGTAGGAGTAGGAAGGAGCAATGCTGCGGAGCAGGAGTGAGAGGCCCCGAGCCCTGAAAGCCGCTCTTCGTGTCCCCCTCCCCCTGGGCCCTGCCTAGGGCAAAACACAACACAATCTGGCTATTGTTTGCTTGGAGAAGTCCATGGCATCCTACTGCAATTATTTATGAAAGAAAACGTTTGATGTTTCTGTGGAAGGTGGGTGGGGGAAGCTGAATTCACCTCTCTTCTGCTTTGGAAGTTCATATTTCTTCCTTCTGCTCTTCCTGTCCAGTTGTTCCAGGGTTTTTCTAAACAGCGGAGAGTGCCCATGCCTGTTGTCTGTGCTACAGTGGAAGTCTTGCTATTAAAACAAACACACACCCCCCAATTCTGCAGAGCTTCATGCGGTGTCATAAATAAAGATACCCACAAGATCCTTCTAGGGATTTGGTTCATGTCCCTCACACTTCTGTCTAGTACGTTTTGCAGTGATAGCATTTGGAAATGTTACATCTTCCACAGTTTTCCCTGGAAATGTGGGCGTAGTGAGAGAAGGAAGGAGCTAGGGAGGATCCAGAAGATGATGATCCTGATGGAAGGCTCAAAATAAATGACATGACTTGAACCCATTTTTCTCAGCTTGGGGCTCTCCCTGCAGGTGATGTGGAAGGCATCAGGAGTGTGGATTAAAAGTAACACTAATAATAAGAGTCTTTACACACTTGCAGAAGAGAACTGAACTAGGAAATACTAAAAGGAATGAGTACGTGCCCAACACTGGGAATACCTTTCGCTTTGTGGCAGTACTGTGCAAAGTAAATAATGGAATCACAGCATGGTTTGTGTTGAAAGGGACCTTAAGACTCATCCAGTTCCAACCCCCTGCTGCGGGCAGGGACATCTTCAACTAGAGCAGGTTGCTGTAAGCCCCGTCCAACCTGGGCTTGAACACTGCCAGGGATAGGGCATTGTGGATCCACTTTCCTAAAGGGCAGGTGGTCCTTCTAGATTTGTTAACGCTGAACTTGAGAAACTGTTCTAGATGATGGATGGGCTGCTATAACATGATTTCCAAATGAAATCTGCCTGAGACTGATGCTTATCAGAGTTACTTCATGTAAATTGTGGGAGCTTGCTTTGTGTGTATTTTGTGGAGATACTTCATTTTAGCTGGTGGATTTGGGAACTTATGTGCTTGTTGTATTTGATCTATTTATAGGACCTGTCTTATGATGCCTTGTCTTGTGTGTGCTTGCCTCTGGCATGTGATGGAAGAGTCCTCTTGCAGCAGTGACTCCCCCAGTCCTCCCCTTTGAATCATTTTAGGCTGATACTTCTAGTAGGTTGGTTGAGGGAATGTTATGAAGGCTCACAGTGAACTGTGGTGCTTAGCAGGAAAATTCCGTAATCCCATAGCTAAAATCACAATCAGAGCAATTCAACTTCATGATTCTTTGAAAAGTTCATGTCACATTAAGGGGTTAATATTTGCCCCTTTGCCAAAGGAGCTTCAGAAATGCCATCTCGCTGGAAACTGTAGGACAGTTCTCCAGAGCCCTTCCTGCTGCAAGGCATGCTCAGATGTTGGATGTTGCTGGCGTGCTTGTTGGTGGCGAGAAGCATGGGGGGAAGAATGTGAGTGATGAAAACGCATCGCTTTGTGCAAAATGAGCTGGAAAGTGTGTGATAAATGAAGAGATTGTTATGTTTCAGGTCCCGCTTAATGATTGCAGCCTGTTCTGCTGAAGTCAGGAAAAGCTTGCGGAGCCAGAAGGCTCACTGTGGTGCTCCAAGCATGACCTACTCCCTTGTGGTAGTAGCAAAAGAGCACATCTATCTTCCAGCAGCTGCCTGGGGTCTGCTGCAGAGGCTCAGACAGACTAAACCGTACCTGCATCGTCCCTGATGCGTGTGGGGTTTACCCTGTTAACCTCCATTGGCATGCATTGATGAGAACAGATGCTGTGTTTTCCAGTCAGTTCTCGCGTGGCAGCAAGGAAGCTGGTGGCTGAGATCACGGTTGGTGGAAAATACCCCTATGAAATACCATATAACAAACCACACAGGGTAAACAAAAGGAAATCTCACTCCTGTGTTTGCTTTATTTCACCAATGTTTTCCACCCACCTTGTTACTGTACACAAGGTGAAGCTGGAACAGTTTTATAGCATTTCTGTTTCATTCCACATAAAAGCATTCTGTTTCCTTGTGCCTAAGGAGGGCTGAATACTGTCTTGGTAACATGTGCTGTGGTAGGAAGCAGTATATATTAGTACTTAAACTATTAAGACACAGTCTTAACAGGAGTTCTGGGGTTTTGGAGATACATTTAAAGTAAAACTCAGCATCTTGATCGAGTGCCTTTAAATACACTCTTAATATAGAAGAAATAGTGGCATCATGATGAGGCTGGTGATGCTGTATGTGAATTCAGGTACAACTAAAGTTGCGTTGGCTTGAATTTAAATAGTGGCGTATGATGTATGAGAAGCATTTCTCTGAAAGCTTTTCTTTATAGGATGCGTTAGGACAGCAGCACATCCTGTCAGAAAGCTGCATCCCGCATGGTTTGCTGCTGGCCTGTTTTTATGCATGGGAATGGGTCAGAGACTCGGGATTTGTAGGAGAGCCATCCTGAAGGATGTATTTCCCATACCACAAACCATCGATGTGGGAAGGATGCACTTCAAATCCCTGAGGCTGGAAGTGTGCAGAAAATGCGATTTATAAATAGAGGAGCTAGTTTGAGGAGCACAGTTGTATTTGCTTGCTTATTTAGTGTAAATTGTTCATGAAACACTTTTAAATTTCGGGCACTGTAGATAGGGTTTTGGTACATCAACAGGCGAGTACAGTACATGTGGCTGAGATGAGTTACTCTCTGTGCCATCTTATGAACTCAGGCTCCGCATTAACTAACGTTTCTGTACTTACTTGAAACTGATCTTCTGCTTGATTGATCTGTGTTCATGTGCACATGAATAATTCATGCATCTATGCATTTGTAGATATGCAGGCACACACATCCCAGCGCTTATGCGTGTGCTAAATAGAAAACATTTGGTTTGGTCGGTACACAGAGGCAGAGCAGCCCGTTTTCAGTTTGTTTTCCTAAAGCTTTGTTATAGACCAGATTCAGTTTCCTACAGTTGTTTGTGCCATAAAATAGTATTTTTCAAGGTGGGGAAAATACCAAGTCCCTTTCATTCTGTGCTCTTATAAGAATCACTTGAGGAATTAACATTCTTTTGTATCAGGTTACAGACAGCCGAGTTCAGGAGGGGCGATAAGGGGAAGCAGGATGCTGAGTTGGAACAAAGGCGGCCTCACGGTGCGGAGGGGTAAACAGGAGATGGTGGTACCTTGTGTTAGCTCCCTTATGGGTGCTGACAAAAGAACGGATCCTCAGGGAGCAGTCTTGGGAGGAATTTGCCCTGCTTGTACACTCCTCATACGTGGTGTGTATCCCATGTATGATTGCATGTGCGTGCATGGGTGTGTTGTTGCATTACATATGGTTTCCATTCTCCAGTCTTCAGGTCTTTCTGCAACAAATCTCTTAGGAGTTTTGCTTCGACTCTTGGTGCCTTGCTGTAAGCCCATGACCCTTGGTTATAGCCTCATCACACCGCCGCCTTTCCCCAGCTCAGCAAACCAGCTTGAACTAGAGAAGCATCAGGCCTCTGCGTTGTGCTGCTGCTTTTGTGCAGAGAAGCCCTGAGGTGGGGAGGGCAGGTCGGGGCTCTGATGTGCTGCATGGGGCGAGCTGCCTCCCTCCTCTCGGCTGCGTGAAGCTGTGTGAGGTCTGGAGGTCCCTGAGAGGGGGAAGCTGGAACGCAAACACAAAGCTGAATAATAAACTGATGTCACTGGCAGCCAATCCGGAGGGTGAAATGTGCCTGGCAGCCCCTGTGCCCATGGAACAGCAGCCCCTCCTCGCCAGTTGTCCCTTTCTCACCACCCAGAACCACTGAGGATCAAATCTTCGGAAGTTCATCATTGTTAAGTGCACATAGGACACAATTCACCACTCCTGTGGTTCAAGAGATTCCCAAGTGTCCCGAGACCATAGGGCTGTGCCAGAGCTGTTACAGCTTTTTTGTGAAGCACAAAATGAGTAGGCAAACCGTGCTCATCTTTTTTTGCAACCCTTACACCTAGGATACGTGGTGGTGTTACGTGTTTCCTACTTTGGGTGTGTGTGGTGCACCCTTATTTCCGTAATTTTGTGCTATACATTTGAGCCTTATTTTTTCATTAGCACATCCTATAGATAAGCTTTACATTACTCATGTTATTTCTGCTCCCTCCTATCCAGTTACCAGAGGCTGAATTGTGCATCTTGGTAGATGAAGCTGTTGGAGGCTGGAAGAGCTGTTTATTATTTCTGAGTGAAATTTAATAGGTTTTCAAACCAGAGAGCTGAGGCACCCTTCCTGATACTCCAAACAGTGACTGTATGTACAGTTTGAGGTAGATACAAAAGAAGGATAAAGAATAGCGCACTGTGCGAGGACATTGGCACCAGACAGAGAAGATGTGAACAAACAGATCTAGAATGAAAACTTAGTCTTAGAGGATAGATTGGGTCTTGTGTTATTATTTCTAGTGCTGTTTTGGTTTGGGTTTTGGTTTGTTCTCCCTTGCACAAACATAAATGGTGAGGAGGAGGAGGAGGGAAGAATATTTTGTCATAGGTTTTGTCTGCATTTGGGTAAGAAGTGATGTCAAGGGCAATGGTGGTTTTAGGTTTTCAGTGGTCAATAATCTTATCCAGTCCAGGTAGTGAAATGTCTTCCCTCTTCCACTCTACATTGGCTTTCATGTGGCATGCACAAAAGATGCTTGATCAACTTTAAGGGTAGCCGTGTGACCCAGTTTGGGATGCCTAAAACTGTTACTGGAATGAAGGGTTGAGCGTGAAGCCTGGGAAATACAGAGGTGGTGTTAAGATTGTGCTTTGCATCGCTTTTGTGAAAGGTGAGAAGGTAAAAGAGCCTTTATAAACAGAGAAATCACAAGGTGAAAGGCTGTGAGCAGTTGATTCCTCCTGACCCGTGGCAAGTAGCTGTAGCTTGGAGCTGCTGCAGGCAGAAGATGAGCATGGAGCAGCCTGCGTGTGCTCTGGTGGCTGTGGAAACCGTTCCTATCATGACCCAAATGAAAGGGTTTTGTTTTCATAGTGCAGTATAAAAGTGATGTAGTGTTTTGTAATTGTTTTCTTGGAGGAGAAAAGATATTTATGTGAGCTTCAGTTAAAGATGCAGCTCCTGTAATTCGTCTCTGAAGGAGCTGGAATATTTTGTAAATGTATGCAGCAGCTTAAGGTAGCTGCATTATTAGGAAACCACATTGGAGCTATAAATCAAAAGGCATCTTTGAATTTATGTTTTTCTTCACTGCCAGGTATATGGAGAGCTCCCATATCATTAGGCCAACGGGAGAGGAGACGTAAGATTTCATTCCTTTTCATAGTTTTCTTTTTTCTTGTCCAGAATCCTGCTGTAATGACGAGCACTGACATCACAATAAATGCTTTGAAAAACTAACTAAAATAACATGACTCATTTAAGTTCCTCTTGGGTGGTTTAGTAGCATTGATGCTGAGGGTAGGAGGATGTTTACTGTATTTTACCGCTATCATTGTGTTCCAAATCTGCTTAAAACACCTAAAGAGGTCGTAAAATATTCCAGCTGCTGGATGGCTGTTGGTGTGGATGAGTGTATGTAAATGTGTGTGTGTATAGAGACATGGAGCCCAGATTTCCCATTGGTATGAAAATGAAATGAGCAAAAGGCACATAATGTGTTTCATGTGAAGTATGTGGGGAAAGATGCTCAAGAAGGAACATTACCACTGTGCTGTTTACTGTTACCTGTGCTTGTGGCATCCTCAGATAGGTGCTTCAGGGCTTCTGTAAAGAGAAAAGTGAAGCCCGAATAGCTCTGAGTCCCTTTTAAACAGAGAAGTTGCAGTTTCTCTGCTGGACAGTCAGTCTTTATACAGTGTCATTGAAGAATAGCACCTTAAACATGGTTTCCTAGAGGTACTGTTCTGCTTTCAACTAACAAGTGATCAAGGTAAGTGTTTCTGGTTTTAGCCTGTCTAATTCTGGGCAAGTCTTATATAGCTGAGTTGAAAACTGAAGACCAGACGCAGTGATTTTCATACCCTCAGCTGTGGCTCGGAGTCATTCCTCGTGTCAAAATGGTAAAGTTTGTATTGTAACACAAAGTGGTGATTTGTGGGGCCAACACAAAGACCGTAGATATGGTTTGGTGAAAAGTGTGATATAAAAGTGCACAACTATATGAAAGCTGGTGTGGCCCGACCACACTAAGTGCATGTATATCCTGCTCCTTCATTGTGTTTTGCAATTGTAAACAGTCAACAGCTCTTCTCATTGTTTGTGATAATAGAAATCGTAATCTGACGTAGGAAATGGCTTATCTGTGAAGGAAAACTGCTGAGCTGTTAGTATGCTGAACTTGTACACAACTTCTGAGGTCCTTTAATGTAGTTTCATGTTCCCTTGTTGGATTTGTGAGCAGCATGAGTTGGAAAGCGTGTCGGCAGTGCTCTAGGTCCCCATTCGGATGCTAAACTGGCTTTTTGGCTCACGCATTGGGAATTTCTCAATGTGTTTTACTTTTCCTGGCTTGCGTGCTGGCTTGGTTCTCTTTTAATAGTGAACTGTGGTGATCTGTGGGGGGAAGATCTCCCACTGCAGCATCAAGGTTAGAGGATGCAGTGGCTATCCAACTGGCTGGTGGAGACAATTCTGTTGATATCCTTCCCGCTTAAGCTTGTGTGCTACACCTTGAGCAGTCCCCCCTTTGCCAGCAGGGACACTTGGGTGGATGAATGGGGTGGTGGTGAGATTTGTCTCCTTTAAAAACACAGGCTGGTGTTGTTTATAAGAGGCCAGATTAAGGAGCTGGGGATATAACTGTAGGCAGTTGGTTAGAAAGGGTTGGCTGATGCTTGTGTAGGCATTGAAATCGTACAGCTTCTCTTTCCAGCAGAGTCTTCTAGCATGCTGCATGAGCTTCAATTTCATATGTCAGTAATTTGACCAAAGCTGCATTCTGAGGTTGGACTTCTCTTTTGAGTAAGCTGATATTAAGTTCAATTTGATAGACAGAGTTAACCAAAAGGGCTTGGCTGTATTTGTGCTTTTTGTTCTCTCCTTCGTCTTTCCCACTTCTCTGTTGTTGGCAGCTGAAGTGACATCTCTGCAGACATCCCCACGAGTGGCACAGCTGACCACTCATTCCTCAAGCACTCAGTGTCTTAGCCGAGTGCTGCAAGCCCCCTCCACTAACCTTTGCCTTTCCCTGAGGTACAAGTGCTCTGTAGGGAGCCTCGTGGTCTCAGGTTAAGTTCTTATGATGGAAGGAGCAGGGAGCAAGGTGAGATGTAGAAGATGCAGCTTATGTGGTCTGGGGTTCACATCTGTGGTTGATGTTAGTTTGAAAGCACCCTGAACATGCTCCCTGTTGCTGCCTGACCCCACTGTGTGACGGGAGCTGGTTTTCAAATGGCTTTCTGTGAGATGCTGCTTGCTGGTTCTTTCTGTCCCTTTCCTCCCCCCCTAAATACTTGCAGTTCTTCCAGTGCTGTGCAAATAGATAATGGAAGTGGATCCTTCCATGTGGATGACAAACAGGCAGTTTCTGTTGAGTGTGTACTCCTTCTTAGCCTGTTTCATTCTGGTGCTGCACTTTGAGCTGCTTGCCTGTAGAGGGACGATCACTGCTTTAATTCAGTTTGTTTCTCTAGGAAGCAGCATCTGAGGAATATTGGAGGGTTTTTCATCCCAAGAGAGCATCGTTCTCGTGACTTCAGGCTGTTTTGGAACATTTTGTGGCTTCTAAATCTTGTAATGTGGACCAATTCTGACCCTAAAAGAGGGTGGCTGTATTGGCAGTGAGTCTATTGGAAGCTTCTTCCTGGTTATGATTGTGCCGGAGACCAAAACCATTTCAAATGGACAAGAAATTACATTAGGAGACTTAAGCTCTTAGCATGGCTCAGTGACACTCACTGTTGACACTCTGTTTTCACCTTTTTTTGGTGGAGAAAATGGTGT
The DNA here is from genome assembly GCA_028858755.1 of Ara ararauna. NCBI lineage: Eukaryota > Metazoa > Chordata > Aves > Psittaciformes > Psittacidae > Ara > Ara ararauna. Next base: position 39,761,883 of record CM054383.1, on the reverse strand, counting down.
TTCTTGTTTTAATAAAAGCTTTGTGTAATTTCACAGTGTTGGGACTTGCAGTCATCGCATTTCTGGCTATACCTTCAGAATATTCCTTTCCTCTACATCAAATGCATCTTGGAAGTCCTGAGACTAAACTGTATGAAACTGTTAAAATTAGGTTAAAAAACCCGAAACCAGCTTTTTAGTAAAGTAAAAAAGAAAGCGATTGACCTGGACTCAGGATTCCCTAATGCACTTACGTACGTGCCTGCATTAAGAGCGGGATCTTCCCTTTAACGAGGGGTTCTCACTCTGGGATGTGATCTCTGGATATGCTTTTTTCCTGGCACTGGAGGCTGTTGAGTGTGGAGTGAAATCTGCTTTTAGAAACTGAAATGTGAGTGTGGGCTCCTGTGGCCAGTTTTGGACTGGTGTGATGTTTGTTAAGCAGAGCTGTCTTGTGCAGTGTTTGGTGGCAGTGGGGCATCAGGAGGGCTTCTTTGAATTAAAGGTCAGATTGTAAAGGCTCCACGTAGAGGTGCTCGCAGTGCACAAGTCCACCTTATTTATGCAAATCTGCCATAAAAATCTGTAATCCACGAGTGGTCACATGGGGGTTTTCCATTTTTCTTTAGAAGCAATAACTTTACACCCCTCTGAAATGTCACATCTTGCGTCTTGTCGAACCTTGTAGATCAGGTTGTGATCTGTTGAGGAAAGTTGGTTGTTAATGGGAACGCAGAAAGCTGACACCAGTACAGTGAGACGTGGAGGTGAAATGTGTCTCTGAAGGGAAAATGCAGCATCTAAAGGTAGAAAAACACTTTTTTCAAGAAGGCACTGTTTCAAAGGCTGAGGTTTTTTGAAAACAATTTGGTGCCAGGAGCTTAACCTGTTTTTCATAAACATGGCAGCCAGTTGGAGCCAAAACAAGCAGTCAGGGTCCTTACATGAACCGAAGGGAGGAATCGTAACTACCCCAGCTACAGATTGTAAGTGCAGCTAAGTGTGAGTCAGAAAGGCAGCTCAGGAGCGGGACTGGGTGCTGTGCAGGGCATCCTGCTCACTTCTTCCTCAGTGCTCCTCTTCTGAGAGGTGTGTAGGAAAGATGCTTTAGCAGTGGGAATTAGGGGTGGTCCACGCTTCAGCCTAGAAGCCAAGGTGGCTGTAACGTGGCAGAAGTGGAAGGAAGGCCAGCATAGACACCGTTGCATGTGAAAGCAGTGTCAGCCAAAAGTATTACCGTGATGGATATTTTTAATCACTCTTTGCTATCTCTCCTTTATGCCTTCTGCAGCACCCACTGCCAAAGATGCCATTGCTCTGTGTGCAGTACATGTCTCAGGTCAGCATCCTGGCCTCTGTCAGCTAGATCGAGACCCATTAAGCTTTGTTGGAACATGTCCCTGCTTTCAGTGATCTTTGTAGTCCCAACAGTGTTAGGTTGAGGGTAGCCTCTAATGCTGAGGGGTACCTGGAAACTTGGGCATGTAAAGAGTTACCAGTAAAGGCAGGGCAGAGCAGGCTGTGTCTTTACTCTGAGCACTTAAGGGCTACAAGATAGAATGAGTATCTCTTATTTTCAGCAGCTTTAAAAGCAACCTTCCCATACCAGCTTCCAGAATATTAATGATCTTTTACAGAACATGTGGTTGGTGACCCAAAGGAGAGATTTTATGGAATGGATGTAGAGTATTGGGAAGGCCTCCAGGATTTGTGGAGATCTTGGGCAAGTCCCTCTATGCTCGTGCTTCAGTTTCCTTGTCTAAACCACCTTTATAAAGATCTACAGGGAAAGTCCATGGGTTTTGCTTGACTACAGAATTGCAGATGCTAGTTGAGAAATACACTGGATGGTCTAAAAATGGCCTCAGCTGTCTGAAAGATTGAACAGCTTCTTGAGAGATACCATAGCTAACCATCATAGCAACTGAATTTCATCTGCTTTTTGTACACTTCTGTTTGGGAAACAGTTCCAGTCTGTTCCTGAAAGAGAGCTCGATTATAAGCAAAATGGATATTTATCTCATGGATAAATATTCTGAATTGCCATGTGTTCCTTTATACTCACAAGTATGGAAAGGACAGACAGGTGAGAATTACAACCAGAGACAGAAATGGAGTTTGAAGTTAATTCTAAGTTTACCTACATAACAAACCACGGGTGGTAGGGGTTTTTTGTCTTCTTTTTACTCTATCTGTGAGACGAGTGTCAAACTGCACATTATGTACGAGCTGTTGCAGATATTGGACTTCTGCATGACATCTTCACCTCATAAAGGCCTTGTTGGAAAGAGAAGGATAGCTGGCACGTCTCATTTTCCATCCGCAAGCACCCACAGACGTACCCTGGTTATCTGCTTGACTGTGTGGCAGCCTTTGACAGGAGCTGTTTGCCGAGTGGACTCACAGGAAGTACTCAGAGGCGCATCAGCTGGATGTGCGCTCAGTTCACTGTAAACGGAATATTTGTCTTTAAACGTAAACCAAAAAGGAAATGAAGCGAGGAAATGTTCGTAATGGCTCCTTGAGGAGTGTAAGTAACAATGCTGGTGTTGATGCTTTCCAAAGCAACATCTCTGTGCCTGTTAAAATGTTTTTCTGGTGGATGCGGAGTTTTCACGAGCGCGGCTGAATTCCTGTACAGGATTCCTGCTGGTTGCAGGTACAGCGTGGCTTTGGCATTTCCAAAATGGGCCCTTTCCTCAAAACTTAGGACCTAAATCACAGTTCCAGGGTCTCTGTATTGCTGGAGAAACTGCTTGGAGAGAGCCGGTAAAGCGTGCTTGGAGAGCAAGAAAGAACATGCGACAGGGAGTGGAGGCTTCAGCTAACATGGAGCCCTGCTGGTGAGGCATCCCCCGTGCACATTTGTAGTATTGGGGTTTTCTGTCTCCTTACTGAAAATCCACAAGACGTTTCTTACTGAAATCAGACCGGCTTTTGTTAATGTTCCCAGTTGAAACAGCCAAGTGAGAGAATCTCTGTTAGTAGTTTTAGTCAGGAGAAATCAGAGGGCAGGACTACTGAGAGCCATGATTTAGGAAGTGCTTAAACCGAAAGGAGAATAAACCTTGATTACTGGAAACAAATCTCAAATACTTAAAGGCACTTGGGGAGCGCTTTTAACTACCTGTTGCAAGAGTAAATATTATGCGTGCCGGTGCTGGAATTGATATTAGTGTGGATTCCATGTTGGGCAGCTACTGCAGTATCACAGAATATCCCATTTCCTTCTCTTGTCACCCTGCAACCAACAGATGTTGCCCTGGGTGCAGCGGTAGAGCCCTACGAGGAAGCAGTTGATGTTTGGCAGAGCACAAGAGAATTCCTGAAATACTTGAGAACTTCTTGGAAAGCAGCTTTCACTGTTACCGCTTTGTTTCTGAAATCAGTGTTGGGCTCCTTAGCACACAGAAACCAGGGATGAGCCTAATGCTGCACTTGTTGCAGCCGTGGCTGTAGGAGGTGGGGACTTGTTTCCTTTATGGAAAGGAAGAGCTGCTCTCCTCAGTTTTGGCTTTTGGCACGTGCTACCAAAATATTTGCAGTGCAGTAACATGTATTCTTTCATCTTGCAAGTGGGAAGTAAAACGTATTTGTTCCTGTATGGAAATACTCTTTTCCCACAAAAAAAAAATAATGTTTGCTTTGTAAATCCAGTCTGGTTTTCTCCTCACGGTGGGAATTCCTGGCAGCTCCGTTCCAGCAGGCAGGCACACGCACTGTCAGGTTATTATGGTGCCAAAGTAAAAGGGAACTCACAGCACTTGCCCTGATACTTGCGTGAATAGGTGAGACTTCTTGAAGAAAGGCCCCCAGTGTAGTGGTTAAAGTGACCTTCTTAGGAAATGCCATTCATACCGGAGCACATAACCTTCCTCCCCATCTCTTCCCCAGCATAGGAGGGGCTGTGGGATACAAAGGAGCCTGGGAGAGGGAATGCACATTTTTCTGTACAAAGGAAGCTCAGAATGCCATGGTGCATATATGGGTCTCTGTCTTCCCCCTTGAAAATGTTTTCCTTTACCCTTTAATCAGAGAATTTTTTCCTTACTAATTTTACTTTGAGTGGAGAGAAGAGGGAAAGATCTATTGTTTGGATGGGAGTTGCTGCGGGGGGCAACAACTGGGCTATTGTTGGGCTGTAATTCCAGTCTGGGGCTCCAACAGGAGGTGAAAAGGAGGAAGAGGGATATGAACAAAGCCAAGTATTAACTCTGTAATAATCTCCTGTTGTTTACCTGCACAAGAATAGCCAGAGGTTTAGGGTTTGTTTCTCCCCCGCTCCTGAAGCCTAATGAAACACAGTGTTATTACAAATGGTGATGCTGCTCTCCTGGGAGCATCTGGCAGAGGGGGAAGAAGGGAACTTTATTTTTCCCCCTCCAGCTGAGGACACGCAGTTATTTTTCTAAAGCCATAATCAAAACTGTTAGTTGAAGGCAGAAACAGGCTTCAGGAAATGCTGTTTCTTCTGGCAGCAGGAGACAAAGATCCTTGTTCTTCAGACCAGCCTTTGTAGAACTCAGAACAATAATAATTCTTTTAAAGTCTGATAAAGAACAAGTACTCATTATCATAATGTGTTAACAGAGCTATAATTAAGATTGTTCTTGTCACTTTTTTAATGTACCCTCTTCCTTTGGGAGATTTTAGTTGTAGAAGAGAATTGCTGTGTATTTACTGTTGGCAGAAAGAGGTTTGGGGACCAAAGGTTTTAAAGCAGCGCTGTTTGCTTTACCCTGGACTCTTACATGAATATGAGAGAGAGAAACTGAGAAAGGGAGAGGGGAGACCTTTTGGATTAACTCGGGTGTTGCTCAGGCTCTGTCCCGAGGAGGAAGCAACCGCTTCACTACCAGCTGCTTGCAAACACTCTGCCTAGCTGGTGTTCCTGGGTTGCCCCGGATATCCCAGGGTTGCTTTGGAATCACCACTGCATCCCTCCCCAGGGCGTGCTGACAAGACAAACCAGCAAGCTGGTATATATGCTTCTGCTTTGCAGGAGAGCCACCTTTTGAGGGTTTGTTGCTTGATTACTATTAGAAATGTTCATTTTTGTATGGGGTGTTTTTTAGTATTCAGTATTGAACTTGAATGCTGACTGCTTCTAAATGCTGATGCTCCCGTGGTCCTTCGGGCACCTTAATGGAGAAGTCATGTGTAGTCCAATGAAGACTTTGAATATTCACTTTTCATTTAAACTGTGACTTTATCCTCAGTGAGGCATTGGATTTTAATGCTGTTTTCACATGTGGCCCTGTGAGGTGACAGTGCTGGGGAGGGACTAAACTGGACATAACTGAGATTTGTTCACCTTGAGCTTGATGGCTGCCAGAAATAGGGAATGTTACCGTTGATGCTTTTAATTTCTGTGAACATTTGAGATATAAAATGTTTACTCCTTGTTGTCAGCTGTAGAGTCTTTGTATTTAAAACCAATAATCTTGTTTTAAGTTAGCATTTCCTGGAGGAAACGATTTGGCTGTTGTGAAGTGCTCTGTCAACAGTGCTGCATCCTCACACCAGCCGAAGAGGAAGGATCTGGTGTCATTATCCAGAGCTAGGGAGAGCTGACACAGAAGAAATTCCCATGAACAGGGCTTTCTGATCCCTGCTCTTTTTTTGCACAGATGGGTCTCTTTGTTCTTGATTAAACATTAATCAAAAATCAATTTATGACTCCATGTAAATGGTATTAGATAAGTCTGCTTTTATCTGTGGTAAATAAGTACATTGTTTGAACATGAACAAACAACAGTCTTGGCTCGGTTTGAGTTTAAAAGTAGATTGAGAGAGAAAATGATAATTAAAAGTGCAGATTTCATAATTGAGTGTGTTCTTATTTCATGAGCATATTTAGTTTAACTGTAGCAGGATAAAAAACATACTGGAACTAAACATCTAAATGTCGTGCAGAAGAGCACAAAAACAGGATTTGAGATACATTCCAAGAGGAAAAAATGATTTTATGAGTAGGATGAGATTCTTGAGTAGGTAAGCTGTAAGCTCATGGGGTAATGGAGAGTTTGGGGTCTGAATACCCTGCTTTACTTCAAGGGCGAACTGAATATCCACCTTGAGAGCTACAACAAACAAATCAATTTTGAAGAGCTGAGCCCATCTTCCTGTCAGACTGAATTGCCAACCCAGTTTTGCCAGTGGATGCTGGTTATGGAAGCTCTGAGTCCGGAATCGCTATATCACCAAACACTTCCTTCATTTTTATTTTGGGTTTTGTAGAGGGAAGAGGTTTGAGCTATGTGAGTTGCCATTTAATTGGCAACTAGATGTCCATTAGATCCATATCTGTGCATTTGGGTGTCTGTTAGACTCTAAGGATAATGCTCCTGAATTTTACAGCGGAAAAGCTGGGGTAGTGTTAAAATGAACTGCTGTGGAGAGCGATGAGTTCTGTTGCCCCAATACCAGAGTACCTGAAAGTTGTATGATAATGCTGAAGTGAAATGCTGCTCTCTAAGTTAATCAGACACAGTGTTTCAATGGTAATAAAGACAGACGGCTTGTGAGAATATTGATTTATATTAATCTATTGCTTTTATTGGCAATGAGCCATGCAGCAATTTTAGGGCCTGTCATGTTATCAGTGCTGCTGTGCAGCCATTGACTCTGGTGGAGTTGTGTGAATTAACTTTTATCCCCTGGTCTGCAAAATAAGTTTCGGAAAGGCTGATAAAAAGCAAAATTCATTTCTTTACACTAAAAGTATCTCCGGGTGGTAGAAGGAATGTGGAGCTACAGTCCAGTTATTCCCAAGAATTAAATGTGGGCTCAAGCATTTTACTTGCAATTTGTCAGTCAGTAGCTGTGATTTTTTATTCTCTTTGTTTTCTTCTTTCTTCAGTCTGAAGCACTGAAGAAAGGGCTTTGTTTTCATGCATATGTGAATAGTTCTGGGTCTTTGTCACATCTCTTTGTACCTTTTCTGGTTTTATTCCATCCTTTTTAAGCTGAAGGGATCTGAGTTGCAGTCTCTACTAGGGATGTGGGCAATAACATTTGCAGTGTAATAATGGAGGCTTTTTCCTTTCCCCACTGTTTCACCCAGATTTTTAGTGGTGTGCAATATCTGCAGTACAGAGTCCCTCGCTGGTGGTGTGGATGTTGGTGAGGTCACTCCTCTGGGTCCCACAGGGAGGATGCAACTGTGTTAAGGATAAGGAGAGGTCTTCCTTATTCCGAGCAGGCTTGGGCACTGTGGCTTTCTGTTCCGTGATGAGAAATGCTGGACCATTTGTTGTGCACAAACGATGCAGTAGTAGTTGGAAAAACTTCTTGGCCAGCTTTGACTTGTTCTGTTTGTTAGTTTTGTTTTCACCCAGAGTGCAGGGAAAAGGATTGAATTAAGCTTTAGCATCCTCTGTTATTGGGCCAAATGCCACTCCTTTCGCTGCCAATAAATCCTACGGAAGATGTGTAGGCATGAGGAGTGTAGGAGTTTCAGAATACACAGCATCTCTTAATTGACACGGGATTTGTAAAGTGCAGCTTGTGTAACTGCTGGTACCTAATCTCTCTTGTCCTTTCCAAGAGGCACGTTGATGATCCATATGCTTGTTGGAGGTGTGTTTGTTTAAGGGAGATAAGAATCGCGGAGTTGATCAGAGATGTGTCTGATTTGCCTGCGGGCGGCCAAATTTGTCATAAACTCGGAATATTCTCTTGTTAGATTAAAGTTTTGATCTTTTAAATTAGGGAAACAAACAACGAAACTGCAGCATTGGTGAGATGCCCCATCTCTGGCAGTGTTCAAGGCCAGGGTGGACGGGGCTTGGAGCAACCTGCTCTAGTAGGTGTCCATGTCCATGGAAGGGGAGTTGGAATTAGATGGTCTTTAGGGTCCCTTCCAAGCCAAACCATTGTAGGATTCTATGATAATGGAAGGTTACACTGTAAAGTCAGTTGCTGTACGTTGCTACTCTCTTCGCAACTAGGTGGATGGATGAAATACAGCTTCGCAGGTATTTGGCTACTTGATAGGATGTCATTCCTCCTGAGTGACTCGGCATGTCGAACCTTGCCTGATCACCAGAAACTATCCTACTGCTTTGCCCAGCTTCCTTGTGGAACCACCTGTTAGGACAGCAGTTACGATAGCTTTGGCCTTTGTGGCTGGAGGGAAATAGCTCACGCAGGCAGTGCTGCGTGGAGACTTGGAGAGTGTCTGTAGGAAACAGATGATACCTGGATCATAGAATCATTTAGGTTGGAAAAGAACAAGTGCAACTGTAAACCTAACACTGCCACGTCCACAAAAGTCAGACTTAAGCGGCTGAAAGAGTAAGTCTTCAGACACTCATATGTCCACGAGAGCAAAGGGAATTGGGGGAGAGTGGAAAGGGTTTATAAATCTTTCATTGCTAGGTATAGAACAAGGTACGCTGACATCTGTTTTTCTTTCCCAGTGCAGTTGTTGCTGCATACTGCATGTGGAGTAGCTTCAGCCTTCTTTGTGGCATTGTCCTCCTTACAAAACAAAGCACACACAAAATCCCCACGGAACGGTGGAAGCACAAGCCCCAGTAAGTCTACAGACAATAAGCTTGCTTTTGTTAGCTGTTAAATTCTGAAGACTTTGGTTTTCTTTGGAGCCTGCGCATCCCAGGTTGAGATTGCCTGCTCTGGGGCGTTGAGGCAGCAGCCTGGTGGCGCGGGCTCTTGTTTGGCAAGATCCCAAGGTTACTTCCTAATTTTAAGCACGAGTAATGCCATGAGATTTAATTAGGCTCTTCATAGCCTTAAAGTCAGTTGGGGGTTTTCTTGTCTTCACTATATCAGGGATTTAATGGGTGAGACTTTAAACCAGTGTCGCAGTGACTTCAGTTCCTGCTTGGGTTGCAGATGTTTTACAGCGGGGTTTTTTGGTCTTCCTTATAAGCCTTTCTGGTTTCAACCTCATCACCATGACAGTCCCCATGTCCCCCCATCTCCTCCTGTGTGTTAGAACAAAAGAATCAGTAGTGTGGAGCTGAGCACAAATCGGAGAGCACCTTTTCCTCTGTCCCTGCATTCCCCCCCATGTATTTAGTTAAACACCCAGATTTGGAGTGTGATGAAAGGGCTCAGCCTCGTTATTCTCTGTTTTGAGAGGATCTAAACAAAACGCCAGTGAAGTTTCATTGAAATTTGTGTTTAATTTGGGGTCCCTTGATGTGTGATATGTTGGCAGTGGTGGTCGTGATGTTTCATAGAGCTGTATAAAAACATTAGGAAACGCTGTGCTATTTTGGAGCACTTGAGGAAGAAATTGAGACCAAATTTGCGCTCCCTTCTGATACTCTGCGTGTTGCCATTGACTTCAGAACAGCTAGGCTTATTTTCTTTGTGTAGTTGTGCAGTGATATGAAGGAGGACAACTTTTTTCCTGGTGATCTCATGTTTAGATTATTTCTTCTTAGTGCTGGGGGGACTGGGAGTTTTAGATCAGTCTTTGTTCATGCCGTTTGTGGACTTTCTTTTATTTCTCCTTTAACATTTCCTACAACGCAAATCGCTTTTAAAACACGATGCAGGAGCCCATCGTGTCTAAAATACTCGGAATGTTTTCAAAGCTTAGCTAGTTCCAGCACCAACTCTGTGCCTCCCAAAAATAGTCACCTGAAGTGAAACCCAGAGGGTGAAATGGAGCTGGGTTTCGGTCTGCCCCGCGTGCTGTCTCCCCACACGCCTGCATTCCTCCGGCCGGGGGCCCAGGCCTCTTTTGAAAGCAACCTTTCAGGCTCATGAAGCTGCATTGTGTAAACATCTTCAGCAATAATTTATTCTCTTGAAAGAGGCCAAACTAATCCTCCCATCCTGGTTTAGAGCTGCCCGGGATGCTCGTCTGAGCAGCACGTTTTCTGTCTCGCAACAGGCGTGACATCACATGAATATAGCAGCAGAATGTGGTCAAATACCATTTTAAACAAATTTGAAAATCCTCCCCTGAGGGCTGGATTTATTGGGAATGCTCTTCCCTCATGTGTCTGTTATCAAGCTAAATACCAAGTCTTGGTTTTGCTGGAGTGTTCCTATATGTGTAGAACCCCCCCTGCTGATTTCAGTGCGTTGAGAATTTCCATCCCCTCTTTGTTTTCTGTCTCGGAGAATGCAGTTTGTAAACGGGAGGAAAAAGATCTTTAGGAAAATCTACCTGCCTAGAAAATACGTGGAATTCTTGTCTGAATTTTGGAATGTTTTGAACACAGTTTGTCATAAACAAACCCAAGAATTCCTCTGGAGAAACATATAACTGTGATTGTTATTTATTCCCTTCTTACAGGAGCAGCATTCTGAACTTTTGCCTTTTGCTTTTCCAGCACAGCCTCAGCAGCTCTGTGTTGTTTTTGTCCTATAATAACACCCGCCAGAGCAAGGACATGGCATCTTTGGGGTTTACCTCTGTCTCCAGCCCCTGGGAGGTTGTTTACTACTTTCTGCCTGGAATAACAGGCCAGTCCCAAGGATCCTCCATGGGGAGCAGCATTATTGGCTTCTGCTAGAATACCACCTCTGTGCCCAGCCTGGCTGCAGGGCTGGCGGTGGAGGGATGCTGCCCTTGGAGATGTTGTCCATGGGGGTGGGGAGATGCTGGCCATGCCCATGGGACAGCGGGATGCTGCTGGAGGGATGCGGCGGGATGCAGGATACTGCAAGCAGAGCCCCTGGCAGTGGGAGTTCAGCCCATGTCTCCTTTTGGGGCGGGAGGGGAAGGAAAACAGTGAGACCCTTTTCAGGAGTGAGGTGTGTTTAAGCCTATATTTGGATGCTGCGCCTCTTCTAAATTTGGTTTCTCCTCATTAATAGAGGAACTGTTTTAATCGCCCTGTAGGGAAAACCATGGGGTTGCTGTAGGGTGGGTGACTCCTGTTTTTCCACCTTTTATAAAAGGACAAGGTCTGTTTTGGAGGAATGGAGGGGAGGGAAAGTGGAGGAAGGGGTGGAGGGCGGGAGGGGAGGGTCTGCTCCTCTGAGCTCCTTTGTGTGAGGAGCCTCATGCTTCCCTCCTCACGAGGGGCACTGGAATGGGGGCAGCTCCTTTGCTTACTAATAAAGGCGTTGGGGCTGAGATGGCTGCGGGGACACGCAGCTTGACTGTATTGTGGGAGTGGGAGCTGCGTGTTGTTGCTTACATCTCCCCTTCCCAAGGCAGCCTTTGGGTTTCCCGCAGGGAGGTGGATGTCCCCATATCGGGGGACTGTGGAAAAGGAAGCGTGGCAGCGTCGTGTTTAAAGAAGTGTTTTTGTACCTTTTGCCGTGACCTGAATCAGGTTTCCCCCTTTGCAGCAGCACGATGTGCTGGCTTGCGGTGGGTGTGATGGAGGAGTAGTTGATGGAGTTATTTGTGTCGGGGATGTTGGGAACGTGTGGAGTGGAGCTGTGCGTGGGAACGGGGCCGCTCGCCTCCCAGGCTCCTTGCCCAGCCACCAGCCTCTGTAGCACTGTGCTGGTACGCGGGCTTTAGCTGAGCTAAGTGTGTGGTTAGAGATCGGTCCTTAAGTGCCAGAAGTGTTTGTATTTGCCTACCCGAAATCTGGAGAGGGACTTCTTCCAAGGGCATGTAGTGATAGGACGGGGGGAATGGCTTTAAAATGGCAGAGGGGAGATTGAGATGAGTTCTTAAGGCAGAAGCTCTTCCCTGTGAGGGTGCTGAGGCACTGGGACAGGGTGCCTGGAGAAGCTGTGGCTGCCCCATCCCTGGCAGTGTTCAAGGCCAGGTTGGACACAGGGGCTTGGAGCACGCTGCTCTAGTGGAAGGTGTCCCTGCCCGTGGCATGGGTTGGAACTGGATGAGCTTTAGGGTTCCTCCCAGGCCGAACCATTCAATGATTTATAAACTCTCCTACAGGGTTACGGTTAGGATGTGGATGGCAGTGGATCACATTTGAACGTTGCTTTATCCATCAGGGCGGCTGAGGGGCCTGGTGGTTTTGTCTGCTGGCGGTGTCCTAGTGACCTGCGCTGTTGCCCGCATCCAGCTTTGGTGTAATGATCAGCAGAGACCTTTGCATCTGTGCAGTTGACGATTTGCAGTAATGACTTCCAGTTGCAGCAGCATATGGAGTGTGGCTGGTTCCTGTCCTTGCTTAGGGATGTGGTTTAGTGGTGTCCTTGGCAGTGCTGGGTTAACAGTTGGATTCCCTGATCCTAAAGGTATTTTCCAGCCTAAACAATTCTGTTCTTTAGGTACCTCTGTGCAGGTCTTCATGGAACTAAAGTTTCAGAGAAGATGCTGAAAAATATGAACAATACAAAAGAGATGTAGGCCAAAAACCAGCATAAAATTCAAGTCCATTGGGGTATAGCAGTAAAATCATAAAGGACTTTGGGTACTAAGCTTAAAAATCCAGATGCCCTAAGGAAATACAACACAATTGGATTAGTTGCAGGAATTAATTCATTTGTGCTAACTCCTGCTATTAATCATTCACATTATCTGTGATGGAATTTATGATTGCGATAGGTACTTTTTGCTGTATTTCAGGGTACTCTCCCCTCCAGTAATGTGACCTAGTTTACTGATGTTTTAATTCCACTCTCATCTTCTTGTTACCAGCTTTGTCAAGTCTTCTAAATATTTTACTGTCTGCTCCATTCCAGGGTCAAATGGGACAAGCATTATCTTCTGGCTAAAGAGTGACTGTGCTGAAAACCAGTACTAGTGAAGTCCCTTAATAGTTCAGATACACCAGATGCATCTGACCTGAAAATTTACTTACTTGTTCCAAAATTCACACACATCTCCCAGCAGCATCTCAGAAAAGGTTGTTGTGCTGTAAAAATCCTGAGACCCTTCAGTTTTAGGGCTACCCACGTTTCTGTCCATATATGCTGAAATACAGTGGGGCTTTTTCTGTTCTACACTTCTAGTAGTCCTCTGTAGTGAAGATGAACTTCATTATTAGGTTTTGCTTCTCAAAACCCTTGGTTTTTATGAGTCTTCTGTGGAGTTCCTGCTGCAATCACTTGTTCGAGATGACTTTCATTGTGTTGCCTAAATGCTGCACGTGCTCCAGGGGGAGGCAGCAGATTCTGGAGGCAATATGTGTACAGAGGGATCTTGCTATGTTGTGGTAGCAGTCGGTTCCAGGCCAGATGTCATTCACTGATTTTTTTTTTGTTTAATTAAATGCAAATGTGTTCTGCCTCGTGTTACTGAGTTTCCACCAGTTTCATAAGATACTCTTCGTTCAGACTTACTTATATGAATGAAACACCTAGCAACATACTTGTTATTAGTGTATCTCCTACCTTGTGGGCCAGCACTGTTTCCATGGTGTTTCAAAAATACAATAGGTAAATTCCTAAAAAGCTTTTAAATGTGTATGCTGTTAACTGGCCTTTCTGTAATGATTTCCCCCTCAAATTGTACCTACTCAAGGCTGCATGATGTCAGGCAGAGCAGAGCTGTCTGTGTGGGGTTTGCTCCCTTGCCCATAGTCAGTACCTGCATCACCTCTTTGGCTTTTCCAGCACTTTGTTGTGTGAGTGCACCCAGTGCAGCTTTCCTGTTGGTGTTGATGTACTTCAGGCAGTGTTGCCTTTCTGATACATGGAGAGTTCAGCAGACGGGGGGTTTTGTGTGCAGGAGTTACTAAGCTTTCATTTGGAAATGCATCCCTGCACCTGTGAAGGCTCTGGGCTGTGACCTGCATCCTCAAGGTTGTCTCTTCGCTGCGTCAGAAAGGGATAAAGTCACATCGCTCTTCCAGCTAATGTTTACATACCTACCTGATGAGACAGCCCAAGTAAAACAAGTGCAGACGGTGAAGTCCTCCAGTAGCTTCTGTCTGGGTCTCTTCTGGTTTCCTAGCCCAGAGCCAGGAGGCCATGGTGTCTGATGCTCCAGCATCACTCACCTGGTTTATAATACAGGGACCTGCTTACATGATTCCCTTCAGGTCCATCACAACCTCAGCTCTGAAAAGCATTGGTGTAAGTTATTATTCAGTGCATCTAAAGCCACTGGATTTGCTACCTGGATCTCCAGAGTCATTGGATATCTTTTCACTGAAGAGAAATAGTTTCTGAGTGCTGATGGATTGGTGGCTGGCCTCTGCAGCAAATCCAAACAGGGTGGGAAATGAGGGGTGGGTCGTGCTTGACTGATCAGTAGCCCTGGGTGTAAGGAGCTTAAAGAAAAAGGAATCACCTTAGAGTGGCTGTGACTTGCAGGAATTCAGGTTGTCTCACTTGTGGCTGTAGTGAAATCACTCTTGCAGCTCTTGTTTTTATATCCTTTGTCCTTTGCCTTGCTGTTAGGGTTGGGCCCTTATTTATTTATTTCCTCCTCTGGCAGCTGCAGTGCTCCGACTGGAAGGCTGAGATGCTAACAATGCACTGCCTGCTGCCAAGAGAGGAGGTGTTTGCATTCATTTTCACTTTCTTACTCTGAATACAAAAAACAAATGACCCCCCTGTGGTCCCACTGAGTCCTGCCTCCCCTCAGATGTAAATACATGTGTCAGTATGTGATTTAGAGGGCTTACTGGTGGTGTGGTACAGACATCAGCTTACCAGGCAGGTAGTAGAAGTGACCTTATTCTGTTAAATGAAGCAGTTTTACAGTAATCCAGAATAACCGTATTATATATGATAATTAGAAAAATTACTAGTAATAGGTTTCAGGGCAATTCTTTAACAGATTACATCTTACTCTTTACTCATATTTTTCCTGCATGATTTTCTTTTTCCTCGGAATTGCAAACTGTTCGTAGTGATCGCATCAGGAGCAGCCTGCGTACAAAAGAAACAAATTGTGTTTTTCACTCTTTCACAATGCAAGGACGAGGAATGAGAGACTTGTTTGTAGTCCCTACAAGCGCAGCCATCAAGGTGTACAGCTGGGTGGTGAGTGATTCCTGTGTGGATGTAATTTAGGGATGGGCAGTAGAAGAAGGAAATCGGAGAAGCCCAGAGATTGAAACTGCAGGGATTTCATGTTGTAATATATTGATTAAATCAGATATCAGAAATAACCCTATTGCTGTGACAATGGGCTTTTAGCTGAAAGAGAGGAGATGTAGATTAGATATTAGGCAGAAGTTCTTCCCTGTGAGGGTGCTGAGGCGCTGGCACAGGGTGCCCAGAGAAGCTGTGGCTGCCCCATCCCTGGCAGTGTTCAAGGCCAGGTTGGACACAGGGGCTTGGAGCACCCTGCTCTAGTGGAAGGTGTCCCTGCCCGTGGCATGGGACATGATGAGCTTTAAGGTCCCTTGCAACACAAGCCATTTTGGGACACTTGTTTTTGTGTGTCTGCTCAGTTTTTAATAAGCCTCTTGTTCTGATTCAGAGCACCACGTAGAAATCCACAATGCCGTGGTTTTTTAATGCATTAAATGATCTACAGTGTGTTCCTTTTGTGGTGAAACCCCACTGCCTCAGCATGAAGAGCGCGCAGCATACATGTGTCTTTGTTTAATTCAACATGTTTTCCTCTTTCAGTCCTGGAAATAGGACATCGTAGCTCTTCAGTCACCACTGCAGCAGAGTGGTTCAGGGTGTTAGCAAGGACAGGGAGGGTAAAGGCAGATCATGCATCGCTCACAGGTACCCGCCTCAGATGTAGACACATAAAGCCCATTTGCTGTTCAGCAACAGCTCTCGCAGGTATGTGTGTCTTGAAGAGATCACACCCAAGGAAGCAGATTCCTGTAGTTGTGAACTGTCCCTCTTGTGTGTGCAGCTCAGGGGTGTTTTTTCCTCCTGAAACATCAGTGTAAAGGGTCGGAAGGCTAAAGAAAATGGTAAATCTGCTGGTACTTGTTTGGAAATACCCGATAACCTCCAGTGTGGGATTCTTATCTGACTGTCTTTGTGGTGAGAGAGGCAAAGAAAAGACACTTGAAATCCCACGACAGCATAGCCTGTAGGAGCTTTACAAATTGATTCAGATGTTCCATTCAGAGCCGAGATTTGATACAGGGTAACGGAATCAAACGGCTCAAAATAATCTTTCATTGATTTTTATGGTGAGAAATCTATCCCTGCAGAATCAAACTGAGGTTATGGTGTAAGATCTGCCTTTAAATCTGGCTTTGTTTTGTGCATCTGTGCTTTTGAAAGCACCTCTTTTTCTCTGTACCTTGAATGGCTGCTTCTGCTTCCCTTGTCTTCCAAAATCCAGAAATGCGTGCTGAAATGTTGACAGCTTAAGAATGCTTTACCCTATGTAATATACATGTTGCACGTGCAGGGCTTCGGAGAGCTATTCTTGTGGGGATGTGCTGTGGTTTTGGGGGCATGGTGGCTGTGTCCCCTGCCCATGGAGCCGGTCCCCGTGGGGGACGCGCCTCGTGATGCTGCTCCAGACTCATAAACAAACCATCACGTGGCCGCGCAGCCCTGCAGAGCAGCGTGCCGGCAGCGAGGGATGGCCACAGTACTGTCCTCGTTGGATTTCCCCTCCGATGCTGGTGCCCGTTGGAGTGTTTGGGAATGAGTGCTGAATGAAACAGCACAGGGCGCCTTTCTTCAGCTTTTCCTTATTTATCTTTTCACTTGTGGGGCTTAGGATGCACAAAGAGTCTCTGATCCTGTAAGAGGCTTCTCTAAACACAGGTGCTTGCAGTGCAGCCTGCTTTTATTTCTTGACAAAAATGTTAGCAGGCACTGTGTGCTTGCTGCCACATGAGGGAATGCAGAGGTGCAGATAAAATAACCATTACACTTGAGATTTTCAAGTGGTTTATTCAGTGCATTTCCCCCCCCCCCCCCCCCCCCCCCCCCATTTAACCAATAGAGGTTTTGTTAACATTTGATTTCTCTGCTTGCTGACATGTTGTTGGTTGCCCAGAGAAGCTGTGGCTGCCCCATCCCTGGCAGTGTCCAAGGCCAGGTTGGACGGGGCTTGGAGCAATCTGCTCTCGTGGAAGGTGTCCCTGCCCATGGCAGGGGTTGGAACTGATTGAGCTTTAAGGTCCCATCCAACCAAACTATTCTGTGATTCAGTGCAGTTCCTTAGACCCACTGTGAACCCAGTGGAAGCCGCAGCAAGGATTCAGGATGACTCTTCGGACCAGTCTGCTAACCCTGGATTGTGAATGATTAGACTTCAAAAGCATTTAACTCTAAATGTAATTATAGCTCAATTTCTTCGTGTTGAGTCTTTCGATTTACAGTGTGCATGTTACAAGTGAGTAATATACTGCCCATAAAACAATATATGTTGCAGTACTTCATTAAGAACATAACTTGGATCATGAGATCAGACTTACAGCTGAATATGTCTTAGCTGTAATCCTCGTCTTTAGACACTGGAGCTCAGCAATCCTTCAGTTTGTTGGATGTGGGTCAGCGTTGCTGATTTATGAATCTCAACCTGATCTAAACCAGCAGAAATTAGGTGCGGGCTTGCGTGAACTTTGTAGCTTCTGGTTATTGATAGGGTTGCTGTTAGACTGTATTGATGTTTGGGAAGTACCAAGTTCATGATGATACTGTAGTAATGGTTTGTAGGGAATAACTCATGGGGTTGTATTTTTAGGAGTCTGGTGTATGGAGGAGGCTTGGAGTGATTTAAGAGACTGCAGAGCATGCAAGGATACATCCTGAAGGATAATGTAGGCCAAGAGGAGGAGCCAGGGAAAAGCTAACATATAGCAGGAGGTGGTAGATGGAGCAGGATGCTGTCCTCATCTGCCCAGAGATGGGACAGATGTGAGCAAAGCTACATGTGCCATGCAAGTGAGATGAAATCTGAAGGAATGAGAAACCAGCCAAGGGGCTTGTGGACTTGTAGAGTTTCTTTTAAGTTTAGCTTGGCAGATTTCAAGCTACACTTAAAAAGATGCTGGTTTCCAGAGACATTGCTATTAAGTTATTTGTGCTGAGCCTATTCTTTTTTTTCTGTTGCCCATTGCACCAAGAACCACAAAATGCTTTTGAAATCCTCTTTTCTCAGAGGTACTTTGTGCTCAGGAACACATTAACCTGGTAATGTCATTCTCTAAATGGTAGTTTTAAGCCAGATGCACTTGTTCGTTTTAAAGGCAGTTTGGAGAAATCTCCCTAGTTATGATGAGATGGTTTGGACTGTGTCCCAAGCTGTGCAGCTGCGGGCAGGTCATGCAGACCCCAAGTTCCTCATTGGTGCCATCGGTACAATCCTGTTGCTTCATCACTAGTGTGTAGAGTGAGGCAGAAGAGTCCACCAGTTACCATGGGGTACTTGAACATCTGTGGCTGAGCAAATCCAGTCATGACTGACAGTGGTTGTGTAGTAGAGGTTGTATCAGACGTTGAGCAGTTGGGCCAGAGGTAAAAAGATGGGGAATGTGTGTTTCTGAAAGTGGCTGAACTGTGTGTGTGTGCCTGTCTCACAGTAGAAGAGGCCACCATCTCTCTTCAGTAAGCATGACAAGCAGAACTGGATTAACTTTCCTTTCAAGTGCCAAATTCAGCCAGTGATATCTCATTAAAAACAATTATTGGCATGATGTTAATTCACAGACAGTCAATGGTGGAAGCCTGTAAACTTGCCCAGGTGGCACCATCTGCAGTTCTGATTAAGAAAACAGGAGGATGAAACAAAACAGCATAGTTTAAACGAGTGAAATTAATTTGTAAACCCATTTGGCTTATTAGTTAAAAAACCTCCAAAAAATCCCCCAGTGCCCTTGAGTCAGGATGTCAAAGATAGAAACTGTTGGGAAAGATAACTTTGTGTACATTTTCCTGTAAGAATCCCAAGATTCTGTTTTCCGTCTTTTTCACTACTGCAGTCTAGAATACTTCTTCCAGCTCAGTGTTACAGTTAAGGGATGTGCTGACTTGTATGGGTCTGTCACATATCACTGTAAAGCAGTTGGCTCAGTGCTGTTCCATCCCACAAGTCTTCCTTCTTTCCATGTTGAAGATGGTGATCTTTGTTGTCATTCTTTAAGGTCTGCAGAATCTTCACCAGCATATCTTTGTGTTTGGTATTACAAAGGTGTTTTACGTTTCAGACTAAGCTGTGGTCTACTCTTAGAGTTGAAGCACCTCTTTCTTTGTGGTTACTGACATAACCACTCATAGAACCTTTTGCAGATTGCCCCAAAACAAGCTGATTTCTAACACGTTTCTAAAAGGTTATTTTGCTTCTGCTTTGTCTTTTTTCTAATGGTCTGGCAAGAAAATACTTGAACCTCAGGTCCTGAATAGCGTTCTGTGATGCTGTGCTGAAGTCTGTAATTCAGGGCTTGTTACGTTTTAAAAGAAAATTATTATGTTCATGTCATGTAGTGTCAGGGGCTTTTGCACATCAAGACAAACAGCTTCTATTCCTCAAGCTTTTGCTGCAGCCTGGAGTAACTCATCATTTCTTACCACATCTCTTCCCCCCCTGCTTTAAAATGGGCATCGAAAACAACCACTCGATCAGCTTTCATGCTTTGTACAGCATTTTGAGAACTGCTGATTAAAAAGCACTGTATAAATGTGAAGTATATATTTTTCTGTTACTAAGCAGTCATGAAGTTTAATTTGGAGGAGCCAGGGCCAAGAAGCTGATGTTGGTAGGAACAAGGTCTTTAAAACCTGGGAAGGGGAAGGTTTGTCAAATTAACTATTAGCTGAAAAGCACTTCCCAGGAAAGGTATAAATGGATTAAAGCTTCCCTTATGGGGAAGGACATGATGTGGGGAGGAGGAGGGAGTAATTAGTCCCTCTGGAAATCCTTCTGTCGCAGTTAATCTCCAGCGCCAGCATGGCCACTGGTGGATACTACATCCTTAGGGATGATCTCCAAGAAGCTGCTTTACTTTTGTCATCACTTTAACAAGCCACAGTGCCTAGATAAAGTGCATCAAATGAATCTGGGAAATACTTAAGCTGAAATATGTATTAAGGGTCGTAGATAGCCCAGCCCCCTTACTTTTTCTTTGTGTCATTCCTGATTCATAAAAACAAACCATAGAAAACCCTTGAACTTTGTGCAAGAATCTGTTGCTCTATAATTTGCAATTTAAATGATACTTCTATATTTGACTGCAGGCAAAATCAGCCGTTCTATTCCCATCCAATTTAATGCTTTTAGTTTTGGGTGCGTGTGTGGGACATCCTGGAATACTAATTGTTTTTCCCCCTCCTTGTTTCTCGTTTCATAACCATCATAAAGCATGGTTATTTTTAATTCCCTTTTGTTGTTTTTCAGTGAAAGTTCTGTCTGCAAACTTGGGTTTATATTGTATATATACTTATCAGAAAATCTGTGATATATATTTATAGACTCAGTATGATTTTGAAATGGTGTGTTCAGGGTAGTGTTTGCATTGTTGCAGAAAACTTTATACAGTGCATATGGAAGTGTAGGTTTGTGTAACTGCAGAGAAGGCAGGGTATTCCTGCTTGAAACAGAGGTAGTTCTATTCTATTCTATCTCTGCGAATGACACTTGCAGTCATTCGAAGTGAAATGCCTTTTTTAATGGTGGGATTGGAAGACATTTCTCAAATTGAGTGTGGTCTTGATGGCAATACTGCTTTGTCCCTTTGTGGCTGGCCAGCACCAGCCGCTGGGCTGCTTTTGTAGTCACGAGTATCTGGACCAGGGGTGATAGAGAAACTTTGTCACATCTCTCAACATCAGTATTAAATGTTTCTGGGGATGATATGATACCGATAACCCTAGCGTAGCCGGAAATGCTTCTGTTCTTGGTCTGCTTTGTGTATTGTAAATATACACTGAAAGGACTTACGAGTGGCATGGCTGGCATGTTCAAATAGATCAGTAAAAGGAGGAGGATGCACTTCTGAATAGTAAAAGAACAGCGGATCATCATGAGGAGGTTGAAAATGGAAAGCGTGATGATACTTTCACCCGTTTGACCTCTATAACCAGAGATATTTGCAGTAATTGGCTCAAGGAGATGCGTAACTGGTAGAAAAGGTAATTTTAATCTTGTTTACTGCAGTATTATTGAGAAATAAAGCTTAGAATTCATCAGGTTTTCCATTTGTGCTTGTAGGTGTCCCATAAATCTAATAATTTCTAAGGTAAACATGGTTGTGAGAAGTCTTCACAGTCTGTCTGCAGTCTGCACAGAGAAGCTATAAATACTTTTATTACTGAATTGTATAGTGCTTGTTTGTTTTGAGAGCCTGCATCTTCCCCTATAGCTAATACTAACCCTCTGCAGAATCAATGAAGCGCTTAGTGGAATTTTGACCTTAAAAGAGAATTTAAAAGAAGTCTAGAAAAGAATCAGTCAAATTAGAATGCTTTAGTGGAGGAATATCTGTGCTTTAATTACTGCCACATAAACATTTTTAATGGTGTAAATACATGGGGGTTTTATAATTTCAGAAGATAATGCTAAGCTTTGCTGTATTTAGTTCTTCAAAGACCTTTTTATAGTTTTCCTCCCTGATTTTGATGGATGAAAACAAATATTCCATACTTAAATCCTTCCCTCAAAGCGAAGTGAACTTGAGGTGCTTGGGATAAATTTAGAGCATTTCTCTTCTTGCTAAGTAGGAGGAGTTTTTAATAGCTTTTGAAAGTTTGTCTTCTGCTACGGGTATGCAGGATGATGGAAAACAGTTAGACCCATAGCACTGCTGCTTAGATGGGGAGAAGCACAGATTATGTTTATTCTTTGATCATCTGACTCATCGGCTTTGTCTGTTCATCTTGACAGCTTTATTGCAAAGCAATGGAAGGTTGAATAAACTGGGGGAAAAAATAATAGCAGCACTTTCTGCAGCAAAGACTGACCCTGGGATGAAAGGGAAGGAGAGGCCCATGCTGCCCTTCAGTCCCTCAGATGGGAACTGAGCTTGCAACTGGTGCCGCTCAGCCTTTGCTGGGATGACTTCAGCCGTGGCACGTTGGTTCAGGTTGTTGTAATTGCTTGCAAAACACATTCAGGGCTCTCCCCGTGCTGGTACTTGTCCTGAGCAGGCGTCATGTGTAACGTGCGCACAAAGCAGACGCCGAGCACCATGAAGGTTTAAGGTAACGTTGCTTTGTTGCAAGTACGTGTGTCTGCAGGTGCTTGTGTTCAGGTTACTCTGCTTGGCTTTCAAGTATATTGAATGAACCGAAATACATCTTTGTTAACCTCTGCCCTTTTTCCTTCTGAAATCTGTTTTGCTTTATTAGGGTGACTGTGGTGATTTTTCTTTCTCACATAGAATATTCAAAGGAAAAAGTTATTTTGCTGGAGGAGAAGTTCCTCAGTTCAGTTAAACAAACCTGGCTGTGTTGGTCACTTGCTGTCCTAGTCGTGTTTTTTGTATAGTAGATATGGAGGCCTAATCTTTTTAAGCACCGTCCGGATCCTGCCCCATTTTCCTATGTGAAGCATGTAGATCCTCACATACATTCTGAACTTGAACATAGTCTGACTCCTCAGCAAGTACGAGCTCAAGTACCACAATGGATCAGACTCCGTGGGAGTTAGACCCCAATCCCAGGGACCACAGCATTTTATGAATTTGAAAAATTCGCCTGTGTCTTTTTCTCTTTCTCCTTTTTATATAAATATTTCCATTGAATGTACACAGGATCTGCAAATTAGAAACAGTTTCTGTGCCCCACAGGTGCCTGGAACATGTTAAAACCCCATCGATTATGAGGCACCTCTGTCGTGGCAGACAGACTTCCCCCTGGGATGTATGAACTGATGCAGTGGATGCTTTCTGTGGTTTGTTTTGTGGTGGGTTTTTCTGTGTTTCTTTTTGTTTTCTTCAGGATGAGACATGGCTGGGGAGATGTTGGGACATTCCCACGGATTACGAGTGTCACCTGGTCCACATTCATATGAAATCCATCTTTTCCCTCATTTTGCTGCATTTAGATACTTGATACCGTCTCTCTCTGCCACCCACCTGAGGTCTGCAGTGTGCCAGCATCACTGGACACAGTGTGGTCTCAGGGGGGATTTGGGGTGAAGTTGGAGGGTTTTGTCTCCTTTTGATTCCAAGAGGCTGATGAACAGTCTGTTAGACTTTGTTGTAATGGCTTGCATGTCCCTGGTGCTTCTGGTGTGTCTGTAATGTAGGTTGCTGATGGAACTGCTCAGCATCCAAGTGCTCCGGCTTGCAGGCGCTGCTAAAATAAATAGGGTAAGTGTGTAGCAATAGCAATATTTGGGCTGTAAATGGGCCTGGGCTGTAGACAGTGTATCAGTAGCATCGATGCACAATCCAGTGCCAGTTAGGCATGTAATTGCACAGAAATGGCCTCTAATACCAGTTTGAAGAAGAGCTGCCAAAACCACAGTGCTCAAGGCCTCTCCCTCTGAGTTCGGCCAGTGCTCGAATGAAACAGCCCCCAGCTTGTTCCTCCGGGACACAGGCCTGCCTTGTTAGGAAATCGGTGAAGTTTGGGAACCCACAATACCTCACATAGCTCTGTGTACAGTAACGGAGGGTGGAAATAGGGCCATAGGCATGAGCAACCAGACGAGTTATAAATATAGAATACTCTCTCAATTCCAGTTTCGTTAGTCATGGGAGGACAGTGAGAGTTTTATAAACTTATAAGGAATATACAAACAGTTCTGAATTTAAAATAACTCTGTATAATTTTTTTAGTGTGTGAAAAGAATATTCTTTTTTGAGACCATCCATGTAAGTATCTGCTATACACAGAGTGTAAGGAGCTGCGTATTTATATGTTCATGTGAATGTGACTTGTAATGACAAAAAAAGGTACCGGAGAAGAAAAGTGTAGCTCTAACGTGCCAAACTCTAGCAGAAACAGAGTGGGAAGCAGCGTGCTTCCTGCTTTGTGCCTCTATCAAAAACATGAATCCCCCTTTTTTCCCTTTAATAAATGCCATCTGATGCAGTCTCCAGCTTCAGAGCAGCCGGGCAGTACTGCTGAGCTGGCTTTGCTGCAGCCTGGAGCCCCTTGTCAGATCCAGTGATACAGCTCACCTTGACTGTGTCCTTCCTGTAAATAAATAAATAAACCTGGCTGGTACTCCCTAATCTGGTCACAAATCCTTACTACAGGAAAGGATTTAGAAAGACTGAAGCAATGCCATTATTTTTTTTCCGCTCATACTAATAGGAATTCCTCAAAAGCATGTTCATGTGTGTAAGCAGAGACATCTCGCACATCCAAGCATTAACTGGGTGTTTGACTACATGGCCAGCAGTGAAGTGTGTGCCATTTGTCCCGTGAGTACATCTGGGTGATGGCATAATCAAGCGTGGTTTTCCTCATTCAGTTCATTTTATCAGCGTGTTGGAAGAACTGAAAAAGTTCTGTCTTGTAACAGAGGATGGTTTTAAAGGCAGTGGATTAAGTGCAGGCTGGATGACATAATGTCATCCTCCCCTTGGGTTAGAAGAAAACACCAAGCAAACCCAGATGATGTTCCCATCAGTGCCCCTCACTGACCCAAGTCACCTTTTTCCAGTGTCTTCTGATTCAGGAGTTTCAGTCCTTTGGCTTGAGCCAGCTGGGGATTCAGAGCTGCTGAACTTGCAGCTTGGGGCTTCCTTTGGGCTCGTAGCAATGCCCAGTGCCCCTGCAGATCGGGAGCATCCTTGTGCCTCTCAAAGCCAGCTCTGCATCCCGGTTCTGCATCCCAGCTCAGCCTTTTCTAGCCACAGACTGTTTGGTGACCCACAGGCAAACAGGCAACCGCTGCTGCAGTCTTGTTCTTTGGAGACCAGACCACAGAATGGAGTTAAAAGTTCATGTCCAGACAGCTCAGGATGATTTATAGACTATGAAAGCAATTTAAATGAGGTCTGGAAAGATACTCAGCATTGTCCCTTTTCCCTCTGAAATGCTTCCACCACAGCCGTGGTGTATGGGGAGGAACTAATTTTAATACAGATTTCAAGTCACTTTTATAATTTCTGCTGAAAATTTGTTAAAAATGCATCAAGAGATGGGTTAGTGCCTGATCCTTCAGTCTGCTTTTGGGGCCTACAAACTCCGGAACCTTCTGTATTGCCTCTGTGCTTACTATAAAGATTTAGAATGGAAAAAAAGCCTATTCCATGATTATTAAAACCAAGGGAAGAGCTCACCTTTAGTTGTGGATCTCAAGAGCACAGCCTGCAGTTGCTGTCAGATTTGCTTATGCTCTCTTGTATTTCTGGAGTTGTGAAGGAAATGCTTTGTTTAATTGTTTTGAACACAGTTGCCTTAATACTGCTTGAAGTGATGCTGATCTTACCAGGACGCCTTCACTTGCAAAGGGCAAGTAACATAAGTGATGACGTGCTCCCAGATTTACTAGTCCTTAATTTAGAACAAATGCACCCACACGTCTCTGATAACTTCCCAAGCCATCAGTGTTCTTCCATCCTTGTTTACCCTTCCATTGTAATGCTCCTCCTTTCTCAGGTTGCTAAATACCTTGATCTTAATCCTGGTTTCAGTGGGCTGTCTCACTAGCAGGTGAATAGCTTGAAAGAACTTACTCTGTAGTAAACCCGGTTGAATGTTTTTGCTCTTTCTGGCTGTTTCCTCAAGTTTTCATCTTTCTGATGATTAAAACTCAACTGTATTTGTTGTTAATGCAGGTATCCTCGTTGGAGATGAGCAAAAACTTGTCTTATGTTTCCCTACTGTGTGTATGGTAAACATGACTTTTACTGAAGCTTTTTATTTTCCTCTTCTTTTTTAATGTAATTAGCCTTTGGCTGAAGCGGTGTTGGTGTCTGCCTTGAAGATGAGCATTATGTTTCATTGCTTGTGCCGGAATGGCTAAGCCTGTTGATGGGCTTCATGCATAGATGTGAAGGGCATTCCTGAGCTGAAGCAGGAGTTGAATCCCTCCAAACCAGTGACTTTGTTTTTGCCCAAGATTAAACTGCTGTTATCCTGCAGCATTAAGAGAACTACATCATTTAGCTCAGTGTGATAATGTTATCAAACTGTCTTCCTTCTTTAGAATAAAGCTGGAATGTGAACAGTATTCTTCCTCCAGCTGGGGTTTTGCCAGGAGATGACTGACCAGCACTCATTGCTTGCAGTATATTAATTAAATCCTGTAAAACTTATTGCCTTACACTTGCAGCATTTGGAAGACAGGCAGATTAAATCTAGTTTTAAGCAACAGCAAGCAAAACCCCCACTATATTGCTCATAATCTGGAATGAAAAGAAAGATGATTTGCTTCAGAGCGTTCTGCAGCAGCCCTTTCCTTATGTGTTACTGAAGAGTTGAGGAACTTCAGTTGCTCCTTTAGAAATGTCAATGCGTTTGTGACCATGAGTGCTGGGTGACTGCAGTCCCATCCCCTGCACCGCCGTTACTGTTCTGATTTGTAGCTTCCAGTGGGAAATCTCCCTTTTCATAGAGGAAACACTTCTAGAACAGGCACTACTGATGGTAAAACATTCCCAACCAGTTTGTTTACTCGGTGTTGCAGATAGAGTAGAACTGGCCTGAATGCCTCAGATAGCTGCTTGTGTGTACGCCTCAGTTGGGTTTGTTTATGTTCTGAATTAATACTGGTGTGGAAGGGACAAAACAGACTTGTTTTTTTCCTCTTTCTCTCCAGTGCCAGCTGCAGTGATGCCAGTCTGGGTTGTGCTGGGCAACATAAACTGTTTTGAAAGAGAATGCAATTCGTGCTGCCTGGGTTTGTCAATAAGCTGTGTTTATTTGCACCTTCCTCGTTAGCATTATGCACTTTGGAGCAAATAGAGTAACTGTGCTATCTATGGGTTCCTGTTGACTGTGGTCTGAGGTGGTTGTTTTCTTCGCTCGGGTTTCCATTTGCTCTAATTTCAGTGTGATGCGAGTAGCTGTAACACTGCTTGAGCTTTTAGCAGGGTTGATTGCTTCACTTGCAGAAGACCTGAAGGGATGGGAGGTTTTACAGTGCCAAATAGCCTCCCCAAGTCCTCTAGTCACTCTAAATGAAATGGATTTAGCACGCATGTTATGTATCACAACTAGGAAGCCTGGAAGCTGTGTTTTGAGATATTTTCTAGGGTAAAGAATGAATTATAGATGGCCAAAAGGGCAGGTGTCATCAAACTCCTCTGTACCCAGCTGAGATATACTTTGGGTTGTTTCCATTGTTGGTTCTAGTAGGCTGCTCTGTTGGGTTCAGCTGGGAGGAAGCAGGTAGGTTATGCTGAAGTATTTATGTGAGGGGTTACAAACCATGCCATGGGCATTTGGCACGTCAGGGCCGTGCTGATGTATGTGTGTGAGATACTCTACGTACTGAAACTGTTCTGAGGGGAAGGGAAAATACTGATGCTGAACCAAAAGGCCTGTAAAACTAGAGGGCATGGAGTACCTCACCACAACAGTGTGTTCCAGCAAAGTGTTCGTTTCATGGAATGATGAAAACTTCCTCTCTGTTTACTGCATCTGAGAGCTTCCAGGTGCTGAGTGGTGTTGGGCTTTATTCTTCCTAACCTGTTTTGGCTCCTTTCTTCCACTTCCTTTGCTCTGCAATCATCTACAGGTGCTTCCATCTGAGCAGTTGGATCCAGCTGCTGCACAACTGGCTATACGGGCATTCAGTGCAGCATCGGCTTTCAACCAGAATATCCTGAGGAAGGGAATGCAGGAGTAGATTCCTTTATCAGTCTTTCATATGATTAAAAATTGAGCTGTTAGTGAGCTGATGTCAGGTTGGCAAACCCTTGAAGTTATTTTGAGCTTCTGGATGCTTCATCACACCTCCTCCTTCACTTAGGGGGTATGGTGTGCACCATCTGTGACACACTGAAATACCAAGAAGCAGGAGACCAAAAAGCTTTGTGTGGAAGCCAACCAGGTGTAGTTAAACTTCAGCTGGATTTGTATAGTGGGAAGAAAATAATTCACAGAACAACTTCAAGATCCTTGGGAAGGTCTGCCAGATGAAACGGACTGGTGATAACTAGGATGTAAACAGGGAAACATATGAGTAGCGAAATGATGTCAAGTCAGATATACGGCCTTGCAGACTGTAGACTTAATGCTCTCTTCTTGCTTCTTGGTGTAAGTTTGTGTAGACCTATCCAAATATTTTACTGGTGGGCTTAACTGTGTACATACTAGAGGTTTAAAGAGGAAGATGATCCCTTTCAAGGCCTAGTATCAGTGCTGGGTTGAACTGAACCTTTGAGATCTGGCAGTTAATTTCAATAGCTGCCAAACTTTGTGTCTTAACCACTAAAGTAGTTCGATTTGGCCACAGGTTTTTCCTTCAGGATTTCCACTAAACTTGAGATAGCCAGTTTTAGAGTGGTGGAAAACAGGAAAAAACCAATACACCATTGTTAGTATGTTGCTAATACATGTTTTTGTAGCAAAATATTTTTTACAGCTGCTCTGAAGTGGTGTCTTCAGTTCTTTGCAGATGAGTTGTACCCGTGTTTCTGTGATCAGAACACGTTACTGCATGCATTTAATATGTGTATTTCCTTATTGCAGCCTTTATTCTGTTTTCATTTGATTCCAGCCCTGGCTGTGAATCACTGGAACTGGATTTTCTGACTAACGTTTCTCTAATCTCTGTTCTCACCATATACTGGGCAAAAGAAATCAGGTCTTGTATAGGCTGCCTGAGCATTTGCAGTCAGCTGCTTGAAAGAACGTACCAAAGTTTAGGCCATTAAAATGCAATACTTCAAAACTTGTGTCATGTAGAGGGATTAGCAATCCAAAAATGACTGCTTTTTTTCTCTCTTTGTGGATAAATTTAGACAGCTCATTTTTTCAGTTGTTGGCCAGGAGAAGACGCTCCCTTCCTCCTTTGCTTCCTTCTCAAAGCCAGGCTTTTCCGTCTCCTTTTCGCTCTGAAGCATTACTTTGTGAAGGATGCTCTACAAGGCAGGGGCAGGGTAGAAAAGGAAGGCTCAAATAGCGTTTTACAAGGAGAGAAAGAATCTTTAAAAAATATTTATCCCACACTTGGCAACCTTTTGCTTGCCCACATGTGACTGGCGCGGGGCCATCCTTGGCAGGGGCCGGTGCCTTGGCTTGCCGGTGCCTTGGCTTGCCAGGAGTCTTCCTCTTCTGGCTGCGTTTTCCCTCGCTGTGACTGATTGTTTATTCACCTGATTTTTCTGTTTCAGCGTTGCTGGAGTCAGGGCATCTCGGAGATGATAAGAACACTTTGTCTGTCCTAACTGTGCAATAGCCATGTTGTCAACGTGGAGCGCTTGCAGCCAGCTTTAGCGTTGAGCGTACCTCAAATAGCAGGGAGGTATTTGATGTCAGACAAACTTACTACCACCTCCTTAGCATGAGGCTGTCCAAAAAGGAACTGCTGTAAATACAGAGAGATGATTTGTTTCTTGCTTTTTTTGGAGAGTTGTGTTTGAGGATTTCCCAACCTTGCTTTGTGTTTGCAATTTTGGTTTAGCCTCTTGGGGATTTTAATTGAGAATAATGAGTCTCTGAGTCAGATTCTCTTGGAGCTCCTCTTGTTGGTAAGATCTTTGCATTTAGTTCTAAACTATCTCCTTTCTGTATGTCAGGTCTGAGTCTCATTTGCTCAGGAGGTGGGCAGCTTGGAATGAAGTATTTTGCTTTATGTGTGTTCTTAGTATCCTAATAATACTTGGAGAGTCTCCTGGATTTTGTTGACAAGGAAAACTTCTCATTTGAAGGAAGCAAAATGAAGCATGGATGGTCAAAGAAAGTTCTGTTGTTGGTTTTGCTCCAGTAAATTTGATTTGTGGCCATTGGTACTTTTGTAATGTCCATCTCGGAAGGTGATAATTCAGTACTTTCACTCCCTTACTGTAAAGGGACACTGGTCTAGTCAAGCCTCTGTCATCTCTTTAATAAAGCCATGAAGCCACTGAAGGGTCTGCTGTTCTCCAGGTCTTGCTTTGACTCCCTTCTTCCATGGCTGCCCTCCAAGGTCTCTGAAATTTTCCATTATCTTGGTAGCTCCATGTGATGACAATGAAGCGTTTTTTGCCCTTGTCAGCAGGGATTTGTTCAGGGGGTTGGGACTTTCTGTGTACGGTCATCAGCCTCCGAGATGCAAAGCACTGTTGTACCTGGCTGATAAATTCTGTCCCCAAATGTCAGCCCCGTATTTGCATATGTGTGTCTCTGTAATGTTCTCCTGGACTGAAGTCAACGAGTTATTGAGTGTATTTTGGGGGGGGGTTGGCAATAGTATTTTGGAACTTGCAGTTTAAATGCTTTGGTACAAATCTGGCAGCCCAGGTAGCACAGTTTGGGAGAGCGGGGGGGGGGGAGGATAAATGGAGCTGGTTTGTAAGGCCAGACATTAGTCAGATTTAGTTTAGTAAGATTGTGATAACAGGGATATCTGAGGGAAGTGGCGTGTGAGGCAGATAAGGCTTTGTATTGTTCAAAATATATCCTACACACACAAAACTTCATGTTCTGCCTCTTCAGAGAAACAGGATACCCGTATTGTCTCCAGGCTGAAAACTATGCCAACGTTAGCAAGAACAAGGGAAAAAATAGGGCTGAGGGAAAAGCGAGATTGCTGAGCTCTTAACAAAAGACCTTTAAAAAGTTGTCAGGAGTTCTTGTGAAAATGGTTATGATTAAAATATTAACCAGAGTTTTGGAAACCTGTTTCCCCGATTGCCTTTTTCATGTGAACTTGTGCATGTTTCTCTGCATCAGTTTCTATTTCTGTAGACAAGAGTCAGCAGATTTACCAGGAGATGCAGAGAATCCTATTTGTACAGCATGCTGTTCCTGAATGGCAGAGGCATTAAGGGAATATAAAAGTCTTTCCCAGGAATGAAATAAACTCAGTCTTTTTCTAATGTATTTATCTCAATAATTCATGTAGCAGCATTTGGGTTTTAGCAGGTTGTCTGGATGAGAACAAAATATTCATGTAGTTTATTGATACATCTAGTAATGAACTTGGTGGAGGCACAGGGGGCTGTGTGTGTTATATTTCTTACTAGGGCTTTGAACTGGAAGTGTAGCTGTCACATGAAACCAGAGTTCTGGCACCCACTCAGAACAGCAGTCCATCTGCTAGCAAGACACACTTCAGTTTTTAGTCCCATAGCATTGCCAAATGCAAGTACTGTAAACCTTAAGGTGAGAGGCAATTCGTGATGCCTTACTGAAGGTTGCATTGGGGCAGACTTTACTCCTTTTACAGCAGATTGCTGTCAAAAAAAAGAATATACACCTGCATGCCTGTTAATTTTTGTGTAAGGGTTTGGTGTGTATAGGTTTTTCCTTTACCAGAGGGAAAAAAAACCATCATCTTTATGCAGTGCATCATTTAGCAGTGATTTTTTTCTCTGCATTCCTGCTCTCAGTTGTCTTACAAGGAACTGGCTCTTAATTTGGCCTGTATGTGATACTTGTGCTACCTGGGCAGGCATCAGCCATCCTCAGTCTCCCACCTCCTTGTTCTCATAGTTTCTCTGTCCACTCTCTTCCACTTTTGTGCCTGGTTTCGCTCTGAATAAATGAGTCTACAGGTGTGGAGCAGTGATGGTGACAACACTTAGAATAGCAGTTATAATAGCAGTATGGGCAAGGAATGTGTACCCAGGCTATCTGCAATGCAGTCTTGTTGTGTTAATGAGTATGTGGCTACGTATATCCAAG
The DNA here is from genome assembly GCA_028858755.1 of Ara ararauna. Classification (NCBI taxonomy): domain Eukaryota; kingdom Metazoa; phylum Chordata; class Aves; order Psittaciformes; family Psittacidae; genus Ara; species Ara ararauna. Next base: position 39,730,437 of record CM054383.1, on the reverse strand, counting down.
TAGCAGCACTGTCAGATGTTGTAAGCAGGTCTGTTGATGATATTTCATAGCTACCTGCTAATACAGGGGAGATGCTGTCAGGTTACTCGGGGAGTACCTGCAGGTGGGATTTCCTCCACAAAGCCTATCTTAGCCTTAATTGGATAAGGAGAAGGCAGCTTCATACCCAGATGCTTAAACTGATGAAGTTGGGTAGTGAATAAAATTAAGCAAAATCAATATAGAACCGTTTTGCTAAGAAATGCACAATGTTCTGGTAGTTTTACAAGTGCTTTTCAAGGTGGACACTACCTTAAAGCTGGCTGAAAGTGGCTTCTTATAATCAAAACTTGCCATAGGATGTCTACATTCTGATGCAGAGCTATGAGCAGGCTCTGCTCAATGGCATTTTAAAAACGTAATTTAAAGTCCAGACTTCCTTTACCTGAGGAGGAGGTGGTTGAAATTTTAGGGTGTTTAGTCCTGCATTAAAACACTGTAATTGCAAACTGAAAGATAAGCTGCAGTGCAGATCTTCTGTGGAACTGTTACAGTTCCATTAACGTTGTGTTCCTCTGCAGGCTGGGCTCTGTTGCTTCTGTGTTCGTTTTGGGATATGAACTTCTTTGCTACTTATGTGTGTTCTGCTCAGTCACTCAGTTTAAATGTCTTGTGGTGCTCTGCTTGGATCTCGCTGTAGTTGTACTCCTGAAATTCTGGGTTATTGCTCTTACTAATGATACTGTGTTCGAGCTCAGTTGGAAAATGGAAAGCAGTTACTTAATGCGAACCAGATTTCCTATTTGTGTGTGTTTACAGAGCCCTGGCACACTACCCTCATGGCTAAAAGGCCATACAGTGCAGTAATCAAAATGCTGTTGTACTGTACAGTCCTGCCACTTCTTTTGATGCAGCAGTGGTGAGCTCGTCTGCTGACCATTCTGCTCTTTGCTTGTGTCTTCCAGGCTGCAGTGCTTTCACTTAAATGTCACCATAAACTTGCACCCCATTTTTTAATCCCTTTGATATTTTGTTCTCTGAATCCAGAATTTGGGGATGAGGCGGAATTCTGTTACGTTCTTCAGAGGAAAACAGTAGCTCAGTGATTCCACAGTATTTGATCTGAATGATGATTTGGTATTCTATTAAACCTCATTTTGCATGCATAAGCAACATTGGGATTCTACATTGGGGTGAACCTAACCGTTTGAGCTACAGTATAGCAGTGCTTTAGTGTACAAGTGTCATTAAGCTGTTTAAAGGAAGCTTGATTTCTTGCCAGTAAAAGACCAATTTGAAGTACAAATAAGAAAGAAAAGAAATGCTTAGAAAGACAATAAGTCAGCACTCATAAAAGTAATGATAATACTAGGTCTGTGGAAAAGGTTCCAGTGCTTGACTGCTTCAATTACCCTTATGTTGATCTTACTTTCAGCAATTTTCCTTAGTATGTAATTGGTTCATATTATAAATCTGATCTGAGAAAATGGTATTTTCAGGCAACTAAAACTGAGAAAACCAGACTTTTATTTGTCAATTTTACAGGAGTTGGTTCTTCTGCAAAGATTCCTTAGAGCCCAGGGAATGAAAGCACAGATTTGTATGGATCAGGGTTTTTCCTTTAATGCCATTTGTTGTATTTAACAGCTCTTGCTCTCTCTGTCTTGCAGTGTGCCCCAGCTCATGTGGCAAGCGAGCCTGTACAGACCAAAATGAGTGTTGCCACCCCGAGTGCCTGGGGAGCTGCACGGCGCCTGACAACAACACGGCGTGCGTGGCCTGCCGCAACTACTACTACGAGGGAGTCTGCATGCCCACCTGCCCTCCCAACACCTACAAGTTCGAGGGCTGGCGCTGCGTGACCAAAGAGTTCTGCTCCAAAGTCCCTGCCACCGAAACAAGTGAATACGAGAGGTTTGTGATTCACAACGATGAGTGCATGGCCGAGTGTCCCTCTGGATTCATACGCAACGGGAGCCAAAGGTAATGCACCTTCTGGGAAGCCCATCGGAGTTGTCACGTTTGAGTTTTTCCACCTCCTATTCAGTGGCAGCTTGTGGTGCAAATTACATTAGGTAGTAATGAGAACATGCTGTGGGGAATTGTGTGACTTCCTGGTAAGGGCTTGCTTAGGTGACTACATCACTGGAAGGTCTGCGTGTGGACCTATGCATTGTCAGTTCTCACAGGTTCTTCTGAAGGACTTGAGGAGGGCACTGTACCGGTACAGTGCAGAACTAGGTCTTCAGGTAGACTGTACACAATGAAAGTGAAAACCCGGGAGCACAGGGTTGAAGGTTGGCTGATGACCATTATCACACAGAACAAATCATAGGAGTTACCTTGTTTTGCGTGTTATTTGCTTTATGTGTGCTTGTGTATTTATGTTCTTCAGTGTATTTATTTCCTTCTTCTCACTGTTTCCAGAAGATAACAATGTTAATAAGATAAAAACAAGATAATAATGCATCAGCTGACAATGTTACACAGAATGAGAATGTCACTCACCTGCTCATATTTAATTCTAACAGTTGGATTGATATGTGCTTATGATCATGTTATTTGGAAAGTAGTCTTAACAAGCAGCTCTAGTTGCCTGCTAACCCTTGGAAGTTGTGAACTTGGAGTAAAGGATAACATTCATTGTGCTTCCGTACTATGCTAAAGAAGGTCTTTGTAGGCTGTTCTAAGATGTTGGGTTTTTTGTAAAGGTGGTTGTGATGATACCTGCATTAGTTGTGGTTTTGTGCATACGTGCGTGTCATCCATCCTTTGGATCACATCATAAGGTAGTCTTCAGTTGTCATTTGGATGAAGACACCTTAACACTGCCTTTGTTCCAACTCAGATACTCACCTGAGAAATGTTTCTTTCATTATCTCCTTGAGCTTGTAGTGCCAGTTGTTTGAACCACTTACGCTTAAGTACATGGCCATGCTGTCTTATCTCAGTGCTGTGCTCTGCTGCAAGGATTGAAAGGAGCTGTAACTCAAGGCTAGTGAATGTTTTGTTCCCTAGAGGTGGTGTTAACAAATAGTTGAAAATGGAGAGCGTTTCCAGCATTCTTTGTATATTTACTTGAATGCCCCTTGCTTGTGTCTGCAGCTTTTAGTGGTTTGTGGCATGTTACAGTGCAGGATTTTGAAATAAGAGCTTACTGCTAAGAAAAGGAAGCTGCTTCCTTTCGTTGTTTATGCATGAAAAAGTGCTATTATCAGTTTACATGTGTCTTTAAGCTTCAGTAGAAAGTTTATTTGAAGAGAATAAGTAGTAAGTCCATGTTCATTAATGTCATCACAAGCCTTTGCCTGTGGAGCTGGGTTTGGTTTTTTGTTTTTGTTTTCCCCTTCTAAAATGATCAGGTAGAGTGAGTAATAATGAAGTAAGAAGGGAAATTCTAGAGTAAACTGAAAGACAAACACGACTTCGAATTGGTGAGGGCATTTACCAGGAGCAGTGGTCAAGGACATGTTTTGTGCGTGCATGAAGCATCCAGTTTTGAGGTGAGGATGCAGACAGTATAACATGGACCCTTGAAGAAGGTGCTGTAGCCAAAGGCTGGGCTGGCCAAGTTCTAGTTCCTTGAGTTTGGCTGCTAAAAAATGCTTACGAATGCTTGTGAATATAAGCAGCAGGAGCAGTGAGCCTGTGCTTCAGTGTTTCCTCCAAGGAAGTTTGGGCTGTATCTGTATTGGAGTCTTATAGCCACTGGTGGACCTGTTCTCTTTCCATCTGTATAATCCCTTTTGAACCTGCTTGGACTTCTGGCCCATCTCTTCCAATTCCTGTTGCAAATTAGTTTTGCCATGCATCAGGATACATCCTTCCATTTGTTGAAACTTGCTGCTTTAATACCTCTTAAAGTATAAGAAATAGTGACTAATTCACTGCTCGCTTTCTCCACATTTCTTGACAACTGTGTGTTCCCACAGTTCTCTTTCCTGAGTTAAAACAGCTAGGATCATAGAATTCCCTAGTGCTGAGCTTCAAATGTTGGTTTAAGGGCATGGAGACAGACAACTTTACAAGAACTTGAACAGTATTTTCCCATCTTTGGTTCCTGGCTGGCCTATTTGTGGAGGTTGGGCCTGGATCATCAGACTTCACAGCACTCTGAGGCTGTCTGCATCAATTACACCCAGAAAGACCATCTTTGTCATTAAGTTAGATTAAATGCACAAATGCAAGGGCACTGGGTTTTACCTGAAATGCCTTCAACTTCAGAAGGACCACAGAGCCTTTCAGAAGCTGCCAGGCAGTGGTTATGGGTCCAGTCGTTCACTCCCATGTTGCTGTAAATGGAAGGGATGATGTTCCAGTCTCTCTGGAGTCCTATGGGCAAGGGTGCTAAGTTATCTGCAGCCCTCTGCAGAAATGTGGTTAGCTTCATTCTTGGAGCTTTAGAGGGAAATGTGTTTCAGAATTTAACTCAGAGCAGCCCTAGACTCAGAGTTGTGTACTGTAGCCTATTTCCAGTCTCCTTTTCTTTCCTAACAGCATGTTCTGCAGCCCTTGTGAGGGGCCTTGCCCCAAGATCTGTGAGGATGGGAAAACAAAGACCATCGACTCTGTCACATCGGCACAGATGTTGCAGGGATGCACGATTCTCAAGGGAAATCTGCTGATCAACATCCGTCGTGGAAGTAAGTGTTGCCCTCTCTTTATGAACCTCTGATAAGGTTGCTTTTCATATTTTCCCTTTTGTCTGTCAGCATAATGATAAGAACATTAAAATCTCAGCAAACTGTTTGCTTTCCAGTCCCATAGCAGTGCTCCTGTTTGATTTGGCCAATGGTAGCACCATTCTCCAACATGTGGATGGAACAGGGATTCAGCTACCGAGTTGAAGCTGCTATTTTCGTTAGCTTTTTTGGCAGGACAGGGAACCAGGATTAGGCAGTGAGATGAGCAGTAGTCCCAAAGGAATAATAAAGGCTGGGGAAGGTGGAAAAGTTGAAAATCCTTGCATCTGGCTAGGTAAATAATTTGTCTGCTACTAAGGCATGGCTCTGTGAGACTGCCATGTCCTGCCTTCTGAAGGTAAGGTGTGGTGTCTTGCTAAAACATGGAATCCAGGGTGCTGGGAGCTCATATAAAGCCTAGCACTGTGCCTTTGGATGGTCATCATTAGTGAGCTGGCCACCTTTGTTGCATGTCTTGAACAAGCTCTGGATTAAATTTGTCAGAGCAGTGATTCATCAGCCAGGGAAGTGTTGACAGCTGATGAGCTCTTAAAAGCAGAGTAAAAATCCCTGTTAGTTTTTATTGGAAATGTATCTCTCTATGGAAGGTCCCTTTTGGTTTCATGAATAAGGATGAATTGAGGTACATTTGATTCCTTTCTTCCTGCCTGAATGAAAACTTCAGGGTTTAGAAACAGCAACATACGGATGATTTCACTCATGGTCCTACTGCTACAGGTACAATCTTCCCTTATGGGAGATGTTCCTGGGGCAAACGTGCGGATTTATTATCTTTTTCAAGTGTTATCTTAGAGTGCTAATGGGCATCTCTTTCCTCCCACCTTACTTGATATGGGAATCATAGAATCATAGAATAGTTAGGGCTGGAAAGGACCTTAAGATCATCTAGTTCCAACCCCCCTGCCATGGGCAGGGGCACCTCACACTAAACCATGCCACCCAAGGATCTGTCCAACCCAGCCTTGAACACCGCCAGTGATGGAGCATTCACAACTTCCCTGGGCAACCCATTCCACTGCCTCACCACCCTTACAGTAAAGAATTTCTTCCTTATATCCAATCTGAACTTCCCCTGTTTAAGTTTGAACCCGTTACGCCTTGTCCTCTCACTACAGTCCCTAATGAAGAGTCCTTCCCCAGCATCCCTATAGGCGCCCTTGAGATACTGGAAGGCTGCTCTGAGGTCTCCACGCAGCCTTCTCTTCTCCAGGCTGAACTGCCCCAACTTTCTCAGCCTGTCTTCATACGGGAGGTGCTCCAGTCCCCTGATCATCCTCGTGGCCTCCTCTGGACTTGTTCCAACAGTTCCATGTCCTTTTTATGTTGAGGACACCAGAACTGCACACAGTACTCCAAGTGAGGTCTCACAAGAGCAGAGTAGAGGGGCAGAATCACCTCCCTCGACCTGCTGGTCATGCTCCTTTTGATGCAGCCCAGGATACGGTTGGCTTTGTGGGCTGTGAGCGCACACTGCTGGCTCATGTTCATTTTCTCATCGACCAGCACCCCCAAGTCCTTCTGCGCAGGGCTGCTCTGAATCTCTTCTCTGCCAAACCTGTAGCTGTGCGTGGGATTGCTCTGACCCAGGTGTAGGACCTTGCACTTGGCATGGTTAAACTTCATCAGGTTGGCATCAGCCCACCTTAGAAGCGTGTCAATGTCCCTCTGGATGGCATTCCTTCCCTCCAACGTATCAACCGAACCACACAGCTTGGTATTTGGTAATTGAGCTTCCCAGGTATGTGTTAGGACTTTGGTCTGCTTATGGCAGCAAACACACCCCATAGCAGCTTCTTCCATCCTGAGTCCTTAAAACTTCTTCTAGCAACTGCAGTGTAACTTTGCTGAATGATGACACCAGGCAATGGGCATGGGCCAGGAATTGCTGGAGTTAAGGACTGCAAAGCTTGAGCCTTGTGAGGTGAGGTGTTGCGGACCTAGGCAAGGACATGTTAGTTCCTAGGGAGGAGGCAGTACTGAAGTGTAGAGCTTGCTCTGTGGTCATTCTAATAATTTATCATAGAAGATCACATTTAGTGAGCTATGTGGAGCATGCTCCATGCATGGCACAAGGATATAATCTCTGCTGTTTCATCAAGACTTTTCAGTTTTGCAGCCAGAGCTTTTTAGGTCACTGAAAGCAATGCTTTCTGCCCCAAAGAAGACCAAGAGCATATCTTCAGCCTTTCATCTTCAGTCTCTGTTTACCAATGGAGCTTTCTAGCTGAGCTTTGCTCTGCAGCTGAAGAGCGATTCCAGTCTCATGGATATGTAAAGGGTCTTTTTATCCCTGCTAGAATGCTAGCTCAACATTTGGTGCTGGCTTCATAGTCTGATGTCTGTGGAAAAAGCGGGTACACCAGTATGGAAAAGCAAGACTGGTTTTCCACTGTTCCTCTGTGGCTTTATTTTGCCTTTCAGCCATCTGTCTGCATAGGCAGTTGCTGCTGGGAGAGGAATACTGGTGTCTCTCATTTTCAAAGGCAACAAATACAAATACTTTCTTTCACTGAGCTAATGCTGCATTAAGCAGAAGAGCAGTTACAGCTCTGAATTCTGCAATAATAAATTCACATTTTTCTTGCTGTAGATAACATCGCCTCAGAACTGGAGAACTTCATGGGCCTGATTGAGACAGTAACAGGATACGTGAAGATTCGTCATTCCCATGCATTGGTCTCCCTGTCTTTCCTGAAGAACCTGCGGTATATTCTGGGGGAGGAGCAGGTGGATGGGTAAGTGTTCAGATACTTGTAGATGCAACTTCACGTTAATAGAAAGCCACAGAGAATAAATCTCCTGGTAAACATTCACGTGCCCTTTATAGAATCTTCTCTTCCACAGCACTTCTCTCCTAATGAACACCACTGCACAGTCATTGCTCATTTGCATTGCTACCCAAATCAGTTTATTAAACTGAATATATTAAGAGTAATTTTATGGTAACTTTGCTGTTGCTTTTCACTTCAGATATTCTGGGGAGGTTCTTTACATTGATAAATTGTCTTAATTTGTACAAACAGTTGGATTTCCTTACTGTTGGCTTTTAGCAGAGTGCTATGGAGAATGTTGGCTGAAGGGAAACCTGAACTTTACTAACAAGGAGTGCAACTGGAAGTGACCCAAGTAGTATGAAATAGGTTGCAAGTTGCAATTGTTTGTGACTCCTTGAAATGCTGACGTTAAATGAATTCTCTGTTGAGCAGGAAAAAGACTGGTCAGGAAAAGTCAAGTTGTTCCCTTGTAATGTTTGCTGTGGGTTATATTGCTTCTACGATTAAGATACTTTCTGGTGTATATAACTCCTGTTTTCCTGTGATGGCAAGAGATAGTCACAGAGTCATAGAATGGTTTGGGTTTGAAGGTTCCTTAAAGCTCCTCCACTTCCAATCCCCTGCCTCAGGTAGGGACACCTTCCACTAGAGCAGGTTGCTCCGAGCCCCATCCAACCCGGCCTTGAGGAGAGATGAAAGTTTTAACCTCTGTGGAGCTTGCAGCGCTGAGGTGTGGTGATGGTCCTTCAGCAAACTGCCTTGTTCTTTCTAGTCTTTAATCAAGTAGCCATCCCAAGTTTAAATCAGGGTTCTCTGGGATAAATAAGTCTCCCTCGGTAATGACTGAACTATTAAATGAAGAATTTTGGGAACTCATGTAAGAAAAGGTGGTAGGAGGGTCATGGGAAAGGTTGCTTGTGTCTGACTTGTCTTCCCTGGCAGGATAAAGTTTCAGCATGAGGGATTCTTCACAACCTCCCTCTTTCTCTCAGGCTGGTCTTTGGTCAGCCTTAAATTCTTAACATTCCACCATGTGACAGAGCCAGTTAAAGGGCAGCTCTTCACCCTGCCCTGAAGAAGCACGCTGTCTTAGGAGGAGCACTGGCTCTATGGGAAGTCTTATTTCTAATTGCAAATATGGGAGGCTTGTCACTGTCTCGAGCACTGTGGCTCATTCAGCCCACTTAGGATGTGGCCTGCTCTCATAGGTACTCCAGTCATTGATTTTTCTTTTCTTCTCTCCCCCTTGCTCTCTTTAAATTTGAGTTTAGCTTTGTGCTTCAAGTAGCAATTATGTTTACGGTACCTTGTGTGTCAGCAAGCAGTCAATATGAAGGAAAATGGCAGGTTTTTAAATCAGACTCCCAAATAGAGGAGTGAATAGGTGCAGCTTTGAAGAGGAAAACAGGGCTGAGTGGGGGAGGTAAAATAGACCTATAGTAAAGAGCTATTTGTGCTAAAATTCACCCTTGTTAGGAGGTTACTGCAGTTGCATACTTTGGGTCAAGGGCGCTCTCCTTGCTTGGAACATGCCGAGCATCATTCAGGCATTACCACAGCCTAAATAACCTTTCCAGAAATACTTAGGTGGAAGTAGGCGCCTGGCTAGGAGAGCCTGAGCTTGAACAATTACTGTGGCAGAGTTATGGACAACAGGGAGTGGGGTCCTAACCTGGGAAGTCCTGGGCTCCTGGAACAGTGGCTGTTTATGCCAGCATTGCCTTGGGGGAGAGAATCATAGAATCATAGAATAGTTAGGGTGGGAAAGGACCTTAAGATCATCTAGTTCCAACAGGGTTAACATAAGAACAGTTGTGGTAGTTGTTCATTACACAACTGACCCCACCACCACCGTCCCTTTTTTATATTGAACAACAAAGCAAGACAACAAACAAAGCAAGATTTCAGGATTTCTTTCTTCCTTATTTATTTGCTGGTGCCTGCCCTGGTTATCACAGAAAATGGAAAGTTTAGAGGGGATTTATTTTGTTTGCGGAGTGTTCATTGCCTCTTTTGAACACTCTGTAGAGAATGCGCTCCCATTGCAAGGAAGGAAATCTCTTTGCAAACACAGAAACTGGAATGGAGATGTGCTGTGTTGAAGGATTTAGTTGTAGTGGGATTTTCTGTCTTCCTCATCATTGTAGCACTGGGAGATAAACGTCTTCTATTCTCTATGTCTTGCAGGATTACTTGTCTTGTCCAGGGTAGCTGGTCTGCCATAAACCTCTGCTGCCTGACCTCCTCTACCCAGCTCATTCACAGCTCTCTGCCAGTTCTCATTCCCTTTTTCATGCAAGTCACTTACCTGTACAGATCACTCATTGCTCTCTTATTAAGTGTACTTATCTGGTCATTACCCCTTCCAGGAGCTTTTTGCCTCCTGTACGCTGTGGAGGGGGAGACACAGGGACTGAAAGCTTGTTGAAGTGTTTTCATCACCCACACCTCCTTTTGGTTTGGATTTCATGTTCTGCCTCATAGCTTTAAAGGGGGTTAATGTGCACAGCTGCAGCGTTGTGTGCACATACGCTGTGAAGCAGGCTTTGAATATATGCAGTCAATAACTAAGTGGCTGTGGGTGCTCTGCAGTTGGGGATACACATCATGTTGTGGGAATTCTCTCCTGTGGGTGTACATGGCTTGTGCAGGTCGCCTTGAGGCTTTTTATGGCAAGCCTGGGACCAGATGTGCCTCCTACTCCTACTCAAAGGTTAAGCCTGTCCTTCAGGCCATAATCTCCAGCCATTCCCTTAGTTACTGTCTCCAGGGTTTGATTGGCAGTGCTTTGTTTTCCTACAGTGAATCTTTTATTCTTTCCATGCTATCTTCCTTGGCATCCTGATTTTTTTCCACAGCTGTTAGAGCCAAAGTCTGATATAATCTTTATTTATAACTTTATTTATAACCTAAGCCCTAAGTGCACTCTGGTTGCCCTCTGCTCCACCTCTCCAGCCATGCAGAGCTGCACCTCTCCTGTGACTGAGACTGTATATAGCCCTCCAAACGTGCTTTCCCTGGTGCTTTGAATGGTGCTAGAATGACTTCCACTAATTTATACTTCCAGTGTATATCTGAACCCTTAGGACCTGTTTACATTGCCTCAGATGGCTGCTCAGGCTCATGCAGATGGCTTTAAGGTATGAGCCACAGTAACTCCCAGCTCTGGCCTAGTCGCTGTGCAGTTGTGTAAAGCACCAGAGTGTGTTTGATTTGCTTCATTTATTCACACTCTCAAAAGCTCAGCCACGTTGCTTTGATACAAGACCTATCTCTAGTGTCTGCAGCATCATTGCCACAGGCTAGGCTGTTATTAAATATTTAAGGTGGTTTCTGTAGAGCCACACCTCTGCTTGTTGTGTTCAGTCTCAGTCCAGCTTTATGGGTCCTTCCTGATCAGGTTGGTTGCCATCACTTAATCACACAGCTAATTATGGTAAGGTGTCATCTGTTCAGTGGTGCACAGGGAGCTGCAGGGATTTTACTCATCTGTAACAGACTAATGGTTGTCTCAGATAAACACGTTTTTTTGGTGATGTCTGTCAGGTATCTCTTGCAGTTTAGCATCCTCATTCTCTCCTGGCAAGATGCATTTAAAGCATTATCATGTATGTGCTGCCTTGTCAGCCAGGTACATTCTTCTCAGCATCTGTCTGAAGTGGTACCAGTATATTAACTTCATCAGCAGTCAATTCCTGGTCTATTAGGGGACAGTTAGAATAGGAGAAACCACTTCTCTTCCACACTGTTCTGCGAATACACTCAGCATCTTGGTATGTTACAAGAAGCTGCAGCAGTGGTCTGAGCAACCAAAATGCACATTTTCCACTTCAGGTTGGATGAGGGAGGAATTAATGCTAGGTTTTAAATGAAGTAGGTGAAGGAAAACCATCAGTGTTTACTATTGTCAGCTTCATTGTTTTTCTGCCATGTTTATCCTGCGGAAACTCTGCCTGTACTTGAAAGGATTTCTAGAGAGCCAACTGAATTGTGTTAATGTGGGCTCACCAATTCAGAACGGCTTGCAGAGGTTGCAGGGCTCTGTTGTGTTACTAATTGATTTGGTGTAGTTAATACTGGTGGGACTTTTCATAGAAGTATCATAAATGCTGCCATGATGGGCTGGTTTGATTTAGATTCATCAGGTAGAGACCTTTAAGTCATTTCCCAATTGTGTGTTCCTGTTCCTACTGTCTCAAAATCTAAGTGTCTTTGTAGATGGTGTCTTGCTACTGATGTAGAGCCTATCAAGTTGCTTCTGCTGCACTTGGTTTGTTGGTTGGGTTTTTTTTTCCCAGTTCAGCACAATTGAGTGGTACTAGGACTTTCTTCTCAATATATAATAAGGTTTACACACCCAACTTTGTGTTCAATATCTGTGGAAATACAGGATGTTCATGTGATTCCACTGCTGTGCTTAGGGAATGGGCTCAGCACATGCTGCTGCGTGGGTTGTTCGTCCTGTACTGTGAAGCATGGATCCTGTGCTTGTGCAGTCAGTGCAACTGTTCTCTGTCAGGTTTTGATGTATAGGTGCAACTGTACTTGGCACAGTGTAGGAAATCTTTTTTGGGCTAAGAGTGAACTAAGGCGTAGAGGCCAGGAAACCTTGCTATGCAAACTCTTATGGTTACTTTTATAAACACAAGCAAGACAGCTGTGGTCACAATTGTGTTTTATTGTCAGAACCGCACCATGCTTTTCCTCCCATAAGGTATATAAGGTTATTGCTTCCCACTTGCCACAAAGTGGAAAATCCAGTGTAGAGACCTGCTGTTCAGAGGACATGGATTTAGTTCCTCACAGTAGCTTCTATATACGGTTATTAAAACACATGTTGGAGTGGGCTTTATGTGGTGTGGTGTCAGCCTCAGAGTCCTGTGTTACAGTCATTTCCCTGCCCTCTGACCAGAGGGGGTATTCAGGGAAAAGTTGCCTCATGGGACAGAAGAAAATCCTTTACTCTGCTGAAGACCTGTTTAAAATAATAAGAGGAAACACAGCGTTTTAAGTTTTCTTATATTAAGGTATTCTGTGTTGGAATTGGCAATGAATTAAAATGAACACTTTTCCTTCAAAAATTACCTTCTAGGAATTATTCCTTCTATGTGCTTGACAACCACAATCTCCAGCAGCTGTGGGACTGGAACCATCATAACTTGACGATCAAGGAGGGGAAGATGTACTTCGCATTTAATCCTAAACTGTGTGTTTCTGAGATTTACCGTATGGAGGAGGTTTCAGGAACCAAGGGGCGACAGAGCAAAGGAGACATAAATCCAAGGAACAATGGGGAGAGAGCCTCTTGTAAGTAAACAAACAAATCTCAAGGCAGACTGCATAAGAAGGTGCCACAGTAAGCCCCCATCACGCTGCCACTTTGCTGTCCATTGCAGTATCTAGAGTTGTGAAGTTACAGTAGGATTTCACTCATTCAACTTGTGCAGTTACTAAAGGTAGCTGTGAAAATATGTTCACATGTGTGGAAAACTATGTGGTTACACAGTCACTGTCTCATCTGTGAAAACCATTTGATGAAGGTGACTGCTTTTTAAGTACCTTTTTTTTGTCAGCAGCATCATACAGCAATAGGAACATACCTGGGAAATGAGAAATGAAGTGTAGTGTTTTGCTATATCCAAGGAGTAGCTTCCCAGTTTCCTTTGCAGACGTACATCATTATAGGTGTTTTCCTCTCTTAGATGCCAGCTTTTTCTTGATACCGAGGAGGCTGCTGAATAACAATTCCGTAGACATTAAAACTCCGTGTTCAAGCTTCTTTTCAGCTCCTGTCAAGTATTGTACCTTGTTGCTAGAAATGCTTGTTGTAAACTCAATGTTCCATGCTTTATGTTCAAATTATTTGCTTTTCAATTGGGAACTCTTTCTAGACTTATGCATTATTCCTAAACCTCAGTCTGTGCATTTCATTTTGGATTTTGCAATGGTCATGTTTGTTGGAGAATTGTCTTTTGGCTTTGGGGGTCTGCGCATCAGATCTGTAGGTGTAACCAACGCAGTCAAAAGCAATCTCTCATCTAGAAGTTAAGACAACAAATTTGACCTCATACTTAAACTCTTAGACTCAACAGTGCCTTTTTCTCTGATCTGTTTGTGGTGTTCGTGGAGCTGAGTAAATTAAAATGGATCTTGTGTATAAGTCAAGTCCCCTTGTTCTGGATGGTGTTTACAAAACTAGGACACGTACTCTGCTGAATGTCTCTTTAGGCATGATGCATAAATGCAGATGGCATAGATCCTTGTTGTAAGCACACTCCATTCTTTGCACACTGAATAGAGCAAAGGCTTGCAGTCCTGGAGGAGTTACAGACACACAGCCAGGCCTTACTACTGCTGAGGCTAGTGCCAGCCACTGCCCGTTCTTTAAAACAAACCATTACAGAAAGCTTTCTGAGTCTGAGAAGGGGAAAAGAATCAACAAAAGCTAAACTGCCTTTGAAAAGATAGCACCAATCGTGCCAGTGTACATGAGGGTGAAACCCCCTTTATTTTCACAAGCTTCTGTGGAATGCAAGAAACTAACTCCCAGTTGACTCTTGGAACACAATTTCTTCATCCAAGAATTAAGTTTTTAAAACGCTATTTTGTTCTGGATTGGAAGGCTCAGTGAGTTGGGAGTGGGAAGCCATTCATTTCAAAGCTGCCAGCTTCCATCCAGCTCTGTTCAGAAGAGTAGCTGGAAGCTGCTGCCATCAAATGGTTGTGTCGTATATGAGCTGAGTTCTGGAGTTCTTGGGCCAGCCTCTCATGAATGGGAGTGTAAAGTCCTTTGTCCTTTCCATGTTGTCCATTCCTCAGAAAAAGAAATTGGAGTTGTCAGAAGTTGTCCTGGAAAGAGAGAGCTCGGAGGCCAGTTACTGCTCTGTGTGTGCACTGGACTTGGATGATAGATTTAGTGCTTCTTAACCAGTCTTGTGAATCAACAGGACTTTGTTCCTTGCTCAGGGAGAGTCTGAAGTAGTTTTTGAGAGCTTTCTGATGATGCATTAGAAGAAAATTTGCTTCAGAAAACAAAATAACAAGTAGCTCCAGCATGTTCTAAAATGATTGCCAAGGTCACTGCTTACCCTTAAGCATCAAATGTAGTAGGATGAAATACGAAGCTCTATAGAGACAAAGGCTGTTGGTGTACTATAGTATCGTAGGCACTACTGGAAAGGCTGATTACCTAAAACTGATACCTGAGAGGGAGCAAAAACTAATAGGTGATGTGATGCTAATTCTGTTATATCCTGTCCTTTTGTATTGCAGGTGAAAGCCACATTCTGCGTTTTGTTTCCAACACTACACTCAAGAATCGGATTAAACTAACATGGGAACGGTATCGCCCTCCAGATTATAGAGATCTTATTAGCTTCACTGTTTACTACAAAGAAGCGTAAGTAGATGTTGTCCAAGACAAACGATGACCAAGAGATAGTAGACAGTTCTGACTGGTGGATACCTCATCCAGTTTATGTTTTTCATCCTCGAGTCCTGCTTGTGTTGAAATTCTTTCTTGGTGGAGCACAGGCCCCTTTTAAAAAGAGGGTTGTTTTGATGGAAACCTACAAATGGATTCCAAATCCAGCAGAAAGTTCCAAGTTTGGAGCAAATGAAAAATGAGGTGGATGGTTTGGGAGTTCTCAGGGGTCTAATTTGGAGCTCTTATATAAGTCACGTCATCTTTACCAGATCATTTCCTTCTCTAGTCATAGTACTGACTTCAGAGCATCACAAATCAAGAGTTTGCTCTATCACATTGATGACTTGTTTACTCAAGGTTTGGGGTTATTTAGATTACCTGCCTTTTGTAGTTTTCTGCACTGGTATCTCTTGATAATGAAGGAGTGGGGCAGTTTCTAAAAGATCCTAATTTCTTGGGAGGTGTCCCTGCCTTTGCACATCCTTGTAGTGTCTCAGCTTTAAACTAGTAAAAGCTACAAGTGAGCACACTAATAACTCTCCAAGCAGTTTGGAGGTGTGAAAGGGAGGTTCTGAATGCTGGTGATGACGTAAGTAGCAAGACTGCATGAAGCAGAAGCACAAGTTGTTCAAGTCCAGCATCACTTGAAAAAGAATTATCATTGTGGTGGTGTGCAGTGATGCAGTAAACTTAGTGCTAGATGAGTCTGTAATAATTAATAACAAGAATAGCACTTCATATGCTCTTGCACCAGTGTTGCAACTTAGGAAGGTATAACTATATAAGTGTGTTTGTATTGTGTGGAAATAAAAGGGAAGGAAAAGCCTGTCGAACTGGTCATGGCCAGTCATGGAAGTTTGAGTTGTTTATGGTAAGAAGCTTAGCCACTATCAATAACCGGTTTGAGATCCTTCTGTTTCATACGTGCTTAGCTCAAGTCTAAAGGCCCTGAAGCATTTAATTGCCTGCTTTGGATAAAACCAGGTGAATTTAGTGTTTTCTTGGAGAACTTTGCCTTATTGTTAGTAACTGAAGGTAAAACGTGCAGCTAAAGCTGAACTCTGAATTTCGTACCGCTTGAAAATAGGTACACATTTTATAGTGTTTTATTCTGTTATGGAAAACAAATCTTTATTTGCTTCATTGGGAAACATTGAAGTGAGGCACTCATAAATATGTGACAGTTTTTAGCAGAAAATATTATGTACTGTTTTTTCTTTTAATGTTTCAGACCATTCAAAAATGTGACAGAGTACGATGGGCAAGATGCTTGTGGCTCCAATAGCTGGAACATGGTTGATGTTGACCTGCCACCGAACAAAGAGAACAATCCTGGAATTCTCCTGCAGGGACTGAAACCTTGGACTCAATACGCCATTTATGTCAAGGCTGTTACCCTCACAATGATGGAAAACCATCACATTCATGGAGCAAAAAGTGAAATTGTATATATCCGAACCAATGCTGCAGGTGAGGTGCTGGGCTGTTGGGTAAGAGGTTGATAATGCTGTGGGTATGGTCATTGTAATGATAGAATTATTGTGCAAGTTCTGTTGTTAATACAGAGATTGAATTTACGTGCAGATGACATGTATAATGATAGAAAGTTTTCAGTAATTTTGAAGCATCAGAATTCAAACTTCGTGGTTGTCTGGACAGTTCTTTCACTGGGAACTCCAGAAGATTTCAGACTTTTTTCCTTTGGTAAAGGTTAAATTTAAGTACAACTGCTTGTGGTTGCAGTTGAACCATTAATACCAATTGTTTGTGGGGCAGCAGTAGGACATCTTCTCTTTGAAATAGGATAGTGTTCTTTCCTGCAGTATAGAAATGGATTGGGATTCTCTTAGCTTGCATTAGAATACATTGTAGAGTGCTCTACATTTAAATAAAGTTTTCTGTTCTTACCCTCCAGTGCCATCCATTCCCTTAGATGTAATTTCAGCATCCAATTCCTCATCCCAGCTGATTGTGAAATGGAATCCTCCCTCTCTTCCCAATGGTAACCTCTCATACTACATCATACGATGGCAGCAGCAACCTCAGGACAGTTACCTTTACAGACACAATTACTGCTCCAAAGGTAGGAAAACAAAACATGGTTGTATTGAAATGCCTCTGACTCTTACCTGCCAGTGCACTTGATGGACAAGAGCTAAAGCCCATGCCCTGCTTCACAACTGGAAGGGAATGGCTAAACATGGATTGTTGCTGTGTTTGTAATAGAGAGAGAAGAAACAGTCTGTTTCTGTTCTTTTCTTCCAAGATAAAGTCCCAATTCGAAGATATGCTGATGGGACCATTGATACAGAAGAAGCTACTGAACCCACCAAGCCAGAGGGCTGTGGGGGAGAAAAAGGACCTTGTTGTGCTTGTCCCAAGACGGAGGCAGAAAAGCAAGCTGAGAAGGAGGAAGCAGAGTACCGCAAAGTCTTTGAGAACTTCCTTCACAACTCCATCTTTGTCCCCAGGTAATGAGTTTTGGACACTTTCTCTTTACAAGTTGAACTAATAGTTTAATTTTTTAATGTTTCCTGGAGCTGAGGGTTCCTGGACATGAAAACATACATAGATAACATCTGAAACACATAAACACTGCCTTTTAAATGAGACAGTCCGCAGCCTTTCTTTGCAGTTTCTCTTATTCACTAATTTTCATCTCTTTCTCTCTCAATTTTAGCTAATAGTAAGGGTTCTTACCTGTATTGTTCAAGGGCTTGAGTGATGGTTTCTTTTCAGAGTCAAGAGTCACTTGAGGAGCTATTTCTCTAAAAGGGTTTCAGAGATGAGCAACATGTGGCAGACAAAGGGTTTCGGATATGATCTTTCTCTCAATAGCCATTTAAGTGCTTGTGTTCCCAATCTGAAGATTTATTTGCCTTTGCAATTGAGGGCATCGTCACCTCGCAGCATTGAAACTTGTCTTCCTTTTGCACTGCACTAATTGCAAAGGGCATATTGGTTTCCTGGATCCGTGCTGCAGAGAAGTATTAAATATGCCCACTCTTCCATGATAAACACTACCCACACATTAAGTGGAGTAGTAAAGATTTTATGTTGCTACATAGAATAGATACTACGGAATTAATTGGTGATTTTGATCCTGGAGTTTCCAATTTATCCTTCACATAAGCTGTTCCTACTTCAGATAATTGGATCCTGGGTCCTAGCTCACAGTGTATAGCTGTTGCATTGCAGTCTATAAGCAGTCAGATTTCAATCATGCATGTTATCTCATTGACTCTATTGGCAGGTCAAGTTTATGGTGAATTCCTGTGTTTGAGAACTCCAAACTGTGACGTGGTTCCTCACTAAAACTGGTTTATATTGGTCTCTGTTGCCATTTTTTTGACATGTATTCATGGATGTGTTGGATTGACTTGTGTCCTGGGCTCAGCAGTAGCAGTCATTTTTCTCCTTCTTAGTAGCTGGTGCAGTGCTGTGTTTGGTATTGGGGCTGTGATTAAGTGTAGAGCTTTATAGCTTCATCCAAAAACTGAGAAACTAAATACTGCCTCTCTTTAGAAGTGCTAAGTATTGTGTCTGAGCTGAGTCTGAGTCACATCTGTGGTTGAATTTGTGCAGTGTTTCCCTACTGATGATGAGAACCAGCAGCAAAGGTGAGCTACAGAGAAGTAACAGCCACCATGACTGGCCAGGATGCAATTCCTGAGCACTGTCACATCTTCTAAATGTAATCTGATTCTGGGCTTTCTGAACTAGCACAATAAAGAGTTTTGAAAGGCAGGTGTCAGGTCTGAACTACTCCAAAGTCTATTGCAGAGGAAGCTTTTTATTTCACCAAAGCTTTGTCATATAAGGAAGAATTCCCTGGGAGGGTGCTGAGGCACTGGCACAGGGTGCCCAGAGAAGCTGTGGCTGCCCCATCCCTGGCGGTGTTCAAGGCCAGGTTGGACGGCGCTCAGAGCAACGTGCTGTAGTGGAAGGAGTCCCTGCCCATGGAGGGAGTCCCTGCCCATGGCAGGAGGTTGGAACCACATGAGATTTAAAGTCCTTTCCAACCCAGACCATTCCAGGATTTAAAATGTGTTATCTCCTCCCAAAGGAGACTTGCAGACCGTCGAACTCAGTAACAAATGAACTGACCAGTTCACAAAGCATCTTCTGAAAGCTTGTCCATTTCCCTTGTATTTTTTCTTCTTACTTACTGCCATTAGGGTGTGTTCTGTTATAGCAAGGGCAGAAAAAGTACAACAGTCACATAGCTGCATAGCCAAGCAACTTTTAAGAGACTGTATGTCAGGGAAATTAAAGATTATGAACTAGTGAAATGTCTCCATCGGACAAACCTAAGCAGCTTTTTACTTGATGTCAATTTTTTCCCCCTTTCCCAAAGGAGAAGTTAATTAATGTGTTAATGTAAGTCTCAACAGTAGTATTTGTTTCCAGTGTTCTGCCTGTCCCCAGGATATTGTGAAAGAGATCTAGCATGTAATACAGCATGAGAATATTTGACTGGGTGGTTTTAAGCTTGTTGATCTAATCTTGTCTGTACTTCTGGATGACCCTCTGTGTGTTACTGCAGTTGTAAGGTAGATTTCAAACATAAGGACTCTGCTTAATCTTGAACAGACACAACCACAGGAGGATGAGTGATACTTCTTCCAAGTTTCTTTGTTCCCCAATGAGCAGGATGAGATGGGCTCTGTGTGTAGTAGAAGGTATCTGAGAAGTTACACTAAAATTGCCGTAAGGTATGAGAGGAGTTAGCTGTTATGTTGCATGACCCTCGTATTTTTCCTGCTCTTCTTAATTTCTTGTTTTAATTTTTTATAGTGTTATTTTTAATTTTTCTCTTGCATTTCTCTTCCTTCCTCTCCTTTAACAGAATAGATGAGTTTTCATGTTTTTATCTCTGGGCTTGTCCTTACTTCCGTGGATGAGTGTTTTAGTCTTTATCTGTGCCTTTCACAAAAACAGGAAGCTGCTTGACCACAAAGCAATGGTGTCAAAACTCTTGATGTTTTAATCATGTTTGCCTTGTGGCTATCCTGCAGGTCTTTTTCTCCTCCTCATGTGACACTACTTTTACCAACGAGTTTTGTGTTCTTTCCTCTTTTTTCCCCCAAACGCAAGGTAGGACTGTACATCCCCCCAGATGCCACCAAAGAGTTGAAACTTCATGAATCCCAATGACAGACCAAGTCATGCCTTTTGGGTTGTTGTATTGGCACGTGCTTTTGTGGCTGGTTGAAAAGGAACTTTCTATTTTCACTGCTTTCATTACAAAATCTGTGCAGATGTTGATCAGTTCTGTCCTAAACATCCCATGTGCTTTTAGCAGTTCTAAAGTTTGTTCTTTCTACTGAGTTAAAGCAGTAAATGAATACTCATCCTAAGCAAGGTGAATGGGTTGAGTAACTTCTATATGTTCTATTGTAGAGGAAGCACAGGTGCTTACATCTCCTGTGGAATTCCCCCCATACTCCACTGACAAATGAAGACATTTGCTTGTCTGTTGCTTAGAGAATTTCTTGATAGCTTAGGACGTCTTTTCCTTGTGTTGGTTTATTTCTGTGCTGTGGTTTACATAGCACTGGAGAGTGTCAAAGCGACTGCTCGAGACATAGTAAAGGGATTTTGGAAAATGTTGTAGTGAACTCCTAAAAAAGAGGAAGAAAAAGAACCTAAAAATTTCATCCAACCTCTGCCAGAAGATTTCAAACCCAAGTCAGCCTGGTTTTGGCTCTCTCTGCAGCCTGCTGTTCTGTGGCTGAGTGTACTGAGACGGTATATTTGACAGTGAATTAACTTCTCCTGTTGAGTCATCTTTCTTCCTGTTGGGTGTTTGAGGGAGGTCTTGTGTGCCTGGTTTGTAACTGGCCCTCTGACAGAAGTTGTGTTAGACCTCACTTTGTCCTTGATAACGGTTGCACTGGCCAGGTATTAAATGAGCACCGGCAAAGAGGTTCAGGTAGGGTAGGATTGAAGCTGAAACTGGTTTTGTAGTGCAGCTTCTCCTAAGTTCTTCTGTAACTCCCCTGGTTCATTGTTGTCCAGGCATGAGCAGTCCTGCAAGCTTCAGAAACAAGGATAGCAGGAGCTGCAACAGCCAGTGTGCCCCGTGTAGTTAGTGCTTCTCTGCAGAGCAGGCTGGGATCTGACACCAGCCCAAGTGACAGGTCTAACCTATGGCAGTCATGTGTGGGTTTGCTAATACCATCCAAATGTTTGTAAGAGTATTGTCATGTTGACCCTTTTACCAGTACTCAGGCCTGTCCACTACAACAGCTTCTTAGACTGGAGAAATTAGTGGTGCTGCTGTAGATGGTCAGGTTTGTAACTCTGCACAAATTTCATACAGGTTGCCTATAAGGCAAAGCAGAGTTGCTCTTTGCTATACACAGCATTAGTGCTGCACTTTCTCATACAGGAGGATTGTTCCTTTGCAGAGCTTTTGTTTGGGTGACAAAAAGAGGTACACAAATTACCACACATGAATGGTGGTTAACACTCATGGTCTTCAGCTACTTTCCAGGTTTCTTTTCTCAGTGCAGTGCATTCAGATATCTGTAATTTCATTGCAACTGAAACAGAAGTTAAGCCTCCTGAGAGCTGGCTTTACTAATCCAGCAAGCTCCAAAACGCTTTTTTCACTTTACCTTTTCTAGCTTTAATACCTGATTTTTATTTGAAGCATCAACATTGCTGTCACTAAATACAAACCTAGGATACTTACTGAATAACAGTGAAGCCATTTTCGCTGCGCAGTTATTGTGTGAGGTCAGAAGTTTCCCTGTTTATCTTAAGGTGCAGTGTGAGCTTCAGAGTTCTGGTTGGTGTCTGACCAAAGCAGAAAGAGGTCGTGTTCCGGTTAAGAGAAACCTTTCATCTTGTTTTGCTGTTTCCTTTATTTAGCTTTTTTAGTAGCAGTTACCTGTTTTATTGGGGTTTTTTTTTTTTGCCCAGTTTTCCTGGAGCTGGAGAAAAAATGAATTTTCTCTAAAGAGACCTTTCCTCAACCTGTTTATTCCACAGACCCGATCGGAAGCGGAGGGACGTGTTCCGAATCGCAAATGCCACTTTGGCCACTCGGAACAGGAACGCAACTGGGCCAGATCACTTCTCCAATGTTTCTGATGCAGAGGAGAGTGAAGTGGAATACCCCTTCTTTGAGACCAAAGTGGATGGCAAGGAGAGAACTGTCATCTCCCATCTCCAGCCTTTTACTCTTTACCGCATTGATATTCACAGCTGCAACCATGAAGCTGACACACTTGGTTGTAGCGCTTCCAACTTTGTCTTTGCAAGAACCATGCCTTCAGGTATGCTCTCACTAGTGCACAACTTCGTTGTATTTTATGGGGAGAGATCAACCTCAGGAGGGACAAACTCTCCAAAATAAGGTAGAACAACACTGGGATATAATAAAGAAATTCTATGCAAGAAAAGAAACTGGATCTGTGTAAAACTTTGCTATGGTAGTTTAATGTCCTTGACTGGTCTCTTGTGTGTCCTGTGATCTGGACAAAGGTAGAAGTACGTGCATCGACTACTGAGATAATTATGAGAGAGTCTGTTTCCCAGATTAGGTGAGACCCACAGACATGGTGGTTGAAAGGTTTCATTCTTCAGTTCCCCACATGGTGACTGAAGGCAGGGGAACGTTTCTCTGCTAATGTTTAGTTTTGCTGTGTTCGCTCTGAACCGTTCGCAGATGTTAAAGGGTTTTGCTGGTGGGAATGTTTGCCAAATGTTTCTTCTGTGACAGAATGACCATGCATTTGTCCAGCCTGGAAAGAGGAGAAGCTTTGTGCCCATCCAGAGTACTTCAAATGGGAAGCATTGAATGCTGTACTCGTGTTTGGGACTTTTACAGATTGTACTTCTTCTTGAAAGAATAGAGATGATTTTAGTGTAAGCTCATATGCATCCAGCAAAGAGCTTCTGAATCCAGCAGATGTCTGGGAATATTTGATGCAGAATGAGAGCAATTTTGTTTTGTTTCTGAAAGAAAGACTGTCATAATCCAGATCCAGCTGTGTCAGTAAAAAGGCAAAAAGTATTGCTTATTTCAAGGAAATAAGGAAATCTGTGAGATCAGGGAAAAGGAAATAAGTGTTCCCAGATTTTTTGCACATGGCTCTGAAAATTAAAGGCTAAACAATTCTGTTTTCTTCTTCTAAACCTAACAACTGTATTGTTGAATAAGTGGTCTTTTTTCTTTGACTGAAACGGTCTTCATATTCATGTTACTGTGGGAGCAGCTACCTGCAAGCTTCCAGTGGAAAGTCTGGAAGGAAAAATCAGATGCTGGTAAACAGGTTTTTGGGCACACACAGCACAGTGACTAAGGCAGAGGCTGTTCCTGGTGGAGCTGTATGCACTGTGCTGTGTTTCTGGCAACCAGCAGTTCAGACTGCTAACCTCGCCCTGATCAATGCATTTTGTTCTCTGGATCTCTGAATAGCACTTACTGCAGTGCTTTGATACCTAAAGAATAGTTTGAACCTTCTGTTTTCCTCAACTGTTGCATAAGTTTCTGTTTCAGTAATGGGTGTCCTTCTCACATCACTTGTAAATATTTCACAGAGGGAGCAGATAACATTCCAGGAACAGTAGCATGGGAAGCAAAAGAAGAAAATACCGTCTACCTGAAGTGGTTGGAGCCTGCAAACCCCAATGGGCTGATACTAATGTATGAAATCAAGTATGGGCAACACGGAGAGGTGAGGATTTGACATTTCTTTGAGAGTTTCTGCTTGTAACTCATAATTCATACACAAAATGGGATCTTTCTTAACGTGCTTCTGTGCAGTGCTGCAGCTCACAGATAGAAATCGTGGTTTCAAACACCCAGCACCAGCCAGCATGTCATTCCCTCGTTTTGTTTGATAATTCTGAATTCTAAGTATCTCCTTAAGGTGTTTGAACAAAACCTGATCAGATAGAGCTTTTAGTTAACAAAATTAGCTTATCTTGCAGCTATATTGTTTTCTTAAGAATGAAGGAATGTGGAGATATTAACATGAACTTTAATTTGTTTTTTAGGAGAAGCGGGAATGTGTTTCCAGGCAGGAATACAAGAAGCTTGGAGGAGCTAAACTAACCCACCTGAACCCTGGAAACTATTCTGCTAGAGTCCAGGCCACTTCATTAGCTGGAAACGGGTCATGGACTGAGCCAGTCTCTTTCTATGTGCAACCCAAATGTAAGATGAATGTTCACTGGCTGTGTCAAAATGGCCTTCGTAATAATTGCTGCTGTTTACATATGTAACTGGGCTTTTGAGCCTCTTGCCTATACTCTGAACGCTCCTCTTATTTGCCGATGCTTCTTTGGGAACTCTTCTCTGTTCTATGTTTTCTGCAAGTGTTGACAACCAGGAGGTGTATCTGAGGTGTGGTCTGTTTTCTAACACTCATTGTATTATATGTGTGAGAGATGCAGCCAGCTGGTGGGTGTGCAGAACACACTGCTGTGGCTTCCTGTGATGTGCAACTATGCTAAGAATGGGATGGTAGCCATAACAACATGGAGTTTATTGTACGAAACCTGTAGCAATAAGGGAAACCTGCTTTAAAATGCAGAATAATACAGGAAACAATGCATTTGTTTAGATTTTTGGCTGGCACATTTTGTTAAATATCAAGATGCTTTTTCATATAGGACCTGTTGCAAGTGACATTTGATGAAGATAACATCCTGATGAAAGGGTGATGCTGCTCCTGACACTGGGAGTAATTTATATGTTGGAAGAACACCACTGTAGTGTCCACAGAGACCCTCTCAAGAACTTCTGTATTTAGTTGTAGAGCAGGTGTATCCACAGAAAACTGTAACTCCGTCTTTTATTCCTTTTTGGTTTTCTAATTGCTGGATTTCTAAGAACTTGAAGAGGAGGGTGTGTATGTTATGAATATAAGTATAAGCAATTACAAGGTGAACAAAAGGTGGAAAGAAGCTGAATATGCAGGTGAACAATTACATATTGTTCACTGAGAACTATAAGTCCTTAAGCATAAGTTGTGAAAACAAGCCCCAGACAGACACTGTTCTGTACAAAATCAATGCTTTTTACTGCCTGTTTTCTTATTCCACTCATCTGCAGTCAGGGAGTGTTTCTGAGTACATTTTTCCACATCAGACAAGAAAATGAGTACTTTGATTTCTTCCCTGTATGGAAATACACTGAGTGGGTTTTGAATGTTTCTTTGTTAATGGAGGTTTTATAGAAACCCTGATACAATTGTTTTCTTGTTGGTTGCAGCAGCAAACTATGGGAACTTCCTGCACTTGATAATTGCGCTCCCTATTGCTTTCCTGCTCATCGTTGGAGGACTGCTGATAATGCTGTACGTCTTTAACAAAAAGAGGTGAGTTGTATTTGCTTCTGGTTAAAAGTGCAGGAGGGGAATGTTGCATTTCAAATCCATGCCTGTGAAGTTAGACATTCTAAAGGGAAAAGAGGACTGGAGAAGCTGAAGTAGATTCTGCTTCGTTGGTGTGTAAGAGGAGGTAGTTCAGAGTTACCAGCAAGCATCTGGCTGCTGCTTGAGATGTCAGGAGGCTTTTTTTACAGTATCATGTTTGAGAGGGAAGAGGAGGGCTCGTCAGGAACATATCCACTGGGGCAGTGATGGCAAGCTGAACCTATATGATCAGAAGATTTTACTGAAATATGGGTCAATATAAATAATGAAAACTCAGTTTCTCTTTGGGTTAACTTGATTTCGTGCAAATTATAGAGGTTTTTTGAAGTCTTCACATCCACGTAAAATATCACATCCTGGCCAGAGCAGTCCCGGGAACTGTTCCATTGATTCGGTTTCCTCAGTTCTGTTCTTTGTAACTAGTGATTTCTTTAATTATTATTTAATTGAAATACATGATGAGAGCTTAATGCAGGTCAGTCCCAGTGTTCAGCCTTGCCACTTTCTAGGTATGGAGGCTTTCTGTTACACCTGTATAAATGGTGCTCATTGAGTATCCTATTATTTCCAGCTCTAATTCATTTGTAGCACTGCAGACAGTAGGACCAGTTCTCAAGCGCTCCAGAAAGGGCTTCGTAGCTTGTGAAGTACAGTACCTGCTTGGCTTTCCCTTGGGCTCTCCTAGATTAAATGCCTGTTAACTCATCCTTCTTGAAACTGTTGTTCTAGCCCAGTGAATGTTTTGTCTTTGATTTTCTAAGTCTGATAATTTCATGTCTACAACCTGCATCCTGCAAGAGCTCTCATAGTGCTGAATAAATGTGTTTTACTCTGAAAAGCATCGCAGTAAAATGAGGGGGGGGGTGATTTTTAAAATAGAAACGTTTATGAAATAGTTGAATGGAATTCCCTATTAAAAACAGTCTTGTCCTTTGCCAGATGACTTCTCTCCCACAGTAGAACAGATGATGTTAAAGTATGTTCTCAGCCGCAGGTCTCCTGGGTGTATCACCATACAGTGGCCTTACTTAAAGGAAGTTTACCCAGCAGCTAAAAGCACCTCATGTTTACATTTTACTGGTGCTGATTTGGTATAAAGAAGACTGCAGGCTTCCTGGGAAAGCTGTTCTGGGCTGTTTTCCCATTGGTTATGTGAGGTGGAATAAGAACTTGGTTTGTCCCCTTTGTCTGAAAAGCTCTCCGCTTACAGTAAATAATACTCTGTGGTTGAGCAAATGGTGGACGAACTGTAGAAGAGGTGGTCTGAAATGTACTTAAGTTTAAAGAGTGAAAACTAAACAAAGTTATTTCAACAGGAACAGTGACAGGCTGGGCAATGGAGTGCTGTACGCTTCTGTGAACCCTGAGTACTTCAGTGCTTCAGACGGTAAGTGTGGCCTTACACTTGTGATGCTTTTACTTTGATGTGTTCTGTTTGTGTCCAAGTTTGAAAGGTAGAAATCTGGAAACGGAATGTTGTAAAGCAGCTTTCTCTCTTTGCTTTATTAGCATGGATATGAATCCATCATTAATAACATGTCAGTGTCATCTGTCTTTTGAAATTGGGGAGGGTTTGACATTTTTCGTGTAGTTTATTCAATGGAGGCAAATTTGGAGGCATTATCTTCACTTTCAGGGTATCATCCAGTGATGTTTTCCCTGGAATAAAGGAAGAATTAGGAATTCATTGTTTTTCATGTTTGCCCTTTTAAGCCCTATTCTGACTTACTGGAACAAATACATGGCTTGTTTTTGTGTGCTTCTCATGTGGAAAATAGTAACACTTAGGAAAACCAGTTCCATCTCCTCATTTCCCATCCCAATAAAAGTCTCTTTAGGCCAGGAGACTAATGAGCTTAGCCTGTTTCACTGTTACATTTTTCATAGTGGCAGCATTAGGGTTAAAGGTCTGTCAGTGTTCATGCTATAATCCTCTATTTTTGCATCCTGTCATTTCACCCATCCAGAGCATGTGACACAACTGTCCTCTCCTTTGGTGACTGATAGGGAGCAGCATCAGTGACTACTCAGATGTCTTCTTGCCTGAGGCAATCCTCCCTCCTGGCAGGCACCTTCTGAGATCTCTCTCCTGCCTCAGATCAAAGACCTGTAGCAGCAGCAGCAGGTTCTGCCTTTACTGGTGCAGCGCTGCTTGTACAAGCGATCAGAATAGTTTCATGCAAAGAGCCCACTAGATCAGAGAGTCTCCTTCCCTCTAGTCACAAAATCAATCTGTTAATAGAGAATACAGCAGACACTGAACTGATAGAGATGATCAAGTATGTTTGATGCTGTCCGGAAGAATTAGAAAACCAAGGATCCCAAGAAAAGCTCAAGCTTGAAGTATTGATTCGAACTTCTTCCCATGCCGCTGTGGTGCCTTGCAGATCCTTCTTTCTATCATTACGTTAGTACTATAGCGAATCCACTTCAAGTCAATCTATACATCTATTTGTATGCCAAGCACCCATCTATCTGTCTATCTCTGTATGGACTATTGGCATGAATTGTTCAAAATCTCATCATTGTTTAGTGTGTTTTACAATAGAACTCTTTGGGCAGTTGGTGTCATAAAGCAGTCAGTGATCATGCATCTTGGACAAGTAAAACATTACGGCCTGTTCTTTCTCTCCTTAGTGTATGTTCCAGATGAATGGGAGGTGCCCCGTGAGAAGATCACCATGTGTCGGGAGCTTGGGCAAGGCTCCTTTGGAATGGTGTACGAGGGAATAGCCAAGGGAGTGGTGAAGGATGAGCCAGAGACCAGGGTGGCCATCAAGACTGTCAATGAGTCTGCAAGTATGCGTGAGAGGATAGAGTTCTTAAATGAGGCCTCGGTGATGAAGGAGTTCAATTGTCACCATGTGGTAAGTCATCATAAGGCTGTGATTCGTACAACTGTGGTGTTTGTTGGCATGAGGGTTGGGGTGCATCTTCACTGAATTGGGATTTTAGGTTCAACTGTGTGCAGCTTTATAGCCTTACTGTGAAACAGGAGTCAGCAAGTGGAACCAGATCTGTTTTCAGACCTTTCCTGCAGGTTCACAGATGTTTGGGGCTACAGATCAACATGAGTAAATGGTTACTACAGTTCAGTTAGCTGCATTTGTAACTGAACATTTGTTTTGTCTTTTCCAGGTTCGGCTGCTTGGTGTCGTTTCTCAGGGCCAGCCTACACTGGTTATCATGGAGCTGATGACACGTGGGGACCTCAAAAGTTACCTGAGATCATTGAGGCCAGACACAGAGGTGAGTGAGGAGCTGCTTGATGGGTTTTTCTGTTTCTTCAGTTAGAATCATCTTGTGTGGAGCAGCCTAGCGTTGGAAGCAGCAGGCAATTAGCCTTTCCTGCCCTTCTCCTTAAGCTCTAAGAACAAAACATGAGCTGCTCTGTGGTCTGCAACACCTTTTAAAGAGGTAGCTGTTGCAACAGCCCAGTGTGCTGCATGGAATAGGTCCCTTTTACTGAGTCCTTCCTGTTTTCTAGGCTTGAATTAAATCTCTCGTCTCATCTGATTCCTCATTAAGATATAAAACTAAAAATTAGCATGCATGTTAGGTTAATTGTTTCATGTTGTCTGTTCTGCCTGTTGCCTGTGCAACAGTAAAAATGTAGTATTTTAGCTAAGACGCTATTCTAATATGTAGGCTATCAGTCTAATAGCTAAAATTGCCACGTATGATAGAGGGTTTGAAAGATTAAGATGACACATAGGTCACTTGCCACTGAGTATGTGCACAAGAGAATGAATAAGGTATAAAAGGAGGGCATTGCATCTAGCAAGAACAGATTGATTAAGTGATTTGATACAGAAAATAATTATACTGAATACAGGATTCAGGAAATACCAGTAGGACTGTGGAACTAAGGGCTTGATTAGCATCTATGATTAATAATGCTTCAGGTTATATAGAAATAGTTTTGGTTGAATTCAGCAAACTTCTTTAAAAGGGACAGTGACATGATATAAAAATCACTAAAATGATAAGCTCTGCACTTGGCTTTTCTGTCTTGTGTGCTGGTGCTCTCCAAAGCAGCCAGTGCTTGTCTGTTCCTAAAGTCCTAATCTCCCTTGATATGCAGTGTAAGAGTGGAGCAAACTCTTGCGAGAACCTGTATGAGTAGCTTCAATAAGGTGTGGATGGAGGGCTTGCCTGATCACTGCCTTAACTGGCAGTTTAACCATGCAGCTCCCATACCCATCTCTTCCTCCTGGGAATCCAATTCACATTGGTCCTTCTGGGCTTTCTTGGTTATATCTTCTTGGCTCTCATAGGGATTGATGTCCGTAAGGATGGGCATTTAAGCTCCATAGGTGTAAGCGAGCATCCGTGTACCAAAAAGTCTTTCTGGCTTGTATTGCCTAAAACAGAATGGTCTGTTACAAAAGAGCAGTTTGGGAGTTCTGTTTGTAACCCAGCTTGATATGGCCAGTTTTCCCACTAAGCTGCGGTGTACATAATCATGAGGTTTTGTTTTGCCTGGATCATGTCAGGCTGAACTGTGATGATGTGATTTAAAAACTAATAATGATAAAACCCAGTATCTGGCAGTTTGTTTTATCTGTTTTATCTTCCTAATCTTGCTCAGAATAATCCTGGCCAGGCCCCTCCCACTCTGAAGAAGATGATTCAGATGGCAGGAGAGATTGCTGATGGGATGGCATACCTCAACGCCAACAAATTTGTTCACAGAGACCTTGCTGCAAGAAACTGCATGGTGGCAGAAGACTTCACAGTGAAGATTGGAGGTGGGCTTTCTTGACTTCTACACAAACCAACCCCATACCCTTCTAAAAAAATCAGCGTTTTAGAGGCATTTCCTTGTTTTGAAAGCTGCTCAAAAGACCTTTTAAAACTTAGCTCCAGTTTAAATTTCTGAAGCGTGCTCCTTATGAAGGCTTGTTGTGATTGAAGTCCTGTGAGCAGTCAACATTGAGTTGAAACTCTTGGAACACCTCTCCTTGCAGTTGTTCCAGTGAGGAAATAGTATAGTATGTGGGTTTAAAAAGAGCTAGTGAAGCAGTGATTGGAGGTGCAGATGCTGCAGACATCTGGGTGGATGGTGTCATTGCCACTGGTGTGTCATTCACTTGTCTGTTAATGTGCAAAAATAATTCCACCTCCTGTTTATTGATTCAAGGATAGGAATTTTAGGATCATTTTAAAGTATATCTGATCTAGAAGTGGAATGTAAGGCTTGACTTCCGATGGGTGCTTTCCAGTCTGAACTGGAGTTCTGCTTTCCAGACAACAGAATGGCTTTTCTTCTGCTCTGCTGGTTTTCCCTTTACCATGCCTCCAAAACAGTGTCAGATGAGTTTTTTCAGACTTCTCTCCAGAGGATGATTTTAAGCTTTTGGCTGTTTTTGAGTTGTGCATATTAAAATAACATGTATAGCAACAGCCTTCTGCTGTAGGAAACTAATTCTTTTTCTCTGAGCTTAACTCAGCTATTTTGATAATTTGTGTAAGTAATCCTGTCATTTGGGAGAAAGAGAAAATGATTTCATTTTGAGTCAGTTAATTAGGAAATAAGATCTTTGGGGGATTTTGTGCATTTTCTGCAGGTTTGGGGGAAGTCAGCCTGAATCCTTCCCGCTCCAGTTTTCTCCCTCCTCTTCCCACTCTCCAACATGTTTTACAGTTCTTTGAACGGGAGATGGTGCATTTCTTCCCTTCAAGATGGGACATGGTTACCCCAAAAGCATTTCACGTAATACGTGGCACTGGTCTCACTTATGTGCCAGTGCTGAAGATCCCTTCATGGAGAAATGGTTTATCAGCATCTTGACTGGAACACACCAACTCAGATGTTTAGATCTCAGAGGAAGAGCTTTATGCTACACTACCCTCTGCTCGTTGCCTGCTTCTTATTTGCATTACATCTTTAAAGAATTTTCCATTCAGCCAGGATAAAGTCACCCTGGTGTGTGGGAGTGATGGAATAGCTGCACAGATGGGCTTTTTAGTCATAATCACCGAGGGTACCAGTGTCCCTAACACACAAGGAATGAGAACGATCAGTGGTTGGTCACTCATCCGAGCCTGGTAATAATGACTTCTATGGACTGGTAATAAAGACTGTGAGAGAGAACTGGAGGAATTCTGTCCTCTTTTCACTCCACTTTACGCAGCAAACAAGGGGCAGCTCCAGGTCTGTGTTGATAAAATGGATTTTGCCCTGAGTCTGCCTTGTGAGCAGCCAGCATTTAATATGAGTAAGAGATTTGCTGCCACCTGATTTATTAACTTTTTGGTTAGTGCCTGAAAACGCAGTAACTGGTTTAAATAGGCCGGTCCAAAACCCAGCAGTTTTGTGTGTGTCAAACTGACTGTACCGGGAAAAAATGCTCAACTAAGTCTGAGTTACAGTCAGGAGATGAGCAGTGTTAGATCCGAGTCTTGCAAATGCTTGCATGTTTACAGTTAAGGACATACATAGAACAAAAAGTATGTCTTTAGTATTGGCCTGTGTTAGTCATAAATGAATGCTCTATAGCATTTGAGATGGAATATTGTAGAGGAATTGCAAATTACCCTTGGAGAGAATTAAAAAGAGAAGCATTTCCCTCAACATGTGAGAGTCTTCAATTAAAACACAATAGTATTAACTGCTAAAGGAGCTCTTTACACTCTTGAAAAGGAAAACAAAATCATTGAATTCAGAGAGCAGATTAGTGAAGTGCATGACCTTCAGAAGACTTGGCTTCCTGCAAAGCTAGAGCGTGAATCCTGGAACTTCTCATGTGTAAATCATTCAGTTTGCTCACCTGCTGAAGTCAGTTGGTTTTGTGGGGAGGGAAGCTAACCAGCCCTAAGGCAGCAGGTAAACGGTAGGGTCCTGGAAAGGGGCTTAGATTCTTTGCACCAAACTGTGATTCTCTGCTGGCTACAATGACTTGTAATAAAGGAAATGTTCATCATTTTACCCTGCAAACTCAAAGCACTTGCACCTTCTCAAAACATTCATTCCTTCTAGATTTTGGCATGACAAGAGATATCTACGAGACGGATTATTACCGTAAAGGAGGGAAAGGTTTGCTGCCTGTCCGCTGGATGTCCCCAGAATCACTGAAAGATGGAGTCTTCACCACGCACTCCGATGTCTGGTAACAAAAAAGGGGCTTGGAAAAACTGGTTTAGCCTCTCTTCTTTCTAGCCTCTTGTTTTAGTAGACTTAAATGTGCTTCTTCTCCTGTCTTTTCAAAAGTAGCTCTCTTTTTCCACTGTGAAGCATTCTGCTTTGTATTTCATATTTCCATTGCAAAGTCAGGAACTCATGAGGTTAAATTCTGCTCTCAGCAGAAATAAATGGATATCCCACACTGGCGGTGGCGGTGTGTTTCCTGCTGTGAGCTGTAAAATCAGTTGTGCAATGAAAAACATTCCCTTCACCTGGAGGAGCAAGTTGTTGGTTTCCAAATTGTCCTCCTTCAAGAAGAGCATTAAAAGTTGCCAAGAATATAGAAAGGTTCCTAGTACTGACCTGCTTTTCTATCAAAACCTTCTGTGTAAATAGCAACTCTCCTTTCCCTGGGATGGGCTGTGTACACCAGCAGGTTTTTCACTTGGGAGACCTCCCCTGTGTATATCCTTCTCCATTTGGAGCTTTGTTTGCTTGTTTTATATACCGCAAGATGCAGAAATAGTTTATTCTCTAAAAGCACATTGCCCGGTTGTTGTATTTGTGAAGTTATTAATAGAGGCATTCAGGGTATTTCAAAATACACTTCTTAGAAGAAATAATACCCTGGAACAATTCCCTGAGCACACTCCCCCCCCCCCCCCCCAGACTTTTGCAGATAGGTAGGGAGGACTTGGCAGCAGATGGACGTGTACTGGCAAAACCTCTACTCTGTCTTTTATGGTTTCTCTGCCTTCCTAACAAGATGTTTTTACTGCTGATCTCTTCCAGAATTGGCAGCTGATTGCCTCCAAATGTCTAGAAGTCAGTAGGAATGGTATTTGAGTAGTAAACTGCATTTTCTTTAAACAGCTTGAGGATTTCGGAGCTGGTGGACTGTAGTCTGCAGCAGCAGCTCCGAGTGAAGGGTTCATAGGGGAATCATGTAGCAAGTAAAAACGCAAAGCACCAACATGCTGCTGAAGTCTTTCTTTGCACATGGCTAGTAACTTGTTTACGGATCCAGTAACCCTCAGACTTGGAAGTAGATGAAAATAACCCCTTCTAGTTGATGGGGAAGCTCTGTATCAGCCATTTCTCTAATGGAACAGCCCAGGCATGCTTTTGGCAGTCCCCTGCAGTAAAAGAACTTTGGGACTTGTAATGGCTTCACAAAGCAGACAGAAATTTGGAATATATCACTAGAAATCCCTGGGTGTAGAATGAGCCTGGAGTGAGGAGCTGGCAAAACCTGCCTGCTCTTACCATATAGCAGGAACTTCTGTGCCCGACCATTGTATCAGAAGTGGACTGCAGCAGATGAGGTGTTTGGCTTGGGTGACGCACTGCACTTGTTCCGTACAGGCTTTCCTTTAGCCCAGAACTGTGAAGTGACGTTACTGATTAAACATAACTCAAAATGCAAACAAAAACCCCACAGATGTGACGCCAAATCAGGCGTCAGAAGTAAATTAGCGCTTTAGTTGTTGCAGGAAGCACGTGAGTTCTCCCTTCAGTGTTAGCAGGATTTGACGTACGTCGGTCATTCGGTCCAAAACTGAGTTGAGCAAACAGTACTGCAGCTTATCAGTGGGACAGTTTGAGATATCCTAGCCAGAAGTCACATCAAGGAAAGTGGCAAAGATTATAAGATTAGAAAGCTTTAAAGGAGGAGGAGTAAAATCTGACAGAGCTTTACCTGAAAGTGTAGATAGGAGGCCCACAGCTCTTATCAGTATACCACAGTTCCTCTTTGTCATCTTACTTGTTACAAGTGACTTGTTCAGCAGTTTGGTTCACATAGGTGTGCTATCTTGAGGTGTAAGACCCCTGCTTCAACATGAGGAATATGCTATTTGTTTAGAACATGTCTCTGTTTGTGTTTGCCACATATAGCCGCAGCTACAGATTCAGGAATTTCAGTCTGAATTCCAGTGCAGTAGAGCTTGACTTAGCACTGTCATGAAACACTCTCTATGGACTTGATCTGCTTGTGGCTAAAAGGATCATTCTGGCATACTTACCAATAGCTTCTAGACCAGACACTGTACATTAAAGGTCTCTTTGCCAGGAAAAACTCCCTGACTCCTTGTATTGGTTCGGATTTTGAAGTTGCTTCATGTAAACCATGTAACTTGGCTGTTTGGGAGGCCATTTATTTTTGTCAAGCAGTAAAAACTGTTGAGATTGCTTTTCCTGCCTGTTTAATGGGATATTGTGACATCTGGTTCCATGTTCTTCGAGATCAGTTGTAGAAGCCAGAATGTCAAAAAGACAGAACTGTGAGAGTGGTCAGAGTCCAAGATTTATAAGCTGCAAGGTGAAACGGCAAACTGCAGAAAGAGCATCTGGAGGTTTTGAAGGGTGGAGCTTTGTTTTAGCAATTCATTCTGTTATTGCTTTTCAGACGGGAGAATGAGGTAATTAGACAAGACTGTTTTTGTTGTAGTTAGGGAAGGAGAACGTTTTCATGCAATCCTGTTCAGGGTGAGGGTGTTTTTCTATAAATAAGTCCTCAGCATCTTGCATTCTTTCTGCACTGGCAGTTGCCTTGAAGGAGCAACATAAGTTTATTTGTTATGATAATATGAGTAGTAGGTGTGCAAGGCTTGTTCTAATTATTCCTGCAGCGATCAAAGCAGCTTCAAAGGCACCAAAGCGTTGAACTGACCCTCTGTCCCTCCCTCCCCTGACAGGCAAACAATTGCAAGTCTGTTTGTGGCTTCTGGCTCCAGATGCAAACCATTTCAGATACAGTGGAGAATGAAAGATAAAACCACTCTACCATAACCAGCTAATAATACTGGACTCCTGTTTTCATAACAATACCCTATTGAAACAGCGCTGGTTTTCCTCTGAGCTTGACTCAGCAGTTTAGCCACACAGGACAACATCTAGATGTTCTTTCTTGTGCACAGTAGCTCTGAAAGTAGAGGACTCTTCAGCACAGACAGTTTGAGCCATGTCTGCTCAATAAGCTAATTTTAAATGGAGATATTTTTAGCAAGTGTCAATACTTACGTCCAAACTCCCCAATTACATAACTGTGCTTTCTTCACCAGTAATCAATTCCTATTATTAGACTTCTTGTTTCACTTCTTCTGTCCTTTGTAGTTAGTTGGAAGGAGCTCGAAGCTCTGTTTCAAGACCAGAATTACATGCATGTTGCAAAAGGGATAACTGAGGTTCTCCTGGGGGCTGAAATGTTTTGCTCCTGAGGCAGTAAATTAGGGTCTTGGTACAAGAAGCTGGAGAACGTTCACATTTCTCCCGTGTCTCTTTCCACAATCGGCTTTGTTGCTTGCTGCTGTGTGTCAAACGCTTTGATCCTCACTTTGCACCTTTGACTTAGAGCGTGGCAGGAACCAAAGCAGAGGGATAAATGGAAGGTATTACCCAAGAAGTGTTTATGTGCCTGGGGAGCAGAGGTTGGTGTGTTTGCCTGCTCTGTGTGGTAAGGCAGAGGAGAGGCGCGGGTGCCTGGTGTGTGTTTGCTGGAGCACTGACAGGGAAATGCAGCTTTTAAGTCAGATTGGAGCAGCTCAGGTATTTCTGATGAAAAGCAGCTTGATTCCCTGCACCCAGACACACGGACTCTAATGATGAGGTGTGTGTCCAGCCTGGAAGCACAGAGAGAAGATCAGGGGTTTTTAAACAACCTTTTTTCCCCCTTACCTGCATCTTTCCTTTCCCTTGTTCTTCCCACTTCTCCACTGTTCTTCTCGCCTCGCAGTGTGCCTAAAGCCTGAACTCAAAGCCATGGAAAGGGAGATGAGATGTGAGCCGGCTCTCCAGGCAAGCTCACAGCTTAGATCTCCTCTGAGTTAGAAGGCTTCTGGTCAATGCAGTGAGTTTGCGTTGGTTTTTTTACTGATTGACCTGTACAGAGCCGTGTAACCGAAGTAGCATCATGTAAGAAAAACACCCTTGTGAAGATTGCTTGGCTTCCTAAAGTTCCGGCTTGTTTTCCAGGTCTTTCGGTGTCGTGCTGTGGGAGATCGCGACGTTAGCGGAGCAGCCCTACCAAGGCATGACCAATGAACAAGTGCTCCGCTTTGTGATGGAAGGAGGCCTGCTGGAAAAACCAGACAACTGTCCTGATATGCTGTAAGTGTCTGCAGTTACCACTGTTCTCAGTGCACAGTTCTTCCTGACTCCTTCAGTGTCCTCTTCTGCCCTATCTACCGCAGGAAGGGGTAGTGGAGAGTGACAGTAATGTGAGGTGCTGCTTGAGCAGTCTCTGTCAGTACAGTGTTTTCTCGTACTTAGACCAGAAAACAGCTTTGCTTGTGGCCAGGATCTTACTTTGGGCTATCTCGTCTAAGGAAACAAAAGCCAGTCTGTGTGTTCCTGAATAAAATTATCATAGTACCTCGGAATGGTTTGGGTTGGAAGGGACCTTAAAACTCATCCAGTTCCAACCGCCTGCCACAGGCAGGGAAACCTTCCACTAGACTTAATAAAAGCTCCTAAGTGACATTTGCTACAGCAGGAGACTTTGTGCCTAAACCTTGTCTCTTCTGCTTAGAGTAACTCTGTTGAGCATAAAGAGAGAAAAGAGCATAGGCCGACCTGAAATGTGTTGTGCATGAACTCCGTGGGATTCAACTTCAGTTCGGCATCCAGATAAAGGGATGTGTCGTTCCTTTGTCTGAAGCAGCGTTGGATTTGCTATTTCAGTCACAGTGCTCATCACATGGAGATAAACAAATCTCCCCTGCTAACAGTTTCCTCTCTTGTAAGCGCAGAAACAAGTACACAGAGAAACCTTTGCCTGCCCCTAGAATCAATACCAAGCCTTGAGCAGAGGAGGGTGTGCAGTGCAGCAGGCTTCAGTTTTCAGCTTTACATTGTTGAAATACTTCTGCTAGCTTTTGTGAACAGCGGTTTCAGTTGTTCAGATTTTATTACTTTGATACACTTCCCAAAGTGGCTTTTGGGAAGGAAACACTGCATCTTGCAGTTATTGAAATTCGTTGGAGGCCCACGGAAGGGATACAATCACTTAAGGGCCTCAGCTGCTTGGGATTCTTAGGGAAAGAGCTTTTTTGGCTGGAGCACTGGCTTTGGTTTCAGATGACAGGCAGAGTTGTTTTGTTGTTTGAGGGGGGCGGGTGGGATATGCAGGGGGAGGTGTAGCTGCCATGTGATTCCTCCGTTGCACATTCTTTCCCTTCCACGATGCTGTGGAGAATTCCTGGCAGTCCGATGGACCGGGCATTGTCTAGCACTGTCAGAGCTGTGTGATGGAGGGAGGGAGTGGGCAGAAATGGGGCAAGAACAGGGGGATGCAAAGGGATCAGCTCACAAGTAAGGCACATCCGGTCTAATGGTGTCTTCTTTTTGGTGACAGTTTCGTATAAAACATCCCGAGTCTGTCCAAAACGAAGAAGTAATTAAAGAAAAGGATGTATTGACCCTAGCAGCTTATTGTGACTTGCTCTAGCTCGCTTTCAGCTTGTTTTGTCTTTGCCTTAGGACAGACACTCCAGTCTGCTGTAATTCAAATAGGCTGTTGTAGGAATAACAGTAGGGAGCTCCAGGAATAATCTTCACCTTTGTTCCATGCATTTGGCATTCAGAGAGCCTGTTCTGCGTTACTATGGTGCTTTTTTCTCTGCGTGTTGTCGCTGCTTTCCCTGTCTCCCATCCTGGTTGCCCAAGATGCTGTAAAGATGCTGTGTAACACTCTGTAACCTGACAACTGCAGCCAGTCCTGAACCTCACATGTGTGGCTGCTGGCAGGGACAGAGACCTGGGCCTTGGCAGGATTCCTCTCCCCTCTCCAGCTGTTTGATAATCTGCTCCTCAGCACCAGACCTAGCAAGAAAATCACTGAATGGACACGAAGGTGCTTGTAGCAGAGTTGCAGAGAGCCCGAAGGTTGCACATGGATCTTGCTCTGCAACCCGTCGTATTTCAAGCACTTTATGAAACCCTTTGAAAAAGAAGGGGTCCTCTTTTTTTGTGGAGCTTCATAAAAGGTCCTGTTCAGAGGCAGGTTTCGTGGCATGTTTGTGCTGGTGGAAGGTACTTTTCAGACAGCCCAGATTGTTAGTGGTGGAGACCAACAGGTCTGTGATATTGTACTATTAACTCACAGTGTTAATTCAAGATGTCCAGAAAGCAAAGTCCAACTGGAAGTAGGGGCAGAACAGAGTTTTACCTTTCTGCAGAGAGAGGGGAGTGCACTGACATACAGAAACCTCCAGAACAGGTGGAGTTGGTAGGCAGCTATGGGGAAGTGTCGATGAGAATAGAGAGAAGAATCCTGCTGCAACTGTCACCAAATCTGCTATATTTAACCTTGCAGATGATGTGAGTGTTGGCACAGCCCTGCATGCTCCAGCCACAGAGCAGCAGTTCTCATCAGGGCCTCCCGTTGTCCCCCCCCTCCATGAATGCTGCACGGTGTGAGCAGTCCTGGACGTTCCATCTCCCCCAAGACTGCAATGCCAGTCATGCCTGTTAGTGGCTGTGCTTTGCCAGCCCCTGGTAGCAGCCAGTCAGTAGCTTTGAGCTGGATCAGAGACCGAGGACACAGAGAACTGGAGAGGTTCTTGTGCAGAGGTGGGTTTTATGGCGTGGTTGTCTCATGGTTCCAAGAGGTGGTAAATCCCTGTGAAAGGGCTGAGCACAAAAGGGACAGTATTTCTGGAGGCTTTTTCACTCTTACACAGGGTGAAACAAGACTCAGTTCTGTTTTTGCTACACCCTCTTGGCATAGTTTGCATGGTTTTACAGACAGAACCATGCAACAAGACAGATGGTTCAATGAGACAGTGCCAGGAGAAGCTTTGCTGTTTTTCTCCTCTTCCTGTGTAATACGTCCTGGTTTTATGTACCACCATTGTTACGGCAGTGCTCATCAGGTGATGGCTGCGTGGCAAGAAGGTTTGTTACAGCTGAAGCTCTCAGACAGCGTGTTCCCGTGGGGCTTTTAACAGTTGTGGAGGCTGGAATTCCACTCTGGTTTTGAAGCAGAATCGCTTCCCCCACACGTATTGTAGATGATGAGACTATTTACGCATTGCTGATGTTCCCTTTGTTCCTGGCGAGCGCTCGGTTACAAACCAGGGTCTGCTCTGCAGAGGTAATGTCAGCGTGTAGCAGCAGCAGAGCAGCAGAGGGAAGGCCCTTTGCTTTTCCCCACCAAACCGAGTCTGATGCAGAGCACAAACACACGCTCAAATGGAATGCAGCTTCTGTAGAAACTTTCCATTTTCTGCTTTTTACTGTCTCAGTGCAAAAAGTAACTCGGTTTCTGCTCAGTTCTCTGAGCAAAAGCTGCACGAGACACGCGGGTTCTTCCTCCGATCATGACAATGCCTCCAGCTTCCCTGAGCTCACTTGCCACCGGTCAGCAACACCCCGGCTAAAACTGCTCAGGTGGCATTAACAGCCTGTGAGTTCTTCCAGTGTCTGCTGGAAAGGGTTTGGGTTTTTCGGTGGAAGATAATGTAAACAAGGCCGGGAACCCACACCGTTAAAAAATAAAGGAGAAAAAATCCTTTTATGGGAACTCTGTTGGGTTTTTAAATCTGGAATGGCTTAAAAGAAACATCACATGTCCTTGTTTGTGCTGATGTCACATGCATTACTCCGCTGCTTGTGGTATCTCCTTAGCATTGCCCTTAGGCCTCAGGGCGAAGCGCCAGCGAATATCCAGTGTTCTTGGCTCCCGCTCCCGCTTCTATTCAGGGACGCAGCAGTCAGCTGGAAAGGAAACAGCAATGAAGTAACAGCAATGGATTTTATGTATTTACGTCTCAAGCTTTCCTCCCCGTTCGTGGCTGAGGGTATAGTGCAGTTTTATAGCTCGGCTTCACTTTTGCTATGAAAGACCTCTTAAAGACTCAAAACCAAGCAATAGTTTAACAGTGTTTATATGTCCACATGCCTGTCACAGTACAGTGCTGAGTGCCGGGGCAGTTCTCCCAGCACAGACTGGTTTTGCCAGCTTATTTCGGGTGTCCCAAGGCCGTGCTCATGTGGCCGCCTTCATGGTTCATGCAGAGCGGTGCCAGCTGAGTCTAGCAGGGCTATTTGCGGCTCTAAATGCATTTCAGTTAAGATGGATTTTGTTGGGGTTGAAGTGCTCTCAGCAATGTTTGCATCCCAAACACAGCAGCGTTCAATCTCTTCACTGGTTCACGTCTAGTGCACCCGATGGGAAACGCGGCAGTGTTCCTCAAGGAGTATATTCCGTGGGGAGGGGATTTCTTTGCTTCGGGTTGTTTCAGGCTGGGGTTCCCAGAGTCACCAGACCCTGCTGTGGGCAGCAACACCCCGCAGAGTGCAGGGCTTTGCAGCGAGGGTCCTGTTGGAAGGTTTGTTCTGGAGCGGGGGCTCTGGAATCACTCAGACATCTCTCTGTGATGGAGCCAGGTGCTGTTTGAGAAAGCTGTGGATTCGTGTCTGATGGGGTTTGTCTGTTTAAGTATAAAGTAAGATCATTCCACACTGATGCAGAGCTCCAGGAACCTGCTGCCGGGGCACAAGGCAGTGGGAGCTAATGTAAGCATCACACAGGATGGCTCGCTTGCTTTCAGGAAACCTGTGGAGGTGAGGGAAACGGTATTGTTGGTTCATAGAACCAAAACTGGATGGTTACGTGGTCTGGCTAACGGGAATGCTGGCAGAGGTGGGACGTGGCCAGGCAGGTTGAGGGGGTCTTACTGGCACTGGGGTCTTAGGGAAGTCAGAGCCGTGATTGGATCTCCACTGTGTCACCTTAACCAGGAGATTTTTCCTTGGTGTTTTCTTAGGTCCATTCTCACTCCAGCACAGAAAGCAGTAGTTTTGGCCAGTGGTGACTTCTTGCACGCAGCACGTTCCTGAGTGCTGTGTACACATGGGATTGCCTCAAAGAATTAATGTCAGTCTTCCTTTTCTTATTTAAATGTGTCCTGTTACTTGGGCTGTAACAGAAGACAGCCCCATTCCACCTTCACAGGCAGTGAAATCCTTTCTTGTGTTTAAAGCTCAGGGTGATCTCTCAGGAATATCCAATTTTGCTGTGTCATGAAGATGCTGTTTTCATTATGGAGGTGTTACTGTTTCATTCTGTGGTTTTGTTTTGCCAGCATGGGACATTGTACAGATCTAATCGTGGATGTGCTTAAACAGATGATCTCACGCTCTGTGAAATATTAATGTAGCCCTGGCCCTAAAGGAAAACAATGTAATTCTAAAACAAAAGATGAGAGAGTGTCTTTGAGGGAGTAGTGTCAATTTTAATGTTGTCTTCTCCTCTCAGGCAGGGAAGAAGTAGTGCTTTACTTCACGTGCATTTCCTATGCTTGCCAAGTCAATAGTGATAGGGTAGGATTGGTTGGGAAGGAGACTCTGAGAGGCACTGCCATGTGTCTGCATGGGCGAGTGAGCACAGGGTGTTTTGGAGGAAGTCAAAGTACAAAATGCTTCTGGATGTCGGGTATCCATGAGATGATTCGATGGGCAAGCGTGAGTGGAGAAGGTGGAGATAGGAGCTATTTGAACTGGTGATTAGGAAGAAGGTTGGAATGGGACAGGGTCTCTAAAGGTTCTGTCACTTTGTCTTCCTCCGGAGCTGAACGATTCCATCCCGGCTGGTTGGGCTTCAGCCAGAGCTTGTAAAACACCTCAGTAAATGGCTTTTCTGTGTGTTTCCTGTGCAGGTTTGAACTGATGCGCATGTGCTGGCAGTACAACCCCAAAATGAGGCCCTCCTTCCTGGAAATCATCGGTAGCATTAAAGACGAGCTGGATCCAGCGTTCAAAGAGGTCTCCTTCTTCTACAGTGAAGAGAACAAGCCTCCGGACACAGAGGAGCTTGACCTGGAGACTGAAAACATGGAGAGCATTCCTTTAGATCCCTCCTCCACCCTCCAACCCACTGACAAGCACTCAGGACACAAAGCCGAGAACGGCCCAGGCGTGGTGGTGCTTCGGGCCAGCTTCGAGGAGCGACAGCCGTACGCGCACATGAACGGGGGACGCAAGAACGAGAGGGCCTTACCGCTGCCCCAGTCGTCGGCCTGCTGATCCTTAACAGCCAGAATCTCACAACACGGAGCAACACCTGCATCGGGGGAAGAAAGAAAGAAAGGAAATTGCAATGTGTTCAAACAGCCTACTGTACCTCAGTGGATCTTCAGAACTGCCGTAGCTGCACTTGGGAGAGCCCTTTTTCCAGTCAAACAAGTCGTCGTGTTTTTCTGTTTCCGAGACGCAAGCAGATGTTTGTTTCAGTCCAGGACTCCAGTCATGGGGCGCACAGTTGGCCTTCTAAAACTCTGATGTTAACAGTTCATAGCGACAGAAGACTTGAGATCTGATGTCTCTCTCTCTCCTTTCTCTCTCTTTTCTTTCTGTCTCTCTCTGCTTCATAATGGGAAACATATCTGCGTGCAAGTCCAACCGTACAGCACTTTGATCAGATCAAAGATAGTGCAGGCAGGGGGGGGCTCCGGGACCCTCCAAGCACCTGCCTGTCACTGTAGGTCTTTATAGAATGAAACCCGACAAAACCCCCCGCAAAAAGAAAACTCAGCTGAAAACCAGACTGGATTTTTAACGTTGCTCTTTAACCTTTCTAGGAACGCGTCAAAGAATCCAAAGGGCCATCATTCATCCGAGGTTGTTCCCGTGTTCAACGCTGCCAAATTTTGCCAAAAAAACCCAGCCCTGAACTCTCTTGTTTTTTGTTTTTTTTGGGTTTTGTTTTCGTTCTCTTTCTCTTCCGTAGGCGTGAAGGAGCACAGTAACCAACTGCTCTGTCCGAAAGGTCCTGACCAATACGTTCTGTTCAAGCATACACTGGTATTTAAAACAAAGAATAGATACAAAAAAATAATGAAATTGTCGAGGTCTTTGTTTCAAAACTGGACAAAATGTGATTATTTTCTTTTCTTGTGATGGAGAAGATAAAAGGGATGGGGTAGAGAAACCGCCCCCCCCCCCCCCGTGCCCCCATCCCGCTCAGTTCTGGACACAACTGGCAGTGGTGAGCTAACCCAACACGTGCATTTCGTACACAACAAAAGGCAACCGCACGCCAAAACCGACCCAGGAGAAACCTGAAAGGAAGCGGCCGAGGTCTCCGGCGGGGCGGCCTGCCCTCCGCACGGGCTCGCAGGAACGTCGATTGGCGAAGACACAAAACAGCAGTAACCGGATTCAAGTACATGATGCTTTGTTGACCTTTTCTCCTTATTATTAAGACTTCTCGAAGGGTCTTGCAGTTCTATGTTAGACCATGGATCATTTGCATACACATTGTCTTTTGTGTCACTTTTATAACTTTTTTACGGTTCAGATACTCATCTATATGTCTGTACAGAAAAAAGCTGCTATTTTTTTTGTTCTTTATCTTTGTGGATTTAATCTATGAGAACCTTCAGGTCTGCCCTCCTTCCCTCCCCTCCCACTTCAACAGATTTTCTTATGCTTTGTACTATAGTGTGTAACTCTTTACTTCCTCCTTCCCAGTAACTGATCCCTTTCATATGATTTGCCATGAACTGTTCAATGCCTTTTTATAAACACATTTCCTCCTTTATTTTTTTCCCCCTTTATTTTTTTTAGTTGTTTTGATTTTGATTTTTTTCTCCTCTCCATTAGTTGTTTTACAGCATCTTGGCTGTGTGGGCTACAGGGCTTTTGAGGGGGACACGGAGAAAGAAGGGGGACACCCTGCACGGAAACAACTCGAGCAGTGCTGTGGTGTGTTGAAAGCCCGGTTTTTCCTTCCTTCCCGCTCTCCTCTGCCCAGCCAGCGTGCGAGGCTCTTACAGTGCAAGGCATGATACAAACTCAGGTCAGAAAAGAAACACAAAAAGGTTAAATATTTAGTACATCCTTGTTCAGTGTTTGTAGTCATTGTTGTACAAGGGTCCTTCCCCTCCTTCCCTCCCCGCTTGTTTTGGTTGCGGCGCACATCCACCCGCCATCCCCACGCGCACTCCCCCCCCCAGACACACATATATATGTACTTTGTTATGTATTTGTTGGGTGCAACAGCAGACACCAGGCTTTTGGGTCACTGGTTTTTACAAAGCCTAGTTTGCACCCTTCCGCCCTGTGAGTGAGCGCTGGGCCGGTTGCAGCTGGTGGTGCCAGGCAGCCTGAGGGTGTCCACTGAAGCTCCAGCAAGCCCCAGCCCTTCGCTTTCCTGAGGAGGAAGCCCTCATGGAGGGCACCGGGGCTGCACTTTGCACCCTGGGGAAGAGAAATAGCACCAAAACCAACTGGAACCCAGCAGGCCGTTTCCATGGGGCTGGGTGGACAGAGTGCAGCTGGGGCCAGTGGCTTGGCTAGCAAACAGTTCAGTGTTGGCTGCTATGGAAACCTGCACAAGTACAAGCTTGTTGCTTAAATCATAGACCAAACCTCAGAACAAAGGAAAACGAGTAAGCTTGTTTGTTCAGTTGCAGAAGCCTTGGTGACAGGGGAAAGGAGGGGGCCACCAGAAAGCCTGCAACCACTGACTCATACCAGTTGCTCCTCTTAACGTT
Source organism: Ara ararauna (assembly GCA_028858755.1). Classification (NCBI taxonomy): domain Eukaryota; kingdom Metazoa; phylum Chordata; class Aves; order Psittaciformes; family Psittacidae; genus Ara; species Ara ararauna. The sequence goes on along the minus strand of CM054383.1, from coordinate 39,685,538 downwards.
CGTTACAGCATCTAAGCCTTTGTTTAGCACTGATCCAGCCGAACGATGGCAGTGAAGAGGTGGTTCTGGGATGGAAACGCTTCAATCTCTTGAGTGAGAACAAAGAATTAAAGTAGACTGATTGCTAGTTTTGACTGGAGCTTTGAAAAAGTTTGTAGTGCTTTTTGCTTGCGTAGCGTAGGGCCCATTCTCTTCTCTTGCCTCTGTCCCGTAGTTATTTTTCCCTTTTAAAAGTGAAAAAGACAAAAAAAGTTAATTAAGAAGGTATTCTATGTAGGATTTTTTATTTATTTTTGTGATATCAGTTTAAATCACTGTAGAGAGGCCCCATAAGAAATCTGAGTACTGAGATGAGGGTTTTGGAGCGTGGCGGGGGGACAGGTTTTGAGTTTTTTCAAACATTTATCTACCTCACTCTTATTTTTTTATATGTGTGTATATAAAAAAGAATACATCTCACATGTCTCAGCAGCCAATAAATGCCGTTGATACCGGTAACCTCTCACTCCATATACCACATGCTCTAGGTTCTGGAGGGGAACAGTCGCTGCCTGGCACAAAGGGTCACTTCTGAACGTTTGCCTCCATTCCAAGGAGTTTTTCCAGTTTTCTGGCTCACGTTGGTTACTGTGAGGAGGAATCCCAGGGCTGTCTGCCTCAGGGGACCATTCCTGAAGGAAACGTGGGCTTTTTAGTGTGCTGTCCTGGCAGTCCTCAAATCAGGAGCAAAATGCTGCGTGGTTTGATGAGTAGAGACACAGCTGACCTGCTATGAGGACTTCAACGATGAGTATTCAATGAAATCTGTTACAGAAGTGGGTTGGTTACAATGTTTGAAGGCCCAAAATAATTGTAGAGTGAAGGGTAATGGTCTTTCTGTTTGTCCTACAGAACGGGCTCAGTCATGCTGGATTGCCCTCAGATGCCCAAAGCACCAAAAAGATACTTGGCTGAATCAGCAGCTAAAAATGAATTGGCTCTTACAGCAGCAGCATTGCTGGCTTGACCAAAAGTCCTGCCCCAGGCTGCCTGGTGATAACCGCTACATCGAGTTTACAGCTTCGGATCTTTGCTGCTTCTGTTTGATAAGAGAGCACTGATGATTTTTTTCCTGAAACTAACATTGAATTGATGTCTTTTATCGTGCCAGTAAAAACTCAGTTCCCTTTTCTTCCCCTGTTTATATGCTTCATGTAACTGTGGATTCTGATGGACCAGCCATCAACCTTTAACTACCCTCTGACAGCGTGTCACTGGTTTACAAGCACACCGGACTAATACGAGCTTGCCATCAACTTGATGTATAACGTTTCTCTTTTTCCAGCTCAGGCAGCTGTTGGTGCAGGTGTTGGCTGTGGTATCTAAATAATGTGGTGCTTGGCTCCTAGGAGTTGTAACCAGCCTTGTGTGAATACGCAGCGCTGTGGTTAAGTACTGCAGAGTTGGCCTTCGGAGGGAGCGTTTCTAGCCCTAAGAAACCAGCCAGATTCAGTGGGTTTACCAGGCTGGGGTTGGTTTTCCATTTTCCAGGAGGCTCCCGTGACCTTTTGGTGCAGTGGCTGTTCCCCTCTCTTGCACATATTTGATTACCACAACTGGAGATCCTCAGATCTTTCAGCTGGCTAGGGGGGTTTTGTTAAAACTGTCCAAGTTACTGGTTTTCGTAATTGTACGTAGGTGGTTTTCAGATGCATTAGGAAGAAACACTAACGACGTAGCACCCATCATGATGAGCATTTCAAAAAGCACTTCGGTAGAAGACAGTCGTGCGACATCACGTCCACACGCGTGATGACAGTCAGCTCTCCTGGACCAAACCACCTTCATGATACCATTGCGTTCTGTGTTTGCAGTTGAAGCTTAATTCCTTTTTTGTTCTGTTCGTTTCCATAGCTTATTTTTGTTGTTGTTGTTGTTGTGTTTTGTGCGTTTTGAATAGCTTTATTCACATGGGTTTTTCATGCAGACTTCCCTTGGACAGTAAATCAAGTTGTTTGTGCATGTGAACAACTGAGAATTAATGTTGGCTTGGTAGAGTCATGATACGGTCTGTAATGTTGTTCTTCCCTGAGACCACTGGCTTGTCTGGTATGGAAAATCTATTTAGAACTTCAGCTATGTTTGAATAAAGTGAAAGTAATCCAGTTTGTTTATAAATTGCAAACAAAAGCCCACCCAGCCCTGAAAACCAGCATGTGACAGACAGTACCAAGGTGTTTTCACGCAGTAGGGTAACGCACTGGCGTTGCTGTGGGGAGCGGGGGTTCCGAGTGTGGTGCTCGGCTGTTGTGCTCCCCTGACTCGTATTTAGCAGCTGTTTGGTGGCACAGAAGGTGGTTTGGTTGCAAAGGAACATGAACACGCAGTGTCAGCTGCATGGTACTCGATAAGATGCTCTTTCAGGGGAGCGATAAAGCAGCCGCGGAAGCCGAGTGTGATGGGAAGCGCGAGGCCGGCCGGTGTGCACCGAGTCTTTCCCAGCGCGATGCCTCTGCTCGTTGATGCTGGTTCAAAACGATGTATGGCTCTGGGGGTGTGCACACTGATGATGCTCCTCTTGGTCTTGAAAAACGAAGGCATGAAAGCCCAGTTTGCCCAGGACGACTGGTCACCAGGTGGGACTGCTCTCAGGTCCTCTGGGAACTGCTGAGGGGTGTTGGGCACAATCAGAGTCGAAGTGAACAACACTCCTTTTGTTGGTATAACTCCATACATATATATCTATATATACATATATATATCTGCATATGTATATTTGTATTATAGATATATATCTATTTAAACCCTTTTCATTCCATTAGTACAAGTAACACTTGTTTCCTGTTATTCTTCTTTTGTTTGTCAACCATGTATTTAATCACTGGGCTGAACAGCAGCGGAGGAAGGTGCAAGGGATCCACTCCTTACTAACCAGTGATAAAAGCCAGATACTGCAACTTCACCCACGAGTAGTTGTGCAGACAAGAATTTGAAAACGATGTGTAGAGACAACACTAGTGGCCAGGGGTGCTGAAGATACAGAACTATAAACAGGCAGGAGGGCTTCAAAGGATGCCTTGGTTCAGCGACTGGTTGCTCAGAGATGAACAGCCTCTGCAATTGAGCATGGCCAGGTAGATCAGAACCGAGAGGCATGGAAGCAGGATGTGGAAACGGGTATTTACGAAGACACAGGGCTTGGCAGAAGTTTGAGGTGGCTTCCTGAGCTTCATCTGTGGGACAGCATCGGAGCTCAGGTATCACAGTTCTGACCGTTGGTACTTGTAACCAAACCTCTGGACTTCCCATCTGGAGTGGTAAATTGATTGCCAGGAGTTTAATAGTTGCTGGTGTCATCAGTGTGTATGAGTCTGTAGAGTTGGTCTGTTCTGCAAGTACCTGAAGACTATCACGAGTTTGTGTGTGTGCATATGCGTGCGTGCTCATCTTTTCTTCTCTCCGTGTTCTGTTGATTAGTAATCCATTAGCATTTTCACTAGGGCTTCAAGTCCAGTAGATTACGGGTAGTCAGTTGACGAAGATCTGGTTTACAAGAACTAATTAGATGTTTCATTGCATTTTGTAAGTACATAGAATAATTTTATAAAGCGTTTGTAGTTTATAAATGCCTAAACTATAATTTAAGGGCACTTTTCTGTGTCTGGGTGTGTCTGGCTGTGCTGAGCTGTTTTTCACGGTACCAGTTTACTAGCTAGCTTTACGATATGCCAAAAAGGATCCCGAACTTGTCCAATCCATGGCTCGTCCCTCTTCCCGCCCGCCCAAGCTTTGTGTCCCAGTATACAGCGAATGAATAAAGGAGTTGGGGAAATGTTCTGTATCTTCAGTATCCTGGTCTTCCAGAGCCCTCTGGTTGGGGTGGGATCATCTTAGCTGGTCATTTCACGTTACTGTCTAGGGCAGTTGGCTTAATGGATTACAAGAACCTCACTGGTTGGGGAAACAGAATGGGTTTTGCTGCTACCCAGGCTGACGTGTGCAGTGCAGGACCAGCCTTGCAGTGGCCACGTGGTCTGAAGGAGGCGACTACGGAAGAGAGAGAGGGAAAGTGGGTTTTGTAATTGCTATTGAAGAACCGTTTGCTGATTTCTTGTTACTCTAAAAGTTTGTGTGCAGCCTCTGAAGCTGTTAAGCACCATTTGAAGCTTTGTTGAAATGAGCAAGGCAGGGTCCCTATTTATTGTTATTTAAGAGTACTGATGAGCCCTTCACCCTCGCTCCCCGGAGCTGCCTGACCGCGTTGCTGAAGGGTTCCCATGATCTAGATACTGTTCAAAACTCACCTCTTCTGTTTGCTGAACCAGTGAGGTTTGAGATGAAAGGATTGGCCAGAGTTTGTCTACCTCTGGGACAAAAACAAAACTAGAAAGTGCTAAGGAATGGATGCAGTTGCAAATACATTTTCCAATTTTTCTTGTTTAAATTTTTTTAAGAGAAAATGAAACAATACCATGGCCAATTTATTACAGAAAAAAGACTTGCTGTGTATAAATTATTCCTAAAGAAATTCCTGTGTTTATATTAAAATGAATCAGTAGAGAAAAAAAAATCAAAATGTTTTTGTATATTCTGTTGTAAGAATTTATTCCTGTTATTGCGATATACTCGGGATTCTTTACATTATGAAAAGAAGAAACTTTGTCTATTTTGAATGGCTGAAGCTAAGGCTCCTTTAGTTTCTCTTACTCTGCTTTTTTCTAGTAGTTTCAGTACTACATGATTTAAGTTAAATAAAAGAATTCTGTATGCATTTGCCTGCTTCTGAATTTGTTGCTCCTTATGCAAAGTATTGGAAAACTCAGAGCAAACCGCCTCTGGTTTTCCTATGCCCTTTTGGGCTGCATATAACTGAGCTCCTCTGAGTAAATCCGAGCAGAGGCCAGTGCTGCCATAATCTTGAAAGCAAAGGTGTTTTCCGTTGACACTGAGCTTTTGGACCCTTTTCTGATGCGACCTTGACTACTGGGTCACAGTAGGCAGTTCCCTTGAATAAGGTAAGCCTTTCTATTTAATGACTTCTTTATTTGAGGAAAACCTGCTTGTTTGCTCTTGCAGCAATCCAGGGATGAGGCATCCAGCACGTGCTTCACAGTTTTCTGCAGTGGTCATTGGAAAATGCAGTGGCAAAACCAAATGGCACTAACTTGGTGTTTCCAGTTCCTCTGACTAAAATAAGGCGCGATGGTGGCGCAAAGCCTCATCAGCTCTCCATGTTCTTAGGTTTCTCTGTTGTCCTTTTTACGTGATGCTTGAGGAATGGGCTTTTGTTTTCCTGGAGAAATCTCTGGGTTTTTTCCTTCTGTGATCCATCTTACTCTGTCTCCTCCCCACACTGTTTCAGCATTTCTAATATAATGCTCTGTAATGCTTTTCCTAGAAAGTCTGCTGTTACTGATGGGGATAATGGAGGCACATGGATGAAAGCTGCTCTTCCATTGCCGTAGTACAGAGAAGCGTAGTAGGTGTAATCGCAGATGTACCTGCAGTGTTAAGGTAACAAAACCAGAAACCTGAATTAAAGAACAGTCAACTTTGAGTAAATGGAAATATTCTTTAAGTAGCCAAACCAGATCTGGGTTATGAAATTATTAACAACGTATTTGCTTAGTGAATAAAGGAAGTGCTGAAAGAAACCCAGGTTGAGAAACAAGTGTTCCTTACCTGATGGTTTCGTTTCTCAGGCACCCTCCCAGAAGGAGCTTTAAATAAAAAACAAGACATGCTTTCTTTTCTAGGCTCCTGTAAACTGGGTGGGATGGGAAAGGTAACACACAGCCTACTGGAAACTACCACCCTGGAACACACAGCTTTTAGTGTAAGTTGGGTCTGACTGTGCGGAGGGGTTTTGCCTTAACTCCCTACCTGTTAACTTGCAGGTGCAAATCCTGACATTAAGGGCCAAGATTGGCTGAGTTTTGGTTTTTCAAAATGAGATCATTTACTGTTTTGTTCCCCTTTTAAATGAAAACTGAGATAAGTGCTCCAGTACTGCTGAAACACACGAGGAGCTCACAGGCATGGGTCTGAAGGTACCTGTAATTGCTCTGTTCCTTGCTGTATGTGTTTACAGTTTGTATCCTCCCAGTTGGGAAAACCAGATTAAAATCTGCTCCTGGTCGGTGTTGCTTTCAGACTCTTCAGAGCTCAGGTCTACCGGGGTTATTAATCACGGTGTGCTGTGTTGGAACTGGTTCCTGTTGGAATTTAGAAATCCAGCAGAATACCTACTGGCCGTAGGTTTTCTGTTTCACATAAACTTTAAATTCATCCCAATCTCTCATGTGTTGCCCCTCTGAAGACTTTGCTCTGAAGTGATTCTGGTTGGAGGAAAAGCCACTGCAAAGAGTCTTCAAGGTTAAATGAGTTTTAGGGAGTTACTTCTGCTTTCACTGTGAGCCCCTGACACGCAATGCTTTACCTTCCCGCATCTCTGGAAAAGATGATACCAATCCCTTCCACTGAAATGCTTTTCCACAGAGTCTTCATATTAATTGTAGATTCAATCTTTTCCGGGCCATCTAGCATGCAACAGGCACCTTCTGGGAGAAAACCACAAGCACCCATCTCTTGGTAGCCTTTGTTCTTCCCACACTGCTCAAGGATGATGAGTCCTTTGGCGGCTGAAGCCAGCCCAACGTGAACTGTAAGCTGGGTTTTCCCACCAGAGAGAATAACAGGAAATTAGAAATGAGAGCTGGTTTTGAGAAGGATGTGATGCAGTAGTGCCGGGCGTGATGTGAAACACTACCTGCAAGGTGGGGAGTCTTGGGGTAGCTCGTGCCTAAAGAAAACTTCGACAAGAGATTCTAAATGGGAATAAAATCGTGCTTTAGTCTGGTTTTGTCAGCTCAGGACTTGAGAGCTGGGTACCTTTTCTGCTGCTGATGGTGGGTTTTCGTTCCCCTTTGTTCGACGCTGTTCAAACGGCACAGGGTTAAAGCAGCACACTGTAATTAGTGTGCTCCAACTTTCAGTTTGACCCCTTCACCAGTTTTAATCGTCACTTCCCAGAGTTGTCTGATGCACGTACTGCACAACACTCTTCTGGGGATCTTTTTAAAGATCCACTCACAATAATGACACTCATAAATGAAGGGGAAAATCTGTGTGACTTTCCAATTACTCACCAGTGGCTGAAGGGTCGTCCATATCTTGAAGACTTGCTCCTTTGCTTTTTGGTAAGCCACCGGCAGCTGCATGATGCGGAGATCTATGTTATTGCCAAGGCCTCTCTTGGACAGCTCCTGTGTTTACAAAAAAACCACCATGGAATTGTGAGAGCATTGGATTTCTCAGACTGGGATAAGGAATCAGGCTGATGCAACTGTGGAAACACCTGAAAAAGCAAAGTAATGCTGTCTAAGCACATGGTTCCTAACCACTGTCAGCGGTGAGATTCATTTATTTAATGGTGGCTCCCCCTTTTTTGACTGGAAGAGACTTAAAATGTGCTAAACCATTTCCTCATGTCACTTCCATGTGTTTTCCAAAGGGATGCTCAGTCTGCAGTGGGTGGGAGTGGTTACTGCTGAAAGGCTGGACCATGGAGAAGTGTGACATACGTGTCACGAACAAGGTCCACGCTTGGAAGCTTCTAAGTAAGCTTTGATGTAGGCAAGATCTGTTCCTCTGAAAGCTCTAGGAGATAAACCTGCTCTATCAAGGGACACAAATGAAGATCAATCCACATTAGCTGTCCGCTCCAGCGATCTGCTGGCTTGAAGTGGTTCAGGTGAGCCGTGTTTGGAGGTGTCTGTCAACATGAGAAAGGTCACATTTAAGCTGGGTTTAATTTCTGGTCTAGAATATGTTCTTCTAGTAAAAGGAAATGTCAGTTAATTGGATGTTATTTCTCTGTCACTTACATAAAGTCAAATTTCCACATGGGACCTTTTCCCAAAGGAAACAAAAATTACGCCCAGAACTGAGGTGGAAGAAACGAAGGCACCCTCGAAGCAGCAGGTTGGCCAGGTGGTGAAGGATGTTCTGCAGAATCAATGTCATGTGGAAATGACTTGAAATTATGTTGTCCATAGAACAGGGCTAACAAACAGGCCGCTAATAATAAGTCTCTCAGTAGAAGGTGGGGGGCTGCAGTGGCAGGATGCAGAAGGAAAGCTTTGTTCCTGAAAAGTAAAATGATGGTTGAAGATTCCTGTTGCATTTGAGTAGAGCGCTACCCAAGGAGGGTACAGAGGAAGTTTCTAAGGGGGCACAGGCAAAAAGTCAGCAGCAGAGGTCTGCGATGAGCCCAAAACCCTGTAACTTCTTTCTTACGTGTTGTTTTCATTTCTCTCGAGGGATACTTGGGTGGACAAGACCCAGAGTTCTAAGCTGTAGCTAACTGGGAAATCTGCCCTTCAACACTGGCTTCCTATATAAACTGTTCCAGTTTTCTTGTCAGCGGAAGCATTGATTAGCTGTGCTCAATAAACTATTTGACACAAGCAAGGAAACAATGCCTGCAGGGAAGTAAACACATTCAGAGAACACTGCCAGCCTGTCTTGCTCTGGGCGCTGACAGTCTTTGAGAGCCCATTGCATCATCTTGTTTAAGCATTCTGTCTTAGCTTCCAAAACAGAAAAGCCCAGCTGGTTCACAATTGGCATTTTCTTCTCTAAAGCATCTTTAACATTTAATGAGATTCTTCCTTTTTAGCTGTAAAGCTCAGAGGTCTCAGCTCCCCATAACTTTGGTATGGAATGTGGAGGCCCACAGTAAGTTGTTTGGCCATTCTTCTCCCATGCTGTCTGGGTTGATGTTCTGTTGTCACCATTTGTCATGGGAGAGACACAGAGAAATGCTTCAGTGCAGGACAAAACCGGTACCAGACCAAGAGCAAAGGGCCGGGAATGTGTGTCAAAGGAAGACAGTTTGCTGTCTCCTCATCTATGTCAGCATGTTGTCAATAATGTGTATTACTTTGTTGTCCAAGGATCCTAACCATGGGCTTACGCCCCATTAGAGCAGATGTTGTGCAAACATGGAACAAAGAAATAGATGATTCTTTGTCTCAGCCTTAACCAAAACTAGTTTTGCATTTAAGGTGAGAGACTGAAGATGGTTAGAGGAGGATAACTGCATCTGGAAAATAGAGCTCACACTGGTGAGGTCATTCAGTAAACAAGTGCCTGTCTTTTGTAGTTGAAAGGGCAAAGAGAACATCAAAGGAGGACCCAGGTTTTGGAGGACTTTCTTGTGGGAAAAGTGATTCAAAAGAAAGCAGGAAGATTCCTTGTTGGGAAGTTCTTCTGAAGGAGGTATGAAATCCAGCGTTATCAGCTGATGAGCTGGAGTCATTGGTGAGTTGTGGTTACAGTCCTGGTCCACTGGAACTCTGGCCCATGTGGTTACGCAGCCCTCCCCGAAGAGAAGAGATTGGCACAGCACAGCTGTGCTCGGCTGCAGTGGTTGTGTGTCTCATGGTGTGTTAGAAGCATCCTGAGCTTTCAGAAACCTCCAGAAAAAAATGGCTTTAGGGATGTAAGAAAGTTCCAGAACAGAAATGGAGGCACTACATAGCAATGTCTTCTTAGTTTCACAGATGATGAAACTAAAGCAGAGAGGGAGAGAGACAGAGAGATTAAATGACACATTTCCAAAGACCACATGGTCAGTGGCAGGATGAAAAACTGCGCCCAGAGATCTGATCCTCATCTCCCAGGAGCAAACACAGTTCCCAGAAGCAGGTGGAAATGTGACCAGTTCTTTGCACTAACAGTTTAATTACTATGAATGTTGTCACTCAGCTTACATTTGTGCCCTATTAACGGGCGACTTTGACCTTGGTGCTCGACTGCCCTGATAGGTTATTTAACTGCTAAGTTGAAGACAGTTTCTGGAGGAGATACAAGTCAGATCACGGGTCATTAGGTTGGACCATCAATGTGTAACATGGAGGAAATAATTCGGAGGATCTGGGATTCTGAGGGTCCCATGTGGTGCTGGCAAACTAACACATCGCAGCGACTCAATATGATCTGTCAGCAAACACAGGGTAAATGGTGGTGTTTTCCTGCAGAGCGCACGTCCCGCACTTCCAGAGCTCAGTGTTGTCAGCAGAGCTTTCGTGTGTGTTGTAGGAGGGTATTTCAGGTGAATGGAGTTATGAGAACCATGAAAAACTGAGTGAGACAGGCTTCTGAAAGAGAAGCTGTCTTACTAGTGCTAGACACCCATGTTGGGCCATGTGCCAGCAACTATAAAAGCTCTGAAGCTTTTGTCGGTGACCCTGAATTGACAGGTTCACCTGTACTTTCTGATCCATTTGCCTCTCGTTTTCCCTGAACACTCAAGGGGTACTTGCTGAGGAATGAGACATCAAGGGATGAGATGCTGTTGAATGATCTGTGTATGAGTCATCTTGTACTGCGATAAGAACTTGGGTTCATGCAAAACAACAGGGTTCTCCTCACACTCTTGGAAAGCTCTGTCTTCATACAAACCAGGCAACGTGGGAGAATGCACTGCTACTTATGGTAGTATCCATAAGAAATCCAAGAATGCAGAAGAAATACTCTTTCTAAACCAGCGGAAATCAATGTTTTACTAACATTTATCACCTGATTCCTGAGGAGTTCAGAAAAAGGAGACCAGCTTACTCCCCAAAAAGTGTAGTAAATGGTTAACTTGTAAGAGAAACAATATCCCACAGCCATTTTCCTGAGTGCCCAGTGAGGGCACAGAAGGGATGCAACTACTAGAATAGGCTGTGTGCTCACTGGATCAGTCTCTGATCCCCCCTACAGCAAGAGAAGAGGTTCAGAACAGCTGATCCCATCAGCAAGGCTCTGGTCTGGCTGCTCAGGACTTGCTTGAGGATGAGTTTGAGTGCACTACTTGCTCAGTTCTCAGACTCGGCAGGAGGGCTTTATGCCGCTTTAGTGATCCATGCAGGAACCCCAAGCCAAGGCAGGATTACTTCCAGATGTTGATACTAAATTTTGCTATCTTTAATACATGTGCACAGGCTTCCTGAAGACCACAGAGCTACTCTTGTGAACAAGGCTAATGGAACAATACCATAAGATTGCTATTGAGTGTGGAGAAGCCTATCAAAATTCAAAGTACTTCCAGATATGCAGCAGATTTCCCTGATTTGCCTGGATTAACCACCTTTGCCAGAGAACAGGAAACCAATGCAGCATCACTAGTATGAATACACATTAATTCCATGCAGAGGGGTTCACATCAGAGGGAAATGGATTTGTTCTCCTTCATATACAAGGACTGACATCTGTTTCGCTATGGAATGCTGGAGCAGCCAGCACACAGTGTTGCTACAGAAAACTCATCAGTGTGTTTTGGTTTAGGCTGTTTTGCTTGCAGATAAAGAACATGGTTTATTTTGAGCCCAAAGAGGATGATCTTGCACCCAAAATTAGAACTAATAGGAATTAGGAAATAACGAGCAAGAACATTGTCAACTGACAAATATCTGTGGTTTAGGGGACATGTCAAGTTGGACTCAAGGTAATTTATGGGTCTCCTGTGATGACTGGGGTGTGGAAAAGTATCACAGAAGTACTTTTCTCCTGTTAGGCTATGGGGATAACATCGCCCATGATTCTGAGTGGGTAATGAATTTATTCTACCAAACACCAAGTTTCACTCCATATTCTTCACCCAACAAAGCCAGAATAGAAAACACATACGGGTTGGTGGAGTTGCTATAGCTTTGGTCTTTGGTCATTTGATAAGTGGAAGCCAAAGATGAAACGTGAAAACACACTTAGAATTGGCGTGCTTTGTGTTTTGTGTTCCTGAAGGAGGCAGAGCTCAACAGGGTACACCTAATGAGAAGGAAATCACCTCACACAGACATGGAAAAATGAGTTGTGGTGTGAGATCATTGCTTACTGAACAGAACAGAGATAACCTGTGGTATATGCATTAGCTGCAGAAAAGGCACCCTGGGTCAAAATATCTTTTTTCAAAATCAACAATAATATTTTGAAAAGTGCTTAAATAGCACACACACAAAAAAATCCTGCAATAAAACAATGGTTTACTTCTTAATTATCCTTTCTTCTACGCTGGAAGTCTGCTCCATGAGGCATAATTCTGTTTAATGAGTCATGCGAAATAACTTTTTTGAAGGGAATGGAAAGCCTGAAAACGATGGTATCAGGACTGCCACAAAAGAAAACACCTCCCTCCCTTTTTTCCATGCTTACCTTCACTGCTTCCCAGCTAGAATTAACCAAGTATTGTCTAAAGGGACCAAAACCTGAAGAGAAAGAAAGGTGCTTTTAACCTATGCTTGCTCTGCAGTCGTAGATTAGGTGCGGACATGCATGCACACACGTATTTGTTCTTTGTATTTCTGGTTATGGAGGCTGAGTTTTTAGGTAGGATTTAGCCTTTATAGCACTTCAGGGATTAGTATTTTCATTTTTTGTATGCATTGATATAAGAACAAACCTCACAATCTTCATTCGTGTCAAGGCTTTCTTATGAGATAACCTTCACTGAAGCTGGTAAATGTGCTGGAGCCGACAGGACAGATCAAAGAAATGATGATTTTGGGCAAGGTTCATCACCCATAGAAACACCGCTGCTAAAACATCTGGTGTTAAATGCTCCCAGGCCACAGTCAATTCTTGTGAGGACCATTCTCACGGTTCAAGCTCACGAAGATCGGCATATTTAATGAAAATGATTGAAACAGTAAAATATTATTTCATTTGTTGTTGGGTTTTGGTTTTTTAATCCCAATGAAAACTTTTCTCGCAGGGAAAATGGGCTTTTTGTGGTGCTGGGCAAAATGTCTGCCTTTGCCTTTTCCCCAGAGGAAAAGAGAAGAGGAAAGGGAAAAGGACTTCTTGAATCCAAAGTACTACATTTAATTTTGTGCACCCTTTTTTGTGAAAGACTTTTTTTAAATAAAAAGGAAAAAAAGCCCTCATTTTGAGCTAGACAGGCATCTTATCATTAATACATTTGGTGGAAAACTCCCACTATCTTCATTCATCTCAATGACTCTTCTCAGACCAGAATGTTACCAAGTCTTAGATACTGGGTGGCCGGAAAACTAGTTTGTAAAATGGTTCCAATGCTGTAACTCTTAAATACTTAAAAATCCTTAAATGAACAAATAAATACTTGACAGTATATGACTGCTGTTTTTCACAGTGAAAGGTACTTGTATGTGGGGACAATCCTAAATGCAGGTTTATGACAGCTTAATGCTAGACTTCGAGCATTTCTTAATTTCTTAATACTTATTTCATAACTGCTTCATCTTTTCTCTTTAATATTATGAAAAGGCTGACGGTGCTAATAGTTTTGACAATGTTTTCTCCAGGTTTAAGTTTGTACTATGGAGAGGGAACAAGGGAAATAGTACTCATTTCACATTAACAGGGAAGATAAAACCTCATTAGTCCCACTCTATTCTCAGAGCAAAATTAGGGTGACACCTACTCCATTTTGAAGCTGTAGTTGTTGTGCGTGTTTCTGTACCTGTGTGTGCAGAACTGTAGAATTTTATAGAACTATATATAAAGTTATGTGTATTATATAGAATTACATATAAGGTTATTAAATATCTCACAATTAAATACATGCATCTCAGTGGTGGCCATAAGAAACTACTGCTTAGGATAAAATCATTCCATGAAAAATGACTTAAGGTAAGAGTTTTACAGTACAGAACTACCTGCAACAACTTGGAGAGCTAACTGGCTGAGTATTATTAGGCACTATATAATAAACTGGGCTCAGTGCCAGCAGGTTTATACTATGAGCAGGTGAAAATGTGACAGAGACAAGCTATGATAATCTCTGTAATAGCTTAAAGATGCACCTGTGTCTGTAATGGGACACGCTACTCTAAAACTATTTGAACAAATAGATTTCTGTACCTCAGTGGCTATCTAAGGGGAGGCAAAAACTAACAGGATGTTAAGAAGTGTGCCCATCAAGGGTATGTGCCATAAATACTGTAGGACAGAACCAGACTGTCAGCCTTTTAAGAGGTTAGCAAAAACATCTTGTTCTCTCCTACACTCCCACTTGGTTCAACTGCAGTGGTGTCTAGAGCAAGCCAAACTAGTTCTGCCCATCTTGCAGCTATTGAAACTTAAAAAAAAAAGGTGTTTAATTGAAACCAGCAAGATGTAAATCTCTTTGATGTAGCTTCAACCTCATTCCTATGTCCTCAGATGACCTGCAGTGGAAAATTATCCAGCAACTCACATGTCAAGATATGTGTAATCATTGCCTTTATACGAGCCAGTGGCAACTAGAGGAGTAGCGAGTAGCAGCATTCCTTAAGAGCTTTAACCTTTTAAAGCTCAGAATTCTTTAGCTGGTGTTTCTGCCACTATGATTCAGCAGTAGTGACAGCCAGCAAGAGAAATTCCAAATTTGGTCCCTCGTGCTGCATGTTCAGGCATGCTCCTTTGGTATATTTAAATTTAATGGTTTAGTTTAGCAGTGATGAGGCAGCATCTCCTGTTTAAAACTCCCTTACTTTGCCATGAAACTGAGACCTCGAAACTTGCCATGTGTTGCTCTAATTCTGGACACTGACTATGTGACATTGTGATGCAACCTGGTTTTCTTGCTTCAGAGCTCCTTTTGGGTAAGCTTTATCTCATACTAGCCTGCACTGCCTTGAGCTATGCGGTTTGGATCAGACAGAATGTCAACAAAGATTAAGACATGGAGAGAATGAACAACAAACCAAACTGGGTGGCAGTGAAGAGGGCAGACTGCAGTCTGTTTCCTGACATGCATCTGATTTTTCTTAGGAAGGCACCGCAGCAAGTTATTTTCCATTTGGAATTGTTAGTATGACCATTTGCTACTGTTTTTCCTTCCAGGGAACTGTTTACGACAAAGACCAAGCATGTGTGCATACCATCTCTGGCTACAAGAAGAACATAAAAATCTTACCAGTTACAACCACAGCGCTGGAATTTGACTCCATGAAATCTGTGCTCCAGAAGGTGAAATCTTGTTGTCTTTCAGTTCCAACGGTATTATAATTATTATAATCTGTGGCAAATGTCTTCAATTGGGGCACCTTTTTTTCTTCCAACTGTGATGTCTGCATTCACATGACAGGGATGACTTGTGGTTTATGTAACTTTCAACGCAAACATTGTTATGTCTCTGCATTAAAGACAGAAGTGTGACTGACAGGCTGGCTGACCGGGACTGTCCCAAACTTCTTCAGGCATGCAACAGGATTTAGGAAGGACAGGAAAGGCTTAAAGAAACTTCTTGCAAAAATCTGGCCACATTTTTCATCAGAAACCTGTTTATGTATAAGTAAACCAAAAATCAATTGAATCAATTTTATTCTATTTCTGTGGATATTCTATTTTTAGCACAGTTGTAATTCACTTCAATCATGAGGAATGACTTCACTACAAAAACGTATCTGTCCATTTCCACTGTTCATAGACTTTTTCTTACGGACTTAACTCGGGTAACTTTGCTGTTCCTCTTCATAGCAGTTAGCCAGTTTACTCATCCTGATCTTTATCTTAAGCTCGTTATAAAACAGTTCAAGCTCCTTCAAAACACCATTAGCAAAATGTGTGTATTTGCTAAGCCAAAACATTTACTAAGTAATATCCCTGAATAGGCAACATGTTACAAAATCTCACTCCAACTTGCAAGGTCAAATGAAGTGTGGAAGCTGGGTTATGGCCTGCTGAAACTGGTGAGTTTAATAACTGGTCTGTCTTCATTAAACTGAAGCATGAGAACCAATAGGCGAGGGCCCAAAATCAAAACATATGCGCATTGTCACTGCCCAAAACAAAAGCATATGCAAGTTCTCTTGGGAATTATAACTATGTGGGCAGAGGGTTTTGCTGGGTCTTGTTTTGAGTAGGAAGTGTATGTGTGTGCATGTGAGAGAGAGAGAGGGAGGGGAGAAATATGCTAAGAATAGAAAGCCACTATATAATCTCAAGGGAGTTGGTAATTGTAGAGACCTTAAGGACAAAAACATCTCTGAAGAAATCTCTTGGATTGGGTGGTGCCGGAGTGAGGTTTGGAGCTATGGGCTGTGTCTGTCATTTATACCTTCCTGTGCTGAGACACAAAGAAATTTGTGGATTCTTCTAAGTAAAAAGACCCTGATTCCAGCAGCCATTTCTTCCCCTGACTAATACAACTTGCCAAATTAACTTATACTCACTGCTGAGGCTGGAAGATCTGCTCATAGAGCAAACAGTTCTCTGCAGCTTTAAATAAGTCAAAATCCACCACTGATATCAGCGAATTACATCTAAAATGTTTCGGGTTTTGTTAAATCTGAATAAAGGGTGGACTAATGAACAAAGCACATGAGAGGAATAAAGCAATATTCAAGGTCTACAGTTGCTTAATTAATTTCCTGCATGAGAATTTATGTATTTTGTTTTGTACCATTTAGCTGCTTTATAGCTCTATAAGAAGGGTATTGCTTGAATGCTGTAAAATATTAGGAACTTTATTAGATATTCTTGCACAGAGTAGATAGAAGTCTATGGCATCTGTTCACTCTGAAACGATTGACATTACCTCTTCAGACTGTAGTACTAGTTTTCAAAGTTTTCACAACTCACAAAAGAAGGTAGAAATAAAGATGGAACACGGAAGATTATGTCACTAATCCTTTATGAAGAAACTGAGAGAAATCTGGGGGAAATCCCTCCAGGCCACTTTCTAATAACTCATCAGTTGGGTATTGTCTTCAACAGTTTAGTCCCTTTCCATAAGTAGAGATTTGCTGATTTGGTAGTAAGGATTCCAAGATCTTTCTAGTATTGTTGTATGCTTGTGCAAGTCTGGGAGGAAAGTTGTTTGACAAAGTGCACCAAAATTAGGTTTTGCACTGATTTAATTTACTGTTTCTGTTCCCAAGCTTTATGTGCACAGTAGTATAAATGGAGGAATAATGCACGTATAGCATCTGTATTACGTTGTGACAGTATGCCTGTAGCTTTATTATTAGCACTCACATGTGTGTATGTGCCCATAACAATAGATACACAAGTCACCGGATATTTGAGGTCTGTGCAAGTTAATCTCCCCATCCATAATTAAGGAACCAAGCCCTGGCTATTTGAAGACAAGTCACAGACAGAGCTGACTCAGCTGAACACTAGTTGTTTTTCTCTCCATACACAAATGTGATTGGCATGGCACCCATCCTGAGGTGAAGAAGAAATGGAAGCAACTCGACTATGAAAGCCCTGGTTATCACCTTGAATATTTTTTGTAGAGTTGTCTGATTCATTTTAAAATTATCTGAACTGCTGAGTTAGAGAAAAATATATTTTCTGCAAATGCATTCTGACCACATTGCAGAACTGCCAGAACACTGCTCAAACAGCTTTTTAGTACTGATGGTAACAAGAACTGAATATGGCTCTTCATTTAGAAACAGCTCTTTAATTTTTATCTCTTTTATTATTACTTACATATAGATTTTTTATTTCTTATTATTGGCAGGCATTGGCCAATGCTTTAAACTGTTAGGTGTTTAATATATTCCATTTTTTATCTCAGCTGTTTAACATTTAATGAGAGGAAGGAGAAATCAAGCTGCTATGCTATTTAACATTAAACTATAATGGGACTTTAAATAGAAATTTCAGGATCTAACATCCTATATTTCTTTTCCATTCTAATAAAAATAAATGATCCTCAGGAAAGACCTAACATAGTCTTCAGGTAGATGGAATGCAATGTCACAAAAAGAGAGGTGACAAACATTTCAGTGTAAAGCTCACTGTTCCCTGCGGAGCAATGCCTCTTCTACAGCGAACTCCATAGAAATGGTAAATGGAAAAATGTAATGGCAATTTCACTTACCTTTCTTTTGGACAGAAAGTGTTATAGATTTTATGTTGTTGCATCATTTATATTAGCTCTTTTGCATTGATACTACTAGTCTATACTTAATGCTTGGAAATAATGGGAAAAAAATGAAATTGTATGTAATATAAATGTGGCCAAGCTGTTAGGTGGTTGTTATCATTTCAGTTCCTGTCTTCTTGCAGTATTAGCAAAAGCCAACTGCTGTGTATGGATGGATTGTTAAGTTTTATTTTTAATTGTTTATAATAGTTTAATGCAGGGAGAAAGTACTTTAGCAGGAGAGCATGCAACTCACGATCAGTGGGTTGCTGTTGTTCAGGTGTCATTTACCATGCACAGGACCTGCAAGCAGGATACACAGTTTAAGTAATTCTTTATCACCTAATATGCAAAACAGATAGCTAGGACTAACAGATTACGAGCGTAAACAGCAAGATGCTTACAACTCCTTATGAGAAAACTGAAGAGTCTTAGCTGAGGAAGTTTCCAACAGGCTGGGGAAAGTCAGTCTGTGTCTTTTGCTGGTATGGGCTGATCCTCAGCATTACTAAGTTATCTTCACATTTTCTGCTTTTCTTTCCTTCTCTATCTTTTCCCTTGACTCTCTCACCAGCCAACAGCAGTGCTTCTGTGCCTTCAGCTTCTTGCTTGCGTGCCTTTAGCTCATGTACTTTCTCATAGCTTAACGATGCTCTCAGTAAACCTCAGGCAAGGTCACACAGCAATGCTGCATCAAACAGGGCTGAGTGTGACACAGGGTGTGGTGGAAGGTACAAAGCTTCCAGTGATCATGAGATTGTGCTGAAATCCACTGCTGTGCTGTGAAGCGTGGTTGTGTGACATTTGCTTTTTGGGAGCATCCGTGTATGGGTTGAGGTAACTTTCTTGTTGAGGAAAGAAAATACAAATCCACTTTACTATGTGTCTTAAACCCTTTGACAGGAGGAGCGTTATGGAGCTTTTGGTCACTGTGCTGACAGGCAACGGAGTACTAATTAATGGAAGCACTCGAGGTGCTGTCCTGAAACAGCCTCCAGGTCACAGCCAGACTAAGTGCTAAGGTAAGCTCGTTTCTTTGCAAACATACTGTTATTTCCATGTACTTTCACCTCTTTGACTTTGCTAAGTTAGATCTGCTATTTTAAGGATAATGAAGCGCTCTGGCACTCAGGAAGCTCCCCATAGTCAACACCTGGATTCTACTTTATGATTTTAACATCTGCGTGTTCATTTTAGTCTCTGTACCTCAATTATACCATTTGTAATAACAAACACCCGGCTGCTTGCCTACGTCTTCCAAAAGCCTCTTTCATATTAACAAATCACTACAGCACATGGCTGAAGCACACTACGAAAAAATGCCATTTTTACTTATTTTTGCCTCATAAAACTTGTGCTGCTGCCACCCGACTTTAAAGACGCTGGTGTCAGCTCTACGGTTTGTCATTGTGTGCCTTTGGAAGGAAGGATTTGGAACTCGTTCTCGCAGTTTGGTCAGTTAAGGCACAGCCCGGTGCCAGCACCCGCTGGAGGCCGGGCCGTGATGGCAGAGGACGAGGGCTGCCCCTCCGCCTGCAGCTCTCAGCCACCTTCGCCTCGCCCCTCCGGCCTCCGCTCCCACATAAACTTCCACACCGTTTCCCGTCCCTTTGCCTCCGCAGCCGCCCCCCACGGCCGCTCTTCCCGTCAGCCGAGCCCCATCCCGCCCGCCAGCTGCCTGCGGGCCCGCCCTCAGCGGCCTTCCCGCGCGGGGCAGGGGCGGGCTGCGGCGGTGGGAGCCGCCTCAGAGGAAGTGATGGCGGCCGCGGGAGCAGGAAGAGCCGCCGCTGGTAAGAAGGGAGGGCGGGCGCTCGGGAGCTCCCCCGCGGCCCGGCCTCCTCCCCGAGCCCGGCTCTGCCCTCCTCACGGCGGTGGCCGCCCCGCTCGCTTCGCCTCCCTCATGCCGGGGCCGGTTGCCCGCCCGCAGGGGATGGACACGGCGGGGCCGGCGCCTCCTGTGAGGAGCCCGAAATGGCGGGCTCCCCGCGGGCGCTTTCCACAGGCGGCCGAAGCGCCGCGAAACACTCGGACCTTCACAGGAAAACTTTGCTCAGTCGCCCCGGGGCTTCACCTCCATGCTCCCAGCGCCCTGCTCTCACAGCACCGCCTGAGGGGGACGGGCCAGACCGGCCTCCCTGCGCCAAGCGGGGACAGCCGGAGCGGGCTGCTGCAGGGGGGTTGCCCTTTTCCCAAGTGTACAGGTAACTCTTGCAGCTTTTAGGCTAGTCCACACCTGTGCTGGAGCGAGGGAACTTGGCTACGGGATTCCTGTCGGCTTTGTTTCGGCAGGTGATGCTGTCGAAAGCCTCACCAAACACTGGTTTCCAGTGTGTTTAGGGGTCTCACAGCACCGGTGCACAGATTTGAGACTTTTAAGTACTTGAGAACTACTAAAGAGCTGAGGGAATGCTGTGTAAAAATACTACTATATTTTTAAGGTCAAAGCTCAGGCAGCAGCAGTACGTGTTTACGCAAACTTAGCGAAAACATGGCTTGACAAAAGAAGCATGGTTTAACAGGGACAAACAGAGCAGTAAACACAGTTCTTGACTACTATAATTAGTTGGGTTATTTTGGTGTGGAGATACAAAGGCTTTCTATACTGCAGAGTACTTTGCTTTCAGTAAAAACTTTGCTGATAGTGAGCTGGCTAGAACAAGAAATACACGGTCTCTAATAATGAATTTTTTGGGGAAAAAAAGCCACTCACCCCTCACCGTCTTTCAGCAGAAGTTAATGTTCTGGTGTTTCTGACAGTAGGCAAAGAGCTGCTCAGCCCAGCAGAGGCCAATAGAGAGAACTCCGTCATTCCATGCCTGGGGGACTTACTGCTTTGATAGAGCAGACATCGCAGTTCCCAAATGGCAGTGCTCCTAGTGCTTTGTAAGGGAGCAGGTTTTAGGACAGGTGTATCTTCTGCACATGCTCCACTGTGGATTTCCAAGGGAGTTAGCGTTCCTGGTTTATATTTGACTAGGAGCACTTCCAAGAATCTCTGTTCACACACTTGTTTGGATAAGGGCCCGTTGCATCACCTCAGTTAGCTTTTGCACTGCTTTCCCTCCTGGTCTGTTTTTATACTCTCCTTTCTTAATTTGTCACGCTAGCAGGTAAATGAAGAGAAAGTGAATTTATCTTCTGAAACACATTTTAAGTTGCTACCATTTATCTAAAGCACCTACTTCATCCCCTTCAGTAAAATAATGATGTTGTTCGTTAGTTCCTCTAGCTGCCCATGGCTAAATGCACCGTAGTCAGATCGCTCTATTTTTTTGTTCCTATCAGCCCCTTATGAAAGTCAAACATTTGTAATAACACTGTTTTTTTGTGTGGGTTTTTTTTTTTTCGGTTGTTTTTTTTTTTTTTTTTTTTTTTTTTGGAAGACTCAATTTGGTGATGTTTTAAAATAAAAGATCTAGATGAATGGGATTCGGTTTTTCATGTCTAAGCAAGCATTGTACTTTTGGGCACTTCAGTTGACATCTACCTTTGTCCTCTGACTTTTTCATTACTCTCAAATTGAATGCTTAGAGTAGTTCTTCTTCTACCCCCTTCCTTTTCTGGGACAGCTGCTCTTGTTTTTAGGTATTGTCCGAGTTTTGGCTTAGTTGCTTAATTGGATGAGCCTATGTTTGATTATGGAACAATTGGCAATAGGTTGAGTATACAATACAGCACGCTTTAAAAGCATACTTGGAGTCAGCCGTTAGCTCTTGTGCAAATGGTGCTCTTTAGTTTATGTCCTGCTGTAACTCAGATGCTACAACTAGATCTTGAGGTCTGTTCCTCTAACTCTTTTTCACAGGGCAAGATTGCTTGCACTTCCAAGTTTCTAATCTCCTTTATAGAGCCTAGGCAAACTTCACCATTGAGAAGCAGGACAGCTGTTGACCTAGAACTGGAGGTTCTTGTTTTAGATTCAGCCTTTTCACAAGTTCTTTTTGATTTTAGGACACTTTGCATGCGGACGAATTAGCCAACAGTAAAGCTAGGAAGGACATTCAGTAACAATGTATACACGACTCACTGGAGCCTGAGAAATAGTGACCAGATGAAAAACCTGTATGTGTAGTTTAACAATTGCATTAATGAAGCCTTGAATTTCCATCTGCCGCTCTAGGAAGATGGAAAACTCCCTGCCCTCTATGAAATCCACGTTAATCAGTTTACAGACAGGAGGTCAGCAGCCTGAAAGGCGGAACCACAAAATTCAGGTAGCATATAGGTGCTATATATCATGAATGTGGTGCCCACATCTAGAAAAGCTACTCAAAGCTCTAAGATGAGACTGATCAACAACCATACTCCTCTAGTGTAACTAAAATTTTATGTGTGGAACAGGCAGAATTTTACTCAGCCTGAGGAGTGTGTGTATCTGAGGGGTAAGGGCTGTCACAACCTCCTTGGTTTCCATGCCATAGGTAGGGCAAGTTACTAAAACCTTGCTTTCTTTAACATGGGTATGTAGCTGTGGTCGAGAAGGAAAGAAAACAGGAAACAAAACCCTAACTGCTTCCCTCTAAAGAAAAAATACAGTCCAAAACCCAGCAGACAAACCCAAGTCCCTTTCTATGATAGCACTGCAGTGAATATGCTCCTTCCCTTGGGGGAAAGTATGAGAAAACAAACAACACAAGAGAAAGTCTAGCCAGTTTAAATTTGCAAGTGGGAGGTGTGCAGACATTATGGTTGTGAGTGTATTATAAGAACCTACGTAACAAGCTGGTATGTGCTTTCCACATTGTATAATGGTTGCATACTGAGAGATTACCAAACACCTCGCATGGCAGTTCACAGTTCTGCTGTGTTGTCTTTGCAAAATGATTTGCAGACCCTCAGGTTGCACATATCTGAAGTAAACTGTGTCCTGCTCAGTTACCAGGTCTGTGGATGCTTAAAAATGTTGTGTTTGTAACCTTTGAAACTGCTGTCTGGTG
This sequence comes from Ara ararauna, assembly GCA_028858755.1. Taxonomy (NCBI): domain Eukaryota; kingdom Metazoa; phylum Chordata; class Aves; order Psittaciformes; family Psittacidae; genus Ara; species Ara ararauna. Next base: position 39,662,735 of record CM054383.1, on the reverse strand, counting down.
GCTGGTCTTTATAGTATTACTGACAACAGATGGCAAATGGCTCCCCTGATGTAATTCTTGCTAGGGTTTCATTCCTGTGAAGTTGCAGTTTCAGAATCTCAGAAAGTGCTTCCATAGTTTTCTTGCCTCATGGTTTCAAGCCAAACTAAATAAAAACATTTTATATTATTCAAATTCCCGTGGTGTCATGTGACATTTTGTAATGATTGCCTTGCAGCAGTTTCAGATAAGTGCACGTTTGGTAGCAATTTAAGGCCTGTGTCCTTTAAGTAATGCTTATTAGTACATAACAGATGCCATTTAGAAACATTATGCCTTTTAATAGGCTCTGCTTTTAGACTACATGTTCTCATTCCAGGCAGGCTGTGGATCAAGCAAGCTTGGAGGTATGCTATCGTTTATGCAAAGCCTAAGTCAATTTTCTGCTCTGAAGTCAAGCCATGTGTTTTTCCTTGTTTCTTCCATTCTGGTCATAGCTGCCTTGCTGTGTTGTTCCCCCTAGTCATATCTTTGGCTGATTGTCAAGCCATTACAATCAAAACCTTTTGCATTTTTAACCACCAGCAGTGGCTTCTTTTGTCCTGACAGAAGAGCCTGTGCAAAATGAATTTGAACACTCTCAGCTTTACTGTCAAAAGCACAGCAAGCACAGAGGTAGCCCTCTGTTGCCAGCCTGTCCTTCTCTGTTTCTTCCTCCTCCCAAAAGGAGAAAAAGGGAAAAGCAGAACCATACTGATTTTGGAACACCTTCAAAGACATGTAGAATAGCTGACACAATGGCACAGAGAAACAAAAGAGATGTTTACATATTTCTTCCACTACTTGCAGCTGTTTATTGAAGCAAGTTCTGAGACTGGCTCAGAGGCTTGTGATAGCTAGTGCAGGTGATGTATTAATTTGCAGCCACATAATAAATTTAGCAAAGTGGAAATCAGTGGGGAAAGGGATTTTTTTGTGTTTCCTTTTTTTTTTTTCAAATGAATTGCTTTGTTTTGAGATTATTCTGGCTGTACAGATTGCTCCTTGTAAGTAATTTAGAGAAGGGCTGCTGGGCTTTCTTAGGCAAACTTACGCACTCTACTGGTGGGAGTAGTAGGTTTGTCAGAGGTAAAAGTATTTGCAACTCAAATTATGTGCGATCTGAAACTGGTATCCCTGTATTTTCATTGCCTCTTGGTTTGGGGAATGTTGTTCTTACTGAAAGCCCTGGTTTGCTGTCAGAATTCTTGGTATGGCACACATACCGCCACAGTTTGTATGATGTGAAGATACGGGCTGTCTGTAGTATAGCCTTAGGTTTCCTACGCCTACCTACTTTGAATGATGGTGGTAATAGACAAATGCATTTAATGTGGTACTTAAATACTAGCTCTGGTGCCAGATTGTGACAAGTGGGTTTTTCAGTAATAGTTTTAAATGCTCCTTGGTCTTAAAATACAGCTTTTCTTTCTGAAACTGTCCTGTGAGTCTGTCTGGCTTCTCCCCATGGGATGAAATCATCTTTATGCTAGACTATTTGCCAAACTCAGTTGTCATTTCCTGCTCTTTCACTATTCCTTGTTTATCACTGGGAGACATTATCTTCTTCTTTTCCCTTAAGTTATAGGATGACTTTTGACCAGTGCGTCCTCCTTTCTTTCTACCTTCCACCTTTGTAAAGGATTGAATTGCTACTATCTACATTTTAATTTGTGATTCATAAACGCTCTACTGCTGTGCAGGATATCTTTTCTGTTGTTTTCCTCTCAAGTCAGCCTGTTTGAATAATGAAAATACTTCAGCGATATATTTCAGTGTCACTCAGAGCCTCCCATTTCTTCTTTGCTTAGATTTAAATTTAAGAGTCAGACTCTAATTTGAGGTCAGGCCTGGATGATGAAATTCTGCTGGCACAGCTTATGGGTATGTAGAAGGGACATGTAGCACTGACATAACTGCTGGAAAAAGCCCCCGATATGAACACAGTTTCTGGAAAACTTGTCTGTTTTTCTTCTATATTTTACTTTGTTTAGGGGGTAGACAAATAATAAGTTGACAAATTTAGATATTTTTTTTCTTACAAGAAGATCCATACCACTGCCTTCAGTAGTTGAAGTTAGACTTTACCAGGATCATTTCTGCCTGTTTCTTGGTTGTATGAAAATCAGTACATATTAAGAACTTGATGCTGATGTTCACAGTTTCAGAGGTATTAGCTGCAATCCCACTGAATCAATGGAATTTCCTTGAGGAAAACCTGATGTGAACATGAACCTTAAAACCTTAATTAATAACAATCGTGAATGTACCTTTTCTTCAGGACTGCGTCTTCTCTGGGTTATTTTGTAAGCTCCTTCCTTCTTTTTTACATCTAAGCTCTGTGAAAAAGAGAGTTGGATGTGCAGAAGTATGAATTCCTGATATGTCACAGTTACAGCTGGTAGCACTTCCATGGTTTAACAGTATGCTACAGTTTTTATTAACAAAGTCTGTTTCTGGGCCATAGCACCTCAGCTTTTTTCAATTACATTAGGTTAGAACTTTGTGCAAAACATGCCAATCCAGATGTGCATTCTGTGCATAATAGGACAGGGGGAGCCTGTTTACACAGATGTATTTTAATTTATCTGTGCTATGAGTTTGGTGTGGCTTTATTTTTGTATGTGTAACACTGCTAAAGGTCCATCTGAGGAGAAAAATAGTTGGAACCTGTTTGTTAGACCTTTCTGTATGGGAGTACTGCAGATTAGAGTGGAGGAAATATGCCTTCAGCAGGCACTTGCCGTCATGTGAGCCCTTCAATATGCACTTGCTTTTCTAGCCTTGAAAACATTTGAAATGTTGTGGTTTCATCTAGGTATTTTTCCAAAAAGAGCTAAGTAATGAAGGCAATTATTTAATTCCCTTGTCCAAGAATTTGGTTTTCTTTTTCCCATTTCATAAGTTGTGGATTACGTTAAATTTTGGAAAATAAATAACACGTGTTTTATACACCCCAGTTATATGAGGTTCTGAGGGCCTTCAGAGCTCATTGAAGTAAGTGGATATTGAAGGTGTTTGGCATTTTTCAGAGTTAGGCTTGTCTAGTCTCTGCGTTTGCTCATCTGCATTCTGCTAAGTACATGTGTATCTTTAAAGCTTTTCTCTTCTCTTTTCTGAAATCAGCAGTAAAAATGTGTTAGCAGGAATGAGATGGCAAATATGATTGCATCCTGCATTTGGGATGCCTGACATTTGGTCTGCCCACCGTTTCATTGTCAGAATTTGCAGTAATGACATGTAGCTATGACTGAACTCATCTGTTTGGTTCCTTAATGGGGAATGGGATTAGGATTATTTATTTCCTTTCTGCCGTCATATAGGGATTCCACAGCAGAAAGTGATTTACAGACAGAAACTTATATTTGGTTTGCCTTCTGTAACCCTTCTTGCCATTTTTCATTGTGATGGAATAGCAATACAGAAATGGCATTTTTTGAATGGAAACATGGAGACCTGTTTGCGCCAATGCACTTTTTCATCTTTTATGTTCCAAGAGTGATTGCTCTGTTAGTAACGGTGGGAGGCAACGCAGTGAGGAAGCACATTGTTTTCATTAATGATGTACAGTATGTGGTTAAGAGCTGCCTTGCCATGTTGGACAGATATCGCACCATGGTGTTTGCCCACTATAGCTCCATTCCCACCGCACGTTGTTATGATACTGAAGTTTCACTTACACTAGAACTTGGGTTTTTGACATGTACTTGCTCAATTAAATTCAGGATATGTGATTCAGGTTCTGCATGTACTCCCGGGAACGTGCCAGAGACCTCTTCCTTCCTTTGAAAGGTTAAACAAATATGGTTGTCTAATGATAACCACATGCATGGATTGTTCAAGCTCACTGGAAGGAAAAAAGGGTTGATGCTAAGCACTGCTGTTTAACGCAGAGCTCCCACTCCTGTGAGAGGGTAGTGGAAAGCGCTTTTGTTGTGTGTGCATGATTTAGAAGGGCCAAAAAAAAGCTGTTCAGATCCTAGACACTGTCATGGTTGTGCTGCCATAGTGTGGAAATTACAGTCCACAGGAGAATAAGGAACAATTTCTGTTATGACTTCTCTGTCTTCATATGTTGTGACTTCAGAGCAACTGATAAGGAAAACGTCACGCCCTTTTGAAGTGGTAGATAAGACATACAGTGACCTGATAAGAAACCAGACAGAAGGTGAAGTGATTTGTTACAGGCCACAAAAACACACCTGTGTTAGGAATAAATCTCAGGAGTTCTGCTCTCAGTTGCCTGGTTTAATTACAAGAACATTCTCTCCTAAATACTGGCATAACATACTGTCATTTTTTGTTGATGCACATGTTTGTCTTATGTTGCAAAGTGGTTTTTGATTAAAAAAGAATTGGAAAATACTTTTGGACAACCCCCCTCACAGTGCTGTCAGAAACACTTAGAACCTGCTGCTTTGTTCTGTTCTTTTTCTTTTTTTAATTGTGAAATATATTGGCATGGAAAAAAAGCCAATAAATAAAACCAGCACTGCTATTGCAGACTTTAGAAATGACAAAACTAAATACAAAATGATGACATTTGAAAGTTAGAAATGGGAAGTTCTTTTTATCTGTCTTGTTTCTGCACCACTAGAATTCAAACTTAAGTATTGTTCATATTTTTATATGTAAGATGGTGCATAAATGTCCAAAGATGCACAGTCCAGATACAAATCCTGTGGTGGTCGATGGCTCTTGGGTAAACATACAGTTCTTAATGGATGCCTGTAGTATCATTCTCTGTGTTTGTAGAACATGAAAAAGTATTTGTAAGATAAATGATTAATTCACTTCAGACACAACACTTTTCATGCTTCATCTATGGTGAGGTTGATGTATTTTGCTTTACAGTCTGGCTGTATCCTAAATGCCCTTGCAAATCTCTGAAATGGGCTTTCCAACAAGTAGGTATTTCCTGGGAGTACCAGCAATCCCTCAGTGTGTCTTAATCAACTCAGTGGTGTGCCTAGTCTGAAAAACCTGCATCACCAACTATGCTGGCTTAAGGAAACAGTATTAGTAAGCTACACATGACTGCAGGAACAGAAAATTCTTAACAATGAAAGCAAGTATCTGTTGTTTAGTAAATGGTGTATTGGCTCCATGGTCAAAAGGACTGAAGAATATTGCCAGTACCTATTAATTTGAAAATTAAATGAGTATTTAAGACATCTTTATGAAGACAGTTGGTTGTCCCAAGTTGTAACTGATTTGTTAGATAATGGCAATATAGTAAAATTAATACATAGGTAGTAAAAAGATTAGTCTAATAAAAGAGAGCTTGAGGGGTATAATAGTGATTTGACTTGCTGTAGGATTGTATTCATGAGGTAAGTCTGTGATTATCTGTATCCTACTTAAATTATCTCTACTATGATACAGGGTTTAGTTGCAGAGGATATAGAAGGATCATCAAAAAGAATCTTCAGAATATCTGACTGTGTCATTGACCTTCAGGCATTACAGCAGTCTGTAGTTTCACTTGTGGAATTTCATGTACAAGTGTGTGCACCATGTGTTTTCTGTTGTATTGAGAAGAAATTCTTTTGCCCATAGAAAAATATTTCCTGCTTACTTTAACTGATAGAATGAGATTTTTGCTGAATCTGTAATGATGGAGGTCTGTCTCTGATCTACAAAAATTAAGTTCGAGTTTAAGGTAGAGCATTGTCTTTGGTTGTGACTGCATTTGTTCTTTATCTACCTGATGCAGAACATAGGTGTATTAATCAGATCTATCTGGATTCCCACATATTGATTTTTTTAGGATCATCATACATGAACTTTCCTTGACTTCTACCTCTCAAGAAGGATATTTGTCCACTTCATGAAACCACCATAAAATTCAGCTCTTTCTTCTGGAGATCAGAGGTGGAATAGCAGTGGGTTTAAAAAAAGCTGAGTTTAGGAATCGGGACTGAAACAGGGGCCTTGGTTTCTGCCTTATTGGCAGATTTGTGTGACATTTTAGCCTGAGGTAGTTATAGGTGCGGGAGGGTAGTATCTCATAAAGGTGACTGAGCTGTATGGGCAGTACCTGCTTGTTTGTATAGCTGGGTTTAGCTGTAGCTTTTCACTTTAGAAATCAGATTCTTAGTGCAATTGATGACAGATCACTAGAGCAGAGATGCACTTATGCATCCTTGCTTGAGAATTCGGCCCAGACTGCTCCATGGAAACAAAAGAGAGGAGAAGCAGAAGCATGTTAGGTTTTGCTTTAAAATCTATTCTGTATGCTTGAAATGGAAATACAGGCATCCAGATTTCTCTTTATTGATTTCTAAGTAAGTTCGTTTTTTTCCTTTGCCCTGAATGCTGGTGCCATGTAAAAGACAAAGTCTGGTACCTGTCTGTAAACCCTTTATTGTCACTGCTGCCATAGAATCCACCTTGATGATGTCTTGACCTTGTTTACCAGCTTTGGCTATTTAAGATGTCAGCCACTTCAGCACGAATGTCAGGAATCCCTCTAATGCAGTAGGCCTCCCGTTCTAAATTTACTCTCCTTACAGTTTATGGTCCCTCCTCTGGCTGCAGCAAGAGGCCCCCTTTTTATGACTCGTTGCTCCTGCCCCCCTTGCTCCCCCCTTCCTCACTCTCTCTTTCCCGCAGCTGGTAACCCTTTGTGCACATGGCCTGTTGGAAAGAAGTGCTTGCTGGGTGTCCAGCAGATTGGCTGCCACAATGCGCTCTTTAGTTGCCCCTAGGTAAGGTCAAACTCAAATGAAATCATCTAATTCACACTGGGTTAACAGGCTGTCCTTGGAACTTAGCAGTTCTGGTATCCCAAGATGCTGATAGGGAACTCGGACTGAAGCACACGTAGAAGCGCTGCTTTTCTTTTAAAGCAAAGTTGATCAGAAGTTTTCTTTAATGCCTCGTTATTTAATCTGTGACGTTATTTCGTCCTTCAAATGGTCACTGTTACCTTAGAATGCAAGCATATGATGTACCAGAAAGTTAGTGTAACTTTGAAGGCTCCGGTTGTTTTGCTCAGTGAGGAAGAAACATGATTGTGCTCATTAAGTTGTTTTGGCTGAACAGTGGCAGGATGTAGCTTTATAACCAGCATCTCATGAATAGTATTTATTAGCATGGCCAATATTTGTCTTTGTGCTAAACCAAAGTCTTACATGCTGCTTTTTAATAAAGAATTAATTTACTAGTAAATTTACTTCATTAAATTACTAAATGTTTTAATAAGACTCTTTAATTTCTTTACTTTCTATGGCTTCTTTGCTTGCTGATGTTACACAGTACACTGGGGAAGGCTGCTGCAGAGGAAAGCTGCCACTGCTAAGTACTGGCTAGGATTTTATAACGTGACTCAACTCACCAGTGTTGCAGTGCTGTTTTCTCTCCCATTTTGTCACATACAAACATACTATGAATACCATTTACAGAGTAGCTTCTTTTCAGCATTCTGACTACATAGCTTTGCTGTCAAGCCTCAGGATGCAAGTTGTTTGTCTGCAAAGGGCAGGGAAATAGTGTTTAAAGCATTTTAAGCAGTGCTGGGTAGTGGTGAATTACCAGCTATAGCTTCTTACCCTTTTGCTGAGGCATCAGATACTGATCACTGCCAGAGGGATAGTGGTGGGACCGTGGGTGAATAGTCTGACCTGGTATGCAAATCCCATGCTCCTACTCTTATGTGGAAAGGTGTCATTTTCAATATAGTACTTTTGTGATTCATAGTTTCTGTATCTGTACATAGACAGCTCTTGCAGTGGCTGTCGTAAAACTGTTCATTGTCTCAGCCATTTACTTTGCACTTACTGTCCAAATAGTTATTTGACATTAAACTTAGGTCACAGGAGCTGCCATTTGAGAGCAAACCATGATTGAAAGTGGAGGTTCCAGAACTAAGATTCCAACTATAGCAATGCTATAGAAGATTTTGCCTTCAGTTTGGTGCTTACAGGTGTTGCAGGTGTATCTTGTTGATTGAAAACCCCTTAAACTGAAACCATTTCCTCCGTATGATAGAAGACTGGCAGCGTATTATTTGGGCTTCTGACCCATTTCTTGTGATGTCCTTTATCTTGAGCTGGTGATGAGCCACCAGTCAGTTTGGTTTGTTACATCAGAAGCAGGCTGCTTGGTTCCTCAGGAGCGCTGAGTTGGACTTTGCATTTAGGTAACAGAAATCAGATGTATGTAGTTTGTGTTTGCATGCAGTACACAAATACCTTGCATGAATTACCTTCAGCATTGAGTCACAGGGATTAGAAACTTGCATAAAAGATGATAATAACTATTTTGGGAACATATGCAGGTAAATAGTGTAATATTTTTTTTACATTATTTCATTGTGAAAGTGCCCAATTGAAGTTACTCAAAAAAAGAGAAAGAGAAAACTAATGATACACAACAGGTCATGGGCTGACCATAAAGGGGCAGTCTTCCAAGAAAGAGTGGAAGCTGTGGAATTCTTTTCCTGTTATATTTTCGGACAGTACTAACACTGAGTCTGTGTTTTGAAGACTTCTGGTTTTGTTCTTCCAGCTTTAAAGCAATTTACTTACACCTAGAGGAATTTGAGACTCTGCTTGTTGAATTCAAAGGAGACAAATGTGATTTGATGCTGTCATGGTTCTACTTTGTAAAATTGCATGTCAAGAGGTAAATAACATATAGAGAGGTTTTTACCAGCCTTACTATTTTAGACTACAATTATGCCAAAGGCTCTAATGGGAACAGTAGGGGCCCTGATGCACAAAGCAACTGCTGGGGAAACTGAGGTTTTAGTACTGATGTGTCTTAGTTAATTTAACAAGTAAAAATATTTTGTGTTTTGTTTTACCTACAGGTTGCCTTTACTTGGTAGATGCATTAGCAGGAGATCCAGAGGTTCTGCAAGCAGATGCTGAAGCATACTATGGAGAACTAGTGAAGAAATCGTTGTCCATTCCTGATGTTTTTTCGATCCCTGGAGGAGAAGAGGTACTCGGCTGATGTTTTTCATACTGCAAGTTAGATAGATAGTTGCAGACTAGTTCGTTGGTTGTGCTCATAGTCTGTGAATAGGGGTAAACTGGTGTGGCCGCATTACAAATCTCTTAAAATCAGCAAATTCTGCATGATTTTCAAATGGTTTGCATGCTGCAAATGAGAGATAAGCTTAAACTACAAATCTAAACCCCTCTGAGTGTGGATGAGGGTTTGAAGTACTCAGCTGAACTCTGCAGCTTGACCTGCCTTCTTACAGGACCGAATTAAAACTGAATTTGATAGATGTTTATACTGTGGTGCAGCTCTGTTTCCTGCCTTTATTGTGGACTTTACACAGGTTTTGTGATATAGTTTGTTTTATGTTTCCATTCTTTCCAAGACTTATATTGATGATTTTGACCATGGGTTCTCCTAAAGGAATTCTGATCAGATGTTATTGATATATGGTATAAACACCATAGGTGCCAATGCTTTAGGGTCCATTCCTGGGCCACCTGAGGGGAATGCATTGGAGATGACTGAGCAGGCCTCTTAAAAATTCTGATTTCAGTCAACCTATGAAGGCTTTCATTCTGGGCATTTTCTAAGTCATAAAAGGTGTGCTGGGCTAACTGTTATTGTACTATCAAACCAGTAAGTGGATTAGTTGAAATAAATGTTTGGAATACGGTGGTGTTTTTACAATTTAGGAAAATAACATGCAGTAGTTTCCAGAAAAACACCGTTTCAGGTGGGTAGCTTTGAGCCGTGAATGTAACTTGCTTTAAATACTCTTTTAATGCCCTCTAGTGGACTCTGTAGGGTTAAATACAAACAAAACAAAACGCAAAGATCCCCCAGTTCAGGGCTGTGTGTCCTCAGCCTTTCATGCCTGGTTGTACTTTGAGAGGCTCATTTGCTGTTCCATTAGAAGGGAAGGTAAGTTAAAATCCCAGGCAGGGCTGTGTGTATTCCTGCAATAGCGAGACACAGTGAGATCAGTTAAAGGTGGACTTCTGCCTTTTGATTCAGAACTGTCTTGATTTTGTGGCTTGTCATCAGAGCTTAAATGTATCACATGACTGGTTTGAGTCTCATAGCAACACATTTCTCTGTGCGTTCATTTAATTCAGGTCTAATCTAATCTGCAGTCAGACAGCTAGTCAAGGGCATAAGTAATGGTAATGTTCTTGCTATATTGTTTTTTTCCTTGCAATTTAGGTATAAATTTATATGCGTATATACCTACATTATATGTACCTACAGCTTGAAGGATGGGGATTTTGGTGTTTGAATAATGGCTACAGTTTCCAGGCTTCTTTTTCCCTGTGAGTTTGAATTAAAGCAGGTTTCAAGTGGCAGGACCAGCAACCACGAGTAATTATTTAGCAAGTGTTAAGTGGCTGTCAGCCCACTTGCTCCTGTCACAGAACTTCTTTTTGGTATGGCATGGTCTTTGGTCAAGCATTCAGTACACAAATAGCAAGGATTAGTGCAAGGCAGAATGGAAGCTCATTGGCAGCAGTTCATAAACAGAAAGCTATGCTTGGCTCCTGCTGATGTTGTTAGCACCTGTGGAAGTGCACATTACCTTATAAAACAAAATACCAATCATAGCAGTATTGGAAATAGGACTGGCCTTTTCATTATAGTAATGCTCCCAGGTGCCATAAAGACATGGATGCTGTTATAGTTGAAGCATGCAAAGAGCAGCTGAATCCCCAGAACATACTGAGGTTTTGGGAAGCTCATGAATACAGATTTCAGGCAGTTTCCTATTTTTTTCCTGGAGCCCAGTGTTTACATAGATGATCCCAGGATTTTGGCAGTCACAAACCAGCGCACACCAGTTTCAACTTAAAATTGTTATCTTGAATAATCCATATTCATACTACTCCTTCCATGCACCAAGAAATACTAAATGTATCACATGACTGATTTGGGTTTCAGAGCAAACTGACAAATGGGTGCAATTAGAGAGAGAGGCACACCCACACATACACAATGGACCAGCTTTTTGAAAGTACAGTACATACTGTGCTAAATCACACACGCTCTTTGCCTTGTACCTAAACTTACATGACAGCATTTGCAATATTCATATGGAAATCGTCATCTCTATGCATATAGAGCTGTTTGAGCACCGCAATTTGGTGTTTATGTGTCACATCATTTAGAAGTTTAGTCTAAGACTGAGAGCTTGAGAGCTGCATTTTGCTTTTAGCTTTGCCTTCAACATAACCACCTTGTGCCAATTATCCGCCCTCCCTGTGCCTCAAAGATAAACTGCCCAGGCACTGCCCTAATGCTTTGATACTCCCTGTGCCCTCAGGCTTAATTCATTGTTTGCAAAACACCACAAGTACTCAGCTGGATGATGCTGTAAGAAGTGCAAGTTGTATTTGTTTTTATTTGATGTGTCTGGTCTTTCATAACACTATTTGTCTGCATGTAACAGTCTTCAAAGCCAGGTTATGTGCTAATCATATTAAGTCGGTTTTAAAGTTGTTACTAACTTTGGTAGCTTGATTTCTTTTAAATTAACATTACTTACTGAAAATCTTAGAATATTATGTATGTTTCAATGCCATGAAATTCAGGATGGAGAGGGTATTGTGCTAAGCTTAACTCATGCATGTCAGTAAAACATATCCTAAGTGCATCTAATGAAATACTTCTTGCGAGCATTGCAGTACAAACTGCTACAGGGCTTGTTTGTTTTTTAGGTTAAACTCGAGGAATCCTGTGTGTATTTTGTCCCTCTCTACCGAAATAATCCTACTTGCAAAATGCTGCTGTTAACTGATCCAAAGGATAAAGAGACAGGTTAGATTTGGTCAAAATATCTTGAAATTTGAGTAGTTGTGCTTTCTTTTCTTTTAAGATGGTCTCTTGCTTGTATATTTAAATGTTTGGGGGTTTGTTTTGAATATGAACTGGATTCATTTTCCCTGGCAGGGATTTATGTTAGTGGGCTACTGATCAGAAGAGAGGATTGACAATCAGAGATTTTATGCAGTGATAGATCTGCTGGTAGCTGAAAAATCACCTTGGGTAATTCTGTTTCTGAGTCTGTTCAGAAGGGTGATATTTTTCTAATTCGGGATGATCTGAAATTAATGGATTATAGTTTGGATGGAATTTGGAAATCCTCAAAAAAAAAAAAATGTATGTGAAACTGTATTAGGTCTTACTGATTCTTATTAATATTATTTTACTTTATAGTATCTTCTTCAGTCCTAGGTTTAATTGCCTCTTGTTTCCAGTACTGGTGTGTGAGGGGTAAATTTAGAGCGAGACCATGTTCAGGAATTGAATTAGATCTATTTTGTTTGGCAGTTCTCCCAGGATACTTTTTAAACTTTACCAGCTTTGCCTTGCTTGCTGCTGTAATGCCGGTATTTTCCTATTGCAGCCATGTGTCAGCCTGACAGGGGCACACTACAGTTGTGTTACAGGCAGTAGAAGTCAACATGTGATTACTGGTGTTTCTGTTTCATGAGTCACTGCTTAGAGTATCAACAGGTTGTTAAGATTTGATCAGTAGTTGTATCTAAGTTTTTTTATCTTCCTGCTATTGGGATCTTCAGACACAGCCTAGTTTCTTCCTACTTACTCCCTTAGGCATGTACCTTTGACTATGGAATGTCAAAAAAAATGTAAATGTAAAGTAAGTAACATGTCTTGCTATCACTAGCAGGAAGCTTGGCTCCAACTTGCCTAGTACCACAAGCTCAGGTTGTGACCCACCTAGAATAAATGAGGAGTGTTGGAGCTCTTGTGAAGCAATAATTTGGGCTATAGAATTTTGGGGACATCTACAACAAAGACATGAGCCTATGCATTGACCCATTGTGTCAGGGAATATAGAACACGTGAAACCCCTTAAACTTTCAGCTTCCAAATGTGGCAGCAAACTAACAATAGCTGTCATTAAAAACATACTTTATTTTTTTAAAGAATAAGCCTGAAAGGCTTTAATAGCCAGTACTCTTAATAATACAGCAAAGGCAAGGCAAAGAAGTTTAGCACTCTATTTTCAGTTCAAAAGTGTGTCAGATAAAGATCTTACACTCCTAGAACAGGTACTGTTAGTATAACTAAGTGTTCATTATTCAGTCCAAACCCTGTAACTAGGAAATTTCTTCATAAGAACAAAAACCAGATTAAAATCATCTGTGGTTAGAGGTGAACTCTACAGAGTTTTCCAGCTCCTTTTACATATGATTTCAATTCGATGTTTGCTAATGGGTTGTGATTCACATAGTTGAAAGTAGGAGACCTTTCCAAGTTACAAGTGTAGTCAAAAGACTTTCTGGTCCCTCTAAAACTATTGATATAGAATTACTTTCCTGACATTAATTTATATATTCCATTCATGGTTTTCTGAAGAGAGAGAGGCGCTGGTGTGGTAAAGGAGCATCTGCACTGGAGGCCAAACTTGCTCTGTGAGTGCAGTTGTGCAGACCTACTGACTCACGTTCAATGGAATGTGGTTAAAAACAGCATTAAGTTAGTTTAGGCTGCACAAGAAGAATGGGGTTCTGTAACAACTACGATGCAAAAACAAGGAGTTATTAAATAAACACAGGTGAAAGCAGTGCATTTAGCACAAACCTTCAGTGAAATGATCTAATAGTATTAGGAACAACAAGTATTAATGAGATACATGTACACAAGGTAAAAATGATTTCCCACAGGAACAAGTCAAACAAGTCCACACTGGAGCCTAAATTAAATGATAGCTATCTCTATTAAAAGCTTGAACCTCGCAGAATAAACACCTTATTTTATTATAAACTACAGACTGATTGACTGCTGTGACCCCCTTGCAAAAGTTTAGCTTGAGTCACCAGCCCGTACTCACAGAGATCACTAAGTCTGGTTATTTAAGTAAAGCCTACATCATCTGGCTTTTAATATTGCCTTTTCAAAGTATGATTTAAAGGATTCTACTGCAAGTTGTTTGTTTCTGGATTTTATATGCTATAAACATGTGGCCAGTTTTTTGGCACGCACTAGATTTGACTGATGTGAGATTTTTTTTTTCCCTTTAGATGAATTTTAATCAATTTTCATTAGTTCTCTAAAGCCTGCTGGGGGGTGTGTGTATGTGTGTGCATACCTAATACATATGGGTATATCCATCTGAACTATTTTGTCCAAGGATTTTTCTCACAGTTCTATGTTTCTCACACTCCTGTGGCAGCAGACTGTATTAATGTGGCAAGTCCATCTGGATTTGCTTACCTATGTGACCTTTTGTTCTGACCACTGAACAGATCCAATTGTTTCAAAATCAGTTCCTTCAGAGAAAAGCAGTACTTACTGACTCGGTCATTGTTCCGTAAGGACGTGGGCAGAAAGTTAAAACACTAAATAGGTTGTGTGATTTTCTTCCTCCCTTGAGCTTTACACTTTCCTTGGGAACTCAAGTCCCTTCCAGATGGGAGAGGCAAACAGTCTTGCTGAGGTTGAGCTCTTCACTTTCTCATGTGCTGTCTGGTGGATCTGCATTTTAATTTTACTTCACACCAGGAGTGTTCTTAGAAGCAAATTTCCTGGTTATCCCCTCTTACTGTGCTTCAGTTCACATCAGGGAGCACTCTCAGTGTGTGTGAACTGGATTGCTTTTGGCTGAAATGAAATTAGAAGATGTACTCCAGGAGCACACTGAGGTACTCCAACCTCTAATGGGCTTTAAGTTTTCAGGACCAGGCTTGAATTTGTGAACATCAGGTTCTCTGCATCAACTGTTTTGCTCTGTGAATTCAGTTTTGATAGCATTAGTCTTGCTAATGCAAATGTGGTCCTTGATTCAAACACTGAGATTTGTATCTAATCACCTTGATCAGATGGGTTGTCCAGAAGTGATGTGTAGCTTGTGGTCTGAAATGACCTGCCTATTTCAAAGAGAAAATGGGCATGGCAGCTTTTGCAGAGGACTTGGTCTTGGTCGGGAGCATTTGTAATTTAGTTTTGATGGGCTGGGTGTTCCGTTCTGTTAGTATATCTGTACAGATATTTTTATGGGAATGTAGATTGTGTTGTAAGGGCTTCCAGAGCGTAGCATGGGTGATTAACATCTTGATAACACTAAATAAACATACCCTATTGTGGCATTTTCTGTCTGCTGTATATAATAATTTACAATAACTGTTAGATGCCATGGAACATTTATCACAAGACATTTGCAACAAATCACTGAGTAAAACTGGAATTGTAGAAGAAAATGTAATTGGTTGCAGGAAAGAGATCTATCTTAGATACTTGAATGGCTGCCATTGCTGCAGCATTGCATGCCTCCCAAGCTCTAATGTATTTATTTCAATAAAACTCTTAGGAAAGAGAAGGATATACTCTTATTCCAGTTTAAAGACAGGGAACTGGGGGCACAGCTATTCAGAGTATGTTGGTGCTGCAGAATGCAGTTGCATGTATATTCTCTGAGCTTCCTCCAGTGTTGGCACTGACTTAGGCTCAGTTGCATGGAACTATTTGGGGTAATTTACCGTGCTGCTTCCAAGGTGGAAATCTGGCAAAATCAGCCTCTGTAAGTGTGTCATTAATCTGAAAAACTGCCAAAATTAAGGTAAAAGTGACTTTATCTAAAGTGAAGACCTGTTGCATTCTGTATTTATTAAACTCCATCTCTCATATATAGAATTGCCTTTAATTTAGTTTGTGCTGAGGGGTGCATATCAGCAATTCAGATGAAGGCTGGGGAAAAAGAAGTACCAGGCTGGATGTTGCTTTGATTTTAATGCTTTACACTGTGTAGAGTCCTGATGTGCACATTTCATTCAAATAGTTGCACACCAGAGAGAGAACGTTTGGCCAGCATAGCCTAGAAAGTGAAAATATAATCCAGGCCTGGGTTGGGAAGACATCCATGTATGCCTAGCAAGAAGAGGCATTTCAAAATCACAATTGCATTATGCTTAGTGCCTAATTCAAGTCCGTGTCGTTCAGTACTGTATTCCAAATACCCATAGGGAATCATGTGCTTCACAAGCTCGCAGCTTTTTGCAACACTCTGAATGTTTGTCTGACTGCAACGGGTCAAAGTACTGAGGTTTAGCAAGCTGGTGCTTACAGGGCAAGCCACCCAACTGAGCATGTATATACTCCATTAGTTGTGAACTGAAATGTAGTGGACTTAATCCGTTTCACCTAGTCTTGGAATTGCAAGATCAAGCTTATCAAGTCTTGCAATTGCAACGTCATTGTAATTATATACACAGGGTTTGGGTGATGTATGTAACCTACTGTCAGCACTAACTTGATCTCTTATGATCTGGTGAATGTAACCAAATCTCTTAGAGCAAGACTGGGAGAGTGAAGGAACATGTGGTCTCCCAAGACATGTTTGCATTTGAAATAGTGTTCCTGAAAGTTGATTCTAAAATGAAAATGAGAATATGGGGAAGTATAGATGGATTTAACTGCGGACCAGATGTTGACTTGAAAAATGATAACAAAAAGCAAAGTACATATGTTTGTGTGAAATCTGGAGAAATGTTTTTCCTTCAGGGAAGGCATCCATATAGATCAGGTTGCTCAAGTAATGTGATGTGACAGTTGCTATGTCAACTAGTGTTCCCTTCCACACATTTAAATTATTGAATAGCACAGTAAATGTTCTATAAAAGTAGCTCCTTACAACATGGTTATGCATCTGCCTATTTTCCTCAAAGCTTTTTTCAGACTTTCCTGACCATTGCTCTGTGTCTTATATATCTGAACTATCTGCCAGCCCTCCATGTAGCTCCCATTAAAGTCCATGTTTAGCCCATTATGTCCCCTTTGACTCAGCTCCCATTGCAGCTGCGTGTTTCATGGATGTGTAACGGAGCAGTGGCTGCTTGCATTTGAAAGCAGAGTAAAGGGATTGAGGGAACAGATTGAATCCATCACAGAAAAAGTATGAAACTCCCATGCAAGTAAGTGCATAATATTTAATGAATTGAATCTGGTTCTATAAACAGGCGTCTGCCCTTGCGTGCAATACTTTCTTCATTGTTAAACCAGTACACAAAGTGTAACACTTTTTGGCACATGCTTTAATAATTTATATGAGCTATAAGTTAAGCAGAATTTCCATCATTAAAACCAGTGGGAGTTGGTAGAGGCTAAAGCAAAAAAGGAGACTAACCTGTGCTCGTCAATGACATTTGTATAACCTGAGGCTAAACCACGTAAATGATGAATCCTGTTAAAGCCATTTCACTTCCTTGTGGGTGCAGTTGTCTCTAACTCATAGGTGGTTTTTAACTTTCTTAGGTTTGTCCCTAGTTGGGTAGCTTAGAAAGTCATAGACAGTGCACTCTTTTAGGACTCAAGAGGTGTGAATTCCATGCTGTTCTTTGCATGCAATTCAAACAACATAATTCCTGTATTACATTTTATCTTTTTGTCTAAAAATGGGGATAATAGCTGCTCTTTTGAAGGTAGCAAAGATGTTGGTGTTCTTGAGCAATCCTGGAATTGTGGCCATATGCTTTCTTTAGGTGGACATCACCATAATAAGAGTTCTTTTTGCTGGAATACTTGCTTGTTGATGTGTCATAAATGATCAAATTTCTGGTTTTATTCTAAAACTTAATCTAAGTCTTTAAAATCTATTCTGTATCTTTTGAAATGACCCTGGCTTTAAACTTTTCTTACTGAGCAGAGCTTGGAATCAATTTTTGTGACACTGTTGCAGTTTCAGTCTTTCTCTTACACATCTAATGGCAGACAGTGAATTCTGTAGGTGAACGTGTAGGAGTAGGGTTTAAATACATGTTTCTGCATATGTGGAAAATTGAGGAAGAATGAGAAGTGGGGTGCAAGTTTTGCATAGCACCTACATAAGGACTTAACTTATGTGTAGGCTGGTAATGCATTTCTGCTTCAGGGCTGTGTATCTTACTTGTATGTCCATATCATAGAATCATAGAATAGTTAGGGTTGGAAAGGACCTTAAGATCATCTAGTTCCAACCCCCCTGTCCTTTGTTGATAGAAACTTCTCCATATGCATTTGAACTTGTGTGAATATCTGTCCATGCAGAGATTTAGGAGTCTGTCCTCTAAAGGTTCAGATATGTAGAAATTCAATCACATAGGCAGCTGAAAAGGTATTTTGATAAAGTGGATGCGAAAACTTGTATTTGTCTGTTTGTAGGTGCAAATAGGGGCATCTATGCATGTGGACAGGGGACAGCCTGAAGGAAGCTTCACAGGTGTAACCTGTAGCTAGGTAGCTCTCTCTGTCCCAGATGCCACTCAAACTTACTGTGCTGCTGAACACATATTATGCAGGATGTGCTTTATTCACATGGCACACAGGTTGTTACACCAAAGCCACATCAATTCCTGAGAAAAATTCCCTTCACCTGATGCCTCGTGCAGTACTGAAAATTGGATGTGAGGGGACACAGAAGTGAAATTGAAATACAACTGTTGTTCTGCTGTCTCACAGCAGATCAAACTGGAGCCAGCTGAAGGGAGAAGTAGATCAGAGGCTGCTTGTGGAGAGGTTCAGAGCCAACTTTGTATTTATCTTCAGCTAATGTGTTCCCTTGTCTCTTTCATTTTGTAGTTTTGGCAGTTTATTTGAACCAATGTTGGTGGCCTGTTGAAGATGTGATAAAGACAGCTGATCCTTCTAGAGATGGGCTCATTTCGGTAAGGATGCTATTTTAAACGCTTGCCTTTACCCTGCAACTTCCCAGCTAGAACAATCACATGTAATTGTCTGTGGTCTCCTATAGCTCATGCTTTATACCTGTGGGGTCTGGGCTGTGTGGCACACCAGGACACCAGGTAGTTCACATTATCTCCCACTGCACAGTGACATGCACTTTAACCCTCACTAAACAAGTTTTCTGCATGCAGTTTATGATTCAGCTGTGGGATTTGTGTTGGTTTCGGTTTAGTTAACCCTCACTGCCCACTAAAGGGATAATCAGCTAAACCTAATTACTACCTTAGCAGTAACTCTCTGCGTTGGTGTTGCTTGACTGACTGTCTGATGGAAGGTGTTACTGCCCATTGGAACAGTGTCTTATTTAGCTAGTTATAAACTTTTTTACCTTGGATAATGCTTATACTGTGTTCATTTAATGAAATGGTTGTTATTGAATAGTTTCTATGTCTGTAATTCTTTTTCTAAATAAATTATCTTGTAAGGAACAGCTAATTTTTTGTAATTTGGGAGACTTGAGTAGCCTGTACTCTGCTTTCAATGAATCAGATGTAAGCTTTGTGTTGCCATGAGGCTATTAAGTCAGTTATGTTTCATACCCAACCCTCTATGTCCAACTTTGGTCCTTAATTATTCTGTTCCTTTAGCATTCCCTAATATCTGCCATGCGTTGAGTTGAATTATTCACTGAATTAAAGAGGCTTTTTGTGGGTAACTGAACTGGAGGGATTTTGAGATACCAATCCTTGCAAGATAGAACTTGGAACAGAAACACAGGCCTTCAGGCTTTCAAGCATCTGCTGTATCAACAGAGAATAGAAAAATATCCGAAAATAGAAAGCTTGCCCCTTCTAGGTCATTGCCAAGGGGTAAGTTGTCATTACTTGTGGAAATTCACATTTTCTTTGTCAGCATTCATATAAGCTTGTTGGCACCACTCTTCACTGTGATGAATTCCTTTATATTCTTCCACCTCCCTGTCCTCTTGGTGGTCTAGTAAGACGCACGGCATGAAAACTAATTGTTCATGTTATACCTGGATTATAAGCTGTTTGGGACAGATTGTATGTATTCTCTGTTTTGTATAGTGTCCACCTCTGTAAGGTCCTGGGCCGCTAGAATTCTTTGATACTGTGACAGGATGGCTAATAGGGAGAGATAACCAGGGTAGCGCAGTGACTCTTGTCTTTATTTCTCTTTTGGGTAGATAGATTGCCATGATCCTGCTTCCAAATCTGTGACGGGTTTGCTGTGACTATAATCAAGATACTTGCTGCTTTAGAATTCCTCTCTGTGACAACAGGAGATATGCCAAGCTTTATGAATCATTACTAGATTATTCTACATCCTCTACATAGAGGGTGGACACTGGGGAAAACCTTTTTTATCATTCTGTTTGAAGCAATTTGTGAGGTATTTTCCTCAAATTAAGTGTTCATGTTTCCTGACCTCCTTCTTCCCAGTCCCTTTGAAGCCTTTTCTGAAACACAAAATACGATACTCTGCTTCATTTTCCGTTGGTCTGCTTTTGTTTGTTCTCAAAGGTCCAGACATTTGGCGAAAGGATTGTCCTCTTTGTTCTGAACTACATTATCTTTGGAAGGCTGGAAGGGAGTTCAGCTAATGATGCATTCTTTCTACCTCACTCTGCCACCGAGTGTGCCAAGATACTCTGGAGAAATGGTGAGGCTGTTGCCTTCTACTCGGTCAAGATGAAAGGTAAGGTCATTTTAGAGACACATTTCCATTGGTTCCTGATGGATAGAAATGTCATCCTTTTGTTTATCTTTCAGTATAAGTAATCCTGGCTCTCCTACATATTTTTATATCAAATCTCTCTCAGAATGAATCTGGGGAACAAACCTTCCCAGAATTTGGAAGCCATCCATACTACTTTCATTTAAACATGATGGTTCCAAACTATATTCTCAGTTACACTGAGTGATCTGAGATACTGGCTTATTCCAATAAAATATGCTTTAATGCAGCCAAGTAGAAGGTCATACATCTAGGAACAAAGAATGCAGGACCTACCCACAGAGTGGAGGACTGCATCCTGGAAAGAATGATATCTGAAAAAAGAAGTACAGTTCACAGTGGAAAACCAGTGTATCAGGAGTGGCTAGTGGTGGGGAGTGGCAGTATCCTTGGATGCATAAGGAGCGGTGTTTGGGTTGTGTAGTGGAAGGTGTATGCACTACATCATTCCTAGAATGCTTTGTCCGCTTGTGGTACTCCCATAACCTTTAAACTCCCAGTTTAAAGGATGATGAGAAATTTATTTCATCATTAATTGATTAACTGGCATAGAAAAGAAACAAAATGTATTTCATTCTTTGGGGATACTTGCACAAGTATAAGCTTTAGTGAATGTCTTTTATTAAATAGAGAGTTTGTATCAATGTCTAGAGTGGTAAAGGCTTCATTAGAATAATTCTAATTATGATGTGCACTGGAGTACATGCCCCTGTGTAGGAGCTGGTTACCAGTTTGTGTTTAAGATGCATGGGTGTCATCTTGATACCAGCAGCTTAAGCACAGAGAAGTTTCTGTCTTTGGAGGTAAATGTATTGTTTAGGTCAGCAGTCAGTAGCCACCTACCCAAAAAGGGTGAATAAGAAATGTCTTGAGAGCTGTACAGGTATGGATTGCTTTGGATACTAGGGGACAGGGTGAAGGTGCCTTCTCTGAGAGTCTGAAAGGCCAGCAACAATAAAAGGTGTTCTGCTTTTCTGCTGCCTTGGGGTGTGCAAAATCCTTATTATTCACACTGAGGTGTAGATTGTACGCCCCTGTGCTTGTGCAGTGGTACTCTACTATCGATGCATCAAGTCTCAGGCTATATAAAGGAGTCTTCTCTATGTTTGTGAATATGCTGATGAACTGGTTTGTAATTGGCAAACACTTCAATTGCCATAGTACATTTTCCTTTAAGCCCATAAATATTTCTGAGCAAAGCTTTTGGAAAGTAACACTGGTATGGGCTGTAATGATTCATGCTTCAGTAAAATAAATTTGCACAGTAGTCTGTTATGGGTGGAGTATTAGCCAAGTTGAAACTGTTTCTGAGTAATTTGAGAGTCACAGTTTGGTTTTAAACCAGGTCCACATAAAATACAAGTTCTTCAGGTCCAGCTTTGTCAGCATCTGTCTTTTGTTGCCAGTGATTTTTTTCTTCTGGGCAGCTATATTTGTTAGTTTTTGGCCTGTGTCACAAATTACTGCAGTCTCTTGCCAAAGCCTTTTCGGGAAGCTTGAAACGGATTGGTTTTGCCCCTTTTTGCTATTTGCTGTATGCATTTAGAAAATAGTTCCTCTTTCTGAAGTTCTGTGTTTTCAGTTTCATACCAGCCATGCTCTGGCTGATCCTGTTCTCTCTACTTTCTAGAAAAGCCATGGATCTATTAGAAACAAACATACAAAACCAAAGAACACAACAGGCTAAGATGATAAATATCTCCTTTCAGAAGCTGTGTTTCACATGGTTGTTTCAGATACTGTTTTTTTCTTAATTTTCTTTTTTCTTAATCATAATGTAAGTTCTTTTGCCTTTTACTGTCCTGGTCAGAATGTTTAGTAGGGGCCACTTTAAGTACAGGACTTTATATGTTCCTTGACCTCTGTTACAGCTTCTGGTCCTAGGAAGAAATCATTTTGCCTTGTGCCCACCATGTGATTCTGATTCCCTTTAGTCCCATGCTCTGCAATTACCTGGCTATTCTTTATAGTTTTATTTTCTTCACTGTGTAATTTAGACTCTCATGCTGATGCTGTACTCAACTGTATTTCTCATCTGTGAATTTTCCATTATCTACAGTATGACAAAACCCATGCTTCAGTGGAGCCAAATAAGCCAGAACAGATCTGTGGAGCATGGCTGTTTCAAACATCAGTCATCTCGGTGAATCACGGAAACGGTGACCAAGGAGGAGAGAGCCTGTTCTATCTTTGCTATAGATTTAGTGTGCTGTTATGCAAACTACATTTTCCATGGACTTCAGTGATTCCAATTAACTATCTTGGCAATATTGTAAAGCCATTTCCATTTGCCAGTTCCTAGGGGGCCTGTACAAAGTGAACTTGGCAATTTTGGTCCAGTTCCACACATCCATCCGTCTTATGAATATCCTTCACTGGATCTCTTTTGGTAGTCTGGCTAAAGAGGGACAGATGGTCTCGAGCACCCTCCTTGCTCCAAGTTGGAGTAACTGCAAGTCAAGGTTTTGAGACAATTTGGCAGCTACTGACACTGGCCATCCTGCACCTGTTGGGTAGATAAACAGAAGTCTCGTTCTTCAAGGCTATCACTTTCTGTGAGCATTAGACACCTTTATTAAAACAAAATTTATTCACCACTACACAGATCATCAACCTGGCCTCTCTGGTATGTGCCTATTCCTCTCCAATGTCAGGCATGCAGCATTTACTACTGGGCATACTAAAGATTGATGAGACGTACTAAACCACTAATGAGGCTGATAAGACACTTCGTCACGTGCCAAGATAAATGTCTCCAATTTTATCTATGTCAGCGGCTTCCACATTAGACAGCTGAGGAGTGAGACCTCACTGAATGCAGCTAAAGGTACAGCAGGAAATGACAGTTCCCTGTCCCTTTCTTTGCAGAGAGCAACCTGAAAATGAAATATTTTTGCAGAAAGCCTTCATATAGACACTTTGGGCTTGAGATCTGGTTTATATCCTTTTAAGTATTTCTTTCAGATTCTCTTCTTGATATGCTCTAAATCTGTGTGAGAACCTGAAAGGGAATGTGTTTTGTGTGGTGGTGTAGGATTAATGACCGTGGTTACTGACACTATTTTTTGTACAATGAGACAATGTATTTCCCTGAAAGTTTTTCTTTTTTATTTACTGAGGACTGTTAATTACTGGAAATGGACTTTTGCCACCTTCAGATAAATGTCAGGAGAATGTGTAAGATTCATATTCCAAATAAATCACTAAGGAAGTTAGAGGATGCTGTGAGCCAGGGGTGGCTTAGTTCTGTTAAGAATAAACCAGAACTCCCCCCCCCCCCCCTTTATGATATACAGCTTTTTTTCCCTACTGTTATCTATTGCTGTTTCTATAACACTTAGGAGCTGCCCAGTTGCAGACCAAGCTGTCAGTGGAGCAAAGAGGAGTCAGACTGTCAAAGCTTGTCCCTTCCGAGTCTCACTGTGTCTCTTTTGTCAAATCTTAGTAGTAAAACTATAGAGAAAGGTGGTGTTCTCTGTTATGTGAACCAAACCAGCTTTAACAAAACTGGGTCCACTGAGAAGGCTGTAAAACATGCACTTGAATCTGGACTAAATGTGCTGTTGGCTTCTCATTCATTCTTTAGGGATGCTTCACAAATCACAGTTTGGGAACACTTGACTGCAGAACTCTAAGCTGATGTCAAGTAAGCAGCAAAGCAGCCCTGGCCCAGGCGTTGTTTTTACCTATCCCAGAGCCTTAGAGATGGTCTTTGGAAGTGGCTACCCAAGCTAAAATCCTTTTCACACCTTTCTTCATGCAAGCCTTCACAAAATTCTTTTAATACTTTGGTGGCCTAGGTTGTGTTCTCTAGAAATAGAGCCCCAAAAGATAATGGTATTTTATTTTTCACTGATTACATATGTTCTTTTAGAATTAAAAATTAACTCAGAATTGAAGCTAACCTGACAGACAATTAGCTGAAATCTTGTTGCATAATTGCTTTTGTCTCCCTCTGTTTTCTAGCAATAATATTTTTAATATGCATTTCTGAAGCAGACTGAAGGTTCTGGCTGTAATAAAAATTAAATGACTACATACCAGTCAAGACATGAATTAATTTAATTTTATTGAAGCCAGAACCTTTGTTCCCCTTCTCACATACAAACTCACACAATGGGTTGACCTTGGGTTCTATTCAGCAGAAATATTCCCCACCCTTTACACAAGCATTAAGCCTGCTTTAGGCCTGTCCAAACATGTGTGTGCCAAGCCAGCTTGTTCAGCAGGGAAATAGTCAGTATGCACAGCCTTGTTTTGTTTGGTTTCTGTTGGATGTGGGGACTGGATTGTTGTTTTTTTTCTGGTTTGTGGCTCTTTGGGAATGCTAATGGCTGTCTGCTTTCCTGCCCTTGTAATATCTGTTTACCATTTTGCTGGCTCATAAGTTGGTCATTTGGCACTCGTGACCTAACCAAACAGATCAAAGGCTTTCAAAGGGCAGACTCTATGAATACTTCCATCTCCATCCCAATGCCCTTATTTTCCCTGTCTCCTCCCTTACCTCTAAACTCAGTCTGTTGGTGTGTTTCAACAGTGAAACAAACATCTGAACCAGAAGTGTGAGATCCTGGTGGTCACCTCTGGGCCACCATTAGCTTACAGTAACCCTTGAGCAATTGGATGGGAACTAGAGACAAAGTGGCCTTTGTTGCAGAGGTTGGTTTGTTTGTTTATTTTATTTCAACTGGCTGTGGGCTATGACTCTTCCAATGTGTTTCCCAAGGACAAGGTGAAGAATAGCTTCATGGTTCCTTTATTCACAGTGCCTTTAGACACTGCAAGTTTTTGTTGTCTTCTCAACACAGATTTAGGAGCGGGGACATAAATCACTCTGCTCCTGGGATTGCTGCACAGCGGTCTCGCCACGATTTATAGGAGAGAGACTATATGAGATAATAATAAACTTATAAGGACACTTGGCAACATGCAGAAATTCTTAAAGCTCTTGAGTTCATGAGGAAAAGTTTGTCCCTTTCTTAGAATGTATGGTGCAACACTACTGGAATCCAGCATCTCTGTTGGGCTGGCAGCTAACAATGGGACTGGGGATATACTCAGTTTTTTGGCTGATGAAAAGAGGGTCACTATCCATCATGTGTTACAAATATTGAAAAGTTATAAACACCACCACCATAAAAACCATCCTTTTCCAACAATGTGCTTGAACATATGTTTGAAGTTAAGCACGCACTTTGATTAAGCAGGGGTGGACCAAGCCTGGATGTGAATGGATTGGTTATAGAGCGACACGCTCTTGTTGTGTGGCTGAATATGTGTGGTGTGGATTCTTCACAGCCTTCAGAAATCAGTGTCTAGAGTTAAATATAGTCATGTATTGCTTTGCTGAATTAGCATCCTAGAAAAGAGAGTAAATCAAAGTCAGGCCTGGTGACTGTCAGCAAAAATTACCAAACACCAACTCAAGGAGCAGAAGTGGACCTCAGTTTAAGATAGCTAAGGCGACACGAAAAAGAAGAAAGGAGTCTGTTGGAAGTCTTATACTGGAATTTAGGAACAGCCATTTGGTAGGGTATCTGTAAAACTGAAACAGGTCTTAGTGAAGTGATGAAAGTTTCATGTCTCATGACACTGAAAACTAGACTGAGTAAGTAGTGTGCTAGTAGGTGGTAAGAAAGAAAACCGAGAAAGTCTTGATGAGATATAAGCAACAGAGTAAGAAAATGTAATCTTTTTCTGTTATAAAGGCAGGGATATCCATTTCTATTTCAACTGCCATGTACCCAGATACAAGCAGCATAAAGGTTTTATAATATTTTCTGAAAATGAAAATGAAATCACTGAGACATTTCAGTGGTGACCTTATCCTATGTGTAGGTAGCTGGTGAACTGATGTTGGTTATTGATTTCAGGGTTGAGTGCTTACGCTGTCAAGTACTTTGAGGTTGTGTTTTTATGGTATTCTGCACTGTGGATTGCTAATGTACCTCCTGCAATAGGACCCGAAGTTGTTTAGTGTGAACATTGAAAGTTTGGACTTTGAATGTCTGTTCTTAATCAACTTTCTCTTGACTCCAGTTTGAGTTTACCATAAGTGATTGCAAAATAAATCCCTTGGTTCTCATTCTATTTTTTTTTTGACAGTTTTTACTGAGAAGTGAGTTTTTGATAGCTTGGAGGCTTATACTTGTTTGTCCACAAGTAGAGCATTATGTCGTGTCCCTGTGATTTCAAGTGACTAACTTGATGTGTTTATTAGCAAGAACCATCCTGGAGTGAAAACCCTGGTTTAACACTGATAGCAGAAGTTCAGGCGATGGACTAGAAGCATGTATATGTGTGATAAATTACCATTCAGTAAAAATAGAGTGACTTACAAAAGAGCACTTGCAGCACTTCCTAAAAATGCATCACGCAGTTGTTTATGGGTTTATACCCAAATGTCTTAATTAATGTCTGTACTCATCTACCTACAGAGGTGTGACTTTTGTGTGCTGCAGTGGAAGGTTGAAACTATGAGGGTGCTGCGGTGCTGGCACAGGGTGCCCAGAGAAGCTGTGGCTGCCCCATCCCTGGGAGTGTTCAAGACCAGGTTGGATGGGACTTGGAGCATCCTGGTTGAGTGGAAGGTGTCCCTGCGTGTGACAGGGGGTTAGAACTGGATGAGCTTTAAGGTCCCTTCCAGCCCAAACCAGTCTGGGATTCTGAGGTGCTGCTGTGAGTTCAGCCATCACTTGGATTCTACGTGTTGTTTTCTCAGTCATGGTTCTTCCTCTTTGGGAAGTCATTTGTCTCCCTGTTGCATGCTGGGTTGTTGGGACTGCCTGGCTTCTGAAGGAGACAAGCAATGGACTTTGCTTCCTGTGGCCTGGAGTCGCTATGAGCATGAGCACTTAGGGATCTGTTTCAGGTGAAGCAATCCCAACAGTTTTTGTGCGGTTCTTTAACCAACAAAGGTTTGAAGATGATCCCCGGGTATGTGTTGACCCGTAACTGAAAGAGAGAAATATTATTTTATACAGTTGCCTACACAATTCAGTGAACTAGGAGATTAAAGACTGGATATGCAGTAAAGAGGTAAACCAGTAAAAGTCAAAGGAGGTGTAAATGATGGGGCCAGTCAAGTTTCATACTTAAAAAGTGTTACCATACCATTTGGGAAGGCACAGCAGCAGTGTATGTGTAGGCCAGGAGAGCCTCTCTTCTCTCCCTGCAGTCATTATGAGATTGGTAATTTAAACAGTATTGGGAGTTTTCTCTGGAAGCCTTTTCCACTGCCCAGCTGCATCAGGCAGTGTGGACCTTCTGAGCATTCAGGTCATACTGCATTGTATGGTTCAGTATATCTCATAAGTGAGTTTGTGGGGTGATTTACCTGAATAGCCAAAAGCTAGAGGAAAATACTGAGATTACATTCAGAATGTTTAAGCCTCTCTGGCTATAGCCCAGTTCTTTTCAGCAAACTTTCCCATGTATGTTGCCTGTGTACCTAGGTGGCCTGGTTATTGGAGTCTGGAAAATACTGTGGTAAGACCTGTCAACCACATGTTAAGCAGCTTGGTGGCACAGATCTTCCTCCTGGAAAGTGTTCTGCTGTCTATGCAAATGCACTTTAGCTGGGAGTCACCCTCATAGCCTGTGGAAATGTATCAGGGCAGCATTTGTGGATAGAATCACACAACAGTTAGTGCAGAAATAACAATTCTGTTTTCAAATGCATGTATTTTTTACTGTCTGCTTTCAGGGAGCCTGTGTGATGGTGCAACCAGTCAGTGTTACTTGCTGCCAGTTTTGGATACTATATTTGTCCGGAGAAAGTACAGAAGAAGTGGCCTAGGGATGAAAATGCTGGATGATTTCTGTCAGTCTTTCGTGGCTGAGGATGCCTTGGGGATCAGCTGCCCTATTTCTGCTGCCATGTATCAAGGTAAATCATTTGATGTGGAAACATTAGGTAAGGGTCATGTATAATGTATACATTTCAATATGGTCTTGGTAGGATGTTCTGAATTGTGTAAGAGTTCATTGCACTTGTCTGAACTGCACTGTTGTTTGCGTGCAACTGGCCGCTTTTCTTGAGGCATCTGAAATTTCCTGCAGAAAGGTAGGCCAAAATTTCTGTAAGATAATAAGAAGCATAAAACTCATTCTGCCTTTTTGACGCTGTGCATTCTTATCAATAAGGGAAAGATGACATTGCCCTGGACAGTGACTTACCCATTTTATTTTACACCAGAGGGAAAAAAAATCCTAAGATGTTGCCAAGTCTGCATTACACTCATAATGCTCTTGTAGATACTGCATTTGTAAGAAATCAGATTTAATAAACCACATATCTAGGCTCTGCTCATTCATCCAGTCGCTTCAGTACTTGTTTCTTATCGACTGTCTTTGAACGTTTGGCACTTCTATAAGATCACTAAGTAGTTATATATGTTCTCTGTGGTCATGTTGAAGTTCTGGTTTTGCTAGTAAAATGTACAGAAAATACCTGTGCTCACATTATTTATAAATCTGTTTTCTTTAGGAAAGCATTTCTCCCTGAAGTTGCTCTCTGTATGATATACAGCCTTTACAGTCATTTTGGGGGAGATGCTTCTGTTGACTTAGCAATTTATGGCCATTTCCTAATAAGTGTCAACACAATTTTGACTGTATCGGTTCTTTTTCTTGGTCAGTATGTGCCATTAAATGTATACAAATGTACCCCAATGTGTACAGATGTACCCCAAGAGCTCCTAAGGTACTGCTACAAAATTCAGGAAGAAATAGTGTTTACAACATGGTTTCTCTTCTCCCAACAATATCCATTTTCCTATGTCAAGCACCAATGGTTGACGCTATGGATGTGAAAGCTGTGTTGTTTATGTGTTAACACTAGCGATATATATTGCAAGACTATGCTTTCATCTCAAGTTTAGAGCTAACAGTGAATAAATTTTACTTGCATCATGTTCTAATTAGGTTTTCTGGATCCTACTTTTATAAAAATACTAATACTGTAAGTTAAAATTTGAGTCTATTGAAGCCACTGCCTGTTTTTAATTTCATTGGAACCACAATCTCATACTTTGACAAAAGAATGCAATGTTTTACTCTAAATCGCTGTGCAAAATGTGCACTGTTTTCACAAGGATGTTATTTAATGTGCTATAGAGGCCTAAAAGGAAGTAAAAAGCCGCTTAGCAGATATCTCTATTTTGGCATATATGTTACGTTCAGTAGCTTTTATGGAAATGATTAATTTAGTTTGGATATCCTGGGATGCAGCTAATGCCAGGGATCTGCTCATTACTGTAAGGCAAATGTTTACATACCAGAATTAGCCTTTTTGTTTTGACATCCCATTGTTAAACTCAGTGAATGTTGAAGATGAATTACCAGTCTGTAGGATGATGAACTACAATGGACAGAGGAGAGCATGAAAATACTTTAGTTGTTTACAGATTGCTGTCTTAGTGCAGTTGATGGAACTCATAGAATGGTGGTTAAAGAAAGTTAAAAAATACCCTTTGAATTCTTTGAACTGTGTGTCCTACGACATATGTTTCCTGTTGGCTCTGCAGGCATCCTAAGGCAACCTCTAAATAAGACAGATTTCAGTTGGATAACATAAGCAAACCAAAATTTGATTGTTTATACAGATTACACCAATGTTTAGTGTGTGCTGTCAGTGATGGGGATCTGTGGGAATATGATTTCTAAGGGCAGTTGTGCATCTGACGCAGGTACCACCATTATTTGTCTGTTAGTTCTTCTTATTTCCTGTTCTCCACACCCGAAGAAGCAAATGAACCCCAGCAACAGAGTGTAAGGTAGCAGTAGTAAAATGGAGGGTAGTATTGGCCCAAGAACAAACTGCTACAAAGTTGTGTTTATAAATAGAAATTAGAGTAGCATTCTTAATGGTTAGTGCTGGAAGATACTGAAACACCTTTCATTTCAGAGTAGTGAGGGTGAAAAAACCCACACTGCTGTTAGTCTCGAACCTGCCAAGTGTCTGGAGATAGTTCTGTGATGCAGTGCCAGAAGAAGGTGGATCAGTAAGTCATTTCAAATCCTGTATTTCTATGCTCGCAAGGAATTAATCTAGACAGAAGCAGATGGACAGGATTCACTCGTGCCTGTTTAGGTGATTCCATATAGACTCTGCCTAAGAGCCCCAGCTAAAAGAAAAGAAAGGAAGATGAGAAGATTTCCAAGATGGAAAAGATTTCCAAAGGAGCTAATGAAAGTAGGTCTGAGAGGTTTCTGGGATAGAACACATTCCTTTCTCCACTGTACTTTTCACTCGTTCATGCTTTTACCCCTTGCTTTCTCCTGCTCAGTTTGCCAGAAATTCTTGCAGACTTATCCTGAGGAGCAGAAGCGACTGTGGGAGGTGGAAGCACCAGGAGATTGGAGCCAGCGAGTGAATATCTGGTTAAAAATTCAGATGGAGTCATCCTCTTCAGGAAGTGAGTTAAAATAAACAGTGTGAACTTGGCCACGTTAGTTATATAAAGATAAGAAATAAATCAAGGGGTGGATAGGGATAATAAATAGATGCTTTCTCTGTTGTTTGCGCATGGAGAAACTACTGAGTGTGCAGTCCTGTTCCCTGGTCTTTTCCCAGTAAACAGGACAATTCTTAGAACTTATGAGGTAATGAAATTGAACTGCAGAGCATCTGAGAGATACTGAACGAAGCACAGTCTTGGCATAAAGTGGCTGTAACTCCCATTGCAGTGCACTTACAGCAAGAGTAGAAGTTAGCCCAAAAAATTCCTGTTGCACAACACAATGTCTGGGTTATAGAAAGGGGTTTGTTTCTCTGAAATTATTACAGAAAAGAAATTTGTATGGCCAATGGGCAGTGTGTTTAATTACCTTCAATTTGCTGCCAATGCCATTCTTGGATGGAAACACAAACATTTTCATTATGGCTTTTGAAAGACTCAAAGTACTGTCCTACAGGGTAAATCTGTCTTGCTGGGAGCAGTTTCTGTCTACTTCACAAAAGATAGTGATAGAGTAGGAAAACCTTTTGACAGTTCATATGGGGATCCTATTGATGTAATCTGTTCAGCTGGCTTGGGGATCCAGACGGGCCCCTCTGCTGTATGCACACAAGCTGTGATAAGCATTAGGTTGCAAAAGAAGGGCACATATTGTCTCTTTCTGGAAGTGCAGTGAGGAGTGCTACAGAGCAAATTGCTCCCATGCCTTCCCACATCTATCCTGCTTTGTATTGGCTTGGGGACCTTCAGTTGAGACATTGCTTTTCATCTTGTCTGCAGCATCCCACAGGAGAGTTAAGTCAGAATTTAGCCCTAGGCTGGGTTCCTCTGAAGCCATTATATTTATGTTCCTCATGCTTTAAACCAACAAGAACTGGTGCTGCTCTTGACTTTAATCCATCTTGCTAAATTCAGTTTATTGATGGCAGTTGAAGAGAACTGTGATCAGATCAGCAAACAAAGTGGATGGTGCAGGAGACTGTGCTTCTTTTTCGGTTTTTTTGCCATCTTCTACAAAAACAAACAAAGAGAAATGACCCAAAACATGAGGAAATATAATTCCACCAGAGTGGCTATCAGTAAAAAATACACAAGAGGCCTGGGAACTGCCTGGGACAGTTCTGCACGTAAATGAGATATCTCTTATCTTATGTATGCGCAGAAAAAGGAAGGAAAGTATAAGCTAGAAATGAGGGGTGTTGTATTTGTATTTATATGGGTTGTGAATCACAATGTGGTCTTTATAGTGAAAGGGAGCAGAAACAAGTGAATTTGGCACTAAAGTATATAAGAAAAATCTGTTATTTAAATTATATTCTCCTGTCTGGTGCACAGCTGACTGGGCATCACTCTCCTTTACACTGAATGTGCTGGATAGGCTTTATTTCATCTATCTTCAGTGGAAAATCAACCCACTAGACAAAAAATACTTAAAACAGTGCTTAATACATTCATTATATCTGTTTCACATATGGAATCTACTGTTGTGCTTCTTATGTTTGTGTTTTCCCAGTACTGTGCATATTGTGCACCCAGGGAAGTACTGAGGGATAGTACAAGACAGATAAAGCCTCCTGAAAGTAGGGGAGGTTTTCCCTGGTTTTGCTTTGTCCTGAAAGCAGCACTACTCCTGCATAGCTCTGTCTGATAGCTGGTGAGGAAGCTACAAGAGAATTTTCCACAGCTTCATGCTATCCGTTAATAGTAGGTAAAGCAGGAGCATTTTCTGGGTGCAGGAGTCCTTTATAATGTGACCTAGTGTGCTGCTTACCATACACATAAAGAGAAGCTTGTGAAGTCAGGTTGGATGGGACTCTGAGCAACTTCATCTAGTTGAAGACATCCCTGCTCATTGCAGGGGGGTTGGACGAGATGACTTTAAAAGGTCCTTTCAACCCAAACTATTCAGTGATTCTATGATTCTATCTTTAGGGGGTCACTTGGGAATAGAGTGCTTCACAGTGACTTGCTCTGTTATGTAGAAAGCAAAACACAGTGTAATTCAATATTGTCAACTCCAGTCTGGATCTATGGCAACAACCATGAAAATAGACAAGTCTTGTTCTGCTCTGATTTCTTACATCCCCATTGCCATGTGCCATGCTATGGTTTGGAACAAAATTATTGAGAAGAAAAACTGGAAATTCTCATTTCCCCCTCTCCGCAGTGATCAGGATTGAGCATCATTAATGTTGTTGTAAGAATTCTGCAATCAAGAGAGGTTCCAAAAGAGGTTTCTATAACCCTGAGGTCAGAGTGTTAAATTTTGCAAGGTTATGTGGCTGCATCTAGTGGCAGTACAGCTGAACTGCAGCACGCTGGTTACCTGCAGCTGATACCTCAGTTTGGATGTGCACAGATATGTAGACAGATAAATAAACACATGTTTCTGTCTGCATGCATACATATACCTATAAAAATGAAGCTGTTTAGTATGTTATCACACACAGCTACAATTGTTCCTTCTGAATTAATTCTTACTGTTTGAGAAATGGGGAGATTTATTTACAGCAAGTAGTAACAGGCACACAGTGACAGTTGTCTCCTGGGGCTGATTGGAGGAACAGAAATCATTTAACATGATTTGGGTCTAGCTGCTGAATCTAACAGGCAGTGAAAAGTAGTTTAGTAATATACATAAAGTATATAAATGTGAAGGAATGCATAAAATGAACAGACTGAGTAGGAATGAAAATCAATTTCAAGTGATTGCTTATAATCCTGTGTCTGAATTGGTCAGACTATCTGCACTTTCTGAAAGGGAAGAAGAGATATTGGGGATGTGGGTTTTCTGGATGTAAGAGATGAATGGATTATCTATTTAGCAGAACTTTCATGCTAAGAAAGACCTAAGGACATTTGTTTCTAGCATAGTTACTCCCCTTAGTCTTTTGTGGTAGTGTCACTGGGCACCCTGCTTTGGTTAATTAACCAGAGCAAGGCAAGAGGGATTGCAGGTAGCATTCAGGTGGCCTGCTCTGATGTGTTCTTTTAAGTGAGAATTGGCATGGAAGTCTGCTTTTTTTTTTCCTTTTTAACCTCTTTCTGGGGCAAAACTGTTCACCTCATTTCTCCAGAGGCTGAAGTGGGCTCTTGTATGGAGAATGCTCAAACTCGTAAACCCAGACAAGCAGATGCGGACCCGGTGAATAATATGCAGTGATTAATTTGCTATTTTATGATCTATTTTTTCATTGGTGGCCTTTTCATTTTTAATGAAATAGTGAGGTTTAAATATGAAAGACCATCACAGGCAACTGAAGGTGTTTCTTTTTCCTGCTGACTCATAGCTTTATGTAGGTAATCATAGCTATACAGTACATACATGTGTAATTGCTTCATGTAACTAATTTGGATAACTGTAGTAGTTTGAGAGGCTAAAGACTAAAGGGTAGTTTTCACTAAGTGTTTTAGTTTGATCCTCACTGAGATAAGGGAACTGTAACCAAGCTGGCCTGTAGCAAATTCCAGGGTTTGTGTGTGCAATGGCTTTTGGAATTGAATTGTGTTTTCTCCTGTGCCTATACAGGGGCTTTAGTGTGCCACCTTTGGAATGAATAAGCCAAATTCTTTAAGGTACTAATTATTTTATTCCACTGCTGAGCTGCAGATCTGACTGTGCTTAGCTTTATGCAGGATGGAAGCCTAAAACAGGCTGAAAGGTTTGAATGAAGCCTTAAACCTAGTTAGGGGTATATGTATCTGAGAAAACAAATCACAGTAATGAAGCTTTTTCAAGTAATAAAGAAAAAGGAGAGATGAGTGGAAGCAAAACAAAGAGCTGCAGGGGTTGTTTCCCCAGCACATTTTGGTTGCCACACAATTAAATCAGTTTGTTTTCTTCAGACATGGGTTTCCTGGGGGAGCTATGACAGCAATGGCCCCTGTGGTGCACGCTCTTGCATTATGTGCTGTGGTCATGGCTTCAGAGCCCACCCAGCCAGATCAAGGCTTCTGTGTACTCCCAGTTTTCTTTATGCTGACACTTCTGGGAAGTCAGGCAGAGCAGCAGGAATGAAGCTGTTCTGTACAAACAATGCAATTGCCTTCCATTTACATGTTGGTCTTGATTGACAGAAGCATTTCTTATTAGGATTAAGTCACTGTTTATGTTTTTGGTGTGTAATTTAGTGTTCCCTGTGTCTTGGTTCTAATTTCAGGGCGTTGAA
The DNA here is from genome assembly GCA_028858755.1 of Ara ararauna. Lineage (NCBI taxonomy): Eukaryota > Metazoa > Chordata > Aves > Psittaciformes > Psittacidae > Ara > Ara ararauna. The sequence continues at coordinate 39,627,703 of CM054383.1, read as the reverse complement.
TACATTACTGGTGTTGGGAAAGTGGCAGGAGATGCCACAGAGAAAAAGATGATGCAGCAGCAGCAGCAGGGACTCTGAACTCACGGGATCCTGAACAAGAGGACTTGGAACAAGGTGCAGGCAATACCCAGCAATGAAAAGGATTCTGAAAACAGAGCAGGCCTTGGGGGCTTATTTGGAGATAAGGCCAGCAAATAATTAAGAGTTATACCATAACTGCCCTTTTGAAAATCAGCAAAATCTCAGTATGGTCTTAAACATTGTAATTGACTGTTCATGATGTGTTAACACTGGAGAGATTTCTTCAGGTAAGACATATTTGTTTTGCAAGACACGTTCTCCATCTTGTGTTTTGTTTTAAATAAAGCTTTTGTTTGCTAATTGTCCTTTGCTTTTTCTTCTCACCAAGTCATTAAGTGGTAGTTGAGCCTTGCTGTTTCCCGGCTCTGAAAAGATTCTATTGGATTGCACGAGATGTCGAAAAGGGAATAATTGGAGGGCTTGTAGATACTGATGTAAGAAGATATTTCTATGGAAACCACATCCTGCATTATGGAAGAGAGATACCACAACACGCGTTGGTATCAGAATGACAGCTGTAACCTTCCTTTCAAAGCAAACAATTGATCTTGAATTGCTTTCATTTGAGCTTTTCTAGCAGAAAAATCTGCCTCAAGCCCTGTGGTGGACAGGGTAGTACAGGAGAAGTTTGGTACAGAAAAGAGTGAGCAAGCTGCAGGCTTTAAACTGCCTTTAAATTCAGACGCTGTGATCATGTTATGTGTAAGTTCAGGATGTAGAGCTTTGTGTAGGTTACATACTGCATGTTTTATTTCCTGTAGTCTCTGTCCTAATGTTTACTTAATTTCATTAACTTGGAAGCATAACATTTTACTAGATTCTTCATGGGGAAGCTCTAAAGCTGGACCATTGTATTAACAATTACAGGTGGAAGAAACTTGTAAGCTTCGGATCATGTAGAGTGACAAAGAAGGTTTTGCAGAGGTAGGCTCAGTGGTGAGCAGCAGTAGGCTCTTGATGAACCTGAATAGATCCAGCAGCCTTAATTCTTAAGTGGGTGCCTTAAAACAAGAAGTAGCTATTTCTTTCCAGAAACTTAAGCAGCATTTCCAGGGAGACAGTTCTTGTAGGCAGGCATTGTGGGTACACTGTAGGGATGTATATTTCCCCCTCATGCAGCATAATTGCTCACACATAGCCCTGTCGCCCTGTTTTTGTTTGATGTCATGATTTAATATAGCAATTCTTCATGTATCCAAGTAACTCCTCCCCTGTTGAGCTGCTCAGTAAACCATAAGCCTGAGACAAATCAAAATCAGACCTTTCTAGGCATCTCTTTAAAAAAAAAAAGCTATAATTGGAAGTTACAAGTTTTTGCCAAGAGAATTAAAACACTGAATTGTGTGCCAGCCTTAATCATGTTGCTATGGTTCTCTTGTCTCAAAGAGAATGCATTTAGCACTAGCTTTATAATCAGTTGATCTTGAAGTTGTTGATTTATCAAGTCACAAAGGGTGTGCTATAAAGACTGATGGAAACTGTATGTCCTCCTGTGTAGCAGCCTATATTGTTACTTAATGTATGGCTTTAAAAATACACAGTTTTTATGAAGAGTTGCAATAGCAGTTGCTCCTAAATATGATGGAAGATGATTATATCTCTCCTCATGAAAGCTGATTTGGAGTTGCAGTAACCTGGCAAACTTACCTCATGTCTAGTTTGCACAGGCTTGCTCCATATTGTTTCAGGAATGCTGTCTTACAGAGCAATTATCTGAATATTGATATTTGTTTCTTATTTATTTTTTGGGTAATATTAGTGCTTTAAGGTGTCTGATTAATTCAGAAGTTTGGACCTGCAGCTCATTCTTGGCAGTAAGAAATGCTTCTTGGTGAGATCACAGGAATCCGCAGAGGGTCTGAAGCAGAAATAGAGCTAATGTCTTCACTGTCTTAATAGAACATGCTAGAAAAAAACCGTAAAACAACAGCACAAACATCTTTTCCTCACAGTGGAAAGTCTTTTAAATAAATCTGCATTTACTCAAGGATGGGATGGTTTGAGACTGCTGGAAAAGTTGGCAAAGGCTTGAAAAAGCATTCCAGTTTTTGGTGTTTCTTTCAAAACCTTGGATTTAATCTCCTTCTAAATCTACACTCTGGTGGTGGTGGCTTGACACGATGGGATTTTCTGCTTCGGAGGCCTAGAGGTAAGTGTGTGTGTGTGTGTGTGTGTGTGTGTGTGTGTGAGAGAGAGAGATGGCAGACGTACTGAAAGGAACTGTGTACCTATTGTTCTTACAAGCACTTAAGTCTGGTCTACAAGTTACATGTTAGACATCAACATCAGTGTTAGCAGGGGCCTGGGTGTGTGCGTGCCAACTAAATAAAGTATTTGAATCACTCTCAAGACAAGTAAACATATGGATTTTAAGGCTAGGCAATTTCATTACGTTAATCTGTCATGATGTTTCACATAATGTAAGCCAGACAATTTCATGCATGGTTGCTGGATCAAAAAATCATTGGTTTGGGTTGAAACAACCCATTTTTTAGAAAGCTTGTTTTGATTTGGCAGTTCTGATTTTTCCGATGCTGGGCAGTGGGAATTCTGCCACACTCACTGGCAAGTTGTTCTGAAGTTTTGTGTTTACAGGTGCACCCAATTCCTTTGGTCCTAGTTAATTTTGGTTTAGTCTCCTATGATGGATTTTGCTTTTCTGTTTAATGCTGAGCTGTGGCTCTGGTATTACCACGATTCTTTCAGTGTGTGGATGGTTACTTTGTGCTCCATCATGGCGTCAGTGAACAGCGCTGGTTTTTGGATCTGTCTCTGTGAGTCAGACTTTCCTGACCTTGATTCATCCTTCTTATCCCTTCAGAGACATTTTCCATTTTTCCTATTCCTCGTAGAAGCCTGAACATCATCAGAGACCCAGTTGTAGCTACAATCCCATTGTTATGGGTCAGCATTTCCGGGTTGCTGTGACCTGTGGTTGTAAATCATCACGGATTCTTACATGCTTGTGGGTGTCTTTAAGGTGAACATGCTCTCTAAAACGTATCTGGTTTAATGTGTTGTCTTTAGTGGCCACAATGGCTGCAGCATACTGCTGGAAATGTAGTCGATCCAGCGTTATCTTTGTTATTACCACGAGATGGCACCATTACATAGCGTAACATTGTCGTCATCTCGGGTGCTTGAGACGTTGACCGAGATTTAAATACATCACTTGTTGGCTTCATTTCCTCAGAGAAAGGAGGATGAGGGTGTGGTAAAGTTTGTCTCATGTTTGCCATTCAGTCTCATTGTGTCAGTGGAGTTTGTCTCGAGTGGGCCCTGGGTTGACTTTCTCAAGCATTTATGAAACCAAAGTGAAGTTGTAAGAGTAGCGCAGTATGCAAACTGCACCTGGATTGTGCCCCTTTGTACGCTTGTTTCATCAGGAAGCCTGGGTAGGACTTTTCCATGTTATATTTCATGGTTTTCCAGCATGAGATGAATCTGTCTCAGTTGTTCTACAGATAACTCGAGCATCTTATTTTCTGTTTCTGTCCCTTCTCTCTCTGTTACGTACACTGCATCAAAGTACTACTGAGCACTTTCTTTGACATTTGTCATGTAATATCTTGTTAATGTTCTCAGCATTAGAAAAGGAGGGTAGTTGGTATTTGTCCTGAAGGCAAATTGACTTGGGTCAATATCCTTCCCTCCCATCTCTGTGATGGCATTAATGTATTCGGGGATCTGCCCGGCCACTCCTGGACTGCTCTTGAAGGGTCTGCCAGAAGTCACCTATAGAAACTTCTGATGTCTTCTTTCTGCTATGGTTTTTGTGTGTAATGTTTAGAAATACAGATTAAACACTCTAAATAACCACTTTTCACTTGTATTAGTTGGTTATCAGAAATGAGCCATCCAGAAAGCTGCCTTATAAGTAGGTGCCAAAGTAGAAAAAACCCAGCTAACTTGCCTGAACTCATTAGTGTGAAAAACAGACTCACTTGGCACCTTTGCATTGACTGTGTCCAAACAAAGGCTGGGTGACATCCTTAGAGCTGAGTGCCTGGCTGACGTAATTGGGATTGATTCTGTCTGAATGACCCATGTTCCTAAAGGAAGCCTTGGCAGGTCTATAAAACACAGCAGTTGATTTGGAGTCACTTAGGGGTGTTTGAGTCCACATTTTAGTGTCCTTTTCTGTGGATGAAGAAGGGAGGGAGCATTCTGTACTTCAGCACCTAACTGGATCCTTCTTAACATTTGCCTATCAAGGATGTTGCAGAAAAAAACAAATTAACACATCCAAATGGAATTTCTGCTTTGTCAAATTTAGTGCTCAATTGCATAAACAAAGAATGCATCCAGCTATAGTTAGTTATTTGATATTGACTTAGGCCTTCCTTTATGTGTGTCTTTTTACAGATGAGCATGCAATAAAATTTAAGTACACAGGAGACAAAATTAGGAGTTTGTAATTAGCCGCTATTCAATTTGCAATCCAATGTGATGGTAAAGTCTCGCTTTAATCTTCTCCATTTGCCTTAGACTTTATCCTTGCTTTATTGAATTTTTCTTTCTTGAAGGTTGTTGGGTTGTTTTTACGGAGGTGGGTTTTTTTAAGGAATCTTTTTGGGTTTAATTTAAACTGAAGGCTCCATTTTTGGAAGATCAATAAACTCCATCTGGAGGAATTCTTTTCTCCCAGCCACCTGACACTTAGATGAAGCTGAACTTTTTATCTTGTTCTCATTCTCAGGGAGGAGATCAGAGGTTGCATTCACCATGATGAGTACATTTGGGGATGTCGGTATTCATTCACCATCATCTGATCTGTAAATTAATAGCTCAGCCTCTCTGGACTGTGGGGTGCTAAAGGTCAGTGACCCTAAGAAGAGAAACACCTCAGAGCTGTGTGTGCCCTCTGGTCAATAGGAGTGGCTTGGCTTAATGGCATTAATTTCATGCTGCTTTTCAAAGATACAAATGTGCAGCATACCTTCAATCCTCCTACCTGGAACCAGTAATCCCATCCCAGCTTTCTGCAGGGAGCAGGGAGGGAGAAGAAAAAAGCCCTTCCTAAAAGGATTAGTTCAACTGATTAATTTTCCAAGTTTCCCCTTGCTTGGCATGTCCCCTCTCCTCCAAGCTTTGATAAGTATCTTAACTAAGATGCATTTTAGGTAAATGCTGTCTTCAAGAAGCATCGTATAAAAGAGCTTTCTAATTCCCCCGCCCTCTCCAGATTTTGGGGCTGGTTCAATCTTTTTTAAAGCTATTTCTCTTGTGCTGCATGCAGAGCCCATCTGCTGTAATGCAGACTGAAATGCTGCTTTTATCCTTGTTTGCGTAGAAGGTTGGTGGGTAAATCAATTGGAGTGAAAGACGTATTGTCCCTCTTTGCTCTATGTCACAAGCACAAATATCTTCCTTTTAAAGTGTCTCTTGGTAGAAGCCAAAGCCTTTGGCACAAGCCACCTCTGCTAGTTTGACCTCTTTTGTGCATCTGGAATGGAGGAGCACCTCTGAGAAGCACAGAACAAAACCAGCAAAATAGCAAGAGAAAAGGTCAAGAAGGGGTCTTGCTCCCTGTAGACATCAGAAGTTTCTGCAAGATGATATTTAGCATGTCCTGCCTGAACAGTTAAGGCATCAAAGACACTAGCACTTCGATAAGTAATGTCCTTGTGAGTTGTCAAATAGATCGCAAAGCACATTGCTCTGCCATGCTGGGGATGGGAGGGAGGGACCTTAGGTCTTTCTACTCATTGAGGTAGCTGAGAATGAGAGCTTCAGAGAGCCTTTGCTTCCAACAGATGGATATACCATGCTGTGCTCTGTCCTTGCCTGGCTTTTGACTTACAGGACTAAACTTACAGAGTGGTGCTGCAGTCCTGCAGAGGAGTGGGAATGCAGGTTTCTACCAAAGACGGAGCTGACATCAGTTATGAGCAATAGAAGTGCTTGATTTTTGCCTCTATATTTTTGCCTGATCACAGCCTTGCGGTGACTTACCCTTGGACCAGCCAGTCTCTGATGCAGTATAACTACAATGTCAGAGATTATTTCTTCCCATTCCAGCAATGGGATCTGAAGGGGGGGTAAGACATACTCTGGTAATTCACCGCTCAGCGTAGCAGGGTCAGGACAAACAATATCACCTGCCCTAGCCAAGGGAAAAAGCTGCTGGTATTTGTTAGAAATCCAGGAGGCAGCCAGCATTCTGCTGCTCAGGACCTAGAAATGCAGAGAAATACAACTCAGGCAGCTTTGATGCTAGATTATTCTCTGTATTTGTAGCAGTGGATTGGTGAAACTGATCACAAAGAATCATCTCAGCCAAATCCCATGGTTGAACCCCTGCCCGGGACAATAAGCTCATATGGTGATGACATGGGCCGAGTTGTGTTCTTCATTGTTGTTATGGATTTTTCACAGTCCCCTGGTTTCATCTGCAGTTTTCCACGCACAGGCGCAGTTCTGCTTCTCTCCTCTCGTATCCTGCCCAGGAGTAGCGCAGAGCCTCAGCTGAGGCTGCTTTCTCTCACAAACCCTGCCAGTATCTGCAATCAATTCAAAGTGACTTATCCTGGGTTCACTTGTCCTTACTTAAAGATAAACATGGGCTGCCAGGTTTAGATATAATGCCTGAAAAAAGAAAAGAAAGAAAACAACCAAGCGCAGAACAGAACTCGGTTGATACAGAGGCGCATGATACAATGCCAGTTTGGCTAAAATCTTTTTGTGAATGCTGGAACTCATCCAGGATGTTGCGGATTTCTGATGCTGACCTTGCTCATTCAACAACTATTTCAGTACACATCAGTCCTGTCATCCTGGCCGCAGCCTTCAGACAGCTTGAGCCTCACTGTGTCCTGACAGTGGATATTCCTGGGAGCCACCACTCCGTGCCGTGCCCTGCTGCCAGGGAGTGAACCCAGGTGCTAGGTTTGAACCCAGGGATGCTCAGGCTAAAATGAGTAGCCGACTCAGCACCACTTGCTGAGAAATGCCATTTGAATCTGTGGTTTCTGGTGCTGAGGAGTGAACTCACTGTGAGCAGAAATGAGCCAGGGCATATTTTGGGCTTTATTAAATTCCTTTAAAGCTCTCCGAGTCATTTGCAAAGGTGCTGATGAGAGCTTTAGCGAGCTGGTAGGTTGTGGAAGAGATTGAGACTCTTGGCTTGGAGAAAGGGGGGTGATGAATTAAAGCTCCTTTGTGGGAATAAGTCTCCTTCTGCATCAAACTGTACTTTCAACCTTCCTAATTAATGTTGTTGGTTTTCTTCTTACTGTAGTGCAAGCTGTGACCTGTTGGTTCGCAAGATAAAAGGGGGTTAGCTGATCAGAACAGAGATCCCCTCTACTTATCCAGATCTTTACTACAAGTGGGATAGCCATGAACACAACTAGAACAACACATCTAAGAACTATGTATCTGAGAGTTTAAAGGGAGGAGGGGTAAAGAAAGGAAAATAGTCCATGTTGCTTTGAGGTTATTTTGAAAACTGAAACTGAATAGGTCAATACCCCTTAAGCTTTTTGGTCTTTAATTCTCTTAATGGTATGGCAGAAATCGTTAATTGTATTATTAAAAAAGCTTTGAAGATTGTATTAATGTAATGTGGCCTTCGGATCAGTCAAGATCACATTTTCATTACGATTAAAAGATTCCTTGTCCTGAAACATTGATCTCATCTTGAGCTGGATGTCAGATGGAGAGGAGCCGTTCCCAGTCTGGGCAGTAGATGGCAATGGTGCATTTCATTCTGCAGCGTGCTCCGCTCTCAATGCTCACCTCAGAAAGGGGCCGTGAACTTTTTCCCTCAGCTTCCAAGAGCGGGTTTGCACTTACATAGCCTCGTAAATATTCCAGAGGCAAAAGAATTCGAAATTCCATTTTGAATCCACATTTCTTTAGCGACTGCTGTGAGGTATCTGAGTTACAAACTATAGCACACAGACAGTCCCAATCCTGCATGTCAGCTCTGAGAATGGGCATTGTTAGGGGACCATCAGCATTGTCTGTCTTGTAGCAGGGATTCAGTGAAGCAGTATATGACCTCTGAAGTAACATCTTCCCCTTGTTCATTGTGGTTTTTCTAGCTTTTTGGTGGGTTTTCCACCTTTGCGTCAAGAGAGTGAAAGCTGAATCGAGTAGTTTAGTTTCTATCATGATTGGGGAAGTTTAGAAAGGCGCCTAATTAACATGTCATCTTCTGTTGTACTGTAATATTTGGAAAGACCTTATAGCAGGTCCTGGAGAAGATGAGAAGAGACACTTCGCAAAGAGCTGGGAATCAGGAAGGTGTGTGTTACAGGGTCGTGCACATTGACTGCGCTGTGCCCTCATGTGCTATGCTGCTGAGTAGGCAGGCAAGGAATTCGGAATGAAAGTGTCATCTAGGGTCAGCAATTTATGAAACTGAAATGTGCTGTGGCAGCTGGAAGATACCATGTGTGTAAAGTGCTACTCCTTCCTTGTCCTGTGGGCATATGCCATGTGTCTCTACAGTCTTGTGAGGTACCAAGGTAATTGCCTTAAAACTCCTCGCTACTCAGGGTGTTGCAGGATGCTAGCACGCACACTATGTGATGGGAAGCAGAGGGGTGTGCTGGCTGGTGTTAAGCTTCAGTGCTGCTGACTTTTCTATAAATAACTGCTGTCTGCTGTAATTGGTCACATCTCAGGCCATGGTGATTTTTTATATTATTGCTGGCTGCTGGAAAACTCCCGGAGGCACAAAATAGATACCAGGAAGATCCTGCACCCAGCAGAGTGTATCCCCATGTGGCACAACAGGGTAAAACAGAAATAGTGTTTACAAGGAGCTGGTGAAGAATTTTCCACAGCAGGAAGGATGGAAAAAAGAAAGAGATTGCACCTCTAAAATGACAGCAGCAGGCCACCTCTCCTGCAGGATATTGCTGGGTCTGGTGGAAAGAGAAAATCTTCATAGGGTATCTAGTGGTGAACTGAATGGGTATTATTATTTGCTCTGACTTACTTATGGGTATTTTTCAGCTCTCCATAAAATAACAGTGTCTTGCAAGAAATTGAAAACTAGAGGAAAAAAAAGCAGGTAGGTGGCTTGTGCAAGATGTGTGGGGGTAACATGTATAGTGTTCTCTATCCTGATGGATTTAGAACACCTCAAAAGCCAAGAGTGCTGTATGCTGTGTGCCACCCTCTCTTAAGGGCAGCCAGCTTGGGGTGGAGCACAACACTGAGGTGAAGCTGCCCAGCATCAGGAATCAATGTTTTTATTAAGGGACAGCAGAAATCATTGGAGTTAGATGTCCAGGAAAGGGTTTGAGTGGAAAGGATTGAATTGCCAAGCTTGGCGTAGTAGTAAGCATTTGAAATAGAACTGAGAGCTGTAGTGAACTGCTATAGGACTGTAATGGCTTGAAGGCCACCAGGTGAGTGTGGATTTTGTGTCCCTCTCAGACACTCCATTTCTACCTCTGTCATAAGCTGCATTTGCCTCTGTACAACACACAGTGCAGTACACTAAATGCATTACAGAATGCATGCTTCAGTGGCCTAATAAAAGCTTTGCTCATGTCGACAAGGAATTTATTAGAACTGAAATCTTACCAGCATTACACAGAAGCTGGCACAGAGAACAAGACTGTGGAGGGACTTGTCAACAGCCTTTCAATTGACTTTTGCTGACTGATATTTCAAGATTAGGTGCTATTGTAGGGCTTTTAATGTAAGAAAGGATTGCTGTGAGATTTTAGCTTCTGTCCTGGTTATTTGCTATTGTTGGGAACTCTTTGGTTCCAGCAGTTTGGTTCTTTGTGATTTGGAAGAAGCATTGAAAGTCCACATAGCTTTGGGTCAGAAATGTGTTTTCCTTCAAAATATGCCAGGGAAGTGTCAATGTGACAAGAGCGGGATAAAAAGTCTACAGGGAAGAGAAGAGCAGGATGCCTTCTGTGGCCTCACGCAGCCCCACCAAGTGATTCCTGGGGTCTCTCTTGAAAGCAAGCTATATTGCTTGCTGTAAAAAGGCAGATACTGTACAAAAGCCATTGCTCACTTATGAAGAAGTCTAGGCTATTCTGGCACAGATTTTCTCACCCAGGAAAGAACTTGCTGTGATTGGGCAGGGTGCCTAGCTGTGGTACGACATTCTGTCCTGTGTATACTGAAGTCTCTAAAGCAATGAAGAATCTGGCCCTTACAGAGCAGAGCACTCCAGTAACATGAGTCTAGGCTAAGACTTAAGCCTGCTGATCTTCATTCAGCCCTGCTGTGTGACAGGGTCAGTTTATGTGCGTGAAGCTGCATACCCAGAGCTATATTCAGACCACCTGATCATGGTTAACTTTCCTTGGTTTCTCTTTTCTTGCAGCCAGGATCCACTAACTCTCTATATAGTGCTCTCAGTTGTTCATTGTGCTCCTGAAGTTACATGCCTGCCTTTATCTTAGTGGCCACCATAAGCAGCCTGCATGTGGCCTGTGTGTATGGGCTGGTCTTAGAAAACAATAATGTAATGACTAATTGTCGTGGTTTAAGCACACAATTGTCATAATTTATAGCAATTGCACTTCAGGCAGTGAAAAAACCAAACTAGAAAATTGGCAACTGATAGAATAGACTGGAGAAGTGGGAGGAGAAACTTCAGCAATATCTGAAAATTCAGATGGACAATTTCAGATGCATGACTGCCTTTGAATACTGCCTATGTAGGAATTCAGCACTGAGACTCCTCAAGCTAAAAGTGAGCGCTGTTGAGAGAAGACAATACCCATTGAGAACCAGCAAAGATAATGACCTGCAAGAAGGAAAGCTCTGGGAGTATAAACTCCCAGCTGAAAGGAACGCTGCAGTCAAGGAAATGAGCACGTGGTGTAGCTCCTTGCATCCCAGCTGTAATCCTGTGTGACCACTTTGTACTGTGGGAAGACAAAAATGAAGCAAAGAATGATGTTTGGAGAAGACTGTGGTCTGCAAACTGAAGTACAAAAGCTTTTCTCACCATCCACCTTTGAGGTCTGTGTCCCTCCAGTCTTCTGAAGTCAAACTGGTGCTTTCCACACTAGTCTGTGCTGATCTGGCACCTTGCAGAAAGATAATTAAGCTGGTGAGACACTTTCTGCCTCTTTCTCTTATTCAAGCAGTTTTTTCTCCATCAGATGACTGGTTCTCCTTGTGAGTAAGTAGATCTGGGAGGGAAGAGGGGTTTCAGCTCTTGGGTTGCTGATGTAGAGTTAGATTTTTGTTTCACTAACAGGTATTATTTTTTCTCTAGTCTTTAGGTACCAGGAGAAGAAATGAGCAAACCCCTTTCACCATGACAGTAATTTGAGTAGAAACAGCTTTGCTTGCAAATAAATAAATAAATATAATATGAAAAGCTTTGGCTGGAGCTGCCATGTTCATTCTTGTTTCTAAAGCCCCCACAGGCCATGTCACATATGTGGGCCATGAGGTCTATCGATTATGTGTCAGACCCTTAGGTGTCAGTAATCAATAACACTAACCTGCAGAAAATGCAGCAGAGAGTTGCTAAACCAACTCTTCACATTGGTCTTTCTCCTCTATTTAAGTTTTCTGTGCCTTGCTAAAAATAACAGGCTGTGTAGCAGCAAAGGCAGGGGAGACAAAAAAGTCATTTGGCTGCCAACTCATTTACTGTCCGTTTTCATCTGATTCTGTGTGGTTCTTGGTGAGAAGGCAGGATGAGGAGGGGCAAGACAGGAAAGGGTATTTCCAATTGAATGGCTTCTGAGAAGTAGAAATGAAAGTGATTGAGTTGGGAGGACCTAAACATTTTGACCCCGACAGCTTATTAATATTTAACAAGGTGCCAGATTTTTCTTTGACAGTGGAAATTGTTGCGACTGTCTGTCTCCAGCAGACTGAGTCTGCTTTCTCAGTCCACCATATCTAATGTACCTGCTTCCAGTCATGAATAGTCCTTATTCACAAATGCTCTCCTTTATTTGCTGTTTCTGAGAATAAAGAAAGGTAGTTTGGCAGATTAAGTTGTGAATATTTTCATTCAAACTTCATATCTCTTTATGTTCTCAATGGGTCACTGAGCAGACTGTGGTTTTCTTGTGTTGATTGTGGTTTTTAGAATCATTCCTCAAAGAACTTTTAACAAAACATTTGTTTGCCTTTTTACTTTGCAGATTGCTTGCGAGCTGTTCGCTGTGACAGTTACATCTTTTAAATGTAAGCAGCTCTGATGAGATAAATATAACAATTTGGAACTTGTATTCTGATTTGTATTAATGCACTTCTTCAAGCTGGTATATGAAATGGGGATCCTATTGGGGGTGGGAGAAAAGTCTGTGCCATAAAGATAATGCAGCATCGAACAAACAATGCTCAATAGAGGAGATGAAGAGTAGGAGAAAATAATATCTTTATGTATTATTTAGGTGGTCTGCATCCCCACCCTTTTGGTGCCTGTCTCTGTCTCTCTGCATTAGAGAGGTGGATTAACTTCCTGATGTAGATGCGAAGACCTAAATGACTTTTCCAAGGTCATCGAGAAAGTTTGTGGCAAAACTGGATATTGAATTAGTTTTGCCAAATCTCAGCCCAGTGTCCTGAATATGCTTTTTTAAAAGGGAGTTTCAATCATCTATTAAATTATAAACCATATTCATTTATCTTTATATGCTCCCAATTAAACCAGTGAAAATGAAAGAATCCATTGCTAAAAAGTTAGTTTTATGTTAAATTGACAGATAAGATCCCTAGAGAGCTGTTGGGTTTGGCTTTAGGCATTTCCAGTTAAGACCATGAATTCTCAATGCTGTTTTTGTGGCTGCTCCGCAACATGGGTGTAAACTTTGAGATCTCAAAGTTTCAGTGTTAAGGGTTTCCTCTTGCACCCCAAGACCGATGCGAAGGACCTTCTGTCATTTTGGCTTGTTTGGAGAGTAGTCCAGAGTATATTTTACAATTTTATATAGTTTTTTACTGCTGCAGCTGCTCTGCAATGTCTGATTCTCATAATTCATGTGTTCCCCTTAATGGAACTAGGCAACCATTTGGTGATTGGAGTTTACAGTGTGTATTTATGCCTTGCCATTGGGGAAGCAGCTTCCATTTTTGCATTTAGAAAGTTTTAAAATGAAACCTGAAAATATTTTCTCTCTCTTTACAATGTTTCAATTGCAAAGCACCCTATTGCTGCCTTGAGCCTAGTGCATTGTGTAAAATCACTCATTTCAATGATAATCCACTTACAACTGTGCTCAATTACCCACTTGTGCTGTGAGTTGCCAACTATTTGCCTAGTTGCAGAGGATAAAACCTATTTGGAAAAATTGGGCAAAAAGTGGATACCAGGATGGGTAAACCTGGAGGGAAAGACTACCAGGGGAAGCAGAATGCTTGGAGTTGAGAACAGAGGCATGGAAGAGAGATGGACAGAAAGAAGAAACATGGTATATGCTTAAAAAGGCAGAGACTAAATAAAGAATAAGAAGAGAAAATAAGAAAGCAGTGGCTTGGTGGATGAGGTCTGGTCTAGCAGATGGAAGGAAAGATTTATGCTCAGCTTTGCACATGAACTTTGCACGTGGGTGACCATGGACCATTTCTATCACCTCCTTGTTCTCGGTTTCACCTTCTGTAAAATAGGTCCTGTGATACTTACCCTCCTCTGAGGTGCATGGATGGGAAGAGCTAGACAAGAGCTACAGTAACACTGGTTATCCTGATTTATTGGTTTTCCTTGCTAAGGCAGCATTTAGCCAATGGCACTCTGCCCTTTCACTTGTAGGAGAACTAAAAACCTCAAGAAAGAAAAACACACAGCTCCTCGGCTCTCTTTCGGGAAAGGAGGGAGGCTTTTAATTATTTAAGCATCTCCTTTTCTTGTTGCTTCTGGTTTTTGAATCGTTATTGCTATAGTTGTTAAGGCTATAGGCTCTCCATAAATCATTTAAATAAATAATAAATAAGCCATATCATTAAGTAATACACTGGTATTTTTTATGGCTGTAGGGAAGAATTCTGTGGAGAAGGTTGTGTTTAAATGGAGAAGCCTTTTTTAAGTGCATCATTTTAAACACTGCCTTCTGGAGTTAAAGTATTAGCTTTTGGAAACTGTCCTGGGACGTGGATTTGCTCTGAAAGAACTGGCCACCAAAGTAAGTGTCTGTGATTCTGCTGTCCACTGGGCACACTGCATGTCTCATGGTGTGGCCCCTGCTGAACACACAGACCTGTCTCACAGACTTCTTGTTCCTCTTGTTCTTGATTTTTATCTCAAGAAGGACCAAAGGTTTTGCATCGGGCAGCACTCAGCATTGTGGTGTCCTGGGCACGCACTGCGGCATTGTCAGGCTTTGCAAGGGCTCAGGTCCTGCAGCAGCACAGGTATGGCATTGCATCCAAGTTACTCCTTTGCTTACGAGAATGAGGGCTGATATTTACAGGGCTGCTCTGAAAGTCTTGTCTCAGCTTCATCACTGAAATCCTCTCTTCCTCAGTGAAAGCAGATCCACTCATTTCAAGCTGGAATCTATACATTTACAATACTATAAACCAAGTTAGGAGGTGTCACTTCAAAATCTTATTTCTGAAGTGAAAAATCAATTACTTTTTTAGTGTGTTGTCATTAGAGAAGGTTCTACTTAATTTTTGGTTTTGCTCTGGACTTTTTGTTTGTCTGATTAATTTTTCTTGGATGAATTTTCCACACAATTTGGGTATTTGAAAGGAAAAAGCTGTCTCAGCTAGCCTTGCTGGTGGCTCAGCATTGCCAAGTGCTGGGGACACATCAGTTCTGTAATTTGGTATAAATAAGCAAGCCAATTATAGAAGAATTATCAGTAGGTGATGAGGAGAAGTATAATTTTATCAATAATTATGTTTCTGGGCAGGGTGGGAAGAATCTTTACTGCACTGCCACCTATAAACACTTAATTTTTTCAGGAGGAGTCACTTAGTCCTTGGGGTCTGCCCTGAACGTGGTCATGCTGCTGCGTGTGATGGTGCCATTCCACACCACAGTCTGCAGTGAAACCTTTGCAGCAGGACAAGATGGAGCCAGTCAGCATCCTTGTGAGGCTGCTTAGTTGCACCGGTAAGACTTTAGGTGCCTTTAAGTCTTGAGAGACAATACCAAGGGAAGGAGTGGGGCCAGGTGCTGGTTGCTCTGGAGGGTTTGAGATAGAACTAGAACAGAACCAGAAGGGACAGCAAAAGGAGGCTTTTGTTGCTGTGGGGCAAGAGCACACCTTCTGTTCTTGGGAAGCACTTCCTGGTTTCTCTAAGATGTTACAGCCTTACATTTTGACCTCCTCAGCCCCAAGAGTTACAACTGCAGTCGGTTCTGGTGCTGCTTCCTACTTTTTCTGCACCTTAGGCAGCTTTGGTGGAAACCTTATCAGTTCTTCTCTGGAAGCAATGGGTTCTCTCTTCCTAGGCATACACTTACTTTTAGGGACTAGATATTCACAGTATGTAGAGACTCAGAGACACAGACAGTGAAAATGTATGAGCCTGACTTGCGTGTTGCCTCCACCACACATGGTGTCTAAACCCACAGCAAACTCCCCCCATTACATGCTGTGTTTTAGTATCACATGGTGATACCCAGCTCATCAAGACTGCTGTAAGGAGTGCCCTGAATCAGCAGGAGGTGCAAAGCAGGAAGTTAGCTGTCTGATCTGTCAGTCCTTTATACCTAAAGTAGGTCCTTTATCCCTAAGCAGAGATTTAGTTTTACTTTCTGAGATGCTATGTTCCGCAGGTGGTTATTTGCTTGTGTCCTGAGTGCCTTGCAGAGTGGGGATAGAATGGATGATGGATTAGTGTAATAACTTCACAGAATTCATTGATGCTGATCTGCTGACACCACATTTATGCTGTGCATGCCATTTTCACAGGAATCTTTTAAAGAAAGATAAAATTGCATTTTGGATTCAACTTCCAAGCACCTGCTTGAAGTTCTAGAGTAGCTACATTGTAGGACTTACCTTCTCCTTTATAACTGAGGAGTTATTTTTTCACTGGCAAGTCCTGTCTTGAGGATATATAAACAGAATTTCCTGGTCTTTGCATTTGAATCAGGTGGGTGGACCTGACTCTAGTGAGGTAGGAAAACTATGAAGTTTCATTTCCCTTGGGGCAGGATCCATCCAGCTCATTGCCAGTGAGAAATACCACCAAGACAGCAGGACTAATGTTTGGAAACTTATTGCTGTCTTTACCCGTAGTGCAAGTCCCCAGGTGAGACTTCATCTCACTGCACTTAAAGGCAGAGGTTCAGTGCACTGAAGCAGTTAGTGCATTTAGCCTGCACACTTTCTGATCCGCTCACCCAGTCCCACCGATCACTGGTGTAGTTTCCTCCTGCATATTCAAAATTGGCTTTAATTTTCTTTTAAATAATTCTTAAGTGTGACTTTTTCAGTACAAGACTGGGAACTATGACTAATTATAAAATCATTACATGATTAAACTCAATTAACTTCAAATAACCCTTGAAATTTGCTTAATGTCAGCCCTTGGCCCTGCTTGAACCAATAAATATGGCTCACCTTTTGTAATGGGGATGAAAAGAGGTGGTTGCAGAGCAGGATTGTTCAGAATCAGCTGAGCCAGGGAATGGCCTTACAGAATAGGGTTAAAATGGTCCCAGAGAGCTGAATACCGCCACATCAAGAAGGGGAACAGAGTCTTCTGCTCCTAACTGGGATATTTCCCCCCCCCCAACATTTTTCTCTCAAGTCATAAAGCTTTGAAAATTCTTTTCAGCCTTCCATTCAATGGTCCCAATCTGCTTTGCAAATGTTAATAAGGGTTAAACCTCATAAAACCATGAAGGCATGGGAAAGTACTGTCATCCCCATTGAGACAAGGGATACCAAGGCATAGAGGAGTGAATTGCAGAAGGATCAGTAGCAGAGCAAAATCCTAGGAGTTCTGATGTCCTATTTTATATTTTAGCTAAAGCTATTTCTCACATAATGCTGCAAGTTTCATAAAGCTGTGTGAGAGCAAGGGACTCTTCTCAGTTACTGGGCGCATCTGGTCGTTAGGGAGTTTTGGTGGTTTTCCTTCTTTTCATCTTCACTTCATGAAGCCATCTCTGGATCCAGTCTTCCAGCTAGATCCTGGCAGGAGAGCTGGCAAAAGTGTGCAGAAGAATCCCAGCAGCTCTATTTCTGTGTTCAGCTCCTGTGAGGACAGAAGGGGATGTCATTATTGCTACTGTTCATGGCAATCTGCTCTGACTTGGAAACTGGAGCGGACAGTAGCATTGTTCTCACTGAAGGTAGATGATGGATAGAATACTTCCAGTAGGTAATTAAATGGGCATGGTAACTAGACAGTCAGAAAGATGCCTGATCATCTACTCACCAGCATCTCTCATATGGTGTGTTGGCCATGAAATGTTCTCTGAATTGTATTGACTTCCAGCCCTTCTTCAGGAAAAATCTCAGCATTCTTGCTGGGTCCTGCCTGAAAATGGATTTAGAGGCTTTTTGGGGGAAAGAGTTTTTTACTCTAAATTTTTTTTGTCTGTTTGTGAAGAATGTGAGTGGATCATTGGTGTAGACTGTTAACAATCTCCTTTTGATTGCTGGAACTCCTGCGGCTCTTTATAGACTCTTGAAGGACATCACATGAGGTTTCAACCCATTTTAAACAACAGAAGTAGTGAGAGAAAGAGAAAGACAAGATTTAAACATTCATCCCTAAACATGAGTGTTTATATCCCCAGCTTGCTGTTTGAGTCTGATTCCATGGCTGGGAGTGCCCTCGGGTCATCATTGAGCAGCTTGTTCGACTGTGACTTCTGAATGATGAATGTCTCCACTTAAATTACAGATCACTGCCCCATAACAAAAATTACCACTATTACTGGCCTCCTCAGGGGCACCAGAGGGTGACTGGGCAGTGGTGGAGGGCTTCACCTGCTGTAACACTGCTCTCTCCCTTATGGTAAATGGCAATTTGTCAGCAGTCTGCTCTGTAGGATGTGTGGTGGGGAAATTTGGCTCAGCACTTGCTGCTCTGACTTCTTACTATAGACAGAGTTCTCCTGTCTGTGGTACTGCCCATCAGATTAGTTAGGGTCAGAAGCTGAATACTTGGATTTTTGACCTTTGCATGAACCTCACAAAAAATAAAGTCAAGGAATTCAGTTCTACAGTGCTCTGTCCAGTACTTGAGGGGGGATTTGAACATCAAAGGATGAGTAGTTCAGAAAGACAGAGACGCAGTTTTGTGCTTAAAATCAGAAGAAAGTATAAATTCCCCTTATGTCTTTGGGGAAATACCTCCCAGTGGGTCTAGCACATACTTGCTCTTTGCATTGTCATGGCAAAAGGAGCAACGCAAGCCCTGATAGGAGCAATTGAAAAGAAACAAGTTGAGGTCCAAGATAGCTGGGAAGTGAAGTGGAGGGTCCATTGTGTTTAATTACTTGTGTTAAAATGGTTTGTAGACTGGAATTAGTTTGGGAATATATGCCCCCCTGTTTAGAGAAACAAAAAGCTAGATATCATAGCAGGCTGCCTGTTCATCATCTACCTGCTAGGGGCAAAGCAAAGTCCTGTTTTCCCCTCAGAAATGAGCAAGTGTAGCAGAAGCAGCAGTGGTTGGTGTGCAGTAGAAGTTTGTGCCATGCTGGAGCGTGCTGCAGCCAGCATAGACTGGAGGCAAATGTTTGACAGCAGTTTCCTACCACCAACCTGCGGACCTCCCCTTGTGCTGATCAGTCAAGAGCCAGCTGCAATGGTAATACCTCCCTGCTGCCCCCTGACAGATTGATTTTGACCCTTAACTTCCCCTTCCACCTGCTAATGGCTTGATCACATTCTCCCCCAGTGCCCTTTCCACCTGGTGGAGGCCTGGTTTTGTCATTCACCATTCTACTGCTACCCTCTCCACCTTTTGGCTATTTGTTCTTAAAGCCCTCTCCTCCTCACTGCCTTCTTCTCCTTGGCCATCCCAAAGTTCATCATTAATATCCTAAAATATTCTGGACATCAGAGGATCTTGCTGACTCACAGCAATCTGGTCTGTAAGGCTGGCTGGTGGGAGCAGGGGAGGGGAGTGAAAATCAGGGGTTTCCCTTTTAATTTGTGTTTTGTTGCTGCTGGTTTGACCTTTAATCAGGTGTCTGACTGTTGTTTGCTTGCTGATGGTTCTTACAGAATGGTCCCTTGTAAATATATACAGAAAGGGCAGGAGAGTAACTGGAGAGCGTAGACCACTCTTTTATTTCCTGGGAGCCTGTTAAAGGCTGTTTCCAGTTTATCCATCTGTCTCTTTGTCAAGTTGCCTCCTGTGTCTGTCCACTTGTGCATTTATTTAGTGGTTATATTAGCTACTGTATCATCCTCTAGGACTGTAACAGTGAGTTTCAGAATAAGCCAGAGATGCAAAGTGCGCTGAACCCATTATGAAAAAATAAAAGGGCTTTCCTTGATGGCATTTAGCTCAATAAACACAGTTTGTCAGAGATGTCTTTATCTCCTTACATTTCAGCGATTAAATGTTAGTAAAAATAGCTTCAGAAATAAAACATGAAGAGAGCTTCTGGCAAAGCCCTGTCCAGTTTAATTCATACATTAAATATTTGCTAGTAGGGTCAAAAGCTGAATGCTTGGATATTTTGCCCTTTGAATGAACCTAGCTAAAATAAAGACAAGGAAGTCAGTTCTGCAGAAGCTGTCTCCAGAATACAAGGATCAATTTAAACATCAAAGGAAGGAGAGATCATACAGCCAGCCAGCCATATTATTCTGCACAATTAGTACTCAGGGAGGTGTTTCCTGAATTCTGAATCTTGTGCAGGGAATTTAATATTAAAATTTCAGAGTTTTAATTATGTAAAAGACAGTCCTTGATCCTTAGCTCCTGAAAAGCAGAGCAGTTTATTCTGCATTAATGAATGTAGAAAACACCCCCTGGTCTGAATCTCTGCATTGATGCAATCTTTGTAAAGTCAAATTAGCATTTCTATTTCTAAAGGTAATTTTTAGACAATGCAATAAATAAATGATATGCTGGTAACTTCCAGATGGATAAAGTGGTGCTCATATGGCATTTACAATGCAAATTGGCATGAGATTACGTTGGCTCTGTTGATCTTGGGCACAGCAAGTCTGCACAGAGGGCAGGATCTCCTGTGACTTCAGGTGTGGTAGAAGCTGTGCCTCAGACTGCAGTGTTTACATGCACTGTCAGTATAGGGTATAGAGTTAAACTCTGGAAAGGTTTCTCCATATTGGAGCTTGCTTATTTTGGGGATTCTGTGATTCTGATGTCCCAACAAGAAGGGAGGGAGCAACAACCAATTGCTCTGAGCAATGGAGCTGAAATTTGCCTAGAGTCTGCTGTAAGTCTGTACATCTCCATATAGGCTGCGAGTCCCACTTGTGCTTTGGTTTTCAATAGCTTTAGTATCGTTTAGTAATTTCTGTATATGCCTTATTTTAATAAGATATTGGCCAGGAGTTCAGGATTTGGGGTGAATGATTTCTGTAGTTCAGAAGTATCATTGTAGTCTTGGGATTTTTCAATGGGTACTAAAACTTTACTTCTAACTTGAACTTTCTTTAGGCACCTGGATAAGTGTCCTCATTTTTGTTACGTGGTTTCAAGAGCTGCTGTCCTTTTAAAGACCATACTGTGACTTATTAAGTTACCCAGCTTTTGAAAATCTTAGCCATTATTATTTTCTCATTATATATCTCCAAAATCTGTTTATTTTTTAAAGTAGAGGACTGTATTGTACCATGTGGATTTTATCATCCTGTTTAGTTTTGGCTTTTAAGTGGTATTAAGAGTGGATTAAAATAAATGAAATAAGGCCCAAAGTTCTGATCTTTGTCCACTGCAATAAAGGAGAATTTTGTCATTTACTTCCATTGGGTCTATCAGAGGATTTCTGTGAGGTGATGAAATACACACTATTTGCTTAGCTTGGCTCATGTGATAGTCAATGGAGTGACTTGACTTGGGAAGCTGAGCATTGCCTCGCTGTATGTAATTAACATGACAGTGCTGTAGGTTCTGCATGTGGAAAGCCAGGCTATTGTAAATTGTGGTTTCCTTGCCAACCATATCTCAGCTCTTGCTCTTCTGTAGTTGTCTCTGTGATGCTTTGTGCAGTATTATTACCCGTCACCTAATGCTGGAGCTGTATGGATCAGCAAAATCCACTTATTCTTTCTGTTTGAAATACATTAATGTGAAAGTAAAAATAAAATTAACATGTTTCACTTCCTGAGAAACATTAAAAACAGACTTGACATCGGGAATGTTTCAAAAAGGTATTTTTTTGGCAAATAAAATAGCCATAGCTAACTCATAGCTAATGAATTTACATTCAGAAATGTAAGCATTTATATCAGCATCGTGATTAAAGCATTAAAATTGACTCTTCTGCCGAACTGTAGGTCATATTGCTTGAATTTCATGTTGTGCAAATCTCGTACTTGGAGCGAACTGCTTGCCAGCAAATTACAGACCAAGACTTATTCCCAAAAATTACTTTCTGGTGAAGTTCAGGTAATGGATATGCATTTGTGTCCGTGGAAGCTAATTTTACTGGTCGTGTTTTTTCACTGACATTATTTGGGCAAGTAGCCATAGAGAAAACTTACTTGAATTTGTTCTTCCTTCTCTTTGATTTGTGCTCAGAAGAGAGTGACCTGGCTGGATCTGCAGATGTGGGCAGGGTTCATCCGTTCTCAACAGCTTTTTGTGTGCTCTATGCAGCATTTTCTGAATTGGAGATATCTGTTCACAGCGCAAATAGTGTCAGGGTGAATGTACTTATACTACATGAGTAAGGTATAAGCAAGACTTTAGTCCTGCTCTTTCTTTGTTGAGACAATTGCTTGCATTGCTTGTTTCCATGTCATTTTGATCTAATATGTAGACTGGGAGATAAATCTTGTTTCTTCTTGGTTAATGTTCCTTTGCACATGGAAGACCTCTGTAATCCAATTTATGCCAACCCTGCATGATCCCCTAGGATGCATATGCATGCCTAGGAAGGAGTGGAGTACAGCAGTCTTCCTCCCTTATGGTAACATGGTGCCACATCAGGAGCATGGTGCAGTTGCACCTTAAAGCTTGTGGAAAGAACACGGGGTCTAGCGCCACCCATCCCATGTTTTATTTATATGTCTTTGTACTGCTATAAGCAGAAGATAATGAGGCCAGAACCCCAACAGCTGTAATTTGTGGCTTTGCTTATCTTCAGTGGAGCAGTGCTGTGGATCCTGCACAGTGACCTCCAACTGGCCATGTGTCCTCTCCATACCTGCCTTTGTGATCTCCATACTTAACGTTTACAGCCTGGCTGACTGCAGTGTCTAAGGGGGGATTTGATGCATTGTCCTTAGGTGCAAGACTGGGACATTACTCTGCTTTCATTGTCAAATCAGAGATCCTCTCTTTGTCTTCTGGTTCCTTCACAAACCAAACTTGAGAGGGTGAAGGTTTCAGCAAGCTTTTGAAGCCAGAATAGTTCCTGGATTGCAATGCAGCACTTAGCTGGGTGGGTGCAAAGTAGGGCATAGTGTGTTGTCCTGGGAGGACAGAGGCAAGGAGGGAGAGGTTGGAATACCTTAGACTGGTCCTGCTGCCACGAGCAATGTACTGTCCAACTATGGCCTAATTTCCTTACCTAGGGTGTGTTTAAAGAGGGATTGGCGTCAGGAGCAGGCCATTAAGCAATTGAAACTGTAATAGAAAAACATAACCTTATCACAGATATTTTTTTAAAAACCCTCGGAATATAGCTCAAATATAAGGTTAATTGGAGCCGGAAATGTCAAACTAATGTAGCAATTTACCCTGGGAGACTGCCCTGGCCTTTGAGTATAGCAACAGTACAGACTCCTGAGTAGGATAGTGAAGAAATATAATAGGATTTTATGTAGTCCCCTGTCATATTAAACGTTCTTTGCAATTAATTTCTTGTTGCAATGTTATTTTCACTGACCTATTTTTTTTGACCTCCTACAATCTTTAAGCTACCAAAGTAGGGCATGTGGGAATTCACAGTTCTTAAAAAAAATAAATTAAGAAACCCCTTAACTTAAACCACTGTCAATACACACACTGCAGTGTAGACTGGTACTAGCTCAGAGCACTAGGAAAATGCCATTGGCTCATTCTACAATAGGCTTTTGTCTATGAGCTGTACTGATCCATTCAGGAAAATGCTGCTTTTGAATGGTTCGTTCAGAAATGAGCGGGAGTTTTCTTGGACTCAGAGTCTGAGGATGTCTGCCCTATGAATGAAACACAATAGGTTGTCCTCTTGTCCTCGTGCTGGTTGCTGGCTCTGTTCCTCCCACTGTTAACTGGACATCAGACTAAGTTAACTTGGTATTGTGATCGTGTCTGATTGATCAAGAACTGCTGGACTCAAAGTTAACTATGGTAAAATCCCAAAGTTGTGGGATAGCAAGGGCATCCTGGTAGATTCCAGCTGTTCTGACTCCAACTGAACCGCTTTCCACCTGGCCTGGATACATAATCCATTTTCAGTTTTTAATCAAACATTACTGAAGTGATTTTCTCTCTATTTTTATACAACTTCCACAGTTTACTACAGAAGTGGCTGTATTTCTCCGGAGGCCTAATGTTTCCTGCAAGCATCTCTTTGTCTGAAGGTGTGAGTGGGTAGGATAGTCAAATCCCAAAATAAATTGCTCTGGAGGAGTATTAAACTTCCATCACAGAGACAGACAGATGTCTGCTAGAAACAGTCAGGTGTCTGGGGAGGGAAGGAGAGCTCCTGATCTCTGGAAGTCCCTTCCACTACTGTTTTTCTGTCATTCTAAAAGATGGAAAGTGCTGCCCCAGGAGAGTGTACCTGCGTCCAGGTTTGCAGTCAAGGTGACCAGCTCAAAGGAGAGAGAACAATACAGGCAACAAAACTTTCTGATCTTGAATAAGAACTCTTAATGTAAGCCCAAGTGTTTTCCAAGCAAGTGTCCTTAATGCTTTTCCCTATGGTAATAAGGATTTGGGTTTTTTTTAAAGTGGAGCTGGAACCAAATATCATTGAATCAAAGAAGCCAGCACTAATCAAAGCACATCAAAGAGGTTCCTCATCAGTTGCCTGGAGCAACAGAATCTACAGCCTATCATCTCTCTTATGCTAAGCCGGAGGAATTCAGAGAAGAGAATTTTGTCTGTTTGCTCTCAGATGAAGACAGAAATAGCATTTTCAAGGTTTCTTTAATAGTTCAATGCATCAGTCCATTCAGCTATCATAATTTCTCAGTCCCAGACTTAGATTTCCTGGGAATCTTTTTCATATGGAAAGCAGTCAAAGGAACCTTTAAAGAGGTGGTGGGTTGCCTCTTTCAACAGAGTTACAGATGTGCTTCCCACTCTTACATTGTCTTGTTCTGTTCCCTCCCCTCTCTAGGTCCTGAAAATGGTACCCCTATGACTCCTGATCCTGAAATCCGTAGGATCATAGAATAGTTAAGGTTGGATCTACAGATGCATTTTATTCTTAGCTAATAGTACTTAGAAGGGGCAAGTGGCTCAGCTGGAACATGGTTCCCCATTCAAGTAAGAAATCCTGCCCTTAGATCAGTATTTTCTGGTGTTCCCTGATACAGAAAATAGGGATGCTTGTATTTACTGTCTAGTTCCAGAAGATCCAATTGTTACCTAAAAACTTGTGAACATTCAGTGCAACCAAATGATTACTCTGGAATAGAAAGGCCTGAATTGATTTTTACACTTGAGCAGTTAATAAAACACCCACTAGCAAAACCTCCTGGTCCACCCTGGGGACTTTCAGGCCATCTCAGTGGTAGAGACCCAGACCTTTCACGTTGATTGATTGCATTGGCCAGCAATAAACCCCAGCAAGATGTGAGCATTGTGATCAACCTGCAGTATCACTGAAGTTGGAACTCTGGTTTTATGGTGTTCCAGGTCAGTTGTTGTGCACCTCTTTACTAACAAGTCCCAGAGCAT
The DNA here is from genome assembly GCA_028858755.1 of Ara ararauna. Classification (NCBI taxonomy): domain Eukaryota; kingdom Metazoa; phylum Chordata; class Aves; order Psittaciformes; family Psittacidae; genus Ara; species Ara ararauna. The sequence continues at coordinate 39,602,719 of CM054383.1, read as the reverse complement.
TTTGCAGAATGTCCACCCATGGGCTGACTCCCGTATCCCAGCTCCAGGCTGGAATGTGTTGGCATTTCAGGGCGAGCAACACTTTGCTCTGGTTGTTAAAAGAGGAAGTGAAGAACAGAAGTTCCCCAACTTGAAACTGCAGGGGGAAATTTAGTGTGGTAGAATGTAATTATCCAAACTGGAATATGGCCAGGATTCTGGAGTTAATAATACCCTCTGCTCTTGCAAAAAGTGCTATAGGATCTTTAATGACTGCTAGTGGTCAGCGGGCTTCACCTCGCATCTCAAAAGATAGATGTTAAACAGACCAGAACTGTAGGTATTTCGGTCATTTGTAGAACACAAATATTTCTGGCTGGCCTCTGGCTGCTGCCTTCAGGTTCAGGAGGGAATTGAGTTAAACAGCCAGGAAGGAGACATTAGTCTCAATGAAAATGATCCCATTAAAGGCAAATGACATACAATTGGTGAAGAACTGCTGAGATGTACAGTGAAGTGCCTGTAAGGTAATACTTGGGTACCCCAAATCACCCGTCGTCTTTGATGCCCATCAGCATCGTGCACTATGGAGGAATGGAATAAAAAAGGTGAAGAGCATCCTTTGTATAAAAGGGTCAGCTCCTGTGGAAATCTGTAGTATGAATTTCCCCTGATTTCTTGTAATAGTGGAAGCTTTGTGCAAACGAGTTGGGAAATGGGTGTCAGTGGCAAGATTACATTGTGTTAATTAGCCGGGCATTGACGAACTGCACAGAGCCTGGGAACCTCCACAGCAGGAAAGAGAGCACATCGCAGAGAATCCCTTTAGTGACAACTGGCTCGTGCCATGGGACTTCAATTAAAATCCAGACCAGGCCACTTTTAATCGTATTAATGAGAAATTAGTGGGGTTTTTAGATCTTTTTTAAACTGTCTACTTTTCTACTGTGCAGCCCATCATGATGGTAGATGAGGTGCTGATGGTCTGTCTTGGCTGCTTTCCCTTAGCAAAAGGTTTGTTATTCCATACTGCACCTAGCACCATGGGCTCTGATGTTTGGGATCAGTGGACATTGCTATACTACCAGCTGTAATAAAGAGTAGAAGGCCAATGATCCCATGTGTTGTTAAAATGAAGAAAGACTTGCACAGTTCTCTCCCTTGGTACATCCCTGTACATTGGTACTTACACCATAACAGTATTATCTCAGGGAATATAAGTCTGCTACAGGATATTGCCACTTTAACCACCTGAACTGCCTTTTAGTTCCAGTTTCAACTCAGTGTCAAAAATATTGCCCCTGTTTAAGATTAATTTGTGACAAAATGTCATATTAATACAGCTATATTTCCCAGGGGATAAATATGGCCTTTTGAAGAGCAGCCATGGCAGAGTGCTATATAGGACTATAGAGAATTATCAACAGGCTTTTGCTTTAGCAAATGTCATGCTACCAGAAGAATGGTGCAGTTTGCAGGTAAGTATAGCATACGGACTGCTTTATTGTAAGAGTGAGGTTATGATATTTTCTTCCTATTAATCCATATCTCATCCCTAATTATATTAGCACCTCTCAGTGACACCTGATTAAGAATCTGAAGAGGAAACTGTCAGTTAACTATAAATCCATCAGCACTGTATCATGTTTATTTTTGGCATCTCAGCTGTTTTGGGAGGCTTATGTTTACCTCGAGGCTTGTGCATCATTGGTAGAATTACTTCTGATTTATACCAGTGGGTTTGCAATCACAGTTGAGCCCTATGTGATGCTGAAGAGTTTACTTGTGAGGGGCTAAATCCAGCACCAGTTATAAGCAACTGTAATTCCAGTGAAACCAATAACAGCTGCACCTGCATGTGCTAAGACTGACTTTGGAACAGTTTATCAGGTATTCTCTTTGTACTAAAGTAGAATAAACTTTGTATTTCATTGCACCTCCGGTACCTGTAGTACACCTTGGATGTGCCTGAGCTGTGGAAACCAAACTTCTTAACAGCCCTCAGATGTAAAGACGGGGAAGATGAAAAGAAGTCCTAAGACTAATCGCTTGCCTCGCAGCATTCCACCAAGATGACTCAGAAAGTGACAAGGGAACCAAACTGCAAATTAGGCTCTGGTGTTTGTTGAGGACATTTGCCACTGGTAAAAATGAGTTATTGAAACAGTAAGGCTCAGGACTTCAGAGAAACTTTGATTGACAACAATAATTACAGCTATTCTTGTTCCTATAAGAAATACAGTGCAGGCTAGGCATAATAAATGTATGAAAATGATATTCTGAATCTGAGCAGAAGTAGATGTGAGTCCAAACAGTTTAAGTGTCTTCTGTACAAATTTCTGTGCATTTTTATGTGTTAAAAGTAGCAGTAGTTACCAGGCAGGTGTGTAAATTACCTTTGCATGACAAGTCAGCTAAGCACCGAATGTTTTATCAATAAGCCTCTGTGAATAAGGTTGCCTTGCATCAGTAGTGTTCAGTGCTGTGGAACACTTTAGGTTTGGCACCCAAGCCAGGCTATCTAATGCTGCGGCAGACTATGGTATGATAGTATAACACAACAAACATTTTCTCTCCAGTAACTTGTTTTGTCTTCCTAACTTGATATCTGCCTTCTATTTCCTTCTGCTGTTGCAGTTATGCTTATTACCAGATGATCCTGTTTCCCTCCCAATCCTCTCACATAGTGAAGGCAGGCTTGTAGCTGTGCTCTGCTAGCAAGTGGTTCCAATTGCTTCCCTAGATTTTTCTGCTGTGAGAAGGTCACTTTCCCTCTTCCCTGTCCTGGTCTGAGGTCTGGATTTGTTTTAGAACACCAGGCAAAGTGTGGAAGAGAGCAGTGCTCTAACTAACCCTTTTTGTAAGGCCACAGCAGTGCCCAGAAAGTGACTGTAGACCAGTGGTTGCTTTTATTGAACCTGTTAGATCATGTTGCTGGGAGTTGTTTGGCAGGGTTAACACTCGCAGGGAAAGGAACAGTAAGAAGTTAGTCAATCCACAAGTGCCAAGAAAGAGTTAAATTAATGGGGGAAAAGGGAAAAAAAGTCCTTAATGCTGGAGACAGATCATGCTGGCTTACTTATCAGTTCATGCTGAGCCCAGTCATAATTGGAATGTACCCTTTGTAAAGTTTATTGGGTCCTGGGGCAGGTTGTTACTGAACCGGTCAATTAATCTATTTTTTTTTTTAATGAGTTAGGGGATTTCCTTTTGTGGAAAATCACCAGGAAACCTGACCAAATGCCCAGAGCTTGGGGAAAGCGTGGCCTTAACATGGAGAAAACCCTTCCTTCGCAATTAGGAGAGGAAATACGCGCCTCTCCTTACGGGCAGCGTATTTGACCAATCCAGCAACAAAATAGATGGGATTTCACCATTGACTTGCAGGTTGTCGAGGGAGGATCACCATGGAACAAGATTACTTGAATGCAGCTTGGTGTTGAAGGAAATAAAACTGTTGAGTCTCCCTGCTGAGAGACAAATGATTTCCATTTAAAAACCTGTTTGTTCCATGCTGTAACTCCCAATGTAGCAATAATTAATGATATCAGAAGGTTACGAAAGACATTCTGTTGTGCTTGCTCTGTTCTAGGCATGAAATTGGATTAACATGAAAATAAACTTAGACTTTAGATCTGTTGAGGAAATCAGTAATAATGTCAAAATTCACAAATATTAATCTGTTTAAGTGTATCAGGATACTGTTCATCTACCAGCAAAACACCTGCCTTGCCAGAGTTCTGTCACAGGGTCAGTATCTTAAAATACTTGGTTTTCCAATAGCAGAAGATTGCAAAGATGCAGCTTATTGAATAAACACAAACAGTCTCACCTCTGGTTAATAAACATGGTTATTTCTGTTTCAGTGGTATCCAGGCAGTACCCTCTCATGAGGAAGAATCAATTTGCAAGGTATTGAACAAACCCTTGGGTTCTGCTGTGGAAAGGTGACCACCCGTGAAAACAACTGACATGAAAAACCACCAGGTATGACAGTGCATACTTATTAAAAGTGTACCTTTGCTGCAAATGAGCACATGGAAACACTCTTGGCTTTTGGGGCAAGCAACAGGGACAGTTATAAAGGTTCTGAAGTTAAGTTAGGTAGAAATTCACTGGGTGACTGGAAAGGGAAGGAACTCTGTATCTTATCTTCCCAGCTATTAAATGAATCCAGTGCTGGCCCTGATTCTGCTGTAGCTAGTTTCAACCTAGCTGCTGTAAAAAACGTAGAGGTGACACAGTTGTGTGTGTATATATGTGGTGATACGGTCTGCAGTGAAGCCTGCTCCAGTGTAGCTTTGTTGCTACTGATGCTTATGAGGTGGAAGCTCAGCTCGGTATGCCTGCTTAAGTTGCAGTCTTACCTTCTCTTTGCAGTTTTGATTCACTCTGAGGGAACATGTTAGCTTTGAGTGCCCATTTAATTAAGTAGTCTGGTAATGCAATTGTATTAGAAATAGAAAAAATAACCCTCAGTACTAGGTTCCCTTCTCAGTGGATATGAAGGCAGTGGGCACCTGTATAGATCTATTAGGAATGGTTCTTGATACCATCTACCACAAAATGTGCATCTAAAACCACTTGAGACTTAGAAACCTGTCTAGTGCAAGAAAACTGTAGTAGTTCCATTCTTCCTTCAGTCAGTTAAAAATGCATGCTGAACATTCCTTAGAGAAATAAGGAGGTTTCAAATCAGGAAGATGGTTAGGAGACTAAAAAAGCCATTTCTAAAGTCTATGTTGTTGGGGTGTCACAGAGATGGTATCACTCAAAAGACTGACCAGTCTCTTAGTAAAATGTCAGTTTGCTCTTGTGCACAGTGCTGGCCAAAAGAGGGTGTTTGTAGCATCTGAGAAAGGTGAGTTTTGCAGTGGCTGAGTGTTGGGAAAACCTAACCTTGAAGGCTAACAGTATTTTGCTGAGCAGCTCTTAAAGCAGCTCAGATACCACTGTTCCAGAAAACTGGAATTTTGTGTCCCTAGGTAAAAAAAAATTGTAATAAGGAAATATTTTTATAAATAATAACCATTTTGTAATGTGTTCTCATAAATCAAGCAAAAACTTTTTATATGTATGCCAGCCATGTCTAAGCTTCTTCATAAAAATCTGTGGTGACAAAGAGTACACAACTTCCATAGGGATTTCTTGTAGCCATGAAGTGGTTTCTCAACACTTCAGAATCTCTTATTCCACTTAACAGCACCGAAAGCGAACTCCTTATTTGCACAGTGCTTGATGTAGACACGTTGTGTCTTGGCTGAGATCATACAGGTGCTGTGTGACTGGAAGGACAGGGAATCCAAGGCTTAACCTCTGGTGACAATTACAAGACATTCCTTCCTGCTGTTGGCTTTAGTGAGAGCTACAAAGTGTGTGGGGGGAGTTTTTCAGTCTCTAATGTTTATAAAATATCCAACCGCTTTATATGAAATTCTGTGTTGACCAAGTCAAACATAAAGAGATACCTCGTTATTTTTCATGTTATTCTGTACTGTACTTCTCTTTACCAATCCATTTTCCATTTTTTCCTATGCCCCAAACTCTTTATCATAGGCTGCTTGCATGGGCTCAGCCATAAAATCATCTCTTTCTGAAAGAAACATCCTTCTATTTATTGTGTCTATTTTTTATGGGGACTTTGAATTTATTTAACAATACTCCACTTCTTCCCTTTCACTACATTGGAACTGCTCCTTCCTGTGTCATTTGGAACTGGCCGAAGTTGGCAGATCTCAAATTTCTTTTTCCTCTGAAACGTGCAGATTCCTTCTCCTTCAGTGATAATGGGCATTGTGTTTCCTTAGAAATATTTTTGGGAGCCTATTATTTCTCAGCCACTTCAGTTGGCAAACTGAAGGCTTGGAAACAAATTAGCTTGGATGGCAGCCCAAGCTGTCAGAATGAGCCTTCCATTCATTACTGAATCATCCACCTCCTGCATTTAGATCTTCAGCCCCACTTTTCCAGTAAGCTTCTCAGTTGAATTCTTGGATTTATTTTTTTCCCTGTCGCTTCTGAACTCACTACTCCAGTCTACTTCACTTCCAAGCAGACAGCAAAGCTACTTCCCCATTATCTGAAAGTAATGAACTAATAACGCCAGTATAAAGGGCACAGCTGGTCATCATTTTTGGTAGAAGACATTAAAATTGTATTTTTCTCGCATATTATTTCTCTGAGTTACCTGAAGCTGAAGCCTTGATCACTTTATCAGGCAAGAAATTCCAGGTAAGAACAAGACAAGGAGAGCTGCTGGTATAGGGCTTGCTACATCTTACCCATCAGGCTGAGATGGCAACTTTGAGTTACAATTTAGGTTATCTTTTATGTCTTTCTGAGAAGAAATTCTGCAGGAAAGACAAGAAACTTCCAAATTTCCACTGAAAGTTTCTTATAAACCCTATGACGTTACCCTTGATTCTACAGTGCAGTTCTATCTGACTGAAATCCAGCAGAAGGAAGGGAGAAGAAGCAAACTTCTTGTCCAAAACCCGTGTTCTCAACATGTACAGTGTTAATATTAGAGACTGTGGAGAAATTTCCACTGGCAATTCAGCTGTTGGGGTAAGGTGTACAGGAAGGAACAAGTGTCAAACCTTGTAATGTCTTAGAACATAAAGTTAGAAAAAATGCAGATACACAGCAAAAAGTGAATTTTAGTCCTTCATTATGGGGTTTGAAGTTGATCCAGGAAAGATCTTGGATTTCTTCATGGGAAACATCACAGTTTTCCTTCTCATTTATTTCTAGAATCATCGGTTGTCCTCCTGTCTGAATATAAACGGCATGAATTAGGACTTAGACTGCTAAAAGCCTTGGCCAAAGATCACAAGGACTTCACGTACCTTCAGAACTGTGGAGAAAGCTGGGGAGGATTACTGGGCTGTGTAACAACCTAAAGAAGGTACCTATTCCCTTGGCCACTACTAGCTTGTTTTGCTTTCAGGCAGTGTTTTGCTGCTTTGGATTTGTTCTCTTTATTCAGGCACTTCCTGATCTCCCTAAGCCCAGGTTGAGCTAATAACCCTAACAATTCTACTTTTGCTATGGTTGTCAACAGGGACGTCAAGCGTAAGCTAGAAAATGGCTTTCAAGTTTTAGATTCACAGTTCAGTTGTAAATAACTGCAGCTGTACACAAAAAAATAAGCATAATAATGGCATGGAATGAACTGAATAATGCACAAAGTGTAATAGACTTTGATTTTCCAAATAACAGAACTCTTGATATACAGTAAAAGCAGATCATGAAGAAAAAGCTTTTTCAATTCTATTTAGCATGTGCATCTTCACCGGCGGCACAGGAAGTATTCTGTCATGTGTAGGGGTGACACCCTTGAACACAGAGCTGAGACAATGAGGCTGTTCAAGAACATCCACAGGCCTCTGACTGTCAGTAACAGTAGAGTTATTCACAGATGTGACCTGAAACAGGCACAGCATCAAGGCAGCAAGAGCTTGAGGTTTTACCATTCTGCCACCACCTTAAAACAAGTGTGCTAGCTATCGAATTGATATGGTAAAGCAAAGCACATCGGGGCACACATGGGTTTTCTGTTGTATATTGTGTGAACTGGGGTGATTTTCTAAGGCATTTTCTGCTATGCCCACATGGATACTCACACAACCATGAGTTAGCAAGGAAAATCTGACTGCTGTTGCGCTCACTGTGATGAATCTTTATCTCTTTCCCGTAACCAAATTTTCTGAATTTTGACACAATTATAATTCTGTTACAAAAATAAAAACTTAACTGGAAAATGGGATTGTTCTAAGCAAGGGAAGTCTGTTTCCTTTTTTGGTATGCAGAAATGTTGCCTCCCAAATTGAATATGTATTTAGCATAAATACACTTTGGTGATTATTGCAATTGAGGGACTAATGATTTCCTTTTTTGCTGTGCAGTTGGTTGTGTTTCCACACTTCTGGTGGTGAATTAACTCCCTGTGGATAATACAGCTTCACTTGTGGCAGATGTCAAGACCCTTAATCAGAATTTAAGTAGCCTCAATTACATTTTCCTTTATTCACTTTGCAAGTGAAGTAAGTTAAATTGAATTAGGCCTACCTTAATTCTGAATAAATATGTCCACACAGATATTCAATGCATTTTAGCTAATCTGTTCTAAAAATTAATTCAGATTCTCTTTGCAGGTGCTCTGCAAATTGCAGGTACAGTCTGTGGATGGTGGAGATAAGGAGCAGGGGAGGGTAGAGGGTGCTGGTTATAAAAGCAGTGGTTGAGAACATTTGTGTGTAAAGGGTTGAGTTTTGGCCAGCAAAGATTCTTGAGTGGAACGTTAGGCACTGCTTGGCTGGTGAGGAAGTGGAAGAGAAGTATAGCTCTGATGAGTTCCATAGCAGACAAGAAACGTATTTGGCCACAATGCACAAAAGTCTGGATCTTTTTGTGCCTCCTTAGAATGAAATGTATTCAGATAGGAACTGTCTCATGCCTGGCTTTGCAAAACAGTCAGCTCTATGGGATGCAACTGTGATTAAGATGGTTTAAATAATACATACATGGACAGACATGCTAAATGAAACCAAGAATGTATCTATTCCTTTATCTGTTAGCAGCAGCAGAGCTTCTGAGGAGGATGAAAATATGGCACTGATTCTCTGGTGCATTCCCCTGGCATACGTTAGCAGGGGCTCAGGGTTTTCTGAGCCAGAAATTGAGTTTTAAAGCAATTATTAATTGCTCATAATGGATTTTTCCAATGCATTGCTGAGCACTTCACTAAAAGAGAAGTTTCTACTATTGGGTCATTTGTATGTAGAAAGCAGTTTTGGGATTAACCCTGCAGGTAAGTGGCCAGTGTAACCATTTCCTGTCAGGCACCATCAGCAAGCAGCAGGGTTGATAACTTCAGTTTCTCTGCAGACAAACCTGTTACCAGTGTCCACCTTCAGAAAGCCTGGTTTGTAGCTCCCTGTTGTGCTGCAGGACCTGTACACATTCATGATCAGAAATGAGCTTTACCCTGAAGAGTTTAGAGCATAAACAGACCAGAGAGGGAAAATGCAATGTTAGGCATGTTAAAGTGAGAAGTAGACAACAAAATAGAACATAGCCTTATGCATCTTGCAAATTTATGATCCACCCATGTCTTGAACAAGCATAAAGTCCTGCTCATCCTCTCCTATAAAGGATATGATTGAAAAAGAGAAGATACAGAGGAGGGCAGGAAGAGATCTCCTAGAAGAGATTACATATAATAGGGCAGTTCATCTTGGAAGAGAGACAAGTAACACAGGTGACAAGCCATAAATGGTGTGGGAAAAGTGAATTGGAAATTACTATCCCCTGTTATAAGACTTAAGAGGCAATGGAGGGAATTTTCAAGCAGCTACTTTAGACCAGAACAAATAGAAGTGCTTTTTCACATGGTGCATAATTCAGTTGTGGAATTTCTTGCTGACAGATACAGATTCAAGAAGCAATTAGACAAATTCATGGAAAATAGGTCCAGCAGGGGCTATTAAACACACTGATGCAGATGCAACCTCTGGCTCAGGAAATCCCTAAATGGCAGATTGCCAGAAGCTGGAAGGTGAAAGAAGCATCACGTTGGGCCTGATGAGCTTTTCTATTCTTTCTCCAAGTAACCACTCTAGGTTGCTACATAGTGTGGGTTTCAGGCCTCAATGGAAGATTGTGCCTCTTAGGCTTTTATTTATCCTTTCTTGAGCATTGCTCATATTCCATGTATTATGACATTTAATTCCATTTCTTTACAGGGCCCTGTTATACTTGGGATTTTGATGTTTGACAATAGTTGAATTATACAGTCTGAAGCATGAAGTATCAGCCTGCTTTCATGACAGTAGAGCAATGCATAAGCCACCATAATTAACCCTGTGGCAAAACACACAGGTTCCACATCCTCATCCCTGCCCAAGTGGATGGATGGGAAGGATGGGCATTTCAGCACTCAGAGTAAATTATGCAATTGAGGGTCTAGCAGAAAAAGGAAGGGATTGAATTCCAAAGTACCTACCAGCAGACCTTCACACTTTTAAACCACTTTCAGATTAACAGTCTGGTGAGGCTTTTGTCCAGCCATTGTGAAGAAAGGTGCTGCATTTCTAGACTGGACTTAGCCTCTCATCATTTCCAATTGTAGAAACCTGTGGATTCCATTAATTCATCTGTAGAGGCTGAGTTAAGCCAGAGAAACTGGTTTGCTGGAGTAATATCCCTGAGCAATGGAGGGCACCAGGGAAGTGTCACCTGCCCCAGCTGTGTGATAGGAATAAGCAGCACCAGGGACAGTCATGGAGGAACAGTGGCAACTGCTGCCTCAATACTGACTTCTTGCGCAACATTGAGCAAATCCTCTGTCCTTCCAACAAGCTGGTTCCCAAGGGTGAATATACCTCTCTGTTCTCAGCTGCAGAGAGACCACTGCTTCATCCCTTTGTCTGCCTTTTTATATCTCTTGGGTTAGGGCTTCACAGAGCTCCAGAAACCCACCAGCTATAGACCAATGTACCTGATACTCGTATTAATGCTGCATTCGGGTTCTGATTCTGTGTTGAGTGATATCCTGCTGGGTCTGGGGGGAAATCTTTGTCTTTTTCCTTCTGTGACTAAGAAATGGCTCCCATTGCACTGAGCTCATAGATTCTCTTTGACTGCAAGTGTAACCTTTCAGCATGAGGCTGCTGGTGCAAGTGAAATCAAAAGGCCTTTGTGAAAGTGTCTTAACAAGCCAGTGGCGCGATCATGTAAGCTCTCACCTAGCAATAAGTCAGCCCGAGCTTGACCAGGCTCTTATATATTCCAGAAGACTGCTAAAGGGGATTTCAGGCATATTGTGCTTTCTGATTATTTGGCATAAAATAATTAAAACATTGCTTTTGCACTCCTGGAATGTTTGTCCCTAGCACTGCCTGAATGAATCACATTCTGTTCTTCTGGGTTTAACTCAAATGGGATTGATTTGGAGTCACACTGTGATAATTCCTGAGCACAATAAATAGAAAGAATTTTTAGAGATGTGCCACTGTTGTAGCAAATACATTATAACTGAGAGGCTGTAGGTAAACAGGCTTCAGTGTATGTAGAAGATCACAATAAGTATCTCCAGTTTCACCACTCATAGTGCCACACAATACATGCCTTTTTCTGTTCAAGGCAGCATGTGTATTGCTCACCGGTGTGGTCTAGCACTATCTGTATGCAAGTTATTTTTGAAGGACGCAGGTCCACACAAGGTACTCATTTTCATGTAGTTTCTGTAGTGGAACTAAGCACGTAAATTCCTCTAAAGAATCGAGCCTCTGTTAGTTTAACAAGAAGAGATGCTATTACCTGTATGAAGCTGCTGCTAGAACCCCACTAATAACTAATTTTTCATCTAATCTTCCTGGTTTTCAAGGTTTAAAATAGTGATAGTGAGGGTCAGTGATTTTCCAGACATCCCATGGTGAGTTACTAGTAGGACTGTAGAAGGAACCCAGACCCATCAGTTCTGAGCTCTCAGTACCACATGCTGTTCCCTTTCAGGCTGGCTGTTGATTTGAAATACACTATTTACCAATAACTAGGTAATCTTAATGTGGTATTTGACAGGACGCTGAGCTATGTAAAACCACTCTGTAATGAGTTCTGCCCCGTTCAAATGAATTCCCTTGATGTATTATTTACAGAAGTATTTTCTATCTTTACATGAACCCTGTCAGATCCCAAAGGGAGATATTGAGAAAAGAGAAGAAGGATCGAGCTATCAGGTACAGGCTGTTTTGCAGCATAGGGGGAAAACATAGCAGATATGTGTGGTACATGTACAGGAATGAAGGTGCCTATTAGATTAATTATTAAGGCCAAAAATACATTGTCTTTCCAGTCTTTGAAGGAAGTGCTTGGGGAAGGAGACATAGGAAGCCTGGTTCTCAAGGGCACTGTGGCACAGTGAAGAGTGGAGCCGAGGATCCCATGGCAAGGCAGGGGTGACTCAGGAAAGGCTAAAACCAGTAAAAGAGTTTCCATTTCTGACACTCTCTTTTCAGCAGTGCAGCTGGTTTGCACACTGCAATAATAGTTATTGTTTATTAGAAGCCTATCCATCAACTGATGCCTCAGGTGCCTCTTGTGATTAGAATATAAACCAAACTGGGCTGCTGCACTCAATAAAGGGATTTTTAATCTGTTTCTGTCAGAACAACTACGTGACACGAAAGTCATTCTAAGGTTAAGTGGGAAGGAGTTCCTGGGAGCTGAGGTTGTAGGAGAGGTATATGTATAAACAGTGTCTTTCTCCAAATACAACCACTTTGAGAGTTATGCCTGTGCTTCTTAAGGCAGAATAGCATGAAAAGAGTTTGAAGGTTGGAAGCATCTCCTGGTGTCTGCCCATTAAATGCCCGAGACGTGAGAACCAACTTTTTAAACTCCGCTTTTATGATCGTCAAGTCTGTGACAGGTCAGCGTTTAGTCTATTATCTTATCAGCCAGTGGCTACATATTCATTGGAGAGAGATGAGCTGTCCATTATATGTATTTTGTACTTTTATGATGAAAGATAATTTGTGTAAAAGCATCCAGAGCGAAGGCACTTTGGGATGCTTTTAACATATCAAAAGAATCTGATCTGTATCTGTCTTTTTCCTCTAGCCAAGTTATTCACCAGGAGTACTGATTCTTTTATTTCCTTTCCATTCCCTTTTCACACCATCTGTGTTAAACACTCTATTATTTTCTCTATAAGGGGAGCAGAACAGGGAGTGGTGGTGAGGGAACAAAACAGAGAAACAGAAATAAAGGCCTCTTGGATTATCTTTTTAAGATTTTATTCTAATTACTTCTTGCACCAAAAGAAATCCTTTTTAATTCCCTGTATATGTTTTTCCCCAGTGTTCCTTCATCTTTGCCAGATTGGGAACATTTAAAGGAGCAAAAAAACAATCTGGAAGAGACTTTGACTTCTTGAAAAACCTCTACTTTGTTATTAGGCTTATTTTGAATGAATTAATCTTAGTACATGTCTCCAGTTATCCAGCAGAGAGGATGCTTCTCTAGCTGCCAGATGGGAAGCTTGGAAGCGGTGTGAGGTAGTCAAGTGGGCTATGTGTTGGGGTCACAAATCTCATTTTTCAGGAGCTGTTTTTGGGGAAGCCAGAACAGTTTGGAACGATATTCAGCCTTCTGAATCATGTGAGATATTGGAGATAGGCCACAATAAATTCTCTGACCACAAAAAGCTTTTATTTGACTGGGAAGCCATCTTCCACCGTTCCTTCTTTTCCATGCGTGCAGTGGTTGTACAGAATTGCTATGGAGCTGGTCTACTCACTTTTGCAAGCCTCCTAAACTTTAAGCCCTTTTCAATTTGCCAGTCTCTCCCAACACACCTTTTTCTTCTTGGACAGGACCTCTTGATTTTATGCCTTTTGAGAGCTCTCTTGCTTTCCTTTTTGTTAAGTTAAATTTCATAGATCTATTTCCAAGGGAGCCATGGACATCCATGGTGCTGAAGACCAGAAATTAAAACCGCCATATAAAAGATTTAGGAAGTTACAAAGCATATTAGTCTGGTAATGATTATTTTAATGGTTATTGCATTTACTCTCAGATATTTTACAGAGCATATGTTGTCTTGAAACAAACAAGTGAGTTGCTCCCATGAATGAAAGGGACGACTGAGATGTGACTTTGTGTAGCAAGGGAATTCATAGCGGTGAGCTTCAAGTGTCTGGTTGTGTTCGGGGTCTTGTCTTTCTCTTTTAAGAAAGATCTTCATGCTCTTATCACACTTTTCACTTCCAAGGGCTTGCTCCTGATCTATCAAGATGAGGAGTAACTACTTGATTTAAGTCAGAGATTTATAGCAATATAAATCCATGGTGAAATCAGTCACCAGCTCAAATAACTGAGTTTCCCCAACAACCTTTAACTGCAGTCTGCAGAGCTGGTCAGGCCAAAGCACTAGTTTCAGTGGAAAAAGGAGGATAATGAATCTCCTCTGCTCTAGGTCCTTCCCTTCTCCTTTCTCTCTGATTTGGATTGACAGTCGCAGTGTTCTTCCTCAGTCTCATCTTCCCACTGTGTCACTTTTTTTGATTTCTGGTTTTCCTGCTCCTATTTCTGCATTTTCTAGCATTTCCCTTTGAAACTCAGGTTAACTGGCCCCTGCTCTTTGTTTATCACCTCCCAAAGACAGAGTTGTGCTGCTCAGACTGCTACTTAGACGCTTCTTGCCCTTGCTCATGTGCATACAGCTTAGGCTCCATTACCTAGTTCTTCCTAAGCTCCTTTTAACTCCCAATAGCAATTTTCTTGTTGAATTCAGTCTCTTAGTCATTGGCCTTATGAGTTTATGCCAAGTTTTGGACTGGCTTCTCCAATTATTACCTTCCTTCAGAAAGCCAGCCATCCATCAGCACAATTAAAGCAGCTCTCCTTCCCATTCCAATCAGGAGGAAAGGTGTTCCTATCATTCAGTAAGTGCTTGCTCTACATGCAAAAGTGCATGTCTGCATTTTGCCTTCAGTAAATAGTCCTGCATTTTTAATGAACATGTCCTTAAGTAACAGATTGTGCCACCAAATGCTTTAAATTTCTGTCTTTTCAGATTCTAAAATAAGTTTTTGCTGACTTTCTGTTAGTAATGGCTGAAGGGGATGGTTTTCAAAATATGCATGGCTGGCACCAGCTGAAGATTGCTTTTTATTTTGTTCGTGCTGAGCGTGCTGGCTCTTTTCTCTCATTTATCCCAGGGAAGCTTGTTTAAATGTCCCTTGCATACTGTAATTGAAACCACTGTAGGAACTTGAGCTTGTCGCATCTTTCTCTGGGCCTCTGGAACTTCCTGGGGGTGAAAATCTGTGTTTAATGATGAACTTTGAGGTCTGAAGCCTTGTGTGAGAGACTACCCAATGAGTAAGAGAGGAAATACGTTGATGTGCTCCCTTTTAATTCAAGAGGTAAATGAGGGCACTGTGGGTCATGGCTATAGGTGTCAGCTTCAGGCTGAAAGACTCAGCAGTTTCCACAGCAGTGTATGTGGAGCCTCTGCCTCTTGCTTGTTCTGAACTGAGAACTTGGTATGGAGAGAAACATGTTCTTACTCCTTAGTTGCCGAAATAGATTTGGCAATGTAAAATCCCAGGGGTGCCATGGTACTTTTTGAATTCAATTCAGAATCAGTGACTTGATTCTATTCAAATGTTCAGTTGTGGGGCCACCCTTCCAGCTGATGCTACTCAACACACTTTATTAAAGCTAGTTATGTTTCATGGATGGCAACAAAGCCATATTGACTTAAGCTTTTTAAGAATCCAGCCCCCCCCCCCCCCCCCGATATTTCATTGTAAGTGCTGTAATATGGAAGGATATTTTAAGATGTGGTTTCAGAATAGGGAACTAGAATGGTTTTGGGTGAAATAAAGGAGGGAGGAGTTTTCAGGGAGACTGCGCACAGCCACTATTGTGTGGTATCTTATACAACCCTACTGTTGCACCCGAAAGATGTGAGGCCTGAGAAGAGCAGGTTGTCGTCTGAAGCCAGAGTGAGCACATCAGGCTGGGAGGTAACTGAAGGAAGCAGAAAAGTGGGGCATTAATTTTATTGTTCATGGTGGTTATTTTAACGCTACAAAATGGGGAAGAACTAAGCTTACTCATAGACTTGTGATACATGGGTCTGACCTGGTAGAGTATGGTAGCCTGATCAAGGTTTTTGGCATAAACAAGAAACTCTGGTATGAGATTGAAAGAAAGCCATGAACAAATTGCCTCCTAGGAGAGCTCAGAAGGGTGGGGGTGAAAGTGAGAAGAGGGGGAAACGGGAAGGGAAAAAGAAGTTGTGCAACGTGCTGAATGTGAAAACAATAAGTTTTGATGTGATGAGCATTGGCTGGGAAGCAGAAGGATCTGAGGATGGCAGAGAAGGTAGGTGACTCTGGATAAATGGACTGGAGGGGATGAGGGCAGAAGCCTGGAGGGGAGAAAGCTGCAGTGAGATGAGGCGTGAGATGACTAAGCCTTGGCTGAAAGGCTTCAGCATTATAAATTGGGCAGATCTAATGGCAGCTTTGACATCTGGGAGAAGAGAGAGGAAGAGCTAAAAATGCCCCCAAGAATATGAGTGTGTGTGAAGGACATCGCCACTGGCAATGTGGAGAGGAAGGGGAAAACACATTAACCCCCCCAGAGGCGAACAGTTCAGAGGCTGCAATTCTGAGTGTGCACAAGTAGGTGGGGGAGCAAGCACTGGCTGCCCCATTAAACCCCTCTGGATCTCCTGCAGCTCATGGGTGGTGCACAGCTTTCCCCTGGGTGGAAGGAAGGGGTCACATTCCTGTCAGTTCAGTGTGCCAGCACAGAGCTTGCTAGCGAGGTGGGAAGTAGGTATTTTTAGGCTAAAATGAATTACTTCTCCCAGAGCAAAAGGGGATGTCAAGGAAATGATGTGGCTCTCCGTGATACCAATTTACTGTGCAGTACCTGAAGCATTGTATCTCATCCATTGCCTTTATCTCATCCAAGGCTCTGCCCTGGAGCTCTTTCTAGGCTGGCTAACTAATGCCTGGTCCATGTTGAAGCAGGCTGCTGCCCTTCAGGGCTGGATGTGGCTGCAGTGCTCATGGGGAAGCTGTGCCAAGGCATTTTATTGTGTATAAATACTGCAGTCCCTTGAGTCCCTGCAGATCTCTTTTCCCTGCTCCTTTTCCAGGCCTGGTGTGTTTGCTCTGGTTCACATGGGCCAGAGGCTGCTCCTCGCATTCTTCCTAAACACACCGCAGCATTTGCATGTGGTCCTGCCCAGCCTGACGCACCTCTGCAGGGCACTGATTTTCATTGCAGACATTGTCAGTCTGGGTCTCTTAAGCCCACAAGGTTGATGCCCACATTTTACTAGCACTCTGGAAAATCTTGGGCAGATGGCTTTATAAATTCAAGGACAGAAAATGATAAATGCCAGTATGGCTGTGGTGAAAATGTGGCTGCTCAGGGTATTAAAAGGATGGCATTTCACAGGGAACCTCTCAAACTCCTTTTTTCTTTCCTAAGATTGCCCATTTTTTTCAACAAGCCACTTGCAAATATGCAGACATTGAAAGATCCTGGGTTGAATTTATCCCTTCCATAACTTCATGGACTTCAATAGAATTGCACCAGCACTTTTCCCATCTTTTGTAGCTGATTAATTTATGTTCATTTTACTTCTCCGGTGCCAATGAAAGAATTTAATAGACCCTTATTGTTCCCTGCAGATACCCCCCTCTCTGTGCAGAGAGGCATCAAGCTCTTCTGTGGGTTGGCATTGTTGTTCTTTCTCTTTTTGATTTCCTTCATGTAACAGAAAGAGATTACACTGGGGGAGCTAACTGCGTACTTGGCTCTCCAGGGAATTCAATACACGCCTGCAATTAACCTGCATTGAACTGGCCATTGGATGTTGCTATTCCTCCACAATAAACACAGATGGTAGGCAGTTCTGACGGAGTATTTGTATACTGCAGGTTGGCACAGCTCAAGTCAAAATAAATACAATTTCCAGACGGCACAGATCCTTGCTTCTCCTTTCTGCTTTTTTTGACAGAGGAGGGGAACATCTGAATAGAATCAGAAAAAGCTCCTTGTTGGCCCCCAAAATAAATATTTCCCCTAAAAGCTGAAGGGGATTTCAAATCTCAGCCCCTTCAGTCTGTCAGGGAGACAGGAAAAGGAGAGAAAAAATTTAATCAGGATTTAGCCAGGAAAGTAATTTAGTGGGAGGGAAAGTGCATTTTAAATTGTACTTAATATCACAAGCTCTCATCTTGCTAGTGCTTGGAACGCTGCACAGCTTTACTCCTCTCATGGGCAGCTTGAGTTCTGTGGATTAAAATAAGATTTGGAGCTTTGTGGGCGAAAATACATCTTTATGTATTTCTCAGCCTAGAAAGCGAAGAGACTGTGTTCCAACTGGAATAACTTTTCCTTTACTTGTCTGGGGAGGGAAAGCTGTGGGTTGGAACGAGCTCCTCATTAGCTGTTAATTATTTTCCTCATTCACAAAAACAAGAGGTTTTTCCTCCATTGCCAAAAATGGGGTGTCTGCAGGAAAACCTGAGCTCTGGGAAGGGTTTTTTATATATATATATAAAAGCACTGCTGTTAAGTTTAAAGAAATTGAGCTAAGCATATAAAAAATCTGCCACCAGGGTCAAACTTGATGCCATGTGTATTTTTTTTTTCATTAAAGGAGTGCAGATTTGGAGCCCGAGCTATTATTTCAGGTGACTTGAGGCCCTCCGGGGGCAGCAGTGAAATGGAAAAGAGCACGGCAGCCTGCTCTTGGATCTGATGCTCACTGAATCTGAAAGGTCATGTCATGTTTTCTGGCAATTGACTCAATGGGTTTGGATTCTACAACATAAGGTCGGGCCGTTTTCACTCAGCACATGTTTACTGGGGTATGTGCCTTCCAGTTGTTTTCACATTGACCTTATTACCCTGCCACACTGATGAGCCTGGCACAAAAACTGCTTTTTGTATTGCTGTGTGCACCACTCTCCCTCTCCCACTCCTCCCTATGTTGTTACTTGAGGCTGCAGATGGAGGTTTTGGTGCTCCTAACCCCCTGCTTTCCGTGCCTCTGTTACAACACAGATGCACAGAAGCACATTTTGGAAGGACAAGAGGGTGCAATGGGACTGATGGATGTTTGGTTCCCAGGTTTTGCAATAGGAAAGCTGTGGAGGAGAGGAGGCACAGGCTCTGGGTTGTAAACTCAAGCAGGATGGTTTACAGCCCCTTCTCAGTGCTCCTGCAGTAGATGTGGCCACAAGACTCTAGGAGAGCAGGGCTCACAGTCTGGGGCTGGGATGTGCTCTACACTGGGCAATGTTAAAAAGGATGGAGGCAGCAGTTCCTTCTCCTCATGGTAAACCTGCTCCTTCAGTGCAAAATACACTGGCCAAGCTTTACAGGGATAAACAAAATGCTGCTGCTATTTCTGCAAGCGCATTGGCAACTCTCTGCTTGCAGCCACAGAAGTTCTTGTGCTGACAACACAATATGCATCTCTGCCACCTTTTCAGGCTTAAAAAAGGTGTTTTGGACTTCTGTCAATTTTTAGGAGTTATAAATTAAAGACGAGGAGTTTATTATTACTTGGAATGCTCCCATGGTTTCAGCAGTCTGAGACAAAAAAGAACTAAGATACTTGCAAAAAGTCATTGATAGAGGCAAGGAAATAAACCCGTGAGTGCTTTCTTCTATGAATGCATTGCTTAACCTTGTCCTGCCACCCGTTTATCAACCCTGGCTGCCCCAGCAGGACAGAAATGTTGCTCTGCTTCGTCATTGTTTGAATATTGCCCTTTCAATAAGGTCAGAGCAGACTTGCAGCAAATCCAGGAGTCAGAGAGCGAGGCACAGTGTGGTGCTACATGGGAGTGTCAGGACCTTGGGAGATGAGAGTTTTGGTTCTGGCTTGGTCATTGCAGTCCAAGCATGGCACTGGCAGGTTATTTTTGGAGACAACTTCAGTCTGCTGAACAGAAGCACCGTGTAAGACTTAGGGATCAGTTATTACCTTGGGCATGCTGCTGCCAATAAAATGAGAGCATTCCTCCGAGGCTTCAAGGAGTGCCTGTTACATTCCCATGATGAGGGCAGTGTCACTGGTCTTTTCCACTGACCAGTTTGATTTAAACATAAAGATAAGTAAAGCATCATCATCATTATTTGCGATCAGGATGGCTTTTGTCTGTGAGTTGCACTTTAGGGGGAAGCTTCCTGCAGAACTAAGAAGGTGACTTTCTTGATGGTATGGGGAATGTGCCATGACTGGATTCCTAAGGCAGCCATCTCCCATAACCTGGCGGTCTGAATATCTTCTCAGGATGCAAAGCACCATGCAGAAATACCCAGTGTAGCTCTGGAACAGGATCATACAGCCATATCAGCTTGTTGCTGGGTTGGAGACCCATCCACAGGCTAAAGGGCTGATAATTGCTGAGGGGGAGGAGGGTTAACACATAAACATAGTTCAGGAGGTGCTGATCATTCTATAAAGACACACCAGCCTGTTTGGCACGGGCTTCATATGCTATGTAACCAGTGGGCAGTGTAGGAAACCCTGTCATGGCAGATTATTCCCAAAGTCTCTCCCGGAATATGGCTTCTTATGCAATGTTTAGAACCTTAATATTTGCGAGATGTGCAAGCTCATCTGATTCTGCAAGTCCATCTTGGGTAAACCACTGCCTGAAGCTCCCTAGAACAATATCCTGGCTTTTGCATTCACAACATGGACACTCTGTACTGAAAAGCATGGACAAGCTGCAAGCACAGCAGCTCTAGAAAATACTTGTAAAACTGTATTTGGTGAAGTCTGGAAATGAGTATTCATCTCACCTAGAGGACCAAGGTTTGAGAAACACATGTCCATTTTAACCTGAACTAGTCAGTGTGGTTCTGGGTGACATCCTCTTGTTTTACAATCATATCAAGTAGATTATTTACTTTGATTCTTACACTTTGACTCTCTTTTCCGAACAATTTTGTAGTGCTACATATGTATACACTTTGATTGGAAGCCATTTTAATGGATCAGATTGCTGATTTCACAAGAGCCTCCTTGGAAGAGTATTCGAAACTCAAGTAGTTTGTCTTGGAAGGAAAAATCCAGTTTAAACTGTGTGATACCCTTTCTTAACTAAGATTGCAAATACCCTGTGGCTGCCTATTCTGTTCTCACTTTAGGTGACGGCTATGGATTAAGAGCCTGAGGCTTTGGCTAACATCTCTAGGCAAGGCAACGCATCCCTAGGGTCTAATTCAAGGGAAGTTGTGCAGGTGTCATAATTAGCAGTTTCCTGTTAAAGCTCCACAAATAAGCTGTAATCCTCAAGGCACCAGTCTCGAAAACCCCTTGCAGATTTGTTTTCAGACCAAATAATATTCATCTGTAACCTTTTTTGTTAATTGCCAAGCAGCACATTTAACTACCCGGGACCCACTGGCTTAGATTTTGCCGAAAATCAGATGTGAGCAGGGATTAATGGTTCCAGCTGCTCACACTAGCTAGCCACCATGCCAACTGCAGCTTGCCCTTAAATGAGGCTGAGGTGCGCAAGAGTTGAGTCAGAGCTGAGTGGAGGACTTTGGTTTCCTATGTTATCCCTCCTCAGCCTTCAAGGCCAATAAACATGTCATAAAGGGAGGAAAAACTGTGAAAAGTTAGGAAGCAAAACAGAGCCCTTAATGGTCATTACATGTGCTGCAGCCACCTTCAAGTGAAAGTTGAGGGCCCAGATTTTTTAGCACTTGGACAAAGAATGTCTCCCCCTTCCAAACACAACGGCACATGGACTCCCAGCACAGGGTTCTTGGACTACATAATGTTGGCTGCGTGCGTGCGCACATGTGTACACATCTGCAGCGAGGGGGAAAAGACAGAGCAGGAGGAGTGTGTTAATTGCAGTGTGAGTACATGTGAGGCTGATGTGGGGAAGTTCCTCAGATCCCATGATCAGCAGGGCATCTGAGGACTTTCATGTTTTTCACAGTAGAATAAAACTACCCGTGCCAGCTGGAGTCTTCAGCCAAACTGTATGCCTTAGAGCTTATATGTTTCACATCACTGAAGGCTACATAATACTTTCAGCTGGCATTGCATTCCATGTGATATGTCTGGGGATGGAGATAGTTAGTTAAATAATCACATCGGCTGATGTGTTAGCTCAAACAATGGCTCTTTCCCCCTCTCTCCAAACACATTTTGGGAGTATTAGTTTGGGAAGAGGGGCACCAAAGCTTTTCATCTCTGTTTTCTTGATCTGTTTCTTTCTTTGTTTAGCCTCTAAGTGTTGACAGGTTGTGATGATGTTACTTCTCTCAGTGTGAATTTTTGTGAGACGAAAAGAGAGATCTGGTCAGGTTTTTCAAACAGATCAGAGATAAGTCAGAGAGAAATGAAAGCTTCCAGGCTTGTTTATTCTGAAGGGTAGAATTTAGCCTCAGTACTGGATAGTGTGGGTTCGGGGGTTTGAATAGGAGACCATTTAAAATAACCTCAGTATGTGCTATCTCTTCAAGTTGCAAGTAAAACCCCCAGAAGTTATACACATGCAAAGCACAGGGGAACAGCATCATAATTTTGCTATTTAAATGTAAATAAAATAAAGTGTGGCCAGCCAGGAAAAATCCTTGGTCTGCAAAAATCCCTTTAAACCATGAAAGCAGCATCTGGGGTACTGTGGTGCTTATGGAAATACCTACCTGGTGTTGTGGCTCTGCCAGGTTTGCAATGGTCATGTCATTGTCTAGTGCATTTCTTGTACTAGAGCCACTGTTGAAGTTTAAGATGTGTTTTTCAGTGATTCAGACATGCAAAATGGGGATTTTGCAGCCAGTTATGTCTGTGGCTTTCAGTGCATGGATCTGGAGGTTATGGATAGTGTGGGAAAGGGAAAAATAACACATAAAATTTTGGTCAGTTCATTTTGGAAGGGAAGTCTGTGTTATCAACCAGATTCTAGTGATGTATCTGGATTAGGGTTTGTTTGGAAGGGCGATCTTCACCAGAACCTTTAAAAGCAAGAACCAATTGGAGCTTCTTTAGTGAGCTCTAGGAAGAGAAAAGCAGGATGCTATTGGGGCGTAATGCATCCCACTCTGGAGTTTCCAGATGCAAACCTGTTTTGCTTCCCAGTTCTTGTACAGCTCACTGGGCTTGTCTGCAAGGCCTGATGCATTTCACTGCAGGTGACCTCAACCAGCATCCTCTACCATAAAAAAAGAAGTAGACAATCCTTAATCTTTTAACCTTAAGTGTCACATACAGTAAAAAACCCTGGGCAGATGGACAGGAACAGATTCCAGCTCAGCTGGGCACCTGCAGGGCAAATGTAACATCTTGTGTTCATTTCCTCTTTACACACTTTGGGAAGGAGCAGTATGAATGCTTGGTGGTGAGAATGTTTTTCATATGGATGTAAATGAATGAAGATGAAGGCCAAGGTAGAATTTAAGTACCTAGTTTCATTCTTGTAGTGCGTGTTACACATGAGTAGGCAAGAGATCAGGTTCCCTTTTGTTGCTGGAATGCTAAAACTGTGGAGTTTCATTTGGTTTAATTCCAGGATCAGAAAGCACAGGGAGGGTGGACTATTAGGGTTTGCCCTGTTTGTGGTAATACAGAAGGATAAGACGCGTGAAAGGGAATGATCCCTCTGCTCTCCTGCTTACCTGGAGATGGAAAGGGATTTCACATGAGGGATTTCATCCTCCTTCGTGGAGCCTTTGCTGAAGTGCTGAACCTTCTGCATCAGTAGGATTGTGTAGCTGTGTCTTTTCTGAAGTTTTCATACAAGAGTTTTCTAGGAACCTTGACAACTTCAGCAGCTCGTCACATTAGGCTACATTATGTCAAGTTATGTCACTCTGGAACCCTGTTGGATGCCCTTTATATTTTTGCACTAATTAAAAGGGGGTCAATCAATGCAATCAATGGCACTGAATATGGGGCAGCAAAAAGAAATGCTTTCTCATGCAGCACAGGAACTTGCTGTCACAGGAGGTTACAGAAGCAAATGCTGTGGGTGAATATCAAGATCTGAACCTTTTAATCAGATTGCTGATCTTTGGAAAATGTTATGCATGCAGGAATCTGTATCTCCCTCTCTTCCCTCCTGCCATTGCTTCTTGGTTCTTTCTTAACACCTTTTCTGTATTGTGTAGCACGACACTTTAGGAGTAATTCATTTTGTTCTGAAACCTGAAGCATGGGTTGCTCTGAGAGTTAGGTCAAGAGAACACAAAGTGTGGGAACTGTGATGTGCTGGTCCCAAACCTACTGGTGCTTCTGTAGTGAAAGAACTCTTTTTCTCCCCCTCCATAGTCTAATCTAAATATCCCGTCTCTCCCTGTGTTACTGAGAAAGTCTGTGCATCAAAAGGTACCTTTTGATAATCAGCACACAATGTTCCTATTGCAGATACTAGAAGTAAATGAACAATAATGCCCCATAATCAAAATGTCCTTGTGAATTCTGAAATACTTAAAAAGGTACACTGTGTTGAGGAACTGTTGACAACTTTGAGTTATTCAGAACCTCTCTGCATCTAGTTCAGCTTTTCCCAAAGTTCATGAAGCTATTGTGATAGACTGGAAGCTATCCTGCCATGACCTAGATGCTGCTTTGCTCCAGGCTCAGTATGCTCCTTGTTATTATTCTTACCATAGAAAGCCTTGAATAACCTGACTCGAGTCTCTCAGCGATGAACAGTGCTGGGTTATGCACCATTTTGATCATGAACTCTTGTACATGAAAATACCCTGGGAGTGTCTGCTTTGAGTATGTGTATGTGCAGAATTACAAGGCCCATAGCTTCTGCCTTCTGGATCTACAAGGGATAAATCTGAAGTTTAGCAGAGAGTTTTACTTACTTGTTATATTAACTGAATTATCTTCTAGCCAGTAAACAGGAGCTTTCATTAGAAACAGCCCATAATTTATGAAAGTTCAGAATTCCTTCTCCCTAATATTCATGTGTTCCTACATAAACATGCTACTTCTATGCACTTCCTTGTGGCATTTCTGTAAGACTTGTTTCTAACCTTCAATGAACTCTTCAGGAGAACTAACTCATCTCCCAGGTCATTTTTGTTTTGCTTAAGCCTCCTTTTCATGCTTGAATACTAGTCATCTACTGCAAGCTGCTAAGATTCATTTTGAAGTCCTGAATTGTTGTATCACTATGTGACCTCTTCATACATTACAAGCATTGAGACTGCTATAAGATTCAAAAGTGAGAAGAGGAATCTTTATCTGATCCCTCTTCTGATAACTGCAGGTTCTGACATTTTGAGCAGGCAGGAGACAGAGGTACCATTTGAAAGTGAGAACCAGGAAAGCTGTTTGGAATTGGATTATATGCAACATACTAGGGAAAATGCACTGGCATGCAGTAGATTTAAAGAGTCATGGGAAGAGGTGGCTAAATTCAGAATCTTTGGATTTAGATCCCTCTTCCCAATCCTGGCCCTGCCTCCCTTTGAAGTCATGTAAATTCTTTGTGTTCATAATGCTTCTGGCAGAGTTCCACATGTCTGTTTTCTGTTACGTGAAGAACAACCTCCTTTTGCTTGCTGGAACACAGCTTTCATGGGCTTCATCTAATGGCCTCTTGCTCTTATACTGGAAGAGGTGGTGAACAGCCCGTTTCTGTCCAACTCCTCCAGACCATTCACAAGTTTGTAGACCCCTAAAATAGCTTCTAAGTCATCTCTGTTCAAAGTTGAAATCCTAAAGAGTCTGTGTGAGTCTTCCTCATACAGAAGTCTTCCATGCTGCCTCCCGTTCCTGATTCTGATAGACCCCTTTCTGACACGAATTGTCCGGGTTGTGGAAAATTGGGATGAGAATTAGGATCTTCTTCTTGTGGGTTTTAATTCTAAGGTTATATGACAGTCCCCTTTAATATCTGCATTTGAACATTTGTGTTCTTAAGAGTGGCCTATGTGGGTGATGTGAGGGTGAGCTGCCCCTTTCCCTCATTAGGTTGTTCTTCATCAGTATTTTAAGAAACAGAGGAAGCACGAAGGAAGATGAAGGAAAAATCCAATGACATCATGATCACAAACCTTGGAAAGTGAGCTGGGGCTGATGATGTTTTTTTCAAGTGGGATACACTCATGACCTGAGCAGGTTTCATCTCCAAGCCAGTTTTACAAGCAATCCTTTCAGAATTGTTTCAGCAGGACCCGCTAACCAGGCAGACATCTGCAGTGTAGATACGTGATGCACTGGGTAAACTCAGTCTGTTTTCTGGAGTCTAGTTTCAACCATCTGCAACCATTTATCTTGGTTCCATCACTTTGCATGCAAAACACTGTAAAAATGCAAGAGCCTACAACTGGAACAGTGTTATTTCTTTGCTGCCAGTACATCCCCAGAATGTGGACTCAATGCCCTGGGCTTTTTTTTTTTCCCTGTAGACTTCATTCCATAGCAACCAAAACTCAGTTGGATCCCAGACAGCATCCTAAATATTAAAAGACTCTGGCTTGTCTGCTACTAATGGAATTCGCAGCTCCTATGCTACTTGTTAAAACCCTTAAGCTAATGAGGTAGTCATCCAAACTCTGACCTTGGGCTGACAAACACATAAAATCATCCAAACTTGGTCCCAGTCAGATTGAAAACTGAATATGGGAGCAATGACAAATGATAAATAAATAGCTGAAACTTAAAAATAAGGACATAGCCTAAGGTAATGTTCACTATTTCAAACTCATTTGAAACCCTCAAAGTTTTCATGGCAAAGACAGTTCTTTTGCTTTACTAGTAACACTGGAAGTTAGGCTCACTATTACTTGGCTGAATAAGAAAACTTGCATACTGGCATCTCTTGACTAATTTTACGAAGCAATTGGTATTAAGGGCCAATAAAACATGGGGTTGTTTCCATTAATGACCTTCACTGATTAAATGAGATAAGGAATAAAGGGATTCTGAAATGGAGGTCATTGTAAATGGGCCATTCAGACTATCTTTTCTCTACTTCTCAGTCTTTGGGAGTATGAAATGTTATTACAGTTTTCAGATTTACAGACAACACATGAACAAACAATGGTCAGAAATGCTGCCTGCAATTCTAACCAGCCACGTGCCACTGGGCTTACAAAAGGAATCTCTTACTCTTCTCACAACTGACTTTTTTCCCCAGTCTCAGTTGTTTTGGGGAACAGTCCACAAATTGGTGATTTCAGTGGCTCTGTGAGCCACCTATTCTTGATTATTCTTCTGAATTCTTTTCAGTGATAGCTGGATAATACTTGCATTGAGTTATAGCAGCCGCTTGTAACCCCTTTTCCACTTCACCGGGCATAAAGGTGTTCCAGTTTCCTCAAACATTGTTCAATCTCAGCCTAAGAGTGGAAGATGCATCAGCTGTCTCATTTCTGCTAAATGCTCTAAACATTGTGTTAAAATGATTGCCTATTATTAGAAGCTCTGTGAGGCGTAAGTCCCCAAAACACTGTATTCAACTGTCCTTTTCAGTCTGTGTCTGCTCCTTCAGAGCCCACCTCTCTCAATTATCTCACCAGACTAGCTCTAGCTTAGTTGTTCCCTCTGCGTTGGCTTGTATTTGCTGGTATCTTTTGAAGTACCCTCACCTTGAATCAGAGCCTTTGTGTTCCCACTGCATCCCTTCGCTGACTTGCCCAACAAATCGTTTGGTCACTTCTGACCTAAAAAGCCTGCGGAAGATCAGGCTGCTCCATGACAATACTGGTGCAAACCTATTCCTGTAGAAATTATAACAGTAGTAAAGTAATGGGTACTCTGCAGAGGCTTTACCAAACACAATGTGACTGGCTATTTATCACAGAGATAGACTATTTAGTTGTGATATTATCCACACCATCTTTTTTACCAGAAAAGGACACGTCTATCAAAGCTTTCCTTTCTTAAAACCAAAATCTCTGTAGAGCTCTTCCAGTTCCAGACAACATGGAAAATTTCTAGTCGATGCTAGTTTTTCTTTATCTCTCTCTGTAGATTTTATTTACCTGCTGATATTTGTTGTTATGTGTGACGTTTAGTCCTGCTTAGTTCAAGTCATCATTAAGACACTTGGGAGACTTGGACTCAACTCCCACCTTTGCTAGTTTGAGTACTTTTAGTTCCTGACCTTGAAAGTGGGGGACAGAAACACTCCCTGTGTCATCTCGTGAGATCACAGCATGATTCCTCAAGGCTTTACAACTCCCATATCAAATTATATGTGTGTGTGGTGCCAAATTTAACAGGATCTCTGCTGTTGGTACTTCTGTAACCTGAACAATTCTTAAATAAGGACATAGTGGGGCTTCAGTAGAGGGTAAAAGTGAAGATGGCTCTAACCTTTCCTTGAGACTGTTCCACTGATTAATGTTGATGGCCTTTTCACAGTTAGGATTCTCATCTTCTTTCAGAGGTGGAGTAAATTAGGTGCAAGAGAGGGCAATGCATTGCACAGCCCCCTGGTAGGGCACTGGCAAGAAGTTGGGCACCCCAGTTTAGTCTGTAGTATTTATTTCTCTGCAAAGTAGTTTCATGGCAGGTAGTTTCTTACTGTCAAAGGCACTTTCCATTCGCTTCATAAATTACTGTGAGCTTTGACAAGTCCTTCAAATTTGGTTTCCCCTTTCCTCGCCCCAGTGTGTTACGAAACCAGCTTGATGGATATTTTGAAACTTGACAGGCCACTAGATCTTTCCAAACTAAAACACATTCTGGGTTTAGTGGCATCACAGAAGCCAAGAGGCAGAAAAGGGGGTAATGTGAAATTGTATTCAAGGATGTTTTTTTCTGCTGCAACAAAAGGTGAACTTTTGCATATTATCTTTGAAAAAGGGGAAATCTGGGTTTAAAACCAAAGCTCTGATAAAATCAGTGAAGCTCTGTTGAAAATGTAGCTTGTTTTGGCCTTTTGGTGTATTTTTGTTTCATGACACTTTCATTTTATGCATACTTTATATATCTGAAGCAGAGAGATCCTAATTCATTGCTTATTACCTGTTATTTCGCTGTTGCCTTGGAACCTTTCCCAGCAGTGTCTGTTCACTAACCCTAACTATTCAGAAATCGTGAGACTAGCCTGTGGGTTTAATTTGCTAATCTCTGCCTCCTCCTGGTTGTTCTTTGGGGTTTTCTTTTTCAAAGGTATAGTTTCTTTGGTTCATACATCAGGAAGATGCCTGAGCTCTTGAATTTTCTTTCTTTCTTTTTGACTGAGCAAATCCTGTGCTTTGCTGTCATTAAAATTGCATTTTCCCCTTAGAAAAAGATTTTCTTTAGGTTACCATTTCTTTTGTCACGACTTTAACACATTAGACATCACTTCTATAAATGTACCTGGATGCAACGTATAATAAAATGCAGTGAGGTCAATGCCTAGCAAAGCATTTTACAAGAGAAGGCATTTGAAATGTGATTTTTTGAAGTATCTCTTTATTTCCTTATCAGTGTTTCTAATAACAGTTTGGCGCAACTGACAAGCTTGAGAGGACTGCTCAAGTTAAATCTTAACCCTAATAACTTGTGGTCTTCTTTCAGCTTCATCTACCTTCCTGCTGAAGTTAGAGCTTGAGCATGTTCTGACTGTGGTAGCCTCTAGAAATGAGGCTTTTGGGATGTTAATGAAGCAGGCAAAAGGAAATCCTCATCATTTACTGGATGTTTCACCTGAACAGAATCTGAGTAAGAACATTAGGATGTGCCCCATGATCCAGATCAGTAATGTTAATAACACTCTAGAGGAAACCAGCATCTATTTATGGCTATTCATGGTCTAGGACATAAAACCCTGCCATTGAGAGTATCGCCGAAGACACCAGCATTGTTCCCCATGCTTTGTGCAGAGTGTCACACGATCTTTAGTATCCATCTGGATAATTAGGAAAAGACCACATTGGAGAAGTGTTTTAATTTCTCATCTGAAGCATGTCAGTTCTAGTATCAGCCTCTCTTATAATGCTGCACCAGATGTGGGTATCTACATACATCTTACTGTGAATGTGGCATATGTTACTTCGTGATCCACAGGCAAGGCAGTAAATAGAAGCAAGGTGACCAATGCTAAATTACTCCACATGCAGTCTTCTGGGGAGTAAGGAGTTACCAGTCAGCAACATCAGAACTTTGCTTCCAGATTTTCTTTCTTAAGTACATTAAAAAAACTAACGTGTGGAAATGTGAATATGAAACTTGGGTAAAAGTTTCCTACAGGCAGCGTACTGGAGTATCAGCAGATGGAGAACAGAACTCAGTCACTGGTATAAGCCTGCTGAGAACCCAACCTCTTTTGTCCTTTGCCACTCTCCCGCTTTATAAATCTAAATTGAGGCTTTTCTTGTTTTTTCTTTCTTGATTTCACTTGTTACCTTGGCACTGCAGATTACATGAGTGTACATCTTTCATAAAGCACCTTCAGATGTCTCAGCCTGATAAAAGTGCTAATTAAATGGAGGTGGTTGTTAAAGTAGGAGAGGGAGTAAGGGTTCAGGGCTCCCTTGTTTATACACTGGTTTAGTTGATGACTTTAGTGAAACTAAACAGGAAAGCTTCAACCACTTACGAAATCACAAACCTGCTACCTCACATTAGATGGCTCTCAGCACTTTATTGATTCAGTTTGGATGTGTACTCAAATGCCAGGGAGGGACCTTAGGTAAGATCTCTTGAGTCTCTTGTAGCAGTTCCAAGGTCTTGGGGATATAGCTCGTTCTTCCTGCCTTCAGCACAGTGACAAATTTCACCTAAATCGTCCTCACCTTAACTCTTCTCTTTTGTAGCTGCACTGTACATTTTATACTGCTGTTAGGACTCTTCATAAGAAAAAGGGTTTTGTGATCGGCTGTTTTTGGTTCCAGCTGAAAGGTCCAAGGCAGGTATTCATTCAACAGATTTATTCATATCTCTAATCAACTAACAGTTCCTGGAATCATATTTCACATTTGGCCTGTACATTTT
The DNA here is from genome assembly GCA_028858755.1 of Ara ararauna. Lineage (NCBI taxonomy): Eukaryota > Metazoa > Chordata > Aves > Psittaciformes > Psittacidae > Ara > Ara ararauna. The sequence goes on along the minus strand of CM054383.1, from coordinate 39,572,274 downwards.
CCTTTACATAATGATTTAAGGTCACTCAGAATGCATCACTAAATGTCATGCTCCTCACATTGTAATTGCAATCGAAAAGGTGTTATTTGTTCTGAAAGCTGGAAGGAGGAGACACAGCCACTTCTGTTTACCTAGTGCTTTGTACACAAAGCTTTGCCCTTGGGATAGTCAATGTAATGCCTTTAGATCAAGATGAAGATCACAACTTAGTAGGTAGTCAGAGGATCAGGTAAACACCCTAAACTTTGAAGGCTCTCTGTGAAGGCCTTGTGTGATTTAAAACTTAACGGGTTTGTTAAAATGGGGTGTACAGCTTAATGCAAAAGTAGGCAGAGTAAGAAGACTAACTTTGTAAATTGCTTGAGGGACATGAATGTATCTTTCACTGAGGTGAAAAAAGAAAGAAAATGGTAAACAGATTACTTCAGATCTTTGTTTTGAATTTGCTTTGAACTCTGGAGGGATTTTGTTAGTTGTTGAATTAGGTTTTGGCACGTTACATATAAAAATAAATATTTGGTTTTGTATCTCAGTAGTATTGGGAGCACTGACTCTGTAACCCCAAGTTTGGCTGAACTAGCTCTGCTACGTAAAGAAGACCAGAAAAGGTGAGGCAGCCCATTTCTGTGCTTAGATCTGAAGCTGGAACTAGGAGACGTGTAGGGAGAAGTCAGAAGTCAGAGAGACAAGCCAGAGCAGAAATGAAGGGTCAGGACAGGGCCCTGGTGGATCACAGATCTCTCAACCTTTCCTGGAATGAAAGGTCCTTCAGAAATACTGCTTCCTGTAGTCTATCTTGCTTCTCTCCCTTGGTTATGCATCACAGAGGTGGTAGTAGCTGTGGCCTCAATGGCTGGGCAAAGGTGACTTCACTTGCTGCAGCCTCTTAGCTGGAGAGAATGGTTTGACCATTTGTAAATACATCTTCAGTGATGATGGCTGAGAAGGGCCTTTTCCTTTTATATGTGTCATCTAAGAACAAAGGCGTTTTATTCTGGCATGTTAGAAAGATCAGTGTAAGTGGTAGGTTGAAATGACACAGTCACAGCCTGTCGTGTTGAAATCCAGCAACAAAAATCAAATGGAAATTTGGGAATTCACTTTGTTTCTGTCACTGTTATTGGAATTCGGGTCTTGCTGTAGTATTTTCCCTGCTCCCTACAGGATCTGCACGTTTCCATCATCTTGTCTTCGTAGTGATGGATATTGTGTTTGCAGGCAGAAAAACCCCAACACATTACAGTGCGAGGTGCAGTCTTTTTCCTCAGCACTGTTTCCAGGACCTTGAAATCTCAGAGATACAGGGGCCCAGAGCTGTTACATGAGGACAGGATCGATTCAGTCAATCAGAGGGAAAACCTACTGTCAGACTCTCAGACCTTTAACCTGCTCCTCAGAATTATTAGAACTCCCAAATCTCTTTGCAAGCCTTTTCTATTAGACAGATATTCCCATGTTTTGATTTTTTTGCTCCAGAAGTAATTTTTTTTTATAATTACCTTCATTGAACTGCACTTACCATCTGTGAAGTGAGAGGCACTTCAATGATTTATTAGCCCGAGCTCCTAAAATGTGCTGAACAGCATGGGATTGATCTGGCTAGTGACAAATACAGGATACATGACAATGGATAGGTGGCCAGTGTTTGATGGAGCATCGTGCTGCTCTGGTGGGGGCTTGCTCTGTGGGTGGATGTTGGCTTTCTTCCAGTTGTACAGGAAATCAATGGAAGGCAGGTGCACCTTGGCTCAGAAATACAAAGAAATACCCAAAAGCACAGTTCTCTCATTGAAAAAAGCCCTCCTGTTTCTGAAATAACTCATAACTCCCCCTAGAAGGCCCTAAGAAGCTTTTTGGCAGCAGAGAAAACCTTTCTAGAATCCAGAAGTTGATTCAGATTCTTTCTGGTCTGTGCACTGCCTGAAATCCTGAAGGACCTCACTTTGCTTCTTCTCTTGCAAGTTGTATCCATGATACGCAAGCTGCTTTTCCCAGTCTTTCCTCAACCCTGTACAGCGTGGTTAATGTTCAGTGGGGCTCAGCAGAGGTAGCACAGTATGGAGCAGAAAGCTGAGCTGTATGGCTCTAGATATGAACATAATTGGAAGGCAGAAAAAGGCTGTAGGTATAAGCACTACCTAAAGAGGGGAATATGGTTCCTAGCTAAGGAGGAGATGGGAAGGAGGAGTATGTGTTTTTCATGCAAGTAAAATCCTGCCTCTGGGAATAGGCAAGGGATTCTGACTTGTATCTCCAGTTGCAGTCTCACCTGAGCAGAGGCTGTGAGACCCTGCTACTCACAGAAGTGTTTTATTTCCCCATGTAGCAGACACTCAACTTCTGCTGACCTCAGAACTCAGCTGGAGCTGAGATGAAGCAGCTCCAGCCCTTCACAGCAATGAGATGTCACCGAACAGCTGATCTTTTCTGTGCCCCAAGCACTCCCCTGCAGCCTGGGCTATACAGACCACATGGCTGGTGTCCTGCCTGGCAATAGGGCAGGCATGGAGCAAAACCAGGCAGCAAGTAAGCCAAGCAGGGACTGAGGGGGAAAGGAGGTGTGAGATGTTGGAGGGCTGCATTGAGAGGATGGGGTTGGTAGGGAGTTCTCCCTGTGTCTTGGGCTCAGCTTTACATTTGCAAGATGATTACTGGCCTGGAGGTAAGCAGGAGGAAAGCCCTGCCATTGGGAAGTTATACAGTATGTAGAGTCTGATCCGAGCTCCTGAAACTGCTGGGATTCAGCTGTCATTCAGAGCTGCACAAACTACCATAGCTGTTACTGTTTTTGTACTCTGCACTTAGAGATGACCTTGAGCTAGGTTTTGGAATCAGAACATTCATGTCTACCTAGATACAAGATGTTCCTCTGTCTTGTAGCTGTGTTTGTTCTTAGCAGCCCAGTTGTGCCACTTTTACTTGAATCAATATCCACTTCATCTGCTAGACCACAGATGTTGATGAATTTGTTCCTCCACTTTTTCCGTAGATCTCTCTTCTAAAATAAGGGCTCTTTTGCCTGGCACTACCTGCACTGTAGCTGCTTCTCCTCTATTATTTTTCTATCTCATGCCCAGATTTCAAGGCGCGCACAATGAGGTATCAGTGAAATCAAATCAGACCTACCCTGAACTTGGAGTTGGTTCCAACTCAGCACCATGTTTACAAGGGGCAGGAGAGGTCGGACTTGGTTACCTTAAGGAAGCACACAAAGAGTACTAGGAAAAGAAAACCTCAGGTTAATGTTCCTCTTTACTGGCTGTTTCATGCATGTGCCCTAATGAGCGGCATGTGGCCAAATGGAGTGGTGAGAAGCAGAGACAGATGGCAACATACAATCTGGAAGGAGCGCAGGGTTTTACACCCAGTCAGAGATGCAGAACTAGAGCCCTGAATACTCATGATTCTTTCGGTGTGGTTGACGTTGTCTGATTCATGATCCAAATATCAAGATTTAGGCTGGCTTCTAGTCTAAGAATTAATTTTGGTTTCCTCTTTATTTTGGATCTGGCCTTATTCCATAAAATGCTGCTCTTTCTGACCTCCAAATTCATAAAATCATAGAATCACAGAATGGTTTGAGTTGGAAGGGACCTTAAATCTCATCCAGCTCCAGCCCCCTGCCACAGGCAGGGTTCCACTAGAGCAGCTTGCTCCAAGCCCCTGTGTCCAACCTGGCCGTGAACACCGCCAGGAATGGGGCAGCCACAGTGTCTCTGGGCACCCTGTGCCAGCGCCTCAGCACCCTCACAGGGAAGAGCTTCTGCCTAAGAGCTCATCTCAGTCTCCCCTCTGGCAGGTTAAAGCCATTCCCCTGTCCTGTCCCTACAGGCCCTTGTTCAAAGCCCCTCTCCAGGTTTCCTGGAGCCCCTTCAGGCACTGGAGCTGCTCTAAGGTCTCCCCTTCAGGAGCCTTCTCTTCTCCAGGCTGAACCAGCCCAGCTCTCTCAGCCTGGCTCCCCAGAAATGGTTCTCCAGCCCTCTCATTGTCTTTGTGGTCTCCTCTGGACTTGCTTCATGGTGGACAAGCAGCCCAGAGAAGGCAAGTGGCGAAGAGGACAGATCTTTGCTGGTGGCAGCCCAGGGCATGGGACAGCAACGTTACGCTGCATTGAAAACTTTAAAGGGTCCTTCAGGCAAAAGTCAGATCTTGTTCCTTTCATTTCACAGATCCTCCCTGGCTCCTTCTGGGTCTACAGCCTGGGCTACAAAGCCAATGTACCCGTGTATATGTGTCTGCTGGAGAAACTGTTACTGAGCAACGGTATCCTGAGTGACACAACACATCGCCATTCCTCACAGAGTGATGGGCACACCGCTTGCCTGCAGCCAAGCCGTTCCTCCCACTGAGCTGTGTTGGCATCAAACTCAGGTGAGAGGTGCAGGGGGTTTAAACCCTTCCCCTGTGAGCATCCGTGCTCAGCAGGGCTGACTTGGCAGGCTGGCAGAAGGGTGAGCGGTGAGGCAGGAGAGCTGCCAGCGTTGTTCAGAGTTCACTCCTGGTGCTTCTGTCCTCAGAGTCAGAGGGCTGGGGGGTTCAAGGGAGGAAAAAAATAAAGTAAGAAACAGCTAAAGAAAGACAGCAAAATATTGTTAAAGCTCTGCACCATCAGCCCATGAATCTGCAGGGCAGGGGCCAGTTTCAGCTGGCTTTGGAAAACGGAGGATAGCTCACTTATGCTTAATAATTAAAGGAATGATCTGCTTTCCTACTCACTACACTGAAGATGAGTGAGGTTTTATCTCTGCACTGCTAACAGTGCCAGTGACATGTACATAATCCTGTAACACGTTTCTCTGCACATACAGCAGAGAAGAGGGCTTGTGGCAAGGGGCCAGAATCACTTAGATCATTTTACCAGGGGCACACCAGAGACCAGAGGACCCCATCAAGGAGATGCTTTTTCCAGTCCAAGGCACAGCATGTTGTGACATCCCTCGCACTGTTGTCCCCCCCCACGTTACTTCTGATGACACAAAAAGTGATTGCTGTCTTTAGATACAAAACTCTGTTTGACTCAAGGCAGGGTCAAACTGCTGTCGGTGTATTCAGATACACGTTTCAACTTAGTTTTGTCACCCTGTGAGTTGGAAAATTGCAGCTCTGGGTGAGGTGAAATCAGGATGAAAAACTTTGTGAGCAATTGAGTATGAAACAAAACCTGATTTGCTCAGATCCAGGTGATGTTGTTCTTTTTCTCCTCTTTAAAGCACAATCCTGCTTCTCCATGTTGGTTTTAAGTAATTCGGTTTTGTGAAGCAGGAGGGCTTGAGGAGTTTCAGAAATGATGCATGCAAAAGGCTGGCTTTTGTACTCCTGGTGTCTGGGATTCTGCAGCTTCCTGGTGTGACGTGGGGGGGTGTGTACATGGGCTTTTTTTGTACTCACATGCATACTCACACACCCGCTCTCTGTGCGAATTGATTATGTTACCCAAATACCTCCTAGGGACATCTCTCTCTTTCTGTGGCTCTGGTACAGTTTGTTCTTGAAATTACTCTAGGAATTGTACAAACCCTGCGTCAACCCCCCCCCCACACTGATACAGATACAGATTGAAAGCTGATGGGCATTAAAATGAAGTGGTGCTTAAGTAATTGTTAATGCAAAGCGGACCCAAATAATGAGACTGCTGGACAGAGGGGATGCAGAAACCAACAAAACCAAGTGGAGAAGCTCCTCAAAAGAGAACAGTTTTTCTTGCCAGCATGAGGAGAGGTGTAAAGACAAGCCTGTGCAGAGGTGTGAACTTGTAGACTCTCAGCTCCCTGTGTCAGTCACCATTTCAAGTATTGCTTCCTCATCTCCTGGGGCAAGACAGCTTGCTGACTGATTGAACCTTACTTGAATATATTGCCCCCCTTGGTATGTTAACTTCTTACCTAGTGTGTTGTTTCTGGTTTATGGGATTATTGTCTTTCCAAAACTGTCAGAGTCTCTTCTCCATCTGAAACACTACTGCATTTAGCCTTTGTTCTCCTGATAGCATAGGAGGCATGTTGTATTCAGCAGTGATAAACTATGCATGCTGAACATGGCCCAAATGGTAGTTAAAGGTGGCAGCTTCTCCCAAGGGAGGTACTGAGTGCACCCAGGCACAAACTCTGTTTTTGTGCCTTAACACTGCTGCCAGAACACTGCTAATGCACCTAGCATGGAATAAATATTGGCCATTGGGCATTTCTCCCGGAATGTCTTCTCATACATAGTGGAAATCACCTCATGTTTGTCTGGTTTGTGCATAAATGGAATGGGTGATATGTGGAGAGAAGCTCCCAGGTTGTCTTCTGTCTACAGGTTTCTGAAACAGGCATTTAGCTGATGTCCTCAGCTGATGAAGACATTCCAGTTTTCTCACGTATTAGATTGCTGGCATTTGATATCATTGTTTTGGTTCTTATAGTACTTTACACAACTGGCACCTACTCTGTTTTCTGTCCTGTCTGACCTGTTCTGTTCCATGCTGTCCTCTCTATGTGAGGATACATGATTTCCATGGCTTTGTCCTTCAAAAAGCATCAGCCAAAGCTGTTTGTGCCTCTGCACTTGTTTGCTTTCCTCTGTTCTCCAGTTTAGAAGCCTGCTCACATTTTTAAGTGCCTTCCTGATTTTAAGTGCCAATAAGACTGTTGTGCAATGAGTTAGAGGCATCTGTCCCTCTGGCTTGGGCCACCTCCCTTCCAGAAGTGTACCCGGTTCCTGACCAATCTGCTCTTTCCACTATCTTCTCAACCAAGTATTAAACCTTGGCTTTTCTGCCTCTCTTTCCCGTCCTGCATGGGGTTACTGGCAGTGTTTTCAGAGAACATTCATTGTCTGCAGTTCCCTTCTCCAGAGCCTCAATTTTGCTTCCAGAATCTCTTTCCTGCCCTTCTGTATACAATTTGTGCCAGAGTGGACTGGGCTTTTCCCCAGTACCTCCTGAAAGCCAATTCAGACTCCTGAGAGATCTGCTACCTTAGTCTTGGCAGTCATGTCACCAAGTACTCCATCCTGCGATCCCAGCCTCACCTTTGTTGATAGTAGGAGTCAGCTTCAAGCCTGAATTTAGGTTTTACAGTGGTGCCTTACTATTGCCAGGAGGCTAATGCCTGAGTATGCAAAGAGGCCAGGTTTCAGATGTGTGCTCTTGCTTGGTGTTCCCTGTTGTGCTGGCTCTTGTGTCTCCCCATCAAGTCCTTGCCAATAGTGCACAGGCATGGGCCCTTGTTCAATATTCTGCATTTTAGCCTCAAGCCTGGATAGCCCACTGCCCACGTCCCTTTCTTGTGTGCTGGCCCGACTGATTTGGAACCAGAATCAAGATTTAGAAAGACTTCCTCACTGCTTCTGGCAGAAAGCTTTAGGCTTAATGGGCCATCCACTGTATATTCCTGACTTCTAGATGTCTGACAGCAGTCTTGGAGTAGTAGCTCTTACTAGGTTGCTCTACAAGCAGAAACCTCTAGCAGATGGGCACAGGATCTCAGGGACAGACACCACCTTGCGTGATCTTGAAAGGTGTCACAACATGACATCGTCAGCTCTGCATGGCTGATGCCCGACATCTCCCGTATAGTATGATTTGCAGCTGAGCTGTGAACTGAGCATGTGAACGTGTCCAAGGCACCTCGTGCATTCTGGTAGTGTTGGTTTGCTGCATGATTCAGTTGCTCAAGCATGTATGCTGTAGGTTGGGTGTAGTACATGGCCTCTGTCTGGTTTAGAGTTTCTGACAATGTCCCATTGGGATGTATGGACTGCTAGCTTTTATAACGAGCTGATCTGTAGTCAGACATATCTAAATCAGAAGATCCTTTTACTCTAGACTCCAATATGGAATTTATGGTCTTCTCTAGTTTGCAGTCACTTCAAGGTCTGCAAGACCCTCTATTTTCAGTGACAAATAGATGTCACTGTGCAACTGTAGATTTTGATATCTTTCCTTCCTTCTTTAGCTGTATTCCATTCCCTTCCTCCAAGCAGCAGGCTATGTACGAAGTACCTGTTACAGCCCTACCAGACTCATTTGAATTCAGCACACCCCATTGTCCTGCTGAGTGTTCTATCAATGTGCCAGCTTCACCGTATTAACCCAGGAGCAAAGGAAACAGCAAGTCAGTCAATCCTTGGGCTACAACAGGTTTATTTTATTTAATGATGTTTGAGTCATTTTATGGCAGAACTGGGCTGCAGTTCCAGCTGAGCCCTTGTAAGCCTGCACATTCCTCTCTGCTGCACACCTCTGGGGTATGCAGCCAAAAATGTAAATTAATGAAGACAAAGAGGAGAGATGTTCCTGACATGGTTATTCTTCTCTCTTGTTAGGGCACAGAAGCATGGGCAGTATCGGGAGAAGTAGTGATGTTATCACTTCATTCATCACAGTAACATTAGTATTTTTCTTGGGCAGATCTGTGGCAAGTGGCTGTTGACCACCTTAACATGTTCTAGAATTTCCCTCAGTAAAACCACCCCTTCCTGCAGGACTCTGGCATGCAATACTGTAAATTATCGCATTAGATTTTGGGTTTTTCTTCTAGACATACCCAAAACGTGGCAGGTATTTTGATGGAAAAAATAAGAAACAATGGGTCAAAAGTGGAGAAGTGCACAACTGGCATATGACTGCGGCCTCAGCACATTTCTGTTTTAACTCTGCCATCTTTCTCTGTCTCATGTAATCATAAATAAGTGCTTTCGCAATCTGTGGAATGTGTTTTTTACACATGACCACCATCTGGGCTGCTATTTTTGTGGCCTTTTGTACCTCTCTTTGTTGTTCAGGTTACTGATAGTTCTCTGGTGGTGTTTGATTTTAGCTTTCTCCCTTGATTCCTCAACAAGTTACACCTAGAAACTTTCCCTGATTTTATCTTTGAAGTTTACACTTCTCTTAGCCCTAACAAACATGTCTGAATTCTACAGTTTACTCCTGTCAATACACTGCATTTCGCTTTTAACAACTGAGTGTCTGTGTACAGGAGAAGATACCAGTCAGAAGTAACTCTGGATTATCACTCCATTGAAACTCATGTTTAGGGCCCACTGCCCTTTGGAAAAGGATATAGACTATTTACACTGTTATTCCAGAATCTGTGTCTTGTCAGGGAATCTTCAGGCATCCTTTAGTTTTCCTCCCTCCTGTGTGAACTCAGTGTCTGGTTGAACAAGCCTTAATTGCAGCCTTCATCAGACTGGCTTTCTCTTTTCAGCTGAGATTTCTTCCTGGTGCAGTGGTGCCTGAGGTGTGCTGGAGATAGGTCTGTCAGACTGGTTGCGTGTTAAATGCTTGCTGATGTTGATGGAAACCACTCCAGTGACTATTGGGCCCTGAGAACACTGAACCAAACAATAACCAGATGTATTCCAGCCTCCCACTTCCTTAACCCTTCTGTGGTATCCCTCCATCCTTGTATGTTATCAGAATGTACATTTTTTTCCTGAGCAGTGAGTTCCTATTCTGGCTTTTATAATTCTGAGATGAGAACAGGTAATTTTGAACACAGAGTCACTCTCTCATGCCTAATCTACAACATTTCTTCCCCCCAGCTGAGGACAGTGAGTTCTGAACCTTCCTGCAGGCCTTGGTTTGGTGTGTGTCAGTGTGATGTGCTGCTCCACTTGGCTTGCTCTGCTCATGGGTAATTTAATAAGTGATAATCATGGCCTGCAAGGAATGCCAAGCCTGTCTTTCACGCCATTCCGTTTCTTCTCTTCATTTCGTCTGGAAAGCCACTGTGTCAGCTACTAGTGGACTTTCTACCCTTCCCTTCTAAAAATAGGCAGTTGTCCCTTCAACTCTTTTGTGTAGGTAAAAGACATTATATGAGGTTTTAAAATGAAATCTTTTGGTTTATTTATTTATTAATCCTTAGGCAATGTTCTCTTCATTCCATGAGCTGGGGGGAGATGTGTATCACAGGCTGTTGCTGGTCTCTGGAGGGTGGAAGCCTGCCCATGAATTAAAGTAGACTGTCAGAACTCACAGTAGTCTGAGATGTGCTTATAGATGATGGTACAAGAGAGAGACAGAAAACAAAGTGGCTAAAAGCACAGAGGAATCAGAAATGCCAAAGAAGATCTGTAAACCTTGACTTCATTCCAGCAGTGAAAATCTGTTTATCTCAGTTCCCCATCTATGTCAAAATCTTGCATTAATTTTTGGAATAAGGAAAACTGAAGTTGTAAGATTACATGATCACAGTAATAGCCACTTTGGCAACATCCTTTCCACTGCCCTCCAGCTCTTTCCTCTTCTCCTGTTTTTTGAGCTTCCCACCCTTAGACTAATTCTTCTCATTCCATTTGCCTTTTGCCTTTCATCTACCATATGTGCCCCCATAGCCCCTCTCATCTGTAGTAACTTTTTCTGTCCTTTGATTTTAATTCACACAAAGGAGAGGGACCCATCACCACTGCAGTGTGCCTGGCAGACCAGCAGCAGTTCATCTAACACAGCTCTGCCGTGGCACCTCACTTACTGCTTGTTCAACTTTTGCTGGTCAAGGCCATTGCTTTTAGGGAAGGCATGTGAACATCATGAGACGGGAGAGGTGAAGTCTTACTGCACGTCACTGAAAGGCACGTGGAGATCTTGTGCTAGGCTTGCACCCCTGGAGCACAAGAGGCTTCTAGTTCTTCAGGCACCTGAGCCAGTGGTTTGAAGTGGACTTTAAAAATGATTTGGTGGTCAACTGAGTAAGACCTGATTGAACTGTGCTCATGTTACGTGCTCATGTGTGGGTTTGACCCTTCCCCATGGATGTCTAATACACATGGTTGCTGCGGGCAGTGATGGAGAAGCAGGAAGGCTTAAAACTATTTCTTTCTCTTCTAATCAGAACTGGAGCCCCCGCCCAAAGGAAGCTGCAGGGAAGATTTCTTGCTGCAGGAATGGTTGTCACAAGGTGCCTGACAAATGGTGTCCACTTCCAGCGTTTGTTGCTGTGCAGTGATTCAGTGGCCTTCATGTCTTGGGTAGGGTTGCTTTGATTTGAGTGTGCTCGGTGCTCATCCAGACTCAAATGGAAAGCCAGGCTTAAGAGGAGCCATGTCCCCTCCTGGACATAGAGGTGCCTCTCCCCTCATGGCAGTGACATTGCTTCTGGGTTTCCTGTTTGGAAAGATGCATAAGCAAGTAGCCTTTGGAGGATGGCGCTGCTTTAGTATCCTGTTGAACAGCAGTCTATTTAGCTGCTTACAGATACAAAATAGGTTCAAACCTGTTTGCTCAGTTCTTCCTCTTTGACCTTTCTATACTAGAATTCATCGGAGTTTTAAAACATCATTAAAACTTCCATGTGCCACAAGTGAGGAAGCAGAAGACAGGAAGGACCAAGGTCAGCATCAGGCTTTTGGGTACTTCTCTCTTGCTGTGGTACAAAGTGCAGCACAGCTGGCAAAGCCTCTGGGAGGAGTATGTCATCACCTGGCTTAAATAAACCAGGCTGCAGCCACATCAGTGGGCAGGCACCAGTTCAGCCCCGCTGGGAAGGTGGTCATAGCCCCTGGACTGTGTGTGGGATCTCAGAGCATCTCTGCACAGCACGGGCACTTCAGTTTCAAACTGTTCTCCGGGAAGTGCAAATAGTCTCAGGGACATGGTGCACTGGAGCAGGACAGAGGGTGGCTCAGTGCTTCCAGAGGTTTGGTAGTGCTCCCTTGTCAAATAAGTAAAAGTCGGTGAAAATGCTTGCTGTGGTGAGGGCCAGGGCCAGGGCCAGGGCCAGGGCCCGGCCCCGCGGTGAACGCCAGGGGCTGGGGTGAGGGCCGGGGGCCGCGGTGAGGGTCGGGGCCGCGGTGAGGGCCGGCGGCACGGACTGAGAGCTGGCGTTCCGGTGAGGGCCTGTTCCCGCGGTGAGGCCGGGGGCTGGGGTGAGGGCCGGGGCCTCGGTGAGCGCCGGGGGCCGCGGTGACAGCCCGGCCTTCGGCTCGGCAGCGGGCGCTCGGCGGTTGGTAACACTAGAGGTCACTCTGTGACCAGGGATGGAGGCGGCGTGCGGGGCCTCGGGAAGGTCGGCGGCTGCTAATCCGTGTAAATTGCTGCGCTACGAGCAAAATTTGTACCTCATTACGAAGCGCTTTGATGCGGCATTGCGGCTGTCCTCGCCGCAGAGCGCCGCTTCTCACACAGAAGCCTCACCCCTGAGTGCGGTGCTCCAAACGGCACCCAGGGCACGGCTGGGGTTCGGGGGACAGCTCTGGGAGCGCTGGACCCGGCAGTGCTCCCCATGGTGTCGTTCCTGGTTGGATCTACCTGTCCTCCTCCTCCTCTCTGCACAACTGTCAGCTGGTTTATCAGCATGGGCAGGAATTCGCTTAGCTGATGCTGCCTGGCAAGCCCAGGAGTAAAGATGGATTTAATGCAGTCACTAGACATCTGTGTGCTAAACTCACTGACTGCGGATCCTTTATCAAAAGGATTTAATATTATTCCCTAATAATCCCTTTTCTCGCAAACGGGTCAGACTGGGGAGGCTGCTGCTGCTGCTGCTGCAGCTTCCAGCCTCGCTGGTGGTGGTGATGTTGGTCAGTCGTGCAAGACATCTGTCTCAACCTGGTGAGGAGTTTTCCTTTTAATATTATATGATTGAACTTGTTTACTCTGGCAGCTCAGAAAAGAAGGTACCTCTGCTGCTGAGTTCCCAGAAATACTGCTGTAGAAGTTCTGAGCGAAAGGCCTCCATGTTTTCTTCTCCTACCCCTGAAGAGACAGGTTATTTTAGGTCAGTTGAAGCTACTTAGACGTTGGTTGCGTAATTTGTCATTTATTCGGATTGAAAAACAATAACAAAAAATAATTTTAACATTTTCCATTGCAACATATGCCTTGATTTCACCAACAAATAAAGCATCTTCTCCCCCTTCCCCCAGTCTCCCACAGTCAAAGGTGGAACACCTGATAGGAGGCTGAACAAAACGTTTTAGTTGACCTAAAGCAGTTTATTTCTTCACTTTGGCCATAGAAGACAAAGCTGGTTATTTGCACAGGTTTATTTGTAAGCCTTCCCGTAGCTCCTGTGGAGGCCAGGTGTCTGCTGGCAGGGGAGGGAATATGCCCCACATCCCTTTTTCTCTATGGAACGTGCCATTGATGACCCAGTTTTGGTGGAGGTTTCTAATGCTCTCACAAGGGCTTCATGGCACTTCCCCCATTAGGGCAGGAGCCTGGTCGTGGTTGGATTCCATGGTAGTGAAAACATCTCACAAATCTAGTCAGGAATAATTGGGGTAACAGGGACTCCTTAGTCTTCGTTCACTGGAGTGTCACAGGACGTCAGATTTGACTTTGCTATTGAAGCCAGCTAATGTACTGGAAATGCCTTCGTTTTCTCCCTCTGGAGGCACGGGTTCAAATCCACCATAAATTACAAGTGACACAGGTTCAGTAGTCTTAATTAAATCCCGCGAGGTTATTTTTGTGTGGCAACACTCCCCTTCTCCTCCCTTCTGAACCGTTTGGAGCACCTGAAGGGCAAGGAGGACTCCAGCACCACAGGTGGAAGTTCTCAGTGCAGCACTCAAGTGCTCGCGTTAGCTCAGGGCTGGGGATAGGCCCAGACTCCTATCGGCCCAGGTATCAATCTTCCATTGAACTTGTAATGTGGTGTATATTCTTTCTACATTTAAAGCATTCAGTTCTGTGCAAGATCATTATTCCTTGTTGGGAGATAACTGTCTATAGAGGATTTCTGTTATATACAGCATCTCTCCAGCCTGGAATTCATTGATTTCCGATCTACTTTCTAAAGGTGCGGAATAGGGTTGATCAATGCTACAGTGCTGATGTGAATAAACCATGCCCCCTAATCTGCATTATCAGTGGCCCACTTCCTGATATCCTGAGCTGACCTGGTCATGACTGTCTCTTACACAGATAAATACACTGGCTGTTGCTAACATGTCTTGAAAGCCTTTAAAATAGAAACAAATCAGATTCAGTGTCGCTTTTCCAGGGAGTGGCTTCGTTCGTTCAAACGTTCTTTAAGCTAATGCTTTCGTAAAGGCACTTTATGTTTCTCTTAGCCTGGATTTAAATTAAAAGCTTTAAGTGGTCTCCTGATTTTCCCAGCAGCATGTTTAAGTAGAAAAAACAGAAAGCTAAGGAAAAAAAACCCCAGAGCCCCAAAATGTGCCACTTCAAGGGGAACTGTTTAGAGAGCAGGTTTTTATTTAATAAACAGTGATCAATTGAATTGATTAACCATGAACACATTACAGCAGAGTTTGTTGTTGCTGTTGCTGGTAATTGCAGTTCATGTGCATGAGAATATTAAATGGCTGTTTGCAGGATCATTTTCATGCTCTTTTCATTTAACAGAATGGAGAAAACAACAACTGTTGACAGCGATTTTGGTTAGGACTCAAGCGCCGCAGACTGTGCCCTCAGGATGCCTGTGCAATAACTCTGTCAATTGTGGCCATTTACTCTGCACTTGCAGACATTTCTGCAAACCTTGCAGCTGTTTTTTTACTAATTCGCTTGGTAATTAGATCTTATCATGCTGGCTCCATGGCTTTACATAAACTGTAAGCATTTGGAGCTGCCATGTAAGACGTTTTAGAGTTGTCTGTGGTGGTTTGCTCCTCTGCGAAGACCGAGGTGCTCACAAAAAAGCAGTAGAAATAAGGAAGCAGTTGTAACAAATGAGTTCCTGCTGATTTAAGGAGGTTTCCATGGAGTAAAGGAGTTCCTTTACTTAAAGTAACAACTGGAAGCCAGGCAGCATTGATGGGTTTCATCCTGCTGGATGCTGAGCACAAGCTGGGACCCTTTCTTTCCCCCTGCAGTCCACATCTTTGCTTTCAGTAGGATTTGAGGGCTTCAGTAAAAGTATTTTATCATCTGATGTATCTCCTTGATGTTAAGGAGGGTACTACCATGATCCTGTGAGCTCAGGGTCAAGAGCTGGTATCAGTCATGCACAAACAATATGAGTAGAAAAGCAGTGAGCCCTTTTGCGGCAGCACGTCTCCTTGGAATGGCATTATGCAGTAGTTTGTGTAGTACGACTTGGAAACTGTGAATGTAGGTGCTGGTACTGGTGGAATGACCTTGCTGACCCAGACCTATTGATCTCAAAGGAGAAAGTGCTCTGCCAGGACTGCTCAAAAGCTTTTCATTTTCAGAGCCCATCTTTGGATCTGCCAGTTCTGTGCTGTGCCTGCCAGGGAGAGGCAGAATATGGTTTAGTTTCAGGGTCATTGTGTGCTGTCTGCAGGTCACTTTGGGCACAATATGGTTTTCTGTTTTGTACTCCGTATGCTTTGCACTTCCCCAAGGAGTACAAGCCAGGCTGTGTGCGCTGCAGAGCAGTGTCTTTGATCCAGTGAATGGAAAGACGTACCATGTAACATCTGAGAAGGTCCCATAAATGGCAGCATTGGAAGGTTTGCAGCTGTGGAGTTCCACTAGTAGGGGATGAAACTCGTTTAACGGGACCCCAAAGAGAGTTTGGATGTAGCAGATGTCAGAATGAAGTATAATTCTTAAGCTTTTTTGTGTTCAAACAAATCATTAAAAAATTTTGCAAGAGAACCTCATGAAGAATGCAGAAATATTGTGGGAAGAGGCAACTTTTCCAGATGGGCTTTGGTGCTTGTATCTGTCAGCTGATACTGGCAGATGTCATCGTAAAGATATTTTCACCACTTGTAAGGGTGGTAGTAGTAATAATGCAGTAGCTGTGAAGGTCTGAAGAGGTATGTGAGGTTACATCTATAGGGAGAAGGGATACATTTTATTAGATAGCTGATATACAGTTGGGAAAAGACAGATACTTTTGAGGCTGGGAGCCCTACTTTCTGGAGCTTTGCTGGAGTTCTGGAAAGTCGCAGCTCAGGGGTTGTACAGATCTTTTGGAATTCACCTTTGATATCACAGTGAGACTTTCAAAGAGTGCCATAGTTTTGGGTATTTGTTTTAAGCAGAACTCCTATGCCCCGTCCTTAAATTGGTGATTAAGTTCGTACTGCAGTGGAGCCATCTCTGAAGACTGACTGATGTCTGTCTGGGACATCGTATGAGAATACCTTCATGACCTCTAGAGCTGACCCCTTCAGAGGAAGTTTTGCCCCGATTCCCTGCTTGCCATGAAGGATACAAGTAAAAATGGCAGAGGCAGTTCCATTAGAAGCATTAGAAAAATCTACATGGGTGATCTTTTCTCTTCCAGTACTTCAGGCAAGTCGCTATAACATGTTTTATGCAGTGATATCATCTCTGTGAAACCATGGCTATATCTTAGTCTGTACTTGGGCCAAAATGATATTATGGGTCCTTGGGTGAATTCACTGAATTTACACTCTGAAGTATAACAATTTCAGAAGCAGACAAACTTGGACTGAGTGAATATGCTCTGCATGTTTGTGTGACAGACCTTGGTGTTTGCCAGCAGCCAATCCAATAATGCATGCCCAGTATGTATGCATTTTGTATCACATGGAGACCTTCAGGCCTGGTGCAGTAGAAATCTAAATGCTTTTGCCACCTTAGATAAATGCAGTAACTGGAAAAACAAGTGTATGTACAGATGAAGGTGTATCAGGTATTTGAAGTTTCTTTCAGTAATAAACCTTGGGGAAGTTTAGCTTCAGTGTTGAGCTTTGATCCAAGTATATACCGACTTTAGTTTGAAATCTTTAAATTAGCATCACCATACCTCACAGATAAATCCTGCAACCCACTACTGTCTAATGTGCTCATAGATTTCAGTGAGAGTGGTGAAACAGGTACTGCAGGTAGATGGATCTCAGGACAACTGAACAGTGACAGCCATTGGGATTTTAATAACAGCAGCAATAACAACAACAATAATCTATGCATTTTATTGTATTTAATAAGTGGGTTCAAACATCTGGGGTACTGCAGAATACAGAGATAGCTGTCCTGGCTCTGGATAAATGAGGCTGAAAGCTGGGTGCAGTTTGATCAGACATGCATGACAAATTAATCATCCCAGGAAGCAAATGCTTTAATTTGGAGGTGATGCTGTGCTGATACAGGACAAGGGCTGCTTTCTGTGCTGTGTAGGTATCTTGGGTCATTTGAAGTGACCTGGGTCAGATCTATGTGGCAGGACATGTTCCATTGGATGTGGTTCTCGGGTCCAAGCCTGGCACAGATCTCCCTTCCCTGCACAGTCCAGGCTGCAGTGGGGATGATGCTCCTTTTCCCCTTATATGAGAGCATGTAGAGAGAGCATTTAGTCCTCAGGTTCTGAAAGCTCTGTGTGAACTTCAATATGACGGTGCTAATTTTAACCAAAGAAAAGTACTGTAGATGTCACTTGCATTTTTATCCAGCTCTCTTTGACAGGAATAGAATTTGGAGTTCTGCTGGAGATAGAAAGGGCAGAAAACCCCACTCCTAGACTCGTTTAGCTTGCTGTTATCCTGCTACCATAATTACCTCTAAACATAATTATGGGCAAGACAAATGACATTTTTAGCTTTGGTCTTTAAAGACAAGAGTTAATTTCAGGCTTTGACCAGAACTATGTTAATTAGCCTCTACTCACTCTCTTTGTGTGGAATTACATCACCCAGGACTTAGCATAGGTTGCCTTTCCTGTATCTTTGAGTAATGAAGGGACACGGCATGGCAACCAAATCAAGGTCTGCTGCATTAACAAGGCCACTTTTCTGCCCATTTATCATCTATTAAAGGTGCACTAGTTTGTAAAGTAACACCACCTTCAGCAGGGCCACCAAGAACAGCTCCTCATTTATTTTCTGCATGGTTTAAGTTGGAGTTAGACCCACCTTGTAGCTCAGAGGTGACAGCCAGTAAGAAAAAGTACACTAATTGAGACATCTCAAGGGAGAAATAGAAGAAAACTGAAAAGGTAATTAGAATGAGAGGGTTTCAAGCTGGGTAAGTAAAATCGAATGGAGGTGCATATTAGAAGTGCTGTTACAGATGGGAAAGAAAGTACTTGGAGAATAAAAAAAGAAAAATGAATATTAGAGAACAGAGCACCCTTTTCACACTTGAAGAATAGAGGAGAGAGATAAAAAATAATGTAACAGTGGAGATACAGGCTGGGAAAAAAAAAAGCTCCAGAAATATGAAGGACATATTTAAATGTAAGAGAGAAAGAATGGGGAAAAATAATAGAGCAGATCAATTACTGGAGCTGTAGTCAAGGAAGGAGAAACTGTCAAATGAATATTTCTGGAGCTGTGGAAAAGTCTCCTTTCTTTTTCAGGGCTACTGAGTGTGTTTGGTCTGTGTAGAAGGGGTTTCTTTTGGGGGGTAATTCAGTATTTGAGTTTGCTGCAATGTCAGTAGCCTGAACGGAGCATGGGGTGAATGGCCATCTGGGTGAATGGGTGAATGTCCATCTGGGCAGAACTGGATTAAATAAACATTACCTGGCAGAGCTTGTAGCTGGTACCAGACCTTTCTCAAGTGAGTGAGGTTTTACCCCTTCAACAATATTAATCTCTGTGTCTCTTTTGCTTTAATGTCAATAGTTAGGGACACGTTAAGGTTCACTTCCAATTTCTCCCATTTTAAACCTTCTCTTACCTACTGGAAAAAAATCACCTGGGTTACCCCCAGGTCGTTTCCACCTCACACATAGTGAA
The DNA here is from genome assembly GCA_028858755.1 of Ara ararauna. NCBI lineage: Eukaryota > Metazoa > Chordata > Aves > Psittaciformes > Psittacidae > Ara > Ara ararauna. The sequence continues at coordinate 39,553,701 of CM054383.1, read as the reverse complement.
GCTGAAGTTGCTTCACGTTCCTTCAGGCACATGTACACTCAAACTGAGGCAGACAGGCACATGAAGGGAAACACTTTTCTGGTTAAGAGCGGACGATGGCCATTGCTTTCCATCCTGGTCACAGTTGATTAGGCAAGATTTTCCCTTTTGGCTCCTGTGGAGGTAGGAGGCTGGAAGTGAAGATAATCCTCATCGGTAAGCAGATGAGCTGGAGCATGGCTGCAAGGCGGGAAGGTGGGACTTCAAGGCCATCACCAGTGAGTTATTAACCCTCAAACACCCATGGTCTCTCTGAATAGCTGGTGGGCTGGAAGGATCAAAGTCTATGTCTGTATCACAGGGAAGTGCCCAGAGGAGCCTGAGCTAACTCTGAACAAGAAATTCGTGCTTGCACCCTCAAGTAAATGAATCAAGGAAAATCAATTGGAGATATGTTTCTGGCTGTCTTCGTGGGACTGGACCAGCAGTGTTTGTTCTCATTAGAACTTATTTGTACACCCCTAAACTTTAGAAAAGTAGTTTATATTCAATAATCAGGGAGCTGCTAAATCAACTTCACTATTCTTAGAGTACACATCTGCCTGGCAGGGGTTGCAACCCTGTCACCAGGCTGTCCCTGGTAGCATTCACTTTGCATGGGAGCTGTGAGCCACATTCCTTGAAAGTACCTTGTTTTTCCAGCTGCTTCTTGTTATCTGTGTTTCTGATAAGAAATTTCATCAGTTATTTCCTAATAGTTGAGTTCTGTTTTCTCTTTGAGTTGTATTTCTCATTTATGACTGTGTATGGTACATGTACAAAATGCAAATGTATGTTAATGGATTTTTCTCCATGCCATGATATTATTGTCTCTGTCAACGCCCAGATCTAGACAAACAAATGAGATGAACAAATGGAAACCAGTGTCATTAAATAGCTCCGAAAGCTTCACCCAAATGTTGTAAGCAGGTGGAGAGAACAGATAACACATGCTGGGGGGATACATGCCAATGGAGTTTGATGCCCTTCGGCAGATAATCTTGTGATCTCTCATCACCTGCCTGTTTGGTGAAATTCTTCTTCCTCTTGAAAAGTTTAGGTCAACCGTCATCATTATTTGGGCTTTACAGTTCAATACTAATTACTAATACTGGGCCATACTGCCTGTCAGCCTGTTTATTCCTAGACACTGGCTGCCTTAGCTTTTCTGTCTCTTTTTTGTTGTTAAGCAGTGGGGAAAACACCTGAATAATTCAGCAAGAACCTTTTACATTATGAAAAATATAATCAGCTGGCAATGGTGAGGTAGTTTTATTTCTACAGGACGCTAACTCAGGTATTACAAGTGACTGCAAGATTAATGCAAAAGCACAAGAGGTGTGCATATGCATTTTCCTCACTGCTCAAGGCAGTCCCACCCTGTGTGGAGAGCTGAGGGAAGACTGTATTCTTCACCATGCCTACCTAATGCCACTTAATAATTTAAATCCATTAATCGGTTAAGATGAAGACTGAGCGTTGCTTCACTCACCGCTATCAAGAGAAGGGTTTTTCCAGGCTAAATAAAAGGTCTTTAGGTTTTGTCTTCTTGCAAGGGACCTGACAGTACCACAGCTTGCTTCCCTAAGAGGCTTCAGTTTTTGTTGGGGGTGGTGGGGTGGTGATGCTATGCCAAAAGTGCTTAAGTAAACACTACCATCTGTACATCATAAGTAGATGTCTGAGAATATTAGCTGTTTATTTCACTGACATCCTCTGAAGAGCCTATGGGGGGCTCTTTCAAGAGTCAGGACCTCAATGTAATATACAAGCTTTGATTCTGATATTTCCCTTGATAACTGTGCTCTACCATATTGGGGTCGGAAGTCAGCAAAGGTTCATTGGCTGTTGTAATGCTCACTGTCACCAGTAATAAGTACAAAGGACTTGCTTTAAAAGCTGGCTTATAAAACTTTAAGGAAACTTGGATTGCTTAAGTGAACTTCCAAGGCTCTTCAGGGGCCAAGTGCACTTTGGTTGTCTACTTATATTAATTTCACAGAGTTTAAAGGGTCAAGCAATGCAGTTGGTGATGCTTATTAATTTATGAAACACAGAACCTTGCACTATCTCGCTCTGACCACTTTCCCTCTCCTTTTAGAAAATTTAATATACATTAAAGCTTGCTAGACAAGGGCGCCCTAAAGGATTAAGCCCAAAGTTCACAGCTGGACTAAAAGGTTCAAAGATGTTGTATCCGCAACACTGATTTGATTCCAAGTGACGTTCAAACAACGGAACCAAACTGTGGATGTTTGAATGTGTAAGGAAACAGCAATTAGAGGAATACCACAGAACAGCAGAGGATTAGGATTTATTTTCCTTAAAATGGTAAAACTGATTCAGCCCGATTCTTTCGTTCATGGGGGGATGTGTTTGATCACATCAGCGTTTGGGGTCAGTGGTTGGTGGTACAATACAGCTCGCCAAGCTGTAAATGCTCATGCAGTCCTAGTAACTTTACAGAATATATTTGATTGTTTTGGTGATGCTGAACTGAGTCCTGGGTAAGAAAATGTTAGCCAGAAAGAAAGAAGGAAAAGAGAAATGGGTAGCTGCTGAAGTAACAGGGTTAGGATTTAGAAACCTGACATAATCCTATTCAGGGGTGTTTCTGTATTCTGTTTACTTGCTATTGAATTGCTCTGGTGTCTTGTCCAAGGGAGATAATTCCAGAAGTCATTCACACCCAGGCTGCAAATTCAATACTGCATTCAGGTGACAAATGGAGTGTGATTGCAAAGCTACCCAGAAAATTGGAAATCAAATTGGCTGTGATGGTTGGTCTATGTGGTCTCCTTTTGGAATCAACAAGAGGGAGAAGAAAATGAAGTGTGTCCTACTGTACAGAGCATGAGTTTATTTAACCAGAGTTGGTAAAGAGGGAAGCGAATTTCACATTACGTCAGCTCTGATTCCTGGGGCCTTTGGGAACACTCACCTTGAGGAAGCGGTTGTATTTCACTGGATATTTGCTGTTGCAAAGAAAGACTCTAAACCCTGTAAGGGAGTCCCAGTGGTGCAGAGTCTTTACATTGCAGCTGGGCCCGAACAGCCTCAGATAAGGCTGTGGGGCCCTGTGGTGCATCACATGCTGGGAGAAAGTCTGTGGTTGGAGGGAATTCATAGCTTTCATGAGTGAACAAGGACAGAAATGTGGGGAGGCAAAACAGCTGGGAAGAATTTTGTGTGATCAGTGGCACTTTGTATCCAGCCAGAGAACAGAACTCACGTGTCCAGGACTGCAGCAGCCTTACCCTTGTATTTTAAGCCCTTTAAACAGAGAGAACAATGCAGAAAATCCCACAGGACACATGAGAAAGGGGTTGTGCTGAATCCCTGTTACCATTTCCTTGCATTTACTTGCTAACAAAAAATATTTTTCTTCTCGAATGAGGTTCTATACTATGGGGTATTTGGTTTAAAATGTACTGTAACCTTCTTTTTTTAATTGATCAGATCAGCCTTGAACACTCAAAGAAAAAGCTGCCTGCTCTGAATATTGCCTGAGGAATTAGAAAGGTCGTTCTTGGAAACAGAAGAATGAGATGAAACAATCATCTGTAGAGCATGGTAAGAGAGAAAAAGAATAAAGGGATGAGTTATGTTTGACTTGTCTTCTTCCAAGAGACTATTTCTTTCTTGTTTTTTAGAGTAGACTTCAGATGTAGGAGATGTTGTGGGAGCTGCTTTGTACAGTTTCAACATGCAGCTTTATCATGGCACCTCTGCAGGCCCTATAGGCTCCTCAGACCCATCTATAGGCACCTGCAGCTTGTGCGACATATGGCAGAGGGTCTGAAAGAATCTTATCTTTCTCTTCATTGTCCTCCATAGGTCTTTGTCGCAGAAAATACAGAGAGGAAGACGATCCAGGAGTTGAACTGGAGCTGAGCTGACCATGGACTTTGTCCAAAGAGTAGGTATGTTTGGAGGTGTAACTGTGTTCCATGTGTTACACTAGTGCTGATTGCTCTGGTATATGAAGGAGCCCTAAAATACATTTGTCATTGACCTTGTTAGGAACTGACATGCTGGTTGTCAGAGACCAGAAATGAATGACTGCTAGAGGTTCGCATGCTGCTCAATGCATTTCCAGTGTCTTGCTAGAACAAGTTTCAAAACATGGGCAGTTTTTCTCCTCCTCTTCCAACTTTCAACCAAAAAATGTCTGTGTTTTGGCAACTTGATTTGCTGTAAGACTGCATTATGTACCACTTGAGCTGTAAGAGAAACTACTATTTGTAGGACAGGCGTCAATCAAGTAGATGTTTGTTATCTTCCACCTAAGCAGAAGCAGCACTAAAATTTTAACTGTGTCACTAATAAACAAGGAGCCAATGGATGGGAGAGCAATGGAAAGCTTATGATCACTTACTCTGAAAGTAATGATTGTTAGTTGCACCTTGATGGCATCTGTTTGCAGTTACAATGAAGAAAGATTATCACTGCAGCAACTGGTCAATGAATAATAAAGACACTGTGGCAGGGATAGGACCTGCTAGCAGGTGCTAACAATGTTAAGTGATATCTCAGTGGTATTTTGGATCCTCATTTATGTGACTGTAATAGGAAACCAGAAGAAAAGGACCCTTCTTTTTTGTGACATAATTAATTTCATGCCATACTCTGCACTTCTAAACTGAAAACTCAGTTATTCTTGATTGAAGTCAGCCTATTTGTGCACTGGTGACTCAGAGAAGAAGAATAGAAAGAACTTTATGGCAAAGACCTTGGGTTGGTATTAATACACCTACATAAAACATCAGCTGTACATGAGTTTCCTCCAGTACCTCTTTTAGATCCTGGTGAGGGGCAAGGGAGGGTGATGCTAGCCATGAGTGTGAGCCATTAGCAGTGTGCTGTGGAAAAGTAGAAATAAAATGTTCTTTCAGTATTCCAGCTCTTCCTGGGATGCTAGCTGCTGTTGGGGATTGTGCAGAGTACGCAGAATCCTTCTGTGTCTGTCCTTAATCCCCTTAATTTGTAGCTTCAGTTAAAGGTGTTTGAAAGGAGCTTAGATATATGGCTCTATCTTGATAGAAAGGGACAAATGTGAATAATAAAATGGACCAGCCCAGTTCTGCTAGAGCTTAGCTGAAGTGAGAAGCAAGGAGATTTCAAGACCTGGTTCTCCTTTACAAATTCAGTCAAGCATCCCAAAGGCTGCCTTCTTTAGCTGGCAGCTGCCCAGAAGTTGTCCTGAGTAGGGTGGCTTGGGGAGCAGATTGGAAATATGAAACGTGGAAGAGAAGTCTCTAACTTTTACGTCCTTTTAACATCCCTAAATTTTTGTTGTGGTCACAGATGTTACAATGCAGAGCTGATAATTTTACCTGCTTATATCAGGCAGGTACAAAAGCTCTGGGTTTTGCTTTGGCTTTCTTGCCTTACTTGGTGAGCATACTCCACCTCAGTCCAGGACAAAGAGCTAAATCCTGCTGAAACAATCAGTCCCAAGGGGCTCAAGGCTATTGTCTCTAATGGACATATAAAAGTCAGTCATAGCAGCTGCAGATGAAATCACAGATGAGATCTTACTAATTAATTGCATGAACTTTGTTTCCGCCTGCTTTGAGATTCTCTCAGCCTTGCATTAAATATCTGGGCACCCATACTGCACACCTCAAAGGAGCTGTTGATTTTCCAAGGAAGAACAATTTTGGGGGCCTAAAATAGCCCTGCAATTACTTCTGCTCACATGGTCTCACAGGAACAAAATGGTTTCTGAAAACTGGTTTTGTTCACACGTGGTTGAAAAGTTGCCCTCCGTTGTTCTGCCAAGTTAGGCACTGATTCAGGTTTATGACCAGATCATTAATATTTTAGTACTGCATCAGTAACTGGTTGCTATTAATATGTAGTGAAACAGTGATATAAAAAGGTAGATGTTCCCAATCATTTGGCAGAATTTGCATTACAGCTGGATGAAATTTATAACGCATCTTCCGCAGCCTACTGGTCTGAACTCCTGTTATTAATTTCTGCTGTGTTTATTTGTCATTTCTGTTCACTTTGGGCAATATTCTATCAAGTTTCCTGGCAAGCACAACAGTGGATATAGCTGATTTCAGCTGACTGCAGGAGAAGGACTTTGTAGAAAGTGAATTTTGAATTAGCACTAGTATTTGCAGCAAAAATCTCCCCCTGAGAAGTCTATTCCCCTCAGCCTGGTGTCAGCAGCACTTAAGTGCATGTGAATAGCCCTATTGACTCCAGGTGGGCAGCTGTTTAATTACCTTCCTGAATCAAGGCCAGGACAAGGGAACAAGCTCCCAGCATACGACCTGGGTGTCCATTCAAATGGCTTATCTTCCGAATGCTGAGCTTCTGTGAGTGTACCCCAGATTGTTTGACTGGGTAATTTGGCAAATACTTTCCATTCAAGAATAAATTTGAGGAAATCATTGTTGGACTCACAAAGAGAGGTGAAATTTGTGCAGTGCATTTTGCAGCTATTGCTCAGATTTAGTCAGCCTGCTTGTCTCTTCCTATTTCAATACTTCCAGCAGTCACATTTTTATCCCCACATTTTATTTAGGAACTCTGAAATGACAAGTCTCTTGCCTTTCAACCAGGAGAGTGGTGTGCTGTACGCAGCATGCTGTACACAGGACAGGGAGGATAAAGAATGACATGCTACTCTGTGAGCTACAGCTATTCTTTTTTCCAGACGCGCATCTGCTTTTGTCCCTCTTCTGTTCTCAGATCACTCTTCAGCTTCCCTTAGGAATCCAGCTGTGTCATCACATTGTGTGGCATCCTAATATTTCATACTAAGCTGTAAGCCAATTAGGAATGACTACTTACCGTGCTGAATCATAGGAAGAGGAAAGGATAATGTGTCCTTCATGTAACGAACCTCCTCTTTTTTGGCAAGACAGATCACCTCCACGTTATATTTATAAGCCCTGTGACTTTTCACTCAGCCCAATTAGGATGCAGCTTCCTTTCCCTCTGCTGAAGTATTTTAAGGGGCTTGTTTACAGATGGATGCTTATTGAAAGTGCTGACCTGCTACCATTATACCTCATGCCACGTTTCCTCTTCACATGCTGAAACACTGGACAAAACTTGATGTTGTAATCACCTTTAACGGGATGAGAACACGAGTGCAGCAAAATATAAATACCTTGTCCTGAGTTCTTAAATGAACTGGTGACCGCAGAGGAGGATATAACGTTATCACGTGCCACCCAGAGTTGAGTGAGACGTTGATTAAAGTCAAACTGTAAAATAAAGCCTGTTGTATCTAAGATGAAGAAGAATGAACAATCAATGTGTATTTGGGAGTGCGTGAAGTGTTTAGTAATGAGCATCAGAAAGATATTAAAATTTATTTCCCATGCTGAAGTAATTAATGGGCTATTATGCCAGGTGTCTGAGCTGCCTGGAGGTCTGGGATAAGTACTGTTCCAGCAGAGGATGCAGAACATGATTTAAGATGAAATGGAATGATGCTAGTTCTAGCGAGCACTTAGGATGCCCCCCCTTCCTCCAACTGGTGTTTCTTTTTCCTAAGCTGCTGAGTAGCTCTTGATAGTATTTCTTTTTTGGGAAGAGACATATTCCTTTAAATCAGTCTTTGGATCCTGGCAGTGTTGCAGACTGAAGGCTCTGGTGACCTGTGCCTGGTACCTGGCATCTTTCAAACTTTCTCTAATCCTATTAGTCTTCACAGTGAAACAAGAAAGATAGCACCCCAAATGGCAGCACACTCACCCCCTGCAAGCCAGTTAACTACCATCCTCAAGTGATAGATTTTATGTACCAAGGTAGATTAGAGATTACGTTCAGATAAGAGCCCTGGCTGCATATACATCCAGGGGAAAAGGATGGTCTCAGATTCAGCTTCCCAACCTGCATTTCCTAAACCAGATCCAGTCCATCCCCGATAGAGATTGGAGCTAAACAAAATATGGGAGCCTCTGTTTTAAGGCTACTTCAGGAAGGTGCAACCATACACTGGTAGGGTTCAGTTTGCTGCTTCACTGATCATGTCCCCTTGCTTCCCTTCACAAATACCTCTGAGGCAAACATTCTCCCACAACCTGCCAGGGAAGAGCAGTGTGGAGTCACAGTGCTAACATCTGTGGCTGAAAGTGTAGATGTAGGCAGCTGTAGGGGATCAGGGAGATCCTGCTTTGCTTTTCAGGGTAACTGATCCCACCTGTGCTGAGCAAGTTGAAGGGCTCAGATCTGTGTGGTGACCTCTGATGGAAGATAGGGCTAAGGATGTTACAGCATAAGAGCTGTTGCAAGTAGAGGATAAATGTTTATGGCATTTTTCTTGCAAAGCGAAAACTTCAGTAAGCTGAAGTTGGCTGTGCTATAAAGGTTCTGTGCTTTATCTGAAATAATGCTTGTTTTATTAATGTAGGGGTTTAGAAACCTCTTGGCCTTCAAGAAAAAACTGCCTGTTTTGGAGCTGTATCTTTTTGTGTTGTTATTCAAAATGTCTCAGTTAATCATTGCTAAAGGCCTTGCAGCCTGTGTTGCAAATTCCTTTTTTATATAATATATAATTCATGTGGTTCCCTCCACACAGATAAGGACTTGTCTCAAATGTCAGCGTGGGGGAGGAAAGGATACCTGACCTGGAGGGCAAGAATATTGAATGCACTGGTGTTGGACTTGACATTCTCTTAGTATTCCCTGTGATAACATCAATCTCGGGGAACCCTCCTGGTATAAATACAGAGTTGCTGCATTTCATATATATTTCCAAAGGAATTTCGTAGTAATTGAGCATTAAATGACATCCACTTATTGTAAAGTGGTACTATTTCTATTAAAAATTATAAATGGGTTTCAGCAGAACTGAATACACCAGATTCATGCCACCATCTCTATTAGTCTTTATGTTATAATTGTCATTGACTGTCTTTACTGTATTATTTCTAGACCGTTCATAATTTTCCCAGCTGAATAAATGAAGATTTGTGAGCAAAGGAAAGCACTGACTGGATTATGCAGTGCCATTGATTTTTATTCTCCTTGTTTCCCAGAATGTGCTTAGAAACCTTCCTATCTCTGTGATGGGCCTTATTAGCCCTTGGAGGAGCTGGCGTGAGTTGGATGGCAGTAATGCATCCTGTTGTGCTGTACCAGAAATCTCAGCTCGTGGAGAAGGACATCTCAAAGCTGACCTGGGGATGAACCTGCTGGATGTCCAGGTATGGCCCAATGAGGCTTTGGGGTCTCTGTCCAGTGCGTGAATTGCAGTGCGCCCTTCCAAATCTGTATCTGCTAAAGAAGCAGTGACCTGAGGACTGCCCAGAGGGAACCAGGCTGTGCATTGTGCAGGCAAGGCAGTGCCTGTGTGGGAAACTGTATCTCATTCAGTAACATTTAATCCTGAGAAAGATGATGGCAAACGTTGGCATTTTCCTTCTATAAAGATGATGGCTTTTGCACAGGTTATCAAAGCACCTACCCACATAGTCTCTCTTCTCTGTGTCTGTCACAGCTTTTCAAATTTGAACAACAAAAACCTAAGTGAATGATGAGGGTTTGCTTCAGTTTATGGTTATTTCACCTTGCTGTTTTGTGTCATTGGGGGATACTTGCGCATTAAAAATTCCAGAAGAACAGGCTAACTGTAACAGGGTTTGTAAGGTTGAAAAAGGGTTAGGTTTGAAAATTGAAAACTGATATTTATTTGCAAAATTTGACCCAAATCAATTAATTATTTTAGTCCTCCTGAGATTGTAAAAGAGGTAGTTAGGTGTTCACAGCAGAAATGATCTTGTAGAACTTTGCTATTCTATTTTATTGCCATTGAACAGCAAATAACGAGCTGCCAAGAATATGAGGGGAACTGTGGGTGGAAGGTATGGCAAGATTCATTATTTGTATGTATATTCCCAGGGTTTGAATGGAATGACTTGTGGGGGCTGGAAATACAGGTCTTCTCATCCTTGGCTGATTCAATCAAGTCTTATATGGTAGTATTTACCATATGGATTCCTGTATCTTTTATTGGATCTTGATGCATCATCTAGTTCAAATTAGTAATTTGGCTTTCAATTAGGACTTCACTGTGGCCTGTTTATCTCTCCTGCTGATCTCTGCATTAGAAACACAGTCTTGTGGGAAGATGACCAGCAATGTCTAAGACCTTGTGCAAAGCACTAAATGCTCTTTCTGTGCTAGGGCAAAGTGAACAAACCCTCTTATACCAATCTGTAAGTTTCTGGAAACTTTCTGATTGCCAGAGGTGGAGGGGGAAATCCACTAAATTTCCCTCTAAAAAGGGAAAATACCTGTTCCATTAAAATGAATAAAGGACATAGTTGAAAATCAGTTTTTATAAATGCACCCTCACAAATAGCCCTTCTCTTTGCATTCAACCTTTGTTTGACTAAAGCTGCTGTTAAGGATTCCTGTGCAGGAGAAATCCCCAAAGTGTCTCCATTCAATATACAAGCATTTCTGACCATGTGAGTGAGGAGAGATACAAATGCAGCACTACCTTTGCCCCTTCTGTTTATTAATGCAGCAAGTGCTCACACAACCCCTGCTCCTTCTGAAAGCCAGAACTGGCCCGTGTGTTCTGGTTTGTATAGGAAGTGACAGGAATTACAGCCTCACTCCACAGACCAAACTTTTCACACAGCTCTGATAGGAATGAGCCCCTGGGGACTTGCAGGATGCTGCCTTTGCTCTGTGATAGCAAAGCCAGCTATCAGTTTTTAATCCCAGCGCATCATACAAGACACTTTCTATCTCCTCCTGTAATGTTAATGCAGCTGGAATTCCATAAATCAAATCTCAGCAGTAAAAAGGTTAATAAGTTTACACTATATAATTGAAAGCCATATTGGTGATTAAAAGGATTTTATATATCAGTTTTCTGGGTCACCAACTAATTATTTTTGGTGGCCTGTAATAAAACATAGCACCATAGGCAGGGAGAGGCTGTAATCACGTAATATATGGAAAACTGCATTTACATTTATTTGAGATGAGGTTGTGTGTACCAGCTTCTTGAATAGCCTTTGAGGTACATTAGAGACAATGGACGAGCTGCACGCTCCGTGTACTTGGAACTTGGTTCATACAAAGTTGTTGGATTGAGTTTTGAGGTCTGGTGCTCTCTCTCCAGAGCTAAGCTCAAGGGAACCGAGCTGTCACCTGTGATGGAAAGGTTCTGCTGAGGCACTGGGGATCAGATTGCTATTATAATTCATTTTAATGCATTCTGCACGTACTAATCATTTATTGGAACAGGATCTGCTGTAATAGGGACATGACTAGGAAGAGGGAGAAGTGATTGATCATTCTCATGTTAAAAGGGTAGTTAAAAAACAAACAAAAAGGAAAACTGTACAAAGGGCAGGTGTGTGCACATGCATGAAGGAGCAGGTACTCGGTATGGAGGAGAATAAAAACTGAACTCAAAGCGTGAACTGAGATCTCTACAGTAAAAAGGAAGCCTTCTGTAGCAAGGGCAGTACGTGCATGTGCACAAAGGATCAGGTATCCAGTGTTGAGATAGGGGGAAAATTGAACTTGAAATTTCTACAGTTCTATCAGGCTGAAATACCCTTTGGAGCCAAACACCCAGACACGGAGGCATTTCAACCTCAGACCTCTGGTTTGCAGTTATCTGTTTTAGTGTATTTCTCTGATTGCATCAAGAAGCAGCTAAGGGCAAAGGAAGATGCTGGGTGTGCATGTGGACTGGCAAGGGGGTGCAGCAGGGAGGGCTGTGTATGCACAGATAGCTCACAGATTACTTCTATAGTCTCTGAGACTCCTGTGGTCCTGTGTGAGGTAACACTACCACAGCCTGTGTTATGGTAAAGCAGCCTGTGGCTGATCTCTGTTGTTCTGCCTGTTAAGCAAAGGGCAAACAGCACGATATGGTGAGTGCTGGGCACATCATTCCCACAGTCAGGGCAGGATCTGTGGCCAGAAACACATGACCTGACATTCAGATCTCTCCTGGGCAGCACTTGCAGAACCACTCTGGAGAGCAGGACCTTCCGTGGCACACAGGGAGTATTTCCTAGATCTTTTGGCTACATCTTTTTAATTGGCAATCCATTAACTCTTAATTGCCCGTAGCATGGAGCAGTGCCATGACATAGTACACTGCAATGAGTGTTGAAGTCCTTTGCTGCTAAAATTATTTGCTTGTCATGTACTATATCTAACTAGGAGGTTTTCCACACTGAAAATAACATCTTTTACTTGAATTAAGTTCCTAAAGCATTTCCTAGCAGAGTAGCTAAGGGGATACTTGGTTTTAAACATAGGCTGGGGAGGTTAAAAGCAGAATGGCAGTTGCGTGAGTAATGGCCTATGAGTCAGCTGCTGAACTTGGCTTGGCAACCTCCATGTCACCAGGTCAGAAGGCATTTGTGTGACAGTTTGAGGGTAAAGAAATCAAAAATAAACTGGTAGTTTCCACTGGTAGAAGTGCGTACATGGGCTTGCTGAGCAGAGACTGAGAAGGGGAAAAGTTAAACAATAGTACTGGAAATGAGGAAAGAGTGTGGGTATCTATTTGAATTACCTGCATGGATGTAATGCATCAGGTGTACCCTCTGAAGCTCAGAGGAAGAGCAGTGTAGTTTGATAGCCTGAGTGCTGGAGGGGCTGTGCTGGCTGAGCTGAGTAAGCCTCTCTGGCAGGGGTCTTTGCAGCTGTAACTCGCTCAGATTTGATGTGAACAATTTGGGGCTAAGAAAGAGCCAAATAACACTTTCATGACCTGCTGCTGTTACAGCCTGGAACAGCAGAATTGCTCACCTTCCTGTCCCTTTGTTTGGTCTCTCTCTTTGGAGAGGTTTTTGTCACTGGATTGGTCATAGCAGGAAGTTGTTATTTTTTCACACGTAATCAGCAGCAGAAAGAGTGTGGTTCTCTTCCAAGCATCTAGGTGCTTAGAGACAGCTTTGTGAAAGTTGACAAGGTGGGTGAGAACCAAATCAAGATCATGAGGTGACTTGGACAAGGCCTAGTGGCGAGGTAGTGCATGGGAAGAGAGGGATCTCCCAGCTTTCCTGGGAAAGGACTTCTGCCTCTGACACAGCTAATCCAGTTCTGAATAGTAAAATTGCAATAATAGCTAAACAGAGGGAATTAACATGTTCTGCGTAAGCATTCCTGTTCTACAGAGTCATAAAATAGTTTGGGTTGGAAGGCACTTTAAGGCTCATCCAGTTCCAACCCCCCTGCCATGGGCAGGGACACCTTTCACTAGACCAGGTTGCTCCAAGCCTTGTCCAGCCTGGCCTTGAACACTGCCCGGGATGGGGCAGCCACAGCTTCTCTGGTCACCCTGTGCCAGTGCCTTGGCACCCTCACAGGGAAGAATTTCTTTCCAGTATCAAATCTGATACCCAATTTCTAATATCTTGTACAGCATTATTAGAGATAATGAAAAGGAATTTGAGCATCTGCTGTGTATAGTTCACTTCCTGGGACACATATGTAATGGTGTTCCTTGGACGGAGCTTCTCTGTGATAAGTTTTAGGTAGCAGAGGCAAGGAAGCAGACAATCCACAAAACTGTTCTGTATCTGACCTAGAACAAGAGGTCAGAACCATAATATGGCCTTTAGTACTCCTTGTCACTGCAGTCCTTTCACTTCAGGCCTTATTGCAGAAGTTCAATATACTTTTCAGCTAAAGCTCCCCCAGCACTTAGCTCTTTAAACTCCCTACTCAGCAGGTGGCTTATTTAAATGTGGCTGTCAGCTTGGCCAGTGGCCAAGAGCGAATGGCTCAACGTGTGAACCGCAGTGTTTGGGTTTCATTCTGCTCTTGTTTCTGCCAGCAAAATTCTCCTGGCTCCTGGGGTTGTGTGGGGTACAAGTGAGTGCAATATAGGGCTGTCTGCTCAACTGTTTGTCAAATAAATCTATGGCCAGTCATTTGCATGATGTCAGCTAAACATTTGCCTGGCGCTTTTCGCCTGTGCTAGCCAAGGAGGGATTCTGGATTGTTTGAAATGAAAACCAGCATTGTCAGCTCTCACTTAAGCGTTTCTTCCGCAGTGTGTAAGTAACTTATGTTGCAACCCATGGCCTCGGAGAGGAAATGTAAAGTTTCTCTAAACGTGGAGTACAAATGGGGATATTAGCTGCTTAATTGATTCTTCACAATTCGGATCTTATGGCTGAACAAGTGAGATGGAGGGAGGGGAAAGCACATGGTTTAAATTAAATATATGGAAAATAACTGCTGAATGATAAAAATATATTTTAAAAGTAAGCAGACCTGTTTTCCCTCTGCCTCTCCATTAAATGTGTCAGGAAAGGGCCTTTACAACTAGGTGGTAATTAGAGAGGAAAAAACAGTGCTGACAGAGCAGTCAATCTATCACATCCTCTAAAGCCTGAATGTTACCAGCAATTAAACAAGTTAGAGGGGAAAAACTTGACAAGCAAGTTTTATCACAGAATCATCTCGGTGGCAAAGTATGTGGGGCACGCTTATTAGATCCCCTCATGCAACCCCAAAGGTTTAAAATCCAAACCCAGGAATGCATGTTCAAACCAACGTGACTATTTTCTGTCTTCCCAGGCACAGGGAAGATTAGAATGCTAAAAATAAACCAACCTTTCCCACCTCCCCCTTCCTCACCCCTCCAAAGTCAGATCTGTCCAGGTTGACTGCTCCATTAAATTCAAGAACAAAAAGTTATAAATTGAACATACGGAGAGCAGTGCCTTTCCTTAAAGTGATGTTTCCTCACCTTAATGGATTTAGCTATGGCAGGGAGTCAGGGAGAAGCTGTCTTAACTAAATCTTTGACTGATTATGCATTTTTTTTTCTATTCATACAAGATAGATTCATCATTCCAATTTGTCAAGCTGGCGAAGTTCCAATTAATTACACCGGGAAAAGCTCAAGCTGCATTAGGCCTCTGTCAGGCCTAATCTAGTGCTTCATTTACTGGAGCCCCAAATGAAGAGATATCAGAGGTGTTGCTCCTCTTGGTACTTAATTTGATGAATGCCCTAGCAGCACGATTGGTGGCAGAGGTGTATTTGTGTGTGTCTCTTCATCAGCCACCACTGCAGAAGTCGTCATGCTCTCTCTACTAATTTGAGGGCTCATCTGTATACTGGATGTTTTTTTGGAAGGCCTATTCTTCATAGCCAAAAGGTTTCTTCTGTGTGTGCATGTGTCTGGGTGTGTTTCCAGATCTGCTGGACCATATTCTGATCTCAGGGGTGTGATGAGATAGGATTCAAGGACTTCTATGTAAATGGAAAGCATTACAGGGTAGATCGTATGCTATGAAGGGGATGTCAGTTTGGACATCCCTGTTGCTGTGGTTGCAGAGAAAGAGCAACTTTGCACATTGCTTCATGTAGCGCTCCTAAGAAAGTGTGGGTTACCATCCACATCCACCGTAAGGAAGTGTTCAAAATGAATAACCTGAACAATTGCTATATGGATTTGAATCTTTGCTATAAATACATACCTGCCGTATCAATACAGTGAGTAAGCATATGCAGGTACAGATAGACCTTCTGACACCATACCAGTGGGCTACTATTAAATGTATACATCCAAGGCTAATTCTTAAATATTTTACAGTAAAGACACTATGGACCAAGAACATATGTTTCTTTTCTGCAGCACTTTACGTACAAATTATTCAGCATAAGGTGCCAGGATGCCAATATGTTTAGCTTACTTTTGGCTTTTAACCACTGCTGTGATTAAAGATGTAACTGCAGCAATGCTGTCACTTTGCACGTAGGTTTAGGTGTCTCAGAAAGGATGCAGCATTAGCCAAGAGTAAAGTAGCTGTGTACTTTGGCTGAGTACAGTACTAGAAGTCTTCATTTGCCAGCCCTGCTGGCGTTCAGAGTTTATTTTCCACTGCCTGTATTTGAGGGACTGGTGTGTGCAATGATGATTTTTAATGGCAGCTATCAGACATGCATATGGTACTCAGTAGGAGACCGCGTTCAGAGCAACCAAGGAGAGAACTGATGCACTGATAACTGTAGTACAACTCCTCTGTAGACAGTTTGGACCTCTTCTGGTGCTCACTTCTGGAAGGGAGGCCTTTGTCCCGAGAGTTTCTATCTGTTAATACACGAAATTTGCCATTAGCCTATGAAAATGAGGTGAGCCCAGTTGTGTTGGAGCAAGGATAGCACCCTAAATCTTCTTCTAGATGAGGTTTTGTAAGGATTCCTGTTTTGTTTCAGAGCAAAATCAAATAAGGAAATGCAAATCACCATGGGAAGTGGTGAAGATAGGAGTAGACTGCAGTTGTAATGTATCTCTTTTCACCCTGCACAAGACGGTTTTTGCTGGACATATACATTTGAAGTTGGTTCTTTAATGTTCTGCTTAAAAAGTCACTGTGGACCAAAAATGTATGTTTCTTTTCTGCAGTACCTTATTATAATTCATATATATCTTATGTATGAATTATTCAGCAAAAGGTGCCAGAATGCCAGTATGTTTAGCTTACTTCTGGTTTTTAGCCTAATGTTTTGTGTTAAACAGGTTGTTTAAACTCACCTGTTGAACTTGAAATAACTAAAAACTTTCACATAGGGCCAGGCAACAGTCAGTGGATTTTGTGAGCTCTTAATAGTTCCTAGTTCTCTAGACTGGCCCTTTGGTTATTGTATTTTTACCTATATGCAGTAGGCTAAATTGGGCTTGCGCCCAACAGTCCCTTTGCGTTTGCTGATGTTGGTCTTTACAAACCTACTGGGGTATTTTGTGAGTGGTTTCAACATACGTTAATGCCAGTAAGTACCTGAGGCTCTATTAAGCTGTCAAGGGCAATGTACCCGCTCTAAGTAGCGACTGTCTTGGTTGATTCTTTCTCATATTCACCACCAACATGCTGTTGGAACAAGCTCTATCCTTTAGATAATTAGAAATTTTGTTTGTTTGTCTTTCTTCTGAGGAGACGCAGGGTTGGAGGATCAATGGATGTGTCTGTGGGCTGTTTTCTCTCGTTGTACACTGATTTACCTAGGGGCTTAACAGAAATATGTCCCTGGAGCTATACTGGACTTGTACTGCTATAAATGAAAACTGACTGGCCACACTATATGGGATCATATCCACCCTTGTTCTGGGAACCAAAACAAGGTTTATTCACTGCTTAAGTCCCACTTAACCTTTCAAAATATAGCCTACACAGTACAGTGATCACTCCAGTGGCATGATGACTTCTGAGGCTTGTAGGCAAGACAGCAGTCCTGAAAAGATCATGATCCAACAGAAGCTTCTTTCTGCAAGGATGTGACCCAGAAAGCTGGAACTGCTCTTCTTTGTGTTCTCAGGGAATTTTCGTCTGCATCCAATGCTAAATTCAAACTCTGCAGTAGTTTGGGTCATCACACCAGCATCTGTCTCTGAGGAATGATTACATATGATGAGTTATTACCATTAAATAAGGGGTAATTAATGCTTCCCACTCTGACTTTAATGAAAGTATTTCCTGATGGGGGGGACAAGGAATATATTGTATCACTAATGCCCCTTTGGGAGTTATTGGCAGAAAGTCTGCGGTTAATAATTTGGAGTAACAAATAAATGTGGGCAACTTGTGATATATGTATGGAAAAAGAGGTGTCAAATTATTCATTATGAATTATTCTGCCAGTTCTAATAGTAATAACCCAGCTGTTGAGGAGGAAAAGGAAGCTAGATCTGTCAGTGCAGACAGACCCTTTTGCAGTAATTCTGTCCCTTTCAAATGGAAAAATATAAACTTCCTCTGAGAACAGAAAATTAAATAAGACAAAAAGAGTGGGATCCGTGCTCCAAATCCATTTTTTTAGCTTAATGTACACTAATGGATAGTAAAAGATGGTTGATTAACAAATGGCCAGCATACCAACCAGCTGAAAAAACACATTTTGGCAGTCAGCACTTACAAAATCCATAGGTTAAAGACAAATTCAACCTCTGTCACTGCTCTCAATATGGTCAGTTGCCCTTAGGCATGTATAAGTGTTTTTATGAAGAAAAGGCAGAATCTGTTGTGTGTGTATGTATAATCTATGTATGTATGTGTGCCAGCTACATCTTCAGGCAGGCTTTGGGAGACTGTGTTTACATGTAATACCTGAAGAAACTTGATTGAATGGCAAACCAGTGTATGGGAACAGGGGAGCATGTCTGGGACCTGAGGGAGGTTGGTCTCATTCCTGCATACCCCCAAGCTGCCACCTGACTGCAGATAGGCTCTTGCTCTTCTCCCCTTGGGCTTTTTATTTTCCTTCCCTCAAAGGTGGTGGTGAAGCATCATCTATTGGTAGCTACAAGCTGCTTTCCTATGTTGTTGATAATGACAAGTGTAGCTGGTGCTGTGAGAGGGTGGTGTCATTAATACCTGTGTATTGACCTCAATGTCACTTGTGAGGAACGTTCTCTTGAGCCATCAAAGCTGAAAGTGAGCAATCTCTTAACCCGTCTGGATTTGGTAACTTGGTGCCAAGCTTGGCTCCGCTTTGCTGCCTTTGAAGACACAGTTAGCACAGCCTGAGCCAAAGCAGCGAATCTGAAACCATGTGAGCTGAAAGAAAATAAGTAGATAATTGCAGTTTGTTTGAATATATTGCCTTAAAATGGGGGGGGCGTTGGGGCGGAATCTCCTTGCCATGTGATGCTTGGTTAGGTTTTACAGTCTCTTGTCAAAGGGTCTGCAAACAGTAATACTCCTTTACTGATGAACCCTTCTCTTAAATATTAATGAACTCACCTGGCAGCCTGTACATCATCTCTGCTTTGCATCTTGCATGCTGTGTTCCTGTCTGATTAACACGTGAGCTGTCCAGGGCAGGCCCCTGCGTTCAGTGCTGCTTTGCTGACTGGTGCTATTAGAAATAATTAAGATAATTATCCAATGTGTTTATGACAACTGACTGCTTTGGGTCGGCTTCTCCAAGGACTCCTGTCATCAATGAAAACCCTACAAATGGAGGGGTTTGCCGACTCTGGCGCCAAAGATGGATTACCTGGAAGCTTTCAGAGCTATAAACAATGCACTTTCCATTTGCATCTCCTACTGCATGGACTTAATCAGAAACTGTAATTTCATAGTGTGAGTAAATGGGTGAGAGACATCAACAGCATGAGTGAGACAGAGGCATTGTCTTTTGCAGTGCCAAATCCCAGAATATTAAGAGTTTGCCAAAGGCATTTCAGAGACAGGTTTCCCATCTTCATCAATAATTAAAAACATTCCCAAGTCTCCTCTGAGCAGCTCAGAATAAGAGCTGAAGGCACGGATGTCAGAAGGCAGAGTGACTCCCAATTAGTCAGGTAGAGTGCTTTCTTGTTGACTCAGACAGGGCAAGGGTAGCAATAAAACCCAGGCTTAAGTCCTTATAGATTCCTTAATAGTTTTTCTCCTCTAAATCCGTGTTAATTTGTAGGACATGGATGGGCAGCCCAATCCCTAATCCACTGTGGTGCTCATTAGTGCCACTGCAGAAACACATGGGCAATGGTGTAAGCTGGGGGATATAGTTGCTAACAGAAAATGGGATGGACAATCAGCACCATACTGTATGTGAGTGAGGCTCAGAAGGAGGACGTAGCTTTTACAGGCTCCTGGAAACTGTGGCGTGACTTGGGGACATCATCAGCCAAGGAGAGTTTGCAGTGATGCCTTCTAAATCGGTGCTTGTTTTTCGAAGGCATTCCATTAGGTTTGCTGTATATCCGTGGAGTTTCGAGGAGGTGATGGTGTTTGGTCCCTCACACGTGTGGCTCTTGTTTGAGCATTCTGGTGTCATGCAGGAAATCGCTTGTGGGCCCCTCAAACTGGGTCACAGAAATGACTTATCCTGAATCAGCCAATTTGCAGCCACTCTCTGGCCGTGTCTATCTGGATGTGTCATAAAACTCTGGAGCACGCTATCTATTTCTGAGCATGCTAAACGCGTTTATTTTACCACGCAGCTTATTGTGCACTGAACTCAGCCACATGGCAGGCAATTTTCTAGCGCTTAGGCCACTCTTTGACCCAGCTGCCATGGTGAAGTCTATATTAAGTCCAGCTGATCAGGGCTGTCTCCACACTGGGACAGGAAATTAGTCTCTATGGCTATATGAGTGTCAGCTTTTTTTACACGTTTCACACAAGTCATTTCCTATAATGTGCAGCTTTTCCTACCATCCTTTTTATGTAGTTTTTCCTCGGTGTGTGTGAGATTATTTTCATTATTTGCATCCCCCGATGCGGTATTCAAATCTTAAGCATGACACTGATTATACATTATTATTATTTTTAACTTTCTCCTGACACTATTTAATGCACCTGTTTATGCCTTAGTGCTTCTAACTGCATGTCATTCCATCTAAAACATGCTGGTTCATTGCACTTGCTTTGGAATCGTGTTTTGCTGCACAGTTCTGTGTTTTAATCACAGCTTTGCAGTGCTGCTCTGGCCCAGTGGCAGTGCTCGACTGTGATGCTTTCCTCCTTCGAAAAGACATGGATTTTTCAAAGCTGTCCCTTATACTTTAGAGATGAGATGTAAATAGGTGGCTACTAAGAAAAGGTGCCTTGGAAAACTGCAGAATAAGAGAGGAAAGGCCCGGTTGGATGGGGCTTGGAGCAACCTGGTCTAGTGGGAGGTGTCCCTGCCCTTGGCAGGGGGTTGGAACTGAATGAGCCTTAAGGTCCTTTCCAACCCAAACCGGTCTGTGATTCTATGCAGTAAAGTGGGATTTACTTCTTCCCTGTAGGCTTGTATTCCAGCACTGACTTCAGTTAACATGCAGAGCTTCAGATGTTGCAATGCCTCTGCCTTGAACCCTGGCTCCTCGTTGTATCTATGTGACATCAGCAGTCTCATTCTGAGAGGAACAGGTCTCTGCAACTCAGATTTTCAAGGAGCAGGGCATTTTTATTAGTGATGGAAGTTGTGATACAGTGTCTAACATGTGGCTTGAGATGTTATGTGTAAGTATCTTCCATTCGTGCTGCTAGCTGTCATGGCAAATGAAAGGTAATTAATGGATTTCAAATTAAAACTCCAGATCCTTGATCCTTCAGTTCTTGTCACTGTTTTGTTAATATGGCAGAATGTAGCTACAAAATATGGTTTGACTTTCAATCCCTTTGTTCTCCGTCCTTAAACTCCCATGAAATTATGTGGTCCTTGATGGGTCCGAATTCTCATCTAAATTGCACAGTTTTGGGTTTAAGGCAACTCCTCTAAACTGACGGGATTTTGTTCCTGCTCTTCTCTGCTGTAGAGTGCCAACTTGCCCATGCTTTATGCCTTGGGTTTCACTGATCAGGTGGCTAGAGAGCTGGTAATATGCCACTGGGCAGTGGCTTAATGCAAGAATTACTGGAAGCAGCAATCTTGGAGTGCTTTTTATGAGGATAACAAGGCTTTTGCAGGCATAAAAAGCAGGAGAAATGCTTATTAGTTATGGGGAAGGTGAAAGGCTTAGAAAACTGATTAGTGTAGCAGTGTGGTCAGATTGAAATGAAAGCTCAGTGGCATAATCGTTAATTGGGTGCTTACTTACCTACTAATTTGAGCTTGGATGTCAGCAGTGCTGCACTTCATCTCAAACCAGAGGTCAGGCTTTAATGCTACATCATAAATTACGTAAAGGCACAACACTAACAATTAGATAATTATGGAGACCCATGCTGTTGCAATTTAACTGGGCAAGTTCAGGGCAATCATGACAGGAACAGTGCTTAACCCTGAATCTGCTGCCTTTCCTTCAACCTGACAGTCAAATATATGTGGCCAAGGAGGTAGCCAGCTGTCTGGCAGCCCACAGGTTAAAAGCATCTTCTCCTATTAGTCAGATTCATCAGATGGCCTGGGCGAACTCTGAGGCAATATTGCAGAAACGTTAATTATGGTTCAGAAAAGCCTGTGTTTCAATCTACAGGAGGTTCTGGGCAGTCAGAACGGTTTGTGTGTGCAAGGCATCATCGTGGGTATTTATTTGTTTCTAAGTCAAGCCTATGTGAGTGTTTGGTTTATTTACTTTGCTAATATAAACCACCAAGCCAAAAATAAGGTAACCCACAGGGATCTCGTTGCGTGAATCCATACTGTACAGGAGAGGCCCACAAACCCTCACATTTCAAGCGCTGGAGTCATTCAGTTGCCCACAGCCTTGTGCCTGTGGCAATGCTCCTTTCGGGGCAGAAGTAGCCTTGTGGAGCAGAGACAAGGCTGCTGCAGAAAGTGGCTTGTCTCCAGCTGTGTTCCTGCTATAACCATGCTAGAAGGCACTTTGCGCAGCTGCAGCCTCTGGTGATTCTTGCCTGTCAGTCCCAAAAGCATTCAGTGTGGCTCCCCCATGATGGCTTTAATGGGGAGAGAGTTCAATCAATGCTGGACACTTGAAAATTCAGTCCACCAGAAGAGATATTGAAGATCAGGGTGGAAAACATCGGTCGGCTGGATTAGAAAGTGATTGACAGTGGGATGAAATTAATAACCTGTGGATCTTGGGCTGTTCACCTGCATGGTTTCAGACATAAGCAACGTACCCTCATCTAGAGCTATGTAATGAACAGTGATTTCCATGGGGTGTTCAAGCCTACAGGCTTTATTGGATTTAAGCCCAGGACTTTTCTTAGCTCTCTGCTTTTACTTTTGTTCCTGCTTCTTTTGGCCATCAGGTAGATCACTCACAGCACAATATCTTACTACCTCTGTAAACGTTGAGGTTTTGTTTGTGCTTTGGATGGGGCTGAGTAAACTCTGTGCACAGAAACATACCTGCTCCTCCCTAGCATTTTGGCACTGTTATCCTTATTCAGGACATTTTATATAATTCAACAGAATAATCTTCTTTTGAGGAAGTATCTCCTATTACTAGTAGTAATGGTGCCTTACAGTGTACCATGCAATGATGGTGTGCCGACACTTTCATTCCTGGGTTGAAGGACTGTGTGCATTAGGTTTAGCAATCTCTTGCTTTAGCCTTGGTAGGTAAAATTCCTTCAGGTGCTAAGTTTGTTATAAAAGTCCTAGGAAACCCTTAGCTGTGGCACACTGCTTTGAAAAATAATCTTATAACCTTTCTATATATGCTGCAATATAGCATGGTCAAGTACAGACACATCTGGTCACCTATTATTAAGGGTTGAGTTATGGTATACTTTTTGTTTTAATTAGTCTGTGATGAACAAAAACTCGGGGACTGTTCTGCTCTGGTAGTTCTCATTTTTCCTGCAGCCTTCCCTGCTCTTACGGGTTTATTAGTGTAGAAAAAGTGACATGTCACACTTGCAATGTCTAGACTGCTGCGTTAGATCAAGCAGGAGGCTGTAGACTTGGTCTGAACAAAATGACCGTAATATAGTGCTGGGGTGCTCTGGGTAGGTCTGTGTTCTGTCTAATTTGGTAGCTAGAGGCTATCCCCATGCCCAAATTCACTAACAGCCTTACAGGGCCTGAGCCAGGTTTTCCCCTCTTGGGGTGCTCTACAAAGCGTGGGGACAGGAGATGGAGACCTCTTTGCTTGGGGACTGGATTCTTCCTTTATTTTCTATTGGTGCTTTTTAAGGGGAAACCAAAGCTAAACCGTACCATGGGCTGGGCTGTGTGGGTCTGGAGGGCCCCATTCCAAAGTTACTGGGCTCAGCCCAGCAGGGACCAGGAGGGATTTTCTGCACTTTATAAAGAGATGGCTCAGAGTAGCGACACCAGCACTCCCTTCGAGCAGTAAAATCAATCCCATTCTTTGGCTGCCAACCTCCCAGCGCTGCCTGGGGCAGTGGGTGTTGGGAATGGCCTTGTGCTGCACAGGGTTATGCTGGGTCTGAATCAGGGTCTTAAAAAGCCTTCAATGGGTTGGAAATGATCTTCAGTGCAGGGGACATGCAGGAGTGGCCTAGCAGGCATGTTGACGGTTTTGCCCTCCTAATAAATTTGACGCTGCTCTCCTGCAGCATTTGTGGGTATTCATTGCTATACATCATGGCATGAATCCTTTTCCAAAGGGGCTGGTGCCTTGGGTCTGTGACAATCTGATCAGTGTGCTCTAGACCATGACATAAAAAGACCAGCAATTCCTCCTGGCAGGCATTACCAGCAAACAGTACTTTATAAATAAACCCTCTTATGGGAGTTACAAAAGAAAGCTCTGTCCTTAAGGTGATGGGGACCCAAACACCTTCAACTGCAGGCCAAAAGGAACTACTGTATTCACACATGCAGCTCCTGTGCAGATCCCTGTGTAGGCAGCTGTTAACAGCCAGCTTGAGGACGTGGCCTGCAGATTGGACAGCCTCAGGCCAGAGACAAACCACTGCCAACCCTGGATATTTCACTGCAATATTTGGTCTGTCTCTTAAAGCTGTAGTTGCTGGAAGCAAGAGAAGGAACTGGAGTTGCAGTTTTCATTTAAAAAAGCACAGTCTTCTAGAGCTGACAAGGAAAGCTGCGCAACATAAAGCAAGTGTGCCCTCGAGGTTCAGGAAGCAGAAGGTGAATGAAAGGTACCTGCAGTGACTCCTTTCAGAAGGACCACTTGATGTTTGACCTGTTCATGTGGCTGGTGTCAGGACTTTCACATCCCTGGGACTGGTGCCAGAATTCACAGAGCAGAGAGCGGAGGCTAGCTCTGTGGTTGGCTCAGCTGGGCATGATCCCAGGCAAATGTGACAGTGAAATGCTGTGCCTGAAGCATTATCATAGAGTCATAGAATAGTTAGGGTTGGAAAGGCAGTTAAGATCATCCAGTTCCAACCCCCCTGCCATGGGCAGGGACACCTCCCACTAAACCATGCCACCCAAGGCTCTGTCCAATCCAGCCTTGAACACCGCCAGCGATGGAGCATTCACAACTTCCCTGGGCAACCCATTCCAGTGCCTCACCACCCTTACAGTAAAGAACCTCCTCCTTATATCCAAATTGTATGTTTGCGTTATGGTTTGGAGACGCAGCGTTGATGAAGCAGTTAATGCTCAGAGAGTTTGGTGCATCAGAGCACCAGTGTCCATTCATGGGGTCGATTCTGTAGCACTCATTAGAAATCCTGGCTATGCTTGAATTATATCCCTTCCCTATCCCCAAAACCAGAAAATATCCTTAGAGAATTAGGTGTTACCTTTCCACAGTCTTTCTGTCTTCAAAACCTTGGTCATCTCCCATGGAGTGTCTTGAATAATCCCTGATTACCATGGGATTTATTGTTAGTGGATTGAGGATTGGGTTGAACTGAAGAACACCTGAACTCAACATCTGGCCAAGTAAATGGTGCAATTTCTGCACACCGGGATCAAAGCTACAGGTCCAATTTACTCAGTATCTGCAGAGACCTGAAAGCTGTGCCATGTTCCTTGCTCATTCCTTATGTCTCTGGGTTACACTTTGGCATCAGTAGCGCAGTAGATCACAGCTCTCCAGAGTACAGCAACCCCTGTGCACAAAGAAGGGAGAGAAATAGGTTTGCTGTGAATGTTTTTGTTTGTACTGGTGGTTCGTTATTCACATGTACAGCAAGGCTCTAATACAAAGTAAAGACCATTTGGGATCCTCCGCAGGTCTCTGGAGCCTGGTGTTGTAAAGTAAGATTGCTGGGTGAACGGTGGTATTGCCAGATGGTTGGATTCCTTTGTCACTGAGGAGGATTTATTTGAGGTGGGAATGTCCTGATGAGACCTGCAGATGACCTGGGTAAACCCAGGGGCATGAGGCCAATGTCTCCTTTTGCACAGACAAGATGATTCCAGGTAGCCAGTGTAAGCTATTTCACACACCTGCCACGCCAGAGAATTTTGCCAGGGAATCATGCATGGGCATTGATTTTTCCACGTGAGCTTCCAGTAAGCAAATCCCATCACACTTCCACTTATCATCCCCAAATACTTACAGGTGCAGTAGTGCATGTGCTGAAATCAAAGTTATCTTTAGGAAACTTGGCACTCTGTGATCTTGTCCATACTTGCAATCGGTAACAGCAGTGCTGTTGCTAACGGTGCTACTGCTCTGTCTGCAAGAGAGGGACTTCAGTGGCAGCCAGTGGGGCCCAACTGCAGGAACCGAAAGAACAACTTCTATGCAGTGGTGGCCCAGCTGCCTTGGAATCAAAAGCTCCTCACTAGTGTACCCAGGCTGGGACTGGAAGTCAAGCAGCAGCACCTGGGGCTTGATTGCACTTCTTAGTGAATAAAAAAACCTTAAGAATTCCTATTGCATTAATGTTTATTTTTGATACAAATGGCAAAACAATTCAGCAAATGGAATCTTTACAGCTGAAAGATTGAGTAACAAGGGAAAGAAAATGTCAATGCAAGTTAAAGCAAATTTAATAAAGCAAATAAAAACAATATACTGACACTGAAATATAATCTTAACACTCTGACTGCAGCCAACTGAAGCCAGGAAATTCTCAGCTAAGTGTTCCCTCAGTCCTCTTAAATCAACCCATTTTGCTTAGGCATTGTTGCACATAAGCGCCTTTATGAGATGGCCCCAAAACACTGGATGATAATATGAGCACGAAGAAGATATTTATTTCATCAGCTGTGTGTTAGGATACGTCTGTGATAGATATATCAACCCTGGTTCTGCAGACCATTAGGAAATCAGCTGAACTTGAAGTATATGCTCACACAGTTTGTCGAATCAAGGTCACTGTGCTCAGGGAAAAGTGCAATCCTTAAGGTGGTCCTGGAGATGCAACAGTATTACCGAGGTCCCTTTGTAGATACTCTAATGCTGCTTTTCCCAGGTACTAGAGAATTGATTTTCACAATTGATCTATACATTAAGGAACCTTCATTTCCCAGATGAGAGGCTGAGGTCCTGAGAGATGAAGCAGCCTCAGAAGTTGTGTGAGTGGCAGTGCCGTGACTTGAACAAGGCTCTCAGTGGCTCTGTTCAGCGTTTATCGCTGAGATGTCCCACTCGTGGACTGACAAAAATGGAAAAGGTTCAAAACTTGGGGAATCTGAACTGCCCTGCAGGAATGTTGTAATCTGGTGGGTTTTAAATAGAGCTCAGAGGGAGCTCACTGTCAATAGAATGGCTTGGGTTGGAAGGGACTATAAAGCTCATCCAGTTCCAACCCCCTGCCACGGGCAGGGTCACCTTCCACTAAAGCAGGCTGCTCCAAGCCCTGTCCTTGTTGTCGGAACTGGTTTTGGGAACTGATGCCTGCAGAACTGGAATTGACCCGTAGTCCTGCTTGAATCAGAGACGTAGGATGATGGCTGGGTCAGGATAGAGCTGCTGCATGTACCTGCTTTGGAGCTAGGAGAGGACTTTGGGATGGGTGATGAGCATTCTAAGGAATGTGGTTTGGTCTGTAGCAATTTTTTTCCCTAAAAAGAAAATTCTCAAAGAAAATGCTGGCCTTGGAAAAGCAAATGGCACTCCATCTCTATCTTTCCTTCATCTTTCACTGGAAATCTGGCACTTAAAATGTATTTGGAGTTCTGATTTTTCATTCTTATGCAAAAAAACCCCTCTTTCCTATGTGAGTAATCCTGTGAAAGGCTTCAGAGGCTGGTTCAATTGTTAGGTCTGCAAGTCTTCTGGGTGAGATAATATAAGCAACTGTTTGTGCCAAGTGCTTGTGCTTTCGTTCCCCCACCTCTGAGGAGTCAGACCAACCAAATTTGAACCTCCTTGATACTGTTTGCAGCTGAATAAGGAAACAGTGATATCAGCCAAATATGTACCTTGGTTGTTCTTTTTGCTCGTGTTCAGAAAAGGCACCTGATATTTCTTTTGCGGAAGCAGAGCAGAAACAAACGGATTTCTTGCCCAGATTTGCCTTGCTGTTGGATTTCATGTCCAAGAAGCTTTGACCTGCCTCTGCCTCTTGAGTACTCATTGCTAGTCCTGACTGTCTCTTTATTGAAGAGCCTTCACAGCCCATATCCATCCTGCCTATCACTCTTACTCAGTATTGACAAATCTATGCCCACTTCTGACAACCCACAACTAATTGATTCTCTACCAGTGAAGTTTTCCAGCAGACACTTTTGCAGTATGTGGCCTTATGAGTTCACCGTGGACTCAGGGAAAGATAGCAAATATATTCAAACGTATGTATTTTTGGAGTGTTTAAACTATGTTTTCCTCTCTTGCTTTCCCACTAAAAGCCTGTTGAAGACTGAGAAGCAGTGACATGGTATCCATTGAGAATTCTTCATTGCTTTTAGGGTTTCCCCCTCCCCCCCTTTTCACCCTTGGTCACAGGCAGGTTGCCTCCACGTGGTGTTTCTATTTGTCACACATGGGCTGTGAGATCTGTCGGACTGGGGCTGTCATTTTGTGCAGCCCCCAGAATATTGGTATCTGTCTGTGCTCAGGACTCCCAGAATTTGTGGTGGTGCAAGCATTAAACAATCTCTTCTGTTCATGTGCTGGAAAATCCAGTAAACCCATCTGGATATAGCTCACCCCTGCTTTTAATTCCTTGCCAGTGGCCCACACTGGCTGTGGTTGACTGCTTTGAAAAGGCTCCGAGTGCTCCTTCTCCTGATCTTTAGCACACCCAGTGATTTAATGAGGGTATGGCTACCATGCTGAAAGGGTTAGATGCAAAGCTGAATATCAGCACCTTTGTAGGTTACGAGACAATCTTGGTTTCTTCCTGTAGTCTCAGGGTAGGAAACTGTTTTCTTTCCTAAAATCCCATTTATTCACTGTAGTAATTCAGGGCCTGACTTTCTTAGCTTTTACCTTTCCATGACTGCAGGACTACAGGGCTGGGCCAAATCACGGCGTCACCCGAGCTGTCAGTCATTTTAATAATTATTATTAACCCCCTGCTGGTGCTTTTCCACATGAAGGCAAGAGGCTCTTTGGCACTTTTCTTACTTTTCTTTAAAAGGTAGAAGGCGGAATAACAAAGTTCTTAATTAGCCGAGCTGGTGTTGGAAAGCTCAGTGTCAGATTTCCAGGTCAGTGTTTGATGGAGGAATGATAGGGGGAAGCAATGCATCCACATTGATTAAAGAGCAGTGATGAAGCAAGATAAAATTGACATTTAATTCTTCCCAGCTAAAGTAATGTGACTGAAAATACTTAAAGGGGAACAGTCTTATTTCTTGAATCAGCAATGCAATGTAAAAACATCCGTCACAGCAGTCTTTGCTTAATTACTAACATCTAATTAGCCCTAAATCACTGTAGCACACTGATTAAAATAAAAGGTACCTGCCACTCTCTCTATTTTGGGTATATCTGAGAAGGGCAAAGAATCTGAAGTTAACTGGCACTTCCAGTTGTTTCATCTGAAGACCTTGCAAAGAGTCCTCAGCTCTTCTCTCTATTCTCCATTCCTTAGTCAAACAGAATAGTAATCCCAGATGAGTTCTTTTTCCCTGGATGCTGACCGGGGACAGCTCACTGGAAGCGCTGAGAACCCCCTAGAGGGATGTGGGAACACTGCAAAAAGCCAAGCCGCTGCCTTTCCTGCTGTTAATAATGGGGAACAGTTATCGTTTTCCAGCACTAAACTTGTTTTGTTTTTAAATGCAGTGCATTTTTAAGCTCCTTTAAACTAGCAATTTAATGTTGCCTCACTTTAGCAGCAGACCAACTGAGCCTCCTTCCTTCAAGTTGACTAAAGGCTTTTGATGATCATTTCCCATCCCTTAGCTTTTTTCTCCCCTTGAGAGAAACAAAGGAAGAAACAGATAGAAATCCCCCAATAGCTTATTTTCTGCATGGGGTCTGATGTGTAGCTGATTACTCTGTGAGTATCTTTGCACTGCAGAAAAGAGCGTTCAGGTGATAACGCTTGAAGTAGCAGTTTAATGCTCATTTTCGAGCTCTGATTGAGTTGAAATATTGCTGGTTGCACCAAGGTGACTAAGGCAGGAGATAAGATCCCAGAGAAGTAGCATCCTTTTATCAGTAGATGGTAGTATAACAACGTGGAAGAAGTGTAGCTGCTCTAAGGTTGTCCCAAGATCCAAGCTGTTAGACTTGAATCTTTAGCGAAAAACAAGACAAAGAGAGGCAGAGGATAAGTTTAGACTCCTGTTATGTTTTGCTTTTCACCAAGTAGTAGTTTACAGCAGAGGGAAATAATGTATGTTTTTATTCATGATTTATGCATGGTTTATCTACAGCCGTGTGAATAATTGATTATTTTTGTTCTCTGGCAATGCAAAAAAACGTTAAAATAAATATGTGTTTTTTGAAGCAAAATAAAAAGTTCGGAAATCCAACAGTGAAAGGGAAGGAGCGGACTCTTGTGTCAAAATAAATGTTTTATTTTGCTTCAAAACAATTGCTTTGTTCCATGAATGCTCTGCTTTTAAGGGTGGTTTGAATCATTTAACGTAAAAGAAATTGCCAGACAAAATAGTTGTAGTTCAGTTCTGGCTTGTACATATCAAAATAACGGGTTTTAAACGTTGTTTCCTTTCCTGTCTCAAAAGGCGGTGAGTTTGGTGGGACAAGCTTCCCAGAAGATGGGTGCTGCCAAAACTGAATCATTATTGGGGTGTATCAGCCAAGGCAGTGGCCATCCAAGCTCTTGGTTTGGCCATGAATTTCCAGCTATGAAAATACAAATAAACCAGAATAAAGCTGCAGAGGGGCCTCATCCCTCCATAGCCCACGTTTGCAAAGCCTTTTATTTATATATTTTCTAATTAAAAGCAGACTTTTCCTGTATATGAGCTCAAGGATCCCAGGGGCAGGATTCACAATGTAAATGCACTTAGGCTAAAGAGATCTGTATTGATTTGTATCAGTAGAGGATCTGGCCCAGTAGGAGCAAACTCTGCTTTCTAATGTAGTATTGAATTTCTAGGTGTTGAATTCTGTGCTTTGGAATTAAAATCAAGGATTTGATAGGAAAAAAAGAGAAAAGGAGGGATTTGCAGGGATACCGGCATCCACTGTTTTTACTCATCGTGTCATCGTATTAGCAAAAGCACCGTGGTAGGGGTGATGTTGATGAAGATAAAGGGCTTTTTGGTTACAGCTGGTTTCTAATCCAAGCCTGACTCTATGTATTTGGTAATGGTTGACAAATGACAGCTTTTCCTTATGAAATTCTGAAGGGGAAAAGAATCTCTGAAGATTTCAGATTTCAAGCATATTGTGGCTAGGTCTGTAGCTTATTGAAGAGCGATGCTATTTTTCTTCACCAACATGTTTTCTCCCTCTCTCTCTTTAATTCTTTACTGCCAAAAATATATTAGACATACTATCTATTTTTAAGTCCACTCTAATAAATGCACCCATGAATTAGAATCAATTCTACAATGTGATTGTATGAATGCATAGTAGAAGAAAACCACTAATAGTGTACTCACAAGAAAGAAGGGTTTATCATCAGAAGCCTGAGGTGTGAGTTCCAGTGCTGTTTTATTGCAACCTTTTGTGCTTTTGCAACTTAAAGCGAGGTTAGGATCTTTTGTGGGTGAAGTATCATCTGGGATCAGAGGTCACAGAAGAAGAAGAGCCAGAAATGGCTGTTTCCTCTGTGCGTGGTGTGTCTGGGCAGCCACCTTGGGCCCAGGGTCCATGCTGGGTGCCCTTGGCTGCAGGCAGGGGGAATGTGACCCTCTGTAGAGAGCTGAGAATTTGTCCTTGTATTAAAGCCACTATATTGTGAAGTTTATGCAGCAGGGGCTGTAATTTCAGAGCAGGCAGAGCCCTCCCCATAGTGTCCAGGGCTGGGGACGCTGGGGTCAAAAGAAGACCAGGGGAGGTCTTGGTGCCCCTCCAGTGAGGGGATGACTCTTTGTGGTGAACCTGAACTTCCAGAAGCAGGGGTGTGCCTTCAGAGCCAGGATCGTTATCACAGACTGGCTTACAGTGGGATTTTGCTTTGTCTTGTATTGGGGAACATACCTCTGCAACATGGCAAATTCTGCTGTTGGAGATTGTGATAGGTAGGGAGGTAACGAGAAGTGGTTCTTCGCCCTCAGTTACGTTAGGGGTTGAGGTCAGCATGTGTGTATATTGGTGGGTGTGTATGTATATACATATATAAAACCTATTTATGTGTTGTGCCTCTGAAAGTGGCTGTGGGAAAAACTCTATACAAGCTTCTACTGCATTTATTTTGCTGAATCCTCCCTTGTACTCTCACTGCTCCTGCCTTTCCGTGGGTTTGCTGCCAGACACGTGATGTGCTTGCAGGAGCTGTGGAGAGCCAGAGGGGGAGGCAGGGGAGGTCTTTCACCAGCAGCATTTTCCCCATGCCCAAGAGGACCTGTGTTGTGTTTCATGTGCGTTGCTGACAGTGGCTCAGAGCCATGGGCCCGCCTGTGTTTGTTGCCAGTGCACAGGTACTGCTCAGGAAGGGGTCTGGTAAACTGTGACTGAGCAAGCTTAGGCTGCACATGACAAAATCTATTACGGTACGGATACATTCAGAGCATGTGGAAAGGGAGAAGGACACGTGAAGGCGTTTCAGAATTCCAGAGTGTATATAAAAATCATTGCCTGGTATCTGCAGTGCTTTTATAGGGGCATTCAGGCTGCGTGATGCAGGAGCAGTGCAAGTCATGCTGCAAGGGGATTTTGGCTGTGTCACAAGAAAAAGTGTTACAGGAAAGCTTCTCTTTATCCATTTCCATCTAAACACAAAACACACAGGTCCAGGGTTTTGCTGCTTTATCTGAACAAGTGCTCTGGCATCTGTGAGGTTAATAATTTTCCCAATGAATTGCCTTTATATGCTAAAAACCAGAAAAGTTTGTTTAAAACCTGGCATAACATATTGGCCATAGACAACCTGACCCAGCTTATTGTGACTGGCTGCATGTAAATTGTGTTACTGTGTGTGCTGAGAAATGATACCCAACCCCTCATCTGGGTAGAGATACGTGTTGTACTTAAAGAGAAGCTCAGGAGATGGATGAGGTTTATGTCTGTGTGGGAACCTTCCTGGATGGAGAGATGAACCCTGTGCAAAAGTAATAGTGCAATTGAAGAAAAAGACTTTAAGTGACTTTAATGAAGGTGAGACTGGTGCTACCATGCCTGTTTGTATCTAGAGCTAGAAGGCCAGCTACATCGATGTGGAGCATCTTGTGCTAATGGATTAAATCCAGCTTGGCAGGAACCTCGCCGTTCCCTTCCAAAGAGCAAACATGCATCTGTGTGTGCACATCTGGGACTGACACTAACACAGTGGGTGTGCTGTGAAACCACGGCATGGTTGGAAGCACGATGGCTGCTTGCAGGGGCTCAGATGTAGGAGATGCAAATAATCTTGCTTCCCATTCATCAGAACCTTCAGATGGCACAATGGCTAAAACAGTTCAATTCTGTTGTCTCAATCCTATTCCAGTAAAAACAACTGTTCAGTCTCATGAAAGATGAGCTCTTCCCTGAGGAACTGGAAGAAAGGTGTATGTGTGCCTCTGGATATGCCAGCCAGGAGAGGGCTCAAGCTTTGTGGCTGAGGCTGGAGAAGGTGTTTTGCAATAGCACACAAGGGCTTGCTCACCTCCAGGGAAGCTGCCCTTAGTCATGGTGCCAGAGCATGAGCAGGGCAGCAGCGCTGTGCTGCGAATATACAAAAAGCCAGTTCCCAGCAGGGGATGGATAGTTACAAAGGGCTGTCTGAGGCTTAATGTCTGTCTAGGCTTCTCTGCTCAGAGCAGGTTGAGAACAGTGGGGTCTCCTCAGCAGGTGGACTCTCTGCTTAGATATAGAAGTCTTAAAGCCAGCTTGCTGGTTAATTTAACAGACATTTCTGTTGGAGTGCTCTGGAGACAGGTGAGCAAAAGCGCAGGCTTTTACAGCAGCCAGGTCAGGAGCAATCAAAAAGGACGCTGTAGAGATGTGTGAACCCTCTGAATTGTGTGTGGAGGAAGAGTAGATTGCCCTGTTTACAGCAGTCTCGCTGCAGGTCAAATATTACTCAACAAAAATGATAGAAGAAAACACACCAGGAAGAAGTAAGTCTGGAGGAACTGGTAGTTTTTGTTGAGCTGGATACTTTTTGTCCTTGTTGGAGTAGAGAAGTCTGTGTTAGGAGGGCCTGGGAGAAGGCAGCTCGCAGGCCTGATGAGGTGGGATCCAGCTCTGGCAGCGCGTTTGCCAAGGGGAGGGAGAGAAGGCTCCTGGTTTTTATTTGCGCAGCTGTAGACCAGAGCTCTTGCCGCCATACAGCTCTTCTTTCAGACAGAGGATGCTGAAACTCAATAGGAGTTTCCATTTCTTTCACTTCCGAGCTCGTTTCACTAAGGAGTTTGCACAGCTTCTCTGTTGCACTCCCTGGCCACAGTAATAAATAAAAAGAGATCACCCACGTGTATCCAAAGCCAAACTTTCATCTGCAAACTGCATCTTTGATACTGGGCTCATTATTCACTTATACAGAGCTTAGACAAAGCTGAGAAGCGGTTCAAATCCAGGGCAAAATTCCTGTCATGCAGGTGGATGCTGAAAAACAGGACTGACTTGTGTGTATGCTGTGTTCAATAACAGAAAGTCTGGGATGAAAGCATTTCACAGGCTTTTTTGTCTCACTGAAGACTTGATTGAGAACATAAGTCTATGTGTAGACAGAAGTTGTTTAACATCACTTTTAAATACAGTCAAGCTAGTAATTTTCTTTGTCATTTTTCCAGCTGTTTATGTGCAAGACACTCTGGAGAGCCCTTTCTGTGCTCTCAAAATCAGGAGGTAACTTACATTGCTGAACTGGCTGTATTTAACTAAACATATGCTTTTGCATTGTAAAGGCTACACTTTTTGCGTGTCGAATAATGACTACAACAGAAAGCTCTGGCATGCTTATGCAATATCTGATACTGGGTCTAACTAGCTACCAGTCTTGAATCTTTGGTGATGTAGGTGGTATTATAAATAGGCTCTGCTCAGAAACCAAAGCAACTATTATTTGAGTGCTGTTCATCAATAACCTGTAACTGATTGCATTAATAACAAGATCAAATATCACAACACATACCTTAATTCTCCTTCTCCCTGCAGTCATGTGCCCCCCCCTTACCATGGCATTCCTTGACTCCAGGACAGGTTTCCTTCCATTTGGGGTGCAATTCCTCTTCTGGTGGACTTCTACAGCTTGAACAAGTCATGAGGACTCCTGTTGTAGTCTTCTTAGAGAAAAAGGCATTTCTGAGTGTGATTAATCTCATCCGAAAATAGACGTTTAAAGGCACGAGATGAATTGCATTCTAAGAGTGCTTCTTTTGGTCTTGCTGACTACCTTAGATGTAGTATTCACAACGTCTAAATATAGATGTGATGAATTTGATCCTTGGTGCCATTCTGTTAGATCTGATGTAAAGAATGTTACAGTTGATGGAAATACTCTCATGTAGGTGTAGATATATACTGCATTGATGTTATTTCCGATCCCTTACTGTGCATTTTAATTTGAGCCAATGCTGTCTCTTCTTTCAAGAGGTGGAGAGAAAACACAGTCAATTACACCATGAAAGCTACGAAGCTCTTTCAGTGATCCAAACTGACTGGGAAGTTACATTTGAAACCATTCACCCATTCCATTAAAAAAATACTAGGGAGCATGCATCCCTATAAAATAATGATGGGCAGAATAAACTGTCTGAAAGTATCTCGCCTATTCCATACCATTTAATCAAGAAGCAGTGAATGGAACTGGTCTAACATTTACAAAGGGAAAACTGACACAATGCATATTTGAACACCATGAGAAATAGCATCACCGGGGACAGAGAGTAAGTTTAGTTAATAATGAATGGCACATCCTATAAAATACCATTACACAGTGTTCAAGGCCCAAGAATGATGACATAATTATTAGGAGACTGGGAGATTAAGATATAATTTAAAAAAACATGACAGGGGAGGGTGTAATTGGGGAGACAAAATACACAGGAAGTTTGTAATTTACATGTCAAAATACCTTTTTCATGTTTTGATTGGATTGGACGCCGCCTTTCCACTTCATTTATCTTGGCTTCAATTAGAGGCAGGAGAAATGACATCTCATGTTCATATTCTTGACACACAGTGCTCATAGACACTTTCTAATTCTAACAGACAGTGAGGGGAAAAGGGAAACTTGATTCTGCCTCCGTCATGGACTTCTTAGTTAACCCCTAATTTGTTTCTAAATGAGGCTGTCACTGTGGTTCAAATGAATATGCGCTTAGGAATCAGGGTGTATTTGGGTATTAGCTCATAGGCAGGGCTTTGCATGTTGCGTGGCTGGTTGTACTCAAAAAGCTGCTTTGCTGGGGGGAGAGGGGGAAAGAAAGACGAAAATAAAACTAAGAGTGTTTTACCCCCCAAAGAAGAACTTTCTTGTATGACTGGTGCAGACTTCTTTTATCAGGACAGCCATATTCACAGCGCATTTGTAATCACACCGAGCCATCTCCAAAGCAGAGGATGTGAGTTGTGATTTTCCCCTTTGGCAGAATTTCTGCTCTTTTTATTTTCTGTCTGTCTCTTTTATCTGGTGTCACCATGTGTTTCCCATTGAGCTCTGAAGTCTGTTTCCATTTGTTACAGGAACTGTGCTCTGTCTTACACCCATCCCCACCCAGACACATACACTAGAAATGTCAAAGGTGTGTTTGAGATAAAACCATGTGTTTCATCAGGGCTGAAGTATCTGCTCACCTGAAGGCATGCACTAAAGTCTTTTCTCTCTTGGTGATTATAATTACCCTTTTAATTCTTCCTGTGCTTCATCTCAAAATCTGAGGTACAGATTTTTCCAAAGGCTGTTGATTTTGGTTCCCTTTCTTTGTACAGTGCACAATTTGAGGTGTCAGAGGGCAGAAGTTTTCACCTTTATAGGACTCGTGACCTCTAAAATTAGGGCCCTTTAAAGCATCCTGAAGAGTTCAGCTGCAACTAGAGGTACTCAAAATCATCAGTCACTTTTGAAAACGTGGGAAGCAAGTTCCAGGCTTATCAGTAACTCTATTCATTGAATTTCCTTATAAAGCAAAATTGCTCCTGGAAATGCTAATCAGGAAATATCAGTGAAATAGTAGTCCTTAAGAGAGATCTTCTGAGGGGGACTTTGACTCACCAGGCAGAGAAATCAGAGCAGCTGTATGAGGGCTCTGCATATTCTCTATGTGTCCTGCTCTCTCAGAAACCCAGAAGTGATGTGAAACTGGATGAAGTGGGCAGTGCTCCCGTTACGAATGCTGATGCAGTTTTGATGTTCAAACCACCTGCAGCCATGCTGGGATCATTCACCATGAGGCTCCCTCTAATACTTGCAGGAGCGCACTGATTAAGTACAGTCAGGTCTGAGTGCCTCGAAAATGGCTTCAGCTGCAAAGTAAAGAAAAAATAAAAAGCCTTTTTAAAAGGCTGTGTGAGAAATAAGTGACTTAAGAAATACAGTTGGGGTCAGACCCATCATTCATGTACCCTGTGTCTCTTAGACTGCCCCCAAAGTTGTTGTCCGGGAGGGGTATGTGACTCTACTGCAACTCTTCCCCTTCATGTGCCTCCGCCATCTGTAATTACTGCATTAAACATGTTAGAGGGTGTGTTCCTGCCTACCCCTTTGATGGACCTGTGGTCCATGAATTTGTCTAATCCCTTTAAACTCTGCTCATGCTGCCTGCCTCCACAGCCTCCTGTGGCAGCAAGCTCCAGAAGCTCACTAATGGCATTGCTTCACATGGTTTTATAACTGCTTTTCAGCACAGTGGCCTCAAACACATTATAACTCTTACTAGCATTGAATCTCGTTGGGGTAAAATACTGTGAAGCTTTTAAATATATAGTAGTTGGAGTTGTAGAAATACGGATTTTACATGAGCAGGATTCAGATCATTCATGAATGCATGAGTGGATAAACACCAGAAGGAATGCAGGTGAAGGAATAACTCATGGATTAGCCAAAGCACCAAGTCCATTTTTAACTCCTGTGAGCTAAGTTGAGTGAACTCTGAACAATTTCACTAATTTTGTTCTTGTTTTAATAACAACAAGATTCTGGATTTATGGACTGGAATATGTTAATTTTTAGCTGTGCCAGAGGGTCATCTGTTTCCAGTTTACAGTGTGCCCATCTGAGAGTATCCAGGCAGTAAAACCGCTTTCAGTATCTACACTGTTGCACAAGTTTTACAGATTAGTAACTCATGTGCTAATATGCAATACCTGGAATCACCAAAGTTAAAAATTGCTACTTTATGAATTATTCACATGCATCCAATCCATTTCTGCTGAACAGTGACATATATAAAGCAAATACTTTCAATGTGAGTACTTCCTGTGGTTGATTTTGGTTTTTCCTGTATCTTGGTTGATGGTACTTGAGAGATGAGTACAACCTCATGTTGAGTGTTCTAGTAAGAGCTACACAGAAGACTATACGCTGGCAGTAGACTATCCTCAGGGACCCATAGTTTACTATGAAGAGGTTTCTGGCAGCAAAAAAATGTTTGCTACTGTGTTTCATGACCCACTTGGAGCAGGGGTAGACTGATCATCTGGAAAAAGCCCTGCACTGGCTAGAAGAAAGAACATGCAATAGAAATCTGTGTGCCTTTATTTCAGTATTCATCATGAACAAGGAGAAAATGGAAAATGCAGAAATCCAGGCCAAGGGCCTTAAGTGAAGGCTGTGGTACCCCAAAGGCTTAGGCTAGTGCACAGTGCATACATCATTAAGCCACTGGCAACAACACACTGACGCCCTGCCCAAACTTCAATTCTTACACTTCAAATAGTCTCAGCTCTCACCAGACAAATTAATATTTAATGCACAAGTGCACACTGTAATATTCCCAACCGTACAATCGAATATTAACAGCTATTTCATAAACCAACAAGGCCCATTCAGTTGGTGACCATTTAAACTATAACACACCATTAAACTGTAAAAGCAGCCATGAAAACACAATTAAGGTGTACATGTTTGTTGGCCCATTGCTAAAAAAGGGTGTAATAAGGTGAGTACAAAAATTCAGCACAGATCCAGCAGGACTGTTCAGAATAGTAAAGGGAGATGTGAAGTAAATTCATTCTTGGAGTTGCAGTTTGTTTATTAGGGCAAAGTAGATCCCATCCACGAGAGTGTATAGTTTTTAAGGACCTTGAATGAATCTATGAGAGTACGTGGTACAATCCAGCTTTCATCTATTTGTACTTCTCTATGGATGCTTCTACAGAGTCCCCCTGTTCCTGTGCTAATTCTGCAAGGGCTTCATGATTCACGAATATTTAATCAGGGTGGCAGTGAAGTGGGAAGGCAGCTTCACTCCTGCCTTTAGGAAGTCAGTGGTACTGCGCTGTCTCTGATTCTGATAATACTCACAGTCTGAAATACATACCGGTAAATTGGAGAGGATGCAGAGAAGAGATGCCTGGAGTAATCCAAGGGCTGAGGAAAATGCTTTGCTGTGATATGCTCTCAGTCTTTTTAGCTTATCAAAGGAAGATCGAAAGACAGCTTGTCTTCAGCATTAAGTGCCTCCACAGCAGGAAAACACCAGGTTGTAAGAGGTTCTTTAATCTGTTGGAGAAGTTATAACAGGAACCAGTGTTTGGATGCTGAAGTGAAGTGACTTGGGCATATGTTCATCTCAACAAGGGTAAATAAGCAGTGGCTTGTTAAGGGTAATGGTGATTTATTTTTCCCCTTGTCTCCGTATCAAGACAAGAAGCTCTTCTGAAAAACATACTTATTCCTCGGTGTTTTCTTACTAGGTGGAAGAGAAGGGCCCTAATGCATTATACAAGCCTAGGTAGTCATTCTCCTTTCTATTCTATCGTACTGCAGGCTTTCAAATGAGTTAGACCTGAGTCCACAAAAGAATGTGGAATTTGATGTTGAAAGTGCTGAAACACATTTGAAGACTTTGACTTGAGCAATTAATTCTTTTTTTTAAATATCATTAAGCAAACAGTGTCATGTGAAGTGCCTTCAGGCGTCTGAGCTCGTTTTGATTTTAGAAATAGAAAGGTAGAATGGCAGGGTGAGACACTGGACCAAGACAAAGCGTGATGCTAAAGCTGACATGTGATGTGTTAAAGGTGCAGAACTGAGATCTCATGGTCAGAGCCAGCCCTAGAAATGGGCTCTGGACCAGCCAGCCATGAAGGCAAGGCAGTTCTGTTCCGTCATCATCACACTAGCTTTTTGGGGGCCCTATTAACATGGTAATGAAAGAGTTCTGGGCAAACAGGACACTGCATGCATCCTCCTTCTCTATTGACAATTTTTTCTGAGTTTATCAGCTTCAAAACAGGAATAACTCTTGAATTATTGAGCTGTATAAAGCCACTTCTGCGTTCTTCTCAAATTTGTGACTGCTTGCTGTGCACAGTGCAGGCATGTCATTACACCTTTGCAAATACTTGTGTTTGGTGCTTGGGTGCTCTTGGGTCCCTTATTGTACACTTCCTGAATGAGCTGAAAGAGGACTGTCTGTGCAAGCGCTTTTAATGGAGGGCCACAGATCATCCCTCTGATAAACAAGGGGGGAAAGGTGTCGGAACTGCACTTCAGCATTCCATTACCATATGTTGTTATGCCTGACACTGAATTTTAGCATCCTTTTTAATGGAGTTTCCTTTTGTTTATATTATTTCTTTTCAAATCCCTACCTACCCCCTGCAAATAAATAAAACAAGTTTCCTTATGAAGTAGTAGACTAATATAAAGGGCCCTAAAAGTTTTCCTTAAATATCCTCCTTCATTTAAATAAGTATTTTTAAATATACAGGGCCTCAGTCTGTGGTTTACTCCATGCATTTTTGAACTCTGTGTTTTTGGAGATAGGAACAACCTGTTGATAGATGACTTGCAAGTGACAGTTTGTAGTCCAATATGACCCAGGGCAGAAGTGACCGAAAGCTGGTGGAGTTTGATGTCTAATCCAAACTGACCTGTTTGTCTCATTGGAAGTTGAAGTTATTCAAATCAGAAAAACCAGTGCTGCAGATGGTACCAACTGTCACTCCTTGTTGGCAATCGCATTAGAGAGGGCAAGAACCCGAGCAAAGCTTTTCAGGTAGAGGTTGCAGCTGCCTGTCTGCTTGTCTGTCGGAGCTGGTATAAAAGGTAAATCAGTTTTGTGGAAGCAAAAATGTTCCAAAAGCCCTCACTGCTTACTTAAAAACCGAGCAATTTTGAATTTAAAAGATGTATCTTTCTGGCCTGGTTTTCAGTTCCTGTTTTGTCTCCCTCTACACTGGCCCCTTATTTTTCTGTCACTATTTTGTTTCTGAACTGAATATGGAGACAGTAAAGGGAGGAAAAAAAAATCCATCTCAAATGGAATGAAACCAGACGTCCTCTCACAGGCTTCAGATCTGGGTTGAGATATCTTTTTGTGTGTGCATTTTATTCTACTGAGTAATTAAAAATTATCTAAAAGGTCTATTTATGGTCAGATTTGTCCTCAGCTCTCATTGTCTATCCATGATCCTTCTGTAGGAAGCTACCCAGGCAAGGGAATGACCCTGCTGAGGTTCATAGTCTTTTCCTGATTTCTGTACAACAGGGCTCTATCTATTGTAGCTATGTACTGCCACTGCAATAATGAGGATAGAGAGAAGAGTCTTGTAGTGTTTCTTGATGCTCTAAATTAATCTGTTCTCATCTGGAAACTCCTCCTTAGAGGAATTCCATTGCTTGCATGCAATTACCTTGGTGTACCTTGACGCATGCCGCAGGGATAATTGAGGGTCAGCTCATGGAAATCAAGTCCAGTTGGTCTGAGATCTGAAATAGTCTAGGAGCCACTGGATGGACTGGGATGTTGAAAATCCAGTGCTCATAATTCATTCGTCCTCAGACATAGCAAGTCTGAGGGATTTAGTGGAGGAAAAATTATGTGTCTTTCTGTGAACCAGCCCTTGCTAGGATGAAGGAACATTATTTCTTTATGTGATGGAGCTGTAATGGTGATGATATCACTGACTGGAAACAGCCTACATTTTCATGTCACTATGACAAGTAGGAAGAGAGATGCCTCAGGTAAAGCAAACAGTGAGTCAGAAGTCTCTTCTAATCAGACAAGTCAGCTTTAGGGTTATATTGTTGGCGGGTAAGCTCCATGGAGAAGCAGCTGAGAGGTATCATTCAGGCTGTAGAGATGGTGCTTGGTGCTTCCAAGCTGCATATGGGAGCAAAACCCAGCTGCGCCTCGCTCCCCAGGTCTTCTGTCCCTATGTACATTTTGCTTTCTACTGAACAAAAGAACTGTGGGTGCATGAATTAAAAGCTGGAACATATCCTGGGCAGGTGCCCTGACTGGATGAGTGGGGACCAGAGCCCTACAGTGTGCTGCAGCATTGCTCACTGCTCTCTTTAGAGATGACCAGAACACTTTGATCTTGTCCCTTTTTGGCAGGTGGATGAGCACTGGCAGTTCAGTT
This sequence comes from Ara ararauna, assembly GCA_028858755.1. Classification (NCBI taxonomy): domain Eukaryota; kingdom Metazoa; phylum Chordata; class Aves; order Psittaciformes; family Psittacidae; genus Ara; species Ara ararauna. The sequence goes on along the minus strand of CM054383.1, from coordinate 39,511,433 downwards.
CATGTCTCCTCACTTTGGTTGCCTGTAAAAGAAACCTGTAAAGAGCAGGCAAGATTTTTCTCTTCTTTTAGAAAATAATTGAAAATCTCTTTCCAAAAAGTGCAAACTAATAAGTAGGAGTTATTATTGAGTTATTATTTTCTGTTTCTGATTGGAATTGCCTGTGTTAATTTTGAGCTGTCAGTCCATTCCCTGGGAGATCTTTTCCAGACTTCATAATATAGCTGCAGGGAAAGCGCTGTATTTTTGTACAGTGTTGTTATTATTGGCTTGGAAATAGCCAACATGAAATTATTTCTTTAGGCTTTCTAGCAGGAATCCCAGTTACTCTCTTCTGCTGCATTATACAAATCTGCAACACGTGGTGCTACCCAGTGATGGGAGACAACAGCTGTACGAATAAATGCAAATGATGAACACAGGTCACATTTTGTAGCACTAGAAGCTATGCCTATAAACATACTGGTATTGGTAGGAATAGATGGCTTTATTTTTCACCTGTGTATGAGAGCGATATTGGAATTCTGTAAATACCTAAGAGAAAAGGGGAATGATTTGTCGGAGTTTGTTACCTTTAGAAGTAGTGTGAAAATCTGGCTTTGAGTTTTAAAGCCTGCAGCTTGGGGAGACTGTGTTTTATGGGCTAAGGAAAATATTTCCTTCTCTTGGCAGTTGAAGCTATTCACTGTTCTTTGGTTACATCACTGTGCTGAGCTACAGACCCTGGTGTGCAGTCAATTATACACTCATGCTGCTTTCAGATTCACTTACCCGGTGATGATGACTGTCTGTGAGTGAAATCCATCAGAGAATTATTATCTCCAAAGCAAAAGCCTCGAACGTTCAGGCAGCTCATCTGCCCCTGAAAATCAGTACCTGTTCTGGAAAACACAAGACCTCAAGTGTCTTATTATTTTGGATGCTTGAAGGCTAGAAACCCTTTTGAAATCTTGTCTGTAGCTTAACAGTTCAGGGTTGCTTCAGGTCCATCGGCCAGTATTAGACAGCGTAAGAGGCGCAGTGTATTACCTGTGGTACAAAAGGTCACCTGGATCATGTTATAATTACATGAGCCTCTTCATTGTGCACCGTGATACCCACAGTAATGCTAGATAATGGTTTAGGTAGTATGCTAATTGGCTGTATGAAATGAGTGTTTTAAGCAGTGAGTCTCTAGCTATCCCAGCTTTCATGCCATGCACACTATTAGCAGATGTGCTGCTTAGTTCTGCTAGATGTGTGATTCCAGCCACAATTTTTAGTCTGGTATTGGATTTCCTTTTTTACTTTCAGGACTTGGCATATCCAGGCTTAGGTTAGTTCTGTGGCTGTTTTGCCTCCTTGCCTCCAGCATTTACGTGTGTCATTGGTTCAAAGCAATTAAGCTTAGTCATGGTGGTCTATATTGCAGGACTAAATAGACAGTATGGCCAGTCTTGTACTGTCATGGAGAAACTGTTGGCATTCTCTGGGATTAGAGTCTGAGAAAGCATAATGAACGTAAAGCTCCTGATGAACCTGTCTTGACCACCCCCGACTAATCCAATGTCTCTTGAAACAACTGTCATCAGATGGCCACCTTCCAGAAGAACTGCTGCTTTGTTACTGATTATGCAATGACTGGGAAACAGTTAGTCCAGAAATACTGTTTCACTCTTGTGTCTGATCCCATTATGGTGTAACCTTTTCAGGCATCTTAACCTGAGAAATTTAGAGGAGGTCCTATACATTAGTAAGGTTTACTGCATAGATGAATTTTTCCCAAGTGTCAGAGAAATTAATATCTCAGTGAAATGAAGGTTCAGTCACTTATCTTCATCCTTAAAAATTAATGGGCCTTTCGGGACACCTTCCTGTGGTCATTGTAGTGCAGGAGTATTTCGTACCTACTGCATCATCTTTGTGCCAGGGCAAGTGACTATGCAAGTCCGGTGCTACAGAAATAGCATTGCAGGGAAGCCAAAACGAGTCAAGCCAAATCTGTACAGCTGAGGATTTCCTGCTGCTGGGCTGCCCATGCTGACGTGCCTGTCCCCCTCCACGCACAAATGCCCTAAGGAGCACTCTGAAATGCGGCAGTCAGTAGAGCGAGCAGGGCTCTGACAGCCCTTCCATGCAGGACTCCAAAACACCTATTGGGACTCCATGACAATCCTTTTAGAAATCAGGACAAGATGGCACGAAACAGGGACATCTGGCAGGTTCAGCAGAACGGATCAGCTGCAGATTCCCCTGTTGGTGAGCTTGGCCAGCAAGCTATTCAGCAGATGTTTGTCCTTAGGCATTGAATGCTTTCTGGATGCATCTTCCCTCTGCCTCTCAGGAGCAAATGGCAGCACAATGGAAATTCACATAAGCTCACTGACCAACATTAGGAAGTGTTGACCTGATGTTGGGCTTCAGTATGTAGACTGGGTTCCTTGAAAGCTAATGCCTCCTCTGGGGAGTTATGATGAAGAAATTCAAAGTATAAGGACCATTCGTGTAGTGTTTTTCAGTGGTTCTTAGGTACAGTCTCTTTTATTTTTGGAACAATTTCATCTTTCCCAATGCCTGTAATTGGAATGCTGTATGGACTGTGCTCTGTATACTTTCAAGCAGGTATATAAAAAATGCAAGAGGAACTGCATTTTGGAGGTGGGGGGGAGAGAAAAGAAAGAAAATAATTATTGTTACACACTGGAGCATATTAATGAATACATTAATAATTGATCCACTGTTATGTTTTCCCCTAATAGGCATCAAAAATCTGTATAAACCTGCACTACAATACATAACATCTCATTACAACATTTGCTCAAAAATCAATGCATATCTAAGTTATTTGTGTCAAAACTCATTTATTTCCACAATAACATGGACTGTCAAACCTTGACATCCTGTTAATAACATCCAGTGCATTTGCATATTATTCAAATATTTCCTTTTATGAAATGGGGGACTTTTACTTACACTGTCCTACTTGCAGTGCTTCATATATTTGCACATTAGCTCAATTCGCACAGTTATAGAAGGGTTACCTGTGGCAACTAATTATACTGCACTTTATGCATATTAATGAGCCTTGTGAGCAGCCATCCTCTGTTCTGTGGAGAGATGAGGGGGGAAAAAATAACAGTGTAAGTGGGAGACCTATTACAGGCACAATGCAGGCAAGTGGAAGACAGCTATTTTATAATGTTTTCTCTTTGATGCCCGCAGCCTTTCAGAACAGACTAACCTGAGTGGCAAAAATACCTCCCAGCAGTCCCAGCAGCTTTGAGGTCAGATGTGAGAAATATGACCATTTTTTCTTTCTTTAATTCTTTCTTGGGTTTTTTATTCCCTGTTCTTCTCTCCATCTCTGCTGCTGCTACCTTTAATTTCTATATCCTGTCTTTGCAAGGTGCTGAGTGCTGCCCTCAATCCTGGTTGAGATCAGCACCTCGCAAGATCAGTCTTTTAACACGTAGCCTAAAGCCACCATCTGCCCTCTGATGAAGTCATCTTGAAAAGGGCCTTTTCACCTGCATAGATGAGAGGGACATATTGTGTTTTGAAGGAGCGGTTCAGCAGCACATGCTAGCAGGAATGGAGACCCAGCTGTAGCTGTTCAAGCGAGTCCTGTGACCAGGTGTCACAAGGACAATGAGAAGAGTTGAGCCATGAGATAGGAAGACTTGGCAGCCCCAGTGCCGTAGAGGGAAGGGCTACATCCTGTGCATGCAAATGGACGCACAGTGATAAGAGAATTTCTTTATACAAATATTTATTGCTGTTTATACAGATAGTAGGAAAAAATTCTTCCCTGTGAGGGTGCTGAGGCGCTGGCACAGGGTGCCCAGAGAAGCTGTGGCTGCCCCATCCTGGGCAGTGTTCAAGGCCAGGTGGGATGAGGCTTGGAGCAACCTGCTCTAGTGGAAGGTGTCTCTGCCCGTGGCAGGGGGTTGGAACTGGATGAGTTTTAAGGTCCCTTCCAACCCAAACCAGTCTTGGATTGTATAAAGGCTTTGTTCCCCACTGTAAAAGCAGACAATCTGTCAGCCTTGAGGTCTTGCAAAGGGCAGAAACCATCGGAGGGGTCCATCCAAGTGTTCTTGAGGATACTCAGAGCTAAAGGCAGAGCCACACTTGCTTGCTGGGTGTTTCTTGAGATTGCCTCCACCTACTTTAAAAAAAAGAGAAAAGCTCCCGTGTTGACACAATGGAAGACAGAAAAGGAAGATTTGATTTTATGCAACAGCAGATGTCTCCTAAGCAATAATCACAGTGTCAGATAGAAAAACTAATCATATTTCAGTAGCTTGTTCAGATCTCTGATTAAAATTCAGTGATACCATTCCTGGATCCTAAAACACAGCAGTCATCAGAAACAAAAGAGAATGTATCATAATTAATGCAATTAAAAGAGCCCTTTCTTTTCTCCCTCTTTTGTCTGGGTAAGCTGTGCTGACCTTACCAGAGATTAAATCCTCTCTCCTCAGGACTAAAACCTGGCTCAGTGTGAGAGTAAGAAATCCCTGCTCCTTATAGCCATCTCCAGAATGTGAGTACGTGGGATCTTGCACACATGGGAAAATAAACAGGCTTGGTTGCTTGCTCCTTTCAAAAGAGGTGGGAAAGCAGATGAAGCTGTGCATCCAGCCTCCCTTATTTTCTGTGGCATACAGCTTTGTCAGTGGTGTGGGTGTTAGTCAGGACTGCAATTAGCACCCCAATCTGCCCTTTCTAGGTCAAGCCAAATCTCCAGATTCTGAATTTTTTAAGTCAGCTCCTGGGCCACCTGCCATGAGAAAAAGCCACAGTTTGCTGAGTAACCCTGTCTTAAACAAGAGCAGGGACTGTAGCTTGAGCGTTGATGGAGTGCTCAGTCAGTGCAGTGCTGGAGAGGTTCGGAGGTGGATGGTGCTGGGTAGCCCTGGGGCAATTCCCTTGTCAATAGCTGGCCTAGGCAGAGATCTGAGTCAAGACAGGAAGGGTGAAGAGTGAAATCCTGCAGTGCCTTTTCATGCTGGTTGCAATTTCAGGTCTGATCATCCTTGAGTTTTCACAGGGTATACACTTTCAGGGAAGATTTATTTGGCTTTGGATATGAACTCTCTTTTATCTTTGGAGTAACTATTTTGTGCTATATCCCATACCAACTCAGAGAAGAGAAGGGAACTGAGAATGATGGAAAGGCTAGTTAAGAGATACAAGCATTTATTTTATTCCAGAGCTTCTGAACTCTGAGTTGCTACTATTAGGTGTGAAAAAAAATACTCTGGTACTTGACTAGAGAAGCTGACAACCTGCTGTCTTATTAACATAATTCTAACATGTCTGAGACATCCAACACAGCAGATTGATTATGTTCATGTCTCAGCCACAGTACTGATGATGATACGCTAGTAAATATATCAATGCATCACCAGCTTCGAGCCCAGGAGTCTTTCTGTGACATTTTCTGAATGAGATATGAAAATGAGAATGGTTTGTGTGTCTACTCTACTCAAGTAGCTAAGTCGAGAAGGCTGCACTGTTAGGCAGAAGTGCACTTGGCACTGATGATTAACTGTGTGGACTTGGTAGTGTCTGTATTGTAGAGATGTCGCTCAGACAAGCAATGCAATAGCTTGTTCTGAAGGTTCCCAGAATAAGAAGAAATCAATTTATAAAGACTGTTTTGTTCCTGAAGGAGCAAGAAGTGAATCGTGCCCAAGCTGGGAGGTTGGCCTCGCTGGTTCCGTTTTGTTCCTGGTGGAGGGGAGCACGATAGGCCAGGAGAGGAAGTGGATAATAATTGCCTTGAGGCAGGTTAATTAGCACAGGTAAAGAGCATTGCTACAATCAAAAATATCTCTGTTTACTTCCTTTATTTTATAGATTTTCTATGTGGTTAAACAAGGCAGGTAGGGTTTTTTTCTGAACCTAGATGTAAAATAGGAATAATAGTGCTTGCTTGCTTCTGTCCGTTATCTGGCTACCCATATCATGTCTGGCACAAGGGAGCTCTGAGCTCAGCTGATCTCTCCATGTGTTAATAAACTGAAAAGGTGCAGTAATAACAGCAGTTTGGAACATCATGCACACCTTATTGCAGATGATAACCCAGGAATGAACATTTCAGTTGGCCAAGATTTGACTCTGAATTGTCAAGGGACTTTGTAACCAGGCACACTGGGCCTCAGACAAGGAGGAAAGTGGCAGGCAGGATTCATTTTTTGCTGGTGACAATTGAATTATTCCACTAATGCCATGTATCCTTTGGACACCCAGACTCAGTGAATGAATCATGGGTACTCGTACAGGTGAACTGAAGTCACCTAAACAAATACCAAATTTGTAAGGCCAGTTTCTCCAGCATCACGATGTAACCAAAGTCGAAAGCTCTCCCATAGCACCTACAGGTTTTTCTGGTTTGTCTTCAGCTTTTCCTTCCAGCTGCTAACAGAGCACTGTGGGAGAGCAGGCTTTTACCGTTGCATCAGTGGTAGCGGATGTGAACTTCTCCAGCACTTTTGGGATGATGGGCAGCTGCATTCGAGCCCATAGCAAATTCTACGGACAGGTTCACCCAAAGAGGTACTCAATGCAGTAACCAGGTATACTCGCCACTTGGGGGATGCAGAGCACATGTAAGAATGAAACATCATAGAATCATAGAATAGTTAGGGTTGGAAAGGACCTTAAGATCATCTAGTTCCAACCCCCCTGCCAGGGGCAGGGACACCTCACACTAAACCATGCCACCCAAAGCTCTGTCCAACCCAGCCTTGAACACTGCCAGGGATGGAGCATTCACAACTTCCCTGGGCAACCCATTCCAGTGCCTCACCATCCTTACAGTCAAGAATTTCTTCCTCATATCCAATCTAAACTTCCCCTGTTTAAGTTTGAACCTGTTACCCCTTGTCCTCTCACTACAGTTCCTCATGAAAAGTCCCTCCCCAGCATCCCTATAGGCCCCCTTGAGATACTGGAATGCTGCTCTGAGGTCTCCACGCAGCTCTTCTCCAGGCTGAACAGCCCCAACTTTCTCAGCCTGTCTTCATATGGGAGGCGCTCCAGACCCCTCGTGGCCCTCCTCTGGACTTGTTCCAACAGTTCCATGTCCTTTTTATGCTGAGGACACCAGAACTGCACACAGTACTCCAAGTGAGGTCTCACAAGAGCAGAGTAGAGGGGCAGGATCACCTCATATTAGCTTTGAATTTCTTTTTATACAAAGCTAATATCTCTGTGTCAGATGACAGTGGGAGAGGAAATAAACTTCCTCTTCTTGCTGAGAAACATGGCAACCAAGACAGGAAATTGAAGACAGACTAGATGCTGAGGTCATTCGAGGAGTCCATGTGGGGGCTGATCTGGCAAGAGCTCACATGTGTCCTTGCAGGAGTTCCCTCTCTCTGTTTAGTCCTGTGCTGCCAAGGACATGTTGGTGCTGCAGACTTTATTGCAGCCTTGGCTTTTGGGGAACTGAGAGCTTCTGCAAGCAGCACCACTGCATCTCTGACACTTACTGGATTTTATTGCCTTTGGCAGCAATTCTTTCCTAATGTAAAACTGAGCTACTGTATCTTACAGGAAAGGACCTAAACAATGATGTATTCAGGCTGATGGGACTGGATTAACCCATTAATAAATAGGGGGTGAAGAGAGCAATCTTGTTGAACGTAATGTATGCTAATGATGTGACCTGGCTAATGGAGCCCTTTTCTATATTCTGTCACTGCGCACATCAATTATGCAGCCTCAATTATCATCCTGTTTTTGTATCATGTGGCTGAGAAATGAGACTTAATAGAGATGTTTCACCCAGTAAAATGCCTGATTAGGTTATGAAAGCAGAAACTCAAGGAAGAGAAGGGAAAAAAAACCTTTGTTACATTATATTCTGATTTAATTAGCCAAAAGATATTATTTTCTGTAGGGGCCTTTGAAGTTGTAGAAATATTGCTGCAGGCTCAGCAGCAGAGATGACTGTCTTAATATCTACAGCAAATACACTGACATAGCACTTACAGACAGACAGATCTTAGCTAAGCATTGCAAATTAGGCCAAGATCATTGTTTACTCCATGTGGTTAAGGTTCCTGATTAAGGGAAAAGGAGGAGAGAGATTTTTGAGAGTTAGAGCTGCAGTTACATGTAGGAGGAAAACAACAGCAAGCCCACGCTGCTTGTGCATGTGGCAGATTGTGGGGTGTGTGGTGGTGTTTCATAGCAGTTCTCAGATGAATATGTTTCCCCCTCTTTGGTGGGTTGTCCTCTGTCTTCCTCTTCCTTTATTTCTTTGCTATTTACAGGTGGGTTACCTTGAGTTTTACTGGTGTTGGGATTCTGTGTCCCTGTGCTGACCCTGGTGATGGGGACATATCAGGTTCACTGAAATCCCGCAGGTTCACTCCTTGTTGCCTCAGAGTAGTTGCAGGTATTTCTTGTGTTTCTGACATGGGTGTAAATGATAGTCAGCCCTGCAGGACAGGGCAGGACCTTGGAGACAACCCAATGTGTGATGAGATGCTACCAGAGGGAAAACATGGGGGAAAAGCACTTTTTTTCAGTAGCTGAACCTACAAAATCTGTAGCTGTTGATAAGGTGGGCAGAAATGTATTGGAGAAGGAGCTAAGCAGTAGGATGAAGGTGGATGGAGTTAAGTCATCTCTGCAGTCCTTTAGGCAGGTCCAGACTCCATTGTCTTCAGCAGTGTGGTGATGTTGCACCAGGGAGAAATCTGTCCCTTTCAACCCTGGTCTGAAATCAACTTCTTTGAGTTTTCTTCCATGGTGGCAGGATCATAACTCTAAATTCATGCTTTATTTTGTTTTAGAAGTAACCAGCCAGCCAGATCCCTGATAAAAAACAGGTCTGAATCACACAGTTTTTGACTGGATTGTGGCACGGAAAGCTGGTGTAAAGCAAAGGTGAATCAGGTCCTTGGCATGTGTGGAAGTTGTTAGTTCTTTCTTTCCTTCAGGGTGTCACCTGCCATGATAAGGAATGATGTCATGTTAATTGGGAACATGATGTATTTACCCATCTCCTCTTGGCCGTTCCATCTCCTGGTGTCAGTAAGTAATTTAGGAGACTCAGGGAGAAATAAACACCTGGGCCCAGTATTCCAGCTGTAGCCCTTGGATTTGAGGGCCTTCCCTTTTGGGTGTCTGTCCAGAGCAGCATGTTCATGGCCTGCCTCTGAAGCGCTGAGTCTGCAGCTGAAGCTCCTCTTCACTGCAGATGTCTGTTACTTCTAAAAATGGTTGACATTGACCTAAGCTTTTAAAAGCCTCCCTCTGCAGCAGCCAAATAAAACAGCAATAAAACCCTGATTTGCTAACTCAGAGCAGCATGTTGTCACAAGCTGTACTTTATCGCTGGTGCTAGCAGCCTATGTAACTCAGCATTCAATTTCCTTATTATCATGTTCTTGGTGGGCAATTAAGCCATCTTCTGATGCCCTGTTCATACCACTACAGTGCTATGCATCTGTGATCTAATGTGCACAAGAGGTAGCACCACCAAAGAGCAGCAGTCATGTATACGAGGTGGGTGAAATTGGTCGGGTGGCTTGCTCTCTGCCTAAGGAATGGTATTTAAAGACTAAGGGCTATGGCAAAATGAATTTCATTGATTTTTTTTTTTAATGTCCCTTGACCCCCCCCCAGCCCTGGCGAGCTCATTTAGTGCAGAAAAGAGACGTCTGAAATGTAAGAGGCCATAAGAATTTGAAATATGAAAACAAACTCAGAAAAAAAAAAATCAAAGGTTCTTGCATTAAGGAAGCTCCTGTCAGAAGCACCGAGGGGAATTGATTCTTTTCTCCTACAGATTTGTGAACAGTGACATTTAAATAGTAGAAAATGGTGCATTTTAATTTCTTCATCCCCCCCTTCTTGCACACATGCTTTCCTCACAAGCTTTACTGCGAACTTCAGTTTTAATTTGTGTGCCTTTGTGGCTGGGAGTGGGGTCATGCTTTTGAAGTATATGCTTCATTATTGCTTTGTGTACTTTCCTATTAACTTCAACACCGTATCCAGCTTATCATTGCTTGATCCTTCATGCATCTCAAATGCAACACTAACTGCTAGGCTGCATGTGTTTCCTGACCTTCTTTTCATTTCTATACAATGTCCATGTGATCTATCGTAGCTTTGAAAATTCAACTGCAGGGTAGAGATTTCTTTGCCAGAATTGATCCTTGTCTTTTCCTCAGAAACCATCAGATAAAGGAATACTTGTGACAAATAACCACGAGAAAGATCACCACATTAGAAATCTTTTGCTTTGTGCTGTGCTAGCTCTGTGTAATTTGGATGGGTCCTCAGTTACTTGTCTTTCACCTTTGGGGTAATTATTTGCTTGCAGGTGACGAAGAATCTTGATCCCATTTTGACCTGCAGAACTTCAGATAAGGAAAGATTTGCCTTCAGGCTTTGGTCCACAAAAGCCTGACATTCCTTTTCTTCCACCATCGCATTATATTAGTTGGAGAAGCTGTATGAGATGAGAAGCTCATTATAGCTTTAGGGTCATCACTGAAAGACTTTATCCTGTTGCATTCAACCACTTCCAGAAGGGCTTTCATATCATCCCTGTTATAATAATCCAGTATACATTGTTTTAATTTCTGTCTCCTTTTCATCTGGCTACTGAGGGAAGAGTGTTTTACAATTATTAATGTATTCAGCCTCGAAGGTTGGGAGTTAAAGAAAATTTCATTTTGCCCAGGGCAGGGGTGGGTGAATTGAGGAGCAGAGAAAGGAAAGCGTTTGCTAATGGTCCTGGAGCCTAACTCGTGCCTCACTCGCTCCATGTGTGACTCAGTGATGACTAAAATCGGGGCTAATATGGCTTCAAGCAGTTCTTCTGTACGGTGTTTTGCTCTGTGGTAATATCATTATTGTTTGTTTATCTAAGAGGTCTTCTGTACCTCTTGGCTGGAAGAGCTCGAGTGTTACTAAACTTGGACAATTCTGAGTTTCCTCTTAGAAATGAGAACGTACCAAATAGGAGGAAACCCAAGATGCTGGGTACTGAAATGATTAAGACTGAAATTCAGAAGGGCTGTAATTCAGGCGCTGTATGTCCCATTCCTTTCTCTGCTTTGCTGTAATGCTCTGCATCCGCTCTGTGGGTACCTGGTTTTGACGGATTGTGAAAGATGGCATCAGAAAACTGCATTTCAGTTGAAGCTTCTCATCAGCTTTCCATTTGCAGTTTCTTCTCATGTTTTGCCCACTGGGTCTCTGTGCAGTGAGAAATGCCTCCTGATTCAGAGGTGACATTAAAAACGTGCGTTAACCAGGCAGCACCATTTACAGACAGAGCAGCAGCATCCGAACAAAACTGCTTTAAGTGTAGTCATTAATGGTTTGCGACAGCACTGGCTGTGTCTGGATAGGACATTGAAAATTCAGCCCATGCGCTTTCCATTCCACAGAGTTTTGGGGTTTGCACAAGAAGGGTTATTGATAGTTTATCCAAATGTTTTTTGACAGACCCTTTCACACGTTCCTCCTAGGTGGTACAGCACACAGGGCTGCTTTTTCACTGTTGGTTGGATGTTACCCAAGGCGGCTGTTCTGCCCTTGTTCGTCACAAAATGATCCATAAAGCAAATTGAGATATCTAAGTGCACCAGGCTGTTCACAGATCCCACAGCAATTATTTCGGAGTGTTGGATGTAGAAATGTTTGCCAGAGATGGAAAGCAAGTTGTAAATGGTACGAAATCCGCTCTCTGCCAGTAGTGGCTGGTCTCAGTCCCCTCTGACTTGCTTAAGAAGGATGGTCTTGGCAAATTATCCCAGCACTAAGTAGGAGGTGTATTTGGAGCTGAAGTAGGAAGTGTAGCCCCTCATGGATAGTTTAGGCTGGGAGCTGGTCTGAAGAGCAAAGCTAATGTCTTTCAGCCCCACTGTTTTTACACATTCTTCAGCCCTTGTCACCTAACCTAAGGGCTGCTGGGCTGAACCCTCTTTGGCCGCTGGTTATCATCCGATGGTGGGAATGCACTGAACTCAATGTCACTGACTGATGATTCATGGCTTGGATATTGAGTTGCCATCATCTTTTTTCTTCTTGCATAGATTAATTATGCCAATGACCAGCCAGCTCTCCGCAGGCCACAGCCACAAAATACTTGTCTACATGGGACCTATGGATTGCAGTCTGGGAACAGGGCACAGGACTTTGAATGGCAAAGCAGGTGATAATTATGCCTACAACATATGATCAGTTGTATATTTATAGTGTGTGTCTCTGTGTGGATATATGTTTTTGTGTGTGTGTGGCATATAGAGATGGTTATTTGACTGCTGTCACACATGAGCAATATGGGTGATGTATCTTCTCTGATTTGGTGCACATCTACAAGTGTGTACGGTGAATGCTCTCTCTTTGTGTCTCTGTATAAGGGCTGAGAGAGCTGCCTGAAATTCGGACCCTTGCTTTCATATGAAACATTATCAGATCATTCCTTTGCTGAGCTGGTTGATCTGATTAAAGGTGGCTTAAAAAGAACCCAAAGTGAAGTGAACAGGTGGCAGACATAAATACACAGCTGTGCATTACTGCTGATTTTATTGCTATTTTATAACGTTGTCCATGGTTATTTTACAACAATTTTCCCTATTCGTGACACTGCTGTAAATCTCAGTGTAGAATGGCCCTAATGTGCCATGAATGCCGTTAAGCAAAATGGAGAAGCTTAAAGAATCACTCTTCTGTTATGAAAAGAGAGACGGGGAGAGATGCAGCAAGGGGAATAGCAGCAAGCCATGGGGAAAGAATTAGGGGACCACAAGGCTTGTTGCGTAATGCGGGTAAATCTCCACACGCGGTGCCATGAAAGCATCACGGGATAAAGCAATAGCTCCTTTGACCCACTAGATGGAGATGGAAAGAAACATTTTCCACACGAGGATATTCCTGCTAGCAGTCTGTTATATACTCTGCTTGCTTATTGAATGGCTTTTACTTACAGTATCTTAAGCCTACCCTTAGAGCAATTACAAGATTTCTCCAGAGTAACATTTGGCATGTGTGGGCTATATCTGGGCTTTTAGCACCAGCTAATTTGCCTGGCCTAATTTTGTATATGTGCCCATTTATATTCATGGTCAGTATCTATTGTAGTTACAGGATTTTCGTATAAAAGACACCTCATTCTTCTCTTAATTTTATTGCAAATTAATACAGCTTCGTGTTTGTCAGCAGGATGAGGCTAGAAAAATGGGAATATTTTTCTTTCTGAGAATCAATATTTCAGTGGCTTTTAGCCATCATTAACTTTCCTTACTTCTTTAGTACCTACAAAGTCTTTTGGGGTCTGAAGTACAGAATTCCCTCTCTTTGGGAAGTCCACCACCAGCAGTAGCTCCAAACTCCAAGGCAAATCTTGCACGTGCTATGTCGTGAAGAACATCAAGTTCTCAGAAATGTTTCTGTTGATGGTGCATTAACCTCCTCTTTCTGAAAACTGATTTTGTCACAAAATGAAGCTGAAAGTTTAGAAATGCCTCAAACCCAGAAATTTTGGGACTGAGTCAAAAAAAACACCCAGAACTTCTGTCACATGATGTGTCTAAGGGTGAAGGCAGCAGGGATGCCTAGGTTGTGGCAGCCTGTGTGCTGCATGCTCCACATCTGTGCTCCCTCACCACAGTCACATCTGGAGCTCTCAGCTCCTGTGTGCCACTATGGCATTGCACTGCTTGCTTTTCCAGATGCTCAGCTCCCTAGCACAGAGCCTGGAAGCCCAGCTTTGCTAGCAAAGCCTGAAGAAAACAGGGTTCTCATTCAGTAGCCCACTTGGAATCCATGTCCATGTGCCCCCTGTGATGTGTTGGAAATTTACAGGGCATTTCTGACAGAATGTCTTGGACTCAGCAAAAGAGCATCTTCCACTGAAACCGTGTGTTGCCTGAAAATTTCTCATCAGTTCTGCACTGATTCCTTTGGGATGTGGAGAACAATTCAATGAATACCAGAAAGTTATGGAGCATCTTCTGTGTTGGGAGCTGGCTGTCCTCTTAGTGCTTGGGAACTGGACATGCCCTTGCTGTATTTTCTGAGACTCTCTCCTATGGAGGTTTAGCTAACAGTTTTGTGTGACCAGGGCAGGCTAGGAGCCACAAGGTGGGGAATTGTGGCAGCTCTGCTGATGGATGGTGAAGCACAGAGCTGCTGCTACTCATTTGCCCTTGACTGCACAACCATCTCTTGAGCACTAGGCTGGCTTACAGTCCCCTTCCACTGTGTAATAAGGTGTATTCTTGCAATGTACCCGCTGTATTGCTTGTAAAGACTCTGATGGTTGAGCAGGGAAAGCGTGTTTAACATGGCCATGAGTATTACACAGACATGTAACACTACCCCATGGGGCCGTGCTCCAGCCACTAAGGCTGTATATCGTCATGCACTGTTTGCACCTGAAATGTTTGCTCCAGCCTCTTGCAACCCCCGAAGGACTGGCAGCTCCAGAGCAGCACTTACTCTTTCATTCTTGGCTTTCCTTTCCTCTCTCAATTGTCACGCACTGCACGGGGCAGCGATGTGAGCACAGATTTCTGCACTCCTCAGACAGCAGCCATCCATTTGGAAATGCAGGTCCCGTGGCTCAGCCTGCTCCACACCTGCAGGTATTGGGCTTTACAGGGCAGAACCTAAGGCACTTGTGAAGCTGTTCATTCAGTGTTACTGTCACTTTTCATTTTTGAAAGCAGTGAGTTCCAAAGCCACTTCAGCAAACCCTCCTCTCAACAACCAACTTCATGAATCACTTCCAAGCCTGCCAAATGTCAGCAGTGTGAATGGGAGTTACAGCACTTGCGGCTGCTCTTGCAGAGGAGCTTTCCCACATGCAAACTTTGGCCTCCATACAAGATTGCAGGTGATCTTTAGGTGGTTGTAGTATACAGGATGTCAGAATAAATGCTGTAATGGTTTGCTGTGGGCTTGAAGTTCATAAACTCCACAAAAGAAGTAGTGCAAATGTTATTCCTCTAGCAAGGGTCACAGTTTACCAAGGGTGGGGGATTTGTCCTGCCCATGATCAGGAAACCTCCATTAGAAGAAAGCAAGGAATGCATCTGGGTTAGGTTGAGTTGCCTGTAGGCTTGAAATGATGCTGAGCTGCCGCCAAAGGCAGGTACCACTCCTGAGTGACTTGCACTTGATGTGGCTTAGCCGTGCTGTTTCACAGACATGGCTCTGGGCAATTGCCCTGGTTGTTTGTCCCTAAAACTGCCTCGGGAGGCTTTCTGCAGTTAGCAATCTGTTTTAATCCCTGGGGAGATTATTTTCTGTCATACTTCAGCTCTTACAGCTGAGCCTGTGCCTGGCCTTCATTTCAGATCTGCCCCAGTGCTGGCTGTTGCAGCTGCCTCCTTGGAGGTGAATTTTCAGCTGTGCCAGAAGAGGCTTGCGAGGAAGTTTGTGTTATACTTAGTCATGCTGCTTGGTTCCAGCAGTGTTATTTGTCCCACACGGCCACAAATGCAAAATCACTTACAAATATATAAAAGCCCCCAAACCACTGAGCACCAGGCAGAAACACTCATTTACAAGCCACCGATAGCTCCAAGGGTCTCCCTGGCATTGAAAGCCCACCATTTGTTGGCCTTCTGTAACCAAACACACAAACTATGTCTCTCAGGTGGCAGGGAGAATTTGTTTCCAAACCTAAGTGCTGTCGCCAGGAGAATGTTAGAGCAGTAGAAAGTAAGTATTTGTTTAAAGAGGGATTACACTCTCCAGCTCAGAAATGTGTGAGGTTTTTCAAACTGATTGCAACTCTCTTTCTTTCTCTGGAGAGGACAAATGTGTTGTCTGGCTGTAAACTGAAGTGGAAGGAAATTGGAGTAAAGGTATTTGATGATATTTGAAAGATATCTTTAGAAAGCCCTCAGATAGGCAGCAAATATGTCACTGTAGATGTTCCCCACTGGGAAGTCCAACCACACACCAGCTATTTCTGGGATAGGGGGTGCTTCTAACCACAGAAATCGATGTATGTGAAAGGTATGAATCTGTGCTCCAAATTTCTGTTAACTAATATTTTATGCCTATTATTTCTCTAGTACAATTGTCTACAGACTGTGAATATCCTTGCCCCCATGGTGAAGCTGTGCTCCCAGTTCCCAGCACAGCAAAGCACTGAGGGAGAAGCAGGAAATGTATGATCATATATACATGATGAGGAGTCGCTGTGTGATGAAAGCAGAAAATATCTCCTCTGTTTAAATGAGTGGAAGTAGTCTAATGGGAAGAGTTTGGAATGGCTGTTGTAATGTGCAAGAAGAGGTGTAAGGGTAGAAAATGTCTTGTATAATGACACAGAGAGAAGGGGAATAATCTCTCCTAAGTGACGATGTGAGAGGACAGTCATGTTCAGTGCCACAGGCACCCCTGTGTGTGAAGGGAGGTCCCATGAAGTGAAGCTAGCCCTCTGCTAAAGTAAAAGCATTTGAAAGAGAAGCCTGCAGGTCAGTCTGTTTAACCTCCAGAAGTGGCACAAAGAAATAGTAGATTGGTCCTCTTCATGTGGGGTGACAGCTTTCTGTGCTGGGGGGAGCACGACCCTGGGCATCTTTAACATCCCTGGGTGTGATAGAGACATGGGTAACATGTTTATTGAAGGATCTGGTTTTTGCATGTTGTACACCCGTGTATCTATTTCAGGGAAGAGCAGCTTCATTTAAACTGCCTGGAAAGATTAAATTATATTATTCTCTTAACATGACAAGAGGGTGATAGACTCCGGTTCCAGCACACAATGGCACACAGTGAAGCGGAACTCGGAGCATGTACCTGCTCCCTCCCTGGGAGGAGCGCATCGATTGAAGAGCCGTGTAGTGCATTAGAAGGACGAGAAAGCGGGGATTAATTTCGACAATCTGATGTAAAACACGAACATCCCCTTCTCGAGCTGAGTTACAAAGGGGGGTTCTGGGCCTGTCAGGTGTCACAGCGCAGGCAGAGCAGGGGTACCGAGTGGGACAGAAGAGCAGCAAAGGAACAGCTTTGGGCTTTTTCATCTTTGTTTTGGTCTCAGCTTCTGACCTCGCAACAAATAAATGCAACTTTGCATAGACAGAATAAAATAATTCATCTCATTTTCCAAATGGGAGCAAGAACAGTCACTTGTTTGGGAACTACCTGAGGGAAATAACAGAATTTCACTTTATAGACCTTCTCCCTGATCTTTGGCAGATCTTTGTAGGTAAACTTTGATTTTGGTGGAAGTCTGGCACAGATCATCTCTGGGCCTCATTTTCTTGTTAGCGAAGCATCATTTCCATACCTTACAGGAGTGTTATGATGATTCATGCATTAAAGATTGTGAGATGCTCGGATTTTGGAGGTTATTCATAAAGGTGACATAGACAAAGATGGACTGCTTTGCAGTGCATTAGATGAGCCATGCATGTCTGATTAAAAGACAGATGGACATTCAGTGGTTGATAGCAAACATCAAATAGAATAGAATTGTTCAGGTTGGAAATGACCTTTAAGATCGTTGAGTCCAAATGTTAACTCAGCACTGCCAAGTCCCCACTAAACCATGTCTCTATGTACCACATCTACACATCTTTTAAATACCTTCAGGGATGGCGACTCCACCATTTTCCTGGACAACCTGATCCAGTGCTTGACAGCCCTTGTAGCTGCACTTCAGCTGGGCTGTTCATCCTGCCACCTTTTTGGGGAGTGAAGCCCAAATTCCTATGTGACCATTCTCAGGTGCTTCCTAACACATCGATAGCTCTTTGTCTTTGCTGCCACTTCTATCAAAGCTTTGCTAGAAATATATATTTGGCTTGCAAATCTGTTCTCCTCAGTTTTGGCAGGAAAAACTGCCTTTTAAACCTTTCAGGCTTTTCTCTCATAACGCGGCAAAGTGTCTCCAGTGCAAGTTTTCACACGTGCTGCAGAAATATTTATTGTACTAGGAAGAATCTATGGAGCTGTGCTGATGGCTTAAGCTCCTGAAGGTATCCAAGGAGTGGGAAAATCAGGCACGAAGTTAGCTCTGGCAGTACATCCTGCAGATTTTCATGGCTAATAGGAGAGGTCCTGTAGACATTCTTGTATCCCCTGTTGCTCACTGCTTCCAGTTCCTCATGGTACAGGAATGCCAAAGGCTAGCTATACACAGTGACTTTTATGCTAGGATAGGCTCTTGCTCAGCACTGAGGGGAGCCAGTTGCTCCTGGGTGCTCTCTCCATTAGGTGTTTGATTTGCTTGCAGGAGGAGGGGGGAGTTTGTCAGGGGGAAGATGTTGTTGCTGGCTGTTTTACACCCGGTTGTAAATGGCTTCTTGGCAACACCAGACCTCTGAATGCTTTCTCCCAGATGAACACATCAGGGTCTCACTGTTCTGCACAATAATCGTAAACCTCCAGGGCTTGGAGCATGAAGCATTTAGGAATAACGAGACCTCTTTTTGTATTTCCTTACATGAGGTCAGATTGTGACATCAGGGGAAATCTGCTTCAAAACTGACATGACAAGGCTGTTCAGCGACTCCTGGCTTGACTATGTAGCCACCATCAGTACATGTGAAAGCCAGTTTGTTTCAGAAGGTTGAGTTCCTAAATACTCAAATCATACACACAACTGCTTACAGAAAGCATTAGTTATGCTTAGTTCCTAACAAGATTTATGTGTGCGCTGTGCTCGAAGCAGCGAGACCATACTGTGCAACAAATGCTGTTCTCTGGCAATGCGACTCACGCTCTAGGTTAGATACTGCTAATTTATCACAAAGGCATGACAAGTTTAACAATACATCAGGTAGATTTACTTTGAGCCTAATGTTCCTCATGCTCTTATATTCTGGAAATAAGCCTTTGGTGAGGTCCATAGGCTGGCTGAGAGGTGTAATGGGACTCACTCACGGCTATCGTCAAATCTAAAATGATTCCTTTGAATATTGTCTGCAGCCTTTAAGATGCAGACTGCAAGACTAATGCTGCCAAAGGGTTTTTGTTGGTAGAGAAAAATCTTCCTCTTGATATTCAGCAGTTTCTTTATGGGGTTGCTTGGTCTCTAGACATGAGAAAAACCTGGCAATTTTGATCATTTGAAGAGAATGAGTAATGTGTAGTGCTTAGTACAGTGTGTTGCTCTTCAAATCACTGATTATGCTTTATTTTCTATTATGTTGAATGGAGTGATTCTATTATGGCCTATCATTTTCTCTTTTTACTGCAGTTTATTTCAAGGGTACCTGCTGGAGCCCCATCTACAGACCATTTCTAGATTACAGTTGACTATCTAAGACTATTTCAGGAATACTTAATGGGCCAAGTCAAATTAGCCAATCTGAAGAAGTGAATTTTGGCCTTGAGAGCTCTCTGAACACATGCCATTCTGCAGAGCAAAGGGAAGAGGCTGCCTGCTGTCAGAGTTTCAGTAGGTGTCAGTGTGGATTTTAAGTTGGATGCTCAGCCTGAGTGTTTAGGTTCTTTGTGAATTTACTGCAGTCCTCAGTTATCAGCCCTTGGTTCAGTTTAACCTCCTCTTTCCACGCTGATCAAAGATTGCTGGTGATAGATGGTCACTAACTTAGATAACAGAGCCAAGATGAAGAGGGGTCTTTTGCTGCTGTAGTTGTAAGTTTCCATAAAACCACGACCTGAATATCCTGCCTGTGTAGCTGTGTAACACAGCCACACATCTGGCTGAGGCACAGGGTGAGGTACTTCACATCCATTCTGGTGTAACCTTCAGCATCCTTATCTGGCAGGGATTGCTAAGCCTGCTTGGGAAGATCAAAAGAGCTCCTATCGTTCAGCCCATCAACATTTGGGCCTAACTCCAGTTGCTGTCAGGAGTACATCAAAGGTAAGCACAAGAACAAATAGGCAAATTATGGCCATGAACAAAGGTGGGCTGCCAGCGAGAGGCTGCTTAATCTTCAGGTGGCCATATTCAGTGACAACATTCACGGAGAACACTGGGATGGGTGAGAGCAAACACTGAGAAAGGTAAAAGGCAGCAAGCAGGTCAGTTCATGGCAGTTTATTCCAGATTTTGGGCGGTGTTTCAGCACATTTCACATTTAATTGGCTTATCTGACTCTAATCACTATGTTTTCAAAACTTACATGATGTATACTGTCAGGAAATTCACTGCTTATTGATGGGACTGAACTCCCGAGCATACTCTTGAAGCTACAGAATTAGTTCCTTTATATTCTTCCTCTTTAGCTTGAGGAAATTATCAAAAGGAAAAGAGCAAAATTATAGGCTGGAGGAATCTCTTTTCCCCGAAACCTCTTCTTTCTTTAGTTATTAAATCTTGCAAAGGTTTTGATTTCATAAACTGAGATGGATCCAGAGGCACTGATCCAGTAAGTTGGCTTTCAGGGATCATTATTAAAATAACAAGGAATAATGTAATTTTCATTCTGTATGGATTTATTTTTGATTCTGACTGAGACATAACTGTAAGTCACAGCTGAAAAGTGCACTGAGCATTCAGGGAATGGGGGAAAAAATGTTAGAGTGGACCCAAGCCTTTCCCACCTATTTTCTGGGTGGTCTTCATTTGAGTGGTATTTATCAAGTCCAGAGAGCACCAGGAAGACTAATATCCATTACAGAGCAATGCAGATGTCCTCAAGAAATTAGGACAGCATCTACAGAGAGCAAGACACATCCTGGCCAGGGCTCTCTATATTAAGTTTCTTACCCCTGCAGAAAAGTGTGAATTAGGTTGGGGGACCGGCAAGGTCTGCGTAACCTTCTCAATCTCCACCTTATAGTTGTCCACCATGAGAGTGTGTCTAACCAGCAGCCTTGGGATGTGCTTCCCTCTCCTCTCTGCTGGCCAGAGCTGTTGTGCATTTGTTAACTGATGCCTTTTGCTCCAGAGATGCTGGATTTCAGGGTTGGTTTTGACACTGCATCCCCTCTTTGAAGAAGTGCATAACTAGCTATTTCAGTATGGGAAATGCTTGCAGTACCTGAAGCCAGGAGTTGTATTTGTTTGTTTGCTTGCTTAAGTGGAGATGGAGTTAAGTGCATGCTTAAGTGATTTCCTGGTGGAGGATCCAAGTTAGAACTTTGTGATTATAATTAAGGGGCCATTAGCAAAAAGAAAGGGAAAGGTTAACCCGTATTTGGTAGCAGCCTAGAGAAGAATGTGAGTGCCCCTCTTAGTATTAAAATATTCCAGCACATTCCCCTGGTCATGCTTTCATTGGGAAATAGCACTTCACAGAGAGGCCTCAATGCCTGTCTTGTGTGTTTGATGTTGGCACTTCTCTGAAGATGTATTTTTCCTACACAAGCCTGAGTCAGTAACAGACAGCTCAGAGGAAAGGCTGGGCTCCAGGAACAAATACAGCTTTCGTCTCCTCTCTTTGAGGGCTTTGGATCACGAAGAGAAACGTAACCTGGCTGTTCGGTGTGTTTCTGTTCTGTGTTCAAAAGTCTGATGTGGAGGAGACGAAGAGCTGGTAATCGGTATTGAGTTAATTCCTGCATTCATCGTTGCTGCCTTGCAAACTTCAAAGCAGAAAAGCTATTCTCTTTACACCTACAAGCGTAATTTCCAGAGCTGAAGCAGGGTAATTTTCACATGCAAATTCAAGAGGCAAGCCTGCCTTATCGGAGCTGGTGGACGTGCTGTTTAATGGGACAGCAGCACCTCTCCTTTTCTTCCCAGAAGGGGAGCAAGGCAGCGGAAATAAAAGGGTTTCTTTTGCTGTTGTTCTAGGGGAAAATAAGTTTACCTTTACGAAAGGGGAAAATGCCACCTTGTGCTTTGGTTTTCTGCTTTGAATTGTGTTGAACACAGGAAAAAAAAATAGAATTCAGTTTACAATCTGGAGCTTTATATTACATTTTTCATCAGCTGTTGGAAGCATAATGCAGAAATGAAAGATTTTGGCGCAGGAACCGGTCAGCTTCACAATCCCCCCTTGTTCTCAGGCATTTGAAATACACAGATTTGTGGACATTAATCCTAACATTATTAATGTAGTGGGAAAACAGGGAGCAAATTTGTAGTATTTAAGTTCTCACTGTTGGTTTTTTTGATATTCTCTTTGGGACAGTAATTTCTCTCATTTGTTATTTCAAAAGCTGCCTTCTTGGTCTTGAATATTGGTGAGTTTTTCACTGACTGTAACTGTGGAATTATTGGGAAGGAAAATTATCCAGAGCCGAGAAGAGCGAGTGCCAAGGGGATAGGCAGGATAATAACTGCTGGTATGATTTAGGCAGGTCACTTTGCATGCTAGGTGCTCCTGCTAAGTCATCTCAGAAATGACCTGAGGCTTTTGGGTTGCTCAGCTCCTGAAAACAGCTGTAGCTTGGATTTCTATTTTTGGCAGTTCCACAAAGCAGGCTGTGGTTTTTCAGTTGCAGAATTGTGGCTCTTCTGCTTTCTTTGCTTGGTGACTATATCAGATTCTGCCTTGAGCTGGGTTGTCTATTGGTGGCACATCGGTGAAGCAGGCACAGCTAGCAGGTTTGCAAGCATCAGCCTGAATGGAGAATGCCAGGTGTAAATGTATAAGTAGCTAAAGCTTATATATGCTTGGAAAGTTGCATTTTCACAGCAGAACCTCTCTGCATTAGTTTCCTGTGTGGGTTGCCAGGTTTGTGTGCAGCTTTTTAACATGCTCAGGAAAAAGCTGCATCCTGATGCAGAGTGATTTTGGATGAGGGCAGTACTTTTCATTGGGTTGATGATTACTGGAGCTTGCTCTCCTCAAACAGCATGCAGGGAGTGTGCTGCTGTTCCCTGATCCCAGCATGCAGGCCAGTGTGGGTTGGCTGTCATCTCCCTGCACCCCATCACATCTCTCCCAGCTGCTCCCAGAAGCAACTGATGACCTCTGCAGAAACTGAGGATTTAATTGTTAATTGCTATGGACTCTACGTCTGATTAAAATCAGCCTTTATTAAATTAAATAAGCTCCATCTGTTAATAGTGTGTGTGCCCTTCCACTGGAGGCAGAGAAAGCAAGTCAAAGGGAGCATCTTTCAGATTATATTCTTGTGTTTATTAAGGTAAAGAATAGAGAAGTGGCTCAATCATTGAAGTCTAAGCCAAATCACCCCAAATCTTCTGTATCTAATGAATCAAACCTGAGCCCCAGCTTCAGCAGCTGCCTGAAATGGGAATAGGAATAGAATTCCAGATTCTATGGAATGTATCTCAGTGATTTGGGCCTCACTCTAAAGTGTTGACAATAAATGTCAGCCAGGAACTGGCCTGAAGTCATACTATGGGTGAAATAAGTCTTGTGGTCCTATTCTCATTCTTTTAAAGGATTAATTAGGTTGGGATGGCATTTCCCTAGGAGTTTTCAGGTACCTCTGTGGGAATCATAGTGTGAAGACAGATGTAATTTGGCCGGGCACTTTGCTCCCCTGGTTTCATTCTTTTCGTGCCCCTCAGATCCCAAAGTCAATGAAGTACATAGGACTTGCCGTTTGTGGTTTGTGTTTGCATGTGTGCATCTGCCTCTCTGCTTGATGAAGCTTTTAACTTTCCCTTTGATATACAAGAAAAATGATGCAGAACTGAGATCTAAGTATGAAGGAAGTTTTAGTAAAATCCTAAGGAGGGGAGCCTGGTAGAATTACAGTAGAGCTGATGAGATAATGCTTCCTGTGCTCCAAATCCCTTCCTGAAGCAGTCTTGTGGGGTATTTGGATTCTGGGTCTGAAAGGGTTGTTGGACACCATTTACAAATCAGCCCAGATGATTTGCAGATATGAATGACCCCTGGGCAGCTTTCTGATAGACCTGACATGCTAAAGAACCTCTGGGTGGATAAAAGAGAGTTGAGGAGAGGAAGAGGCATCTCTATGTCAGTGATGCTGTCACCTGTGTTCTGTCACCTTGCTTTTTTGTGGCAGTGGGCAAGCAACATGGAAACTGTGTAGTGCCTGGATGAGGAAAGTAATGCCAAATCCATGAAAGCGGTCTTCAATAGACCCGTGCGGAGGAAGAACCCTGAGGAACCAAAAGGCATCTCCCACATAAGAAACTGAGCAGATGCCATGGGCTTAGGTACAAAGTGAGAGGGAAATGCATCTTACCTGAGGTCAGAAAGGGATATTCCCTGCAGTCATGCACTAACCCGTATCCTATCACAGTGTTCAGGGAGCTGGTTTTTTTCTCTCTTTAAATTGCAGATTGGGTTTATGCTTTTGTTTTTCATGAGGATCAACTCAGCTCTGTCCACGTGCTCCAAATCCAGGTCACTACAAAAGCTGGAGAATTACAGAAAATCCATTTAATAAAATGCCATTGAAAGCAGTGATGAAACTCCCACTGATTTCATGTGGGCTGTTTTCTTCCAAAGGTGCCAGACAATGTGGTCAAGTCTCTGATTTGTTGTTTGAAAGCTGAGGCTCTATAAGGGCAATGGTCCTTCTCATATTTAGCTGTGCTGAAAATATCACAAGACTGTTCTTTTGATAAAGTATGTTATACAGCAAAAAATGTATTAAATAAATAATCTTTTGAGGAGATTTATTTTAGGATTGAGAAGGAAATGCACGAGGTTTATTGTATATCTTGTTTCAGCAAGAGGAGAGCAACTTTTCTTGTGGTGAAGTAAAGAGCATAGAAAAAGCAAAGATAGAATCCTAGAATAGTAAGGGTTGGAAAGGACCTTAAGATCATCTAGTTCCAAGCCCCCTGCCATGGGCCACCTCCCACTAAACCATGCCACCCAAGGCTCTGTCCTTGATAAAAGGATATAATTAAGAGGAAGCTGAACTTAGACTGAACTTCTCACGAGATACTGGAATGTTGTCCCAAAGGATGTGGTCAGTGCTTCACTGTCTGAGTCACTTGTAGTAATGCTAGACTGAACTTCTGTGCACTGAAAGCTGTACAGTGGTGAATGGGAATATTTGCCTTCCTCCAAGGGACAGATTCTGTAACCTCATTGGTCTTTTCCTGCTCATTTCCACAGTAGGGTCTGGCCTGGTTCAACAATTCCCTTATCGGAGAACAGCCTTATCCTGCTTGTCAGGTCTTCCAGATCAGTAAGATTTGGAGAGATGTGACTGTACTATTAACTTATGCATGCTTTTGTATCAAACCTTTCTTCCATCTACATGGAAAAAGTTCTCTGGCTGAAGTCAGACCTCTACAGCCAAGCAAACTTGGTTGGCAGTGAATTTGGGTGAAAACACATTGCTTTTAGCAGAGATTAGCAATACTGAAGAAGACCTTTGGTCTTGGAAGGTGCACACCTTACAGATCAAGGCTCATAATAATGTTTAAAAGCTTGGACAGAGCCCTCACAGGCTGATCAGAGAAGAAACCACAAGTGCAGTAACCAACAAAGTGAGTGTCAGAATAAGCAATGTGTTCATTCAGTATAGAAACTGCAAACTGGAGGAAAACAAGGGATGAATCTTTCCCCATCACAGTTTAGAAACAACCCTTATATAGGCGCATTCTTATACTAGGTAACTGCTGCTCTGTGTGGACAGAGTAAGGAGGACTTTCTTCAACTTAATG
This sequence comes from Ara ararauna, assembly GCA_028858755.1. NCBI lineage: Eukaryota > Metazoa > Chordata > Aves > Psittaciformes > Psittacidae > Ara > Ara ararauna. Next base: position 39,485,962 of record CM054383.1, on the reverse strand, counting down.
GGCTTGGCAAGATTTAACATAGGAAATAGGTGAGAAATTTAGGCAAGAAAGGAAATCCCCTTGGAATCAAAGGAGAACACTGTGGGACGATCACTGTCAAATCAAGTCAGCCTAAAATCTGTCAACCAGCAGCACAAATCATGTCAAGTTATTTTGAAATGACTTGAACCCAACCCACCATGATCGTGATAGTCCTTATCAGTCCTAATGACTCTTGTGGTTATTGTGTACACACTTCCTAATAATCATCTGTTGTATTGGGTAGCAATGAAACTTCATCACTGTCACAAGGCCTTTGAAATGAAGAGATTTTTAACTTATTGGTGAGTATGATCTGACTCCACTCAGTGCTCCAAAATCCCAACCAATGCACAAATACTTCTTCCAGTTGCTGTCTTGGTTGCCATGCCTGTGTTCTAGCTTAGCGGATTCAGAGCTTCAGTGATGTGTAAAATGTCCTGCCTGGGACATCCCCCTCTATTTTAATTTCTCCTCAGCCTCACGAGGTTTTGCTGTAAGAGATAATTCATCAATTGCCCATGCCTGAGAGGGAAGATTTGGGTGTTGGCAGACCAGTGCTAGGGAAGAAAGCGATGTCTGGGGAGAAAAAGGGAAACCAATCCCAGATTTCTTTGAGCAAGGAGCCAGGCTTGACCAACAGTCGGATTGATGAGTGAACTCTATTTTTGAGGAGCTCAAGCAAGGTAATTTATCCCAGGAGGGCTTTTGGGTATTTGCTTGCAACTGCATTTGTTTTAGTGAACTGAACAGAATTTACTCTTTGGATTTTCATTTCCATGCCCCGAGTTTAGAGTTGCAGGTACCACCTGTTAACACTATGCAAACACAATATAATTGACTCCCGCAGGAATCCCTCTGAAAGGCAGCACCTTGGGATTAAAGTTGCAGGGCCATCTATCTAAAATGATGTGGCAGATTTAATTAACGTGTCTAAAAATACACAGGCTGCAATCAAGCCTTTGCTTCTGCCCGTGTCTGCTCCCTGAAGGGGAATGCACATAATTTTCCAAATCTTAGGTTCTGGCAGCCACCTGTGAGCTGAATTTATTGATGCATGAGATTATCATAAAATTAATTTGGACACTGCTGAATTACGAGGTTGAAAAACAGGTTGAGAAGTAGTTTCTCACTCAGTTTAAGCAATATGCTGTCAATAATGTGCTTTCAAACCTGTATGTAGAGCATTACAAGACAGCTACAGTTAACAAACTGTAAATGCATGGAGGTAGGATGCATATAGCCCCTTGTGGCAAAGAAGGATCTCTGTAGTGTGGTCCCAGGAATGATTTGGAATGACTTGAATCTGAGCAGCAGATAACTACAGACATCAAACGCATTTCACTACTTGCCACTCGGGAGACAGATCTTTACTATAGAGTTAGAAACTGGCATTGCACCGAAACAGCCGAGGAACCTTCAGTCAATGTGTCTATCTGTCTGTGCATCACTTGGGGTTTCAGGCTTTATATCCACTTTTTAATTAAAAGAACTTGTTTTTGTTAAAGCAGTGGTGGGTAGGGATGCAATGCAGTTTGCTGAGACTGCAGTAGAGATGTTAACGGAAAAGAACAAATAGCATCTGTTATAGTGCTAACATGGTCTGCACAGAAGCAGCTCCCAGTGAGCCTTCTTGTGCTGGCACATTTTGACATTGCTTTTTGTCAGTTGGTCACAAAGGTCCTCCTAGGCTTTAGGATGCAATGGAAGGCCTGCAGTTGATGTGGCTGAATGAAGATTTCAGGTCAGGTTCTTCTCTGGTGCAGCTCCAATGATTTCAGTGAAACTCTCCCAGAGCCTTGACCTAACTAACCTAACCAGCAGTAATACTCCTTGGAACTGAAGTAATATTCGTCATCCAGGAATTTCAGACCCTGTAGAAATGTGTGTGGGAATGAAGTGGGGAAACAGTGCACATAACTGGGCACTGACATCCTTTGCTGCATAGGAGGCTGAGAGAGGGCTTAATGGAAGTCAGGGTTTGGAGCTTGTTACTCATCTAGGTGGCAGAGCCAAGTAGATATTGCCTGTTATACTTAATTCTTGTTTCAAGGTTATCTTACAAGCTAAACATTGATAAAACCCACTTTTGAGTGGCTGAAACTTTGGGATCTGCTGGATTCCAGTGCTTGTGACTGTTGGGAGAAGGGCTGTAGTGCACAGACCTTATTTCAGCCTGACTGCGATAGCTGCCTCCTGATTATCTGCCTTGGTTAGCACAGCAGATGGCTGCCAGTGTCCTGGGAACTCAAGTGGCCTCCCCAGCCATTTTTATAACTACACTTGAAGAAATAGATGGAGGTGCCAAGGTGACTGTTCCAGTTTTAAAGCCCAGTAAGATAAGATGATTGAGAAAGCTTTAAATAAAAGCTAACCTGTGGAAATCCCTTGACAAATCATCCCTTTGTGAACTTTTACTTCCTCTTGCATTGCCTTAATCTCCTGCAACAGACAGGCTAAAGAAAGTCCAAGGGTACAAGAGAACTATTTTAATTCGGGCCATGAACCTCATCCACATTAACAGCTAGGGCTGATTGCAGAGGGCTTCTGCATGTGGTATGGCATGTGTCAGAGGGCTAAACCTGGGCTTCCTGCAAAAGGGAGTGAAAATATAAAATAGAAATGAGAAAGTGTAAAGTACATCCTTCTGAGGAATAACTGGAGAAGCAGAGAAGAACTGTTGTGCAATACAAAATGCAAATTCATGTCTCCACCATCAGATTTCTTTGCCATCAGCAAAGGCCTATGATAAACTTCAAGAGTACATTTATGTCTGTATCATTGCAAGCAGTTGTTTTGGTTTATATTTCTGATCACAGCAAGATTGCAGGAGTATTTTAGTGTGCCTGCAAATATGTGAACTAATCTAATGAGGTCTGATGGGCCGCTCACATGCCCTGTTCCCAGATTAGGGCTGTACAGTCCGTGTTGTGAGGCTTAATGACTTTGTGCAATGTTAAATTGTGCATCCTCTTGGAGAGAAGGTTCTGGCTCCTTTTCAAGGTCTATAAATACTCTGGAAGTCAGCCTGATTCCTTGTTGAGGACTGTGCGCATGGTGCAGGCTGGGTGTGTGTACATGTGTGCTCTGCAGGAAACCCCTCGCCTGGTCCAGAGCCTGCCTCTTTTTCTAAAGAGATGCTGGAAAACACCACAGAGAGAAACAGGCCATTCCCCCATGCAGGATGGGTTTAGTTACTCTTTCACTTTCCAAATACTTACAGAAATGTCTTCAGGGCATTAAATAGCTCATCTATACCCCATGGGTATCCTTCACTAAGGTGGGGAGGAAAATATCCAGATCTGGGTTGGATGTAAGCAAGCTGAGTCTTGTGGAGAGGCACTGCAGATGTGAATATGAGGAAGATATCCAGGATTGTGACTAGCAGTCAGGAAGAGCTGTGAGATGTAACAGTTCTCATGTCACTGAATCTGCCTGGTGGTGCACAGAGAAACACATGGGGGACTGCGAAGTTTAGCAGTGTGATGTGACAGAAGTAGCCCTTGTCTATGGGATTTACCTATTGCAGTTGTGAGAGAAAGAAATGAGCATTGCAACCTCCAGGGAATGCGCTTCATTATTCTACTGCTTTTTACCTACAAGCAGGGGACTGAGGGCAAGTGCCCAGCTGATGGCTGGTTACCATCGTCTGTGGGTCTGCTGCAGTGACAGGAGGCGCTAGGAAGTGCTGCCCCCAGCTCCAGCAAAGAAGTGCTCAAAATCATTGCGATAGCAGACACTGAGTCAGTCTTTGGACGCCAAAGTAAATGCTTCTTCTGGAACTTCTCAGTGGATTTTTATTAGAGTTGGCTGAGGCTGGAGAAAACAGCCCCTCTGACGTCAGAGGCTTTATATCTGGCTGTTTCCATTTTTCTACTGTGCTCCTCTGGGCATTTAAGGCTTTTCTGCTACCCAGCAGATCCGCCTGGAACTGCTCCGTTCCTTTCTGCTCTGATTTAAAGCAATAAAAGTTCTTGCCTGTTGCCAATTAGAAGAACGTGTTTCAGTCTAATTTCAGGTATAGTTTGACGTTTATGTCAGTGGATATTTAGATCTTTGGAGCATGAACCTGGGGCAGGCCAAGTTTCCCATAAATAAGAGAGCAAAGATGCTGAGACTAGTGTGTAGCTGTAGATATACGATCACGCTCCCTTTCCCTCTGTGTTGTAAAATGTGTGGTGCTGCATCTGCTGGCTCCCAGCCATGTGTTTGAATCTGTTTAGCTGTGGCTAACTTGTTGCATGTGTTCTTCATTCATCAGTAGCCGTGTCTGAAGTTGGCAGGTGCTGCCGAGGCCATGGGTGGCAGCTCTGCCCGGTGAGCCATAAGCGCTGGGCTCGGCTGGAAGTCTTCTTCCTGCAGATCTTTAACGTGGTTCAACCGTGCTCAGCAGCAAACCACAGCCATGCTCACGTGCCTGCAGTGGTGGAAACAGTTTGACACGCAAATCGCAAGTGTCACTTCGTTTAGCCAACGACTGTTGGCTGAGAAAGACCTGGAACTTGTGCTCGGACCTGCAAGAGACCAGATGGCTAATGTGGTCATCAGCCATTGCACCGTAATCCCACATCAAAACTTGGCTTTCCACAGAGGTCTGTGAACAGGAGTGAAATGTAGAATGTTAAATACAAAGCAGAGCAGAACCACTCCATTATAACCTGCAGTGATGGGAATTCAGTGCTGCTTTTAAGCAGCAGGGTTCTTAACTCCAGGCTTTTTCTATTTGGTTTTATTTCCCAAACCATGCATTATCTTGTTAGGAGAGACATTATTTCCCTTTGGTAATTTCTCTTCCCATCCTCAACCCTCCCGCATTTTCTAAGCTCACAGTGGGGAGATTAAAATTTATAGTTGGTGGAGTCTGTCCTTATTTCCCCCCTTTCTTAATTCTTCAACTCATCATGTTAAAATAGCACTAATTAAATCTGTTCTCACTTAAAATGCAGTCCTGCCTCCAATAGGCAAAATTACATCTGGACTCTCCTGAACCAGTCTCACCTTGGCAGTATTTCAACAGAAATCAGTGGCACTACGCTGGGGTAAGGTTGGTGTCGATAGATCAGAGTCAGGCCTCTGGTTATTTGTGTTACATGCAGCCAGTACACTACTGTCTGTCAGAGTTTGTTAGCTCACATGCGTGGTTACGTGAGCACAAGTACATTGCTTGTCTGGATCAGCTCAGGCTCAGCACCAGATCAGCCAGTGAGGAGGGGGAACTGCAAGGAGCTGTTCAGATCACCTCTTTGGAGAGGGTTTATTAGCCTGGGAGTAGTGTCCAGCTCACAGCAGCTTTGTGCTGCACCCCATGAGAAAGGCTGTGGAGGTGATAGAAGAAAGACATTGTCAGAGTTGGCAGCCAGAGTCCCTGTGTTACTGCTTTTTGCTGTCAGGTTTATCCCAGCCTTTCAATACCTATATAATGAAAAACTGCTGGTAGGTTCCTGTGCAAGCCTGTGGCTGGTGGGTGTTAGGAGAGTGGGAGCGCTTTTTGGATTGAGTCTCTAGTGTGGACATGTCCTTGGAGGTAATATCCCAGCCACCTGAATTCACCATGTGCTTCCAGCTGGCTGTGACACTTTTTCTCATGACCTGTCCTGGACTCCTGTGTCTCTGTACACAGCTGTTGTCCAGAAGTGACTGGATTTAATGGCATGGGAACTTCTTCCTCCTGCCAGAGGTTTTGGTACCAGTCTTTGCATTCCTTTCCAAGAGAAGAGCCAGAGACTGCAAAGTCCACGTGAGACTTCACTGCTGCAATTGACCCATGGTATAGCAGCTGAGATGGATATGTAGTTAGTAAATAGCTTTGAGAATTCTTTGGAATAAAAGATACATACACTGTAAGAGATCTAATTATTTTTATTGCTGGGACTATGCTAAGCCACACTGCTGGGGACAGATCACATACTGCCATTCTGTTTCTCTTGGGATGGAATAGGAGACTTGCTTAAACCCAGGAAAAACTGCTTCTGTGCCTTGCCTGATTCATGCTGCATAGTCAAATGCCATGGGAAAGCACTTGTAATACAAACACTTTTGTTTATAGGCAGACATTTAATTATCATATTACAGAATTCTCGGGACCAGCTGCCACATGAGATTTCTGGCTGGGACATTGAACATGAAATTAAAGCAGAGCATCACATGCCCATTTAGCTGAGAACCTGAGCAGAGGGTTTGCGCTTTCCTGTTCCCTGTAAAGAGCTTCCTGGATGATATTTCTGTGCAGATTAGTCATGAGAAGTGGGCATGCTGTAAGCTTGGTGACGTCTTTGTGACTGGATCAGAGAGCAGATATTGGGATCTGTTCAGCACGGGCTCCCTGTGAGTGATTAAATTTCTTCTCCAAAGAATCTAGGGCATGTGCTAGGATCAGAGCACTGGGCATCTATGGAAAGCAAAACCAAAGTGGCTTGTTTCTAAGCTTTTCAAACCAGAGTTTTATTGACAGTCCTGAATGCTTTGGGAAAATGCATAATAGTCCCAGTACAATGTGGGAAATAATGCTACATGTTAATATCTCTATGTAAAGGAAAGCTTGTAAACCTAGTTCTAATCCTGATGCGGTTTGCAAGTTTGAATTGTTTTCTCAGGCAAGTAAGGAGTGTATGTGAGAATAAGAGTGTGCAATGCTGTGTTCTCTCCTCATCCTGCTCTGCCTTTTCCTGCACCCATCGCGTCTCCCTGTTGGGTCATATTCCCATCTCCATTACCCTGTGTGCTCTCTGCACTGGTTCCCTTTCTTTCTTTTCTGCTATTTCAGTTTAGTCCCAGTGTCCAGGTCAAGATGTGCTTCTCATATCGCCATTAATTGTAAGTAAACTCCCCAAAGGTGACTCAGGAACTTAGTGAGTCCAAATGCACAAGACTTGTGAAGCATCTCAGTCATCTGCTGGTGCTTAGCTGCAGACAGTGCCTTCAGGAGCTTGGTACCTGGCTTTCTAAAACAGTGACATTGGAAAACCCAGTGATGGCAACAAAGAAATCCCTTTCCTGCAGATACAACCAAAAGATACATCGAAAAGCTCTATCCTGCTTTTATAGCCATAATCTGCTGGTTTCCTGTTCTGTTTTAGTGTGCGTTGTCAGGAAATTAGCTTACGACATCTTCCTACACCCAGAACAGGAGATGAACTGCCGGGAATGTTTCACTAACGTATTTTTGGAACACAAAACCCCATTTACCCTGTAGGGGAAGATTGTTTTAAATGCCATCTAAAAATTGCGAAGTGACACTGCCTTGCCACTGTGCTGTGCATGTCTGGGAGTCAATTACTCCAAGTTAGGACATGAACTTCTCTCATGGTCCCTTTTTACTCCTTATGTCTGTCCTGTCTCTGAGTCTGGTCTGTGCCTGTGGAGCCATAAACGAACTAGAGCACTGTTCTGCTTCCCTGTGATAAACCCATAGCTGTGGGACTCCCAGGAATAGGTGTGGTTTATCACTCTGCAGGCTTTTTGGGGCTGTGGCTGGTGAGCCAGCTCTCTTGAATGAAAGCTGGAGCTATCCGGACTTGCACACTGCTGTTCAGAATTCATGCGAGGCATAAATGAGCTGTAACCTTTCATCACTGGGCCGGGGCTTCCAGCAGTGCTGGCAAAATGCGGTCAAAGGGACGCAGCCTGGGTGCGAGCCCTTGTGAGAGCTGTTTTGCTGAGAAGCGTCTGCTTCTGCTTAGGCAGTATCTCCTCTCTAAAAAAAGCCACATTTAATGTACCTCTGTCGTGTTTGGTGCCAGTGAGCAGGAAGAGGAAGATTGCTGCTGACTTCATCGCTGCCTTGCAGTAGTAGAGCTGGTCTCTATTTCTCTTCCGCATATGTAAAGCAGCCTGTTAGCAGGTTCAGTGGTCATAATGGGCAATGGTCTTCAAGTCCACTGAGAGCTGGATGGCATTCAGGCTGCAAATGAGGCTTAACCAAGCAGCTTGGCTGGTGCTGTGACCTCTGAGCTTATGAGCGACGTGAGCACATCCAAGTGCAAATACCGAAAGTGAAAAAGGGAGCAGGGGAAGGAGAATCCTCAAGCATGTGGGGTATGTGTCGTTTGTTTAATGTAGGGGGTTTTAATTCCTTCCTCCTTTATCCTGAGGTTATGAAACACTTTTTTTCCAGCAGTGTCATGGTATGAAGAAATACAAAAACACATCCTCCTGTTGCAATAGCATCAGCTGGTGGAAACCATGTGAATGTTTTGAAAGACCAGGAGTTTCTTCACAGATCAGGTTGATTAGTGTGTCTGAAGTGTAATTTGAATCTGCCCCACGTTGCCACACTGGGTATGATGAAAAATGACCCCTAGTCCACCAGGAGCATCATTCATTCTTTGACACGCTGGCCAAGTGCCTTGGGATTTAGAAGAAAATACTTCAGAGGTGGGGGAGAGGGAATGAAGATGAATAAACCTAGAGCATACTCTGTATAACATCCACAAGGTGGGTGAGAGGCATCCAGCTTCAAATAAGTGGTCCAGGGACAGTTTCTCTTGGCTGCACTTTGTGAATTTAGAGTTGCAATAACCGTGGCATGTGTCTTAGCACAGTAGAAAGCCAGCATTTGAAGCAGGCATCTCATTTCCACTGTGCGTCCAAGGGAAGCCTGAAGTCTCTGTACATCTCTTACACATATGGGGTGAAGAGAATGGAGAACAGATGTGGCTTCAAAGGCTGTATGAGAAGGATGAGACATACATCTTGTAAAGGAGCATTTCAGTTGCTGTTCCTGGAATGAGCTGAGCATGGGGTTGAAAGTGTGGGTTTCCCCAGGAAAGTCCTTTCTGTCTTTGGTCTGCTTTATCATAGAAAAGCAAAGAGCCAGTTCTTACTAGTGTTACTGTTTCTGGGATGCTGAGCTTGGATGGCTGTATCTCCAACTGGCCAGCAGGCTTGGAAAGGAGAGGATTCACACCCTGATGCTGTGGGTGCATCTTAATATGTCCTAGCTCTTTCCAGGGGTGAAAACTGAATCTCCCAGGAGTCAGACTTTTATTTACAGGTAGTTGTCTTGTGGGGCTGCCACCCACAAATCTCCGTGGGGTGACCTAAACCTCACAGATGTGCCTTGCAAGAAGGAAACACATGTTTCCAAACTCCATCTCCCATCTCCAGTTCCCCTTTCACTGCACATGATTTCACACACACACAGTGAGCTTAAGTTATTCTACAGTGACTTTAAGTCACTGCTGTAGGCACTGCATGTGTGTACAGTCGTGAAGTTGCTGGGCTCTCAGGAGCTGTGTGACCATGGGGCTGGCAGCTGGTGTGCCCGAGGCCAGCCCAGCAGTGGAGGAGGGAGCAAGGGTGGGATGCAGCCATGCACACTGGGCATCTTGACACGTGAGGCTGACGCTTGTGGGTTTCTCATCTCTGAGTCTCACTGTGGTTTTTGGTGGGGCTCTTTTTTCTTTTTTATACGAGCTGTCTTTTCACCAAGCCTCCAGTTACTGCGGTCTCACAAATGAGATCGTTATGAAAAGCCATGTGAGATCAGGACAAAGTGGCATAGGACCAAAGGCTGGAATTCTTTTCCCAGGAGAGTTTCATAAAATTGCTCAAAATCAGAGGCTCACTCTTATTTTAACATCTTATTTAACATCGAATGTGGTGTGGGGTTTTTATAACAGCTCTTAAGTAATATTTAAGACATAATGAAGGACTTCTCGAGGATTCTATTTGATAAATCTTATATTTTAAAAAACATTCTACCAAAGATTATTCTATTAAATTGTATCAAAATTCCAAGCAACTTTCTCACCAAGCAGTGCTATTTCTAAATTTCACATCTTTTAAACGATTTATCTCACTATTTTCAGCCAGTTATAAACTGCTTGGTGTTGGAGCCTGTCACATTTGGTAGCCTTGCTGTTAGTTACACTGCTCTGTCGGGTCCTTGTGATTTCAGCAGACTGCAGTTGATAGTTACAATACTCAGTTTTAATTACTTGGGGTACATTTCTTGCTTTCAGAGCTGTGTTTGGCACTTGCAGAAAGCACCACTGACTCTCTATAATCTTTCACTGGGGGGATTAATCGTGCTGGGTTCATGCTGTAAGCTCTGTAGGACCAAAAGGGACTGGACTGCAAGCAATGACTGCTTCAGCCTGTGAAATATTTATGTCTTCTCAGCTGGCCCCTGTGACTTCCAAAGCATTAACACTGCAGAGAGTGGAACGATATTTAAACTACTTTAGGATTCAGATGACTGCAAACCCGAAACCTCTGTGGGCTCACATCTGCTCCACTGCATTTGCAGCACAGTCCGTGCAACAGCCCATCGCCGACGGAAACATAAACAAGGGCTGTCGGAACATTTCTGTTCAAAGGTCAGTGGTAAATGACAGACACTTAAATGCTGTTTTGTCTCTGTTCCACAAGCTGGAAAATAATAGGATTGGATTTTGATCAAGAACTCTGTTTTATTCCCTCCAGTCATTAGCTTTGCGGTCTCCTATACCCTAAGACTAAGTATAGATGAGAGTAAAAGGAGGAGAGCTTTGATGGATCATTTGTTTTGGGGGTTTGTTTGGAGTTGAGCCACTTACATACAGTGAGCACCATTGTTTTTGACTGGGACTTGGTCTGTTCCTCTTGATGCTTTCCAATTTGAGACTGCTGCCCACTGGGCCAGCCCTCTGACACCCCAGCTTCCTGTGTGCCCCAGTGCTGTCAGCTGGGGCAGATCAACACACAGCCAGTGAAACATGGATTTTCTTAATGTTTGATATAAGGGCACAGTAAAGGCCCTTCCACAGGGAGCCAGTTTCTGTTCTGAATGGGAAGCCATGGGTGGTCCTCACACCCCTGAGCCATGGAGAGGAGTCTCCAGCTGGCAGGACTGGGAGCAGTCACCTTAGCTGTGGGCTGAACCTGCAGGAGTGTGCTCTTGATGTGCAGAATTGCAAGGATTTGGCATCTGGGTTCTGGACTATTTAAAATAGATACAGGTCTTTTCCAACCTAGTTGATTCTATGGTATCTTCTGAGCCTTTATGTAGCACAGTATTACACCTTTGTCTGCTCCAGCAGTTGAAGTGAGGAATGGAGGCGTCATGTTTGGAGGATACTGCTCCCAGTCCTCACCCAGCAACATACCCTTTGTACAATGTACCTTAGTGGAGACTTCACCCTGTATTTCAGCATCGTTTGGTCATTTCACTTCTAATAGTCCTTCCACTTCCATTATATCCCCTGCTTGGAGGACAGTACAGTAAGTGACTTCTCCCTAATCTGATTTCTAATTCTTAGTGGCCTGGATAGACCAGCATTAGTTTGCTATTTCAATCTGATCCATTAGAGTCCTCTGCCGCACAGGGCTGCTCTTTTATGTCACCTACATGGCAAAACCACAGCTTGATCTCCAAATCAAGGCCAGTCAGGTTGTGTGTGTGTGGAGCAGAGACCCTTAACAGCCTCTTGCTGCACCAGACCCAGGGCAGGAGCTGAGCAAAGAAGTCTGTTGCTGGCCAAGGGCTTCTGCAAGCTGTGAACAAGGTGTGTGATGCAATGCAACGATACCTGTTTATGCATTAAATTAATACTTTGTTGTCTGGATGTAGCAGGATTCACTTGACCCTTGTACCACCAGTTCTGCAAATAATGAGCTGGTTTTGAGTGCATATTGAAATAGAAATATCCCCAAAAGCATTAGTTTTAATGTGTCTGATGAAAGTTAAGTCGGTTGTCACACATAACTGAACAAGGTGAACAGTGACAAGGTAGGGATTGGCATGGGTTTTGGAATGGAAGATCATTCAACTCTCCTTTATGAAGTGCTGTACTTCTCCTTGCTGTCCATACTCTTACTCATGGATTGTAGGCTGGAAAGAGAGAAAACAAAAAGGAGGGAGATACAGTGGTCTTTTCCTGAATTAAGGCACCTGAGTGCAGTGGAAAGAAGCTGCATCTGCCATTTCACCAGCAGATCCTTCCTGGGAATGAGGACAGGTTGGTAATGCTCTAGGGATATGCCAGACACGTGGCATATCCAAGCTTGGAGGGTTGTTGCAGTCAGACACAGTCATCACCACACACGTTTGCTGCAGAGCAGCTGGCTCAGGAAAAACACAAAGGAGCAAATCACAACACTGACAATGTTGTGGTCAGGGTAGGAATAACTTTGGGATCAGTGATTTGTCTTGCTGGATTCTGGAAAAGATGTGCTTGAATGTGATGGAGTTTGGATGTGTTCCCAGTTCCCTTTGGGGTTTCCCTTTCTCATGGCTCCTTGTCAGATGTATTCTTTGCTCAAACGCAATGAGATTTCTTTACTTGGCATTACTAGACTGCATGTCCAAACCAAATCTGAAATTCCACCATCCTCCCTCGCTCTGTCCCCCAGCCTCAAGCTGCAAGACAGCACATGATCCTCCTCAGCATCTGTCAGGTTGGATAACAGGCCAGGAAGGGGAAGAAAACAAACTTTCTTCCACAGTTCCACATATACATAGCTGACAGTAGCGATGTTTTATGGTTTTGATCAGCAAACAGGGGCATGGTTGAGCTGAGTTTTCAAGGGCTGTGGTCTCAAAGGCCTCCTGCAGCTTTGCAAACTCTTGTGCAAAATCCAAGAGCTTTAAAACCTCCTGGATACTATTGACCGATCTTGGAGCAGCGTGTGCTAAGGTAAGGCAACCTGCTGCCTGGGCCACTTGTTTGGATAACCAGGCAGCTGTCTACCTGCCTGCCAAGCCTGAGGCTGAAGTAAGGGCATAGGTGTGAATGGGAAAAGGTGCAGACAAGGAGAGGCTGGATCTTCCCATGAACTGCTGCCTGTCTCTGTCATACGCCAGCATCAAGGTATCTGCTGTGACCTCTGGGGATGACTGAGCATAGCATGAGAATGAAACTGCCCATGTGAGAAACATCCCTGAGAGCTGCATCCTGTCACCCTGGCAGGATCTTGACTTAGGTCTGGGTGTGGTGAAAGGCAGTGGCCTTCCCAGCAGAGTCAAGAGTAAGTTGGTTTAAGTCAGGAGCTTTCTGAGTATCTCCCTCACTGCAGATTCTCTAGCTTGGCAGCCTCCAGTGTCACTGAAAAATGACTGGTGCAGGCACAGGGTGAAATGGTTCCTTCCCTACACAGAAACTAGTGCAGCTTCTGACCTGTGCCTGTCCTGCACTGGTGCTGGAGGGCAAGGCAGGCAATTAGAAGTCCAGTGACTTCTGCATCCCCAGGAAAATGACTCTGATATGTACTAATTGTAGACGGACTCTAGGGCTGACATGTATAATGATGGTTAGTGTAGTGTCTAGTGAGTATTTGGAGATCTGAGTTTGATTCTTCTAAGGGGATTGCGCTTGGGTGTCTGAAGCTAAAAGCAGAAGTTTCTACTATCTGAAATAACCGTGATGTAGGTAAAAGTAGGAGCAGACTTGTGTGCTCGGTGAATTCGGCGCAAGAAGTGGGATGTAGTAAAGACTGATTGGTAAGCAATATTTGGAGAGATTTCCAGGGCGGGCTTACTAGAAGTATGGAATGATTGGTGGGACGTGTTTTCACATGCTGGTTGTGGGAACTCAGGTGGGTGGCCTTCTGTCCTTTCCAGATCCAGCCCCAGTGACCCCAGGTCTTGTTCTGCACCCAGGAGTCTAAATTCCAGACCAGTGTTAAAATTTTTGCCCCATTTTTGTGCCTGTCCCCAGCACCAAGAGCTTTTGGATAGTGTGGAAATGTGCATGAGCCTTGTGCCCACCAGGTCTGGAGCCAAGATCTGAGCAGGATGCATTCACACGTGGTGTTCTGCCTTTCTGTCCAAAACCTCCTGTATCTGTTGCCCTCAGCCAGAGTATCCAGGATCCCACAAAGCAGCATGGCCTTACATCTGGTCTCCATTTCCAAATCTTTGTCTCTGTTGTTCTACTTCTGGGTGGATCTCAAAAACAATTACCTAAATGAACCAGGCACCAAAACACCATAAGTGATCATGTCCTCCAGAGAGCAACAGTGATTAAGTCACCCTCTTTGCTTATCTCGGGTTCCCATCCTTAAAATAAGGGCAGCAATATTTTTGCTTTTAAAAGACAGGACGAACTTGTTCATGTTTGAAGTATAATTGTTGTTATTATTACTCATACGCATGACAGGGAAGCACCTAATGAACGCTGGCTATGTTACAATAGGCTATGACTGCTGTTGTCATGACTAACACAGCATAAATTTACTCGGCTGCCTGTTTATACTCATGCAAACTCCACCGCATGCTTGCGGTCCATTACCAGCAGATCATCATGGCCAGGAAGTTCTTATAGTGCTAATCATTTTGTATGACGCCTCCGTCCTTTCAAAAGGCAGCAGTCTTGCTCATCCAATGGAGTATCTCTGCATGTGCCTCCCAACAGGAGCTGCTATCCCGGTTTAACCCCAGCTGGTAACTCAGCCCCATGCAGCCGCTTGCTCACTCCCCTCCCAGCAGGACTGGGGAGAGAATCAGAAGGGTAAAAGTGAGAAACCTCATGGGTTGAGATACAGACACTAATAGGTAAAGCAAGAGCTGAGCATGCAAGCAAAGCAAAACAAGGAATCCACCATTTCCCATGTTCAGGAAGGTGCTGACCCATCTCCGGGACAGCAGGGCTCCATCATGATGACTTGGAAAGACAAGCGCCATCACTCAGAATGTTCCCCCTTCCTCTTCTTTGCCCCAGCTTGACATGCTCAGCATGATGCCACATGGTGTGGAACATACCTTGGGCCAGTTGGGATCAGCTGTCCAGGCTGGATTCCCCCTCCTAGCTCCTTGTGCACACCCAGCCTGCTCGCTGTTGGAGTGCAGAGAGAAGCAGAAAAGGCCTTGGCTCTGTGTGAGCACTGCTCAGCAGTGACTGATCAGCACTTTCCAGCGCAAATCCAAAACACAGCCCTTACTATGAAGAAAATTAACTCTATCCCAGCCAAGACCAGCGCAGCTGCCCAGATGTTGCCTTACTGCCTAGCAATGGTAGGGTCTGTCTGGAAAAATTTCTTCCTTTCCGCTTTAAGAGACAGAGAAACAGCTCAGACTTCCAGCTGCTGCTGTCCGGTGCTTTCTGCAGAGCAGGTCCTTCTGGCTATTAGAGAATTGATGCTGAAAACCAGATTCCCTCCACACGCCTCTTTGCTCTAGACCAAATATTGCTTACTCTGCCTTTTTCCTTTGTAGAAAGGGTTTCTAATTATATTCCTTAATAATTTTCTCCGAGTGACCAGGAATGGTGGGGTGATAGACTGGGACGTTACACGTGTGTGTTTGGGTGAGTAGCAGTGACATTGTCTTTGCTGTGGGCTGTCACACAGGTGCGACACCATTTACCCTTTGCAGCCACCACACGGGGAAGGAGCCGTGTTACAATCAGCCTTCCTCCTGAGTGGCTCTGCCCAGCCCGGCACTGGCCAAGCCACATGAGCCACACACCCCATCCTGGTCGGGGCCACCTCTTCCTGGTAGTCCACACCTCCAGCTCCCCACGTTGGGTTTTGGTGTTCACCTCTCTCTCCTCCCAGTGAATCTTCAGCCAAGGGCCACCTCTGGAAGCTGACTGTGTGCTGTGTTGCATCAGTCCCTGCGCAGCTTATGATTCAGCAGTTGTACAAGTTTCGTACCTGTTAGGGACATGCCAGAAACCACAAATGTTCCTTAGCCAGCAACAGCAAAAGGAACTGGGAGTTTTCCACTCAGCTCAAAACAACAATGTCTGCAGTAGATTTTCTTGCAAATTGGTTCTATTTCATTGCCAAGGGATGAGAGCAGGAAAAGGATGCCAGGGGATGAGAGCAGGAAAACCAGCATCTGGATTTCTAGAGCCTGGAAAGCCTGAGAGCTTCAAGAGAACAAGCGACACATTACTCTGCACTGAGGTCTGCTTACAGGGGAAAAAAGTCTTCCTGGAAGCAAGGCCGTGAAACCATTAAGTATTTCAGGAAAATCCCAGGCTGTGAGCTCTATTAAAAGAAAACACTTCTGAGGTACACGAAGCAAAATGCAAACATCTCTGCAGGCATCAGATTGAAACTACCATTATCCAAATAAGCGTTGGCACCGGAGCAGTGGTTGCGGTGTGCGAGATGCGTGTCCTGGTGCCAGACCCCAGGCAGAAGGGCTGCCCTGCTGCTGATGGAGCAGTGGGTAACCCAAGAAGGGACATCTCCTGGCATCCTGCAGTGCCTCCCGCCAGCTCTGCCTGCCAGGGAGCTGGGAATGTGAGAATGGGAGCCAGCAATGGCAGCATTGCTTCTCACTTAGTGCAGCAGAGCCTGGGACACAGCCTGATTGGTTTCATCCCACTGTTGGCTCAAATGAGTTGAGCTGGCACGGAGAGCTGTGACAGCAAATGCTTGTGCGAGGAGCACAGGAAGCTGCGTTCCCTGCCTCCCTCCTGCTCCTTTGCCTCCCCCTGCTCTCTGCAGGGGCTTTCAGATCAGTACAGTTTAGGTGTGAGGGGGAAGGATTGGACAATTGGGGCTGGCAATAGGAAAGCTGGTCTTTGCTCAGGGATTGTAGTTTCGATGTGGCCAAGATAACAGTGATTGGCTGCAGTTATCTGGAAAGAAGGGAGGAGTTAAGTTGAAGGAGTAGGAGAGATTGCTGCCTGCTCCAACTTGTGCTTGGGAAAAGTGGCACCCCTCTGAAGAGATGGAGAGTAAGAGAGGATGGTCCATCCTGGATTGCCATCCCAGGCCAAGGGTGATGCTGAGTTTCTTGTCAAGCCGTTCTCTCTTCTGCTTTTCCCCTCCTGAAGCAAAATTTTCTGGCAGCGTATGTTTAGCAGTGTGTGGTACAGGAAGGGATGGGGGATCTCCTTGAACTGTGAACTGTTGTAGGCATGGGAATCCTCTCTAAAATAGCCTTGAAGTCATTTTCCCAACATGCTTGGATGGTAAGTGTGTGCCAGATCCCCATAAGGGCTGCTTGGCTGTGATCAAACAGGTGGCTTAATGACAGGAGATGCAAATGATTGCTATGGTTGCTGATTGGAGATGGTCTGAGCAGAAGTGGGAGGCTGAGTTCTCATGGAGGTGCTTTGCATTGGGGTGCTGTGAGGTGGGGGCACGTGGCCTGAGCAGGACTCTGAGCTCTGCCTTCCCTTGGTGTGGCTTTGAAAAGGTTGCATCTGATAAATACTTATTTTAAGCATAAACGGAGTGCAAGAGGGAAGGATGTGCTCTTAGCACTGCTTGGGGTGTGCTACCACCTCCCACAGTACATACCTGATGGATGACCACCCTCTCCCTGTGTCCGTGTACCAGTAGGTGTGTGGATGTACCAGTACACTCTGTGGTGTGCTGTGTTGATAGTAAAGTGTTTCACTGCTTGGCTTGGGCTTCTGCGTGGAAAAAAGTACATACCTGGCACACACCCAAGACCTATTTATGTCAGGTTTTCCTAGAAGAAAGTGTGAAACCTCAGAAAGCAAGGAATTGCTGAAGAATCCTGTAGAGAGCAGCGAATTAACCCCCCATCACACACCAATAGCCCCAGGTCCCAGTGAGAATCTGTACCAAGTGATTTAATAAAGAAAACACCAATGAAGGTGAAGGAAACAAGGGCAGCCTGAGAGTCCTGCGTGAAACGCCACATCACCAGCAACAGCCCATAGGAGAGATCCCAGGAGCTTTTTGTCCTTCTGACAAACCCTGTGGAAACAAACCCTTAGGACACAAAGACTCCATTCTCCATGGACACACACAGTGCCTGTGAAGACACCTCTGCTGTGTAAACAGCAGTCTGTGCTTCAGACTCCTCCAGTCCTCAAACCTTTCCTGGTTTTGCTGCATGTCTTAAAAGAAGGATCTACTCTGGAAGGTAAAACCTCCCTAGTGTGACCTCTGAAGTGGGTACCAGTACAGTGGTTGTTCCCATCAGGTACATGCAGTTGTAGCATCAAATGTAGTTTCCCCTCACAAGCAGTGGATGTTTCTCTCACCTCATCAGGAGCTGCTGAGCTGAGGTCCTTAGGGAATCCCACACTTTATTTTTCACTCTGCCTGACTGGCTATTGCAACAGGGTGACCTTGATCCTGCCTGGGTTTGAGGGTGTATAATTGAGCATTGAGCCCATATATGTTAAGAACAACAATAACAACAACAGAACCCCAGCCAAACCCCCAAACCAGGTATTTCTTAACTTGTGTGTGGAACAGAGCGTCCTGTCCAGTGGATATACTGCCTCCTTCCCAGTCCTCCTCTGTAAACACCATTTACTTTCTGTGTTTATCCAATCCATATGCTCCTTGCCGTTCTGTGATTCCTTCAGTTGTTCTACCCGCCGGACGAGTTGTAACAGGCACTCAATGATGGGGGTTTTGTTGCTTGCTTACTTTATACACCCGCAATTTCCTGGTTTATATGTCCAGAGAGTAGTAGTCTTTAATTTAATATTATTCATAGATTTTATTGAGCATTAGTTAACTTTGTAAAGCACCTTAATGGGCTGTGTCTTTTTAATTATATATGGCAAAACCTATAGAAACAAAGGAAAATTACCCAATTTGTTACAGCTGGTTTACAAAGAGCCCTTGAGGTGACTGAGCATCACTTTCCTCTTTTATTGCACTTCACGCATTTCCCAGCTCCTGTCAATTCACATCACATCTAACCTCCCTTTCCCGATGCAGCTCCTGCATGCAGCGTGGTCGCCCCTTCTCCCTCCAGCACTGAGCCAAACTCCAATGTCTTGTCAGTTATTTTAGGCAGCGGGAAGACAACTGATGTAGTCTGGTGGAGTTTTCTTTTCCTGCTGCTTACTGGAAACATGCAAAATGCTGGGGTTTGACTTTGCACTCGTGGCTCCTAATGCTTAGCAGGCATAAAAGTACCCACATGTTTGTGGGGCTGCAGACCCGCTGCTTGCTCTCACCACAGTCTTGTTCCTTGTTTCTTTGTGTCTCTGTCTCGTTATACAAACCTTCAAAATAAGAGGGAAACTCTCCTCTGTCAGATCTTAAGTCCTTCCAGCCCTAGCTGTTCTGTGATTCTGTGATTCCAAAGGTGAGCACCTTTTCCAGTGCAGCGGCGTGTGCCTGTGTTTCAGCAGGAAGCTGCAGTTCCACGGCACTGCCTCATCATAAACTTCAGCTATTTCCTACAATCATCCTAAAACCCCTTTAAATCTTGTTGAACTTGTAATGCATTCATGTCTATTGTGGAAATGACCAGGAAGCATTTTCTGGAACTCTCTTTTGGCTGAATGGCTCTATATTGGTTCATGTATCTCCTTTACACAGCAAAAGCTGCCGTAAGCCATTTCCTAGGTACCCATCAAGCACTGTCTGGCGCATCAGTGAGGTGCGAGCTAAAGCTGCAGCTCTGGTTTGTGTATCTAGAATATGTTTGAATATCAGCTATACCACATCCTGGATGCAGCATTAATTAAGCAGACTGGCCCTGCTTCAGGCCCCAATGGACAAGCATCCACATGGCAACTGCGAGCCTTGTCGGCAGCAAGAGATTAAGGAATTAATTGGCAGGGTTAATCTTCATGTCAGGGATGGAAATGAATTGTTAATTTGTTTGGATGAGTGTAAAGTCCTCTTGCAGCGATGGCAGGTGGGATCACACAGAAGAAGCCTGCAAAGCTGCCCTTCCAAGGGACCTTCCTATTTAACACCTTCTGCAAACAGACCTCTTGGGTTCTTTGCCCCCAGTGCGCGAGACTCCTGCACAGGGTCAGAGCAGTGGGTTGTGCTGCTTGTGTGTAACCTCCATCTTTGCAGCTAACAGCACATGGGAGATGGGAGAGGGACTGCCTGCAGCCTGGGAGGGCCCCTTCATTTTACAGCTTTTCTTTCCGATCTTGCTCCTGGTTGCTGCATTGCAGATACTGGATCAGGCCAACCTGCTCCAGGATCTACAGATGGAGGGAGGGATGCGCTGTTACGGCAAGTGGTACCAGCCCTGCACACAATGTGTAGAGCTTGCTGGGTCTGTAGAGACACTAAACCCCCTCCTCCAGGACATTGTAGTATGAGTGTCTGTCAGATCACTTAATGCTTTCTCCTTTCTGCTCTCATTTTACTCTCAGGACAACAGAGTATTTTCCATTTCAGATCTGTTAAGGCTAATACATTGGTCACATCACATTAAGACATAGGTGAAAAGCACCTCAGGGCTTAAATTACTGAAATGTAAATGTAACTTTTTATCACTTGTGCTCTCTTTTGTGCATTGATCTAATGAGTTCAGCAATAAGAAGCACTTTCTCTCCATGCTGTGGTGTGATAGGTTGTGGCACAACCTGATTCTAGACGTGACATTAAATAGGACTTGCCTGCACAAAAACCCGGGATCTTTCTGGGTGTGCAACAATCCTGTTTCAGACCTTGCAGTCAAAACACTACCCTGTTGCCCACATTTCAGTTCCCACCATCAGCTCTTACACATACTCTTCCATTTCCCCTGAAGTACCGCTGATCACAGCATACAGGCACTGCAAGATGTGTACAACAGGTTAGGTGACAATCACAGTCTGATCTGCTGAAGTGAATTTGTAAGATGTTGCTGTTATACACAGGCAAGATTATGCTCCTCATTTTTGGAAGAGCCTTCGTGTGTACGTATGAATATCATAAAATCAGGTACTGAAATACAGGTACAGTTGCCTCCTGTTGTTTGTGACAGTCATGGGAAGCCACCTCTTTGTGCCCAACACAGGATTTATCGGGAGACTGATGCTGTTCCAAGGCGCTGTAAAATAATGAGAGGTTTTCATAGCCAAAACCACTTGGCTGGGATTAGCCTCCAGATCCACATCCTGTCTGTGCACAGTGTGTCATGACGGGGATACTGAGTCCTGCCAGTAAAAGTACTCGGGTATGAGGGGTTGGTTTTGGTGCTCAGGTTCACTCTCCTCCCAAAGGAGTGCTCACTGCTGTCCTTGTGTCCTCTGACACCAGCTGTTTCTCCTTCCCACACCCGCCCCGTTTCCCTACTCCTCCAGCTTCCATCCCACACCCCCATACTGCCTCTGCCTCTCATTTTTACCTCTGTTCTCCTTCTATTTAATGAGAAGTATCTTTGTGCCGCTTTTCCCATCTATGTGAGCCTATCGAGACTTCCATCCATTGACCATTGAGGAGCAGTTCTGCTGGAGAGGGGAGAGCAGGGTGTCCAGCAAGGTCTGGGACACGGAGCAGAGCTAGAAGCAAAGCAGAAGGGCTGGTCTGATGTTTGGGTGATGGCTTTTGTTAGGCTATCACAGTCACCGAGTGCTAAGTAAAAATATGTCTGATGTGATACTTAAGGTATCCTTAATCTGACCGCTGTCACTTGTATTTGAGACCACAAATAATAAGCTCTGCCATCAACTGACACAGCAACTGTCTTGTGCATTTGTGTAAACCTGTTTTTGCATTCTGCAGGTTATGTGAGGCAATCTCTTTGTAGGTGTCTGTCGAGCACTTGCTGGTACTCTCACCTTGCATTTCACGTTCTCCTCTGCCCACAGGCAGCCAGATGGTTGACTGTAAGCCAAAACTAAGAAGGATTTCCTCTTTTCTTTGGAAGGGACGGGGGCTCAGAGGTTTACAGTTGTACTTAATCAGATAGAGTCTGTCCTGTGTAACTAAGAAGGCCCACAGCCTGTTGCTGACACAAACAGCTACTCCAGTGCAGTCCAATTGAGCTGCCATTTTTCATTCCATGTAGAACTGTGCTTTATGGGTTTTGGACTTACTGGTGTCCTGAAATGCAAGTAACATGGTGATGTTCTAGTACAGCTTTTGTGTATTATCATTTAATATCACTGTTAGGAATTATGACCACTGCATAGTTTAGAATGAATCTACGCCACACAGAAAGTTTGAATATTGAAAGTGAATGACTGGGTTCATCATAGACCTAGTTAGTTCTTTGTGTAGTAGCCTCTACTATCCATCCATAATGATGTTAAGATGCCATATAATCAGCTTTATAAAATACAGGAGTTGGTTTCTATGTCCCTGTGCTCATTCACTCCCCTGAGGAGAGCACTGACAATCAGAGGAATTTCACTGGAAAACAGGCATTTCTACAGCAGATTTTTTTTGGGGATTGTAGAGCAATTGACTGTCTTCATATCTATTTTGGCTGCAAACTACACTGTGCAAACACTTCTTTATTTATACATAGCAGAGATTTTACAAAATGAGTTCGATGCTCTCTTTCAAATTGGGTGGTAAAGCTGTGGAACATGCCCTGGGAGTTGATTAACTGAGAGCTCTTGCTCTGCAGGTTGCGTGTTCCCATGCAAACATCAGAAGTACTGGAGCTACAAACACAAGCCTGCAGTACCTGCTCTGTCCCTGTGGCAGAGCACAGCATTTACTGCTTGTGTGAAGACTAAATGTATTTTTAGAGGACAATTAATTTCCTTATGAAACTTAACAGTGGATGAAGTGGAATTGAGACCATGAACTTAGCGATAGGGTATTTTAGGATCATTGAGTAAGAGACCTTTTAGCAATTCAAGACCAGAATTGGATGTTTAGCATTTTCTTTTCTAGGAGTTACGACCCATTCTGCAGGCACCAGGGCCTGAACAGCATCTCCACCTGGATTTTCCAAGGAGGTTTCTTGTCTTTTCTTGAAAGTGGAATCAGGAAGAAGAAAATCTTTGGGAGGCAGGACCCTGAAAGAGATTTCATCATCTCATTTACGGCTGTGTGGTAGGTACAGTTTGTCTGTTGTCCCATGGTGGCAGGTACACTACCTTAGTCATTCTGTACTGTGGTTGTAAGGTTGTTCTGATATACTTAAATCAGTGAAGTACACTGTGAAGATAATCTTGTTTAAAGGAAACCCAATAAAATATCCTGTAAGATTAACACACAAGATGAGCAATCCAATTAGAGCACATCCTGCCACTTCAATCATTATGGGCACCATCACCACAGGTAGGTCCTGTCTGGTACACAGGAGCTGTAAGTGGAAGGCCAGGTTTGATAGATCTGTCCCAATTCTTGATTATGGGTAGTTCAAGAACCCAAAGCAGTGACAGAGGAAGGCAAAGCTCCCAGATCAGGAAGAAATGAGCTCAGCTGGTAGAAGACAGGTATTTCTTGACACTGCAGCCATTTATCCTAGAGATACAGGACCAGAGATGAAGAGCACAAGGCAGGTTTGACACTTTTATTAACAAAGAGCCCATAGGGCTCAGTCATTAGTACAAAATACAATCATGTTCCTGTAGGTTAAACAGCTTTTGTTTTTTTCTTATTTTTTTCATTTTGTCTCTTTTAAACTGTTTCACAGTTATCAAAACAAAGCCCCTGCATATTGAACTTATTGTGCAAACAGTAATTATTTAAGGATCAATTTCTGCACTAAGCCAAGTGTCAGAGAGCAGAACTTAATCTTGTTTTCACCCCTCCTTTGAAGGGCGACGTGTGCTTCCTAAGAAACACATTCTAGTTGTCTTTTTATTTTTTTTGCAGCAAACAATCTAAGGCCACAGTTTATCTGCAAATAATACAAAACAACTCAAAGAGTTTAAGGGGAAAAGGGGGAAAGCACATCTTTACCCTTCATGCTCTTGTTTGCTTGACCATGTTTATGCCAGGTAGCACACACCACCTATCAGGTGTTACAGTCCAAAGAAGCGCCTAACATTCTTGAAGCTAATATTTGGAATTATTAACATGCAAGTTAATACACAGCCACATTACTTCCCAAATAACTATAATGGTATCTGTTTAAGGAGAATACACTTGTTCCCTTTCCAGGTGATGCGAGCGGGAATCCTGCACTGATTGTATGGGCACGCCATCATGAACTCAAAGGCATGAGATCTGGTCTCGAGACTTAAGGAAAATACTGATCTTTAGAGTGAGCTTTCTAACACATGCACTCCCATTTTGGTTAAAGCTGCATCTGCTGTAGAGAGAATACTTAAAGTTGCACGCAAAAACAGTAACTGCAGTTTGAGTTTGGAAACCTGCATCTCTGTGTCTTTTACACTGGTGCAAAAGGGACTTGAGGTGAAGTGCTAGGAATCAGACAGTGTATGAAGTCATACTAAAAGACTCAACATATGTATCTGTGTGTGCCTGTAGAAAATCCCTGCTTCTGAAATGAAGCTAGATTTAATAGAAAAAACATTTAAATGGGTTTAACTGCAGGTACTGGTGAAGTTCAGGAAACTCAGTTACTATTCTTGTAGTTACCAGAAAGTACAGTGTTTCACCACACGAAGCACTGGGTTTTGACCCCAAACCTTTGTGTAAGACACATGGAATAGTTTGAGTAGTTCAAAATCCCCTGTAATTTCAACACTTGACTGTAAACTCGCAGCTCGAGAATTCTGTGTTTCTACTCCTTTAAGAGATCTCTTGATGGTGCCTTAACTTATCCCAGCTGATGCTTGGCAGGAAGCAAACATTCTACTTTTAATGAAGGCAGCAGAAGGGTTTGGTAAAATGCAGTGCCTTCACCCTTAGCAGCAACAAACTCTCACTGTTCTAAATGACCTGAGGAAGAAAACATCAAAATATTGCACCAAAACAAAATAAAACAGCAAAAACAAACAAGGAAACACACTAACAAAACCCAGTATGGATAGCAAAGGACCAGTGTAGCCCCTGACAATGGATCTCTAGACAAAAATGCAGGAGGAATGAAAAGCTTTGTGCCATTCCCAGAGGATTTTGTTCCCCTGACGTCTGCTTTCACTTCAGTTATAAGCTATTTCTATTCTGGGTATATTTACACCTCTCCCTACGCCTCCTATCTCAGTCACTAACCACAGAAACCATTTAGGGTCCTGCTGAGAACCTTGAAGTATACTGGAGCTGTAACAAGACTTGTTTTGGTCTCAAATCTGACCATAAGTAAATATCCAAAACAGAGGTAGGCTTATAAAGGCTTCTGAATAAATAAGTATTGTCCATTTTGCTAAATATACCTGCTCTTGGCGAAAGGCTTCTCCCGTGCCATGCTTCCCCTCATCATGCTATCCATAGGCTTAAGATGCAGAAAAAGAACTCACAGTAGAAGAGGCTAGAATAATTCCCTTAAGAAATCCCTTGAAAGAAAGCATAGTGCATAAGCTCTTATTGAAGTTCCATTTTCTTTTGCATACTTGGGTCTTTCATTCAATACATGGCTGCCTTCATAATATTGCGTAATAGCTATTCTGTCATCCATGATGTCTTTAGGATCATTATGAATGATGAAATAGTACCACTTGGCAGTTGTTAGAAGGGCAGGTTCTCACGAAATACAAAGTTGAGCTAGAGCGAAGACTTCACTCCATGATTTAGTAGTGTTCCTTTCTTGGATGCAGACAGTGCAACAGCTGAAGCCCTTGAACACTGGATTCTTTTGGAAATGTTTTCTCACCCACATTCTGCCCCACAGCACAAGTTCTTCTAAGGAAGTTCACAACATAATGATGCAAATTCTTCCAAAGTGTTCCAAACAAAACAAATTCTTTTCTCTTCAAAAGATCCTTGCATCTCCTCCTCGTACTTTATGTATATCCACTCTTCAGAAAGCTTTCAGTATTTTCAGGTACTCCTCGAATATCCCAAGCAGAGCTGCTCCCACAGTATCCTCTGTGCAGACTAATCCAGCAGATTCTCTTCCATCACCAGACATGCTCATACCTCCCCTCTCCATTGTCCTTTGCCTTTCTTGCAGATGAACTTAAGTTTTGGAAAAGAAAACTGTTTCCTTTTTAGCTGCACTATCAGCTTAAGCAGCAAAAAGATTTAAGACATTCATCACAACAGTGCTCATTACAAATCTGCTTCAGAGCATGAATGAAACGGGCTGAATTTCTTCTACATCAGTTGGATGTGGATCAATCTACAGAGAGAAGAAAGGCCACAATTACTGCCTGTAACACTTGCATTTCTTTATGCAGGGCTGGCTTTTTTTGCCGTCTGACAATAAAACAGCACCTGCTGTTTATTTTTTTACCTCAGAATAAAGAGGTGGAGGCTGAAACCGGAACTCCTGTATGTAAGCAAAGACAGGACAACACAATTGTTCCTCACAGTCTATTGGTGGTGGATAAGCAGGAACATGTCTGGAGAAATCTTCCTCAGACACTACATCAGCGTAATTTGGTGGTGCTGAAACACAAGAGATGCTACTGTCAGATTTCAAACTATTCATTCACAGTGATACAACAGATTATAGCATCCTAGACCATGAAAACTGTAGTAAATATTATACTACTATCAAATTGTATGAAGTGCACTATACTCATAAATACTCTAACTAGAATTACGTTTTTAGTAAGCTTCGGTGATTCAGCAGGAATACTACAGATGCTCTTAGGGCTACTCCAGCAACAAAACCTGTGTTACTATCATGATATATTCAGCAACTATTATCTTTAAGGCATCTACCTCCAACATACAATTCCCACTATCAGAAGTTAGTTACTTCAAGACTCAGCTGATAGATAGGGGTAAAGAGAGACTTAAAAAAGGCTGGAGTTAGATATTCACCCATCCTTCTGGATCTTGACTTACATTTATGTGCCTCACTTCTCCTGAGTCATAGTTTAATGGCCTACATCCCTAGTAGTGCCCTTAAACAGCACTGCTACCCTCCCACATAGACAGTGCTGTGCTGTATTACAAAGATTTCAATGGGTGTTACCTTCAGGGTGTTCTGGCATGGTCAATGCCAGCCAGCTCATATCCATACTAAACTGGCTGGTAATGCTGGAGTTTCTGCTTGAAAATCCGATACATGGAATAGTGCCAATCACCAGAGGCATTTCAATCATCAATTTCTTAGCACCAGGAATATGGATATACACCTATGTGACACCCCAAATGAAAGAAAAAGAACATCATGAGACCCCATTGAATTGCTGCTCCTAGAAGCTGCCCTACTCCCCTATGCTGCAGATTGCTTAGAAATCAGGAGTTTTCTCATCTCGGCTACGTTTAGCTAATACTCTGGCAGCTTTCCTTACTTTCCAGCAATTTCCTTCTTTCTGTACCTTGTCTCTAGGTAGCATTTAAAAAAAAAAATACAAGAAAGGTTGACAAAAATAATTCTTGCGCTTGACTTTGAGTTCTGTCCTCCCACTTCTGAATCAAATCACTAGAGGAACCCACTCAGCTTGAACTACTTTCCTCTAATAATCTCTGGAGGTCTTAAACTAAGCTGCTTCTTTCTCAGAAACATTCTTCCACTTCACCCATTATTCCTATCTTTCCATTTCAGAATCTCTTCATGATCTTCAGTCCCTCACTTATATGGTATATGATATTTATTTCTATTTATTGTTGTTCCTAAATTCAAACTCTTAACAGTTGCTCAGTAAATTCTTCTGCCCCCAACTCAATAACCAAGAATATGCACATTTGTAATAAAAAGCCATACTTACAGCTAATGAATATTCTACTCTAATAATACAGCAGTCAAGTATAGAGGGGGATACAGGTGGGATTTTCAGAGTTTTCCCATTCCAGGTATCTGTACTCCCAGAGGCAATGTGGTTTCCTCGGACATTGGCAACCATCTGACGGAAGGTTTTTGTCTTCCCACTGGCCAGGTAAGTTTGTGTTTGGAAAATGGCAGCTTTTGGAACAATCAAACGAGAGGAACAGTTCTCAATTTCTGCATAGATTGGAATGGCTTCCCCTTCAAGACAAGAGAAAGTTCAGTGAATAATTCATATTTACCAACTTTCCTCTGGGAGTATCAAAGCATGTTATGCAGCACGTACATCATCTGCAATGTTATGAGAACAATACTTGTTAGTTTCCTCAAGCTAGGCTTATTTTTTTTTGCTGCAGAGTGGTATCCAGGCAGAACTACAGCCACCTACTACATTTTATATATAAACAGTGATTAATTTTGAAACATTAAGCATAATATGAAGCAGCTATAAAAGCTTTATTGCAAATTACATGCCAATCTTCCTCTTACACAGTACTAACTGAATTTCAGAATGCTTTTATTTCCTCAATGTGTCTCATGTTACCAAGATCACAAAGAAGCTGCTAAAGCTCATTCTTACAGAAGTGTAAACCTACACAAACAGGACACGAACACCTGATTATGTCCCCAGTTAAGTATTTTATCCCAAATTAAAGCATTTTGTTGTTCTTTACACTCAAATGTACATGGCTTTTCCATAACATTACTAACAGGACTTCCTTTAAAATTATATTCTCAAAGGGGGAGTAAGGGGAAAGGCAAGATGATTTTTGTTAAAGCAAGTTCATATAGATCTCAGGTTACTACCTACTAAACAGAACTATTCTTTCAGCTATAAATAAAGTGTTGGTTTTCATAGATTAAAAAACCCTATGAGATATAATAACTACTCTTACCATTACAGTATCCCTTCCTCTCAATTTTGGCACTGAGAGACACTGGCCCAGAAGTGAAAAACCAACAGCCAACCATCTTCTCCTGACTTCTTAGAACAGGTGTCTATAAAATATAGAGTATTTTTCATTTTAGGGCATGAAGCTACCAATCACTTGCAGTTATGTGTATCAGTCTTTGCAGTCTAGCCCTAAAATCCACTGCATTTGACTTGCTGTATTGCTCAACGCACTGGAGTTCTGCCACCACAAGTGGAACCAGAGTTTGACTATCTGAATATATGACTGTTTTAGAATCCCAGTCTGCATATAGACCCCACCAACTATGTAACACAGAGAGCAATGGCATATAATCTGGCTTCAGAAAGCTTGATTTAGCCAGTTCTACAGGTGCAACTTTTTAAAGGGCTAATGGAGTACTGCAGTATTTATGCCCTTGTTCCTCAGTGCAGAAGAATGCAGAATTAACTTCAGCTGCAAGCAACTAATAGTTAAGCAGGTGAATTGTTTTTACCTTTGTATCATTCAGAAGAAAGGATAAATGCAGACACACCAGGTTAAGGGTGATGCATCTCCATAACTTGCAAGCCACATAATCCCCCAAAAATTTAGGCTCATGACAAAAAGCAGCTTAATTATCCTTGCAGGACTGTCACATTATATGACATTTACACTGTATATTTTTAATTAGAATAAACTTACAAATGCACATGTCAAGGGTCCAAAGTAGGATTCAAGCTACTTAAAATTATTTACTGGCACTGTTGCCCAGTCAATAGAATTATGAAGTCCAGAAAGAATGGGTGATGCTTTGCACTTCTTTTGGTGGTAGCTTTCATTAAGACAGGCACTGCCTACTTTACATGCCCCACAGCCCTCTCCTGTACAGTAAGCAGTAGTCTACTCTGTCCTCACTGTATCTGGATGTGCTGCCTTCACACTCTTAACATGCAGTGTTGAATATAAAGACTATTCTGCTTGCAGATGTCACAGCCAAAATAGTTCTCCAAGTTCTCCCTAAAGATTAAAATGTAAGCATATAAAGAGGAAAAAAAGACCCTGCTCAAAACATCTCTTAGCTACACTCACATCATGATGAAATGTTAAAATTATCCTAGCATTTTAAATAAAATAGAAATTACTCATTCATATTTAAATGAATAACCATTTAGATCCAGTTGCTATCATGAAAGTGCAAGGTATAATTTTATATTATTTTCATAATATGGGTTGAGATAAAAGAATCCAGCTCATTAGCTTCCATCTTGCCTATTTTCTCATTACTTAATGCCTGATCTTTCTTATTACTCTACAGTATTTCTAGTGATTATTAGAAACTCAAAGCTATAATGTGGCCAAATCTGTCATAAGAAAATAACTGAAAAGATCTCTGAAGCAGCTGCATGCACACACTTAATGTTAGAAAACGACATGCAAAATGGAAGGATACGTAACATAATGGCCAGAGCATAAATGACAGGCTGGGCATGATTAATACTCTTCTGTAATTACTGTTCCTCAACCTACTATTATTGTAGAGTTTAGGACACTGCAGCCCTGTGAATGTAGTTGCTCTGGTAAGAGTAACTACTTTATGTTTGTGCATTATTATTATTAAGCCTTATTTATGCATCTGAAGCCTGCATAACTTTTTGGCAACAGCATCTCTGCCAGCAGGGATATAATCAATGGTATTAAAAAAAACCCACTCTGTTTGCTATTCACACAACCTAAGATCATCTATTTATAGAGAAAAGCTTAGGGAGCTTATATGCTTTCAGAAGTCAGAAAATGACACTCCAGAATAACATGGAAATGGTTATGGCTGGATGTGAATGCTTCTTGGAAGGGATTTTTTTGCAGCTGGCTTTGGAGGGGGGAGGAGGAGTGGAGTGGACCCTCTTACCAATAAAGCTGGTGAGCTGACGTCAATATGGCTGATGACCTGAAGCTCTGCCTGCACACTCTGGTCAGGTGCTGCAGGCCTCTCCAGTATTGCTTTCACATAGTACTCAATACTGCCATACTTCCCAGTAAAAGAGGTCACCAGAGGTCTGAAAGGAGCAGGCACAAAAGCAGAACCATCAGTTTATCATTCAATTCCAAGCACCAACGCTTCCTGTGTACATAAATGTTTACCAGTTTACAGCTTGTGCTTTCAGGGCCTTAGGGAGACTGAAGCAAACGTGACTTGTCAGTGTGGTGGCTGATTAAGACAAACATATAGACCTGATCTATCAGCTGGATATTAAAAAAAGCCACAAGTCAAGTGACATCAGTTAAGTGCTCCACAACAAGCAGTGTCCAGCACAACCCTTTCAGGGTGGATTGTTTAACTTACTCTTGAGGGAGTTGAAAGCTGAACGGAAATTCATGTCTTCCATCGAGAAGAACTAAGCTTTCCTCACCTGTAGGATAAAAATGACTGGTATGTTTTAGTTATTCCATAAATAGCAGAACAAAGCAGACCCTATTATAAATTATTTATGTATAAAAACACCCAGATGCAAGGGACTAGGAGAAGTTTTAATTGATCCCAGTGGGTTCTGGATTGGAGCCCATGCTTTATTTATGCTGGGATGCAGTTTCAATGGAAAAATCAAGGAAACATGGAGACCTTGAGTTTCAGTTCAGGCCTTCTGCCAATTTCTAACCCAAAATGGCTTCTGGAAAGCATAAAGTAAGTTTCTTTTCCTTTCCAGCAGGAGGGCCATTAATCTACTTTTAAAATTGACAATTGAACTAATTTTTGTGCTAAAAAAGCTGCAAGTTGAGGTCAGTATTATGAAATACTATTAATATACGTAGTCTTAATATATTCTGCTGCTTCACTATTTTTAAAGGCCTACATTTACTTTTCCCACAGATGATCTTGAGCTGCATTTCACCCTCACGGAATGAAACACCATTTCCCCATGATGCTTCTTTGCTGCCGTAGTGCCGCAGTGTCCAAGTGGACAGCTCTGCCAGCTGGAGACTCATCAACAGAGAGCCTCTGCTTTCCTGAGCCAGTGCACAGGGGAGGCCGAAGGCTTCGAGGGGCTTCCACAGGTACCTTCCCTGACGGTGCTGACAGAGCACAGCCGGCACGAAGGCGCCCGATGTCATTTATAAAAGGGCAAACCGCGGCAGTAAACCCGACAGAGCGAGGAAACCCCGAGCTGCAGCTCTCATTCCAGCCCTGTTCCGCGTTTCCCCGCTGCTGGCACAAAGCTGGGGTGAGCCCCGGCTCTACACGTGAAGCCTGCCAGAGGGCTGCGGTGCGGGAACGCCGTCCCGCTGGCCGGGCACTGCCTGGGCCTCCCGCCGTTCCTCAGCACCAGGCCCGGTGCCAGGTTCAACCCCCGAACCCCCCCCCGCCCCACGATCCGGCCCCGCCGCCTTCCTCCTTGAGGGGGGCGCCCGCACCCCGGTCCCACCCGTGCTGCGGCGGCCGGGCGGCGGCAGCACCCCCGCGGGGCCCGACCCGCGCCCCCTCACCTTCGGGTGGGTCCCGCAGGAGGCTCTGCCGGATGTCCAGGTACCGCACCTCCGCCTCCCGCCGCGGGCCCGGGCCCGGCGCCCTCACCGCCACCCCCCAGGTTCCCGCCCCGGGGACAGCGCCTGAGCTCTCGCTCCAGGCGACGCGAGCCCGGCCCGCGGCCTCCAGGCGCAGCCCGCGGAGCGGCAGCGGGCCCGCCAGCTCCAGCAGCACCTGCCCGGACACCGTGTCCCCGCTGCAGTAGCCGCCGCCTCGCCGGGGCTCGCTCTCCAGCACCAGGGCCAGCGTCTTCACCGCGCCGCCGGCCCCGGGGCCCTGGCCCGGCGCGGCCGCCGCCATCGCTCCCCGGCTCGGGGGAAGCCCGCGCCGCCCTCCGCGGCCGCTTTAAAGCCCGCCCGCGTCCGCCCGCGCCCGCAGCGGAAAGCCCCGCCCCCGCTCGCTGCTCATTGGCCGCTCCGCGGCTCCTCGCCCGGCAATTCGCCGCGGGCTACCCCCTTCTCATTGGTTCTTCGGCGGGCACACGCTCGGTTTGCGTCACGCTGCGTGATCGCCGCGGCGGAGCCAATGGGGCGCGGGCGGCGGCGCGTGGACAGCGCCCCGATTGGCGGGGCGGCCGCAGGCACCCGGGGAGAGGGCCAATGGCGCGGCGCGGCCGCCACGTGCGCGGCCGGTGGGTAAACAGGGCGGGGAGGGGGGCGGGGCGGCGGCTGAGGGGAGGCGCGTGCGTGCCGCGCCTCGGACCCTGTGATGGCGGAGGAGCGGGAGCGGGGCGCCCGCCGCGGGTCGCGTCGGGTTCGGTGCGGGCGTTCAACGGGGCAGAGCGGAGCGGTGCCGCTCCTCATCCCCCCCCCCCGGGTGGAGCGGCGTTACCTCAAGCGGTGCCCCAGCTCCTGCCCCAGCGGTGGCGGTGCGGCCTGTCCCGGATCGCCCGGACCCCGCTGTCACACCGGTACCGAGCTGTTAACGCGCTTTGTAACCCGCCCTGCTCAGGAGCTTGTTCCTACAGCCCTCTTCCTGTGGTCAGATAGCTGGTGGATAGGCAGTGCTGACCGCTGGTAGGCCCGAGCAGCATGGCGTAAACCTGCCCATGCAGATCCTCCGTGGGTAACACTTGGAGGATTTATCCACTGGAATTCATGCGGAGTTTGCAGTTATTTTTACAAGTACAAGCGTAGGGAAACCCCTAGCATCTATAGGAAGAGTGAGGAATGTACCCGTGTCACTAGGGGGGTGCAGCCAGCTGCAGCAGCCCCAGATCCTGCCAAAATCCAGCCCAATCCATCCTACAACATAAAAAGCTTTCCTTATACTGTACAGGTACTAAAATCAGTTTTGCTGTAGCAAGTGTCATGTTTTGTGATTGCCCGAGCTGGCTGTAGCGCGTCCTCCTAAAAGTGTGTGTGCTGAATGATCTTCGGTAGCAAAGGAGTCATTTCCCGGCCCCACCTGCCAGCTGCATCTTCCTGCATTCCTCCATCCCTCTGGAGCTCTGGAAAACACCAGCCTGCTGTTCCCCGGCTGACTCAGGCAATTAGAATTAGCAAAAATGTCTTCCAGACTCAGAGCCTTGGCTTTTAAATGACTGACAAGAGAACGTCAGGCTTCCTCCGAATCCCTGTGTGCCTCTGTGGTACACTGCCCTGTGAAACACGGGCTCAGTCACTTCTGGGAAGAACTTATCCTTGCCGAGAGCCAGGTAGGCCTTCTGAGCACCTTTTGTTGGCTGTGAGTTAGTGCACATCTCGGTGTTAATCAGTAATAACGTGGGGAAAAGTAATGTCATTACAGATGGGGTGAATTCCTAGGCTTTGTTTGGACCTTCGGTCACGGGTTCCCTTTGATAACGAAGAATTATGTAACTAAAGAAAACAGTTGTTTGAGGATTTAAAGAATTTTTAGATATTTATGTCCTTTTGTGCTTTTTGAAAGAGTTTTTGTAGATACTGCAAACATTACATTACAGTTGGGAAGTGTGGTATACACAATCATAGAATGGTTAGGGTTGGAAAGGCTCTTAAGATCGTGCTATCTTATTTTATAGTTCAGTTAAACCAATACAGTTTGATGGCCTAGTTTTGTGTAAATCTTTTCCTCATTTCCAGTTTTTTTACATTAGCAGGTATTAGTTTTGTGGTCAGCAGAACATGCTTGGGGGTTCTTAACTGGATATTTGCTTATTTGCTAGATTTGCTTAGGTACAATGTGTGTATGCAATTTCTTGCAGCTAATTTTGGAAGTGTGATAAAGAAGGGAAAAAAAACCCCAAGACCAAACCAAACAACAAAATCCCATACCTCACTTTTCTCCTGTATGAATTAGAGCCTGTATAAAAGTGATTCTCTCCTAGTTTTGTGCGACCATTCAGATGTTGCCTCCTGTTTATTCTTTGCAAGTGCAAATGAGGTAAATATGGAAATTAATAAACATGAACAATTGCTTATGAAACAAAACATTATAGAGAATTAGTAAGAGTTGAGAGGCTTGAACAACTTGAACAATTAGCCTGTAGAGGACACAGTTAATAGGAACATTCTCTCAGTCAGGTGATACTTGTTCCAGGTGATTGTTTGCCCTTTAAAATTCTTTTTTTCAGCAGGATTCAAAGACCAGAACTTGTTGTAGTTGTCATGGATTAGCTTCCTCATCCAGTATCCTGAGAGTAGTTTCTTGTGCATGAGGCATTTTAACTGACCAAGGCAGTAAAGTTGTAGCAGGAATGGTGGTGGAAACTACCACATCGCCATTTTAGTCTGTGACAAGCTGGAAGGAAGGAACAGGAGATGAACACTCAGCTACTGTGTGTGTGTGTGATGGGGTAGTTGTGTGTAGGTGCATGTGTGAAAGAGGAAGGGATACATTGTCATGCTCAGTTGTATTTTTATTTTACTTACTTGCTACTTAATTCAGGACTGTATAAGAAAGAGCTGCCTGAAGAAGTTAAGTAATACACGAGTTAGCCTGTAAGAATAAAGAATACACTGTCCTGGGTTCAGCAGTAGCAGTCATTTTCTCCTTCTTGGTAGCTGGTGCAGTGCTGTGGTTTTGACTTTCAGCCTGGGAACAGCACTGATGACACCGATGTTTTCAGCTGCTGCTCCGTAATGTTTAGTCTGACCAAGGACTTTCTAAGTCTCATGCTCTGCCAGGGAGGAGGGGAGCCGGGAGGAAGCAGAGACAGGACACCTGACCCAAACTGACCAAAGAGGTATTCCATACCACAGCACGTCATACCCAGTGTATAAACTGGGGGCAGTCACCCGGAAGAGTTAGATCACTGCTGGGTTGGGCTGGGTATCGGTCGGCAGGTGGTGAGCGGTTGTATTCTCTTCACTTGTTACTTCCTTATCATTATTATTATTGGTGGTAGCAGCAGTGGTTTGTGTTATACCTTAGTTACTGGGCTGTTCTTATCTCAGCCCGTGGGAGTTACATTCTTTCGATTCTCCTCCCCATCCCTCTGGGAGCGGGGCGGGGGGGGGGGGAAGGGGCAGCGGGAGTGAGAGATGGCGGGGTTTAACTGGGAGCCACACCTCCGCCGCGGCACTAGGGGCGGAGGGAAGGCAGCAGAGCCGGCAGCGCGCAGCCTGCAAGCCGGTCCGAGTTACAGCTGGGCTTAAACCATGACTTACACAAAGAAAGGCCTCACTTGAGAGCATCCACAAAGCTATGAATAGCCATAATCACAGTGTTATCTTGAAGGTGAAGGAACCAGGAGAACATCTCCCTGCAGCAGCTGGTAATGTCCTGGCTCTGCTGGTTTATTTGGAAATGGCTGCTGTGGTGAGATCACTGAATTTAGATGGATCTGACAGTAATAATATTTTTTAACTCATTTCAGTGCACATAATGAAAATAGGCTACCAGGGCTTGAACCTGCCAGAAGTGTTTTAAAAAGTTATCATATCTACAACAGTTATCTACAACAGGAAGGACCTGATACATAAATAACCATTTTTGGGGAACATACAAGATACAAAGTGGTCTTAGCAGCAGTGATCTCTGCCAAGGTCCATCTCTGTTTTTCAGGAATCCCAGCAGTGACTGGGAAGGAAGTGAAAAACTTGATCAGTATTTGCTGTCTTCTTCCTGATTGCAGGGAACTGAGAGAGAGCTCTTAATCGTGAGTCAGGCACCAGCACGAGGAGTTTGCCAACTAAGCCTTTCTGATCTTAAATCAATCGACTGTCAGTTTAGAGTGAAGAGCTATTTCCGCTGCTGGAGGAGGACTTTGAGAAGTGTTTATGAGAGCTGCTAACAGCTAATTTACAAACTGGATTTCATATTTGAGATTGCTGTACTATAGCATCCGTTCGAGTGTCTTATCAAGTACCAAACACAACAGGCAGAAAAACAGTGACTGAGTTCAGTGGCGGAGCCATGAGATAGGTTCTGCTGGCTCTGCTTGAATGAAGGTCTTACAAAGGCAGTGGACAGTGTGTAAGCTCCATCCTGACCTTCCCTTTGCACAGTAGGGAGGGTTTGCCCGTGTACCTCATACTTTAGCTGCAAATGGTTTCAACTACTTCATGTTACAAAGCGGTTGGGTGAGAGCAATGTTTACCCTGAAAACACTGAGGGACTCTTAAGTTCCCTCAGAATATAGGACCTTTTTTTCCCAGATATTCAGAAATCCTCTTTCTGGGTTTGTTTGTGGAATCAGGACAGGGAGGGATGTGAGATGATTCCTTTCTTCCCCTATTTTGTGGCCTTTTATTGGTGCTGTGCTGAAAAAGCAGTCCTGGAGTGGGCTGTGAATTCTCCCTGGTACTCCCAGTCAGCGCAAGAAGGCAGCAAATGGCTATTGGTGACACTTGCTGTCACGTACACTCTTTTATTGCTTTTATTCTATTACCAGTAATTGAAAGGTCAGCCAAATTTTTCTTCGACAATTAAGTGACATTTACAGATAGGAGCTCTCAGGGAGCCAGAGATGCTTTTCCAAGGGCTGCTGCAAATGCAGTGCCCAGCTAGCCTGATGTGTCACTACTCCCAGTGTGTAAAACACCAGGAAGCAGATTTTTAAGACTCATGCTGTATGTGTACATTGAGAAACACAAATATGAGATAC
This sequence comes from Ara ararauna, assembly GCA_028858755.1. NCBI lineage: Eukaryota > Metazoa > Chordata > Aves > Psittaciformes > Psittacidae > Ara > Ara ararauna. The sequence goes on along the minus strand of CM054383.1, from coordinate 39,449,153 downwards.
AGGCCCAGGAATCTAAAGGCACAGGTTTTAGCTGGGCAGGTGTTTGTTCACACAGCCCACCAGACAAAGCGCCTTCGTCTTGAAGGTCAGAAGACCAATCTTGTTATAAGGTTATGTCCGGAAATGGAAAACCACAAATGACAGTAGGATAGCTGATGTAGGAAACCTGAGGCAGAGGAGGGAGAGAGGAGCAGGTTGCACTAGGTTGATGACTGAGAAACAAACTGTCAAGGCTCTTGCACTTGAGTTCTTGGTTCATACAGTGGCCTCCTACCCTATCCTTACCTTCCAAGGGATGGGAAAAGTGTGTCTCATCCCTGGGTTGAGAGGCTGAGGTGTAGGAAAAGGTTGTGGTGCAAACTGCAAGGCATTCTCTCTGCTTTCAGGGGCCACACAGTGCCAGGAACTTCCCCCGCACCTCCAGATGGACACTCTCGTGAGGTGGTCGCAGCAAACCTGCCCACAGGACAAGGGTCCCCCCACCAATTCCTAGTCCAAAACACTGGGATTGCATCTTAGTATCTGATGGACCATCATGTTGTTTCATGCGCTAGTGAAGAAAACACTAGAGACCTGTTGTTTGCTTAAATATTTATATAGCGAATGAGGTTGCAGAATCTCTTTCGGCTCACGTAAAAGTGATCTAAATCAGTGCTCAGTTGGGTGTCAGAGAACTGCTTCAGGGTGGCTTTGGATGTTTACAGCTACTACAGGCTCCGCAAGGAGCGTGAGTAGAGAAAAATGGATGTGGTTAGAACATCGCTTCATCCTGGTGTCCCCTGAGGACAGCAAGATTTATCGGGGTTAGTGGCGCCTGCACGGTTAGAGTGGCCTTCTGGAAGTGCTGCTGTGGGGGAAGAGCTTCCTACAATTGTAACATGTACCCCTCTGCATTTCAGTGAGTGACTTCAAAGCAAGGTGGTCAGAAACACTCCTATAAATATCTGACACAGAGGGAGGATACAGATTTCTGTTGTTGAATCAACTCTGAAACAGAGGCTGCATTATTCATGTGTGGTTCGTGGTTTGGTGTTCCAGCTCAAGGGAATGAATAGCCAGAAAGGGAAGGGGAATTAGCAAATTCATTTGGGTTCTTAGTTATTTTCTGCTTTAGCTGGTTCTTGCTACGAGCTGTAATTTGAGGGTTTTGAGGGCTTTGTAAAGTGCCTTTTTGTTAATTTAAAATGAAAAATTTTGAACTTGGGATGAACCCGAATCTCATACCAGAAAACCTCACGCTGAAGGGAAATGCATGCCTGGATCTGAACTCATCTTTTGCTAAAGCATTCCTGTAAACAGGAATGTGTGCCTTGTGGCCTTACCAGTTCACACCAAGCATAGTAGTAGTATCTCTGAGAAAGCAGGGATGGCACGTCCAGAATTCTTGTAAAGATAGTTCCAAAAGTTGTAAAGATATTTGCTGGACGGCGTCTAGTTGTAGCAGTCACCCTCATGGCTGTTTGGCTCTTGGCATGGCCCAACAATGCCATTAGCAGATGGAGAGGTGCTCCACATGGAGCTTTGTTTCTCACACCACCACTTCTGATGGCTGCTGTTGTTGCATGGGCTTAAGAAAGGTATTACTTCAGCTGAAAGTGGAGGTAATGAAATGCTTTATGCTAAAAGGGAATACAGAGTAAGAGTTACGATGGATGGAAAGTGGAGTCAGCAGCCTGAACTAACATGAGTGACTGGTAGGACCTGAAGCAGGTTAGATCGCAGTCGAGCTCTGTGGATGGGAACACATGTTTTAACTTCAAACGGTGATATTTGGCTTTTACTGCTATTTCAGCATGATTTGCAGTACAAACACAGTATGTCCTTAAAAATACGTTTGTGTTGTGGGATGCTTACACTTGATGTCAGGTTGTCAGGGGTTATAAGAGAAAGGATGATGTTAGGGAAGTTGTACAAATCCATTCAGATAGTCGACCTCCTATGGAGTAGCCACATGCTCCATGATGTGGAACGTCTTCCCTCGTAACTCTGAGGGAGGGTTTGGAGTTTCATAGTACCTGCCCAGAGTTAAGTCCATCTACTCAAGCTAACTCAATATCACAAGCTTTCCTAAGTTTTCCTTGCATGCTTTTGCCCAAGCTTAAAGCCAAGCCAGTATTTCAGGCGTCATGTAAGTTCAGTGCCTAGCACAGAGAGGAACAAACGAAAGCAGGGCACCATCACTGATAAGGTGTGAGGAGGTGGGGTCTCCTCACATGTTCCTGTAAGAAATCAACTCTGGATGGCAGAAGGTGTCAAAAAAGCAAATATACCCCAAAACAAGCCCGCTCCCTAACAACCTTGCCCTAAAATGATGACCAGAATAAGCTAGGACCTGTAGGCAAGGCATGTCAGCAGGTCATCCAAGGGTATTCTTGGTATCCCAGAGCACATGGAGCTTCTGCCTCCAGTGCTTTGGAGGGAGGTAGAACACCCCAGCAATGGAAGCTGGCTGACAAATCTAGGGGAAAAAAAATCCTCTTACATTTATGAGTAACCAGCTGATGCTGCAAGGCATGAAATCTGATTATAATTTCTGTCTAGGGTAGAGCTGCATCTTTTATGAGCATGTCCCATTATGGAAGTGAATCGGAATCTCTCTCAAATCATTCTGTAGGCCCTGGGGAGACCAGGATGTTTTGAGTCACATCTTCCTCCCCTTCACGTGTGTACAAGCAAAGACTCACAAACACTGGATCAGAGAATGCATCCTAGAAAGATATCGAGTCTTGCCACAAGGGTTCCAGGACATGGCAACACCTCTGCTCTTTCTACTACCTCTGGTTTTTATTCATCTTTCTTCAAGGAAATAGTGTCTTAATTCAAGGTAGCCATTATTAGTTTCTAAACAGTAAGTCATTTTGCTGATTTCCATGAGGTTGAATCATTCCTATTACTGATCTTTTCTATCTACCAAGAGTTATCACCCTCCCAAACGTTTCCTTTGATAAGCTGAAGAAGTTGAATTTCTTATGCCTGAGGCCCATTTCCCCGAACCTGGGACTCTGTGTTTAAACGGGTGGCTTTTAAAAACCATTAATGGATTCACCACTATTAACAATAATTAAATATTTCTTGGGGAGGTTTGTCAGCAACCAGTTCAAGCTGTGATTAAAACAAATGAAAAAGCTGGGCTGGAAATAGCTGTGTAAGCCTGTATTTCTTTTTAAAAGAAGGTTAGGATTTTCTGTCATTTCAGTTATTGCATGTGTATGTATTATCTGTGTTACAGACATGCCTGTACACACGTATGCATAAATATATATGTATAAAAGGAAAAGAGAACACCCATAAAACTCACTTGCTATGGTAACTGTTATTGTGGAAGCCAATAATGGTCAGCAAGGTGTGAAAAGCGCAGGAGATAAGAACACATCTACTATTAATACTGTTCAGTTTTAGAAGTGCTCACAATAAAGCTGCTGTTTTGACACTTTCTTCTGAAATATGAAGTATTAGGCATTGTCAGAGCCAGGATATGGGGCTAGATGGACTCTTAACTGCCTGCTGTGGTGATTCTTATCTTCCTACATGGCGTGAATTAGAATTCTTTGGATCAATGAATGTACACAGTCTTTTCTTGTATCAGAATAACATTACACATCCTCTTGTCATTCTAACACACCGGAAGATTATTTTCAATGATAATGACAAGACCACGTCAATCATGGGACTTTTGTAGTGGGAATTTGCTTCTTATTACATCTTTCACGTGGCAAATTTCCCCCTTTATATCTTCTTGAATTGCCACTCAGAATTTGGGAGCAAAATGGTCAGAATTTAACAAAGAGAAAAAGAAAACGTCTCACTTCTGCTGCCACCACTGCTCTAAGTTATACAGGCATTAACTTCTTCTGTGCATCCATGATTATAAAAATGGCATAGGCAGAGCCTGCATTTTGTTCTGCTTAAATATCTGTCCGGATCACAGCTTTTCCCTGATAAAGGCTATTGTTGGAAAACATTAGTATGCGCTACCTGTATTTTCCGTGTTCAAAGGAAGCAATCACAGAGCACTTCATTTGTTTTACTAAGAGCTCAGAAAATGCTGCACTGTTGCCATTCTGCAAAGAATGTATTTTCATGTGAAGGCATTATCATGAACAGATTCTTTCCAAATTCCAGGAAAAGTGTGATATTTTTATGTGGCATAATGAAATCTGAGCACTTAACTGAAACTTGATTGGTTTGAGGCTTTTAATTTCCTCCACGTTCTATTGTTTTTCTTAATCAAGTTCACTGGAAATTTCTTTTGTGTAGACACGTTCTTCCAGGCCCATTTTTAGATCTTGGACTCCGTGCGTAACTGATGGAGACTGACTGTTGGTGTCCACAGGAGCTGAAGAACATAGAAGTGGATTACAGGAGGTGCCAACTGTAAAACAACTTCACCAGGAAATTATAAAGGGCAAAGGTTTAGCTCAAAGGTTGACGGAGAGACTAACTCAGTGTGGCTGAAGTTAGGCAATCTGGATCCTCCTAGTGTTTTTGGAGAGCAAGGAGCATTTTCAGATACATTTCAGACAGTGCCATGGATTTAGGTCAATGTCACTCTGAAAATTAAGGAAGTTAATTCACATTTTCCAATATGAGGGATAGGAGCATAAGGCTTCCTGAAAGTCAGTAGGATTTAGCCTCGTAAGTTGGGAAGATGCTTTAGAAATAGGGCTGGTTATCCCTTCCATTTAGTACTTTATCTTTGGTTTGGTCATGCTGCATTTTTGCTTGGACTATTTGTCCTCCTAACAAATAACCAATTTAAAGTTAATTACAATTGATCAGTCTTTTCTAAGCCTTCAGTTTTCACACTTTGCTTCTCTGTAAAACTTGCCAAGGAAAATGGTGTCATAATTGCAACATTTTGCACCTTGACATTAAGTGTATATTTCACTCATGGCCAATTTAAAAATCAAAATAGAAACTTTGTAATAATCTCCCTTTACAGTTTGGGTTATGAGAAGCTGAGAATTCCCTTAGGCTTGATTGATAAAACATGGCATTTATCCTGTTCCTAGGATGATGTTCAGCAAACTTTATGACAGAGGGAAACAGCTGGTAAAGTGGGTTCATGGAAAGGTGAAGGTAATATAGACATAAAAAACAAGAGGATAATGATTTTAAAAGGGATAATAGTTGTAATAACACCATTAACCTTTTGCTTCAAATTATTGAATGTGTGGTCTCTTCAGCAGGCTAATCAAAGGTTTGCATTAACTGCAATGCAAGAGGAAGCGGCAATACACAACCTGAGGTGATTTTTTTCCCTCTTCCAATTATTCACTATCCAACTCTTACTGGGGAAAAAAAAAGAGGAAAAAACCAACCCTTTGGCTGTTGAAGACCCCTTCCCATTTTGAAATGAAGCTGACTTGCTTTCAGAAGAAACAAGCTCCAGCTTTCTTTCTGCTTTGTAAGAGGTGGATTTTGATAGGGGAAAAAAATCAGTATTATTTGTTATAGATACGTAGAAATTAAAGTCAAAGATGTAAATATTATGGGGCAGACTGCCAGTAAGAGCCAGCCCCAAGCTGTGTGGTGGTACCGTGTGGAGGGGATGTCAGCAGAGGCCCAAGGGCAGGCGTACATAGCTCTGCATGGACAGGGTAGACACAGCACTGCGGAGGTCTCAGGGCTTACTTGGGGTGTGTGCAGCTCCCTGCTACTCTGTGTAGGTCACTTCCGGCATCTAAGCAGCTAAATCAGGCTGGAACAGAGGAAAGCTGCCTTTTTCACTTGTGTTCTATGTGCCCACAGAGTGGCCTCGCAGAGCCAGACTTATGCTTTGACACTTTATTCGCATGCTAAAAGACAAACGTATCGATGGTGGAAAATGGCCACAGATGATGGAAAAGCTCACAGTGACTTGATGGAATTGTTCAGGAATTTGACTGGTTGGACAGCATATGATTTCACAAGTGGTGGTCTGTTTTGTTCACTTAAGGCATCTATCCCAGGTGCACATCAGAGCACCTCTGATCAGAAACCTTCCTTCTGTATGCAGTCAGTGAAGAGCGAACCACCTGAGTTAGACACCCAAAGCAAGATTGTCTGACTGGCTTTCAGTGTGTCAAGTCAATCTAGTGAGAAAGGAATAAGTGTAAAAAGAAGTTTGCACTGTTCCTCACTGACAAAACCCCACACTGTTAACAGCCCCATTCTGTTGGAATCAGAAGATGGTGAAAGACTTCAGGAGCCACGTGCCTTGAATTTGAATTAACCAGATTGAATTTAAAATCAACACACTGAAAGGGCCTGAGATAAGAAGTCAGAGCATTCAGAGGAAATGAGAACTGTTCTGGGAACTAAAGGTGAGAGAAACACTAAGTCACATTAAAAGTACTCCACTAGAAAAGAAACACCTTTTCTTTTGCAGGACACCTTTTCTTAGAAGTCATCTATAATCAGTAACCTCTCCCAGGCACTTTCCCCAGCTGTTTTTAGTCACTGAATCCTTTGTTTCAAAACCACCCATTGATTCAGTGCCCTAAGTGAGAAGTAATTAAGGTGGACAGAAATCTTGCCTGCTGGATGGTTGTATGAGGTGTAGAAGAGAAAGGCAGCAAGGGGGTGAATTAATTTCTCCAGAAGGTAGCTCTAACAACATGTGGGTCTCCTATAGTGTATCGTTAAATATACGTGTATGTGGATGTGCAGTTCTATTCATCTTCCTATTGATATATTTATTTCCATATACACACATGCTGATGTACATACGTGTGTGTTCCTCAAAGATAATGAACTGTTTAGGCAGTACTTTGTCAGAATATCATTTGAAGTGTTACATCCTTTTAATGCACAGTAGTTTAAGCAAACTCCAAGGTTCTTACTCGGCAATAAACCCATTAAATCATCTTAAATACCATGTCATAATGACAATTTGATGCCACCAGATGTGGCACTAGGGATCTTTTCTTTTTTTAAATGCTTTCCTGGAGATACAGCTTCCTGAATTTGATATTCTCTAGACTGTTTGCACAGCTGCTAGATCACAGAGCTCTGCCATCATTTTGCTTTGCATCAGTTACTCACTAAATCATGTGTGGCATGACTACAAACTCCCTGCATCTGAACCGTTTAGGCTCATACCCACTTCACCCTCGTAAAGGCTGAATAGTTGGGCCGTATGGGAGAGGGTGCGTGAGTGTTAAAATCCAAGAGCAGCATCCATTCCAGCTGTGGAGCTTTTAGAGATGCAGTCAGAAGGCTGTACACCCCATTTGGCATCCTGGATATGATGCTAAGTGAAACACACAGATGCCTGGCCACTTTCCTGGCTTTTCTCACCTGTTGGCCAAAAGGGAAACCAGATTGATAGTACAGCACCTCTTCTCCACAAGGCAGAGTTGGGAGAGGGGTCCATTAGCAGCATACAGCACCAAAATAAATACTGTTTCACACCGTGCATGTTTAAGTAGTAGAGCAAGTCATGGGGAAAACTCAGAGACCAACAACAGAAATAATGTTAAATGAGGAAAGATGCTTTCCTGGCCCTGGAACATGGTGCTTCAGAAGCCACCCCTAATCCAAGAAGACCCTAATTTCTGATTGACAGAAAACAGGAGGTCATCTAGTGAGCCCTGGACCCAGCAAAGACAGGACACTGGGCCTTTGCTGTGATCTAGTATGGGGGGTACCCTGTTTTCAGGCTTTTTGTCATGCTGTGAGTTTACATTGGGTGAGTGCTGTGAAATCTGAGGTGGTAAACGTGGCTGCTCTCCCTCTGAGACCTTGTGCTGGGCATGCATTTTCCTCTAATGAAGGTCTGTGAGAGACATATGTTGGCAAGGATTTGAGGTGAGGTTGTGGAATTAGAACGTGCCAATAAGTGTGATCGCATCTGAGGCACCGGCATTGATAGTGGGGCTTGGAGCTGCTCTTGGGTGGGTCGAAATCCTGGTCTGTGACCCTGAGGGATCACTGTGGGCATTTTCTGAGGGTCAGGAAGATGGGTGCAAGACACCGAAAGTGCAGCTGTTGGTAAGTGACAAATGCCTACTCAGCCTGAGCATGATTTAGTGTCATCACAATATTGACCTCTTCTCAGTGCCAAAGGATTATTAAATCCTGATTCAGCGTGAATTAGAAATACTCTTCAAAAGGCTGATTCAAAGCCAAGTGGAACAATTACCATTGCCTTGCATGGAGTCTTGGTTTGATTTGCTCTTCAGCTCTGGGGCTGACACGAGTGTTTGAGCAGTTCTGTATTGAAGAGGGCATGAAATGCTTTCTAGATTACCCTCCAGTGAAGTGTAATATTTGATAACATCAGTAAATACAAAACAGAAGCAAAATGACAACAGCATTTGAGCATCTTGTGATAGCAAATGAGGTGGAAAAGTTAAATGGATATAGAAGAGGATCCCCAGAGGTTGGATCACAGCATGATGCTGGTAGAAGCCCAGTTTTTACTGTACTGATAGCAACATGTGGAGCTCTGAATCTTTTTGGATCGTGGCTGAATGGAGAGATTTGCTCATAGCTGCCTTTTCTCCTATTCATATTGTATAGGCTGTCCTCCTCTCCTGCCAGCAAACAAATAAAACTCTGTGCCAGCTATAGCAGCAGTTTACATGGAAAAGCAATGAAGCAATTTCAGGAAAGTATTAAATGTAATTTTGGCTTTTTTTTGCTGTCACTTAGCAGCTAGAAAGAGGAGATGCACTGATGTGCAGAGCCGGGCGTGTATTATGCAAACTCATATCACAATCTCATTGACTGTTTGTGGACCCCCATATCTCTCTGTTTCCATCTGTTGTTTTAAGGCTAAGTTGTTTGGAGGATGTCCAAATTCTTTTCCCTTCCCTGACTTCGGTGAAGTACCTGCCTGCCTTAGGCTCCCTACATAGACAACAGACAGAGAAGCTGCTTCACAGAATGTGATGAGCCAGGGGATGCTCCTTTCTTTCCTTCTCCCCCTTCCCTCCTTCCATACTCTTCCTTTGGCTGCACAGGGATTTTATAGGTGCCTAAATACATCTCCTCAGTCAAGGACTGGAGTCGATGGTGTGAATTTGGGCTTTGCTGCTGTCTTCAGCTGGTTGTGGTTCAGAATTAGGATAACACAGACTGTAAGGAGGATGAATGTGTGATCCACCAGTTGCCCATGGCCCATGAGTGGGCAGCAGCAGAAGCTGCCGTGTCTCAGTCTAGGCAGTAGCTATTGGCTGATGCAGTATTTCAAGAGATAACAAGGGAATGTCAAGCTTATCCAAGGAAACAGAAATGACAGAGAAGATAAATAAGCAAAGCATATAAACCATAAATGCGGTGCTATTGAAATTAAGTATGTTTTAATTTCTGAAAAGAATGTTAGATTTCTTGAAGAGGGAAAGATTACATGCATCATTAAAAGAAAATGTTTTCAAGGGCCCTTTTAAAAAATTATATCCATGCTTGCAATTGCCATGTGCAAAATATAAAAACCAGAGAAGGGGAGAAAACCCAGCAAGCAGTGGAAATAGCTCATTTTGTGAATGATAAGAAGAAATATACCATCTGTGATTTAGTGCAGTTCCCGAGATCCCATCTGTGATCGAAGCACAGTCCTCGTTGAAGGCTGAATCCCTGAGCTGTTCCATATGATAAAATATTTCTCTTGGAAGATGGTTGAGCTAATGGGTTTGTTTTGCTGGAATATGGCTCTTCTAGATGAGACATAAACCCTTAAAGGCCTAATTTTGCCTCCAGTGGCCAACTACAGCTGACGTAAGGAGGAGAGGAGTGAAAGGTCAAAGATCGAACAGTTTTCCTTCAGAATTTCTATACTCCTTTTTATCAGGTCAGGTTGCTGGGTCTAAGGAGGGCTAGATGGTGATTTTATGAGCTCTAGTGTCAGCTGTGGTGGTTGCTGGGTTCCTTGTACGAGGAGGGCTCATGGTGCAGCTGCAGCTCTGCAAAGGAAGCTCCAACTCTTTCCTTTTGTTTCTGCTGTGTTTTTCAGCAGAATGAATGAGAGATCCTTCAAGCTGGTGGCAGGCCTCTAGTGCAGATGTAACGCTGAAGTCTTCTGGTGCCTTTTCAGTGTTGTCACTGTGATCGCTCAGTCCTAGTGCAGAGGTGACTTAAGCTGTATCAGGTATTTATCCAAATGCAACAGATTTCATTCTAATCCTCTATTAATTGCACACACATGTACAGACTGGCGCTACTGCAGTTACCACTGAAATTTATGTTTCAATAATAAATGCATTCACCTGGTTAATGTATGTTTATATTTTCTACTCTATATAATTACATGCTAATTATACAATTATAGAAAATACATATTTTGCACAATTATGCTATTACTGAAATAATGCCTGCAATAGAACCGCCTGCGTGTGTGTGCATGGTGTTTGGTTGTTTTTGAGTCGTTCCGAGTTCGTGCAGCTCCATCTCAAGTGAGATGCTGCTTGAGCAGACAGTGATATACCACAGGAGCATGTGTGTTATTACTGTTATCACCTGTGGGTGAACAGAGCTCCATTACAAAATGGTTTGGCTTTATTATAAACCACCTGCGATAAAGTTGTTCATCCAACCTGATTTTGTGCTTGGCTGCCCTGACTCCCTGTGCCCCTCAGTTGTGATGCACGGTGGGAGGTGCATGCAGGTGGGAGGCGCAGACACCCCACAGCCACTGTCCCCCCCTTGTACTGGGCTGTGGGGGTCAGGCCACCAAGCCCCAGTCTGCATTTGCCTCTGCTTAGCTTAGGACAGACCTTGTCTGCACATCCTCAGAGCACCCCAGGCATCCTGCCAAGTGTGTGTGAGGGATGGGGCAGATTCCTGTCACAGCATGTGATGTCCTATTGGGGAAGACCACTGCAGCTGGCTCCTGTACAGCCCTCTGCTCTGATGCGGTTGTACTCGGGGGGTTCCTAGTCACCAGCTTAATACAGATGAATAAACAAAACAAGTAGCAGCCGTTGATAGCATCAGCATCTGTGTTTGTACTGATGGCGAGTGTAACGCTTCACCCGAGCTAACACAACAAAGCAGTGTCAGAGCTGGGAGCGGGACGCCGGCCTCCCGCCTGCCTTCCCGGGATCAGATAGAGGAGGAGAGTCCTGATCAACAGGATAAGTACAGCCTGGCTTTGCCTTTCTGTGCTGTATGGGTCTCGCAGCCAAGGGGTTAAAAAGAACTGAGCGTGTTTGGTATGCTCTGTGGAGCGCCGGACGACATCTGAACATGAATGACCAAATTGCTTTTTACTTTTTAAATTAAGGCCTCTGTCTATGGGCATGCGGCTAACACTGCACTTCCATTAAAGAAAGGAGTTTGTTTCCACTCTGATTTTTAATAGGGTAAGACCCTGCCGTTCCATCTCATAACTTTGCTGACATGAGATCTTATTAAAAGCAATTCTCCCCCTTCTCCTCCTTGAAATCTGAGCTTCCGATAGCTTCATCCACATTGTGTTTATTTTATATACGCCGCTCTGCAGCTGCTGTTTCCTTCTTCTCTGATAAATGACAGCATAACTGTTGCATCCACTAAAAAAGTAAATAAAATTAAATGGGGAAGAACAATACATCTCTGGCAGAGAATAATAACTCTTTTAAAGCACATATCTAAATTGTACAGCCTGATCTTAATTGTACAGATAATTCTTTGTTATTTCAAGCAACTTGGAATGCGACAGCAAACATGCTCTTGGCAGCATATCCCAAGGGATTTCTGTGGAAACAATGGGGAAAATTCTCCTGAACTGAAAGGAGATAGAAGTGTCTTTATTAGGTTAATAAGGCTGTAGTCTGTGAGGAGGAAGAGAGGAAGAATATGCTATGATCTGTTGGTTGGTTTAGAAGGGTTCTTTAAGCAGAGACTGTGCTGGATGAGGCCCTTTTTGGATGTTCTATGGGAGGCTGTGAGCGTTAGGTGTCAGCGATGAGCCCCTTGCCAAGCCAGCCTCCATCCCCTGGTCCCGCTTCCAGCTGGTTAGCCAGGCTGGTCCCATGTTGGACTGGTGCCAGTGATGTGTGGCCCCCATCCAGGCTTCAGGCCAGCGCCTTTCTGTTATCAGCCTGCTCTATTTCATTGTCTGAGCCATCCCTGATGAAGCCAACACCAACAGTGGAGGCCAGCAGCAGCGTGCTGGTAGTTACTGGCACTGTTCAGCCATGTCTGTGGGGCTAGGGTACAATTTAAGATGTTTATTCAGTTCTTAGACAGAAGTCCTCTTGAATTTGCCTGGAATTTGTCTGAGGACCTGGAGAATGATATTAAAGCAGAACAAAGAGAGAGAGACTAATGTGAACTGAAACGACTGAATTAGAGGAGGACAGTATTTGTGGTAGCATCAGAAACTGTAATTGTTTTTGAGAATCGACCAGCTCTTTCTGGAATAAGGAGAAGCTGTGCAGATAAGAGGACAAATATATAATCCGGGTAATGACTTTAAAATGTAGAATCTTTTATTTAAAAGGTGGGAAGTGCATGGTGTATGTTGAAAGTAGCTGACAGACCTTGGGAAAGATCAGGCTGGGCAGGAGCACTGCTGCTCTAAGGGAGTAGCAACAGTTGACAGCCAAAGTGGGCGCTTCATCAAAAGGAATAACAGCTATAAAAGGAATGAAAAGGTTTCCAGAACAGGTGAAGTAGCACTAGTGGGAGATTTACCCTGGGTGTTATCTGGGAGATGGCTGGAGGAAGAGGTGAAGAAGGGCATTGGCTCAGAAAGGCCATGGCATGGCTGTTTGTACGCTGCACAGCAGAACACAACCTTCCTGCTCCTCTGCGTGTAGAGCTGGTACTTGCCAGGTCTACATTTACTGCCATGTAAGTGATGCTCTGGCATTGGTGTGGCACCCTGGGACATGCTGTGGGGACCGAGCTCTGTGCAGAGGAGCCCACATGTTGGGAGGGTGGGCGCTTGCAGCTCCTCCTGTGTCTTGAGGGCAGCCTTAAGCCCTCACATGTCCCGTTTACCATGGAATTGATGGCCGTTTACCCTTGGACCTAAATGGCAGCAAGTTGTTTACTGGGGCCTCAGCCCACTTTCCTGCCCGGCTTGCAGGGCACTTGCAGGGCTGGGTGCTGCCTGGAGGCCAGGCTTGGGAGAGGGTGGGGTGAAACCTCAGCTTCCAGGAGAGGAGAAGGAGGATGCTCCAGACCATGCTCACCTACCTGCTCTGCAAGGCAGGCTGAGGCTGGCTCTGGGTTACTTTTCCAGTGTAGCCTCAGGGATAAATAAAAGGAGCCATGTTCACATGAATGCTGGCGCTCCTGCAAACTCCAGGTGTCAGCAGGAAAAAGGGCAGCTCCTTGTCCTCAGCCTTTCCTATGGGAGACCTGCATGTCTGCCTGTTACTGTTTCAGGAGGAGTCCCTTCTGCTGGGCTGGACTTTTCTCTTTGCTCCATTGTGGCATTGCTGTAACGCAGCATCACTCAGCTCCCCTTGGGCCAGGGAATTCCAGGCACAAACAAAGGACAGCATCTGGCCCTTTGAACTGATCCAATAAGGACCAGACACAGCCTGGTATGAAAGGCAGGAGGAATCTTAAACTTGAAGCCGCACCCTTGTTTTCTGATGCTGCAGTTTGGTAAATGGCAACAGGTCACTGCAGGGTCCGTTTTTGAGTTTTAATCAGGAGGAAGAGTTACAGCTTTTGGAGTATTTGGCCTTTTCATTATCATACAGATGCTGCATATATATGCTCCAACTTGAGGCACAACACAAAGTTGTTTGGTATTAATCCAAGCTAGAGCTCACCATGGAATAATCACATCAGCAGAGATTTATATCTTGGTGAAGATGAGAATTTGTCTGGGAGCCGATTGGAATTTTCTCTGTGGACTAAACACTAAATTAGCACCAACGAGGTGGCGAGGACACAGTGAGCAAGAAGTCTTGCCCTATGAATAAGGGCAATAAATGAGGTCTTAATTTAGTTGCATAAGCTCTTAACCTTTCTTGCTGCAAAGTGCCATCTAGTGTTCACAGCCATCGCCTGCCAGCGAGCCACAGTCCTGGCAGGCTTAAAAGAGCTTGAAAGCATTAAAGGCAAGGCAGACAAGCAAATAAACTTTAATTGTTAATAACCAGATGTTACTGATCGTTAATACATGTTTGTAGTAACTTAGGTAAATGAAGCTTCTTTACTATGTGATGGATAGATGTTTCAACTGGGTTCAAAAATCAGTCTGGATCTCATAAAACAAAGTGGAGCATGTTGTTGGAAAAGCAGTTGTGGAATTTCATGCACAAAATATATGCCCAACGATGTGTCAAATTTGCATGTGCAGTGAGCACTGTGGCATCATTAATGTTATTTATGTGGCAGTGGTGCTTCTGCATGCTCCTGAGGGAAGTGGGATCGGGCACCGCACATGGAGCGGTGCAAGATGGTCCCTTCCGTGTAAGTTTGCAAGTCAGCTGCATTGAGGTGGTGAATCCAGGAGCAGGAGAGCACCTTAATGTCCATGAGCCACCATGTAGGTGCGTGCAAGTTAACTGTGCATGCAAATCAGTCATAAAATAGCAAATGTACTTTGCAAGCCTAAAATCAGACCCAGCAAAGACACAGTTTAGCATCTAAAGTGCAAGAACAGGAGAGGGATGATCCACAAGAACACTTAGAAGTTGGAGGCGGAGGGGAGGTAAAAAAGTGCACAAAAATAACTCCTCATCCAGTTTTGTATCTGGGGCATCTTTCGCACTGATTGGGGCTGTCCTGATTGGCTTGACAATCTCTCTGCCACATCTGATCACCTCTGAAACCACCCGGAGCACAGACCTCAAACGCAGAGGTTGTTATCATTATTATTTGTTGTTATCTGCACCGCGATGACAGTGCTTAGAAGTGCCAGAGGATTCATGCTCTGGGTTCTGCTCTTGCAGTGGCCAGGAGCAGAGTCTTAATTAGCCCCAACAACGTCCATGATAGAGAACAGCCCCAGTGACAGGCAGCAAATTAGGTGTCTGACCCAGCAAAGCATTTAACCCTGTGCCACTGTTTTTTAGTCCATGTATCTGTGGATGAAGACCGGGATGATGTAACCTTTTGCTGCCTCTGATTTTTCTGATTACAGCATGAAGCACGGCTCAGCTTGCTGGCTCAGAAATCCCTGTGTATGGTATTAATCTGCTTTCTAAACTGACTCCTTGTGTCTGGACAAAACACCAGGGGTTCCTTTAAATGGAAGGATCTTTCCCATCTACCTTCCTAGACTTTCTGTAGGACATCCCATCCCTGTGTTCAGCCAGCCATAAATGGCTTCTCCTTTCTGTTTTCTCCTTTGTGATCTGTATCTCTCTCATGTTCCTTGTCTCACTTCAGTGACAAATAATAAAGTAAATAAATAGAACAGCAGCAAAGAACCTGGAAGGCTGCACAAACTATAGAGGATCCTGAGAAATACCCAGTTCCTGGAGTTTGGGAGGCAGAAGGGAGTCACCTCGCTGTCAGAACTGGTACAACCTTCATGAATTTCACAGAAAACTCCTTGCAATGAGGACTGTATAACGTGTCCCTCAGAGGCAGTTCTGAGTTTACCCTGGGTCTTCTCATGCCATAGTAGAGGCTTATTCTCTGAAAGACAGCCTGGGAGCACGTCTGCTTTGCTTCGCAAGCCACATTGTAAGCTTGGTGGTTTCAGGGTGGGGAGAACAGGAGGTTTAAGGAGGAGACTTCAGCTGGAAACTGGTGGGTGTTACACTTAATGATCTTGCTTGCATCCCTGTTCAGGAACCCTCTGGGAGAATGTGCTATAAAATACTCTCCTGTGATACCTGCTCTTTTCCTGTACTTGCTGTTGGGCATCTGAAATTACTGGGCTACATGGACCTTTGGTCTGTACACATCTCTTATCTCCCATGTCCTTCAGTATGATTCTCTTATGATCCACTGTGTTGTTTCCATTGCTGTGACAGGACACAGTACCATGGAGGGCACCCCCACCTCTCTGTCCTTGTCCCACTGTGAAGTTGTACCTATGCATGCACTGCATGAAGCTAGCAGATGAGGTCCTGTGAAACCTTTGCACTCCTGACCGTGTGCATCCATCTCTTCTTCTGAGCTGGGAGAGCTACTGTTACACTGGATGCTGAATTACAGACTGCTTCGGTCATCTTAAATTTTGATGCAGAATTAAAACGAGGGAATTTATCAGCTCATGGTATAGGTGAACACTGTGACTGTTTCTCATTTGCACTGTCCAGAAGTGCCTGGTGATCCATTCCCAAGTGAGCATCTGAACCTAGATGCTGATAGGCTTCTCAATCAGCAGTACAAGAGAAATAGACACACGAGAGTGCTTCTGAGCTCGGGGAGGCAACCTCAGAGGTTTGAACGTCAGGGTTGCAGCTCCCCTTGCAGTGGAACCGCCAGTTCTTTCCTAAAGACCAAGCGTGTTGCAGCATATGCCCAAACGGTACAGAGTGTGCCCAGAAACTTGAACTGGGGTTTGTTTATTGTCATGTACTCAGAGCAGCAGCATTTGTGCAGATCAGAGCTGAAGATGGTGAGGGGGGTGGGGAGGTGGGGGGAAGCCCACCCCTCTCTTAATTATTAGAGCACAGTGTTTCTTTAGTGCCACCTCTTGGCCAGCCCACTATAAGGTTTCATACGCAGACTGGAGTATCTCATGTGACATAAACATGTTAAACCTACTGTGCTCCATGCTGGTGGTTCATGGAAGAGGCAAATATCATAAATTAGCATAGAAGAATAGCCTGAAATATTTGTATTTCTTCCTTTGTTTCCTAACAGGCTTATGCTCTGATGAGCATGGTATGGGTTTTGATGTGGAATCCTACCAGCTGGTGTGTGCTCAGGCTTCAAATAGGATCATAGCAAAAACCCAAAGCATTTTCAAATCTGAAATGTCACAGTATTCCCCCCGTCAGAAGTTGCACACAGTGCAGTGGAGAGCGCTCTTTAGGCAGGTGCTCACCCTCAAGGTGAGGTTTGCAAGTGACAGATTCATCCATTGCATCCTCAGGTAGTCTGTAAAAATAGTTCATTGCCTCCCCATGATACAAACCATGAGAATCTGGTTTGTAACCTGAGTGCACGTACCTTCCATTTCTAACTGGTGGTTTTAGTTACGTCTCAGTGGCGAGCTCTTCCAAGTAGCACTACCTGATGTATTTTAAAAGAATGGATGCTATCCTACTTACCAGCTACTGATTAATCAAATTAACTCAATAATAGATTAGAAACATGCCTTCTCATGTAAATTACATACTGCCCTGCTTTACTGCCCCAGCCACTGGTTGCAATGGTCTCTCCAAGTGCTTATCTTTAAGCCTCAAAAGCATCCCACTGAAGTCGGCAGTAGAAGGCAACCCTCATATCACAAATCACATCTCCAACCCTGGCAGTTCATAGTTGGAAGATGCAGCAACCCAAGTGTTTGTGAACTGCAGTCATTCTTTGCATTTGGGCTTCTCCTGATCATATTATGTGACTCTGGTTTTACTCATTAAAGTCTCAGACAGTGCTTGTTTTGTTAACAACTGTTAGGGCAGGGATTCTTCCTTTTAATTGGCACCATCTGGAAATGAGTAGGGAATTGCTCAGGATGAAGGCAAAGATGAGGAAAGGCCTTGCACTTTTCCATGCTGCAAAAGTTGTCCTGTTTGGAACAGCCGCATCTGGCGTGGGAACCAGCTCACCCTTTATTGCTGTTGGGGGCTGGAGGGAGAAGGAAATTTTCTTTCAGGATAAAGACAATCTTCACGTTGCCAGCAGATCCAGAAAATAATCATTTGAAAGCAGAAAGTTGCCACTTCGGGCTGCTGGCGAACCAGGCCTTTAATGCAAATTGAATATCTTTGTTCCCAGGTTTTTTCCAATCTTGCACCACTTGTTCAGCGTTTCCTCATTTTTTGGCACTGGTTTCCATAGCTGCATGCAATCACACTCTCACACAGATGCCGTTCCATGTTCAAAGCACCGAATGCTACGGGGCATATTAGTGGTTTTATGCTTTAGATCTATCTTTATGTAACTTCAGAGCTCATTAATATATACCATTTTGTGTCATTAAAAAACAACAACCTGGCACATGAGAAGCTTTGAACAGGAGAACGGATTGCAAGGAAATGGCTTTCTTTTCATTATGCAGATTTTAAACTAGACATGAGATGGGCCCAGTGAGTCAATGGACAAGGTACAGCTGGTGCGAGGTAGTCATTCCCTACCTGTCTAAAAACCCAAGAAGAGTCAAACGCTATTTGAAACATGAAGATTTTCACACCATGATTTCACAACAGTGGATGTAAATGAGTGAAAAATGCCATTATGGTTCTTCTAAGGCTGTTTAAAATCTCAGGGAAAGCCATTCTCTTTTGCTGTGTGAAAAGCTGAAGACAGGACTAAGGTGTGGAGGTACCAGAGTGATGGGCTCACTAGGAACATCTAAGAGCAGAGACCAGAAAGGTGTAAATACTCCGGCTGTTGGTCAAGTACAATTCCCCCAGTAGTTACAGCCTGAAATGTTGACTCTTAACACTGTTTTGCCACAGAAGGATTAAGAACATGTGTGCCAGAGCATAGTTCTTCTCTGGCTGTGGTTGCTGGCTTGGAAGGATTGAGGTGACACATGTCTCCGGGACCAGATATATTTCTGAACTTTTCTGTCCTTCAGTTCTGAGTTTTCAAGCCCCTTTCTGTGCAATGACACCAGCGTGTCCCCAGCCTGCCACAGCACAGGCTGGTTTAGCAACACCAACAGAAGCGATTGACCTTCCAGGTTGTGTGGCTGTCCCTGATGTGGCTGTCTCTCCTGCCAGGGTGAAGATCACACAGCACAGGCTGACATCCTCACTCATGCTGTGATGGCTGCAACAATGAGGAGCCACGGGATGAATCAGGAACCAAAGCCAACTCGTTATACAGCATCCAAAAGCTGAGACGTCTGAAGGTAAGGAAACTTCTTGGTGCTTTTGACAGCAATCAGAATACCGACATGGTCTTGAGGGACATTTGGGGGTGAGAAGGAAGGGGGACAGTGCAGTATGAATAAAAAAATGACTGTTGCTGAGGTGTCTGGAATGCTGTGGGTGCATGTGCTTAGGCATCACTGAGCAAAGGAGAGACGCTCCCCCCATCCATTAGGGGAGCCCATATTTATAATGAAGTTTTCTAGAAAGTAAAGATCCTTTGTCTTAGGATGGTCAGGAATCTGTTGTCACTGCAGCTTGGGCAATGACAGTAAGGAAAATCTGGTGTATAATCCACCGGATGCTCACTAAAAGCTTCCAGAAATGGTCAGGCAAGCATGTTTTTCCTGCCTTAATCCCCAAGTTTGTGTTAGGGGTGTGTGACTTGAGTAGCAATGCAGCCCCGGGTGGCTGGAATGGTGATGGGGAGATCCACACAACCCACAGCAACTACATGCATTTCCCCAGTGCTAGGCAGCTTTCTCCCTTTTCCCTTCTTCATATTCAAAGGGCTGTACTGATTATATGCAACTATGACTATGATTATATGCAAATTGTGACTAATGTATGAAATGAAAATCCCTGCCTGATGGCACAGAGATCTTCGACAGCTACTCCGCAATTACTGCCTCACGACAATTTCTGCCGGGTGTTACTTATGCCAACACAATGCTGAGCACAGGCAATTCACCGCAGAGGTCATAAAGAAAAATCTCATTAAACCCACACCATTTAAGACCAGGTAGTTTCCCAGCTCCTGCTCCTGCTCGGTGCGCAGCCTCGGAGGCTGGCTGGGTGGCTTCCCAAGGGAAAAATCCCTCTCTGATGTGCGCAGCAGCGGTCGCGGTGGGGCAGGGGAGCTGTGTGCTCTGCAGGAGGATGCAGAAGCTGCTAAGCTGCCGTCTGCTGCACTCGCTGCCCTGCTGAACCAGGGGGATGGAACTGGCTGATGTGAGTGCAGGGAGGCTTGGAGCTGAGCAAACCTATTGAGTGGCCAACAGCCTGAATTTAGAAGTCATTTCTTTCCCAGGAACAGCAAAACCCTGGGGACTTGGCGCTCTCTCCCACAGGATATCTGTTGAATACCCTGCAAGATGCTGGACCAAATTTTCTCCGCAGCAGCATCAGGTGCTTTCAGCTGCTGCTCAGAGCAGGCAGGGCCAGTTGGCAGTGGTGCAGGCGTTGTGCAAATGTGCTGATGTAGCGCTGACACGGGAGCTCCTGCCAGGGCGCTGCCTGCAGAAGGCTGGGCAGGCACGGGAGCTGTCTTTGTGCAGTGTAATTTACTGACAGCCCCAGCTGTCCCGTCTCCTGTTTGGAGGTGGTGGAGGCCCCCTGCAGAGGTGCCACAGCTGTGTCAGTCAGGGTGAATCAGGCTCTCCCAGCAGCCACCACCAAGGCGTTGCGCCTTCTCCAGCCCATGACCTGAGCCAGGAGATGGCATCTGTCGTGCCGACCGGCCAGCCGCTGCTGGAGCTCTGCAGGGAGGAGCGGGAGTGTGTGTGTGTGTTTGTAGGGTAGGCATGAGCTTTTGGGAAGAGAGACACCAAAGAGGGTCCAGGGAAAGGGATTCACATCCCTGTGGCTGGAGACTCAATTCAGTCCAAGAGAACATTAACCTAACGATGGATGTTGGAAGAGTGCAACAAAAAACCTCATCAGTTCACTGATTTTTCTTCCAAAATAATGGCAATGTATATCTCAAATGGGTTACTCTCTTCCCACAACACCCTAGTTCATCTTTTTTTCCCTTTTCCACCTATAAGACTTTGTTTTCCACTGGAATATTAGGGTTTATAGAAAACATTAGATGTTGATGAGGAAACAGTACAATAATATCAGTTACCCAAGGAGAAATATTTGCATCTACAGAGAGAGTTTAACCTCAGACACTCAGTTCACATATTCAAGTGTGATTTATATTGCCCCAGGCTCTGAGGCAGAGTGAACACTGACACCTTTGATGTTGAAAGAAGCTTAGTGGCTGGCCTTTGGAGATATTTGTGATGTCTCTATCAGCCTGTCAGAGAAAAACCAGGCAGCAAAGCCAGGCCCCCTAAAGATTTCAAGGCCTTGTGGGCAGAGGGATCGTGTAAGCATTTTACTTCCACCGAATGCTTGAGACGTCGAGCACAAGTGGCCAGGCTAATTGCTTACAGGGCTCTGTGCTGCAGTCAGCATCTGCACAGCTCTCTGTGGCTGATGCCCTTCTGGCCTGGAAAAGGTGCCAGTGTCAGTGATGGGGATATTTAGCAACTGCACACAGCTGGGTGATGGAGTGCTTTGGTTGCTGTTGCAGCCTAGTAGGGATGTGGTAACCCAAAGTGAAGATTAAACCTTACTTATTAGAAACGGAAAACATTTTATTGCACTTGTTGAGAAGCAAATAAGCTCTGCCCAGAATTTTTCCTTGTTTTTGTGGTATCAAGTGTCCAGGGCTTTCCATGGGGCAAAATAGTCTTGAGAAGGTTTGACATCTCACACAGGCAAGGGAAATGCTGCAGGGAAACAAAAGGCACCATCAGCATCTCCTGCACTGCACAACCCTGTGCACCCAGGTTAGTGATGGGAAGCAGGTGGCAAGAGGGAGCAGGAGCTGATGATCCTTGTGAGTCGAATTCCCAGGCAATGTGTTGAGGAACACTTTGGAAGATAGGATTAAAACTCAGTACAATGTGGACAGGTTGGGGAAATGGCTTGAAAACAGTAACATGGGATATAATAAAGACAGCTGTAAAGTGGTTTACACAGAATTAGGGACTGCTGGCTAGGCACACGAGGATCTGAGGATTACTGGGGATTATGAACTGAAGATGCATCTGAAATAGGATGCTATTGCAAAAACAAAGGCCCAGTGCTCCGTGCTCATATTGAGGATGAGAGCTCATTTTAATCAGGTGTGCCCAAGGTTGCAGCTCAACAGGGGAGGTTCAGAAACCGTCCAAGCACTTGGAAGCTAAGAGCGAGAGGGAGCTGGTATGTACAACCTGGCAAAGAAAGACTAAGGAGGGAGAGACTTGTAGTAGCCAGAGACTGAATCTGCTTCTTGGTTGTTGAGGAACAAAATGTGAAGCTGTAGATAACTCAGAAGCAGAGGAGAAGAACAGGCAAGGACCCCAGGAAATGAGTGTCAGTAAATGCCTTGCTCTGGTGAAGGCTGCTGTGCTAAAGCCCTATTCTGTTGGGCAGCACTGAAGGGGGCAGAAATATGGCAATACATTGCTGCTCTGGATGCAGCACTGAAAAGCACTCACACCTATAGCATTAGTGATGCCATATATTGTCCTTACCTTGCTCTTGTCCCTTTGGAAAGTCCAACCTGTCTGTTGTGCCCTTTAAGAGAACGTACTGTAAAGTCACAGGCCTAAAGGTTATGAGCAGGGTATCAGAGGCAAGAGAGCAGATACCCACAAATTTGCCTCAGTGGGAAAGTGGAGAATAATTGTGGGTTCTGACTTTCCAGGGAGCCTCTGTGGGGAACTAATAGTCTAGACTTGTCCTTTTTGAGGCCTAATTATGTCTCTCTGTCAAACTATAAAAACAAGAGTCTGTAGCATCACAGGGGAGAATGAAAGCTATTGGCCTGTGTTCTGCATTTAATAGGATGTCAAAATCTAACACAGAATCTGACTGGTTTTTGACTGAGGTTAGAAAGAAAATGCAACTAATTAGACTGTTTCTGAATATCCCTCTCTGTCTAATAGCACACTGTAACATCCTGGAAGTCCCAAACTCTCTGATCAGTGCTGCTGTCTGGATGTGAGAGGGCTTTCCCGCTGATGGGATTCAGGCTCCACTTCAGCACTATTGTCACTATTAGTGGGGACAGTTCCCTGCGAAATGCTTTGTGCCATCCTACCTCTCTGTGTTAAGGAGATGGAGAAACAGCTAGGCTTGGAGGAGGGGGTGCAGCCAGAGAGGAGCAGGGTGCTCCATGGGAAGCTCCACACGCTGCTCATGATCTGGTCTTTTACAGTTTGCCTTGAAGATTAATTTTCTAAGTCTCTGAGAATGAAGGAACATTTGGAAAGTACCCTGTGTATGAAGGGGAGCCTTTACTCTTTGGGTATCATGATTCCTGAATCAAAGTAACACACAGTGGTCTGCAGCATATATAAAAGAGCATGAGTGTTAGAATTCACCCCCCAAAATACCCCCAACATCTTATGTGTAAGCTAAAGCAGTAAGTCCGAACCTTTTTCTCTCCAAGCTTCTCTTTCATGTCCTGCTTTTCCACCTGCACCCAAGTTCTGACCATTAGCTCCGCTCCCAGTCTCAGAGCTGCCTCCTCCTTGTTTGCAGCCCTTTGTAACCAAGCACAAGAGGACAAGAGGATCAGGTACCTCTAGAAAACATGAGACAACAGGAGTTGGTGGCCTGTATTTAAATGAATAATGCATTAATTATACCTTGGAGGCTGCTATGTCAGGGAATGGTGGATGATCTCCTAGTGCCGTCCTCCTTCGGAAGTTAGATTTCTGTGTCACATTGAAATAATTTCTTAGATCTGCAGCGGTTACAAGTTCCTTTTACCTTTCCCTTGTCAGCTGCCCTCATTCTGAGCCAACACTATGCTCAGCTGGCTCCTCGTGTTTTACAGATGAACTGGAATAAAAGTGGGATTTGTCCCACTGTGAGAGAAAGGAAGAGGGAAAAAATAACTGTCTACAAGATTTTTTCATGCAAGTCCCACATCCTCAGTTTTGCCCTCTTTTTGACACTGAAATTTGATTGTCTTCTGCTTTGACATTTTGGGTCCCCTTTCTGGTTTCCATTCTTCTTTTCCAACCTGACTTTGGGTTAGTTGAGAACCTGCGCCAACTTTGCCTCACAGTCAAAACTAAGCCCTGCAATTCAAATGGAGAGGACATCAACAGGCAGGGGAAAAACGTGGCCTCAAAATAATGATTTTAGAGAAATGTCATTTCTGCAAGGTCTTGCAGGGGGATTTGAGTCAGGAAAAGCAGAGTCAGTGAGTCCGTAAGAAAATGGAAGGTCTTTCCAGGAGTCAGCCTGAAAGAAAGAGAGGGAAAGAGTGTAAAAGGAGAAAGAATGACTTGCATAATCCAAAGGAGCTTAGGGAGCAGGGAGAAGTGAGAGCACCTGGATCTCCTTGGGGACTGTGTGACTTGGCCTCAACACTTGCATGGAGAGGTATAGTTGTGTTTTCCAATTACCTGATTTCACCCACAAATGATGGTTCCCATAGAGACAGTTAATCCATGCTGTAAAGCATGTCTTTTCCCAGGCTGTAGCTGGAAAAGAGACTCAAAGCAGCTTGGGACCAGTACTGGAAGCAGAAAAGAGCTGCTCACTGGAAAACCTTGTCCAAGCAGACTGTTCTTCTCTGGTTTTGTATGCCTAATTTTGCTGGATTCACAGATGACATAGACAAGCATCCACTGTGGCAGGGGCAAGGAAAGGAAAGGACTTAGCCATGCCTTAGAAATGTCTTTAACCTTGGGCTTGTCCCATATTCCTAGTTGTAGAACTGATCCCACAGAAAATGAGGGTGGCAAAAATGCAGCCTTTCTATAGATCATTCCCAATACACACCGGCTTTATAAGGAAAACATCTGGGCACGAGGCAGCAGTTTCATTTTTCCATGAAATGCCTCATCTGGTGCCAAGTCTGGACAAGGAGAGGTCACAGGCTACTTTCTGGGGCCCTTGAGCACAAGCTTCCCAAGCAGCTACTTCGGTAAGGTCTCTCGCTGTATTTTTAGGATCAGGGTTTCTCCAGCCAGCACAAAACCCTTCCTGGCTGTCCTCTTCTTGTCAGAAGCTACTACATCTGAGCACCAGGGCACAGGTCACTTTGCAGTTTTGACCCTGGCCAAGGCAATCAGAAAGTAGCATTAAACTACAGGCTACTTACAAAAGGGGGGGGGGGGTTGAATTAATAACTACACAGTTCAAATTTAGCATAAGAAATGATAAAACTGGAATTATGAGGGTGAGGGGGCCTGGGTTTTTTCCCCTCTCTTTTCACCTGTATGGTTTGAAGGTCGGAAGGTACATGCTGCTCAAATAAAGGATTACTTTTGCCTTTTAATCTGTGACATAAAGATGACATAAAATTTACCCCTGTGAGTTGCCATGTAAATGAATTCAAGTCAAATAACACACAGGGAGCAACAAAGCAATGCAGCCCACTCCCCTCTGCAGTACGGGCACTGAATTTGTGCCTAGAAATCCCACATACTGCAAAAAGCCATTTCACATTTCACATGTTCAGCCCCACACAAACCTCCCTTCTGCAAGAAATGGTGAGGTTTTTTGGGGGGGCGGGGGGAAGAAGAGAGAAAGGTGATACAGGGAGGGAAACGAGGTCATCAAATCCATGTTAGATGACGGCACAGATTCCTGGGCTACCAAACGCGAGGGCCGAGCAGAACAAAGAGATTTGCATTCTAAGTGATGCAAAGCAGCCGGCAGTGTTTTAATGTTGTGTTTGCTCTGTGATGTCTTCATCAGGCGCTCAAAGGCAGCGGCTCTGGCAGCCGTGGGTCCCGTGAGCCTGTCAAACTCCGTTTCCATGGTTTTCCTTCAGGCAGCACCATCGGCAGACAGCATGGAAACGGACCCCTGCAACCTGTTTTGAACAGTGTCTCTGATGTAGGGCCCCAGAGCGGGCATCAAACTAGCAACAAGCAGCAAGAAAATAACAATTTTGCTTTTCGCAGGTGTCAGAGCAGCAAACAAAAGGCTGTTTGTGAGAGATGCAACATCCCCTTTTTGGCGGTGTTGGCAGTCGAAAGTCAGCCGGGCAGGCGACAGGTTGAGGAGGAGGTTTTGGAGGGGGTCTTGAGGAGTTCAAATGGTTTCCTCTTTAATCCTTTAGACTCACTACATAGGGCTTCTCATCACCACACTATCAGCTGTTAACAGCATTTCAGTTATTCCATTTGAATCAATGAGGAGGGCTATTTTCTTTAAACAATTCCAGTTTTTTCCAGACAAAGGGTCTGCCTCTTCCCTCACCTGGAGGAGCATTCCTTCATTTCAGTAAAAAGTTCAGAACATTTGAAGCCAGAGTTGAGCATTGCCACTGCATATTCAGAAGGTGGGAAAGACAAGTCCATGGTCTTTTGCCGCTGTGCTGAAAGAGCAGAAGTCGGGATTGCTGATAGCCAGACCCAGCTGGACCAGTGAGTTTCTGAACAGCACTGCTTAGGGACTGTACCTCTTGATGCCTCAGTTTCACCATGTGTGAAATTTGGATAATCATTTATATACAAAGCTGATGGCTACTTACAGTATGTGTGGTTACTTGTTACATGTGGTTATCATGACACAAGTGCCAGGAGCAGATCGATTCCCTCAAGGAGCAGTTTTCCATCAAAGAAAATTGATGGTCAGATGCTGACCAAGTTACACAGAATCTGATTTTTCCTACCAATTAGTCAACTTTATTTCAGCTGCTTGAGGAAGAGCCAGTAAGGCTCCTGCTTCCTTTGCAATGCCTCGGCCAAGCTAGGGAGAAGCCAGGAGTTGGGGAGCTTTGGAAAAGTCAGATCCCAAGCTGCCTTTTTTTCTCCTGTAGTGGAAAGATTTGAGTGGACATTTGGTTTTACTTATGGTTCTGTTCAGCAGCTGTAGATGGTCAGCCAGGAGCTTACAACACTCATCAGGAGCTGCCACAGCAGGGCTTTTCTCTTCACACATCTAAGACACTGGAACAGTCAGCAAGCTGTAAGGACGGTGCTCCAGGATTCCTGCCTCTTCTGGGGCTCTGAGCTGCTCTTCAGTTGCTGCTCTTCAGTTCCCTAAAAAGAAGCCACAACTTTGTATTTCATGGTTGCCACTGCCTTGGAGACACATGGTTTCTTAATGGGAAAGGTCAAAATGTTTGTGGTCTTGCTCCAAATTAGTGTGGAAGCCAGTGGAAGAAATTTTCTGTCAGTCTCTCAACCCAAAGCACACTCAGTCATGGTTTGACTGAAGTTATCCAAAGCACATTCAGCAAATGCTGTTCCTGTCTTCACAAAACTCACCTCCTACACTTGTAGCTTTCAGAATAGACCAGTTAAATGCTTAAACTGTAATTAAGTGGTTAGTTATTTATTGCAGTGTCTGCATAAGGAGCAGGCTGAAGTCACTGAGTGTGTTTGGAGATGCCAGGACTGCCAGGGAGCAGATGCAGGTGATGCAGCGCTGCAGCTGAAATCCTACCCTGACCCTGTGTTTAAATTAATAGTCTCTACAAGATCTGTAGAGAAAATGAGTTTAAGATTGAGAAGGTTTTTGGACTGCTCATGACATATTGGTTATTTTTTTTTACTTTAATCTGTTAAATACAAGCAAAGCATTATTGAAATTAATACGATTTCTATCTGCATCACTGATCAGCACCAGAGCAAGGCCAGGTACACCCATACTGATAGAATAAGTGAAATACACACAGATCCCAGCATTGCTAAGTGCTGTGTATGAGCTTTCTGTGTCGCAGGAATAGTTACATTCCTTTTCCACTGATACGAACAGCACATTTGTTATTAATCTATTACTGCACAGCGCACAATTTGCTCTGCCTTTCTCAAGAGGCAACTGCAGAGCAGAGCGGCCTCTCAGTGAACAGTGGCATGAAGGGACGGGGTGAACAAGCTGCAGACTCTGGCACAGATTTCTTTTGATCAGAGGAACTGCTCCTGACTCTTGTTCAGTGTCTCATGATGAAAAAACCTCCTCTGGAGCATAAAAATGTGCCTGTGTCACAGCGGAGTCAGAAGCTGGCACTCGGAGTGCCAAGACTATTCTTTAATGAATACTTGTGTGTGCAGGATGTTGCCTGGTCATACAAAACCTGGTTTGTATTGTTTCCCAGTTTTGGAAGTAGCTGTAAGTCATGTGGGTTAGAGCAAACAACCAGGCAAAGCAGAACGGGCTTCATTCAAGCGTGGTTTGGAGCCATACTCTTGTGTAGCAGGGTAAAGCGAATGTGTCCAGGGGATTTCTGGTGGGAATTGGGAACAGTTGCATTAAAACTGGGAGCTTTTGAAAAAGAACCCCAAAACCCCAATCTCGTCTTCTAACGGCACTGGTATTTATGGGACTAAGCTGGAGGGAGGGGCAATTAGGATGTGCTAACCTTGTAGTCTTTCCATTGCTTTGTGAACTCTATTCTAAAACCAGCAGGCACACAGATGTATTTATTTTGGAACAAGAATACTTTGTTCTGGTTCGGAATAAACCTCTCCAGAGGTTTATTTTTGCCTCTGAGGGCCAGATTTGAGGGCTGCACTGATGAAACAGGCAAGTGTAGAAGGTGGGAGAGCCTTACCTGGGCAGCCACTGCTTGCCCAAGGTAGACATTGCTGCTCCAGAATGAGAGTAGGCACAGAGTTACCCCAGGAGTTGGGCAGTGCCTCTTGTGTGCTGGGAACCAGGTAGCACCCTATCCCCAAATTGCTACTTATTCCGTAGGATGTCTCTGCTGTGGCTGTATTCCCATTCTCATGCTTTGATTCAGCAGCACAATCTCACTAATATTTTATTTGCTATTCTTACTTTTCAGGCTATTAGGACAAGGCTTTTTTTACAGGAGAAAAATAGTCTGCAGTCGTACTTTGCCAGTAAGCAGGGGTTTATCACGTAAGAAGTGTCTCTGGGCTGTCAGATTAATGTTATTCTTTGGAGTCGTGGTTGGGAAAGGTGAAAAATGAAATCAAAAAAGGACAAAGAAATTAGCAGAGCACAGTGTGCATGAGGTGCCCTGAGCGGAGAAAACACTCTGGATGACACACCTGGGGTGAAACAGAAGTGGGAAAAAGTAATTTAATCTCAGCACTTGCTTTGGCTGACTTCTCAGTCACCAACATATTAATGGCTTTTCCCCTAGCAACTACAGAGCTTCCAACATGCAACTATTCCTTGGTCATAAAGACAAAAAATTGAGTTTGCCAGAACAGAGCTACCCCATTCTGGGCTGCTGACAACAGTCCCAGACTGTCCATATGCTCAGCTGCACTCCAAAGTGGTAAAGCAGCATTTTTGCTCCTGCTGGTGCTGGTGGTGTCCCTGTGGTTGTTATTGTTTCCATCCAGACCCCCTCCTCTTCCCTGGAGCTCCTGCCTGTTCTGTTTCAGGCTGTACGGATAGCAATGTCACAGCTCCTGAGCGCCGAGGAGAGGGAACAGATGTAGCTGTTGTCGCCTCCCTGCGAGCTGGTGGCATGGCTTGTCTCACTCTGTTCCTAGAAACAGCTCCTGCGGGATGCCTGGGGAGCAGTGTAGAGTGAAAGGGACATGGAGGGAGCAGGGATGCTCCCATGGGGCAGGTCTGAATGGAGATGGGTGACTGTGGCCTATCTCTGGCAGGTGGAACAGAACCTGCCACCTTTGGGGCTGCGGGGGCTCAGAGTAATCTCTTTTCCTGATGGATTGTGTCTAATCAATGAGGTAGGGAGCAGGCAGTGAGGTGGCAAAGGACTAGTGGGTCCCTGACTCCTGTAGGGTGTAGACAGGCAGTTCCCAGTTCCTGCCCTGCAGGAATCAAGGGCTCTGAAGGGTTTGGCAGAGATAGACTGAAATGATCCCTCTCTCAGTGAGCACCATGGGGTTTGGATTCTCTCTGCACACAGGCAGACATGGGTGTCAGATGAGACCCCCATGCACTGCCTATGAAGACTGTTTCCTTCACAGTACAGTTCATGATTGACTGAAGTCTACACTGCATTTTAAAGAAGTAATCCCATTTTCTCCACCATCTCTCAGCTAACCCCCCCCCCCCCATCATGTTCACATCCAGCCAAAATCTAATCATGGAACAGGCCACATGGCTGCTGAAATGCTGCTCATACAGAGTGAGCAGAGAGGTAACAATGGTGGCAACTGATTGGGAGAAAACTCCAGGAACAAACTTGCCAACAAAGTTTTCAAGCTGACAAGCAGGCATTCTTTATTGCAGTGCCGGGAGACACGGGGGTAGCTCCTCCTAACGTGTGTCCCCATATTGCTACACAAGCAGTCCTTATATAGCTACCGAGCACACATACATATTCATGAGGCTACGTATGGATTACATCATTTTCCAGAAAGTTCCCTGCATGCCTACAAAAATGTGGTGGTCTTTTGGGGTCGTTTACTTCTTCCAACAATCTTCATCACTGCTGGCAGCCTCTGAAGCACCCCAGTAGATGCTTATACCAGCTTAATCGGTTCGTTAACACCACAGACATAACAATCATCCCGTCCTGCTGCTTATCAGTCAGTTTAACTGCAGCCCATCCAGGGCCCCTGCCATCCCAGATACTCCCTATCTTTATGTCCTGTTCTTCTAGCCTGTTTTCTTACACTCATTTTATACTAAGGTCATAAAGGCCTAAACTATGTCAACTACAACAGTTTATCTTGTACAGGAATTCTCAGTATGTTCCCTAGCTGTACTCTATATTTTTTCTCTGTATATCATGCATCTCAGTAATTTTCCATTACTACTGTTACAAAGCCATCAAACTTAACATTACTTAAAATTGATTCTAAAGGTTTATATATTTCATTTTGTAATTTTGTACCCCCCTTGTCTCACAACCTGGTGGACTGTGAAACTGCACCCTTGACTGGCATCATCTAATCCCCGTATTTAACTCTGTATTAAGTATCCTGGTGGCTTACAGCACCCAGCAGAAATCACTGCTGTTTTAGTGACCTGGGGGTTCCTGATGCAGTGGACAAGCTCAGACAGGTAAGCAGA
Source organism: Ara ararauna (assembly GCA_028858755.1). Taxonomy (NCBI): domain Eukaryota; kingdom Metazoa; phylum Chordata; class Aves; order Psittaciformes; family Psittacidae; genus Ara; species Ara ararauna. The sequence goes on along the minus strand of CM054383.1, from coordinate 39,418,590 downwards.
AAAGCTGAAGGTATCAAAATGCTATTTTCTACCTTTAGCCATTAGCAGTAGACAGAGAAATCAATTGTTCTGATTCCATGAAAGACAAAAATGGACAAAATACGAGGTTCTTTCCACTATTAGATCTATTGTCTTCCCAGACTTACTCTCATCACAACTTACTTTCAGAGTGCTTTCAGAGGAGGACATCAGTGCTACGTGCCATCTTAACGGTAAGGAGTTTTGTGTTTATCTGCACACTCACTGCCAATGGGGCAGATAAGAGATTTTATTCTCTACATTATCACTATTTTTCTTCTTAGGAGCCAGTCTGACTTTAAAAACAGGGGTAAATATTTGAGCTTCTGTTGCAGATCTAAAGCGAGGCTCTGGTTTTTTGTACTTATATCCACTAAAATAATCAGCTTGAAGAAGCTTTTGCAGCTTCTTGGGCTAAAAACTTCCCTTTTGTTAATATTTGCTTGCTCTGTTCATTATTCTGTCCTAGACTCTTCCCTCCCCTGATTGCATGTTATCACCTTCAATGGAACAGCTGTGTCATTGCTAAAGGGTGTTAATCTTCCCCTATCTAACACCTTATTGACAGCTAGAGTCAGGGAGGCCCCCAGTCTTTTCTGACTTGAGTGACTTCTCTAAACATTCCTTTTTTAGCTTCCTTTTCATTTCATACCAATCCTACTGTTCTCTGACCTGGAGAGGCAGCCAGGCTGCTGCAGCCAGGTCTGAAATAGCCTGTGTCAGTTGTAGCAATTGTAAGCAGGAGCATATTCCCTAACAATGTCAAGGGACAATAAGTCGCAGGTAATCAATAAGCACAATACGTACAGACAGCAGAGCCCAGAATAGAAGCTGCTCCGGCAGGTGGGACAGCTGGCTTGGATTTGTATGGAGTGGTTGTGAAAGGCACCATGGCTTCCAGTGAGACAGGAGCAGTGCTGACAGTGACAGATCCCCCGTTGCACTGTGCCACCGAACACAACGAGCCACTCCAGCAGGTACAGCTCATTTTTCCTGAGAGTTTTGTAATGGGTTGGAATTAGTCTCGAGTTGCATTTTCCTGAATTCCTGTTGCCTGCCAGTGTTCTGGACTGCCCTGCAGTGCCCAAGGTCACCTTGACTCTTGGGAGGTGTGGGGGGTTGCCCTGACTCTGGAAAGATTGGGCTGCCTGTACAGATCTGCCTTAAAACAGCCAGCACAGCAGTGGGCACCTCAGTCAGGATTCCTGCCAGCCCCCATGAAGGCTGGGTCCAAGGGAATCTTTTCCAGACACAGCCTGTTCTGCATTGAGGAGCAATAGGAAGACCCTTCTTTTTGGCCTTAATGCTCCTTGACTGTTAAATAGATGCAGATATTCACATTTATCCCACCTGTGTTCAAACACAGCCCTGAGGTGCTGAAGTTGGAAACAAATTGCCTTTTCCTGAGCCCACTTAAGGCTGGTGTCATGTCCTAGAGGTCTTCCTATGGGAAGCAACAGTTCCTAATAAGAGACATTAAGCAGTAAATCAACACCAGTTGTCCTGGCCTCCTCTTGAAGTCACTGTAGCAGAGTGGTGGCCACCTAAAGTGGGATCTGAACAGCTCCCTGTTGAGATAACCTCAATTGCCCACTGAGCCTAAGCGTTTCTGACAGCAGAAAGCATCTGTCAGTAGACAGCAGGTCAAGATGGATACAGTTCTCTTGGGTTTTGGATTAGGAGGTAGGTGCAGAAAAAGGAGACAAATGGGTGCATAGAAGAAATACTTATATATGTAAATTTATTTTATAAAGCGAGTTACTCATCCTGCCTCTCCCGTACTTAAAAAGGCAGCTGAGTGCAACACAACAAAGGGCATGAGTACAGAACTGAGAACTGGGAGAATAGGGACTTTTGTGGGACTTGAACTGATCTCATTTTACTCCCATTGTAACTGGAGTTCTCTAATTGACTATGATTATTAAATTTATTAGACTGGTCAAACCAGGGCAATACAAATAGGCAATGTGTTTCCAGAATGGCTTTACCTAACAGCCAATGTACTAGTGCTCACTTGATGATAAGTTATATCCTAGTTTGAAGATACATGTGCTATGACTGTCAACTGACTTCAGACTTGACCCTCACAAATACAGTATTTCCTTTCAAATACACTTTCTGTGGGGCTGCAGTTCCAAATATCCTGCTGCATTGCCAGAGCCATCAGCAGATTTCTTTTGGGTATGAACTGGGCCAGTGACATTTTCAGATAGGCTTGGCCAGATGCAGTCGCTAAAAGAACCACGCCAACACAGAGTGTTGTTAATGAAAGAGACACAGACCCACTGGGGACAATATGAACATCAGGTTATTTGGCCACCAGCTGATTCCTTATCAATAAGTGATGTAGCAGGAGGCAAAGTTGTATTAACACGTGCTGAGAGGCTGCTGTCACACGGAGAGGCACCGCACTTCGGATAATGACCTGGTCTCAGCATTCCCAAGCCCACATCAAAGCAGAACGTGTTGGACACCCCACTTTTTTTCTTTTTGCTTTAGTTTTGCTTTTCACACCACACACGGCTCAGACAGTGTTAGCTGACTCCTTCCATGTGAGCCCTGGGGAGCTGAGCTGCCTGGCCAACTGACACCTGCAGCATCAGGGCTTCGGTCATCTCATGGCTGGCTGGCTGGGCGTGCTTGTCCTGAGATAGTTTGATACACTCATAAGCCACAAACAACTCTTGTTCCCATAAGAAGGAAAAGCATCAAAAACTGGCTGAATATTTGATCTAACACAAAATGCACTCATTAAGTGTGCTTTGGGATGTTGGCTTTGTTCACTCTGACCAAACTCTCTATCCGGAGGTCACAGCCAGACAGCTAAGAGAGGTCTGAGTATTACTTAAAGGATGGGTAAGGTCACGGTGGCCTGAGCCTCCCGGGTCTGAATTAATCTCCCTGGCACACCAGCCTGCTCCTGCTCTACCGCCTGCGCTTGCAGGTACATTCGTGTAGAGCAATGCCATCCAGTGGTTGCTCAGATTCATCACAAAGCCAATGGCTCCTTCCTGAAGGACATTACACGAGCTGAAATGCTTCAGCTCCTGTTCCCAGCTAAGGCATTTTTCAGATACTAAAAGTCTGTGACAGTGGCCAGCTTGACTGCTTCCAGCTTCATTGGGTTTTGCATGTAAAACCCAGGTATGTTTTAAGTAGCAGCCACCTTAATAGACATTTGGGGGGAGATATTTTATGTATGCAGTCCAAATATACACATCTATCATCAGGCCTGAATTTTGGAATGGGGAGGGGTTACATGGAGTCATGTGGAAAATTATGCTGGTTTTTGACACAAAATATAGCCTGTGAATGAAACTTTCTTTGTCCAAAGCCCAGGAGATACTAAAGTCACTCAGTGGGACATTTTTCCTGTAGGATAATGCCCAAAGGAAAGGACAAACAAGGGTTGGGCTGTGCAGAACCTTTCTCCATCAGTGTCACATTTTAAAGAGCCCCAGTATTATGGGCTACCCAAGGGCTGGACCTTTTGGAGGGGTGTGTGTGCTTAAACCTGCCTGGTTGCAACCCCTCCCTTACCTCCTCCCAAAGACCAACCATCATGCTGTGGCAGAGGCCAACATTGCAGAGTGACTAAATTAAGATGTCAGCATGTTTTGCCTGTTGCACTCTCCAGGTCAGATGCAGTGGATGTATTACACCAAACACCACAACCCAGCCCCGGTGCACTGAGCACAGGCTGTGGCTGTGCTGGAGGGTGTGAGGCTGTTACCACCAAGGGGCAGCCCTCTGCAGCTGGTGCATGTACCCGGTGGGTCTGACCATCCCCTACCCTCAGGTCCCGCTTGGCGGTACAGATTCCAGTCAGGCACAGCACCACTGGGTGCTGCTGACAACAGGTGTCTCATTAAACATCTCTCAACCTTACAGGCATTCACATTGACAAGAACCAAACTCACACTCAATCACAGCTTAATCACAGCCAAACTCTATTAACAAGTCATACTAATTACCAACTTCTAACAATTTCTCAGGTTCAGAGGCAAAATATCCTTCCTTTATAGATGAAAACAGACTTGTGATACTCCAGCTCTGGCCATAATTAGGTCCTTTTAACCAAAACAAACCTAAAATAAAAATCCAGGCGGATGCCTTTGTGATAACAGTCCTGAAAGTACAGTTGTACAACGAGATGTTTTGTTTGTTTTAATTTTGTATCTGCGATGTTGCCCACAAGGGCCCAATTAGCCTGTTACAGATGCTGCCATCAGTTTTATCCGCTTGTCTTTTTTGTGAGGTTTTTTTAAGAGGGGTAACTTGTAGCACAGATTGCTGGCCTGCAGGCATCCAGAGATCAACAACCAGCTTGCTGTGATACCAAGCCCCCTGTGAAACAGGCAGTCCTTACCCACAGCATTCATAATGCAAAGGGTAAAATGAACAGAGGGGAGGGAGGAGCTTGCACTGGATTTTGGATTAGCGTGGAATAATCTGGTGTGTTCAAAAGTGGCCTGAAGATGGCAATTCTGCCATGGCTAAGAATAACTTGACAAACTTTGGCTGCTACACCTTGGAAATTAAAATGCAGGGTTTATTTTTAATAGCTTCAAGCACTGCCTTGCAACAAAACAGAAAGTTCTTAAGATGTGGCTTTCAATTGTAAGTGTCACTATTTACTCCTGTCCCCTGCTATGTTCAGCACATGTGTAATTCCATGTTAACCTGGACTCTTTCCTCCTTTGTGTGGCTGTATTGAGTGGCTGAGCACTTGAGAACTCACTTGTGTAATAAATATGCTTACAAAAGGGTACATATGAATAACATGAACTGACGGGGGGGTATTGCTGCTGGGGCTGATGCTTCATCCTTAACTCATGCTGCTGATGGAGAGGAAGAAGACCCACCAACAGACCAAGTTAAGGGCTAACATAGAATTTCCTACCATTTCCTGAGCAGGGTTCTTCAAGGATAAGCCTGTTTCCCCACATCTGCAAGATCCCAGTTCGTGTTGCTGTGAGGGTCGTTATGTGATAAGGCAGCTCTGTGGAGCTGCAGGCAGGCAAAAGCAGCCACAGGAAGGACCATGGGCTCTGTCCTGTGCTTGCCTGCACTGCTGGAGACCATCTGTGACCCTAGTGTGATGAAGGGTGACACAATGGCTTAATGGTAATGTAAGACAGAGTGAATCAGTCCAAAAATTGTTACCTGGCAAGAGCAGTAGGCTTGGATTTAAGGTTCAGCACTGAAGGCTTTGTCTTGCAAGGCTACAATCCTCTTGTCCTGACACTGCTGTTGGCAGATGGCATCTCTAATGCCAGTGAAGAGTTTCTGAGGCTCTGGAACAAGGAGAGGAACAGGTTTGGTTTTTCTTTTAGAGAAAGTGCTTGTTTTCAGTGTAAGGTCCACTCCTGCTTGAGTAGCAGGAGGAAAAAAGAAAGGTCTTTGTTCAGAGCCATAGTTAAGGCAGGACAGGAGATGAGATCTCCACGTGCAATGGAATAACCATGAGAACATTCATGCAGTGTTTCATCAGGGGAAGATGGGAGATTTTGTCTCGCCATAGTCTCATTCCTCTTCATAAGAGGCTGTTTCAGACAGGAGCAGAGCACTTTTACCTGTGTTTTGCCAGATGAAATGTGGAAGAAAAGGCTAGCAGGTGTGACACAAGGCTCCTTCAGCACAGAAGCCCAGGGCCGAAGCCTGACTCCTTTTGGGGAGTACAGTGTCCATGATCAGCATCAACCCTTCCTAGTTCTGAGCTTTGCTCTGGTGTGTGAATTTCCTTCTTCTTTATGGATTTTATACTAGTCCTGAAATTAAAAAAAAGAGGAATGAATTACAACAATTAGAACACAGCTTTACTCTGCTGTGGAGCCATCGCTTCTGATCAGAACCTGAAATCCCGCTTCGCACTCCTCCAGTGTGGAAATCTGTCAGGTAAATAGAAATCACCTCGTAAAAGCCCTTAAACAGCTCTGGTTTATATTTTAATTGAGGAACAGAACATTTTAAGCACTTTTATTGGGTGGTGCCTGCTGAATGACAGATGTCTGCAGCGGAGTAATGCTGAGCACACTTTCATAAAACAGGGCAATTGCTTGCTTAAAACATTTACAATTAAAGGCTTGATTGAATAACAATGTTCTGCGCATGGAGCTCATTTCTGCACTTGTCTGTGCACCTGAACCAGGCTGTGATCGTTCCGTGGGTTGGATACGAGGTGCCAGTTGCTTTGTTCGATGACCAAATAGTGCTCACGGGCACAGCTGGAAAGGTGCCTTTGATTTTTCACCACGACAGAGATAAGGTTCCCTGTGCTGTTAGACTTGCTCACACCTTCCTTTCAGCTGGGAGGCTGGGGTTGGCGGGTGTTCTTAAACATGGAAGTAACTCCCCCAGTTTGTCCAGAGGTAGAGATTTGAAAATGAACCCTACTCCTTGGCAGCTGAGAGTCTGGACTGGTTTCTGCTTTATTTTTCTATCTAGCTCCTGTGACCCCCATTACTGTAATACCCAAGAACATCACCTGCTTGTGCACTGATCCTCACAGTATCTGAAGGAAGTTAGGCTGGCATTAATATTAGTTTCTCCTGTTATAGGTGGGAACTGTGAATGTAGAAACAGTCGTGATGAAAGCACGAAACACCCAACAGCAAACCAATGACGTGGCACATACCACAGCCTTTCCCTCAAGCCAACAGACTCAAGTGAGAAAGGACTTCTGAGTTTCATCCCTACCAAACTGAAAGAGATCCTGTCTTTTTGGAAGGCAGATGCAAGGACTGTGAGAATGAAGACCCTGGGCCCACTGTAGGAGAGGATCTGGTTCGAGACCATCTTAGGAACCTGAATGTGCACAAGTCCATGGGACCTGATGCAATCCATCTGCGGGTCCTGAAGGAGCTGGCAAATGAAGTTGCTAAGCCACTGTCCATCATATTTGAAAAATCATGGCAGTCAGGTGAAGTTCCCGATGCCTGGAAAAAGGGTAATAAAACCCCATTTTCAAGAAGGGGAAAATGGATGAGCCAGGGAACTACAGACCAGTCAGTCTCACCTCTGTGCCTGGCAAAATCTTGGAGCGGATTCTCCTGGAAGGCATGCTGAGGCACATGAAAAACAACAAGGTGCTTGGTGACAGCCAGCATGGCTTCACTAAGGGGAAATCCTGCCTGACCAATTTGGTGGCCTTCTGTGATGGGGCTATGGAACTGATGGACAGGGGTAGAGCAGTTGATGTCATCTACCTGGACTTGTGCAAAGCGTTTGGTACTGTCCCACATGACATCCTTGTCTCTAAGTTGGAGAGACATCAATTTGATAGGTGGACCACTCGGTGGATAAAGAACTGGCTGGACGGCCGCACGCAAAGAGTTGTGGTCAATGGCTCAATGTCCAGCTGGAGACCAGTAACAAGTGGTGTCCCTCAGGGATCGGTGTTGGGACCGGGCTTGTTCAAGATCTTTGTTGGTGACATGGACAGTGGGATTGAGTGCGCCCTCAGCAAGTTTGCCGATGACACCAAGCTGTGTGGTTTGGTTGATACATTGAAGGGAAGGAATGCCATCCAGAGGGACATTGACACGCTTGTGAGGTGGGCTGATGCCAACCTGATGAAGTTTAACCATGCCAAGTGCAAGGTCCTGCACCTGGGTCGGAGCAATCCCAGGCACAGCTCCAGGTTGGGCAGAGAAGAGATTCAGAGCAGTCCTGCAGAGAAGGACTTGGGGGTGTTGGTCCATGAGAAAATGAACATGAGCCGGCAGTGTGCGCTCGCAGCCCACAAAGCCAACTGTATCCTGGGCTGCATCAAAAGGAGCATGACCAGCAGGTCGAGGGAGGTGATCCTGCCCCTCTACTCTGCTCTCGTGAGACCTCACTTGGAGTATTGTGTGCAGTTCTGGTGTCCTCAACATAAAAAGGACATGGAACTGTTGGAACAAGTCCAGAGGAGGCCTTGAGGATGATCAGGGAACTGGAGCACCTCCCGCATGAAGATAGGATGAGAAAGTTGGGGCTGTTCAGCCTGGAGAAGAGAAGGCTGCGTGGAGACCTCAGAGCAGCCTTCCAGTATCTGAAGGGGGCCTATAGGGATGCTGGGGAGGGACTCTTCATTAGGGACTGTAGTGATAGGACAAGGGGTAACGGGTTCAAACTTACACAGGGGAAGTTTAGATTGGATATGAGGAAGAAGTTCTTTCCTGTAAGGGTGGTGAGGCACTGGAATGGGTTGCCCAGGGAAGCTGTGAGTGCTCCATCCCTGGCGGTGTTCAAGGCCGGGTTGGACAGAGCCTTGGGTGGCATGGTTTAGTGTGAGGTGCAACTGCCCATGGCAGGGGGGTTGGAAGTGGATGATCTTAAGGTCCTTTCCAGCCCTAACTACTCTATGATTCTATGATTCTGTGAACTGACACCGATACGAGGTTGTGAAGGCACAGAAAATCCTGAACATCAGAAAACCAGCCTCACTTTCCCAAAGAGAAAGATGAATCCACGGAGTAGCTCTTGCCACAGCAGAAGGGACATGTGTTCTGGGAACTGCAGAGGCAAAATGTGTCATGGGAAAATCTCAACGGATTCAGCCCAGGATGAGAATATGCAAATTGATGCAAAATTAAATGCAACTGAACAAGATAACACATATCCCAGCAATGGAGAAGACTCACAGCGTACTTGCAAAAAAGATGGAGCTTAAATCCAAGGGGGAGATGAGGATGTCTGAGCAGTCCCCAGTGACTGTATTTTGGCAGGAATATGAAGATTTTCCCAAAAGGAGTCAAGGAAGTGCTGCAGAAATGAAATAAGGAGCCACTGAAGTGCAATGGTCAGTTACAGAACTAAACAGAAGACATTTAACCCAGCCCTCTACATAACAAACCGGGTACTATGTAATAATATAGTTTGCTACTAAAAAGTCACCCTGTAGCTCACTTCTCAGGTGCTGTATCTTTTCTCCTCTGGGCCTGCTCTGCTGGCAGAGTGGTTTTCAAGAGTTGCTGGTTTCCAGCTCCAGAGCAGTTTAATTTCAGTTCCAGAGGAAACAAAACTCTAACCTTGTTTGCAAAATCCCTGAAGATGTGGGAATGTCCTCTGGTTCTAAGGAAAGGGAGTGCAATTCAGAGCCTGATACAAATGTCTAAAGGGGTTCAGTATTTAATTAACCATAATCCTTATGGCATGAGTGGCTGAGCTCTTTCAGGCTGAACATCCATGATTTTTATTGCACTATTCTCCAGTAAGTGGCAACACAAAACCTTTCGCAGGGCCACGCTGGCCCATCACCTGCCTTCCCAGCCCTACCCTAACCACTCAATGACTCTATGATTCACAGTGGCAGAGCTGGCAGCACTGTTGGCAACAAGAGAATATTCTGGGAGTAAGTTTCTACTTTCACACGACAAACCCCTCTCTCCAGGTTGTCACATTGCTCCAACACATCTCTCTGTGACCAGGAAACTACTGACGCCATCCCTGTGCCGCTGGGGTGAGGAACCCACAGCGCTGCATCGGTTCCACAACAGCACAGGCTACCCCACTCCACCCCTGGAAGCAAACAGGTATTCTGGCTATTTACAGACCAGCCCGAGGGAAGGGGAACTCATGCTTGGGGCTGTTATTCTCTACAGAAAACAGGTGCCCTGTTCCTGTACCCATGGCTGAGTGCAGCACAAGTAAAGGGGTTAGGTTGGAAGGGTGTGCTAAGGGAGGCATGGAGGATCTGGCTTGCAGACCTGCCTTTGCAAGGGTCAAGACAATCTCACATAGCGCACAACTCTGTTAGTTTTGTTCTGCTTTTATGACAACAACAAAAGGACGGGATTGGCCCTTTTCTGGAAATGATTCTGTGTAATGTGTGAGAAATGAGAACAAGTCAGTCTAAAGAGGAAGAGTCAACACATCAGCTACAAGCCTAAATAAATACTGAGGTGTGCAGCTGCCTGGCCCAGTTTTTGTTTTACATATGTGCTTTCTATCAACACACAGTTCTATTTCTCAGACCTCTCCCTTTCATTGTTAACCATTTATAGTTATTACCTACTCAACAATAATAATAATGATAAAATAAACAGTCTTTTTAGTAGAGATAATTTCTAAGCAGGATGTATAGTGCTCTGAAAAGCTACCAGGGCAGTCCCCACAGGCCCCTTATCCAGTGGTATGTGTTCGTTCAGCCTTGACAGTGGGCTGGAAGCTGGCTTCTACCATCCCGACACAATGCATTAGCATTCCTCAGTATTGCCCCATGAATGAGACAAAGGTTTTCACCAAGATGCAGCCAGGGCTTGAGTCAGAGCACAGCAGTGTCCAGGTGCATCTTTCCAGGGATGCTGGGATGTGAAGCACTCCTGGGTTTCAATGACAAAATGAGTCCTTGTGCTGTATTCCCCAGGCTTTCTCCTAGACGTCTACCAGTTACACCCTTCCCTCCCGCCTGCAATTAGCACTTACAGTGTTGCAAAGGGAGATGAGATTCACTCTGCACTGTCCTCCTTCAGAACTCACTCACACCTTCCCCACTGGGTGGGAACATGTGCTGTGGGTTAGGAAATATTCTCCTAGTGGAATTACATTTGCAGCAATCCCACCCCCCGCCTCCTGTTTTCTTCTCACCATTAGACTCTGCTGCTCATCGTGGTACAGGAGCACGTGAACATAAAAGCACAGACACAGTGTTTGGTTCAGCGGAGCCCCAAATCTCCGTGACTCTGTTCACTCCCCCCAGGAATTGCATATGCACAAATTGGGCCCCGTATGTTTCATACAAGGTAACTGGAGCCGGTAAGTGCCTGCAATTTTGGGAGAGTGGGGTGAGAAGTGGGAGTGTATGACCATTGACCTTAATTAGAGGAGATAAAAATGTTGAAACATGATTCCTAAGAAAACCAAGGAAGGCCTCTGTTGTCGAGTGTTTCCACATGGATGCCACTGAGAAGAGGTCAAATGCTTTCTATATACTTTAAGTAAACAGCGGATTGTGAGCTCACAGTCTGGATTTGAGCAGCCTCTGTGTTCTGCAAGATAATAACTGAGTCTTATGCACTTAAGATTTGATATATATTGACATTATTACTTGAGAGTTGCCAGGAAATACAGAGATAATTAAGAGTATAAAGTTTGCTAGTAAAGCTATGCCTAATGTCATACATGGCTAACCCCATGCTAGAATGGTCTCCTACTCTAGAAAAGCAGCAATGATGGGCTCTCTTAAAAAAGGGTCTCTGCTGTTGGTGGCTCTCTATGGTAAAGGCCTGTGTCCCCCCTCACATCTTCATTGTCATGTAAACAATGTACACAGCCTGCAAAATTACATCTGCTAAATGAGAAATGGGTTATATGTCAGGAATAAAGTCCTTCAAATAAGGTAGTTTATTTACCTGCTGCTTTGGAGCATAGCAAACCAAGTTAAAATGGTAAGCATAAAATTCTTCTGTTCTTCTTTGCAGCTATCCAGACTGAAGGTTAAGAAGACTGAATGTGGTGGCTTTGTTCCAAAACCAGCTCCATTTTCCTACCTGGAAGTGGATCGACAGTGAAATCAGAAATTACAGCCTTATTTCATATCTGCATATTCAGCTGTAGCGTCATTGCTCACAATCACAGTATCATCAGGTAGCAGCATTCATCTCAGATGCTCAGCATCCCTTCCATACCCTTCCATGCCCTTATTAAAGGTCTTATTTATAGACAGGGAAACTGAAGCAAAGAGCAATGATCCACATCCACAGAAATCAATGGCAGACCTTCCAGAGCTCCAACTAGACCCAGCAGACCTAGTAACTTCTCCAGGTATTATAACAGGGAAGAGAGGGCAGGAGTGCTCTTAAGGGCATAACTGGAAGCAGATGAATCCCTTGAAATCTTCCTGTCCACTCAGTGGGCTGAACCCATGACACCATGAGGATCTAAAATACTTGGGAGCCAAATTATTTAAGGTGTATTGCTGGGAGGAGGGAACGAGGCATGAAACTTGGGAAGCTCAGTCCCAAAGACTCCTCTTGGAAGCCAAGCTGTAAAGCTTTATATACACCTGAAGCGAAAACCCCCTCTTCCCCTGGCTGCATCTCCCTGTGAAAAGAAAACAGGCAGAGAGCTGATTTGTGAACGCTTTCTTGGTAGATTTGAAATCTCTGTCCTTGATTGAAGTGGGGAATGCAATTGCACAAGTCATTAATAATTACTGATAAACCAAAGTAGTAACGGAGCCAAATAAAACCTCCTGCCACAAGGATTGAATTCTGGAAAAGAGATAGACCTGGGAGCTCCAGCCTATCTGCGTTTCCTGTGTTGGAATTGCTGGGTCTCCAAACCGTGCATGTACTCAGAGTAGGTGATGTCTGTACGTGCAGATCAAGAGATGTGAACTTCATCTACACAGACGGCAAAAAGCAGCTTGCAGTTACTTTAACATGTGACCAGTCCCAATTATGGCTTCTTCCACATGGCATCAGTATGCGATGGAGGATCTCACTCTTCTTTTGCCAGAGGCAAATGAATACATTACCCAGCAGCGAGGCGTGGGGCAGCGGATGCCTCACTCTGGGGTGATTTGGATTCCACGCTCGCGTGGGGGTGTGAGCCAACCTCAGAAGTCATTTTCACTGATGCTGACACATAAGGCTTCCCTCAGAGACCTGTCTATCAAACTGCAACATGCTATGCAGAAAAATTAGATTACTCATGCTACAATAAAGAAGGGGAAGATGACAACAATGAAAAAACAAACCCCAAACCTCAAAATATAACAGCTATTTATTAAATGAATAAAAATCCTGACGAGGGGAAGGTACCCTAGAGGCTATTTATTTCTTTATTTTATCTCTTGCAACGTGTTTCAAGGAGAGCCAGTTGGAAAGAACCTATTAATTCAGGCACTGCCTCTGGAAAAACCACCACTTCATCATGATTGTCACATTACTGTACTTGTGAAATATCATCTTAAATAGTCATTATGATTTTGCTGCTGGTCTTGCTGCAGTTAGCAGCAGGATTTCCTTTGGCTTTGGTAAAAGCAGGATCAGGCCCCCTCTTTCTGAATTGCAAATGGGTTGCTCACGTGTCAGCTCAGTAACTAGATAAAGTTCAGCATGCTCAGTTCAAAGCATGCAAGATGAAGCTCAGGGCATTTCACTCACAGTATTTGCCAAGTTCCTCAGGTCTACAAAAGTGTTAAAGTGGTTTAATACAAAATCCATAAGACAAACATTATGCAGCTATGTGAACCCCTGTCCAATAAAATCTATTTCTTTGGGAAAAAAAAAATACAAAGTAGTAAAACATACACTTAGTAAAGAAAAGAAAAGGCTATGTGAAGCTTAGTAAAATCCTATAAATCAGAATGCTGCACAGCTTCAGGAAGGGTGATGTAAAATAAATCTGCAGCAGAACACACACAGAAATGCACACAATCCTGAGCTGGAAATGGACCTGGACAAGTGCCGAGGTTAGAACATCTCAAGACAGCACTGCAGGACTGGTTTTACAGTATCAGATAATGGAAAGGTTTGGCCAAAGGCTGATTTTTCTTCTCTAGTAATAACAAACCTGTGCTGGAGCTTCTGCAGTATTTGCTCCTTGAGTTATTCCCCAGAAACGCTATTTGGGAAGGCTGATTGAGATTTTTAACTCCATCTGCCCTGAATCATCTCACGGTTGTACTGCTCACAGCTGCAAATTCTATTTTACCTACTGTTACCATTTCATAAGAAGCCAGTTGTGTATGGGCTTGATTTGTGAAGCAGCTCCGGCCACTTCCCATGGGGTTTACGTTCCCGTCTTGACCCTCTTTTCCAAATAGTTCTTCCCAGAGATAAGTTTTGGTTCCCATCCAAATGAAAAGAGGAGAAGCGAAAGCTCTTCCGTGGCCCTGCGCCTTGCACAGCCTCAGAGGAGCTCGTGGCCTCCTGACCAGAGCCAACAACAGATGCAAGTTTGCTTTTCCCTGCTCATTCTCCAGCTGTGTGACGCTGCCATGTGCAGTGGTGTGGATCAACCTGGCTGCACCCTTTTAAGCCTGGTGAGGGGTTCTTTTGGGATTTGGCTTCTTAGCATAGACAAGCAATTTCAGCATGACCACACGTCATGGAAGTACATAGAATTATAGGTCTCTTTAAAATTGTCAGGAGCAAATACGATCAGATCTGGTTCTTGATCTCATTACTGTCTAAAAGATTTGGTTGGCATTTTTAAATGCCATGATTTATGTTCATCACCTTAACACGGCCCTTGGAAGTGTAAACCCAGTAACTCTGTTATTCTCCAGGGCAACTCCAGAGAATCTGTTTGGAGAATTTTCACAACCCTGTGTCCGTATGAAGATATTAACATGGATTAAGACAAGTTGATAGATTTTAAACCAGGCTATAGAATGAAAACCAGTGAGGATAAATCAAATAACTTTGCCTAACTAGAGAAAGTGTTTGCAAAGCCCTGTAAGGTTTCTATTTCCTAAAGCCACCTGCCATCTCAAATGCCCCTAATCAGTCACAGATGCTGGATACCAACCTGCTAACCCTGTGGCTTTGAGAGAAAATATTGCACTTTGTAAACTCATTCTTGGGCATTTCCTTAATTTTTCTTAAACTAAACTTTTATCCCCCATTTTCCACTTAAATGTAATGAGTTAAATCAACTCTGACATTTTGCCCTGCTCACCTCCCAGTTCTGCTCAGCTGCTTCCCTGCCTACTTCTTGAAAAGTCTCAAGACCTCAGGTTTGGGGTTATTTTTTTAACCGTGAGGGTGTATTTTTCACTTCACATCTCCTGGTGCTGAGCATCCTGTTAAAGGCAGAGTTTTCACTATTTCTCTAACCTATTGCCAATGGAAAAATGAATGTTTTTCTGCTCTTAACTAATGTTTATCTCCACGATGAAGATTTACCAAACACTGAGCTTTGCTGAACTACTGTGGAAACCCTGTTTGGCCCCCCAAATAATCAAAAACCCCCTCTCAAATAAAAGTCCATCCCTGAAGAAATAAAAGGCATTTTAGAGACCACATCCAGCACCCACTGGAAACAAACTGAAGAATTTCACAGATGAGGGAAGGTACCAAAACAGGCCCTGGTGCCAGAGACCATCAGATGTTGTTCTCAAGCAGAACAGGGGATTGCCTTGGCTCTAGAAGGAGCCAGTATTCCACTTCAGCTCATGAAGACAGACTGGGTGTGGGAGTTGTAATGGAGGTAGGAAACAGACTGGATTTTATTAGTCTTCCATCATCTTTAAGAGATCCCTAACCAGATCAGGTTTCAGCCTCTCGCTCCACTCTTGTGTCAACCTTTGGTTCTGTTTTTGCTGGAGGATAAGTTTCATTATATTAATAAGCAGCACAAGTGGTTCCAATTGTGGAAGAACCACTCGGAGCTGTCAGAAATGATCAGAGGAGAAGTTTCAGCCTTTCCATGATCACAGCCTCTTCTTCTGGTGCCTCAGCTCAGCACCTCCCCAGTGCACTTCACATTTTTAGCAGCCATGACAATAATAAAAAGTACGCTTGCATTTCAGCCAGGGGAGGTTATTTTAAGGAATTCATTCCCTGATCATGGTAGTCCATCAATGCTTGGAAACCAGACGCTAATGGGAATAATTGGGCTAACATCCAATCTACTGGCTGGGAGACTAGATCTAGACATGCATGTAAACTATACATCTTCAGTCTCCTACTGCAGTCAGATTTCAAGCACAAACATCTTTATTATGCCACTAAACCAGGAGGTTTATAGCTAAGTTTATAACATTTCTTAGTACAAAGAAAGAAGTAGTGAGAAAGACTCAGAACAAAACACTCCAAAAGCTGAGACTGTTGGGTCCTTATCATACAGTGATCCACTAGTGTTTACCAGCAATAATGCTCAGCATTTGTCCCCCTCACAGCATCCACCCAAAGGAAAGGGGTTTAGGTAGACAAAGTAATTAAAGAACCACTACAAGAGTGCAAATATTACCAGATTAATTTTGCAGATAGGAAAATGAAGCACAGAAAGCTTTACATTCATCTGAGTTCAACAAACCAGACAGTATAGAGATGTTCTGACTCATAACCCTGTGCTCCAACCACTACAAGAAGATGGGTACCCATGGGACAGGCAGACGGCAGCGCTCATGGTGCACATCTCCACCATCATCCACTCCCCAGGCTGCAGGGCTGGGGTTTGGGTTCACAGATGTATCATGAAAGGACCAAGGATCACGCTGCTCCCAGAAAGGCTCTGCCACTGCCCTGGGAGGAACTGAGCGAAGTTTAGTTTTCAAATGAGGGTCACCAGGGACTAGTGACTGAAATGTCATCTGTGTGATGGAACAAGAAAAAGAAGGGAGAAATGTAAAAGGGAATCTTTGTAGCCAGGACTACCTGACTCTCCCGCAGTAGGAGACACAGGAATAGCGTTTCATGTCATGGAGATGTAGTTAAAATGCAGACTGCATATCCTTGTTCTCAGAATTTGAGAGGTGGGGTTTATGCATGTGGACAAGCCATCGTTCCTCCCTTTGATCTATCACTTGATGTAGAGGAAGGCTTTTATGTGTTAGTCTCATATAATGGATAATTTAGTCTGAAACCATTTTGAAAAGTATTACACTTTGGGTACATATGCTTCAATTATTCTTGAAAGTACGCAGAAATATTTTATGCCATTCACATCTATTTCAAGGGAAAAAAAAATCAAACCCAGAATTTTTGTTGAGCACCCAAACAGATTTGTTCTCCTGAGGGAAGTTTGTGTGAGTTTTAAAAGAATTCTGCCATTTTGTGAACTAATTTAAAGGTAGAATGTAATGTTTAATTGGAGGAATGTCAGTCATTCATTAACATTACCTGTGGTACATATTGCTCTTTATCTGCATGTGTTTATTCACTTCATGAATAAAACTACTTAAGACAATGAGGAACAGAGTTGAATTCTCCTTGTTCAAGTGCACTTAGAGCTGAGTTTTCAAATTAATCCTATCACCCCTTTAGAAGCAGTTAGCCCATGAACCCATGAACCGCTGACACGACATGAGTCACACTGACAGCAGGGCTGGAGTATCCCCTTCTCCCATAGGTGTAGTTTGCACAAAGGGGTTGTTACAAGAGGAGGGTCTCTGGTTTTTTTTCCCCAAACATTCTCCCAATGACAGGTCTTGGAGATGGCAGGAGCTGGACACCAGTCAGAGGTGAATGCTGACAGCAGTGTCAGTGATGGCTCCTTTGTGCCTCACTTTCCCCCCTTTCTAAACTAAGCATCCTCATATACTGGTTTTTCTGTCAGGAAAATTACCTTAGCAGCTAATCAGGTATCTTCTGTTCTACTGAATAAAAGGATGGATGTGGCCCTAACATAGTTCAAATAAAGGATTACCCATTTCACATATCAGAGGAAGTGTTTGGGTAGATGTTGCCCTGTGAGACCTCTGAACTGATCCTCTAAACACAGGGCTGTCGGCATTGCTAATTCAAACGGTTCAACTACAGGAATAAAATGTTGGAGGCATTTTGAGCTTCACAGACAACAGGGGACACTATGAAGAGACATCCTGATGTCTTTTTCCATCCCTGCTCTCATGACTGGCCCACTGACATTCCATGGTTGCTGTCTTGCAGGAGCTGGGACCCCTGTATTCCCGAGGCTGTGACCAGTGTCTCCCTGAGCAATGCAGGTGGAAATCTTGCCCTCAGATCCTGAATTCCAAAACCTGAAGGGGCCAGAAGTGCTGAATGGATCCATCTGCAGCAGCCACTGCTCTTACGTTGCAGCCAAACCCACATGGGGAGCAGTTGGTTAAGCAGTGGGGTTCAATGCAAGCTATTAGCCCCGTCTTTCCTGAGACCTGGCTTTATTCAGTGCACTGCAGGAGCAAACCCTTTCCCATGTGACATCTGAACTGAGCCTCAGCAACAGTGCCCAGGCTCTGATCACTGACCCAGCCTGCACTGTAGCCCATGTGCAGAACTTACCCAAGATGAAAGGCACCAAATGACAGGATACAGAGTGCGGAGAGCTGGCAGCAGAGGTTTCTTCTGCAGACATCTTGCTGGTTGTTTTAAGGTCTTCTGCCTCTAAGTGGCACCATGCTGAGTGATTGAACACTTGCTAGAATCTGTTCTACCTTTTATTGTAATGATTCCTTACAGAGCTCCCACTTTCCAAACTCTGAACTTTCAAGAGTACTGCCTGGATGTCAGAGCCCTTTCGTCAGAGACACCAGAGCCTCTGGAGTGATGGTCCCCAGTACTACAGAATCCCTTTGGAAAGCCACAGCTCTTAAACCATCACTAGGAAAGACTGAACTTTAGTTTTTAGAGAAGGCTGTCACATCCCTGGGATTTGTAATGAGAGGTATTCAAAACAGAGCCAGGCAGAGCTTTGGCTGGTGTAAATTGCCAGAGGGTTACACTGAATCATAGGCGTGCACAACCTGGTTTATGGTTTTGCATTTGCTTAAAGTAATTAGGCCCAGACTGCCTCATATGCTGCTTCTCCTTGGAAAGCAGGAAGCAATTTGGGAAAGGGATAGAGGGTATTCCAGAATGGATGGGTCTGATCTACGCGTGCACATATACACACACACACACACAGGCTGGGAGTCCTGAAACTATTGAAGCAAACTGACCTCTTCAAACTCACCATCCAGCACAAGAAATGTTGTACTTTTTAAACCAGAAGGAAGTAATCTCCCCTCAGTGCTATAATGGGCTCATAAATGCTCAAATGTTCAGATATTCAACCATCTACCAGGAAATCTGCCTTTGCTTTACTACTTTATGATCCTCATATATTTTGCAGAGTTGGAGGCTGTTTGCTCTGCTCCAAAGTGCTGAAGCTCTTTGGTTCCTATGTAATACAACAAACCCCACAGCCCAAACTCACAACAACAACAACCAAATTGTGCAGCACAGGGAAATTATTGACGCTTTAAGAGGACTGGAAAAAGAGACAAGATTTTCTGTATTTGAGGGAAGGTGGTCAGGGTAGTAATACAGCACAATGAGTAGTGAAGACTGGGAGATTTATGCGCCAATTCTGTCTATGATTGATTTAGATTAATTGCTCTGTACCAATATGTAAAAATCTAATAACTATAACTCCCCATACAAAGGGTTGCTCCAGTCCCGATGTTACAGTGGACAGTTTTGGCAGCAAGTCAGGATGTGCATTAAAAACACACTTTTTGAGAAGTCTAATAAATAAAAGCTCTGAAATATAGCTTCCTACTGAGAAAGGCATTTTAAATCATTTTGATAAAGAACTTAAATTAGGCCTTAAAAAGAGGGGGAAGCTAGGTCCCTGCAACTAATTATTTATAGGTATTTTGAATATAAGAGTCCAAGAAAGCTGGTCTCCATCCCCCCTTCTCTGCCACAATAAATGTCAAAGAAACAGCCATTCCCCTTCATCTCTCCCCCCCTCCACCTCCCCCACCCAAATTAAAAGTCATAAGTGTTAGAAAGGGGAGGAGAAAAACCGAATTCAAATGGGGAGCAGGCGCCTGAACAAGGAACTTCAGGAGTCCTGAAAAAACCCTGCACATTTTCCACCAAAATAGGTTCGATGAGCAGGGGACAGGCCTTCAGTTCCCTCTGCGTTACTCAAAAAGAACTGGGCTGTTCAGCTCACTGTAGTCCCCTGAAAAGGGAATACACTGTTATTAAGCACCAGAGGGAATGTTTTTAGACGTGAATAAACATCTGAATAGCCCCAGTCTTTCTGGAAGTCAAAGCAATTTTGAGACGGCACAGAAGTCAAAATTGCCGAGGACTTGGGCTTGTAAGTCACTTAGGTGCTTCTGAATACATTATCCTGAAAGCAGAGCTGACACTTTGCATGTGTGCAGCCACCCAGCGGCCCTGCCTTGGAGGATTTGCAGTTTGGGATCTGCTACCACTCACAGTAAAACCAGGGGGGTTAAAGAAGTGCTGATGTGGGAGGGTCTGTGGCTCTGCAGCAGTCATTGGCACCCCCCCATGCTGGTTCTCACACCAGGCACAGCAGCCAGGTCCAGTCCATAAAGCTAGATGCTCTGCATGGGAAGGCTGAGGAATAAGAGACTAGAGCACAGGGTGTTGTGGTTGTACCTCTCAGGCTTCCTGCTGAGGTTACTGAGTTACTATCTCTGATGGACATCCAGAACTTCCCTCCCTGTTCTCAACAGATGCTTCACCTTGAACTCCCTTCTGCTGCCAAACATGGTTGTCTCTCAAGATTCTGCACAAGGAGATGTGAATTCTAATCTGCTCCATCAGGAGTGCTTCTCTCTGAGCTCAAGTTCATCCCTCTCTTTAAATCTGACCCTCAGACCTTCTTTTCATCACAGGGCTCAGTGAGGCATACTACAGCAAGGGCCACCACTGCTCTTGCAGGACCAGGAGGTTGCTAGTGAGAGGCACTTTGCTAGAGAAAGAAAAGACATGCCCTAGGAAATTAAGATGGAAGCACTTAAGATCTCGAGTTTAACAGGGCAGGTGTGAACCTACATATGGGCCTGGCTGCGTGGCAGTAGATTCACAGCACACAAGAGCACACCTTTCATTGACTGGGGCCAGTCATATGCCGAAGTCTTTTAGTGTCCTCCAAGACCCACTTCCATGCCAGACCAGACCTTCAAACCTTTCTGACAGCTTCAAGTCCTGACATGTGCACCACCAGAACTTGGAGACATGCCCCCTGAGGTCAGGAATGGCACAAGAGCTCAACCCCCGAGCAGCAGCACCCAGTTTTTCCCTCCAAACCTGACACAGAAATATGTGGCCAGGTTTTCAAACGAACTCAACAGCTTGAGGGCTTTGCTGAATGTCTGCCTGTAAACGCGCAGCAGGAACGGCAGGATGCAGCTCTGAACATCTGGCCTGGGATGGGTGCACTCAAAACTGGCCATGAGCTCCTCTGAAAAGGTCATGCTATATGATCATAGGAGACAGAGAGACACACAGGCTGACTGCACAGAAAGAAAATGTGCTAGCTGCTATTGCAGACGAGGGGATTTTGCTCCCCCTTCAAAGTTGGTTTAAGATTTCTCCCAACCTACTATAAATAAAAGTTCCTGGACAGTCTGAAAGCCCCCAGAATAAGAAAGAAAAAAAAGCTGAAATTTGAATTTAAATTGAAAATTAAGAATTAAAAAAACCCAACAAAACCATTTGTTGCTGTCATGAAAACTTAAACTCAGGCTTCTGACATTTGAAACTTAATAATCAAAGCCATCAGCCATAATGATTTCTCCATTTGATTCAGCATTAATATTCAGAGAAATGCCAGGGGCTGTCACTTCCCATATTAAGGCAATCCACATTCATTTGCATCTAGAACACCTATGGATGTTGTTCTTCTGATGACCGGACTGTAATTTTTTAAGCTGAAATGAAAGAAAGAGGTAGAATAAGGCGGCTGAATGTCTTTTGAAACACAACAAAAGGCACTTTCTTTTAAATGCCTGAAAGAGGATCTGATTATTTTGGGGATCCTTTCCTCTTCATTATCATTACATTGTCACGTTGGGTTATCAAATTACTCATCTAGAACTGGAAACTTCCTTGTCATGTGTTAAGGTGTAAGAGGACTGGCTTGGCTGGTTTAAAGAACAGCTGCAAAGAGAGGAGTCAGGAAGACAGCAGCACAAGAGGAAATCCTCAGCCTAATTCAAGTGCTTTACGTCTGTCATAAACACGCTTCCAGATGAAATTAAAGGAATTTCTTTTAACTCTATTCACAGCCTCCAAATACGCCGCTCAGCAAGCTCAAGCTGCCTGAGATCTTAGTCATTCTAAGAAATGAATCATATTCCCCTTGTCATCTGGCTGTTCTCTGCTGACTGCTAATTCATGGTATATTGATTTTAAGACTCTGTTCACACATTATATTTCCATGCTAAGCCAGGAAAGCTTTTCTTGCTGAAAAAAATTATGCCCCATCCTCTTTCCTCTCAATATTCAGTTTTCATCCTCCTCTGTTAGTTAGAATGATTGATCAACACAATTTAACCAGCTTTAAATGGTTCAGTGAATTGTTCCACGCTATCGTACCACCTACATTATTTTTCTACAGTATTCAACAGCGCAACATGAATTCTGCATATGAGATGTGTGTGTTTGTCTACTGATGCACAATTTCAAAGGACCAAATAATTGCTGGGGAACACATTGGGGTCCAGTAGAATTGTATTACAGAGATTTTGGAAATCAACTGCTCATAGAAATAACTTGCTATCTAGAAGGAAGAGTTTAAAACAAAAATCATTAGAACGATAAGAGTATTTTTCATCACTGATTTAAAACAGGTCAAGACTTTTAAAAGCACCTGTGCAAATCTGTGCTGTTACAGCTGGCGATTAAAATTTATAATGAATTAGATAATAAATATTTTGTTTGCTTCTTTTAAAATGCCATTAACAGTGAGGTCTCTCATTGGACTAGTACAAAACCGCTGCTGGCAAAAATGGAAGTACAAAACACAAAGGCTTCATGTTTCAGATGCTTATAAAACTTAATTCCCCTGAATAACACCGCTAATTTGGGTCTCCTTGTATGCTTAAAGATTTTACATAAATATTTTTGGCAGGCAGTGAGACCACAGCTCTGCTTTCGTTTAAACATTTCTAAGGGGCATAAGATCTTTGTCACTTCAAAATAAAATAGTTCCACTTAACGAGAAGTTATTTAAACCATTCAACAGATTCGCAGGTCTTTGAGAACTTCCCTGTTCATGCCAAAGTTTTCAAAACTAGGAACAAAAAGTATTTAATTTCATACAAATGGATATAGAAATGGGTTTTTTCCACCGTATCCAAAAGGTAATGAATTTTTCTGCAAAAAGTCGTTCAGTGAGGTTTTCTGACCTGCAGACGTTCAGTGTATCGGGGGCTGATTGCAAATATAGTGCAGGCAACTTATCAGTTTTGCTTTTGAGTTACACGTTTCTCAGAGGAAATAAACCTGAATTTAACCATTCATAAACCTTAACTTTTAAATATAGGTGAACATTTTAAATACAAAGTTTCTTAGTAGCAAAAAAATCAGAGTAGGAGCTGAGACTGCTGAGCAGCAAATGACTGAAACAAGCACAAAACTAAGGCTAAAAGAACCACAAGAAAAGATAAAGTCATTAGCACACAAATATAAGTATAATTTAAATGTAAATGTGTAATTAAACAGTATGTGCATATACTCATGTTTTAAAAACTCATCATATGTTAAATATATACCTAACCCTCCCTGGTAGAGAAGAAATAACATAAAAATATAGAAGCAGAGCTTGTAACGTGGGGTACAGGACACGTGAAAGGCAAGTTGAATCCAGGAATGATGAAATGTCACGTGTCTGGGACTTAAATGAAGCTGTACCAGAGCCCACACAGATTGCAGGTTTGAGGAGATTCTTTTTCATATCAGTGGAAACTACACACCAGATGCAAAGTCAGTTTGCAAGGATACATGAAGTATATAAAAGATAAAAAAATAGCATTTATCATTTACCAGTAATATGTAAAATCAAGCAATATCCAGCATGAAAACTGAGGAAGCTGAGAAATTAAACCTACTTCTATAGCCCATTATGTAAGTAACACATCATACATAAAAACCCCAATTTAGTTTTTACCCAGTAATGTAAATGGTAACATAAACCTGCTATTAAGAGTAGTTTACTCAACAATTTTGGCTGAGAAACACGCTGATGGGTAACTCACCCTTACCATTAAGCTGTAGTTTATTAAACATTTGGTATCTGAGACGTGAATAGAGTGGAGGATTAAATTAGAGGATCACTTCACTGCTCAGACTAACACTTCAGTCAATGCAAGACTGTGTCCATTCAACACACCTTACAAAGAACAGACTGAATTCTGCTTTCAATTACTGGGGTGCAACTTTAACTGAAGTCAGCAGATGTTGCACCTCAGGAACTGTTAGCAGGGCTGGGAGAGAAACTCTGCTGAAAACTTTTTGGATGGAAAACTAATTTTTGAAGTGTGTTTCAAAAAAACTTATTTTCATCAAATAGTTTTCTGCCAAAAACTTGAAAACTTTTTCTTTTTTCAATGACAGACCAGATTTTTTTGGAGGAAAGAAATCTAATTGTTTGATGTGTTGCTGAAACAAAACTACCTATGGATCGAAAAGACAAAGTCATTCTGAGAGTGCCAAGAAATTGAGATAGGAAGTGAAAGGAGAAGATGGAAAGCTGGATCCCTTAGAAAGCTAAATACAAATTCTCAGGTTAATATTTTAATTCCTTAGACAGAGGGGGAAGTCCTAGACAGGTACGTGACTTTCAGCATGGTGAGATGCAAGTAGTTCATGAACAGGAATGAACTGAAGCGTGGCCTGGGCATTCGCTGGTGGTGGGTTTGTTACATGGTCACAGTGGCTGGCAGGAACCCACGACAGTAGTATTTGAGTCCTCATGTGCTGGACAAAATATAGCAGTAGGGCTCCAAAAAGGGAGGGAAATCAAGCCTCCATAAATATAGCAGTTTCCCAGGGTGTTAATCCAAGCAGGGGTTTCAGGAAGCAGAACGTGTGAAATCAGGTGTCTGTCCCTGACCAAGGTGGTCTGGAAGTGTTTAGTGCATACCATACATGTTGCCATGTCTACCTCAGTGAGCTGCTGGGAGAGAAGCAAGGATCATGAGAGAAAAATAGAGAAAAAGCAACTGCTTTGCTCACAACAGTACAGAACATCCTGGAAGGTGAGTTTGTCCTTTGGGCCACAAAGGAGAAACATGAGCAAGACCATAAACTTCACTTTCACAGGAAGTCCAGAGAGTCCCATGAAGTCAATAGGACTATTTTGAGGATGAAGAATCACTTGCATCAAATAAAAATATCAGGATTCGCCCATAAAGCATGCAAAATATATTGTACCATGAAATGTGAGTCAGCACTGCAGTGACACAGACATTACTCATGTATATGCTCTAGCATATATACTAGCTCTCTACAGACAAACCTAATCCTCTGTTCTTGGGAAAGATCATTGAAAAAAGAACTCCTAGAGTGGATAGTTGGGGCTGGACTTTGACAGCTCAGTTCCTTTCCTAAGAGATTTGGTGAATCATTTGGGATAGCTGTGGTTCCTCTGTGCCCAGGCTTCCATGTAACCTAACCTCTTCATCAGTGCATGACAGTGCAATATGATTTGGCTACTGCAGATGCTGTGCGATGAGGCCAAGTGCTCATGCTCATTCTGGAGGCCATGAGGAAGATGTGACAGAGTCAGAGACCAAAAAGGACTCTTGGTGTGCCAGGAAATGGTACGTTAAGATATTTAATAGCTATGGCTGGTTGGTTAATCCAGACGTTACTCTGGAAGACTCCCCTTTATTAGTTGCATATGAAGATTTCTGGGAAAAACAAACATTTTTGTTAACTTCTACTCCTCGTATCCAAAAGCCCCAGAGGAGAGATCCCCCAATATTTGAGGCATTGTGAAATATGTACAAAAATAGTTGCCATTGCACAGACCTTGCCTGCTATTTTAAGACAGGCTACTGAAGCGAGTGTGGGTTAGACAGACTGTGAAAGAGGGGGAGGAAGGGAAGGAGAAAGGTTAAACAGCAGTAGGAAACATGGCTAGAAAGGACTCTTTGCACAACTGATGGTTCTGAGCCGTTAGATTATGCTGACAGTGTATTAATCATATGTTACAGCCATATGCACACATACTGATAAATTTATATTTGCCTGCCTATAAATGAACATTAGATGTAAATATATGCAAATTATTGACTATTTTGCATCATGTTAATAGGATAAATATTTAAAATATTTTAAATATAAAAATCCTTTCACATTACACCATCAGAAGAAATTACACAAATATGTATGTGGGAGATGAGCTTATGGCCTACGCCATCTCCAAAGATTAGGCTTGAAATCCCAAATTGTCCACAGACTCCTTCTGTAATTCAGCAAAAGCTTCCAAAAGCATCCCAATGAGTTAGGAGGACAGTTCCTAAGCCCTGGATTTAGAAAGTAACCTCAGTTAATAAGCAATTTGCCTGCTCTTGAAAGACTGGACACTCTTCAATAGGGAAATCCCAACAGCACAGGAGCAGGCTCTCCCCATGTGCTGAAGGTGAGCTGGCAGGGAAGGAGACTGGCATGGCTGAACAAAGAACTTTGTCTGGAATTCAGGAATAGGAGAGTTTATGACCTTTGGAAGAAGGGGCAGGCAGCTCAGGAGGACTACAAGGATGTCATGAGGTTATGCAGAGAGCAAATTAGAAGGGTCAAAGCCCAACTAGAGCTTAATCTGACTACTGCCATAAAAGACAGAAAAAATGTTCCTATAAATGAATATGAACTGACCCCAGGACAAGGCTGAAGTGGTGCCGTGGGCTGTGGCTGTCACCGGGCACAGAAGCACAAAGCTGAGCTCATTCCTTGCTTCATCTCTTCTTTGCTACAGGAAGCTTGGGGAAAAAAGAACAGTTAAAACCCCCATCTCTAACACCTAGAGTTTTTGAGTATGTGTGTGTGGTGATTGCCTTGCTCTGGGACTATATTCTAGATTCTTGAAATATTCTTCCCCATTTTTCCATTTATTCTTCCTTTATTTTTACTCTTCCCATATGCTGCCCTGATGACACTGCCTCCGGGAGGGAATGTTTGGCCAATTTCCTTGACAGTGCTGAAAAGTCCCTTTGCATCCACCTCTCCCGTCCTGTTGCGCCAACTCCTGCACTGCTCACTATGGATGAATTCCTGAAGTGGCTCGGCTAACCACCTCTCATATCCCTCAGCGGCAGCTTGTGTGCTCAGCTTACATCCAGTCTCATCAGGATGTCTTTTTGATTTAAGCCCTTGTCTTCTCCCCGCTAGGTCTAATACCTCATCTGTTAGCCACTGCTGGTTTTTGCATTGTTTCTTTATCCCAGTCATATTGTGTGCCGTGTCTAGGCTGACATCTTCTCCCTCACACTGTGGCTCATTTGGTCCCTTTTGAGTCCTGGCATGCTGATAGCACCTCAAACTGGCTGTAAACTTCTACTCTGGAGCTGTCACTGATACACTCTGGGATAAATCTGTTGCACAGAAATGGCTTTTGCTTTGGGATTTGTTTTTTTGCTTGTTTGTTTCTGTGTATTTTTATGGGATATAACATGTGACTGTCAGAAGCCAGAAAACAAGTAAAGGAAAAGAAGTGATGTTTAGCAGAAATTTGTTGGCATATGGTCAGAAACAAATCAACTTTGTTCAGAAAAGAGAGCGTCTGTGGAACCATCCTGTCACTGACTACAAAGCAAATGGATTCAGTCTCCACCACAAGAATGTGTCCTCTTATTTTGCTCTTTCCTCACCTCCTTCTCCCGTTTTCTACCATATTCTTTATGAATAGCTTTCCTCTGTTTCCCTAGTAGCCAACTAAACAACTTCCCTACAACAGAAGCTGGATCAGCTCTGCCTAACAGAGATGCACAAGAGACAGCTAATGTATCTGCACAAACACTGGCCTTGATCCTGCCAGGATGTCTGCATTAAAGTCAATGAAAGATTCGAGTGCACACAGTTAAGTGTATGTGTCAGCCTTTGGCAGACTGAGACCTTGAAGCCTGCTCAGCCATCATGACTGGGTACAGACATAAACTTGACACTTGCAATGTTTCACTTGGCTTTGACAAAATGTGATATTCAGAGGGTTGCTTTAAAAATAAACAAATTCCCTATTAGTTTTATTACCCTTTCAAATGAGCTTGGAATACAGCTTTCTTGTTTGTGGTACTTCCCTAGGAAAACATGTCTTAAATTACAGGAGAAAAGAAACTTGGTCTGTTGCTACTGTCATATTGAGCCTTTTGGACCAACAGACAGAATTATATAGATAGACACAGAATGAAAGAACTACAGAAAAATCAAACCCAAGAAAGAAAATGTTCCCAGAGTGTTTCTTGAAGATTTGCAAGGGCATTTGAGTAGCATTTCCCTCACTTAAAAATGCATCAAAAAGAGTGGATCTTTACAACAGTAGCATGTCCTCAGGTTTTCTAGGACAAGGTTATTGCTGGCTGGCTCAGGAAGAAAATGCTTCCCCAATGCACACATCACTATTTTTCACACTATCAACACTCTTTGGAGACAGAGTGCTGGGCCACATCAGGCATGGCCATGCTGTGGCCTTCTCTATATGTTCCCCTTTACATCCAAATAGGGCATTATTTTCTATATAGTTGTATATGTGCTATTTGCAAAGAGCAAATGTAGGCTCTGAATCTAGTACTTGATGTCTTTGCATGGTGGGACACCCTGCTTCAAGTTTATTTGGCAGCAACAATGCTGTGTCAAATCTTACTTTAAATTATGCAGAAAATTTAAAACCCTGAGTGCTGAGAAGAGCTGAGCAGATATAGCTTAACAGTTTCCATGAAAGTATTCCCATTCCTTTCTTGTTGCTTTCTACATCTACTGTAGATGTCCATCTACAGTGTTAACTCTGTTAACAGTGGGAACACTTGAAAAAACAGCTCTACACAATTCTAAGCAAATGCAGGAGTATATTAATGGTAAAGCAGTTACCATCTCGTATCTATTCTCACTCAAAAACTTGAGTCCCATTGTCCTGTTCACCTAATCATGAAAGGAAAAACTACAAAGAAGGAGAAATGGTGAATAACTCTGGAAATCAGAAAAGCCACTGTTCCAGTGTTCATGTACTTCAGGTCTAAAAGGTGCTGGTCATGCACAGAGATGTGTACACATCCATTACATGTAAATATGTTGAAATCTTATTTCAAGTTGGAAACTTACCTATTTTAAGTACTATTGTACTCCAATAGGCACTCCAAATAGAATAAGAACTCCAAACGTATCCATGTTTGGTTTTCTTTGCAACTCTTCAAGGGTGTTGCTAATGATACCAGTCTTAATATAAAAGTCTTTGAAACAGCACAGACTACTGTCATTTCTGTGTTGAGAGAGGGAAACACATTGCAAGAGAAAAGAAAATCTCTTGATACATGTGATCAGTGGATCTAGTCAGAGTGACAAGAAAAAATACTGCTTGGATTTCTGACTCTCAAATACTCCTCTGAACAGTTTTGCTGTGAACATTTGTGACCATGAAAATATTTCAGTGATTCATTGTGAAGGGCAAATGAATCTCAGAAAGCTGCAGTCTCTTCAGAGGCAATTAAATAACAGTGACAGGATTCACAGACTCAGTTATTCAGCCAATCAAGCCCTATGTTGAGAGGCATGACTTCACCATAGTACAGTGCACTCTGCTTAAACAGTACTTGCTCCATCTTGGTTGTGCTCAGCTTTTTCTGCAGCTTTTGTGTTTCTTGACTTTCTTGTTACTATGGTGAATGACTGGCACAGCAGCATACAGAAAGGATGTTTAGGACATGAGTAGAGACAGCAGCCAAAAATGGTAATGGGACAGTGTGAGTTACCAGCAGGTTCTTCTGCTTTTCTGTGCATGTGGGAAGGGTAAGTGAGAGCTGGCAGCTAATCTATCAGTGTTCATGAGAGACAACTGTACTTCTCTTGTCCCAGCACTTCAGCTCAGCCGTGGCTCTTGCTTTACAGCTGGTGAAGGAGAGATTGGCTCCCACAACACAGGCAGCCTTGGATACTGATGCTGGCCTCTGTGCCTGTGACAGCAAGGAGGTCTTGATGTCTTTGTATTCACAGTCTCTTTCTGTACCATGTCCACAGCCCATGGCGAAGGATTCGGAAGAGTGAATGGATCTGTAGATTGCTCTTCATTGTGATCCAGCGTATCTAGACAGGATAACTCAACCTTGGATCTCTGCAAGTGCTGGCTACATAGAGTTAATAAAGTTGTGACCTACCCTTGTCCATCGTCATTCACCTGCATGTTCTGATCAATAATGCATATTGCTTTTTGGCTTCTCTTCCCATGTGACGGGCAAAGCCAATAGAACAGTGCACATAGCATTACCACAGGCACATTTATGTTTGCTGATGACGCAGAAGTAAGGAGGCTTGTCTGCCCTTGTGCAACCTTACCCTTGGATAAAGCCCCCCCGTTCCTGCTGCCAAGTTCCATTCCCAGATGAAGATTGTTTAAGTCTTAAAGTAGTGAGTGTCTTCGAGATGGGAGCAAATTAGGAGACATGTCAAAAGAACAACTACAACAGGAACTCTTAAATGCCAGGTCCTAAATCATTCTGGCAAATTGTCAGTGTGCTTATATTTCTGCCTTACTCCCCCAAGCTTGGTGATGGATGACCACTGATAGCAATAAGTTGGAACTCATGATTTGGCACCCGATCCCAGCATTAACTAAATCACCCCCCTGCTGCCACAAGAGAAAGCATTGGTTCTCATCCAGTTTAAAAACTTAAAGTAACCACATCAGAAAAATGAATTCAGCACTGATTTCTAGCTCAAAGGAAGATATTGTTAGGATATAGCATATGATGTCAAGAGACCATTTTCCAATTGAAGACAGTCAGTAGTTCTATCCTGCTAAGGTGCGTTAAAAAGCCTCCTTAAATCCATATTCATGCGGTTTTATTTTTGGCAAGTTTCGTATATTAAGGCATCCAAAATATTTGAATACACTGGCTTCTCAATGAGATATTTAACAGGAACAGGACTTGCACTTTTCTTCTGCCAGGCTGCGTTTATACTGTGTTTTATAGATCAGTAAACCAACAGAGAGATTAGGTAACTTGCTAAGACCACATGGCAGGCAGGTGGCAGAATGGGAACTATAGCTTGGAAATACCTCTTGCTCTTCTGTCTGCTCAAGAGTCAGACTACACTGACCCGTGTGAATGTAATGAGGAAGGGAGCGAGGGAGAGAGTGCACAAGAACTTCTCTCCTTTTATCACACCTTTGCATGCCCACGAGGGCCCTGACCCCTCCTACACCAAGCCCTCTGCAAGGGGGCAGGTTCAGGAAGGATCAGGGTGAAATGTGAACTCACTATTTATCACTCTGAGAGGTCAGACTGAGAGTCTGGACGTGAGGCAGAGGCATCTTGGATTCCTTCCAAGGCTGGAGTAGCTGCTGTGGTATGTGCTGCCCAGGATATTCCAGGGCAAATTCTGATTCAGCTCTAAGTCTTACTAGAGGCTCTGCCTGAAATGTCTTTCATTCTTATCCATTCAGCTGAGGGCACTCGGGGCATCCTGACCACTAGGCAATATCCCTTCATATGCCACAATCCTTATACCTCCACGCCTGCAAGGTGGCAGCTTCTGCAGGCAATGGAAATTGCACAGCTCTGCTGACACAGGTTTACAGCTACTAAGGATGTGGCCTCGTATTTTGACTGTCACACACACAGCACAAGCAGCACTGCTCTTCCCTATTTTCATCATCACCAAGAAGATTTTGTTTAGGACTGTGGTTTACAAAGATCTTATTATAGAGAAATGAAAAGAAAACTCATCTAAAATCTGGTTACATTGAAAAATTCCAGCTGTCTTGCAATTCAATGCAGCTGTGCTATCTAGTATCTTTCTCTCTTCCTTTTGCATCTCTTTATAGAACATTAGCTTCTATAGAAAAATGCCTTTTTTTTAAACATGGTGACTTTTTTCCCCCTTCCCTCTTCATTATTTGCTGCCTGTTATTTCCACCAATGAAACCTACAGACTCTGACAAGGAAAATGCAAAGATATTTTGAGACAGAGGAACAGCAATGAGGAAAAAAATAGCACTCGTGAAGAGTTTCTACTGGCAATCTCTTGTCCCTGGGTTTTTTTTTTTTCCCTTATACAAACTGTAATATGACGATATTATGCAACTGCCTTCACATATTAGAATCATTATGAGCAGTAGCTTTGTGATATCATACAGCAGGTGCTAAGAACAGTTTCTGCTTTTTCCCCAAAGCGACTACAAAATTACTTACGATTTCATTACAGAACAATCAACACTTTGTGGGGAGAAGTTTGTATTATTTTGTGATTGTGTTAGCGAGGAGAAAAAATATATAAATCTATCTTTCTGGGGAGTTTGCAGCATTCTCAGGGTGAAAACTAAACTGAATTCATTTGTAGCCAAATGCCTACGTCCTTAGCCAGAGGAAATTCTGATGGAACTGGAAGGACTCCAGTCCTCACTCAGCTCCTTGCTTTCTCCTGCAGACTCAAGCCCTCAGGGCTCTGTGCATCCCATCTGATGGATGACTGAAGAGTGGAGAGCTGTGGGGAAAGTTGAGTCCTTCAGCCAAGACTGAAGGGGTCACTATAAGAGGAGTTTTTACATTTGTCTCACCTTTAGGATAGAGACAAAAGCAAACAGTTAAGCAACAAAATTCAGCCTGTGTGGGGTGAGGTAGGTTCACAACCAGGCAGATGTGAAGTCTGGCCAAATTCTTTTGAGAATCACTGGCCACTTTCAGGCAACAGATGTCTTTTATCTTCTCTCTGGAGAAACTCTAGGGCTTACGAAAGCCTCACCTCTGGTCAGCTCAAGTTACTCCAACAGGAATAATTCCAGATGATTCCTGCTCCCAGAGGAAGAGCCATCCACAGACCAAGGTCTGCAGGTCTCGATGCAAGGAAGACAAATCAGCTTACATGGAGCTGCATTTTCCTCCAAGCATTTCCCGCCAGTCTCCAGTGCCCACATGGCAGCGGGACTGCCAGCCCCAGAACCATTTCACTGCTATCAGAAACAGGGCAGAGATTTCATTACACAGTTTCAGACAGGGAATTGAAGAACTGTGGTGGAAATCTGCAAGCCCCAGTTCCTCACCCCTTCAGTTTAATACCCTAAAGACTGCAATCCTTTCCCCTAAAAGCCCACACTGCTGCCTTATCCATCCCAAAATGTAATTAATATATTAAAAAGTACTTTTCCATTAAGAAAGCAAACCATGTGCATTGGGTCATATTTTCTACTCCCAGAAGATGCTTTGCTCTTGTTTTATAAACACTTATTACCAAACATTCCCATTTAAAAAATTAATATAATTTAAATATCTCTCTTTAGATTAAGGCTAGACAGCGAAAGCGCAGGAAAAATCTGTACAGAAAGAAATGCAGAAGTACAGTGAGGCAGGGGAACAAAATGATAACCAAACAGCCAGAACACTTCCTCCCCAGTGGGAACTCCTAAAGTGCAAATCACAACATTCAAAGCTCCAGCAACCCAGTGCAGTTTGTGTTACATCCGAAAAAGAGAGATACAGATCAATTATACTCAAGAGAAAATACCTTAACATCACTCCTTGCAAGAGGACAGCTTTGAATGAGACATACCACACTTCCAGGAGTGATATTTTAAATACCAGTCACAGCCAACCATGGTTTCACTGCTGCAGGAAAACACTGGAATAATATTGTTTCCCAGTCTTGGTGTCACATTAAATCAGAAGCAAGGCCCTCGATAGCTGCGTTAGCCGCTAGTTTCCAGACAGAAATACTTCAGGTTTGGCTCACTGCAGCTGCAAAGCAAGAGCATAAAGGTGGATGAGCTCAGCGGGCTGGGGGCTCTCTGCGGTTTTGGTGATGGCGCTCTGCAATGAATTTGATTTGAGGACACCTCCACATTTAAGGGATAGCCTGGGGATATCCAGCTTTTGCCAGAGTTGCACAGCTGGGAATAACAGAACACCTACTCATGCCACAGTGATTGCTGACTCTCAAACTCCTGACCCTGGACAACTGGATCCTCTCAAGTAAGCCTGACACCCAGTGTATTGCTAGCCAAAATGAAAAACTGTGTGAACAATGGCCTAAATTTGTAGTTGCTCCATCACCCCAGTCCATTGCAGAACTGAGATCAAGACAGTTACACTGGTGGATTGGTTCAGTAGCAAAGCAGTTGACATAGA
This sequence comes from Ara ararauna, assembly GCA_028858755.1. Lineage (NCBI taxonomy): Eukaryota > Metazoa > Chordata > Aves > Psittaciformes > Psittacidae > Ara > Ara ararauna. Next base: position 39,384,875 of record CM054383.1, on the reverse strand, counting down.
GATGTTTCCTAGTCACCATCACTATAAAGTCAGTACAAACCCCTTTGTCCAGATATACACTTTACACGTGAAGGCTAACCAATTCCCAGGGGTACCTGTGCTCTATCTCCTCTGGTCAGAGCTGGTGTTCCTAATCAGAGTTACAGATCCGCTTGGCTCCTGAGCCAGAGCCCCATGCTTTGCAGGGTAAACAAACAGAGATTTTTAACCCATCGGATCGGATCCTCGGGTTAAGGGACTGAGATCAGGTACATAAATAAGTGATAAGCAGGCGCTGACAAAACACACTCCTTCAGCGGGAAAACAAACGAGTTGCCCGACACAACACTCCCATCACTCCGACACGAGGTGGGAGCTCCCGGGCCACTGAGCCTGTGCTCCGGGAGGCGATGGGGCCCCTCGCTTGGACCTTATTAGCGGCCGGCGATGCTCGAAGACCTCCCCGGCCCCCCCCAACCCGAGCGCAGCCCCTTGTCCCCGGCCCCCCTTTGTGCTCTGCGCCGCCGCCATTCAGCACGGCGCTGCGCGGCCGGTAGATGGCGCTGTCGCACCGCGGAGCCCCTGCGCGGAGCCCCCGCGCGGCCCTGCCGCGCCCCGCCGCGGAGGGGCCGCCCGGAGCCGAGCCCGGCTGCGGCAGCCGGCGGCGGCTCCCCGCTCCCGGCCCCGGGAAGCTGCCGCTGCCTCACCCGGAGATGCGGTTACAGCGGGTTTGGGGTTGGTTTTCTTCTTATTCACGGGGTGTGTGCCACCACTTCAGAAAAAATTGACATGAAAGCAGCAGCTCGCTGCAGCCCCCCCGCAGCTCCGGGGAATTCCCGCACAGAGATGAATATGGATGAAAATCTATATTACCCCAGGCACCAACTTAGCACAGGATGTTTATGAAATATTCCTGATATGTAGTTTATTTACAAATCAAGTTATCCACTTATGCACGGTACTCAGAGCATTGATGTGTTTAGTGGACAGTTGTTACTACTGATCACTAGTGAGCTCCGGGTGCCCTGTGCTGCACCAGCCACCCATGGACGAAGTCGGTTCCTCGTGGAGGAAGGCCCAACCAAGGAGCCTGGCCCAAAATCTAGCAAGGTTTCCCTGAACTGGGCCATAGCCGATGCCAAAGGAAACAGAGGAGGGAGTAACAGCTTTAAGGATTTTTTCCCCATTGGGTTTGTTTATGTGCTAGCTATATTTCTTCAGAATAGCTGCTGGATCAAAGTTAATTTCAAGCAATTCTGATCACAAAATAACTGCATCAGAAGCTGCCTCTTTCCTCCCCTCTTATGTATCTCCATCAGAGGCTTCCTTCTTCCCTTGAGCGCTGGACAGAAGAGATCAGGTACCCAGCCCTAACAAAACCTGGTTTCACACTATTAAAGGGAGGATAAATTGGAACGCTCACGAAGGACTAGACCAGCTTCAAAGGAGTATTTTTAGCACACCCCTGAGTCCCAGCATTTTGTAAAATGAGGAAAATTCCTTAGCAGTGGCCGAGCTGCTGTTCCAGCACACGGAGCTCACTCTCTGTGCACTGGCACTACACAGTATGCAAATATACTGCAGTCTGTTTCTGTCTGTACATGTTTTCAGTAAAGGCACACGACGGCACTATCCCTTTCCCGTACAGAAAGCTATAACTATGGTAACAGGATGTCAGCTGCTGCAAAATGCTGGGGATGCATTTTCTCATTTTAAATGGTGACTTTACGTCCACTTTCCCACACATATGTTAAGATTTTGCATCTGCAGCAAACCTGTGCTTGTAGAACTCGGGTTTAGAGTAGGAAAAAACTTCATGGCTGGTAATCTATGCAGCGTGTGTCCCCGCCGAGCTGAAGCCGTCTCATGTGAGACATGGAACTGAGCACGCCGCAACTTTAGGGCAGAGGGGAGCAATTCCTTTCATGAAGAAGAGCCTCTAACTCATCACAAGAGAGACAGGCGCTGCCTGGACAGAGTTTAAAAATCACAGCAAAAACTTGTTACCCTTTTGCAACCTCTCTGGCCAGAGTCTGTGTCTCCATGCAGTGAGGAAGGAAATCACGCACAGCCCCTTCCTTCCCTGTTAACTGCCTCGCCAGCCCCGAGGAGGGGACGAAATTCTGCGCTTTAGAGCAGGGTTGTTCTTTGTTCATTTGCGCCCTGTTCTGTTTCAAGCAGGTGTTTCAAATAGAAACCACCTAACACAAACAGCAGCTTCACAGAAAGAACACCATTAAACTATGAAACATAAAAGCTGGAGTGCCTTTACTTTGTATATTTCGCATACAACGTAATTTGTTTTTCTATGCCATTTCCTTTTACAAAACCATCCCCAAATAACTTCTTCCTATTAAAATCAGATTCTTTTTCATGAAAAAAGAGGTGGAAAACACACATAAGGGTTGAGTCATTACGTGCTATTCCTCATCAAACATTTAAACTCTTTTCTCAATTAATGTTGTATTTTGCAAGTGTTCAGCTGTAGTGGAGCAGCACAGAGAAGTCAGTGCTGCTACCCCGGTATCCCTCAACTCAGCCCTGTATAAAGTCCTAGCTGAGCGAGGTACGGAGCTTTCCTTTGCATTATTTTTTTCTTCATGAATATTGATTAAGAAAATAATTTGTTAATGAAGAAAAAAAAATGATTTTAGAAGGCATAGTGGGAAAGATAATTCATAGCCAGTAACTCGGTTAATGCTGACCAACAACAAAAACCAGAACCCTGAAATTCAAAGGCAAATATTCTGTCCTCAGCTCACCCCTTCACGGTGAGGTATTACAGCCCATTTCACACTGTTTAGAGAGCCATGCTCTTTGCAGGCTGTTGTACTGTGCAAATACAAATGCAGTGCAGAAGAACCGTCATCCGTCTTGCTAAATTCCCTAAACTTTAAGGAATTTAAAGACAGACCTTATGCAGCATTTTAAACCCTCCAACTATAAAATTTGCCCTTTTTCTCCTGAATACTTAATACACACACTCACACCACCCCCCCAACATTCCCTGGATATTTTAAAGAAGTTCATTAACCAGATAAACATCAGTGCTGATGGAATAGTCATATTTTTGAACATATAATTTCTAAACCCATACACTTTCCTTTCAGTAGGGGCTGGCAGAAACGGGTGGTGGCATTTTTGGTCTCTGTTATGTGCTATGTCAGATTATATGGTCTCTTGTAGTTTTAAAATTAATGACTTTAGGAACTGCTCCAGTTATCACTGTCCCTTTGAGTTCGGGGAGGTGAAAAACTCGAATTTAAAGCTTTTAGAAGAATACTTTTTATTTGATACTTATTTGAGAGGTGGCACAGTTCTATGGCCATATATATATCTGAAAGGTTGTTTTAAATGAGGCTTTTTAATATTACAGATTCATCTACGAAGTGAGATTATTACATAAATGATCTCTGGAGGGCTGCTTTTACATGTGAGAACTGACTGACGCTCAGAGAAGCTGGAAGCATGCGTGTTAAACCTGTGTGCTGACAGGTTTGGAGTTTTTTTAGGGCTCCTTAGCAAAACCAGCTCCTATTTACAGTGAAATAAATCGCCTGCCTTTAATGGTTATTTTCCCAAAGCATCTCTTGAAAATCTTTCGTCCACGTGCTGCACCTGCTAAAATCAGATTAAAGAGCAACCAAAGCTGGTTTCTAAAGAATCCTTATCTGGGGGAAAGGAGAAATTAAAAAAGAAACCACAATCAGGAAGACTTTAAAAAAAGTATTTTGTGGTTTTAAAATGGGAAACTGAAAAGTTATTTCTCATTTTTTTTAACGGAAAAAACAAACAAACAAACAAACAAAAAAAACCAAACAAAAAAACCCCACCCTAAAATAAGACCAAGGTAAAAAGCCAGCACTAAAAGTGAAGTTCAAAGCTCTCCCTTGGTTAAGGTTTAGTTCAGAATGTAAGAAAGTTTTTAGCCAAATTAAAACTATCACATATCTAACAATCCTCCAGTGGCTGGGGAGTATTCTGCAAAGAACAGATCTTTGCATTCTGCTCATTTTTCAGGGCAGAAATTCATCCCCTTAGTTCAAAGGAGAGGCATCAGGGTGTTATTGAGTAAAAGCTGAATTTTAATAGAAATTAGTTTACTGGTTATAAATTTGGTACTTGAATATTAGAGGAAAAATGCTCAGCTCTCAGTATTTATCCTGATTGAAGAGGAGAAGAGAAATAAAACCCTGATGGGCAGAATATTAGTTTTGGTAATTACTAACAAAGCCAGCTGTGATGTAGTATTTAAAGCAGGAATGATACCTGATCTGTCCTTTTTAGGTACATCTGCTTTCAATATTTGTGGTCATTTCAGGTCTCTGTGCAAAGTTATTTAATGCTGCCGTTTGTTGTGTAACACCAATGTATTCTGTGATACCTGAGTTCTGCCAGTTCAAAGGGGATGGCCCTATGGAGCATCTTTTTCATGTCATGGCTTTTGCTAGAGGCTTTTGTTTAAAGCATGCTTCCTGCATGCTGTCTTGTCTCTCCCGCTCTCTCTCCTGCTCACGTGTGTGAAATAGCAAAGTAATTTGCAATATAAATTACAAAATCAACTGTTGAGTTTACAAATTGAATATGCATGAAAATATTGCATAACATTACTACCTTCCTCAGCCTAATAAAGGTAAATACGTCTGCAATTTGTGTTGGTGGAAGAGCATCTATTTCTATACTGTAGATATTAATTACAGTTGAGCAAATTTAAAGTTTCTGTTATTAATTCCTTCGTAGCTTCACTACAATCAGGATTAACTGCAGCCACCTACAAACACAACCATTTGGTAATATTCTTAATTACACTGAGGAGCCCTTCTTCTTACAGTTAAACCACTGCTGTAACAAGCACCTTCTAGTCTCTTTTGTTTATTCAAAATAAATATTAGCCCAGAAAAAAAAATAAAAGAGACATCAATACTCCGAGAATAAAAATGGGCCGGAGGGACTTGGACTAGCAATGATTTTGGTGAGTGCTTAATTTCTTGTTTGGTTGAAAAAAGACTGGATTGGCTATTGACAGGTCCCTATCAATAGGCAGACCCTGGAGGTCTGGCTATTTGCACATGGCCTGATTGACTTGTCCTTAATAGACATAATTGTTGACAAATACCTTCCAATAGACTGTGGCAGGCATGGCCGGGCAGACAAAAGAGGCTTCTCTACGACAGAGACCGGAGCAGAGCAATTCAAGAGCCACAGCACCTTGCCCAGGAAGCAGCTTCCCGAAGAAGCTTCCAGAGTAAAACCTGTAAAATCAACCCCATTTTCTACCTCCAGTGGCTGACAGCCAGCTCGGGCATAAAAGCAGCATTGTCCAAAGATTGTGTGGGATCCATTCGGGGTGTCCCTTTTTCTGGACAACTTCACAATAGTTTCATCGTAACAGTAAACCTACACACTTACCCCCCGTTTTGCCAGAGCCTGTGGGTTTCAAAAATACAACTGGATTTTTTCCTATTATTGTTTGCTCTCCCCACTTTGTCCTTAAGCACCCACCCCAGCTGTTATTAGGGATATGATCCCAGGGCAAGCGGACCTTCTGCTGTTCTGAAGTCCTTACATTTCCACTAGTTCATTAATACTGCAGTACGAATTTTTGCAAGCAGAAAAACTGAGTGCACTGGCTGGAGCCTTCCAGTCTCCATTGATTCTTGCAGCCATTGTGAGTGGTTGGTGCCTCTGAACACAATATTCAAAAATGGATGCCTAATGTCAGTCACCTATTTACGAACATTTTTGGCTGACTTTCCAAGGCACCTCAGGAAACCTGTGCTGGAGGCTTCAGTCTACATCTAAGGATCAGTCTAAACACAGCTTCATTTTGTGCAGTGCCTTCACACACACACAATTCTAAATGAGAGAGTTAAATAATACATTTACTGTGCTATTTTTTGTGTTAAATAACAGCACAGAAAAAAAACCGAAGAGGTGTAGGCAAAGGAAAAAAAAAAAAGATAATAAGCCACATTTATCTGTCCTCAAGATAATAGTTCTATATTAGATATGTTGGGGCATTAATTACATGGATTTTTAGAATGTTTAGTACATTATAGGCATTGCAATACTTGTCACAAGACAAAAGGCCATTGAAATGATGCAGTACAGCCTTAGGCAGCCATAAAAGAACAAATTGTTCAAGTTTGTGCATCAGTGCGAGATCCAAAGAACCCTGGCTCCAAGAAAAATAGCAGTGAAATGTAGAGATGTACCTACTCTGTGGATTTACCCAGAAGTGGACTGAAACCTGGACTCTGGCCTTTCAGTCCTGGGTTTGATGTGCCTGCCTTTCCTTGTCAGTAGCAAGCTGAGAAATCACTCCTGAAAGTTTGCCTTGCAGGATTTCTTCTCTTGGTCATTTTGGATTTTGTAACGTCTTCCCCCTTGGGATACGGTGCCTGTCAGGTAGCAGTAACACCCTGATCCTGTGGTGTAAGTGACTCACAGAAAGAAGACAGAGAGATGGGGAGGAGGGTCAGGGAGGATGCTCCTTAAATCTCTAAGCTAATGCCTTCAGCCTCCCACCTCTAAGCTCCCCCACCTCTTTCCTCCCAAACTAATAAAAACAACCATTAAAAAAGGAGAGACAGAGAGGGGAAAAAAAAAAAAAAAGCCCAGTGCAGAGCATGATCACAGAAGCAAGCAAAGTAGGTTACAAATTAGTGTGACACCACCAAGGTGACACTGTAGACAACCTCTGACACTAGGCACAAAGCTGAATGCCTTCTGCCAAAAAGACCTTGAGCCTTGTCTTTGATTCTTATTGATCAAATACATAGATTAAATACAGTATCAGATGGCAAGGCAAAAGCCTGGGATTCTGCATACAGTGAAGACCCTCAGACATGAAAGAACAGATATACAACAGAAATAGAGACAGAGACAGAATAATTGTATTGTGAATAAACAGATGTAGGCTGAGGGAGGCAATTTTATCTGGCAGATGGGCAAGGCTTTTTGTACATACTGCACTTCTTACAGGTCACGAAATCCAAATGTCAATAATATTAGGAATAAGGGACATTTTTAACGGCGCTTTTTGCAATCCCCAAACATTCCTGAGCATGTGCATCCTGTGACCAGCTGCTCCAAAATGGTGCACGCGCCTGTGCGTGTGTGTGTATATGTCCATTAATTCAGAATTACTCCAATTACGAGCTTTTGATGCTCCAAACCCCTCTTCCTAACCCAAAAGAGATGGAGAGCTCTCGGCCTGTCCAATCAGATCATTTTCCCTCCTGCTTGCAGCAGATGTAAGCAATTTACTTTTTTATTTCTGCATATTCAGTGCGAGCGGAGCTGTTGGTGACTTCTCACCCCGGAGCCTGCAGGATTCTAACCCTATCAAATTAAAGCATTTTGCTCACTTATTCCCAAGCGCTTGGCTGGTGCTTAGCAGGCCTCCCGCTGCATAGCAATGGCGGGCGTTCGTGTCCGCTCATACCCCGAGCCTAATCAGAGATTATTAAGGAAAATATACAGTGCTTTAATTTGATGAGACTGGTTATAGGTACTGCAGTTAAAGGTCACACTCTTGCGTGTATCTCCCTCAGTCACTGTAATATTTTCCTCTCGCTTGACAATCCTCAGCTCCAAACAATAGGCCAAGAAGACACGTTTATTTTTGTCACGCTGTGATGAGCTCAATAGGGACAAAAATGAATTATTTAAAGTTCGCATAAACAAACAATCCCAGGCCAGGGTCCCCTCAGCCCACTCACCCCCTCTGTGTTCTTGTGCACGTGTGCACACACACAGTTGGTCTCTCTTGTGTCTTTAAAGAACACATGATAAAAAGCTTCCTCAGTTGGAAAGCGAAGCCATTTGGATGTCAAGTCATATCATGGTAGCCAGTGGCCTCTGCCTGTGGTCAGCTGTTGGGTGAGACCCTGCCCATTGAAGCCCTGCAGAAGGGCCTGGGTAGATCTCAGCCTCAGGTGCCTAGAAATGACTTTCCTACTTCTTTGGCTCTTAAATCCTTTCCCACCCAGTAGGAGGTAATGGAGCTATGCAGAGTAAAAGAAAACACACACAAGGCCTGATATGGCAGGCTCTGAACCTTCCTGCTGCCCCAGTGGGAAATGAAGGGGGTTCAGCTGAGTCTTACACAATTTAAAGGTTGCAGGAGGAAGGGAAGAACATCAACTACAACCTACCTGCATGTGCCATGGGGAGCAGCTCGTGGCCCCGTCTAAATTCACACTGCTTCTAGCAGAGGCTCTGTGGGTGTGGAAAGGGGGAGGAAGGGGATACAACAGTTTTCTTCTTCTGTCAGCCTTAACTCTGCTGCCATTCGTTAGTACAGTGAGGAGGTTTAGCCTCTTGTAAGAGCTGCATGGTGGGGAGGGAAAGAGCAAGCCAGTGAGAGATGGGTGGGTTAATTCTAATCTCCTTTTGAGCCTAATGGTTTGAGCATATGTGTCCATGCAGCAGACCAACAGCAGGCTTATTTACCTCCAAAATTTACATGAGAATTGCTTTATGCAGCTGTATGTAAAAATTCAAACCACACAGTGTCACTGTATCACACAGGTCAATCCGAAGCCCAGTGGCATTATAGCAAGAGACAAAAGCCTTACCACTTCACCAGGGTTTCCTTTAGGACTGAAAGTTGCTCTATTAAAAATGAAAAAAAGACAACAAAAAATACGTGAGCCTGTTCCCACTGCTACTCTCCTTCCAGATTCCCTCCACATTCCTGAAAAGCTGCCAAAATTATGAGGACCTGGAGCCTGATCCTGCTTTTGCCCCTCTCAGGGATGCTGCGAAGGACATCAGGATTGGGCCAGCTTCATTTTGTGTCTGTGAATAATCCCGTTAGCTGATCCCCAGGCATGGACTTTTTATATACACATTACTGATGGGCAAAGGCAGAAGAGTTCACGGAGGTCCAGCTTCAGTATTTATCCCAAACAGACGCAGCCAAGGCTCAGGCTGCTTGGGATGCTACAGGCATCCTGGGCTGTCTGGTAAATTGCTGGTGATTGCCTGGTTGTTGGTTTGTTTTTTCTCCCCCCAGTTTGAAGGGTTTGTGGTACCTCCAGAAAAGCCACAGCTCTATGTGTTGTGGAAATAACAAGCTATAGGCATTTCTCCAGAGAAATGGGGAATCCTGCACTGCAGGAGAAATCAGGATCTTTCATAATCACCTCAATTATATTGTGCTACGCTGATATTATCCCACCTTTTGCCACACAAAAAGCCACTCTGCTTCCAGACCCCCAATTCTAAGCATGTTTCAAGTAATCTGATAAGCTCTGACTGATAAATTTGACTGGTATTTCTCACATGAACGTGGTCAGATACTGCATTAGCAGTCTCTGCAGTGGAACTTCCTCAGAAAACACAAAAGTATATCAAGAGCCAAAAAGTTACCTGTACTTTTTTTTAAACTTCATAAAAACTTTTTCTGTGGAGGTTTGGGACAGTTCTTATTTTAGTCTGAGCCAATTATTCAGCCTTAATACCTGGACCCTGGTATGCTTCTGTCTTTGATCAGAAAGAACTTGCCTGAAGGCCAGCTCAAGAGAGGTTCAAAGTCAAATGCTTTGATTTAAACCACTCTGCTCCCATCCATGAAAGAAGATGAGACAAAGCTCTCTAGTCTAAGACACAGATAAGTGCAATGCAGTGTGTCACATGTGGTATTACAATGCAAAGCATACAAAAAGAGATGTTTCGGGGAGCAGAGTGCTTAAAACACAAATCACCCTAGCAATCTGGTGATAAAACACCCTAGGGATTACAGCAGAATTCTCTAGTTTGTGAATATCCACACAGAATACTGTGGATATATTCCACGGTAATGCAAGAAATAAAGACCAAGGCATGACCAAGGATCAAGATTAAGATGCTTGTGATCCAAGAACCTCTGGAACAACACCTATAGGGGTCTGCTAGCAGTGTATGGAGAGTGGGATGCTGCTGGACCATTCCAGTGCCCTAAACAACTCTTTCCTTGAGACATTTTGCTACATGTGACTATGTGCCATTTTAACTATGTGACTATAAAGATCTTTCCAGAGTTTATAAGTTGGAGCACGCTAGAGACCCCTGCCCTAGTATTTTAGTGATAGCAAGATGATACTGACTGGCTGCTATATAGAAGGACAGGACTCAGTCCCAGAAGTCACTCTGGACTCTGCACAAGGAAAGGAAGCAGTCTTCTGATGGCAATTCTCCTTTCCTATTTTCTTCAAGTACTTTGATGAATATTACAGCCTTTGAATCACTGACATACAGAAAGAAAGAAAATCTCCATGGGCTTCACGCAGGAAATGAAATGCAGAAAACATACTATCAAAATACAGCTTTCCACTGACAGTATCACCATTTTATTGCTCGGGTTGTTATCACTCTTTGGGAGAAGTGATCATTTCCCCACCATGTACAGCAACATGGCAGGCAGGTTGCACTGGCTGGAAACGCAGAGACATGATTTCCCCACCTCGCCATTCAAAAGTTCACTTTGTTGACAAGAACTAAGGGAATAAAAAAGATAGGGGCCTTTTCAGGTATCTTTTTCCACTTCTGGTGAATGAAAGTAACTTTTCTTTAACTATGAGTGCTGTGGTGAATATGTTTAGTCACTGTATTCTGCTGGGTCTTTTCACTGGGGAAGGTTTTGATGGCAGAGCCCCTCTTTTCTCCACTCACTGAAATCTTAAGCATTTTCCTATCTTCTTTTCATTAATTTGCCCCATCTATCCTTTCTGCTGTCCTAGTAATTTAAACAGAAGCCCAGAATTCATTGCAGCATAATGCAACTCTATTAAAGCAAACCAGATTTGATTTTTACCTTGGAATGGGACCTGAGGCCTCTCTAGAGGTGAGCTCCCCAAACCCCATCCCCACAACTGCACCAGTGATTTCAGCCAGAATACCCCTGTGTGTGAGCTTTGCTGGCCAAGACCTCCTTTCAAGATGTTCCCTGATGGGGAGTTAGAAAACAACCATGGTAGCACATACCAGGGCTGCCACATCACCACACCTTGTGGCGTCAGACTGCTACACACCATGCTCACTGCATACCAGCAGCAGTGGCATAAGCAAAGCAGACAGCTATGTGTTTCTGATATTGAAAGCAGCAACTTGGGCCACAGAAAGGGAAGGGTTTGAGGGCAAGGCTTTAAAACTTCCCAGCATAAAGGAAATCGTGATTCTAAATCATAGAATCATAGAATAGTTAGGGTTGGAAAGGACCTTAAGATCATCCAGTTCCAACTTCCCTGCCATGGGCAGGGACATCTCCCACTAAACCATGCCACCCAAGGCTATGTCCAACCGAGCCCTGAACACCACCAGCAATGGAGCATTCACAACTTCCCTGGGCAACCCATTCCAGTGCCTCACCACCCTTACAGTAAAGAACTTCTTCCTCATATCCAATCTAAACTTCCCCTGTTTAAGTTTGAACCCGTTACTCCTTGTCCTATATCACTACAGTCCCTAATGAAGAGTCCCTCCCCAGCATCCCTATAGGCCCCCTTCAGATACTGGAAGGCTGCTCTGAGGTCTCCACGCAGCCTTCTCTTCTCCAGGCTGAACAGCCCCAACTTTCTCATCCTATCTTCATAAGGGAGGTGCTCCAGTCCCCTGATCATCCTCGTGGCCTCCTCTGGACTTGTTCCAGCAGTTTCATGTCCTTTTTATGTTGAGGACACCAGAACTGCACACAATACTCCAAGTGAGGTCTCACAAGAGCAGAGTAGAGGGGCAGGATCGCCTACCTTGACCTGCTGGTCACACTCCTTTTGACGATGATGTTTTCCTCATTCTGTCAAGCATATTCCTTCTTTACAGGGTCTGGAAAGGTCTATTATAAATGTCTAATCCCATACAGCAAAGGAACATCAAACCCAACATGCTGGGGCTGAGGAGATGCAGTACATGAGATCAAGCCATCAGAAGAGTAAAACGCAGGAGAGGATAAACAAGAGCAGGAATGAGACAGCATAAGAAAAAGGGAATAATTATCAAACAGCATACGCTATATTGAGCAGGAGAGTCTAGCACATAAAAAACAAATACTGGGCTCTTCTCTGCTTACACAGTAATTCTGGAGGTTGAGATGAGAATGATGAAAAACTCATTTCCAAGGTGCCCCTCAGATGTTTGCTGCACAACACCACAGATCACCACAGCTGGCTGCCTATCAGCCAAATGCATCTTCCCAGAGGTGAAATAGAGCTTTAATACAACCTACCCTGCTGAACTGTTCAGCCAGGGCAGCAAGGTGCTCAGTTTCTGCTTATCAAACTCATGTTCTGTGAGTGCTGCTTCATCTAAACCACAGCTTGAACTCCACATACTTCTACACATACTGGGAATACTCCAGGTAAAATACAGAGGGGAATTCTGACACACCTTGAAAACTATCTAGGTGAAAGGCACTGTTTTGACTCCCATTGCATGACCTTCCTCCAGAGAAAGATAGATACAATGAGAAGGCTCTTAAAAAAATCCTCCGAGCAGCTGTGAGCCAGAAAATGAAGAAAAATAAGAGTCAAAGAACCTTGAGAACATGTTCATCAGGATTTGTTAAATGTCATGGTGAGCCTCGTGGAGCTCTGATCTCTTGTGTTTCCTAATGCATCCTGTGTGTGCACACAGCTGATGCGTTTTCCTCTGCACTGACAGGCTACGAGGAGCCAGATTTGATTGTGCCACAAAACTTCAGAATTCAAGAGGGATTCATAGTTCATTAGGATGCTGTGAAACATGAGAGAAATGGGGACTTCAGAAAAATAGTGTTGGACTTTGGAAAGGAAATTAACAAATCACAACATGATTTCAGTGAATGGAAAGAAAAAGACGTAATGAAACCTGGTATCGGGGAAAGGATGGATTGAGAGGGCAGAAAATTTCACAAACCTATATGAACACCTTGCTTCTATTTTCTCTTAAGAGAGGAAATGTCAAACATTTGGAAATTACACTGTCATTCAGAAATATACCTATATCTGATGAAGTTTAACCATCACAAGTGCAAGGTCCTACACCTGGGTCGGAACAATCCCACGCACAGCTACAGGTTGGGCAGGGAAGAGGTTCAGAGCAGCCCTGCAGAGAAGGACTTGGGGGTGTTGGTCCATGAGAAAATGAACATGAGCCGGCAGTGTGCACTCGCAGCCCACAAAGCCAACCGTATCCTGGGCTGCATCAAAAGGAGCGTGACCAGCAGGTCAAAGTAGGCGATCCTGCCCCTCTACTCTGCTCTCGTGAGACCTCACTTAGAGTTATTGTGTGCAGTTCTGGTGTCATCAACATAAAAAGGACATGGAACTGTTGGAACAAGTCCAGAGGAGGCCACGAGGATGATCAGGGGACTGGAGCACCTCCCTTATGAAGATAGGATGAGAAAGTTGGGGCTGTTCAGCCTGGAGAAGAGAAGGCTGCGTGGAGACCTCAGAGCAGCCTTCCAGTATCTCAAGGGGGCCTATAGGGATGCTGGGGAGGGACTCTTCATTAGGGACTGTAGGGATAGGACAAGGGGTAATGGGTTCAAACTTAAACAGGGGAAGTTTGGATATAAGGAAGAAGTTCTTTACTGTAAGGGTGGTGAGGCACTGGAATGGGTTGCCCAGGGAAGTTGTGAATGCTCCATTGCTGGTGGTGTTCAGGGCTGGGCTGGACATAGCCTTGGGTGGCATGGTTTAGTGGGAGGTGTTCCTGCCCATGACAGGGTGGTTGGAACTGGATGATCTTCAGGTCCTTTCCAACCCTAACTATTCTATGATTCTATGATCTAAACAGGAAAACAAAATTAGAATGTCAGTGCATTTTGGCCAGGAGAATGGATGATCTCTAGTTGAGAACAAACATGTGAAATTGCAGCCCCAGTACCAACTGTCAGCAGCTAACAGCCAGAAAAGTGGTGCACTAAAACATGGGGAAGGAATAGCAGTACCTACCCCCTTTATACCTACTTCTTATACCTTATAGTATCATTTTCTTCTTCTTAGAGTAGACAAAGGGGATTTAGGTAAGACCTGTCAGTCAGTCTTTAATAGCTTACCAGATTTTAGAACAAATTTGAAGAAAGAATCAAAAGGGGTAAAGGGCAGACATTTACCATATGGGCTTCCTGAAGCTGCACTGTGCCAGGCTATCCTGAGAGGGGCTTTGATAAAAGTTATTTTTTTAATTAAAATTCTTAAAATGTCTCCGGTCTTCACTAAAGTATTTCAGCAGATGCCTCTTGGGATCTACTGAGTTCTCTGGGGGAAACAGCGAATTAGTCAGAACTCTAAGGTCTGGGGTGGTGACAGGAGAAGCGAAGATGTAATATGCTTCGGGGGAAATATAGGGCTGGAGGGAAGATATTAGGGTTGTTCCTCAAAGATCAGTCTTTGGAGTGATCTCATTTAATGGTTCATTAATAAACTTGGCACAAAAAGTAAGAGCGTTCTGATGAAATTTGCAGATTGTACAAAGTTGGGAGGCACCATCAACACAAACGAAAATCGCAATATCATACAGGAAGAATTGGATGACCTTGAGGACAGAAGTAATAGAAATGGGATGAAATTGAACAGTACAAAATGCAAGGTCATGCACTAAAGGACTAATAATAAGAATTTCTGCTAGAAGCTGTTGGGAATGACAAAGGAGGAGAAAGACCTGGGCTTGCTAGTTGATTACAGGATAAATATGTGCCATAATATAATGCAACTGAAAAGGCAGATGCAATCCTCGGATTCATCACCTGTAATAGTGCTAATAACTAGAGGAAAATATTAATGCTACTACACAAAGCACTGGTGAGACATTATCTGAAATACAGCGTAAATTCTAGTTACCCATGCTCAAGAAGGATGCATGCAAATTGGAGCAGAGGGTGCAAAGAGGACTATTACAATGATCAAGGAACTGGTGAATTTCTAAGAGAGAACTAAAAGAGTCTGCTTGTTCAGTCCACTGAAATGATGGCTTAAAGGGACACAGAGACAATTCAGGAACAAGGGATGTCCACACCAGATGTATAAAGATATATACATGTAGGGGTGACCCAGGAAGAAATGGCTATAAACTGGCTTTGAGTTCACATAATGTGGGAATTACAAGATGTTTCTCACCATTGGAGTAAACATTCCTGAAATGACCTTCCCATGTAGAAGAGGGAAAAAATCCCAAAACAAAAAAATTTCTGCATGCCCTTTAGTATTAGGATATGTGTTCAGATTATGAATGCTACAACATAACATGACATGGTGGCTATGGACAGCAAAGTAGATTTGATATTCCAGAAACATGTTGTTAGATTTACAAGGATGGGAAGAGGTGTGACTTTGCCATCCAAAAGGATGACACCAGTGAACAGGAGACTTCACAATATGAGAAAAATCTTTTGGAGATAAGAGGTAGTGAAGCAAGTATCTCAAAAAGAAAACAAAAAATTTAGTTCACGTGTATGTCATATCCTGAATCTGTTTTCGGGAAAGATACTTTTTCAGCTGAGATCTATGGCTAAAAGAATTGACTTTTCATTCTAAGAGCCCACTTGCCAGTAGTAACATTCTGTCTTTGGTTTTCACTGGAAATATGTCTTCACATCAACCTATTAGAAGTTCAAGATTTCATTGTCTATGACATAAATCGGCTATTAGTACCCATACAGACCACTGGAAACAGTTCTGGTTTTTGCAGACTTATTTCCATGAGAAAGGAAATATGAATAAAATTGTAAAATAACCTGGCAATGTCTGGGGCTCAAATCTTTGTCCTTCATATACCAAAACTAACATTTGGTGACATAAAACTTTTGTCTTCTGACATTAGTTTTTTTTCCAGCTCTGCCCTTTTTATGTAAAACATTAAAAAAAAACAACAAACCATCAAACAAAAAAAAGCAGAATTTGCAAAAGGCCAGATAGAAAAAAGACAAAACTAAACAAAACCAAAGCCACAGCGCAAGAGGAGACAAACCAGGCAGAATCATCTGAATGCTCACCTAGAAAATAATTTTTGCAAGTCTGCAGGAAATGAACAGCTGGGAAGGAACAACTCAGAAGCAGCAGAGATTTCTCCCAGCTGGAAGGCTCAGTATTGACCTGACAGCTTCCCATATTGTATCCAACTACAGCATATTATGTCCTCAACTTCAAAAAGGCATAAAAACTTTCCCCAACATTATAATAAGCCATTAACAATGGGATAATTTAGCAACTACCACAGAGTCTATGAGCAGGGTACTAATGATATTTTCAGTACTGGGGCAGGCCATGTTACCTGCTTTCTAATCCTAGATGGAACTTTTCAGGAAATCAATTTCTTTACTGAAAAACCTCATTTCAAACTGACCACTGCTATCAGTAAATTCTAATAAAACCCCCCAAAACAGCAAAAATACTCAAAAAAGTCTAGACACACTTCCAACATTTTTACCCATCTACTTTGCTATTTCTCTCTACACAATATTTTCAGTCCAAATATTGTTGAAGCACATTAAAAGATAACACGAAAAAGCCCAAGCATTTTTGATATAGGTCAAGCAAAATATTTCTGATAACCAAATGCACTTTGGAAGGGGAGGGTTGATTCTTGTGTGAAATATCTTTTTTTCTTCCCCAAATGTCATAAGTGTCGGCTAAATCCCATTTTATAATTTCTTTTCTTTAATCTTAGTTACTGGATGAGAAAAATCAGTTATTCAGCTGCTCTTACAGCAACAGTTGGAGGGACAGAAGGGGAGATTTTACACTGCTGGAGTTTAGAAACCTATACAGGCCAATGCTGCTTGTGCTTAGCAAATAATAATGATGAAATGAATCTTCTGTTGTCTAATGGATGCCCGAGGCCAGTGGTGGATGTCTGTAATAGGAATGCTATCAGAGCTTCACAACAAAATTAGTAGGCAGTAAGGCTACATACACACTATATATGTGTATACAAATAGGTATATGAATATACAAATAGGTAATAGGTATACATAATTGTAGTCAAATTATCTGAATATATGAACACATTCCTGCTTTGAAATGGTGTTCCCTATTATGAATGTTCTTGCTGATTTGAAACCTCAGCTAAATATTACATTAAGGAGTGTTCTTTAATGACAAACATGGCAGGCAGCTACACTTATTTCTTTCTGCATTGACATGATAACATTATCTCCCTGTAAATTCTCAATTCACTTTCTAAGGTAGTTGGAATGGCTACTGGTGTGTAAATAAGGAAATGTAGGGCTATGCTGTATAGTGCTGCTCACTACTTACCACTGTACGAGAATAACCTCATGCAGCGGAATTCAATTTGCCCATTTACATGGATGTGCCTTGGATGGGAAGTGTCACTGTTCTGCCTTGCCAAGCACTGCAGCTCCTGCTATGGAAACACAATGAAACCAAACAATTAGTTGGAATTATTGCTCTTAAAGAAAACTGATTTGCTTGTCTGTCTGTCTTCTAAGAAAAACTCAGTTACCGTATACCATCAACCTTGGCTTGACTGGCAGTGATTTTCCTGGGCTAGTCTGCTGGGAACCTTAAATGAACACGAGCAATTATAAACCCAAAGTCTTCAGCAATTTGTAGGCATTATCTCAGGATAATTGCCCTGAAATGTTCACGTTGCAAAGCAAAGGTAGATAATTTAAAAATCCATCTTTCTCTGTCTGCACTACGAGTTGGGCATAACACTCTTCCCTCCTACGAGCCTTGTAGTAGTATAATAAAGCTTTGGAATTGGTCCTTTGAAAATATCTATCGCTCTCTTTTAGAAAGCAAAGAGGCCAAATCTGAGTTTAACCTTTTCTGGCTTTATTATTTTTATAAAATGAAACCCAAGTCATATTTTCTGGCACAAACAGAGAAAAACTGGAATATTAAAAGTCAAGGGAACAAACCTGCCCGGAGGAGTTCTGCACAATAACATCCATTGCAAGAAAGCTTTCCTGCTCCCTGGGTAAGATGAGTACCCCTCAGAAGCAAACACTGGGTCTTGGCCTCCTCATGGCTGTCCGTGCACTAACAAAGCTTCATATTTTCTGGGAGTTTTACTTATGAGCTCAGCTTCCTCTCTACAACTGGGAAAAACCTTCTGAGAAGTGCTGAACATTTCTCTCTTCTCATGACTCACACAACTGCCTCAGCTGTAGGTGGTTTCCTCAGTTCCTTGCCCCCATCCTACTGAGCAGGAAACTGAAATGCATTCAGTGCCTTACTGATTTAGAACAGGTCTTCCCTCCACTGCAAGGCAGGAAGACTGTTTCTGGTTTATGAGCAAAGCAGAGCGATCTCTGAGCTCCTGCAAAGAACTAGCAGGAACAAGGATGTCTGGAATGAGGAGGAACAGAAAGGTTCACGCCTCCAATTTTTTTTCTTTGGCAGGTTTTAGGGAAAAAAAGCCATCACTGTTTTCTTGCTTTAACATAATTAAACCACACCAAAACCCCTCAGTGAAACTGGACTTTTTCAGAGCCACAAAGTTAGTCCCAGTGAAGAATGAGAAGTACTTCTGAAAGAGGAAGGAGAGGTCCCAAAAGCAGAAACACTTGATACAGTGGGTATCTAGTACCTGTACCAGTACTCCAATTTATCAAAACCTAACAAGTCCTGCTTAGCATTTTCCAGGGAATTGTTATTAAAGATAAAAGTCAGCAAAAATTGAAGCTGCATAAGCTCAAACAAAAGATTGGGTATCAGAAAGACCATCTAAAAGGGCATTTACTTGAACAAGAATTCGATGAAGTAACCGGTATTTGGGAAATGTTTAATGGATGCTTTGGGTATTCACCCAGTACCCTTTGACTTTGGAGTTCTTCATTTCCTATAGAGAGTAGGAGAAAATTCAAGGATAATGCTGTTATCAAGGGAATACCCCTGCAATATTCTGAGTTCCCACAAATTTTGTTTGCAAGACTCTGCTGGTCTTGGGAGAAAACTTGAATTTGAAAGACTGATGCAGTTCATTCCACCACTCATGGCTCATCTGTGAACACCACGAGAAAACTGGGACTTCAAAACTTTCTGCCTTTTGCATCCATATCCTTTTCCTCTTCTCTCCCTCACTCACTCCATTTTTCACGCTCAGCTTATACTATAAAATTGCAAAGTACCAATGTTGACATGCTCCATCAAACCATTTGGGAGCCAGTAACAGTCACACCCTCTCACAATTACATATTTATCGAGTTTCCTTTTGAAGCAGGACTTAATCTCAGGCAGGGCTCCATTCTGTGCAGAACTGGAAGACTATAAAGCATGATAGACTACAGGGTGTTACCAGCTGTGCCAGACACATGGCCATAGCAGATCAAAGAGCAGCAGACACGTATTCTCCCTTACTCCAGTACTATCCATTGTCTGCATCCTCTTGTATTTATAGGCCCTGGAGAGGTGGCTCTTCTTAAAAATAATTGAGACACAAAGAGAACAGGGGAGAGGAGAAAAAGGAAAAGGGGAGGTATGAGCAAGAGGGCCAGCTGAGTGAGGTTGGTGACCTGATTTCAAGCATACCGGGGGTACTCTGTGACCCCTGTAATTTTACTGCCTCCTGAGTTATCACTTGTGATTTTCAGTGGAGTGAAATGATACATCAGGGAACAGTAAGGATTCCAGCAGCCCACAGACAGGCAGAATACAAAATACCTACCAAACAGCTGCCGTACCTCTGGCAGAGATATGTGTTTAATCCTTTTGAATGGAGACTCCGACTACCTATCCAGATCCCCCAAGGCTTTGTTAACCGAAAATGCTGGAGAAGGGACCTTATGTTCACAGCTCCCCAGGCTTCTGTAACATAGCCTCAAGGAGATAATCCAGATTCAAACCTCCTCTCTGAAGTTACAGAATGGAGCCTGTGCCCCAAGAAGACCTGTTTTCCTTAATGACCATACAAGAAACCCTTTCTTGCCTCAATGACACTAGGCTCAGTGGAGTCCCACCAACTAGCAAGGGTTTGTAATCTCAGTAGTTTGGGAACACCACAGTGCCCTAGCAGAGACTAGACTGTTTTAATAAACATTTTCAAGGAAAACGTGCATCAAGAACTTGATGTCAGAAGGAATCTTTCCAGGAAGAAGAATGGAAACAGCACAGATATACTCTCTTTTGGGTGGAATTTCAACTTGCACAAAACCCCCCAGATTTCTGCAGTGTCTGACCCAGTCTTTAAGTTCATCATGGCTATCTTAAAAAAAGTAAAAAGAGATATGAAATTTAAAATATATGCCACAGTCTGCTTTCAAGTTAAAAAATAGTACCTTTTTTACAAACTAGTGAAATCCTGTTTCATTTCTTGTTGGAAAGGGGAAAATAGTCTTTATTTCAATTCAGTTGAAAAGAGCAAAAGGTAAAGTGACGGAACAGAGAGGGTTATATACACTTCCCTTTGCACAGAGAAAAATGCATTGAAAAACTTTAACCAAGACACTTCTAGCAAGTTTTCTTGCTTCAATTGAAATGCATTTTCTATTTTAAAAGTTTAGGCAAGGAAGTTTTGACTGAGTGCAGTTTTCACACACCTTTCAAAAACTGCTATGAGCTGAACATGAAAATTCCAAATCCCTTTAGAAAAAGTCCTATAAAATTATTATCAAATAAATACAATTGTATAGTAATGACAGGAAACCATCTGTGAAATTGACTGGAGAATTAGTTCCCTGATAGCAAATGCAGACGGCAAGGCAAAAAGTGCTGTAGAAGTTTGTCCCCTCCAAAATGTGAACATTTTTAATCATTCAGTGAAAGACTTCTTTCTTTCTAGTGGATTAATGTGTGAAGAGTCTCTGCACCAAAAGTGTGTGCTGAATTCCTTATAATTTTTAAAGAAGAAATTCAATCCAGTGATGGCTTCTCTCTTATTCAAGTGTTTGTAACAAGAGTATTATCTGAATGCTGAGCTTGCCGACATGATATTGCGAGGCAGTTTGTAACACGGGCACCTGTTTCACCCGTTCCTCTGTTTTTCCAACAACCGATTCCTTTTGTTCCAGCCATTTTGTTACACACCACATAACAGCAAGTGGCAAGAGGCCAGGTTTGAACCCATGATCTACAGCTCACCTAGGATGGTTTAAGCAACTCTGATGGCCTAATGCTGTCCACAGGGAGTAATTGCAGGGTCTGAAGGGAGGTAGAACAGATTCTTTCATGTCCCACACAAGCAGAAGATCAGATGCTACTCTACAGAGCGCAAGCCATGGGAGCCGTCAGGCATGCAGCTATATTGCAGTAGTTGGCCCTTCAGATTGCAACTAAAACCAAGGTTGCTAATACAAATTTGTGTGAACTTTCCCTCCCTCCTGTTCCCTCCATTGGCCTTACAGAGCCTTTTGGCCATTTCAAGTTAGAGCCTTAGGGTTTAATTATTAGTATGACAAGGAGAGCTTTCACAGAGGTGAAGGGAGAGTGCAGAGGTGAAGTGGCTGGAGACATCCTGCCTCAATAGGGCACAGGCAGCAATAACGCTTCCCAGTTTCCCAGCTTAGCTGGCTGTGCTTTCACAAAACAGCTGGCCCACGGTCCTCATCTACCCTCCACCTCCCAGCTCTTTTTGGAGGGTGCAAAACTGCTTTTGGGCCAGGGGCCCCACTGGGATCTGAATATAGAAGCACTTACAGTATATGCAAGAACACTGTGGGGAGCAACAGGGAGCTTTTTATGTGCATACATGCATGTGTATACATACACGTGCTCCCTGGGGCAGAAACCTCTCTAAGTTCTTTCAACCTCTTACTGCACCTTTCTGTTTGGATCCTTTTAAAGGAT
Organism: Ara ararauna; assembly: GCA_028858755.1. Lineage (NCBI taxonomy): Eukaryota > Metazoa > Chordata > Aves > Psittaciformes > Psittacidae > Ara > Ara ararauna. Next base: position 39,363,183 of record CM054383.1, on the reverse strand, counting down.
CTAAGACTTATGCTTTAGGATTTGGCATAAGATAAGAAACAATAATCAACATAATTAGTAGGCAACTCTCTTGTCACCCCTACATGCCATTTTACACGCTACTTGCCCTTGCAGTATTACTGTATGTACCAGACAAACCCCCACTATTTCACTGCCTTAAACAGGAAAATGTTTTCAACTCCCCTACGCGTTCTTGCCTAGTTCATGGCTTGATTTAATTTTACAAGGCAAGAGCTGGAACAATTATCTGATTCTTCATGTACAGCAGGCTTTCAGTGGTCATTTCTGAAGTTTTACTGGTTCATAACCTCTGTAATCAGAAGACCCAGTTTAAAAAAAAAAAAAGAAACTAAGTGAACAGGCAGGAATCTGTTCATATTATCCCTTCCTAGCTGTCCAGGCTTTCATCCTCTTTTCTCCCACACATGCCCTTATTGCTCTGCTACTCACCCACCAATGAGGGTCTGTCAATGGCAGTGAGAGGTCAACATCAAAGCACTTTTACAGCTAGCAGCTTGCAGCTAATGCTGGCATTATGGAGAGAAATAGAGAGAGAGAGAGAAGCATAGGGATTGAATGAATGGCCCTCTCATATAGAAAGAGACCAAAGAATAGAACAAAACCTCCTATTCTCCCACTCTTTATAATACTCCTGGGCTGAGTGTGCGTATGTGGTACACAGCTGAGTTTGAACTGCATTAGCACTCTTTCAGTTTACAAACAAGAGGCCTAATTTAGAAGAAAAATCTCTTATCTGATTATTTCTTTGTGTTCACCCATGTGGTAAAAAATGTCTGTACAGAGAAGGGAGGGGGGCTATAGAGGTGGCTTATTAACTTCTTTGGCTGTATCAGGATTGGGAAGGGCAATTGGGAGATCATTATTCATCCATAATTTTCAGATTCAAGTTCAAAAAAGTAGTAAAGCCATCCCTAAAAATAAATATATTTCAACATGGATTAGTACTTTTCTGAAGGAGTTGGAAAGACTGTGGGTCAGTCCCACACCAACTGCATGACTGATGCTAGTCTTATCCCCTGCCCACACAAAAACCCAGGAATTATTTCTCTCGCATGCAATTGACATTGAGATTGGATGTCTTCCTATATAGACATTATGGCCTGGGTACAGTGAATTTCACAATTTGATGAAATTACCACCTCATGCTAGGTGGATAATTGTAATCATCTCTCCTGGCTCACCAATCTATAATTCTGCAAGGGGGAGGAAGGGGATTCAAAGCTTGTTATAACTGCAAAGTTGTTACCCAGAGACTCTAACAGCAGGCTTAGGGATGAATATTGTTTCAGGATTGACAATGAGTATTATTGGATTTTTCTCCCTTCTCTGGAGTCTGAGACATACCATCCTTCTGGCATCACCTGGGTACATCAGTTAACAAATTTCTGGCTCCTATGGGGAAATTAAGTTTTAGCAACATCTTTGATCTCTTCTGCACTTTTCTAATGACAAATCAAAGTTGCAGTATTTATCTTTTACTGCACACCTTACTCTTGTAATAAGGAGCCTCAGGAAAAAAGGTGCAAAAAGAAGTTACACTTACTTCACATCTCCGTACACTAAGCTATTCCTAAAAGACAAAATGTGATCTGCTTGAAGTGGTCAAAAGCTATAGGGCCTTTTGGGGGAGAGGAAGGCAGCTTGAAAGAAATACTGGGAGGGAGGTCACTTTGGTTCTCACTTCCACTAACACCCGAGGTAGTCGCAATTGCCATGGAAGCAGACAACTGGATATATCACCAGCACACGTCAACACAGTCCAACACCTCCAGAACCAAATTCTCTCCAAATGAGGGATTTCTGACAACAAGAGCTGGTTCACATCTATGCCTCAGAAAACTATTTTTACATCCATAACCAGGACTTACGTCTACCCAAGCTCTGTGTGTGTGTGTGTGTATATATATATATATATATATATATATATATAAAATGTGTCGTCCTAACTGAAAGTCTTTACTCTGCATAGATTTACATGAGGGGTAGCTATGGGGATACAAGTGAAAAATCTCAGTGACTTTGAATGTTTCACCATGTTTTTCCACCTTTAATTTGGGGTATAGAGATCACAGAATGGCTGGAAAAGTAGATACAAGTCATAGATACTGAAAAAACCCTGATCTCGGAGACTAACCTGAAGGAAGTATCAGGAAAGCAGCTGGATTGGTTTAGAGGAGGCTGTATTTGCTGGGGGTTTTAACTCTGTCTTCAGAGACAGACCCTCCAAGTCTGACATGTAATTAATAATAAGACTTGGCTTTCAGGCATAAATATGACAGAGAACTTAACCATGCTAATATCCACTACTTACTCCTTAAAAATATTCACTACGAGACAAAAAAAAGAATAAGTAAACCAGAGCATAAATATGTCTGTGACACGTAACTGCAGAATGCTTTGAATACCTTTTGAGTACTAACGCTTTTCTACTTTACTGCATTTTTTACGTTGCGTTTGTAAGTATTATTTTGTACATTTTTGAATCAGAAATCAGCATAATCAGCATTAGACAAGTCCATCCAATTTTTCCCCTGTATCTGCTCACAGGACAGTATTTAACAGGGCACTTAGGCCTGTAGTTTTATATATATATTTCAAGATAATGAATGTGCAACTTAGCTTGCTATATATTTTAAACAGAAAACACTCTCAGTAACCTCAGAAAACTGTGTTCCAGCCATATTGGGTAAATGGGAGAACTGCAAGTTCAGAAAACAACGAAACAAAGGCTGCTGGATTGAAACTGGTGGTAATTGGTGGATAAAAGAATGACAACACAGGATCTCCCACCTACCTCTTCTGGGAGCACAACACACCCATCCCTGGGCTATGAACTGAAAAGGCTGAAAGGATTAATTGTACTACTGTCCTTTGAGGGTAAACTGTATTGGCTCTTTGAGCTCAGTAGAAGGAGAGCAGATAAAGGATAGCATTATTATTACTACTGCTGTTTTGCATACTTAGTTGAGGCTAAGCCTGACTATGTACATCTAATGGTTTAAAGTCTTTGCCACAACATTGATCTGTTTTGAAAAATCCACACAGGAGCAGTAGGAAGCAGTTTAAGCAAGGAGCAGCTTCGGGGGCCAGTATACCAACTCAAAACTTTTATTTATCTTCTTGAAGATGGCTGGGATAATTCATTAGTTAGTGCATGTTCATAACTATAGACTGTTTCACACAGAAAATAAGGACATAAATATTTAACCTTTGAAAAGGGATTCATTTACTGAAACTCCAACTTTATGAACTAAGGTTATAAATTACTCCGATGTACTGCAATCAGCATAGTATAATGAGATCACATGAATGGCTGAGTTGTCTTTAACCTTTGATTGTTTAGAAGTGCAGACATTAATTTGTACTAAGGATTAGCTATGATGAAGACTGAAATGAAGCTGAGTATCATCAGGCACAGGCTTGTATAGAATACATCCCTGAAGTGATAGTAGTGCCATCTCCTCCAGTTTCTACCCCCAAGATTTATTTCACTCACAGTAATTCAGTTGTTGTCAGTCAAAACACTGAAAGGGACACAGATCTCAAATTTATCTGCAGGGATTTCGTAATGCTAGAACAGGGTTTTTTCACTTTGCCAAAAGAGATCTCCTGAGAGAGGTCTGCTCATGCTATGCACTTCTTAAGCAATTGTATTAAAACACCATGTGTAAAATACATATTTTAAAGTACATTCTCCCCCACAAAAGTATCTGCAACATGGTGCGACACAGAGCAAATTAAAAAGTTTCATCTTTACAGGGTCCTTCCCTGGCATTTTTCCTGCCATTCCAACTCTCTGGCAAAAGATGCCTGGTAGTGACTGGGGGAGAGTAATTCTTGCTGATCTATTTTTGTTCATTGATTGTCTAAGAAGCCAGCTTAAAAATGATGACATTGAAACATTTCACAGTAATGGGTGGCACTTCCAAGCCATCCTTGGATTAAATCTTACAAGTGGGACTTTGCTTGTACCACTAAAGTAAACCACTTACTCCTGTACAATTAAACCCTTAAATGCAGAAGGTGAATCATAGGCTGGTTACGTGACCTGTCCAAAAATTACAGAAGATGCAGAGCAAAAAGATTAAAGATCATAAATGCCCCAAAGACGCTCTTCAACAAGAAGGCATGCAGGTATTGTTGCTTTGCACAGCTTGACCTGTCTTGAGCTGAAAGTATTTGCTGGCTTTGCAGGTTAATGCAGTATATTTTACTGACCAGTTTCATGATGTCACAAGTGCATTTTCAAAATTACTGATTTTTGTGTGAAAATAAGCAACTGTTCCACCCCAAAATACAGCAAAGGTCAAGAGATACAGAAACATTCTTGACCAATCATTCTTTTATATAGAAAAATAGGAAGATGGGTATTTTTTTTCCTCTATTTCTACTCAATACTTTGTGATCAGGATTTGAACCCTGTCCTTTAGAGATGAAAACTTCTTCGGTATTTATTGACATTAAAACTAGCCAATGTATGCTGCAAACACTGAATTTTTTGTCCATTAGGAACATCTGCCTATTCCAGGAGGAATATCAGAAAACGTGTCCAGGCAGAAACACAAGTTGAGAAAGTGTCTGTGGCAGCATATGAAATAACCACAACAGGATAAAGAATAGAATATTTACCATGACCCAGTAAGTCTCCCTCACCATGGCAGTGCGGGGCAGCCTCTCCAACAACATACTTCCAGCATTAAGTCATGGAAGTGGTGTCAGAAAATGGTTTATTGTAAATTACGGCCTGGATTGCCATATATTCACTACACCTCCAGGAATCTGAACTCTGAAGTCATCTAGAGGTAGGGTTACAACTAGAAGAAAGGATATCTTCCCTGGGAGATAAAACAATACAGCACTTCTATGCTTTACAGATGTAGTGCGAGAAAAAACCATTGGAAATGGACAGCAAGCTGGGGAAACTTTTCTGAAACCAGAAAGCTTTTTCCAGAAAAGGCAATTAAAAAGGCTCATTTCTTGAGCATTAATACTCACCCTGCTCCTCCTCTGGCCTTTAAACTGTAATAAAAATCCTGTTTCTGATTTTCATTTCATCTGCTTTTATCACTTGGATTGAAATGTGCACAATCTTTGCCATCCATTTGATTGCCATGGTGTGGACTACAGCTTGCTCAGAGCGTGCCAGCATGAAGAAATGCCAATAGACACGGCTAAATCACACAACCATTTTCATAGCAGTATTCCATTAATCCGAATGTCTTTCCCCAGCCTGCTGCTGCATTCTGACTGCAGAATTTGGGGCACCCACAATAACAACTATCCATATTTTATAGGAATTGCCTCACCAAGAGCAGTGCCTGCCAGAATTACATGTGAAGACACTGAAAGGCCACATTCCATATAAAAGCTAAAGAAATTAATAAACAGTGAGAGCCAAATTAAGATTTTCAAACCTAGAAATTTTGATGCTCTCTTTAAAGCAGATTTTCTTTACCCATGGAGAAGGGAATTTACTTCACGTTTAGATTTTTCTCCTCCTCCACCTCCAGCCCCCATTTCTTCTCAACTTCAATAAAGCTGATTATTGACTGAAGTAGTCAGAAAGCTCCGTACTTACCCTTAGATACACCTCTAAATCTTATGCAGCACCCCTATGGCACAATTGTAGTGAACTGTCCCCTCTTTACAGTATACATGGAAAACCTGAGTGATTTCCCCAAAATTACACAGGCTATTGGCATCAAAACTTTTAAACAAATCCAAAATTCCTGTATTAAGCTGCACCCCATTTTTCTGGAACTAAGCCACTATGCATAAGTTTCCCTGAGGAAATAAATTACAATTAAATAAAAAATGACTGAATGAGGGAAGAGAAGCCTAAATATTAAACTATATGTGTTGGAAGAGAATACAACTTTCTGGCTGATTCCACTATGTCTATAAATTACCGCATAACGTAATGTATCATGTCTCAGATATGAGAACAGCATTGAAAAGAATAATTTAGTTTCATATACACAGAGTTAATGATGAATTACCATTTCCATGTTTCATCATTCACTAGTACATATGGCTGTAATTCAGGAATCATGACAGTACAAAATCTATTACTCTAAGAAAAGATTTGTATCAGACAATTATCTTGATGGTTCCTGTCTTGTTCCAGGAGTAGCAATGTATTCAAAGAGCTTGGAGTTATCTGCCAGCTCTGGAAGTTTTTAGATACCAGTGAACCTCCCTCCTCCATAGTAAAAAAACAGAAGAAAAACTAATGTTATTTTAATGTGTAACTTAAGAATGCTCACGTTCCCCTTCCTGTTCAGAAAGGCTGCAGTAAACCACTCATCTAACCTATTTTTCCTGTTCTTTCAGGAGGATACCATGAGCTGTCTTTTGCCTGCATTTTTCTTCAACTGTTATGTGTTACACAGTCAGTTTCTGAGGACCTGGCAGCCCGCTGCACAGTAACCAACCCACTTTTCCAAAAGCATTACATGATGATATTACAAAGTGGACCCTGAAGGTCATTAACGCACAGCTTAATGTTGTATGGGATATTAATTTTATTTCCATACTTTATGTATAACTATAAACCAAAAGAAACCTTCAAATTAATGCTTTAATCCCTGAATATGATGCATATATTCATAAAGGCTTGTATCAAAAGCCATTTCTTTCAACAGAATATGAGTAAATATATTATATACCATACGGACATGGAATAAAGCCGTGAAATATTCTAATCCTGAATTAACTGTTGACTCATTGTGCAAGCTTTCCCATGCCATTTAGCCTCCATAAATCCAGCTATGAGACTTCAATGAACACAAAACAAATTATGCTCAAATCCAACTGGGCCTATCTGGTTTCTGTCATGGTTTGACATCACCTGCTTCCTTTTATAGCTCAACTTGCATTAGCAATCCATATCCAAACTCATACAATATCATCTGTGCTATAAAGTCCACAGAGTGGAGACCCATCTCTCTAGTTTGGTTTTTCAATACTCAGTGAAGCTCTTCCTGAGCACAAATGTTTCAATACCAACATGCATCTTGATATTTTGATCCTCTACCCTGCTCCATAAGGAAGATACAAAGTATTTTTGAATGTGGCCTCAATTTCCGTTTTCCATGTAAATCTTTTCTTGGACTAAGTATGAGAATCAAATGTGTTTACTGACATTGTCTCGCTCATTTCCAGTGTCTTATCTAAGAAGTCATCAGGGAGCCCGTCAGATTCCTTGATTAAATCATACGCCTCAGTTTTGTGCCTGTTTTTCCCTCAGTTGACATCCTGCCCTAAATACAAGCTTCTGCTTAGGGCTACCTCTTCCTCATTCAAGCTGTCAATCCTAAATTTATCAAACCCCAAGATGTGGCTATTCTTTTAACCTATTTATCCACATTAGTTAATTCTTTACTTCTCCCCAGGGAATATTTCTGGGAAGCTTTTCCACTCTTTTGTCTGCTTATTAGGCTTCAAGGTTGTCACATTTATGCAATTCATTTGTACTTCTGACTTTCATTTCTTCCAGGAAATGACAATTCAGTTGTTGAGTTCTGACTCAGATAAGACAATGTCCACAGGATTTGAAAGCTCTCCTGCACAAAGTACTGAGGCTCCATCTCAAAGACAGCATGACAGTTCTTTCCCACAGCTGAAGATTCTGCATTTCCAACAGTCCTGACTCCCTTCTGACTTACACTTGATTTTTTTTCTATTGCTGTAACTTACCACTTTGAACAATCTGGCAGTCAGCTGACAATGGGAGAAGTGGGACCTTCGTAAATGCCTAGACCTGGAGAAAACCTCCACAGTCTTGGCCACTATTTAGTACTTAGAAAAGCACATTAAAACATCAGGCATTAATACAGACGTTAAGGTCAGACCTCCACAGTTGAAAGGAAAGGTGAAATTACTCTCCTTTTACTGTTTGTGTAGTTAAACAGTTGGAAAGATGCAGAAAGGTTTGACCATTGCCCCCCTCTCTGCTGTTATCATTGCTTTTCTGCTTATAATGATAACCTTGGATTAAACCATTCCCCAATCCAAATCCAAACTGGATCCAGTTCAGGACACAGCTTACCTATCAAATATGGACACATACAATTAGTAAATTAATATGATTTATCCTGATCTGTCCATTAGACAACCTTACAAAGTGAAATCCGTGAAGAAGGGATCCATTTATCTGGAGAATAACTATGCTGGTTCCAGGGACATTGCATGCATTGCATTAGGAATAAATCTGTACAGAGGTGTTTTGCCACAGAAGTTTTCCTTCCTGTCTGGAAGAGCCTGAAGCGCTACCAGTCTTTCATATAATATATTATGATCCCAGAATATACCAATGTGTCATACTGTAAAAATACTCCCAAAAGAACCTTAAGTGTGTTACAGACATGAAAGTGAAGAAAAAGCAAAAGAGCTTTTTGGGTTCCATATGTTTTAATATGTAACTGTACCTTTCTCACCTGGACTTGCATGCAGAGCTACAATAAGCAGTTTAAACAAGCTGTTTGCACACAAGCTATTGCTTACAGTGCTTCTTCAAGTGGCATTTGTTATTTACATTTTCTCAATACATTAACTATGGAACAAAGTAGGAAGTCATAAGAAAGTGCGCAGGAAAATAGGATTAGAAGGTAAAACACAGACTCAGGAAAAGGTTACAGCCTGTTAAGTGATAGGCAGTCATGGTCACGTGCTGAGTTAGCCCCGGTCACTCCCGTAAAGAGCACACACACACATGGCTATCACAGATCAGCAGCAGGAACTTGTAAAATCAGAGCCTTAATTCCCAAACAAATATGTCCATCATGCTAAATGGAGGTAGGTATGTGCCAATACGCTACTGTGGTTTTAAAAATTCATTTGAAAGACTAAAAATAGCTTCTAGAAGACATTAAAAAAATGTGTTTCTACGTTGTTCTTTGACACCCGTTATTTCACTTGCAAGAATGTTGCAACACCGTCCATCTTTATGAGATTATAGACCACAGAAAACACATGGGGAAGACCGATTCTCTTTACATGAAGGCTTCTCTGCACCCATCTGGCAATATAAATAAAGCTTACTAGCAAGGATAGATGACACTCAACTCCAGGTCCTTTACACTGCTAGACTGGCGCAAAGCAAAAAGCCGGTGTCTAGTGTTCGTCTGACAAGCAGCAAATCTATTTCTGTTTATAAAATCCTCGGTAGATCATTAGAATAAAAAACCCTAAACCCCCAGATACTTGTGCACATTGGAGGAGAGGAAGCTGAAATAGTGCTGAAGACTGTTGAATCTTCCAGGACATTAATAACCAAGAACCACTAGAAATAACCATGGTAACAAACAGTAGCTAAGTACAGTACAATCACCCTGATTACCATAGAATTAGCACAAAACAAATGTTTATTTTTCCTAAATACGTGTATTATGATGATGATGATAATGTTAGTAACTACCCCAAATTACAGAGTCTTTGCCCAAAATGCCAATGGCATTGCATTAAATGCTTTGCTCTGCACTTGTTTTCAGAATTGCTTGTAGTAATTTGTGTAAGAAGTGTATTTATAACAGATTCTTTCCTCACTCTTTCGCCCACCCCGCTCCCCCTCCCTGACTCTCCATCAGCTCCACTCATTTGAATATCTGTTGGATTCATTGATCACTTCACAGCTGACCACAACACTTCCCTGACATCAGTCATTGCAACATTAACCTTTTTATAAGGCTCTTACCTAGCAGAGAACAGAGGCTTGATTTTAATTTACACTCAGCGATTGGGTACTCGGGGAATTATACTACAATAAATGAAAATATGAACTTAAACCAACAGACTGTATGGCAGGGTTGGGTTTAAGCACGCTGAGTGGAAAAAAGGTACTACGCTAAATGAAGCAGAAATGTTGGTAGCACAATGGGAGGCACTTGTGTGTGCTTTCTGTGAGCCCCTATGTGTCTAATCCCATTTCTTGGCTTAATTCATCGTGCAAATGATTCTAGGATGCCATCTGATTTCTCTGCTGAATTTCACTTCCACTTAGCCATTGCTCTTTTGCCGGATCCTGCTAAGCATGTCTTCGAAGTTAACATGGCAAAAAGTCCTAGTTGCTGTTTTGTCTGGGCTAGTTTATCTCTTCAGATGAACAGAGCACCAGTCAAAAAAGCACTAGGAATGACTGGCTAAGCTGTAACATTAAAACACATCTTTGGCTAAGATACTGGTTGTCTTCATTTAGTTAATTCCTACCCATACCCCTGGACACTTGCTTCTGCGGCTTAAGTATTATTATATTTTAAAACAAGATTCACTCCATGAACATTAAGAGGAAAATAAATTATTCTTTGAAGGCAAGTAGGGTCTCTGATGCAGCTGAGACCTAGCACCATGCTGATACACCCAAGAGGAACCCCACTGTACAATGATGGGAAGGAACAGCTGGTGAAAGAAGAAAGGAGGAACTTCATAAGCCCTGGCTCTTGCTAAAGGAAAAGTATTTTGGAACTGCCCCCTTACAGTCCTCTATTAAATAAAGATACCCTTAGGAAATGACTTAAACTTCAGTGTAAGCAAAATATTCCTTAGTACTGAAGGGACCACAAAGAAATTCTAGTAACATAGGTCTACTGGACTATCAGTATATTAGGGCTGTGTAACAGTTTATGTTTTTCCTTGTATGCTGGATGGTCCCATTACATTGCCAAGTGCAAAGAAGTCCCCGCTAGGAAAGAATCCAGCTCAGAGTCACATGTGGTTCTGCCACCTGGAACAGTGAAGCAGGGACTGACACTGGAAGGATCCTGAAAGTAAAACTAGAGGACTGATGCAAAGCTGTTGAGTCTGGCAACTGTAGTGTAAAATGAGACTGTCACACTGATTGACAGACATTTGATGGACCTGATCCCCTTGTCATTCACCTTATGGTGGTGGAACTGCATTAACTACAACATAAAGACTCCAAATTTATACTTGTGCCAATGAGAAGAAAAAAAAAAAAACCCAACCCAAACACAACAAAACAGGAGGTTTTACACACAGCCTAGGGGAATGGTCAGTTGATGTAAGCGTCTGAAACTCTGCTGAAGTTAACAGGGCTAGTCTGGTTTACACCATCTGAGAGTATTTTACATGTATACATATTACACCACCTGAGAGTATTTTACATGTATACATATTACATTGCACAGCACATACGCTATAGTTTTCATTACTCTATACCCATTTCTCTGCAACAGAAGTACATACACACATACAGGCACATGCATAAGCAGATAAGAGTCCCATCCATTAGACACATCCACTGCATATATTAAGATCCCCAGAAAGTTGAAGTTAAAATCTAGTCACAGACTATCAGGCTGACATCAATGTGAGCTGTAATGACAGCTGGCACTCGGCTGTTCTCAAACCCCCATTTACAGCATACAGCATCATGCTTCGACACGCGATTGAAGTAATTAGCTGCCGAGCGGCTGAACGTACCCCGCAGAGCACTGGTGTCTCGTCTGACACATCTGGGCACAGAAAGTAATTGAAACAGCTGCTTCTCCCCATATGGCAGCAAAAGCTGGTGGTAGAGAACCTGCTGGCTAGGCTATACCAACCTCAGACAAATTAGCCATCATTAATCCCAGAATCTGACCAGCATACACACAGCCACTAATCAAGACATCTGGGGGAGGGGGAGGGAGGGCTACCAAGGAAGAAAAGGGCCATTTAAGATTATTCTTAATGGCAACAAAGTGTGTGGGGGAAAAAAAACAACAAACAAAAAAAAACAACAAACAAACCTAATATCTTTTTTTTTCAAAAAGGCAGACCACCAGAACCCTCCCTCAGCAACACTCCTCTCAGTCAGTGCGTCTAGGTGCTTTTGCCCACGCTGTTCATTAGAGGGCTGCTAAAATAGCAGCATTGCTTTTTGATACTAGTATATGCTTGGCACCATACTGATATATGCTTGGCATCACATAAAGATTATAAACAGCAGCGTGTAAGCCAAGACCTGGGGTATTTTAACACTGTGGTGAATGCACAGTGAAGCTAAGGCTGTGGGTGAAAACTGGACCTGCCCTGGTGTGTAGGCTCTTGAGGTGCACCCCCTTGTTCTGCAGGCCCAAGCGTGGGCAAGCAGACACGTGTGGGCTGCTCCCTTTTACGCATGTAATGCCATTCTTGGCACTGAACTTTGCCACCTGCAGTGAAGTTGTGCAAAACAATGTAGCTCTTCTTGGAACTGTAAAATCCAGCATGCAAGTGGGAGGACAAGGCAAACTTACACCTCATAACCGCAGAAACACAGACTGCCATGTAAGCAAGCAGCTTGTTTAGGGAGGAATGGATCATATGAAGCCTGTGGTATTGTTTCTCATGTTCGGGTTACTTTGTGTCTAATAAGGTGTGAGCCCTGAGATATTCCTGTTGGTGGGGTATTTATGCCATCTCTCTGGATTCCCTACAGCCTCTTAATAGCTGAATTTACAAGCACAGCCTTAATCTTCAGAAAGGTCACTGTTTTGGAGGTTTGTTTCTATCTACCCATTTTGTTTCCCAAACTTACAGGAGCACAGCACCCAAGACCTCTGCCCAATCTCTCATATTGAATGGCTGAAATTAACCCGTGGATTTGAGAGTTACAGAGGGAACAAGCATCCCACTGACTGCATACACCAGGCTACCTCAGACACAGCACTAAAATAACTTTGAAAGATGCCAAGTGCATATACATTAGCATTTTAGTTGGTTTCGGGAGCATGCTTCAGATTAATCCTTTTTACTGTGCTTTGGCTTGAACTGCAGAATGGTCTGGGCTGCTTTACATGCATCCACTGCTCTTGGATGAATCTAAAGCAGAAGGTACATGCCACAAGTGCACCTACTGCATTCCAGCTGCTAGTGGGACTAGAAGGAGCCAAGCCAAAAGCAGCCCCTCAAACCCAGAATAGTGAGGATGCCAAGTCTTAACTGCTTTGCTGAACAAACCCACTCCTACCAGACTACTTGCTAACACACACATCACCTCCAACAGCATACGGCATAATGCTTTGGTGGTATAATAGTGTGAGAACAACAACTGCGTGTACCAGTGTTGTTACTCTATTAACTCTGAGGCAGCTGAAATACACTGTGACTTATTCATAAACTGGTTATATGCTGCAAGCAAGCTCTTGGCAGTGCTGCTCTCCTGCATGTGTTTAGCTGTTCTCTGCACTGCTTTGGTAGTACAAAGTGGGATCACTTGCACGTGGTCCTACGGTGTCCGAGAAGCACATTGCAAATACTTTGGGGATAGATCTCTCCCACTCTGAGACAAATAGTGCTGCTTGCTTTAAGGCAAATATGGTCCTACTCCCAACGCCCAGCTCTTCAGCTTTCAGATCCAAAGATGTACGACAGGTTGTTTTGCAGGAGGGAAATCCCACAACCAAAGCCAGAGATTATAATCAGTGAATCCCATTGTATGTACACACATTGCAGGCTTGCAAAGCAGGCTCTGCTAGTGCTTCCTTATGATCTTAATGGTGTACATCTCACTTCACCCACATGGGATGAAGAGTTTAAAATCCTTTATGTCTTGCAGTAGAAGGATTCTGCCTGGATGCTCAAAGAAAAGTTGCAATGTTGTCCGGTGTTAGTGATATTTCTGCTAATATTTTGGGACATCCCTTCAAGCCTAATTGTTCTGTGAAAATCTGCTTTGCAAAGTAAGTACTTGCACAGAGCTGGAAAATGCGGGTACTCCTATGAAATAAGTAAACATGCAATGTCTTTCCCCATTTAGCAATCAATTCTTATTGATATGCTGCTTTATGATTGCTTGGGATGAAAGATGGATGTACGTGCAAAAGCCTTTATTACATCACACCACATTACAGCTTCACTGTAGGCTCATCTAAAGCAAGATGAGCCACCAAGACAGCAATTGCACTGGTAATTAACAGAGGAAAAGAAATTATGGAAAGCATATGAAAGGTAAACATGATCCCTTTAACAGTGTTTTCTCAAATGTTATTCTCTCTAGTAATACACTGTGGCTCCCCTGACATCCTATTCTTGGTTTATTTATTGTTTTAAACAAACCTATGTTACATAAGAAAAGTTTGCCTGGAAAGCTCTCCTGACAGCACGTGCCTGTGAGAGAGGCCCGTAAACTCCAGCACGTTAAAACAGCACAAGCAACGTGACAATTTGGCTGCTCAGTGTCAGTGCAGTGGTTCTGTATTCCCAGCTCCCAGCACACTGCAGAAGACATACAGCTCTGTGGGATGTGCCTGGTTTAGAAGCAGCAAGAGGAGAGCAAGATGGACCCTTGTGTTTATGAGAACGTTGCTTCCATCAGTCTACGTCTGTCAGGGATGGAGGTATGGTGTTACTGCTTCCCTTGACACATAGATCAGGCAACGTTGCCAAAACATATCCTTGTCTTTCAGACATTCCACAGTTTTTGGATCCTGAAGGCAGATGTAAACTGTATCTTCTACTAAGGCATCTGCAATTGTGGTCTTTTCTTTGGTTACAAATTCATTATTTTTTGATGGCTTGACTGGCAGATTAAGCCACTTTGATCAAGAAGGCTGTAAGAATAGTCACAGGCTGCAATTTTTCTTCCAAATGCTGCTGCCTATTTGCTCTCCAAGTATTTCCTGTATTTCATAGTTTTATTTCCATAGTTGGGCATTACAACTATTTAGCAATATTTTCTTTCAGCAGTATAAGGCTGTGGGTGTTTTCCAAGGACTGTATGGAGCACTTATTTTTTTTCCAATGACTATTTCACAAGCTTTTCCAGATCTACATTTTCTTTTCTGTATTGATAATCCATAGTCTGATAACTTAGCATCATTGTGCACTAGTTGATCCACACTGCTTAAACACCTGGAGTGGTGGCCACTCCACTAGCTCCCGATCAAATATCCTGCTACAGCACTTCCCCTGGGATACATCCTAAGTGAGGAAATGACTTACTCATTATCAGCCCTTACAGCCTGACACGTTGAGGTGTCCTGGCTAAGCACTTGAAGTAAATGAGTTCTCTGTAATTTGGTGAATCAGCACAAGAGAAGAAGAGAACAAAACCCCTTAGAGGTAAATTAATGATACATTTTGAACTGAACAACTGAAATAGTTGGAACTATTATTCAGATACTTAACTTTTTTCTTTTTTTTTTGAGGATGTTTCAGTGTTCTCAACTTGTTTGAACTGCAAAACAAATTAACTACATGTTACTATCAACCTGAGTCTATAATCTTTCCTGAAGAAGTTTTCTTCCCCTCTGACAAAGCAATTCAGATTAAATGAACAGAGGTGGATGCCAGAACAGAGCAAAACAGAATTTGATTGTTATAACCCTGAAACCTGTGGAAAATGCAAATAGGTGAAATGATAGAGACCAGTAGGAGTTAAGGTGATGCTGTGAGAACTACCCAAAGGGAAATTCATTGTGGCTGGCTTCACTAAGCAATGAGTAAGGTACAAAGAGTACTTTGGAAAGAAGCATGACAACATCTGGGGGATAAATACTTTAAGCTACAGGAGACCTTCCCTGATTGGGGATCTTCTGGCCTGTTGGACAGTCCATGAAGACTAAGTTCAGTTCTTTGGGACACTTAAAAAATCTAAATTAAGAAATATCCCAACACCTTCTGGGAGATGGGGTTCTAGGCATGGAACAATCCTGAAACTGGACAGTAAGAAACTTGGCACATTTATATTGATTCTGCCTCTAATTTCTGTCGTTGAGAAGGGTCGCAAACTGGTTCAGAAAAGGATTGCCTTTTACTTTTTAAATGGGAGCTGGACATTCAAGCTCGCACATTACTTATCTGTGCACACCTTTGGAAAAAGTGGAAAAGCACATTTTTCCTGGCCAAGAATATGAGAAAGGAAATGTGTTTCTCCTTCTAAAGAAGGGAACTTTGTGAAGTAAGGATTGCAATGGTTGTCTTTTAGCAGTGACAATAAATACTGAGCATATGTGAGCACCTGTGAGGCTGCACTGGTAAACATTTCAAACAGGACACCCCCCCCCCCCCTTTGTCCACTACTATATTTATGAAACCAATTACATCTTTCAACAAGAGGATCACTGTTTTCATTCCAATTCGAGCCCCAGGCATATGTACCACACTGCACAATTAAACCACCACAACACCTGGATTACAACTCTGCACTAAACTGGGGGCCATGTGTTCTATTATTCTACATCAAATCCTAACCACACATATATTCCCTCATGTAAATGCACTCCCCTCAAGAGAGGTTTTGGAAGCCTATGTGCTTTATTTCTTTGTATACGAGTAGCTGTTACACAAACTAAGATTTCTGTGTGGAGCTGTAGCAGTGGCCCAAAATGTTCAGTTTTCATACAGATCTGCTTTCAGATATTTATGACAAAAAAAATTCTATGTGAAACATCTGCAGTTCTGCAAGAGAGCTGTCCTGAGGGCATATTCTACCAGTGCCTGCAGCCTCCTGCCTGACCATACCAGGTTATGAATTAGTTATTAATCTGTATCTTGTGTGTGTGCATGCATGCATGAAGGGGTGTATGTGTTACCACTGTGCCCAGGAAGTAAACGCTTCTGCACTCAGATATTTTAAGTCATCTGCAACATCTGTTACCCACCTCTGTTACAAGTGGAGAGGGTTAATTCCATACAGTTGACAAATTAAACTGTATTTGCAATGCGTATATAAAATTAAACAGGCTCCAAATATTTTTTTAGACATTTTAGGAATAGAATTATCCTTCAATATGCTATTAAAACACTTGTGAATGCATACTTCCTGGCTAAGCAATGCAATTTATCTGCATTTCATACCAAGACACCATCACATCTGAAGTATTATTCAAAACACTGAGCAAAAAAGGATGAGGCTTGCTTCAGAGAGCTGACAATTGCAGAAGGCTTTGCTTTTGAAGGAAGCTCTACAGCTTCTGAGAGCACAAGTTAATTCAAAAGAGTGACTTCTGCCAGCAGGGTGCTGTTACAGCTCTCCAAAAGTTGCATGGCAATTCCTGAGTCTTGAGCAGACCACATACATTCTCAACTCTGACTGCTGAGGACGATATAATACTCTTCACAACATCTATGGTCCCAGCAGTTCAGATCACTTCACCCATAAAGTTACAACCCCACCCAAAAGAGACAGCAGGATTGTAAATGACAACATTTATCTTTCCTGCCAAGCTGTTTTACCCCAAGTTGTGTTTCCTATGTATTTTATACATAGTCTGTATATATATAAAATATACATATTTTATACTCTGTCTTCCCCTGACCTTTAAGCTTCATCACTTTTTTGTGTTGGGCTTCCATGGGTCTCTTTTTCTCTTTTCATTATTTAAAAAGAGTTCTGAGAGAATGGTTTTAATTATAATCCAAGGAAGAAAATGTATGATATTGTTGGAGACCCCCTTGGAGCATTCTCAGGGTGGTTTGGTTATAAATCAAATTATTGAGGGCTTAATTGTGCAACCCTTCTGTCTTGCAAGCCCTTACTCATCCGAGTAGGTTCAGGGAGACTTCCCAGTGGGTAAATGCTCACTGACATGTGCGTGCAATCTGACATTACATGAATATCACCCTCACATACTTTGTGGCCCAGTGTATTTCCAGTATTTGCAGTGTGTTAGATATGGCTGAATGGTAAACATCTGCTAAAAGTGATTTATCAACATTACGGTTCAGTTTCTAACATCTTTACTCATACTGAGTGGTACCTAACTCCAAGGAGCCCCTTATAAAGGAGGACTCACATGCTGGAACGCATCAGCTGAATACCAATACCAAGCTGAATACTTTGGCCTAGTCCAAACTATTTACACACACACTTAATTTTAAGCCCATGCGTATATGCCCCACACCTCTCTCCTTAGCAAATAAGCCACTGGAAAAATCAAAAGGAAATGTATTTTTTTGTCTGTGCTCTCAGCCTTGCATGGTACCAAGTTTTAAGGAGATAAAAGCACCTAATTAGAATTGCATGTGTGGATAAGGTTGGTTTTTTGATTCTGCCTCAGTCACCAGCACCTTGAAGGATTGACCCTGCCCAGAAGAAATTATTTCAAAACATATTACTCATCTAGAGTTCAGCCGACAGTGATTCAGTTTGTCACTTATTGTTTTTAAATCTATCCCATGTAGACAGCTGGGACAGGACTAAGAAACAAACTAGGTACTTTGGGAAATGCCCTTGCTAAAGTATGCAAAGACATTTTTCTTATGGAAACTAATAGAAATGCATGTGCTAACTATGTGTATATATAATGGAGATATATATGCACATACTGATATTTCTGTCCTGTATCTCAGCAGAGAAATCAAAAACTTGTTTGCTTCTAACCCTATCCTGCTTTCAGAGAAACAGCTATACTCTGTTAGGCCTCATCTCCAGGGACAAATCTGCCTTCTGAATAATTTAAACATTTCTTCTATACAATTGGCTCTACAAGCAACTGCTCTCCTGCCCATGGATTTATGGAAACCCCTCCACTTTCATACTGGACATTAAGAGAGAAAATTAAATATGGATAAAACCCAAGGAGACTAACACTTGTGTCAGCAATCACCCAGGAAGCTTACTGCAAGAGCAACTCTAATCTCAGTCTATCTTTCTGTGAGTTTATAGGTTAATGCCTCACACATACCCTTTCCTGCACGATTACGACTTGATTTCACAGTGTATGATTAACAAAACAAGTCTCTGGAAGTCAGGCAAACGCATTTGTTATAGAGAATACAGTCGCTAAGATGCTCTGCAATAACAGACCCATACAGCCCCCAACAAAATACAGCAAGACATGTAAGGAAAAAAACCCTGAAAATTTAACTTTTAGTAGTAGTGACTGCATGTAGAGCCTGCAGCAGTCTCATCCGTCTGACCTTGCTTTGTGAACTACAAATGACCTCACTGAAAAACAACAGAGACCTTTTCTTGCTCTAGGCTGTCTCTTGATTGTATCTCTTCCTTCAGGTTACTGTAACTGCTCTTTTCCAGGGGTTGGGAAGGAAAAAAAAAAGCAGAGTAGAAACACTTAGCTGAAGACCCAAAGGCCCCCCAGGCCTGCTGCTTCCTCAGTTCTACCATCACTCTATTAATAACGAACAACGTTTTCATTAAACGATGCACTTTCCCGCTCCAGGATAGACTTGAGTTTTCTGTACTGATCATTATAAGAGTCCCAGGAGGGCTCCTACAACCACAGAGTCTTCACAACAGAGACAAGAACTATCTGTTCCTACACAAACCATACACCATACTGATCCCAAGAGTGAAAGAGACCTAATAACCCACAAGTGAAAGAGGTACAGAGCCTAGTTATCAAATTCCATCCTGTAGGATAAAAGCATTCCCCATTCAACTTTCTCATATAAGGCCTTTGCAGATAAAGGGTTTCTCCCAGCTGCCCCAGAATGGCAGGAAGTGTTTCTCACGCATGGCAATTATCTGTGTTTTAGTTTATTTTAAATTGAAGAAACCTCCCTAATCATATTAAATCATTTTCAGCTCTGGGTTAGTTGTTGTATTTAGGAAACAGCCTCCTGTTCAATTCAGTTTAATACTTGCAACAGTGACTTTTAAATAGGGGCAAATTGCTGCTTCTTTCTATGGTATTTCTCTCTCCCTTAACCCATGCTATTGATACATATTTAACCCTATGTTAGGAAGGCTACTGCACTGTGCATGGGGCTGTGCAAACACACATGGTGACATCAATCACTGGTCTGAGGACTCTGCAGTCTGAAGAGAAGCTGCATCAGAAACAGATCTTGTTCAGAATGGGCAATATTCTCAGCCCACCCTCTTCAAAAGGTAAATTAAATACTATTTGCACTTTCAAAGACAATCCAGAATACTTAATCTTTTCTTATAAAAACTGGGTGAAGAAACTGAAAAGATCAATAATTTAAACATGGAACTAAAGCTATAATGAACAACTGACTACAGGGAATTCCTCAAAGTGCTTCCTTGGAGCACTTCAAATAAAAGATAACCAAAAATACTTATTTGTGGAGTACTGCTTGGACTGGGCTTTGAGCAACTTGGTCTAGTGGAAGGTGTCCTTGCCCACAGAAGGGGTTTTGGAACTAGATGAGCTTTAAGGTCCCTTCGAACCCAAACCAATCTATGATTCCACTGCAGTACCTAAATCCTGGCTACGATATAACTGGATGTGTACAAAAGTTATTTGAGTTAGCACTGCTTGTGACACTTAAATTCACAGCCTGAAAAAAAGTTCAAGAATATAACCCCACTGGGAAAATAATCAAAACTTAACTTTGTGCTTGTAAAAATTGTGACTACTGAAAATGTTCCATTAGCATCTGGGTACAGACGGTCTTGCCACTGCTATCGTTAATAGCGCTGCATGGCATGGCAAATTCATAGGCACTGCTGGTCAGGCATGGTGAAATGAAGCTTCACTTTTTGAGTGGTCGCCTCAAGATTGTTCCACTACAGTATCAGCCTAACACTTGTAAGCCCTTGAAAATGGTGACATTCCTTGTTTACTTGTATGTTCTAAGTAATGGAATAAGAATGATCCACACAGCAGCCACAGAGAACTTGTAACCAGGTAATGCATCAGCAGTAAGTAAACCTTCCCTCCCTGACAACCATCTTTATAAAGTCCTAGTCTACAAAAAGTACCTACTCTAGATTTTTAAATGTCGGTATGCCTTGGAAATCTATAGAACATAAACTTCTGCCTAAAAATCAATTCTGAGTTACAATTTGATTAGCAGAAAATTGCCATCACATTTGTTTCTACATTTGTCTACCTCATGTCCTTTTCATTCATAGGCTGGCCGATTTAAGCTTTCTTTAAAAACTCCCCAAGAAAGTCTGTGACATTAAAATGTCCTTTGATGCTCTTTCACTAAGCAGTGAATATTAACAGTTATGGTGACCCTGTTCCCTAATGTGTCTCTCTTGGATCAATAGCAGTTAAGTGCCACTGTTTTACAATTAAAAAGGGGATCATTTTAAATTTAAAAGCTCATAGCTAATTTTCTTCTTGGCACTTAATAACATAATTCATTTTTGAAAAACCACATAGGGAGAGCATATACTTTATTCTTTGTCAGCAGCCTTACTGGGGCTAGTTTTAGTACTCATTGTTGCATTATGTATAATTTACAGCAATGTCCAGTCAAGAATTCACATGGCAGGAAGTGTCATATTGCTCTTAAATATGAGTTTGATCCACAGGCAAGAAGTAGAGGAAGAACCTGCTGGTTTTATACCTCAGATATATAACATCTTTTTGATAATGCATTTTGTAGCAACTTGCTGTCAATGTTTTATTTCCATTCCTTGTTAGACAAGGCCTCAGCTCTTTGTAGGCTGAGAGGTTTGTGCTCTGCTAACAGGTAGGCAGAAGTTTCTGTAGTATGAGCAATCCATGTAGAGAATACACACTGAGTAACAGAACACTGCATTTTCTACCAGCTAAAAAAAGCACTCCATCTTCATTAGTTCATCCTATTAATTGTTTGTTTGGAGGGTTTTATTTTGCATTTGGGAAACAGAAGACTTACAGAGAAGCCTATCTCCTCTTCCCAAAGCCCCCTGTGGGTATTTTGAGCTGAAGCACTTCCTCTATGGAAGTAGCAGCCAAGTGTGTGCCTGCACATTATTTAGGTTTCAACCTTTTAACGCCATTATCCAGCCAATGCCCATGAATAATCTTTATTCAGATTCCACGTCCTTCAGCTGCAAAGTAGTCCATACAAGGCTTATTTGTAAACCAGGACAGCACAAAAGTTAAGGAGAGAGAATGGTGAGGCTTCTGGTGAGCAGAAGCTTTCCTTTCTTCAATGCTTCTGCCCTTAAGGGTCCTAAGCATATTGGAAGTGAGAAGCAGCATGAGACAGAGCTGTCTTCATTCTTCCAAATTCTGCAAAGCCTCTAGAGAGGACTGGGCTACTATTGGGAAGCGGGAGGTCTCCAGTATAGACACAGAAGGATGGTTTGCCATCAGGGGATTTTGGCTAATACACTTTTAAAAGGTACAGAAAACGTTTTGTCCAATGATCTTGAAGGAAATGAGCTCACTGAACAACATTAACAATGGGATATGAACTGTGGCTTTTTCATGTTTGTAAAGCATGACAAGAGTACACACTGCAACTCAAAACTCAGGCAATACAGTTATTCTGTCTGAATTCTGAGACCAAAAGCATGGGCACACTAGTATAGGATAATGAATCTATCAGTACTCAGTTATTAAATTATCCATCTCCTGGAACAGAGTTGTTGTTCCTTGACCTGGGCTTATTGCCACAACCATACTGGCAGTCAACTGTTTGACTACAGACATGATCCAGTAAAGCAATAGAAAACTTACAATTTAGTTAAACTTAAGTGCAAATCCATGGTGATAGCATAGTTGTGTGAGTATCTGCAAATGCACACTGATTACACTCATTTCCCACTCTGGGCTCAAGACTGCAATGTCTGGTTCTGATTCAAATTATTCCTAGGGGTTCTGAAGGAACTATTGGGCTTGGAAGCCACATAACCTGACCTAGCAAGAACACCTCAAATTTGAATATAACAGTAGTCAAGTGCAGCCTCAAATTATCCATAACATCCACACAGAAAAATATTCACATACACTTCTCTACTTCCCTCCCCCAAAAATGCAAATGCACTTACTTCCTAAACAAAGCAAGGCTGGCTTAGAAAATGTTCCCCAAATATCAAAATACTCTGGGTCTGTTTAATTATTAATGCCTATACTGTAAACAAACAGATACTCGTTTCCCTGACCCTGTGTAATAGGCACAGTAACAAATGGGGAAAGTTAGAGAGTTACATGTACTTTTCAAGAACTGTAGTTTTAAAATTGGTTCTTGTAGCTGGGATTTTGCAATTCATAAATTCAGCACGACCTCTACCCCCCAACAATACCAACTATTTTCAAAGTGGAAACATGGACACAGAACTGAAAAGTTTATGACTACACTAGAATAAATGGTGGCTTCTCCTGAAGTTGAGATCAGTCTCATTTGACACCACAGCAGAGAAACCTACAGACATGGCTAACTGCATCAACATTGAGGTTTGCATGTGATTACAAATACCACTGAAACAGTAATAGCAGAGTTAAGGGGGTGCTGGAGAATCACTACCTGATTGTTTTAGTAACTCTGTGAAGAAATCTGCTCTTTTCTGTTCCCCTTTTCCCCTGAATAATAATACATGAACTCTAAAAGATATTTACGGAAAACAGCACTTCTGGCCCCCAGCTGACACTGACATTAGCAGACAAATCAGCCATCCTCATTTACAGGTAGAGACTAGCTGGGGCTTTTAACATAAAAGCCCATATTCATCCTGAATTAAATAAATTCTCTTAACAAATCACTGCTGTGCATTAGTAAAAAAATAACTGGAGCCAGTGAGCTGCTGCAGTGTGATAAAGGCACATCAACCAGAGGAAATGTCTGGGTTAATGCAAGCTGGCTCCCCTGGGGACACTCTCACCCAAATGGTCATCTCTGTAACCCAAGTCATCAAGGGGACAAGGAGGCTGGAAATGGCAGTAGATCAGGTTCTAACAAAGTGTGCTGGTCTAACACGCACTGTACAACACAATTAACTGCTTACACCAGGCATTGCCTTGTTTCTGCCACGTTACACTTCTCACATTTCATGTAATAGTGTTTGCAAAGTGCTCCCAGTTTTCAATTAGTCAGCCTTGTCCTCCCCCTTACATTCATCTGTGCCAATCTGACTCCTGCAGAATACTCAGAAGTCTCACAGACACAAACTCTCAAAGCATGTGTTTTGAAGATGCTGGTGCAGCCTCACTTTTTTATTTTCTGTTTAAAAGCCAGTCATTAGATATAGTTTATTCTATACGCTTCTGAGGAATCAAATCAGGGATACAACTTCCCTTTGCTTCCCTCCCCTAGGTGTACAAGAAATTAACGACAAAATAAGCAGTAGCAAATGCATCTGCAGAATAACCTTTCTGAGAGTGTCTTTCTACCTATTGATTTGCTGATGTCCATCACAAAATCTCCAACTACTGCTTCATACCCTGCTTCTCTTTGAAGTAGACCTATGTAATTGCATGCAATAAAAAAAAAAAATCAAAGACCCAGGAGTTTTGTCTCCCCTCTCTCTGCCCTACAATGAACACAATTGCATCTGCCTTTCTTGTGTAATTATCCTTTTATATCCTTTCCTACCTATGTGAAATGTAGGCCTTTTAGGCTAGGGGAAACAAGATGGAGCATTCTATAGGCTTGGTTTTCATTAGATACTAAGTACCTGCAAGTACCTGCAACACTGTCATGTCATTTTCTAGGACTGCATTACTATGTTTATGATCCAGATACTGTATTGGCACTTGAAATAGACTCATGTAATATGTGGTTTCAAACTCTCCAGAAGTTACAGAAGGTTCAGATTTAAGGTCTGGTCCCTGATAAGAGTGACACTTTACATGAATAACAGACACTAAAAGAAGCAAGCTGAAGGGCTCAGCAGGTCAGAGCATTGGCTTGTAAACATGAGGCAATCAAAAATCCTTAAGCAGGTTTGCATTTGCTACCCCAGTTTAAAACAACTTTGAGAAGGAACCAAACTAGTCTCTTGTAAGAATTTGATTTTTACACATCTCAACTCAGACACCTCCCAGGATACAAACACCCCAGACTGTGGAACAAGAAATACTCCATCACACTAAAAAAGATATAAAAGTGGTTCGTGTTCTCAGTTTTCAGAGTTAGATGAGAAACTGAACTAGAATTATCTCCTAAACCCCGACTTATTACAAGAAATTGGTTACTTCCAGTTGCCTGATATAGAAAACAAAGACATGAGAATGTGTTTTTCTTGCCTTTTTCTTCCATGTATTTCTGATAAAACATTAGATGAAACAGAGTGAAAATTACTATTTCTAAATTTTTCATGCCATAAAAGTATGAGTTGGGAATAAAGATTAAAACCATATTTTTGTATATCTGACTGTCTTTATAGTAGTGATTGAAAGGTAGCACCTAATCAGTGATATTCAGCATGGCACAGGATCCTTTCTGGCAGCCCAAGAAATAAAAGACTTTGGGAAGCAAAACCAGGAGCAGTTTAGCTTGGGTATTCATTACTGGAAAACCTGTGATTCAAGCAAGTCAGTCTTAGTTTGGAAAAGCAATGAGCTGAAGCTGATTATACTCAGATAAGAGTCTGAACCAGGACTGGAAATGACTCCTTACATACTGATATTTTACCAGCCATTTGGGTATGTTGACAGTAAACCTCTTCTCATGGTATTTCCACCATCCGGAATTTGCCCACATAGGTCTAAGACCCTGGGTATGACCAAGCTATACACGGAAATAGACCTTCTTAAGAACTGTAAACAAAAGTATCAGTTGGAGCAGTCTGACCTCTACTCTTTGCTAACATTCCTGTATCTGGAGCAGGAATAATATTTTTGGTCCTATATGTTTTCAAAACACTCAGGAAGGTCTGAGATGATAACCAGGCTGCAGATCTGACCTGCAGGCCAGAAGTCCCCCTTACTGACTATGGATTTGGATCAGGGCCACAGAAACAGCTTCTTTCAGCTCACATTAGAAGACAGTTGCCATTTGTAGGCAATGTGTGAATATTCAGGGGACTTTACTGCATCGAATCCAGTAAAGTTTTACTCTGTATTAAGTAATTGAAAGTTTGAAGCTAAGCTCCAAAATTATAATTAAAAATCAGTAAATTCCATATGGCTCCCAGGTGTTCCTCAACCTGGCCTATTTCCCCTTTCCCTTTGACCAGACAAAGGAAAAAAGGGATCTAGATTTATAGATGGAAATAGCTTTCACTGTGCCACAATCCCGATATCCTTGTATCCTGCGCTGTAGGCAAAGGCTGGAGTTTCCTGCACAGTATGAGCCGAAGTCTGCTTTCCCATTATACAGTGTTTACAGATGTTTTCAAGTTTGCTTCAGACAGGTGAAGAAAAGGAGTGAACTTTTTTGGCTTTCCTATATTCATTTACCATTCAACCCCAAGATGTTTACATTCCTCAACAGGCCTGAGGTCAGTCAGGATTTTATATCAGACGTTGCTAGGTTATTTTGGCTTTCATTCAGGTAATCTAACCACACACAGTGTTCAGGTGAAACCAAAACTTAGAGGCACTATCTTAGAAGTCATTTCCAGTATTTCCCTTTTATTTATAATGTTGTAAAATGTTGTATCACAGAAACAATTTTCAACTTATTCATTTATCCTGACAGAAGGAAAACACAATAAGATTTAAATTGATTATTTAGAGATATTTTCCAATTACAAACCAAAGTGGATTGTGTCACATAACACCACAGAAAAAAACACTATACTTTCTCAGGGCTTTTTTCCCTACTTTTTTTTTTACCTTAGAAATGCAGTTCTCCAGGCCTCTACTTGAAGGCCTGCTGGCATTTTCACTGCTATAGGTAAAACTGTTTTAAGCAGGTTAAACAAAAGAATCACTCCATACCACAGAAAAAGATTACTAAATCCTACCTGTGGTTTCAGGGTAAGGTACATCTACTTCCCCATGTAAAGATAACAGTTGCAAGATGCATCAGCTCCAAAGCCTCACAGTCTTCCAAACACCCACAGACAATGCATCAAAAGTTAAGGACAAAAAAAATCCAGAACTCTTGTGTCAATGAAAAGAGAACACAATTTGCCTACTGAAGACTACTTTGGGAGAAAGGAAAATGAGTAAGAAACCGTACAAGACTCAATTTCCTGGAATACTTCTATTCATCTTTAGCGGGGAAAATGGTGCACTCCTCTGCCCAAGGAATCTTGGTACTTAGGCCCACCAGTTATTGAGCCCTATTTAGTCTTCTTGTCATTCACTGTTCTCTTCCTCCCTCTGTGCATTCTCTGGGTCATGCTGCATTTTCTCACTTTGCATTCTTAAACTACCATTTAACACAGTGCTCATTCAGACACTAAAACTTTTAAAACACATATATGTAGGTGACAGTTGTCTGCAGAGAAGTCCATTTCTTTCTTTTGGTCCTTTATGATAGATCTGATGCCACACAATTCCCTAAATATGGATATTTGCCATGGCAACAACTGCAGCACAGTTTTGCAGAAGTCACCCCTTAAGTGGCTTAATGGATATGGTATTTATTCCCTTTCTGAAGATTTAGCTTCAGTGACACATTAATACAAACATAAATGGAGCAAATATTTGTGTGCTTCTTGGGAATAACAAAGGCACGTTTATCTGATACACACAGAAAAGACATTTTTGAACCTCATTAATACATGAGTAGAAGTCAATGGAGGAAAATGGATCTTGTTAACTGGCTTCTTGGATACCAATAAGCATCTCATTTGCCTTAAACATATCAACCTAGCAACACTATTTATTCAATATAGAATAATCAGTGACATTAGAGAGACCCAGCATTGCACACAGAGGAATGATTAATCTATTATTCATTCCACAATAAAGACTCTGAGGGATTTACCCCATGAAAAGTGATATTCAAGAAAAGAAGGTGGTATTTTTTCCCTTGACCTGTATGGGAACACCTGTCCTGTGGGATGAAATCCACTGAATCAAATTGAGAGTTTTGGTTGTGATTCTCTGTTTTGGGTTGTTTCTCTTTGTTTTGGAGTTGTTATTTTTGTCATGCAGGCACATAACTTTCTATAGACTCCACCACTTTTATGCCATATGAAAAGAGATAGAACTGTGTTGATCTGAGAAAGAGAAGCACCTTCCTGCTAGCCAGTGTCTATCTTACCAAGATGGTAAGTGTTGACATAAGGATAATGCACATACACACACATGTATGTGCAGATTTGTATCTATAGGAACACTTCAGAAAAGTAACTAGAAACCTACAAGAGATGTCTCTGCAAATATCAGAGACCTGCTCTCCTTATCTATAGGATAACAATTTTTACATTGCACCCTAGAACCAAAAACCTTTGAGGACATTTTCCCTGCACACTTCAGCATAAGCAAGTATCAGCCCACGGGCTTCTGACTCATAGCACAGCCAACTACCTCCATGAAGGCCAGTAAAGAAACAGACTGTGCACCTGCTTTGGATAGTTTAGATGCAGCTATTAATTTTTTTCATCAACTGTTTAATAATTATTAAGAATCATTCTGCTTACTCTGCAGTAGTGGCAATGCCTGAGTTACAACACATCAGTAATCTAGCCCTACACATGAACAGATGCACAGCTGTGTGTCTAATTGGTGTCAAGATGGCACCTGAAAAGCGGTTATTTGAATATAGATTTAAATAACAGGACAGGTGACTTGCAAGAACTACATGGGCATTTGGGTGGACAGCTTGGGATTCTGCTTTTTCAAAGACCAAAACTTTCTAAGTACCTTTTTTCTAGAAAGTTTCTTCAGGAAGCTAAGAGGCCATTACAATCAAGGAGAACTTTTGTCTAAGTAAGCACTAAGTAAAAATTACAGAACTGGGATTTAGATCATGAAGCTGTCTAAAAGGCAACTTGTTATTTGATTTTGAAATGTAATTGAAAATAAGAATAATGAAGATAACTCCAATTACTCTGGAATGGCCTTCTGCTCCTTGCAGGGTGTGCAGTGATTACCTAGACTTTTATAGCTCTTCATTTTTTTTCCTCCCCAGTGATGGAAGATTTATCCAGGAATCCTTGGATAAGAATAATTTGTTTTGGCAAAGATATTTGTAATAGAGTGAAGGGAGCACGCTAACCTCTCCCTCACCCACTCAGCTGATCAACTTTTCTGTGGGCTGCCAGTGGAGGCCAAAAGAGAAACTTGTGGAGGAGGATTCTCCATGCCAGTTTTGAACAGCCCAGCACAGCGCGCAGTGAAGACCACCACAGCTTTACCACTCTGGCTAGTATGAAATTAACCTTAGGGTCTACATCACAAGTATATACTGGCCTCAGTACACCTGTAAATACAAATGAACTGAGTGTTTACAAAAAGCAAGCTGCACTTCCAGGAACCTCTGGTGAATACTCCCACTCTACATTGTTGGACTCTGAACAGGCAGAGCTTGTTGGTACATTTCATTTCCTTTCACTATTAGTTTTGGAGAGCAACACAGACCCACTGACATCCATGAGTTATCTGTTGTCTTGAAATATACAAGACTAAAAGCAATGGTGGCTTCTTTGCTTTGGAGCTCTGTAACATCTTACCCCTTGTCACCATACGCATCTTGATTGAACCCCAGAGATCTCAGAAAATGCTTTCTTTTTGACGACTGAACTAAGGGCGCTGTTTTATGCCACAGTTTAAGTTAAGCAAAACTCTAAGATACGCAAAGCTTAAAGAAAGGAAGAACAAGGCCTTTAATTGAATTCATAATCCATTTCAATTGAATTGCTAAAACCCTAAAACAGAAGAGCAGTTTTGCATTCTGCTAACATAATCCACCTCCATCCATGTTACTTCTCATGAGTCACACACACACACATATACCTTCAGTGGATGAGATGCAAGCAAACACCACACAGCAAGTGGCTGAATTAGCCTCCCCTTTTAGACCCTGCATTTGACCATGAAACAGATACATCTATTACCTACAATTCATTGTTAATCCTAAGAAAGGAAATGTCTTCACTCGGAAATTCCAATTTTTATGCCAACTCGCTGCATTTGTTCCTCTGCTGCTGTCAATAAGCGCATTTTCTTTCGACCTTTCTAACACAGCATTTCAGAAACTGTTTGGTGCCTCTCAGCCCACAGCAGAGTAATTCAATCTGTTAGGCTATTGTTCCTGTAGGACACAGCATTTTTGTGCTACTGTCCTCTCCATTAGCTTGCAACATGTGTAAGTGAAACAACAGGGGCAATTGAGAGGCAGAAGCATGTACTCTATGATCAGCAATCCAGGTCCTCAAAGCTTTAAGGTACAGTCCCTACAGAACAAGGCAGAAAACCAGTGCTGGAACCAGCCCCCTTAGGAGCATGAGTTGTCTGTTATTTCCTGCTGGATGGCTGATGGCAACAACACTTCAGCACTGGCATGCGCCTTTCTGCTGCCTGAAGGGGCTCTCACAACCTGCAGCAGCACAGCTCAGCAGCCCTCACCCTGCTGCCCAGCTCACACCTCACTGCCCTGCGTGTGAACACAGCTCCTCACCACCGCTTCTCCCTCTCCCGCCTGCTTAAGGCTGGACTCCCCCAGTTGTCAAGGCCCTGTGTCCTCCTCCCCACGCAGCCCGCTCCCTGCAGTGACTGCATTCCCTGGTGCAGGACACGCAGCAGCGTCATACCTGAGCCACAACACACAGCAAAGCCCTCCACCAGCGCAACCTCCACAGCTCAAAATGGCGCCTCCACCAGAGCAGCAGGGCGGGGCATAAACCCTCGTGTTGGTCACGTGATCGCACCAGAGCCCCCTGATTGGCTGAGCTGCCTGCCACGGTGGAGTTACCTCATGGTGTGGAAGGTGGACGAAGGGCTGGGCACGTACCTCAGCTCACCCTGAGCTCTGTAAGTGGGTGTGAAACCTTCACCTGGCTCCCGCAGGTGCAGCAAGCTTTCAGTGCAGCCCTCCTGTACTGAGTTGACAGCTGGGGCTGGCAGAAGAAAAGTTCCTCAGAGAAGCCACTACTGCTGTGGCAGCTGCTGGTGGCAATGGGGGGAGCCTGGAAGTCATGGCGGGTCTCCACGAGCGAGACACAGCCTATATCTCATTGTTCCCACGCAGTAACGATCAATAGAGATGTAATTACTACTGTTGCTATTTGGCATAGCTAAAAAGGGTAGCGCAGCTTTTGTGCCGGTTCTTCCATTGAGGATGCAGGTCTGCAAAACTACTCCCTTTATCCTTCTTTACATATTTATTACAACTCTTTAGACTGATCCATGCAAACTAAATGAAATCAACCAATAGAAAAGAGGCTGGCTTGTGCCAGCAATCCCCAGACTGTCAAGCGATCACTGAAGATTGGACAGGTCCTGATGAAATAAATGTTGGCTGCTGACTCTTCCAATTTTGCAACACTCCTCTGTGTCACTGGAGCAGCCTTGTCCAAGATTGAGATATTTGCAAACTGTCATCTTTCATAAATATCTGCCTTGAGTGACACTTTGCCCCCCTCCATTTCCCTTTGAAATGTACCTAGCTGGCACGGAGCCTGCGGGATTTCATTGCTTGTGATAGGTGATTAGCAAAGAGATGATTTCCTCCTCCCTCCCCCTCCTCCCCTCTGCCAAAGGGCTGAGTGACAGGTCCAAAAGGCGAAAGGCAGACTGGGGAAGCAAATCTGCCAGAGGCAGAAGTGATGACACTCCGAAAACACTTCATTCATCTTGCCAAATTACAGGCTGGGCTGGGGACTGATGGGGACTGGGGGGGTGGGGGTGGGGGGGTGGATAATCGCATGCTTTCTACTCAAAAACATTGCAAAGCAGCTCCTGAAGCTTGAAGGGTGCACCCCAACCCCCTCCAATTTCTGCTCTGTAATGCTAGCAGGCGAGCTGCTACCTGGCTCGTTGTTAGTTGCTTTTTGACAAAGCGCATTAACTGTCTTAGTCATGGATGTCAGATCCTTTAAGCTCTCACAGGCTTCCTGCCTAGACGTCAATAATTGCGGCTGAGAGGGAATTTCAAAAAGCAAATTTAAGCATTAATGTCTAGCCTTCCCAGACAGCAGAGCCAGTGCTAACTGCACAGTGTGGCTTCCTCTGATTTATTTGGGAGCGAACAGCGCAGAGGACAAGCAGCTATTTGTGGCTGAGAAGTTACCTGTGCCTGTCTTGGGAAGGCTCCAGCCCTTGGGAGGGTAACTGGGGAATTAACACAGGTGTGAGCCAGTGATTATGCTGGTTTTCTGTGAGCTCTGATGTCTTCTGAACAGCAGCAAAAATTAATTGTCTGCTCAGACAAAGTTCTGCACAAAACTTTTCTTGTCAGAAAGAATACCCATTTGGCAATGTGAAATCCATTTGGCTATTTGTTTCTTTTTCTTCTTTTCCCTCTCAAAACATTGTCTAGAGAATGGCATGATTGGGGGGGTGTGTGTGAATTTAAGCATTTTTTTCCTCAATTTCTTGGTTTGAAGTGGGCATCTGTCTAAAATGTAATTACATTTTTTTTAATTTACTTTTAATGGTTTAACACTGAAGTGTTTCAGACTTAACTACTTCAACCCAAAGTATTTTGCCTGAATTCTCCACATGCCCCAAGTCTCCACTACTTAAGGTTTTCAGACTTGACAGTTCTTATTAATAGTGAGATTAGCAATGAAGGAAATGATCTGTTTTTCTCCTACCTTTTTCCTTGGCCAGTGTAAGTGTTGATATCCTTGAATCTTAAATTCACTCTTACAAGTGAAGAGTAAGTCAGTTATTTCAGCTGGTGCAATTGGAAGTGTCTCTCTTCTGTCATCTTGAAGTACTTCAAGAGACACACAAACCACTCCTGAAGAATGGGAGAGGCTGATTTTATTTTTGACAATGCATTTTTAGTGACATTTCAAAGGGAGTAGACCAGATTCTGGTCTCCTCTATGCTTGTCTAAGGCCTAATGTGCACTCAAATATAGGCTTAATGCCAGTGTAAAAAATTATTTGAGTTTTGTTGTATCAGGAATTAAAATTCACATAAACGGTCACAGCGCTTGTCATTTTTACTTGTGTAAATGAAGCCTTGGCCAGCTTTCTGTAGTATCATCTCCTAATGATATCTCTCAGGATATACTGAATATGGATAATAAATGGTTCTCTTCATCTTTTGAACGCTAAAGATGTGCAAAATTGGGACTCAAAATCTGCATGCTCCCAAATGCTGGGTGCTCTGTATCCAAACCAGCAAATACTAGACACTGTCAGCTGGAAAAGAAATTTCAGGACAACAAAAAGATTAGATTTTTTTCCTTGTTATATGAGCTTTTGCTTCTAAATTGGAAGTGCTGGAAAATGGCCATCATTTGGTGTTGGAACTGGGGAGAACCATCAAACGTGAAAATAAAGCACAGGAAGGATCAAAGTCAGCCAACCCTTTCTGGTAGATTTTAGTACTAAAAAGTGTGGAAAAAAAATAAAATCTGATGCCATTTATTTTGAAAAGTTATGTTCCATCATCACTCAGCAATTTGCAACTTCAAACAGCTAACTGAGTATCACATACAGCGTGAGGTAGGCTAGCATAACAACGTTATTATCCCTCCCCCTCACTTCAGACTGAGAAACCTGGTAAGAGAAATTAAAATGAGCTTCTCAAGGACAAACACGGAGTTTGTGATAGAACAGAGATTAAAACTTGGAAGTCTTTTGCTTCCCCTCAACAGTGTTAACTACCTTGCTATTTTGTATGTGTTTGCGTACACCTGGATGTGTAGTCACACACGCTCACGACTAAAAAAAAACAGAGGGAGGGAGCATACCAATAGGCAAACCTGAATGTCAGCACATGGACATATAATACAGTTCTGCATCTACAGAGGAGTTCATGTGAAGTTGAGGAACCTCCATCCACAATTGCAACTAAAAGTAAAAATCCTTCTCAGCTGCCCCTTTAGCTTTATTATTTTCCCCTGCAAAATCAGACTAAAAAAGGAGCAAAGAAATTCCTCACCCACAGTCATTTTGTGTGTTGGGGGCTTTCTCTTGGGAATAGGAGCTCTGATATACATCTCTGGGAACAGTACAGGTGCCTGGTGCCTGCCAGC
Source organism: Ara ararauna (assembly GCA_028858755.1). Classification (NCBI taxonomy): domain Eukaryota; kingdom Metazoa; phylum Chordata; class Aves; order Psittaciformes; family Psittacidae; genus Ara; species Ara ararauna. The sequence continues at coordinate 39,329,541 of CM054383.1, read as the reverse complement.
AGAAGAGCGGGTAAGGTTGTTGCTCTCACCTTGGAGATGTCTCCCTGGAGCTGCGGATCTGTCTCCCAACCTGTAGAGAGAAACAGATTCATGCAGGTGTTCAAGACTGTCCAGTGGTCACCTCCAAGGGTCTCTTAGTTATACTTTAAATGGCTCTGCATTAAGCTGGCAGGGTGTTTATGGATTTTAGTAGATGAAGCCATTTAATTTCTGGAGATAGAGGAGAAAGTGATAAATGCTACATATGTGAGCATGAGACATAGCATAACCCAGCTGTGCACCCACAAACACATGCGCTGTACACATGACAAGTTAATTGTGCATTAATCAGGATATAATCTCATACCGCTAATGCAAGTCATGATGTAATTTTACCTTTACTACTTATACAACTATGGCCATTATTATCATGTAGTAAATTGTATCACTTCAGACTGATGAATGACAGTAGTTAATGTATCTCTACCTAATTTGTCTATTTCACATGGTGATGTAGCTTTACTCTGATTTGTTTTTCACCTCGGGAAGCTGCCATATACTTGTCTTTATATCTTCACTGGACTTTTTCAGAACACTTGTAACAGAAGAAAAATAATTTGGTGTTTGCTTTTATTAAAAAAATAAAAAAGGGAAGATTGTACCAGACACACGGATTTGTTTTTGTACGGATACTAACTCCTTTCCATTGAACCAAGCTCTGAAATACCTGAATAAATGGATGTACTTCAAGCAACAGTAACTAAAAATGCTGACTTGGAATTTAACACACATTTGGCCTTCTCTCATGTTTGATGCAAGAATAAATAATAGCACATCCACGGCACTCCCACAACATGTACACAGGCCCACTTGTTAAGTCGCAAACAATATAGCTGTGGCTAAAAAGAAAAGTGTGTGTGCCAGAATAACAAAATCACACTTTTGAAGCTCATCTCTTTACATGCACAGCTGTGTGTCTGACCCTCATGCCTTAAAGCTTTTTAAAGTTCTGGATAGTGTGTGGGGTTTTTTTTCTTAGAACACTTTTCTTGTGATAAATATGAAAATGCAAAGAGGGAACACAGATCTAGAATGAGTTATTTTTCTAGTGTTTTCCATTAAGCAGCAGCTGCTGTTACCAAGCTGTCATCTTTGTTGCTAGGGAGATCTCATGCGCATGGCAGAATGGGACTGGTTGGTTCCGTGTGTCCATCCAACTTCCTGGAAAGTCATTGCGTCGGTGAACTCCTGGATGTTGGGCTGAGCAAACTCCTTCCTCCGACTTCAGTGGGAAATGGGATGCAGGAGCAGCAGACCTCCTTTCTAAGGTCATTCAGCATTGCTTTTGCACACCAGTGTAGTCTTGTCTTCTTCCTCCCCCTGAAGTGAAAAAGATGAAATGTTCCATTTTGACATTTGCAACATGTAAAACATCCTGAATTTTCATTTCTGGAATACACTTTAAATTTCACATGCAGTTTTCCACCTTCTCCTCAGTGCAAACAACATACAACCTAAGTAAGATTTGAAATCCTTCAGGCAGTGCCAACCAATGTATTCTTATTTTGGCTCAGCCAGATAACCAAAGCCAATAATCAACTGTCTGTACAATGCTGATCAGAGGCTTTAGTGGAACCTCTCCTGCCTCTAAACATTGTGCAAGTGTTAAAAGAGCTTTGCTGGACTGTACAGACAACAGAGAAACAAGGGCCTAATTTCTTTTTAATGTTAAACTCAGTGGATCACTGTGAGTTGCCTTTCAAAGTGTAACATTTTTCCAGTCTAAAAGGGCTCCAAGAAAGGGGGAGATACCTTTATCCTTGGTTAGCACACTGTGGTCAATGAATGGTTTCTGAGTGGATAATGACTGCAGTAAGAAAGACAAAATATTCACAATTCTTTAATATACTGGTAAGAAATCAGTTTACTAGTTCACAAACGCCAACAGGTCAGATCAAATTTCTCGTGTGGCATAAAGATCATAAATGCAGCTCCCAGGGCTACCTCAACTTTAATAAAATGAAGTCATCCATGTGTTGCTTTGTATTAATATTGCAACTAGGTTTAAGCATATATAAGCCATGATTTTTTCATCAAGTGTTAAATCAAATTGAATCACAGGTTTTTATGAGTGATAAAATGATAATAGACCAGATCTGGTCAGCTAAGATAATAACTTGATTCAGTACTTTGGATGTAAGTGTTTAAGGTTTCCACAATAAAACTGTAATGTTATACCCTAAAGTGTGTTAATAACATTAAGTGATGTAACAGCGAAAGCGAACTGACAGAATGTAATACCCATAGGGCCATCATAATAGAAATAATTTATAATGTAACAGCAATAAAATCTTTAATGTTATCTCAATCCAGTCCTGTCCCCATGTCTGGGGTTTCAGATTACACGTGATATTTTTTCTATGCATTTAAGTGTTAACTTAAAATAATTAAGAAAATGGTTTTCAAAGTGGAAGAGCCTTTCAAAGTTGCTGACCTGATCATGATATTATTAACTCTTTCCTTTCTACAAATTCCCATATGGCTGATAGCTCATAGAAAAGGAGGTAAATCTTTTTTGCTTCCAATAGGAGACCATTTTTTTCCCTTTAAAAGCAATTTACAGCAATCAAGGAATATGTAGGACTATCATACTCTATGAAAAAAGTATCTCATTCTCACTATTCTCACAGCTAAACACAAAGACAAAATATGTTGTGAAAGAGTTTGAACAAATACCTAGTAAATGATCTCACCATAAACACATAATGTTCATGTGTGGGGCTATCTGCTAGAGGAAGGGAAGGCGATAGTATGTCTTCTTCCACCCTTATCATGGCAAAACAAAACATGGCAGGGGGCTTGGAACTAGATGATCTTAAGGTCCTTTCCAACCCTAACTATTCCATGATTCTGTGTTCCCTGGAGGGCCCATGGGATCTTCTGCACTCAAGATCCTCAAGAATAGAAATGATCAAACATCTATAACGTGTGAACATAATGTAGTTTATCTAACCTCTTCACAGAAGGCTAGATCAGAGAATCTCATATATAAATGGCATAAAATTACTCCCTGTGTGCCTTACAGCATAAATATCTTCCCTGAAATCTCAATATAGAATCATGTTTAGTATCTCTTCAGACAACTGTCTTCAGGAGGTAAAGAGCTCTTTTCCTCTTTATTCTCTTCAAAACATTTGAGAATTACCAATTGGACAGACATGTACACAGATATTGCAAAATGCGTGTTGAAATGTACCTTTTAGAAGTAAACTGAAAACAATCTGTATTACTTAAAACAGGATTTATTGGATGCAAGAGAAGGTATAGTTTTATCCCTTCCTCCTAGCCAAAGTGCCTTCCAAGAACATTGCCTGTTTAAGGCAAACATACTGAGGGCTTTCTGTAATGTGTGCCATGCCTCAGAGGAGCCAAACCAGAGTAAATTCAGCACCTGAATTCTCTTGTAAACTCATCCAACCTAGGACTAATAACCTGTGTCTTTAGAAAACACTCCAGCATCCGACATACAAGATAGTTACTGTGCAATTAAGAAAAAGCCTCTGACTCTCAGATTCTCTCTGGATCCACCAGGGAATGCAGAAAAAAATAACTGGAAGTGAACAAAGAAGCAGCTTATCATCTTGAAATATGCCAGGTTAATCGTCCCTTTAAAAGCAAATGTATTAGGAGAACATTAGATCCTTAGCCCTCTGTGACATAATTACACAGGCTTCTGATTAAACAGAGGCGCTCATTAAGTAAAACATTTTATTTTAGTTTCTTGTTGGTTGCTGGTATTATTGGGCTTCCTGCCCAATTCCAGCCAGGCTACCATATGAACAGTGAAAACAGCCAACATTGTTAATACAGAAACAACAACAACACTTGGCACTTCCATCATTCCCTTGATCTCAACATCTTAAAGCAATTTACAGATATTACTTGGTTGCACCATGTGACAAAATTGTCGAGCAGGTAAGATTGATCACCCTTATTTTACAGATGGATAAAGCAGGGCACAAAGGTACTCAACTGGCTTTTCCTGGCTGCAAGAAGGTTAGTGGTAAGATCCAGAAGTCCTGAAGAGAAACCGCTTGGAATTACTGTTTCAACAATGACTTTTTTTCCTCCCTCCTTAATTGCTGCTGTCCTTTATTGGTTCTCTGAAGTAGAAGAGGGCTTGTGCTGTGAAAAATCAAGCAGGGATGCAAACCGTACTGAGAAGGCAAAGTTAAACCTATTATTTGTAGTTTAAGAAAGCCTGGTTCAATTTTTCTCCACATAGATTTGTGATGGTTTATATGTAACAGTAAGGACCTCATTTTGGCCAGCTAAGACATAAAGTTTGCGATGGGGGAGAAAGACGTAAGTGGTAGAGGGGGGAGGATGTTTTAGTTCCTAATTCATCAAATCTGGCTAATCAAACACATGTAGAGAGGCTTCTTTGCAGAACTTCCAGCAATGAGAATGTAAGGAGAACATTTTAGCATGGGGTCTAGGAATATATTTATGAATGTGCAACCTCTGAGTTGCCAATAGCACTTGCTGTCAGAAACCCTCCCTTTCTGAGCCACCTTTGCAAAGACATTCTGTACCCAGTGCCTGTGAAGGAGGCTCTGGCAGACACGAATCTGTGCATGGATTTATGTGGCCAAACTTACAAAATAAAGCTCCCATTTACAGCTGTATATACGTATCTTCAGCCTGAGAGTGAAACAGCTTTTGTCTTGCATCTGTAAACACCTCATATGTTGAAAGGTGAGGTGAGCTCACATTTGCTGCTCATGGTATTCTTTCAGGAGAAAAATTTTGCAGAATATAGTTTCACTTCACACAGAGAAAGATTCGTCCCTAAGCTTAGTAAGTAATTCTCAAAGGTGTGCTGGATAGTAAGGAGACTCACTGGTCATTTGCCAGATTTCTGCCATAGCAAAGTAATTCTTTCTGTCTTTAATGTAAAAGAGAGATCTTTGACATCAAAGAGCCTGAAGCGTTAAACCAACCTTAGGCACTGAGGTTTGGAAACAAAATCTCATGCAGTGCGTATAAATACCACCTGTATCCAGATTCCATCCATGTAGATTGTAATGGGTACTGCTGTAAATTATCTGCTACTGCTGCACACCAACACCCCCTGATTTGTAAGCTCAGGTGCCCCTTCCTGCCTACAAAAATAAAAACATGACACCTACACAGAAACCTAATGGAGTCAGTATTAGAACAAGCTTTTAGGTCCAGGTGCATGTATTACAAGAGCAAGAGAGGTGGAAACCTGCTTGTCACTTATTCAGCTGGTTATGAATGACTGGCTTCAAAAGAACCTCAGGAGTCAAAGATTAAAGGGAAGATGACCATGAACTCTCCTTTCCCAAAGGAAGTTCAAAGCTTCCCGATTTAGGTTCTTATCACACTATAAAGAGGGAAGCAAGGAAGATAAAAATTTAAAAATAAACGATCTTTAAGAAATTATCCTCATCTGAGCGTCCTCCAATATGTCTGGTCCTCTAAGTGTTACGTGAATTGAAACTAGATCCTAGGGAGACAGTTGCAACCTGGTTATCAGTGGCAGTAAATGGAAGATAATAGCCCCACTAGAGAGTTATGAAATGGCTTGTCTTTGAGCTGCCAAAGTGTTTAGGCTCTCTTTTATTATATTCACAGCAGTAATCCGATATGTCCTGACTTCTGTCATCTGTATGTAATGCTTATCAACTCTCTGCCAGTGATTCACCCCCTTGTCAGGGACAATTATTCCTCAAAGTGCTGAGGTTATGACTGAAGCAATATTATGACTGGAAAGGAAATATGAAAGGTGCAGCACATCACAGCAAGCAATCTTGAAGCTGACGTCAAAGTGAAGGAGAACATTGTTGATAAAAAATAAGGCATAACGGGAGTGCTGCACTGTTGCTCCCATAGCAGTCCTGGGCATTGCTAAGGTCATACATACATGTGACTATGGCAATGGAAGATTTTCCCATTATTTGATTGGAGCTACATTGTCATACTTCCCTGGTTAGGTGCCCGTCTCCATTTCCATTGTAAGTCCCCATTTAAAGCCATTTAAAACTATACAGGGAGAATGTGGCCTGTCCTTCTGAATTTGCAGACAGGAGTTCAGCCCAGGAAATTCATTTTCCTCCAGAGGAACATGAAATGAAAAGCATAATCTAAGGGACAAAGGGTCCAATTTGCAGTTGTCGAGTTGCCTGAAATTACAGTAACACCTGTGGTGAAGTTCTGATCCAAGCATGTTCAGACCAACCTGCTTCATCACTCTCTTAGATGCCTCAGGCAAAACTGAAATAAGTTCTCTCACTTCTTGTATTGCTTATGGATTCATTAATTTGTGGAAGCAGAATAGATAATCTTGGGCTTGCGGCTAGGGAGAGCAAGAAGGCACTAGGGAAGCTAATGTTAGCATCCTACCATGACAACAGTGCTGAAGAGCAGAAGGCAACCTGTGAAGCACGGTAGGGCCTCAGGGCACCAGAAGCTCAAGGTTATTAGGAGAGGGTAAAAGGCTGTAGTATTTCTTTGTCTCCTTTAGTAGCAAGTGGAAATGGTGGCTTGGGAAGCTTTGTCATTGGCAACGAGAAAAAGCAGCTGGTCGGCAAACATAATGGTGGAGTCAGGGAGGCTAAAGAGGGTGCCAGATGGTCCCAGGGGCAGTCCAGCTGACCAACAGCAGCACCTATGCCCTGCATGCATATGTGGCATCAATCCAGTACGGGTTGTTAGGTGTCGGTCAGCACATAATTCACTCGACTCATGGTTTCAGCCTACAGAGTAGCAGAAGTGGAGGAAAACAGTGCCTCTCAGTGGTATTTTGATAGTTCGGGGCTGTAAAAATATAGCACAAACTCTGTACTTCAATTGCAAACAAGTAGTTGAGCAATGCCATTTCCCAGCTTAGAGGGTCACACCAGTCCAAGGGCCTAGTGCAAGGGCCCAATGTGAAGGCAACACAAGCTGCGTACTAGTACAGAAGAGGAAGTAAGCAGTCAGGGGTGCGAAAAAAAACTATGTTACAAATCAGGTGGCTAATCAGAAAGTGGAGTCACTTACACATATGGTTCTCTGGCCAGAGATGAATGCAAACCAGGCCTTTCTGTAATGCCTGGTGCTGTTATTGGGCTGGCCTTCCTGTCCATGGTGGACATGCACCAACATGGGTCTCAAGGGTCATGAGCAGCAGGGTCAGCTGTGCTTCCATTGGGAGGGAAACAGAGCCTCCTAAAGCAATGAGGAGAGAGAATGAATCACTGCACCTTGTCTAATATATTGCAGTAATGTAATATAACAGCAATAACCCCCAGAGTACCATCTGGTGAACTTGTGACTAAACACAGCTTGTTTTGCTCAAGGCACACAAGCAACGGACAAGGGTATATTTTATTCCATTGCTTCACCCTGCCCAAGCACAAGTGGTAACCAAGCTATTTCTGGGAAGTTCAGACAGTCTACAAATCAGAGCTGAGAGCAGTTACTTCTCCCCTATGAAGCATGTAGGTAGCTCGCTCTGCAGGAGGGCACTCAGAGGCGTAAACTCCTGAGTCTCGGTTATGGCCACCAAAGTAGTCAGAGATCTGATCTCAGCTATTCAGCAGACGATTCTTGTGCTGCAAAATTCCCTGTTAAATTCCTGTGTGTAGGTGGGTATCTCAGGTGGCATTTCCTAGGGATGCAGGAGGCCTGACTCGTCCATGAAGAATACTGGTGACTAGTTGCTCTGACCTTGGTCAGAGTTAATCCTGCAGGAATGAAAAGGTTCAGATTTCAGTACTCACTGGAAGAAAAGAGAAAGGAGGAGGAGTAGCCCCCTACTAACATAAAGACATGACCAGTGGCTCTGCCATCGGTTACAGCGTTGCTTGCATTTGGCATTATATTATGAAAATATCTATTCAGAGTGGAAAATAAGATCAAAGACAACATTTCCGTAGTGATGACTTTAGCTCCACTTCACTCTGCTCCCTCTCCTCCTCCTGTCCTTCGCATTTCAAGGCTCTTGCTCTATTCATCTGCTCTATGTCACCCCAGGTTTATAACATCACATCATCAGCAGCACTAATAACCCGTGATTCTTTTCTCCTATTGTGTTTGTCAGAGTCAGTAATCTAGGCACTACAGTAGCGCAGCACTGAAAAGCTACAGTGTGTTCCTATAGCAACCAGCTAATCCGCAGGTGGAAGGTGATTGGGCACCTTTTGCACCGGAACAATAATTTGAAAGATCTTTTTCAGTGTGCTGTTCTGCAGCATGAGTTCATTGTACTGCAACCCACCACGAATCTTTATAAGCCGTCGTGAAATGCAGCCACGGCTGCACAAACCATAGCAAAGAGAGACACGTCTTCCAGCAACAAGCCCTTGAAAGATTTCATGGCAGGTTAAGAGGCCAAATTGTGTATAGCGGGATGTATTGTATAGGAAAAAACAAAGGGCTTGTATAGTAAGACGATGCTGACAGTCTCCGAGTTGGGGAATCCCAGGGAAGGGTAACAGTGTGCATGAATATGAGTTTTCCTGAGCTGTGGAAGGAAAACAGCCATAATAAAAGAAAGTACCGGGCAGAGCTCCCACATACAACTCTTCCAAAACCAATTACTCCCACCTGGCTATTCCCATTTCTCCTAGACCATCTCCTGTTACAGAAGAGAATTTAATATTCTCTAATTGAAACCTCTAATTTAAGGCATTTGCTTGCTAGCCTCAAAGTCTGAAATCCCGGCCTGGACTTTCACAAGGTGATTTGAGAAGTCGCAAATTTTTAGATGCTCAAACTAAGAAACAGTCAAGAAATACACAACACCCTTCTTCCGGAAGTCAGGCTTCTTCACCTTTCTAACCTTAGTAAGGAGTCTGAGCTTGAGGTAGGGAGTGATCATTCCAAGTAAACCGTCTTAATCCATGGGTAAGTGCAGCATAGACAATGAGAGAACAAACATCTTCATATCAACCTCGAGCAACGAACCCTGTCATTTGCAGACTATGTCTAATTTCTGCTCATTTTTCTTTGAAAACACTGGACTGGAAATACTAGATATAAACAGAAACCTCTTTAAAGCTGAGTTGTACAAGCACAAGCATTTCCCATACAGCCACTGCAGCGGAGAGCAGAGAGTGCAAACAATGCAACGGGCAGTGCCATAGGATGGCAAAAACAAAAGGAGGTATGTAAAAATTTCAACAAAAAGAGAGAAGTAACACAAGTGCTTCTTTAATCACATTGTAGAATGAAAGTCTGGACTTAATAAAAATGTCCAAATCTCTCCTTGCATAAATCAGCTCTTTCGAGATTTGTTGGGATGATGGAGGAGAAACCTTAAAAAGAAAAGGCAAACAGAAGTTCAATTACTCAGTTACAACTTCTGAGATTGCAGCGTAAAAAGCTTTCCTGCGTTTACAGGCCAAAGATTACAACCTGGGATGCTTCCATCTTAAACAAATTTCCTAACTAGGAGACAATGAAGTCAGTGTCTCATTTGCAGCTGAAGAGTTTTATAAAGCAATGTTTCCACTCAAAGCTGAATCAACAAACCAACCAGAACAGATACGGCTTTTATGGTCATTTTTTATACTCATCCCAAAGTAGGATGAATAAAATGGATGAGGCAGGTTCACATACGCAATCCATATTGACTGAAGAAAAGCTTGAATGGGGTCTAGGATATCTCAGAGGGATATTATTGAATATTTCACAGCAAATATCAGTTTCTTCCTCTTTCTTGCCCCTCCTACCTTTCGCCTACCATACAATTCCATAAGTTTCCTCTAAGAAAGTTTCACTGAAACAGGAAAGTGTCTCTGGAAATTTCTTAATCAAACATTTCCAGCAAAACATCCAAAAATTCTTGACCATTCTTAATTGTGAAATGTATTGATTGTTCCCCTCAAGTAATTCATGCCTTAAAATGACATATTTTTGTTCCTTTCAGAGGGCTTGGATAGATAGCATTGTTTTCCTTTCCAAAGCACATCAAAGAGCCCAAGTTTTGGCAGGCTTTCTGTTTTCTTTAAAAAAGGAGAAAAGGAAAGAAAACATCAGCAAAACAAAGCTAAGAATAACTGCTCTTTTCTGAAGAGTTGTGGGCTTCTTCCCTTCTCAATTCACAGTCATGGTGCTCACTTCAGGGAGCTGCTGAAACAGAAAGCCTGGAGGTGGGGAGGTGGATCGCAATGGAAAGATCAGAGAATTGGCACAGGATAGAGAGCCTTTTGCCTCTTGATGTTCAGGCTGAATCTAGCCAAAGTCAGTCATAAACCAAAGCCGTCACAATTTTGAAACCCTTTCATGGGCTACACAAGGTCAGACTGCAGCCTCTAACCCAGCAGACAAGTTTCCACGTATCTGCAGCTGATACTTCACTGACAGCTCTGGTGATAGCTATGCTCTCCAGTTCGCAGTATCTCAGTTTTAGAACTGAATAAATGCTAGAAAATGGCTGCATTTGGGTTAATTATGGCCTTTTCCTTTCAGGACAAGTAGGTACAGGATGTACACACCTTTTTTGATGGAAAAAAAGTTGGTATCCTGAGTAGCTCCCCGTTCTGCTGAAATGCTAAGCGGAATTTGGTGTTGCTCCAGACTGGTATTGCTTCAATTCCGAGTATCATATTGCCCCTGGACCCATTTTTCTTCATTTCATTTCTCTTTCTCAGCTGGGAACAATAATTTACTCATCACAGACCTGTACTCCTATGGCAGGATCTGTAGTCTAGACTGTTTGTAAAATATCATGCACTGTGGCCCAATGTTAAATATGAAGAAATAACATCAAAACAGTGCAGGAGAAATACCACCAGCTCTTACCCCAAGTGAAGCAACCTTTATCTTGATTTACTGTGTAACCAGGCTGATTACCAGTGTCTTAATCAGGTTATATTAAGGCTTAAAATTCTCCTGGAGAACTCAGAGTGATAAACACAGAGTGCATCACTTCAATAACTTGGAAATGACTCGGGTAAAGAATATGTACTCTGGAGAAAGATGATAGGATTCATTGCTAGAACAAATCAGACAATACGTGAAGTGAGACTGTGCCCTACTGCTTGGTACCTTTATGTGACCTTGTAACAAAGCATGGCCAAGATGGCAGTGATACTGCATATAAAACAGAGCCTGGTGAAAAGTTGCTATTCTTCAAACTCGCTTGCATCTAGACATCTTTCAAGTGATTTCAGAATTTAGGGTGAAAGTGGATCTTAGGCCTTTTTTAAAAAGCCATTTCAAATCCTCATTCATATCATAAATGCTTTTTTCTCCTTTTTTCTGCAGGCCACTGAAATCTCTTGGGCCATGACATTGTCTGGCACTGAATGCAGCCCCTTTTTATCATTATAAAGAAATAATGAAAGCTTATGGTGGAGAGGCGCTCATATTTCAGTGTATGGTGCCTTCCTCATTCTCCATACCTAACAATATATAGTATGATAAGAACATTAATTATTTCCAATGCACTAACAGAAAATTCCTGACAATTCAGTCATCCCTGCTGCCTAGCATGAACGTAAGTTCAAAGTAAAAGAAACCAAACATATCCCTACTTTTGTGCATGAAACATCAGCAAGTGACCTGTATTTTATTACAGTACACAGCTGTTTTATCACATAAGTAAATAAATCACCACTGAACCAACTTTGGGAACGAAGATTTTGAAGAATAACACAATTAAGTTTTCCCACAAAGTCCAAATAGCCCACTTGCTCATAGTTGCTACAAGCTGTGATTCCCATGTGAAAGATATCAACTTATTTCCTTTTCCTGTCAATCATCGGTACCAAGTGGGGCCCTGGTATGTCAGGTCATGACCTTTCACTCTGGGCATGAGCCTGAAAGCCACTAGTGAATCAACTACTTTAATTATTTAGGCTGTTTTTAATAAATATAAAAATGTGGCCTTAAATATTTCACATGCTTGTTCAGTTTGGGCTTTCAAGTACCTCTCATCAAGCCCACCAGCCTGAAAGTGTGCTCTTATTGGTAGGAAATCAGTCAATTAATAACCAAATCCAGCTTTTGGAATAAGGTTTATTTTGTGGATTTTGAGCTTCCTGGCTTGAGTATTGCTTGTTGGTTTAGAGGACAAGATTCTTATTATACTTTTTTACATCAGATTGGAGTGGTTTGATCATCACCAGCAATGGCCTATTTGCTTACCTCCCACCAACCAATCCTTCAATAGAAAACCCATGGTAGGATTCACGTGGAATATTTTCTACACCTCTTCACCTATGGGAAAAAAACCAAAACAAACAAACACGAAGAAATCCAATGCAGTAAAGTCCTTATAAGACAATTCTCTCAAAAATATTTTTGAGCAACGTTGACAGCTTTGCTATTGGGTCCCTTCACAATGGACAGTTTAATTCCATTTCCGGTCAAAGTGTGATGACAACCTTCCTTCGCTAAAAATCCCACCCAGATTTCTCAGTTTACAACTCCCATATTCTAAAATGAACCAAGCTTGAACCAAGCTGCTGCCTTCACTTAGCATTTAGCTCTGTTGCATCAGGAGATTGCAGTAACCATACGACCACAGAAGTAGAAAACGAGTAGTAACGCTTTTCACGGATGGTGAACTAGTCATGTGCAATGATTTATGTTCAACAAACATTAATGCTCGTTGCTCAACAAGCTTTCCAGCTGGGAGACGCAGGGCAGAATTAAACTTTTGAAAGAATAAGCCCCTAAACTTGGACTGCCAGAGCCAATTTCTACTTCGGAAAGTTCCTGAAATGTATAAAAACTTTCCCTAAAGTTCTCTTAGATTCATTTTCTTCTTCTTTCCCTCAATGCTCTAAGACCACTCAAGAAAGTGAGTGTGAAGTACTGTCTATTTATAGATGATAACCCTAACTCTTATCCTTCTCTCTCCTCTCCCCCTTGCCATGGTGCCACATCAAAGAGAGGGCTTGGGCAAGGGGAAGAGAGATGTTCTTACTCTGACTCTTCCAATCACTCTCATGGGCTGCTGCAGAGGAGGGCTGCTGCTTCTGGGAGAAATATCAGCATGCCAAAATCTGCTTTTCTTTTAAACACACGTAAGGATCTAAATGCTGAAAGGTAGCACAAAAATGAAATTGCCTCAAGGTAGAGATCATCAAAGCTACCTTAATTGAAATGTTTTTGTTTTGGGACAGCTGAAAACATTTCATCTCGATACTGTTCGAATTCTTCATTTTGATTTAATCGCTTCAGGGTGTGCACAATAGTATGTTAGAATGTACAATATAATCAAACAAAAGTCAAATGAGGCATTCCATCTTTATTGAAGTGTCCCTGCCTGATAACAGTGCTTCTCGGCAATTTCAGCCAAATTGCTGTAGTCCTGAAAAATCTTTCAAATTCACCCACACCTGCATTCACTGATGAAAAGCTGTATCTTCTAAGAAGTTTTCAATTGGCTTTACTCAAGATGCATCAGGAGAGGCATATGTTTATAACATGTGAGCAGCCCCCTGAATCTCCTGGTGGATGAGAGGTAAAAATCAAAGTATTGATCCAAGGATCTACCACTTTGAAATCAGATATGGAAAAATGCTAAGGAGCAGCAGTGATTCTTAGGGGTTTCAAGTGCATTTAGAGTATGCGGAATAGCCTGGAACATGCTTCAGTTTGCACTTACCTTATTTAGCTTTTCAAAGGCTGACCTTTCATGCACTAAGTTCAGCGACATAGCAGTCAACCTATTAATGTCCAAGGAAGCTGTGGACCAAATCAGACAGTTTAAATAACTCAGCTGTGAACACAGAACTCCATTATCATTTCTGTGAGGCTAATCTGAACAGCTGATTCATCTCAAGCAATTTACTATGAACAATAGGTCTTTACCACATCCATTTTAAGTTTTTAGTCAGATGAGGGTGAAGAACTTCGCACTCAGACATTACATTGGGAGGTGCCATATAGGACAGACAGAGAGGTTTATATTAAAGGGCCTTATTTCCCACCATATTTCTCTAGCTGTATTGTGACATGATTGCTGATTTTAGTGGAATAAAAGCATGTAATGAAGTAGAGAGTTAGGAAACTGTATAGCCTTTTTTTCCCCTACAACACACATTTCCCTGTTAAACTTCCTTCAGCTTTGCCTGAATCTAAATGTTTCAGTTCGAGAAGGCTGTCTTTACCATCATAGCTCTGTTCGCAGTATGGAGACAACACAACTCATGAGAGGACCTATCCTGACTTTTAGAAAAGGATGGGAACTTCTTGATCCCTACTTACTTTTTTCCTTCCTTCTCTACTGGGGGTTCACACCTTTCATTACATGAGCCTAAAGGCTGTTGAGCCGAAAAACGCTTTCACATCTTCAGCACTGTCTGATAGATAATGACTTTTGCATTCTACCAGCATGTTAACTGGACGCAGGAAACCCATGTGAGCTCTGAATTCAGGCTGGAAGAGGCCAGAAACAATTGTATCTTACAGTTCTTTGACTCTCTTTCAGTACGTACATGGAAGGAAAAGGCCACTATAAAATAGGAATGAGGTAATTACATTACTCCTCTTCCCTAGGACTATTATTTTGTCTAGTGGTTGTTGCTTTTTAGACTTTATCTGCGTATTCAGCAATTCCATAAATAAGATTTTCATTATCAACATTGAAATCCCAAACAGTTTTCAGCTCATAATGAGGTTTTCACTGTTCTCAGGCAACGCTGGGAAAAGCCTTTTATATGATAAGATGAAGATGTGAGACAGTCTGAGCAAGGTGTATGTGTTGCCAAAGGCCTTACTTTCAAACAGTCCTCAGTTTCTTCACTCAGTCAGGCGGCAATCAGGTTCTAGTAAAAGCAGACTTCAAATTGTTTCAGTTACCCAGTTACTGGGAAAGAAAAATGAAAGAGAAGAATAAAAGGGAGTTGTTACTATAAGCTCCTTTACAGCCTCCAAAGAACTCAACCAAACATATGTTTAGAAGAAAATTTCAAGGCTTTCATTGACAGATTATGGCTTCCCATAGGATATTTCCAAGCTTAAAAATGCTAATGCTGAGGAATCTTGGAAAAACGGGAGGTCTTTGAAATGACACAGAAAATTAATATATACAAAAAAATGGTTCTTAGCATACACTTTCACAAATACAAGTATTGGTGAAGATAAAGAGCTCTCAGACTGCTGAGAAAGAAGATACAAAGCAGGCTCAAGCCAAACTATAGTATCTGAACAGATTATTTGAGAAGAGAAAGCAAGTGTGGTTCAGGTTACCACACCATAACAACATGTTGGATTCAAATACTAACACTGAAATCCGGGCCCAAATTTTGCACTGGAAGCCAATTTATTCTTCAGGAAGACAGAAGATTTCAAATTTAAGCTGAACGTGTGTGCTTAAAAGCCTTACAAGTGTTGGAAAGGTCACAAGAAATACAGGAAACTCGTGTGACTCTATTTTATAGAAAGGTCAGACATTCTCCTTCAATTAAAACTGAGATGTATTTGCATCATTCATACTTTGAATTAAGAAGCAGAGGCTAGCACTGGCTGAAGAAGATGAGGAACTACTATCAAAATCCCTTCTGTATCCGACTTGTTTGGAGATGTCAGAATAACCTTGTGGGGTGGGAAGAGGTGAAGGGGCTTAGCAGCTAGAGAAAGGCAAAGCAGTTTCTGCTTTAACTTGTACTGGAGACTGAACACATGGAGGGCCCAGACCCGAGAGAGCATGCTTGCGGCCCTGACGACTTAAAACGACCATACAGGGCACTCTGATCCTGGCATTAATGCTGTTTTTAAATGTCTAAAGTCACAGTGAGTTTTATGGCTAAATGCCGCGATGCTCTTTGAAGATTTAAGCAGCGTTACATTTCACTGGAGATAACATGCCTTTGGAGTTGAATAGCAAGTTCCATAAAATCTTGGATAAAATCTGAAGTAAACATCCCAAAGTTTTGCATGGGTTTCTTGCAATTTGTTTAGGAGCTTTTGTGTCAAAGGGGGCTAGAAAATGGCTGGCAATGTTTTATTGCACTTATTGAGAATAATTTTTGAGTATGCGAGTCGATGGAAGAAATATTTGAAGAGCACAACTGTGCTGCAGTTTTGCTGGAATAAGTGGCAGTTTTAATTAAACCAATCATACAAGTCTTTGTTTTCTTCAACTTGTTTGATTTAGTTGGTTTCTTTAGCAACAAACAAAGCTTTCATGGCTTCTTCACATTTGCACAGAATATTAATGTTGCTGCCTTTGATTACAGAGTCTTGTAGACTTAAGGAGTCTCTCAGCATATAAATTTCAAATCACTGCCAGGATTACATGAGCAGCAGCAATGAGGATGTGGGTATTTGTATCTATCTTGGTAATCATTAGTGTATGAGTGAGAAATCCAGAAAATGGCTAAAAAATGCCTGACCATGAGGATATGCAGAACAAGGGCATTACATTGCAATTATGCAAACCTGTCAGCTTATTACAGGTTTAGCTCTACTCTCCCTTCCTTCCTAAATTCCTCTCTTGAAAATGGTAGGACAATGACATACAGACTGGCGTCCAGTATTTACAGCGTCAGCTATGATACATCAGTTAAAACATATGGTCCAAGGGAGGGCCAACATTTGATTATTGCTGTTGCACTATGACAGGTAAGCTAAGGCTGGATTAGCAATTTCAGGGTGACACGATCAACTGAAATGAAGCATCCCAGGAAACTACAAAGCCTCTACATAAAATTGAAGGATTCAATAGTAAATAAATAAATAAAAAAAACACTCCAAATTTTTCCATTTGGAGTTTTGGTTTGTTTTTTTTTTTTTTTTTTCCCCTAGTGATTTATATCAAAAGGGGAGATTTTAAATAAAAAAAAAAAAAACAATTCATAAGAAATTACTCTCAAGAATTGATTTTTCTTTTAGTTTCTTCAGCTGAAGTTACTCCTTATACCTGAATCCAGGTATATCCCTCTCCTGAAATGGCCCCTCGAGTGAGAACACAGAGCTGTAGCTGCCTCTCGGCTCCTGGACAGAGAATTAAAGCTCTCACTGTCAACCACAGTGCCATCCCAGATGTATGTTTATATGAAAGTACCTCCTGCCTTGAAAGGATGAATGCTTGCCTCTGTCAGTGTGTGTGCACAGGGGCTTCATCAAGGCACCTGTGATGCTCAGTAACACAGCTGGACAAAAAGGGAAAAGAGAGGGTGACCTAAGACTGAAAAAGGCTACTTCTGTCTGAGAATTTCAACAATTGGGATATCAATAACTTTCAAAACCTTACGATCCACTTTATAGTTGGCCCAAATTTATGGAAAAAAGTTTATAGTGATGATTTGGGTCATTTTTGTCTGTAAAGTGTCTAATTTTCTTCCATTTGTTTCTTTTCTTTCCTTTAACATTCTTGATCAGCTCTACTACAGCACATCTTGTTTTCCATAGATACGTATATGTTTATGCTTAAAATATTGACTCATTTATCTGCACAAATGTTGACACAAAAGATAAGAATCAGTATAAAAAGAAGTGGTCTCATTTGGGTGTTTTGTGAAAGGAAAGGGAGCTTAAAAATGCATTTCTCTCTGGAAATGTGGGTTCAGCTTTTGGCTCATGTCAGAAACCAAAAGAAACAGAGGTATTTTGGCAGTGCTGGGTGTATCAGAGTTTGACCAGCACTAAGGGTTCAAATCCATCATGTGCCAGGGAAGGAAGATAATGGATGAATCTCTTGCTACATAAAGCATTGCTTCCCTTAAAATTCACCATGAACCCATTTAAAATATCTCATTTAGTTCATGCCTGTTGCTGTTTTTAACTTACATTTTAACATACATCTCTCTCTTTTTTTCTTAGCTGCTTATCCTGAAATCAGTACATTTTCCTTTCTTGAAGCTGTAACTTAATAAAAGCCAAACTCTTTCTTTCCAAAGAGTTACAGCTCCTCCCAGACGAGTGCATCTAGGTCAGATTTCAGCCTGGCAAAAATATTTTATGTTTGAGAACTAAAGGTCTCCAGAAATTGGGGTTCGTATTGGAACGCCTGACATAGCCTCAACCATACCAGCACATGCGGGTGCTTGCTTTAATAAAAAAGCCCTTAATCTCATTTGGCTCTACCTCACTGGCAGCTTGAAGTACTTGAATCAAACAGTACAGCTGTGAATTGTGACACTGGCTGGATGGAAGCCCAGAAAACTTTTCCCAGAGAAAACCCTTGAGGGAGGAAAAGAAGAAAAAAGAAAGACATAAAGAAGAAGGAGGGGGGAGAAAAAGGTTCAACAACCAAAATATAATACAGTGGAGAGTGAAAAAACCCACAGCCAAACCTGCGTCACCCCTCTAAGAACCTGAAACAAACCATAAAGCCCAAAGACAGATTGAATTCTTCTTCAAAAGGTTACTTTGTAAGGTAGGAGGGCCAACCTGGGCAGCCCTGAGTAATGGCCCCAGTCCATCTTTTCTGCACTGCAGCAAATAACCAAACTCAAGGAAAGGAATAGGAAAGCTGAATTATACCACCTCTTCAAAATCCATTTAAAAGAAAAGGCAAGGAAAGAAGGCAGTGTTGATTGTTAGTGAGGAAGAAGAAAAATACCCAACTGAAGAAATTAAAAGAGGGTTGGAAGCACAGAGGCCATAAACAGACCGAGCACAAGTGTGCGTGTGGTATTTATAAACTTATATTTGTTTGAATCCTGAGGATGATACCTTCCCCTAAAGCAGATAACTGTAAGGAAAACAAAACAACAAAACCATAGAAAGCACATCTGTATGGAAGGAAATGGTCTTTTTTAGAAGGCAGCAGCCGTACTCTGGAGTCATAAGGTCAAGAGGTGAATTTCTACTGAAGGAAAACATTAGAGCTAGATATTTCTCATCTGTCAGGCCCATTAAATACCATTTTTTAAGGAGTCAGGACTGTGCCTTTCTTCAAGTTAGCAGGATAATAAAGATTCTGTTGCCTTTTGCAGATGTTTAAAGACATGATGTGAAAGACAAATTCCTCAACTAAAACCCTCAAGAAATGTCACTTCTGTGTCTTGCTGAAGGAGCTCCAGCACATTCTCTACATAAACATCTGCTGGAAACATTTTAAAAAGAAGACTGTCTAAATAATCGCTTTTGTGGGCTTTTTTTCCCCCTTTCTCCTTCTTTAAAGAAAAGAAAACGAATCTGTGGAAAGTTCCCTCTTCCAATGCAACTTCTCTTTGCAAACATGCCTCAGCTGGGACAATCTGAGGAAGTGGGCTGTAAAACGAAGAAGAGATGTTGAAAATATTCCTCCAAAACATTCTGTATCAATCACACCTCAGAGATAGTCATAAATCAATGCTTGCTTTGACTTCAGAAAGTTGTTGCTCTTCATTGTTATGCTAACTTGTTTGTGACAATTACAGCAAGGCTCTATTTACATAATAATTGGATTTTTCTATTGAATTTAACAGACAAGGGGAAAAAAAGGAAAATTAATAACCAACATTGTGTCACAAAGTGGTAAATTTGTGGCATAAACTGAGAAAAGGAAAAAGAAATGAAAGGAAACCCAGGACAGAGTCTACTCACTGTTGACCCTTCACTCTACATGATTGCCACAAGCCTACCTAGACTTTCCCACTCTTTAATGTCTGCCACATTAAAGATTCAGGATGGATTTATCTTACTTTACAATTACTAAAAGGAAATCTATACTTCTGGAGGCATTACTTCTATGTCAGAAATCAGAGACAGATGGAAATCCCTCCTGCAAGTCCACCTGCTACCAAATCAAAGGGTGCTCCTTCTCACACTGACTATATACTCACTGTCAATTGGGAGGTGGTGTTTAATGCAGTTGATTAAAAACTTCATTAAACCTAGCAGATTCTACATAAGAAAACTTCCTAGGATTTCAGAAACAATCCTCTAAGGGTGCAAATTCCATTGGATGATTAATATTGTCATTCTTACATATAATCACATAGGGAGAGTTTTCACAAGAAATGTTATTATATAGAATATAGGTTTAAGATTAGGATCAGATGTGCGACTGCTTCTTCAGGACAGAGATGGAGAAAGATAAATCTATAGCAACTTATCTGATAAGTAGCCCTGATCACTCATCTCCTTAACCAGGAGATGCAGAGAAAAGGCTGCCTGGAACTGTGGGAGAACAGAGGAAGTAAAAAGTAATCTGTTATAGTAGCAGCAACAGAGAGGTGCAGTATATTTTATACCTGGTTGTCATGGGTTCAGCTACTGCTTACTGGTTCAAAATCAGGAGCACAAACCAGGTATTGTCTCACTGGAGATCTGCCTAATGGCACAGCTCAAGAAAGTGATGAGGAAAGAAAAGAGGCTGAAACCAGGACAAAGAGTCTCAGAAGATCTTTTCCATTACTAATGGCCACGCCTCAGCACTGTCTTCCTCTGTGGATTTACACACAATATATACAGAATTTACTTCAGAAAGGCCTTGATACTTCCTGGCTTCGGTAAGGTACTCAAATGGAAATGACACTATTTTGGCAGAGGTATCTCTGAGACAAGAGAGATCCAAGAGGCCACATATTCATTTCTATCCCTTGGTTCTGGCCTCTTCTGGCACTTTACAGTGATGGCAGCAGCATCCTGTACCTGCAGATTTCTTGTGCTGGTCAGAGAAGGTCCTAAAGTGTTAACAACACACTCTCTCCATCTGAAATCCAGGAGAGGTGAAGACCTGATTTCCTTATTGTTTAACATCCCTGACTGTGTCTCAGAAAGCTTTCTGAGGAAAACTACTTTCCAAGCTTAAATAATGTAGGTGCAGAAAACCAGTAATATTTCCCAATTGTTTCTTATCTGTTGGAGATTTCTTTCATAAGACGCTAACAATTGTCTTTCCTAATGATTAGTTGCTATTGTATATCAGCTTGATTTTTGTATTCATATGCTTTCACAAAAAAGGTTGAAAGTTCAGACTTTCCCAGTTTTCCCATCATGTAATAAAACATCTTCCGTGTGATCTTAGCTCCCAGAATCCCCCGTGACTTTGACTTCACTGTTGGATGCAACCTTGTGAAATCTGAAGTTCACTGGGCTTGTGAAGAAATAGAGCTCTTCATTTGTGCATGCCTTATAGATGCATCAAGACGACTCTGTGATGTGATATCCTCAGGCTAAAAGTCGAGCTAATTTCCTCTGTATGAAAATTATAACCATCTCATTTAACACCTCCTTTAATTAATCCATTTGCTTTTCTAGCATATGTATACTTATATGTCTAGTGATAAGCAAAACGACAATAACTATCTGGGTAAGCTTTCAGAACATATTCTAGGATTCAAATGGAAACACATCCAAATACTTCTGTAACTTAAGTAATAAAAGATAGGGAAATTGAATCTTTCATCCTTTCCTATAAAGCAGCAAAGATGGTCTTGGCTTCTTGCTAATTTTACTCGAATAGTGATTGCTGATATTTACTCCACACTTTCTCTTGATAAAGCCCTCTAAACTGTATAAATCTCCCTGCACCACTATTTAACACAGCTGATAGACACCAGCTGTACTGTAAATAGAGAGGTTTCTGAACTTCTGTCAGTGGATAATATCCCGTTTTGAATCACTAATTCCCCTTTGCAGGTTTGATGATGGGATATCAGGACAGGCTTAAGCATGGGCTTAAATATTTGTATGCAGTGAAAGCTGTATCAGAAAAGTCTGTATCAAAATGGTTTTGATAATAAGTTTTTTCAAGGACTTTTCTGCAGAGTTATGACACAATCACTTTGTGGAACATTTTACCATTCTGTCTAATATCTTACTACGTATTTCTGCTGCAAGCCAGGCAGGGAATGCACCTTTTTATTAGCAGAGCGGGTGTGATCTTGACAGGTGTAGTTTGATCTTTCCCACACTGACCTTCACATAACTTCATACCTGACCTGAATGAAGCACCGTCTCAGGGGTGAGACAACTTGCTCATGGAGAAGAAAATTATTATGCTTCTGAGTTATGTGATGCAGCTTTATAAAATGGAATGCATTTTGGGCACATGACCGTAAAGCCTCCTGTTTTGACAATTATGCAGCATATGCAAAGGCACAGTTCATTTACTGACACCCATGGGCACTGTACCAAGCTTTCTATAAAAACACAGGTTACATCCTATTCAGAAAGGTGTGCATTGTTTCTTTTGTTTCATTAACTGCCACTGTTTAATTGTAATTTTGTGGCTTCAATGCAAATCACAGCATTTTATCGCAATAAGCAACATTAGAACTGCGTTATATTCGCACTTTGTGCTGTGGGAAAATCACAAGAGTAAAAGTTTGGTTTTCATGTTTTTGATTTTCAGAGATGGAAAAGAAATACCTCTAAATACTTAGAATTAATAGATTCATTTCACCATAAACATGTTTGTTTCTCATTTAACCATTCTGGGAGAGAGGATATTCACTTTTCCAGAAAGAAGGAAGTTGGGACCTCCAGCCTAAGTAGTACCTCTGGATGCAGGGTGCTGCACCCAGGCAGGAGCAGCTTCAAATCTCAAATGCTCTCTCCTGCATATAACATCTGACACATGGCTAATACAAGGAATTCAAATGAAAGGAGCACCACTACTATGTAAGCATGTTACTGTTTCAGGTAAAGGGCCAAGCTTGTAGCAGGGGCTGTTATGGACTTAAAGGACTAAACCTAATTTGGCCTTTGGCTCTTTCTGCATTCCATCAGTACGAAGTTTCTCTGGAGTACACAGATGCCACAGTGATGGCTGCATCACTTTTTTAACTGCCAGATGTTACAAAAACTCTTTGAAGGAGGAGGCAGAGAAGGAAATAAAATGATAGAGAGCTTAAAAAAGAGGAAAAGAAAAGCCCTCAAACTTACTCAGTGTATTGATATTCTTCAAGGCGATGAGGGTGTGATGAAGGAGAGGGAAGGAAGAAAAGCCATTACTATGCTTAGCCCCAAAAATTCTTCAATTACTGATAGAAAAGGCATCTAAAACACACTTGAAACGGGTGATATGTGCTGTTTACACTCTTTGGGAGGGGAAAAAAGACAAATCACAACAAAAAACCTAAACATCTTCTCCAAAGAGGGGAAAGGTTAGAAATTATTTGTGCTGCATTGATCAATTTACGCAAGTTGTCTTTCGATGGACTGTATTAATGGAACTTCATTTTCTTTTATTCAGCTGCTGGCCAATTTCTTCTCGACTCTTAAAAAGATCAATGAACACATCTCACTATCTTTGTATAAAATGAGCCTCTATTTTTCCCTTAAAGTTTAACAGACTTTATTATTTTCATTTGTAATGGATTTTTCTGTCTCCTTTTTCTTTCAGCTCCTGTTGTGATTTCTCAAGTCTGCCTATTCTTTCTGTTTCATGGATTTTATCTAAACAACTTAGGTTTGCCTTTCTGCTCGCTACATGCAGGTAGGAAGTTATGTCTTTACGTCCAGTAATGTACAAACCGTTAAGAATAAGCACAGCTCCTTCTTTAATGCTGGTGTGAATGGGAGGAACCATCACTATAATGAGACTAAAGTGAGAGTGTGTTTGATGAAATCCAACCAGCAATGTCAGTGAACTGTACTTGTAAACAGTTTCAGTAAAATCAATCAAATATTACTCAACAGGAGAAAGGCTAACGAGTTATGACCAGAAAGGATTAAATTTAACCAGCAAGTGTTGTCTGGTTTTGATTTGGATTTTTTTTTTCCTAGTTTCGACTGATCACAACTAGTTTTCCCCTACATTTTCATTCTTTCCTCAGTTCACCTTAGGAAATGATAATAGGTCTAAAATAGTTTAATCAAATACTTCTGAAAGTGTTAGCATTTAGGATCTGGTCTTTTAAAATTTTGTAATATGAATGGAACTATTCATTGAGGCCAGATTGCTTGCGTGGTCCCAGATCCATTCATGGTCCCAGATTAGTTCTTCTTTGACCTTCATGTGTTGATTCATATTTTCCAGTTTGGTTTTATATCATAATGAGTTTCATTTTTATACTGGTGTGTGATGGCAAATTTGAACATCTACTTGCAAAGGGAAGAACTCTGAAAAGATGGAGAAAACCTTTGAAACACCCATTCTTTACCTTTTATGTGCAGCATTACTATTTGAGATAAAACTGATATATTATTCTAGAGCACAAATGAGTGGTCTTTAAATGCAGCTTGCCTGGGATCTGCTCTTTGTTTATGCACATACAGTATGCACCACCTAAATAGCAATATAATGCCTTTGTATGTCCATCGCTACATGCCATATACATTGAAAACTTAATGCAGAGAAATTCAGTAATGTGCTTAATCATAATCTTGCCACAAATCCAGTCTCTTTAATGAAACGATGACAAATGAGAGGAAGCGCAGTCTCAACATGAAAGCAAATTCCAATAACTTTCCAACTCTATCAGCAACAAGAATTTTAGTTCTGCCAGAAGTTCCAACACTGAAAACTGTGGTTTTAGCATTTATAAAAGCAACCTCCCTTCCCCTCCAATGGCCCTTTCAGACTCATATCTGAGGATTACTGTTTATATCCACACAACACCGGGATGATTTAGCAGCGTGCACAGATTCAGTGAAGAACAAGAGTAAAATAAGGGATTTGTCTCCTATGAATCAATACAAAAACGTGGTTTCAAACCCAAAGACACAACTCACATTCCAAAATCCCAGAACGTCTCAAGTATTGCAGATGTGGCAAAAAGAAAAGAACATAAAAATCCCCTTTGGCAGTACTGCCACTCTCTATTTTCCCCATGCACAAGTCTATTCCCATATGCAACTTCTGCCTCCCTTTGGCTGCTGTGTTGCTGTTAATAAGCATGTGCTGTACATTTGGCATGCTTTCCAGCTTCCACTTGCCATTTATTCCTTTTACAACCTCCTTTGTTATAGGTCTAGTGCAGCAAACTGCTGCTTTATGGGAATTTGCAGCCCACTTGACATATGGTACAGGATCACTGGCCAAAATGGCAGAACAGTATACAGTATTTTACAACCCAAGTTCATTATCTGTCTTGTTCCAGAACTTTCTTTGGTCTGTGTCCAATAGGAGCCTTAAACTCTAAACTCCTAATCGTATGATAACAAGACTGGCTCCTCCACACATTTGTTGGACATCTCAATGGCTTCCACTCTTCTTGGAAGCAATAATGGACTGTGCTGGCACTCACTCACCATGAACAGCCATGGCTGCGTGTTAGCCTTTGCTTTTTCTTTCTTCTGGTGATTCTATGACAATGAACCCATATTGCTGCATGTTTTCCCATGCTAAACTTTCCATATTTTCACAGTTTTATGGCTGATCAATCAGAACAGTGAAATCTCCGCTCCAAATGAGTTTATCACAATTAGATGACTATGGATTTATCTTTGCAGTGGCCCCACTGCTCTTCTTCTTCAACCTGCAATTAGAGCAATTTTTCTCCACATAATGGCTTACTTCTGAATTGGCGTCTCTCCTGTACCAAAGCCACACACAATAGCTTTGGTTTGCGAACTGGGGGAAATGGAGGCATTTTATTCAGTAAGTGATGTGAAGAGATGCCCTGTTCTGTACCCCACTAGAGAACCAGGTGTCATTAGACATCTGGAATTTACCACATGTGCACAAAACATGTAAAATTACCTCAGATGTGATTTGCATTTGTGAGGAAGAAGAAATTTAGGTTAAATATTCCAGCTTGGGTCTATTTTCACTGGAAAAGCAGCAAACTGAACTTTTCAACAACCCGTCTTTCTTTCTTCCTTCCTTCCTGCTCAAATAAGAATGAATGTCATCTTAATTTAAATTGCGTAACTACTCACTGTGTAAAAAATCTTTTCACTAGGTTTTCTCTGGCCTTCTTGCCATGGACATTGTTGACATTTAGACACTGTTCTATGGGCGTTCTGCCCTGCACACCGACTATCGGGAGAACCACATGTCAATTGTGAACGAAAACATTCCAGTGGAGACATACATAGCACAAATCATGACTTGCTCAATTTGATTCAAACCACAAACATCTATCACAAGACCTCTCTCTGTGTTTCAAAGGGGCAGCATGTCTGTCTCCCACCATGACCCCAGTGAAAGGCTAACTTTCTGCACGGTGTTCCAGGTTCTATTTCAGCTAAGGCTTTCCACTTAAGAGAACAAGTCTGCCCAAAAGCTGTATGAACTATGAGTATGATAGGCAAGATGAACAGCATCTTGAATTAAAATAGAAAAATATTAGAAGGTTTTCCAATAAAAACAGCTTTAAGTTAAGCAAACCCAATAGCTAAGTCACATAGTACAGCCAGGTCCTTTCCTGTGATCATGCACATGTTGCATCCCAGGCTTTACCAGTACCCACTGATCCTGGATTACTGCTTCCTTGTACCCCAACTCTTTACATCTTTTATTCTCTTGCTTTCATTTTCTTTCATTCTGCCTTCTCCCTGTTGTTGTCGCTTCTTTGAAAAGATCAATGAACAGGTCTCACAGTCTTGGCATAAAAAAGCCACTATTTTCCTTTAAACTTTAAAAGACTTCATTATTATTATTATTTTTCATAAGAGGAATGTTTGTATCTTCCTTCTTGCCCGTAGCCCCCCTGCAGCTAAACTTTCTGATGGTGCTTTGTGTTTAAAAGAAAATTAACAGCAAAGAATGCACAATTTGACTTAAAACATATTGATATTGTAAAATGAAGAGCCATTTAATGAGTTTTTTGTCCCCAGTGAAGAGCCAGCGAAAGGAACAGTAGGGGCTGCAAACAAGACTGAAAACGGCATTGTAATAGCAAAGCATGTATGTTTGAACAGTGTTTCCCTTTTCTAATGATTTTACAGCATTGTCTCTGTTTTGTTCTCTTCATTAGTTGTCTGTGACCACAAAGACATTCCAGTAAGAAAGGTAAGAAAAAACCCCATCCATACAAATGTTTTTCTTATCAGGAAAACCACCTATTAGTACCAGAAAACTCTCCCATTGTTGGTGTCCTGTCTTTCACACACACAGAAACCCACAAAAGCAATATCCCAAATGATCAAAACTCCTCATCAAGCTCTTTTCTTGCAAAATTTTGCTTCTCGCCCATGAGAAAGCAGGGCCTGGAGGAGGGGAGGTTGTTGACAGAGAAGATGCCATTAATATTTCTGGAATTGCAAGAGGATTGATACAGCTGTTATTACTAGAACAGCACTTACAAGCACTGCTGAACGTTAGGGATTGAAATACTGGTAGCTGTGTTTGAGGCTTTATTTATTAATGCCTGTAAAATGCTTTGAGATCTTCAATTATAGGATTTTTACAGAGAAAACTTTTATATTGTCTGCAGCCACGCTAGCCTCAATCCTCAGCTGAAAGCTAAACCAGCATGCTACAATAAATACAAGAGCCATACTGTCCTGTAATGTACGTTAATGTAAAACAACCACAGACCTCTCTAATATATGTTGTTTGTGGCTACTTGCATCCACTGCCTGGAGTTCATTAGGGTACTGTGCCAGGGTCAGTCAAAGCATCTTTTCTTTCCCCCACTGCTCCCAAACCATCATGCTTCTTTCCTGATTCCTCTTGTTCTTTTGGAGCATCTCTAAACATATTCCTTCACTTGCTCCAGGATATCTGCGGCAGAGAAGCGCTTGGACTTTTACTTAACTATGAGAAAGACAGAGACTATATATTTCCTGGTTTTACATAAAAGACAAAAATGCCTTCATGGCCAAAGTTTAGTATTCCTGACCCATTGGCTGTGTGCAGCTGGGACATGCCAAGAGCAGACAGGAGAATTTTCTGTCCCTCCCCGCACGAGCTGGATTAGCTGTGTGGTGTCACTTCGCACAACTCCAGAGCCTGCTCCTGTTCATGCCCTTAGGATGCTCTTACTATTCTGATGCTCTGTCCCCATGCCACCTGTGCTGCAAGGATCTGTCCAGCTTGTATCAATACAACCTCATGTCATACCATTCCCCTCTATCCATACCCTTCAGTCTTAGGAACATGGCCTCATGGTTGTGCGGGAGGTGACATAATCTAGTATGGTAGCTGCAGCTGTAAAGATCACTGCTATTGCACCAGTTGTTAAAAATGACGGTACTTTTTAACAAGCTCTATTTTCTGGACCTTGTCAAGATCTGTCTTCAACCTTCTAAGTGACTGTTCCTTCCTCCTGTTCCCATTACATTAAACCGAGACATGAGGTTGCCCATTGCCTGCTGGCACTGCACCTTAGCTTGTCGTCTTTGTCTCCAATGCCTCAACCATTCTCCCTCCTCTGATCCAGTCAATATTTCTTTGGCAGCACAAGCTTACCTGGAATTTTCTCATTACTGCACATGGCAAAGCCAAAAGCCATTAATAGGTGAGATATTCCATAGAGAATTTTTGGCAAATCCAAATGTGGCACATATTTCATAGCAAACCATTTCAAAAGTAGTTTAGCATCTTAAAAAGAATTATTTATGCTGTCTTTTCATTTTTCCTTACTTGCAAAGCCAAACTACCTTCACTTGCCAAAAGTTCCGTTCTCCAGACACAGAGTAAGGCGAATGCATTTTAGAAACCTCAGAAAAATGCCTCCCCTACTTAGCCATTTAATATATAGCAACTTGAAGACAGAGTGCCTCAAGACATGCCAGAATTGGAAGAAAACTCTAAGACTGTAGGAGTTTGGGACAGTTGTTTTGGTATTGACAGCGGGTAGCAGAAGACATTGCTTGGGTTTCCTGCGAGAAGGGGAAAGGCTCTTTTATTCTGTGCTCGTTATATGTTGCTGCTGTCTGCAATCATGGTGGGGTTTTCTGCTGTACTTATGGAAAGGATAACATAAAATCTACGTTAAGATATGTGCCCGTAGTGTCCTCCAGTTTGAAATGTTCTACCATTTCAAGGGAGATTTATTGACCTTAACATGGGTCAAACTTTTTGACTGAATTTTTTTAAGACAAAATCTCAAATTCTAATAAAGCATACAGAAAATGAAAGTTTTCTGCAACAGTCAAGGACATATTTAGATCCTGATTTGCACCAGGATATTTTATAACTGATCGATAAATGACAAATTGCTGTTTAGGTACATTGTGATTAACAGTAAATAATATATGGTGGTTGTCATAGGCAGTGAATAAACAGAAATCATACTTACCATCCACAATACTTCATATCTACTTGTAACATACTAATAAAATAACCTGTAATAAATAACCGTAACAAAGCCATAAATCAGCATTAAATGGGAGCACTGTTTTAGAAAGCCATACTCTACATTATATGTTAGAACAAAGATTTTCAGCTTTCCTAATAATGACTTGGTATTTGATTTGCTTAGTCCCATTCACACAACTGATTTTTCCCCAGTTAAATTAATTTAAACTCAAACATAACCACATAGGAATTACCTACTAATGAAAACACCATCAAACACCCAAGTCCCAGTTGCATAAATGTGTGTCTTGCCTGAAATTAGCTCTGAGCACCCGGTGTTATCACCTCTTACACAGGCCATATGTTTTTACATACCGAAGACTGGTCTTAGAATGGCTACAACACAGTTGTATAGGGTATTCATTCACTAAGCTGCTGCGGCTTAAGTTTACCTGCCTTAAACCTTCATACCTGCTCAGCTATCCCAGCTAATTACTGGTTAAAATAACACAGAGTTTTATAAGCCTGCAACACGATTGATAGGATAACAGCATCTAGTTGCGGGCTCTCCCTTTGCCAAGCAGACTTCATGCAGTGTTGCATGTGTGAAACAGGATCAGGAACAGGGTCGTAAGTGTTTGATGATAACGCTCTCAAACATTAAGATTCTGCAGTGGCTGCACTGAAGGAATGAATGGGAACACAGCGTATTTCGCTGTGCCCCATCACGACTGCAGTCCTTTTTGGTCTGGAGAGAGAGTTTTGGGTTTTAAACAGCCTTCTGAACTAAAGAAGCTGGAGATGAAACTAAAATGCACTGCTATCCAGTGCTCCAGGGCTCTCTCTGACTGATCCAAGAGCTTTTGTTTACAACACGGAGACCAATTGATTTACATTTTTTTGCTTTCAACAAGCCTCTCATGAAGAACACAGCGACATGTTCAAGTGCCAAAGAAGAAGGAAAGCACCCTGATGAAAAACAGACATTGCAGCCATTAGCATCGATCAGCAATTGATCAGTGTATAAGCAAGCAAAGAGGTACAGGATGATTATTGTGTATAACAAAACCTGATTTAATATGGTTCAAAAGGTGTATTTCCTGTGAAGAGGCTCTTTGGTCAGGAGGCACAAACTTCATTAGCACAAAACCAAGAGTCATGTGAGGAGCTTTGTCTTGGAGATTATGGAAGTCCATCCTTTTGCAGACAGGAGGATATGAAAACAGTGTTCAGATGATACATTAGTCAATCAATAGCTTCAAGTCAAACAGTGCCTTACCTATGTCCTTTGCTTATTTAATTAGATGATTTTCAGGACTGGCTAAAACCACACCATCGCACCACTACAAGAATACGATTGATTTTGGAGAACGAGTAGGGGAAGGAGGACAGAGAAAGACTTCGGTTTTCTGAGACGCTAGGGATCCTGTGTGTGTGTTGAACAGTGAACCCTTGTTTATTCAGTAGTGCTGATTCTATTACGAGCAGGTTCTTTAAAATGTGATGAACCTGAAAGGGCTTCAAGTGGAAAAACCCCACCCGTCAACTAGACAGAGGTGTGAGTTCACTCCTATTACGCTTAGCCTGAGCTAAAATGACATCACTTTTCACTCTCACCCTGAGACCTAATGAGCTTCAGCGCTTGAGATGTGAAAGACCAATAACTTAATCCACTGTTTGAAGTGATCCCTATTTTTAAAGCATTGCTGTATTTGATTAAGCCACTGTAAAACCCAGCAGAGCTGTGTCAAGGTAAATCATATTCTTTAAAGCACAAATGCCATTTTACATGAAACGTAAAACTTCAGCCTTATTGCATTTTTATAAGAAAACCAAGTACCATTGATTTACATCCAGAGAGCCCCGTTAATAGCAATCTATAGCTGGCAGACGTTACAGGCCTGGGTGTGTTTTAAAGTACGAGAATATTATCTCGTGCATTTATAGATTAAAAGTATCGAACTATGTTTTCAAAGGTACATGCAGATTCCCTAAATTCAAAGCCAGAAGATACCCCTGCAATAATCACTGAGTGGTTATGCAAGTCCCAATGTGATATAAACACTGCTGCTTTTACCAACAAACTTTTAATCTCATTAAAACTGTCCTTGTTAGCCCAACAGATTATGTTTCCCACGATCCCATATTGACTGGCATTTCTAATGTTGCCTTTCTTAAACCTGTTACCTGCATCACTCCATTCGCACTCTAAATATTGGCAAAACATTAGATTTCTTCTAGTCCTCAAGAAATCCAGCAGTGTTCCAAGACATTCAAAATCAACACTAAATGCCTGGACAGTTCCTTGGCCACCTCTGTTAAAATTATTGGATGCAGGTTGTTAAGACTCAATGTTATTAAAATTATCAACTTTGGCATTTGGGAAAAGAAGCTATTTCAGCAGCATTATAGTACTATACAACTATGTCCTTTGGCTTTTCATCAAATGCAGAACAGAAATGTTTCTTGAGCCCTTCTGTTTTTTCTGCAGTGTTATTAAATATTCCACCACATCCACCTAGGAATAGACCAGCACATTGCTTGGGTACTTAACCCCCGACCCTGCAATGCAAGCATGTGCACATGCAGGCACACCTCCCTTTCTTGACGTTTCAGTACCTTGCCTCCAAGTTCTCTTTGTGTACTTTAGTTCTCATAATTTGTCATTCTCATAATTTTTCCATTCTTTCTAGCATGTAAGCCATGTGGTGTTATCATTTTACCTTCTTTCCTTTTCACATATAATAGTAATAAATACTTTTTCTTCCCAGCTGGGCTGTTCAACAAGCGTTACCTTTTTCCCTGAGCGCACTATTGTGGCTCTATTCTGAGACCAGCTGTTGTGGGGCTGGGACACCATTCCTACTGCATTTCAAAGCTTACGAGGATGAGATCATCAAGTGATCCCTGCCAACAGATGGCAACCCACCTTGTTCTGTCCAAGGATCCTCCAGCCTTTACTCTGTCATTGCAAATCTATTCAATAGTGATACTCTACATAGAGCAACATCACCTGAGATCCTCAAATCTCATTTCATTTGTGACCTGAATCATATTTGCATTGGGATCTGCCAGAGTAAAGTTTAACAAATACTAGACAACAGAGCTGAAAATGTCCACCAATGACATTTAGTTTGTATCCAATTCTTCTGTTATGAAAAAAAAATCAGCATCACCAGGACTTTCACTGATTACTTTCTAAATTTAGAAAGGAGACAGATATACCATCAGTCAAGCGTGAGAGATGTGCACCTCTAGAAGAAACGGTGAAAAGATGAATGCGACACACTGGAGCAGATGTGTCCTTGGCACTGGGGATCTCAATTGCTCAATATATTCTTGCATCAGTAGCATCTTTCAAACATGCAGATGTTCTAACGGAATAAAGTTATAGTTAGGAGAATACTTAGGCACCAAAGGCTGCTTTTATTCAAACTTAAATAGGATTTGGATGTCTTCAGGACTTCAAGATCTCTGCCATTTTCTGCGGGTGTTTGAATCAAGGTTCAGCCTCATACGAGTTAGGCAGATATTGGCCAAAACAATCCTAAACCTCAGCAACCAAGCTCAAAGTATCTCCTATATGTATATCACACATGTGCTCTGTTTAACTGGAGGAGCATCTCAGTTTGTCAGCAGACCGTAATGGCAAAAGGAACAAAGGTGAACAGAAAGGTTACCAAATAGTTGCCCCCCAACTTGTTAACATAGACAGAATGATTGTCCTGAGCTGTGCCATTGGGACATTTGAGAATATATCAATAAATTGGATAAAGCAAACGCCATTGTGATTTCCCCAATACTTGATAAATTGACTGTATACATATACATATATTTATGGTGTGAAATTGAACCATTAAACTGAGAACTTGGTGCCTGAAACAGCGCAGACTATTTACCAGAATACCTTGGGAAGCTGAACAAACTTTCTTTCCGTGCTGTGCTCTTGGGAACGTGAAGTTTTCTCTCACAGAGGTTAAAACATTTCAAAAGTGGAGCCCTATATAAAATTCTGTTTGTGCAGCTGAAGTTCTGACGCTGTTTACCTGAAATGTTTCTATAATTCCTCAACTTTTGAGTTTCAGGTTGGTGATTTGCGAGTAGCAGATTGCACTCTCCTGAACTAAATCTAACAAGCGCCACAAAGTGAAAATAAACTGGAGAGACTTGAAATAAAAATCACTTCAAGAAATCTGAGCGTGGTGGGGTTTTTTTTGTATAGGTTTTTTTTCCTCCCACTTTAAGCCAACTAAACTCCCAACACATTCTGATCATCTCGCCACAGTGTGTCTGTGCTGGTGACAACTGATTCATGTGTACATTTACATATCCCCTCAGTGCCAGCAGCAGAATACAAAATGGGTCCTCCTGCTCTGGCAGATGACACAGCGCTGGCAAATCAGGAGGAGCTGTCAAAAACAGCTGTCCATTAAAAGAGTTTGCTGAAACAACTAAGAGCTGTTTGAAAATGCTAGGTGGTAGAATTTAATTGGAGTAGCAACTGTTCAAAATTAAGATTAAAACAAGGGACCAGTCGGTACGGGTGGGTTTCAGGTTTAAGGGGTGGTTTTATACATGGATATTTACATTTGGGCTATAAACAATTATGTTTGCTGATTTCATCTGCCTCTTTCTGCTTCTGCCCATGCTCCATCCCCTGGGTCAAGAAAGTTCAGGCTTGTCCATAAGTGATCTGTTGTGCATTAAGCACAGCAACTACCCACACTGGTACCCAAGCAATGTTGCTGGAGAGATAAAGGGAAAAATGTGAAATGCATGTTTTATAAAAGCAGCCTGGCTCTCTGGGTGCAAATGCTATTATGCCACACTGCTGGTACAGTTATTAGCTGCCCATGTGGATAGGGGATGTGGTGAGTTTTCTATAGTGGGAACAAGATGCAGGCACAGAAGGCCCAGAGCTTCCAACAAGTGTGTTCGATTATACCATGCACCCTGCTTAAAGACCACATTTGTCTCAGCACATAAAATTACATGCACATAAATGAAGGACTTGATGAAGTTTTCCCTTTCATATGAACACAGTCTTGGGAAAAGAGACAGTTCTAACAGCCCAGAAAATTCCATTTTTCTCTAGGAGCTTGATTTGAATGTGCTGGAGGCAATGCTGAGCCCCAGTTTGGCTTAGGTGGTCTCTGAATCAGACTTGACTAGGGAATAATGTAGCAGAATAGAACCACAGGCAAGTGAGACTGGCAAAAACTAGAGATCCTGCATATTCTCTCTAGTTTAGCTGAATACTTTGTATTGAAAAAATACTGAAGTGAAGTCAGTGTGTTTCATTTTGTGTCAAAACAAAATTATTTTGATTTTGCAACTTAAACGGTTTTAAATTTCAAAATTTCTTTTTTTTTTAATTTTTTTTTTTTTTCAGAAAAAAATATTCAAAATCCCAGGAGAAGGTTTCCTTTAAGCTCATATTATTCTTTTTGACTTCTTTTTATTCTGCAGCAGGCTCTAGCACAGGCAGGCAGAAGATCTGCATTTAGTTCTTCATTTTGCGACCAAGTCCTCATCACAGCGCCTTGGGCACTGACTCTACTTATGTGCTTTAGCTTGGCGCGTCTGTAAGTGTGTGTCTAAAACATTCCTAGCACTTTGATTACTTGGTACTTATTCTTTCCCTCATCCAAGAAAAAATCTCCTTGGTGTTTCCTTTTAGAAAGCAAACACTGTGGGGGACACTAACTGCGTCCTGTCAATCTCAGGTCAATGAACTTGGTCTCAGGTAGTAAATCAAGAGAGGCCACAAGTATTAAGTACAGAGCCTCGGTTTCTTCTTGGCTGAAAAACAAAGATCTACATCTTGACAGAAATCAGAACAGTCATGGATATTCTGCAACAGCCTTTTGTAAGTTTTAGAGCCATTGAGCATTTTTGCCTCGGTTATCACTTTTTAATATGTTGGATCCCAGTTTTGGTTTGTTTGTTTTAAATAAAATCTGCTTTAAAATGTAAAAAAAAAAAAAAAAAAAAAAAGAAACAAACCCGTTGCGGCAAATCAAAAAGCATGCAGGCGCTAAAATTAAATTTCCCATTCTGGAAGAAAAAATAGAAGTTGAAAAGGCATTAGGCTCAGTTTCCCAGCAGAAACCTTACATTAATGCCTGTGACTGCAAGTATATAGCTCAGTGTATGCAATACATTGCAACTAGAAGTAGCAGTGACAGCTGGTGGGTTAGTAAACAGATTTCATTTCAGTTTTTGTCTGAAAATGTTACAAATTTTTCTTTAATATGATTCTTCGCTATATCTTCTGTTTCCAACCAATGATGAGGCCATTTCCAATTTGTATCCAAGCTCTGTTAAATATTTTATTGGGCTTAACACACACAAATGAAACAAACAAAAATCATTTTGAAACACTTGAGTCGAGTTTGGAATCTATTGGAACGATTAAAAAATGCAGGTCCTAACGGAATTGGAAAAGGGTGAGCGTGGATGGAAAGTGTGTTAAGAGCCTGGCACACACATAGTGCCACACACACCAATAAAACCAACACATCCTTTTAGGGTGCATTACTTGAACAGAGGTGTATTTTTTCTTCAGTATTTTCTGAAATTTCCTTTAGGAAATTCCTTCAAGTAATTTATTTCCCCCTACCCCCTCCTTTCTTCCCTGAACTGCCTCAAGAGCCTCTGAACTGATGTAGGCTTGCAGAAAAAAACCTTATGCAAAAAAGCAGAAGAAACAAAATGCCTAAAGTGATACAGAAGATCTGTACCTAATGACACAAAAGCATGAAGGTTCCCTCTATTTCTTTGCATGGATATGTACAGGTAGGAAGGGGAAGAGAGGGATCTCCAAATGGATTGGGCAATTTGAACTTTTAAAACAAAATTATATTTATGTTTGCATTAAGAACTACACTTAAATCCCCTGTAACTCATTGGCCAAAGGGTGAGTTTGGAATCAGACACACAGACAGCTCCCAGGAATAGTAACAGGGATGGTCCACACAACTCTGCGCGCAGGGTGCAGCCCTGGGGTAACAGCCAGCCATGTCTGAGATGAAATCTGTCAATTACTTCTATTCACATCCAAATAACTTGTGCATACAAACAGATAGATGTAGATTAGCTAGCAACATCCAAAGATGTAATAGAGCTTTACTTCTTTGCTTCTTTCACTGCAACCTCTCTCTACACAGACTACAGAAACAAACAAAAGATAAGATTAAGAAAGCAACTCTGGATGAAAACTCTGAAATACCAAATGGCTCTTGTGTGAGGCAGGTAGGACAGCCTGTGCTACGTCCACAGCAGTGGTCATGGAAGAGAAGCACTCATTAGTTTGGGCATTAAAAAACATTTTATCTCCTCTGCAACCAGGCACTAAGGAAGAGTTTCATGTCCCCAAATGCTGCAGAATCCCACGCCTCATGCGTATTAACAGCGTGTGGACCAATACGGGAAAGAACACCTCTCATATTAGTTCATGTATAAATCAATATACAACTGTACTGAAATCTAATACATTGCACGGACACTGATACAATCTTGCCATTAAACCATTACTCTCTATTTCCTTTCATTAAGGCCTTTGCTTTTAAAGATCACCTGTTCTGCATGCTGTGCACTGCCTCCTGTTTCAAAATGCACAGTTCAGCAGGGAATATTCAGTCCTGGGTACCCCAATATATTATCTTAAGAATGGGGTTTTTTCATTATTCCAGTCCACAAACATCTTTATGATTAAGAAGAGGTGAGTTTGGATAATGACAATGACTGGATTCAAAAGCTAGAAATATCTGACATCTGTATTGAATCCCAATAGCATGTTTTTAGTGCCGCCACCAGTTGATCCGATATTGCAACAGCACTGCTAACCTACACCCCACGTTTTACCATTAATAACTGGGACCCAAGCTTAAATTCAAGAGAGAAGAAACAATTCTATTTATTATAGAATTTATAATATTGCATTTATGTATGTGAATTCCATGAAGGGAACAAAGATCTTTCATCCACAGCTGAGATACTTACAGGCTGGTCTTAGTAAAGAGTGAACCCAACAGGGTCTTCTCTCTATTATTTAGAAACATGGGTAGTTTTAACAGGTTTTATAAAAGTTTCAAGAACTGTATGTCTAGAAAATTACTCTAACAAGGTCTAGAGAGAGAAGATGGAAAATGGATTTTAAAGGAGATAAAGAATGTACAAGTTAACTGTGGTTTTCCTCTATATGGAGCTTCAATATTAACAAGCATGATCATCTAGCAAGCAAACCGTATTGGATACTCTCTCATACACGTGTTTCAAGATTGCATTATTCAATGTAAAGAGCAGTACCGCTGTGGCGGAAGCTCTCAGACTTCCTTGAAAAGGTACTAAAACCTCTGCACACCAGGCCACTGCAAAGCTATTTGAACTAAGTAAAGCTGCCATGGTGTTATCTACAGGGCAAAATCCAAAAGCAATCTTGGGGTCCAGCCACATACAATGAGGTCAACTGCACAGGCAACACTGATCTCAGCCAGGGCTAAGGCAGCTCTAAATGCGAATGTAAATTGAGAAACAAGAAAGGGGGATATAAAGAAATGAGGGATCATTCTTAAATCAAAAGCTATGGCAGGTCACACTGCTCACTCATCTGTGTGTGCACTTCGTGATTCTCATTCAGCTCTCCTGGATTCTCAAACAAAGTGCAGAGTCCTAAAAATATTTGGAACTATTACAAAGCATAAATTATAAATGTGTTGAGAAAATGGAAAAAGGTGTCTTGGGCCTACTTAGAGCACAAAATGATCTCAACCATTATTCAACTATGATATGAAGATCTTTTATTTCATTTCTTCTTAACAGTTCCCTGTGTTTGCTATCATTTCTTGCCCAGCTCCGTGTCAATAATTACTAAATTAGCAGGACGCCTGTACAATTTCAGCTAAAGTGTTATTACTGACAAGTCAAACAAAGAAAGCTGATCGAAAAGATGGGACTCCATCTTCTTATTTAAATGGACCGTGTTCACAGAAGAAGATTGAAACTCCTTTTTCTTCAAAGGAAGAAGGGAAGGGTATAGTTTACATTTTGTGCTGCTCAAGGACAGAGAGTCAGAGGAAATGCCTTTTTAATGTAAAGCTCTTTTCATTTCCAAGGGAAAAAAATGAAGGTTATTTAAAAGAATCAGGCTTGGTGGAAGAAGTAATTATGTATTTTTTTCAAATCTCAGAGGAATAATGCTTTTATATTTCCCTGAGATGACCCAATTCACTTTGTGATGTGCTCCCTTAAATGTAAGTGCGCTGATTCCTCTGAACCTCATTGTTTTTAGTGTCTAAAGCAGCTCCTCTCATACCAATGTGTTGATTGACTTTGGGTCTGTACAGCACCCAAATATTCATAAAGCTATTGCTGGTTTATACAACCCACAAGTGAAAACAGTGTATAATGTTTACTCCTGGATACCTCTGAAATACTCACATATAATGAAACTAACTTTTCTGAAAGTGCTGCTTCGATACAAACTTGTAACTCATTTGGGCTTGAGAGGTCCATAATCTGAAAGACCCTAAAGGTCTTCCAAGATCATGAAGACCTTTCTCAGTATTTAGTTGATGTTATATTCTATGTTGATGTTAGATTCTGTATCTCTTTGAGATAATTTTTGGCGGAATAAATATGAGTATATCTATATCCATGCCTACTGGCATGCCTAAATGTGTGAAATAGGATGCAGTTCTGTGTGTATATCTACCTTTACAGTTTCATTACTCCAGTGGCTCATTCCACAAAAAGAAGAGGTTTTCCAATAAAGATCAACAACTGTTTTGTTTTTTAATCAAAATCACCTACTTCAACACTGTTGGAAACGTTCAGGGAGAGGTTTCTGAAGGCAGCAACTATGCAAATCTGGGAAAAGAAAAAGAAAAAAGAACAATGATCACTCTAATATGGTACAGCAGAAAAGGAGATAAATTCCATCAGTCTGAGTCATCCAATGTTTCGTATGCGCTACTCCCTAAATCTGGAATTTATTTTGTTGTTGTCACTTGTCATGTAAACAAGACAACAGGGACTACTTAAATCTATAAAATTAGATATGAGCTTTAAGGCCATTTCATGTTTTTTTGATTAGGCCTCACTGGCTCTCTGGGTACTGCCTTAATGCAAATAAACAAACAAGGATAAAGTTAACTACAGCATCTCACTGACATTTTTCAAACCTTAAAAACTACTTTATTGCAAATATTTGGCACAAGTTCAGAGTTGGGGTCTCTCTAGCTCCAAAGGAAGTCACTTCTATTCCATGGAGCTGAATCCAGTTATTAATTTCACTTGTATTGCGCCCTATTCTATTCCTTAATAGGAATAACTAGTTTAATGTCTGTCATCTGCTACTTGCGATTCTACAGTCTCACAGACCAGGGTACAATTATGCAAACTGAACCATTTTGCAGCCTAAAACCACTTAGAAGTCATCTGTTTAACCTGTCTGAAACTTTTTTTGCAGAATAGGTGGTTCTAAAAGCTTTAATTTCCATGAAAAGTCTGAATCCAGAAGATGCTTTTTTCCCCAAACACAAGTCTTTCAAAAAATGGGACCAACCGAAAGCAAAGAAACAGATTTGTACACAGATATTTGGAAATGACTGGGGATATTACAGTAGATTTCACTTTAAAAAAAGCACTAGTTCTTTGTAATGCTGAAGGTATTTTTCAGGCTAGCTGAAAGTAATCTAATAATGATGCTAACGACTTATTTAATTATTTACCTTCTATTGAAAAACCTCTGTAAGGCCTTTAGGCGCACATCTTCAGTTCCATTTTATCACACAAGGAGAAGGGATATTCTGTCAAAAAGAGAGACAGCAGATATTTGAATACACTTCTTGAGAAAGCACAAGTTAATCTGTGGTGCTCTAGGCCACGAGATATTTATTGAGGATAAAAATTAAGCAAGAAACAAAACTTTAATAAAACTGTATTCTAAGACTCTTGATTCAATTACAGAAAATTAAGTACTTTAAATGGTACTTAATCTCCACAGAAAAAGGGAACAGCTTTTCTCAATGAGTAGAGTATGCTAGGTTATTTATGAGGGAGTTTCTTGCACTCTTTTGTGAGGCTTCTGTGTCTGATTACTGCTAGACTCATACTAGTGAACAGGTGGAATTGATCTGAATCTCCATAAGCCCATGCACTTCTATCTCAACAGAGCCATACTTGGGGCAACATGTAGCTACACCTTAGTAATCAGTAACAATATCACACTAGGAGAAATGAAATACACATTCCCCCATTATTAGGAGTCTTTGGCAGAAGAGGTTTAGCTACCCAAATTGGACTTAGAAGTAAAGAATTAACACTCAGACGTTTAGGAAAACATAATCCCATCTAGACAGCTTTATGTGAGATTCATATAAAGTCATTTTAGGCACTGCGAGAATGGATGTCTACTTAACCATCTGTACTATTATTCCAGGAGAAATGTTCTCCTTATGCATACATTCCCAGTCCATGCAGGATGGAAACAATGATTGCTCATGCTAGGATGGATTTTCTCTTTAAGCAGAATCATGATGGTGTTTACTTTGGCAGGGAACAAATTTAGCGCTAGTTAAAACCTTTTCTGTTGACTTTTACACTCATTACATTCTGTCACAGCATCGCATGAAAATTATTAATAGAAATACAAATAGCCAATTGTTTTTCGGAATCACTGTTTGTGGCCTTTGAGTCAAGTAATCAGATCTTTGTATTCAGAGAACTGAGATACTAAAGAAAATTATGGCATTCTAGGGAACTAGTTCATTACAGTGTAGTTTGCAATACTAATGCTGAGTAAGGAAGCTGCAAGTCTGGTATAGAGGTTTAAAGAAACTCTAAAGATTTTCTAGCTTATCTCTAAATTCTTAGTTTTTTATCACTGCGATTCCTGAGGGAATGTTCATAACTTCAAAGAAATCACACAACAGTGCAGTGTAAACAGTTACTTCCAACACGCAATCTGCTTGGCCAAGATATACCTCCCCCTGTACAAGGCAGCCAACTGAAGTACCTGCAGTAAAAGCTTTGTTACCTTACAAGTAACTAAATTGGTGATGGAGGAAAACAGGAATCTCCTAAGGACAATTCATATCATAGACAGGCTAAATTGCCTCCTTAAGGTGCCTCTCTCACTCCATTGACTACATGGAGAGCCACAGGAGAGTATATTCTTAAGTACCTTAGTGAAGTGCCTAAAGTTATGTAGAATAAATCTGGGCCTCATGTGTGAAGATATTTTTATACACGGGCCTGATTCATGTTTACAGGTTTGCCTTTTACACTGTAAGCTAAATCTGCAAGCACCTTATACGGTTTAAATGAGCACTTTGTGTACCTGGGCCCATTACATATGTTTTCATCCTGTTACAAGTGGAGTGCAAAAAGAGGGTTTAATGAAAGGAGTAGTTTGTTCAATAGTATTTAAATCAAGACAAACAGAGTGCTCAGCATGTGTCTAATCCTGCTCCTCCTGGAATAACTTTGTATCTTCTTTGGGAGACAGACTTGGTCTGCCACAAGGCTGAATTAAATTCTCAGTAAGTACAATTCCGTTTCTGACTATTAAGCAGATGAGCTTAAGTGATCAGCTGGTTCTGTTTGGACTTCCTTCAAAATATATAAAAACCCATACTAAACATATATGCACACATACCGGTGCATAAGCATCATTGGCTTACACTGACTTTTAGGCACAATTTCTTCTGGCAAGGAGAACCCACAGGAGATAACTGAATCTTTTAAATATCCCCTCATGGAGCTCTCCAGCAAACACCATCCCAAAGGAGAAAATGTTATAATACACTAGAGTTCATATAAAAGAGATCACCAACAGTTTTCAAAGCAGGCTTGGGTCTCCACAGCTGGTATTTTCCTTACTCCACTATTCCCACAGCTGCACATCTATGTTTTGGCCACCCCCTAAAAGTATCCAGCCACTGAAACTGTACTTACATGTCTAATACTTTATACACTGGCTTTTCTCTTTACAATAACTTATAGTTTCCGGCCTTCTGGTAGGAAAATATTGATTTAGTTGCAAGATCTTAATCAAGAACTAATTCTTAGGGAAGATGTAAATAGTGCGTAAAGACAAAACAAACCCAATGACATGATCTCAGCACCTCGTGTTATTTGAAGTCTTCACGCACACTCCAGGTCCAGCAGTGCTCAGCTGGACTTATAGTGGAAGGAATCCTTAACAAAAGTGATTTTGCAGGATCATATTCTAGCAACAAAAACAATGTGATGGCTGCCATGGGCTGGTGCATCTTCTGTGACATATATTATAGGGAAGGGTGAAGTTCTGGTCCTTTTGTAGAAAGACAATTACTCATTTGAAGGGACT
The DNA here is from genome assembly GCA_028858755.1 of Ara ararauna. Classification (NCBI taxonomy): domain Eukaryota; kingdom Metazoa; phylum Chordata; class Aves; order Psittaciformes; family Psittacidae; genus Ara; species Ara ararauna. The sequence goes on along the minus strand of CM054383.1, from coordinate 39,287,173 downwards.
GTGGGCTGGGATCTTCAGCTCATGTGAGCTGACACAGCCTCCAGACGTAACGCCAACTGACACATGCTCAGGTCCTGCCACACCAAGTTTTAAATGGATTTAACACGTTTCTCTCCCCAGTACCAAATGCTATGATGTCTACATCAAACCGGCAATTACATGTGGGCTGCTTATAAACAAAAGCTTTTCTAATTGTTTCAGATACACCATCTGTTTCTGATGAAGACCATGGTGAAACTGCAAACCCTCATAAACATCACCCTAGATTTCTCTTCGGAATGAAATCAGCTTAGCACTGAAGAGTGCAACTCCAAAGAGCTGAGAGATGCTGTTGTCATTAAAACGTACATGTGGCTCATAGGTCTTTCCAGATGAGAGGTCTCAAGGGAATACCTTTTACACCAGCTTTTTTATGTTCACCTACAGGGAAAATACCAGGAAGATGGCCTTTTCCAGCTGGTTTTTTTTTTTTTTCTGGAGAAAACTAGTCAGAAGTGCTTCAGAATTTCTTTATTATTCTCACATAAAAGCAATCTCATGATTGGTGGTTAAATAGATGTCAATAAATATTTCAGCTGAAATCCTCAGAGTGCTTTTTGTTTTACTATGGGCATCTCTTCCCATCATGATACAAGTTTTGTCTTTAACGTCAGGATATTTCTTAATATACTGACCACAATAGTATTTACATGCCCCAAGCAGGACTCCCTGCCTGGCCCTTTCTTCTACTCTGAAACATACTTCAGCATAGCTGGCATGAGACAAAGAAAGAGAACTTCCCTTGGACCAACACCAACATATTTCAACAAAGCTTCTGATCAAAGTGCAAGACAGAAATGAGAAACAAGAAAGGCAATAGTTGTGACAGCTCAACAGCTATTGTGGAATTTCTTTAAGGAACCAGAAACCATCCTTAAAGAATCTATATGATGGCATTAAAGTACAAGCAGCATTTCAACCAAATGCCAAGAAGAAAACTTCCATCAAGGAAGTTTAACTGCTTCTGTCAGTTTAGAGGTCAAAGATGTAGGATGACAAAATATTCCAGGGGGAAAAGGCTTCCTCTGTAGGAGGTGAAGAGCAGGTGAAAAGAAGCAGTGTATCTGGTTCCAGAAGTCTGGGTATCACAAGTACAACCCAACAGTGCAGGGTTGCAATGCTTTATAGTAAATGTGGCTCCCCTCGTGACTGTTGCTAGGACATTATGAGCAAAAACTTGCTCTTGATTGATCCGGTACAACTCAATTGATCATAGTTGAATAACTCCAGATATAATAACATTGAATTTTTCCCACTATATATTTAAACCTGAACTTAATGGATGAAAAGAAAGTCCCTTGAATAATGAAAAAATAAAGAAAGCACAATATGACTATGGCTGAAACACACTAACACTGATCACAAGCCTGGTAATGAAACAGTGTTTACTGGCCATGATATTTTTATTTTCACTTAATACGAAATATTTCCTGTGTGTAATTGCTTTTGGAAGTTACAGCTCTAAGGCACGACACATTTTTGTGATGGTAACATCAATGTGTAGAGAGAAACATTAGCGCTCAGTGTCAAGCACACTTGAGTTTTTCAATACACTTGGAGGAAGATACTCATAAAGGCTTATCACAATGGCATGGAGGACTAATATTCCAGACAATTAGGCTTTCTGCTTCAGATGGGACAATTGAAATGCGGATGTCTTTAAAGCACATTTTCATCCCCTTTATTGCTCACAGGAGGAAAAGAGATGCCTTTTTTGTTTAGAAAATGTAGGGCTGAAAACTGAACAGATGCTAGAGATCGTAATGTCTCACTTTCACTGTTGCAGAAACCACCACTTGGCCATCTCATGCCCCTTTCTCACTAAATCTCATATAAATATGATTATGACTTAAATTGTTATGGTTTGCAGAGGGTTATAGGGGAAGAAAACATAAAGCTGGAGTCAGCCATCTGAAAATCTTCCTTTTCCCTTCATGACATTTTCTTTAAAACTTACAAAATCTATGCTTGCTAAAAAAAAGTGAAGGTCTCTGCCACCTGAATCTAAATTGAATATAATTGGATACTTGTATGTCAAAGCACTCAGAGACATAAATCCAAGTATCAGCACATCAATAAGAAGGCACTTGGGTCACAAGATAACCTATAGTATATATGATACATCTTCTTAAAGCTGTTCTTGGAATCCAAGGAATTCTTTTGTTAGACAGAGTGGATGTCTCTTATTAAGGGGGTGTTTATAATGGTGGACAATGCAATTCAAATATAGAACCTACGCTAGTCTTCCATCAAAGGTAGAGAGAAACCTAAGAGCTGAAATAAATCTCTGCAATACTTCAATGGCAGAACATTTGAGCAATTTTTAAATGTCGTCATGAGTATCAGAAGTGTACCTGAACTTAATGGAGGGTGCAAAGGTAAAGGAGACCGTGAAACCATCAAAACCCACTTGTCCAAGTAATTATGCAGACAATTCTAACATTTATTTTCCATGCCTAAACTAGTTAAGAAGCCTCAGCCAACATTAAAAGGAACCCTGGCCTAGTGATATGGACAGAGGATTTCATGTTCTAACAAGGGATCTAAAAATGAAATGATAATCGCAGGCAGAAGTCTTACAAAATATTCTTAGGAAAGAAGTCAAGAATAAAATTAGGTGATGAAATCCTAAAGAGGCAAAAGTCTTTTAATTTTACCTTGTTCCTGATTTAATAAGCTCCAAGTTTAATCACAATGGGCAGGCCCAGTGTGTACTGTAGAACATACCAAATCCATAATCGTTTAGCTGAAAATGGGGTTATGATGACAGGGCAGTGCAGTCACTGCTAATGCTGGCTACTGAGTAGATCACGAAAGCCAAGTACCCAACTCTGATAAACTGAAATGTATAGGTTTTTTGATACAGTGACTTAATTCAGCACAGCCAAGTCTACAACACATGCAGGCCCACATAATTCTGCTTTATGGCACTCCTTACTGCAGCATATGCACAGACTTCCCTCCCTTCCCACCAAGCTATATAGATTTTCTAAATGCATGCAAATGTATCCAAGATGGCTCATTTTGTTATCAATTCCCCAAGTGCTAACATTCTAATCATTAACTAATTGTCTCTGTGCTCTATTGACAACTTGGCCACCTTCTTGCTAATTTTTGCTGACATGATGGAGGCCGTGAAGAACTGGGTTAACCTTTCAATGTCCATTGAAGATCCACAGGTCTGATGACGATTGATTGACCTGGCCTCTATGTTAGATAAAACCTCATCAGCTTTCCAAGTGATTTGTGTAATGAGGCATCAGTAATTGACAACAGGTAAGTGAACTTAGAAGTCCCCATTTTTATTGCTGCAGAAAAATGAGTGGAAAACTCAAATATCTGTAATAAGTACAAACTTGTAAGTGTTAGCATGAAATTGAGATGTAAGCCTGTACATTGTAATATCATATATTGTGTATGTCTTAGAGATACACACAAGAGCACATCTATAATGTGCTCAAAATATATGGCACTTGGGTTCTCCTACATCATGTAAGTGATACATGTCATATATATGCATACAAATATAAATTACACATATATATTGTATTTGGTTTGTTAGAGAAGCATACGCTCATTCCTGTGTTCTCATAAAATCTTTTACATGGTTTAGGAGTCTGTATAGTACACACCAATGTGGATTATGATAACATAAAGCTACAGAATGTCTTCTGTTTCCAAGTGCTTACTGAATGTTCAAGAACTAAGTTGTAGCTGGCTATCTGGATTCTGATACCAACCTGACCCTGACTTTAGTAAGCATAAGAATTAAATACTCTCAGATGAGCATGTATCTTCACAATAGTTGCCTCATTATGGCTTTCAAAGATAGTGTGCACAACACTACACTTGTTTTCTCAGTGGTTCTATGGGGACGATGGAAAATTCTGCAGTCTCATCTCTACATGAGTCAGCCCTGCTGCTTCCATTTCAAGTCATCTCTATGTGCTTCCAAACAAATTGATTTAGAGCGTAACTCACCTTTGTGCTCTCAAGATGTACCCCAAATGATTAAAACTATTCTAGAAATAGAAAGGCAACAACTGAATTTGCTCTACCATAAACCTCTAGGGTTGTCTTTTTTTAATTTTACATTAATAGCTATAAAACTATCCACATGGGACAATAATACAAGATGAAATAGAGCAAATATTATTAACAAGGAGAGATCTGGCTGACTCATCACAGTCAGCCAGAGAGCATGAAATGTTCCATCTATGGAGACAGGCAGAGATATATACACCAAAAGCACAAACACATATGATCAAAAAAACCCCCCAAATTTAGTATACCTGTTCAAAATTATTTGATCAAATAAATTAAATAAATAAATAAGCAAAACCCCAAGAAAATTCCCACCCAAAATTCTGGATTTTGTATCCTAATTCATCTGTGGAAAAACAGAAAATCTCCTGTCTTCCCTTTTTAGCTTCTTTGTCCCTTCACTGCCTTCATTCCTTTCATTTTTTTGTGCCAAAAATACTTGCAGTTTCCAGATAACTCTGTGTTGGTGTCCATGTGGACATCAGTGCTTTTCATCTGATGACATAGACAAACTGGCAGCTTTTGTCAGAATTAAGCCAATATCATCTCACACATGTATGTGCATTTCTGTTTATTTTGTACAAAATTCTTTTGCAATTTGAAGGTTTTCAAGAGTCCATACACTTTATCCTCACAGCCATTATTTGGATTTGGCATCATATAATTTATAGTAAAGTTCATTTGATTACAACGGTAATTAAAGAAATACACTTCTGTAGAAAATTAGAGCTGCTTCTGTAGAGATGAGAACTTTGTAGATATTACCTTCTGAGAAAACAAAATGGAATGATCTCATCTGCATGTATATGTTCTTTAAATGTCCGCCTTTACATGTTTATTAGTCTTGTAGAATTTTGGAACAGGAGCCTGAGTTGCTGTCATGACAAAATGTGCCCACTGGAAAACTATTTTTAGTTTCAATTTATAGAATCATAGCATAGTTTAGGTTGCAAAATACCTTTAAGGTCATAAAGTTCAACCATATAACCCAGCACTGCCAAGTCTATCACTAAACCATGTCTGTAATCGCTACATCTACATACTTTGGTGGTGAGGCACTGGAATGGGTTGCCCAGGGAAGCTGTGAATGCTCCATCCCTGGTGGTGTTCAAGGCCAGGTTGGACAGAGCCTTGGGTGGCATGGTTTAGTGGGAGGTGCCCTGCTCATGGCAGGCGGGCTGGAACTAGATGATCTTAAGGTCCTTTCCAACCCTAACTATTCTATGACTCTATGATTCTATGGTGACTCCACCACTTCCCTGGACAGCCAGTTCTAACGCTTGACAACCCTTCCAGTGACGAAATTCTCCCTTATATCCAATCCAAGCCTCCATTTAGCACAACCTGAGGCCAGTTTCTCTTGTCCTATCACTTGTTACTTGGGAGAAGCGACTGATCCCCACCTTGCTACAAACTTCTTTCAGGTAGCTGTAGAGAGTGATAAGGTCCCTCTTGAGCCTCCTTGTCTCCAGGCTTCAACCCCAGTTACTCCAGCTGCTCCTCATAAGACTGGTGCTCCAGACCCTTCACCAGCTTTCTTGCTCTTTATTGGATGTGCTCCAACATCTCAGTATCTTTCTTGTAGAGGGGGGCCCAAAATTAAACACACTATTCAAGGTGCAGCCTCACAAGGGTACAGGGGTATGATACCTGCCCTAGTCCTACTGGCCACACTATTGCTGATGCAGTTTATAAGTCTTCTCTGCATTTCTAAAACATCCGTTTTCAAAACATTTTAAATAAACAGACATGCTACTATTGCTGAACAGTAATTTGCATCATTAAGAAAACACAAAAGATTTTAAAATGTTACTAAAATAAAAACAATGTTAGCTGAAACGAAACGCAACACATGAAATCCTGGCACAACTGAAATCAATGGCAAAGCTCTCATAGACTTTGGTAGGAAAAGGATTTCTTTAATGTTTCTTATGTACCGCAATGGGTTGTTAAAGTCCAGTCCTGATTTTATTGGAGGAAACTACCAATTTCTTCAACTGAAATCCTTGAAGGTTATGCCTTGAAAAGGAAGAACCCAATCAAACAAGAAAATGAAGACACACTGACCCCTTTCTACTGGCCCTTTATCAAAAGACAACAAATAGCCCCAATCCTCATAAAATCCAGTTTTCATCCTTACAATGTTAAGCATAATTTAGTTTGTGATAAGCTCATTTTTAATTTTTTTCTGTTTTAATTCAGCAGGAATTGCTGTTCTTCAGGGAAGCCCTATTCAGAACTCTTGTCAGCATCATACAAATCCTACAAGATGACTTGGCACAGGCCTACCTGCACCTCTGCTTTGCCCTCTTCACTTTGATGAAACCAAAGATCAAGTTTTACCTTTCCATAGGAGGACACCATAGGCAGTTCCTAAATACAACCAGAGACCAGTTCAATGCAGTCCAGGAGAAAAGCTGGCTGCATATGTTTCTAGGATTTTGGAGGTCATGCACAGAGGCATTTTTGACTTGGGGTGACAGTGAGAGCATTTTCCGTAGTGAATTACTGCCTGTTTTCACTGCAAACCCTATTCTTCATCGTTGTCCTGCACATCATCAGTTCACAAGAGTAGAACAGTAGAAGAAACATTTCATGTTTCTCATTGTTTTTGAAAAGTCTTGAATTTAGTTAAAGTAAGGCAGACAGAGATCCGGAATACAAACATGGGAAACATCTTATAATTCTATAGATTAGCATATTTTTTAAAAGGTCAGAAGTGCCTTGATTCCTAGGAACTGAACCTATCATAAATATACGAAAGGAAGAACTGAAGTTTATAGGAGAGATACCTTTTTTCTCAAGGTACTTGTTACTTTTCTAGTTTAGCATTTCTATTGCTAAATAATGAATAGTTGCTCTACTTTTAATTTTGGTCATTGGATGTAAATTATTAAATGTTATAAAAGTCATATTTATCTGCTATATAAAAAACATTACGCTAATATGGAAGCAATAGATTCAAATGGCTGTAACATATATATGTCTATGTAGATGCACAAAAAAATCCCATTAATAAAAGAACACCTATAATAGCAACTTCTACCATCATTTTAAAAATTAAGTGTTACCATGGTGAGCTTTCAAACTGCAAATTATTCTTATTTAATACTATTTGCTCTATAGTGAAAAATGCATATATGAATGGTGTCTAGTATGTAATAACATTTTAAGAAATCTAATCATATTTGTATTAAAACTATTGGAAATAGAGGCTTACCACTTAACTGAAAACAGAAACATGAGGTCCTGATTGAATATATTACATTTAAAGTAGTGATGTTATTGATAAAATATGTCGCATCTTCTCTATTAGATGGTATGCAGTTAAAGAAAAATCTAAACCGTGTGATGTTTGTGTTAACCACCAATAGTGAAAAGGACATTTATGAGTTAACTAAGAATTCATCAATTTTGTATCACTACATACATTTTTAAAATTAATCCAATAGCAAATGCTTGTGAGAAAATGTTGATAGTTGAAGTACCAGAGACTTCACATGGATACGGAGGATATGGGTATCATTTCTAGAGCACTTAAACGATTCAGGAGTTTAAGTCTGACTGACTTTCAAAGAAAACCTTTTAAGCAGTTTATGTAGCATGGATCTGCTCTGGAGCGCACATAACAACGGGAAGTCAATGGAAAGATTCACATTTCCTTCAGATGCCTTGGATCTATACCTCCTTCAGATATATTTGATGCATTCCTACAGCTTATAGGCTTCAGTGATGAAGTTGTTGAGATGCTTTGGGGTCGGTGTGGGTCTGGTGAAGCAATTCATCACATGGGTTGTATTTTTGACTAATAGGAATATTAAAAGTAGCTCTGTGTATGCAATATTATGTTCAACACTAGACTTCCTTTGCAAACAGCTTCACTTCTCTGTTAGCTCCACCCTGGAGTGATTCACCTTAATGAAATCCCAGACAGTAGTGCAAAGGAAACCTAGGTACTACTTGGATGGTATAACAAAGGGCCCGTATTTCTTATCTCACCTGCATCAGCTGACACAAATCTCAGTTTTAGGCTGAAAGAGCAATGAATCAAGCAGCAAGTGTCGGGTGAGGACCATTTGTGGTTATGTTTCCACATTAAAACAAGGTAGGTGTGAAAATTCCATAGAACTAATAGAACCAATGCTCACACTAACACTCCTTCCTCTCTGCTGGTTCCTATTACCATGGGCGAAACAGGAATCTGGCATCCATTACTAACAACAATAAGTAAACCTGGTGCTTAATCAATCTAATAAAGAATGTTGTTGCCTTGGGCAATTGCTTATGTATGTTGCCTACCCACAGGACCACCAAGCTGAATATCGGCAGAATTCCATTTCTGGCTCAACCCACATGCGCTTGTGTTTTCCTGTTTCGACTGTAATTATTTTAAGATATTCACATTATTAGTCTTCCATATAAAGGGTGTTTTGGTGGTTACAATGTTCTTAGAGCTGATCTCTTCAAACCTCTTTCACTATCTCAATGACCTATCTTCTTAAGCACTTGGCCTGAAAACAAACACATCGGTACAAAAATAACACCTCCTCTGTATGGCAAAGGCACCAGCATGGGCTGTTTCTGATGTAAAGCTGGGAAAGGAACTCTCTCTTATGTCTAACATAAATGACTTTAGGAACCAGACTACAAAGACACTGAGTTCCTGCACTGTTGCACTTTTTTTCTAAGTAATTATTCTTTAAAGTAGATCACACTCTTTCTTCTGCTGCTCCCACCCACCCCAGCCTGGCTTTGACCAGGGATTCTTGTCTGAAACCTGAGAAACCTTCATGAAAACAGCTTTGCGAAACCTGATGTTGGCTTCACTAACAGGTACGGTCTAGGCTGTTTTCAGTGACAAGTGTTTTCACAGAAATTCCCAGCTGACTCTTTTGCAATTCCCAGTCCACTGCCCATAACTTGAGCTCTCTATTCCCTTGCTTGATATATTCTTGGCTGAACACAGTGGCTGCAGCTTGGTAACAGCAGCTTCCCTAGATTCAGTTTTCTTCTATAATTCTCATCTTGATTTCCTCTGATCTGAAAGGCTGAGGGAGCTTCCTTTTCATGATCCCTGCGGAAGGGAGACAAGGCTGACCCTCAGACCAGGTGCTCTCGGATGATCTATTAGAGGAATGAATTCCTCCTGAAATTCTACTGAAGTTTCGCACTTAGGGGACCTCTGACAATGTGGAGCAGAAGTTTGAACTCAAGAGCACTTTTCTGGCATTTCCTAGTGCACAAGGATCTCAGGTCCAAGAGCAGGATGGTCCCCAGTGGGTCTGCAGGAGACACAAAGCATAAAAGGCACTATGAAGTCCACATTTGCTTCCCCTAGAGATCCATAAATACCTGGGGTTTATTGCTTCTAGACAGTATGCTGGGGCAAGGTCCCTCTCTTGAAGCCTCTGTGCCAGATAAATCCCGGTCTTGCAGAATCAATGCAGTGCTCTACTTCTTCAGGTGGCACTTAGAGATGTTACTCTGCACTGTGCTGAGGTCACAGGGGTTTAGAGGAAATTTATTAGAGATTACTTTAAAGATGCTGCTGACCCTTGGTTTCTACTTGTGCAGCCCAAACCAATCGTTAGCTGACAACATAATGAAAGCTTAAATAATAGTTCTTTGCTGCGATTACAAGATCTTATTGCCAGGGTGGCTATTTATTGTCTAATCACAACAGCAATGCTGGAGACCCTCTGTGAAGAACTCACTGAGATGCTGTTTCCACTGGTGATAAGGAGCAGTGCTCCTACAGTTGTCATGGCACAAGGCTGCACACAAAGTCCATGGGAAGCTTGCTCCTACATGGACTCTACCTTCAAGTTTCATTAGAGACAATTTTTGCCTCTGCTCCCTACATTTTCTTCCTAAAAAGCTCTGAAAACAATCAGAACCAAAGGATTTGGCTTTGGTTTAATACCTTAACAAGTGACTTGCTTTGCCTTGTGCTGACAAGTCATTCCTTCTGTAAGCAGCGCTGCTACCTGCTCTGCTGATGAGATTTCCACTGTTCGCTCCCCTGAGTTTCCATGGAAATAGTTTATTACTGTTGTCAAGGATGGACAATCCAAATATGTTTTAAAGAATTAGAATGTAGAAACTTTGCAAAACATACTTGTAGCTGTCAGCTTTTCCTACCAAGATTTTGTTTGTATCATGTTTGTATTTTCAAATGAGCAGATTCAATGTCTGCATCGGTATCAGCAGTGGTATTACGAGAAAATATTATTTTAACATGCTTAGAAATGCAGAAACTGTGAGCAGATAAAATTACAGAATAGGGATGAACTTCTAAGCATGTTATCAGATGGCATTTTTCCTCCCTTGCAAGGGGGGGCGGAAGTAATGAATATTATTCAAGGTTCCTTTAGGTAAATCAAAATTTTACTAAACAAACTAATACTTTTTCCTTAAAAATACTTTTTGCTATCTAATATTTAAAGGGCCACATTACCCATGACAGTTCTGTGAATGCACAGCACAATTACTTGCATGAAGACCATGTATTTCCAGGATTTGGGCTATCAGGGCCAAAGACAAAAGAATCTCAAAATATTTAACTATTTCCAAATGATTTCTACAAATGCTCGCATTCCCAGTCCACTTTTTAGCCTTACAAACTCCTCACACTGATATATTTCAGGAAGCACCCAAATTCATCTGTAACAGGCAGGCACACAGCCACACGCTTATCTTTAAGTTTGCCTTAAAGGAAAAGAATGGTTTCGCCATGAAAATTCCTCACCTAGCTCCTAATTTCCTGATTATCAATGAACATGAAGCACGTTGTAAAAGCCACATTAAATTTACTGTTGATACAGGATGCTGAAATAATGTTTTAATAGAAATTACTCCAAACGAGTGTGAAGTTTTAGTGATGATAACATTCTTTCTACAGATTATCACAGGCCTCTTACAGGACTCTATAGGAGAGAGATCCTCTGCTGCATGGTGCTGCATGGCTCAAAGTGAAAGTATGAAAAGTTAGAAATGTTCCTGTTCGTTTTTATCCACAAGGGGCTTTATAACGTAAACTGGTGCTGGAATGGCTGCGTATTGGCTTTTGATTTCCCTTCAGTCCTGCCTTTTTTACTAGGCTTTCATTTGTGTCTCATTATTTCTAATGATTATCCCCAACCTAAAAGTGAATTATGTCAACACAGAAACTTCTGTTACATTCAGCAGACTTGGAACTGGAATGTTAACTTTGTATTTTCCTATGCTTAACTGTCTTTTAACAAACTTGTTATGCCTTCAGCACAGGGGTAGGGGACGTATTTCAATTATAACTATTCCTAAAGATTAATACTGTCTTTCTACATCATAAATACATATATTCATGTTGTTCATATGCAGTTCAAAGTTTACATAGACAATACATGTCACAGAATAGTAACATACCTACTCTCATCCTCCTTTATTTTCCTATGTTTAAAATACAATGGGCTCTTTTTAACCAGAGCCAGTCTGTAACTGGGATCAAAAACTTATTCTGTGCCTGAGAATGTGGTGTTGGAGGAATTTCCTCTTGATTTTCAAATTCAGCTTTCTGTTAATTTGTAATTTTCTGTTTAGCAGCTGATGAAAATTGACAAATGGCAATTTCCTGCAATTTGTGCTTTTCCAGTATCATTTCTGTGGCTAGAACCTATTAATACCAATTGCATTAAAAACCTCAGATTCCATTGATGCTGTTCACACGGAGCTTTTGGTATAATTTTACTATTTGATAGATGTCAGACATTTATTTCTTGTGATTTTATTTACTAACAGACATTCCGGTCCAGCAGCAGCAAACTGTCCTTCCCAAAAGTTTTCCTACTTTAATATTTTCATAAGGTCATTTTTACTTTTATGTTGCTAAAGAAAGGGGGGACAAAAATCTGTCCATGAGTGGCTTTTGGAGTCTGGTAAGAAAAATGCGAACAGAGTGGGGAGCGCAGGGAAGCTTTTTCAGATGCTCTGATGTGAAGGATTTTCTCTGTCATCTCCCAAACCCTGTAGATGGAGCCCTCCACTAAGATCTTGCTGCATCTCTAGCACAGATTGACTTCTTTTGGGTTGATGATGATTGATCGTGTTGTTTTCTTCATTACTTTAAACCTAATCAGTGCTTGGTGTAATTTGAGTAATGATTGCTCATTATTGGCAATTGTGAAGTTTAAGACTTTCTTCATTTTGCTTCACAAGACAGCCAGTTGGGAGATGCTCATACATCCCCATTTGGGCAATGTTTGAGGTAAGAGAAGGGGAACCATCATCAGAGATAGGCGGTATTGAAAGCTTTCTGCAAGTTCATTACTGTGTGTTTTCTTGGCCAGGGGCTCCTGGTGTAACCCTGTGATCAGATCTGGTCATGAAAAAAATTAAGTTTCTTAGCAGACTATATCATGTAGGCCTTTTTGAAATTCCTCAGTTCAATAAATCATACTATTTCCTAATAATGTGCCTTATTAAGTGCTACGGATGGTTTTGCAAATAAAAGGGGTTTTTATATTCCCCCCAAAAATGGGAAGAAGAAATGATAATGAATGAGAATCATATACAGACCAAAACTATATTGTTTGTCATTATCTAAATTCTGCTGTTAACTTTATTTTTAATTAAGAATAAGGGGAATTATTGCATAATGGAGTGGTTGATTTACAGACGTTAAGCTGGGTAAGCAGAGAAAAGGATGTTAAGCTATTCAGTACCCAGAGGACACACCATGAGAGTCTGGTTAAGCTCTTCTTTGAGCTGAAATTATGCTAAGGACATAATGAAAATCTATATAAACCACAAAATTTCAGATTCACCATTCTGGGAAAAAGGACAGTTTTTCTTCCGGGGCCTACTTCCACAGGTACAGGTTGCATATAACTGTTTATCCAAACAACAAAGAAAGAAATTATCATTTCCATATTATTGGTGATTCTTTCCAACTGCTTCAGCCATAGTAAACCAAAAGTCACATGTGATGCTTTATGAAATGCTTTATCAATTCAATCACTAGCTGTGTAGTTCAGTTGAGACAAAATAGATGGTGCTTGCATTAAATATCCCTGTTAATTCAATTCTATTTTCAATGCTCCTATTTTAGGTTTGCATTGACATAAATCATTTGAGAATATGCTAGTTAAAAACTTAATTAAAACATCAGGGTTTTTTTCAGCTGCCTTTTACATCCATTAAAAAAATCACACTCAACACAAAACATATGAACCTCAATTTGTTCTACAGTAAACCAGCTAATTCCAAGGTGAAAAGGTGTCCAGAGACATCAATGGTGCTTGTGTGGAGCTATTCTCTCTTTGTAATTCCACAAGGCATTTTGTAGTAGAGAAAGCAGGGATGCTTTCTGTCTCTACCTTCCTGAGCTGACATCTAACAGCCAAGAGCGTAGTATCAGTGACACACTCAGTAACTGAGGTGCCTTCAGATGAGGAGGTTATGCGTTTCCTACCCGACATGATCACACTCAGCCTTAGGGGCAGTTTCGGTGCATGCAGCAGCACTGATAGAAAGAGTCTTAGCAACAGACCAGGCACTTGCTGGAGGGGACGAGATATCTCATTTGCTTAAGTTAGACCAGAGGACCCCAGCATGGATAAAGCTCGGCTTTTTTTTCCTCCCCTTCTTCTTTGCTTTATTTTTCCTGGAAAGGGACGCTGCCTACGATGACTATGCAAGTAACAATAAATACATCCTGATATTATAACATCAGAATAATGTGATCGTTTGAATTCAGGCTGAGAACAGTAAAAACAATATGCTTTCTGATTGAATTATTCAAGCTCTTAGCTTTTAAGTTTCAATTATAGACACAAACACTGTATGCAAGAGAAACTGAACAATAAACAGCATTTTCTAGATGAGGTATAAAAAGCAGTGAGTTGCAGAAAATGATTTTTTTTAAAGATGAAAGTGTACCCCATCATTAAGATCAAATCTATGAGAGCAGAAGCTCTGCAAAGCACAATGTTGCTATAGTACACTACTCCAGATGTAATACCACACAGGCTTACTTGGCTATGATTCTGACTTATTCAGTAATTACAAGCAACAAAGAAAACAGGCGTCTGATAAGTGTATGTTCAAATACTGAGTCTGGATGAAAAGTAATATGCAAAGCCATTAAAATAAGTAGAGAAAGCAAAAAGATGTTTCAAATTCTTCTTAGAAATGCAAAAAATATTGCATGCTTTTAAAAACACCCCACCACGGATGGTTTGCCATTGTTCGCAAAAATGCACAGGGAATTACTAAGGACTGAGTGTGTGTTTGTGTCTGGTGTTTTCTCAGATAAGGATTTGTACTAACACTATCTATGTCTTAGAGGACTTCTGTAAAATATGTTAATAGTCTTACAAGCCTATGGATGCTGAAAGAAACTGTATACTGGAACATATGCATATGTGAACTAAAATAAATAAGAATCATTTCATTTAATAAAGATTAAAACCGTAACAGAAAAAGAACAGGATATATATAGCCCTAAATTAACTCACCATGTTGTTACTATAATCCATGTTACTGCTTCTACCCCCCGAACAATTCTGTGATCTTATGTCTTCATTTGGGGACTGATGCTACAAGCATGTGTGCATGTATTTATAATTTCTTTAGTAATATCACAAAGCCAGCTGCACTGCCTCCGTGCCTGGCAGTGTGACCTAATGAGGCAAAGCCATGTAGAGCTGTTTAACTTTATGTGCTGTGAGAAGCCGTCCTTAAGTCAAATGTTGAAGTTACTCTTTCAGAATGCACAGAACTGAACCACTCAATGTTTTAGCTGCTCTCATGATTTCTCTTTTTAACTTGGGACAATAAATGTTATTGTAAGCCTCAGAAATAGCTATTAGCAAATTAACTTTTTACAGCAATTATCAGTTTGGATCTATTTCAAAATGCAGAAGTAAAGAGGTCGATTTCTGTTTGAGAATCAAAAAAACCAGTTACTTTGAAAATTTAATTCTTTGTCCAAAAGCCACTTTTTAATGAAAACTCTCATGGCCCAAACCATTGTTTCCTGCAATGCCTAGAAATATTCTGGCCATGCAGGTACTTTAGAAGCTGCAGCTTCTCCCCATGAGTTCCTGGAGATACCAGAATCATTAACTGCCGAGTACTGGCCAGACTGGATTCAGGTGGCAATACTGCCCTCTCCTTCTCCAATCCTTGGCTCCTCAGCTCTCCTCTGGCAGAAAACTCATGAGAAAAGAAATGGTTTTGCCTCACATATTAGTTTTTAGCTATATCTGCTCCTTGATCTGGCTCTCTGGGTGGCAGCAGAAGGGCTCACCCAAGCACAAGCCAGAGGTGGGAGGAGGTCAGTAACCCACAGAGAGTATATGGAGAGGGGGCAACGTACATAAATACATGACCAGGTTACATTTAAGGAGATGGAAGATGCATAAAACTAGTCATG
This sequence comes from Ara ararauna, assembly GCA_028858755.1. Taxonomy (NCBI): domain Eukaryota; kingdom Metazoa; phylum Chordata; class Aves; order Psittaciformes; family Psittacidae; genus Ara; species Ara ararauna. The sequence continues at coordinate 39,271,677 of CM054383.1, read as the reverse complement.
GAAGGTTTAGATACAACCACAAATTAAATATTAAAAGCAACCTTTTCCTTTCTAGAATTCTGATTTGAGATCTAATTTTTGGGAAAACAATAGATATACATGCAGGTTACATACACATCCCCATGAAGAACTTCTAAAAACAGGATTTTCACTTTTTGGCACATTTTTCATCATTTATCATCATGATTAGTTTTAGATTAGACCAATATATATTCCCATTTTAAGTTGTTTTGAAAGAGATTCAATATTGATTGCACGTGTTTTCCCTCATCAACACGAACAGAAAATGAATGATAAATACACTCTCTCTGGATGCCTGGAATACAGCAACATTTGGGGGTTAATGAAGGTAAAGGAAAAGCTCTCGGATAGAATCGTTGGCCTTCTGCCACAAAACTAGAGAAGTAACTGGAGCTGTAATTTCCAGTTCTGAGGGAGCTGAAATAAAGAGAAATAAACTCCAGGTCTCCAAGCACAGCACGCTGCCCTGCATATAAAGTTTAGGTCTGTGCCCCTCCATGAATGAAGAGCCATGAAGTGGTATTAACTGATGGTCTAGTGGCTGCAGTGGTATTCCTCTTTTATTTGGACATACGGAGGAAGAAGTGAATAGATGATACCATATGTCAGAAATAATTACAATGCTATCCATTCTCAGTATGACAAAGAGGAAAGTAATGACTTTGGCTAGGGCAGAGAGAATATAAACCAATATTTTGGGGAAAAAAATAAAGGTCAGTGTCTGGGAAGATCACCATAACTGGAGGTAGGTGAAAATAGCAAATTTGGAAGCCAATTCTTCTGGTTTTCAAGCAAGACAACAATCTACATCACTGATAATCCATAGGAAATTCAGTTATCTATTTGTCGCATCCTGGAAGAAGCCAAAAGTCTCTTATCAGCTGGACTTCCACATTCCAAAGCTGACTGATATTTATACGTGGTATCATCCAAAAGCAAAACCACACTTGCTGCGCTTGGTGTAGTTCTCCAGGCTGAGACTTCAATACATCACAAGAGGAACCTGTAAGAACAAATCACAGAAGGATTAGCTTTTAATGAAGCAAATTTTGAAGAATCAAGACACAACCATTTTCCCTTTGAAAACCATAAGACCCCACTGCATGTTGAGCCCAGGTTTCTACTTGCACAAGCTACTTGTCTTTCCAATGACCCAATGAGCTGGGGAGATATCTGTGAGTCCCATTCATACTTCTGCATGAAGGCAGCTGTAGCACAGACAAATTAAGCCTATTTTCACATGGTCATTGAGATTATAAAGTCTTACACAGGCAATTTAAACAATCCCCAGGAGCTGGTCATGTAGCCCAATGCTCTGCTCCTACTTCTGTCAGCTTTGGCCGTTGGTGCCCCTTCAACGCTAGCTGGGCAAATGTGCACGAATTGATTATTGAAAAAACCCTGTATGTTTTGAATGCACTTGACTTGTTTCATTGAGCAAAGAAAATTTAGCTAAAGGACTGCATGGCTGTCCTGAGAGATGATTAACAAGGGTAATTTGCATGAGAAATTGGTGAGATCCTGGAACAGGAAAGTATTGCAGCAACACACCCCTCAGAGAGACAAATGAATCCAATAAGGAGCTGAGAGTGATGCTTGCAAGACTTGTTTAAAAACCAACAACCAAACTGAGTGGGAAGTTGAGAGGTCTCACTAAAATGTGCCCTACCTTTGCTAAATTGCTCCTGCCAGAGGAGTTTTTGTCTCTAAAGTTCGTAAGCACTCTCACTGGGGAAGAGCAGCAAATACAAGCTATTTACTAGAAGCGGTCTAAGGCAAGCTGCACTTCCCAAATCTTTGTTAAAAATGTTCAGCTGTATCTAAAATGACAGCAAACATTGTACAGCGGTAATGTGTGGTGCAGGGCCAGAGCAGAAGAATGAGGCCAATTTGTACCAGATGAAGAGCCAATGTACAGAGGTAGCCTGCTGGTACAGGGCTGCATCTCTGGCTGCGCAGACTTGAAAGCTCACTCTCCAGCTCCTGAGAGCTTTGTTGATAAAGGGATCTGGGAGCTCTTTTGGACCACTCATGGCTCAGTGGCAGAAATTTCTCCAGCTGTATGAAAAGGTCTGAGTTTTTAATTCTCAGACTTCCTAGTGACTCCCTTGGCAATAGAGGTGAGCTGTGCGGAGATAACCATGCAGTTTCTGAAGGACATTATGGGTCACAAAGCTTTCTGCTATACCAGGAGGTGTCTCACACTGCCTGAACGGGCCCTGTTCACTCCTATCCTTCCATGATTTTTAGCCTTGCTGTATATGTCCAGTTATGCCACTTGATATTTAGACTGCTGCCAAGTAAGTCTGCTTCTAAGGCAGGATTCCTCTAGTGGGAGAGCAAGCCAGTACATTTCCCAGACCTTCCCTCTCGTCCTTGCTAGCCAATGCACCCATAACATACACAGTTTACTCTAGACCAAAGGGCAATATTTTGTGAAGCTTCTTGTTCAAGTCCTGGTAACATATAACTTGCAAGCATGCACTTTGACCCTCCCTGAGCTTGGAACATTTCTTGCTGGCAATTGAGAGTATTTTTCCATCCTGATGATAACTTAATTAAATAAATAAATCTTTGAGGCTGATATGGTTGCCTCTAAGTTTCATTCCTTGGCTAAATGCCTTTTCTTCTCCAAAGTACTGTCAAGTACGGATGGGACAGCATGGGAAAAAGAAGATTCTGGTCCCCACTACTGTTCTTGTCATGCTGTGCTAATGGAAATCAGAGGCCTTGCTTTGGAGCTATAAATGTAGGAAAAACAAATAGGACTAGGACCACCAGAGACAGGATCAGTATGAAAATTCTCTTTAAAGCAAAGTGAAGGAAAGAGCTGAAAATATGTTCCTTTTGTAAAAAACACCAAGTCTTTGTAATGTTAGTGGGAAGTAACTGCATGCTTCAAAGAGGAACAAACATACTTCAGTTCTTTAGGCAAAAGTACTCCAAAGGAAAACCCACAATAACTATTTATTTTATACATACTAGTGCAATACAGAGTGTAACAGTGAACGTCATCTCTTTTCTTAATGTCATCTGCCATGAAAAGGCACTATCACCATAAACACCTGAGTGGAAATGATCCCCTGCAACCCTACATCATCTCTGCTGTATACAGGCCTTTCCTTGGCTGTTTATTTGCTCAGTTTATATGCCCTTGAGCAGCATGTCAGAAATCTGAACACTGATTAAACCTCACAGCTGACCTAACCTATTGGGAAGAAATGTTCATGTATTAAACTGAATGAATTCTGCCCAGTTATAACTGTGAAACCCAAATACTATTCAAAACAAGCCAAATGCAGAAAAGCAGATCCAAACTATTTGCTCTTTCAAGATGTCTAAGTCTAGATCCAAATTCTGCTGCATAACAGCCACAGCAATAGCACTGCTTCAATTTGACTGGGAGCCAGTTCTTTGGGGTCAGATTGATGTCATGCAATTTCAGATATAATGTGACTGATTTTATACTAACAATATATATTTAATTCCACTGGTTTGAGGCTGGTTTTGTTTGGTGCCTTTTTTTAAGAGCAGAGTCTGAAAAGGCAAACCCAAGCTTTTCTGATGCATGTCAACTGTGAGACCAAGTATTTCTTACTGGTTATTTATGAAAAACTTTCCTGGCTGACTCTTAAGGTCCTCCTTATCAGTTTAATCGTAATTAGTTTATTATTGCTCACTGTAAAGTCTAGGAAATCAAACTCCAAGTACAACATGATTCCAAGAGTTTGTTTTATATTTCTGCTCTCAGTGTCCTCTCAGTGTGTTTTCAGATGGCAGAGAAAACTCCCTGGAACTCAGCAATGTTCAGAAAATTGTTTTGATTAGTGAAACTGTTACCCAGTCCTCTTGCTTGATCCCCAGTTGACTGATGCAGAGATAAAGTTTAAGTCCCTAAATGTTCAGCAACTACAAGGTGTTATAACACAACCACCCCTAGAGGATTCCAGCATTTTACAAACTATTTCCAAATGGTGCTCCATAGTTAACCCTGCTTAAAACGCAAGCCACTCCAACAGGTGGAAGCAGTTTTCCATTGCGTATCTCCTCTGCAGGTTGAGAAGGGAATCGTTCGAATCACAAGCACCACAGAGAGCAGTAAACATCACTGTTTAGAGTTCAGAACACTGAGCTGAGCTGGGATTTTCCATTGTGGTGCTGGCCAGAAGGCAATGGTATAATCCACAGGAAAAAAATCACAATTAACCTGGTGCACCAGTGTTTCCTTACCCAGTGAATCCAGGGAAAAGAAAAGCAGATGTTTGTGTTTGGGGCCTTCTACTTTTCTTTCATTAAATGCACTAGATTAATCGGCCTCAGCATAAGGATAGTTCAGAACAGCGTCTGGTGAATTAACCAAGTCATTCCACCAACATTTTTGGTGTGTGGCTATCAGGGGCACAGCTGACTCCTCATACTGAATGGATATCCCTGGGATGTTCCTAAGCCTCAGCAGTTTACAGAAGACATGCAGCAGCTCAGTGACTCAAACTCACTTTTACTTGAAACAAATGAAATCACTACTCCGGTATTTCATAGCAAAAGAATAATGAAATTCCAGTCTTAGTTTGAAACCTCAGTCATATACAGGGTTAAAGTTGTCACTAAATGTTATTTTAACACAGATTCTGTGTAGAAATTCTGATGGTAAAGAAAGAAGTTCTGTAGCTGACAAAACTTGTGAAAATAATATGGAGTTATCAAACGTAACCATTTATGGCAGGAAATATCTCCTCTGATATATCTTCTGTATTTCCAGCAGCAGTGTACATACATATTAAAAAGGAATTTGCCTGAAAGCATGTGATTAGATAACCCACCTCATATTTAATGTTAATTTATGAGCATTAGGCAAGTTCTTATGAAGCCTTTTTAAACCAATTCATTGCCACGGAGCTGATCATTTACATTAGTCCTTGTACTCAGGTAGTAAAATTCCATAATTCACTTCACTAGATAACTCTCTTAGCAGAAGGCTTCACTAGCGCTCAATATATTATCATCAATACTAAGGAATACTATTATTTCTCACTAACGGCATTATTCACGGTGAATGAAGATGCTCTGTATCTGCTACTGGTACCTTTGATGCTAAATAATCCTATTTTCTCTGAGCATAAAGGCCGCTCAGAGGAACACATGGATTCAGTGGTCATGTGCTTTAGTCTCAGCTCTGCCACTCACTCCCCTTAGAGCCTCAGGTAATTCTTTTAAAACTCCTAATAGCAGTAGCCACTCAGTGACAAAGCAGAGCTCTGTTGTGCTAAGAGCATCCACCACTTTGTCCTGTTCTCTATCAGTAACTGAGGAATGAGTCAACATGAAGACATGCAAGACACCTGCTCCTAGGAAGTTAGGGAATCTAAGACACAGAGCTGGGGCTATGGACTCAGATATTACACTGGAAGAGTATAGAGATACTAGTAAAACCTTCAAGCCTTGGTATCCATACACAGCTACAAAGAGAGCAGAAACTCAGCCACAGCCCAATCCTGCCCTTACTTTTGAATGGTATTACCAGCCAATTTGTTTGTGTGAGTCTAACTGGGAAGTATGATTCATTTGCTAAATCATTTCAAAGTATCTAAAATATTGGAGGCTGTGAAAGGGCACAGTATTGTTAGCAGTACAAGAGGGTCTGGAATACAAAAAAAACCAGATTTAGATTTATGGCTTTGATTTCTTTGCCAAAGCTGGGGTCTGAACATTCAGTTCAGTCTGCAGACAGGGACCCGCTTTGACATTTAGATCTGGTTTCTGGTTTCAGATTCCAAATCCATTCAAAGTCTTGGTCTCTAGTATTTGTTACAGAAGTTCAGATTTGCTTCCCCCAATGGGAAGCCCTGCAGTGCTGCTGTAGCACTGCGGCCAGCTGGCATTCTGGTCCTACAACCACATCTATGTTTTCTCCTCATGTCCCCAGTGTTTGTTAGTCTGAACCCAGAAACTCCAAGGTACAAAGAAAAGAAAGACAGCAGAATACAAACATTATTTCAAATGGTGTTCAAAATGGTGTTAAGAAAAGGACATCTAGCACTGCCAGTAATAACAGGCTTGTGAAGCCACACATCACTCAGTAAAATACTTAAAGAAGCATGCTTCATATATATTTGCCATGAACTAATCTATGGTACAGAATTGTTCTATAGTGGGATACATCTAATCTAATGATATCAGCCTCTTGGGAAGCATCTCTTGTCACTGGGTAGGATAGAAACAGGAAATGCCCATTCCCTTTCCGGTATTGTGCAGAGCTTGATTCAGATGAGACCTCAATTAGCATTTCTCTTGATGAGTATTTGACAAACTATTATTTAAACTATTTCCACTGCCAGGTCTTTGGGAAAATTACACTCAGTGCCAAACAGTCTGTTAAAATCTTGCCTAACAAGTCTGCACGTTCCACACTTGAGAATTTAAGCAGATGCTTTACACGGCTAAGAGAAAGAGCTCCCTCCCAGCGTCCACAGTGGAATTTCAGGTTGCTTTAATGGTGTCCAAATGCCTTCCCACCAGACACATTTCCTACCAAATCATGAATAAAATACATCTTCTGCTCAGGCATTAAAACACAGAGGACAAAACACATCAGCTGTGATGTCTTAATGAGGAAGGCTGAGGGAGAAAAGTTAAGACTTAAGATCCACAAACATGAAAGCGATGCTGCTTTGTGGCATGTGTCTTCTGTGCGCACATCTCATAATGTCAGCTAACATACAGTGGTAAAGATGAAGATGTAAATATTCTATTATTCAAGGGATATTTGAAGACTGAATGCAAATCATGCTAAATAAAATATTACAGTTGTCTACTACTTAATGCATTAGAAAAAGGGCAAAGTGGTAGTGCCTGATACTGATGAAGACCAGGATCACGAAGTGAGTTCAGAGCAGTTGAAGCTGTGTAAATTCATTTTGAGAAAACCTGTTACCCAAATCCCAGCATTCTCAAAGTCTATGGACAATCCCTTAAGCACTCTAATCACCAAATAACTGACATGTGACAGCAATTGCTGTTTCATGAGATTTTGCCATTTAGGGCTGCAATCTTACAAGGGTAGGTTTCATGAGATACCAGGCAGAGGAAGAGCAGGGAAGAAAGGTCTTCTCTTTTTGAATTGAAATGGAAGACGAAGGCCTGAACAAATTCCTCTCAGGGACTGAAATTTCACTAACTCCCTACATTTGTTTCTAAAATAGAATAAAAGAAAGCAAAATAAGTCAAAATGTAAAAAAAAGGAAAACAAAGCTTGCTGATTACTAAGAACCTGTAACTGAAGATGGAGGACTAGAGGTGGTTAAGATTTACATGGTATTTCCCAAGTCTTAATCTATGATCTTTTAAAAATAAAATTTTACTCAAAATTACATAAAAGTTAAGAGATCTGTTTCTCTCTCCACAATGTCTGACAATAACTACAGGTAGTTTTATGGGGGACTATGTTGGTTGTGATTTCTTAAGTTTGGACAATAGCCTCAGAGCACACAAAATCACTTCCTGTACTCGCCGAGCTCCTCTGACCAATGTGACTGAGATAGCTACAACATTGTCTTTCTCTACTAAATCCCAAATGGAACAGCAGTCATCTGTTCCTCTTCATATCACTTCTTGCTTGTACCAGAAGGGAAATTAAACAAAAAGTATAAATAACCTAGAATGAACACAGCCAGATACATTTCAGACCCTTCAGAGAGTATGCCTCACCGTATCTCTCCACAGTCATTCAGAGAAGAGGAAATAATTACTACCAAGTTAGACTTACGCTTCAATAGCTATTTAAACTAGCCAATCCTGTAAACCTCCCTCTTTCACAAAGCTAGGTAGCTTTATGCTTCCATACCCAACAACACTGGAGGAAATCTTTTCCTTTCCTCACTCTAGCCTTGTGCTAAGGCAGTACCCAATGGACAGGGCAACAAACTGGGAATTCAGACACTTGGGTTCCTTTGCTGTGTTAGCACTAAGTGATACTGTGACTTGGTACAAGTCACTTTACTCCTCTGTTCCAGTTTTTCCATCTGCAGACTGGTATCAACACCTACATATTGTCTGTGGCCTGGGGAACCCCAGTGCTGTAGTCCACAAGGTGTCAGGAAGGCCAGCATTCCCTGCCCATGGTCAACCTTGAGAAGGAACCGATCTCTCTTCCCCTATTGCTCTTTGCCACACTGTCTCAACTTTAAGGGCATTTTCTTCACAGGTTTCCTGAAAACTTGGGTACTCTTCTCGTAGGACAGAAAGAGAAGAATAAAGTTATTCTAAGCTCCTCATTTTGATATTTCGTGTCAACAAATCTCACCAAAACCCGTAACTCCTATGAGTTCAACCATTCACCTCTCATCCTGTTGTAACCAACCAGTCTGTACCAGGCGTTGAATTTTTCACCTAAGGAAGGAGTTGAGCAGTTTCTAAGTTTATACTGACTATATTCTACAGACCAGTGTGGTGTGGTTTTGCAAGACTCTGGATTCTGATTTTCATTTTTATACCCAGTATCAGCTCTGGCTACTTCCTGCACTACTCAAGTCTATTACCAAATAGGTACCATTCCGTGGCATCAATTAAAAAGTTAATTGTTTCACTACAATAAATAATAGTGAGCCTGAAACCAGAGCATCTAGAGAACCACTGGTAAAGGATGATGCTCGTGGTAAGCGTATTGAGCTACTGCTGGCCCAGACTCCCCATACAAATTAAGGCTGGTTTCCAGCATTGCTAATGAACGGCTGTTCCACTTTGCAGCTGGAGGCTTCTGCTGCAACAAATTCAGAAGGAATTTTTGAGGTAGAAGAAGAAGGGAAGGGACAGGCACAGAGCCCGTGAGAGCCTGATTATTGCAAGAGACCATCATTTGGACGTTTCCTTTAAGAGTGAATTATATATGATAATGGCTTCATTGTCATCAAATAGAATACAATTAATTTTATTTTTTAGTATGTTATCAGCAAGCAAACCACTAGTATTAGCTAGATACCATCTGGGAGTGACAGTTTCCTTATTACAAAATATGTAAAAATATGGACTCCCTTAAGGAATCTGTTGCACTACATCTGCTCCGATTTTTGTTATATGCTAATGGATTTTAACCCAGCATATGAAGCATGTAAAAAAAATAACAGAAAATTTTCAACTAAATTACTTGTTTCACATTTAAAGTGTCACAAAGACAGAGACAGACACACATGCAGCCTCAGCTACAGGGGACTGGGAAGAAACAAAGAAGTAAGGAAAAGGCATTTCTTACCTGCTGTTTTGCTACCCAAGCCTCCCTCTCAAGAGGGATTCTAGCTGCCCACATAATTAAGGCCATTTGATATGTGAAGGAAGTATTCGGGCTATACACAGCTAAATCGACAATAAGCTTAGGTGAGAACAAAAGATTGTGACTGGTGAAGCACAATCATCTTCCTTATTTCCCTCTGTTCATAATATTTTAAACAATCACAATGATTAAAATGGGCTATTACAATTAAGAGACTATTCTCCAGGGGAGAGGGTTGGGTTTTCATGGTCTTCACACATTTCCTTAACTTCTCTTTGCAATGATCAGATCTTGAGAATCAGCTGGAATGACAGACTATTGCATTAGGTAACGAGGAGCTGTCAAGATTACACTGAGAATATGGCAGATTAAAAATCCCTGCTGCTGAACTATTGGCGTCATCATTTTGGAGAGAATGACCCATTACCAGAGCTTGAAATGAATGCCTGTGCAGCAGCCACAGGGCAGAGGAGGGATGAGGTTTTCCTGCTTTTGGGGTATTTTTTATCCCCTGTACAATTAAGTAGCGCTGTAGCTTTAGGCTAACAGAATTTCTGCACTTGTAAAGCAGTTTGGTATGAATTGCTTTTCCATGGATCTGTGTCCCCAGGCCCTGCAATGCGAAATACACTAGGCATTACTTTTTCATTAGCATCAACACAGGACATTTCTATGTATTAAGCGCTAAAAAATATTTCATGATCTGTTTACACTCCATACATATATTAATTAGAGCTGGGAAGTTTTTGACTGCACATTAGCTTTTTGCCTACGTTTTCTTTAAATGAAAGTAATGCACTGCCAGCTGTGGAGTCCCAGAGATTTTCCAGACTATTTGGAAAGCCTATCTCTTCTCTTGCTTGTGTTTGCATAAACATGCGTATCTAAATTTATACAGACATATATGGCCACACGCATATATGCTCACACATACAAGACATTATTATTTACAGGTGTAAAGATGGAATTCAGAATGAATCTCTAAATTCAGTATTTTCTAGAAAGAAATACTGTGTGATTGTGTTCTAAATGCATAAAACCTAAATTAATGTTTATAGGAGGGAAAAGCATCTTACACCTTTAAAAATCAGTACTTCCATGTTTTATACAAGCTCTCTGGTGTGATAAATTGAAAGAGCTTTAGAAATATAAATTAGTTAAGTTTCATAACACACAGGCAAGCTATTTAGGTGTTCTTTTACGCACTAATACACCCAAAGGGTAGATTTGGCTATAAAGAAGGTGACTGGGTGACAGAATAGGAAAGAACCTAAGTATCCCCACGGTTTGTCTCCCCTTTCCTAACAACTGGATCACATTGCTTCCAGAAAAAGAAAGAATTCCCTAATCAAGATGGACGTATAAATCAAAAGAGAATACTTTCTCTTTTATCCTTGGTGGCCTAAGTGCCAGATTTGCAATTGCTGAAATTTCTATTGTGCTCATCAAGGAAATACACAGATGAAAAAAGCTACGGCCAAGTCAGAAGACAATGCTAATAATACTAATAATATTTTTTTAAATGGAAATAAAAATGGGAATGGGAAAGATATTTCTAGATACAGCGTAGGATAGGTTTTAAAGAATAAAACTAAACTGAAACTGATTCCAAGATCTAATACTGCAAGTTGTATTTTGGTGCTTCCTATTGTTACATGACTTAGTACCTGCTGATTCCAGTCTTACTTAAGCAGGTTAGACAGTTCAACTTATATAAATCAATAAGTTTAGACACACGGGTGTCATAACAGGAAGCGATGGTTTATGGTAGATGTTTCTGGCTAGACATTCCAGCTTGCCCCTCCTCGCCAAACAGGGACTGCCGTCTTCCCATAGAGAAAGTACAGCTGGTAGGATGACAATGGATGGATTTCTGCTGGGCCTGGGGCCGGCATCTGGGAACAGCAGTGGGATTTACTACCCTGGCTGGCAGGGAACAAACAGCTCTGCTTGGCCAACCCATTGAGAAGGAGCCTCAATGTTCTGCTTTTGAAGAGGGATGGAGGAATAAAGAAAATAAGTCACTTGCCCTGTTAATGGTATAATAAAAAGAACCCTTCAGCACCTTGCTCCCCAGTGCATTCCAAGGGGAACAGACCCCCATAGAATTCATTTCCATTTACATGGAAACACTTTGTAGTAAGTGTCAGAGCCTTTCTGACTGCTTTGATACTCACTGCAATTACAAGTACTTGTGCTGTATTTCACTGTGTTAGTAGTGCACCAAGACTATCTCAGAGAGCTGTAAATGTACTTCAGTGAGCTTGGGCAAGTGCTCTGATCAAAGCGATTGTTTTCTCTCTAGGAACAGACTCACCCTTGGTATTTTAGTTTGTTTCCTAATGTTTTGGACAAATTTCCCAGAGAAGCCAAAGATAAAACCCACACTACCTTTGAAAGGGAGAAAGTCCTGATGGAGACCAACAGGCTCTTGTCCACATGTCCCAACCCTGACACCTTCATCACTTTGATTTAGTGGAGAGGTGCTCTCAGAAAGCAGAGCCACGTGTGGCTTCAGCAGCCCTTTTTAGATACATTTTCTGATCCCGAGCCAGTGTCACCCTTGATTTCTGTCTTGACACACTCAAGAATACTGAGCTTTTCTGAATCAATAGTTGGTAGCATTGATTTTGTGGTGTGCTGATTTTGAATTTGAGCAGTAACTGCTGAGTGCTGGATGGTAGCTGAGGATTCTCCAGTGGCATAATAAGGTATGTGTTAGAAAAGGCCAAGGGGACTTTATAATGGATCTCAATGAAGTCAGAGCCAGAGTATCATTCCAGTATATTTCTAACAAGATGTACAGGAACAGATTTAAGTGGTACTTAATGTTTCTCCACCTACAGTACTTGCTGTCACTGGGAGCTAAATAAAAACGACTTACAACCTAGCTTTGAACTTTGTGAGCCAGCACAACTGAGCAGGGCTTGCTGAGGGCCCCACAGTTCAGGTTCATGGAGGCATAATTAAAATGCACAAGACAGATGCACAGTGAACTCTAGCTTTTAATATTTCACAAACAACCTGGATGCCTTTTCTCCTGACCTCCAACAAAGATTTTTTTTTCCCTCCTGATACTCAAACCACTTGTATTTAAGATTAATGACTAGCCATTTGGTTAAGGGCAGTTTTGCAAAAGCAACTTTCTTAAGCAGTGGCATGCTATTTTTCCAGCCATATTTCCTCCCTAATAGTGATGACTAAAATGAGAGAGAAGCATACACCAACAAATGAGTCAAGTCTTAACCAACTGATGCTCAGAGACAGGATAGTGTAAGAAATCCAGCCACTGCACCCAAACTCCATAAGTACCCATATTTGCTGCACTTCCTACTCAAAAGATAAGCCTCTTCGTGCACAGGCACATGGGGTAGCTCAATTCTGGTCACAAATAATCCATGTGAATTATTTGTCTATTATCCCCATGAAGAGTCTGTGGCAACCAGCAATGCATGGGGGAAATTTGGGATCTAAATATGAGTAATACTACTGGATCAAGTAAGAACAGGGTCAACATCACAGTCTAGGGAACATAAGGTGACCTGAGATGCTCTTTAACAAGTAGGTCTGGAATGCCCAGTTGGGAACAAACCTGCACATTTCCCATGCTGTTCTTGCCCCTGTGTAGACATGGTACTTAAGCTAGCCATTACCTTATGCTTTTATTCCCAAAGTCAAAGATTCCTGTGGGGAGAGAAGAGGAAAGTTTTTGCATTGGCTTCTTTTCACGTGATACATTGCGCTGAAGACTTTCCATTTCCTTCTTGTCATGCAAATTCCACATATCACTGAACCAACAGTGAGTATTCTGTCTAGTACAGTAGTCTGTGAGCAGCCAAAAATGGATAATGAAGCCCATGTTTATTATACAAGGTATCTTAAAAAAAATGGATGCCTGTGAATCCCAGCCTCCCAAAACACCTTGTATATTCTCTTTTCTCTTCTTGGTATTCACACATTTAATACCTAATCATTGCATCACTCACAATAGATGAGAACACTGCAATTCCAACTTGGCATTGACCTCCTAGTGTTTTTAAGGAGACACTAGTGAAGGAACTACTCAAAAGGCAAACCACAGCAGAGGAAGAGTGAGAGGTCTGTTTCATGTCAATGTTTCAAATTACCCCAAGGAAAGGAATGCACATATTTGCTTCTGAGAAGCTGGCTTTGGCAAGTGGGCAAAACAGTGCAAGAGATCTGATATGATGGCAATACCAGATCAAAGAGGCTCATCATGTCAGCCAGCAAGTGAGCCGGGAGCCCTGGGAATTGCTGCTGGATTCCCTCTTGCAAATTCCTTAAACTTAGGAATTCAACCAAGGGCTGCTCTTTTCCTCATCCTTGCAAATCAACAGATTGATATTGAAGGCATTATTTTAGACTTCCCCTGTCTTTGACTGCTTTAAGCACTCAGCTCTCAAGCACACTTGTAGCCCCCCACAGCCTTACTTTCTACCTGCAGTTCCTGCAGTTCAGACTTTGTTTTCTCCTTCTGCTCCATCCTGGAAGTTTGAAAACTGGTTAGTTAAAAACTATCAGTATTGATTCGAAGATTTAACATGTAAACTTCAGCAACAGCAAAGGACTGGCAAGGTGGGCTTTAGAAAAGCTAAGTGGCTTTTCTTTCCTTCTGAGAAAAGAGGCTGGAAAAAGGAGCTTACAAATTCACGTCAGTATTGCACTTAAGAACTCAGCAACCAACAGCTTAAGTTTTATGTTTTAACAACAGAAATATTCATGTCATTGTAATTGAAGACATAAGAGCAAATCATATTTAGATGGGGGCATATTAATTTTTAAGCCATTGTCACAGAAGCTGCTTTTACACAAAAAGCTTCACTATAAGTTTGGTTTTGTTCGTTCAAAACCAGGCATATCTGGATGTCTTGATATTTAAGACATGGGGATATGATCTCATTTTGATGTAGATACAAGGCGTGAGATTTATACAGGATAATTCAAAACAAGTGTTCTCAAACGCTCTCTTGGCTGTGGATCACAGCTTCAGAGATTCTGAATGGATTGCTAATTGGTGCCTGACAGGCAATCCCATACAGCAGCCACTCCACAACTTCCCACTTAGAGAAAAATAGGTAAGTGTACTGTGTATACACAGTTCCCTTATGGTATGATTACCAGTGAGAGAAGAAAAATAAGTTGTGCTCAGAAGGAGCACTCAGGACCACTAGAAAGTTCCAAAAGTACAGAGTGAGAGCCACTGAATACAGAATATTCATCTGAAAATGTTAAATTGATGCAGGCTTAGTGTGACAACATCTGAGGGGGTGGCTTAGGGGTGGCGGAAGTGTTCAATTGCCTATAAAGAGCTCTAATGTCCAACAAACTCTTTCCACTACTTTCAATAGCCTCTGCAGTGATCCTCTACCCATATACTGCTGCAGGACATCTTACCCATTGCCCACCAGTCCTGCAGATGTGGTACTACCCAAGTCTGGAAATGTCAGCAGCAGGAGACTGCACACCCTCTGCAGGGCAGCGCCCTGGGCAAATGGGACACTTAGTGAGCAGATCTCTAACAACAGCTATGGCAGTGATAGCAGGCACAAACCTCTGCTCAACTCCAGGCTCTGAGGAGAACAAACAGCCATAGGTGGCTCACAAGCCATGGATGCTTCCAGCCATTTGCTCTCCTTCCTTCCAACCCATTCTTCTCCCATTTCTGCCTGCTCTTTATTTCTTACATTCCTGATCTGCTCTTCTCCAAGCCTCACTCCTGGTCCAGTCTCCTGGGTCTGCGTGGTCACACAGTCCTTACATGTGAACCTGCTTTTCCTCCCATTTTCCTACTAACTTCCAGCTTGCTTCCATCCTTTCCTTACCTATGCTCCAATGATTAAAGGCTAGCAAAGCTGACACAACAGAAAAGAGTGCTGCAATAGGAAATGACAAGTGACCTTTCATAATGCTGCCCAACTGCCTGTTGCATATTTGCTACTAATGAAGCTTTGCCAAAAATAAAAAAGATGAAACAATAAGGCTAGTTGGTCTAAATATTCAGTAATCCCACAGATATTCATATAGCTATCCATGCTGAAGTAAATCCGCAATAGCTTCTTCAGGTTCAGTGAAATTATTCTGTGTACACAGGCACCAAAACCAACACAAGACTCCTGTAGACTAATCTTACTTAGCTTACAAGACAAACAGGAGTAAGGGTGCTCTGAACAACTCTGATCGCACTGGAACAACTGGGACCCTTGGGTAACTGCAAAATACGGACGTAAACCAAGCTGTCCATATATTTTTCGGTTTGTCTGCTTGTTTTCTAGCAACTTCTTTCAGTTTGTGTGAGTTTTCCTTTCCTTTTCTCCCCCTCCAGCAGAGAAATGCACTATTCCTTTAAAACCTTGCGTTAGTTTAGTGCAAAAGGGTCTCTCTCCTCCACTCTGCCTCTCAGCCTTGAGGGTCACACTGCACTGATAGAACTAATCTCTGAAGAGCCTTTTCAGGATCAATGATTATAGTACTGCGAGGCCCTTGTTTTGCAGACTTTAAAAAATAAAATAAAAAAAAATAAAAAATTAAAATAAATAAAATAAAATTAAATTGAATAAAAATAAAATAAAATAAAACTAGCCAGCACAATCAGGACACATTCCTTTTCATCTCTGTCCTTCTCATAATTTTCCATGGCAGAGTTCATGTCAAAAATGCTTGGTTTCCACCCTCTGCCCAATTGTGAGCTCTTCAAAGGGAGAGAATAAAAGTTGGAGCCTGAATCCAAGAGCAAATGCTCCTGCAGCCATGTTCAAGCCAGCTTTTGAAGTCTTCCGGCTCACCTCTTGATGCCAGGCAGGCCCCTATTATTACCAATGTTGTTAGCCATTTCAGCTCCATTTCCAGGCCTACATGGACAAGAGAGCAAGGGAGGCCCTTTCATGTCAGGCTTTGCAAAGCTGCTTCAGTGTTTGAAGGATGAAAGTCACTCTTGTTTGTTCTTGCTGCGGTGCACAACATTTGGCTTAAAAAATAGAGGCTGTTGCCTTTCTTGAAGTGGACCATGCATTGCTGGACACAATCAACACTAATGGCAGGTCTGCAGTCAGGGTTTTCAGGGCTCTTTTTGGTATTATTTTTTCCCTTCAAGAATGTAAATAGCCAAGTATAGCAGCAGCAAGATCTTTTTTAATTTAGAAAACTACATTTGCGCAGATAGAAGGGGAGAGGAAGGGGGGTGGGTGGGAATGAGCCATTTCCTCGTGACACAAGTACAGATGAGAGATTATTTTAATGAGGTCCAAGTAATGAGGGCCTTTAATTCAGGGATACTGAGAGGAAAAGCTTTCCTCCTGTCCTAGAAGCAGCCAAAACAAAGCTGACTTATCCCAGACACAGAAGTGATCTGTGAATGCTGCAGACAGCCTCTGCCTGACTTCGATGCACAACCTGGGGTTGGTATGATGCCCTCTTCCCACCTTCCAAGGGGAGGTCGGAGGATTAAAACTTCCTTTCTTTGACACTACCTTTGACAGGTAGAGATTTTCATCATGCTATCCTCTTTTCCAGGATCGTTATGTCCTCTCTCAGTCCACAAGTTTCTACCCACACTTGTGTTTTGAAGGCAACAAGGTAAGGGAGGATGAGGAAAATGGGAAGCAAAAAAGAAACCCCCTGAAGCTGAACATCCTTTAACAGGGAATGAAACCCTGACATTCTGTGGCTGACACCATGCTCCAGCAAAACTGTAGCAAAGAGGTTGCCAAGATAAGAGAACCCCAAGCAAGCAAGCAACTAAATAAATAAGTGCACGAAGAAAGGAAGTTTTTGTTTTGATTTCATGTTAGTCATGATATTCAGCCTTTTATCGCAGCAAAGTTCCCATCCGCCCCCTTCAAATCCGGTGCTATATATTCTTCACCAGTAACAACAACAATGTTAAGGAGCCTGAGAGCAGGGAACGGGCGGTCAAATGTACTTCTTGGGCCAGCTGTGTTTAGTTTTCAGATGCCCATGTGTTCCTTGTTAGGCTGTCTTCCAGCCCTCCTCTGCCTTCTTTTCTATTCTTCACAGTCCAAAACTATGAACCAATTACAGACCACAGAGTCAGCTATTTACCCCCTCCTGCCTTTACACAGCTATTTCCTGCCTGCTATCAGCAAAGTTAGACAAAGATGACAACAAGCCCAAGGTTTTTACCATAAGTCGAACCATAAGTGGGGACCTGAAACACCCTAAAGCTGTTATATTTTATGTAGGGGAAAATTTGAAAAGGATTATCTGAGGAAAGCAATCAGCTCCAGACTGAAATCTATCTCACTGGTGTTTATATGATAAAATAATTGCCATTTAGGCCTCTATCACACTTGGAATATGAATCATATGTCTGGAGGGCTCTCCTGCAGAGGTTCGGAGGCAGAGCTTCCTTCTTCACTGTAGTAGCCTCTCTGGAGGTGCACATGGGTCTCCGGGCCAAACAAAACAGTTGTGATTACAGAGTGATAGAGGCAGCCACATGCTGATTCAAAGACCTATAATCTTCTCCCCTTCCACCCTCCCCCTCCCAAAAGCAACAAGTCTGTAAAACTTATTCACTTGCCAGAGGCTGTTTATTCTGTTTAATGGCCACCTATCACCCCTTCACTCATTCTTTTTAGATTTACTAGACAAGCACAAAGCAAATTAGTGCAAAATGCTTTCAGTCAAGTGTCAGGTGGAATCAGACTTGATGAATACTATACTGCTGGGCTTTATAACTGTAGGAACACATATACTGACAACATTGTCTCCTTCAATTAAAGCTACGCTGCCTGTTTTCTGAATTCCTCATAGAATCCTCCCCCCATCCCCCCCAAAAGTCGAACCTATAACTTTTTAATATCTTATTTTAATAAAGGCATTTTGACACGCACGGTGATGGCGCAAATGGAGAAATCTCAAATGCTAAAATTTTTATGATGTGTTTCAAAACCTTGTTCTTCAAAGGAAATATTCCAGTGACACACTGCTCTGCAGCAAAGTGTGGAGGTGTTCGAAAATAGCACCATGTCTGAACCTTGTAATGTAATATTTATAGTATAAATCTTGCTAACTTACCATGGAAATGAGTCTCCATTGTTGCTCATCCATAAACACACAAGGCCAGAGGGGTGGGGGTAAGGTTGGGGCCTGGTTTCTTCCTGACAAGGCAGGGCAGAGGTGGGCTTTCCCCTTAGAGCTAATGGGTGGAGCAGTCCAACACATCAGGGGAGAGCGTAACCCCAAGGGGAGGATGAGGTTTTCTAGCAGCATGACTCCCATTAAAGGCAGTAGGAGCCATGTGGCTGAAACCCACACACAGATCTCAGAACATTCACCCCCTGAGCCAAAAAGCATTCGTCTGAAGATGGATTGTATCTGATGGACACAGCTCAGAGTAACAAGCTGCTGATGCTGTGCTGGCCCAGGGATGCAGTGCTGGTTCTGCTGGGACACTCAGCTTGCGCAGCAGACCAGGACAGAGCACAGGACACCCCAGACGTGCTCAAACAGGCTCACTTTTGGTTTCACTGGAGCTCAGGGACTGTGATTAAAGCAAGTTCCTCTGCACCAGGGCATCAGCCACTGTAATTACAGGGAGCTTGCAACAGCACCCAGCAGAGGACAGCCACACCAGAAACAGGCCCTCACGAAGTGATGAACAACCCCACCGATGGACTGGAATAACTGTTGTGAAGGCAGAGACACTATAAGGTTGCCTGGAAGAATGATTTCAGTCATATCACTGTGGCCATGTTGGGGCCACCTTGCTCAGAGCCTGTATGACAGCATTGCTCCTCTACTTGTGAACACAGAGTGCAATGCTGCAGGCTCCCATTTGAACATGTTTTTTCCAGCAGGTAGAGCAAACTGATGTTCGACTCATTGAAGGCCATGGTTGTAAGAATTTACATAACAACAACTCTGGAGAAACAGACGCGTAGAGAAGCTATAGAGAAATGACACGTTTTAAGGCATTCTGATACCATGGTGATAAAAGGGGTATAAATAATGTAGCAAGAAGGACTAATCCAATCCTCTGTATCAAAACCATCTTATGTCCCTTTTCAAGGCCTAAACAGATTAAACAAAGATACTTCAAGCAGATACATTAAATAATCAAAGCATCATAATTTCTGATGATGTGTGATCATATGTTTAAATTCCAGCTAAACTAGCAAAGGACTGTGAAGCTGGAAGGTAGCCTTATAAAGCAGTATTATTCTCTTTCCTCTTCAGGGCACTGGATTTCACAGTCTGGTTCTGCAGTATATTATAGTGCCTAAAAGCAACCCTAAACAGCGATGAGAGAGATGAATAAGGACCTTTATGCAGGTGTATTCCATGTATGTCTTTTATGGATGCCATGTTGAGGATAAAATCTAATTTACAGCTCTAAATTGGAACCATGCACAGACCCTCTGGAATGCATGTTATTAGTAAGCCAGCTTAGAAGTCCGCATTAACTCATGCCCAGTTGCAGTAAGGAGAAGAATATCATAATTATTTCCTCTACTGCTGTTTGCTCCATCTGAGAGCAGAAAGTGCCCAAATGAATTCAGGTTTAACTGAATGGGACTGACTCACTAATTTTGTTCTTATTCCCCTCACCTCCATAAATTTAGTGATGGGCAAACAGGCAAACATTTTCTACTCATCAGAATTTGTCCCTTTTAAGTTTAACATATCCTTTTTTTCCCTTTCTAAGCCTACTTTTAGCTCCTGTTTCCTTAATAAAACTACCCCCACGATGATAAGCCATTCAAGATGAATGTGTGAAGTAGGGAAAAAAAGAACATTTTTAAGATATTGCCCAGCTCAATGCCTCTCTCTCTTAGGCCACAAACAAAAAAGGGAAACCTAAGGCATAAAGATGGGGCCAGGTCTAACAGGTCTGCAATGTATAAATGCCCTGAAAATTAGAAATTGTGATACATGAGAATAATGTGTGCTTCGTATAGGAAAGGTTATTCTCTGCCCTAACCTTTTATTTTCCTAGAGGAAAACACAGATATAAGGATAGTGTTCATCAATGGCATTTCAGCCATCTCTATAAGCTTATATATCTCCAAGTCTTAATTCGTCATCTAAGCTACTTCTAGAGCCAGTGTAGGGAGACATGAGACATGCTGAAAGTTTTTTCATGCTATCTTGTTTTTGATATCTAAACTAAATATATCAGCTTTTAGAGGCTCCACTTCTTCCACGATGGGTCCTAAGCTACTACCTAAATTACTGCTCCAGATTTAGCAGTCACTTTCCTGGACTGCAGTATGTCCCCAGTGCTGGGCTCCTCCACTGAGTTCATTCAACCCATAAGGTGGCAAATTCTTTACCAGAAAATATCATTTTCTTTTTCCCAGCAACCTGCCTTAGCAGCACATACATGACAACAAATCCTGCAGCACAGGTTCAGCAGATATTAATCAAAACAGCTTCATTGAGCAGCCTAAGCCTTGTGAGTGTTCCAATCTTTTTCTGAGGCTAGTGAAGAAAATGTTTGCAAAAACTGGAAAAGCAGCATCATGGAAAAGCCTACCAAGGAAACCTGTGAAAACAAACCTGTAATGTTTACAGCAATTGTCTTCTCTGCACTGTGGTTTTATTTCCTATAGTATCTATCACAGGGTCTTATTAATTCCACAGAGAACTGAGAATTTGGCATTTAATCCTGCCAGGGAAAAGGAGGTAAGAATGAAAATTTCACCTACAAATCAAAGGTGCAGAGTCATCATTCCTACTAATAATTCACCAAGATTTAATACCCTAGCTTTAGAAAACTATTCTAGAAACAAAACCTGTTGCAATTTCCTCTTTCATTTTAAGATGTGACTAATATTAAGCTAGGATCAGACGCTCATATCTGAGGGACTTAAACCAGGCTCCTTGTGTGTTGCTGCTGTCTCACCTGTGGGATTCTTTAGGGCTGTCAGACGAACTGAAAGTTGCTGGCTTTAATTATTCTTGCTGAATGGTTACACTGGGAAAAGTGGGAGGAAGTTTCAGGAAGCAGGTTTTCTGTTTAGTAAAAATGCTTTCCAAAAGGGAAATAAACAGGATAAATTATAAATAAAAAGCAACATAGGGCAGTTATTAAAATAAAAATTGCAAAATCTAAGGGAAAGAGAAATAGAAAGCATTCTAATACATAATCATTCTGTATGTTTACATGCTCTGGTTTGGATTATTGTCTGTGGACTCCAGAAATGCTTTAGGAAAATCTACTTTAATAGTCTCCTGCCTTCTTGACTGAATAATGAAAATATAATAATGGATTTTAATCCTTCAGCTCTTTTATCTTGTAACATAAACAGTCTGGCAGTAGTTCAATTAATAATAAACAAGCCCAACTTCTCCCACAGAGAGGAAGTCAGGCAGAGGCTACAGCAATCTACCTCCATGATACTGGCAACAGAGATAACCTGACCCAAAATACTCTTTGGAGATGAGGTTTGAGATCTGGACAGGCAAGAACCATCAGGAAAATCTACTTTTTTTTGGAAACCAAGCTATGATGATTCAGCATAAGTAACACAGAGGAGACCAAACAATAACCATGGGCAAGAGCCTGATATGGTGTCTCAGGTAGCTGTAGGGAGCCCCATTGCACTAAATGCTGGCCTGAAGCCCACTGCAGTACACGAGGAGTTCGAGCTGTGCCAGGACATTGACACCCCTGCCAAGGGGCTGAGGGAGAATCAGGCAACAGGAGAAAGCAACAGTTCATGTGCCAGAGGCTGAGAGCCAAGCGTCACTGCCACCTCTGCGGCAGGAAGGTTGGCACTTTGTCCCACTGTCTATTCAAAGGTGCAGTGATTGTGGCTCACCCCCATGCCACAGCACTCCTGAGCTGTCCACCCTTGTTTGGTTTTCAGCAGTGACGTGTTCATCTCTGCTTCAATTTACTACATGGACTTTGATAGCTGTTTCAACCCTTCACTCCCCATCGCCACAAACAAGCCACGATGGTTCCTCCTTGTGGCTGCCCTCGATTCACACCAGCTAAATGGTGCTGGTGAAGAAGTTGCTCAAATGGAAGCAACCAGAAGGAAAGAAGAGGCACAATCTAGCTGCTAAGACTGCAGATGTCACCTGGCCAGGAGCAGCAGAACAGACTTGGAATCAGAATGAGGATACAGATTTGTGCAAAAGCTCAGGAAAGTTTCCCCCTTTTCAATTTCAGTGCTGGGCTTCATCAGCTATTGAACTGCAGGCCTCTGCAAGGAAAACAGATGAGGGAAGAGTAGCTAAGGAAGGTATGAGACTCCGGCAAGTCAGCACCAAGATGAATGCTGGCAGTAAAGCTGCAGGTACCTCAACACAAACCACTGAGGAACCTGAAGGAGGTCAAAGGAGGACAACCAGTCTTGAAGGAAGCAGGGTGGGAAACAAGAGAACATATCCAGATGGATCAAATCCTCATACGGACTCTGAAGCGTGTGACTTGTGGGAAGAGGCCATGCTCTCCCTCCTTAGTACAAAACTACTTCTCTTATTTTATCCACGTCACTGAAATCAGCATATGGCTTGCTATCTCCAAAGGTTACTCTACTGACAGAATTTTCTACTGTAATGTGAAGCCATAATCTGCTGCTGACTGGAAGTGAGGAAAAGCCAATTCTTTCTGCTGGCTAAACCACAGAACTGGGAGTCAGGAGACTGAATAATTTTTTCAGCTCAGCCAGTGGTTTGCTCCATACTGTTGATAATGGCACTTGGACTCAGTTCTCAGTGATGAAAGAAAAGGGCAGCATTTCCTATTGTCGGGTGACTTGAAACTTAATTAATGTTTTCTATGTGTGATGACCCTCAAAAGGGAAATGCCAAACATCGCAAAGCACTTGGCACCCCTTTTTTTGCTCTCAGCCTCCAAGTCAGCAAAGGGTCTTGATTATCATGAAATCACACAATAATCATAGAATCATAGAATAGTTAGGGTTGGAAAGGACCTTAAGATCATCTAGTTCCAACCCCCCTGCCATGGGCAGGGACACCTCACACTAAACCATGACACCCAAGGCTCTGTCCAACCTGGCCTTGAACACCACCAGCAATAGAGCATTCACAACTTCCTTGGGCAACCCATTCCAGTGCCTCACCACCCTTACAGTAAAGAATTTCTTCCTTATATCCAATCTAAACTTCCCCTGTTTAAGTTTTAACCCATTACCCCTTGTCCTATCATTACAGTCCCTAATGAATAGTCCCTCCCCAGCAACCCCATAGCCCCCCTTCAGATACTGGGTCTCTTCTGCCTATTACTGCTGGTGGATTCATGACAAGAACTGCATAAAAATCATTCCACCTTCCCAGACTCTACCACTCATATAGCAGGCCAAGAGAGAACCTGACAATGAACTCTTGTGCACCCGCGTCATTTTTCCCCACGTATTACAGATTCAGAGAAGTGTGCTGAAGTTCACTCTTGCTACCTGGTTGGCAGGTCTTGCTCAGAAATTATTTCATTCATTATCAGCACATTTTCGGAACTGAAGGCTTTTACACTGCCAAGGAGTAAGAGCCATAAAGTGGTTGAGAAAAATGCATTGGTTGACATAAACCAGCCTCTGCTGGATGCACTAAATATGTCAAAGCAAACTCAGATGGTCCTTTAACGCAGTAGACACAGAATCATGGGGAAAAATGCATTCTTCTCCCAGCAAGCAAAACAGCTCAAACATTTAAGGACTCGACCTGATTTCTCCCTTGTGAAACAAAATGTAGATTTTATGATCCACTACGTAACTGACTCAGTTTATAGTTTGCATTATTTTTCCCCTTTCCAAATCCATTCCAATTCTATCAGCTTCAGTGGCTTTACACCTAATAGAGCCAAAGTCTGAACTGCGTCATTTAAAGACATCTCAAGAAACCACAAGGCAGAGGTACGGCTTGCTATCATGTGTATTTTCAGGCCAAGTTTTTACCTCTGTTATTACTCCTACAATACCTCCCTGGGCCTTCACAGCTCTCATTTTGCCCTCAGTACAAATTAGGATAATCCCTGGTTTAGGACAAGACTCACTACCCAATCCAAACAGCCCATATACTAAATCTATTGCAAAGTATGACTTCCTGAACATTTCAAAGTTGGATTACAATACCAGTTGAGTACATTATTTAAAAATAGAAAGGAAATAACCTTAAGCATGGTCATAGAAAAATGACACCACATCTTGCAATGTTCCTTTAAAAAACAACCTAAAGAAAAGGGAAAAAAAAGCCAATAAAAGATGGCTGACTGCCAGAGTTGTGTTAACTTCAAGTGCAGAGGTGATTTTTAATGCTTCAAACATCATTCATGAAATATTACATGTATAATTTGTACTCAAAATAACATGCGAGCTCTCCAAGGAAACATTAAAATAAATAGCTTCTTTAACTCTTTTGTACCTTGATCGTATCTTATTTTGATGAATCAATAAAAGAAAGATGTAAGATTGATGTAGGACAGATCAGTAGGGCAATCATGTACTTTATTACATATGTATGAGTCTGAAAGATCAAAGGATGTTTTTATGCACATAACTTGGCAAATGTGTTTTGCCACGTTCAGATATATTCCAAGTGACTTTAGCAGGAATGTGAAAGAAGCTGGCATGCTGCCCACAGTGCTATTTGGTAAGACTTTGAATGATGGTGGCATTACAAACCATGATAATAAAAACACATACAGCATAACATCGATACATGTAAACAGTATATACAAATGCATATGTGTGATCCTATAATGTGTGTATATACAACATATTGCAACTTCTACACACATGCATAGATTTGTGAACTACAGCCTTGATTCAACATCTCTTTAAGACTCTGGACATCTTTCTCCACACCAGGCCTCTAACACATACAAAAGAAGGGAAAAGGGTGCCCTCCAACCAGAAAACTTTAGGTTAGGGGCTGCCATATCAGGAAATTCTGATGTTTGCAACTGCATTTCTTCACAGAACATCCATTTTGTTTGGGTTCCTGTCAGACGCTACTGCTGTTGTGGGGGTACTAAGACGGAAGAAGTATCTCGATTACCATCAGGACCTGGAATTCTGCATTCTCCCAACTTTTGCATACGGATCTTAAGCTCACATTGTCCCTTTTATACATGAAATGTGTCAGCATAAAAGGATTAAAGGCAGGCTGATCCGCACACATGCATTGTCACCCAACTGATACTATGTCCACGCAGCACCAGATGCTATCTGGAGAAAGGGGTGAGCAGCTTCCCCATCTTTCTCCTGCTAAATCTATGACTGTATAATAAAGTGGCATTCAATGATTCTCATCTGGAAGCAGATTTGCAGCATAGTTAGAGGCAGACCAAAGCAGTTCGAAATCTTGTGGACTACTGCTATTAAAACTGCAGTGGCAGGGACTTTGAGGTAACGAGTATATGGCTGGAAGGGAGAGGGTTACTGAATTTCACTAGGACTTGTGATCTAGCAGAGCTCATTTCATCCTCAAATCTGCTAAAGGTTTCCCAGGACACGTCACTTTTTAACAGAGTCATCAGATCCCCTTTTTATGTCCTCAAAACAAATCTGTCACTCATTTCTTATTTGCAAAGGAATACTACTACTCCCCAGACAGAGGGGTTTGACTAAGAAATTCAGCTCCTGTGAAGATACAGAGATTGACAGAAAAGCATGTATGTTTCTGAAAGCAGGACAGCAGGCCTGGTACCATTCTCCTTTTGCAATTTTCTTACAATTATTAAGAAGTTAATGGTGATTTTTTATTAGATTTAGCAGAACCTGATTGATTCAAAGATGCTGTAGAGGCCTGTCAAAATGTGCTAAAATATACAGTACCTGCCAACACCACATAGGGAACATCAGGATATTACCTGCAGCTACAGGAGGGTTGGGCCTCAAAAGTGCTATCAATCTTTAAAATAAAAAGCTAGTGAAAATAATGTTACTGATTCGTGTTGGTTACTGGAGTTGCAGTATAAAGATATAGGTATGGAAGAGATGACCACCTTCACCTATTCTGTCTTGATGCAGGTAAGTACTGCGTTACCCAGGCTAAGTTTAAGTGGGTTCTGCAATGGGAACACACTCCCTGTGAGCAGCTGCTTCACAGTATCACAGAGCACACAAGGAGGTTTTGTCTACTCATTAGGGCTGTGATGGATTCAGGTTGGTGTGTCTGGTTATTAGAAACCACTACAGGAGTTTCTCTTTCTTTCTGTGGCTCCCCCTCCCCTTTGCTCATGAAGGCAGGTGGCTCTCCCACTTCCCCTGCCCCTTTGGGACTTTGTTCCAAAATCCTCACAGCTACCTGTGTGTCTATGGTCCTTCAACCATTCATAGAAACATGGATACATGGAATGGTTTGGGTTGGAAAGGACCTTAAACCTCATCCAATTCCAAACCCCTGCCATGGGCAGGGACACCTTCTAGTAAACCAGGTTGCTCCAAGCCTCATCCATCTGGCCATTATTCATTTTCCAGCTGAACTCCACTGACTCTGAACTCCAATTTACCCTTTGTAAGTGGGGGTTTTTTTTCATGTCACTGTGAGTTCTGTGAGTAATCCTTTGACCTTGGTGCTTACACCCCCCAGCATCAGCAAGGTGTATGCATGGCCTATGGCAGACATCAGTTAACAGGCCTGTATTACTCATTTCATGTTTTGTTCACTCTGCACAAGTCATTCTCTCAAGCTTCCTCATCTATTTATTTCCTTCTTTTCTGAGCTATCTTCCTTTTGTTGGCATCATTGCCACTGAAGTGCCCTGGATGAAGTATTCCAGTATCAGCTGGATCATACCCTACATGCTGTGCCTACCTTAAGTACTATTAAGGAACCTCTCATCCTGCTCATTCCCAAGTGGCTGCCTTAATGGCTGTCCCAGACAGCCCAGCAGCAGAAGTAATTTCTGCCGTGCTATCCATACTGGCAGATTTGTTGCTCTTTGCTTTTTTCCCAACTTTTACCTGTGTTTATCAATAGTTACTTTTACAAAGGTCTCCTCAATGTCTCAGGGGTTGATTCAATGAAGCCTTTAAGCTGCTGGTTAGAGTTAAGCACCTGAATAAGCTTCCATTTGAAGACAATAGGACTAAATGGCTCACAAGACAAAATACATGTAAGTGGGTTTTTTTGTAAATTAAGCTGTAAGTGTTCAACAGTCTTGTGGGATTTTTCTTTTCTCTTTTTCCTTTAAGGAAAAAGAAAATCCAAGCGGCTCATCCCTGCATTTCAGACTTTCTGGTTACCTGCTGGTAGCAAGGCTGTTATGTTCAAAAACTACTGATGGATTCTTTTAGCCCAAATGTTTATTAAAATAACAATTATTAAACACGCCACCTCACCCATCCCCAAACCACACCCGGGCCCTTCTGTGTGCAGAACTTTGCAAACAAGGGTGTTACGAGGCAGCTGTGAGCTCCAACAGCACCGGGCAACATTGAACTGCAGCAAACTTCACAACTTTGCTATTCCAAATATTAACACTACTGATGAACCTTTACTCTGTTGCAACAGACACATAATTAACTCATTTACAAGACCTGCAGGAGAAGGTTTGACTCCACAGGAAGGGGTTTTGGCAGATTTGCTGGCAGCCTTTCAGGTGGGTGGGTGCAATTTATAGTGCTATCCAGAAGCTTTTGTTCACATTCGGGAAAGTGCCCCGAAGTTAGTCTGGTCTTAATTACTCAGTTATAAATCCTCTGACTGCAAGCTGATTTAGCTCATATTCTCTCGGAGTTTTATCAGGGGAACCTGTTGAAGGAGACTTAATTTTGAAAGCATCCCTGCTCTTTTACCCTCCACAGAGGCCACCAAGGGCTGCTAATAGGGATGGGCCCTGCACCACTTCACTCCTACATGCCCCCAGAATGATGTTGGAGGATAGTAGGCAGCATAAGGTTAGATTTAGATTAGACATTAGGAAGAAATTCTTCACTGTAAGGGTGCTGAGGCACTGGAATAGGTTGTCCAGAGGAGCTGTGGCTGCCCCATCCCTGGCAGTGCTGTCAGCAAATAAGCTATATAAACAGGCTTTCCTGCTGCTGTCTTATTTAAGCACAAAAAAAGAAAACAGAAAATTAAAGATGGCAGCACACTGATACTGCTTATGGATGCTGTCATGTACCACAGACTCTAGCCTAATACTCGACTTGAGGTGAGAACTTAAAGTGAGAGGCTGGTTCACAAAGTTATATGGGTATGTTTATTGCAGTGTAATAGTGGCTTAATTTGAATTAAAGTTAATTAGAAATGGATTTAATGAACTTTGAGTAAGTTGCCATTATGCCAAAGCAAAATTATCCATGCAGCCTTTTATTCAGCTAAACTTTTTCTGTTTAAAACCTCCTTAGATCATGACAGAATAACTTTTTTTTTGTGTAGAGAAATTCCTACACAGAAAAAAAACACCCTTACTTAGCTAGAAAAGACAGTGGCTGAACTTACTCCTGATGTAGTCCCCATAGTCAGTATGGTTATTGTCACGTACAGCTCAGGATCAAAGGACATGCAGCTAGAAGATCTAATTAAAAAGTGAGGATGTAACAGACAAGCCCCATCTTCTACTCAATCAGCTCTTACTTAGTCGTGAGATCTGAACTTCGCATCAGCTGGCACAGGCCTACAGGTCAAGAGATCTGTTTTTCATCTGAATTTGGAGAGGGTCCTTATCTTGTCCTTTGCTTCTGAAACAAGCTCACCTGTCTGGCAGAGCTAACCCAACCCAGCCCCACCACAAACCTTTCAGCTTATCCAACTGTGATGTGTTTAGCTGTGGGAAAGCTTTCTGCGTCTTCAGATTTGTTTTCAGGTTTGGAGTTTGATTTTTTGTTCTTCTTTTTCTTTAATCTAAGCACAGTGGAAAGTTTCAAACTGTGGACTGGTCTTTAATGTCATCAAATGTTATGAAAAGTCTCTCTTACAAAATAGCTGCAATGTGACAAGGAGTTCCCTCTTCTAGTTGTTTCTGTACAAAAATACTAAGAACTCCTGCATGGCAGACCTGGGAATGATGATAACTCTACTCATTTTGTTCTTGATGAGGGAAGATTGTGGTAACTGTAGTCCAAATAACAATGTATTATTTGGCCTGGCCTGCTGGTAGGGTCCGAGGTAGGACCAGAGAATCTGCAATGACTGAGTTTAGACTATAAAGCATTACTGCCCCTCACTGAGAAGGGTAACTGAGTGACCCCAAACAGTTTAGGTGAGCCTGTTTTATTTTGCTATGTGGACTAGGATCATACCTGCTTTTAACCTTTAGGATCTCGTGTGTTTTCATCAGAGCCGCTTCCACTTAGAACACTGATCACAGAATTATATACTAATTTGAGTTGCAAGGGGCGCTGGGGGGTCATCTGGTCCTACCCCTGGCTCAAAGCAGGGCCAACTTTGAAGTTTGCTATTAAAAACATTTGCAGTCCCATGAAGTCATCTCTCTGGGCTTTGTGAACACTAATCAAGAGAGGCTGATACCAGACCTGTGAAGTCAGTATAAACCTCACCAAGGGTACAGAGGTGCAGAAAAATGAAGGTTTCTACCCTGAAAGTTAATAGAAAAGCTTCCAGTGAGCAGGAGAGGAATCCAAGTCCCAGCCTACAGCTGACCAGCAAACGTAATGCAAGACTTCAGTTACAATGCAAAGCTCATTAATTTTTCTTTGTCTTTCTTACAACAGACGTGTTTTCTTGAGCCTTAATTTTCTGACTAATTATGCTCAGCTTTCCACCTGAGCTGAGAAAAAAATGAGATTTTACCTGAGGAAGTACATGCTACTTTTGCCTCACACTTCCCAAATTAAGAATTAATTCAGAACAGAAACATTGAAAAGAGATGTAAGAGAGACAGCATGTCTATCATAAAGACTGTCTGCAATAGACTCCAACTTTATAATGTCTGTTTCAGCTGTTGTGTTTATTATTGCTTCATGCTGAAAAATACTGAGACGCTTCTACACTACAGTTCAGCCATTCCTAAGAATAAGCTTCAGGAAGAACAAACATTCACACCAGTTGTTTTCAAAGGCTTAGAATATTTTTACTGAAACTCCACTAATGTGCATTGGGGGACTGTCTCAAAATGTGGTAGAGGCCAACGCAGGGACAGAGAGGTATCGTTCACTGTCCTCATGAATATTCAACAAAATGTGGCCAAATTATAATCCTCTGCAAATCACCATCTGCATATGCTCAGTAGAGGTTTGTTAGAGGCTAGCAGCACAATTCCCAGAGCATTCTGTCTTAATTGCATATATGCCATATCTCCCACAGGGCTGTATGCCAACCACATGGGCCTGCTCCATGCCCACCTCATCCACTGACCTAGATTCTTCCATAAATTTCACCTCAAGAGGGGTTGCACCTCATCTTAGATTTACACACAAGGAAAAAAGTTGGTATTTCCAGAACTTGAGAGTTGTTATGGAAGAAGAGGCAAGTTCTAGACATAGCAAGAATGTATAAGGGGAAAAAGAAGGCACACTTAGCATGGTATTCAGGTTACATTGCATTTGAATATGAGATTGAGACGGTAATAAAGTATTTTATCCACATTAATTCTGCCTGGTGATAAAGCATCTGGGATGAGATGTCAAAGAGATGAGCAGATGTCTAGGCTTGGCTGCTCTGAGGCAAGCCAGTGCAGCAGTATCTCCATTAGGAAAGTAGTGGAGGTGATAAAAGCCAAAATTATTATTACAATGGAAATGATTTGGATACAGATGAAAATGAGTTCAGAGGGCAGTGCCCTGAAGAGTTAAATAAAAAAAAGAAGAGAAAAAAACGGTGGCCCAAGAAGGTCACTGTAGGCACAAACAGAAAGTTAATGGGAGGAACAGGTTCCAGGACAGAGTCTTTAAACCAAGATTTCAAGGCAGAGATTATAATGAGGTCTGTCAGATGTAGCCAAAATGTCAAGGAACATATGATTGGAATAATGGCCTTGAGATTTGGCCCTGAAGAGCTTACTAGAGACCTTGGCAAGAGCAGGTCCAGTGGAGTGGAGAGAACAGAAGCTAGAATGAAATACAGAGTATTATTACACACTACAGTGTCTGGCACCAGCAGGATGTGTTCATCCCACGGGACATTTACTGGGACCTGATGGATTAAATCCTGGCTAAAACTGGGCTTAACACCTCCAGAAATTTCATCAGTTTACATCCCTCAGAAATTTCACTCAGAGAAGAAAAGCGAAAACATGGTGGGGTTTTCTTTATTTTTCTTCTTTTAACAACAACAAAAAAAGTAATCTGGAATTTATTTTAGGCTCTCCTATGTGAAATCATCCTGTACTGAGCATTCCTTCTCCCCAAAGATCTCAGAGCAGAACACTGTTTCTTTACATTGTGTAAACAGTGTAAAATTAGGCAGATCTCAAGCTAGCTGCTCTTATTACACAGTTTGATGAATCTGAAAGGGTAACAAACTGCAGGATGAATGATTAGTCATTTAGTCTTACAATAGCTTTCTTCCCTTACCCCCTCCTTTTCCTATAAATTCCTTTAGAAAAAGACTCCGAAAACAAATAAACACTTACTATAAATTAACTGAATTATTAATCTCTCATCCTTTGCAGACTTCACATGTTGGACAGTAGCCAGGGGATCGCAGTACAATGTGCTGTTGCAGGTATTCCCTTTAGGGGTAGAAGACATATATATTCTTAGACATGCAATAAAACTCAGATCTTTAAAGTTAGTACGAGATGATCTCCCTTGACACTTTGTTTTTAAATCATCTATTTGGTGATTTAAAACCAACAAGTTTGAACAAGCCTGGAATCGGATCTATTTGACCATCTTCAGTTCCAGCGACGTCAGAGCTAGAATTATATGGAAAACGCAGTGCTTAGACTTAAAATAAGCAAGAGCTCTCCAGAAGGAACAAAAAAGGTATAAATTATGTCTGATTGAACAAACACAACTCCACTGTTGAACAGCCACTCAATGAAGAGGGCAGGGAGAGGCAATGGAGCACGGTAATGTGTAATATTACTAGTCAATGGGCTGTGTGCAGCAGTGGGCTCCCAAAACGCTGATGGTGTCAGGGAGATAAATAGCAGAGTGTCCTCCTCAAAAATATGATTAATACCCTCCTCGGTCCACTGCTGAAGATGTAGTGGGTGCAGCTGGTTTGGACAGCAGTTGCATAGAGGAAAATTCCAGGACGACTGCAGCAGAGCAGAGAGGGCAAAGAGTAGGACAAGTAGTCAACTGAGTGGGAGTGCTGAGCCCCAACAAGGGGAGAAGTAGGCCAGAGCTGGCAAAGGTCTTTTGGCTGCTGTTTAAGTAATGTTTATAGAACTTCCATGCATGCACAACTGAGTTTCGAGTTCGTGATCTTTGCAGGAAAAAAGGGAGAGAAGCATGTTAGAGTTCACTGTCTCTTGTAATAGTCATGCCAGAGGTGGCTTTCAAGGAGCTGTTCTTCTCTCCTAGCCTGCCCCCCTGAAAAGCTTGTACATCACAAAAAGCAGGTGGAAAACTGAGAAACATGAAAAAAGAAACTAAGAAAGCATCATCTATTTTTCCCTGCGGCCAACTGCAATTTCCTGTGAGAGTCAGGAGTGTGTCAAGTGGGGTTTTCACTCTGCATCATTTTCAAGGAATCCTCTAAAATTCTAAGGAAACATCCTTTCATGCTTCGGTTGTCACAGCACTCAGGGGAGACTGTCCAGAGCTCAAATTCCCAACATTAGAATCTGAACACACTATAATGTAACTAATGCTCCTGAAATCAAACAAAGGCAGAAGGCTACGGATGGCTTTATTTCTTAGGGCAGTGATCCCTGCCTTTGTTGGTTTGCAGGCAACAGCACCAAGCAAGCAACATATTACCAGCAATGCCATATTATCTACTGTCTTGCATCCACAATGAATGTCTCAGGGTCACCCCTGAAAGCCTTGGGTGGGGATGAATGCCTCGGGCAACCAGTCTCCAATCAGCAAGAAGGTGCTGCAAAAGCTGCAGACACTGGTCTGATGCTGAAGAGGAGGACACACATGCTATTAAACACACAAACACAACATGAGCAGTACACACATAAATACTTCTGTTTAACTTAAAATGACAAAAAAATAGGATGGGGGAAATGAAAAGTTCCAGTGGATTATTGATCTGAAAGACAGTGATTAATAATCACCAGTTTAGTATTCTGCATCACCACTGCCTGTCACACTTTCCTGGAAACAGGATTAATATAAGAAGATATTATATATGTGAGCAAGGCACTAAGGTAGCACTATATTGATCTGAACTTTAGAGCTGTTCAGTGATATTAACAAAAACAAAAAGAATGGAGGCTCTTGCAAAGAGGAGGACGGCTGACAAAAAGAAAGGAGTTGTTTTCCCTTCCACAAATTGTCAGCAGCCTGCTCATCTCTTCAATCACGTTCAAGAATCACCAGCCACAGATCCCTGGTAAAGTCAGTGCAACCCACACCAGATCAGCCAGCACAGGCACAAAGCCTTTCCCTTGCTGTATTTGAAGGACTGGTCCCTGACTGTAACATGGAAAGTTGATGTAAGAGCTTCCATACCCCCAAGGACCCGATACTACAGGAATACAACAGTAACATCATTGCTTTCAAGGAGAATTTAGAGAAAGGTGCCATTTCTAAATCACGCTGTAATTCATAGAATTATCACATTCCTTTAAACAAAATAAACAGGCTAGCCTGACATACACAGAGTGCTTTAAGAGAAAAAGGTAAGTAAAATAAAGCCTGTTAATATATTTAAAGGCACTTGCCATTAAATTAAAATCATTTAACTGCTTTATTAAACTACTGTCTCAAATGCACTTTGTTCTTTTCCTGCCTTTTTGTTTCTACATAAAGAGGGGGCACCACTATTTGTTCAACATAATATTAAGCATACTCTGCTACTCAATTAGTAAATATGTCAAGAGGTGGGTTAGTTATTCATGGTTCAGGGGCACAGCCCCCTTTCAAAAAGAACTTTTTTTTTTCACTCTAATGAAATGATGGATAATCTGGAAGTAGGTGCTTTAAGAAGATATTAATCATTCTCTGTGGTAATGTTAATCATGCGTTCCATCATCTCCAGATGCTGTGCATCACCTTCCTCAGAGATAAAGGGCACCCAAGCCAAGCAGAGTCCTTTTGATCACCTTTCTCACAGTAACTCTCATAAGGCATTAAAAGAAGTCTTCACATTTCAGGGCATCCTTAAAAATGAAATAGAAAGTGGGAGAGTGAGGTAATGGAGGAATTCATGGACTTCAGTCTTGACCCTGCCATTACTTATGCTGCCCAGATGGGAGGTGCATAGTTCTTTTGTCCTTTGTCCTAATCTTTGACATTTTTCAATGCAATGTTTGGAATGAATGAGGTATGAGAAAAACCCTGATCACAGGAAATAGAAAATTAAATCGCAAAAGATTTCAGGGAGGGAGGTGAGGGGGGAAGCAGAGAGCAAACCAACCCTTGCTTTCTGTGAAGAAAAATCCAGCAAAATTATTCCCTCTCAGCCTGCTATTCCATTCTCAGAAAACATTAGCAGAAGTGGGGTCAGATTTATCTCAGCATACTCTCTGTGATGATAATAAAACACCCTGCCACTGGAGAGACTTCTGGCCAATTAGACCATTTTTATGACTAATCTTTTATAGTTTTTATCTTCTTTTTTTTAAGCTACATATAAACCTAGGGCATCTCTTAGATGGCTGAAATATCCCCTTTTGCAGACTTAGATGCTTCAGAGACCCCAATGCCTAGAGAAGAAACTTTGAAGGTCTCCTAAAGCTAAAAAGTTACTTTGTATAAACTGTTGAATAAAGACAAACCACAGGGGACCGTGGCCAGTCAAAGGCAGGCGGTGCTTCTGTCACAGCATGCAAGTGTGAAGGAGAAAAGAAGTTGTGTGAACTTGAAATGAAATAATCCAACTTTCTTAAATCCGTGTTTAAATACTAAATCCCTATGTAGAGGAACTGCCCACCTCTCTTAGACAATCAGTGATCCCCACCAAATGTCCCTCTAAGAGATAAGTTTAAAAGAAGAAGTCATAGGAAATTTCAAACCCCTCAGACCTATAGATGGTTTTGACAATATTTCAACTGAGTGTTTGCCACCACTCTTTGTAGTTTTGATTAAATTGCACTGAAATGATGACGAAGGCCAGGTTGGACGCAGGAGCTTTGAGCAAACTGGTCTAGTGGAAGGTGTCCCTGCCTATGGTAAGGGGTTCGAACTGGGTGAGCTTTAATGTCCCTTCCAACCCAAACCAGGCTGTGATTCTAAGATTCTATGAAATACCTTTTTCCCCCAGAATTTAAAGAGTTTGTTCTTCCTGCTTCTCAAAACCAGGTCATCTCCGCAACACTGCAAAGCCCTATTCTTACCTCTTTGAGTACCCCACATCTTTGAAAGGAAAAGATAAGTCACAGGGCTGAACTACCCTATCATCAGTGTTCGTTCAGAGAACATGCAATGCAAACCCTTGGGAAGCTGCAGGAAGGATGTTCTGTGAAGTAAATAACCCACACCTTACTGAGATTACAAAAGTACACTTTCTCACACAGGAAATACTCCATAGTCTTATCTATGAGACACCAGAGGGAAGAACCATTGCCTAGATGCTTTGACATTAACATTAAGGAGTTTTGTTATGTGCATTCAGTTGTGCACATGCTACATTCAGGTGCACCACAAAACACGGATGAACAACGTTATCCAGTACTCTAACATAAACGAATATCTTCTTTTTCCATTTCTCTCCAGTAATTCCTGGAAAAACAAAGCCACCCTTCCTCCAATGTAAAGCTGCCTCCCTTCCAACACACACTTAGTTTGAAGCTTCAGAAAATGAGATCCTAATGTATTGAGGATCTTTGCAGTGAATTTATGTAGTGCAAAAATTTGATTCCATCTTTGCAGCAATTCCTGCTCTATTTTGCATTCCCCGGGATTGCCTTCCAGATAGTACACATTGCATTAACATAAGATCACTGGTACAGGCCTTTTGTAGACGGCAAAGCTGAGAGACTAATGGATGTCTGAAATGCGAATGTTTTTTCATTCCCTGTGATCTTGTTAACATACATGCCTTCAATGGTAGCAGCATTATTTCTGACTTATACCACTGCACTACATTACAGTTGCTATTAATTATGCTTGCTATTGGGAACAGTTGCACGTTTACAGATTATTTTTTTCATGGTCAGTTCCAATTTACTTTTGGTACAGACAACTATTGTATTATGCACAAGATTTTACAGTCTGCACAGAGCCACGGTAAATGTATTTGTACTTAAATGGGCAGAAGATAGAAGCATTGCCAAACTTAGGAATAGAAATAAGATTTACAGGCCCTTGCTAACAAATGTTCTGAATTCAGAACATTGTACTTCACTCTTTCTGTAAAGTAAAACACTTTAAATTAAATGTATGTGAACCACGATAATAACAATGAGCCAGAATTTCAAAGTGGCTTCAACTCTTCCTTCACTCGAGTGTATACAAATCTGTTCTGAACATCGTAAGCACTGGGACATCCAAACAAACATATATTAAAAGGAGCTTGATCAGGAAAATTAGCAGATACAGAGCTGAAGGGGATTTGGTTGATCCGAGGTGAATATGTTGATACACATCCTTTGTGAAATCCTGGAGTGGTTTCCAGGAGAAACAGGTAGGTAGTCTCCCACTTCATTTCTTCTGGGAAGTGAAGTACTCTTTCATTATTGATAAGATAGAGAGCTGCCTTTTCTATTCATTGCA
Source organism: Ara ararauna (assembly GCA_028858755.1). NCBI lineage: Eukaryota > Metazoa > Chordata > Aves > Psittaciformes > Psittacidae > Ara > Ara ararauna. Next base: position 39,234,696 of record CM054383.1, on the reverse strand, counting down.
CTCAGCTCACATTGATAGATGGTATATAAAAATTTCATTTTGGATGGCAGAATTCGAGTACAGTGATACAAAGGTGCTTTGTGGATAGAATCCACAAATCTTGAAGGAAAAAAGGAAAAAAATAGTGCCTTCTGTCATCATGGATAGCAGCTTTAGATCACGAAAAGTACCATCATGCTAAGCCAAATGCATTCTCCATGAATTTTGGTTGATAGGGTCAGGAAATATAGAGTTAGTTAAAGTTCATCAGACTTACTTTGCAAGTATATGCATACCTGGAAAAAAGGAGCTAAAATACCTTCTAAGGAATTTACCCAAGGTATTGGTGAAGAATCTTTTTTGGAATAGACTGACTAAAGTTTCGCATGCAAAATAGGTATCCTCATTCGTATTAGTGACTCTGCTGTAAGAATATTTATCTGGACCATAGCTTAATCTGGTTTCTAAGTTGTTCCTTGGGCTAAAATCTTATTATTGTCAGAATTAAGTTCCTTGAAGAGAGAAGAAATAATGTGCTAAAACCACAGAATTTCACCCTGATACTTTGATTTCACTAATCTTGGAAATACCTCTCACAAGAGTTTGGCTGTGAAAGGTGGAAATTTCCTGACAAGTTAATCTGAAGTGATTGTTCACTACCTTGAACCAGTATCTCCCAAGAATGGATGTCATCTGTTTTCAAAGGCCTGTGATATTTCTGCGATGAAACATAAACTCGACAAGGAAATACAAAGCAGTCTGCTGGAACTGGGTTGGAGAGACAACTGAACAAACAGCTGGTTAAAGGATTAAAGCCAAAACAAAGGACTGTTTGAAGGTCTCTCTAAGTTTTAGATAGCAATGGGAATCTTTTGAAATGGGGGCACAGTGGAGCTGCAATAGAAAGGGAAAGGTTTGGGACCTTTACCCAATTCAGAGATACTGAAACTGCAGTACTGTCTGGTGAGTATTCAGAAGGCAGTAAGGGTAATAAGTAGATGAGCATTATGCCATGGTAATTCCAATTCACACTCTTAAACAAAAATCTTTGGTCTTTGGAAGGATACAACGTGTTTCTCGTCATTAGCTTATTGCCATTGTTATGTTACAGCTTATATTACCTTCCCCTCTTTAGCCTACTTTACCATTACCTTTAATGAATCACTACTTTTCAGCACAATTAAGTGTTTGAAGCAACCAGGAGGCACAGTTTAAGCACAGTAAAAATGTCCAACTGAAAAGGCTAAAGATCAATATCAAAGGTCTAAAAGGTTAGACCAATCCTATCAGCTTCAGGGGAAAGCTGGTGCTAAGCTACCGTCGAAGAAAGAAACAGCTAATGGCCCACAGATGATCTTTGTTCAACCAGGTTTCTCCTGTTTAAGAAGAAATCCTCTCTTTATTTAGCACGGTAATTTTCCCATTGCTGAAAATGCAGAAGCTTTAAATTCCAATTTTAGTTGTGCTGAAAGATGGAAAATAGTTTCTTTTAAATACTTTTCTTTATGAAAGAAGACAATAAAGGCTGCCTATTGGCCCTCATTATCCCCACCTCGATTTGACTTGCCTACCTGCTCCAGTGCACTGGTTCAAGACAATTAATCCTAATATTCAACCCTCCTGGTGTAATTTCTCATCTTGGCAGGTCTCTTTCTATAATGACTAAAGGGGAGTGGCCAAATTCTCAAACCCTCTGGGGTGAGCCAGATACATTTCCACAAACACAGACACCAATTCGATCCTGATATGTTAATGAAATGTGTTATCAAATCAAAGCGAGCATAAAAAGCCACTGTCCAAATAGCCTGGATAATGAAACACACAGTAGTGGTCATCACATTACAGACACAATAAAGTTCAAACAGTGAATTCTGTTGATATGAAAAAAGGGCTTTGTGGGCAACTGTTCATTTATGGTTCAGAGGTAGCTTATGTCGAAGAATATTTGTACTGTTTTCCTAACTGCAAGAAAAAAGGCCCCCACACAACTCACCGAGAACTCTGCACAAGACTCTCAGCTCTTGCTAACCAACACAGTTCCCCAGACTTCTAATTTGGCCTCAACAGAAAAACATATTTTATTAGCAAACTAGCCATATCTATTTATGCACTGTATGTTATTTGTGGGTTATGGTCTGTAACCAGTTCCTAGATATAAAGAAGTTAATCTGGAATTACTCATCTCACTGATAGTAACAGTCCAATTTTAGAGATTTGCAAACTGGAGCAGAGCGTGACTGGGACTCTGCTCCTGTTTCAAGTCCTGTTGTCTTCCTCTCCATCTTGCTTCCTCCCCCGATACACCAGAAATGCTGCCTAAGATCATAAGCCATTGATCACTTTGTTCCAAAGCCAGTGCCATTTAGTATTCATCTCTCAAGAGACAAACAGGGAGACCCACAGAGGTGCTCTATAGAATAGGATACTCTATTGCTACAGTTCTGCTTTAGTCACTCTAAATGTAGACTGATAATTACGAGTAATACCTTTGCTTCTGGATAAGATAGATTCTTACTTGCATTAGGTATGTTTTAGAGCTGCAGTCATACACTATATGTAGAAAATAGAAGTTTCACTAAGTTTTGTAAAAGTTTGGAATCTCTGTACTTCCAAACTTATGACTGACCTTAATATTCCATTTCTTTTTCTGTCTGCACAATACCTCACTAAAAGAAAGCATATCTAAGGGTGAGGATACCAAGATTCACCATAACCACTGAAAGCTTCTCTGGAGCTAATGCTGTAGCTCTCAGGGCTATTTGAATGGTTCTGCATGGCAAGGTACAGGGTATTTCTCCTATTAGGAAGGGAAACTCCCATGATCTTAATCAGAGACAGCGCCTGCATCTAACCATGGAAGACCTACAGCAGATAGCAGGTTCTGAGTCAAAACCTCAGTGGCATAATTCACGAATAGTCATGGGTTTGCATTAATTTACACCAGTTGAAAAGCTAGCAAGCTAGCTAGCAAAACTGCTTTAGCTTAGTTGAAAAATAATTCTTTTTATAGCCATTTTTTTTTCTATGGCTGTGGTTTCACAGTAACAGCTCATACACACATAGTCCACTGCCTCTTCTTTGTGCCACGGCCGTTTGTAACTGCAAAGTGACTGGAATCAGGGAACTGATCCATCAAAAAAGAAACTAAGCCCAAGCTCTTCTCTTTTATGGCTTTTTCAGGCATATCAGTTCCCTCAGTCAGGTTACCGCATGGCTACACAGACAGGCACACTAGCTCAAAGCATGGGAATGCATGGAATGGAGAACAAATAAGTGGGAGAAAGGAAATGCTGGATTGTTTGTTTTGGCACCATGAGTGATTAACTGCAAGTTACAGTTCCGTGCCTTTGGGCACATAGATAAAGGTAAAAGAAGGGGACAAACAGAAATATACTTCCACATAGAGCTTATAAATACAATCGTAAATATGTTTTTCAAGTCTTATTGGCATGATGTCAACGCGGTAAATATTTCTCAAATCCACCCACATCTACATTCTCCTCAGATATTAAATAGATACGTGGAAGTTATAAAAATTTCCACTGAGAGCAAGCATTTAGGCCAGCAGTAAGTATATTTATTTTATTTTATTCTATTTATTCTAGTTTATTTTATTCTGTTTCAGTTTTGTTTGTTAATTCAACATAGAAGAGGTAACATGTCAGTCTTGCCAAGGATGCTTTGCCTCCCCTGAATGTGCTTCAGAAGGATATTGGTGTTTTATTAGCTGATATTGATCATGAAGCAAATGGCAAGAAACTGGCTTAGCCAAGTAAACACACCCATGTCCAGTAAGACAACACCTATTTTTATTTTAACTAGACTTAGCCTCTACGTAAGTACCAGGACACAGTCAAAGGTCACAGGGAGCAACCAAAGTGTTTGTCAAAAGTTAGGACATGCGATAAAACTTTGAGCCAAATTAAGCAAAGCAAATTCTCCCCAAATTTTTGGTGTTATCAAAGGGAATAAAATCTCCCTTTCCTTCACACTTTATAAATTTAGGGCAACTCAGGAAATTGCTCATTAGAAAACGAATTTAAGTCATATGTGACCAAGGGCAGGGAGAGTTACTCCTGTTCTGATTGACTGGTTCAGCTACGTCAGCAGACCCTGCACAGTAGAATGCTGCCGTTGGCTGGCAGAGGTGCAGATCAAGAACTATTTGCTGCAAAACTTCTCAAATGATTTCAAGTAATTATTAGACTGGTAAAAGTTGTGATCTCTCGTGGAGAATTTGGGAACAGTAAAACCAAGAGAAGTTAATTGAAGAACTTATTTATTGCCCATTATTTGGTAAATTCTTCAGCCACTGAAGCTATACAAAGCGCTTTGAAACCTCATATTAAAGAATAATTCCTTAAATATATTAGCCTAATAGCTTGATTTCCAAATTAACTGCTATGAGCTTACCTGAGAAAAGTAATCCTCTGGTGGGTGAGTATTCTATAGTGAGAACACTATACTACTGCCTCCATCTGATAGCTATATTGTACCCTGAAGCATGCGGCTTGATTTAGCCTAGACACTAACTACAAATGTCATTTTCATTCATATGGCCTTAACTCAGTAAAAAAATTAAGCATATGTTCAAGACCCTGAGAAGTCAACTTCTCACATGGTGAACATAGAGCATCATAGTCTTACGTCCTTCTACAGATTCTGGGCAGGAGCATCAGATTATTCAAGTGCCTAGAGCTCAGCATGTTTGTATTTGCTTTGCTCAATTAGATCTATAATGATCTCATTCTGTTTTGCAAATTCCTAAGCTCCCTGCTTCAATAACCATTATGGTGTTTCACTCAACAACAAAAACTAGAAGAGTTTGAATTCTCCATCTTTACGTGCAGTAGTTTATTGTCCATCAATTCCTCTATTTGAGGCTGCAGTTTCTGCAGTGCAGGTGAGTGGGCAGCAGTAATTCTGGATTGCCAAACTTGGATGACCAAAGCTCTGATTCATGACCATACTGGATCAATCATGAGGGTGCAAAAGGTTCCTGCCCCAGCTGTCTGCCCCTCCTTATATTCAAGGTTAGTCTGCTGGAAGTTTTCTCTTCAGTCACTGCAGCTAAACCTGGCAAGGAATGGGAATTAAACACATCTGGCTGTTCCCGAGGATGTGAAAGTGTAAATATGATGGATCCCCCTCAAGTCCCGAAAAATCCTGTATTTCCAGAATCCTGTGCTGTGTCCCAGTTCAACTCTTATTAAAGGACACAGAAGGAGGCTGACCAGTTTCAAAAGGAAATGGAAGATCATGGATGAGCAGGCAAAATGAGTTCCATAGCTTAAAACCTTGTGATTTTAAAGACTGTTTCCTTAATTTTAAGCACAATGCTATTGCTCTATGTGTTTATGTCCCACTGTTATCTTCAGAATACAGAATTTCTAGCAAGTTAGAGATGTTTGGTTACAGAATTATATACTGAGAATAACGCAGAACATTTATTTCAGCCCTCAGACAATTCAGCTAGCCAGAAAAGATTGTAAATAAAACCTGCAGCTACATTTCTGTACAAAACCATTCATCAATAGTACTACAATATATTTCTGTCTCTTTGCTTTGAGCTGTGCACCCTTTGTACTATTAGAATAATGCAAACAAGTCTTTCTGCTGACTCTAGAGCTTTGTCCTCTGCACAGCTCTTTCCAGCACCTCACAGCTAATGGTGCATCTCCCCACTTTGCTTCTCTCTGAAAACATTAGGCGATGTCCCTTTAAACTTCCATTCTGGTGTTAGTAGCAACTGCTCAACGGCAAAGCACCATAGGTTATGTTGTTTCCAACTCTGGAAGGACTCAAGACAAGGGGAGTGCGCTTTGCTGCCTCTGCCACACAAACACCAGGGCAGAGAGATCAGTTTTTCTCCCTTAAATGGCTGAAAATCAGAAATAACCAGACTGAAACCTGTGGAGCTTTACTGCTGAGTGCTGTGTTAACACTGGATGTGAATCTGCCTTTGAATCCAGCTTCTGCAGAGCTGAATGGTGAGCAGGAATGTTCAGATTGCTTTGACTTCACTCACCATTTGCTGATATTAACTCTATATATTTTAAGCAGACACTTGCAGTTTCTCAGATGTCTTCTCCTTCTCATTTATTAGCTGAGTTATATTTTAACGGTGCTGAGAGATTTACTGGCAATGTATTAGATGTATTCATTTTGGTTACGGCAAAATCCTTGCACTCAGATCCAAATGTTGGACACATCTGTTAGCAGGCCAAGGAATGACCCTGTATTATTATTATTTTTTAAACCTGACAGCTCACACATTTGAAAATTGCATAAAAATATGTAGCTTAGCAGCTCTGCCTTCTCTTTGTACTATTTGCTCACATCCGGATCCATTTTTTCCCCCTGCCTGAAGGGGGGAAGGACAACCCCATATCAATCGCTCCCTATGCCAGTTCACATTAGGGAAATCCCAACTTTTCATTGCAAATCAGCAGCATCTTGCCTTTGATCCAGAAGACCACAGCTGGGAAACTGACACAACTCTGGCTCATGCTTCCCATGCTTCCAGCCCTGCACCCGTGCTTTGCTCGGTGTCTCTAACATATTCTAGCAGAGTCACCTCTGCTCAGTTTTAGCAGAACCTTTTCCTCCCTATCACTGACAGAGCAGCCAAATTAATCACACTCAGCCCAACTAACGTTAACAATCCGTCAAAGTGGCTTACAAAATGCTTCACATCTACTGTAACCAGAAAATTCACCTGAAGACCTGTAGGACAAAACTGACAGAAACCACTTTTCCCCCTCATTCCCTTTTCAATATTTTCCATCTCCTCCTTTGCTGTTGTTTCTTTTGTTTTATTCCCTTACAGTAGTTCAGAATTCATTGAGCATGAACAACATTTTTGCTTAAAGAAATGCTTACACAGTATAAACTCTTTCATGGTACATGGACCTTTACTGCTGACGACATCAGGCTGGGGGTCCTTGGAAGTTCCTTTTGCAGTTTAATACAGTGACTCCACGATATTTGTGCCCAGCTGTATTTTGACAAATTCTATTCTATATTCTAGCTATCAAGGAAGTAAAGTACTTTTAGCTGGGTGCTGTAGGTAAACTTCCCCATGACTGCAACTGCCCTACACAAGCAACTGCAAGGGAAGTCCCTGTTACCCATCTAGGATGATGCTGCAAATCATGCGCTTGACCTTGTAACAGTGGCTCTTGCCACAGAACATCTGGGTTGCCCCAGAAATGGATTTTGTAATGTTGTCTAAAACTGTTTTATTTATACATTTTTTTCTGTATCATCCAAATGGATTCAACACCTTTGCACTGAACATTTTATCTTCTACTCCTGAGGAAAAAGGGGTACAATCCATTAAAAATCAGAAGGGCAGCTTTTCCAACATTCTTTACAAAGGCATATATGCTATTCAACGCCAGAAGCTTTTCCCAGTTATATTGCTACTCAAACATAAATGTCCAATTTTCTGCTTTGAAACTGATGAGGGAGGGAATACGCTGAAACAGTGCACACATCTCCAGCCAGTTACCAGGGCTGTTGGCACTCAAAGGACAGTTCAACAGCTCCCAGTGCCAGTTTGAGTTTAGACTTTGCAGTGGATTCCCCAACACTGCCCTGTCCTAATGAAGCTCCCCCAAGTCACTGTCCCCAGGACGAGCAGCAACATTTGAGCCACTTCTCTCCTAGTGTGCTTGGACTAAGTTTAAAGTCAAGCAGAGCCTATGAAGTACACATATTCAGGGTCAAGTATCAAAACCACTTCTCATTCAGGCACTGATGCTGGAAGGCATTGACACCAAAGAGAAGGATGGGAGGACAGCTAAATCAGCTCATGAAGATTAATCAGGTTCCTTGTACTCGATCCTACCAAGAAGCCCATGAAGAGCTGCAAAAGATCAGCATTCACATTAGAGGTCTAATTCAGAAGGCCAGAATGGGCAAGGAACTCTTCAGTTGAGTAGCCACTAAGTTTTAGTTTTCATTCTCTTTGGCTTAGCTTGCTTTCACTTCCATATTGATGTTGTTCTTTTTTTCTCTTCCTTGCAGTAATAGACATACATGAATTAGATCTCCACATGACAACTTGGCTTCTAGGCTCCTCATTCAAGACCACTGAACTTGCAGGAAATGGGGACCCTGGGATTCACCCCTAAAAGAGCAGCTTCAGAAAGCAGACCCTGATGATCAGTTTCAGGTTTTTAAAGGTGCTCTTGTTCTTTCAAAACATTCTCCTGGGTTTACCTTCCTACAGACAATCTCTAAAAACCAATTGGGTTTTTAGTCCAGCTGCAGTTTCCAAAAGCTTTGGGTAATTCTAATATATACCCTTTTTCATCCTAAATGCTCTTAGAGCCACTGATTTACAAACATCAGGAGAGCAGCAGGAGGCTTTCAAGATGTATGTGGCGTTACCTGGCTCACAAAGTTGAGCAGAATCACAACACGGCATCATTCAGTTACAGCAGGAAGAATAGAGAACAATTATTTCATTGTTATTTTTAACAGAGCCAAAGTGCAACATATTATTGGCTAGCAACATCAAGTGGCAAACTCTTAATGCATTTAAGGCCCTTATTCAACAACACCCATACACATATTTCCAACATCTGTATTTAAATGTCTGTTTGACTTCAATAGGTTTTAAGCATGTGCTCAGAATTAACCTCTATGCTTTTCCTGACATGGGGCTCTATGTAGGTAGAATATCTATTGTATCACCATAACCAAGTTCAAAGTCCAGGTCTCCCCAGCCTCCAGGTACTATTCAATACGTAAGACTAGAGGTAAGGAGGTAGGTATGCATTGGCAGAACTTTAGAGGTTATTGTTGAGGGCGAGTTTGTGTTTTACAGACTTCCAGATGTTAGAACAAGGGCTTTCAGAAAAGCCCTTGTGCAATTTCTGAACATCTCAACTTCGTGGCAAAATCCATCCTAAATAAAGCACTTATGCTTGTTGGCACAGATAGCAGTACCTGAACAACCTGGTGTTCATGAAGACTTCCTGGCAGTCTGAGGTGTGACACTGAGCAGAAGAGGGACTGAATCGCCAAGTGGGGGGGAATGCTTGTAAGGATAACCTTCGTCTGGAATGAGATGAAGAACTGCTCTGTTACAAGACAGAGAACTCTAAGATTCATTTTCATCTGTCTTCAGAGGTCCATCCCATTAAAACAGAAACTAAGCTGCAAGTGCACTAATATGTCTAGTCATTCAGAGGGCTACACATAATCTGAGCAATAAGAAACATATTCATCCTGTGCTTGCTCATGGAAAAAGGATGTACAGTCTAAACCATGACAAACTAGTCCCTTTTTGGTTTTGTGGAGGGTTTTCTGCTAGGCAATTAAAAGCAAGCAACTCATTACTACAACACAAAGAAGCAAATTAAAATATCCATTTCCTAATAGAAATTGTCCAGCTTAAAATGAAAACCAAACCATGCCTTTCCGTCCCCGGTAAAATACTGCCATTGCAACTGGAATTAATTTGCTAGTAGCTTCAGAAAAGAGGCAAAAGGTTCAGTCACAAGGAAGGAAGAGTGTCCCCAGCTAGGTCAAAGCTGTGGTAGAGCAGCAAGGCAATCCAGGAGAGGCTTGCACCACTCTCAGCTGCACATGGTAGGCAACAGTGGGCCTTTCGCTCTCCAGGCTGTCAATCTGGCACTATTTGCACACACTAAATTCACTTTGGTATTTAAAGAAGTGTCATTATTGATTCTTTTCACTCCCCCCCCAGCTACAAGGCCACTACAGGCCACTGGAAAAGAAAAACGGACCCACACATACACAGACACAGACAGCAAAACTCAAGGAGCACTTTAGCAGGAAGTAAAAAGTACTACGAATACTGGCCTCGCTTCATATTTTCTTAAATCAGGGGATAGTAATATATGGCCCAGATAACACTGTATTTTCCTTATTACCCTGAACTGTACTTAATTGACATAACTCTGTGGGAGGATTAGCTTTTATACAAATACCCACATTTTATTGTATGGCCATTCCCTAAGGAGTGCACTGCTCATATATTTCTCTTAATGTGGCTGTGCAAATAGGTCATTGCACAGTCATATGCTCAGCAGCACGACTCAGATATTTGGAATTCATTGATTTCTTTTTTAAATGCTGAAATCATTGGAGTGACGGATGGTTGCTTAGGTATATAATTCTTAACCATTGCCTGCTAACATATTCTGACTCAATTATAATTATCAGATGTATTTCATTTTTATACATATATATATATACACACACACCTCCAATTGTGGAGATGGAAAAACACATATGATGAATTGAGACAGAATGACCTGATCCTTAATTTAGCAGGCAGGCAGCTTTCTTAGGTGAGCAGAGGAAGAACTTAATGGAAACTCCAAGGCCTTTCATTTCCTATGGGTGAGGGGCTTTACAGACTACCAAATTTTCATCCTGAAGGGAAGCAAGAGTTGTATCTGCTCTGCTGCATGAATTTGCAGTGGGATTTCAAATTATGTACAGAAAATATCAAGGAATATTCTGTGAACATACAGTCTCTAAGAATGTAGGAAACACAACTCGAAAAGTACCATCATGTCTTAATGCTGTAGCATGTCAGGAGTGGAAATGAGAGTCCACATGCCAGGATGTAAAGGTCCCTAGGAAAGCTAGATGCAAGGTTTCCCAGGAACACAAAATTACTGGATCAGCGATGCATCCATCCAGGGTCAGTTTATGTATGACATTCACATGTTAAATATGAAATGCAGGCTATACAGCACAGACAAACTTCTCCTCTAGATCACCAAACCATGACCTGTGCAATGCAAGAGTAAAGGAAGCACCACTTCTTTATGAGACAAACAACAGAGGATAACGTGCTTCTCTTCATTCATACTGCCTCACTCTCTACAGCTTCAACGGAACACTGTGTACTAGCCAAAGGGGTGACTACATCTCTTACTCTACTCCAAGCATGAAAAGTGCCATCTGTAACATTTGCTTGAGGAAAGTGCTAGCTGCTGCCACCACAAAATGTACATAAAATGTAGCCCACAAATATAAAACCGTAGTTACCCTCTAGACGCTGGCAAGTCTGCTAAAAAGGCAGTTCAGGAATCCATGCAGTGACTGGTATCCTGCTCTGCCTCCCAAACATAATGATAAAATTAATCCTATGTAAGAGGAAGAAATAGTACTACTCAACAGCATAGGAACAACCAGCAGTGGTCCGCATATTGAGGTAGATTACACACATGGAAAGAGGGGCTGTCTCCTGACAACAAAACATCACTGATTTAACTGGCAGTACCAGGGAATCACATCAAATTCAGATGGTGAATCACATGACTACATACTCAGAATTGCAGGCTCACAAATGTTAGCACTCTGTTAGTGGTTTTCTTGAAAGTACTGAAGACTTCTTCACATGCTTAAGTCAGAGAATCATAGGATTTTCAGGTTGATTTTGAAAGAACAAAACCTGCTTTTTGAGTCCTCACAGCTACAGGTACTACAGTTACTACAGGTAACTGCAAACACTGGATCTGAAAACATCAATCAAGTTTAAATGCAAGATTCAGAATCCACAGGGCAAACCCCAATGATGACTATGACATCTGTTGATTTTTATAGGCTGTTTTCTGAAGAGAAAAAGTATGTGATCAGAAGGTGTTTGTGCTAGGGAAAGAGGAGGACACACTTGGCAAAAATGATGATGCTCAAACAAGCCTTATGAAAACAGGTGGCTGCATAGAAATGAGTGTGCATGTTCTTTCCATCGGTGGCCTAAGGGAAAAGCACAAGCATGGGGACACACAGTATTAGGCACAAGAGCATCCACCAAAGAAACTGCAGCTACAGGAAAATCTGTTGAAACTGGCAGTAAATGATGAAAAACAAATCATAAGGAACCAAGTGTTTCTTTTGTGCCAGAACTTACGAAACTAACTGCTTTTAAAAAAAGACTCATGATTTCTAAGCCAATGTCGTAATTTCTTGGAAGTTCAAGGTTAGAAATGAGACTTAAAGCATTTTGCAAGTATCAAATGGAACACTATTGCTCCAGTGCAAGTAAAAGTTGCAGAACCGGGGAATAAACCTGTAGATTACCACTGAAAAAACAACTCCTACAGTAACCTATTGCAACACTGCCCATGCAAGTACAAGACAACAGGCTAAGGTGAGAAATAAAACAAGGGAATCAAAGCAACAGGAGAAGCTCAGAAAAGCACTACTGTGGGTAATCAGAAAGATTTTGCTGCTAGAGAGGCTTAAACACATCTAATTGATACTGAATCCACGAGGCTTAAATGCAGACAGTGGATGTAAATTAAGACATGTCTGTTTCCCATCAGTCAAACTCATCCACCAGAATTCATGCATACAAGAGTCTCATTTGTCCACAAGGAATGTGTACACATAAAATCTAGCCTGTCTGCAGATTACATTCTTAACAGACACGTGGTCAGGATCTCATTTCTGGTTTTCATAATCCAGCATGTGCATATTTATTTCTTGGTCTCTAGATATACCACAGATTGGATCCTCTGTTATAGAAGCTTCTCATGGATCTGTCAGTGAAAAGCTGCCTTTCATGTAGTTTACCTTGCCTCATGCAGATCTCTGAGGATGAGGAACCACCATTTGGTGCTGGGGACATCTTTATCTAGGTCATAAGAACACAAAGGAACTCAATAGTCATGGCTACCCTCAGGCATGTTCTGCCATGTTCTCCCCATTGAACTGCAGGCAGTTAAAACACAGAATCAAAGAATCACAGAATGGTTTGGGTTGGAAGGAACCTTAAAGATCATCCAGCTCCAACCCCTCTGCCATGGGCAGGGATACCTTCCACTAGACCAGGTTGCTCAAAGCCCCATCCAACCTGGCCTTGAACACTGCCAGGGATGGAGGCTGTTAGAAAACATGTTAAAAAAGATTGAACATTCCTCTAACACACACTGCTGGGCTACGCCAAAGCCTATCAGGAGGTTGACATGCATGGCTCATATGCAACACCCCTGTTTTTATTGATGGAAATCTCTTAATCACAAGATTAGTATGTTACAAACTGGCCTACACTTCACCCAGAACCAGTCTGCAGCCAGGCTGGTTGCTCCTTGGACATCACTAAGGACAGGACTGAATACATTGTGTTTCTGCATTTTAAATGTCTTTCTTCTCACAAATTTTTGGCAGTTCAGGAAGTGTTGGAGAGTTCAACCCTCGATGCATTTCTTTTACCAGAAAGATTCAACAAAAATGCCAACAGCAGCAAAAAAAAAAAAAAAAAAAAAAAAAAACCCAACAAACCCAATTAAATTAAGACAATACCAAGCATCTGTGTGGTTTTCTTGTCTCCCTTCAGTGAATCTGGAGAAGAGTCATTCCCTGTTAGATAAACTAGAAGTCTTTTGTTGATATCATAGTGCTGACAAGTGTAATAGTGACAGCAACATCATGTGAAATTATAACAGGAATCTTCCTTTCAGCAGTAGGTCTTGATAAATTGGACATACTGATTCCTGCTATTTGTTGCAAGGTAGTGTGGCATCTCTCTTTTTTTCTTTAACAGGCGCTAATTATTGAGCATCAAATAGCGTAAAATATAACAGCTGTGCATACTGTCAGTGCTATATGGGCTGCTGAAGGTGTCTGTGCGTGCATATGCCAATGTGTGAGCAACTGACAGTGGGTGGTTTTGCTGTTTGCTTTAGAAATGCATTTGAATAAACCGCATGATTTTGCAGGACAGGAGAAATTCAGCTGGGTTATAGCGGAGTTAACAAGGAGAAGCCAGTTTCTAGAATGCCTGGGATGACTGTCATGGTGCTGGGTAATGAAGTATGTTTCAGGTTGCTGGGCATGGCTGAGAAGCTGCCGAGGTACATGGAAGTTCTTGAAGACTAACAATGCTTTGTCCTTTTTAGCACTCCAATCTCATAAATCCCAACTAAATTACTCACATGTTTTCAGGAATCATGAATTGGAATTTCCAGCATTTGGAAAACAAGAGAAGAAAAGAAAGAGAGGGGAAAAAAAAATATTAAGAGAAACCAAAATCCTGAAGTACTGTTTTGAGCTTTTACAGGCAAGCTGTGTCAAATAGCGGGAACACTTCACATAGCAGGTGAAAGTTTGCTGCCAAAAGCTTTCAGTCCAAAGAAACTTTTTCCTTTGTGAGAGGATTTAAACTGTAAACCACAAATACTCTGGTACCTCCCTGACCAAGATAACAACCTCACACACAAAAAAAGAAGAAACCCCTAAAAATATTACCGTGACCTGTTTTATGGGAAGGTCAGGCTCTTAATCAGTTTCGGGGTATAGCTCTTGAAACGAGAATGAAAGACTTTCTCCCTGAATAGTTTGCTCTCCTCAGGTTATAGTGAAACAAAATATGTAAAGTTTTTTGCTTCTGAGTGTTAGAGCTGCTCTTTTAACTTTCCTTTTAAGTTGGAAAAATGCAGTGAATAGAATCATTCTTTTCAACTCAAAACTTCTTCATGAAGGTTTGAGTCCTTTTTTTTTATGGTTGCACTGGTACTAACACACCAGCTTCAGATGACCTTTACAAGTATCACATGGAGGCTTTATCCTGATTAAAATGGTTTTCTACACAGAAGGGGAAGGCCTGTGACACCACTCCGAACAAAACCTCTGCAGGACAAGGTGTAAAAGGATAAAATATATTGCTTCCTCTAAGAGGAACGGAAAAAAGGACCGAGAGATTCTGAATAACAGAGAGACATGAAAACCTGTGTTTCATTTTGATTAATTCTGCACAGTTCTTCTTTAAGCAAATGACTAATGCGGCCTTTGACCCACCAGGAGGATTCTTTTAGCTCCATCCTTCAGGAAACCCAAAGAAACAGTGCTAGGGTTACACCTAATGCTGACCTACCTCATCCATCTGCTTTCAGTGAGCAAATGTCAAGTTCATATTCTTTTCCCATCGATGAAGGGGTGGAGAAGGGAAGAGAGAGGATAAAATTGCTGTAACTTAATACTGGCATCAAGATTTATTTACTGATGATCACAGCTGGTGAACTTTTTGCATCTTGCATATGTGCAAGGTTCTTTAGGTCAAGGTGCATATGCCAACAAGAGAAAAGCAGGGGGAAAGTGCAGGAGAAAGGAAGGCCTGAGGATGTAGCAAACCAACAAGGAATGGGAGGCTCAAGGGTAAATTTATAGTTACGTGATCTAAGCCCAGAGGGAGGCCTAAGCAAGAATGCTCCCTGACCATAAAAACGTACTTGCTGGTAATGGCTGTTAATGGTGCAGGGGGATTCTCCTGAGTTGGACATTGTGGGGGTGGTGGGGCAAGCGTTTGGGAAGTGAGTTGATGGTGGGGTAAAGGCAACAAAGGAATGCAATGGAGGTGGTGAAGTTGAGCTTGCAATAACTGTGTGCCCTGCTGCCACCACTGCCTTCCAACATGTGTTGATAGGAAAAATTAGGCAAAAATAAAGGAGGAAGGAAAAGAAGGATGCAGGAAATATGCTGAGGAGCCCAACTGGCATTTTGTGCTGCTAACGTGTGTGACGTTTCAAGAGCTGTACTTTGCCTTTTTCCTTTTAATTGTTCTGCCCTTTTGCTCCCCGTTCCCAGTGTGTGCCACAGCATTCTGTCTGAAGACAGCAGTGAGAAGGCAATGGATGTGCCTATAAGCACTTTGGGTTCACAAGTCTCCCATTTTCCATTAGCAGATGAATAAAGGATATAGGGCAGGGTTTAGATTCTGATTGCATGTTGTCAATTAAAATCTTTTCTTCCTCTCTATTCTCCCTTTCCTAATAAATCTCCCCTCTACTGAACCCATGCTCAGACCATTATACCGACCTTCCAGTTCTAACGCTAGCACCGATACCTACTAGACTTAGTGGAACAAGGCATCTACAGCTCTGATTAACATCAGAAACTGGGGATGCTGGCTCAAGCATGCAACATCACTTGAATACCCCATCACCCTCTGGCAACTGCTCCTCAAGGAGAGCCAGTTACTCACCAAAATGAGATCATCAAACACACAAGCTTCATTTCACTGGGATTTCCAGCCCAATGGGCAAAGAAAGGAAACTGCTGTCCTTAAGTAGCCCGGAACCTTGGCCTTTCGCTTCTGAGTTGAAGGAATGGTCAAACTGATCCACTGACTTAAGATACCACTGGATCAGGCCCAAGCTATCTTAGTTAAAATGCAAGTAAACTGCAAGTAGATAGGTTTGTTTTTAGCAATTCCAGTGTGTTTTCTTTTTTGCTTGTTTAACAAAGGTTGATAAAAAAGAATAAATTAAATTTCTTTTTAGTGAATCTCTGATGATACATTTTAACTGAGTCTCAGCCCAACTGCATTTGATCAGTATGGGAAAAAACCAAATATGCTATAGCTAAGCAGGAAATTTTGCCTGGACCACAATTAATAGGGTTTTGAGCAACCTGGTCTATTCAGGGAAAGGATAACTCACTATCAATCTAAGATTGTTAGGCTTGTCTTCATCCTGTAAAACAACCTAGTTCAAGTTATTTACAAGGAGATTCATTAAAGCAGGAAGGAATATTTTGTCTAAAACCTGATGCATGGGCTATTTTGTAAGTTCATTTGGGAGCTTTGAGGATTCTGCTACATGTTAAAAAAGACAATCCCCTTTAAAGACAAAGAACATGTTCAAGAGAGTGACCTAGAATAAATGCTGCTCGTATTTTATCCATACAACCACACAATTGCACTTTTTCCTTCCCCCCACTTTTCCTTTCCTCCCCAAGCAGTGCACTGGTCAAACATACCAAGAGCCTCTTGTTAGAAGGTATCACTTCAGAAATGAATTTGCAATCTGTGGCACTGCAGCCCTTGGATCAGATTGTGAGTCCCAGCCTCCACAGGTCTGGCCTTTGAGCAGAACCTGAGAGAAGGGGGAGGTGGGAATGACAGAGAGAGCAAAAGGATGAAGAAGGAAAGCAAAATAAATCAAAAGCAGCTTTCTTGGTAACACCAACATCTCAAAGGCCAAGTGTAAAAGGACCAGGGCTCTAATGATATCAATTAGGTTCAATCCTCTATGTCATTTTAGATATATAGTACCCACTGAGTATACTTAAGTCCATATGTAAAAGGTCATTTACTGGGTCCAGAACATAACAAATTATCAGCAAAGGGTTTGGAGGGTTTTTTTTTTTCTTTTCTCCCTAACACTTTCCACTTTCTGAAATAAATTACAGCTCATAATGGTTTCATGCTGAGAAGCTAATTTTACTTAATTTTTTTTTACCTGCTATACCAGAGAAATGATTATTATATTGCTGTGTATGTTCATTGCACAATGAAAAGAAAACCCAACTTGTTAGATTTCCTTGGATAACTTGCCTCAGCTAAGACAGGTGACTTCCTTTTAAGACGTCATGGTATAATTGGTATCAAAGGTGCCAAAGATATAGTCTTTACAAGACACTATCTGCCTTGGCTAATCTTTTTCAGTGTCCCTCATTACACTGTGGGTTTCTTCACAGCAGCGTAATTTCATATTCATTCTGAAGGGAAATAGCAAACTGCTAAGAAAAGCAGAATAAGAGTCTTCAGCATTGCCTGTTTGAATGTTTTGGCAGGCCTTCAGGAAAGTGTCAGCTAGTTCTATCAGCAGCATCTCAGGATGTGGTGACCACCTAAAGGCACAGTTGAAGGCTGACAATAAACTTGTGCTGCTCCCTACACTTCCTGTAACAACAGGCTTCATGCTGGATTTGCCATCATTTTTCAGTCCCTCAGAGAGGAACTATGCCAATTTGGGGAGACAGAAGAAACCTGTTACATAAATTGAGTCAGTTCGAACGGTAGCTCAACTGTGCTTTTCATGATTAGGCAGAAATGTTGTCTTTACTGAAGATGTATAATTACGGTTTATCACATGGAATGCCAATGCCATTTCCACTTTAGTAGTTAAAGTCAGGCTGGTTGATCATATGCAAGATTAGGTACCTGAAGCTACGCCAGACACGTCTTACAAAGCAGTGTTTGCTATTTCTACTGGACAATACATGGTATCATTTTCATATGGGTTACATGTCTTCTGTTCTCACCAGGCATCCTGTGGGCACCCCTTATGCCAATTAGCACCAATGAGATCGATGGAATATTGATCAGTTGGGATAGCAAAATCAATAGTGTGGTGGTCAGGGCACTCACCTCAGCTGTGGGAAACCCAGGCTCAAGACCCTGCTCTAATGAATGCTCAATTATTTATGCAAAGTTGAAAGCTCCAACAGAACAGATTGAGGAAGCCAAGCCCAGAATAACTACCCACTTGGGGTCAGAAGAGTCATTAGGGATGAGGAAGGCTGTTAAACTTGACCAGAAAGCTTTTTTTTGGTAAAGTATCAAATTCCCAACACAAGTTTCAGCTGAAATGAATGGGCATTGCACCCAGCTCTGCCTGTCAGCCTGTCCTGCTCATCCTCGCTGCAGTGTGTCATCACACTTTTTGGGAAGAAGCACAGGAAAACCATCGCCATGAATGCAGATTGCAAAGGGTGCAAATTCTTCCCCACTCTGTCATAGCTACACCAGAGCTCCTGAGCTGAAACACGAAGCAAAGGCTGGAATAGGGTGCTAGGTGTACTGATGTGTAGCCAGTAACAACCAGACAGCTGGCCAGAAAACTCTTGATTACAAGCCTTACCATAAAACTCAACTGCTATGAACTCTTTTTAGCACCATTCCTTGTCATTAAATCTTGCTTTCAACTCCCAGCTTGATAAATGTTATGTAACCTAGAATTTACTTTTATTCTCACTCTCCTTCCTTTAGTTCTCTTTCTCATTGAGGGCCTAAACATCTGTTTCATATTGATTAAAGGGGGAAAGAAATACTCTGTTTACCCTCCTCTATATTTATTACAGTTTGTATGTTAGAAGTAAAAGGAATATATAGGAAAAAGAAAGAAAACAGCCTTCAGATTGGTTCTTTAAAACATGAAGTTTCAAAAAAATTCCTCCTTTTTTTACATTCAGAGGATTTCTTTTTATATCCTTGTTTAGTTGTGGTGGCACCTTTTTGTGCCTCAGGCCTACTTAACCTGTAAGATGCGCAGATTGGGGACCAGTCCATCCCCTTATCCTGCTCCTGGGACAGAACGAGGAGACCCGGTCTCATGGGCCTCTAACGCTTCTGCGGTACTGAAGTAGAAGAGAGAATGGATGTGTTAAGATAGCTTCCAAAACCCCTCGCTGGAACAGAGCTCATTTCATTAAGATCAAACCTAAAATAACAGCACACTGCTTGTTTTCAAGGACTTACAGGATAATTTCTACCAGGTTGCAGTAAAGGTGTCGAAATGCATTCGGAAGAGTTGAGGGAAAGGGGGAGTAGAGGAGCAAGACTACATGACATCAACTTGCTAAGATTTCACCCGGCTAATGGATGCAGAGCTACAGACAGACAAATTAGACAGGGGGTCACAAGCCACCACTGATCATTTACCTGGCCGTTATCACTTGTCAGTGCCTGCAGCCAGCACACTGGGAGTGTAGCGCAGGAATCAGGACAAGGTAGAGGCTTCCCAGACCAAAATAACTCTGCACATCCATGGAGACAGTTGCAACCATGATAATTACAGGCTTTCAAGGTGGTGCCAGTTTTTCCCTGTTACATGACGAGCCGAATGCATAGTAATACTTAGAGACTATAGATGTGCTTCCACCTGCCTGCTAAATCTACCCTCATTTGTATTCTTGAAGTACAAAGGGATACTTGCATACCACGCCTAAATCAGACCAGTTAGAGCTTGGCATAGTTTCATTCCTCCTACTGTAGGGAATGAAATGAAGTCCCTAACTGGGAAGTTTCATCACCTTAAACTCCCTAAACACAATAGCTATTCAGCTCATGTAAAATCCAAAGTACACTCTGTAGAACCATCTACCAGGGAAGAGTCTGGGGTTTGATGAGAAAAGGGATGAAGTTTAGGAAAGGTGGGGGGCTCTCACTCCTTGTAAGCAGAGGTATCAGTGGAGAGCAAGAACTGGACCTTAGCTGTCAACTCTAAAGTATAAAACTTCGCCAACCTGAGTTACACTGACTGCATGTTTTTCTCCAAGAAATTGCTTCAATACATCCATCGTCATTTTGGAAAGACTCTGCTTCTTTCACTTATGTACATGGAAGAAAATGAAACATTAAGTGTCTATCATGCAAAGACCAGTTTCTGTTCCTTTTATCCTACACCACATCTCCAGCCTCTAAGAATATTTGCTCCTGTACTGCTATTGCCACTAATTGAACATGACTACTAAGAAGTACTATGAAAGCCAAGCAGGGAAGGGTCTCTATCTGCCTTTTAATGATTTTTTTTATTATTTCTTAAAAAGCTTTAAACTGAAAAAACAATCTGTTAAATTAATTCTCAGGTGTAAGCATAAAATAAGACGTCCTTTAGGAGTTGGGAATTAGCCCAAGAGCATCAGGGATACAGTGGCAAAGGGCATGTTTTAAGAATACCAAAAAAGATTTTGTAACAAATTAAGCTGGGGATGAAGCTGTGCCTGATGTTACAGGCCATTATTATGCACAGTTATGAAACACTGGTATGCATTAATAATAAAGATCAGTGTCGCCTTCTAGGGAAAAATTGAGCATTCTTTTAATTAACTTAAATTTTTCATCAAATTGATTGAAAAGCTCTCATCCTTTTTTACTTTCATGTAGCCCTACATTTTATGCCGTAGGCAGAGAGCGGTTTTATCTCAAATACTCGGTGTTTTCGAAAGAGCCTATGTGTTATGAGTTTCAAATAATAATAAAAATAATAATAAAAATAATAATAATAATAAAAATCACAGCAACAACCTAGAAGCAAGCTGGGGCACGGAATGAGGAAAAATAGGCAGCAGTTTTCAAGTAAATCACTCTTTAAAATGTTGTGTTTACCTTAGAGGGGAAGAAAGAGAATGTCTTTTCCCTCTTTCCGTGGCAGGGCTGCGGAGCTGTCCTCAGGCACATGGGCTGAGCAGTGGCATGGAGGTAAGAGCTGAGCACACGGCATCCAGTTGGAACTGGGTAGAGATGCTCATCTCTCAGTGCCTAATACCTCTAGCTCTGCTCATGTGCTATGAGAAGGTATGAACCCTGCTCAGAGTATCCGGATGGGATATTGTTGTATCACTTTTAGGGCACTGTTTGGAGGATTCACACAGCATATCCGGAAAGTCACAGCAGTTTCTCTGGTACAATCTCACTGCAACAATGCAATGGGAGAACATAATGCAAGGAATTTTGGCTTTCTCTAACTGGAGCCTCCTTACAGAAATTTTCAGTCTTATTTTTGTGCATGGAAATCCCATCCCTAGGGCAGATACCACATAAGAAAAATATACCTCACACACACTTCCATACTCTAGACACTTCACATACACACACATACTTCAGATGATCCTTGAGGTACCTTCCAAACTGGCAATCTTATTCTACACCTTCTCCACTCATTGATCCTTCTGCACAGCAAGATCTGGAGGGGACACTGAGTCACTATGCCCAATTCATGCGGGGCAAGCAAATTCCCCAAACCAGGGATCCATAGCTACTAATTCAAGAAGGTTCAAGCCTCCACTGCACCATCCCCAGCTGTGCTGAGGACCTTCAGGACATGTCTACAGTCAGCCCTATACTCTCTCTGTCCACACTCTGGGCTGGATGGGCAGCTCAGGTTCAGAGGGTTTGACTCAGAAACCATGATAGCTGCAATAAGGTAATGCCATGCGAAAGTCCACATGTGAGGCAGTGAGAGCATGTGCCACAGGTATGTTCTTGGTAGAGAGGAAGACCTGGGCGTATACTTTTGCACTTTTTCTTGGTTTTGCACTTTAAAATGCATGTCCAAAGGGAAGTGAACAGCTCACAAATTGGTATTTGCATTAGACAGCTCAGTATCTGAACCAAATCAATAGATTTTCATTAAGATTAGCATTAAAACCTTCTGATTCTGAAACAAGAACTGAAGGGAAAAAAAGTGGGAGGGAAGAGGAAAGAGGAGATGAATTAATAGAATAAAATACATTTCTTATTCACCACAGAACTATGTTAAGCTTCAGAGCTTCTATTTTCTGTGCATCTATGCAATCACAGTCCTTTCCTCCCCATTGCCTATTAACGTTCTACAGTGACCAAAAAGAAACATTTGATATTTTAAAACATGGCCTACAGTCATAAAAGCTTTACCACGTGAGATCTGACAGGATCAGCACAGTATAGGAGCTATCAGCCTGGGTACTTGTATGGGAAATTACTTTTTTACTGGAAACCTCCATGGAACAGCTGTGTGTGTCAGGCTGATTCCACAGCTGACATTTCTGTCTGAGCTGGAATGAACCAATATCCCATGCTGGTGGGAAAGGCCACAGGAGATGCTGGATCCAATTCTCCTCTCTCTTTTATGGGTGTAAAACAGGTGCTTAACAAGATTTCATAGCTATAAAGCTGGACTGAGGATCAAGCCAATTCTTCCAGAGGAGATGAAAATAAAAAATCAAGATCCTGCAAACAATTCTGCCTCCAGTATTTCATTAAACTTTTCATAAAGGTAGAGATCTGAGAGGAATTCCAACCTCATTTGTAATCAACAGCAATATTCTCATTGACTCCAATAGGGCCAGGAATTGCACCTATTAAGTATATTATTCTCACCAAATTCTAATTGAAGCAATTACATCCTACCATCCTAAATCCCACCTGGATTTTCAGCTGGATATTGGATTCTTCAATTTCTGGCCTCATACCCTTGTCTAGTGTTTCTGTGCACCATTAAACAACTGCTGCATTTCATATCTGAAGCAGGTGCAATTACATACCAGTTTTTACGTGTGAAAAGTACTTTAGGATATTCTAGGGTGAAAGGTACAATATGACTATGACATAGTGAGACTTTCTCACAGTTAAATCCACTTCACAGCTCTGCACGTTTCTAAAGCATTATAAATTGGGACTCAGCATATAATCTTTGGTGTACAAGAAACTCCGGGGTATAATTTTGATTAAAACAGGTATAGTGCAAAAAGATTCATTCTATGACTGTTTTAAGCTAAATTTTCAAGCTGCTTTTAAAAGGAATTTTGTTGCCATATCTGCAGTTGTTAATAAATAGTTTCTAATCTACATTTTTATCCAGGCCAGTCCTCTCCTTACCTTGCCATTCTTTTAATGCGCACAGCACCTCACACAGCAGTACCCAAGATTAAAGTTCCTCTCATTGACATGGAATGAAGGTAAATTATACCATTTGCAAGAGAAGAGATAATAAAGGCGGAGTCTATAGAAATACTTTGATGAATTATATAGTGGCAATTTTCTGACATTAGTAATGTAGGGCAGAAGACAGTGTTTCTGATATATATAGATGTAAATTCATCATCCAGACTGTATTAAAGAAAACTACATCAGATTCCTTGATTTTCTGGATTGCTTACAAGAGCAATCAGTGAAATGCTATAGTCTTCTCCAAGGAAGCTCCCTTAGTGCAAAAGGTGAAGAATTACATAGATGAAATAGCTCCCCTTTTGTGCTAACCATCATAAAAACAGCCAACAGACTTATAGCAGCCTGCACCTACATATAAAAGGAAGGGCTTTGTATTGCAAGGCACTAACCACAGCTGGAAAAATCTGATGGGAGTTCCTTATTTTATCTATATGTGTATATAGACATGAATACAGAAAGAGATCAGTACATAGGTATTTCATATAGGTATATACCGACACATTGTTTTACTTGTTTGCAAAATACAAGAGTATCCAATTCTCTGTGTTTAAATAACATATGAAAGACTAGCTTGCGGAGAAAGGCAGGAGGACGTGATCCAGACTGCACACGGGAAGCCCTACAAAAGGGATCATAGCAGTAAGTCAGACAAGTTTTGTTTACCAGTTTCTTTCTACTGAAGTATTCAAAGTGCTTTTTACTTCATTATCTAAAATTTATGAAGACAAAAGTATATCACAGCTTCCCTACTTTGGCCTTTTCATTTTGTTAGTTAAAATCACAGACAGGAAACTTCTGAAAAGCTGTACTTTGGGGGAGCTTCCTAAGATGTGGTCAGATTTCTGCTACTCATTCCCTTCTATCAGACAGAAGTAAAATAGGAAAGTGTAGAGAAAGAGGGAAGAATGAGGAGTGAAAGGTTATGCTACAAAAGTTAATAAACTAGTTTTATCAATACCATGGTTACAAAAAACATTGAGGATTCATAGCAGCTTGAAACACCCACCAGACACCTGAGCTTCAGCAAAGCCTATCCTCATCCCTGGGTATCTCTACCGCGTTCTGTGCCCCTTTAAACACTTCAGTGGCTATGGAGTGACAAGCAGAGTGGGATGTGGTTGGTTTATTTTCCCTTGGACCTTGTCTCCACATACACATGGCTCTCCTGAGCATATTCATGATTTGGTCTCACCAGCACAAATGTATTCAACTCTCAAGACAGCAGGAAATAATTCCTTACAGAGCAAAGATTTCAACTCAGTCTGGCCATCTATCAGTACCCCTCACTGTCCCCATTCTCAGCACACCATATACTGAGTACACTGTAAACACAGATCTAAGGGTAGCATTCTGATCTACACATCCAGCTGGGTGCACAGGCACTTTCTATAGTGCAGAGAATTATCCTAAAGTGCACAGGATTTAATTCTTATTTTTTTTCTTATTTCATTTCTTTTTTCCCCCTCCTACACCAGTTTTGGCCGTTACAGAAAATAATGGGTTCGTGGGTGGATTCAGGATGTCAGACAGAGAGAACAAGCACCGCTGCTCACTTTGTAGTAAGGCAGGGAACAGTATTAAAGCAGCAGAAATCAAGGAGTAGGGCCGCAGCAGCAGCAGTAGCTCATCCAAAGCAATAACAACGCACGAAGACAAGCCATGGTAACTGAAGGAAGGCTGGAATCTAGCATACCCATGGTCTTGTTCTTATTATTACAACACAGCGTGACTAAAAATATCAAACCAAACAAAAGAAATTCCTGCAGGCAAGGGGTAAGAGAGGAGGCCGACCACTGCTGGAAATGGAACTTATTGTTCACCTAAGTAGTGCAGCGGGGAACAGAAATCACAGAAGCAAAGGCCAAGATCAACAGCAGGAGCAGTGCTGAAAGTAACAACAATGTTCCTGAATAAGGAGCCACGGACTCCAGAAGAGACAAGTTAGAAAGAGGCTTCCCACCCTCTTGATCCCTCCAACAAATCACCCAGGCTGAAGGCAGGGTGGACAGATCACTCTGCTTCGCAGCACTGGGATGCTGTACCGGGGTTATGAGTCCTTCAGGTATCAGCTCTGATGTGACCCAAACAGTAGATTGCTCTCACAGAAGGGATCAAACCCCACTGTGGTCCTGCTTAGTGAGGTGCCCTGGTGCTGGGGCAGGCTCCCACCTGAATTAGGCCTCAGGGCAAGCTGGAAATCAGCTGGATGCTCCTGCATCCAGAGGACCCACGAGGCCAGGCTGATGACAGAGAAGCTGGGGACCGTGTGGCAGATTGTGCCTAAGAGCTGGGAGCCCAAGGTTTTTGTTCCCCTGGACACACTGTTGGCTTTGAAAGCCTGGCACAAGGGCTGCTGGGGCACCAGAATTTTGACTCCTTGCCAGATAGCTGGTTCCAGCAGAGACCTGTTTAGTTTCTGCAGTCAGAGCATCCTCATTAAACCCTAACTTTTTTGCTCAGTTGGGCATTTTCTGACAATTCTTTTCAATGGGTGCTATCTGGCCAGCTCTAGCGCAGAGCAGCTTTGCACAGAGAATGCTGGGCTTTAGATGTGGAAAGAAATGTGCAGGCATTATCTGTATAGGTAACTTGTAAAACTAATATCAATGGCCATATTGTGCCATATATGCACTTCTGTGATAACATCTGTGCTATCTTCTGTTATCATGTATCACTTCCGTGATAACATCTGTGATATGCACACAAAGTGCCATATATGCACTTCTGTGATAACATTTATAAAACCCCCAAACCTTTACACAAGGTAATGAACCAAATGAACTTCCCTACTGAACTGCAAGGCAAGAAGTTCTATTACCTTTTCTCTCCTAATTCCTCCAGCCTTGACCAGTTTTCTTTGGCCAGTATCACACTTCCACATCTTTCAGGAGAGCTGTTCCTTCCCATTTCATGCTCCGCTCCATAACTCTACACAGAGACACGAAGGAAATCTGGCATGCAGCTGGCTCACGTGGTGTGAATTGAGTGGCCAGTCTAAGACCCAGAAGAGGAAACTGTGACCTGCTGCGCTCAGAGTGAGAGTTTTATAAGGTAAAGAGCTTTGGAGGATTGCAGAGACTGAAGGAGAGGCAGCTGTTTGAGGCAGCTGAGAACTGGGACTAGGTGTAAAGGGACATGATGGCCTGTTGAGTCAGAGTCTCAGCTGGTATAAACCAGCATAGCTCTGTTCACTAAAACTGCAGTGCAAAGTTCATCTCAAGAAAGAAAGCACTGGCTGGATAATATAGCACTCAAAAATGCATCTTCCTTTCATTTAAAAAGGGATGAAATGTGCTGTGAGATGGTGGCAGGCCTAGAGTTTGGTCTTTCCAGGATAAAACTGCTGTTTTATAAATCTGCATCATTCTCTCTTTTAGGTTCTCACTCAGTAATGAATACATATTTCTTTCCCATGCCACAGCTCCTTTTCCATTCCTTTAATTTATCTCACATCAGGCTGCTTATAACAGATGCTCCCAGGATGGAGAAACAGGCCCTGAGATCTCAGAGATTATCCTGTCTTTAAGCTTCTACTGCTGCTCCACTTGCTTCACTCCTTCCTCTTTAGCATTGCATGATGTATTGAATACATAATTTTCTCCCTCTCTGTCCACCAAACACACATTTTTTATATGCTTCTATATCCCAATCTATAAAAATTCCCCCAACTTGTGCATACATCAGCCGCATAGTAAAACAAAGGCCTCTATGTATTCAAACGCATGACAGATGGATTAGAAAGACATAGTTAATGTGACTCGTACTTTCAATGGAGCTTTAAATGACCGAAAACACATAGTTCCCGTTAGGTCTTTGTTGAAATTCCTATCAGTAATAAGCATATTGAATCATGAGAATAAACATAAAATGTCACAAGCTTTTTTTTTACCTTGTGGTGGTTGCAATTTCAATATATGTGTTGTAATCAGTGAGAGCAGTATGCCACACTGGAATAGCTGAGCCTCTGATTCATTTCTGAGGATTGGTGATAGTGAAAGCTACAGTCTGGAAGAACGTTTCTTGCCACCAGGCTGGTATTAATTTCCTGTTCAAAAGGGGCTATATTGTCAATGTGACACTTTAATCAGCTACCAAAGTGACTCTGGGAATGCAGACTTCACAATCAATGTCAATGTATTTCATGTCGTTTCAATACCGCTTAGTCATTTTGCTTCAGAAGTGCGCAAGGAGGGTCAATACATTTCATTAGTTTGCTTCATCTAAAGGACAGTACAACATCAGAACTTTGATTATATTATAAGAATTGCCTTAATGTGACACCAGATTCCCTGATTGTGCAACACCAGACGCTGGAGTGCTAGAGGGCAGTCAAATTATCCTTCACCCACACATACCCAAGGAGCACCAGTGAAGCATGCTACTAGTCTATGATTCCATGATTCTACAAATGGGAAAAAGAGGAGAGGATGCTGATAATCTGCATAACACACGGTGGATTATAGCTCCTCTAAACATGTTATGAAACTAAACAAAAATATCCTTAATTTTCAAGGATATTAATTGCCATAAATCAGCTATTTGTTACTTACAATACCATGGTATATAAATGCTTGGCATATCTAAGCATTTCATCATTTTTATGCAGTTATTTATCACCCATAAAAACATACACTAAGAGCAAAAATCCATTTGCATATAAAAAATGTCTTTAAATAAAGATTAAAAATAGAAAAATAAGAATGTGAACTTTCATGGAAAGATCACAGTGAACTTACTCCAAAGTAAACACATGGAAGTACTCAGATACTTAGTATCTATATAGCTCTTTCACTAGGAGCCTGATGGACAGGCTAGGAGGCAGATACATCTTATTCAAGTAGCTTGAAGAGAAATGCAAGAAATTGCAGAAAAACACAAGTAGGAGGTTGGCAGAATGAAATTACAGGCAAAGGACTGGAGAAGAAGAAAAGTTCAGTATTCAGTGTTTGTATGTACCACAGAGATGGACATAGGTTTTACTTAAACATGAAAAGAGATAAACCATACTGAAGGCACATTATTGATCTAATTTCTTGGTAGATGTAAGGATTTCAGGTCTGTAAGACTTGCCTACTACATCAGATGAGAATTAAGCAGCTTGTATGTTTAGCTGGTAGGGTTTTTTCAGATTCCATATGACAGATGTCATTTCACAATATGCTTAGCACTGAGAATTTTAAGTATCAGGAATTTAAAGGGCTATGCTAGTTTACCCCAGCTGAAGATCCAGTCCTCAAATTTCACTCTCCTTAATGTTTCTAATAGCAAGAACTGTTTCCAAATAAATGAGTACCAACAAAGTATCCTCAGTGAGTGTAGCCATTAATATCCCACATGGGTTTTCTAAGCTTGCTGAAGTTTCTACACTTCCGCCCATCACTTAGATTGCTGAAAGTCCTTCTGAACTTTGTATATATAGCAAGAAAATTACAATAATAATGATTATGATGATACTACTACTACTACTATTAATAATAATAATAATATTGGTGTCTGAGGCAAAGCTTCCAAATCTAGTGAACATTGATCAGTCAGAGATTTTTAATTCACTGGCTACAATCACATAGAAGGATGCTTTTTCTTTAGCCATAAGGTCTCCTTTACAAAGACAAGAGCTTTCTTAAGAGTTTTCTCACAGTATCAGGTGCTGTTGTGGGGAAAAACAGATATGTGGCAGTGGAAAAAAACAACCAATCAACTCAAAAGCTCAAAGAAGCACCTCTCATACACCATCTCTCCCTATAACCAAACTGGAAATCAAAGAGCAAGGATTATATGACTTACAGAGATTATAAACATCACTATACAAATCTGACCACAACTTCACAATATCTGCTGCTTATTCTTGTTGTAAAAAGTAAGAAAAGAAGATGAAACTACTTTGATTTGTTTTCTTTCCCACTTAAAATAACTTCAGCTGAGAACAGGCAGAAGAGGAATTGCAAAATGTGAGTATGACTCCAAAACAAGGATGGGTTAACCTCAAAAAGATTCAGATGTCTCAGTCCAGATAAAGTATCAGGGAGGACTTTTCAAAATAGCTCAGTGTTGATCTAAACTTACTTCAACTGAAGTCAACAATCAAACTCCCCATGGAAGAAGAGTCAGTGACTTTGAAAATGATACTCACAAAGTTGCACAGAAAAATACTTCCAGTGTCTTTGATCATGTAATTGAGATAGGAGCTTAACAAGATTCTCAAGGCTTCTTCTTGGACTTAAATATTGACTCTTACATTTAATTACTGACTAAATAACCCTTGTACTACCTAATTTCATAACTGTAAAGTTCACATTGCCAAGAGATGTTGCACATAGACTTTTTGCAGGCTTCATCTCAACAGTAATCACACCAGCTCTGGATGGACTTCTTCAAATCACCAGATGGGAAAGCCCAGTTGGTAACTCCTGAATATTTAAGTATTATAAATTAAGAGTTGAAAAAGTTACAGCTTAAGACACAGTCAAGTTTTCATAGCCATAAAAGAAATGAATTGGTGGATTTTGAGAAATTCATGCTCCCTAGCTTGCATCACTTTAGATCGCAGAATTCCTACATTACACATAATTAGGAACAGGTAAAATGGCCAGTCCTCAGGAGGAACCATAAACTGCTTTGGAAATGTTGCTGGTGAGGAATGAAATGTAACGTCACTGTGAATAAGCCTAAGAAACATATGTCTGAACTTGCACCACAGCTTGATCTCATCAGCTCACTTCAAATCTGAGGGTTCATTAAAAGCCATCCTCAAGGAAATCTTTTCTTAAGCCTATAGATAAAACACACTGGTAATTCAGATGTTGTTTTACATGATGCTCCTCGCCGCTCGCTACAACCATTTTCCTTTCAGTTTTGTGGCAAAACTTTCATGTACCACATATCTGCCAACATGAGCCAAAAACTGGCTTAGTGTCTCCCTGTGTGGTCTTGCTATCAGCAATCCTATTCTACCGACAGCCTCTGGACAGACTTTTAGATTATCTTCTCATAAAACAGTTTTACAGATACAAGAGTCAGGCCTTATTCTTTAAGGAGCGGTCCTGCACAGAAAGGGCGGTTTTGACACAGAGAAGTACAGACAGGTTTATATTATGTTTTATTATAGCACTAAAAAGGATTTCTGTGGTGTGCAATATCTGTGCAATATTTTCCATTGCTTTAATAAACCCCAGTTAAATTTAGCTGGATAAAAAATTGGCCCAAGTGTAGAAATTTATATTTACAACATAGGATTTTATATGAGGGGAAAACTTACAAGATTTAGGAAATTTAGGAGATTTTTGCAGAACAATAATAATAAGGTCTTGCATTTATGAGGGATCTTCCCTTCAATTTTACTGCTGGGATATCCTTGGACTACTATCTTTGTAATTGGAGTGAATAAAAAGACAGGAAAGTACATAGGTCTACACTAAAATAAGCATCTTCTCTTATCAGTAAAATTATAGAACTTGAGGGGAGTTAGAACCTCAACAGATTTAGCTTAATAGAAACAATGAAAACTTCATATTTAACTGCATGTCCCCTTTGATACGCAAAAAATTTTAGGGCAAAATTCCACTGGAAATAAGAACAAAATAAGGGATGTTGAACATAGACGCACACTCAGTATATCTAAATAGGAGTTGAGGTAGAATCATAGGATCATAGATTCAACCACATTTAGTATGTCTGGATAGGACCTGAGATACTTACATTCAAAATTAACAGTGTAGGAATTTTTTCCCTTGAAAGCAGATGCAAATGATTATGGAAGTAAACTTATTACTCAAAAAAACAAACCAAACCACACTGGCAGAGGGGCATAGCAATGGACTACTCCTAGCATAATTCATTAAATCATTTAATTACGAAAAAGAACAACCACATCAAGCCAAACAATCATTATGTGGGCTAAATTACCTTTAGAAATACAACCAGTTTTAAAGCATGATTTATAAGGAACATCAAAAATTACAGAAAGAAAAGATGAGAGTTGCTTTCACAAGTTGGCACTTCGCACAGGTCTGATTTTCTGAGCAGTGAAATCCATCCCACCCCATGCAACCATCTGCTCAGGGCAAACAGCTGTGACAAAACCTCTTCCTAAGATGCCCTTCCTATAGGGCTCAGATGTTATCCCAAACCTCCAGGAAGCTTTTAAAGGTGAGAGAAGCTCTCTCATTTTGAAGGACCCATGAGTCAAAGCTGCAGTGCTTCAACAGTTGTATCTACCCATTAGTAACTGCAATCAAGCAAAGGGCTTCAATTGGCTTTGAATAGGAAAGACTCACTTGAAAATAGGATTGCCTAGGAATAGATGCCTGAATTTAATTACCAAAAAGGCCTCAAAAGTGGTGAGGTAAAACAGAGTTAGGACACATGTGAAAGATGTGGTCTCTCCAGGAAAATGGAAAGCTGAACTTCAGGGATGTGAGGGGAAAACTACTCCTAGGATCAAAAGCTGAGTCCTACAGTATTAAAACTGAAGCCTCCTTTGAAAGAAACGCATGTCTCCATGCTTACAGGGCACAAATGTATTTTAATGCACTAGATCTTGAAGAGCAAAAGTCATTTTGAAAGACAGGACTTTAAAATAAGCCTTTGAAAAGTTCCAAAAACAGCTGTTGATTATACCAAAACCAAATTGCTAAATTCATCTATTCCAAAAAGTGTCATTAGGACACAGCAGAGACATTCCTTCACCTGAAAATCTTTGACAATATATGTATATTCCAATCTATAAGAAATCATAGCAAAGGTAAGTTACATGTTCAAAATGTTCTGAAATGATGCATTAGATTGCTAGCCTCCCAAAATAAGAACTACCTAACACCGCCCAGGCACAGATCTTAAAGTGGGATGTTTTCAACTGACTTCAATAACTTGCAAATAGTTGAAGTAAATCTGCTTTGTTTAAGAGAAAAAAAAAAACAAAGAAAAAAGAGAAGTCAAGACCTTTCTTGCCAAGACCTAACCTAGAGAATATTTTGACAGCTAAATTATAAACTATTAGAACCAGGGGAGTTGTTATGGACCATCAACTACAGTGAAGCCAGGGAGTGTTATTCAATTAATCATTTTACTCATTAGAGATAAGCAAGAGCCAAAATAAAGTTAATCAAAGCCTTTTATACCCTGTGTTTAGAGCAGCTCCCTGTGTCTTGATGGATTCTACTTGTAACAGGAACGTTTCAAAGACAGATCAATAAACAGAAATTCCCGAAGTTTCAAAACACCTTTCTCAAAGTTAGAAGTGAATCAGGAAATAACACCCGAAAGAAGTGAAGAAGTCAACACAAGTTCAGTGGGACTTCAACATGTGTGTCCCAAATTGCTAGATTTAAGTCATTATATTTTTCCAAGCAGCTAATTTTCCCTTTTTGGAGTGCTCGCAGAAGGTCAGGACCAGTTTAAACATCAAAGCTCTAAAAATTAAACAGTTTCATGGAAAACAGAGGAAGAAAACTTGCCTGAAGTAAGAGTTTACAGTGATGCAATGTGACCCACCTTCTGTCCAGGACAAACTGCATTTGGAAATCAGTCCTAGGTTACATTGGCACGTTGGAGTAGAACTGAACACTTGGCTTACCTCAGACACACATACGCACACACACACACATCAAGAGTAATTTACCCCTGAAACAACCCCTTTTGCTGTTTCAGAGCTTGACTAATTCTCTGCTTTCAACTATCAACTGAATGTTTATGAATGTCTGTTGACATGTTCTGTAATTTTTTAAATCATGGTAGGAAAGACAACTCATGAAATATGAATCTTAATTGTTAAAGAATAATCCACGACTCAAGGTCTCTAGAAATTTATCAGTAAGCTCAATGGAAATAGCTCTCCTTTAGAAGAAAACAGGACGAGCTCCTTTAATCCATTCCTACGACAATGCAGTTTGACAACTATCATTAAAATGTCTTTACAATAA
Organism: Ara ararauna; assembly: GCA_028858755.1. Taxonomy (NCBI): domain Eukaryota; kingdom Metazoa; phylum Chordata; class Aves; order Psittaciformes; family Psittacidae; genus Ara; species Ara ararauna. Next base: position 39,201,597 of record CM054383.1, on the reverse strand, counting down.
GTAATTTCATTTCTACTGGACAGGCCTGAACACAGTATATACTTTTAGAACAAAATTAGCAAAACAATTAACTCCGGACATAAGGGCATTTATGATCCATAACCTGTCATTGTGATAACCAATGCAAGACTCCCATGAGAACTGGTTATTTTAAGAGAGGGCACTTATCCAAACACGGCCAAGTCCTCTTGGCTTAAAAACTGAGCCCCAAATCTAGCAAAATCAGATTTACTTCTTCAGCCAAATCCAGCAATGTGATCATGATGAAATAAAAATCCTTGTGTCTTCCTTCAGCATCTGCAACATCTTCAGAAAGCACAGTGATGGGCAGGATAACTGAACTTTGCTAGAACAAAGAGGTTAAAAATGGTATCTGAAAATGCTTATCTGCTCCCTAGACGCATCTGAAATCTGTCTGCCAAAATTACTGCCTTCCATTTGCTGCTGCATCAAACGGTATGAGAAGCATTATTCAGCAAATCAAAGGTGTGTCTAACCACTGAAGATAAACTCCCATCCACAAGCCAGTTGATGCCTTTGTCATGCTGAGCTCATAGAGAGAAACATTTCCCAGAAGTACTCAGCCAGCTTCTCACAGCAAAATGCCTCAGCGTGGCTCAGCACTGAGGGACTTGTGCTGCTGGGACCCCACTAACTTCACTGGAATTGCATCAGCAGTAAAATCACAGAAAACAGGGATAAATCAGAATTTTTCTTTACTTTTGCCATCTCTGCTGCTGGGCTTTGGTAGCATAAATGGTAAAAAAAAAAAAAAGGTGCAAGTTTAATACCATCAAACATATGTGGAAGATCTGTTTCATTTTCCACAAACAACATTTGTTTCAAGAACTGGGCTCCAGGAATTCCATTCTTCATACACAGGAAAAAGGAACAGAAAAGGAATTGTGTAACTTATTTGACCATTTCTAACATTACAAAAATGCTTTCTCAGTTTTATGTTACAGGTTAGAAAGTAAGATTTGAGAAACTAACGATTTCATAAATACCTCTTCCCAAACACTGTGTGGTAGATGCTTTGCTGAAAGGAAGATGAGACACATCCACTGATTCCAGCAGTGTGCTCAGCTCCATGACACCATTTGAGTAGGTTTATTGCTGTTCCAAAATAAGCTGTACATGAAGCTGCAGCAGACAGAAAGAGATAAAAGTAGCTGGAGTCCTCAATGGGCTAACTCACAAATGCATTCATAAAACAAAATAACTTTTTAGAATGCAAATTGCTGCTCCGCTGGCACTTGGGCTACACGTTAAAATACCCTGCAGAATGTTCTCTTTTAAGAATTGTGCTTAAAACCTAAGTGAAACTATGTTCAAAGTGTGCGTCTCGGGCCAGTTGTCATGCGTTGGGAGTAACGGGTTTCATGGATTTCATGGCTATCTGACATTCACTCCCCTCTTTCTTTGAATTCTGAATAGCAAGGCTAAAATATTATTTTAAACTGCCAGTGTTGACCTTTCAGAGGTGGGTCCCCATATGGAAGGTGAAGGGCAGGTATCCTGCTGAGATAATGTCACTCCTCGCCTTGCTGAAAACCATTGTGAAATGCACTCAGAGTATGACGTTATCTCAGCATGATCCACGCACCCTGGAGTGCCCAACTGCTTAAATGACAATGCTGAAAGGTGGTAGGAGGATGGCAACAAAAGGAAAGTTTTACATAGGGATGGTGGCTAGATGTAGTACAGCTGGTTCAAATAATTAATAAATACAGACCTGACAGAGTGACCAAAATGCCAATCCCACCCCAAGGACAGCTTCCAGAAAATGCCACGGGTACAATATTTCATCCACTCTCTGGTCTAATATTCAATCTTTGAATCAGCAGCTAGAATCATATGCCAGAGCCACTTGTATGAGAGTGAAATCTGCTAAACTTAATAAAAGTCAAGTGGGTGTCAATGGGACTATCGTGAGCTATTATGAGAAATATATTCAAGCTATGATACAATGCCAGCGGACAACTCAGGACTAAATTATTTGCTGTGATTTATTTGCCACCGTATCTCAGTTTGTGGCAGGCACAAAGAGCTGAAAGCTGGCAGATTTTCCAGGTTCAACACTAGTTCAGGAACAAACATGGGCTGCCTGTAACCTGGAAGGGATACCAAACCAATTTCTTAATCAAACTAACCCCAAACTTCTTATCAATATCACTATGTCATAATGATATTGGCTTTAAGCTAACAGAGGGGAGATTTAAACTAGATATTAGGAAGACAATTCTCACTGGAAGGGCGGTGAGGCGCTGGCACAGGTTGCCCAGAGAAGCTGTGGCTAACCCATCCCTGGCAGTGTTCAAGGCCAAGTTGGACGGGGCTTGGAGCAACCTGCTCTAGTGGAAGGTGCCCCTGCCTGTGGCAGGGGGGTAGAACTGGATGAGCTTTAATGTCCCTTCCAACCCAAACCATACTATTCTTCTATGATATTAAACCACCATCAAACCCCTGTACTAGACCACTGCTGTGTAAGAGGGGTACGTGGAAGGAGAGAAAAGGCATCCCACAAAGCTCAGGTTGGAGTGCTGCTAACATAAAATGGGTGGCTATTAGACAATACAAACACTTGTAGTGAACCAACGAACTCGGTCATTGGTCACCATGGGCTGAATTTGCACTTGAATTTCAATCTGCCCTCTCTGTGGGAACAAAATGGGAGAAACAGCAACAGTTTTACTGATAGACCCGGTTTTGCTTTCTCAAATATGGTGCCGCCTCTTTCAGGAGGTATTCTGCCTGGCATTGATTTCTGACAGCTCAAACAGCTGAACCTTTGGCATGAGGCATACAGACAGACAGCAAAATGCAACACGCCCTACTCGGAGACAGGCAAAACCCATCTGGCTGAAGGTGCTAGCACTTCTCTAAACTGTTTTAGTTCATCTTTAATGGAAATCTAATGGAAATCATAAATTACTGAAAAAGGTCCACAGGTGCTGAAATTTACTACTGTGTTGACTGCTGGCAAGGTCTGAAAGTGAGGAACAATGCAAGATGTGCTAGGAAAATGAAATATTTATGACATTCATATTCTCCCTCAAGCTTAAAAAAACCCCACAATCCAGCAAACTTTTTTTTTAGTGACCATAATAGAGCCAAGAAATGAAAATCAAAACAAATAGGGGAAAAAAGATAAAGGAAAAAAACCCTGACCCAACTGGGTGCTTTTAGAACCCTTTGCAAAGAGGTACTCATAGCAGGTAGTAGAGTTTCTCATAGTAGATAGTAGGGTTTATTTATTTATTTAGAGGACTGCAACATGATCCAAGTGTAAGAATAAACTGGTCTCAATGAAAAGAAGAGAATGGCTCATCATGTTAAACTCTGAATTATCAATAACATTTCTCAGTGCCAGGTATTATATGCACAGAGAGGAAGTTGAGATAATTTTTCCTACAAGTAAATGCTTGCTGCAGTTATTGTCGTTTGCATGAGACAGGAATGACTTGGAGCAAGGACAATAAAAAAGCAGGGGGGAAATTACACTACAGATTTGATCTGGCTTCCACAATCACTCTGGCAATTGGTTTCACTGGGAACAGCTTCAAGCCTTGCAAGAATTAATGAAAAATAAAGGTTGGCTTTGCGCAGAATCGGCACAAAAGATAATGTGAATGGCATGGAAGGTTTTGATTTTATGCATTAGACATGGCCAGGGGGTGAAGAACAATCACTTCTAGATTTTCCAAATACAAACTTTGATATTAACTTGGTGGCAAGTCCTGTTTTAAACAATTCACACCTAGTCGCACCTTGCAAGCTTAGCAATCACACTGATGTCTACCATATGTGCAGAACGACAATGTAAAAAATGGGGTGACACAAAAGCTAGGATCTTGCTCATAAGGTGTAGATATATTTCTGTAACATACTTTGAGTTTTAATGCTAATTCTTTAAAGGTAAGCCTATGCTGGAGAGTCAAGGACAGGTTGGTTTTGATGAAGCACAAAGAGAGGAAGTATAGTGAGTACAGAGTTATGAGTAGATGACCTCATCACCAAAGCCACATGCAGGGAGCTTGCAGGAGACAGCGTGTCCTTCCACAACAGCTGACTGTCCCTCCATACCCGAGAACATTTTGGATTATGGCTCTTGCCTTTCCTTTCCCAAGAACATATTGTACATAACAGATCAAGCCTGATTTCTAAATGACTCCACAAGAGGTCACCACAAGACGAACAAATTGTTGTTACGGATTTTGTAAAGTCATTGCTTAAATTTCACAGACATCGATGTGTATCTGTAGAATGGATGGGAAGAAGTTCAAGTAAAGCAGCAGTACACATCATCCTTGTGATACCCTCCACTCCAACAAGGTTAGAAAGGCAAAGGTGTTAAAGCCCAATTGTGCAACGTATTATGTGTTATGAGCAGTGTAACCTGTGTGCCACAGGATCAGCCTCACATCACCTGTGGGGTTTGGGCTTTGAGGACGCACCAGCACCATGTGACAGTGCGTGCCAGACAGATGCCCAAGTTAGTATGGTTTGTGCTACCTCTGCAACTGAAGAGCAGAGCCACGCATACAGACACATAGGCACAACACCTACACTAATTTGCTGTTAAGAGGCAGAACTAATGAACATGTTGTTGTTGCAGCCACGCTGAGCTGGTGTCTCTGACCATGCTGTGAGGACACGCAGCTCTCTCGGGGCTCACGAGCTGTGTGAAGCACGGTGCTGAGCTTGGCATGTGTACCCCTGGCAAGGACCTAGCCCAGCCTTAGAGAAATATGATGGCAGTTGGGTCTATCCGCAAGCTGTCTCCTCCAGCGCACTGATGAAACCCATCAAATTAAAGCGATGAGCAGGCACTTGGTAGAGTTCATATTTTGGACAGCTTAATGAGAAACTGTTGGAGGTCAGAGTGATGTTAATCCCCAACAACACAGGGATAGACTTAGAAGTGGCTGGAAATTTCCTCCAGCCCCCAGTCTGCCAAATATTCAAGCATGTGCTCACCTAGACACATTCGTTACAGCTGGCTTATTTGTGTACTTAATACGGAGCACGGGAGAATCACGTGCCTTAAGAAAAAAAGGCACTGTCTGGGATCTAAAGAGACAGATAAACCAATATGTCCGTTTCTGATTTGCCGGTGACATTCTAAAGGCTCAGGAGCTGTGAAATTCCGAGTCTGGAAACAGTTTCCAAGTGCTGTTTTGTGTGCTGATTTGATTTGTACAAGGATCAGCCTGAGACAGGTCACTGGGAGCAAATCACTTTAGTAAGCTAAACAGTAGTAATAATTTTAAGTGCTATTTTCCCCTTGAGATTAATTTTATTTTCTAATATAACCAGAGGCCAGTCAGAGAAAGAGGAGAAGAGAATGACATTTGCCTGGACCCTAAAAGAAAGCTTAATGACAGAGAGGGGGTTCAAAGATAATGGTAAATTGGGAGAAGCAACTGTAATAACACAGAAAGACTTTACATTTATGGAGGGTGAAATTCACCCTTCTGTAGAGGGCTAGTACAAGGATCATAAAGTTTAAATGTTTACCTAGTGCAGAGGTAAAGCTCACCCCTGGTTTCTCGCCTTTCCTCCCAGTGTGCACACACAGAACTAAGCAAAACAAACAGACCCAAACCCCACCGTAAGTCTTTCAGAGTAGCAGGGTAGCACAGCAGTATTTCTATTTTATGCACAAAGAAACAGTGTCAAAGAGGTACCAGATAACAAAGATTGCTTGAAGGATTTCAGTAGAAAGGTGTGTGTGCATAAAGAGAGAAGAGGAAAGGTGGTTTGGAATCAAATAAACCAAGAAAAATGGCAGGAATGCCCTTGATTCTGCATGACGCAATTATGTGGGTGAACTAGGAAGCTCGGGGCAGTCTCTTCCCCGGCCACTGAGAAGCAGCCTGTTCCAAACAGCCTGACAAAAAGGACCATGACTGTCCCCTGAGTCTAAAAGCCAAGGTCTACTTGTCCCTCATGTGCTTCACCAGTTCTGCAGGATTTATTTTACTGTCTTAGCTCTTTGTCATGTCTTAGTTCCTCGTCATGTCTCACACATACCCATCTACTAATGCCTGTGTAAACACATGCACTTTCTCAAAACATTCATTAAATCCGTCGCTTGCCAGCACTGTCATAAACTCTGCTCAAGGGCTGAGTAATATTTAGTAGAAAGACCTTACAGCAGTTGTAGTTTTTGTGTGGTCCTACAGGCATTTGGTTATAACCAACTGAAGAATTTCATACAAGGAATTCCTGAACTTCCTGTAGTTAGGAGTCCTGGAATTAGTATGTGATTTAAATCAGCTTCTGATAGAACTAAGGAAAAATTCTCAGTAGCTTCTGTGGGGTGTGGGTTGTCTTCTATGGCCTTTATAGAGAGCAGAGATGTTAAATTAACCAAAACCCTCTGCAATTTGACACTGATTTTGGGAAAACACTGAACGAGGAAAACAAATCTCATAATTAATTTTTAAAAGGCAATATTGTATTTCTACATTTCTTCCACTTTCACTTAGAGATTGAAGCTGAAAATGGCAAGCTAAAAGATGTTAGATTTTGTGAATTAAATTTAAGATGCTTTTACTTGTAGGAAAAATAAGCCAAAACAGCAACAGGGAGCGCAAACCAAGACCTCCCGTTTGGAATGAAGCAGCTTTGACTTTTATTTTTAAACTTGTTTAACAAAAAAAAAGTGTATTTTTATCATCCTGAAACTCAAAATATAAAATCAACCCAAGCAATGAATCATTTGCCCAGCTCCTGAGGTAGGTCATTGGAAACTCCCTCTGGACTGTTGATAGGACTGCACAACCATGGAGGGTTAAAACCTTAATGAAACACTAACTACAGTTTTAATCTTACAGGCACTTACACGCATAAAAAATTTCCTATATGTATTTAGCCCTTTTGAGTTCAAAGCATTTACTTACCTATATTATTTACATGTACAAGTGTTGGTAAGCTCAAGGCCTATAACCTGAAAAGCAATAATAATGTTTTCAGTAGTCCCGCTTCAGCTACTTCGTGGAAGCAGTTTACTCTAGGAAGGAAAAGAGTTTCTAAGTATGTATCATTTTAACCAGGGTCCTTCATCAGGCCTCTCTGATTCTTCACAACTCACAACATTAAAAATACAGTATTTTCTACCACAACTGTTTTACTGGAGATGCAAAGCATATGGTATTTTTTGAGTAAACTGTGCACCCTTCCCTAGAGAAAATACATTTAAAAATAGATCTGCTACAGGATCTAAAAAAAGGCATTGCCTTTACAACACACAGCTCAGCCACTGCTCTGCAACACGAAAAAGGTAAGAGAGGTAGAACAGGACAACTTTCTTAGGAAAATGAGGGAATTGGTATGAAAGAAATCTGGAAGTTAAACTGACACTGCTAGCAATAGCATTGTTCCCCATTAGCCTCTTACTGTCCTCTTTCAGGAGCCTTTGCCTTCTGCATTAGATCTCACTTCGTGTTTATTATCCAAACTGTCCTTCCTGCATTCAAAATGGATGGTCTGTCTCCCTTAGGAGTTGATTCAGCAACTGGATCTACAAGGATTCACATCTCCATCATTGTGAAGGCCCGTTCATCTCCAATATCAAATGCTCTATAGGTAGCAATTTTCTCTACCATTACTAAATATAATGAGTCCTGAAGTGGAACTTGGCAGCTTCGTAGCATTGTACAGCAATTACCAGGAAGAACACCATCATTTCCAAATGAAAGAACAGGGAATTAGATGAGCATAATGCAGTTCTCTATTGGAGTAAGGATGGGACAGTGGAATTCTATAGGATCTCTTTTACATATACAAATGGGCTTTTCTGAATTTCAGAGATACTTGATGCAGCATAAATAGCCTTTTGTCAATGAAAAATCAGCCAGTCCCTGAGCTGAAGTCAAAAGAGTTCACACCACCTAAAGGAAAGGCTCTATTTCTTGTCATAAATATCCTGTTCGGATTTGGAGAGCACGTTTTAAAGGGGGAAATAGAAAAGAGCTGTTCCTATCAAATAAATAAAGGTAAATATACGACACCGACTATTTAGATTGCCCCCAAAGCAACTCCTTTCTCCTTTTCTCCTGAGCTTGAGCCTACATGAGAAAAGAGTGACCCCTCGTTAATACCCTCCTTACAGACTGCTTATTGTTTTTACTTGTTTTATTCCTCTGTACTTGGAAATAGAAGCAATAAATTTCCAGGGAAATGAAACTCACTTATCAGATTTTCCAAGCATCAAGTTTCATGTTAGGAAAGTAAAAAAAAATTATATATATATATAAACATATATATATATAAAAATCATTCTAACTGGACTCAATATAGCTGTAAACCAATATATGGAAGCTCTATCAGAAGTTAAACTTTTCTGGTAGGCTTCACTGTTATAAACCTCAAGTTTTGGACACAAATTTTCTTGGACAACAAATTTACAGAGCAAGTGTTTAGTGATTCACAATCTAGGCCGCTTAAATGAAATCAATGCAGCTGACGTTTCACAAGATCAAATATTTACTGCGTTTAAAGCAAAATGTGGATGGACAGTGATCATCCTTCACAAACCTCCTCTGTCACCTGAATTGCCTGGGTATTCACATTATTTTCCCTCCAATAAAGAGTTTATTTATTTTTTTAATCTAACATTCTGATGGAAAAACAGGAATAAGAATTTTCTCAATTTAAAAAGTTTCATTTACTCCTCTAAAATTCCTCTTCTCTTTTTTTTTTTTCCTCTTGTTTACTAGTAGACAGATATTTTCCCTAATGCTATTTTGCTGGTCACTGGCCCAATTTCTCAGTATCCTTTCAAGTGCCCTTGCTGAGATCTGAGCTTGCCCCGAGACCGGGCCAGAATCAGGCTGACAGGTTCTACCATCATTTATAGCATTATAAAACAAGATTAACTTAGTGCAGTGAGTCTAGAATTCAATCTTTTCAGCAGTAATTTGGTTCACATGGAGAAATCCTCCCACAGAGGTAAATATAGATACGGGGGGGGGGGGGGGGTGTGAGAGGGTGGGGTGTGGAGTGTGTGTGCAGGGCAAAACTACTGTAAACTGCTGGCCAAAGCAAAAGGAATTCAGAAGTTTTACAGAAGCCTTATAAAAGGCCATATCTGGCATGAAAGTTTCCTGTTGCCAGTGTTTATGTACAATTCTACGTAGCAAAACACAATCCCACAAGGAAGGAGGTTGTGAACTACCTGAGGGCAGCGGCTCAGCTCTTGGCTCACCTCTGCCAGTGGATTTGCCTCCAGCCCTTTATTCCCCGACTCTGGGACTGACCTGGCTCCCTCCCGCTTCTGAGCGAGCCATTCCAGACTGCCAGACCAGCCTTAAATACTACATCAAAGTTCCTGTTAAATATCAGTGAGGAGACACTTCAATGTGTCCCAGTCATGGCTTAATCTTTTAAGTGTTGGGTTTTTTCCCCTCTCTTAAGGATGATGCTTTTTTTTCCCTCCGTCTCCCAAGAGCTCTAACTAAGCCAAAGCGAGCAGCACTAAGCCATCAAAACAAGGCAGAGGAAAATAAAGCCCTTTTTCCCTGGCTACCACGAGGAGGCACTGCAGCCTGCTTTATGGAAGGATTTCTTTTTCCTTTTTTTTTTTTTTTTTTTAATTATTAAAAAAAAAGGGCAGGAAAGAAAGGAGAAGAGGAGAGGGAGGAAAAAAAAAAAAAAAGAGGGAACCAACCACCCTGGTGAAGTGTCTATTCGACACCAGCACAGCTCTGGTGTCATTCCCTATTTAATGGCTGTCAGTGAGGGGGAAAGACAACGTGGTGGGTAATTAAAACCAAATTGCAGGCAGGAGATGACTGCAGAAGGATGATATTGTCATTAATACTGATTTAACATGCACCTGGGTAAGGTGAGAGAGTGCAGCTAGGGAAATCGCAAAGGCACCGGGGTTGCCTAATTTAAACATGTAGGGTTTCTAGCCGAAGCATGTTTAAAACCTGAATAAAACCATCATATTATGACAGTGGATATGAAACTGAAGCAAATGTGCTACACATGGCTATTAAAAAGATAAAACCACTCCAAGCCTGTATTCATTGCAAAGCAAGAGCTGCGTCCTCTCTGAAGTTCAAAAGTGGGTTATTTTTAAGAAGGGATTTTGTTGGGTTCTCTCTGTTTCAAATGTGTTCGGTACTTCCTCTGTTTTTACAAAGCTGCCCGTCCAGAAGGGACCTTTGTTAGATGCTGGGGGGAAAATCCACTGAAAAACCCAGACTGCCTCACAGAAAAAATTCTGCTCCATTAATATTTCAGTGAGCAAAGATCCCCCACCTAGTATTTAGTGCAGGGCTATAGTGTAATTCACTTAGGAAGAAAGGAAACTGTGGACTCACTACTGAGACAGGAGATGAAACATGGAAAGTTTGTTAGTGATAACATGCTGCAGTCTGCACAGTTCTGTAATGTTCAGGCTCTGACCGACTCCATTCCTAAGGCTCAATCCCAGATGAGGTAGAGCTGGGAAAAGCCTGTTGTCTGATCAGCATGCTGTTAAATGCAGGGTAAATCAGCAGCTCTTAATTATAAATCAAACTGCTGGACTTTTCCTTAACGCCACAACGCAATTCTATACTCTGACAATACTTTTATGATACCTAAAGGTGAAAAAGCAATTTTTACAAAACCTATTTGCTTTTTTTTTTTTCCTTGACAATTCACTCTCTGGACGTGACATCAAGTTCAAATAATTGAAGGGGGGGCTGCAGGCTCCTCAGGCAACATATTCCTATAGAGGAAAATGTTCAACCTACAGCTGAAATGAGGGTAGTAACCCATAAATCTCTTTTCGGTTTAATCGTAAATGAAATGCATGCGTTACGGAAATGACCGCCTTTTCTGCCTTACTCTTAGAAAAAAAGAGTCATTAAAGAAGTCATGAAGATATACACACACTCCACAGAGGAAGCATATTTAAAGGCTAGGCTTCAAAAGCAAAAATGAAGGCAAAATAAAAATATAAGCAAAGATAAAAAGAGCTTAGGTAGAGAAAATAAAGGTGATGGGGTCCTGACCCAAAGCCTGTGAAATCCACAATGAAATTCCTAGGAAATTCAGTCAACTTAACCAAACTCATCGCAACCATCATTAAGACAGGATTTCAATTTCTCTGTGTTTTATTTTCCCTATTTGTGTCATTTCCAAGAATCTGGAATGTACAATTTGACTTTTAATTAAATTGCAGAAGTGTTTGTCATCTTCTTCTGATGAGTTGTACAATTCCTCCTAAGCACATTACCTGTAAATAAAACCCTCCTCTTCCTCTCCCTACACTCAACCAGCAAATACGGATTAGCAAGCTGTCCCTCTCCTCCAGGGGCTCTGGGTTTGGGGCCAGCAGCAAGCTTGCTCTGCTTGCTGGGGGCAGAGAGCTCAGGAAATGCTCATTTTTAGAGGGTGCCGCAAAAGCAGCTCAGCTGTAGGTCAGAACAGACTCAGGCACCTTGAAAGGTAGGTGTCAAGCCTGTCGAATTCACAGAACCTCAGAAAAGCAGGGGGAAGAATGACAGATGCAAAGCTAAAGGTACAAGAAGCCCACCCGTGGCCCAGGCTCGGTTCCTGGCTGTGCTGCACAGTCCAGCCCATGATGCTGAACAAGCCCCGGTGCCACCGGGCCCCCCATTCTCTTTTACAACAGGCTGGTGACAATTCTCTCCCTTGCTGGGGAGCAGTAAAGATAAAGCCAGAGCTGTTTGGAAGCGTTTTGTGACAAGAAGGGCTGCAGAAGAACCTAGGCGGGCAGGCGCTGTTTCCCCCTCGGGCTGGATGTGGTACACACAAGCTGCTGCGCTCTGCTAGGAAAGACTGGCAGGAAAAACTGACATCCACTTAAGTCACGGCAAGTTCCAGTGACTTGTCCTGAACAGGCTTGGAAACCAGCATCAGTAGCAACAGTTTCTATATTAAAACCTGCTTAGGTGATCAGTGTTGCCTGTTTCACTCAAATACCTTTTTCCCACTATTCTAAAAACCGGAACTCCAGCGACATTCACAAACAACATATGTTGGTCAGATGAACATAACATCAGGGTTATTTTTCTTGTGTGTGTGTTTATGAATATTTTATGGCTCAGTATTTTCCAGATCTAAGTTCAGAACTCAGCTATCAATTTTCTAGACCCTGACACTCCATTTTCTTAATTGATAGTAATTTAAAAATCAAGCGACTTATTTGCAGCCTACTTTCTTGTTTAAGAAAAAAAGGAAGCAGACATCTTTATAAAAGCTGCCTAGAGAAATGTCATGACAAATTGCAGCACAGATCAGAAATACTACTTAGTGAAGAGCTTAATACAAGCAGCTTAATATATAAATATGAAAAACTAGGAGTGGGATAAAAAAATAGAATCCTAATCTCTTTTGCTCAACTTTGAAATCTCTAAGGTCCACATCCTAAAACCGCTCAGTGCTTTATTTTCATCACAAACAGTTCTCCCTAAGTTACTATCACTAATACAATGTGGCAACATTCAGCATGGTTAAGACCTAAAGTCTTCCTAGTTGGGAATATTGGCTGCATTTTTCCCTTCCTGTTTTACCTTTTTTATCACCTATAAAGCACATATTATGATTGCATCTGTCTAAATAGAGGGAGTCAGAAAAAGCATCAAAGCATGAGCTAAATGTCTGGATACAAATAATGAAAATCTCCTTTTCACTTTGGAAAACATGCAAGAAGAAGAGCTTTCTTCACATACTGTGTGCAAGTTAGAGGGATTTTCTCCATATACAGGTTCCTATGGAAAACCTGCCTGAGGACAGTTAATTTGGAAATGCGTTTTTATATACAAAATGGGTTGGTTTGCGATTTGATTATTTATCACAATTTCGTACAGAAACCCTGAAATACTTTCCTTTCAGACACATGAGAAGAGGGAAAGCGTAAGAGCCTCTAAGGTTTTTTATGTTCTGTCCACTCTGAATTGAGAGAAAAAAATCCAAACACATCTGAAAGTCAGTTTCCAAATCTTTATCATCTCAACACTTACAAAGGGGTTTATATTCAATCAGCTCCGTGCTAAGAAGGCTTCAGATGCCATCAGAAAGTTGTGTGTTTCTCAAGTATACCCAAGAAAGAAAGTGATCAGTCTTCAAAAGCAATTGATAATTCATTGACAGAAAACAACAATGCTCAAGCCACTGAAAGCCTCTCTTCTGCAGCGAGTTGGAAATCTGACCCCATTCCCAATAGCTGGCTGCAATAAAGCGCCGAAAATCATAAAGCAACTCCCTGACACTTAATACTGGGTTATTATTAGAAACCTATTTTCTTGTGGGGAAAAAAAAAACACCCAACCAAAAATCATTTTCTTGCTCTGCTGCATGAAAAAAAGCAAATAATGTCCCTTCCGCCTCTTAAAAATATTAATGCCTCGATATTGAGTTTATTTGTGGTGGAAGTAAGAAATACACGGGACAAATCTTCCCCAGGTGCAGGTGATATTGCTCTGTGGCCTTCAGTGTAGCTGCTGTCATTTATTCTAGGTCTGGACCTAGCAGAGAATTTTATTTTGTATTTCTCCCCTCCCCCCCAAAATAAAAGAGCTGCAGCAGCAACCCCACAAACATCCACTTTCTGTTATATTTTGCTTTCACATGAAATGGAATGTCTTGGGGGAGCACACAGGCATGCTAATGAGACAGGTTCAATGGAGATAGACATGCCAAGCCAGCACCTTCTGCCCTGGTCTGGTTGCCCTGGGCCACCATGGCATGGCAAAGCGGCTGCTAGTTGCCCTAAGGGGGGCATGGGAGGATTTCCACTGCATTGGGATTCTTGCTTATGAGCTTTCATTAACACCAGGTTAATTTCTAAGGACCCTGAAGAGCCAAAATGTCCTGCAATCATTCCAGGACTGCTACAAAGAGCCAGTTTTGTTTTAAAATAATAATAATAATTGCAATTATAATAAAATCTTGTTTGGATTCATGCAAGTGTATTTTGTTTGCAAAGGAGACTACTGAATGTTGGACTCGTTTTAACTCAGCAAATACTGTAATATTAATGTATTCACTGAGTGGATTATGAAATTTATCTTGTAATTTGTTGCTGCTACTAGTTGTCATTTTTGATTCCTGGGAAAATGAAATGAGATTTAACTTCAAAAAGTTCTTCTTTATTATCTAATTAAATAAAGGTGGCAGATTAATTGACTAATTGGTGTTCATGTATAGATGGAGACATATGGAAAGGATTTAAGATTAGACATATGGAAAGGATTTCTAAGATCTGTAAGACTGTGAGCAGCATTTTATCAGATATTTTGTACACAACACGTGACCTGCACAAAATGCTGCATTCAGCATATCAGCCAGATTCATAAATGGGTACATCTGAAATTCAGCCTCATGGACATATTCACAATCAGCAAAGCTGCAGACTAGTAATTCCATTTTGGACACAAACTCGGCAAGGAGGAGGAATCTTAAATACATACTAAAATACCATATGAAACAGTGATTTGCTGGCTGTTTTTTTTAGGGAGAGACTGTACCATTCATACTCACATTGAGTTATATACGAATACTTGAAAAATACCCATTCAATAGGGTATCAACACAAAAGTGCCAGACTGGGAGTAAGATCTTAGTTGGCTGATTTTAATGGGTACCCAGAGGGGTAGGGAGGGAAGGTGTGGAGATGTCAGCTGCTCCATTTCAGGATTAATTCACAGGGAAATGATCCAGACAACGGAACTCAACGCCACAATGTACATGCAGACTATGCACAGACCTAACAGATCTAACCACGCTCACAGCAAAAAAAGAAAGAGACCGAGTCAGACAAACCTTGCAAGAGAAAAAACGTTACGTTCGGTTAGGTTAATGGGTTGCAATATCCCTGCCACATCTGCAATGGGTTTAGAGGATTTATACCTGTAGAGAAGCAAAAGATGACCGCATTGCATTATCTTCTTTCAAATAAATACAATATATTCTTGAAATACTGCTTTGGTCAAGTGCCTGGAATTCTTGTTTGACTCTCTAGCAAAGATTTTTGGCTGCAACTCAGTGTTGCAAAGCCTATTTGGAAATTTTAATGGAGCATCATGGTAAGAGAAAAAATAAAAAGATAAATAAAGATAAAAGATAAATAAAATAAATTAAATTTATTATTGCTACCCTGAAAATGACTCCTGAACTTAGGATTTCTCTAAATGCAGTAGTGGAAACTTAAAACTCGAAGCATTTCTCAGCTAGAGAACTGTTCACATGGCCAAATCAGCAAAGTTGGCCCGCTGTGTAATAGAAAAAGCAGCATTTTTTATCTCAAACACAGGTAGAAAGCCAGCAGTCCCCCTACAGCCTATGGAGGCACTGGGTACAAGAGTGGGAAGAGGCTATAATCCAGCTGCACTAAGGAGCAACCCGACTGATTTTTCAAACTTCCTGACACGAAACAGGAATTGCCTCCGTTCATCATCTTGGACCAGTCACAGCTCAATTCTTGCAACTCACACTGTTTCTTATACCTTATCCCAGTCCCCATATGAAGTTTTGCATTGCCAAGATATTGAAAACAACTAATTTTTCAGTTTCTAGTGCTAATTATGCCTGCAAATAAGGAATGATACATTACAAACACTGATTCAGTTTATCCTCTGGGATTTGGGGACCCCAATATTCCAACTGTACCTTCCCCTGTTTACTCAACCCAACTGTAATAGTAACTCTTTGTCAGAATATGCACAAGTACCCATAGTGCCACAAATAATAAATAATGAATATGAAGATACCGATACTTTCCCTCAATTTACTTTTCTGGAAGTAGCAAAATCCCGCAGTCCATCAAAGTTAAAAGCCTTAACTCCTCCTAATCCTAACCATAACCTTAACCCAGACCCAGACCCTGACTCAAAGAGGCCTGGGAACCCAGCACTGCCTGCAAATCAAAAAGAATAATAACTTCACCGCTTGTCATACTTTGCTCTTGTTTTATCTCCAGGAACTTGCCACACTCATCTTGGCTGATATTGCCCTGCTTTTTCTGACTCACAGCATAACTCCAGCTCAAAGCAGACAACTACGCAAGGTTTGCCCCACAGAAACTGGAACATACCACAGCTTGTCATGCTTAACACTTCTGCTGACCCTAACCCTAACTCTAACCTAACTAAGCATGCGAATGGAATAAAGACAAACGGATTCTTCATGCTTTTTGTTCACCTGTCGGCAAGTTGCAAAGAACCATAGCCACTCCTGCACTACAGACCCTGCTTCTCCAAACCTGAACTTTAATCCTAACATTAGGTGGGCATGGGAAACCTCTGACAGGCTCCAGCACAGACAGCAGACAAAATACCACATTTCAAGCCAGCATGCCCAACGCAGTGCTGATTGTGGCAAACATTTTATTAAATGCATCTCAAAAGGTGTATTGAATTAATTCACTACTCCTCATTTGAGGAAATCTAAGAAAACAGGTACAAACTGCTCTCACAAAAAGCCTGATTTTATTTAGTGAACAGTGCATGCCAATTTTCTTCTGGTTAATAGGAATATAAAAGATCTCATATTATACTGTGCGGGGCTGCAACAGTCAAAATACGTACAAAATTACACTAGTAATGCTGCTAATAATTTCTGCATACTACTTATATAAGAACTGCAGAGGAAAAAGGAAATACATGTTGGCAAATACTATTATTCTTGAAAGGTTATAACCCAGCCTTCATGCTCACTTGTACGATAACCCCAAATTTCCCTATTAATCCTACACTTTAAACAAGAGATGTGAAAGACTGAATCCAGACTCAGCGACTTCAGAGAAATACTTTATATATTCAAATAAGCAGTAATAATACCCCAGAGCATCTTAAAACCTGTTGACAGACCCATGTTTTCCCCCTGTCCTGCAAGGCAACTCTCATCTATGCCTGTGTGTGTGTTGCCTCAAAATCTGAGCTTTAACTGTGTCAGGTACCAACTTGTATTTTCCTTATTTTCAATTACGTGCATCAGTCGGCCCCTTCCTCTAACAAAGGAATCACAAACTCTTGCAAAGGTGACTCGGTAGAAAGCAAATCTCAGAGGTAAGTTCATAGAAAATGATAGGAAAAACATTTGAAAAGCAAAACTCTGACACTTCTAATTGTGGCTTCTGATTTTGCTGATCTCTGTTTTCCTGCGATCCCACCCAGGTTGCCCATTCCCAATTTACAGGGCCCGCACGCCTCTCCATGCACCAGCTGCGGCAACTGAAAGTAATTATCACTCCAGACACAATAAGGTGCTAAAGGTAGTGGCGAACATTTTGTGCAAAGAGAAAAAAAATGAGGAAGAAGGGAACCTGATGAAAGGAGATTAGTGTCTGTTAGTCTTTTGGAGAGGGACGGGGGGAAGCAGAGAGGGGGAATGAAATAATAAATAACCCTTTTCCTTAGGGAAAGCTTGCATATGTAGCAGACAATGAAATAAAAGTTTTCTTTGAAGAGTGAGATCCTTTTTGTATGAAGTAAGCGGTACCAAGTGAAATCACAGAGTTATGTTACAGTTGATGTATAACTGATCAAAAGAGAGACAGAACGGAGTTATGAGAACAGAGACTGAGAAAAACAGAATTAAACCAAAACATACTTTTTGGAAAATAACCTACGGGACGTGGGGAAGGGGAACAGCCACAACTAGAGAGCTCGTGGAGGCTGTACTTTAGGAGCAGCCTAACAGACCATTCAATACCTGTCCCCAGCTTCTTTTGCAGGGTGGGAGGAAAAGAGGAGAGACAGTGCGCGCGGGAGAGATGATCTTACTGGAAAAGTAGTCAGAGGCAAGGCAGGGAGGGCATGAAGAGTACGACTTCACTCCTAGAAGCGGCAGAGAGGTCGGATCCGTTCTGACTCTCAGTCTCTTTCCAGGGGATCTAATTTGCAGTGAAGCCCCTGGGACTCCTGTCACCAGCACTAGTAGGAATGAGATCACAGCCTGAGTATTTGTTCTACATTTACCAAGAAAAGTAGATTTTAGTACAGCAAAGGACTCACAGAAGGATCTCTGTGAATAAGGCATGCGTATCCTGAGAAATGCTACTGTACAGAAGCTGTAGATGGAATGGATTTTTTGAGATGTTATATTTTTGCAAGGAGTACAGGTATATTTATACAGGTAATAGCTATTTGTTCGGATCCAACTTGCACCAGTTCTTCCTCCAAATTAATTCCTCTGATGATTTACTATCCATCTAATTGCTAGTGCAGGTATTCCCTGACCTTTTCAGGAGTGGTCAGCTCTGCTATGGGGCAATGTTCAGCAGCTATAGATTAAATTGGTGATAATCCCTTTAGCACAACAGCACCTGCAATACACGCTGTAATCCAGAATATTCCATCTCTGCAGTGTACAGATTCACATTTTAACTGACTATCGGCTAATTTCTTTGATAAGTCTTAGGTGCAAATCAGTCTCCTTCTTACTAACTCAAGTGAGTAAAAGTAGAATCAGACAGAAAGCAACGTGAAGTACTTCCAAAGGAATTGCACCCAGCTCACCTGCTTTGTTAGGAACTTCCAATTCAACTCAAAGCAAAAACATATTATGGAGCATTCAAAGCAGGGACTGTTTTGTAGAGCTGTAAACTAATGTACAGGCTTCCCCATGGATTTTCTGGTTTGAATAGCTCTGACTTCAAACTACACAAATCTTTCCATTTGTTTTTTGTACTGGACATTTCTGAATGCTGTAAAATCCCTCGCTTTGAAAATGTGAACAGAGACAAATTTAAGTGAATAGCTGTGATTTGGTTTGTTTTTTTTTTTTTTTTTCCCCCACAAATCTCTGCAAACCAAATGACACCCTTACTGGCAGAGCAAAAGAACCTTTCCAGTGCCCCTCACAAAACATCTTCCAGCCTCATGGAGCCAGAAATTCACTCAGATGTTCCAGAGGAAAAAGAAACACCCAAGGCCAACTGGAAAGCATCATCATGTACACCACAGCAGCATTCACTCCTGATGTACATTCCTTGACACATCTTCTCCCCAGGTGGTAGGAGAAAGGTGGTGTCGACAGGTAACTAAGGCAAGGAGAGGCAAAGCAACTTTCTTCTGCTGTCTGACTTCTTCCTAGCTAGTTCCTTGATCCAACTAAGATGACACATTGGCCTAGAAGGCAGTCGTCTGGAACTGGAGCAAGAGTAGATGATGCTCCCTGGACTTTTTGAGGGAATACATGAAACTACTGATTGCGTTGTTTCTTTAGTAAAAATCCTCCCTTATTTTCCTTCTTCTTTTGCAATCTCCGCTCCAAGTGCCAGAAATGACCCATTACGTGTTGGGGCAACAGATTCTTCCTCTATGCATACATACACAAGCTGATGGGTGTTTGTGTCGCTACACAGCATTATCAGTTCAGTTCATTTCCATGATCTACACTGGTGCTAGAATTTAATGTGATGAATCAGATATGCTATTTTCAGTTGTATGCAATGGTTGTGTGGTTTCAGTTTCTGAAGCTTCAAATAATTTAAGCAGAATTTTTAAAAAGGAAAAAAAATACCAGGACACGAGCCAAGCCGCAGAATGGAATTTAAGTAAAACTGAAATTGTTTATAGCTTTTATTCACTGTGAGAAAGAGCTACTTTATATGGGTTAAAGTAGACAAAATACTGGAGGGAGGAAAAGTCTAGCAATTACATTTCTAGAGGAGGCAGAAGCTACTCATTCTGCTTAAGGGCCTCTCCCTTCAAATGCTTATACGTGTAGATAACTAGTGTTCAAGTGATCAAAGTTACCTTTGTATAGACATATTGATACAGCTGGCCTCAAAGTCATCTTAGGCAAGCGTGTGAACATGGAGTGACACAACGGTGGGTACTAAAAAAAGTACCTGTTGTCAGACTGAACACTGTGTATACTTGAAAGCCATAAAAGTGTAACTCAACGTAAACATTAACCACTGCTAACACAAGCCATTACGCTGATGCCCTGCAATGCTTCCTTGGCTACTTCTCTCATCCTATGAAAATGTTTTTCTAAGATCTTCATCATTCCCTGAAGCAGAAGCTGCCTTCTGGAAAGAAGACCACCAAAAGCATTATATGGCATTATGTGTTCATCCACAGAGAACATGTATGAAATGCAACACCACCATTCAGACCCTCCTGGCTTGAGATGGGACAATTAACGGAGGGGCACATTTAGGGAACGTTCAGAGTGATTCATTCCTCAGCCCTTTTCCTAAATATTCAAATTTGAGAGAACATTTTCAGAATTATACAGGGAGGAGGCCAAAATTCAGCTGATCAACAGCCACTGATTGACATATTAAACTGTTTGCGATCCATCACTTCATCCTTTCCTGAAATTGCCTCATGGGGAAACACTACAAAATAAAGCTTCAACACTTACCAAAAGCTCCAAATAAAGCTTTTCTCTTTGATTGCCTCTATCTCATCTGTCTGCTTAGATTTGTGTGTCTAGTTAAGTGAATACAGAAGACCATACACTTGAAATGAAAACTACACAGAGTACACTCTTGACTTGTTACCATAATTTACCTTCTAAGTGGAACCTCTTACGAGCGTACTCAATTATATTTAAAATGACTGCACCTTTCTTTCCACACAGTGTACACACACTGAACTCGCCGTCTAGAAACCTGAGCTGATGTAAAATTGCAGAGCCTCATCAAAATTCATAAGGGATTCCTGATTTACACCAGCACACAGGGCCCCCAGAACCTATCAAACTGTAACACTTCTCCCATGGGGAACAATATCAGTGTGAAGCAATAAAATGAAGTTGGTTTTATGTCTAATGCTGATTTCTTTTCTAATGTGATACTTTAGTTTATGCTTCTTCATACAACAATACCTTGAATGCATGGCAGCTTTACACTGAAAAACACAGCTTAAAAATACTTGTTAAATGCTGAAGGCTTGACAGTTCCTTTAAATAATACTGGGGGGAAAAAAAAACCATGTACAGGAACATTTTGGTGGTGGAATGAAAAATGCTGCAGTTTACAGCTCTGTGTGTCACTGAGAAATTAGTATAGATTTTTTTTTCTAGGGACACTGTCAGGGCTGGCAGGCCTAAAATTAGACATACCAGGTATGCACTTCGCACTGTCCCTCAGGTCTGCCTGTCAGCTCCCTGGGAACAAGATTCCTGTATATTTCAATACCCTTCCTGCTCCGTGGATCCCGGAGAACAAAGCCGACGGGCAGAGCACAGCACTTCATGACACGCATATCTGCAATCAGGAAGCAACCCATCACACCTTGGGGTTTGCTCCTGGCGGGTCACCTAGTTAAAAAACAGGATTACGTTACTGAGAATTAAAGGAACATTTATCTGTACCCTGGAATAGTGGAAACAGAACCGGGGGTGGCTGAGCTGTTTTAAAATATGCAGTGCTATTTTGAAGTGATAATCAGATATGAACTGGAAAATAAATCAATGAGTTCTCTAGTGATAAACTATCAATATTAACTAAAGGTCAGGAACAGTCAGATTTTGTTTGTCTTAAGCTTTGCTTTTCACAGCTGACATTAATTCATTTTAAAACTGTACCATTTGCCACTACTTTGGTTTTTTTAACAAAAGTAGGGGCTCATTTATTACATCATTTACCTTTTTCCAATTACACAAATGACTGAAGTTGACAGCGGCATGTTTTTGAGTATAAATATGATAATTTACTACTGGGAAAGAGAGAACATGATCCTCTTTATTCTGCCATACTCCGCTTGCGATGCTGAGCAGAATCTTAATTGGAGTATTTTAAAACAGTGTCTAAAATAATGTTTAGGGTTGTATTTATTAATTTCATTTTTCTTTTAAATAACAGCTCTTGAAGCATTTTCTTTTCTTCTGCTCTGTGTCCTTTTGCTCCTGCTTTTCATCCATTCTGGTATAACCGACTGTCTGGATCATGAGTTATCATTGGCTGCCAGTGGAATGCTACAATGCAATTTGTCTTATTGAAACATGGGCTAGCCCCACATGGCTGCAAAGAATCATTCACTTTCTAATAAATCAAACATTTGCTAAAATTCCTTCTTCTTTGACATGAAACGGTGGGGTAGACAATGCTGCTTGTGAGCTGAGAGGCAATGGTGATAAAAAAGGCCTTTTTTGTTCAGCACTGCTGAATTATTCTGTGATTAGTGAATTGCAACTAGGAAATCCAGCCGCACATCCTTGCAAAGTTGGCTGCGGGTGTTTTTCCCTTTCAAATTCAATCACTGTACTGTTTGTCTACTGTAATAGAATGTTTCTACACTTTACCTCATTATCAACATTGTTTTTCCATTTAACAGCAACAAAATCCAGCCCCTTTGGAATCACTGCAAATTTTGCCATGAAAACATACAACTTCTACAGTTATGTTATTACATCTGTGACAGTCGTTCACAACTATTTATCTGAGAAAGGCCTCAAAATTATGGAATATGAAAAGCTGAAAGAACAAACAAATTCATTTTCTTTTTTTGTAATACACTGTAAGTTTGGAAGTTGCTACAAGCATCACTTCTGTGCAGCTGGAGACTTTCTGCCAAATCTTTGGAAGTCTGGTTATTTGGAGAGGACATCTGGGATTTCCAGCAGTATGTTATGATGTATTTTGAACTGCGGAAGTGACATTAATGGCTATCATCTACTCAGGAAGAAGCATGTGCTGGGATGAATCCTGAGCATCTATCAAAGAGCAATCCCCACTGACTGTATCCCAAGAGTTTGCAGTTGAGTGTTAGACTCCTGCGTAAAGTTCTTAACCAAAGATCTTTTAGAATGGCTTCATTACTTACTTACTTAGCACACCTTTAAAGGTACGCTGTTCTAATGGTCTCTTAAGGCTGCTAATTCCATCTGCTAAGATGTCAAACATCCTACATCAGGAATGTCTTTTCTATAGCTTCCATACTCATCCACCAAGGCAAAGCTGCCTTTTATCTCGTGATTTAGGAAGGGGAGGGAATTGTGGCTCCCTTATATTAGTTTATGATCCCAAGATTTAGAATCTGTATGGAATCTGTACCATATGTTCGACCACAATCTGTGCAAACTTTGCTAGGAACACAGTCCTGTCATGCTGCTCAAAAATCACATAATGCTGAAAGGTAGCAGGAGGGAGAATTTCCATCAAAGGCTGGCTACTGCTGTAAAACAGTGGTGACAACCTGCAGGAAGCACCAGGCTCTTCCTTAGTAATGTGAAACAAATCTGTCCATGGAGTCACAGCTCAGCCTCACACATCACCTAGGACAAAAGGGCAGGCAGGACACTTCAAGAACCCTACAGCAGCAGAGCAGTGTCAGCTGGTCACATCTGGATCCAACAAATGAAGAAGGACAGGGTTCCTTCATCACATCACAGAGTTTAGAGAGAGGGACTTTTTTATAAGGGCCTGTAGGGATAGGACAAGAGGAAACAGCTTTAAACTGACAGAGGAGAGATTTAAATTAGATAGTAGAAAGAAATTCTTTACTGTGAGGGTGCTGAGGCGCTGGCACAGGGTGCCCAGGGAAGCTGTGGCTGCCCCATCCCTGGCAGTGTTCAAGGCCAGGTTGGACGGGGCTTGGAGCAACCTGCTCTAGTGGAAGGTGTCCCAGCCCATGGCAGGGGGTTGGAACTGGATGTGTAATCTGTTGTTTCCATAGCTCTACTGAAGAGTTTAAGAAAATGGGACACAGTGCATCAAGAAACTCTGAAGCTTGCCTATCTCATAGCTACCCGGGAAGTAACTTCTCTTGAGACTGAATTTTTACAGGAGACTTACAATAGCGTGTAGTGCTGACTTGCACGCTATGATCGGGCAACAGGGAATTCTGCTGAAAACTCTCTTCCAAATCTGGTTTGTCACCATGAGATCGTAAAACTTCCTATTGGCTTCTGCAGGCCAGGATCAGGTCCAAAATGCAAGAATGTTTCCTCTCATAAAAAAAACCTCCAGTTTGCAAATGTGTGATCAAATATTTATCACAACACAGTCTAGCACCTGGGAATTCACACAGTAAAAACCAAAACACTAGGCAGTAAAGAATTTAGCAATATGAACTGCTTTTGCATGGCATTAACTATGGTCAAGGTCAATTTAGGCTGAGTATAATACCCAGCCTTTAAATTTTTTTCCCCTCCAACTGCACTAGCAATAATTATGAACATGTTAGGAACAAGATCTAATCTGAATGGATTTGCTTTGATTCAGCCTGTTTATGTTTAAATCATGCATGAGTCTGGTTCTAATTCCAGCTATTTACTGGCACCTATGTAGGAAAACTCCATTTATTTCCAGCCATTCTTTTGATGTAAACAAAATCTTTGTCCTGCAGCTATATCTTAACTACATTAGGAGGCCCAATACCTATGTAATGGTATCACGTGCACTTCTGTCACTGTATACATTATTTTTGCCAACTTGCAAGTAAATTAGCACCAACAGCAGTGTATCTACAGTGGCTTAATCATAGTCAAATTCTGGAGCTCCTATCACAGTAGCGTTACGTATAGTCAGCATGATCCCAAGGCACTACAGAACCTCACTGACCCCTTTGCCTCATCTGTAAAGTAGGGATAACAATATGGGGTGGTGGAAGGATGTATTGGTAGTATTTATAAAGCGCTTTGAAGATACTGAGAGTGCCAAGTGTTATCATGGTTAAGCTCTGAAATGTTTGATATGATTATGTGTACACATAATTTTTAATGGTAATTCAGAGTGCAAATTAGAGATGATATTTACATTTCTCCCAGGCAAGCTTAATTTCCAGTTATCAAGGAAAATATCTATTGCACAAATAGGGTATCAGCTATTCAAAAGTTCCCTTAGGGCCTACCAGTTCTATAGCATGCCATTTTTTTTAAGCTGCCCGTGAGATGACAGACTGTAGCAGTTCCCTTGGAGGTATTATGGATTACTGATGAAACAATAACCACAAGTAATATTTTCCCATCAAAACTGGAGCCTGAGGTTTTTGTTGTTGTTGTTATTTTCCCCCTAACAGCCCATGCTTTCAAAGAGACCTTGCTTTCATTTATACAGAATTTGCAAACCTAGATACACAACCCCTAAAAATGTAATTAAATGGACATTTTTAAGCACAATCTGTATTTCTCTTCTGTTGAAAGCATAGAACTATCTTTGCAGTTAGAAAAATCAGCATTTCTGTTTGCTAAAGAAAACCATCCAAGGCTCAAAACGTTAAACAGTCAACTCTTATTGCAGCTTCTAAACTGCAACAGTCCTGGACTCTCGAAGAGACAATGATGCAAACAATGCCTTTAAACATCTGGCCTGAAGAAAGGTATTAACACAACCTGGAGATGGTCTTTGCTAAGAAAAGATGGAGCAGTTACAATTCTGCCTAGTCTGCTGATCAGTCACCTCAGAAAAGATGGTGCAGCCCACAGAGCACGAGTCAAAATGTCCCACGTAACCTTAAGCAAGCACGCTGCTAATTTTAATGCATTGCAATTATTATTCCATGTCTCGGTTAAAATCCTGACAGCTGGTTTAATTCATGTCTAGATTCTCTGAAACTTTCTCATACTTTCTCCACATACAGCTTACCTCAAATGCCTGGACTTCCTTAGAGAAAGATGCAAAATATACACATTTCAAACTGGGAAAGCAGAGATACAACACAGCGAGACCGTCAAACGCAGGAATCCCAACTAAAACATGTTCAAAATAAATAACTTGTCAGGATGTGTACACTACATCTGCATCGGTGAGATTTATTGAAGATGAGTTTAACACTTTTCTGGCTGAAAGAATGAGGTTGGCTGATGATCCCTCATTCAGTGTGCCTTGTGCCCCCTGCACGGGAACACACTTTCCTTTGGGATGCACCAGCTAATGCTGCAGTGCTGTTAAACCCTGCGCAGGATTTCAGGAACTTTGTTCAAAAACTGATCCTCTTTGGGTTCAGAGTCGCTGTCCTCCACAGCCAGGAAAGCTTTTGGTTTTCAGTTCTTTTCTTTTTGCTTGCTTTCATTGCGAGAACTGTAGATCTCAGTCTCCCCTTTTCCCTGCAACCTTTGCCTCTTTCTGTCTCCATGCTGACAGTAAAAAGCCTGCACATTGAACAGAACCACCCCGTGTCACTACAAAGTGGGGGAGAAAGAAAAGAGGTGGGAAAAAAAGGTTGTCTTCAACAGTTAGACCATTAACGTTTAGTTTCGTCAATGTGTAACATTTAGAAAGATACCTGAAATAAAGGCCTCTCTATCCAAACAATGCGTGCATGAAACAACGGATCCCAGTTTGGGACTTCGGGAGTTCCCGGCCAATCGCTAAGAGTCTGCACTCCCCTCACTCAAGGGAGGTCTGAAATGTCAAAATCTTCTGTCATCCCACTTGTCATATCACATCCCACAAAAGAACATGGAAGCCATCATCCACTCTGCTGTTTATTGTCATGAAACCCCCATAAATACACACTCTCCATAAACAGTAACAGCCCAATTAAAGCACTCTTTACCAAGCGTGATCATTTTCAGACAGAAAGTATTGATTTATCCACCTATGGGCACTGCATAGAAACATCTCTTAATGAGAATGATAGTGACCTCCGAACTCTGCTCTTTCACCCTGTAATATACTCTCTCAATTTTCTCTTAAGTGGTCTAGTGGCACATCAGCAGAGATGGAAAGACACTCTGATTCTTTAATGTCGACACTGGAAGGCTCGCAAGGAATGCTCAAATCTTCATTGTAATGGGAGGTGAACAGAAAGGTCACTTATATGCAGGCCTTTCAGCTTGTTTGACAAGGCTTCTTTAATAAGTGAAACATTGTTGGGGTACACTTGTCCGTCAACTGCCTTTGGCACCCAGCACCAAACAGAAACAGTCACTACCTCCTCGCCTGGTCCTGGGGTCCTTTCACCTGCTCAGAAGCCCTTTATAAAACGTACAGGTTGGTTGGGGGTGTTTTCAGTACTCAAGGATGGGAAGCAGAAGAGCCCCTTGATTTTATTCTGTCCAGCAGCTTAAATTTGTGAGCTTACTGCGTGTGTAATTGACAGCAGACATGGGGTACTAAACCAGCGTATCCGCTGCTTTGATTAATCCTCCTTTGGAGTGTGATATTGTTTGATATACAGTACAGGGCTGACACAGGTTAGTGTAATGCCGCTTTACCAAACAGATTACAAAATTGTGCAGGGAGTAGACAGCATTCGTGCAGATAAATACACACAAGAGGAAATTCTAACAGCTTTTAATTTCCATGCTTTTCAGTTTTATTGTTGTAAATGCAAGTCTTTATAGGACTAATGACACAGGCTGGCTTGGCTGAGTCAATTATACCAGTAGGCACTTGGATCAGATATTTTGCCTGCTTTCCATTTGCACTGTCTATGCTTCTGATATTTGACTAAATTACATTGCACCATGGTGCACTGGCACTTGCCATATGTTATATCTCAAAGCATTTTAAAGGACAATAACAAAAAATAATAACATACAACATGTAGTTCAAAGTCAGGATGCAGGCAAGAGTGTCAATCATTATGAGCTATGTTCAGCAAATAGCCCAGAGTGTTGCATTACTGTGTCCTCTAATCTGTGGTGGTGTTAAATGAGTAGGAAAGTTGGTAAGGATGCCAGGGACGCTGACTGCTCTAAACTGTGTGGGACGTCTGTGAGCGCGCCTGTTTGTTTGTTTGGTTTTGGGGCAAGAGGGATATTTGGTGAATTTTAGTACTCAGGAAAGTTAGACACTAATAGCACCATCTGGCCTACCACACAGAGCTCTGCAAACTTCCTCCACACAGAGCTGCCAATGCACTTCAGCTCTGACCTCCAACACCCCTTCAATTCCAGTAATGAGTCTACAGCATCTCTTGAGAAGAAACTGTCAATTGTTCCGATTTCTGCTAAATTGTGTTATGCTTTGCAATGTGGGCAACTGCCCACTAGTGACCAGCCTGAGGCCACTAAACTCCACTCTGAACCTTGCCGTCTGGAGGTGAGGAGCTTGCTTAATATACCCAGGCACCATTTTACAAGCCCAATCTCTTATTTAGTTCACTCACTCATCAAAAGCAAGCAGAACAAAACTGCGTGTAAAGTCAATTCAAAACACGGGATGAGGAGGTTTTGTGATTCTTCCTTTCAGACCCTTCCCTGACCTGAGAATTTCTGGGTTTAAATACCAGTGCAGACCGTCCAAGGAAGAACATTTCCATGCAAACCAATTTGTCATGCATATCCCTCTAAGGACTGAGTTCCAGGATTGGGTGCCAAGACCTGCCATGTCTTTTCTGGCCAAACTATTTAATACTGACAAAAGTAGATTTGTGTATCTCTGTGTCTTCCTTCAATTTGAATCAAAATCCACTTTTATTCACAAAAGTACATGACAGTACTTATTCCTTAATAATCATTAAGCATTAAATAAAGCCATTCTTATATATATTAATGTTCTGCCTAGACCTTCTTTTCCTGTGTTTTAGATCTGGGTCTTTCTGGTCATTGTTTCTAAATAGCAACTTTCTAATGCTGATATTTGGATGGTGCCACTGAAAGCTTTCACATTTCATCATAACAAAGGAAAGCTGTGCTGCAATAATGAACTAAGAATTTGCCAGACTTGATCTGGTCCCTAGTTGTTAGAGACAGTGTATTATCTCTTCAAATAACCAGTTTGAGATGTTTCAAAAGAAGATGAAAGAAATTACAATGGTTTGGGGTAACCTTCCAGCTCAAAGATTTGATTTTACTTTTTTATCCTGTTGGCTGAAATGTGAGGCTTCACATTCCCTTCAAAATGGGTTAGCGGCAAATATTTTAATTATGGATATGCTTATTATCCATAAGGATGTTAAAACTCTCCCTAAATCTTAGTCTCAGATCTGGGAACTGAAATCTGCAGCTCACGGTGAACATTTGGCTACAGCAGTTTTGACCAAATTAAATGAATGAACGATATTAACAAGTAATCTAATTAAGTGTATATTACTATGTTTGTGTATATTCTATAGTCCATGCCACCTACCATAAAAGTATTAGAGCTCATCAGTGCAAAGAATATTGCCTTCAACTCCAGTAAAAGGAATAATTTCCCTGCAGGGCAGTAACACTCTTCAACATAGCGAATAGCCACAGGCTGCAGGGTTGTGACTTTATGGTAAATAGCTACCTCTTTCATCAACAGAGCAATGAATTGGAAGAGCCCCTGGTGAAATGTATGAGGGTAATTTGATTTCTTCAGGTATAAACATGCAACCCACTCGTTTTCAGGCACTGCTAATTAGGCTGGGTTATCCAGATGCCTTGGGGTAATTATTTTGGCTGTACTTACTGATAGCTGGGAGGGTTGTGAATGTCAGTCGTGTTCCTTCCCACCTCTGGCCACAGTCCCAGTCGTTCATACCGCAGTGATCCTAAGCAAGCATCCTTTCTAAGGGACATAATTCTACTCCCTCAATAAACATGTCTAATCCTTGCTTTCCATTAGGGTTACTTAGAGCTTTCTGACTGATGGTCAAACACATGGGCAAAGCAATGTCCCCATTTCTCTGTGTGCCTTTAAGTGAAAACCAAAGAGATAAGGCTCGTTTCCTTTTGTTTTACAGGCTTTTAAGTATAACTGTTCTTCAGCAATTTAGTCCAGTGAGAAAAATTACAGTAAATTGCACCCCCTGCACTGTCTAATTAAAAAAAAAAGAGGAAGACCATTGAGTGATAAAAGCAGGTATATGGAAAAGAAACCCTTATTCTCACTGGTAAAATATCTATCCATGGAGCAAAACACAGCAGGTTTGTAAGCAACACAACCACTGAGTACAGCAACACTGAGTGGTAAGGCAAAGCCCAGCACTTCTGGATACCTAGGATTGGGTCATCTAGGTAGAGCTAGTCAGGGTTGGAGTATGACCAGCAAGGACTTGATCCTAAAAGATACTTCTGCTATTCCCAGCGAAAGAAAACAAATAAAGCAATTTTGGGGACACAGGGATGCCTGGCCAAGATCTGCACCATGCAGCAAGAAGACAAGGGAAAATGCTGTTCTCCCAAGACAGACATTCACAAAGGCAGCTAAAAGGAAACGGATGTGTGGGGTTGAGTAGCTTTGGGTAGTTTCATGTAGCTCACAGCTTTACTCACTGAAACACGGACAGACCAGCAAGTGTTCAAAACCCCAAAGCCTTCTGCTCTAGCTAAACCCCAAGCAGCACTGATAGTAAAACTCCACAGCCACAAGCATCCTCATGCTTCAAATCCCCTGGCAGTACAGATCTGAACTGATTTAGAAACAAAACTACCCTCACTTGAGCACTGCTAAGCCAGCAAATGCATTCAGTACCAATTTTTTGTGCCTTTTGGACAGCCTCCTGCCTTTTTGCTTGTGCATTGTAGTTTTATCCCATGGTGGGAAGATTTTGATGATTTGGGCAATTCCCCCCTCCCAGTGCATGCAGAGGGATTTTTCTCTCTCAGAAGCACACTACAGAGCAGAACGCTGACCTGGACCTCCAATCCTGCATGTACACGAGCAGCTCTGCTCCTCACGCTACTGACATTGGTCATATATAGTCATTTGCTCCAATTGAGCTATTTTTGTGACAAAGGACTCCTCATGTTTGGAAAGAGTACTCATGTGAGTAACAGTTTGCTAGTCTCTAGGGCTGATTTCTCTGCTAATAACACAAGGGGAAGAAAATGTTGTTAATGTTCAAACCTCTGAGATTTATTAGCTTTTTGTGGAATGCACATTCGTAAGTGTAAATGATGCAGAAAATTCATGTACATGATAATCAATTAAGAATGGTATTTTACACGAAAACTAAGGCTCCACACACTGTGTAAATGACATACTTTACTCTAAATTGACCTAATACATTTCCAGGAATGTGTCAATTAAAATTTTAGCCTTTTGGAAGAGGGGGAGAAAGACTATGAAATCAAAGCTATTAAATACTGGGAATAAAATCAGAACATTGCTTTCCAGCTGGCACAGGAGGAGAGGTTAACATTTTAAAGAAATAAAGGAGCCAACCAAAAAAGAAAAGGGAAAAAAGAAACAAAACAAACCCTCCCAAAGCCCCAGAATTAGGCACTATTTGCTGCTGCCCCACTCTCAGACATTTCACTTGCTGTTTTGTCATATTTTGGTTTTCTGGAAGGTCTAACCCTTGTTTCTTTAACAAACGGTGATTTTAGGAGGCAAAATAGCACTGCCGTCCCTTCAGGATATCTATAACCTCTGAGTTAGGGCCACCTTCCTATCACACAGTAGTTAAAAAAGGGGAAGAAAAAATTCTCTTTAAAATGGCACAAACAATTTCTATAAAGAAGAACATATTTTGCTATAATACAGAAAAGGTCTTCCCACAGAGTTCAAAATATTTCTATAGAACTAAATTAAATCTAACCAATGCTTCTCTCTTCTGCACTTTGTTTTCCTCCTTCTTGCGTTTTACTCAGCTAAGAGCAGGTTACTTACTCCAGCCAGTTTCTCTTTCAAGGTTTTTGCGCCTCCTTTATGTCCAGTACTTAAACAGGGTTTGCACTAAAAATTAAAACCAAAACCAACCCAAACCACAGCACTCTAAATATTTGATAGGAATTGCTAAAAACTGCAAGGAAGTCCTAGTCAGGAGAACTTTCCCCTCCCAAAGTGTACCTACAACACGGGAATGTGTATGTGGGGACAGAAGAATACTTGAAAAGATTCCTTACTGATTCCTGAATGAATCATTAAGGGATCTGTAAATAAACCTGAATGATTGAATCCCTTAATGATTACTGAAATTATCAGCACTGTTGAAGAACCGGGCCCAAGGACTTGGTGAGAGTTTTACCATTAACCTCAGTGAACCCACAAGTTTTGCCACGTCAAGCGCTTGTTTACATGGACAAAAGGATCAGAGACACCAGTCTCCCTGTACTAGGAATGAAATACCATGATTAGAGATGTCTCTTTTTAACTGTATTCCCAGCAGATCCAACAGGGAGGATTTTTTTGAAATTAATTAAGCTTTCCTCTGAATTTTGGAGACTGGGATTTTCTTTCTCCAACAGTTTCACTGCAAGACGTTAGCTCCTGCCCACCTCTTGGATCTTAACCCTCTGAACTCCCCACCAACATTTCATAAATGGTCCATTCACAAGTTGTACACGATATTTTTTTTGTAGGCTACTTCATTTGTAATTAAAATGCAGAAGGCAGGAGCGGGGTTGACATTCCAAGCTAGCCCCTGCAAGCGCGGCACTGCAGCCCGAGCCAAAGTACAACAGACGCAGCCGACAAGCCAAAGAGGTGCAGCAGCGTTTCTGCTCCGGGCTTTATGAAAAGCATTTGAACCCCTTATCCAGCGAGGAGGCAAAATCCATTCAGTCCTTTTCACCAGTAATTGTCTTCCCCAAAATAGCCACCATTATCAACGTTTTTGGGGTGGGGGAGGGACTTCCATGCACCATATGCACAGGCACTGCTGCAGAAGCAAACCAAAGGGAACAAAGCCTGCGATCACGTTGCCAATTTTCATTAAAGCCATCGGGATGGTTAATAGTGGTTTCTCAAAAGTGTCAATCATAAATTCCAAACTAGAGCTAAATTCCAACCATCCCCATCTACATTCCTGCATCCATAAATGTTGCAATAGATCTATGGAGCAGTGGGAATTCATATATGTGTGGGTTTGTGTGGATGTGGGGTTTGGGGTTGGATGGGGGGGTAATTGGGGGGGTTTTCTTTTTTTTTGCATGTATTTCTGTCTTTTTATCTAGTGGCAGCTGTTTTTCTGACCTCTCCCAGCTAAAACTGCTGGGCTGTGCAGTTCCAGCATACCTCAGGGGGCTTCTGCAGAAACCATTGTTTGCCATCTCCTAGAAGCCCCATTTTTATCTATAGATCACATGTAATAATGATAATAATAATGATCATGCTCTGGGCTCATATGCACTGATCTGCAGGATACAGGCTCAAGAAGCACCTGGAGAAACATTGATTCTTTCTTAATAATTGTGAAATAATATCATTTCTATTCATGCCTCAGCTACCTACATGGAGGTGCACTTCCCCAGACACTCACTACTGTCTTCATTAAGGTGGCCTCCACTGATAAGCAAGGGTTTTTTTCATACTTAAGTCCATTTATATTTACCGTTACAGTTGAAGGGAATACCTGTCCTTTCTTTCTTTGGAGTCTGTGAAAATCTTTGAGAAGATTCCTTGCCCAAGAAGCCAGTGACTCCTGTGCATCCCCCATCCAGCTGTTGGGTCTGGCGCCACGGCTGCGCTGCCAAGAGCTGTGAGCCTGATGGACCCCATACTAGCCAACAGAGACTCCCAGCACTTTCCCCAGGCTGACGATAAGGCCCCAAGCTACACACTTGCACGAGGGAAAGATGGGATGGTTTATATTTGATTTTTCTCAGCAGCAAGATAAAGCAGCAATTCTTCTGCGACACAGGTCACCTTTTCAGCCACTGCTGTGCCTGGGTAGGACCTGCCGAGAAGCATAAATGCCCTGTGCTTTTTATAATTTATTTTCATTGTGTGAGACTCACTTTAATGTGTTTTTTAGGTGGAAAAGCAATAATCTTGCAAGGAGGTGACCATTCCCAGTTAAGCACTGACCAGGTTCCACAATATTATGAAGAGTAAGAGTGCTTTTGCTCCTTCCAGCACTGGTATAAGGATGAGTATTTCACAGACACCTTTCCCTCCTTATCCTCAGATCCATGCCATGAGCTAGAGTCTGTGCTGCTGGAAACCAGCATTGCTCCAGTGGCAAAGCAACTCCAAAGTGCTGCTGTTGGGACTAACCCGGGACTGCACACAACAGTCCACACAACGTGACCCTAAAGCCACCATAAATTCCCCCAAAGAAAGAACAAAAGCGTCACAAAAGCAGCACACTGCCACAACCACCCCGAGTATATATTTCCCCGATTTAAAATGACTTCCCTAGTAATCATTTGATCTCTCTCATTTTTTTTATATTACCCTTTTATGCCCAAAACTTTAAGCACTCAATTGTTTGTTTTATGATGCCTTTTATAGTCCTGGCAGCAAGTTCAGTGTCATGTTCAGAATTTTAAGAATACTCATCGACTAACAAAGCAATTTAAAACTCTTCCCAGATGAACCAAATTAACAATATTAATTACTTTGCTAAGCAATGTTGCGGGTTTAAGTTGTTTATATGTAGTAAACGGGTTTGAATTATAGGGATTTACAGACAAAATTCTCCTTTAAATTCAGCACTTCAACATATATAGCAATCTAGGACAGCAAAAGCAATGTGAATCTCCTTAATTTTCCTCCAGAATGCATGTACAATCTTTTACTTTCTTTTTTTGGCTGGTTGGGAGATTAGTTTGTTCACCAAAAGAATGTTTCAGTGCAATCTAATTCCAATGAGCAAAATAGAGGAGAGTAAGATATATTGTGTGGTTTTATTTTGCAGGAGAAATATATTTAGTTTTAGTGGGACTCATAAGCGAATAAACTACCTCCAGGAATGAAAAAAAATATCCAGCCATAAATCTTTGCTCCCTAGTTTTTAATTGTAAAACTCTATTACTGTCACTCAAAGGGTTAATGATTCTCTTGGCTGGAGGACAATTCATTCTAGGGCTAAACGCAATGACAAATAACCATTATTCTTTCCAACTGCACTGATAATCGGGACAGCTTAAACATTTTCGCCAGTATAAGTGAAACCATTAATCCTCTTGGATTTCACGATAAGCGGTGACTGCGAAATAATGACTGTGTCATTGCAGGCAAGAAAAAATGTTAACAATTAAAACAAGTTAGCCATTATCTTACAGAGGACTGAATCGCTTTCACATTTCATTAGCAATATTGTAAGTGATATGTACCTTATTAAAAAGCTCTTATTATCCAAGAAACCTAATTAGTCAAAATCTCTCAGTCACTGCTTTAATTTTCGTATAATATAAATGCAGTGCTAGGTAATGCGATGTAAAGGGGAGTTGGCTGCTTGTCCAAAAAGAAGTTTCAACAAAAAATTCAAAAATATCATCTAGGATGAAAGGTGCAATGTAAGGTAATGTAGTTTGCTTATATCAGGTGAGTTAGGGGGGCTTTTGGGATCCACTGTCTGGACATTTAAGCATAGAAAAATCATTTCCTCCTCTCTGTGCTTAAGCAAACTGCTCAGTGTTACACTGAATGAAAGGTCAAAGAAAAAGGCAGAGGAACTTTTCGTCCAGCACCAAGAGGCATTTTCATTCTCCTCACACTCAACCCTGAAGCTTCCTATAAATGAAGCTGATGAACTAACACCTGAAACGCATCTACACCTGGAAACACAGGGGAAAGAGGCCTCTGCATTTCTTGAAGGCAATGTCAGAGATCACAGTTTCAAATCCTACAGGCTTTAGCCTCTAAACCCCTAAAAAAAAGACTTGAAGTAATACCATTGCTGGTTCTGCTGCTTTTTAAAAAGCATACAGTGAGTACTAAAAATACCTTGTTTTTCCAGCCAGCACTATTGCTTTTTCTTGGTCAGCAGAGCGAGACTGGGAGGGGGAAGATGTATTTTAGCCCGGTGTTGTACCAAAGCGCGCCTGTGAGCAATCCCACAGCTGCAGCTACCCAGAGCGTTTCCAGGCACATACATCTGCGTGACTTGCTCCGTGCTTACTGCTCTCAGGTGTATGAACTGCCAGACTGCAACCCACACAACGTACCTGAAAAGCCAAAGGTCCTTGCTCAAAAAACTGGCTGTAAGAAGCTGATGAGGTTGGACAGAATAATACCTTTTCATGCCAAAGAAAGCATGTTTGAATTGATCAAATCACTCACAAAATCCCATTGTATTAGATGCTTTCAGTCTAAAAAGGCCTATAATGTGAAATTTTAATTTCACAGTGAGATTTCACCTATTTCTTCTTTTTCCTTTTTTTTTTTTAACGCATAAAGCAGCCCAGAAAATGAAAGAGATGTTTCATTTCAGGCCACAAAATGCACACAATTTTATTAAGAAGTCTGATTATTTTTGCAACAGTTCTAACTTTTTCTTCATCAGGCAAAGCTAAAGATGTTTTGACAGAGTGACCTAATTCTTCCCTTCCTGCCTCACTTCTCCTCACCTCTGCTCTCCTGCACATAAAGCTTTGGTTTTCACAGAGAACTAAAAAAGCAATTATTTGGAATAAAAATCTTGCACTGTTTAATAGTCCATCCTCAAGCAGATACCCAGGTACCCCTCAATCCTTCCTTCATTTTGCTTTGAAATGCCCTATATGGGCCTAATTAAAGAGACTGGATGATGCTGTTTGCCACATTCTCACTGTCCTTGAGCACCATATTTTCAGTTCTGGACTCACAAATGATCATCTCAAATCCTGATGTCCCATTATTTAAATACTCTGCTCCTTTCTATTAGAGCTTTCTAAACTCCCTTGGAGTTGCAGCTGCAACTGAACTGTAAATTAGGGTTTGGTTTTCAGCAAACAAATGTTTGGACTTGGGATTCTCGCTCATATTTAGCAATTAAGAATGTGCATTTGAGTTGACAAGATAATGCGACTTCCATATCTCTTTCAGCAGGAGTTTTGATCCCATGTTAGTGTTTAACATATGGGTTTTTTATACATTATATTAACGTGACTGTAATGTATTTTAATGTGGAGGCATCACATTTCTAAACGTATCTCCTTTATTTCAGACATTTTTTCTAAAACCTATATATATATAGTTTCCTTCTTATAATAAAAACTTGTGAGTAAAGCTTGCAGGAGAGGAGCAAGTTGGTTGTTTTCATTTGCTGCCCCATGAAAAACACTGGCTGTATAGGAAATACTTTAACTAAACCTTACTAACCACACATGTAGTAAAAAACCTGTTCTGCTCATGAGGAAAAAGAAGCCTAAGAGAAAACTCTGCATAATGTGTCTGACCCTTTTGACCTAACACACTCAGGTGCTTGGACACTGCAGGGATGAGGGCACGATAGAAGACTATATAACACTTCAGAACCAGCCAGTTGCTGAAAAAACCTTTACGTCTATATTATTGCCACTTCCCCCAGCAGATTCCTCCCACAGAGCTCCTCAAGCTGGGCACAACTTTTCTCCTTGGTCTGTTCTTTTTGAATCTCATACAAATCCATTTAAATTTTATTTAAAAAGAATTCCTTAGCCATGTCCTATTATGTTGGAGTGGGAGCTAAGGCTACCAATAGTGCTTGCTGTGGTTTATGCATATGTCAGGTACGTATGTACTCACCAAAGTCACATACCTGCTACATGAGGAACTTCACGCACTGTCAGGTATTGAATAATACGTGCAGCAGCAGTACAGGTATTGGGATACCTACTAGGAGATATTTCCAAATGCAAATGGGAGCTGAACTCCTCACTGAACTCTAAGCCATGAAAATTCCCCACAGGTTTTTAAAACTCAGGAATAATGACTTTTCTTTGTTTCTCTTACTGTTTTTACTGCTATTGTTATTTCTCCACCAAGGCCAAGCCTGTCACATCTTAGGTGACAAAAATGGAGGAGATATATTTGCTTTCATCTTGCTAAGACAGTATTATTGTTTTCCTGAGATATATACAAAATTAAATACTAATGTTTACCTGGCACAGAGCCTCTCAGCGTCTCTAAAAAGTACTTACATAAAAACATAAGTATGGGGGGAATATAGCATTTGAATTAGTAAACTAATATTCACAGGGAACAAGGCACCAAAACTCAAACCTCCATCAGGAGCTGGTTGCAACTGTGCATTTTGATCCTAACATCTACCCTTGCTGAAGTTGTCTCTTACACTACAGGGAATATTCAAGGTTTATTTTCCTCTAAACCTGAAACTTATTAAATTCAATTTAGTCTGGCCTTTCCTAGCCGCTGGGGGAGAAGGAGATATTTTTTCTCTTAGGGCTAGACTGTGCTTAAACACAACCAGGGATTCATGCAAAACCATTCAAGACTAAGGCAAGTGCTTAGGGGGGAAGGAAAAAAACATTAACTGTAGCTGTTTCTGGAGTAAATTGTCAACTGATGTGTTGCTTCAGGATGGGTCAAATCAGCTGAAAGTCAGATCCTGGCTTTGCCAATGAGTCACAACTTTATCAGGTCCTGCCTCTGGTTATTACTGCCAATGTGACCATCTTGTAACTAAGGAAATGCTAGTGCAAAGCTCGGCCTGTCGTGTTCTATATAATCTCCGGGCCTCAGCCTGTGTCTGCAGGTGTTTCTCTGTATTGAGTCTCCCTGGGGAATCTTCGGCTTCACAGCAAAAGCCGGCTGAAGTGAAAGTGATTTGATTTGGATCCTATTACAGGCACTTTACCTCTTCTATTTCCGTGATAATAGCAGATTGGAGTCGATTATTGTACCGGGAGGGAAGTTAATGTGTTGTCGAGAAACACTGGAAAAAGTGGCACAGGAAAAGGTACATAAATAAAAGTTTAGAGAGAGGCAAAAATCTGGGAAGCAAACCTGAATAAGTGTCTTTCTCAGCTCCTACCAGCCCCTGAACAGCTTTGGATCCTTTTCTGTCTTTATTCTAATTTTAAAAATGAAGTATTTCTCCTTGCTTTCATTCTGCCACTCCTGTACATCTTTAGAGCAACTGCTCTCCTCCCCCCTACCCTGTCCCCGTTGGGAAACTCAGCCACCCAAACAGAGTTGCCGCAAGGACTGAGTTTGCACTGATTATCTTGCTTTGTATTCCCCGAAGTCTAAAAGTTTGCCAGCCTCAACTAATGCACCTCAGAGAATCACAGAAGCAGGAATGAAACCCTAGCTGGGTTTGAAAGAGGCACTTTATGTCCGTTCACAAAAGAAAAGAAAAACATTGAAAAATTTCCAAGAACTCCTGCTAGGTGACAAAGTAGCATTTGTAAGATGCCCTTCAGTGCTCCTTCAACTTCAATACTGAAACCTTTGTGTTCTCTGTGGTGCAGCCTCAGATGGAAGTGATACCGGGTTAGAAAAACATGCTACATCAAACAAGATGTGGCTAATAAGATGGAACAATCAGGTTTTGCTCTGATTTCAAATGTTCGCTGAAAAATTTCATGTAGCTCACCTATATGCTTGATCGTACTTTAAGTGGTAAGCTGAAAAAAACCCCAGGAATTGCAACTGCGACTTTTATCCGAAGGACTTTTCCAAGCCAGAGCCATAAAGCATTCCTGAATCATAACTGCTGTTAAGCACAATAAATGGGGACACAGCAGCGCAGCCTGAACGGAGGGGGGGGGGGAGCTGTGGGAAGCAGGCGTGGGAAGGGGGGCAGGCAAATTTGGGGAATCTGACAGTCAAAAATACAGTTGCAGAGAATTTCCACCTGATTCCTGTCATCTTCTCTTCATCCTTTTGACTGCAGTGAAATAGCCAGCTCTTCTACCTCTCCCACCTCTATCTCCATCTTTTTGTTTTGTGTTCGAAATTTTTGCTTTGTGTTTGAAATTAACTGCCAAAGACACCAAAACTTCCTCCTTATTCAAATACCTCTGCCATTGCTTTGAAAACCTAGTCGTCTTCATCTAAAGTATAGTCTTGCGTCCGACATAAGAAGTCTTGTCAACAAATAATTAAGAAGAATAAATACCAACAATAATGCTATTAAAAACCTATTTTCTTAACTATTTGGTTTCTCTGGCTTAAAATGCACATTACATATTTAAATTTTATCATTCTTCAGGCACTATTTTCACATGACTGAGAGACACGCAGTAATGAATCTGACTGAGCAGATGCTTGGGCATGGCTGAACGAATCAATCAAAAGAGCACGACTTGCTCACCTAGTGGGATGATGCAGAAATATGTTAGCAGCCCTGCCTGCATTACTTCAGAGTCCTGACATTCCATACCCCTCCCGGTTTAACCTATCCAGAGAACTGATGGTTTCTATAGTTTGGTATCTCCACCTATGAGAGGGAAGCACAGTATCCAAGCACAGGAGAATAGGCTAAATTTGGCACATCTATTCACATCTATGCAAAGCAAACATCAGGGCAGCAGGGTGTCAGTCCCAACTGGAACATCTACACCCACCTTTACTCAAAGTGCCATGCCAGAAGAGAGCAGGACCCAGTGCCCAAACTGTTATCAGGAAGAATGTTCCCTTCTTTAAAAACAGTAACTCTAGTGGAAGAGGAATCAAAAACCTCCACAGGCAGAAGAAGGTGTGAAGCTGTCTTCCTAAGGAGGAGGCAGGAAGAACAGGGTTGTAATCTCACAGAAACCACAGATTTTGTGGTGACAGGTGCCCTTACAGGAAGATGATGGCACATGCACACCCTGTCCTGCCCTCTTATCATCCAACAGGCAATGAAGTTGATTATACACTGTCTGCGCAACAATGAGGTCTTAGACACCTACTCTAGTCCATCATCACTAACCTGTGCAAAGACACATGGGTCATACGATTAAAAAAGAAAGTTATTTTAAAAGTCATGGACATTAATTTTCCAACTGCTGAATTAATTTTGTATGGAAAAGCCCAAAATGTACATAAATTGTGAATTCCTCTTGCAACCATTACATGGGGTTAGCTGGATTATTCATTTTATTTCTTTTAAACATAAAAAAGTGAAGGAAATTTTAGACTGAAATATAATGCATTGTGACACCCAAGAAGTCCACCTACACAATCAATTTAGCAAGCAGAGGCCTACCTGCAAAATGTTTTGGTACCAGCAGGTCTACATGTGCTGACAAATGCTTCAGCTTAAGGGTATTGCTCAACTGTTCCCTACGACTCAGATCAAAAGTGCACTAAATCAATGGAAACTTTTTCACTGATTGTCACTGATCTGGAAGGGCTTTGCAACAGTTATCTGGGCCTCCACATCTTCTCAGTTATGTCTCTCTTTTAATTCCCTGTCTGCTCTCTCAACATTTCTTCAGGCATTTAAGGACTACTTTGTTCCCCACGACCTCTACTTCCCCTTCTCCCTTCCTGCTTCCCTTTTCATGTTCATTATCCTCTATCACAATGTACCAGCAACATTACAAGCGTACCAACTTCCTATGTGTAAGCTGGTCTCCTCTAAAGATTCACATCTGGGTGCCCGGTTTATTATAGCAAATGGAAACACTTTCATGGAAGACATGGATGTAAACTGCAGTCATTCCCTTTCTACAGAGAGACCGAAAATGTGATCTAGAATAAGGGGAAAGTCAGTGTCTGCACAACAGGCAGATGCTGTGGATGCCCCATCCCTGGCAGTGTTCAAGGCCAGGCTGGAAGGGGATTGGAGCAACCTGGCCTAGTGGAAGGTGTCCCTGCCCACGGCAGGGGGTTGGAACTGGATGAGCTTTAAGGTCATCCTTAGAAATCCAACCCAAACCATTCTACAATTCTATGATTTTGTCTTCTCACTTGGGTCTTATGCATCGTGTTTGTGGGTCTGAACTCCCTCTATTCTGAAAAGCCAGAGTACTGATAAGTTACTTGTGAAGGTGACTTACTACCTCGAGTCAAGCCCAAAGTAGATCACTGTCAGTAGAACCAAACTCCTTTCAAGGCCTACAATAAAAAATATAAAGAATACACTTATACTCAAAGTAGGTTTTTCCGTGAAATACATATGATGGACATCAATATAGTGAATCACTATATTATATAGGCTGGGCAGCAGTGTCTTCAACAAGAGCTTTGGCTGCCTTGGACAACCATGGCTGAAGCACTTCTCTGTATGGTTATCGTGAAGACGGAATTCTCGCCTCTCTCCAGCTCCCTACTCTAAGCATGTTTACCGAGACAAACCTGATGTGAAATTTTTGTATTTCCCATGACACTAACCTGCCTAAGCTACACTCATTTTAAGTAAAATAAAGGTTTGTGACAGTTATTTAATGATCAGCAACCCCTAATGATTCTATGATTCTACAATTCTAATATTTCATATGGAATTTGTACCAAATGTCGACAATCAATTGGCTAAGTCTGATCAGAGTCTTCAGTGTGAGAAAGGCAGAGCAGTTCTTTAATGGATCTCAAAGAAAAAAAATCTATTTTCCATGTGATAATTATCTTTTAAAATCAGCATTAATAAGAATAGCATGCAGAATTTACAAAGAAAGCCTAGAGGTCCTGTAACAACACGACAGTAGAAAAGGTAATGAGAAGGTTTTATTCTGAGGTTACTAATGAAGAGTATCTTTAGAAGTGAATAATTTTGGCTGTGACACAGAATGTTAAACAGAAAAAAAGAGAGAAGAAGGAGTATATTATCTCTTTATAATCCTTCTTTAGAAAATGGGATTTTTCTTTTCCCATTTGTCTCCTGGGCTAAACAATCACCTTAAACATATATGTGAGCTCTGAGGGTTGTTTTAGCTTCCCGGAGGATAGCACAAGAAATAATACTTGGCTAGAAGGAATGAAATCAGTCCCTATACACAATACAGCTCATTTGAAGTGCAACTGCCTCTGTGCATCAAAGTGCAGGGATGCTCCACAGTTTTGATGCATTACTGTGTGCACTCCCTGACCAAACAAAGCTTTGCATCGGACTAGTTGTCACAGGC
Source organism: Ara ararauna (assembly GCA_028858755.1). Classification (NCBI taxonomy): domain Eukaryota; kingdom Metazoa; phylum Chordata; class Aves; order Psittaciformes; family Psittacidae; genus Ara; species Ara ararauna. The sequence goes on along the minus strand of CM054383.1, from coordinate 39,159,174 downwards.
AACTGATTTACATAATTACTTTGGATTTTTCCCCTCAAAAACACACAACATATGAATCATTGTACTCTGTCTTAAAGTCATTATTAGCCAATTAGAACTCCAGGATTTGCATAATCAGTCTTCAGTTATTTCTTGGTAATCATACTGTGACGTGCAATTCCCAAAGTCAGACTGGCGATCGTACCGTGGATTATAAACTCAGAATTACTGAGGGGCTTTTCAGCAATAAAGGAACTACCTCAGCAGCTATATTCCCTTTTGAACAAGCATGAAGGAAACAAAAAAAGCAAAAGATGATTAAAATAAGGCTCGTAGAGTGATGGAAACAAAAAAGAATAGCTTTGATATTTATCCACTCATGACAGTGAGGATGGGCTTTGGGGATTTCAGGTCTGATCCCAACCCAAGCATAAAAAAACTGTGTATTACAGACATGTGTCTTACAAATTTAGGTGGATAATAATACTGTAACTCAGAAAATAGTGGAAAACATGATGTAAAATAAAGAATTAACATATAACTAGTGAATTCAGCATCATGACCTTCATACAAAGCACAGCCCTGGTTCAGAACACACCAAAAGCTACCATGACCTCAGAGAAAGAAAAGCTGCATGATGGCTCCTGTCTCTAATGGGTGATAATGGAGAAGAGCAGGGTCAGTAAGAGTTATATACGTAGACAAACTTCCCAAACAGGGCCTTTTTCTTGGGATACCTCCTTGTAATAGGCTCCAGATACTGTCACGCTAATCTGATCAGGAGCAAAAACTACCTGTGTGGATGATGAATTGTGTGACTAAGTAATAGCCTAAGTCAAGTGTGGATGTGACCGTTCACTGGAAGATGGCAATGTAATGAATCTGCTCCAGGGTTTAGGGGGTTAAGTGGCTTGCCGGAAGACAAGTTAATGATGTACCGCTGCATTCAATGAAGATTGATTGAGAATGGTATAAATGGGCAGTGGGCAAGGACAAAGAGTCTTGTTTTGGGAATGAGGCAGAATAGTGAGGAAGAGACAGATTACAGCTGAAGTTGGCTTGTGTCTTGAGTTGAAAGAATAGTCTCAAAAACCATAGGGAGACACATTTCGGGAAGATGATTTCACTCATGTCTCATGCTGGGAAGCAAACAGTGAGCAGAATGGCCATGACAAGTCTACTGATAACGTCTGCATTACCTATGGCCACTTGACTGACATCATTAAACACAGGGGAAACTAAATAGGATTTCAAATCCTCCTCCTCTGAGATCTTCCCCATGTTTTGAGGTAGCATACTGATTAGTGTGTATTAAAAACGCAATTTAAACCCAAGAGACTGAAACATGCAAGAATACAACCAGAGGGGGAGAATAGGGAAGTACAAAAATGCAAGTAAAAGAGTGCAGTGCTCTAGCCTTGCAGCCAAACACAGAGCATTAACATTTCAGAAAACAGGGACACAGTGACCGTGGTGGGGTTTCAACAGAAGGCTGTCATCAGAGGGGAAGACTGTACATAGAACAAAGAAGCTAAGCAGAGGTCACAAAAACAAGTTCAACAGGTAACTGGCACAGAGACATAAGGAACACACTATCATTACAGTCTAGCCTGGGTGGAAGAGTTTTACAGATTATACATTAATAGTCTCAAAATGCTTTTAATGCAAGCTAATACAGCACAGTATTGTTATAGCCATGGCAAACACAGAAACTGTGCCCAATAAATACCTAAGACTCCAGCTACAAAATATAAATAGGAATGATTTTTGTCTGATAAGGAGAAAACTAAAACCGAAAATCCCACACAGAGGTGCACAGAGGAAGGAAATTCTGTGGCCTGGATACCACACAGACCTACAGAACAGACAACTCTCATCTCTAGTCTTGTTAGCTTCATCTATTAAGTAAGCCAGGTGGTACAATAGAGCTGCAACTTCCCCAAAGAATCTCATTATAGCACTCATTTGTTGTAATGGAAAGGGCACTTATTCACAATACCTCACAGCGGCTCATTTTAACCCACCATACCTTGCTCTATCCCTCCTTCTCCACTTCTATAAACAAAGAAATCCAAAATAGCCCACTTAAGCTAGCATCCCCAGGTGTATTAGGTGCATAGCAAATACCCAATATGTTCCCATCATCATCATCATCTCGGTTGATGGATACTTCTACTGGTACCACAGTTTCAGGAATTATGGTAATTCCCAGATGCATCATTTGGGTCTGTGTTTTGATTTAGCTAGTCTCTTAAATTCAGAATAGGATCAGGATTAATTACATCACAGTTACTACAGGCTTATGCTGAGCATCTCAGTACCTCAAATCTTGAGGGACATGCAGATTAAAATTGTCAATTCAACAAAAGAAGGAAGAGGGGACACATCCTGAGTGAAGGTGTTTGTCTTCCCAAGTCACTGTTATGCATGATGGAGCCCTGCTTTCCTGGGGATGGCTGAGCACCTGCCTGACCACGGGAAGGAGTGACTCCCTATTTTGCATCGCTTCCATGCGCAGCTTTTGCTTTTCCTATTAAAGTGTCTGTGTCTCAACCCACGAGTTTTCTCACTTTTACCCTTCTGATTCTCTCCCCCATCCCGCCAAAGCTGCGTGGGGCGCAGTTGCCAGCTGGGGTGAAACCAGGTCACTGCTGGGATCACACAACAGGTAGGCTTCTTTCCCGACACTGTTTCTGTATGGGAAACATTCATGTTATGGTTGGGACTAGCAAACATCAACAGGGTTTCAGCAGGGGAATGTGGCAAAGACCCACCAATAACAAACAATGAACTGTGTGTTAGAGGATGGTGGATTCCTCTAACACAACCTTAAGCAGGGTGAGCAAGTTGGTGTCTTTGAAAATCATGAAACAAAACCCTCATGTTGCCCCATGAATCTGGTTGGGCTGGCTCTCGTATACTGCATAGCTACCAGACAGAGCTGGTGACGAGGGCACTGCTCCAGAGAACAGGGCTACCTGAACCAGCCCTTCTAAAACACACCAATAGCAACTTTCCAATCAAAATATTTTCAGCTGAAATATTTTTTGTTAAAACACGTGGGGTTCTGCTGTTTCGGCCCCAGCGAATTAAAAAAAAAACAAAAAAAAAAAAAACCCCAAAACCACACACACTGAAAAGTGTTTGAGGAACACAGAGATACAAACCATAATTTAGTCAAAAAAACAATATTCCATTAAAAAAGTCACTTTTGACTGGGCCTGATTAGACTTTATATCTACCTGCGCATAGGCCAGTTGTCTCCTAGGGCTGTGCTACCTCAACCAAGCACACCTGGCCCCTGCGGAAGGGCTCTAGAGGGACCTGTCACTGTACCTATCTCTGGTCTTCACAGGGATGCTCAGGTACATTTTAGAAGTGAGCCATGGTTCTGCACTAAAACCTTTTACCGCTGGGTACATCTACTCTTATACTAGGAAAAGAAAAAAAACAGAACTACAATAAAAGGTTGTTCTCTTATTTTAAAACATTTCAGCTGTACTAAAAGCGCTAATGCAGTTTGCTCGGTTCAAACCATTCTAGCAGCAAAAGCAGCCTGCATCTATAGAGCACTCTGCTGCATGTCCCTTATTAGCTAATTCTCTCACATCAAGCTCATTTAAATCTATTTGTCCCAGACCACCCTCTTTAAAGAGAGGAAGGAGGAGGATGGGATCTCTTGCCACTCAGGCTCCCATCCTATTTATGACTGAATGTTTAAGGATGCCTTACAAAACTTTCTCAGTCTCCTCTTGTAATTCAAATCAATTGTAGCCATAAAACAAGAATTCTGGAATTTATATCCCCCCCCCCAAAAAAAAAAAATAAAGGGTTTAATTTGATAATTGGAGAAATAAAAGGTCCTTTTCAAACCTGACATTAAAAATCTCTAATAAAAATGGGGAAAATGAAGGTCTAGGATGACAGTCTTTATCAAAGTGTATATAGAGACATTTTATGTTCCAGTAATTGTTTAGGCCGGTGAATTAATGAATCCCTGGCTGTAAGTCTCCATTTGAAATTATTTCAGTGGTGTCTGCTGCTCTGCTGCTTTGGAAAAGCCTGTTGTCTGAAGCTCTGGAGAAGGGCCTTGAACCCTGCCATTCAATCCCTTTCAGCCCATCAGCTGAGTCTAATTGCCAGAAAGCACACGAGACCCCTAAGCCTGATTGTTCCCCGACCTCCTTTGAGGTTCTGAGGCATGAAAAGCAAAAGGGAAAAAAAAGCTCTCTTTTGATCTTCTGTTTCTTTCTCTCTTTCTCTCTCTCTCTCCTTTTTTTTCCTGCCTACTCCTACTCTAAGAATGACACATTTCTTTATATGGCTTCTCCTTCTTATAAAGACAATAATTAATAAGGCCTTTATAAAATGAGGCTTGAATTGGTGTCACCTTCAAGGGTGGTCCGGGGCTCTGAAGTGAAACCCCCGGTGGGCTTAGGCATTGCATGGCCTTTGCACAGGTCAGGTTTAAATACCCTGACCTCAATTTTCACTCTCCTCCACTAATGAGCCGATTCACACATGGATACAAAATTATACGAGGGGAAAGACAAAAGGAGCAAGGTGTAGTTGACACCACATTGGCCAAATTTTATTATCATCTTTGTGCCTATGACATCACAGCTGTGGACATTGTCAAAGCGGGGAAACCGCTTGCTCCCCCCCATTCCCCCCCACTTCTTTTTGTCCCCTGCCATCAGCTTTATATAATTACTTTCACAAACTCACACTCTCTGCCTATTATTTGCTCAGATGTCATGAAGCTGCAACATTAGGTGGGACTAGGGGCCAGTCTGGGTTCTTGTGTGGTTACACATGCAGAACTGGGTCGCTTTTCTTGAGGTTCTGCTTCACTGCCTCACTGTCAATTGTGAGGATAAAGCAGCATTATGTGCATCTCTCCTATTTCACAGACTTATCAATCTGACACCAAGAGTTTTAAAAAAAAATAAATAAAACTCATCACACCAGGGATGTTGCGTGTCCATTAAATGAAAATTGTTGATGGTTGACATTGAATGAGTTGTCAAAGGCAGCAAGACAAGCATTGCGTAAGCCTCTCTATTAATGCAAAACGTTTAACAAGTTTATTAGAGAAGAAGCTAAAGAGGGGAAAAATGATGCTATGACAGCCACACCCGTGGGTTGTAAACCTGTCAAATCCCGTCAGAGGAGCAAGGTCAGTGCTTGGATTGAAGCCGGAATCAGCAGGAGGCACTCTTCCTCTGAGTCAGTGGATCCTACACCCGGCGCTTTCAGAGCAGTATATAGGACAGTGCCTCAGGGCTAATTCACAAGCTAATGTCTCTGCGTGACACAGCCACAACATGTTGTTGATAAGCTAAAAACAAGTACTAAGTATTTCTAGGAATTTAAAAAACAAAATCCTATGTCACTTTCTGTTACCATAGGAAAGATAACTCTAATGTTTAACCACACAATTAGGTTCTACCATCCTTAATTCCTGATATGGATTCAAATGGTGATCATTTTCTTCACTCCTTGTCCCAAGATGTTGTGTACTGTTGTGGCTAAACGCTAACCAAGCTCCTAAGAGGTGGGCTGCACACCACTCAAGCCTGGATTGATTCCCATGCCTTAATCTCTCTCTTCAGGGTCGGTGTGAGGTTGCTGAATAAATATATGTGACATGCTGGGAAGTCTTTGCACTAAAAAAAAAAAGTATGCTGTCACCTTTGGGACAGTTTTGGAGGTTCTCACCTCTCAGGCAAAACTCAAAATGAATTAACACTGTTCTTACTAAGAACAAATCAGACTTGAAAAACATTTGTTCGTTAAACTCCACTATACAACTATACAGCAGCTAATCCTCTCATCCTTCAGCAAAATACAGACAGCTCTGCACTGTAAAACAACAGATATTTAACCAAGTATAGTAACTCTCCACATGGAACTCCGCTTAGCAAGGAATTACTAAAAAAGGGGTATTATTGCTATTTTTTTTGTCACGCAGGCATTTAAAGGAAAATTAAACTGCAAATTTCCTCTTTTTAAGAAAAATTTGCAATCTCCATCTCACCTTTGCCTTTTTTGAGCCTTAGTTGTGCAAATACAACAGTAAAGACTAAATGTTCTAGAGGATGTGCATCATGCATGTGCACAAAAGACAAGCACTTAAAAACATAAAATAACAACTATGCTAGCCTTAAAACTCAAGGAAAAAAGAAGGAATTTTATCAGATTATTTTCAGCCTGAAGTAAATCCAAGCACCGCAAACAAAAAAGAGACAAAACCTAATATATGCACACGACTTTCCTGCCCACGTAGGTGATACCTGTGAGCGCTGGTAGTGAAGAACAAACTAACACACAAACACCATGGCCAATTTTACAAAATGCATAAATTCCTTAGTGGCACATGAAGACATTTCTCAGTTCAGCAGGATAAGGCAAATATACGGGTTTGGTAGTTATTTTTCCCCTTCAAATCATGTATATTAAGAACATTTGCTGGCAGACACTTCCCATATTGCATCGCGACTGCCAATGAACAATCAAAATGAGCTAATAACTCTCTTTGGGCACATGCTGATGGAAAAAAGCAAACTGGAATAACCTGATTTGGCCTCACCAATAGCTTTTTGTATGACAGCTAATCAAGGCTATGAGTAAAGAATGGATTAATTATCCTCTTAATTCTTTCTATCACTTTCTATTTCCCTTGCAGAGTACCAGTGTATTTATGAATGATTTCTAGGAAATTAATATCATATTTTGACACACTTATTTCTCTCAAAATAAGAAACATATAATATGGGTTTAATATTTTTAAAAGCAAGTAAAATCATGCAAAATTATATACCTACTATTGATGTGACTAGAAATTCTATGGGTCTGATCTTTACTATAGCTATGCAAACGTGCATTGGATAATGCAAATTTTTACCTACTAAGGAGCTGGCTTTCTAATTCATAAAACCAACACATTTTGTTAGGATGAGACTGTCATACAATCTGTTTACAAGTCACTGATGGGGTTGGGGAAGTATCAGTTTATCTGACTTTTAGCCAAGTACTATTGAGCAGTGCTATGAAGTGAAGAGGAAGACTAAGCTGAAAGACAAGAAATTAATTGAAGCTTCGCTAACCAACAATGTAAGTGCACCTCAATTGGAAAACAAAGGCAAGAAGTTACAGTTTGTAGGATCACGACAACACCTCTACCCAGAACACACAGCATTAATGAGATTCTTTCTGCAGCATCAGTCCAGTTCCTATTTTCTCAGATGAATTAAATTTCTAGGCTGTTCCTTGTACAGTGTGTAGGATAGCAAAATTAGGTCTGTTTTATAAAGCAAAGGGAAGAAGTGAAGGACAGTCTGAGAAGTCTATCTTTAATTTGAATTGGGCATTGTATTATTCTGGGAAGCGGTCTTTCCTAGTCACTATTATCCAAACACAGAAAACAAAAAATATCACAATCATGCTCTATAGAATAAATTACTGTGATACTAAGTCTGTCTCTTTTCACACAACTATATACAGTGACAGGGTGAAATGTAAGGATATCTCATACTCTAACATGCATATAAAACACTTAAAACCAGAAAGGGACAGTCTGAAATGCCTGATTCCTCACTCTTTTACTATGGTTTATAGCACTGGAAAGCAAATGAGCTTTTTAGTGATTATAGTTGTGGCAGTGAAGCTTGGCCATATAGAAACATAAATATAAGTCTAGAGAGAAAGTCTTCAGTATATTCAAATATATTGTATAGTAATATTTATCTGAACATCCTTACATAAAAGCAAGTCACAATGTGATAAAATTCATCAGACTTTCACTGAGCTAACCTTGTAAATAGTCCTGTTGGAGGATGAAAAGCATTTATAAACCAGCCTGAATGAACGCCCATTTGAGAGCAATGTTTCATTTTTATAGTACTTCAGTTACTCTTCTTTCCACACAAAAAAAAGGGGGGGGGAGAGGCGGAAAGACACTTTCCTTCCGAGACCACCCACAACCAGCAGAGTGAAGAGCACATGGGCTTCTTCATGGATTCTCTATGAAACTGCTAATACCCAACAGCCAGCACACCCTCCGGGGAAGTCGCTTAGACACGAAACTAATAAAGACATCTGCACATGTCTCCCTGCAGACACGGCTCCAAAAGGGATGCCTCTTCACCAAGATTCCCTCTGACAACAACACATTCTAATAGGTACCTTATGAACGCTATACTACTAAGATTATAAAAGTGCTGTCTGTGGAAATATTTCTCTGAATAGGATTCCACCACTACCGCCCCCCAATACTCAGCACACAGCTATCTTTATATTTGTAAACCTGTCACAACATCACTAATTATAAGAGGTCAGGAGAACTGGAAATCTTCAATTCCTCCTCATTCCACTCAGCTGCTGTTTGTTGCAATTTCATTCCCTTGGTAGTATCACTTCAGTGAAAAAGACTCACAATCTCAAACAATGGTACCATTGGCTTCTTTTGTCGCTAGATTCCTGACACCAAGCTGCAGTCACCCTCTTTGCACCAAGCCTTCCTGAATGGGCAGAAATTTGCTGTACAACTGTTTTGCCCCCATCAAAAATCCTGAATTTAAGCCTTATAAATTCCAGCCGGAAATAAATGAGGTCTGAGGACACAGAGATTTCCATGCTGGCTGGAGTATCATGTCTAGATCAGTGGATTCTTGAGGTTCTGCCCCAACTTAGGTACCAAATAAAATACTCCATCATTTGCACTACCTGTAGGTAATGCATAGTCCAAAGCAAGCCCTAAACCTGGTCAAATTCCACACCTGTAGTTGAATATCATGCAAAGCTTCTTTTCTAATTCACTAAAGGTTCAGCCATTCTTGGTACTAAAAGTTTGTCACTAAGCAGACTTTGCTGAAAGCTGTTAGAGAGAGAAAAAATAAAATCCCTTTCTTTAATGAATTCAATCAAGGGGGAGCAAACGGAAACACCAAATGGCAAATACTTTTTTTCCACTAAACAATTACAGCATTATTTTATGTGAAATCTGTTCTGTAACAATGAGAGAAAATTAGTGTGTGTTCTATTCAAAAGATATTGCAGGATGGATTAACATTTATGATCCAGAGTTCAGTGACTTGAATGTTTTCATTTCCTTTTTTTAATATTAATTGGATTTTCCAGTATACACTGAAGTGGTAAAATGCATTTAATCAATATGCTTTGGGACTACATTAGCAAAGTACTAATTTTGTTGTGCAAGGTTATATTATGTATTGTACATTTTTAATCACAGTATTCTCAGTTTATTTCTCATTTACGAATCTTATGATCCCATTGTGTATAATGCAAAGAGAATAGAGAGTCAGAGTAAGCCTCATGAGTTCAGGGAGAGGAGTGCTTTCAAAAGGGTGGGTTCATTAGCTTCTCATCCTCATCTGAACACTATGACATGAAATTGTTATGCAGCCACATCGCCTGACACTTAGCAAGGGCTGCAGTGGCTCATCTAGCATTGTCTTAAGCTTTAATAAATGTCTTTAAAAGAGAGATGCCTGCTGGAGAGCTGTGGAAGGCAGTGGCTCTAGGGAAGCTGACCCCAAATGCTTCGCCAATCCCAGGTGTAGCCCCCACATCCTTCAAGGGTCATGTGGCAGAGGAGTAGGAGACTAGAAAACAGCCCCAATGGGTATTACCAGGATGGTCTGGTGCTCATTCAGCTGAGAGACAGAAAGGACAAAGAATCTGTGAACCGCTCCACAGAGGGAGAAAACTTCCATCGAATAGCAGAACAGTGAGAAAACGGCCAAAGAAGCCATCTACATTAGGTACCAGGTACTCCTGCCCCTGAGAAGGAGAGTAAGAGTGGAGTATGTTGCAGGGCAGACTGTGTGCACTTACGGCTCCATGGCTGAGACAAGGGGTGAGAAAACCTACCTTCAACCTGCCACCCATGGAAGGAGTGCAAGACAGGATACTGAGAGTCTGGAGAAGGATGAAGAACCACAGGGCCACAGATGAGGTTCCCAAACATCCCTATCACATTTGCACACTACCAGGCTGGGACAAAAGTCTCCAAGTCAGGTGTGGCTAAAAGGTCACATTCCTGCTGAACTAGCCAGAGCATCTAATACAGAGTTTATTCTGACCCAATGCTTTTACACTAAAACATAAAGCCAGAGTAACCACATTGAACAACTTTTATCCAGTTTAATAAATTTATGGCAGATGAGTGTTCTGTGTTACAGGGCGACAGTTTTTTGACCCAATTCCAGGAGTCCAAAACCCAGCTCAACTATATCACCTGGTTCATTTCATGGGCTGAGAAGCATGGCTGTGAATTACCAGCACACAAGGCAGGAAAGACAGACATATCCCATTCAGCTGGGGATTTCTGTTGATTTAAGCCCTGAAACTCACTACACATTCCCGAACAGCATTCTGCATCTGTCAGGAGAAACTGAGGCAGCTGGTGGGGTTTCAAACTAAGCTTACGTTAGTGGGACAGATCTAGTATTGAAGTAGCATGCCTAGAACATAGTTCATCTCCTCCCTTCTTCCCCTGTAGGACGATGTTTGTTCCTTTAGACACCCTTTTCTGTCACCTTTGTTCAAAATAAATTGACATTTACGGTGCAACACCACTAAAGTAAAGGCTATTCTCAAGATTCATTTTTAATCTGAGCCTTTTTAAAAGGAAGCACAGGTTGAAAAATAAAATGAATATAATAGGTTGCTTTGGCAACTGCCTGGGCTGGCACTGCAGCCCTGTTCTCATACAGGCTCTGAGGTGCAGCGTCTGAAGCACTTCTCAGGGGGTGGCTCCCCCCAGCATCATCCCTCTGACTGCAGGCTCTACCTGAAAGGCACATGGAGGTCTGAACTTTAATGGGTCAGGATGGAAAGTAATGATTTGCTCAGTAGTGGAGAACCAGTGTTAACTGTCTAAAATGGTGTGAATGGCTCAGATGTTCAAGGGCAGTCTATCAGGCACCAGACAGTATTATCAGGATCACCTGTCTGTCAGCTGCATTACCTGGTTTCCCCTGATTCATTTGTTTTAAAGGAGTCACTGGGTTTACTTCAAACAAACCCAGCGACCAAACAAAGCCAAAGCAGCTCCTTGCTAAGACCCTAAGAGGAAAGGGGACGAGTAACATATTTAAACATAAAGTTGAACAGAAAGGTTTAAAATTTGCAACTGACGCTGTGCAGCAAGGAGATAAGAGCCTTCCAGACAAGTTAAAATGCACAGATACGCCAATCAACTCCAGATAGACTCAAGGGGTGGTGAACACAGATTACTCACATTACACCCGGCTATCTCAAGTTACTCAAATGACATAAAGGGATACAATAATCACACACTTGTCTCATTGTGTCAACTTTTTAACAGGGGAAAAGCCATTGTCCACTTCAAGAGGAAACAGCAAAGTAAACCAGATCAGATTATTCTCAAGTGAATTGTCAGGTTGAGGGGGTTTTCTACTTATCTGATACTAGCGCAGACACCGATAGCAAACAGCTCACCTGACTGCACGCAAGGACCCATTCTCACAGGCAAAAAGCAATCTGTCTCAATTATTAAAAAACAAATTAGACAATCAATCTGGAAATTTGCCTTCTTTCAAGAGAGCCACCATAGAAGGGGGGTGCTGTGATGCACCTAGAGCATCCCTGCTAGGGCTCGGCTGCCCAGCTAAAAGAGACAGTGGAAAAATACCAGACCAGTGTTGCCTGGGATACAACCCTGGTGCCCTTCAGCAGACAAAATACCCACTTAGAAAGGGGTGAACACTGGGAAAAACTATTACGGGATACCTGGGAAAAGAAATGTTCTTCTTGTGTACAGCTGTTCTGCATTTATTCCTCATAGCATTCATGGCATGGACATGGAAACTGGCTGCTGAGCAGTATAAAGGTATTTGGGGTGATGAAAACAGAAAGACTTCAGGTCACCACTAAAAATGAAAAACTATAAGATGTAAGCGGGCACAGACTCTGCTCTCCCTAAGCCCTCTAAGTTACCAAACACAAAGCCTGCTCTGGTGGGCTTTGCATTTAAGGGGATTGCACTCTAAGACAACTAAATAATTTCTTCCATGTGGATTTAGCACTGCTTATATGCACAGCTTTGGTACAGGAATGACATGATGCAGTGTCAGCTCATATCAACTGGAAACTCTGAATTAGCTTCAGAGGGCATTGGCTCTGCTCTTTTCTGTCTGTAAAAAGCACAAGATACTATTTTCTTTAACCAGCTCTCCAAGGATGCTGACACAGTCTATAGAAGAGCTGACCTTCTAAGCTAGTAAGAGGGCCACTGATGAACTAACCTTTCTTTTTAAAGGTCTCTTCTGGCTTTGTTACAGTCCAGGCCTTCCTACACAGCGAGCACCTAACTGACCAGCCCAACACAACAAGGAAACCTTGGGTTTAAGAGGCACTCCAGGAGTTTCACACTACATCCTACACTGGGTCTTCCGTACAGTGCCCGTGCACTAAAGACAACGAATCAATTGGGGTTTTGTCAAAGAAAAATTCCTTTTGGGGGATTAAAACTGATGAAGCTAAGAGGCTTTTCTTGGTAAGAAGTGACAGCCAGTTACAGATCAAAGGACTAGACTGTTTTCACTTGCCGTCCCCACCAACCAGTCCCTTAAAGGATCACACCTGATCAGACCACAGTACAAAACATACCTAATGTACCTAAACAAAGGCACATTCATTTTTCCTTCTGAAAGAGAAACGCTTATCAGGATCCAAGCAAACCCTTACAACTACAAATTAATGCCAAGAGAAAATTAACATTTCTAATGCTAAACTGAATTCACTGTCAATACCAAGCATGTTAGTGTACTTTTGGATGTCTTTTTTCTAAATCTGATGCAGCCCTCAAACCTGCACAAGGTGTTGTGAAGTTGTGGAATCCTTTTGCTCTGAACACAAGAGCCAATGAAGTTGCAATACCAAGCTTAAGAAGAGAGGCTGGACCTTATGCCCTTCTGTGTTAGGTTTTCTCCAGTAAACTCAGTTTATGAGGAAGGTGCAGCCACCTTCTTCAGTCTTTCTCCATGAGATCTCTACTACCAGGACTCCTCCTTGGTGTAAAAGTGTGGTGGCTCTGTGTGCCCCTTAAGTCTAAAGGCTGGATCTGTTTTAAGCCCTTAGAGGTTGCTCTACAGAACCTCACTGATTCCCCCTATCGCTACTCCAGCTCAGGGTATTTAGGTGCATATTTCACCAAGTGTCCTCGACCACAATAACAGCAGGGTTGTGGTGGGGGCTTTTCAAAGTCTGTGGTAATTCACAGCCACACATCTGCGATCAGAGCAGAGCCCTAAATGTAAAGTCCAGCAATGGGAGTATGAAGATAATTAGTAATGGGAACTTCTGCTTTCTCTGAATCCTGCAGGAAAAATTACCAGAGCATTAAAGCAGAGGAGAGAATCAGTTCTTTTCCTTGACACCGAACTGTCTACATCCCCATCTGAACAGCTTTTGCACTTTTCTCCCTGCACCCCTATAAAACAGGGAGCATTTTCCTTGTTTCCAGCCCACACAGTGCACAGAAGTTTTGTGACTCTGCCCCCCAGGCTCCTGTGTGTTGTCACTTCAAAGGCGCTGATCTCTTTTTAAATGTCCCTTTTGACAACTCAAATCTCTGAACTGGAAGTTGAAATTGGCTAAACTGAGATCTGATAATCGGCAGTTTTACTTCCAGCCGCACCCTGTGCTTGCAGCAATAAAAGCAGTGATTATCTTTGATATGGTTGATGATGTTAGCAGGACAGTAGGCATTCCAGCTGCTTAATTTAATTTCAAATCCCAGTGATAGCATCTAATGGCTGCAGTTTTGCGAGTGCTACAGATTTCATTTTGCAGTGACCATTGATACTGTCAAGGTAGCTTTATGTTCTCACCTGACTGCAGAGTCCCAGCAGAAGAATCACTCACCAGGTAACCATCCTGTTTCTAAACAACTGTCTGGAGAGCTTAAATTAAACTCCTGGAACTGGATTAAATGAAAATAAAATCTGTCCCACTCAAAAAAAATCTTAATACTGCTAATAAATTAGGAATATATATGATAAAATTCAAAATACAGAAGGCCAGGGGCCTTTGTGCACTATGAAGTATTGAATCTCGGACTATGCTGTTGAAAGTAAGACACAAAAGTCACAAAACATAAGTCCCTGCTACCCTGTACTTCTGTCTCTTCTCTGATACAGTGAGAAAAGACATATTAGGATACATTAGAAATACACTATAGGTCAGCATCCTGCATTTGCCAATGGGTGTTAGGAGAAACACACATGGTCAGGACAAAGTCTGCCAATTTCCTCTCTATTATTTTATTACGGTAGTTTTCATATGCTAAAATCACTGAATGGTTAGGGTTGGAAGGGACATTATCACTAGAAGCATTTTTTTCTTACCTATACACCGCAAGTTAGCTTAGTCCATCAGAACCACCCTAAGCTCTCCAGTGCTGCCGGAATATAACGTTGGACATAGAGAAAAGAACTTAAAATAGCAGGCAGAAAAACCATGTCTTTCAGTGGTGGGTCTGAGCATGACAGGATGGCAGAACAGAGGGACGCAATGTTTGATCACTGTTTTAGGTTCAGTCTCTAATTGACATGACTACAACACTGAACTATCCAAACTGATTTGTCAGCACCTGAACCAGCCTTACCTCCATTCTGCCAGCTGGGGAGTCAGAGGAAGCAAGTGCTGGGCCTTGTTGTTACAAGAGAAAACAAGACTTTCTTTTTTGGATTGGGTTTTTACTCCATTTACCTGTGCAGGGCAGACATGAGCATTCCATCCTCCCTCTCAATTTCTATCTATATTTCCCGCAACTTGCTTTTCATACATTGCATTCCTTCACTTTAAGAAGCTGATACAGCTATGAGAAACAAGCCACTAGTTAAGACATACTGACTTGCATGAAACTCCATGCGTTTGTTAAGATTCCTGTTCTGGGAGGTCTCGCTCAGCATTACAATGGCCAGACACATTTCTGAGCCACTCCAGAAAACTGGATTAGAATCAAAGCCCAAGATCACAAACTAAAATGACGACACAAGTATTTGCCTCATCATTTGGGGACATCTCTGGTACAAAAAAATCCAGTTGCCAGATCAACACAGAAACTGCTGAGCTTCCCCAGTAGATTAGCATGGGGGAACTCAGATGACATCCATCTTTGTTTGTATCAGCAATCCTTAGGATTCACAAGTCCCAGGATATTTCTTTCTCACTGTTTCATGCCTGCTTTATGTCTCTTTGCTAATATACTGTTATTATCCTCTAGTTTCATAGATACAGGTGAGCCCTCTAGTTTCATAGACAGAGGTGAGCAGACCCTATAGACTAGAACAAAGTCTGACTTTTTGAAGTGTATCTACTGTTACAAGAATCTGAAAAGGACACACACACTACAAAAGCAGAGATCCCACTTTGCACTGCATGCCACAGCACTGGATGTAGCCCCCTGGGAATCAGTTTCTATCAGATAATGAAGATCAAGGCAGATATGGGCAAAATGGAAGGGAACAGAAAAATGGGTGTATCTTGGACTGCAAACCAAACATAAGCAAAGTCCTTCTGGGGCAGCACAAGATCTCTTTCTCTGGTGCTACACCACTCTTACTAAGCAAGCTGTGGAGTGCAGCATATTTAATGAGATAAAAAGCAGAAGTGAGAGATGTTTGTCTTTGCAAGCTGTCAATCACCCCAACACAAAAAAAGAGGGGCTTCCATTCCCTGCCAGAACTCTGGGTCAGCAAGCTCAGCTTGACAAAACCTGCTTCTAGTCCAAATGGGAGTAAGAATTGTAGAACTTTGAGAGAGACCAGAGAAAGACAGATTGTTTTAGGCTTTTTAAGCTCTTTTGAAATACAAAAGGAAGACGGAGCATAGGAACCATACCATGGAAA
Source organism: Ara ararauna (assembly GCA_028858755.1). Taxonomy (NCBI): domain Eukaryota; kingdom Metazoa; phylum Chordata; class Aves; order Psittaciformes; family Psittacidae; genus Ara; species Ara ararauna. The sequence goes on along the minus strand of CM054383.1, from coordinate 39,143,293 downwards.
AAGAATCTTTTATTTTTATGTTTATTTCCTTCCACCTTTTAAATATACTTAATGCTACTTGTTCTGTTAACCTCTCCTGAACTGCAGCCTGCTGATTTGTTGGAGATGCTGCTGTACCCTGCTGCTGTTCAAATACACGATAAAAGCTGGTGGCTCTCATAGAAAACCCTGCTGGAATCATTAGCAACCTCCCTGAGTAAGGGCTGTGTCAGGCAGTGACAATTTCTTTTTAAAAGGGAGCTTGAAATTAAAATATCTTTTTTAAAATGTGTCCATATGTCTGTGCATTAGACAGAGAAAGATTCTCTGCTGGAAATCTTTTTGACTGATGAGACTAAAATAGGAAGTAAATAAGGAGAAAAGGGAGAAACCTTATTTGCAGGAAGAACAAGGCTGGTAAGGAAAATATTTCAGTCCCTAATTCTTGGTTACAATCTAAGTTGTGTGCCTACCCAGACTGGTCTTTGCTTACTCCCCAGCCCTTGTTGTGCGAGTGCTGAGACATGTGCGGAGCTCCCACCGCTCCAGCATGGGAGCTGGCTGCTCTGGTGACCTTGGCAGCTGAAGGACCCAGATGCCCAGCTCCAGGATGAATCTCTGCAGCAGTGTCATGGGGTGTCAGCTCATCTTCCCTAGTCTCCTCCTTGGCTTCGCTGACAGACCTGCCTGTGGGGTCTGGTGTGGGGTCAGCTGCTGCTGCGCTGCTCTGTCCTCCTTGAAGTCACTTTCCTTTGATTTCTGAGCATGAGGTGCATTCTCTTGACAAGATGCATCTGCAGTGTTTGATTAGGGTAAAAGAAGCGCGTAGGGGGAATATTCCCTATACTTTTATGTGTAACAGTATGCTAGCTGCCTGTAGCTCAACTGGTTTCCAAATGACAAATGAAACTCGGAGCCTTCTAGAAAGCAGAGTGGTAAAATATCAGAGAATAACTACACATACATCTTTCTTTTACTGAGGGAAAACCAGCCAGCTTTCCACATTTCATGATTTATTTACTGGAAATAACATAATAGAGATGTTAAATAAAATCTAATAGGCTAATAAAAGCCAAGCATGACAGAGGTCTAACATGCATGTTTATTATTAAAAGCACCATTACTAAAAACCAGCTTATTTTTATACTTTTATTTGAAACAGTGAATTTAGTAATACTGAAACAAAATTGATACGATTCCTTCATGGATCCTTCTTTGTGTCTGAAGGGTCTATGAACATAAAAGCGTACCAGGGCCAAATCCAGAAGGTCTTACCCAGGCAAAACTGATTTTAGTGGAAATAAAGCCTGATGGACTAAAGGATTTGGTCAGTAATTTATGGGACCCTTATCTCTGATCCACCTTCTAGGAATGCTAGCTTGTGGTACAGAGCAATGTAATATGCTTAAATATCTATGATTAATTCGGGTAATCTGGTTTATAGAGCCCGCTTATGTAAATGAAAAGGATTTACCTTTATGTCTGAGATGAAAAAAATATACATCAGATACAGTGAACCACATATTAACAGAAAATGGCCTGGTTGAATTGTATTAATGTCTCAGAAATGTTGAGAAATGCTGTATCTTCTCCTTAAGCCCGTAATCATAGTACCTACAAATTGCATATCTTATCCTACTTTACACATAGGCAGAAGTGGGCAGCGGCTGTTTTGAAGGCAATGTATCTCTAATTTGTACTCCTTACAACATGCTTTTCAAAGCAGAACAGAGAACTGCAGCTAAAGACTTTCAAAATGAGGAGAGGGCTGTGAGGGATTAATGCTTTACCTGGTAAATGGAGCGGAAGTCAACTATCAAAGAAAAACAGCAACATTCCCGCAGGTCCAGCCTTAAGGACTGAAGGTTTTCATGTGATGAAGTGGTAATTCAGTTCAAAGTATCAGAGAGACTTTGGACTGAGGACTCTCTTTGTGTATGTGTCCAACAAGAGCTACAAATTTACAGATAATAAATAGAGGAGGGACCAATGTGATCATGTTGCTGATCCTCTCCAGAGCTCGAGTTCTCTGAGCTGGTTCTTGCTCAAGACTGTCTTCTAGTTTAAAAACCCTCTTCCATCTCCATTGGCACACTGGAAAAATTGTCACCACTTCAGCGGAGCAGCTCTGGAGACACAGACTCTTGATAAAGAATTATTTTGGACAATTGTCCAAATGCAACAACAAGGGGTTCTCTGAACCACCTTTTCCTTTTTATTTTCATACAGAACAGACATGTTCCTTGCTGACAGAGCATCACTAAGGAGCCTTCAAGCATGTGCAATTTCAAACATCCTTCACACTGCTCCATCTCATGCTTTGAAGAACCCTCTATTTTTTTTTGCTTCAGCACCAAGTACCTTAATGCCATACTATTTGCTAATAGTTATGTACACATGAAAAGCCACTGAACATCAGCCTTTTCCAAACACAATTCTGTAACTACAGACACTTCCCAGCTCCAGAAGAAAAACCTGGTAATTTGCAGTGGCTAATACTGTCTTTTAAACTGGCTAACACTATGTAACATGCAATCATATCTGAAAACCAGAAAACCAGCTGTGGTTTCAAAGGAAAACTACAAGTTCTGCAGATTCAGATGACAGCAGACATTGGGAGGAAAAGAAATGAGGGGCAGAAGTTCTAGATCCAGCTCAGACAAAATAAAAACCAATTTATTCCACCTAGCACTGGCTGAAAGGTAACTATTTCTGAGATGAACAAGATGGTGTGGTTGAATGGGGTTAGACTAAAACAGACTTAGGCAACACAAAGTTTAAGCTAATGCTCAGTACAGGTTATTGTACTTGCTACGCCTTGGAATACAAGCCCTCTATGCAATCCCCATAGCCAAAATCAGTTTGTCAAGTGTAGTAAAACAATGTAAATAAGAAAAGGCATATAAAAAAAGCTCTGATTTCATACTAAAGTGAAACCAACAGCCTCAACCAATAGAGATATTCACATAGAGATAAAACACCTCAAAGCAAAGCATCTGTGTTTGTGCTGCTATTTCATGTCAAGGCAATTACAGTGATGTTATTAGGAAAGATCACGAAGCGAGTAGTGTTGTCATAGAGGAAGAAGAGAAAACAAACCTTTAAGCAATCATGTAGAGCATGCAGAACATCTTAAAGCTGGTGAAGGAACAAAGCTTAGCACTGTCAGGGTATTGATCTGTTCCAGAAGGTGTAAAGTTCTGCACCGCTGTGATTGCCTTCCCTGCTGGGTTTAGAGAGGTCTGAAAGAATACAGTATTGATCCGGCCCAGTTCCTGAGAAGTAACTTAGTGATAAACACTGACTCCAGTTCACTGGCTCTGAAAGCACTACTGCAAAATAGCCCAGCTCTGTGGCACACACAGCTCCTGTTATGCACATAACAATACATATGCAACGTGGGTGCCCACTGCATTTGCAACAGAAAAGTAGTGCTGTCCACTGGGAAAAATATAACACCTGAAGACTTGGCTTCTGTTTCCTGGGTTTTTTTTTTTTTCATTCAAATCTCGTAAGCTCTCTGGAGAATGCAGGTATTTTATTATTTATTATTTATTTATTCTATTCTGCATTCAGGAAATATCTTAGTTGCAGCCTAGCAGAAAATAAATCTAAAACTCTGTATTTAAGAAAACAATTTTTCCTCTGTTTCTCATCATTCATTGTAATGCTGTGGGAAGACTGAAGCATATTGCTAAATTTCTGTTAAAGATGGAAAACCACTCCCCTCGTTCATTTTCTTGCCCATCATTAAAGTCTCATGGATCTGTAACATTCAAGAGAAGGCATTTCTACTCTTAAATCCCCACAATGATGCTGTCCCTCCAGAAGTAAAACTTCTGTCTGTAATTGTACATGCAGAAAAAGTGCACCTGCATTTTGACAGTCCTTGGCAGCAACTGCATCCCCTTTCTGGTGGCATCATGGCTCAACACCCACTGCAGTGGAACACTATAGGCACAGGCAGGGAGGAAAGAAAAAGATTTTAAGCCAGGTTAATTATGAGACTACAAGCTTTAGGAAGCTAAACTACAAAGACAGGAGGGATTGTTATACGCATCTCTATGAAATGTTACAAAGCCTAAGCATGGGGGAAAAAGAAATCTATCCAATGAGTCCTCAGCAGTTGACTCCTGTCCCCCCCTAGGCCTACCTCCAAAAGTAAATTCACAAAGATGAACTGAAACATCTCCCGTGCAATCTCATTGGCTTGTTGAGGCTTTGGGGTTTTTTTCCTGTTGTTGTGCTGAAGACTTCTGGGGATTCCTTGAACTTTCATTGCCTTAAGCCTGAATCTCTCCATGGCTGATTTGGATCATCAGCTTGACCCTGGGAGCACCACCAGCCACAGGATTTCCCTGTGTGTCGATGCTGGACCTTGCCCCTGGGAGTCCAGGATTCCATCTTTATGTTTTTACACACAACTGAGAACCACAGTCACTGGGTCAAGTTCCCACAAATTGTGAAGGCACTGAATATCCAAAAGGATTGCTGCTGGGCTGCACAGGCCCACTCCCAGAAGGCTCTCGAGAGAACGACTGCCTGGTTGCTGTCTCAGTGGCAGAGGTGCATAACCTCACCTGCGTGCCCCAGCTCTTCACACTGAAAGAATTTTCCCTAAACACTCTGTCAGGTCTGCTGAAAGATGCTCCATCTTTCCACTAAACAGACATAGACCTTTTATCACATCACTTCTGCAAACAGTGCACATACATTTTTTATTTTATTCTTTTCTTTCTTCTTTTTTCCCCCCCCCAACTCTCATCACTGAGAACAAAAGAAGACTGTTTACCAGACATGGGCACCTGGTTTGGGTTTTGTTTTCCTCTTTTACTCTCTGAATTCAACTCTGGTTTTAAATAAAGAGAGGCAGAAGCAGCAGCAGACCTCCTGGGTCAGACGGGTCAGCCTTCTCTATCGAGCAGAATTTTCCCATACACTCTGACCCCCTCAAGGATTTTATCTAGCCTGGTTTTTGAACACCTCTAATGATGGTGACCCAGCTACCTCACTAGGCAGCTTATTTATCTGTCCAGCCTAATTGCTTTTAGCTTCATTTTGTTTTCCTTTTGTGAGCAACATGAAATTTTCCTTTTTTAGTTTTAGATCATTTCTCTAGCCAGGGAGGGAAAAAGGCAACAAAAAATTGCTGCCTCCAAAAAAAAATCAACATTCCTTCCCATCTGCAGTTATCTATAAAGTATGGCAACTCTATTGCCAGGATTGCCTAATTTATTAGCCTATGGGTAAAATGTACATGGTTTGTTCATTGAAAGAAACAATGAAAGCAACAGCTGCAGATGGCACCCTTGGCACCCTAAAACCCCTAGGTTTCCTGTAGGAGTAGAGATGGTACAAGATAACTTCACATAGATATGTGTGAATGGAGCCTCTAATAGTCAGACCTTCACATCTTGAACAACAAGACTGGGAAAGCACCAAGTCATCGGAGCAAGAGATTGGGTCCCTTGTTCCATGAGTGGTTGCGTCATTCAGCTTCAGGAAACAACAGAGCCTAAAAATGGTTAAAGGATTAACAGGGCACAGCAAGAGCTTCTCATCAAAATTCGATGAGCTCTGTCAGACGAAGAATTGCAAACTGCTATCCCAAAATAGGGACACAGGTTGCAGTCAGCTGGGACTCCTTCAGCAAGATGCAGTGCTCTGCAGCCTGGAGGTGGCATAAAATGGAATAAAGCAATGGTAGCTCTGGCTAGCACCTGTACTATGTCCAGAGATGCACTAGCAAGAGATTCCAGCTCTATCCCAGGTCTGAATTCAGGAAGAGCTGGGCAATGCTGCAGGGATGCAACTCGCATCCAGTGACCTCCTTATCAGTAAGCTTAATCCCTAGTTTCAAAATAAAATTATAGTTTGGCCCATGATCTTTTCAAGAGTGCAAAATCCTGGCTTACAGCATTGATGAGCATCGATGTAGAAAGCTGTTGATGTAGAAAACAAGAGGCATTCATGAGTATTTGCATTCTGTTTATAATTTGATTTTTCAGATAATTTTGGTTTAACCCTAATTTCTATGCCATATGCTTAAAGCTGAGCTTGGGTAAGGTAAGTCTTCCTCATTAAAAATAAAGGAAAAAAAGTATAAGAAAAAAGTGTCCTATTGCACAGAACTAGTTAAGAAGAGCCACTTGCATATCATGCACCCAGACATGAGTACCAGATGAGCAACTTAAGCACATACCTGGTTTTAATATCTCAGTCCTGCTAAAGTCATTTAGTTTGACTTAAGTATTTTACAGATGCAGCGTTGCAGAGCTGGGCCTTTCTTCCAGCTAAGAGACCATTTTGAAACTCTGCTTGATAAAAACATACATATAAATTGCTAGAGTTAGGTGTGAGTGCTATTGAAGTGGAAGACTTACAGGGAAAAGCATGCTCTGCCACCACATGCTCCCCCAAGAAACCAAACAGAGGAGGGTTGTGAAAAGTAGAGGGAGGAATAGGACTCCCTTTTTTGCCTTAATTTATTTCATGTTAAAGAGGTTGCAGATACACTTTGCTGTACGAAACTGAAAAGGATGCTCTACTGTCTCTTCTACCCATACAGGAATGCATGTACAAACAGTATGTTATACAATAAGAGAAAACTAAAACGGGTGTGATTGTTTTTTCCTCTACTTCTTCCTAAAGTGAAGCATATTTTCCTAGTCCTTGCATTCTAAGAAAAATTCTAGGACTGGAATTCTTATTTCAAGACCCTAAAGTGAAAAAAGATGAGGGGGGGGGAATAGGTTTTTTCTTGGCCACTAAATAAGAGAAGGGCAGAGTTGCAGCAGTTAATGAAGTGAACAACCTTGATCTGACCAAAAGGAGTCATTTAATTTTAGGTACTCCCCAAAGGTTTTATTCCTCTTGGCTGCCAGGCCAGGAATGTCAGGCGTGTTGAGATGGGGCACCCTGGAAAGTGCAGAGCCTGAAAGCCAGCAAACAGGTTCCGCATGACTGCTGTTAGGTCTGGGAGCCTCCATGGAGAGCTGAACTCTTTGACCAGATAGGTGTGAACCAAAGAGGGGACTGGGTCATTTCTTTTCAAAGTTTTCTTTACTTCACAAAGCCTTAAAGAATTTTTTTTATTATTATTCCAAGAAGCTCCAAACGTTCAGTTTGAAAAGAGGAAATTTAAGGAGAATAAAAAAAATTGAAGCACTTTCTTTTTACAAATAAATGACACAACAGTGAGAGACCCAGCAGGGGAATTAAAGCCCTTATTCTGACTGCTCCAGCAGCATTTTTTCTAGGCATTAGCCAGACTTAAAACAATAACAAAGTTTGTCACTATGTATGTCATAGAGCAGCTATCTCTGAACCTCAAGGTTTATAAACTGTAATATCTATGGGGAAAGAACTGCCTTCTGCTATGGATATACATAGCATCGAGTACAACAAGGTCTAGCTCTTGACAAAGGTCTCCAGCTGATGTTGGAATACAAATAACTAATGGGAACAAGATGGAAATTGTGCTCTAATCCTCCCAGTGGCTATTGTATAACGAAATGAATGGGGGACCTGAGGAGAAAAGGAACAGAATCATACCCTCTGAACACACAGCTGCAGATTCAGTGTGTTGGTACTGCCAGCACCAGTCCTGCCCCACAGCAATTAAAAATGTACAAAAATGCTTGAACTGGCCAGAGCAATCCATGAGAATTCTTTCTGGAAATGCATGGATTATGAATATGCATGAATGCAGATACAGTGATTATGTCTGTCCCAGCACAGGACTCCTCCAAGTTTGCTGTTCATGATCCCCTATGCATCTGCTCACCTCTGGTGTCTCCCAGGACCAGCCATTTTCTAATGAAGCGAAGACTTTCCCTCATCCCAAGCCCAAATGGGTGAACACCAGAAGTGAGCACATCAACAAGAGAAACTGTTAATGTTAACGATTTCACAAACTATCTTCCTAAAGTTATATAGGAAAGAGAGATTAATCCAGCCTGTAACACACCATTGGCTCAAGTTGAACAATGTTACAGCTGATAGTCATATGAACCTAGAGAGAAGGTTTGCACATTCACTTATAACTTTACCCAAACCTACACTTTTCCCAGAAACACACGGACCTTTTATTGCGTGTCATTTGCTTTACAAACATCTGCTTGTCTTTACACATGTGGCTTCACCTAAAATCTACAATAAGACATTATTTTCCTGACTTATATGTTGCATTTTTCGCATGGCCAAGTGCCACCAGACACGTGCCAAGGGCATCTTTGAAACACCTCAGAGGAAGGAGATGACAGCATTTGCATGGGTGCCACTATCCCTTGGCGGATGGGCTCAGAGCCCATCACATGGATTAGGAAGCATCTGCCCAAGCACTGCTTTGCTACCAAATGCATGAGAGCCCAAGTGCTGCAAAGGCATTTTAATTGTTCATAGATATCCTGGAACCGTAATCAGTGTAAAATCTTCCATTTCCTTTATGAGTATTTGATGGACCAGTTAAGCAGAATTTGGCAACATTTGCTGCACATTGTCAGCACCTTGCCTTATTTCTATTAGAATAGAATTGCTATCACATTTATGAATACCTCCATAAGCAAAACCTAGCACAGCAGACATCCAAAGCAAAGGGAACTGACATTCCAAGTTCAGTCTTGAATGCGCAGTTAGTAAATTCTTCCGAAGCAATTCTTGCCTGGCTCTAAGTACTTTCATGAATCACTCCTATTTTAAAATGCTAATTTTTTTTCCCTCTGACCTTTTTTTTAAATGACTTGATTGTGCAAGTTGCAGAGTTACAAACTGCCACTGATTTGGATGAAAATTAGAATCATTTATCCTTTGCAGAAACACCAGGTTTTTGCAGACAGGACCACTTGAGTGCGTCAACTAACTTTCAAGAGTTCTTGTTAGTCCCTTCTGACAGAAACACTGTAAAAAGTCAGTTTTGAAGGGGAACAGCAATTCATCACAGGACTGAAAAAGCAGCGAGCAAAGGTCAATTGCCAATTTTGCCACGATCTTTGTATATAACCTTCAACAAGTCATTTAATTTCTCCATGCCTTAAGTTGTCCCTTATGAACTAAAGCCAGTATTTACTTTTCTCCTCTCTGCCGTAACCATTTTAAGGCAGACCTCACCTGGGACTGCCAGGGACTACACCACGCTCAGACAGAACCGCAGCTCAGAGCTCAGTGCGTGCAGTATTCCAATAGACCTGTAGGGGATGCCTATGGCTCAGTTCCCAGCGCATGTTTAATTCCTGGGAAAAACATCCAAGTGAAAAACTGAAGCAGGAGGGGTGGAAAGAAGAAGATTGCAATTATCAGGTAGCAGGAGAAGAGTCAATCAGGAGAAGCCATTCTGTCTCCCTACCCCAAAACAATGTAGGTGGGGTAGTGCATCGAGTCCTCAGATTGCAGCGCATGACGCAAAGCCACAGTTCAGCTTTCTCCATTACTAATAAAAGGTTAAGGTTTCCAGCTATTTTTTAATTTAGATCTGTTGTTTGGTAATTGGAATAAACATTCAAATTTGAGCATCAAATTTCTCATTAGTTTCACATCAATACCTGTGCTGAAACTATGGATCAGTGAACTGAGTTTCTCACTGCCCAAGTGAATTCATTAATCATTCTCTCCTAAGATGGGCACACAAGCAGACAGCTGTTCTAAGCAGCTGTCTTCTGATAAAACTCCTAACATGCATACTGCTTAGGAAAAAAAAGAGCAAACCACTCACACACGCACGCGTGCATGCACACACACATACAAAATCTACCTTTTCAACAGCCTCCTGTTGTCTTAACTCAAAGATCTACCTGCACTGACAGGTCTGGCAGAGAAAGGAACTGGATCCTCACTCAACAATGCATTCCAATTTGTAAATGGTCACTTTATGGTTACAGACAGAAAGTTTTAAAACCATTAAGACTTAGTTACCACTTCTTATCTGGGGTATCATGAGGAAGAAGAAATACAAAACCAGACGCTGATGAATGTATTCAATGAACAGGAATAATCTTAAACCAAATGCAGCTAAACTTTCTTTTATTCCCCTGTCTATAGTTGCATAGACTTCATTCCTCATCCACCACCCCTATTCTTCAAATAACAGATATTTAGATTTGTTTTCATATAACTCGATGGGCTGGGATGAGATAGGCTTTATGGTCCACATTAGTCTCCTATTTTCCATTACAGTCAAAACAAGTGCTTAGGTAACTGGAGCTTATCCTATTTAAATATATGCAATCAGGAAATTTGAGATTGCCTTGATGGACCATATAATATTTCCTTTAGAAGCTCCCTGATATGCCATCGTCTACAAGTTCATCCATACAACAAATGCTCTCACTGGGTAACCTTTCCCTGGTTGCGTCACATACACAAAAGTAAGATGAGACCATTGAAAAATATATAAACACGGACTTTTGAACTGACCTTGCCCAAGCTAAGCAAGAGACAGGAAGAGAATGGATAAACACACCTTGTAATACCTTGAAACATTACAAAATCTTTGCCCTGTGTTAAAACGGATATTTTATATATTAGGTATAAGGTGAAGTTTAATGAAAAGGTTTTTCTTTTGTAAATTGCCAAAGTTCTACTTGGCAAAATTGTAGATTTGTCGAAGATTGCATCAACAGATGCATTCAAATGTATCTGGGGAAGGAAAGAATGTCCTTTTGTGGGGAAATGAGCTTCCCGGCTGCAGAAAGTGCCATTAGTCATTCCAAAAATGAAGTAAAATGAAACTGAAGAGTCCATGTAAGCACCTGTTTGTTCTGCAGAGCAGGGTGCCAGTTAGAGACACATAATGGAGGCGCTAGGTTGATACAACAGCCCGGTGTGGTTCCCAAAACAGTCTGCTACTGATTATTTATGTTGCTGGGAATTTGAGCACACTACAATCTTCAAGGAGGCAGTATGCATATGGTGATAAAACAACATTTTAGTTTACTTAAGTTACTATGACAAAGTTTGTGGGAAGCAGCAAAAACTTGGCTATCTCTCCTTGCAAAACTTGCCTTGTTCGTATTGTCAGCTGGGCAGAGAGAGCTGTGATAACACTATTAGTTAAGTCACAAAGAGCCACAGAGTCTGGAGGAGCCAAGAGGCTCCACCAGTGGCAAAACAAGAGGCGACTGGAGAAATTTGCTTCTGCCTCCAAATCATGTAGCTCAGTCAACTGGTCGAGTTGCTGTCAATGAGATGAGAGAGGGACAGTGATGAACTGTTCCTTTGGGACAGTTTACCTGGGCAAAATCAGCATTATTCAGACCACTTCTGATCTAAATAATGAAATAAGCTTAGTTAGTGCCTTGCACTGAAATACTACTGCTTCAGGGAGGCTTTCAAACAACTCCAGCAAACAAGAATTTCTTCATCCATCTCCCTTCGCAAGACATCAACATTTCACATCAATCTATCGATCTAGATTTTATTCTCCATGTATATGCACATTGCTCGAACTCCTGTGACTAGAAGATTTCACATTTTGCTATGACTGGGCCAATTCACAATTCAGTTCTGAGAGACGGTTTTGCCTGAGAGTACACAGAAAGAGATAGAAAACACAGTGTTATATTTCATATCCCCTGAAATAATCAACCCTCATTCTCTTACACAAAGAAGAAATTTGGATCTTGGGACCCCCCTTATATTTTCCTACCCCAATTCGTAATGGCTGGAGAAGGGTCACCATGATTTAAAACACAGAAATAAAGGAGACTTGGTCAGAATTTGTTCATTTTTCTTTTGTGGTACTAATGATTACTTTTTTCCAACTTATTGCATGAATTCTGCATTAGAAAATTAATTCTAAAAGTAAATGTTAGGTTACAAAGCCCTTATAACACTGGTTCCTGTGTCAGAATGTGAGATCCAGGAGAAATTACTTTGTACCTTAGCTGAAAACTGTTGCAGTACCTGATGATTTGATGAGAAAATGAACATAACCCAGCAGTGTGCGCTTGCAGCCCAGAAAGCCAAACGTATCCTGGGCTGCATCAAAAGGAGCATGACCAGCAGGTCGAAGTAGGCGATCCTGCCCCTCTACTCTGCTCTTGTGAGTCCTCACTTGGAGTATTGTGTGCAGTTCTGGTGTCCTCAGCATAAAAAGGACATGGAACTGTTGGAACAAGTCCAAAGGAGGGCCACGAGGATGATCAGGGGACTGGAGCACCTCCCGTATGAAGATAGGATGAGAAAGTTGGGGCTGTTCAGCCTGGAGAAGAGAAGGCTGCGTGGAGACCTCAGAGCAGCCTTCCAGTATCTGAAGGGGGCCTATAGGGATGCTGGGGAGGGACTCTTCATGAGGAACTGTAGTGAGAGGACAAGGGGTAATGGGTTCAAACTTAAACGGGGGAAGTTTAGATTGGATATGAGGAGGAAATTCTTTACTGTAAGGGTGGTGAGGCACTGGAATGGGTTGCCCAGGGAAGCTGTGAATGCTCCATCGCTGGTGGTGTTCAAGGCCAGGTTGGACAGAGCCTTGGGTGGCATGTTTTAGTGTGAGGTGTCCCTGCCCATGGCAGGGGGGTTGGAACTGGATGATCTTAAGGTCCTTTCCAACCCTAACTATTCTATGATTCTAGGATCTGCCCTGAACCAAACAATAGTGTGCTATGTTTGGTTAAAATCCATAAAGCTCCACCGTGGTTTTCAGAAGATGATCAAAGAACAATTGCTCATCTCCAATGAAGTCAATAGCAAAGCTGACATTAACTTTAAAAGGCCGAATTCTGACAGCTTTACTCACACTGAATCACTCTATTTCATGTGGAGTTCCACTGACACCAGCAGAAGTATGGATGAAGTAACAGCTCCTGAAGCAGAATAAAGATATCAGAATTTGACACAAAGCAATTAAGTTGGGATATATGTATCACTTCATGACTTAATTCCTAGTTACAACAGGGGGAAGATAGAGCTCATTTTGTTCCATTTTGTAAGCTACAACATGATTTTAATTTAAGCATTTAACATTTTTCCTCCCTAAAAGGAAACTCAGACCTCCTCAAACGCTGATGCTCACACAATTATCTCTTGACAAATCACCTGGAGATTTTTTTTATTTAAAGATACAATAATTCACTCATCATCTAATTCCCATTAAAGTCATAATTTGTAAAAATGAAAATTACTTTGCTAGCTTGACCAAAGCTTGTATCTATGGTTAAATATGTACAGCAGCTTCTTGAATGAGGTAATTGATCAAAACAGTTTTCAAGAGCTTTAGCTTTAAAGAAAAATGCCAGTAGCAAAGGAGTTAGTGAAATCACACACAGCAGTTAAAAACAGCTCTGCCTCCTGCTAGACACTAAGACGCTGTACTTGGACTATTGAGCTCAAAGCACCAAAGGACAGGGCTTAAGGATGAAGCATAAGGCAGCCTGACCTCTTCCTAGCCCACAAGGTCTACCAATTTTAATCATTTCATAAGGTAAACAACTTCCAGCTCCTACCTTCATCTCTGTCATTTCCTCTCATCCCTTTTACAAAATGTGTTACCCTTCCAGGTCGTTGTATTAACAAAATAGCCAAACCCTCCAAGCTGGGATCTGTGCCCACTGCTCCAGGTACAGTGTAAATAGGAAGAACATCCTGTCCAGGAGCTTTCAATCTAAATAGTAAAGGCAACAAGCAGCAACAGAAAGGAAAACTTAATGTCCCATTTTAGAGATGGGCACCTAAACCTGGACAGATGCAACTGCCCAAGGTCATAGAAGACACCAGTGACAGCCGCAGAAGTAAGCAAAACCTTCTGCACACAGGGACCCTTTGAATAAGAGTCTGCATCCTACAAAGACTTTTCATAGGGTCCCAACCAGGTCACACTGCTCCAAAATGAATTTGAAAAAGAAAATCTTTCTAAAGGCGAGTGTTTCTTTGGGCAAGGGGCATACAACACTCAAACAGGGCATGCTTAGGCTCCCAAGCATAAAGGATGCAGGGGATCCTGGGAATGAGAGTGGGATGGCATAGAATGAATTTCCTTGCTTTTTATTTTTATTGCTCACACTAATGGAGTTTACAACTTAGAAAGTAAAAATAAGCACAACACATAAAACCATATTTTGAAAAGGATACAGAGTGTATCATAGCGATATACTGATCCTATAATTCCTGAGAGAGGCAAATAACCTTTTCTCTTGATATAGGCATCAGGCATTGATCTGTCACACTGTTTGTTCTAGCAGAGCTCCCAGAGGTGCATTCAGTTTGAAACGTTAAGGCTAGTTCATTAGCCGTCCCTAGCTCATTTCTCTGAGAGAATCAAGATAATACTGTGGTTAGTTAATGGCTTTCTCTTGTTTCCCCTAGAGCCCGCCTGTCTGAAGCCTGCAGGCCCAAGAAGCTTTCTTTCCCACTTCCCTTCACTATTAGTCACAGCTGGTAAGGCTTGCAGGAGCCTGGGTTGTTTGAAAACAAATGGTTGAATCTCTCTGCTGCAAACCACCACCTTGGCTCCTGCTGTCTAAGAGAAGAGCTCCTGCTCACAGTGGTGGGGAGGGGAGGGATGGAGGGAAGGGGAACTCCTGATGGGCATGCTCCAAACAGCTCTCAAGCAGGAAAGCACCAACATTTTAAAGACAAAAAAAAAGAAAAAAGCAGAGAGAGGCGGAAGAATTCCTGTCTCAGGGATACACACTATTTCATGGAGGGGAGATGGAAAAACAGACTGACATTCATGGGAGCTGCTATCTCCAGAATCAGGCAGGTGATGTCACCTGCCTTGCTCTCAAGTTCTGTTTTTTATCATCACAGTTTAGAGGTTGGATAGTCACAGACAAGAATATCCCCCAGGAGCCATCCCACTATCCTAAACGGATGGGCATCACCCCCTGTGCCTTTGCTTTCTCCTTAACATATTCTGTCCGTCGTCATTCTCCCAAAATTACTGAGGCAAATGCCAGCCTGCAGAGGTTCCAGCTCAGCACTGCTGCTAGCATCGCAAGACTAAGTGTGACAGCTGAAAACACACTTATCTCTCTTGTTTTTAGCTTGCATTTAGGCTTTTTAAAATTAATATCTGATTCCCATGAAAGCAAGCAGTGACAATGTTGACAAGTGTCAGATATCTCCAGGCAAATGCAGTCCAAGTTCCCTTTACAGGGAGTAATTCTATCAACGTACTTCAGTGCTGATCTGCAGTGTCCCCTGCTATTCTGGTGCCTTACTCTTTTATCTAGACATTCAGCACCCATTGCTATGTTACCAGACACTGCCAGTCATGAAAGACTGCATGATGATTTTATCTGCCTCCTAGTATATTACCCATTGGGAAACAAACTTAGACTTGTAAATGTTTTCTTTTACCAGTACTTCAATCCAGACATTTGGAGATGCTTTTGCTCAGCAAGCAAATAGCACCAAGCTATTTAGAGAAATCCTGCTGAAGTTAGCAGCAGACAGGGTGGTAACCATCAGATAAAATCTTGTCTGAAAGACCACTGTTTCATACTGACATGGGATTTTATACTTTTTAACAGTAAGTGTACCCCCTCCTGACAAAATATAATCCCACAAACAAGCTGCTCTTTTGGATAGAGAGTTGTGGTACTGCTGAGTGAGCCGAAGTGTGCACCATTACTAGAAGGAATGATGCCTCCCCGTCACTCCCTTCCATTACACAAAGGGTGATGGTTAGTTTTGCACATTCTTATAGATGGAATCCAGCAGAAAATTATTTACTTCTTTAGTTAGGAGAAATTCTTGCCCACGGAGCTCCCTGAACTAGCACTGTGGAGCCCACTGAGACCTGTACTGGCCAAGGGGAGCAGCAGCTACCCATCAGATTGACTCTGCCACAGATGAAACTATTAAAACCATGACTCTCATGCACATATGTAACACCTCTCCCCTGAAATTTCATGCAATATGTATTACAGACAGACCCAATCACAAAATCAAAGCTTCTCTTTAGGCATTCACTCACCAAAATCTATGCAAAAGCTGGACTCTAACAAAGAGAAATGGAAGAAAAGATTTCCTGGTGAACTCTTTGAGGGTTACAAAATCAGAGGAAGGTTTCTGTGTCTGAATTCCAGGCTAGGGACACTCAGTATGACAAAGAGATCTTTCAAATAGTACCTGTTTGGGACTTGATTAGAAGAGTATTAGAAAAATAAAGTTTGAAATAATGAACTTGGACGTTCCTTTTGTCAACTGCTACAAATTTTACCCTTCCCCTGCTGGGTCTGCAGTATGGGCTCGGAAGACTTTTGTTATGTCCAGAAATGACACTGCACAGCAAAGGCATACAAAGCAAGATAAGAACTTGTCTGCTTCCCAAAACAAAAGTAAAAGCAGCAATGAAAGGTAACAATGTAAGAAGAACAAAAAAAAAGAGAAATATTCTTTTGTCTGGATAACGTTCAGGTTCTTCAGAAACACACCAGAGGGAGTTATCATGAAGATTGATACCATAATATTGTTCGAGGGCAAAATACCATTTAACTTCACATATTTCTCCTTGTTGTAAATCTACCATAAAACATACAAAGCATAAATTGGTGAGGCAAACGTGTAACCCAGTAATTTGTCCCTTAATCCCACATTCTTGATTTCATGATCACCTTAAATGACAGAAGCTGGGATTCACATCAGCAGTGATGTGAATTTCTTCCTTCCCACACCCCATTCAAGGAACCCACCCAGAAGTCCATGATTTATTTCACCAGCAGTTAAAGTCTCCCTGGCTAAATCAGCCTACAAAGAACCTACCCAGCCTAGAAGCTCTAACAGAACTGAGACTGAACTCAACAGAGCTTTGATCAACTATGGAAAAATACTGGGATCTCTCAAATACCTGTGTTAACTCCAGCTTCTCTTTTACAACACGGTGAATCGCTGACTTGATGGTGTATTTGGTTGTGTCTGTGTTGTTCCTTCTGACATAAGGACTATGACTTTCACTCAAATCTCTAGTGAGATTAAACAGTGCTGTTGTTAAAACCCAAAGTAGAAGATAAAGTTTGGTGTAACTGGACCATTATTTTCAAGGTGAGCTAAAGTCAGCATACATTTTATCAAATCATTATGAAGGACAGGAGATGTGTTAAGGAAATGGATAACGTTGTTTAGTCATCTTTGCTAAGAGCTCCACTTTCTATGGATGAAACGTGCTATTTAGTGATCAACTATTATTATTTTTATATCCTGCTTTATGACACCATGTCTTGCTTTAAGGCAACTATTTACTACTCTGAGCACTTAGTAAAAAGAATTATCATTCTTTGCTGTCTTTTACCAAAGAAATGAAAGGAAATAAGGTTACAATTTTGAAGAGAACACTTTTAGTGGAAGTGATTTATGATCACTGCTAGCAATGGTCCTGTTCCTTTCTTATAAAGATGCTGAATTCCTGTGATACAGAAATAGATAAGTAATTATCTGAAAGATAAACTAATCAGGGACCAAAATCATTGGAAAAGCACAGTTTAACAAAATAGTACACAGCTGCTCTCCCCACTTATATCACTGGAGATATCTGACTATTTATCATTCATTGACAACTTTTTTTCGCTGCAATTTGGTATACCACGTCTGTGAGTACTAAAACTGGTGCAAATAAGGAGGAAACCACAGTCAGGAAATCTGTGCACCTTTTAGAATAAAAGCAAAACATTCTTTCATTTACTCTAGGTGACACACAACATAACATGGAATTTTTCCTGCAGTCTGTGACCAGGAGGCTTTCAGATCTGAATTTGTGACAAAATTAGGACACAGGAAAGTTAGAACATTCAAGTCACTCGGCAATTCATTTTCAGATTTGATTTCTTCTTGCATTTTAGTGACTGGTGAAATTTAGCTGAAGTCCCTAGGAAGGACAAGAGCTGATGCTTCATTGGCAGAAGGCCTTCAGCAGAATACTGGCTTAGGACTTCTTTCCATGAAGTCTTAATTGCTTAGGACAGAGGACTTTTTTTTTCCCCCAAAGCAAAGCTTTGTTTCCCCAAGTGCTTCAAGAACAGTCACTAAAAAAGAAATCAACATGTAAAACTGTAACATTTCTAACACTCCTACATGACCAAAAGGATGCAATTTTAGAACTGTGATTTGGAACCTACAAACATTTTAAACATTTGTCTTGTGGTTTATTTGTAAACTAATGAGTCTTGATGCTGCTCCCTATGCTCATACTGCAATCTGTTGTTGGCCTTTTTGCAGCTTTAAGATCTACACTTTGGAGAATCACAGGGGGTGTTGGAAAAATAAGCCAACAGAAGCAGCATGACCAAATTTCACTTTTAACTTCTGAGGAGCTAAGATTAAGTAGCATGTATTTTTACTGCATGAAAACATCCTCAAAACTGTGGCACTGCAAGATGGATTAAGATCAGCATCTCCTTTTCCTTGAGATCTTCCAAGATAAAATCGCCTGGGCTTTTTTTCCTTTTCCCAAATGGCAGATTGCCAGTAGCTAATTTAATGTAACAATGGAAAAAATTCTCACCAATTCAAGAATTTGTAGCAATGTATCTACAAGAAAGCTGGAGAGGGACTTTTATGAGGGCTTGTAATGACAGGACAACAGGGAATGGCTTTCAACTGAAAGAGAGGACATTTAAATTAGATACTAGGAAAAAATTCTTCCCTGTGAGGGTGCTGAGGCACTGGCACAGGGTGCCCAGGGAAGCTGTGGCTGCCCCATCCCTGGCAGTGTTCAAGGACAGGTTGGAGGTGGTTTGCAGCAACCTGCTCTAGTGGAAGGTGCCCCTGCCTGCGGCAGGGGGTTGGAACTGGATGAGATTTAAGTTCCCGTCCAACACAAGCCATCCAGTGATTCTACAGCAAATGTATTTAAGTGTATTGCTAATTATTTTGACTTCCTGAAGACAAAACCCAACAAGGTTCTTATGCGCATGCGTAACCTGGGAAGCTTAAGCACATGATGCGGTATTGGAGACTGCATGTATGAGTGTATTAAGATCACAGACTTCAAAGAGTTACATGAGGGAGGCCAATTGAGGAGCTTTTTCATAGAATCTTGTACACTATTTACTTTTGCTTTCAGGATGGAGATGTTGCAGCACTGTATGCAAACTTGTAACATAAAACTTGTAGTGTCTGTAAGAACTTCATTTCACATATGACCTTTTACAGTAATTGGATCTGAATTATAATCAGTCACCTGAGTCCTGAAATAGATAAAATAGTTTTTTAATGTTAAAAAGTTTTAGCCCTTCGTTGATTATCTATCAGTGCTTACAGTCCTGTGAAAATAAGATAAATGAGAAATTTGGTCTCTAATTAGACTTCACTAGATTTACAGCTTTTAATTTATACGCCAATGCAACTCAGGCCGGCACTAACACAGATAGAGATGGAGCCACAGTTTTCAATTGATTTAACAATTTAATTGCAGCATTAACATCCATTAACATTTAACTAACCTTTTAAACTAACCTCAGGCACAACCTTAAAGACTAAATGAAGTAAAATTGCATATAAAAAGGTACTAACATACAGCTGTAAGAAGCCAGAGCGAATCTTTAGGGAGATTTAGCATTGCTTCCCCCTATCAGCAGGAGGGAGTCTGTTTTCCTTCTTGCAAAATTCAGTAGGAAAGCATGCTCTAATTTATAGGAAAAGGAAATAGACACACTTGATGGTTATTAACTCTCATTTATATCTTCTTGTCTATACGTGATGTCTAAAAGACACAATATCCCTGACGCTGGTCATGCACTAAAGAACAATTTTATTACGCAGAGAAACAATATTCCTGGATTATCTGTGATAAAATGTGATGTAAGGGAATATAAAATAAGCCACTGAAGTTTGATATGAAAGGCAAACACCATATTTTAGAAACAATGGGCAAATAGGGCTCCTGTTTATGTGGGCATAAATCTAAAGCAACTACACTGAAGCTGTTGGAATTACTTCAGGTTTACCCCTGTGGTACCACGAGAGAAAGTCATAGAAAATAAGCACAGTAAGTGCCTGATTTATACCTGTGTTGAGTACCCCACAACCCTACTTCAAAGCAACAGAAGCTGCAAGCGTTCGGGGCTTCAGCAAGAAAGTCCTCAGAGCCAGACCTGCTGTTGTGAATCTTTGTTCCCCCAGTCCTACTGTAGGTGAGGTCTGCCGAGGGGCTCACTCCAGCACTGGGAGAGCACCATGCACAGCAGCTGTAAATCTGCTGTTCAGCATTTACCGTTACATGAAGCCATAGAGTACTGGTCGGGCTGGGTTAAGATTTAAAGGTCTTTTATTTCTTACATGGATGACAAACAGGAGTTTTGGGGACTGTTTAAAATGTCATCTAGGTATTCTCGACCTATATGGTGTCAGATCTGATATAATTCTCAGCAGCGACTGCATAATCCACAGATACTGTATATTCATAATGTATGGGGTTTGATAGCACAGTACAATGTTTGAAATGTTTGATATTACCTATAGTTATCTCTTATCTAACCCATATTCTTTTGGACTGAAGCACTGCTTGCACAAATGATTTCAGTGCATTCCTCAGGTGACCTATATAACTGTTTATCACAGTTATCACAGTCAAGCTCTCAGCTAAGTATGCATGTGCTGTTACCATTTCTCTGTATTCAAATGGTATTTAAGTATTAGCCAAGTAATATCAAAACATTAGACTGGCACCTTGGAAAGTATCACAACCTTCTGTCTTTTGATTGCACTGATGAGTATCATACACAGCTCGTGGTATGTCCTGACCACCGAGCATGCTGCACCAACGTGCATCACTGATACACACAGTGTAATATTAATGGCCCAAGAACCAAGAGTCTCCCAGCAGCACACGGTTACATTGTAATGATCCCACTGGAATTATTACCCATTCCAATCAGTGTTCTGCACTACTGTCTGATTACATACATCATAAATGTATGAGGTCAACAGTCTGGATATTAAGAGCTTTACAATCCTGTGCATTGATACAAAGGAGCGTGCCCCTCAGCTGGGTTTTTCAGGACCCTTTGAACTCCCATTGCCACACCCGAGGAATACTTCATGAGTATGCATATCCCCTGAAGCACTTGTTTTAAGCTCCTCCTCAAACTCTAGCAAGTAAACTGTAGGTGGAAAACAAAAAGCTGGTATTTGTGGTGACATTTGATATTTCACTTTTGATTAATGCACAGTTATGGCTATTACTGTATTTCATAGCAACTCAAATAAGTTTGCTGACTTTATGGTGTTATTTCTAATAAACTCTCTGGATTTTGACTCCTTACAAGTTACATTAACTCCAACACAAACGTATGTGGTGGCACCATCCTTTTTTGCTCCATAAATTTTAATGGCATGAAAAGAGACTCATAGGAAAGTGCAAACACATTTTTAAACATAAGCATCCATAATGCTACAAGTACTTTCAAGAAACCCAGGTCACCACAGGAAGCACTGCTCTAGCTACCAAATATTTTTCTGAGGTTAGGAAGAGGTAAAGGGTAATTTGCTGTGTATCTCTGTGAATAGTTGCTAAACTTTACCACACACATCATCTCTGGTTTCTTATTTTCCTGAAAAAGCAACCTTTTCAACCAGAGCACGTGGATCCATTGATCTGTGTTCTTAAGCCAAAATACTTCCCCCCAGACATCAATACAACTTAAGTTGCAACTTTTCTCTCTCTACATCCATAGGAGGTCACATTTCCAGATATGCAGATACTTCTAACTAATAAGACATTCATCTTTTCATCAACAGTTTTTCTTTTAAATTCAGGCTTATGCTCATTTATACTTATGGTACGATTCCAAAATAAGAACTTCACAGTTTATAAGCTAATGGACTTGAACTTCATCCTATCTCTATAAGGGTATAAGCACTCATCTGACATGACAGCCAGCACTGCTAACTCCTAAGGGATAATGAATGCCAGAGAAATAGTATGTTGTTTGTGTTTATTAAAGAATGTGAACATCTGACTTTCCTTTGTCTCCTGTCATCCACTATGCCCATCTGCCTCTCAGTCCTTAGACTCGCTACTTCAGTACTGCAGCTTCTGCCATCAAAACCAGGACTTCCATCTCTTTCTGCCTCTGCCTCTCCACGTCTCAATTTTGGCTGGAAACTCCAGCCATGCATATTGTCTCCTCACGTTTTGAGGCCTTATTTAACAATGTGATTATATTATTTTAAAAATAAGATGTTTGAGTCCATCATTTGCATAATGCTGCTACATAAAGACAAGGAAGCTTTGCTTTAAAGTTTCAGAAATATGACATGCCATTGAAATCCAAGCACCAAAATATCATCTATGATCTGTACAGAACATCAGTGAAATTTGACATTTTATATGACCATACAGTAGATCAGCACACCAAAAACCCCCATCATACCAATATAAAGATTTGTAAGGCAATAAACATCATGCATGTGCTAACAGGAAGATCAATATGAACTTACAGCTTTTAAAAGTGAAAGTAATCTACAGGAACAGGCTGATTTTTCAGATTTCCTTCTTTAAAAAAGAAATCATTATATATTATTTACTTCAAATCCTCTCCTACATGAAAACCATTTTAATATCCTTTCAATATCCTGCTATGCAGGGTCTCTTTGATGGAAAGCTGGTATATGCCTCCCATTTTCTCTGTAGCTGGTTCAAGGGATGTAATCAAAGGATGCAATCAAGGGATGAGGTCAGAACCAGCCTGTGTACTGCAAACTGAAAATTATCAGCTGATATAATAACATTCATCCTAAGCACAACCCTCAGGCTCCCTCGCAGTTCCTAGGAGACTGCACTCAAAGTGGGAAATGCAGAAAGGGTCTTCAGCCTTCTTTTCAGCCATATGGGTGACACAGTCTGTAGTTTGATTCAGTTGCCAACCCATAGTCACCTAATGATATTTTAAGAAACTCTTGGTTTCACACCTGGCCTTCATACGTGACCAGGAGTGTGTGAAGCTCCCAAGGGTCTTGAGTATCCAATAGTACCTCTACAAGTTCCCTTTTGTTAGACAACTGGATTGAATGGTGTAGAGCAAACACGAGCTCTTCTGGCTCATCAGGATTTTATCACAGAATCATACCAGCTTATGATAAATGAGAAGGGGACAGAAAGCAAATTTTAATCATCCTCATGATTTCTCAAAGCACCAGCATTTGGAAGTGGGATGTGTGATACCAGGATAAGACCACATATAAGAATGGCAAGATGTGCCCTCCATAGATACATGAGCATATATATATTTACATATAATGCAAACTGGCAGCCAACTAATAAAATATGAGGGAATGAGTCACTGAATCAGACAGATGACATCAGAGATGGAGAGGTCTATTATCTCAAACATTTACTCTTTTGAATAGCCTTTGCATTGCTTTATTTAATTCTTTGTTCTCTTAGCCATTAAATATCCCTGCTGATTAGGTTTGCACAATCTATCTCAATTAGATTTACCTCACTTTCCTAGTCAATTCAATGCTTAGTCTAGTTTTATATAAATGAATTCTGGCCACATCGCAATTGCTTTTGGAATTAACTAAATATAATTATACTGTAATTTTGAGACTGTAATAACAACTTAGTTACATGTAATCATTGGATCAAGCTATGAGTAACTGCATAAAATTTATGTTCTTTTTGATTAACATATTAACACTATTTTTTTAATAATAAACTGTGTGAAATGTATTTGGAAATTAGCTACAAATCTCCCATGCCTCAAAGTAACATCTCAAACTCAATCCACACATTACCAGCAATGCAGGATGCTCTACATGTGAAGACACCATGCTCAAATTTTCCAGTAGTTTCCATGGTGTCACACTAGAGATTCCACTCGGAAGTGGTTTTCTTCACCTTTAGCAGCAGCGCATACTTCAGGAGCCAGACACTATGTTCGTAAGGATTACATAGGTATAATTCAGGGGGAAGAGCATAATTCAAGCTTGATGCTGTGTGGTCAAAATAAGCTTCTGTCAGCCTGTGAAGAAGACAGGGTACAGCAAAGTGATTGTGCACAAGTCTGGCTTCCATTGTCTCTCTTCTGCAGGTGACTGGAGATCTGGGCCACTTCTGACAGCCATATGGTAGACCTCCATAAAAGGAGTCTCGTTCAGTGTTCATGTTGTGCTTAACAGGACTCATACCTCATTAATATAGAAATATAAATAATGACTAATAATAATCAGAAACTCCCTCACTTTAGATTGAAG
This sequence comes from Ara ararauna, assembly GCA_028858755.1. NCBI lineage: Eukaryota > Metazoa > Chordata > Aves > Psittaciformes > Psittacidae > Ara > Ara ararauna. The sequence goes on along the minus strand of CM054383.1, from coordinate 39,119,185 downwards.
ATATGTGCTCCAACATGTTTTAGTGAGCTACAACATCATTTCCTCCATTTTCATTTTCTAGACACACACACAGAAAAGGAGAAAGACTGAATTTGACAGGCAATGTGAAGGTAATTAGCTGCATGGCCTCAACTTGGTGTTTTAAAAAAGTTTCCAGAAGGAATTCCATTTTTCCTAGAAAAGATGTGCAAAAATGACTTGTCTACATATCCAATTAAAGTTGATAAATAATTCAGCTCAGGTAGCTTCATATTCAAATTGAAAGCCAGCATTCAATTTGAGGGGGGAAATAAGCATTAAAAAACCATCTTGAACACACTGTATTACATTGATACTTTGCAGCACAAGCTGGACTTTAAATGAAATGCACTATTTTTATTCAGATGACAAATTGGTTTAAACTATAGTATTTAATAAATAATATTATAAAACATTAATAGGAATAAAAATATTTAAACATTTATAATGATGAAGACCACAGATTCAGGATAGAGATCTAGGAACTGAAGGCAGATACAGCTGAGGTTAGTTATATCACAAACACAGGCCCCAATCTTGCAGTGAGGATGTTGACTGCCACATCTATTTGCATTGTTTGAGAGACCTTCTTCTGGAAGGTGAGAGGCCTTCAATAGCTTTTGGGGATCTCTTTTCCTTTAAAGCTTTCCTAAACCCAAGAACGTGACACGACTGAAAGAAATGCTGAAGCAAGAAGTAAAAATTAAATACAAGTTGCATCAATCATCATGGGAGATCCTCAAACAGATATGAACCCTCCTTCCTAATCCCCTGTGTAGTTCTAACACTTCTTGTGCGGGGCTATGAAATAAGCTTGGGTGGGTGGAAATGTCTCATAGAATCATTTAGGTTGGAAAGAGCCTTTAAGATCATCAAGTCCAATCATTAACCAGCACTGCCAAGTCCACCGCTAAACCCTGAGCACCACATCTACCTGTCTTTAAATCCCTCCAGGGATGGTGACTCCACCACTTCCCTGGACAGCCTGGCCCAATGCTTGACAGCTCTTGTCAGTGAAACAATTTTTCCTCATACTCAATCTAACTCTCCCCTGGCACAACTTGAGGCCACAACTTGAAGGGTAAGCAGATCTTGCTAGGAAGTTACAAAAGCTAGTAGGGCATCAACTTATCCCAGATATATTTTATAACTGGGTTTATAACAGAAGATGTGAAGGAATGAACTTGATGCTCAGTTTGACAGTGTACTTCTGGACTAGCATGTACAGATTGACTAAAGGTGATCTCGTGCACCTCACTACCCGTATGAGCAATTGTGGCTCTTACTATGCACACAAATAAATCATTCAAATCCAACCATCTTATTCCACGATTTAGACCCAAAAGCATTACAATTCTTCAATTACTGTAAGAGCTTTCTTTATCGTGTGTTTTCAGTCCAGGTGATCTTGCTTAATGAGCAAGTAGCTTCCAACACTGAAAAAAGGCAGAGGTACAAGCAATAGCAAAAAGCAAGCTCCTTGAGTTTTGGGGTGGTTTGGGGGAGCTTTTTAGTGTGTGCATTCTTAAGTAGATGCAGATCTGTATGCCTCAGCCTCAAGGCAGAGGAGGATCCTACTAGTATTTGAAGATCTCAGGGAGGAAAAGGAACTCGATTAGAAAATTCTAAGTGCAAAGCTTTGTGGGAACTAACAAAAACCTCCGCTATAACCCAGGATCTCATCAGCTGGAATGAGAACAAAGTCAGTGTTCTTGCTACAAACCAAACATAGTGTAACAAGGTGGAAAGTAATTCTTTTCTATTCAGCAGGTTAGATTCTTCTTGTTAAGGTGAGGATGTGCTAATGCCACAATACCAGTTCCTACTGAGTCCTTATACAGATTTTGTTGTGCAAAGTTGAACACTGATGTTCAAGAAAGTATTTCAAATTGTAGAGAAGGACATACTAAGAGGAAGATCACAGGAAGAAAGAGCCCATCTTGCAAGAGGTAACTAAACAAGCTTAGTCAGTTGAGCCTTGCAAAATAAAAGATGATTGCTGGGGGACAAACACAAAATGGGACTTGGGGCAGGTAAATAAAGAACAAATTAAAACCATGGATAATGCTGGCATAAGAAAAAATAGTGTCAAAGGGCAACATATCTAAGCCTAGGAATGAGAAGGGGGGTTCTAACAATCAAAACAGTGCTAAGTGTAGCAGGCTTCTTTTAAGATGAAGCTTGATCATTTGATGAAAGGAATTCTATGATGTGGTAGCCTGCAATGACAGAGGACTGGACTCAGTGACCCAGGCAATTCCTTCCAGTATGATGTTCCTGTATTAGCTGCAGCACTCCAGCTCCTGGCAAGCTGCTAATGAGGCCCCAAGTGCTTCAAATCTGCTAGAGATAGTAAGGATTCATCACAATGTGACTGTGGTGGAAATAGAGTGAGCACATACACCCTGTGTGAGCTGGCACTTACCATGGTTCACTACCTATTCTTCATGAGAGCTGAGCTGCTGCGCACTTTCTGATGGAATGTCTAATACACATCGTCCAAAACCAAGGGATGTAGATAAAATGAAAAAGATGCAATGCAAGTGAGATTTATGTTATTACATTATCACATTTATGTTTTAATGGTACTTTTAAAGTTTGTTTTAGGATTTGGTTTAAGAAAGTATGTAAAAGTTCAGTAGAACAAAGAAACAACAATGACATTAAAACAATGTATTCTGTGTTTCTAACCACTGCTTCAAATTTCTCTGCAGAAGCAAAATATGAAAATCTCTCTATGAAAATCCTGAAGTTCATGATGAACTAGAATATGTGATGTTTTGTGCGTAGCAATAAATTCAATCATACCAGTATCCCTTAGTTGTTGGGATCCATACAGGAGTTTTTTCTGGGTGGTGATTTATATTATCCTATAAATGTATTAGGGGGGATTTAAATTCTTAACACCCACCATCACACCAAAGGCAAATAGACTACTTAATATGAATAACAAGCACCAGAAGAAAAACACTCCACCCCATGTTTCTTCTGCAACTTTAAATTGGACACAAAGAGGAGGGGGGAGAGGAGAGAGCAGAATAACAGCGAATTAATAATGGAGAAACCTGATTAGAATATAATTTGTCCTCATTAGTACAGCATTCCTGACATAAGGCTGCTCCTTGAATCCTGTTTACTTTGAAACTCCAAAGAAAGAAAACCTATATAGTTGTTAACACTCGGCTTTTCAAGGATAGCTCCGTAATGAGGGTAGAGTGTATATGAGCCGGCTGGTTCTTTACCATCAGAGAACACTGAAAACACATCTGTGCAGTGAAGCATTATTGGGCCTTTCAAACAACCTCTGCGGCCGCTGCCTATAAATCTCTTCCCCTGTCATGTTTAACTAAAACCCAATACCCATTCAACATGAAATCCATCAATGTTATACAGAAAACAATGACAAAGCACTCTCCTTTGTGTCAGGAAAAGCAAATAATTCTGCAGGAAAAAAAGGGAAACCTTTTTTGGCAAGCTTTTGCAAGGGTACAGAGATAGCAAGTAGCAGCTTTCTTTTAAAGCAACATATACTCAGCTACAAAAAAAATGATTTCAAGGCCAAATCTATACTGGGCATTAGGATTCTTGTTCAAGATAATATATAATGTATCGGAAGAATCTGCGCACTGAGGCATTTTATCTGAAGTATCCTTGCCATGAGGACAAATTCATCTTATGTCATCCAGCTGCATGATTCTGTCAATGCTAAATTGGGTTTGCATTTTTGAAGTAAAATATGTATCACTCTTTCTTCTAATGCCTCAAACCTCATGAAAGTGCACGTATGCACACGTACAGAATGAGTCCAGTGGGTGGATTTAGCCTTTTCCTACTCTTTCCTACACCCATGGGTACAAAACCGGGAGTAAAGGAGTGAAGACAAATGCCAGAGAGCAGACACCTTCCATGAGGATTCACTATCAAGTGATCATGAAAGCCAGAGACTGAGAAATCAGGGTTGGCTGGAAAAGCTGGAGTTATCTCTAGGTAGACAGGCTAAAAAGTGGACATGAGTTAAAGTAAACCAGACAGCAAAGGGCAGAATCTACCCCAAGCCCTTAGACCTCATGAGAAAATCAAACTGGCAGAAATATCATTTTAATGTAACATAACCAGTGCCACATAAACAAGGAAGGTTTACTTGATAATTGTTTACCAGACAGGTTCCATCTAAAAGACATGAGCCTAGAACAAAACTGACCCCTTGACAGCATGTCTTGTACATGGAGATAGATACCTGCATTGCTCTGAACCTTTTCGACTCGACTATAGGTGCAACACTTAATACTGCCTCTGTCTTTAAAGCATCCCATTACTGTAAAGACATTAGCCACTGAACTTAATTAACAAAATCAATCATAATTAATTCTTTCAATGTTCACAGAGTCATCACAGACATTTCCTTTATAGTCTTACTGTAATTTGCCATTAATGGAGAGCCAAAATAGTCAAATGATTTAGAATATATATAGAATAATGTACACCCACTGTACATAATAAGATGGCATTTTCATTGAGAAGGTGACAGAAGCTTCATAAAGCAAGAAGCGTGGAGCTTGGGTAGTTTATCACTGTCATAAAAGCTCCATGAGTGCTTCATCTGCCCAGTTGCAAGGTATTTTACTCTTCACACTCATTAGACTCAAATCAACTTGGTATTTATGAAAAAGGAACTTTCTGCAGGTGACTTGGGCCTTCATTCTAAGTGTCACATGTAATGCATGGGGTGGAGAAACTCGTTTATCTTGATTATAATAGATTTTCCAAAGACATTCCTCCTGTGGACAGACACAAAGCTGTGTACCTTTAAAAACAGGAGTCACTGAGGTCATCTTTTCTTGACCATTCACTACTTCTGCATGCTTAAGTTCAGATTTTCCGATTTTCACAACAATCACACTTACCGATGGCACACTTGACAGTGAAAGTTTAGTCCCAACCTTAACTAAAACAAAGCAAAATTGAAACTGGGATCATCCACGGTTCTCCGCAGTATTTTCTTACACCCAGATGACAGACCCTGAAACTGTACACTCATCTTCAAATGGCAAAAGATTAACTTTTGGCTTAAAATGCCAGGTTTCCCTGCAGGAGAACCTGCAAGGCCTGGCACCAAGTAGCTGAGCTCCTAGCCTTTCGTCTGATCTGCTTCTTGTTATGATAGCAGAAATAATTTCATTTTTCTAAAGCCATCCCTGATCAATTGGGCTTGAACTGCACCCTGACAACTCTCCTGAAGAAAATTCCATGAGCTCTTTCTGCTGCTTGTCACATTGCATAACTCTCCCCTGATATGATGATCTTGGTTCTATTTTAGTTAGTCCAGAATAATTGTTCAGACTAGGGGACACTTCAGCTGGTGTTACAGACATCAGAACATAGCCTGTGAGAGATACAAGATGCTACTTAAGTGTATGAAATAGAAAATGTAATCTGTGTGCATGGTTATTTACCTCATGAGGCAGAGAGGATACATTTTTAAGCATACAGGTGTGTGGATACACACATGCACTTGCTATTATTTTAACAGGTATACTTAGGAGTCAAGCTAACATGCTTAAGCTAGATTTCTCTTCATTTTATTTTACCTGCATAGCAACCATCTCCTTTTCACTTTTTGCCACATTAGTGAGAACATGAATTAGTGTTCTTGAAATTTAAATGAGCTATGACACCAGAGTTTCAAGGTTTAAAAAGAATGCCTATTTACCCATGTGTCAAATCACGTATCAGGACAATTCTTCTTACCTACTCTTCTGAGTGCAAGAAACAACATGTGAGATCTCTCTTTCTGGTCTTCCTCCATCAATCAACATAATCCTATAAGAGTTCAAACTTTACGCTAGTTACATAAGATAGCTACTGAATTAGATAAACTCAATCATCACTGGTGATGAAATGATTATTTCATTACTGTCAGCTGTGCTTCCAATAGCAGCAAGAGGAAACCCAAGCCCATCGCCAGTCAATGGTAATTCATTAATCAATTAAACAGCACTGCTTGGCTAAGCGTAATCTGCACAATAAAAATTGAATTAAATGCTTAAGTAAAAGGGGTGGCTTCTGTAACATTAAAGGTTGTGGCATACAGCAAAGGACAGAATATGCAAAGCTTAATGCTCTACTTTCCAATGTTAGTAGAAAGAAAAACAAAAGGCTGATGGAGCTGACGAGGATGGTATTGACATTGCTCATACAGCAGAAACTGTAGGCCAGTGTGTTCTATGGTGTGTTTTTCAGCTTCAAGTCAAGGAAAGCTTGGTATCAGAAACTGGTAGTCAAGGCCATCTCAAATACCTGGCTTGCAGTGATTTTAACAGAATTCCATGTTTCTCAAGAGAAAAGATTCCTCAGAACCAAATTATTCTCAAGTTTCATTGTAAACAGGTAGGAACCCCATCTACATCACAGACTGAATGATGACACTCACAGTAAATCAGTCTTTGCTCTCAATCCCACAATGTGGCATTGCACTTACAAACTCACTTCCTTCTCAGTGAGCTGCTTGTGCAGTTAGCCTTACAGGGTCTTCTGCACCCATCTTTGGATCTCACTTGGCTCAGGGAGACTATGAATTTATTACTTTCATGTCCTGAAGGCATGAAGTGGATGGATGACATCCGCGCTTCTGCTGATTTGATTTCTTAATTACAGAACAAATGCACATTACTCCACTTGAAATCAAGAGTCCGTTCAGCGAGGCACTATTAGAAACTTTTAACAGTCAAATACAACAGACAGAACAGAGCTTGAGAAAACTCATGTGACTGGCACAGATTTTCATGGTAGATCTGTGTGCTCAAACAAGGCCTAGACCGGCATCCCCTACTTTAGGGCTCTCACCAACAGCGAGCCCACGCCTATCCAAAGCTAGAACATGTCACTAGAACATGAACACTCATATTTCTAAAGGGATTGTACATAGGCATAAACTTAAATACTCTACAGACCTAAAGACCCCACAGGATGAACCACAGTAATAAATGCAGTACCTTCCATCACTGCTGCTCACCTCCCATAAGAAATGCTCATTTCCCATCTATTTTCCTATCATCATTAGTACCTACCAGAAAATTACTGTGTGCAATCAAAATGCATCTGCTTACCGTATAAAATTTTGAATTTGGCTTCTTTTAAACATTTTAGGTGAAAATGTTTTGTTTACAGTGTCATTATAGCTACATTTAAAGCCAGCTTTTTTGAGAGTGCTTAAGTGTAATTAAGCTGTCACAGAACAACTCCAGGACTCAGACTCCAGCTCTGTTACATTTGTTCTGTGGTCTTTGGCAGTTGCTGCTTTCTTTTGCCTACTTATCTTACTACTAGAAGCGCAAAGCTCTCACAGCCAAGTGGCACTAGGAAGGCAATTTTCCATACAACCTCTTGGTGAGTCAAACTATTGACTTTCAGCCATTCTACTACCTTAAACTGAGTTTCACCTTCTCAGACTAAATTATCTTCCCATTGAAGTTAGTCCATTATGTCTGTGATCACCACAGAGTGACTTTAGATTTAAGGAGCACAAAAGAGAGCAGAGCCATGTATAGTCAGATCCTCACAAGATACTATCTTTACAGTCCTTTTCTCATGTTCATCCTCCTCACAGGCTGCTGTTGATCTTTCATTTTGTCTTGCTTATCTAAAACCAATACCAATTCAAACTCCAATCAATCAATGCTACATACAGAATGATGGAGACATCCAATTCTCTTGTTTAACAACTTGTTCAACACCTATTGCTTCCAGAGACTTTTCAGCATCCACACCTCCTTACTTCATGGTTACCAGCCTTTTTAATTTGAAAGAAATGAATAAGAATTTATCAGAAAAAGGCAGTAGTAGCCGCCAAGCCCTGCATTGTTGAGGGCAGCAGTCATGACACAAACACCTTTAACACTGTGAGAACCTCACTTGATTATCACTGCAAGAAAGCCTTGCTTGGGCTACAGTGGGCTGGTCTGAAGTCTGCCAGTCCATAAACTGCATGTAACCGTTGCCCTGATTTTATTCTGCACAACAGCTGAATTAATAGGAACTTTGAGGGAGCCCAGAACTTTGTGTTTATGAGAGCTGAAAGGTGAAGCACTGATATTGCTTTGCTGCAAGCTTGGAGGAAAACTGATGGCAATACAAAGAGGGAAGAGTTGCAACAGAGCAATACTGGTTGGGACAAGCTTCTATCTTCATCTAATGAATGCCAGAACAGTCTCACTCCAGCGAAAGAAAATGCTATCTAAAGGGCCTGATCTTTTTCATGCATGCAACAGTCCTATTTAAAACACTGGTTTACAGTCAGGCTAACATGGATGGATACAACAGGCCAGATCCTACATTCTGTTTGAATGTTTAAATTCCTACCAAGCTCCATGGGAGTTTAGGTACATGAATGTCTTTTCGGACACAGGCCTAAGTGAACAGCCTAATGAAGAAGACCATTTAGTAATGAGATTCAGGACTTGCTTCATATGCCTGAGGCTTGGGGTAATATTGCAAGTAGGTTTTGGATTTTCTTTTTTAAAGCAAATTAGAGAACATTGGCAAAATCTGTACTGAGGCTTTCCCCTAAATATGCAGGATTCAACCTCGTATCTCTGTCCATCAGATCTGATCTTTTTTTCATGATCAGAGCCAGGTCTCAAGGTCTTACAAGTAGCATCCCAATTAACACAACAGCCATCATGGCTTGAAAACCTTGTTATTGAAAACCAAAACCAAGCCAGTTGCCAAGCGCTGACCGCTTTAAAGTGGCTGCCACCAGCAAAGGAGCTTAGATATGGATATACAATAAAAGCACCTACGTTTTCTTTCCTCCTTTTCATGGACACATTAATACTGTGCTGGAGGCTGATCTGGCTAACAAGTTCTGAGCTAGGAACTGAGGTTATTAATGTCACTGTTCAGAATTTCTTTTCCCTCACTATTGAATTTAATCCATCTCATCTCCAAGAGTGTTTTTTATTGAATAATCTACTCACCAAATGAAACGGGCTGTGACTGAAACTGGGGGGAGGCAAGTTGTGTTTTAAAATAAAAAGTGAACACATTTTGTGACCAGATAGCACTTAATTTGCAAATGTGTACTCTAGAACCATATGTTGTCTGATACAGTCAACAGTCCTTGCCAAGCAGCATTTCCATCGCTGATCAAACACTCCTGTTCAATACTAAAAAGATAGGAAATTCTGAACTGCTACACTGCTGCATATGCATAAGAGGCTTTTCTGTCCCTTCCAAGGTGCCTTAATCGATATAATTATTTTCAGTATTTCCATGTTGTGAAAAAAAATATTGTGTAATGATTTAGTCTAAGTTCGGACTTGATCCTCCAAACACTTTCTAGCTGCCAGCACATAAAACGCTGTGGCAAAGGTGCCCTATATCTTTCCTGGGTTGGCCAAATTCCTCACATGGAGAACTCACCCAGTCTGATCCCTGTAACCATGATAAGCAAATGGCTCTCCATGTAATGTTTACACCCAAGCCAAAATGAAGGGGATTTAAACAGAGATGGAAGCAAGGTTTGAGACTTTTGCTCATAAAACCTCACTAACAGGTAGGGAGAAGAAAAGGCACAACAGATGTTAACAATTTCATAAGTTTCAAAACTCCTCACAGACTAAAGGAAATTCCGTTGTGCTCTAAAGGGTGGCCCACTGTTTTTGTGCAGTGGGATTTATATAAGTGCAACCTTTAGTATGGCTTCTTAGGTATGACTTTATGGAAATGTGAAGCCAAGTAACACAGGCTTACATTTGAGCGGTGGTGAACTGCTGCAGCTACCAGCAGCCTCAGGAGAGCAGAGTGCCTTGTGCTCCACACAGCACAGCGCACAAATGCCGTTTATTTATCTCTGCTTCCTAAGATTATATTTTCACTCATGGAAATTTTCATAATTAAGCTTGTGACAGCTCCTGCTATGCAGTTCATCAGCAAGGAGGCCATAAACACTGAGGACTCATTACACACAGAACAAACTTAACTCATTAACAGTACTTGGAGTGAGCAATCTCAGACCATTACTTTTAATGGGATTAGCCTTTCTTGTGTACAAAAGGCAGCACAGCTCAGTCTACTTAAAATCATTTCCGTATTCTAAGGACATGGGCTACATTCATGCTCACAGGGAAGTGTTCATTCTGGCTCTGCTCTTCATTGTCAGTGGCACTGAGCACTTACCAGAAACAGGAACAATAACTGAGTTATTCTTAGTTTACTTTTGTCACTCTGGTCTGTGCATTTTTCTTTTCTCATTTTACAAGCCCCTACCTTTGATCATCAGTAAGGAACAGGATTAGTTTACTAATTCTGTAATACTGTCAGCAAGATGGCATAGACACAGTTCTCCACATTAAAGCAAAAAGAGAATCCTTAGAGGATATAAGGATGAAGTCTTTCCATGAGCTCCTAAAATCCGGCCAGCTTTATACGTCAACATCAGTATTGTATCACTGAATAAATGCCTCTGCAGCCACGCAGCACATTCCCAACCCGAATAATTAGCCACCACTGACACTTGTTAGACCTGCTTATGGGCTGTCAGAGGGAAGTATTAGTGCTAATGAACCAAAAGAATTGCAACCTATGATAGCGGTTCTCCTAAGGTTAGACAAACCTCAAAACCAGAATGCAAATGACTGCTGTATACATTGCAACATTACACAATGGTCAACTTCTAACAGACTTGTAAGAATAGGTATTTTGATGTAGCATTAACTGATAACCCTAGTGTCCAAGCTCTTTTATGAGGCAATCTTTATAAGTTCAGTAATGAAACATTGCTACTACATGGTGCATGTGAACAATTCTGCCCAGCACACATTCGTCAAGCACAGAGAACAGCTTTTAAAATGCTTCAAAACCAGAAACATCAGGACTTCAGAGCTATGTTTTTATCATACAGAGTGCTTGGTCATGAATAAGAGGTCAGTATGTAAATAAGTAGCATTTAAAAATAAAACCCATATACATATATAAGGAGCACCTAAAGAGTATCTGAGAGAGCAGGAGGAGTGAAGACAAGGCATACAAACCTAGTTAAGCATAAGGGTATTTAGGAGATAAATGCAGCACAAAAGCACCAGTGCACATCCTGTAGTGTCCAGGCGCTTGCCAACTCCCCCAGGTCACATCTTACACCCATCACTTACAGGAAGAGACTTTCAGTCAGCATTTGACATTAGTAAATAACATTATTACACACTTATGCTTTAATGCAAAAGGCCTACTCACTCTCTACCCTATTGTATCCAGTCATGTCTTCTCCTATGTATGGTATACAGAGGTTTCTAAAAACATACCTGATTATTCTGAATATAAAGTGCAGAGGAGTTAACACTGCTTCCTCTGCTCACATAGCTATTGTAGCTGATCACTGTGCTCTGTAAGGGCTACCCCAAGGCTCAGCCAGCAGCTCTTTTTAGGACATACTCTTCCCTTTACCAATGTTAAAAAAGCAATTAGACAGCAACTCCCTAACATATTCAGAATTTCATTTCTAACATGATTACTCTGCAAGGTGAAGAACATCATTAACTCCTGGCTGAATAAAGTTCACTCTGAACCTTAGAGGATAAGGCCCTTTTAGTATGAGATCAGAAAATGGCCACTTAATGACTAAAATAAAAGCAAATGGTAGATTCATTCTGGGGTAAAGTTGGATGAAATAAAGTTTCCTGTTGTCTTCCCATAGCTGGCCTAAGAGCTTTCTCTGTCTCTAATGAGACTAGATTGCAGTACCCCATACAGAGTCAGAGATGGAATCGTTTTTAGAAAGGATTTCCACTCACAAAATGAAAGCCTTAGGAGTTCACTTCAGAGACAAGATACCAATAGAGACATTATTAACATCACTGACATGCACACAAAGGAAGCCTGAGGCTCAGAGCTCTGCCTCTGTGTGGTTAAAAATGTAGGCACTTAGCAGGGAATGAAAATTACACTGGTCCAAGGTCCAGGACTTGCCATATTTAGTCCTGGAGTGGTGCCAAAATAAGCATTGCTAGACTAGATGATCAGTGAGAGAACGAGATTTAAAGCCTGATAGCATCAGGATTGAAAACTAATTCTTGTAAGATACTGGGGATGCAAACAGAACAGAGGATTTCAAAAGAACAGAAAATTTTCTCCTAGAGCTGATACACTAAATCTATAGTTCATACAATTCTTATGCTGCTTTGCAGCTTCTTTCCAGTAAGCCATGCAATCATTTATTTAGGGAAAGTAGTCTGATATAATGTGGCTGAATTTTGGGGGTTGTGTCTTGGCTTTTTCAACCTATTTGTAAAACTGGCCCATGCTTCTTCCTATCTAAGTATCCCCTCTTATCTAGTGGAACGTGTTCCTGCCCATGACAGGGGGTTTGGAACTACATGATCTTTAAGGTCCCTTCCAACCCAAACTATTCTATGATCTTCTTGGATGAGGATGTTTTGCAGCTATTCTATATAGAACCAGCAGTTCTGAAATTGGTTGCATTCACCTTTGAGTTGGGAGTGCCTTTGTTTTGATGATTGGGACACAGATGGTTGTGGAGTACTTTGTAATCTTTCATGGTAAAATACAGTAACTATCTTTGGACAACACAGGTCCCCCTTTGTTACACCTAAAGGTCTGAAATATATGGTGGGTCAAAGTCAGTCCTTCCTCCTCCTCCTGATCCACGTTCTTTTTCATGAGGTGAAACAGATTCAACAACAAAAAAATGCTGAGGGTACTCAGACCTGGAAAAAGGCCATGCCATGGATCCACCTGCTCTTAGGATGAAAAGGAACCTAAACCTGAGCTTTCTGCATGCCTCAAGCATATAGGAAGCACTAACACCTGGTCTATCAGATAGAGATATGCTTTTTCTAGCATTTCTTCCTCCTCCCTAAATGCAGTGGAAATCCCTACATTTTGGGCGCAGATTGATCTAAATAATGTGACTTAGGACTGCTCAGAGCAGGTCTCCTAGGCAGAACCCAGATGGAGAAATGCATATCCTGATGGGATTCTGGTGTGCCGCTGAGTTCCTGCTTACAAAACAGTTCTGACATCACTACTTTGGCACTGAGGACAGTGACTTTTGAAAACCTAGATCATCTATTACAAGTAAGCAGGGTACTCACCATGTTTTTATGGCTTTGGTTTAATGGCCCAGAGAGTATTTAAAACAAACAAACAAGGCTATTTTACACAGATGTTAAAAGATGCAGGAAACTTGCAAAGGGTTAAAACAGTTAAATAGAAAGATATATGTTTTAACAGAGTTGTGCTTTAAAATTACTTCTAATTTATCCACTTACAAGACATGTATGGAGGTAAAATGATCAGTGGTAATGTGCAACAGAAAGATATATACTTTTTTAATTGTAGCCAAGAGGAATAAACCAGCATGGAATAACTTAATCGTTGCTAATTATAATATCACTGAGGTAATTACAATAGATTTTGATTGTCTCATTTTCACACCAGAGGAGGGCACAATACTGGCTTTTCTCTTAATACATATTTGTTTTTAGAGAAGAGCTGACAATTACACTAATTGTAGTCACAGCATGAAACTTTTGGGTTTTAAAGAAAAATTTGTCTCCATGCCACACAGAATAAATGCATCCTCTCTGTTTTGTGAGGTGCAAATTAAAGACATATTAATTGCTTTGTTCACTGTAACAATACGGAGATCTTCTCATGCAAGCACGACTAATCCTGTCAGAGTCACGTCACTAGGAAAGTATGCAACACCCAAAATGAAAATGGCAGAAGGAACCGCCACTTCTCAGTGGTTAATAAGGATGTCTTTGAATAGAATATTGTCACCTGGAGGCCAACAACCTTCTTCCACTGTGGGACTTGCTCAGGTAAAGCAGCAAGAACCAAGACAACTGGGCCAGACCCATGAGTTACTTGGTATAAAAGCTTCTCTGACTTCACCTGGATTCTCCTCAGCAGCTTTCAAGCAGCATCAGAAGTAACGTTCAGCATCCTTTGTCTGGCAATGTTCAAACTTTATCTGCTCCAGAGACAGATACAGGAAAGGTGATGGAACGCAGCACGAGGCACAGCCCTGATCTGAACACAGGGAGCAGATATACTCGCTTCTGAATGTGCTGTCCCATTATACGCACCATGAGGAACTTCCAAAGGAAAACAGCCCTCCTAACTCACCCCATCAAAAGTCTGTACTTGATAAATAGCATGAACTATTTATCTTCTGTGATACTCACCCCCTAACAAAGATTAAGGTGTAACTTATGGTTTAACCTCACAAAGTTACACTTATCCCTTACAAAGTTCAGTTTATCATACTCTCTTCTTTACATCAGCAAGGCACCAGGCTTTCCATTACATGTCTTTGAAGCTGAGGACCAAGCAGCAGCGCCCTGAGAACAGAACTTGAACCCATTCTACCACACACTTGCTCTCCCAAAGCCAGGTTACGTACCCTGCCACCCTGAGTAGTCTGCACAGTGATACTGTTGATGAGCAAGAGGAGAAATGCAATGCACGTGGGAAAACGGACTTTGCCAGGTCTAAATAACCACAGGGTAGTAGCATATCTTAATAAATTTGCCTCTCCCACAGCAGTAGGAAAGCAAGCTAGATAGGTAAATTCTCCTAGCTCTAACATACAGAAAGAGGATGTAGAAATGCACTAGAGAACTGACAAAAACAGATCCTGAAAATCTGATCTGGAACATTTTTAACTGACAGTACAACAATTTTGGGTTTGTACTGTATAAAAATAACAGTAAATTGCTACTGTAACACACCACGTCATTAACATTGTCTAACAGAACCTCACCAGACTACATGCTTACGTAGTGTCAAAACATCACACACCTTTCCTACAGGAAGGCTGGAGAGGGACTTCTCATAAGGGCATGAAGGGATAGGACAAGGGGGAATGGCTTTCAACTGAAAGAGGGGACATTTAAATTAGATACTAGGAAAAATTCTTCCCTGTGAGGGTGCTGAGGCACTGGCACAGGGTGCCCAGAGAAGCTATGGCTGCCCCATCCCTGGCAGTGTTTAAGGCCAGGTTGGAGGGGGCTTGTAGCAACCTGCTCTAGTGGAAGGTGCCCCTGCACGTGGCAGGGGGTTGGAACTGGATGAGATTTAAGGTCCCTTACAACACAAACTATTCTGTGCTGCTGTGATTCTGAGCTCTTTTCACAACCATGCCCCAAGGACCTAAAATTTCATGGTGCATAATGTTCTCAGATTTCATCAAATTCAAACATAGCAGAGTCCTAAGTTTTAATGTAACACTCTCATGGATTAGCACAAACAGTGAAATGCTAACTCATTTCTCTCTTCAAAACCAAAGCAAAACAAAACCCTTTTATCTTTTAATCGATATATGTAAAATATATATGACCAGAGTACATGACAAAGATATCCTGTTACACTGCTCCAAATGTGTTCTGCAGTAGTCATTCGCCTTATTGCACAAGTATCTCATACTGAAAATATACAAAATAGAGTAGATTTGAACTGCTTGCTACTTTAGGAAACCACTACCTATATCACAGGAATTAATGTTTGACTTTTATACCGGTGTTACACACGCATATTTGCCACCAAAGACAAGCTAAAAGCAGACAGTAGCTACAGATTTTACATACCAAGTTAATTAGCAATTCTTACCAAACAGAGTGTATCTTTTTCTTCTCAGGGTTCAGCTTGGTCTCTATTAGACATATTTACGGGAAAAGTCAATGGATAAGACATTAGAGGCCAACCTCAAAGTCAGAATAAAGCAACCATAGACCTTAGAGAAGTGCTTTATTAGCCAAGAATTGGTTGGTTATTGATCTCGGTCTCTGTCTCTGGTCACAATAGCACTTACCCTAATTTTTCTAGTGTAAATATAAGTAAATTTGAATGGGTGTTGTTGAAAACAATCTGTAAATCTACATTTTGTGGTTTATGTTGTAATTGTAGTTACGGGAAGGTTCAATATCTGGAGCATGGTAAGGAGACAAGGCTGTGGCATGGCAACCTCAGCTCTGCAAATATGTCCTGAAGCACTTTCTCAGAGGTTATTAAAATGACTGGAGCTATCACTCTGCTTAGAAGCAGAGAAACCACATGGGTACTCATAAGAAAGGAACTGAGAAAAAAAACCTTGTGAAGAGAAATGTTATGCATTTAACTTCAGCTTTTCTTTTCACTGAGGTCAACCAGATAATTAAGCAAAACAGATATGCAGAGTTTCTTTACTTTTCTGCAGACAAACATTAATAAATTACTGCTTGCCTCAGCACTACCACACTTTCTTTGCTATAAAGTACCTTTTTGATTTAGTTTCATCTTTAAGATTTATTTTGGGATAATTTTCAATTTACTTCATGGCCCTACTGTAGAAGACCTCTCTTCTGTTTGTCCTTTTGGGAACCACCTGTCTTGAGCATACTCCTATAGGGTTAATGAGGGTTAATGGCTATTGTATTTCAGATTGATATTACCAAGCAAATTTCAAGTGGAAATACCAAAAACCCACGATAGGTCTATCTGCTGCAGCACTTGTCTCCATTTAGGTTAACACTGAACGGACTGTAATGTTGCACTGCTTTAAAAAATTGCATACATACTTCAATATATGGCTCAAGTTTTCACTATTGCTAAGTGTTATTTCCTTGTTACATAGAATCAATAAGATTTTTATTCACTTCACACATACTGAGAGAAGCAAAAGACTATTTCTCTGCCTACAATTCGGCCATGTCATAGAAAACAATTAAAAAAGGGGAAGAAACAACTTTGTTATTTCACCCCTGCCAGCAGCAAAGGGAAAGCTCTTTCCAGCTCTAGACCTGGCCTGCAACATCCATTCTCCCTGAAGCAATGGATACATGCAACCAAATTCATAAGCTGAGACTATCCCTTATTAAAAACAGAAGCTGAAGCCATGAATTACCACTTTGCTGCCCTACAACTAAACACCACCACTACTTATCTAGTCTGGACAAAATTAAATTGTGTCTGAAACAGACTGAGTTGGAAAGCAGAGCTATCTGTATAATTGACATATGATATGTCTAAATCAGCTCCGCAGTCTGTTTTCTGTTCCTGCACTACCCTTTCTGCACTGACTTGATAATTTCCATCCTACCCATGATTGTTATGTTCCATTGAAACTTTTGTTTAACTGGAGGTTGACTGGCTGTGTAGAGACAGGGTTTTCCCGACTGTGAGAAGTGTGACCTGAAAACCTGAATTTACCTCAGGGAAAACATAACACAGTTTCCCAGAGTCAAATCCAGAACTCATCACCACTGCCTCTGTTTTCTACTGCCAAGCTCATCTGTCTCAAACACAATTGCAAACTAATTAGAAGATTTCTGTTACAGGTGATCTGATACTCCACTGATGAGCAATGGGAAGACCACCCAGACAATGTCACACTAGTGCCAGAGAAGAACCAGAAGCAAGTCTGCTTTACATTCTGAAATACAAAGCAGCCTTTCATTCCTCCCCACCTGCTCCCACATAAACCACCACCAGAAACCACAAGCAGCAGCTGAAGTGTCTCAGACCTGCACATACACCTATCTCTGATCATTAAAGACATTGGCTTAACTTTATTAAATCTTACAGCAAGAGTTTACTTTGGTTTGAGTTGTGGGACATTATCACTGCCTTGGGTGTTTTCATCTGTTTGTTTTCCTGACTGAGCTCTTCATTCCACATCAACAGGCTACGGAGTCCTTCAGAGGCTATAAAGTAGGCAAGAAGCAACTTCTGAATAACCTCAGCAGACTGTAAACCAGGTTGCAATGAATGGTTACCACAATCCAGGATCCCTGAGTGCAATTCCAACTTTGTATTCTTAAAAATGTAAAAAACTGTAAAAAAATACTGCAACTGAAAGTGCACTGAACAACCCTCAAGGCCTCTCCCATTAAGCATCGACTTATTCCTGCATCTCCTTGCTATGAATGCTTTAATGGAAAAGCTGGCTTAAGAGAATCTTACCCCATTCTCCCTCCTTCCCTGCTGTTCTTCCTGCTCCCATTAACTCCTTTCCTCATACTGAAGGAATCCTTTAAACAAGGTCACTAAAAAAAACCCAAAACATTTCATGTCTGGACTATGCATTGGTTTAAAAAGACCTAAACTTGTCCAAATGAGAGCAAAAGTGACTTAAACCAGCTCTGCCATCAAAAGATTTGTAATGTGGAACCACACCTTAAGTTTAGAGCTGAAGTAATTAGTGACTGTCCTGGAGCTGAGCTAAAACACTTTGTAACTTCATTCATCACCATCATTATTGTTCCTCTGTATCTCCCAGTGTAGTTAAAAAACATCTGGTCTTGAGCATTGTTAACACCAGTGAAACCAACAGGAATGAGGGGGCCTGATATCTCACAAACAAGGCTGTTACTACCCACAATATGCTACTACATTGCATTACTACTAGGTATTGTTGACAAGTCACAAAATAGCATTACTATTTATTCATGTAATGCAAAGGCAGAACTCTTTCTGTCTGCATCTCTAATGACTGGTAGGATACTATGGATGAGAATAATCACAAAACCTGAATGGAGATAATAAAACCAATAGTGTTCAAGTGCTGAAACAAAGAGAATCCCCAGTGGGGCAATGATCATCTGAATGACTCAAGTAGTTCTGCACAAGCCTTTGAATTTCACTTTGACATTTAAATGAAGAAAGGGAGAGAAAAGCACAGGCCAATTTCATTGATTGGTGTAACTCAGAAATCTAACATAAAAGCATTGGGATGACTCACAATACATACAACATCTGAAACCAAACTCCATTCTTTTCTATTCCCATTTCATTAAAATAACCTATTTTCTTCTGTCATAATATCCTATAAATCATGTGCACTCTGGTCTGAAAAACCCCATGCAGAGGGTTCAAACAGGGCTTTCTTTATTGGATTTCATTTGGGAGGGCAGCTACATGGGTTTACAGACTTTAAAAAAAAAAAAAAAAAAAAAATCAGTGTTTTCAACTAAGAATTTGCCAAAGTTGGATTTTAGAAGTTCACAAACTCACACCTTCCTCCTTCAAAAACCCAAAAAATGCAGTCAAAGCATACCCCAGAAGTGCGGCATTTGCTGGGCATAGAACAGGCCGTGAATATGCTTTCCATGCTGCCAGTGCTGTGTTCAGTGAGCCAAATTCCAGGAACACAGCACAGAGGAAACCCTTGGGCAATACCAAGTGGCTATACAAGCTCTGTAACTGTGGACTCCAATACTAAACGTTTGTTGACACCGTCAGCATGCATCTCCTCTTGTGTCATTGCAATGTTTTGTGAATAAACTGTTCCAGTCACACAGACAAAATCAGACAATTTCAGAGAGATCAACTATCATCTATACACCAGACCCTAATCCTCCTGCTGAAACATCCTGTGAGCATCCAGCTCAAATAGTTACTGAGCTTTAACGTTCCTTCCAACCCAAACCATTCTGTGATTCTATGATATTTAGCGAGGAACTTCACATACAGAGTACATTCATTGTTTTAATCTCACATGTATATACATATTTGATTTTCACATACACTTAAATGCGAGTGCATGATGATCCTCCTGCATTAAGCTCAATGAACCCAACTCTTCTCCCGAAAATTTTACACCTGCCTCTTTCAACATACCATCCATCATACATGTGTTTGAGAGCCTTTGCTTCTACTGATTTACATGAAAACAACGGCACTTTAAACAGCAGCAACAGCATCTGTGCTCAGAGAAGGGGTTGTACCTCCACTGTGCCTGGGTAACTTTGGTTATTTAACAACTGACAGCCAGGATCTAGGAAAAGCTGGTTAGACTGTTGCTAGGCAGATGATCCATTCCAAAGAGAGTGCATTACATTAACTTCAGGAAGATCCAGACTATGAAATCATTATAGCAAATACTTTGCTTTGCTTTTTGACTGATAACCTTCATCATTAAAATTAATGCCAGTGTAAAGTCAAAACTGTACCTATTAATACAACTCTAATTGATACCATAAGTAGACAGAATCTCACTGTGAATACAATCAATTCTGCACAGATCCTGTTCTTTATTGACTCTCTGGTTCACTGGGGATAGGACTTTTTAGCATCAGTTTTATTATTTTTCAGCAGTGATGCCACCATACAGGTCTGAGGCCCGAGGGTATTTGGTGATTTCATTTTGACTTCCTGTGACTTTCCCAACATACAAAGCCAATATAGGAGGATGCTGTTAGTACACAGTCCCCTTGGGTAGCTAGTTATGAAACTTGAATTGCTGCACTTAAGCCAGCCTGTCAGCATGCTTGGCCTCCTAGACACCATGGCTCCGGCTCCATCTACAAAACTTTAAGTGCCACTTGCTTAAAGTATGGAAAAAAACCCCATATCCTGTCTTTGCATATACAGAACAACACTATTAATGGTGTTCTGTAAGAGCATGTGTAGGCTGGGCTAGGAAAACCAGGAGTATTTGTCAGACAAGAGCTTATTTCTTACACTCATACAAAAAGCACAGTGGATTTTACAGATGGACCAACTGAACTATAAAATTTGTTGTAAAAACCCGTCTGCTGCTTAGCTCACCTCAACAATTTAAACTACACCGAGATTTTTGGTATTTTTCACCCAGCCTGCACACGACTTGTCATTGCTGAAGTGTACCTGCACATTTGCAAATACCACTGCTAATCCCAAGTTGCCAACAGTACAGAGCACAGAGAAGAGCAGCAGGAATCCCTTCCACACTTCACCAGAAGGCTTCCTGCCATGGCCCAGGCCTCAGGAATACCCTTTGCCTCTGCTGGGGCATTCACTGTACTGGGCCTAACAGTAAACAGCAAACCTCAGAGTTACACTGGTGTCATAAAATAGTGACTGGAATACAGGATTTCTACTGGTCCTTTGAATTATGCCCTTAAAGAAGACTGAAAGAAGGTTGGGTGTGTAGCCTGCTCAAAATCCATCAATAGCAAGTAACAGTCTTTTATTCTCAGTTCTTACCTACTTAAACAAAGCAACAAAATGTCAGCAAATTACTCTGAAACCTCTTAACAAACAAGGCAAGTTTTCAGACAGGACTTTAGCAGATACCTCAGCTGAGCCTGTCCCAAAGACACGTGGTCAGGAAACCACAAGAATGGGTCCATCTTGAAATTTTCCAGTTCTTTTTATTACTGAAACTTCAGAAGGCCTAATAATAACAATTGCCATTATTCCAATGCTGGCGAAATACAAGGCACTCATCACCACAGCATCTAGCTGCCTCTGTTGAAACCTGGACTGTCTTAACAAGACTGAAAACACAGCAGCCTTCCTGATACCGGCCACAGGGAGAAGTTCTTAGAGCTTAACTGATGATTAGATTCACACTTAAGTGTATATACATAGGGAGCCAATTTCAAAGGTGTGGGCCTGCTAATGAGATTGCCCTGCTGCCAGCAGCTGCAAAGCTGTTCCCTCAGGAAGCGAGCAGGAGCTTTCCAGAGGAACACAGGTTACCTGGTGGAATGGAGATGGTGCTAAGGCTCTTAGGAGAAGTGTCAGGGATTCATTAATAGCCACGAGCACTCGAGCCTGGCATCTTTAAAAGAAGTGCCTCCAGCAGAAAACAGTTATCCCGTGTTCTGGGCTAATGCTGAGGCAAAGGGAAGTGCTGGCACGTGACTCAACCAAGCTGCTAGTCTCTCTTCTGCATTTTTGGAGATGTTATATTGAAGAACTGAGCTTAGCAGTGCTGCTCAGCCTGTGAGATCTGACAGGTCTGATTGCAGCACGTTGTGATAAGGCTAGAGGGTGAGGGAAGATTTAGAGTTTGATGTCTACATATTTTTAACATTGTTTTTACTCAGATTACTGCACACAGCACTTGGCAGATGCAACTACTTGCCCTAAATCTTTATTAACTAAAAGAATACTTTGGCATATATCTTTTGCTTGCTATCCACTAGCCAGTGACAAGCAGAAGACTTGAGCAAGCAGAATGTACCTACTTTGGTCTCTCTTCTCATGTCATGTCCCCCTTCTTTATTCCCCTCTTTGTTACTTTTCCATGATCCAGCTACTAACTTGCTAACACCTTTTTAATTTACACTTGCTTAATCAACAGCTCTATTGCTGTCTGTGGACCTATGAGTTTTAACACCATTTCCAATATTACTCACATCAATAAATTTGACAAAATGCATCCGTGA
Source organism: Ara ararauna (assembly GCA_028858755.1). Taxonomy (NCBI): domain Eukaryota; kingdom Metazoa; phylum Chordata; class Aves; order Psittaciformes; family Psittacidae; genus Ara; species Ara ararauna. The sequence continues at coordinate 39,097,016 of CM054383.1, read as the reverse complement.
GACATTTTGGAAGTTGACAGTGTATTTTACAATCTACTTCCTCCAAACAATAGGCTGATAACTAGGGAGGAAAATGTCTTTTTGAGAGATGCACATGCACACACACACTTCAGGAGCTAGATAAAGCTGAAAATTTAAGGACAACATGTAAAGTCAGATCTTGAGCTGGTACAAATCAACACAGTCGCTAATTTATACTGGCTAAGGATTTGACCCTTAAAATATTTTCCTGACACTTTTGATAAAGAAAGAACATTACATTTCACTTTATAATTGGACCCTATACTTAAAAATAGTCAGATTCTTTCCTGATTAAAGAGACAGGAAGATATAGAACAGAGTTGTTGTCTATTAGATTTTATGTTCCATTTTCTCTTGTCAAAAGAAGAAGTAATTTTGTGTACAGAGGCTGTCCAGCACAAAGTCATTTGTTCCCTCAGATACACTAATTCAAGCATAAATACATAGATCCATATTAATAAGCCACACATCCCCCATTCATATAGTTCAGGATCCTGCCTGAAAGTTTTCATATTCCCTGGATTTGCACTGTTCTGTGCTGAAGTTGTGTCTGCACTGATCCCTAGTCTTTCCCAGCAAAGGCAAAACCCAACTGTAACATGTCTCTGAAAAGGAATACTTTCTATTGTTAGAATTCATTAAATTATTTAACATCATCTCATTTTAAATGTTTCCCTTAAAAATACTGTTTTCACTAAAGCCCAAAGGTACATTTTCTTTTCCTTTTGGGGCAAAGCCTCCTTTATTGTGCATGCGTGGGGAAGAATACCATCCAGTTTTATGAATGACAGGCAGAATGAATTGCTAGTTGGTCTTAACAAACATGTTCTCAAATCCATTACCCCACTACTCACTCAGGCCTCTGTGTAAGTGCTAAGTGGTGGCAGGCAGCAAGAGCCCTGCCTGGCAGTCTCTGTAATTAAACATTCAAACCCAGGCATGCACTTCTTCAAATGGGCCCCCCAACTTCCCTTTTTGAACACTTTCTTCAGAAGGAAATCTCACACAGCTGTTGTAAGAACACTGCATGACATCTGCAAAATGTCTATTGTAGAGACTGGGGTAAAACACCAACAAGCTGGATGTGACCACTAATTGAAGCCATTGTTTAGGAAAATTACTCGCGTGTGGTCTAACAACTCATCTGAAATTAGTGATTGCTGCAAATGAAAAAGCAGAATTACAGAGCAGCTCCCACCCCCATCACTCCCAATGGGAACTGTGCTAGAAACAAACATTTACCATCACACAGAAGTATAATGCTGGTTTATATTGTGTATTTTTGGTGGGGTTTTAACTGCATCAGATGCCAGTGAGCTGCATTCCAATGTGTATTACTGATACAGTCAACAAATATTAAATAGATTAGGTTTTTAGTTTTGTGAGATAATCAGAAACGTGTCCCCTGTTTCTGTTTTCCACCCAGTAGGTTTAAATAGAACAAGCCATTTGTAGCTTACTGTCTATCTTACACCTTATTTACACTGAATTTTTATCTTCCAATGCATCTTATTTTTTGTTGGCATTCCCCACCATGCAGTTTACATGGTGATGAAGAAATAGCCTTGCAGGCATTGAAAAAGAGATACAACATGTTAAGACATAATTCCCTGCAGGGCATTCGAGGCTGAATTTGCTGTCACAATGAGTCCAAGCTTCCATAACTATCCGTGTTTTATGTGGATTTGAAACATAAAATTAGATTCATCTTAATCTTCTGAAACAGCAATCTTCCCAGGAAAGCTGAGAGACAACAGCATATGAAAATGATAAGAGATAGAGAGAGGACAGAAAGAAGACAAGAACTGAATAAAATGAGATGCTGCACTGTTCTAGTAAAGGAAGTGAAGTTCCCTTATGGGTAATAATATATCATGAAAACTTTGCTGAAAGGGATTGAGTTCCTGCCAGATTCCTTGTTTACATACAAGTGATCTCTACTGAGGCTTCTCAGTAAGCCAAGAACGCAGGAGCACCGAGGAAGCCAGCACTAGAATAGAATTCACTGCTGCTGAGAGGAAGGCTTGTGACACGCTGCATTTCCTAAGTAAGATCAGATTTATGGCTGTGGCCTCCGTTCACCTAGGCAGGGACACAGAGCACCGACCCAGGAGAGCTACAGTTCAAAACAATAAATCTCAAGTTTCCTTGGTCAGTCCAAGAGCAGAGCTTAAGGAATACACTGCCCTAGTTTTCTGGGATCAGGCTTTGCAGCTGGAGTAACTTCAACTTCTCTGTTTCTTGAGGGGCTTCAGATATGCCAGCTTTGTCATATCCTTTTGCTGCCCCTTGGGGCACCCAGAAAAGTGACTGGGTTAAAAAAAAGTTCTCCAGAGTCAAAGCTACTCTTTTCTTGTTTGTATGCAAAGAAGAATATCTCATTGCATGCAACTAACAAACAATGCAGAAAAAAGAGGAAAAACATGTTATGTTTGATGATACACACTGACAAAGGAAACACACTAATTGAAATCTTCCCAAATAACGTGGGACTAGAATGTAATTCTTTTTACATTTAATTAAAATCACTCGCACGTTGCTCTCTTATTGCCATTACTTCAGACTTACACCAGCATGATACATGGTCAGACATTATTTTACTCTCAAAATCAATGAAACAGACGGAATAAAGTTTTCAAAGGGTTTCAAATTCATTTCTGCTCCTGCTTCACTCATCTGCCTGGCTGCCATTAAAACCAGCAAATATTCTGCATGTACCCCTCACAGCAAACAGTTACTGACTTGTGCTTTTCAACCATCTACTGTTCTACATTTTAGAGACACAAACGTGAGAAAACAGCAATGTAGATAGTAGGGCACAATAAATAATGATTTCCACAGCTATCACATTAGTAGCATTACACAGCTTTTTGGCACTGCAGTACTCAAACTTTCAGTTTTCAGTGATTGACATATAACATTATTCTGACATCCCATGTTACTCTCTATTTATGAACACCTTTACCATATGTAGTACTATATTTAGCCTAACTTACTTTCCTGCAAACAACACAGAAAACTTATTTTCCAAAGTTTTTGATATAGATCAAAAAAATAAAAATAAAATAATCCCAGGAAAGACATTTAAGGACATTCTTAGCTTTCATTTCTTGACTTCCTGTAGAAAGTTTGTATGCAATTGAAAATTGAGCACGAAACATCAAATGTTTTGATGACTTGGGTTTATTGGGTGCTGACTGCACCCCCAGTTGTGGCTGCCCAATGAGGCTGCAGTGGTAGGGACCAGATACCAACACAGGCTACTTGCCATGAACCAAACTCAGCTCCACAGGTATGACAGGAAAAGCCATCACTTGTATGAAAATTCAATTTCTATTCTTCCTAGTGTGCTGTTTGTAGCAGAATATTCATGCTCACTGCTGTGCAGACCCTACACCCTTTCCCTCTGGTAAAACACTAATAAACAACAGGTCCCTTGCAGATGGACTATGAGGTGACAACCCTTTGTCCTCAGCAAATATATTCTTTGCTTACTAAACTCCTTGTACTGCAACAACCCTTCCAGCTCCAGAAATTACTTGGAGTGCCAGTAGCCACTTTCCTGAACTCATCTTGCCTTCCTATGCTCCTATCAATCATGTCCTGATGAAGCACTGAGGGTCAGGAAGTTTGGCTGCATTCTCTTCCATGTTTCACACACACAAGTCCCAGAGGGTAGGGGACAGGGAGAGACAATATGCTTCTCCCGGTCAAACATCTTGGGCTCTCAAATGGAGCTGGTATAAGCAGAAGTGCAAAACAACACCCAATGCTCTGGGTTTAAAAAGAAAAATAAATAAATTAAGCCAACTCATCACCTAAATGAGGTGAAAATATAATAATTATAATAATTGGTGAAATGATGATGCATAAAACACACAGAGGCGCTGCTCCAGATAGTAAGTTCTGCTGACTATTTCTCCTGGTTATTCCATTTGATATTCTCCGTACTTAAGTTTTGCATCCTCACACCCCACATTTTAATGAAATGCAGTGCTCTATTATTAACTGCTGCTATATGAAGATTCCAAAGGAAGTAAATACTTAATTTAATTGTGTGTATGTCAGCCCACAATACATGTAGGGAAAGAGAAGCTGGCACAGGTATGCTGCAGGAGCCTTTCCACACAACCTTCAGTGGGGTTTTTTAGATAATATTCCAAAGAATAAAAACAGTTAACAATATTTTCCTGCGAGATTTCAGCTTAGCTGTAGGGATAACACAGTACCACGTTCCATTAAAGCTACAGGTTCAACAAATGCTGTCTGCACTGCTCCATGATCTTTATTGGGACTATGTTATGAAATAATTAGAACTGATCAAAGACAGGGAGTGAAGAAGGGTATAATTTTTCTATTTTCATAAATTCTTTCCTTTTTCTTCAAAGTGACCCAGCCACCTTATATAAGTATTGACACAATAATGTGGAAAATGGGTACAAGAAATATTTAATTCAGTAAAAATAATGTCTATGAAAAGAATTTGCTGTTACTGTGTTACCTTACCTTATTTCAGTATTCTTGGTCTTCCAGTTCAGTTTTGTGTTCCAGGAATTAATAAGGACTACTGAACACTGTGTCAAGTTCTAAATCTTTGCTGGAGGAAATACAGATTCATTGATATGACCTTTTTGATTTATGAGGCTTTTTGATTTCTGGCTGTGTCTTTTTGAGTTTGTGCTGCTTTATAAGGCTTACCCCAGATTATTCAGGCATATCTCAATAAGTCTTCTGTAATGAGAGGCCCCTAAAAGAGCTGAAATATTTTGTATTTATGTGCAGTTGCCATATGGAAACTGAAATTCAGGTATGAACATTCAGCCCTAGTTTATAAAATTTAAGTCCAACAGACGCATTCAGCCTGATTTCCTCTCCATGGTAAATAAATACTCAGTATCTCTCTCACTCCCCCACTTCCTCCGCCCCCCGCTCCCAGAGGGATGGGGAGGAGAATCGAAAGAATGTAACTCCCACGGGCTGAGATAAGAGCAGCCCAGTAACTAAGGTATAACACAAACCACTACTGCTACCACCAATAATAATGATAAGGGAAGTAACAAGGGAAGAAAATACAACCGCTCACCACCCGCCGACTGATACCCAGCCCAACCCAGCATTGAGCTAACTCTTCCGGGTAACTGCCCCCAGTTTATATACTGGGTATGACGTGTTGTGGTATGGAATACCTCTTTGGTCAGTTTGGGCCACGTGTCCTGTCTCTGCTTCCTCCCGGCTTCCCCTCCTCCCTGGCAGAGCATGAAGCTCAGAAAGTCCTTGGTCAGACTGAACATTACTGGGCAGCAGCTGAAAACATCGGTGTCATCAGTGCTGTTCCCAGCCTGAAAGTCAAAAACATTGCACCAGCTACTAAGAAGGAGAAAAATGACTGCTACTGCTGAACCCAGGACATATACTCTGCATATAATATTTCATTGCCAGGGCAACAAACTGATAAGATAGTTGCTTCATAAACACACCTTTGCTATCTTCCTTATAGGCCTACAATGAATCTGATGTAGTTAACGTGCAAGTTCTGGGTTCTTCTGGAGAACTCAAAGCAACTTCAAACTTCTGTATTTTCTGACACTCTTTAATTTTCACACAAAACAAATCAATTTGTTTACTAATTCCCAATTCCTTTGTTTGCCACAAAGGATCTAAATTGGTTTCCAAATGAAATAAAAACCAGTGCAAAGCTCATCTTTTGGAGGGTTCAGTTCAAACCTGAAGCCATACCTGACATCTTCAAGAGACTCTTGAAAATGTATGAAGATTTAAGGTGAATCTGGGCAGTTTAATGTTTCCCTGTGGAGACCACAGAAAATACAATCTTTCATAAGCTTCTGTAAAACCCTGACTGGATTTAACCACAAGTTGCTTTACATTTTGAGTGTCGTCCAGACACGAATGTCAAAGAGAGGGTAGCTTCTTACACAAAAGATTTGGTGCATACGCACAGCTCTCACAGGTTGCTTTGTTAGTCACTCTGATTGCTCTTTTTTCTAGAGACATACACAGAAAGAACTAGAGTAAGTGACCTCAGAAAAGAAACTTTTAACCTTATCCTTGATGTAAACATCTCACACTGATATTGCAATGTAGGTAAAGGAAAACATGGCAATTTACCAGAACAAGGTCAGTACCACAATAAGGTAGATGTTTCCTTTTAAGGTTAACTTCTAAGGGGATTCGAGCATTCCTTTCTAACCTAAGTAACAAAATGGCACATACTACAAAGGTCTGCCTTTTAAAAGCTAACACAGAAGTCATTGTAATTGATCAGTTTTGAAAGAGGAAGGCATGCTCAGTTGTAAACTGTTCAAAACAGTACACCATTTATAGTTCAAATTAAGTCATGAACCACGCTGTGCAAGTGTTGCTTCCCAGTCCTACGCCAACATGATACAGTACACGCATGTGCACATTTATACACACAACTAAAGAGTACACAGACAACAGGCATGACAAAACTCAGTTCTAGATATTTCTCTATCAATACATTACCAAACTTCAGAATCATTACAGGAAAGTAGAATCATGATCATCCTTTGAAAACAAGTGTCACATGAATTGTTAATAGGCCGTATCCCAAGCGCATGTGAGTTATTATAATCTAGCACATATTGTGGAAGCCTACTGCACACTGAAATTACCAGTTAACACTTAATTTTTGCATTCCACATTTATGCAATTAATTAGAGAACACTTAACATTCTCTCTAACTTCAAGCTCTGCATGATCATGTTTGATCATGAGGGAATTTAAAATCATTTCTGTAGCCAAGATTTAAATACAAGAGGAAATAGAGATGGCGAGGGTTAGAAAGGGAAGCACGAATACATTAAGTGGCAGACCAAGCTACAGAGAAATAAGAAAGGCAACGCAGACACGACAACCAAGCTTACTCACGGCAAGGGATGCTTATATTTAAAAAATATAATAAAAACAAGTCAGGCAACTTTTATTTATAGAGGAAATATGCAGAGATACAGTTATGTATTAGGGGACTTTGCTAGTCCATCAGCTGCATCAAAGATGAAGACATAAGAGGTAAGTAGATTTAAGAGATGTGGTAAGTATTTAAAACAGTAGGTAACATACCACAATAGCACTGAATCCAGCATAGGTTTTGTGGGTTTAGACTATATTTTTATGGCCTTGCTCTCGGATTTTGGGAGAACTGCCATATTCCTGTCTGCCAAATACATACAATGCTATGGTTAGTTAGAGGGATCACAGTGTCTGTAGTTTGTCAGAATTTGTTTGCCAGCCATCATAAATTCCTGGTATCACTGTGGCTTTGCCTCTAATGTTTGTGGCATCTCCCATTACCCATCTTCCCTCAGGATTATTTCCCTAGGTCCTTGCAGAGGTCTAACACAGCATGTGCCTCAGGCAGGCACAGCTCAATCTCCGTTGCCCCAGCCCACAACACCTCCCAGTAAATCAATGGGTATAGGGGAGTCACCTTGCAGTGATAGCCTTAAACTTAGCAGAATACATAGCAGGCTTAGTTAAAGAAGGTCTTTAATATGCAAGTTCACTGTCCAGAGGGAACTGAGGGAGACATTTAAGGCTACTTTTTAAAGACTGATTTTGAAGGGACTAATGAGAACTCGTTTTAAAAGGTGCTTAGAGCCCCCACAACAGTTCCAAACCACTTCAAACAAACCTGTTTCTAATTGAGTTACAATGGAAATTTCAAGACAGGTATTTCTAACCCTGCTGATGTATTGTACTCCTTGTCTTCCGCATGTACTGGGTGCCATCATTCCCTGGAACCCTTAGGATACTCAATGTGATACAGAATCAATCCTGGCATTCCTAGCACGATCACTCGAGTGCTAAATAGCCCCAGTGCTCAGAAAGTAACTGGGCAGAGATGATTCACACGACGGTAATGGATACATTTAGACACATTACTGTAATGAATCTTTCTTTGCAACCCCAAATAAAGAGTCAGGATCGAATCCTCAGCCAGGCTAGACTGCGGAAGCGATAACAATTTCCACTGGCCCAGAATGCTTGTAATCAGATACATCCATTTATTATCTGTGACAAGGTTGGAGATGTTAGGCAAATTACTTTATTATTCTGCAAAAATACCAGCTTGTCATTAATATTAGCCTGTGTCTTTAAAATCAGAGATATAAGCAGCTTCTTCATCTTACTACATCATGCTATAATCCGAAGTGCCCCAAGAGGAGCTGTAATATTTAAGGTCTTTTAGCTGGTACCTCTACAGCCTGATTATCCTTTAGAAATTAAATGCTTTCAATATACATTTGTAAGAGACTAACAATCTCCTGCCACTTGAAGGATGAAGATGGTAAATGATGGCTGGGGCTTTTTCTTTTTTTTGTTGTTTTGATGCTGCCAGGCAGGCTGATGACTTTATATTCTGTGTCCATGGCTCAATGACCCACAAATCTCCTTTGATATGCCAGGCAGCAGAGAGAACCAAGCTGAACGGATCAGGAGAAAAGTGAAAACACTTCAGCAAGGGGCCCCCGATGAAGCCATCATGTGACAGGAATCCTAAGACTCTGTTACAGAGGGGAGAGGCGAGAGAGAGGGAGAGAAAGAGGGGAAAAAAAAGGGAATAGGGCATTGTGGTGGCACAAGCTGATAGAGATGTCAGAGACGCTTCAATAATCTCACGACGCTTTGGCCCAGTGTGGGGGCAAATGAGGCCCATATTGAGCATGGCGTGACGGGTAGGACCACCCCAGGAAAGCTGTGAGGGGGCAGGCACTTGGACAAATCAAAGCAGAAGAAAGTAATTTTCGATAAATTAAAGAAATCTCCATGGAAATTAGCATGAAACATTTTCTAATCTCCCGCTTTTCACTGCCGACAAGGGTCACTGGTTTAACTTCTCTCTCTTATTTTATTATTCCCCAGCCACATTCCTCTGCTTTTTTATATCCTTCAATTTTTACTACCTCTTTTTCCTCCAGTCTATCATTTTTAGCCTTTCTTATAGCAGCTTCTTAACCCTTTTAGGACTTCTCCCAGTAAATATTCTGGAGAATTAACTGATCCATTAGAGTTTAAAGGACACACACTCCAAAGCAGTTGTCTTTTTTAACTGGTTGCAGTATTTCGTCTACTGACTGTGCCGTCATTTTAACTGTGATCAAAGTCAAACATTCCCTTCACAGTAAACCCTGAAAAGGGCCCTTTCCACAAGCTCCTTTAGAGATAGAGTGCTGACACTGCTAAATACCAGCTGCAAATGCACTGCTAGAGGTAACATGCTAAGTCACAGTATTAGGATTTCTTGATTTTTAACACAAGAAATCTTTTCTTTTTGCTCCCATTTTGGTTTTGCTAATCCAAGAACATCAGATGAGCACCTCCTCTTTCCCAGCTTTGTTCCAGGAAGTCACATTTGGAAATCTGGTTTAAATTAAGATGGATTAGGAATATTAAATACTTAAAGGCTTTAAAAGTAAATACAAATAGCAAGAAGGTTGACCGGTAATAATGACATTGCTACTTCACACTTGAAGCATATTGAGAGAAAGGTATCTGCCTTTTGACTATTGTAACTTTGCAATTGTAGAGATAAAAATCGATAAAACTTCAATGATCTGTGATCCATGACTTCTGCTATGGAGACAGAAAATGTGAACAAAATCATCATGGTTAGAATGATGATTTTCACAAAAAATATGAGTCCAACTTCATTTCTAATGTAAGTAAGTGCAATTCTTCCCACATCACTGGTAAATAGCCAGGGCCAAATTTACCTTTTAAAATACTTACTCACATCTTATGCCATATAATGAATCCATTTTTGTAGATGTTCCAATGCACACAGACTTCTGAGATCTCCTTCTGTGGTCTGAATTTCTAAATACGTCTAAATAGATCGGTATGTGAAGAAGGAATTCTTTATACAATGATAAATACTAATGGCAAACTTAAGTAAGTCTCGGGCTTTTTTTTCCTGCCACTTGTAGATGCTATTGGACCTGAGGATGGATCGCCACAAGTTTCATAGTAGGTCACAGAAGTATGTTCCCTGAAATGGTTTCTATAAAAATTGGTCCAAATATGTCATTTGCTATCACTTAAGAAAGGAGCTCTATGTAGAATGATAACTGGTACAGTTTCTATCAGTTTTATTACTTGCACAAGCAGTGTGCTACATGTCTCTCATTTTCTTGAACAAGACAGATGCCTCTGGTGTGAAAAATACAGATGTTAGAGTATGCAGCAGACAAGTATGGTTTATCAAAAATACACTACTGGCACTGACTGATGTCAGACTTAATCATTCAGCATCCTAGCGAGACCGAGTGAATTATTGGGTCTTAGTCATGTGTGGTTTATGTTTAAAAAGTAATACGTCATCTTGTTTCTTCTTTACAGGGGTTGGAAACTATTGAGCAGACAGCAACGCCTGGGGCTATAGGTAAGAAGCTGAACAGAACCCAGAAATGAAGGTGCATGACAAGGGGTATAGGCATGGACAAGTATCCATGCTCCTTCTGTCAATGAAGGTCAGAGAAAAAAAAAATCAGCATTAGAAAGACTGCATTGAAAAGGGGTGGGGGAATGGGAGAGCCTATGCTTACTTGATAAAATCATTTCCATATTTCATCTCAACAAAATATACACAACTTAATTTTGTGTTTAAATAGATGCATAGTTTAACAAACAGATTCTTAATTTATTCACTGCTTATCATATTTTAGATGATGTTTAAACAACACCACACACACGTGCACACAAGCATAGACAAAGCTGGTTTCTTAGTCGTGAAGGATTCACCTGTACATAGAAATTATTTCTAATCAACCACTCATTTTGACGACTGAAGTGTCAGGTGCAATGCACTTAAGATTGTCAAAAGGGTCCGTCCTTGTTGTTTCAGTCTCTTGGATGTTTCCCTTTAGCCACACCATTAAAAGTCTGAGTTGAAACAAACGCTGATCAAACGTATCAGAACACACTGGGATAGCTCCCTGCTATCGGACAATAGAGAACAGGCAGACGTTTTAAATGGTACAACTTTAAGTTGCTTTAGAAAGCAATTATAGCAAGGTATTTTTCCAGGGAGGAAAAGAAGGAACAGTCTTTTTCTTTAAATAGAAAAATGGCTACCACAAACTCAGATGGCTTGGAAGTGGTGTCTCTGGTAAACATCAGCCTAGTCCTGAAACTACTATTTATATGAGCAGAGGTAAAGTTTGACAAGTCATGGGAGCCTTTCCCACAAGGGATCAGGCCCTTTCATTGCATTACCTGGGATAACTCTAATCCACTCACACCTTCAGCACAAAGACAGAAATAAGAACAAGATGTGTGGCTCATTAGCAGCCCCAGAGCCGGAGTACACTGCCTAAGCCAGCCTTACACCATTACTGCCAAGCGCCTGTGATTACCTCCCCAAGATCTCGAGAAAGTTGTCAGTTAGACCATAACAAGCAATGCCTTTAGCATGCATCCTTTTATTAGACTGTTCCTATCAAGAAATACAATTTCAGAGTTAATGCTAGTTAGCCAGTTATGGGAAGTCAGGCTGTCATCCAAAATTCATGTGATACATTTTCTTCCAAATTATCTTCCTCCATGAACTTGTGATTAGGTAAACAGCATAATGCACAGAGGAAAAAGTATATTAATCTGACTACTGCTTTTCTCTCCCATTAATGGTGGATTTAAGTTGCCAGAATCCATAAATGCAGCAGCTTCCTTTAAAAGCAGTAAAATAATTTTCCTGTATAAATGGTGACTTTCAGGAGATCATTATTGGGAAACTGACATTATATTCTGCACAGAAATAGGTCTCCTCTGGACTTCAACACATACCAACTACAAAATGTGAAGTCAAGTCATTTAGCATTTATTTCAGCAGAAATGGCTTACCTCTAATTGAAGAGCTTTAGTCAGGGGAAAAAGACACCATCATCTTCAAGCACCTTCACTGAACTGGTGGTGTTATCATGTGCATTACAGGGTGCCTGAGACCACAGGCCACAGACCAGAGGATCTTTACTCTGTCCAGTGTGCTGTCTAGTCCTACAAAGTCTTTAGCTCACTGCCACACTAATATACTGGTACTCAGCAGTTAAGACTCCTTCCTCCTCTGTTGATCAAATACAACACAAACGCAGCCTGTACTCAGTGTAGTGAGCATCTGCAAATCTAGGACCTGTTTTGGCAGACTTTGCGCCCAGAAAAAACATCCTCATGAATGTGAGCATATGCCATAGGCCCTTCTTGCCCTCTACTTGGGCACTGAACTCTAGCCCATAAAGTAAGATTAAGAGAAAGTGAAATGCAGTTTGAAGAGGTAACCCGTTAAACCACTCTGCAAGCAGCTGACTGAGGCATATCAAGGATTTTAGGGGCCTCAGGCATAACACATAAAACATGAAAATTTTTAGTATATATGGTGTTTCAGGTCACTAAAGTTTAAAGTTAGTTGTGTTAAAGTTTGTGAAAGTTAACAACCTTTAAAACAGTTCATTGAAGCTTCCAAGGAAGAAACCCTCAAGCTACACATACACAAAACTTCATTTTTCTCTAATTCAACAGGATAGTGTCTTAAATTTATATTGCACTTAATGAGTCTCGTCGCTTCTGATTTGATAATGAAAGAGGAAAGTGAAAAGTTGTTCCCATATTACAATATCCATTTACAGAAATGTCCAGATTTTGAGGAGTCACTTCAAGTGGCATTGTCTTCAGCAGAGAAATGGACAGTTTTACAGCAGGAGGAGAACTGTCTAAAACTAGTAACTACTTTTACTACTGTGATGCTTTCAGCCCATGAGTCTCATTAATCAAGGACTGGAATGTCTTGCCATCAGATGGTTTTGACAAAGTTTCATGTATTTTTATTACCTTCTGAGGCATGAATTTATATTACGGACCAAACAAATATCTGAAGCGTGCAATTCAGATTTGAGTATGTATCTGCCCATGCAGCCATATATATTTACCATTTTTCACGGACACTGGCAATAGAACACAAACAGAAAAGCCTATTCCACTTAGACAAGATGAACAGGTTGCATATGGAAGCACATTTTAACTTCCCTGTCTAATTCATGCCAGCCATGTCAGTAGAGTTGCTTCTCATTCTATCACTCTAACAGCATTAACAAACCCTTCATCACCTCCTCTTGATGAGGATTTACTACCTAGACTCTGCTGGTAAGGCTTTCTAGTGTGTCAATCACTGGAACGTAAGGGACACAGCAGTGTGCAAGAGGAAGAGCATGAAATACAAATGTGAAAGGGACTGAATTAGTCCTTTTTCCTTGGCACACAAATTACTTGCATCTGTAACTCAGATTAATGATTAGGGAAAAGTGTAAAAATGCAGAGCTGATGTCCTTCTGTTTGAACAGAAGGTTTCTAACAACAATGAAAATCAACTTTCGGCAGGGGAAGGAAGTAAAATTACTCACAGAGAGTTGAGTGGGAACTCAGAACTTCTGACTCATTCTTGACTTCTGTAGCTTAACATCATGGTCAAAGACACTAGCTTACAACTACAAGAAGCAGGAGAAAGAGGGATGAGGGAGTGGGAGAGAGAGATGAGGAAGGGATGCACAGATTTCAAAGCAGACTTCAGTTAAGAAGGATAAGAATCACTAATTTCCCTCACATAAGCATATCCTTACCAGTTTTTTTAAAAGAAGGTGAATTTATGAACCAGGAATTAGGCAAGTGTGTTTCTGTTTAGTTACACCAATGTTATACAGCACTAACTCCACTAAGTGGTACTTTCAAAGTAGTCCATCACTGGCACCAGCAAAGTAGACCCTATGCAGAAATACAGTGAAGCACTGAATGTGTGTGTAGATAATTAATTATATTACTTATTACACTGGCAGAAAAATGTATTACTGTGGTGAAAGGTCAGACTTTTCTTTCCTGTTTTGACATATTAAGAAAAATTTTAACATTCACATTCAAAATACAAATATCACTACCCAGAAACCACCATCTTTTCCTTAACCAGAGGACACAGAGGTACAGTCAATTGGCAAATAAGCTTCAGAGAATGTCTGCATGACAGAATATTGATCTGAAATCAGTTTTTGAACTGTAGATTTTCATTTATCTATTCGTTAATCATTGCTGTACAAGTTTATTGTTTCAATGTACTCATTTTGAGCAGATGATGAGCTCTGTTTTACAAACAACTAAGGAAAAACGTCAAAATAGAGGGTTATTCCCACTATTGTAACTAGCTTCTTGGTCAGGCACTATGGATGATATATAGATGGTTATCACAGGGGCTGTCCAAAGCTCTGCCCAATCATGCAATCTTGTTGAAAAACTATCTACACATCTGCTGCAGGATGGTGTGGGAACACTTCAGCTCTGTTGCAGCTTTCAGTGCGCCACAGAGATGTTCCACATTTCTGAGTAGCCTTATGACAGAGAAATCTACTTGTAGTCCATTGATTTGGTACTGTTCCTTCCCCTATGTACTAGGTCAAGTTTTCAAGGTCGCTGTTGACACAGCCTTTCTCTCCCGCTCCTTTGTCTTCAATATACATTTTATCAACAGCAATTTATTTGCCACTGTCTTCACTGAAGACACTGCTTAAATACAGGGGGTCTGTTCCTCTGAGGTTGCAGGGTCCACTTCGTATTTCCAGAAGCAGCATGAGGACTGCTAGTGACAGACCACTGGCTTGGACCCCAGGCTGTGTCTCTATGTTCAAATCTCCCATTGCTTCCAGACTTCGCTATTAGTTACACCAGAGCCTCCAGCTCTCTGAAGTCTTGGTGCTGGCAGAAATGTGGATGGCTCTGGGCTTCCCTGTTAGCAGCAAACAACAATGCTCTCTAGGGCAAAACTAATGGGGGAGCTCAGAGCAAGCGTGAATCTCAAGATGAGCAGCAGCTGGGCTTTGCTGACAACTTGCCACCTGATCTCCCAACACGAGAGAAGCTGTAGGCAATGAGAAAGAGGAAGCTGAGGGCACGTTTGGAGGGCAGATTGATGTGATCTGATCTGAACCTGAAAAACAGCCAGTTTGGTTCAGTCAAGGAGGGCGAAGGGAGGATTTAATGTATACTAGCCCAAAAATGGCCTGTTTAGATAACATGTAGTATATGTTAAGAAGCAGTTCATCCTGGCTAATAGCTTCAGGGATGTATTTGAAGATCAGGGATACATCACACAAGACAGCTTTCCTGTCAGAAGGAGGTACAGAGACACTCTGTGGAGAGTCACAGTCCATTCCTTTTTGCCACACAGCTGTGCATTGTGCATTTGATCTGATTCTCAGCCTTACAATAAAAAGCAGGAGCAAAATGCTGAGAATCAGCATAAAAAATTACTTTAAAAAACCCAAACCAAACAAAAATCCGCAAACCTGTCCTTAATTACAGCACACGTATGTTGTAGGAGTACAGCCATGATAAAAAATACAGTTGTAGGATCATACTGGATCAGGGTGTTGTGACAATACCATGACAATACCATTAACTGGAACAAGACAGCTGGGCTGTAGCATGGAAATTACTACCTTAGAGGAGGTACAGCACAACCTAGCACAGAGAGGTTCCTGAAGGCCCTGTTGTACAGAAGGACTCTAAGAAGCAAGGGTTAGATGCTGCCTAATAGAAGGTGCATAAGCCATCCTTCAGACCTTAAGAAAATTAGATTAGAGACCCAGGTCCACAAGGGTCATTTGATTACTTCAAAACTTGCCAGTGACTTTTCTCTTGTTCCTTTTTACCAGGTTTTCATGACTTCTGACATTTTTACCGCGACAAAATTACAGTCATGACATGCACATCCCACAGGCGTGCAGGTCAGAATGTATCTTTGTGGATCTACGGTATCTGTTTGACACTCATATGCCTCTGTTCTACAAACAATCAGGGATGATTTTCTGCCACAAGGAACAGCTGCTAAATCTCCCCTTTGCCTTCACCTCTCCTCAAAGGAAACAACAGAACATACCTTTGTTTTCGCCTCTTGCCCTTACTCTAGCAGTTCAATGCTCTTTCCTTGCTCACTGTACAGCTTCTCTATCTTTTATAAGCTGTTTGGTTTTACCTATTTAATGCACAATATGTACAGCAAATTGCAGGAATAACAAATATCCATTGAAGTTTGAAGACAACAGCCTAGCTGAAATACCAATCTCCCAAATCCAGCATCCTCTACAGGTGCCTGATGCACTTTCCCCTGCTTGTTCCACATTTCAGAGCAGGCTATATGAATGCAACAGAAGGAGACTACTCATCCCCTAGTACAGGATTCATTTTTATCACTCATTATGGACATGTGGGTTTACAATCTGTAGTGGCTGGGGTGCAGTGGCAGCAAGGAACAGGACTATGGTGAGTGTCATCAAGCATTGCTCACTGATCTAGTGCTCCTCTAGGCAACAGGAGGAAAAGTGCAAGGTCACTCATGAAGAAAATTTCCCTTTTAGGTCTGAATCCATAAGCACAGAGGTTGCACAGGGGCAGGAAACGGATTCCCCATCAGAGCTGCAGGGCTGCACGGTGCCGGGCAGATCTCAATCCACAACACCAATCCTACTCTCCACTGAAACGTGAGCTGGAAGTGTGGGAAAGTAGGACACTGCACCACAGCCTGTGTCCTCTCACTTCTGCCCGCCTGAGGTTTGGCATACATGTAAGTTTTTAATCTACAACTAAGTCTGCTACCACAGTGAGAAGGCTCAGGTATATTGAGAGATCTGTGTGAAACTGAACAAATAATCCACATTCACGATATAGCACTTTAAATATTGTACCTAATGCCAACAAATTGCAGAACGAAACCTAAGGTATAATGTCTAATTTTGTTCCACAAAACAAGCAAAATAATTTTCACAGAGAGCTGCAAGAATGACTGGGGTTCATTGTTCCTACTAACTCACAGCACACTTAACTCCTAAAAGGAACTGACAGAGCACTGCAAGCGATACAGAGGTGACTTTCATCTTGACAAGAAATATCTCCATACATAAACTGTCAAAAACTAGTAGGAAGAATAAAATAAAAGAACTGGAATAGGAGAGATCTTCGAAGGCAGGAGGGGATCATCTCTTGAAAGAAGTATTTTCTACCTTGTGTTCTGCCCAGCTTCTCAGCAGGACAAAATTCACTGAAAACACAATTAATTGCCAAACAGCAACACCTCTGTGAGAGGTGCCAGCCACCCTGTGCACCCACACCATGAGGCTAGGAGCTGGTGAACATGATTCAGCAGGTGCCAAATGTCACCTTCTGTCTTTACAGGCTCAAACCAACTTCAGCTTGACCACAGAAACACACCAGCTGATGGATGAACAGATACTGTTGTGCTCAATGCTGCCTGAATGAAATCAAATGAAGATGTTTTTGTCCCCACTCAGAACATCCAGGTAACATGGCTCAAGCACATCCTATTTTAATCTGTTGGCAACTCACGCAACAGGAAGGTTTTTATGTGACAAGACATGCAAAGGGTTGCAGACCCGAATTTTGAACTCAGATACAAAAGTCTCACTCTTTTCATCCTATGCCTACAACCCCCTCTTGACCTGCAATTCAGCAATAAATAAATGTAAAAAAAAAAGAAAGAAAATACGAGTTAGTCTTAAAGATACTGAGGAAATGAGATAATACACCTAGTCTATAGCAAAGCTAACCAGTATAATTAAATCTACCCCATGCGGATCTTTTGGCTACTTAAATTGGGGGTGAGGGGACACGTATGGGGCGTGTGTATCAAGAAAGCTGCGTTCTCTCACACAGAGATAGGACATCTTTGCTCTAACACCAGAATTTCGTTTGAATAACTTGAAGTGTGATTTGCACCTAGATTTCCTGCTCTCAATTTTACTCTGTCTACATGAGGTGAAACTGACTGCTGCATCCTGGGAAGATGTTAAGCAATGGCAGCCTGTGCACTGTTTTATTTTGTTACATTCACACATTTTATCTTTGGATGAGCCCAATCTAATTTTAAATCCATTGGACTGCTGTAGGATCTGAAAGAGCTGATCCTGTAGGATTTGAAAGAAAGTCTTTGAACTGAGATCTCAAGAGATAAATGGCAAATACATTAACTTTGCCACCTCATTTTCTTTAGCTTACAACTTAATTGTATTTTTCGTGGACCTCAGCAATCATGTTTTAATCAGGTCCCTTTGTCCAATATGATAACTTGGTCTGCATCCTTCTTACCTTAGCCCACCGCTCCACAGAGCTAAGCAGATAATATGATGACCTAGTACTTATTCAACTAAAGCAAATGTTAGAAATGAGATACTAAAGGAACTTTGACTTATCTAAAGCAAAGAATAGGTTTACCAAAATTATATCTACATGTTGGCAGCCAGCACTAAAACAACCCCCTACCTATGCTATGTATGCAAGGCAAATGTGAAAAAGGATTTTAGCTCAAGATAACCAGCTAGACAACCTGGTCTTAAAGACAGTTGCTGTTTCTCCTAAGTGATCCCACACAGGAGACCAGCAGGTGCCATATTTCAAATCGTATGAAATTACAAGTTAGCAAGCAGCCGCTCCCCATGGGCTCCAATACTACTTCTTACAGGCTCAAAATAGGACAGAGACTGGAGGGGAATTTTATACTCTTTGAAAGGGAATTTCTTTTGTTCCATTCTGATGACATCTGTGATTTTTTCTCTCCACAAAACGTCCCCAGAAATCATTATAATTGTGGACATATCTATTAAATCTGCAGACCCCTTTTGTTGCAATACCAAATTCAATACATACTTCAACTCAGGAAAGTGCCAACAGCACCACAAAACACTCATTTTGTTTATTTAGAATATACCAATCCTGAATAGCCTCAAATTTTCACATGCTCATCCCAAGGGTTCAAATGAAGTTCTAGTCACTAAAACAGCATGTGGATTGTTTCCAAAACCTATTTAATTTGAAATACTTTTATAATCTCAAAACTAGGTGCTTTTTCTTTTCTCTGTAATGTTCATAATCTCCCCAAATAAATTTCTTTGCAATTGGAATTTTATTTCAAGTAACACATCCCATTTTTTTTTGCATCAGGTTCTATTTCTTTCCACTGCCTGTTTTGCAGTTTGCTTTTGTCCCCGATAAACCACATTCTAGAATAATCCTGCAGGACTATGGCAATATTTTAGATTTTACATAATGGAATTCCATTTCTGTTTCAGGCAAAGTGTAATTTTGCCTCAATCAGCCAGTGGCCATGTTCGCAATTAGACTGAAGTACACTTTACAATAAAATGTGCAAAATTATTGGGCAAAAATATATATAACTGAGAAAGTCTCAACTGTGGGTAAAATAAATATAATTGATGCATCCTTCAGTCTGCAGCATTGATTATTATTTATTATTACAAACTCTTCAAAACAGGATGATTTGATGTCAACATGTTATTTTAGGAAGTGCACAATTGAAGGCAGCGTTATTTGCATGGATTGATTCATAAAATATGTTTACAGAGATGTGCACTTTTACTTGAAATGAGTCAGAATAATAAAGAGAAGTCAGGACAATCTTCAAGCATTATAGCTGAAAAGAATATCTAAGTTTTTAAGTAAGCTTCAATTAAGAGAATAGTTTTTGTACAAAGCCAGAATCTCGGTATTTGTTTCTTTTTGTGCACACTGTCTGGCTAAACTTAAGGGAACAGTCACAACAAATCCAGGGGCACTTTTATCCTCTGTCACCCACTGAATTTGGAAACTCCTCTTGAATAGCAAGGACCAGTCCTACCTCCTTGCATTGATCTCCTTTCCAAACAGAATACCACCACACTTTGATGTGGCATATGGAAGGAGAAGGAAGTAATAATGAAAATCAATGGGTCTAGATATTCTCTATTTGTAACTCACCTGTCATTTGCTCTGGTTCTGTCTGTCCCCAGGAGAGAAAGGGATTTAAATGCATCTGCACTTTTTTCATTTCAGGTTATTTGTAGCCCTGTGCTGCAGCATTAAAAAGAAAAAGGCACCTGAACTCAGGGGGGAATTGGCAACATTCACATATGTGTGCACAGACACACACACTTTGTTTCAAACATTCACGGTTCTCACACTGTATTATAAAAAGCAGGACCAAGCATCACCCTCACTCCTATTACATTGCTGTTGTTATTCAGTATTTGCAAAAATATTTCAGCTATTTCAAAATATTAGTCTAAAACTAATTTCTAAGCATAATTTCTATTATAATCTATGATCCTATAAACACGTCACTGTGCAGACAGCTCACGAGAAATAAAGGAGGGGTATAAAACAACAACCAAACAAAACTAAATCACTTCAATTGGACAGCTACCACAAAACAAATAGTCAAATCAGCACAGAGCAGGTGAAGGGGGCGCTAAATCCATGCTGGAATGCCAGCAAAGCCCCTCAGGTAAAGCAGTGGATTGGGATGATTCACACTAACTCTCAAACTCCCGTCAAGTGAACCCTCATCTCACCTATGCTTTAAAACTTTCCTCTTCTTCCCAGTGCTCATACTTCAGAGTTTATTACTCTGATTTTTTTGTTTAAAGTAAATGAGTATCCGTCTTCCCAAGGACTGGTTTTCATTATGGTTTTAACTAAACAACTCTGTGCAACAAAACTTCATTTCTTCCCCCAAAAATCAGCCCAAATTAGTTCAGAAAAAACGCTCAGATGCAATAGTGGGCAGGATGAGGCAGACTGAATTCAGCTGTGAGCCCTTTGTCTGGTATAAATACCAGGAATGCCTTCCTATCTCAGCAGTAAAGAGGGAAAGATTATTATTTTAAAGTTTCTTCCTGTAAGATCCCAACTTCCCTGTGGTTTTGTTATCTTTGTACAAATTTGGTTGACTGGTTTTTGTGCATATGAAATACGCGTTTCATCACTAGAGTCTGGCTGTTTGAAAAAGAAAGTAATGAGAAAGTGTAAGTTTTGGTAAAGGTGCAGTCCCCGAGCAGCTCAACCTGCCTCATACAATGGAGAGAACATTCTGCTGCCCAGTAAAGCATCAGAAAACGACACTGCCTCATTGATGAGTTTTAGCACAATATCAGGACATTATCTGTTCTGACGGTACGCAGGGGGTCCTCTTTGCTGACACTAGAGATAGAGTGAGCAATGGCAGAGCTAGGAGCTCTGTTACTATGCAGATCAACCAGCGATTTACCCTTTGACAGACAGGCAAAACCATAGAGGAGGGTGCCTGTAACTTGGAGACTACAGCCAAGCGGGTTCATGGCCCGTGCAAGGGAAGGTTTATTCCTTTCCCCTGCTCCCTGCAGAGTTCCCCCACGTCAAGCCTCTACATTTGGGCTAGGCGTGGAGGAGAGGATTTGCCCCTGAATGCCTTCACAACTTCATCTAAAGCATTACGAATCATTACTGTTCACCAGAGACAAGCAGCAACAATTTACATTCTATGCAAGCCCACCAGCATCTAACTCCTCTCCACTGGGGCTCCAGGAACAACTGGGAAGACAAACCCAGATTCGAGAGGTGTGCTGGGCATCCCTTAACAACGACTGAAAAGAAAACAAAATCAGCAGACATTCAAGTACTGTGTGTGCTGTTTTACCCCCTTGGATCTTGTGCTGCAGCATGAAAGCTCAGGATTCACAGTCTTGTCAGGTCCTGCAGGACTATGCATCCCAGAAGCTGACATGCAGTAAGGGGGCTAACAGCAGAAGCTGTAAGCACATACTATCCCCTCCCTGGCTCTGAGATCCTATGCTGAAGGCACAGGGCAGCTGACGGCAACTGCAGCTAAAGCATGCTACATCTTTAAAACAACACACTTCTTCCAGTGTTTAACACTTACTGTAAAAAGTAAACTGTATTTCTGACCACCCGTTTTATTTTCCCAATAAAACTTTCTTAATGCTAAAACGCAAGACTGGAACATATTAACTTCAAAGACACATAATGGCAACTGCTCCTTGATCTTGAATTCCATGAAATTTCAGGTCATTGTGGGGAAGCCAACCACCAGTTTAGTTAAATGCTTAATGACATAAAAAACAGTGATTGATTGCCATAAAAAAGGCTCCTAGGGACTACAGAATGAGAAGACTCTCAGAAGTTATTCAACGTTCCCAACTAAATAGAAGAAATATTTGGTTACAAAGCTAAGTTCCTGACAGCCAGACAGTGAAGAGCAAAGTGTATGTATTTTCAGAAAGAAAACTAGGATAATCTTAAAATAAGCTAATAATAAGTTTTGTTTCATCCACTGACTTTAAAAATATATTTCAAGAGGATATGAAATAGAAAATAATGCAATCACTTTTTAAGCAATGCAAACAGCACATAACTGCATATCCTCCTATAGCCTACAAAAATATTTATCTTTTCCCTGCAATTAAAAGCAGTCCAAAAGTACTCCAGGACCTAGAAACAGCACGCATTAAGTAATGAGAGGCTGTCGGCACTCTTGTAGGTATGTGTCGCTTGGCTGGCAGGGAGATGCAAGCGGGGAGGGGTGTCCAGTGTGCTGTGCTGAGCCAGCAAGCACATTCACATCACCCTAACGAGGGGGCTTGTCTCGTTTCGGGCGAGCTTTGAGCGCCTGGTCCGGCCGTACCTCGTTCCTGCAGCATCGCAGGCACAAGACAGATGGCAGTGCAGCCCAGCGAGAGCTCCGGCTGCCGTCCTCCCTCTGGGTCTAACTCCTATTATCCACTTGTAAATTAACCTGTCAATTTATCAATCAACACCATCTTGATTCTCCCCTGTTCCACTGCCTAGCATTGCAGTGAATTTGCCTCGTAAATAACTGGGAGCCCCATGTTTGTTAGTATTGTGAATGAGTTTATTATCACTTTGATGACTGCTATGAATCACAAATGCTGCCCAGAGCCTGATAAGAGAGGGGGGGAGGGGGGGGGAAAGTACATGTACACATTAACACAGTTGAAACTATTTGGGAGATAACAGATCGAGTTCTAGTGATAGCGAATCATTTCAACTGGGGGGAAAATGGCTAAAAATTGTAGGTTTTGTGTTGGATAAAACTCTGAGAGTACAAATATGAAATAAAGGGGAATAGGATACTGTGTCTAAAGCTCAGAGCTATCTATCTTCAGTGCTACAGTGCTGGGATATTTCAACTTGGTCCTAGAATTTCTGAGGCACTATCAGATTTGATGCCCTATCTGCAGGCTTCGGAAGGGAAGAAATATCCTTTGAGATGCAACAAGTATTTTGTATATTTATTTTTGCCTGTTTAAGACTACAAGATCTGCAAGTCATTTATGCTATGAAAAAGCTGAAGGAATGCAAATAAAAATAAAAGATACTTTTAAAAGCAAGTTAAAGGGAGGAGGAATTTGAATATAATCTTTATGATGAAAAAAATGCTACATTAAGAACATTCAAATGTATTTATTGAACAATTTTGTTTCTCCTGATGAAAGTCTCAATGTTGCTCAAGTGGATTAACTTACTTTATAGACTCAAAAAACTGTAACAAATTAGTGTTGCCTACCTCGGCATTTAGCCTTTAAATCATATTTAATAATCTATAAAATAATACTATGAAAGTACAACCATTTTAAAGAAGTCCTTTGAGACATCAGGGTTCGGTGGCATATTTGCTCTTTGAAGCCAAATGAAACATAACTAAAATCTAACTAAATTATAAACTGCATGTTAAAAAAAAGCAGATGTTTGACTCTTTTTAAATACAACCAGTCTTTTGCCAGGTGTAAAAAAACAGTTACTGGCTGAAATACATTAGAAATCTTAAAATACACAGAAGTGGATTTAGACTGTGTAAGCAATAGAATGAAAAAGAGGTAAAATCGGCCATATTTTATCACTGCAGGTTTTTTTAGGTATTACAATTGGAGTAAATGTTAAAGTTGAGTTAAAATCTGAGCAGAGTTTTATATATAGAATTAAGGAGTCATGGGTTTTATAAAGCAGCCAACACATTCCTATCCCTTTTCCCCGCTGGCATCATTTTTTGGTGTATTTACTCATTATCATAATTTTTCCACATCTTATTTTTTAAATGCTTCTTTAAAAGTGAGTAGAAAACATCACTAAACCTTGTAATGCTTTTTTAATTCTGGTTTTAATTTTACCAGCCTGGTTTTCCATAGAAAACATTATCCAAATTCCAAATTATTTTAGAAAATAGAGTGATGAACAGACATCAGTCACTTTGTCAGATCTGGTTTGCTGCTATCTATCGAATTCCAGCTAACATACGGACTGAGTGCAAGTCCTACATAAGTTAAAAAGCCTTATGGAATCTGAGTTGTCCATGTATTTTAAAGCTGAATAATCTAGTTCAACCTGAGCTGTGCATGTAAAACTACAAGCTGTGAACTGGAACGCCTGGGGTAGAAAGAGATTTAAAAAACAAGGTAAAATAAAAACATATATAAGTATTTTCTAGGGCTTTCTATAGCCTTACTAAAAACCTAAAAACCAGCTTATGGAACAAAGGGCAAGAAACACACATGCCCACAGAGAAACAGTTGTCACGCAGAAAAATCTCTGGCACAATTAAAGTGGAGGAGCAGGGTGTATACTCAACATTATTCTGCCCACTATATTATTGGTGGAAAAGTAATGGAAAATGAAATTATTTGCTAGAATGCAATTTAAGGAATCTGATAGGTTGTCCATTTTATTCAATTTATAATTAAGATAGTGTTTAAATTTGAAATGAATTCTATATATGCATGTTCAATAGGCTATAGCACAACAATAAGAATGGAATCACATCTCATTTTATCATAAATTGTGTAATAAGCGATAAGGTAAAAACTAGGGCTAAAATCCTGCCAGCAAAAATGAAAGAGAGCGACCTCAATTGCCCTAATTCATTCTGCTTTCTTTCTTTCTTTTTTTTTTTAAAACTCTTCATTTTCCCTCTGTTCACATTATTAGCTTACACATGAGTGCATTATTAGAAAATAACAAAGCCAAACAGGGAAACTTGGAAGAAGCAGGAGATAGGATCCCCTCTACAGCTGAAAGGTATTCTCATTTCATTGCTTAGGAGTTGCAAAAATAGTTTTCTTGCCAGAGAAGGACAATGACCTCTCTCTTTCAACAAGCTTGGTGGTTGGTCTTTTGATGGGAAAAACTAGGGGATACAACATCTGGTAATTTGTGTTCCTGAGCTTAGCTGAGGTCTTAACGATGTAAGCAGATTATTCCTGAAGAAGAACAAAAAAAATTCCGGAAGACTCAATGAACTATTTAAAGTTATTAACTGGGGCATTCTGGCACTTCAACACTCTTTTCGGATTCCTTTTCCTTTCAGACGCTTGCCTTCTGATCAGCTTGTTCTAAAAAAAGAGCTCTACCACCTTCCAACCTCACCACGCTTGTCTGGTGGTCCACGCATGTTCTGTCATGCATGCCAAGTCCCCCTTTTTACCTCTCCACTGCAAGGAAGATGATTATTTTTTGGATTAAGTTTTTACCTGCAGAACACTGAATGCTTATACCACCCCTCTGAGCTGCTGTGTGGGTCAGGATGGAGAGCAACAGCAGAGCTCAGATTAAGAAAGGAAAAGGAAGAAAAATTGATGGGTGGAGAATGAAGGAAAAGATAAGTTATGATTACTCTTGACCAGGAATTTCATGCTGAAAACAAATATTCCAAGGAAAACATCCTCTATTAACATCCTCTATTCCTTCCTCACCACCCTTCACTGTGTTTTAAACAGCTTTGCACAATTTCAGCTCTTATTCCTCTACTTGCTATAAGTCTTCCAAACATTTTAATTGCAATAGTGTAGTGATTTAAAACATCTGTTGAGTTTCACTGTTCCTTCTACAGGCAATAGACACATATTTCCCAACCTACACATGAGACAACAGTCCAAGTTCAAATTAGACCTGTAGTTTACTGCCTGCAAAACAGTCATGTTGTTGAATGGAACAAATGACCAAGGTTCTAAGAGAATCAATATCTGTTACATGTAAAAATGGAGCAAAATCTCAGACTAAGTTTAACCTTAGTTATAGATTTTAGTAGGGAAACTCAGAATTTAAAATGAAACTAAAGAATTACAGCAAAGGCAAATATTTCAACCAAAATTCAGTATAGTAAGTGCGAAAAGCAATGCAGTCCCACCAAAAACCTCTCCTCATAAGCATCCTTTGGCCTTTGTTAACAGTCACTGCATCTTTCAACCATATTTCAACAGACTCAGAAGGAACTTAGCTACAAACCTCATAGCAATATACAGTCTAAGACTACTATGACCTGAAGCACTTGCAGTTGTTGGTATCAGCTACCATGACTTAAATGGCTAAACACTTCATTTACATTCATCTAGAGCTGACCATACTAGGAAAGTGCATGATATTCTGGTACACTGAGCTTTAAACTTAAGAGTATTTTCCAAGACTTTGACAATGTTTACCATAAAATAGGAAATTTCCATTGGCAGTATTCATTTTCACACAACTTGAATGCATGTTCTGTATTTGTTCACTTTTACATTAAACTCAATATTAATTTCCTAATAGAACAAATACACAATCCGCCATGTTTATTTTAGAGCATTACTGAATCTCTCTCTGGAGGAGTTGTTCTGTTAAATTATAGTTTTTAAAGTCCTGTGCTCATAAATTAAGAGCTATCCTATGCTGGGGAAGATTCTGAAGCAAAAATTCCCTTTGGAGACTTTCAAGACCTTTGCCCACATAAAAACTGGAGGATTATTTTTTGTAATGTGTTATGTATCTGGAAATTAGCACTGGAAAGTTTCAGAACTTGATTTACAACACAAGTTCTGCCTATGGTGTGGCCTGGTATCAACTGAAGTAAATCAACCAATACAACTCCAGTAACTTAAATCTTTATTTTTCCTCTATGACTTTAAGATATAAATTAAGTAATGCAAAATTCTTCAGTCAAGCTGTTTGTAGCAGACGTCTGCCATTTGCACTGGAGGGACTGAATGGAAAAAAAATCCATTCAACTCCTGGATGCAGAAATAAGTTCTATTTCTTTCCTTTTTTGTATATGTAAATACTTTAACGCCACATAAAACATCATATTTACCTGTAGTATTTGATAGTTTTGCCATCAAAACAATTACCCCAAAACACACATTTTTAATTGACTCACTCCCTTCATTCTGTACCCTAAGCCAACAATACTGCAGCGTATGCTGCTGTCCCCAAACATCATAATACACTGATCTCAAAGACATTATCCTTCTGACCTTGGCCAGATCAGAAGGCTATCAATGAAAGACAGCTTCACCTTCTTGCCAGTGTACAGATGTATTCTTTATGTCAATAAATTGGTATTTTCTGTTTACATTATTGGCACTGAGGTCTTTGAACATGAGACAATTCGTAGCATGCTTCAGGTGTTCCATGTAATTGAGAGCACTGAGGTTCTGAAGGACACATGAGTCTCTTGCCTATCCCAGCTTTATGGCTTTCACCTTTTCAGTAAGATTAGCAAGTACCACTCTTCATTGCACATAGATGTAAGAAGAAGGAACTGCTGGAATTTCAAAGTTTCATGTTTACTGGCAAGACCTGGTGCCTGTTTTTCTTCATAGAAAAATACAACAAAATCAAAGTACACAGATCACTGTGCACATTGTACACAGCATGTGCTTCGCTTCAAGAGCCAACTCAAGTAGAAGAGAATTTAAGAGTTGCAAAGACAGATATAGCACACTGTCATCACCAGTTGCCTCTTAGTAAAGTGAATCCTGTTTTTCTAACACCTACTTCTTTGCAAGAGCGCTTTATTCCCCATTGTTTACTTTTTAGAAGTAGAGGATCTGAAAAAGTGTTGACTCTTTTAATACATGACAAAAAGTTTTACACTGAAGTTTTTCCTCTTCCCACACAGAGTAAAAGTCTCAAACCTTTATTATCACACAGCATCACAGAACAAAAAATCAGCATGCTGCTATGCCCTCATTGTCAGCCTAAAGAGAAACAAATCCTTCGAAAACCAGAATACCTAGAAAATTGTAAGACTGAAAACAGCGCTGTAAGATCTTAAGACAAATCATGACAGATGTGGGTTTGGAATTACCGGCACAGCAGCAAAGCTCTTGGCCTTAGTGGAACAATGTAGACTGGTCCTAGAGGAGAGGTGGCCTTCAGGCAGCTTCATTTTCAGGGTGCTGGTTATGCTAAATCAAAACTTATTAGAGACTCCGGTTTGGCACCGCAGACTACAACCAATTCACCTGCCTCTGCGCAGATACTGAACTACCCAGA
This sequence comes from Ara ararauna, assembly GCA_028858755.1. Classification (NCBI taxonomy): domain Eukaryota; kingdom Metazoa; phylum Chordata; class Aves; order Psittaciformes; family Psittacidae; genus Ara; species Ara ararauna. The sequence continues at coordinate 39,068,819 of CM054383.1, read as the reverse complement.
GGATTCTCTTTGGTTAGACTCTGGAATGCTCTTGTAGGGCTCTCTTCACAACATAGCACAAAAGTGACAAGCCTTGTGGATGTGATGAGACTGGAAGTATTAAAAACAAATTTTGCACTGATTTACACTGAAAGAGTAAAGAGGGTTTCAAAAGGTTGTAGCATATGCCTGTGCACCATTACCATCTTCGTAAATAAAACTGGTGGAAGTACAGAATAGAAAAGTAGACTTTGTGGTTCTGAAACTCTCATGCACAATGAGATTTTAAGTGCTAACTTTTCAAGGGGGTGATAAAACAGCAACCTCTTGAAGATTCGTGTGTGGTCATTGCAGCTTCAAAAGCGGATGCTTATACTCACTCTGCATTTGCTAATACAGTATATTTACAGGTAACTAATCTTTCTAGGCAAGCCTAAGCTCTTGAGAACACACATACACATGTGAAGCTTCCAGCTCTAGTAACTGACACAGATACATCAAGAGAAGGCAAAGTATCACCTTCAGAATGAACCATTTGACCTAAGCCTGATACATTGGTATGCTCCAAACATGCACAAAAAGCAGAAATCAACCAGTCTGCTCCTTGCACCAAGATGTGCTGTTTCTTACATTGCTGAGCCTCTACTAGAGTGGGACAGAAAGTAAGTCAGTCATTTTTGTAACACTACAACACTACTAAAGACCTGTAAGAGAGGTTGAATATGGATCTGGAAAATAACAGATGTCAGGGCATGTCATATTACTGCATACACAGGAGCATCTTCCTACTCATGTACTTCCATTTCTTTCAAAAGGACCACAATCAGAGCAAAGTAGTACTCAAAGTCACAAAATTTAACAAAAAAAACAACTTAGTCATTTGGCAGTAAAAATAAAAAGACATTGTGAGGTTTACAATAAGAGAAAACAGACAGAGGTATATCAGAAGGGGGAAAGGGCTTTTTAACAGACTACTTGAAAATATGTTTTAAAACAAATAACCCCTATAACCTCTACAAACACTCCTGCCAAGACTGATTCTGCACAGGCATGCAGGCCAAATAAGGAATCAATGTGTTTTTAGCCTCTCTAAAAGGGAAGACAATATTATCACAACTATACTTAAGACATCTAATTGGTACAGTAGTGATGGCTTTTCAGATGGGTGGGTAGAGCAACTTACTTATGGTGACATTCAAAACACAAGCCTGTGAAATACTCTGGAAACAGACCAACACTATGAAAGATCCCAAATTTACTGCAGCGATATCATCATCAGGTCTTCATCATGAAACATCTATCTAAAATTGGATAGAATTTCCACCTACCCCTCCGCCCTGATCTGTTAAAAACCAGGAGATGAAGTGAGTTATGTCCCATTAATCTTTCTCATAGAAGAATCAGACAGATGGGCTGGATGAAGCGGAGGTGAATGAAGAGAAGCACCTGCTATTTTCAGGGAGTTGAGGGAAATTGGTAAGAGAAAAAACCCACAAGTGGGCGGAGAGGGAAGAGTATTGCTCTATTACTGGATACCTTCTAAAAAATGACTGATAGGCCTTATGCATCTATGATAATATGTGCTCGCATCTCCTGGTGAGGGAAAAAAAAAAACCAAACAAACATCTCAAAAACCCAAGGATAGCAATAGCATTACAGGTCACGAGTCAAAGAGGCTGATGAGCTGTCAGAAAAAATTACATAGCAGTGTGAAATACATAGAAAAATGTCTAATTGCTGTAAAGAGTTCGATGAAAAGGAGTGATGAATGTGTGTTCTCACAGCAAAGGAAGATAATGCTGTCTAAGAAGTCATCTCTGCTCAGAAAAATCACATCGTGCGTCCTCCTCTGATTTGAACCTTGAGATGGAGGGGTTTTTATAAGAGAGGTCCTGGAGAAGTTTCTCAATGATGTTTTTATTCAATTCAATACTGCCTGGGAAATACTAAAGGAAACTAAATATACCTTGATTTATTTTATTTTTTTGTTTAACAACATTTTGCACATTTTCTTCTGTCACTGAACAGGGACTTCAAACGCTTGTGCCAAATGCTGAGCAACAGAACTTTCTAGAGTCCTGCACTGTGTCAGATGACAGGAATTACCAAGTATTATAAAGAAATCAACCCAGGAGATAAAGAGCTTGTTGGAAAAGTAAAAGAAATTGCTAAGTGACCACTTTAAGTATAAAATGATCAGTTTCAATAGATTTTTTTAGTGGTTCTTTAACACAAGGGTAGCTCTTACTGACAAAATAGGACACATATTCATACAAATGTAGTGTAGATTTCAGCAGGTGTAGTTCAGCAGCCTCCAGGGATAGTGACAGCTCTACCCCTGAGTACCTGGGCACCTTGTTTTAGTGAAAAGTCCTTAGTATATGAAATTTACTAAGTTAGTTATTGCATTTACTTAACAGCTTTGTAGCACAGTACTCCCATGAGTAAGGGGGATGAGGGGGGTCTTTCCTGTTCATTTCTGTTGAATAAACACCACCCTGCCATTAAATACCTCCAATATAGATGATATAACTATCTGAAGCACCTGATAGCCACCACACTTGAAAGTAATGTCTGTAAACCCAATCAAAAAACGCGAGACATTTTTAAAGTACATTGGGGGGACAGGGGAGTGCAAGTTTCAATTCTAAAATGGCATTTTTGAGACCATTCTGTCTTACCATGTTTCATTGATGTAAGCCTAAAAACTGAGTACTATTTACATACATGATTTAATAATACTCTAGAATCCATTTCTAAGAATTTACTTTCTTTTAAGAGTACTGCATGTAGTCAAGTTTACATTGCATCTGTTTATGTAATGTTGTTTTTCTTTAAAATCCACTAAAAGGTGTTAATTAGAACTGGGTGATTAGTTCATAATGAGCAGTTTAAGCAATTAATGCTCCCCCTTTTCTGACCCAGGAATTGTCTATCTATAAAGAGCAATTTTCTTGAACTTGTTATTTAAAACCTATGAAAATGATTTCTTCAGATCTGCAGCTCCTCAGTAATCAGTTTGCTGTATTTAATAGCTGGAGTTGCGTTGGTTATTTATGATTTGATACAATGTTCTATGTTGTTATTCCTCTTCCAGCATAGGTCAGAGAGACACTTTTAGAATCAGGTGGTATACTACGCACACAGCCTTTTGAATCAACCAGCTTTGATAGTGTTGCAAATACTCTCAAGCATTAGTTTGAATTTGTTTCACAATTAAGGAAATGAATTCACTGGAATTCCTGGTAGGAATGCAAAAGTGAGCAGTGAGAGTCCGAAATCAGGAACTTCTGAGAATCAGAGGGAGGTTTTCTGCTAAGTTCCACAAAGGCCAAATCAGATCATAAACCAAATTGATTAGAAATACTGCAATAAAACCAGGGAACGTTTGCAATATCTGCCTTGCTGTATAAAGTTATATCCATGCACTTCTGGCTCAGCTCAAACACTAACCTACCCTTCCCAGATGCTTAGTCACAAGGCAGGCACATAGAGTCTCTAAACGATCCTTTACAGTGAGATTCAGCCCAAGACTATTTCTTTTTTTAAGATTATTACTCTCTTCAAGGTGATCTCCCTACTTCAAGTGAACACCTGTACACTTCTTCCTTAGCACCTAAACAACACCATTTCAACCTTGAAATCAGGACACCACTTTTACCCTTTTTTTACTTTACCTAATGAAAACAAAAACAAACCCTAAACAGAATAGTGGCAGTGATACAGTCTGATGTGCCCAAGTGCAGATGAAGTCCGTGTGAAGACATCTTCCCCAGCCACATTCAATATCTGCTTTTATGTTTGTATACAGACACATGTGAAAGAACAGAAGGAAAACAGCACCTTTCATGGAACAAAATAATACAACAACAACAGAGAGGTTTTGGCATACCTTTGACTGTGGCCAGTAACTGTTAACAGCAAGCAAACCAATAAGCTGGGGATTTTTAAGACCACATTGGCCCTGCGAGGAGGACTCTTTCATTTCCCAGACTTTGTCACTCGCCATAGAGCTGCCTGACATAATGGACTTTTACAACGAGCTCAGAAGCAATTGGCAATTAAGTGGTTTGAAGGGGTGCTTCTGGGCTGCCGTGAAAGGCTTCAGGTGTGAAACGCTTGTTTTCAAGAGCACTAAGCAAAATGTATAGTTGCTTTCAGGGGCCCCCTTGTCCTTCTGAAGAAAGGGGGAGAGATGGGGGAAGCAAGGACACTCAAGAGCAATTTGCTATTCAGTGCCTGAATGCTGTGTGCTTTTTCTCTCCCCCCTCCCCATCCTTGTGTGGCTGGTAAGGAGGGCAAATTGCGATGGCACAAACAGCTTTCGGCACAATGGCAGATCAAGAGAGAGGCAGGGAAAATGAGGCAGAGAGAGAATGGGAGACTGAATGAAGTAAGGATGGTTTGATTGTTAATTGTGGGTAAATGTGTTGCAAGAGTGAAAAGGGTTCATGGACTACTTTAAAACTATACCCAAGCAATAAGTACAAAGTGTGGGGAAATAAGGAGATGTTCCTGACCCTTGTAAGAGCTATAGTATTGCATCTGGCCCACTTGAAAAGTAAATTGAGAACTGTTAAAAAGATAGGCAAATACATTTGTGTGCATTATATACTTCCATTTCTAAAGGAACCCTGACCAGCAAATGCACTGGTATGGCATACACAAAGTATGCTTTTCTCCAAGGATTACTTCACCCATAGGACAAAACCAGAACAAGCTATAACATGAACATGCCCCAACATACAAATATTTAAAAAACAGGTTTTTAAAGGTGAATAAAAATATGTTTCTATTCTAGGACAAAATACATTTGTTCGAAGACTAGCACAAGGGTAAAGAAAACTTCAATCAGAACGAAGGGAACAATATCCTTCATGAAGACTGTTTCATGTCACTTTTCCCTCGTATGACCTTTACTTCTAACATATTGATTTTTTCCTAACCCAGCCTTGCTTTGCAGAAAAAAGGGGTATTGAGTCTTTGAGCTGCTTACATATCACTATTGTACATGCATTCTTAAAGGTAAAGGATCCCCTTTCAGAAGATGACTATCTAACTGACAACATGATTAGAATTATCTGAGGACTTTTCGTTTTAAATGTAGAGCCACATATATCAGTTTGGAGCAAGGGGAGGAGATGTGAAATAGCTCCAATGGTGTGAAGCTGATGAAGCATTTGTGCAAGAGATGTGCTCAGTTATGGCCTTTTGTGCTCTGCCAAGGGAGGTGAGCTTGAGGGAAAACCAGAAGCATGTCTCTCGGACCCCTGCAAGAAACTGCTTTTAGTCCCCCCATCTGAAGTCCTCACTAAATGCCTGCCAAAAGGATTCTCTCTGTTGCTTCTGCAACCTCCCAAGCAGGCCAATGTTGGCAACAAAAGCAGCCTACATCAGACCAACCTGAAGAGTTCATTTGCATCCTCACAAAAACTTCATGTGTTAAGAAATCACGTAAGTAGAGCTACCATCTATTTCAAGTGGAGTCAAGTGGTTCAGGATTTAAAACATTCGATCAAAGTAGCACTTATTCGGTAACATCAGGGTACAGCATATCCTCCCTTAAGCCATGCTTCTCTTCTCACTTGTATTTCTGTGAATCAGAAGCAACACTAATCAATTCATGGAGTCAGCCCTTGTGAAGCTGGGCTCCACAAAAAGAAGGAAGATCACGCATCTTGTCAGCCTTCCCTTTACTCATCACCAAGAGAAGTGTCATTTTTGCTTGCAAGAAAACAGTAAATTCTAACAGCAAAACAACAGCAACCTTTATTCTCATTCATGCATCCTTGCAGTGAAAATGTACAAACCCTCTAAAGTTTAGGAATGGACCCAGTACTCGGATGTCAGCGAAAAATCTTTCCATTGGTTTCAGTAGAAGTAAGGCGTCTGTAAATTTTTTCACTCTCAGTATCAAGCAATAGTGCTCAAAAAGCGCACACACCAGGCAGGGTCTGTGCTTAGCAACCTACACATGCAAGTGCAAGCTAAGTCACAGCACCTTTGGAACCAGGGCTTTTGAGATGCAAATCAACTCCCACTGGACTGGTTTTACCAGCTGTGGGGTTCAATGCACTCAACGCCCCACCCAGAAGCGAGAATGGCACAGAAAGCTGTAAACCAACTGGTGCTCAGCTGCAAGTGTGTTGTGCTTGCGCAGACTGTTGCATAAACAAAAGAATTTATTCAGAGCATGATGGACATGAATTTATGCATGTAACCTCTGGCTCAGGGAGATGAATCTAGATCCTTTGGCTGTTTTGTGCAGCACTATCCCAACTTCAGAACCCTGAAATGGGTACAGGTAACACAGGAAAAGATATATATGTATATATATATATGTATATAAGGAAGACTAATTCCAAGAAATCAATGTATTTCAGTTCAAGTCTTCAGTGTTTCAGTTAATGTTTCATTTTGGAAAAATAATATAAGGGGAATCACAGAAAACTTTTTAAATTCAAATAAAGTGTGATGAAAAGCAGGAAATGAGAAATTGTTTCAGCACTTCTCACCATGCGTACAGCAGAACTGACATTTGTGAATGAAAACTTTAAATTATCTGTAAAAATATGACACTTTATTTTGGCACAGAGAGCTTTTTCATGGAAGACAGTTGTTCATTTACAGAATAAGGCTCAAAATGCAATTTGGTTTAGAAGTGCTTGTAGAAGAGAATGCAAAACCGGTACAGCACCTACAGATGACACTCAAATATCCAACCAATTCAACATTAAATTATGATGAAGGGGAGGGGATTTAGTCTTCTGCTACCCAGTGGTGGCGCAAGTAGGTCCTGCTTGCTTGCACATAACCAGGGGAAGATAACAGGCCACACCATGAGTTTTACACTTACTGCTTTGTACAATAATAGGCACATTCTAAATTGCACAGAAAAGCTGGTGCTGCCTGCAGCTATTTTAATGTAAGGACCTGATATGTTGAAGCCGCACAAAGTTTCCCCTATCATTTTACACTCAAACTCCAGCACAGTTGTCAGACTTTCTACTGCTCTTATTCTTCCGATTCCCACCACAATATGGGCATACTGTAGTGTCTCTCATCTAAAAATGAAAACATACACACTCTAGCCCACTCCTGTCTCTCCAATCACTGCTTCCTCTCATTTTCATTGTACAAGCTGTTTATAGCTGCTGTCAGTTCTCCTTCCATTTTGTCCTAAACTGTTCCTAATCTAATTTCTGCCCGTTACACTCAATTGACACAGTTCTCACCAGAGTCTCCAGTGACCTCTTCTTAGTCAAAGCTCCAGCCATACCCTTCTCATTACACCAAGGTCTTTCTGACACAGTTTTCCATGATGTTCTTCATTAGAGTTTGCTACTCTTTGACTGCCGTGACACTGACCTTTCATGCTCTCCTCTCAACCTCCTATCTGATCCTGACACTGCTCAACTTTCTGTGAACATTTTGTCTTCTCAGTTGGACCCATCTTTCTCTTCCTACCCTCATCTCCGAGCCAGTCCAGCTGAGAAATTCAATTATCTTTATGCTGCTGACTCATAGTTCTCCATTTACTCCAGATGTGCCTCCTGCTCAAAGTAAATCTCTTCTCAGCATCACCACACAGAAATTTAGAAGCCAGCTCATCTCAATGTAACAAATAGAGCAACAAGCATCCTCCTCAGCTCCCCCAGATCTACCTCATGTTTAGCTACCATGGACATCACCTTTATCCCACCTATTCCTCACACCTATAACCCAGCCTTTACCTTTGAAGACCCTAATTAGTTCTCAAAAATACAGCCTTGTCTCTTCCAATTAAAATTATTGCCATGTTGCATCATGATTAACAAAACATCTTTTGCCTCAGCTTTGACAAATGCAACCTTGCCCTGCTCATATCCTTTCAGAGTATTTCCATAAGGATCACTTTTCCTAGCCCACTGCTTTGACCATGTCATCCCTTCATCCCTCTGCCACCCTCCCCTACCAAACTGCATCAAATAGAAAATACTTGTCTTCACTTTCAAGGCCCTTCAGAGATAATACCTATGCTACCAGTCATCTCTTTCTTTGTCAGGACGCTGAATCTCATCTCCAAGGAGCCAATAATGCCAGCTTCCATTGCAGACTTATTACAGTTTTTGAAAGAGCACCTTTCCACTGTCACACATTCTGCCCTTCACTCATGGGAGAAACATCTACAGAGACACTTCATTATGTGTCTTCAAATACTTAAAATTTTCCTTTTTTTATTTCTTTTTTGAGGTCAGTAAAAGCTCTGAGAAGTGTCCAGCTACTGCTCGAATAAGACCACTGCCAAACACACTAACTGGTATGAAGCTATTCATTAGAAATCCTTCCTGTGTGCAAGTATCACCTCTCCTACAACATGTAAGTTGTAAGCTTTTGGGGGTATGGATTGTCTTTTTGATTTGTGCTTGCACAGTGTGTAGCACAACAGAGTCCTGACCCTTACCAGATTCTATGAAGTAAAAGAAAAGTGGTGAATGGGATGTTAGGGAAAGGGTTAACCATTTACAGCAATTAGTTGGTAACCAGATACCTTTCTGGGACAAATTATGAGCCAACTAGACTGCCCTAATGATGGCATGTTTCCATCTTGCACTTCACTTGTAAGACCACCATAGTGCCCTGCTGAGGAGAGCAGGTGAACAGAGCTTCTGCAAAACTGGTCTTCAGGTTTTCATTATAATTTTCCTCTTTAAATATGTACCTTCTAAAAAACTGACATACCAAATTTTAAAATTCAGATCATTTAAAAAAAAATACTCTTCCAAATTAGTTTTCTACAAGTCCTACTCTGAATTTGTCTTTTACGTTAGAACCATAGAATCAATCATAGAATAGTGAGGGTTGGAAAGGACCTTAAGATCATCCAGTTCCAACCCCCTGCCATGGGCAGGGGCACCTCAAACTAAACTATGTCATCAAAGGTTCTGTCTATCCTGGCCTTGAACACCTCCAGCGATGGAGCATTCACAACTTCCCTGGGCAACCCATTCCAGTGCCTCACCACCCTTACAGTAAAGAATTTCTTCCTCATATCCAATCTAAACTTCCCCTGATTAAGATTTAACCTGTTACCCCTTGTCCTCTCACTACAATCCCTCATGAAGAGTCCCTCCCCAGCATCCCTATAGGCCCCCTTCAGATATTGGAAGGCTGCTCTGAGGTCTCCACGCAGCCTTCTCTTCTCCAGGCTCAACAGCCCCAACTTTCTCAGCCTGTCTTCATAAGGGAGGTGCTCCAGTCCCCTGATCATCCTCATGGCCCTCCTCTGGACTTGTTCCAACAGTTCCATGTCCTTTTTACGTTGAGGACACCAGAACTGCACACAATACTCCAAGTGAGGTCTCACGAGAGCAGAGTAGAGGGGCAGGATCACCTCCCTCAACCTGCTGGTCATGCTCCTTTGGATGCAGCCCAGGATACAGTTGGCTTTCTGGGCTGTGAGCTCACACTGCAGCCAGCTCATGTTCATTTCTTCATCAACCAACACCCCCAAGTCCTTCTCTGCAGGACTGCTCTGAATCTCTTCCCTGCCCAACCTGGAGCTGTGCCTGGGATTGCTCCGACCCAGGTGCAGGACCTTGCACTTGGCATGGTTAAACTTCATCAGGTTGGCATCAGCCCACCTCACAAGCGTGTCAAGGTCCCTCTGGATGGCATTCCTTCCCTCCAACGTATCAACAGAACCACACAGCTTGGTGTCATCGGCAAACTTGCTGAGGGCGCACTCAATCCCACTGTCCATGTCACCAACAAAGATCTTGAACAAGCCCGGTCCCAACACCGATCCCTGAGGGACACCACTCGTTACTGGTCTCCAGCTGGACATTGAGCCATTGACCACAACTCTGCGTGCGGCCATCCAGCCAGTACTTTACCAACCAAGTGGTCCACCTATCAAATTGATGTCTCTCCAACTTAGAGACAAGGATGTCATGTGGGACAGTACCAAACGCTTTGCACAAGTCCAGGTAGATGACATCAACTGCTCTACCCCTGTCCATCGGTTCCATAGCCCCATCACAGAAGGCCACCAAATTGGTCAGGCAGGATTTCCCCTTAGTGAAGCCATGCTGGCTGTCACCAAGCACCTTGTTGTTTTTCATGTACCTCAGCATGCCTTCCAGGAGAATCCGCTCCAAGATTTTGCCAGGCACAGAGGTGAGACTGACTGGTCTGTAGTTCCCTGGCTCATCCATTTTCCCCTTCTTGAAAATGGGGTTTTATTACCCTTTTTCCAGGCATCGGGAACTTCACCTGACTGCCATGATTTTTCAAATATGGCGGTCAGTGGCTTAGCAACTTCATTTGCCAGCTCCTTCAGGACCCACGGATGGATTGCATCAGGTCCCATGGACTTTTGCACATTCAGGTTCTTAAGATGGTCTTGAACCAGATCCTCTCCTACAGTGGGCCCAGGGTCTTCATTCTCACAGTCCTTGCATCTGCCTTCCAAGACTTGGGTGGTGTGGTCAGAGCATTTGCCAGTGAAGACCGAGGCAAAGAAGTTATTAAGAGCCTCAACCTTCTCCAAATCCAGGGTTGCCAGTTCTGAGAGCTTCTGGAGAGGGCCCACGTTGTACCTAGTCTATCTTTTATTTACAATGTACCTATAGAATAGAGGTTTATAGACTTTCAGATTGTGACTACACAACTATGTCCTGTTCCTTCCGGGATTTGGTGTGTATTTCTTCTTCAAGCCAAGAATAATTCTTCATATTTGCTCCCACCAACTTCTACCATTATTAATGCAAAAAAATCAAGAGAAGTAAATAAAAATACCCACTTGAGGCCAAACAAGTTGCTTCTTCAGGAAGGTAAACTTTTTGATGTATAGTGCTTGTAATTATTCAATTAGTACTAGTGAGAAACTAGTATGTAATAACAGAGCTAATAATTACTTAATTCATTGTGAATTATCAACAGTAGTTACCACTGTACATGCTCTCCATGCCAAAACTTCTTTGTAAGACAAGTGTTATTTCAAAATATGCTGGTATTTAAGAAGAAAATTACCTGTATCTGTATATCCAAGAGCTTTCACTTCTCTTTGGAAACTATGTGGCTGTGATCTGTGTAATACAATATTTGGAGCCAAACATAACAGACACAATTCGAATGTGCAAAGGCACATATACAGATAAGAAAATAATAGATTCATAGAATAGTTAGGGCTGGAAAGGACCTTAAGATCATCTAGTTCCAACCCCCCTGCCAGGGGCAGGGACACCTCACACTAAACCATGCCACCCAAGGCTCTGTCCAACCTGGCCTTGAACACCTCCAGCGATGGAGCAGACACAACTTCCTTCCCTGGGCAACCCATTCCAGTGCCTCACCACCCTTACAGGAAAGAACTTCTTCCTCATATCCAATCTAAACTTCCCCTGTTTAAAGTTCGAACCCGTTACCCCTTGTCCTCTCACTATAATCCATCATGAAGAGTCCCTCCCCAGCATCCCTATAGGCCCCCTTCAGATATTGGAAGGCTGCTCTGAGGTCTCCATGCAGCCTTCTCTTCTCCAGGCTCAACAGCCCCAACTTTCTCAGCCTATCTTCATAAGGGAGGTGCTCCAGTCCCCTGATCATCCTCATGGCCCTCCTCTGGACTTGTTCCAACAGTTCCATGTCCTTTTTACGTTGAGGACACCAGAACTGCACACAATACTCCAAGTGAGGTCTCACGAGAGCAGAGTAGAGGGGCAGGATCACCTCCCTCAACCTGCTGGTCACGCTCCTTTGGATACAGCCCAGGATACAGTTGGCTTTCTAGGCTGTGAGCTCACACTGCAGCCGGCTCATGTTCATTTCTTCATCAACCAACACCCCCAAGTCCTTCTCTGCAGGGCTGCTCTGAATCTCTTCTCTGCCCAACCTGGAGCTGTGCCTGGGATTGCTCTGACCCAGGTGGAGGACCTTGCACTTGGCATGGTTAAACTTCATCAGGTTGGCATCAGCCCACCTCACAAGCGTGTCAAGGTCCCTCTGGATGGCATTCCTTCCCTCCAACATATGAATTTAAAGCTGTATTTTGCTACTTACTACATCAACTGTCCTTTGAAAAAGTTTTTCCAAACAAGAACTATTTGTCCCTGCAGCTCACCAATGAATCAGCACTGCCAGAAACTCTGCAAATGGCTCCCTCTTGCCTAAGACAGTCACAGCAACCAGACACTCAACTACTCCTTTGCCCTACACTGAAATTCAACACAAGGTTAGTAATCATGCATCCCATCTGTTTGTGACCACAGTGCTTACAGAAACCTCCCCTAAAATCTTATTACTTGTATTGTCCCTCCTTGCAGCTTGCATTTCTTCTGCATTAGCTACTTGGAAGGGAATTAGCATATGTACTTCATGGGTACTCTTCAGGAAGTAGTGGATCAGCCCATATTTGTAGCTCTTCATGCGTTAGTATGAAAAACGCTGAAAGTGTTTAATGGAAGAATTTAAACTCTGGGACATGCACCCCAAGTCCTGCCACACAGCTTTTCAAATGAGTTACCAATGCTGCCTGTTTTCTTAACCAATGAAACAAAACAAAGACAAGACAATAGGGATTTCTTATTTGTCCCTATTTCCTTCCCAGAGGTTTTGGGTTTGGTTGTTTTGGTTTTTTTGTTTTCCTCCAGGGATTATTCTGGAAAATCTGCTATTTTGTTGCAGCTTTAGTTTCTTCCATAGCACATGTCCAAACATTTCCTGCGAGCTCAGGGGCACTGCAGAGAAGACGGGCACAGCAGTAAGTACCAGTACATGGGCTGATCCATGTTAGTTATCCACACGTGCTGCAGGGCTCTTGCAAATGCAGGGAAATTAGAATTGGCTTGATTTCAGGCAATGTGGCTTACACTAAGTTTAAATCTTTAGCATTTACCCGAGCCTACCAGTCTGCGCACGCCTCCTTACCACAGATCAGCTTCTTCTGCAGTTCAGTTCTAAATAACTTATTTCTTCCTTATAAAAATGAACTCATTAAGTAGAATTATCCTATTGTTTCAATGTTTCAACACTAGCTTCTATAAAACCGTCTAAGTACCAGTTTAAAACCTAACACCAAGCAGTTATTTCTACCGTTACCATCTGTTGCATGTAAGCCATGTTAGACTTGTGCAAAGAATTTATGTACAGCCTGTCCAGAAGTGAAAAGGGCAAGACAAAAAAAACCCAAAACCCCATAATCCTATACCACCCCAGAGACCTTACAACGGGCTTGCTCCGGCTGCATTCAACTGTAGTTGTTGAATTTTCCCTTAAAAACTATCAATAGTTTTTTAAGGGAAATTTCATTTCACAACATTCCCCAAAGGTTCACTGACATACTCTTTTCTGGTCAGAACAAATGGCGAAAAAAAGTGCCTTTTTTTGCTGTCCAGGATTATTGTGGTTAGTTTGCCTTCTTGGTTTTATTCTGACTCTCCGTGAATGTCAAATATCTGTGCTAATTCTTTGAAGCCAAACAGATAAAATTAGGAAGACAGGTACAAGTTATCACAGCACCAAACTAGAACACTTGGATATTTCAGTGATGAACTGATGCAGAGTGAAATATAAGCGTATAGCATTTACAATGCAGTCCTACCTTAGCCATATTTTCCACCACATTATGTTAAGTATAATATGTTACTGAATACACAGTGAGAAATTCCTTGCCCTGAACAAATTCTGTCTAGGTAGAAGTGGCAGACAAGAGGAAAAGCATAGAGATGAGAAATGACTTCTCAAGGCAGATAGCAGGTAGAAGGCAAAGCATGAAAAGACCTGAAACACTTGCTTCTGACTTTTTTTCATTACCATCTCTCCATAAATAGGACTTAACACATCCCCAGATGCATTAGGTGAAATTCATGACTTGCTGAAGTGTTTTCAGAGAGTAGTTACTGTACTTGGCAAATCACATTTCAAATGTAAAAGTCCCATTGATACTTCAGCACAGTCATCAGTAACTTCTTCAAAGACTTATATTTGTAAACAAGGATGTCTGAATGTACACTTACATGTTTGCTAAGTTAACTATCTTAAATATTTAGTGTCTCAGTTTATTAATGGCCTCTATTTCAAAACATAAAAATAAAATTGTTCTTTTGCTCAAGAACTGCATACAACATGGACAGACAGTTCTGCTGAACTGATTCCTGCTTTTTAAAGATGTTCAGATACTCTTCTGTACCCCAATAGCTATTCAGTGCTTTAACTGAATTTAGTTTCTCACAGAATAAATTCTTATCAGTGGACTAGTGAAGAATTGGGGACTCAAAAGAGAGGGTAAACCTAGGATAAAGTCTCAGTGATCCAACTTAGTCATAGAATCATAGAATAGTTAGGGTTGGAAAGGACCTTAAGATCATCTAGGTCCAATGCAACGTCTCATTTTCTCTAAGCAGGAGCTGCATGCGGTTAAACAGTACTGCCCATATAAGGGGGGGGGGGGGGGGGGGGGGGGGGTGGGAACCACCAAAAAAGGAAAGACACTAATGGCATTAAGATTAATGTCCAAATTGCTGATCAAGAGCCTGAGCCAGGTCCTCTGATTCCAGTTCATCAGCAGTACTATTTCTGTGGATAATACAAGAGGAAGAAGGCTATAAGCTGCTCTACCAGTGCAATGCCACGATAGCTCACAGCAACTGCAATACAGCTTCAAAAGTGCTACAAAGCTGCCGCTTCGCAGCAGCGGCCCATTCTTAATTAACATTTTTGGAAACACTGCAATTCAGCTGTATGGCCATTCCATCTCAATTGATAGCTGACTGGAAGTGATTTTCACAGCTGGGCTGCCGATCCAATGCCCAGAGAGGCTGCAATATCCCTAATTTTGCAGTGCTGTTTACAGCCGTAATTAATATTTCTGGAAGTGCTGCTCAGCAGCTTGGTGGCTGCGCTGTCACACTCAGTAGCCAGTTAGATCTTGCTTCAGAACCAATCTCTAAACCTGCTGCATGCACCAGCACAGTGATCTGATGATGCCACAAGTCAGAGTTTTAACATCTCTGCAGGTTACTTCCAGCATATTATAGAATGGTTAGGGTTATATCGCTGTTACTTTATAGCTAACACCAAGCCTTTAAAGTTAGACGTTCTTAGCAATGTCTTATCCATGAAGCACAAATTTATTCTCATCAGGAAAATTCTCTTCAGTGCCTATTATATTGCACCTCACCTCAGCAGATTTGGTTTTATAAGAGAGGTTTTAAAAGTTCCTGTAACTCATAACTAGAGCAGGAACAACCCCCTGTGTAAACATGCCTGTATACATACGAAGTAATATATTATCAGCTCATTTCAAGAAGGGAGACTTGGTCTCCCACAGAAAGAATACATACTCCTCAATTAACATCATTAAGCTCTATATAATAATGGATGTCTGACAGAATCTGCATGGGAGTTTAAAATGTATTATAAGAATTCTGACTCTGCTGTATGATTGTATTGACTATGACACATAAGACACTGGAATTTTGAAAAACGGATGGATATTTTTTACATTCTTGCCAACAAATTCCTATTTCTAAGGACCCCCATCACCTTTATGGGACGATGTTTATGAACTCTGGGGTTTGGTGATATCAGCATGAAGCTAATAAAACTCAAGTATACTCAAAATAGAAAGCGTGTGTAGGTGCTAATGCATTTCAAAACTGTGCATTAATGCTTTCTATTGAAAGCAAATCAGGCAAAACCCTTAGATTACTTGCCCCTAAATTTCTGAAGTTCAGAGATCATACACAGGAAAACAGTTAAGTGAAACCTCCCAAAAGGCAGTAAAATAAAAGTCAGCTGTGGCCCAAGTTGTGGATTTCTCATTTGATGTTTTTGTTTGTTCAGGGCTTGTTTGTTTCCCTTCCGCACAATTTACAAAGTATAGATTTGATGACACAGATTGCCCGTGTGCTTAATCCTTTTCAAGGCAAATTGCATAAAAGAGGAATTTGTTCCATACGCATTCTGCTTTGTAACAGATATTCCCTTGCTTACTTTGTATCTCTTGTTATATTAATCTTGTTCCCCCGGAATGAGAAAGTGCCTGTGAGTGGGGTGGTGGATTGATTATTTGTTTGTTTTACTTCTAACCACCAACCGAAACCAAAGGCATTAAAAGTGCCCAATGAGGGGAATGAGAGAAGATCACGAAGTCAGCCACTAAACAAAACAAAAGTGTGTATGGGGGAGGGAGGAGATTAATCTTATTAGGATCGTATATCATTAGGTTGTCAGGTGTGAAAGCAAACGAATGGCCTCTGTTTATCTGAGCTAAACCGTGTGGTTCACCAAAAGACTCACTCCAAGCAAGGTTGTTGGTTTTTTTTACCCTTAATAAATTGGCTAAGTCGGTGCAGAATGTTGATAATGAAGTATGTGCAAGGGAGGTCTGAGCTCTTACCTTACAGTGTTTAGATGCAACCAAGCCTTTTTTTTCTCCCCCTCTTTTTTTATCACAGCTGATTCAGAAAGCCCTTTGGAAAGATGAAGTAGGTAGAAATCAAAATAAATGGATTCTATTAAAACCAGCAATGCATCAACTGCTTGATAAAGTGATTAATAAACAGCTTAGGATGGTGATTGATTAAACTCTTTAATCAAAGTGCTAAACTGACTTAATATGGATAGTTTCAACATGTTCAAAGTATACATTTTCTCAGCTGAGGGTTCAGAGTTGTTTACATAACTTTTCTGAAGTGTATCCCATAGGTCTAACCTGCAGATAGCTGACACTGTGGAATGTGTATTATAAAGTGCCACACAGACTGCATTACTGGCTGAAAGTTTGCAAACAAATTATTCTGTTTTTACCATACAGTACTTCTCCCACAGAATTTTAGGTGCAACAGCACTTTCTATTTTAATAAGGCTTATGAAAGAGCACAGTACAAAGTAAAAAAAAAAAAAATCCAATTTTAACCATTATATTGAGCACAATAGGGCCAAAAAGGAACAAGTGAAATTTAAACATAACAGTGGCAGAAGAGGAATACTTTTTGCGAAGGAGAGTTTATGTATTTAAACTGCAAAAGAACACATTTTATTTGCTTCAATAGCTGATGTCATTTTTCACAGCGATCAGCTGGATTCGTTACCTTAATTCCCCATTCCAGAATACGCAAGAGAGTCTGTGATTGTGAAACTCAGGCACACATGTGCCCAGCATCACCAAGTCTCCAACTTTATGTCATCTGAACACAGCAGCGTATCAGCTGTCATTCACAATTAGAAGATAAAAAAAAACTTTGAAGAACAACATGGAGATATTAAAAAAAAAAAAAAAAAAACCAGAACAAAACCATCATCAAACTAAAGTCTGTCTTGGTTTTTATGCCAATATCAGGGGAGGATGGGGAGGGAGGAATCCTGACTCAGAAGCTTTCCAGGCTGCCCACTGGATTTGAACACCAAGACTTAGAAAGTTTTAAAGTTCTTATAGATTTCTTTTTAGACCTGGAACCTTGGAGACTTTCCTCCTTGTTTTTTTGTTTACAGCTAACTGGTGGCTGTTAAAACTAAAGCATAAGCTGCCTCTTAAACTGGCCATTTCACCCAGTAAAGACATGTGAAAAGAGAAATGCAGGAGAAATAAAGGGAAAGCATCCACTGTCTTGCTTCAGTCTGCAGATGTGTGATAGCTCTGGAAGCCTGGGCTGTAATCTAGATGTCTGTAGCCTTGTAAAAAGTAATAAATGTTGGTATATTTTTAATGCACCATAACAATTTTTAAGCTCAAACTATCAATTACTATTACATACAGCCCTCTTCCAGCTGACATGCCAAAGTGTTTCAGGTAGCAATATAATTATCCTGTTATGGGCATGTATAAAACAAACACACCATATAAGACCTTGCAATAGCAAGGTGCTTCACATTCACAGTCCCTGGAGGAGGGGAAATTTTGCAAGAGAAAACTAATAATGTGTAATGGTCTGAGTGAATCTGCACAGGGATTTTCAGTAGTCTCATCATGGTAAAATATATGGGACAAACAAATCACTTAAATAGCTTAGAAAGTGGCTGTGCAATGTTTTATAAACAATCAATAAAGCTTTAAAATCAATGTCTTGATGAACCACCAGTATTGGAGGTTATTAAGCAGAGTGACTTTTCCATGAGGAATATACAATTGGAATAGCTATTTGAGAACAGATTTAAGCCTGCCTAGCTCCACCTCCTGCTTCCACCATTGAGATAATCTAGACACCTACACGAAAAGCACCATGCCACGTGCCCAGTGCTATGTAGTGGAGCAACTTCTTCCGTGCTGCACTGTCACCTCAGCCCTGAATTATTAAAAGACTTTAGGGCTTTATGTAGAGTTATAAATTCTACAAGTATTAGGTACTCAGTTTCCCAGATTTACTTACAGTGCTTTCATTTAGAATGCCAAAAGTTGGAACAGGAATTAAATTTATACAGAAGCTGCTGCAACTACAGGCTTATTTCTGAAGCAGTAATCAACAAATGCTTATTTAACATGTAAAATCTTCAGTGAATTAAGTGAGGAACTTCATTACTCAACAAGAGGAATCCAGAAGAGATGTGCCCATAGATGAAAGCAAACAAAACAAGGGTAAGATGAGGAAAGGGGATGGACATTGACACTGTAGAAAGCAATTCCAAAATATCAGAAGCTAGACTTGAGAAAGGATGCGGAAGCGCCTGATATAAAGCTATCAGCATCGTGCAAACCAAGGGAAAAAAGAAGATGGTTTGACAGGTATAATGAAAGGCCAAAAGCCTCTCACATGAGCAGCACTTTTATTTCTACAATGTAAGTGCCTGATACCCTCGACACTCCAGTCTCTTGAGCTGTTCTTAATTGACATAAACAATTCACAGCACCACCCATCAAACACAGCTTTATAAAAGAGACAAATTAGATAACTATATGCACAATTCTGCAACGTATCTGGGAGTCACATATGGTCCTTCTTGCTACTGTTTTCAAAATAAGTCTATATCTCAGACAATATTATAATGCAATTAATATTGAGTAGCTGTAATTCTGTAACATTATTTCTTCACTGTCTACATTTTTATTAAATAAATTTTATTAAATAAATAAATGGCACCACCATTTGGAGTTTTCCCTTACCTCTTCTAAAAATCTGTATCTCATTTCAATTTGCATGTACTGCAAGACTGATTCCTTTTAATACCTTGTATTATGGCAGGTTTTGACAAGCAGATGATACTCAGCAGAGTAAGACCTAGAGGGCCATGAAGAAAGGAAGATTCTTTCTTTATTCTTTTATTATGCTTATTCCTACCATATCTTTCCACTTCCAGTTACTCATTGTGGAATTTATAGATGCATGCACCCACATCTGCAAAAACTCTTTTCACTGAATAAGGAGAAAAGGTCAGAAAACAGCAATGTAAGGAGATTACAGCCATGCTCAGTCCCAGTGAGATTCCCCAGGACACTTTTTATGAGCACAGACTTGGGACCAATCTGCAAATGACAGTACTGTGAACTCAGGCTGAGTTCTGAATACTGTCAATTATCATAACAATATTGAAAACAACTGCTTAAATCAGAAAAATTTAATCAAACATCCTCAATTTCTGTCATTTTATGCAACTGACTATTTTGCCACATACAAGTTCCAGGAATAACAAATACCTTGGGCAAAAGTTATGAGCACTGGTACATGAAAGCAATTGGTCGTGCAGTATTTAGAGTGCCATTCGAAACAAATCACCAGACAGCAAGTCACCTTTGCCTGCTGCCTCCTGCAATACCAAAGTACTTGGATTTATGTAGAACTCCAAGTGAAATGCCTCCAATATCAGCTGCAGCACCTTGCGGCTGGTCGTAAAAGGAGGTTCATAACTCTCCTTTTCTACAGCTGAGGCATGAGAGCTGACTGTTCTAGTCTTGGATTCACATAATTTTGAACATAGAGGAGTCTTTCCTCAGTGTGGTGTCCTCAATTACTAAGCTAAGCACTTTAAGTTCTTACTGGCTGCGGCTGCGAGACTGATGAAAGTCATATTTCAGTTTCCAACTTAAGCAAAATACAGTTCTTAGGGTCTAAACCAAGTGCATGAAAGTCAAAAGGACTCTTTTACCTCACAAGCCTTGAATACACTGGAAAGACTTCATAGGGTCTTTGACTCTCCCACAATACATTCACTACTCAGCACCTTCAACTTTCTGGCACTCTTGAAACTTAAGTATGCCAGATTTTAGACAAATGTCTGCATCAATACACCTCTGTCTATAAACTGAAAGTTTTATCAAATCAGGCTTTCTTTACTTCTGTGTGGAAGAGTTGAGCTTTATCCTTTAACTTTTTAGGAATGCAGCTCTTAGTGTAGACACCTAGGGCTCTGTATTCAGACAACAGTGAAGAGAAGGAAGCATTTGTTCTCCATCATCTCTAAACCACCCGGCAAGTCAAAGTTCAAGGAGGACTTTACCCCATTACTCTCAAGAACAACTGATTCCAATATAACCACACTATGGATTTCCCTTTATAAACAGATTGTATGAGGGAAAGAAAGGGAAACCCTATATTATAAGGGGAAACAACATTTCTGCATGTGCATGTTCAGGGCTAATGAGCAACACCATCTGCAAGGCTGGAATATTTTCACACTCCTTTCTATTATACAAAACAATAAACCCTCTCCAGCTGATTTCTCTCATTGTAGAATGCAAATTGCCTATAACAGACCTCAGGGTGTGAGAAGACACTTATCAAACAGATATTACACATGCTCTCATACCAACTATGCTATCAACTAGACAATGTTAAATGTATTAAGGATAAAAAGGTATCAACAAACCTGCTTTTTGTGGTTATAATAATCACAATCTGAAGCACCTCAATTGGCAAGCCAGTGCTTAGGATACTGATCTTTCTCACTTTAGGTCTAAGACAGCATCTGCTTTATGCTAAGTGAAGAAGTAAGTTTTTGTTAAAGGAGCTGAAAACAAAATTAACTAATTTTTCATGTGCAAAAAAGAAGTACTTTCACCTTGATGTAACAGATGCTATGACAGAACATCAAAAAGCTGCATCTTATATAACAGTTTGTTTTATAAAGGTAAACATACTCTTAAAGAAACTGAGTTCATCAACATTTTGATGCAGAGTCACGTTTCTGAAAACCACATTCATTGGTCGTAACTGAGTGATGCACTCATGAAGGAATTGGTTTCCATGAAGTAACTCATTTCTTGAGTTTGATTGCAAGATCTTCC
This sequence comes from Ara ararauna, assembly GCA_028858755.1. Classification (NCBI taxonomy): domain Eukaryota; kingdom Metazoa; phylum Chordata; class Aves; order Psittaciformes; family Psittacidae; genus Ara; species Ara ararauna. Next base: position 39,047,644 of record CM054383.1, on the reverse strand, counting down.
CTACCCAAGTAATTCTGGAAATCAGGTAAATAATGGAGTCTTAATGAAGTAACAGACTTAGCAGAACACACCAGATGAGTGTCATCAGCCTAAACTGCTCAAGCACAAGCAGCTACCATTTTCAGTACTACCATTTTCAGTTGGTTTTATTTCAATTACTTTGCTTCTAAAGCACAACAGTTAAAAGTCAGAGAAAAGCTTAACTGTGGAGTTCTCCACAACCTGAAATTCAACTTTCTGGTTCTTACAGGGAAGCAATTAAGATGCAATCATCTTTAATGCATCATGAAATCTTCACACTTGCTGTTAAGTTAATTAATATAATCGGTAATGCCAAACTCATCAAAATTAAACTTACTCTGCAAACATGCAAAATGTTCTGCCTCATCGCCTCTCTATCAAAATTAAATATCATTTTGCTAACAACTTCTGCAAAGTTTTCATTTCAATTCCTTTTGATAGCAAATTGTACCCCCAAAGTGATACAACTAATCCAAAGTATAGTTGGGATTTTTCCTGATAGAGTCCAAGTGTCATGGGAACACTACTTGAGCACTTACAGCCTGATTCTGTAAAAAGTTCTGGGGTCAAGTTGCTTATGTCCTTAAGTGTTTCAAATCAAAGCATTGGGTATTATTCATTGACCTTCAGTGAATTGCCAGAAATTGCTTTTATGTGAAATGGGAGTAGATGGCTAAATTGTACATCACTATCACTGCAAATAATAAAAAAAAATATATAATTATCTATAAGAATTACAAGGAAAAAAACCCTGTAACACGCAAGAAGTGAAATCTCACTTCTGGAATAGAAAGTTTGTAACTATTTTGATGGCCATGGACCTGCGCTCAGTCTTTTCAATCTCTGCAGAGAGTTCACACATTCATATGATAATTGCTCAAAACCAAAAGATAGAGAGAATAATTGTAGGGTTTATTTTGTGGGCCTATGCACCCTGGGAAATCCAAGTGGGGAGAGGTTCACAGGCTGAGAGGCACCACTGCAATGATGTTAATGAAACAGAGGGCTACAGTGAATCTGTATGTGCCTGATATGTTGCCCACATTTTGGGATCTGGTCCGGCCTCTTCCAGACCCTCCATTAAAAGAGGTTTCATTCTCACCTAATGTAAAGCTGCCTGGAATGTTGTCTGCAGATTTTTACACCTACAAACAGAGAGTTAAGTTTCCACATGTGCTACATTTTTCACTGGCTGTTCTGCGTATGCGTGTTAAATATTGACGCAATGAAATTGCATTAAATAATATTCAGGATCCTGCCAAAGTGATAAACTAAGAAGAAACACCCATTTCAGTGATGTTTCCACTCAGTAGACGACAGAGATATTTTTTAGGGGATATTTTACGTACTGTTACAATTAGGCTTGTAGGAAACTTCCACAGCCAGACCCATTTTATCCATAGAAGATTATTAGAAAATCAAGTATGATAGTGAAAAAAGTAAGACATTTGCAAGAGAGTGGCAATCAATGCTCCTAACAGGCTGACACCTTTTGGGTAGTTCCTGTGTATATACAGTGCTTGGCTCTTCAAGACATCAACATAATTAGTAAAACTGTTATAAAGAACATATTAAGCACTGTTTAAGTTCCCCATTTTGTGGAACATCTACGTACTTATCATAGATTTTAACAATTCACTCTAATTACAGATCTTCAAATAAGTTTGCTAGCTGTTACATGACATTAGTTCTTCCTCAGAATGTCCATGGCAGGTACTGAGCAAGAAAACATTTGTAGCTGAACTGTGATATTTACTGTTAAGTCGCAAGTCTACGTCCCCCAACAGAACACAAATCTCTCTCCTTCAATGCAAATAAAGTTTCCTTTCCAAGTTTAACACTGCTCGCCATCACCAGTGCACATCTAACATAACAACCAGTGTCTGTTTTCATAGCAGCCATCATGAACTCAAACTTCTTGTGTTACAAAAGGAAAGAAAATAGTTGTTCCTTGTACAATATTTTAATTTACTCTTACCCACAAATAGAAATCCAGGGTGAAACACTAAGAGCCCCAAGTGATTTTAACAGTTCCAAAGTTCTACATCATAAATTTATTCCTCATCAATGAATTCTGCATCTTTCTAAAAGGCTTATAAAAAATGTAAAAAATACTGCTCACGGCTATTTCTTTGAACTCCACTTATGCAAATGTTCAGGAACCAGGACCAAAGGGAAGTGAACACATCTAATCAAAACCTCAATTGCTTCTAATTTACAAGCAAGTTTTTCTCTAGTTAGGCAAGACCCATGCCTCAATTCTTCAGTGACCTCCCCAGAGTGAGAAGAAAGAGATTCATCCAGGTCTGAGCTCACAGGAAGATCAATACCAAGTCAGTGCTGAAGTTAACAGTATTGTTGGGCTTGAATTAATTTTAATTTCTTTATTAAATACCACAAAATCTAAATTATCTGAGCAAAAGCAACCCAGCCAAAACAACCCAACTCATAATGCTATCTGGGAATAAATCATGTTTTTAAATTGAAGTTGCTTGTCCATTAGCTGCAAAGCCTACAGCAGATGACCCTAACAGCAAGTTAACAGCAGACAGCACTTCTTTTATTTCCTAAAGTCACTTCTTTCACATCAGAAACAATTTACCTCTAGCCAGGTTTAAATCTGTGATTTTCTGTCAGTGCACATTTGCTTTGAAGTAACTATTTTAAAAACATGCAATTCAATGTAAGTTGAAGGATATGAACTGAAGCTGAAGTTTTTAAGAGCAAACACAAACCATAGAACACAGCATATCAGCACGCTAGGCACCTTTGCTGAAACCTTTTACTTTTAATACAGAAAGAGAGGACTGAACTCACCCATTGTTCCAGAATCCAAGTCAAAGTCCTTCAATAATACCTTCCCCCCAGCAAGACCTGATCTCCACTTCTGAACTAGGAAAGTGCAGACAGACCTGAACCTCATAATGGCATCCCACCTCTACTTAGAGGGAAGAAATGTACTTTTTCCCTACTGCTGGTAACGCTGAATCAGCACAGGTTTAAGCTGATGGATCTGGGCATTGCAAACACCTGCTGAAACCTGTGGTGAAGAGAGAAGGAGCAGAGCAAGTGCACTCACTGCTTAGTCTCAGCTGCTTCATTCTGAGGTGCATCTATATAACCCATAACAAGGGGAACAGCCAGCTGCCCAGGGCTGGAGGAATAGGAAGAAAGGGCAAGAAAAGAATTAGATCAGGGAAACTACATCAGGAGATTTGCATTACTTTATCTTTTTCACAGAAAGCCAATCTCCTGACATGAGCACAGATCCAGTAGGAGAGGTGACCCGGGCATTACTTCTGCTGTGAGACTGCGATAGTTAGAACCAATGTGAAGCCTGCTACCTTGGCTTTAGAAAAGACAGATGCAGTTCATCTGCTTATGTCTTTTCAGAGACTTATGTAGGCCTGAGTACAGGCTGGAATAAGAACTTTTTTGTAACACTGGACTTACTTTTCTGCCAGGGTATTAATTCATCCCAAAGAAGATAAACCCTGAATACCAAATAACTTCGACTTGAGAAGAGGCTCATGAATTTCAACCCTGGCAAATACAGTCTCTCTCTTGCTTCTTCAGCGAGTGCAGAAAAAGTTAACACTGCTTTAAATTCCAGATACGTAGAAGCCAAGACACTCACTGACTTCTTGCAGGAGTAGAATCTGGCCCAGATACATGAAACATTTCAAAAGAAACCTTGACTTGCACCAACAATCAGTCAAGACAAAAGTATTTGAGTCAGGGCATTGCTAGACAATCTTGCTGGTTGTCAGATCTGCAGTGTAATGACATGTCAATTTGATTCCTTTTGTGCATGAGCTTGGAGCCTATCTTTGGGCCTGAATTCTTCTGTACTTTAGGTTTTCTTTTGTTCCAGTGGCACTTCTCCCAACATTACTTGACAATGAGTGATGCTCCACAACCCTGATCTTTCACACCCTGTTGGTGACCTATAACTTTTCATGCATCACCTTTGACCTGGGTCCTGACAGTTTGATTTATTGTCCAGTGTTATGATTTATGAGTATCTTCTCAGAATAATTAACGGACAACAGGTGGCAGCATAATAATTTTGATTACCCAGCGGTTCATGAAACCACTACAAAGGTGACTTCATTTACTGAATAAGAAAAGGACAACAATTAAAAATTACACAAAGCAATCCTTTTATGCCTTTTCGGTCTTCACCCTTTGTCTGGGGAACAGAAGACTTTACTTAGGCTCATTGCCTCCCTTCTCAAATGCCTGGAAATCAGATTCTGTGCAGAAGACAATGCTTCTCAAATCATGGTGCTGGTAGAACTATTTTGCTGCTAGAAAACACTTCAATTTCATGTTGTCAGCTTCTATAAAACCAATGAGTTATTTTAAAACCTGTTTGCAAAGCTTTACAATGTGGGCCAAAGTTCATTCCAAAGTGTAGGGTTTTGTTAACTTACAATTTTGCGGACTGCTGAAGTGTTGTGTCTTGGATTCCACTTATCTGAAGTTAGATCCCCAGTCAAAAAGAAAGTATTTCCACAATTCACTTCTTATGTATGCCAAGCTTCTCTCTAAAGGCTTTTCCCCCCATCTCTGATGATCACAGAAGGAAAGAAAACTTTGCTTCTAAGTGTCTCAAATAATTGCTTACATTTAGGTTAAAGGGCAAGTGCTCACAATCCTGGCTTCAGGCCCCATGCTCAGACAAATCTAGACTGGCTAAATCTGCAGTACCTTCCAAATACCTAACTTCACCCTTTCAGGCATGCAGCTCTCCTGTAGTCATCTGGGCTAGGGCTACATACAGGAGCAACAGTTCGAATAAAGAATGCATTTTCCAGACTCTGCAGACTAATAGTAATGCTGATACATACATCCAGTACCCCCAAAAAGCTGTAACATGGCACTGAGTTGCCTGTTTCTGAAAACCAGGCTTAGAACAATCTGCATTTAGAACATCTTCAAACTTCCATATATTCTATGTATTCCATGAAGTCATAGAATCATAGAATAGTTAGGGTTGGAAAGGACGTTAAGATCATCGAGTTCCAACCCCCCTGTCATGGGCAGGGACACCTCTCACTAAAATATGCCACCCAAGGCTATGTCCATCTTGGCCTTGAACACTGCCAGCAATGGAGCATTCACAACTTCCCTGGGCAACCCATGCCCGTGTCTCACCACCCTCACAGTAAAGAACTTCTTCCTCATATCCAATCTAAACTTCCCCTGTGTAAGTTTGAACCTGTTACCCTTTGCCCTATCACTACAGTCCCTAATGAAGAGTCCCTCCCCAGCATCCCTATAGGCCCCCTTCAGATATTGGAAGGCTGCTATGAGGTCTCCACGCAGCCTTCTCTTCTCCAGGCTCAACAGCCCCAACTTTCTCAGCCTATCTTCATAGGGGAGGTGCTCCAGTCCCCTGATCATCCTCGTGGCCCTCCTCTGGACTTGTTCCAACAGTTCCATGTCCCAAATAACTTTTTATCCTAGAAACTTCAGACTACTATGATTTATTCTCTCATCACTATTGCACACACTACCCTTCCCCTTATTTTGGTTGATCACAATTCCTCAGCACTTTTGACAGACATATGTTGATACGGAATAGGACAGAATGATATCATCCATATGGACAGTGGGATCCACAGCCAGACTTTCGGAGCTTATCAATAAGACTTCCAGTGAAGTCAGTTGGAGTTGCAAGTGTTTAGAACTTCCAAAAATTGAACCAGTGTTGGATAAAGAATAGAGCTGCCACATGTTTGCTCACAGGATATACATTATATCACAGAACAAAGCCATACTTTAACTGACATTGCACATTCAGTTATTCTTAGATATTCTATTAAATACTGATGAAAATAAGTGGGATAAGTGTGGTTTCTTAACTTTATTAAAAGATAAAGAGTCTAAACCATAGTGGAATTCAGTGCAGTAATGCCAACAGACCACAGCCAGCACATACCGCTTTGGACCCTGGAAGAGGGTGCATCTTTCTCACACCCCTAAAAATAAACCAAACAAATTTCCTGCTCAAATTCTAGAGAATTTCATCAGGAAATTTTTTTTGTCACAATTTGTCTTCATGTCCAAGACAGCATATGCAAAATGCATTTTTGTACTATCACAATGACAACATTATAGGCTTATCATTTTTTAATTGACTTTATGACTTATCAAAATATTCCTACAATCCTGCTTTGCATCAGTTCTGCAACAGTTTAATGCACAGCTATGAAATATTCATTCCTGGTGCATTCAAATTCTGAAATATCTGATGGAAAGCCTGGCTAATAAATAAAGCTGAGTTACCAGAATATTAAAAGCACTCAAGCTTTTGCAAGGATCCTTAGTGGAAAAATAAACACTACTGCTTTTGAGATTAGACTTATTCCCCTCCTTTTCCCTGAGAACTCAAAGACACCCCTACAACCAAACGATATCAGAATGAAGCCAATTTTGTCCTTAGTAGTTTTATCAAGCCTTTAATACCACATTAGCTGCTTAATACACAGTGAAAGTAGCAAATGAAAAGCACCAGCACCCAACTGCATTCTCAATAGAGATGAAGACAAAATTTGCAACAAATCATTTATCAGATTTATGCAGCTGCTTTTGCTACTCATGAAATAGCCACAAGCTTTCTACAAATGGAATAATAATAAAAATAGTCACAAAAAGCAGCATGCGTGCCACAGTTTATTCTGATTAACAGCTTAATTTGGGACAGTGTCTCAGTGGCGATGTGTATTGTGTATCACATGACACCATTTTCCCTGCTGATTGGGTGCTGCAAAGGTATTGATGGTACAAGGTTTACATGTGAATCTTAAAGGCACAACTGCAAACACAAATGAACACAACCAGTTTTCCTCGCTATGACACAGTTATGAAAATGCTGACACATTTAACCAGAGCAATTCATTTCAACATCAAAGTGTTTGAATATTTTCTAGTTGCTTCCAGCTTTTATCCCACACAAGCCATAATAAATAAATAAGAAAATAAAAGCTCCTACAATGAAATTTCACTAAGTTTACAGAGATACGTGAAGGTACAAAGATTCTGCATGTTCTGTGTCATTTACTCCAGCTTTTCTGGTTTGATACTCACACGGGAAGTGGCGAGCTTTAAGATGGTGTATGCTCTCAAATCATGATGTGATTTTAGTACTTTGTTTCCCATCAATTTTTAAATTAATTATCTGGAAGCAAGCAGAGGTTCATTTTTGGTCATAGACTTTTTGATTAAAAGCTGTGACCCTTTATGCCTTTTTGGCATGCTCTATACAACACAAATGACATGCAGCATGACCTCTGACATCTGATTCAACGAAAAGTAACTCCCGAACAGATCTTTCATATTCAGCAATCTCTTTGTTACACTGGGACACTTACCCAATTCCATTCCTTAAAATCCACTGTGTCTCCCCATTTGTTCCCCTGCCCCCTCCTATTCTGAAACTTATTTGGTAGCAACATTTTTGTCCTCCCATTTGTGTCTCTCCTTCTGTTTTTACAAACTTTACACTATACCATCGTCCCATATGTTTGTGCTGCACACAAGGAGGTTTCTTTAGAAAGCGCTGATGCTAATTATAAATTTAATTTGCATTTTAATTAGAATGGTAGCAAATTAAAAGCATGGCAGCTGGAGAATTTTGAATGCTTTGCAGAGATTTGGTGTCAGTATCTCCCTGCTTCTGACTTCACTCTCTTTTCATTTTTCCCCTCACTATCTTTCATTCACACAAACATATTGGCAATTTTTCTCCTCTCTTGTTTCTTTTTTTGTCTATTTTTTATTTCTCCATTTTCTCCCCAAGGATCAAGTTATAAATTATTTCTTTTTTGTACTGATAAACAGTATACTCTTGTCTTGTGCCAGTACATCATGTACTGTAGTGATAGTGCAGCTTTTAAGTGAGCTTTTGTGAGGCTCTGTCAGCGCTGCCCTATTCTGCTATTTATATCTGCAGTTTATTTACAGGTAGGAATCTGTTCTATACCCCATCAACTAATTTCAAATTCCAGCCCATAGCAGCAAATTCTAGCCTAGCCCTAGACATTGAATTTTTTTATATGCTACAAATCTGCAGTGAGGCTGCAGAACATTAACAAAAGCCATTCAGAACGCTTTGGGGACTGCTCAACTTTATTCTTTACTTAGCAAATGCAGCATTCAGTGTGCTTTTGGACAAAAGGCTGAAATAACCTGCCAGTCTTTTGGTCCATATAATGGCATATATTCTCGCCCTAGCATCTCCCACTGCTGTCTTTCATTGTGCTCTGTGAGCATGTCTGGTTTTAATACTCACGTGAGCACATTTAGTCAGTTCTGTCATTTTCCCTATGTTGCATCTCCATGGTCATTTTCATTCCTTCTGTTAGCTTCCCCCACGGTGTCCTTGCTCAATAATTTTCATTAATTGATTGACAGCTCTGATAGACCCAACTAACCTCTATCCCACTCTCATGTCGGTTTTTAAATAAGTACTTGTACGTCCAATGACCTTGTCGCCTCATCAGATATCAGAAAATGAGCATGCAGATATGGAGGAAGCTGATTAACAAAATAAGGAAGATCTCACTTTTGGCAGAAGTCCATAATAAGCTCTGACAACTCTAAAGTTAGGCGTTTGAAACAAAAGGGACCTACAAATGTGGAATAAATATACCCAAACCAGTTTCTTAAACGCTGGCTATAGTAAAAGGAAGATTCAGAACATCAGGAATGCAACAGCCTTTCTAGAAAGCTAGAAAACAAGCTTTATTTCCAACACAGGAAATACGTGTTGCGAATACTCAGACTTATTTTACTGTTTAGAATTCTATTTTCAATTAGTTGTACAGCATGATTTAGCTCCCAAAATCCATTCATGGAAAGGGAAGTGAATGTATAAAGAAAATTAAATAGTATTTCATTTTATTTAGCATAAAGGTAAATTATTTAAAGCATACCAGTGACCTTTCCCTTGGTAAAGTTAACTGAGCTTCAAAAAAAATCTGGGTTTTGTTATACGCATGCAACGGAATCACAAGATAAACACATACAAGGTGTTCTAGGTATTTGCAGTAAGAATTGTCCTTGTAGAAGATATCAGGCTTTAAACAGACAAAAAAAAAAAAAAAAAAAGCTTTATTCTCTTTTTAAATATGGGAAGCTGAGGCACAGTGATACACATGGAGCTCTTGCAGATCAGAAGTTAATCCAGCTCAACTCAAGCCCTGTCTGTCATCTTTTTCCACAGGGCCACCCTCTTTTTCTATCTCAGATCACTGCAGCATTGCAAGTTCTCAGTTCTTTTGAATATAGAGCTTTATCTAGTGGTATTTCAGGGTTTTTGATATGAAGTGATGATGCCAAATGACATTCTCTTTCAGTGTGATTAAATGAGCTAAATTAATAGAATATATCATAAAACACCATTTAGCAAACTGTAAAGCCTAACCAAGCTTTGGAGCAACTATCTGAGTTGAAAACCTATCAAGACCAGAAGATATGATAGAATATACTCCATTGATGAAGGATGAATAAGTCCATTGGAATTTCACTTCTACATGTTTTCCATGCAGTCATCATTGATTTCAGATGAAATTCACCCAAGAGTATGAGGCCTTGAAACAGAAATGGACTGAAACTGAGCCTGACAATATTATCCTCAAATACAGGAGCACCTTATTTCTCTCGTACTTTGGCTCTTGCCTAGGTGAAAGACTCTAGTTTTTCTCTAGGAGATTAAGTTATTGCTTAGCTCCAACTGGACTATTTCTACTATTAGCATAAAGTTCTGGTATTTATACTCCAGTATTTTACAGAATGATACTTAATGGCATACTGAAATTACCACACGTTTTAGTGTGGCAACATACTCTGAATTTCAGAAAGCATGATGCCTGATGCGGGCTGAATCTGGATTTACATATAGCCAGCTGACAGAAATCAAGCTGCATTTTCATTTAAGTACTCTTCCCTGGCACATCACTAATAAGAACATCAAGAATAAAACATGAATAAATGCCTTAAAAAAAAAAAGTATGTGGCAGAAAGTCACAGATAATTTTTAGTACTTCTAAGAGTTTTAAACACAACAAAATCTTGCAAGTAAAGTCAAGTGCCTTTTAAGACATGCTATGTTTTTACAGATGCAATTAAAAGTCTTCCCTCCAATTCCCAATTTCCATCCATACGGGATTCAGATCTCACTGCCAGGGGATGTGGAAGTAAAGGCTTATTTCTGAAAGTTCCCCAACATGAAGAATTTGGCTTGGGTAGACACTTCCATTAATTTCAAAGCCTTCTGGGCTACCAACAAAAATTCAGTGAAAGTAATCACATGGGTTTTGGCTGACTGTTTACATGAGTACAGCTTTGCAGAATCTAAACCAACTAAATTATCTCCAAGATCTAACTTCCGTAAGTGTAAGTAACATTAGGCAAATGGTTGATATTTGGTTGCCCTGATTAACCTTCAATTTTAATCATATCACTGCATAGTAAATTTATAATTTCTATTCCACTGTTATATGCCCTGAATACCCTTCTCCTCTGGAAGATAAACAAATAAATCAAAACCAGTTCAACTGTTGGATAAATTCTGGTCAACAGAACTTCTTTTAATAACTTTTTATTATGAAGTTGGCCATGGAGTAAACAGCATTCTCCAAATTACAAGTCTTCCACCTTGGCACTTTGGATTTTATTTCATGTAAGTTTTTTCAGCTGTACAAAATACTTTCATTAACCCAAGAATGGATTATTTGGAGTGCTAATTAATTGATTCTTCAAAATGCCAATTGACATACTCCTAGGGAAAACCTGATCTAAGCAACTATGTTAATCAAGCTATTGTACTTACGGTTCTGTCTGAATATCAGACCATCTGAAATGAGGAGAACTTTGCCATTACTATCCTGGACCTCTTGTGGGCAGCTAATTAATATGAGTAGACTATGACAGTTGCACTTGTACAGTCACTGTACTGCCTGACAATAACTCTATAAAATTAGATTTCAGCTAAAGAATGGAAACAGTGTTAAATACCATTATTTGCCTTCCTTTGATGTGTGAGAGTCATTATGAAAGCAATTACAGCAGTTTCTCTGTCTGTATGTCTACAGGGTATTTATCTGTATCTGTCTGAGTCCTTTGCCAGGTGGAGAATATATGGCATATTAAAGACAAGGGAATTCAGCCTCAATTATCAGACTATGAACAGAAGAAGAAACAAAATCAGAGTTTTGCAGATGATCCTGCCAGAAAACAGTAATTCAATATTAGAGGCAGGTAATCTGACAAAAACTTGCCCAGTGCAGAATCTTTTTATTCTAATATTAGTGAATTCCCCCTCCTTCCATTGTCCTATTTTGTCTTCTGTTCTTTTAGCTTCCATGTTTTCCAGCGTTTATGCTCACTTTAAATAAGCTTATGCTAGGTTTAAGTCTCATGAACACATGACTTTTTTCTTGTAAACCCTACTTTTTATTTCTTAATTACATGCAGATATTCTGCCATCTAAGAACTGCTCCCAGGAAACAACAGACTCCAAGTGGGATAAGGCCGTATGAGGCAGCATGCTGATGGAGCTTTGTACTACCCACAGAACAATACAGATTTCATTCTGCCTCTGCCCAGTTATTATTTTACTGACCCCTGTGGAAGTATGACTAGGCCCATAGGTTGGCAGACCGATAAAGAGACTACTCGCTTTACACACAGAAGGGCCAATGCTAAATTGACCCCTTAGATTCCTTCAGCTGCCTTCCCAAAGCTGACTGCTGGACAAAGCCAATCCTTCCAATTGCTTTTCTACGCCACCAAGTTTAGAACTGACAAAATAATATTGTAACAAAAGCCTTTGAAAAAAAAAAATACTATTTTTTCAATCAAACATGTATACAGAAATCATGAGTGCCTGGCTTTTTCACCTGAAAAATGCATTATTTCTAATCCTGTTTTCTATATATTGAAGGTACATTCATTCATCAACAGCTTCACAGTTCCTACTTAACTCGCCAACAGTGGATATTTTATCACCCTGTCCTTCTATCATTCTATAACCCCAGTTCTGTAATAACAAACCTCAGCACAAATCTCAAAACATCAGTTTTATCAAGAATTAGGACTTTTAGTACTATCAGTAACCTCTTGTGATGAGATTCTGTAACTGTTGTCTGTACCAGGAAGCATCACAAAAATCACTTGGTTTCTCCAAATGGATTACCCAGTTGCGCCATACACTCACAGGGAAGTTATACTGCTATGGTTGAAAGCTGTTTGTCTGGCTATTCAGGGCTGACAGGATGCTAATTTATCTTAGTTGCCTGCTATCCATCATCATTTGACAGTCTAGTGAATGTATTGATAAAAGCCAAAGATCCTCTTCCTCCGGTAACCTAAGTTTTTCTGATGCTTTATGCAGTCTTTTGTTTCAAATAGAAAGGCAGGAACATTACCAAAATGTCACACTGCTCATCAAGCATGATGCCTATTCCGAAATGTGGGTAACATTTCTAGAAACAGCTTTTAGCATGTTATTAAAAACATCTCCGGGTATTACCCTGAGATTTTCTGGGTGGAAAAAGTAATATTTGAAAAGATTCTAGAGACATTTTAGGGAAAAGATAGTGTTTGACTATGTAAGGTACAATCAGATGGAGCCTGGCCTAGTCTTGAAGAAATATCTGGCACTGCATATCTCATTCCTTTGCCATTAGTACAGGCATCTGCCTCAGGAAAAGGTTGCGCAAAGTGGGGATTAAAATGCAACAGATACAAGTACGACACCATTTTCTTTATTTTTGCATAACCACATGGAGGCACTGGCCAAAGCAAGCTAGGGCATTAGTTCGTAGCTTGCCCTAGGTACATTAAGAAACTGAAGTCCTTCCACCCATGTTCTGTTCCACTGAATTAGCAGTGGCACTCTTGAGCACTTAAGACAACACTTACCCATGGCAAAACAGAACTGTGCTTCATTTGCTTTAAGCCTGATGTTACCAAGGCCACAGAGATGATACACACCAAGACGTCATCAGTAATGAGTCCAAATTATCCATTATACACTAATGTCAGAGCTTTTAATGCATTTGGAATATTACTTGTCATATGCATCTTCCTCAAAATTCCTAGAATCTTTTCCAGCTGCACATTTTTGTTTAACTTTTAAAGAAAGCAATTAGTAGACTATAGACATTTCCTTATACCATTCGCAAACATTTTATCAGCAGTCTCATGTTACAATATTTTTTTCATCCTATAAGGGTATATTCTGAAAATGGTCATTGGAAATCCCGCCATTTAACCCTCACAAAATGAGAATGCTTACAAGCAATGTGTTTGTGTGTGTGTACATACATACATACATACAGCAACTACAAGAATTTTAGTTTAAAAGATTAATGAATAAGTCTTATTAAGGTCTTAATACCGTCTGAGCAGAGATTCTGTGTGGCAAAGAAGGAGGAAAGGATTTAATGACATATTAAACATTTTACAGTATAAATATATTCTTGATTAATTAAATCTGTGTAGTCTATTACCTTACCCTGAGGACACTAGGATATTCAACAATGCTTTTTTCTAATAAGAAAAAAACCTCAAACAACTTGCTTTTGATACTTAACCTAAGAGAAAAGACAGAGGAAAATATTTTACGAACTTCTATAAACAAATTTAATTCTTTCCTTTAATTAAAAAGAAACAATGCAACTTGCAGGAAACACACTTATTTTCTTCAAAGGGGAAGATTAACACAGGTTAAAAAGCCTTTCTAGTTTTACAAAATTAATAGTGTGTTTAATTATATGAGATTAAAATTTCATTATACATTTTTATACTTTAATTGGTATAGAAGGGGCCAGAGGTTAAAACCTTTGCACAAGTTACCTTTTGTGCTGTTCCAATATCTAATAACACAGTAGTTTCAAATTATAAACCCTGACAACATTTAACAAGTTTCTTACATGTTTTAATTTTAGCCTAGTAATCTTTCATGTGGAGCAGTAGTGTTCCTGAGGTCATAGTCCCGGATGATGAAACAAGCAGAGACAGAACAGATTACAAAACCAAAGTGATTGGACATTATTAGACTATGGTAAAGGTGCTACTTGGACTCCAACGATCAACTATAGGTTTAGATGCAGTTTCTTTCCAACATCACAACAGTTACATGCTATGATGGTTAAACACAGTGTGTGGGGCAGCTTTCTGCTTCCTAAACAAGCAGTTATACCTTTAAAACCACTGGGAACGTCTCGGGAAGAGATCAAAGAAATCTGTAGGGTCCTTCTAGCAAATGAGTAAAGTGGTCTTGAATGGTTTAAACCAATAATGCCATGTCCTACAAGTGGGATTTTCAGAGGGCTCCAAGGGGTTTAAGCATACAAAGCCTATTAACCTTCAATGGAATTAGGATACCTATTCCAGAGGTGTTTGGAAAACCCAACACTACTTAGAACAATGTTTCTCAAACATAAACAACTGTTTTGAGGATAAAATGCCTCTATTTTAGAAATTAAGCATACCTTTTTATTTACACGTGTCAGTACCAGCTTGCTGGTAAGCCAATGCCATCCCCACCCTAACTTCCCCCTGTGAAGAATCTCTAAGAACAGGATTGGATCTAGGTGGGTCTAACATGCTGATGTGCAATCACAAGAACAGATAAGGGCCTTAGAAGTGCTCAAAAGTAATTTATTCTTGCTATACCTGATCATTTTAACAGCCCTCAACACTGAACAATTCAAGGAAAAAATAATATTAAAAAAAATACATAGATGGTATGAACCTGATAAATTCTATTTATGAAATTCTTGTCTGGCTCACTAACTTCTCTTTCCCAGAAAGCACAGGGAACATGGCAATGCTTCTTTTAGAGAGTCTGCCACTACAGGGACCCAAGAGGCTATCTATTATTATTGAATTCAGTGATTATTGATTACTCTTTAGTATCGACAACATCAGTATGTATATAGATTACCTGCCATATAGCTGCCAATCATGTGAATTTAAGATTTAGACCTACAAGAACCTGCAAAACAACCTTCCAAAAACATATTTTATTAATTGTTCCCATACCCCTGTGCATATGCCTCTTGAAAATTAAAACTGACTGCTGCTTTGTACAGCAAATCCAGGCAGCTCAGCAACAGCATCATGCACACTGCATGCACAAATAACTGTGTTGTTTAGCATTGTCCCAGAGTGACCTCTAGGAAAGGTGTGTTTGCTCATGTTGTTGAACTGAGGTGAGAACAGAGTTCTAATTACCTGCCTGTTTTTCTGCAGTAGTTTACAGTTGAATCTCATTACCAGATACCTGTTTAATCACCTCTAAAAAGTACAGTGTAATTAGTACTGCAGCAATATAGAGAGGCTACAATGCACTATCAAGAATGGCAGAAGCCTATTTGATATTCTGTGAATATCTTATTTGAACTACGATTCAGACACTGAAAAGTACGTATTATATGCTTTTAAAATGCTTAAGTCTTATACTACACCTTCAGACTTTAAAATAGTTGTTCAGAGTCCCATTTGAAGTAAATTAACAACTTCATTTAAATCAGAGTTGTACTAATTTGCCTCGTTAGAGACTTTGACCCACACTCCTTTTCAGTATCATACCAGAAACTCTGGGCCTCATAATGTTTTCACTAAAAAAAGAACACTTCAAAGGGATTGTGTGCTTAATGAAATTCAGAATGAGGCCTCTGCAAGTAACTACAGTGAGCAATTTTAAAGTATCTTCTTCATTAAAGGGACAAACTTTCAGAGCCAGCAAATGAAATTCTGTAATTAAAACATGTTTGTTTAAAAAAAAAATTAAAAAATCTGGAGAGGTCTTGGACACTGAAATAATATCCTTTAGATTAGTGTTTAATTGAAAACAGTATTTACTGCTCTAGTGCATTTGATAGAGCTCTCTACTCTGCTGCTTTACGTATAATTGTATTTTGCAACCAATTTAAAATAACCAGATGACTGTAGTCCTTATATAAGGTGAAGATGAGTCCTTGCAAGGATATCAACGTCTACAGGGGTTTCTTTCTAGCAGATATGAAAAAGTAATTTCCATTCTGCTACTTTCGTATGATCCTTTCTGCATATAAAATGCCTTTCACATACATACACACAAGACCCCTCACCTGAAAAGAGTATTCCCTAAAACTCAACATACCATACTCTAATATGCTCTGCATCTTTGATTTAAGGAAAAGTTGGGTCATTATAATAGCAACTTTTTTCCTTTAAAAGCATAATTTGTTGCTTTGATGCCTGTAGTCTTATGAAAATGTGAATGCTACAGTTGTAGCAAAGAAGACACGTACAATTCTGACTTGACAGTGTTATGTGTAAACAGACTAGAAGATTTCCAAAATGCAAAAGGGAAGTTCAGGGTTATTGACGCTCCTCCCAAAACTATTTCCTATCTTTGAGGTATCACTGGTAAAACCAAACTTTAAATTTTAAGCTGTTTAACCTGGTCTTACAAAAAGTCTGAAAACTCAAAATCTGGCCACATCACTAGACAGATTGTTGATGATTATCCAGCCTACCTTCTCATCCCACTGACAGTTTGTCTCATTGCGTCTTTGACCAAGTTTTGTTTAGCCACACTCAGATCAATGACCCCTGTCTGTCTTCAAGCTCATAAAAGGTGAGTTTAATATGCTGCTATTGAAATAGTAATACTAACATCCTGCTGCACTGGGAGAAATTCTGCTACAGATTAGAAGATTTCTTGGTAATATATTTTTAAAGGTGCTTTCAAAAGCAGGGAGAGGACCTCAGTATGACTTAGTTGTATGCGAGTGCCAGAAGCTTTTTCCGTATGTCCCCGTAGCCTGATTGCATTTAGCGTATTGCCTATTGTTATAGACAAGAGAACATCCAACTCTCTCAAGGTTAATTGACTGCTGTTCTTTGAAATATACATGAGAAACTTTATTGACTATCTTATATCCAACCTCACCTGTCATGCAGAAGGAGAGCAGTAACAGGGGAAAAGGACTCCACAAAAGGATGAGAAGGACAAAGGTGAAATGCAGAGGGCTGCACTAAATTTTGCCAGATCCTTTCTCTGTTGTTGCCCTGTATATCTTCCAATTCAACTTTTTGTGATTAGAAAGAGTCCAATTTTAAAAAGAGATTTAGCCTAAAAATTTACCAAATTAACTAGTTTTCCTATTGCTGCAGGGTCTCAAGGCAACTCAAACCAAACAGGAATATGCAGATAGCCCAGATTCATTCACAAAATTAACATTAGTAGATTTTAAACCTTTCCTAACAACAGTAATTTCTTCACATGTGACAATGCTTCCATAACATTTTAAAGTCTTCTCTGATACCAGCGTTCATAAATAATTACTTTATCTCAGACATTACAATAGTAGAACCCAAATTACCTGAATCATGTACAGATAAAATGACAAACCTATCACGTTGGCGTGGACATGTTTCTGACAGAGACTGTAAGGAGAGTAAATTAGTCCATCTCATCATCCCTGAAATGATACACATAACTTTCTGAGCTCTTTTCCATCAAATTTCAGCCTTGCAATATTAAACCAGAATACACAACTGTATCTTCAAAAGCGTATAAACTACTTGCAAGAGTTCTGTGAGGGAAACAGTGCTCCCTTCGTGACCGCTACATGCTGTCTGCATACATGGATCTCAAGACGTGTAACATCTCCTGAAGATACTATTTCTTCTATGAGGTATCACACAGGAGCTGACATTCTAAAATGCAGTCTTTCCAGGCTTAAATCTTCAAGGGATAGAATTAAATTTGGCTAAAATATCATACAGCTTCTTGTGTTTTGAATGCTCTGACACCAGGACAACAGCTTTAATTGATAAACCTCAACCCACTTTGAAAATAATTCCATATAAAACTGGAACAAAAGGGTTTGTTTTTTTTTTCCAGATAAAAGCAAGCATCATTTTGAACAACACACTTATATGTCACTTCACACAACAGCAATTATTTTATGCTCAAATTGGAAAAAGGGTTTACCTTAGATTGCTGACACAGCCCTAGTCACACAACACATCACCCTGAAGAGCATATATAAGCTAAACACACATTTCATTTTCAGCACAGGCCATGACTTATGTCACCACAATGGCAAGCCTGCATAAGACACATTTTTGATGACAAGATAACCCCATGTAATGCCTCCACCATGATAACTGGATTTTTGCTAAGCTTTCCATGACCAAATTACAGCCATAATGATGACACACTGCACACCACTGCCAAGCACCATAAAGTGACACCTGCTTACAACAGATTGAACTGAAACTTGTCAATATGACCAGAAACATTACCAATAACTAAGGGACTGTTTCCTAAGCTTTACTCATATTGGATAGTACATGCTTAGCTTGGCATCCTTATAGAACCAGAACATGCTTACACCACCCAGAAACTCTGAGACCAAAGAAGCATTCTCATGTTGCTGATGAAATAACAACAAAATACTATCCATATCATACAAAGGAGTACCAATAAGACAGATGCAATTAAATCTCTGGACTGCATTCAGCTTCCATCTAGACTCCATACTACAGAAAAACCACACATTCTGTGCAAAAGCCAGAGGTAGAATATTTTCATTACTCAATTCAGTTCTAGGAGGTTAAAAATGCCAGTGTCCTATTCCCTTTCAAAACCTCTCATCTCCTACCCTCTACCTACCAGCTGTATAGAGTATTTCCCTTGTCACTAATTCTGATAGCTTGCCCTAATTAACTCATTTTATCTTTTGGTACAAATCAATTACAATTAAAATATAGTTTGTCAAACCTCAGTGGAGTATTGTTTCATGTTAAAAACATTCTTACTCATGAGAGAAAGAGTGATTAACTTCAATAGAAAGCGAAAAGTTCAACTTACTATGAGCTGAGGGATTCAAGCACAATTCTTTTGGAGAACACTTCAAGCTTCATGTCAGTGGAAGGAAATTAAAGGAGTGGCGGGTTTTACACTGGTCACTCAGATCATTAGCATGTGGCTGGATCTAGGAAAAAAATAATGTTGTTTTGTCTAAGGCTTGTTTGTTTAGTTTTAAAAGATCACAGAATCATGAATCAATGCAGATGGCCCAGATTCTTGTTTAAGAAAAACAAACAAACACACACAGGTGTTTAATAAGATCACAGAATCATGATCATGAAAGAATATCCAACACTTGAAGGCACAAGCCCAAAAAGCTTCTTAGGCATCATACTTTCTGAAACACGCCTGAAATGTGAAGTACTGTATTTTAATTTCAGGTGGTAGATTAAAATGCAACAAGTCCAATGTTCCACTACATATTAAGGGAACCAATTTCTTTGGCCATAAGTCTGTAGAAGCGGGAAAGTCTGTCAGAACTTCCTCCTTTTAACAGAGCCAGGAAATTCAAAAAGGGATCTTACCACCACAGAAACCATTTTAAATATTAAATACACTGCAGAAAAACCTTCCACACGTTACATATTATAACACACTATATCCCAAATAAACATGATAGATGGTTGTAACAAAAAATTGCTTACCCAGGTAAATGTGACTGCAATGGCGATTATTTTCTCCCCCATCCTCAGAATATGGTCACACAACCGCACAGTGACAGACTGCAACAGAGCAAGCCCTGCTCTGACAGAGTTCAGCGGTTGTTTCGGGTCTAAACAGCAGTGTTTTGGGCGCTGAGGCTGCAGGGCGTCATGAGGGAGGGCGGCAGGGAGGGAACACACCACCCCACAAACCGCCTCACGCCGGTCCCAACCGGTTCTGACCAGCAGGACCGAGGCCAGCCCCGGAGCACGCGCTGAGGGAGGGCGGGGGGAAAGAAGGGCCCTGCGGAGTGAAGGGCTGAGGAGAGACGTGGGGTGATGGAGGAGGCGGCATGCTCTGAACGGAGCAAGGGAGACCCGGGGGAGGGGACATGGCCGGGACTCGGAGGCACGCCGTGCCTGAGGAGGACCTCGCGGTGCAGCACGTTTCCCTGAGGGGCTGCAGCCCATACCAGTGCAAGGACATCCCTGTGGAATAGCACCATGGAACATCAACAACCCGCCCCCCAAAGTACCAATCCTCAAGAAAAATGAGAATAAACATGTTTTGTAAAGATTCTTCCACCTGCTTCAGACTGTGAATGGATGCCACTGTTATTTGCAGCCTTTGCATAACCTGTGGGACTGCACAATCTAGATTTACCTGTGTTGGAATGGTATTCTGAGGACAAAAATCTGTAACTGTTCCAGTAAATACTTCTTATGATTTAAAAGCTCATAGCAGGTATGAGACAGAATATAAAAGTGTAATGCATCTTTCTAGGAGTCTCAAGAAAGCATCCTTACTGTTGCTGATTCATGCCAAGATCTTATGGATTTGTGCTTTGCTGTACAGGTCTAATTGTAGACAACACACAACTTCCTAAAACATCTGCTACACACAGTTACTCTCTTACATTAAAACACTGTGTGCCTTTATAAGTACTGACCTAGTACAAATCTCATCTACCATTCAAAGCCTGTTCACAAAACCCTAAAGTGCAACTCTGTCTCAGTAGACCTCACACTAAATACAGTGCTGTCTGTTCATGCCACTTCACCTCACCTTAGGTCAAATATCTACCTTCCTATAGGTGGTATAAATGTTTTTTTACACTTTAAAACCTGTTCTTTGCTATGGAGACCAGTGAAAATAAAGCATGTGTGTGCCATAAACATGTATAGGCACACACAAACAAACATGTTCATATAGCATTTCCCCTGATGAGCAACAGACAAGCACCGTCTTATTTCCATGTAGCTATGATTTCACTCAATAATTCCGGCACTGCTCCAACAGTCCTCTTCAGCACCATGATCAGCTGATTCTGAAACTTCTAGTCATCATAAAACCCAAGTGGTTAAGATGTAAGTTGACTCGGGGCATCATTAGATCTCTTGTATGTGAGTACACAGTCTGCCCAGGCCACCCTCCCCTGGGTTTTCTGTTAGGTACAAACGATGTTCAGCATCCTCAAAACCAGCACCTGAAATCCAGGTGGCTGTACTAAAACTCAAAGCTTTTATTAGCACCAAGGAAACTCCAATAAAAAGGTGGCATTATTTGACAAATGGATTTCTGATGCACACTTAGAGTGCAATGAATAAGATCACTGTATTTGCCATTAGCTGGGAGGTTGTGGTGATTGCTGCTACCAGAAGCTTGAACTACTTTCTTTACGTTTTTATCCTGTAAGATTCCACGGGTATTTTACTGCACATCTGTAATAAGTACAGCTCTAGATTAGCAAACCACAGTTTTGTTTGACCCCAGCTATCATGTAAGCTTCTAGTTTTCTCTGGTCTAAAGTACACTGAAGTATTTTTCTGCTTTCCTGCAGTTTTTAAGTAGATAATAAGTCCCAAACTTCACCAGCCTTTAGCTGAAAGAAGCTTGTCACGGTGGTTGGTAGCTAATGAAGATCCTTTTAGTTTATCTTCATCAATTGTCAAATATTTGAGTCCATGAAGTGGTGTGATGAGGTACAAAGACAGATATTTGAAGGGATTTTAACTCATTTGAGCAATTACATGCTTAACTGCCCTGCGATAATCTGTCAGTCTGAGTCTTTTCTACACAGCAGAAGTGGGGAGTATTAGAATAGCTGGATTTAGAACATAAAGGCCTGGCCTGAATGGAAGAAAGGCACCAGAGAAATTAATTGCCAGTAACAAACAGCAGGACTGCTTGCAAGTTATATATCACATAGTTACCTACCAGCAGTGGTAGAAGCCAGCTGTAAAATAACATACTGAATTGTGACAAAATAGTGACTACTATTAAATTCTTCATGGTGTTCACTGATTTCAACTAATATCAGCTAATCAAGTACATTGTATTACTTAAATTATATAGATACAGAGATAAAAATCTTGTTTTATATAAAGATTTAATGAACGCAATTTTCAGTAAAACAAATATGTTTTTAATTACAGCTCTGAGTTTTAAGAGGTGATCTTATAATTTATATGCTTTTGTTTGTTTTTGTGCACAGGTTTCTGCTATACTCAGAACATAACGATTATGCAGATTCAGTAACAGAGCAATGAGTTAAACAAAAAAGGGGGGAAAAAAGTTCCTTTACATGTGATTCTTTAATTCTGAAATAATCACATTAGAGCCAGATTATTAGGAAGATTTAATTGATAATGTGTATTGCTTATAATGGTATAGTTAGGACTTCCTTGGGTCCCATAAGTTCTAAGGGAAGCCAAGAGAAAATAATTGCAGAGCAGCCATCTCACTTCAGTCCAGGCTCAGGGCTACTCTGGGCCACTGTTACCAGAAAGCTGCCTTCCTGTCCTTCATTCAGTCTTTTCCTTCCTTTCTCTGTCAGGTCCCTGGTGCCACCTCCTTGCTCTATCAGTTGCCTCGTTTCTTTCAGAGCCTCCCTATCCCCTGCTGTATGGCATAGGAAGACCTCTTCAGGTAGGAGTCAGTGATCTTGACTGCCAGACAGCGTAGCCATGGCACAGCAATATTCTCTCCAAAAATCCTACAGCAGCTTTTTCCCTATACTCATAGAACTCTGTAACACTCTGGAATTTCCTGCAGTGGGGAAGTATCAGTCCCAGTTACAGTCTTTTTACACCAGAAATTAAGTAGTCTTTGACTTGTGCACATTTGGGTCTGTTTTTTTTCCCCCCTTTGGAATTACACCATGAAACCAGCGTAAGGAACTTGGACTTGAGACTACAACTAATGCAAGAAATGTCAAAACACACATACTGAAGCCTCTCTTTGCCTTCCTGGTAACATTGGCCACAAATGGCAATATGTTTCTTTTCAGAGGGGGCCATTTCATTCACATTACTTGTGTTAGTTATGATGTTTATTTTAGATTTGCTGTCTCCCTAAGGTGCCAGCTCTGAGGGAGCTAGTTAGCATGGTGGTGTTAGGTACAAAGCAAAAGCCCTTCACCTCGGGGACTGTGCTTCAGTTCTGACCTAAGGTCAGAAAGGAAATAAAGATAGGTAATCTCAGCTCTGTCCCTAATGACCAGTATTCCACATCACAATGCTACACATGGCTGTCAGCTTCTGCTCAGGAGAGGCCCAGGACACAGCCAGCATGAAGAACTAATTACCCTCCCAGCCCAGGGAACAAATGGGCAGCCCAGCTCAGCAGGCTGAGATCACTGGTGAGGTACTGCAGCAGGCTAATAAAGTGGAGGAGGGTCACATGCATGGCTGTGGCATACAGTTCATGAGGCGCTTTATTTTTCCTTCATTAATGAGCGTTTTATTTTAGGCTCACTGTATCACATTAACATATTAAAAAAAAGGAAGAAGAAGAAAAGAAAAGCTGATTTATTCAGTCAGCCTGGTGCTGCAAACATCACCTGCCTTTTGTTTTTACAGGCCTAATTCACATGGGCCAAATTAAGTCCAGACTTTTATGAGTGGGGCATAAAGGGCACAAAGAGCTGCTTCCCCCATCAGCGGAAGGAACCATAAATAGGCTGCTCGCACTGGAGAATCCAGAGGTAGAAATCATGCAGTTCAGCAGCATTAGTTGGGTCAGACAGGCCATGTCTGAGCAGGATGGACTAGGATGTGCTCTCATTCCCTCCCAAAAAATAAGGCAAGGGAACCAGTAAGGAAGCAGTCTTCAAAGAAACTGATCTTTAACACTCTCCCCTGGCACCCCTGGGTATCACTGTTCACAGGCACAGAAGGGTCTCCCCCTTTCAAAGCATCTGAAATTAGGTAGCTCACAACCTGATACTTATTAGGATGAAGCAGCTTATTGTAGTTGCAGCATTCACTAACTGCCTAGACCGAGGAGTAAAAATACCTGGTACCAGAAACACAGGTCACAACCAGAACATGCACACACAGGTACTCACAACTCTGTTACAACCAACTTCAACACTAGGAGAGCCAGGAGGACATTTCTTGTCTTACTATGGCACAGGACACACACAGAGCTTACAGCAAAACACAGAGCAGTGAGCACAAAGGAACAGGATATTTTAAAAGGGACATGTTTTTATGGCTGTTAGAAGAGCAAAAGCATTAATTGAAAGAAAAGTAGATATTAAAGGAAGCAATTAGACATTGGAAAAGCATGTGTAATAATTGCCAGAAAGCTACCTTCACACAGAAGTACTGGAGCCACGCATCTGCCTCAGCGCCAAAATCAGCAGCTCACTACCCCAAACACGCTCCAACTGTGCCCTCAGGCACCCACATGTGAGCATTTATACCTAGGAGCAGGTAGTGCCCTCTGCTTCCACCTAGGTTGGATCCTGGGAAATGTAGTCTGTCAAGTGGCTCTTTTGCATGGGTTACCTTGACTACATTAAATAACGTGATTTTAAAGGATTTTAAGTATTTATATGAGCACGTGGGCTGCTGGGCTCTTTCTCAATTGAAAAGCAAATCCGAACTTTTTCAGGTGATGGGAATTATATATATGTCTTTGAAAAATAGGCTGGTCAGTACGAAGAGGAAGCTGAACCACATTTGTCTTCACCTGGCACAGACTCAGCAGTGTAGGCTTGAGATTTTTGTCTTTTATTTAGAGTGCTGAATTTCAGAGTGCACTGCAGAACAGGTGAATGCCACAGTAGCCATATGCCCTCGTTCTCAGAAGCAAATTTAGGAGTGAAGGAAGGGGACATTAAAACAACAGCCATCCAATGCAAATATATCAATTTATTGTATATTTACCTCCTTCCACAAAAAAAATGGATTACCATATACATTGCAGATGGATGTTCTCCTCCTTTTTATGGACCAAGAACCTAATTTTTAAGAAACCCAGGCTGAGATAACTCTATACGCTCAATGAGAAAGGATGCAATGCGTCAGAATACAGCTTCCTAGTGGCATTTTACCTTCTGTTTCTATGATACCTGAAAGGAACACAGTATAGGAAACAAACTAATTCATGATAAGCTACCAGCTTTGTAAAGTTCATGTCTGCCATATCCCTAACAGCATCAGTATGAGAAAAACACCTGTAAGCTTCAGTGAGAATCAAGGAAAATAAATCATACTGTTCCCACCCTTTCTGAAGAAGAGAAACTTTTGCCACTTGTGCAGACTTTTCCTTCAAACTATATGTCAGATAAAAATGTCAAATTGACTGGGGATTAGATCTGAAATCAGTCTGGAGTCTGTTTCACTGGAAAACATTTATCAGCAGCCTTTTTAGAGCTGTGGGGAAATCTGTACAGACAGACTATAAGACCAAGAAGACAAGCAATGCACCCTCATGGGGGTTTTTGTGTTTTGGTAAGAGTGTGTGCCTCCACTAGAAAGCTTCATCTAGTTCTTTGGTCTTGAACTAATCTTCACCATTAATTTTACTTGCTGCAATGTCATTAAGCCACAAATAAATGCAGTAAGTTCCAAAACTGAATCACTCCTTGTTGAACCCAGTCCTGGCAGATGCTCATGTTTCTCTGGATGAGAAACAAAACTGGCAGAATGAGGCACAGGCTCGACTTTGTGTCTCTACACCCAGTAGAGAACTGAAGTAGCAGAACTGAACTGGCATATTTAGGAATAAACAGTGATGAGACACAGATCCAACACAAGGATGCCCTGGTTCATAGTATCCCTCCCTGGACTGTAACATAGAGCTGTGATCTTTACAAAGGACAAATCTTAATTACATGTGTTAATACATGGCGGTCCAAATTTGATAGGGAAATGGGATATTGGAAAGGATGGCAGCAAAGAGTTGAATTCTATAACTTTCATTTAGACAACTGGAAATAAACTTTGCAAACATGGGTTGTGAATGTTTTTATGCCACTAAATTCCGTAAGGATTTCACCCCACATCTTTTTAGTTTAACAGTCCTATAAGCTAAATTTACTGACATTCTGCAAAAATAGGACTAAAGTAGCAGGTGTACACTCACCACTTTAATTTATCTAATGGGTCCTGGTATAATAGAGATTTCATATTACAGCCAAGCTTCTCTCACAGAGGTAAAACAGTCTTCCAGTAACACTAAAAATTATCACTTTCATTATGATAGCACATGGGAGCTTCAGATGATGGCTAGAACCTATCACAGACAAATACAGAAGACAGCAAGAAAGGGGCTTTCAGAATGCAGCATCTTCTATTTCAAAAGTGACAAAGATAGCCCTCTAAAATTAAATCTTCAAGAAAGATGAGAGGCAAAAGTTTTGCCTGAGATCTGTTTCGTATTCTTATTAGCATCACTCCCCAGGGACGAGTAATTTTGAGTGCAATACAAAGTTGATAATATGCTGAGTATAATTATAATGAGGATTGATTAAGTTGGTAGCCAAAGTACATTAGCTTTCTATCTGAGAGAGCATCATAAAAGAAAACCACATTAAAAGTTTTGGAAAGAACTATACACAGGGATTGACAACTAGCTCCCTGGTGAAATAGCATCAAAGCTGATATATATTGTATGCAAAACAACCCACAAACAGAGAAAATATTCTAATTCTTTTAAGGCTTCCATGTCAAAAACTTAAAATCTGAATACATTAGATGCTGCAAAAGAGAATAAAGTATTGACAGCTGTAGCTATTCTATGCAATTAAGCTCGACATGCCCCTTTTTTCAGTGACTGCTGAACAACTGTGTTTGCCTTTGGAATTTTCTTCTCAGTTTCACAGGAACATTTGGCAACAGAGACAATTTTTTGAAGAAATTATTTCAGGAACTGATTCATCCCTGATTCTAGGGGAATTACAAGAGCTAACTGGGACAAGGACTCATTAAGACAGTCCCCTGTTTTAAAGTATTTCCCCTTTTTCTTTTCTGTTTTTATTTCACATTTACCTGGGTCTGACATTTGATTGTATTTTGAGTTTGTAAAAGTAAATCAACCTGTCTGCAGTCAGACAAAATCTGAACATTTCACATGCCTGAGTCCTGCTCCTCTGATGGGTAGAACTTGCAGATACACCTTTGTAATTATCATTTCTAGGTCATGATCACTTAACAAAATATGATCCATATGCAATGTAATAAGGTGGAATAACCACAAAGACTTTTGAGTCTGAACCTCTGATGGCCTGAAATACCAGCTCCAAAAGAGTGGTGAACTTTTTAAATGCCTTCCTTTGCAGGGAGTCATTCCAGGAAGCGTGATTCAGGATGCCAAAATAAATGGAATGATTGAAATTCTGAATTCAAATCATCTGCTTTGAAAGACCAGCATTATCAGACCAGCATGCTCATTCTAGTCTAAAGTATGAAATAGATTTGTTTGGTTGAAAAGGTATGGCACATGACTATGAAAATCCAGCACTTTTTATGAACTTAGGACCTTCTAGTTCAGCAAAGTCATGTCCCAGTTACTGCAGGCAATCATGTCATAAAAAACAATTTAAAAGTAGTAAATCCCATTTTAACATTACCAAAACAGTTTATACCTATTGTTTCGTTGCTCCACAACAGCTGTTGCTCTTTTTCTGATTTTCAGCCTCAGTGTATTTGTAGCTTATCATATCCATTCTGTCCAACTGTTCTTTCTCTGATCTAATACCATACTGAGTTATGAAGACCTTGGACAGTGCCTACAGCTTTTAAGAAATATGCAAAAATATATCTTCAAGGTTTACCAAAAAATGCGGAGCTTTAATGAGCAAGGTATAACCCCATGAAAAAAATCCATGGGGCAGAAGGGATGCCGAGTATCACTGGACTGGATATCACAGTGTTGGTGTATAAATACAGCATAAAAAAGGGTAGTGCTGGCTTGTGCAGCAAAATGATATTGGCACAATTAGTTTGATGCTGGTTTTAGAGTTTAGAGAATATGACCTCTAGATTTTTCATCTTCAAAGGTTACTTCTAATTAGCATCCAGTGATAACATGTTAGAGATGCTTCTTTAAAAGATATTACAGCTCTAGCAATGAGTACTGACATGGTATCTATCAAAGTCTCATGGTGCCTGCAATTCTGACAAAAGGCACTCCAAAGGACTGGCACATATCACCTTATTTGCATTTTTGCATTTCATTATGCTCATAATTGCATACCACCACATCAATTCTTCCCCACTATCTCAG
Organism: Ara ararauna; assembly: GCA_028858755.1. Lineage (NCBI taxonomy): Eukaryota > Metazoa > Chordata > Aves > Psittaciformes > Psittacidae > Ara > Ara ararauna. The sequence continues at coordinate 39,019,578 of CM054383.1, read as the reverse complement.
AAAACATTATCAGCAACGTCTGAAATAAATGCTTAAATGTCAACAACTGACAAGCAAGAAAAGCTGACCTTTGCAGAATCTCATTCTTTTGAGAATTGCCCTGGTATGACTCACTCCTTAACTTTCTGTTTCTGTTTGATAACACCAAAAGAACATAGTTTCTGTATGGATCATTTTTGTATATTGGAAATAGAGAGGAAGTCAAAGAACTGCAGAAATACAATCCATTTGTACTGGCAGTCAGCTGGGATTGACTGAACATTCACAATGACAATTCTTAAAGTCACCAAAATATTAAAGTAAGTAGACAGTAACATTAAGCTACAAATGGAATTTATATGGAATTATATTTTACATTCACATTAGAATTAAAGTGAATTTATCCGTGATCAATGCTACGACAATGAACACAACAACATTTCATCTGCAATATGCTGGTTTATACAATTATAAATCAATCTTCTAAACCCAAAGCAAACTCTTCACAGTCATTTGATGAAGTTTAACCATGACAAGTGCAAGGTCCTGCACCTGGGTCAGAGCAATCCCAGGCACAGCTACAGGTTGGGCAGAGAAGAGATTCAGAGCAGTCCTGCAGAGAAGGACTTGGGGGTGTTGGTCAATGAAAAAAATGAACATGAGCCAGCAGTGTGTGTTTGCAGCCCAGAAAGCCAACTGTGTCCTGGGCTGCATCCAAAGGAGCGTGACCAGCAGGTTGAGGGAGGTGATCCTGCCCCTCTACTCTGCTCTCCTGAGACCTCACTTGGAGTATTGTGTACAGTTCTGGTTTCCTCAGCATAAAAAGGACATGGAACTGTTGGAAAAAGTCCAAAGGAGGGCCATGAGGATAGGCTGAGAAAGTTGGGGCTGTTCAGCCTGGAGAAGAGAAGGCTGCATGGAGACCACAGAGCAGCCTTCCAATATCTGAAGGGGGCCTATGGGGATGCTGGGGAGGGACTCTTCATTAGGGACTGTAGTGATAGGAGAAGGGGTAATGGGTTCAAACTTAAACAGGGGAAGTTTAGATTGGATATGAGGAAGAAATTCTTTACTGTAAGGGTGGTGAGGCACTGGAATGGGTTGCCCAGGGAAGTTGTGAATGCTCCATCGCTGGTGATGTTCAAGGCCAGGTTGGACATAGCCTTGGGTGGCATGGTTTAGTGGGAGGTGTCCCTGCCCCTGGCAGGGGGGTTGGAACTAGATGATCTTACGGTTCTTTCCAACCCTAACTATTCTATGATTCTATGATCTTATATATACTGCCATATTGACTGGCCTTCACTAGACTGAGCTACCATGTTACTATAGTTTGTGTTTCTACCATCATTTCATGGCTCCATTTACCTTGATTTGCATAGCAATTTTGGTGTACATTTAAAAAAAAAAAAACAACACTAATCAATTTTAGCTTAAAATAAATTACACCACCACAGAAATTGCTGCCCCTGTCCAAAAATGCTAATCAATTTTGAAAATCATGGCTTGCATCCCAGATTTTTTCCATCCAATCCACATCAAAAAGAAATGCTAGAAAATTATGTTAACATGTTCGACTGCTTGTTTGCTTGTTTTAGTTGAGGCATTGGTTATGCTTCAATGGCAAACTAATTGACTGTTTGGAACCTCATCCAGTTTGTGTTACTTTTTGTAATGGCAGTATGGAGACGCTGCAGAACATTTCGACATGGTCCATAGAGGAAGTTTTAGATTCTCTAACAGGAGCATTTTTTACATCACTTTCAGAGGTATTAGTAGAAAGAAAATTAAACTGTTTTGACCAGCTTTGTATTCTTCCATGGAAGGACTTCATTTCCTTGTGTTAGAGTTTGTTCTAATTAGGCAAAGAATACAACAGATCAATCTAAGAAAAAAAAGCCCTCTGAGGAGTGTCATATTCTCAAGGCTTATAAAAGGTTATTGGTGGGTTTTTTGATGTTTCAAATGAAACAATGATTTTAAGCCAGTGTTTTCATCTACTTCAGCCCTTTGGTTCACTCATAGCTTTCAGTACAGAGCGGGTTCCTTTTGGCACAGTTTTCACACAGGTTCGCACTTATTCCTAATTCCTATCTGTTATAGTAACAAGGCTACCTGCACCTCAGTCCCCAAATTGTTTCTGTCTTGTGGCTACACCTTTTGTGAATATATAGAGACCTTTTTTGCCTTACAAAATAACTATATAGTTCAGTATCCTGTAGAAACAGCTGAGCTACTTCAAGATTAATTAACCTTGGTGAATATATGCTAACAGAGCCATTGAATTTTGGGTACTACAGCTAATTTCCATTTCATGGGTGTATTGCTTCTAAATGAAACAGTGTTCAGATAAAGTAAGCACCAAAGGGAAGATGAGCCCAACAGCATCCACAAATCTAGAAAGAAAAAAAAATTACCTCTTGCTCTCTGCAATTAAAAGCATCTTCTAGAGATTTATTTCCACTGCCAGGATGGTAATTCAGTCTATTAACTGGTCAATCCCTATTTTGAGAAACATTAAACAACATTAGTATCTCAGTGTTCATACATAAGTGTACGCTAACTTGACTTTAAGGGACCAGGATATCATCCAAGTTGACTAAGGACATGGAAGGATTGGATTTGGAGATAGATTTCTGTCTGAGGTTTTACCTGCATGTCACCTTGCAGACAAAATGGCTCTACCTTTAGAGATAACTGGCAAAAGGCACATGGGATAAAATCAAAGATAACTAACAAAAACATGCATTAAGATTTCATTTTAAAGTCCTATTTTGCTCATTCTGCAATGCATGAACGAGATTTATTCTTCCAAAAGAAACCATTGTTTTGCATCAAGTCGTGGGGAGCTTCCTAATTCATTGATTCACCTTGTTTGAACTGCGCATCTTTGCTATTGTTGTAATAAATTACACAAAGTACAGACCTCTTTCAAGATGGCTCCTGTGAAACAGGATGCACAAGCACTATGTATTGCATCACCCTTGCCTTATTTAAATAGGAAGAAAAGAATAAGTTATAACTGTAGACTTGGATCCCCCACTTCCATCATCCTTATGCAGTATGAAATACTATAGACCACGACAAATTTCAATAGTACCAACCAGCATTTTCTAAAAAAAGAAATATGTATTAGTTTCACTAGTTTAGACATTTGAAACACCACTTTTAAAAAGCACTTCAACATGATTTCCATTTATCTGATTTAAAATCTCGTAGACCTCATTAAGATTGCTTTCTTTGTTTCTGGCTATTGAGAGAACTCCAATAAAGCTGAGACTCCTCATTATAAAATATTCTGCATCATGATTTAAAACAAGGCATAAAAAACTATCTATAAAAACAACTTCCCACGTGGCTGTGATTAACAACCAAGATGGAAGCATTTCTTGTTGTCAATAACAACTTCCAGTAATGACTAAGACAGGCCATTATAAATGGGGGAAAAAAACCATAAAGCATTCCCCACATACAAAAAATAATAAATCAATATTTTATATGAAAAATAACACCGGAATTATTTAAAGCAATTCTTAGGTTTATGTGCTTATTGTCCAAAGTTGGAAAATAAATCCTTTTTTTAGTTATGGTGTGTTTACTATGAAAACATTTGTCACTGTTCTTCATTGAGAGATAAAACGCTGGAAATCCACAGTGCACTTATTGGACAATTTAACATGCTAGGGTCAGGCACTCTGAGACTTCACAGTAGCACAAGAACAGATACTGAAGATGCTCAAAATCCAGATTATGGCTTTCAGAAGACATGGTGTATTGTTCACCCAGGCTGAAAGCAGATGTATGTTTATATACTTTAATCTTGGCTCAGATGTGAGCTACCATGTTAACGATTTTGTTGCCCAGGCTGCCCTGGCTTGGGATTTAAATAAAAACAAATTACACGTCTTAACAGTGATAGATGGACTTCTCTTACATTTGTGTGGAGTATTTTTGCCTTAAGATTAAAGGCTTACGCATTTATCTGCATAAACTAACCCCTGGAGTAGGGTACTGCTGACATTTTCCAAGAAAAATGAATATCCTAACTTATTCCAAAGAGAAGACTTGGTATTTGTATGGCCAGAGTGACCTTTGCAAGTGCCCTTTCAGATTAGGTGCACTACATGGAAAATTGTGCTCTTACAGTACTCCATAAATCATACCTACCAATTTTCTTTAAAGGGGTATGTAAATATCAGTGTACCAGGTGGGTAAACAACACTAACCTCGTACAAATGGCTTGAAAATTGAAGAAAAGCACCTTATTTTGCTGCTGAAATTGCTTTTGAAGCCCAGCATCGTGGCTTGGGTTGTAGAATGCATGAAATGATTTGTGCACTGGGAATAGAAAATGGGTTGATGATAACCACACTCGACACAGTTCCTATGTTTCTGAGTTCTTTCAATGATCAAAGATATCATTGCTGTATATTACTTTTCTTTGCAGATCCCATATGCATGTGAATTTCAAGTGACATACACATTATCTACACGTTTCCAAAATGGACAGACAGCTTTTTAGTTTGTATCTCTCATTTGAGCTGGTTAATGTTTCTGGTCCAGTTTCAGTCTGAGCCTCCTTGCAATAGTTATGTAGCATTTCCACGTAATAAGAACAAGGCAGAGAAGTCCACGTGCTAAAGAAGAAAAAAATATGAAGTTACAGCCTTTGAAACTGTCTAAAGTGTTAGAATAAGTACCAGCTATGAAAGTGAGAAGATGTGTTAATTGTTGCTAAGCTATAACAGATAATAGAAAAGATTCTGAACCAAGAAAAAAGCCCTGGGTTTAGACACATCAGTAGGGTAACACATACCCCATGGATATCAAAGCATCTTGATGAAACTCTAAGAACCAAAAGAAATGTGATCCACACAGGATGATTTCAGTTTAACCTTCAACATCTGTGACTTCTATTAATTCTGAAGGTCTTATTTCACCAAATATGTTGTCATTGTGTTCTTGCCATTGTGCTGCTTATCCCACAAAATTCCAGAGGATTTAGCATAAACATCTACAGAAAACATTGCTTTTTTTTCTATCCATTACAAAATAACTCATTTTATAATGTATATTTAAAAGTAGAATTTACAGTGTTCTCAGCCAAGGTCTATAATCCTGGCTTCCCTTTAAGTTCCTAAGACTAAATGCAACTATTGGATTTGTTGAAGAACTGCCTTGACAACTACAACCCAGGGGGCATATAAAACCAAAGATGTGACTTACATTCCAAAATTTTCTATATCCTAGAATCCAAGAATGTAGTAAAACAAAGTCTCAACCTTCTATCAGTCATCTGAAATACTTTTCCAATAATTTTTAAGGCCCAATTCACCTGTGTCAGTAAAATTACTTGGGATCACTCTTTGGCATGGCAAATAGAAACTGTAAGAATGTACAAATTATGTTTCCAGAAATTTCCAGTCACATTGGCTTCATTTTTACTATAGATACTTTTACTACAGTGACTTCTAGAAGGCCCAGGCTCACTCAGCTTCAGTTGCATTTATTGATGCTCAAACCCTCTCAGGACCAGGCTGCATATGTCAACATGGGAACCAAAACCTAGACCAGCTCCTGGGCAGTTCTGAACTATGGTCCTTATTGGTCTGATCGCGATCAGAAGTAGTAGAAGCTGGGAGCAGAAACAGGATGTAGATTTCTTCTTGCCCACTATATGATGTTGAAATAAACAGATGAAAACTGTAATCAGCCATTTGGAAAGATGAAGTGTGAGTAAAGAATAAAAGCCATAATCCATTTTTAGCATATGCTTAAGAAGGTGCCTTACAGTTATACTATCAACATTTCCAGTGCCCCTCTTCAAAATCCTTAAATCAGCTCAGCTCAGAGTGCCTTTGGGGCATAAGACAAAAGACAGAATTGCTCACAGGAAAGTATCTGAAGCATTTCTGGAAAAGATATTTTTTTTGCAAGGGGAAATAAACCCAGCAACAGGGATATCATCTACCTCCCAAAGAAAAAACAGCCCTGGAGGGAGGAAAGAGCTGAAAATGCTGTAAACCCAAGCTTGAAGCATTTCTGGTAAGTTTGTTCTCACTGAGAAGGGAAAAGGAATCATGGAAGGGATGAGGGTTGTGTCTGAGAACATCCCCAGCCTAGAGACTACTGAGAAAATCAGTATCTATCTCCCAGAGTTGCCTGCCTGCCAGCAGCTGATCACTCAGTCATTTTACCACAGGTCAGTTGAATAAGTACCAACAAGTTCAGCAGGACAAGTTTACAGAGCAGATCCAACAGCACATCCACCGTGTTTAAGGCAAGATTTAAAAGCAGATGGAAACACTCATAACATTTCAAGTCACAAAAGGCCACATAAACACCCCCAAGATACAAACTGCCTTGTTGGGAATGTGCCACATGTTTATCAGCTGTTCCCATCTCCTCTCAGCCTCTGACTCTGAGCAGTTAGTTTGGAGAAACAATGATATGGAATTTCTGCTCTCTACAGCCAGTACCTAAAAGGCATTTTCTTCCTGCTGCTATTCTATTGTGGCTTTTTTCTCTATTGCTCTTTCTACTTTACATTAGAGTTAAAATGTTTGGAGAAGAAGTTAGTGTACCTAATGCACTGCATGGGTAAAAGGTCAGGAACAATTCCATGGCTTCAGGGTTAACAGGCAGAAGTTGCCATAAATTAGGTCCTCCACTGCATCCAGAATATAAGGACAGAGAACTTCTTTAAGATTAAATCAGAGACAAGAATATTTCAACAAGGGACAGCACAGCCCTATTTTCTTATGATAAAATATGCAATACATTTAGAGAAACTATTTAATCCACAGAACTTTTTGTTAATGGAAGTCTCAGGTCTCATCTGTGTTTTGCACTGATACTGGTTTAAGACAAGACCAGAAATAATCAAATTCAATATAAAGGCTCATATTAGTATCTGGAAACTTGCACCATTTAATCTGGATTCAAAAAGGGCTCATTATAACAGAGAAGTGAATTGCCCATGACTTTAAAAGTCAGAAGGAAACACCTGAGAAAATGGCATTTTGTGGGAAACATACTAGGTTTTGGGGGTTTTGTTTCGGGTTTTTTTAGCAGTGCCTATGTGAGGTAGGTAGTATAGGGACTTGTACACCCACTGACGTTTGTATGCCTAAGCAACTGAGATGTTTGTGAGGATTCCCACCTTTTACAAACACGTGAAGGGAGTAATTTTCAATGGAGCTTGTGGATTTCACAGAGAGGTGTTCAGTTATTGGTAGATTTAGATTTACTCACAAGCTGTTGAGAGTTCAATGTGATCACTCTGAGGTATAAAAAGTAAGCAAGTACACACACGTTTGTATGCTTAAGGCTGAAAACAACCCAGGACTCAGAGGCATGCAGAATATGAATATTTTCAAGGTGACTTCTTCATGTTCGAAGGATTTGTTGAAAGCAGCACAGCTTTGCATACGGTATAATGCTGCAGAGGCTATGGAAAGTGTGCTATTTTCTCCAGTGGGGACTGGAAATAAATATAATGTTATTATTAGTTTTCCGTTTAAAGCGTCTTTGAGCTTAGGAGGAGCTGCATTGTGCCAAGATTTACAAACATACACTATCTCCAGTCTTCCCAGCTCCCAATAGTTAAGGTCTCATTCTTTACCCTAATGCTTGATCCAGTTCCCAGGGAAGTCACTGATTTCACCACCCTGTGTGAATGCAGCCGAAGCCCACATCTAGCTTTCACTAAATCGCCAATTAGAAAAGAATGTCTGCTGGCAAAAATACCATCTTAAAATGTTTATTCTGCAAATACCTTGGTCAGATATAACTTGTTTTCTGTTTACTGAAACCTCAGACCACCACATGACCTTGCATCTACTTGCACAACAGGGAGAAAAAAAACCAGAATTGTGTTTGACACTCATAGCTAATAATGAAAATGTTTTTAAATGTAAGCTCTAGCTGTGTACCAATCACTGCCTAATCAGGGTTATGCTTTTCAAATTATATTGTGTCTTCTTTCACCTCCTGCCTATTATGAGAAATAAAAAGAGAAGTGCTTTGGCAAATCCTTGATCTGTTCATGTATATTTTTAATATTAATATGTCAAAGCAGTGGCAATAATAATATTAGGCAAATGACGGAATTCTCCCCCCAGCTGGACATGTTAATTGAGAAGCCAAATTTTAGAGGCAAAGTTCACATCTGTGCAGATGGCAGGACAATGCCGGATGGCAGGCCTAGGTCAGTGTCAATCCCAAACCGTACTTTAATGGCTCACTTCTCTGCTTTTTCAACGTCAGCTGGTCCCTGTGGGGTGTATAAGTTGGGGAAGTCTGTCTGCGCAGTTTTTTTTGCCCTTGACTCTGGTGCACTAATTTCACACAGAGAAGATGCTCCTATGCGCGATGATAAAAAAAGAGAAATTTATGCTTAGAAGACCGAATGAGATGGATCCAATATTTCCTTTAAAGCTGAAGTAACAGTGTTAAAAGTGATACCATTCTCTTGTTCTGGCGGGGCTTCATCCAAAGTTTGCTGACATCAAGGGGAACATATTCCCCATTGAAATCCAATCACCTGATATTTCCTAAGTATCATATTTTTGGAGGGTGATGCTGGGAGTGATGAGAGTGTTATTGTCTTTATTTGCATTTATACTGAGGCCACTTAATAATTTTCCAGCTTGTTCAGATTTTAAGATGCTTTATTCTACTGTAACCATATAAAGGTATTTTGCCCTTTGTCAAAAGGCCCTGAACATTGTTCGTATTTATATGAGCAGTATATTATCTCCATTAATATGATCTGCAAATCAACAGCTGAATGTACATGCTTATATATTTAGAGAGATATATAGCTATACAGTGTCAGAAAAAGGCTTTAATAGTTTCAGTTTCCTAAGTGATATAATTATTTATTATCTCTAATTAAAATGCAGAGCTTGGCTTTCTGCATGAGACTAGATGAAAAGCCTTTTTAATGAAAAGAGCAACTATGAGCTCTAAATTTCTTTGGAAGAGATAACTTATGTAATCACCGCTAACCTTTTTCAAGAATATTATCTCACTATTTATAAAACAATACCTTCTTTACTTCAGAAATTCCCATTTACATATGAAAAAGAGCTTTATTTATTGATGCGTTTGACTGATGTGATTCTTTCAGGAATACCCTCTTTTTCTAGTCTTACATATGCCAGAGCACCTACTTTCCTTTTGACGTTACCTGCAATGATATTTGAAAACAGTTTTCTGCCTGAGCTATCAATAAGCACAAAATCACTTCATTGTTTACATAAAATCACGTTATATATCCTTGTTTTATAATGTTATATTTAAAACGTTTTCCATTCATATGAGGAAAAAAAGTGCAACCTTTAACCACTAGGAGCAGGTATTAACAAAGGCAAAAACATTTCTATTTTTCTTTCTCATTGTAAGAAAACCTTTCTTTAACACATTCCCCAACACACACACATTTTCTGGTTTTATAAATTTAACTACTTTATGCATCAGGAGGATATAAACAACAAAGAACTTTAATACATGCGAATAAGACTTGCCCACATCTGCATTAAAAATTAGTAATAAGCTCCTATATTAACATTACTTCTTTAATTTTTATATTGTTAAATTCTCCCTTTATTTCCAAAGAGGGCTTGCTATCATTTATGGAATAAATATTAAAATATTTGAAAGCTTTGTGGACTAATATTTTTCTCATTTTTGTATAACTTTCAACACACCCACAATCCAATTCTGATCCCTCTTAAGCATCCATTTCTGCACATTTAACAGAAAATGTGAACTAGATTTTATTAATAAAGTATTATATCAATAAAATACAAATATACAGTATCACAGAGCACAGATTGATGCAAGGCCAGATATCTTATGGATATTTCACATCTATATAAGGTTTGATTCAAAGCTAACTGGTCAAAGGAAAGGCTTCCAGTGATTCTAATAGGCTTTCAATCAAGCTCTTGACTATGTGTATTTTTTCATGAAATGGAAAAATTCATCATCCTCAGAATTGTCTGGTCTGACTGAGGGCAGCAAATGAGTTCAGTGATGCTGCATTTGTGTAAACCTGGGCAAAAGCTGACCTTGTATACTGACAGATAGGAAAAGAAATAGACAATGTGTTTAACTAAACATCTCTGTTGGGCTGTAATCATCTGGTCTTGTGTTTCAACTAATTAACGACTGTGTAAAGCAAGAGCATTCAAACAAACATCCTTTTAAAATCCATTTACTCTTTACAGTCCTGGCTTTGTAACTTTTACTGAATATTGATTGTCTTTTAAGCTACCTCCTCTCTCAAGCCAATACCAATAAGTAATTCCATTTCTTTTCTCCAGAAAAGAAGCCACCAATTTTGCTTAAGGGCACAGTACCAGCCAGTGCCGATTTTATGCCACAGCCTTCCAGTTACCCAACATTTTTCTGGACCTCCTGTAAAGCTGCTGCAGGCCTCTTAGGGAGTGAATCACAGAAGAGTTTGGGTTGGAAGGGACCTCAAAAGTCACCTAGTTCCAACCCCCCGGCACTAGAGAATATATATATCCTCAAGTATATATATGCATGTACTCCATGACATTATCTAGGCAACCGTACCAGGTTTAATCTTACAGCTAATGCAGTCAGGGAATGGAAAGTAATAATCTATGGAAATCAGTTTAAACTTGGGCAGTCTGAATAACAGTGTATGCAGTAAACGGTACGCATTGATCAAACACTTCATGCTGTTTTACAGACAGAAGATGGGTGTATATTAAGTTGCCTTTAATTTCATTCACAATATTATTAGCTAGATTTTATTCTACTAATGAAAATATAACCATACATCTTCAGGAAGGACAACAATATCCTGGAAAACAGATCAAAAGAGCACAGAGTAATGCAGAAAGAGAGCCATTCAAGTTTGCATACATGGGGAAAGACAGGCCTGATACAATGCCCCAGCAGTCAATAAAACTCTACATAAATAAACTGTATATAAATAAACTCTCTATATAAAGTCAATAACTCTAGTGAGCTTTAGGTTGGTACTAAAACTACTTGAATTTCAAAATGGGCAACACGCAACTGATTCGTATATTTAGAGCTGCACATCTTCAAAAGTTTTTTCTCAGATAGCAACCACTAACTCCAAGCAGCTTTGCTTCAATTGTTCATAACATTATAAACAAACCTCATCCAATTCATCTCATTTTCCTCTCCTATTAACAGCACTAAATGTTAAATCCATCTCCTACAACAATGAACTATCTTTATAATTCCTTTTAAAGATGAGAGGTAAAAGATGGACTTTGCATGGGACCATTACACTTACGTTTGCAAATGCCATGCAGATTGCCTCTGTGAGCAGGCACAAGGCATCCGTTGTTAGCTAGCAGATAAAGTCAGCTATGAGTAAGCGTGTGTTCACAATTGTCTTAACTTAAACTGAATAATCTCTATTTGGTAAATTACACTGGTCTGTTATGGGTCGGCTATTATTATTCAGATTCCACTACTTTTTGTGATTAAAGTCTTTAAAAAAATTCAGTCAATTTAATGAGGAAGAATCCACACGCTAGAACCACTCAAGTGTGTGTTAATCTCAGATGATACAGATTTATAAAATCACACCTCAAGAACTAAAAAAGAACAGGCAATCCAAGGAAATCTGAGGAAATTCAGACCATTCTTCCCATTTGTAATTCGGGTAACATTACACAGGCTTAGTATTTTTCAGCCTTTTTTTCTGTTCCAGTTACTCTTAGCAACTGTGTTGAACACTAATGCAGTTTGTGCAATATTACCAACAGGAAATCCCTGGCATCAAAGGATTAATTTTAGTCTTTGTCTTGCTCTAGTAATAGGAAATAAATTTCACCTAGTCATTGTCCTAGTCAAGTCAAATAAAGAACCTGTATCTGCTGACAAGCCATTATTATCACAGTCAAATAGATTACCATTGATTTACTCTAGGTAAGAGCTGTTGAGGGGTCCATTCTGTATGTTCTCTGTAGCAGCATGATTATTTACTGTAAACCTACCCTCTGATTTTCTCCTTAGGCTAGTGTTGTTATTATTAAAGCTAATTCACATGAAATTATGGTAGCTCTCCTGGTCTACAGTCTTTGGTCAGAGACCTAAGCAGGTGTTTGCTTAATAATTTGGTCAAAGATCAGCGAGTTAAAGGTTAGGCCATGGAGGGGAAGAATGGAGAGGTCATAGCACTTGCAGGAGGGGTCTGAGACTTGATCTTCCTGAGTCTGGAACAGTCGAACCTCAAGGTCACCCATTAGTGATCTTGCTTTAACGGACTGTGAGATGTCGACCATAAATTCACCATGCCAGCACCTTTAACCCTATTAATACTTTGACTACTGGAAATAAAAGCAAGAACCCAGAAGGAGCCAGCCCATGGAGAATTATTCACAAAATGTCTATGAGATTAAATTTATCTAATAAAGCTTACAACTCTCAATATAGCTCTCCAAGGAAAAAACTTGTCTTCTATTTACTCTCTTATAGTCATTACATCCTATATAAAGATAGTAGATAAATAAAGACCCTTCACAACCAACATGAATGCACATGTAATAGTGTCTAAATAAATATAAGCATATATTTTACAATATAAGATTTTCTCAAATAACAGAAGTAGAAATTAATAAAAAGGAGAAACAAAACTAAACCATCTCCTGCTCCCAAAGACTGTACCTGTCCATGTATGCATTGTCAAAGTTTTATAATGACCATCCAGAATTAGAGACTAACACATAATGAGTCACCTGCCTATCAGGAACAGACACGTTTCTCCTTCTTTGAGTTAATAACTGTGTTTTGACAGTCAAGTATTTTCAGGTGTAGAAGTATGGGATCACTGTAACAGTCAATTGTGAAAAATGATACTGTCTAACTAGGAGTTCCACATTGAAAAGCACTTATTTCCTTCCATTCCCCAACTCCACTTCTAGGTGAAAGAATTTCTACTTGCTGAATTGCAGGGATTCAGATGTTTTTAATATCTTAGAACAAAACAATTTCCAATGAAAAAATCATAGAGTCATAGGAGGGTTTGGGTTGGAAAGGACCTTAAAGATCATCTAGCTCCAATCCCTGGTCATGGGCAGGGACACCTTTCACTAGACCAGGTTGTTCTGTTTATTGTCACCATACACCACTACTCATTTTGGAGTATCCCACATCTCCAGACCCTGGGAGAGTCACTTTTGCTGTGTCCAGCATCTTCTGGACTGCACATGACCAGAATAAATTCATATTATTAATAGAAATTGTACTACAGATGTGCATAGCTCTCTTCAGAGCAAATAAAGGTTTTGGTTTATCTAGAAGAGATTAAAACCTAGATCAGAACCTGAACAGCATGCAGCAACTGTTCATGCAGAGGAGAGAGAAAGGGATAGCTGGTAGAGGGGTTTCTCAGCAATTTGAGAAATCAGGGTATTTGGCCAGTAAAAGCAGTAACATTACAGACAAGGTTAGGAAAATATTTACTGCTATTTTGATCAGGATGTCTGTGGGACAACGAAACAACGAACCCCTTCCCCAGAGAGTTCCTAAGGACTCCTGGCAAGCAGCTCTTTCCATTGCAGGATGAGGACACAAGAATTTACAGGCATCACAATATCATGAAAAGGAGCAGAAGAGTAGGAAGGGTGAGACAGAAAGGAGCCATCCACTTGAGATAAATGAAGACATCATAGAAGAGTAAAAAGAGATAACAACAGACAGTTAGGTGCAGAGTGCTAATTGGGAGTCTGATCTGAATCAGTGGCCCTGGCCCAGCATTAATGAAATATTCATAGACGGCCACACAACACACTGTCAGTAAAGGACAGGTTGCTTTGCCATTTAGTAAGAAGAATTTTACTCTATCACTGTCCCTTTGTTTTCTCTACCCTCACAACTCAGACTGCAGGAAGGAAAGGCACAATTGCTGTAAACTCTGTTTTCTCCTTGAAAATTTAATACTGAGTACCTTGGCAGTCCAGGAATAAAAATAATTAATTATATCAACCATAAAGGACAACCACATAGCAAATCGATACATCCTGAAACTTCACAGATATCTTTATTTAACATCTAGTCATCTTTACTTTGACTTTTAGCAGATTTCTGTTTCAATACCTTCCTATCTTGTGAAGCCTCAGCAAACATCTGAGCAGAAAGTGTTTTTCAAATGTGGGCAGGAGGGAGCATGGTGTTTCAATAGAGAAGTAGCTCTCCTGTTGGTAAAAATTCATGGGTATTTCAAACCAGGAAACTAGTCCCGACAGAGGCTGTCATCTCTGACATGGTATAAAGATCCCACAATTCCCACAAAGATCAACAGGTTCTGGGCGCCATCCAGAGCCCCTCAGAAGTGAGCCTTTCATTCAGAATACTTGGCTTCAATTCATATCACTTGAACTCACATTGTTCAGATGAGCTTAAATCTTTACGTAAATGGTTTGCTCAATTGCACTGCATACCGTGCACACTGCTGTGTGCACCTGTTTGTTTTGATAGCAAGCACAATGGGAAATTTTTTGGGTTGAAAACATCCATTGTAACAAAACAGTCTTTTTTTAATTAAAAACAATTCTGGAAATGAGGACACAATAGGAATATGTACTAAAAAAATCTTTTATACTGACTGAAAATTAAAATGTGCCAAAATATTTTTAGAACCTCACAAGTATTTTGGTGACACAAAGTCAGTTTTCAGAGAGGAGTTCTCTTTTTAATGGGCATAAGCTCCTGTCTTTTAAATGATCTCTGAGTAAATCATTAAAATATTCTGTTTTAAAAATAAAGATAAAATAATTATGAAAGGGAACTGTATACTTACTGTGCTCCATGTTCTGCTCGCTAATTAGGAAGGAAATGCACTTTTAATATATCAGGAAATAAGATTTCCAGTCTAGTTAATCAGCATGGGTTGGAAACCATTCATAGAAAGACATATTTCATGATACTTCTGCATGTTGAGCTTTCATTAATTGAAAAAGGGATAACATACACAAAGCCTAAGCTGTAAGATGGACGGACCATATTCAACTTGAAGAGCTGTGCTTTGGGGGCTGTGTTTATAACTGCCTGCAAGTAAATAGTATCTTTAGCCCCCAGTCTTGCAGAGAACTGAGCAATATATGAGGTCAAAATGCAAAATGCTGTAATCTAATGATAATTGTTTTCTAGGAACAGTTTAATACACTTTGTACATTTAAACATAAGATAGAAGACAGAAAACTATTCAAGTATGCTGTTGCAATAGATCATCTCATCCTATTCTGTGGCTGGAGAGTGGTCATTTGGACACTCTTGAGTATAGTGAGTTCTTGAAATGGAAAATACCTTTACAGGCACAGAGTTATAAGAAAGCATTATCATTTCCTCTTAAGGTTACAGGCTAGACCACCATAGTGATCTCTGAAATATTTGAAATGAAAAAGATAAAATTTTCTAATATTCTTAATGGTTACCACAGAGGTAAAATTAATCCAAGTTTAGAAAAGGACAGCTAAAGATCCATGGCAGTGCAGGACAGCCACAGCAAGACATTTCTATACCAACCATATGTCAGTCATTAGGTAGATTCCTGGCTCTGTGGGACAGAACTACTGTCAAAGTGTAACCTCCCACTACATCAGGGAAGACAGATTAGCCATAAACCAGTAGAGGTATTGCTCTATGGATTATCTTGCTTTCTTTAGAGCAGAGGAGACTGGTGGTGTCTCTCAGAAATCAGTTCACTGCCCAGCACAACAGCTTTGCCTCTTTGCCTCCTTCTCATGCAGAGAGAGGGGATGCTAACATGGTAAAATTCACTCCTGGGCAAGAGGCCAGGACACGACCTGTGTACTATTAAGCCTTCAAAATAGGGTTTAAGTGGGACTTGAGTGGTGCATGAGCCTTTTGTTGGCTTTCTGCCCAGAAGTGAACTTTACCCACAGAGAATATTACATGGTGTCCACGCATTGTCTGCCATACATGGGTGCAATGTAATTCCCCTTTGTCACCCTGACAAAACACCCAGTGCTGCTTAAACTGAGTTGTTCTAAATGATCTGGACCATTACGCGCCTGCAGCACATAATGCAACCAAGCAAAATACTACCAACACAGGAAGAAAGTATGCCTTTGTGGTGAAGGAAATCTAATTTTCTCAGGACTGCCATGCCAACGTGGTAAACAGTATGGGCCCTTAGTACAGAAAGATGTGGTTTCTTGCATTTACTTGTACAAAACAGCATATAGATTTTCTGCAGATCTTTATTTTGAAATTACAACTGAGAAGAGCCGCACACTGTTCATTTCATGTAGCATTCTTCATATTAAAATGTAGCTTGAAATATTCCCACATTTTTCATTGTGCTTAATTTTATGCATGAGTAGCCCTTCAGATTTAGGAGAGTTGCACCAGCAATAGGAATAAATTAAACCACAGTATATGTCTTTAAAGGAGCAAGGCTCAAAGTTGTACTTGCATTCCTGAAGGGAAAGCTTTGCTTTTTATAAGTTTTCCACGGTATTATTTTTGCTTTGACACTAGGGCTGTCTCTTTGCTGATTGACTCATTTTCCCTTGAGAGTTGTTTAGGTAAGATACTAAAGTTAGAAAAGACAAGAAATAAAGATTTAATGACTTGCAAAATAATATAAAATAAAAGAGAAATACACACATCCTGGACATTTCCTAGCCTGATACAGTCTGAGCTGGAAAAAGGATGATGGGGAGGGAAGCAGAGTTGGGAACAAGAAACATCAGATGTCCTGGAAGGAATAATAAATCATAATTTGTTATTGTAAATTCTACTGGCAGTTCTTAAACATGACCAGAAGTAGTATCTCTGGTATATAGTGAAGTGATCCAGAACTGCTGACAGGTTTGCGTGTACCAAACTGATTGACACTTGATATCACATAGGTGGTTATTAGGAGCTTTGAATTTGAGTTCCTACTCTGCTTTTCTTCGAAGCAAGCAGCTACATTTTTTTGTTCTGATGATACTTTCTGTAAACGGCATGTGGAACCTGATGATTATCATTCATTTTTATTTAGTTAGCAGATGGCTTCCAGCAGCAATTCCTTAAAAGTTTCCTCATTTATAAAATATGAAGTGGCTGACCTAAGTTAAACCAATTAGTAACTTTCCTTTATCATTTTTGCAGGTGCTTTCTTCATTAGGAGATATCAATCAACAGCAGGGCAGTAAACATGCTAGTTCTGGTATTTGTGGAATGCTCAGATCATCAATTGAAGTACACGCAGTTCAAATCTGAAATATTAGCAGTTCAGAAATCCATTAAGATCAGTATCAGATGAGTTGTTATAATACCCATATTGAAATGTGTTGCACAGATTCAGCATGCGACACCTTGGAACTGAAAGAAAATATTTCCTGTTACTACAATGCTCATACAAAAACTCTAGATTGCATTCCATGGGCAAGAGAAAATGTTTTTCACCTGGAAAATGTTCCCTTTTAGTAATACCATCCTCATTAAAAATGTTCAGATTAGTTTCTTCAGCTGTTCTGTATCTCCAGGTACAGAAATTAGAGAAAATGCCTCAGGATGAAAGTATTCTTACACAATGCTGCTGAAAAGTAATTCATCTACTTGTTAAAAACATTTTATTTGGTTTCTACAATCAGGATCTTTCAAGAAGATTCCAGTTCCAGCTCCAAAAAGCCCACAGCCACATTATTTGAAATAATGTACATGACTCAGGCCTTTGGCCACTGTAGATTAGTAATGCAAGATGTGATTCTATCAGTAGTTCTGCATAACTGTATCACATACCTTTATAGTCTGAAAATTTCAGCTATCTTTCTGATTACACTGGAGTGGAATGCAGCTGCTGGATTTTATATCAAGTAGAAAGGAAAAGAATCTGTATATTTTCTAAATTGAGGAACATTAGTAAAGAACAAAATCCTGATTCTGTAAATTTACACAATCAGGTAAAGCTTTAACTCATATAAGTTGGATCCTGGCAGGATCAGGCTGACCATTCACCAGAGATGTTGATGTAATAATTGTGTTTTGGAAAAAGGCAGGTTAAAATGATAAATGTCAAATATTAGTAGTTCTTTTGAAAAAGGCGTCTCCCCTGACACTTCACCCTCATCCCCTGCTCTCTCTTCCACTGATGACAATGAGGTGCACAGTAAAAGAAATTAAGATGATAGCGTGTTGACAGGAGTAAGGACACTCCAGTTTTCATCCCTGCAGACAACAGAAATGACATCACATCTCCTCAAACTGACACATTAATAAATTTAGTATCACCTGAACTTTTCTGGAAAGGAGAACCTTTTACACCAGCAAGTTATCTGGTGTCAGTAATAATAGGATTCTATATCGTATTCTGCTCCATATATGATGGCAGAATTACCTTTCGGGCCCTAACAAGTTGACAGGGGTTCATTTTGCTTCCTCTTTTAATGACACCTTCTCTGCAGGTGAACCACAGATGTAATGACTTCCTCTTTTGCTTCTGAATACTCCTGAAATGTCATCATGAACCAAGACATCTCAATCTGGCTTAATGCAAACAGGAAGCAAAGGGGTTTTAAAGGTGAAACTGATCTTGCTAATGAAGAAGTATCACTCTTCATCTGGACAGGGAGCACAAAGCTTGTTAGATCGAGCTAAGTGAATGTCACAGGTTAGAGTTCAAGCATAACACAGAATTGTGACTAAAGATGTTATCGTCTATTTGTGTAGAGATGCACAATCAAAACAAAGTAATACAAGTCTAAACCTAAGTGTTTGGTAACAACCCAGTAAGATGTGCAATAAACCTTTGCTGGAGAGTCAGCCTTCTGAGGACCTTAATCACGAAAAGTTCGGCATTTTAAAAAAGAAGACAACATGTAAGAACATGTTATGGTTTTCAAAAAAGAGAAGAAATAAACAGCAAGAAGGAAATACTGGATTATTACAGTATAGCGTAGTATAGCCCATTCATTGCTCCAAGCTGGGGAATGAACGAAAAAGTATCTGATTTGTGTGTTTAGGTACAGCATTTCAAATGGTAAAAATGTTTTATATTTGCCACCGAGCTGGATTATTCACGAAGTATAGGCACATATATTTTTGATGCACGAAACAGCCAGTTAGGAAGCTCAAGTAATGTGAGGGCTGGTTTTCAGTGCAAGTGGAAAGCAACTTGCCTTGCAGACATAGAGAAAGCTCCCTGAAGCTGTTTGAAGCTTCTGTTGGGGGGGAACAAAACCAAAAACATTACCCAAGTACCAAACACAGTCAGATCACCTTGATGACTGACAGCAGGCTCACCTGAGCTACCTGCCCATCACAGCTTTTGTGGGAGATGGCAGCCCTCTCATTGAGAAGTCCAACTAGCTGTGGAAAGAAAGCATTAACTTTCCAAGCTTTTGCTGACTGCATAGAAATGGTAGTGGTAGCAAAATTCAGCTCATCTCTCAGCAGATGTTTCTTACACTTTTAATCCATTTAATAATGTTCTGTTTACAGTCCAGATCCTGGTGATACTCCTCTATTTAAAGCAGTCCACTTTTTCCAGGATTGCAGGATGTCTCAGATGGGCACATTGTGTGAATGGGCCCAGATTGAAGCTAATGCAGAAATTGGTCAATGATTCACCAAGAGAAAATAAAAAACAAAAGTCTACTGGTTTCAAACGTTTGTCTGATTCAGGGAACATTTTAAAAACACCACATGAATATTTCAAGTGCCAAAACTAAAATGGGGATTTGAATATAAAGGCCCAGATTTTCAAATGAATATTTGCACCATTCGTGCAATCTTCCTGTCAGCTAGAAAAAGCTTTGTTCCCAGTATGAAGGTATATTTCAGATAGTCTGAGTTAAGTTTTCAGGCAGAATTTTTTTTCCCACAGAAAAATCAGAATATGTTCAAAATATAAATTTTTAGAAGACACTCTGATTTATAAGAGCTTTTCCTTATTTACTCTTGCTTTCCTGAAGATGCTTATTGGAATTAACTAATATGGAATATAAAATCAAATAAGAAGGAATCAAGAAATAAGATTGATTGTTTTTAAAACCAGTATCTGTGACTAAAGATGATGAGCCCAGTCCCTGACTGAAATCCATGAAGGTCTTTACACAGAAATACATAAATTAAACTGCATCATAGTCACTTTTACCCAAAACAATGAAGTCAGTGTTTACACTAAAACTAAAAAATTCTTTGTGTATCACATCTTTATACTAAAGGACTCAGATGAACAAAACGGAACAACTGGAGGTTATTCTCCATAGTACTGAGTCAACTTTGCAGAAACTATTCAGCAGAGCTCCTTAGGGTTCACCACAAAAAATGGCAGAGGTGAAAGAACAGTGGGTTCAAGAATCAAAATTCAGTTACAGAGCCCAGAAATCTGGTAGTTTGCTTCTCCATGCCATTTAGATAAGAAATGGCTTAAAATATATCAGAACCTCACACAAGCACTGTAGTTCCTCATTACAGAGCTGGAAACAAAGAACAGCTTTTATGCAACAGCAAAAACTTCCAGGCCATACATCATGCAGTGGACTGATGTTAAGAACAGCCTTTATTCATTCTAAATCAATGAGCGCTATAGAACGGGTGATAAACTTGTATGTCAAACTCTGAAGTTGCTATTCAAGCTGCCTTACGAAAAAGAAGGTGGTTGAATATAAGATTTGGTTATCTAATACCTGATACAACTCGTAAAATGCAGTACCTTCTTTCTCACATGTTTGAGGTAGAGAAATTGGCTAATGAGTTTAATCCACTTACCTTCAAAGAAAAAGTAAAGTATTTGCAAATAAGTTTAAATGAATTTTCAATTAACAAATTTATGTTTCACGGCCTCAGTGTTATTTTAGGAAAAACAAGCAATTACACTTAGTTCTAACAGGTGGAATAATGACTTTTTCACCTGTCAACTGACAGCTTAAAATTCCCACACATGTAGCCCATTTCTGTTTCATCTTTTCTTTGAATTTCAGCTGCTTTGCTTTTCAATGCCTGTGCTTTGCTGGTGTCTCCTTTGTGTCTGAAACTCTCACACTGAGTTCCGCCTCTTTGGTGCTGGGCTTTCTTTTCACAGTGACATTTCAACATAAACAGTCAATATTCATTACCTCAAAGGAGACTTCCCTCCTATTGCTGACCAATTAAATACCAGCTGAGTTAGGCAGACAAAAGTAAAGAAGCTGTAACACAAGCCTGGCTTGGAGTATATTTCTTCTTCCCTTAACAGAAAAAAAATGTATTCAAAACAAAGGATTGACGATATTTGGAAAATCTGAAGCAGAGCAATACAGTTTCTTCAGAAGTTATGATCCTCCTTTTTATCTTGCATGGTCCTTTCTAAGTGTTATTTAGTCTGTAGGCAGGAAATGATGCATATGTATCACAGGGACAAAGACAGACCACAGGTATTCCTCTACAATCCCAACTTTGATGAAATAACAAGGATGCGACCAAAAAAAATAACATCTAATGCTTGATGCCAAGAGGAAGGGCTTTTCTCTTTTCGTCTCTGAGATGTGAATGAGATTCAGATGTGTTTTGAATGTTATTGTATTACATGCAGTTCAGCAAAGACTGCTTCTTTTTTGTATTATGTAAGGTTCAACTCTGAGAAGGAAAATGCCCACCTAAACAGATCATGGGCAGGGGTGAAGAGGTACACTAAACTTATGGCTGATGAGAACAGCCTGCTGACAGACTGCCTGTAGGCTGACAAACCTCTTTCTCTTCCACAGAGTGGGAGGGGATGGGTATCAGTATCATTCACTGTCTCCAAAATGTAGGCGCAGCCTTTAGGGAAGGAACAGTTCTACCCATAGCAATGCAATTTGAGCATTCAGAGAGTTTCACCTGCAAAGTGCAGGAGCACTGAATCATAAAAATACCTAGCTGAAAAGGGCTCTGAGATCATCCATACTGCATACCTGCCTCAAGGCAGGAGCAGATGCCTGAATTATTCTTGATACATATTTGCCCGACCTCTTGTTGAAAGCCTCCAGCAGCAGAGACTCCACACCTCCCTTGGCAGTCCGTGCCAGTGCTTAACTGTGCCTACAAGATACTAAGTTCTTCTTGCTGTCCAAACAAGATCCTTTTTGCTATGAATTAAGCCTGCATAAACCCCAATTTTCACATACCTAAATAGAATCCAGAGAGAAGACCAGTGGTGGTTTGGCACAATATTTTTCAAAGACTTAAAAGGTTATGCAATAGGTGTTAGGTGATGAGGATGTTCAGAGAACAATTTAAAAAAATACAGCAGTGATTTATAACCTGAAACAATGCAGAAACTTAATTATTTGTCTTAAGAAATGTATTAGTAGAATAACAGCAAATAGAATGAAACAGCTTGGAACAGGAGGGTACAAAGATCAGCAGCAAATGTGATGCTAACAAAACAGAGTCTGAAATCAAAGGACTTAATGATTGCTCAGTACAAGATCAGGCTGAATTGTCACAGTTTGAAATAGCATGTTTAATGATATTAAATAGTTCTACATTTGTACAGGAAAGTACAAGCATTTTTTTTTTCCTTCTTCTGAAATAGGGAGAGATTTCTATAGCACAAAAGGGCCCAATCCCACAGCCTACCCTCAGTGGGAGGTTTGCTTAACCAAGAAATGCAGTGTCAGGCTTTCTCAGAGGATAAAAACAATACGAAGAATTGGTGTAGACGCTTTATGTAAAGGTAACAGCTTGAATCCCTCAAAGCATCCAAATGATTTTTACTTAAATGGATGTGACATTGCCAAGAAAGAAACTTTATCCTCATGAGAGATCTTTATTAGCCAGGGTACTTAACCCTAAAGATGAGGAGAATTTAATAATCTGAGGGTTGTTTTCTCCCTCTTTCTTTCATTTGTGCAACCAGCAGCTAGAGGGCACAAAAGAATGCTTTTACCTTATGATCTATCATATAAAAGAGCTCTACAGACTGAATAAACAAAAAAGAAATCAGTGCTAATATCATAGTATAACATGTATTTTGTTTAGAATCTTAATTTGTATTCTCTTTTGCAAGAAGCAGTAGCAATTCAGAGACAATGGCACGACAACACAGGAGAATAATCAAAGACCTTTATCCCACTAAGAATATGTATTTAAACCCCAGAACATGGCAGGTGTTTCACACCGCATACACTCTCTGTGGATATGGTCATCATTACTTGTCTTAACTGTTTTGCAAAGCTCTTTCTTTAAAACTAATATAAACACATATTTAACCTCCTTCATTCTTACATCTTAAATATTAATGCTGGCTGTGATTCTGCATTAATAACAGCTATTATTTTTGCATTAATAAGGAGCTTACAAGAATAAACATGGAAGTCATAGTGCAGTCTTCCTGTCAATTAGAAAGAGAGTCAGTTGTAGTTGCAGAGTGCTTTATCTTATCATTTCACTCAGGACATTCCCAGGTTCATGGATCTGATCTGAACAGCTCCGGTGATAATAAACATGTAAGTACACAAAAACCCATCATGGCAAGAAAGCTACAAAGGAGGTTATCAGTGAGTTGCCAATTTTGGAATCCCTCACTTTGGAAAGAACATTATCACCATAAACAAGGTCATTTACATGGACAGTGTGAGCACAGAGCTTGACACTTTTCCACCAGAAATCCTAATAACCCCAGGAGGGGTCACATCTGTTGCTGTACTGTAAAATGGGGTGTACCTTAATAGCAACCTGTGTATTTGTATGTGTGTCTATATATACATATAGTTAAAAAGCAAAGCAAAACAAAGACCCTTTCCCTTCACCCCTAATGAACTGCACCAACCCCTTAGGCTGAAATGACTTGGATCTGGATAGAGTGCCATTTGCCAAATTGTAAATTGCCTACATTTATTTTGGGAGTGCACTAAACAGAGTGCTAATTGCCTTGTTTAGCACTTTCCCTTCTTTCATTTGCACTGGTGTAAAATCTTAGTAAATTAACTCAGGATTTTATTATGTAGGTAGCATTTGAACAACTGAATCAGTGAGAAAGCAGCATCAAAGGACTGATAAAAGAAGAGTTGACTCTACCCAGAATGCCATTTATATGTCCCTTGAATTAAAAAGGATGAAATTAACTTTTAATCCTTTTGCTTTTCATATAGCTGATCTTAATATAACATGTATTACTCAGTCATTTTATTTGCATTTACTCATTTTAAAATGTTAATAACTGTGCTTGCAAGCTTACTGTATGGGAAAGTGCAATTGCTTGTATTCATATACATAAGTGTGTAGGATTCCTTAGTAATTTTTTTGAACTGCAGCCAAACACAGACTTGAGGCTTCTGTTCATTGTCAGAGAGAACACCCTGAAGAGCAATTCCCACCTAACTGTTCAGTGGGCTATGCAAAAATTAGCTGGTGGTCTCACACTTGTCCACAGCACTGATGGTATCTTATTTTTATATGAAGTCCAAAGAGAAAATGGGGGGGGGGGGGAGGGAACGACTGGAAGGGGAATGATCACTGTATTTGCACCTCTACAATAATTTGCTTTCCCACAAGGAAATAAGGAAGATATCATTTATTCGGGGGGAAAAATCAATAACATTATATATAAACAGGATGTCTTGCACCAGCAAAATTTCCCCTTAAAAGCCCTAGGCTGAGGATTTCAATGTGGAAGCACTATTGCTCATGGACACAACTTCATTACAAGAAAATGCAGACTGAAGACCACAGAGTCAGCACCTGGTAGATCCAGGTTCTGTTCTGAGCACACCTGCTGAACAACTGCTATCTTTAAGCTAGTAATTTCTGCTCTGAGGAAGTATTTGGGGTGTTCTACTGACAGAACCTTGACTTTTATAAGTTCAGAAAAGCCAGAACTTTGTCTTCACATGCAGCCAAAAGCCTCATAGGTGCAGAAATGATAGATAAGAGCCTGTTTGCCGCTGCCAATAAAACGCTGTACTGCCAAAATTTTATTTACTGTCCTTTCAAATAATGTTTGCATACATGAGGAGCTCAGAATAATAAAAAATATTAAAATTCATTTATTTACATTAGAATTAATTTAAGAAACTATTAAACTATTGCTAAAAAGCAATAAGAAATGTTTTCTTAGTTTCTGGTAGATTTTAAGGCTAGATTTCTGACTATTCTCCTCTCAGTACTTCTGATTGTGATGGGAATGAGAAACACAAAACGACTTGCTATCAAAAGTCAGTGAGCCCTGAATCCTTCCCTTCACATGTACTTGTAAGTAACACATTATATCATTATTTGCAGGTACCCAAACCTCTGGACCTTAAAGTACCTAAAAAAACAGGAAAAAGGGATTGCTTTACAAAGCAGCTTTTCTAGTGTTACTTTTTGAGTTCAGTTGCCAGACCAGCATGCTCTGGGAGGGTTCCACATAAGTGTCTGAACTTCTGGATGCTTCTCCCAGCTAAGCCGCCAAGCCATTTGATGTAACTCTATTATTACTTAACACGTGGCTGCACCACTGTTGAGTGCTGTGTGAATAAAATAAGGTATGATTTAGTAGCCAACAAAACAAATCTTTTCTAATGATTTTCTCTACATAAATTGAGGTTAAAGTTCCAGAACCTACCCCTTACATTACAAAAGTAAAGGAAGCCAGGCCATAATTTTCCATGACAGCATATCCAACCACATTACTTGGGACCACATCATCTTTCTCCAAGAGTGAGCAGTAAAGAAGTAGGTTATAGGCATATTTTTATCTGTGCAAGTGTATCATGGTTAATTAGGATGTGATATCCCTGTTACTGCTATTTTTTACAAGTAACACATAGCAGTCATCTAGAACTCCATGATGTTCCCTGCTAATAACATATGTAATGAAAATTTAGACTCTACATCTGGAAGTTTCTCATTGTAATCTAAGAGTGGTGAATTTAAAGTACTGAAGAACAGACAAAATGAGCACCAAAAGTAGCCGTAGACCACATACAGCTCAACGGATACAAGCACAGTCTTCCCTCAAGGTGCTGCATTATTCTGGCAAAGACTAAGTTGTTCCATCAATTCAGTGAAGTGATCTACCAAGCCCATAGTGAAGGGAGATCTAGGACATGGGTTGAGTAGTTCTAAAACAGAAGTACTCAGGAGCCTTAGGAGAGGATTTGTGCTTTAACCGACCTCCAGTGTTTGTCCACTTAGAGTTTCAGAAATATGCTTTTAATGAGTCAATCTAAGGAAATGGAACAAAAGAACTGCTTTCAAGAAAGTCCTGTCTACTCTGGTATTTAATCACAGAAAACATTTAATGCAGCTGGAAAAACACACAAAGGGGAACTCCTCTATGAATATAGCACAAAGATTTTCAGGTTCTAATATAGTCCCTGATCTCAGGCATAATGAATATGCTAAAGAATCTCCACCAGATCCTTCCATGCAGAGGTGATTTCATTTTGGAGGTGGCCAGCTCCACTTTGTAACAGAAAACCAGTAATAATAAAATATATTATCATAATTAAGAAGTGCAAAGAACTTCACAAGTCTACCAATATTGTGCTTTCTCTGCAGCAATAGTTACTTCATATTGCCAATGGGATTTTTTCAAAAGACATAGTCTTTTAATTAGAAACAATCCAAGCATGATGGTTACACTAATAGTATAGAACTAACCCTGTGCAGGTGTCCTACAGGAACCAGTTTTGATAATCCCTCCTTATTCACCAGGCACATTTGTATCAAGAAGCTAATTTTCGGACTCAGTTCCTCCATTGCCATTCCTAAGCAAACACTCTGCTGGGGTACGAGATATTTCCTTTCATAAACAAAACTTGGAAGTTAGTTTACAGAACAAAATTGAATAAATAAGCATGAACTTCAGAATTTTATGAGTATCTTTTATTAGTTTCTTTTATATTTACAACTTACTAACAAGTATCTCTAGCAACTATCACAACATATCCCTATTCAGTATATAGCTACACACACGCTTATATATGCAAAAAATAAAGTAATAGAGTAGGATTAGTGTCAGAATTGTGTGTGGCGTTTCCGTTTGCCGAAGAAGGACACGTCAGTTTTTAAGTATCAGTCATGTAGTATCTTCTATATAAGATGACTACCTCATTCACAGGGATATCTTCCACAATAATGTGGCTAAAGGAGGCTCTACACATCAACAGAATGAAACTTTTGTCTTATTCTCATTTTTAAACACTATTTTATTTAAAATTTTAAACAAAATTAGTGCAACCTGGAAGTACAGGGAATATTTTTTGTGTTAATATAGTCAGAAATCTGATTAAGTCATGAACTAATAATGAAAGTTATAATGTAAAGCCTGAAGAAACTGAGGCTTGAGCATAATTCAGAGAAAAGCCTTCAGTGAGAACAAGATGATAAATACACCTACTACTGTCTGATCAACCTTTTCACAATAGTAGAGGATACGGGAGTGATTCAGTGAGAAGTGATTGTGTAGTAGCTGTTCTGCTCACCTGGATTTTTAGGGACATTGTTTTCTGTCTTGCCACAGCCTTCCATTTGCCCCCCTCCTTCATTCAGTTTCACATGGAGATTTTAACTCATCCAAATCATTGTGGTAGCTGGTAAATAAAGCACCCGATTTTAATCTGTCCTAGGACTTGCGATGCTGAGTCAGCAGAACTTTGAGATGACTCCGCACCTTTTTCTTTAAAGGGAGCACACCAAGAATACATCACTATCTTTGTAAACACCAGAGAGAGCTTTTCTTGAACCAGACACAAGAACAAAGAACTTTTTCAAATGAAAGAAACCTCAGAAAAAATAAGGAACACAAAAAGTGAATTAAAAACTGGGCAAAATTCTCTCCCTGCCTCCTGTGTCTTCACAAGGTGGATTCTTTCCCTCAGGCTTGCTCTCAGATCAGCAGCTCAATAACTTTCTAAATGTTGACAAGTTACACGCTGTCCCCTGGCTCACTAAGATACACTGTGCTTTCTGTGCCTCAGAGTCCCTTCTGCTCCTTGTCCTCAGCAGCATCTTGGCCTTAGCCCTTGCTGCAGGATCCCTTTTCCCCTACCTCGTCTTCTGCAATGATGCTCTTGGGGAAGGAGTAATCTTCCATTATTGCAGAGTGCTGGCACAGAAGACAGCAGTCAGGAGAAGTTAAACATCTCCCTAAGGGAGCCTCACAGGCTGTACGTACATACTGGCTTACACATAATAAACTACAAACAAACCGGGTATAACATAATGCAGTACCTCTAGGCTAATATTTCATAAGTTACACCCTCTAAGAGACAACATTTCCATTTTCCAAGTCTGCAGGATTGCAACTTTCCACAACAGACCTGCTGGAAACCCTGCCTTGACCGGAAACCTGAGGGAGGCTGCAGGTGACCTCGGAGGAGCCTGCATATTCCTCATCGCTCCCAGCAGTACAGACCCTTACACGTCAACACCAGCCATAAGATCAAGTCACCACATTGCCTCTAGACAACACTATCGCGTGAAGTAAGATTATTTTTCACCTACAAAGCACTTCATCTGAGAAATGCAATATATTAATGGAGAGCATTGAAAGTGCTTGGTATTATTTGCCATATTTCATGCCTGTAAATGATGGCAAAAAATTTGGATGATTTACCCAGTGCTAGAAACAGGTTAGTGACAGAAATTATGTGGTGTCCATAGCTCCTTATACCTGTTCCTGATCCCTCAGCTGCAACCAGCGGTCCCTCTCCTGGTTGGCAGCATTTGCCATCAGCCGCAAACGATGGCAGCACCAATGAGAAACAGCTCGTGGAGGTTTGAGATTTCATTTTGGTGGGCAGGAAAATTCAATCTGCAGTTTGTGACTCTTAGGAAATTAAGTCTCTATTAGGAAAGGGTTAAAGACAGATTATGTAAATAGGGATATTGTTATTTGCCCCATATGTAGCACTGTGGGGTGAAGACTGCTTTCTTTCCCTTTTTTTTTTAAGGTTTTTTTTTTTTAGTTTTTCTTTTCCACAAATTGAGAGATTAACCTGGTCTCAATTGAAATGGCAGCCCATATCATACCTTCCCTTGATCTCACAGCATGGCTAATAACAGCTGGGGCCTACCAAGCAGGCTTCTTTATTTTTCCTTTATTGTTCCAGGCCACACAACCGTGAACCTTCAGCATGTTATGTACTTAAGCATGGTCAGGTTGATGTCATTATTTTCTTATTGTTGTGGAGCTCCCTGGGTGTTTGCCCATATTCATAGAGAGGGGCTTGTGTGCTCTTTGTAGGTTAACCTTTTAAAAAGGAGATGCTCGACCACTTGCAAATGTAGCCCAGGGCTGTGACATTGCACTGGGCCGATTGGTACGCTTCAAAACACATATTAGCACCACTTGTGCTATTTCGTCTTTCTTTTTAATTTTAGCCCAGTCTTGTTAGATAAATCTTATCTGTGCCACAAGTAAATGCTTGATAGAGCACATTTTTAAAACCTTTAGAAGGAGAGGAGGGGGGGAAAGTGTGGTTTGTCTGGGTCACTGTGTGCTTGGTCTAAGTATAGGCATAACTTTGTCTAAGTATAGGCCAGTTTATCTGTCCGCTGTCTCCCTGTCTCACTCTCCAGCTACCTCGCAGCAAACAAGCCATGAGCATTAGTGCTGAATTGTGAGAGCTACAGGGAAAAGCATTTCTCTACATGAACCATAGCCACATTTAGCTTTTACAATCCTATAAAAACTGGTCTACTCGCTATCAGTTCAACCTAGAAAGCAAGCAGCAGCTCTCAATTGCCTCCAGCTTTGATGTAAGCACCCCACAATATTTCCATTTAAGCTACAATGGATAGAAGACACCTATAAAAATATTAATTAGCTCCAGTTGACACCAGATGCAGTTAATATACTGTGCGCCAGCTCTGAAATACTAGAGTTTTTATTAGGTAAGCTAATGTTTATTGCAATCATTAAAGGCTGAGTCATAAAAGGCTGAGCCTAAGAAAGATGTTTCAGGTATTATTCCTTGCATGTATCAGATGTAAGTTGGTTAAATCCTACTTCCAGGGTTAGTAATTTTGGAAGTCATATTGCAAATACAAGCTATGAAAGAATACTGCACGATATTTTCATGCACTCAGAAAGCCAAACGTAAATGAGTAAGGGGACGAATCTCCAGTGGCTTTAGTGAATTTTGGCCTTGTAACTTTTAAACAAGCAGATACAAACGGCAGCACAGATTACAGGCTTAATGTCTGTATTACTTCAGTAGTGTCAATTATGATAATGATAGTACTGACACCAATGTATTCTCTGCTACAGTTTCTTTTGTAGACTGGTTTGTCCTTTGCTTTTTTAAACTAAGGGGTCAGGAAGGTGAGCAGTACAGCTAGGCAGCAAGCAGCCGTATGTATCTGTCAGTGCCCCAAAGGTGTATCTTAAGTTACTTGTGTAATGGGAAGAGGAAGGCTACCTGTGCTCATACGCATGAGGATTAGGTTTATGGTTACCACCAGTCTGGACACACAACTTGCACCTGCTGTAAAACCTGGGCCACGCAGGCTGGAGGGGAAACAAAATGATGCAGAGATCTTTATAGGATCAAGGTGGACTACACAGGGTTTCACACACATAATGATAACCTTTGGAACCTCCCTGTGTCTTTACCAGATACAATCAGGATTATCCCCTTAATGTTTCTTTCAATTATTGTAGAAAAACAACCAAAAATTAGACTTATTGTTTTATCATTTTGGTGGTCCTTATTTATAACAGAGTCCTGATTTTATAAGCCACCTCAGTATATATACATATATATGCCTAAGCATAAGGATAGGTTTGTCTGAATCCTTTGCATATTATCACATGGTGCGTTTAGCTGCGTGGATCATGGCTGTGTTGCCTCACTCTTCAGACTTGAGTTTTGTCGTGGTTTAAGCCTCTATAACTCACGCAGTCACTCTCTCACTCACTTCCCCCTCTTTCTTCCCCCCGCTCCCGAAGGGATGGGAAGAAGAATTGAAAGAATGCAACTCCCACAGGTTGAGATAAGAACAGTTTAGTAACTGAAGTATAACACAAACCACTGCTGCTACCACCAATAATCATAATGACAAGGCAAATACAAGGAAAGAATACAATCGCTCACCACCGATACCCAGCCTGACCAAGCAGTGCACCCCCACCCTTCCAGGTCTCTCCTCTCTGTTTTACGTCCTGGGCATGACGTGCTGTGGTACGGAATACCTCTTTGATCACTTTCAGTTAGGTGTCCTGTCTCTGCTTCCTCCTGGCTCCCCCTCCTGCCTGGCAGAGCATGAGGCTCAGAAAGTCCTTGGTCAGACCAAAACATTACCAAGCAGTAACTGAAAACACTGGTGTTATCAGCGCTGTTCCCAGGCCAAAAGTCAAAAACAAAGCGCTGCACCAGCTACCAAGGAGAAAAATGACTGCTACTGCTGAACCCATGACAAGTTTACTGAGCCAAAACAATTCTCTCCCTTATGTCTATAAGGAAAGAGCTTGAATACAAGCCATTCCTATCACAAGTGCAAATTTCCCTGGAGAATCCAGGAAGCTCGGAGACAGCCGACATAAGAGCTGTTTGAATGTCCAGGGATTTTGAGCCTTATGGCAGTCTCCAAACCCAGGCTAACATGGAGGTAGAGATAGCACTGAACTGCTACCATGGGTCCTCGTTTTCATTTTCAGATGTTATTATTACTGTCAAAGGCCCTTTTAGCCTACAAGACAATACGCAGTAATACACTGAATTCATTTCTCTCTTGATGTCTTTGTACTTTGGCCATTTCTCTTTTGCAGTGCAAGTAAACTTAATGTTCAGGTAAAACAGTTATTTCATCTTGAAATTAAAGCCAAGTATTTCTTTCTATAATGAGACATTCTGAGTAGCTATTTTAGTTCCCCAATATATGTATGCGCTTATATGTATACATATATATATTAATAGGTAGACCATATATATATATGCCTGACTGAAATATTAATGTGCAAGGCACATCCTTACTTCAAAACTTGAATCAAATTTATAATTAGAATCACAAATGAATAAAAGCAAAATAAAATTAAGTTCTCCCCTGTATGTATTTCAGTGGTGCTGTAAAGAATGACACATTGGTTTTGGCATACAGCACTGAACTGCAAATTCATTAAAACTTCATCAGTCTAATCTTTGATTAGCTCAAGCAAGGTGGTATCCCCTGAATTGTTCTTTGTACACTTAAAATAAGCCATTTACCTGAAGCTCAGTTTTCAAAACTACTTTAATTTGTTCCCAGATAAGCACAGTACTATTTTCACTGAAGCCCTCAGTATTTTGTTACACCAAAATCTAAGATCATATTGGCTTCTGTTTGAAGCCCATAAAGATTAAATAAACCTGTAGAAATAGAAAAGAAAATCAAAGTTTAGTCCAAGACCTTTTCTCCTTCAAAATACTCTAATTTTTTATGATTTTTTATTGAATAAAGAAGGATTTCAAATTTTACTGACAAAATTCCCAATGTCTTTTTTCAAGTCTTTTGGTTCCATCAAAACCCAAGAAACACAACAATATTGCCAAAAGACATTATTTACTGTGAAACCTGAGCTGCCATTTGGAAAATAGGACTTGAACAGAATGTCCTTACAGGTAGCAGTGCACTTTGTTTATGATCCCATAAGATCTTTACATATTTTAAATGATATTCAGAAATATGCTTATGATTTTTTTTTTCTTTTAAGATCTTATTTTCTTATCTGAACTCTTTTAACAAAGGTATTATGCTAAGTATAAAAGCTGTCCAATTTTTTTCCAACCTTTTGCTTCTCTCTAAACCACAGTCATTTTGTTAGACATTGAAAATGTCTTGATTTAGTTGTCTTGCTATTTTGGGCCTGTCCTGCCCCCTGCAGTGGTAATAAGGATGGGGCTTCCTGCTGGGTCCTGAAGAATACCATTTCACGGCCGCCACATAGCTGGCGGCTTTTATTTATGGAGCCAAGAAAATGAATGGGTATTAGTGTCCAAACATTTCAACATGCTCCTGTGGCCATGCACAAAAGGGACTGATTTGCAGCAAATTTCCACTTATTTTCCAAAAGTATTTACCTTGCAGAAGGCTTGGCTGATCGCTATAATGGCATAGCGGAGGGGAAAAATGACTATTTCAGAACCCAATTTTTATATATGTTTCTGAACCTTAAAAGTGCTATACTTCTTCTGAATGAAGATAATATTCTTGGTTGCTAGGCTTTTATGGATATGTGGCTAATGCCAGCCCTGTCACCATGTGTTTCTTTGCAACAGATGAAATAGGCATTACCTAAAAGCAGAAAGCTTCCTCTGCAATGGGGACTGCTTGGGTGAAGGTTCTTGCAAAAGACCAAGGGTTCTTTTAAGCACTGTGAATGGCACATCCAAGAGGTGTTTTCAACACCTCTACTTTTACCTGCCTGCTGGGGGCAGCACAGGGTGCATTTTACACCTTTCCTGAACTACCCCAGGTAATTTGGAGAAGACTTTCAATCCATGCTCTACTAGGCAACTGCATGAAACCTGCGTTACAGCGCTGTATAGACCAAAACTGCTGAGATCTGCAATGCCCTTTAAAACACTGAAGTTTAATAACCATGAGAGGTTATCAAGATACAGCTGCTGGAAGTTCTGTCCAGCCAGTGCAAAGTTCACAGATGCAATTCAAAGTCTTGTGCTCGTGTCTTCTGAAATAGTTCCAGATGAGCTTTGTGGCAAGAAAGCAACTGCAGCCAATATGTGGGTGTTAGATGATATAAAGGCTTACTTAGATAAAATTAAGACTTTTTTTAGCTCTGCAGGTGTTTGCAGGTACCATACTTTAGGTGCAATTCCATGTATACACACACATTGGTAGAGATTGTATGTCTAAAGATCCCCACCATAATATTTATAGGAAAACCACAACAAAAAGAAAAACTGGATTACTTGTACTATAACATCATTGCTTGGAAGTTCCCAGCAGGTAAGATGTGAAGTCTAGATAATAGAATCACACCACTACACTGGCTGCTATACAAGTTTATGCAGGTCACCAGATATTGCAGTCTGCAACCCTTGAGTGCAAGTTTCAAAAGAAACAACACAAGAAAGGAAGGCTTGTCAGTGACAATATCCTTGCAATGTTTTTTCCATTTTATATTTGTTTTATTAAGATATCATTCTAGGTATAAGCCACATCATTGCAGTCTATGGATGCCTCACCTGCATTGAAATGAAAAACCAACACAAATTATTTCTAAGTTGACTAGTTCCATGTTGTAATCTGTATTTGTTGCTTTTTATCCTGGAAAGCTATCTTGCAATTATAACAACACTGCTGATTTAGCTCCTCGGTGTAAGTGTACCTCTTTTTCCCCTAAAATGAATTTATGTAAATGACAGCACCAAAACAAGTGTTCTATTTCACCACAGCGTCTTAATACTTTACAGAGTAAATAAACCCATAAGGAAAAAAACCTTATGCAGCAGCACATCTGGAGCTGCTTCAGAGTTACAGCAACTTGGCTTCCTATTCAGATTCATCCCACTCAAAATCTCCATCTCCTAAATCTATTCTCATTCAAACAATCACAGACAAACTGTACACAACATGGGTAAATCCTCTGTGACAAACAACTTTACCTCCTCCTGTTATCCTACCTTCAACTGCTGGTATCAGCTTCACTATATATATATATGAAAAAGAGATGGAGGAATGAAGTGGAGGAATAGAGAGCAGATAAATAATCTCATCTGCTTCAACATCCTTCAAACTATGCATGAAACATACCAAGAGCAATGGATACGTGACAGATGTTCTTTCCTTTTCTTGCTCCCTAGAGTTTTACAAGATTTTGCTCCTCTTCACATAGATATACCACATGCCAGAACAGTATCTAGGAAGGAATAAACAAAAGGTGCATCTGGAAGTATATCCTCGAGTCCCTGGGAAACGAAAGACCCTTTCTGCACTCCTCAGTTTCTCCCACTGGGGAATGGTTATGACAAGGTTCAGAGGAGAGCATTGTTTCCACTCAGTCTCTGGTCCCTCCCGTAGGTGTGTATGATACTTAAATTAAAGCCTTAGAACACCTTTAGTAACTACAGATTACTTCACAGCTAAGGTAACAACTTATTTTTCAGAAGCAGTCAAGGCCAATCAAACACCAGACACGAGCGGCCTGCTTTATAACAAACTATAATTTTAAACATTTTAAAAATAAGAAGATGCCATGAATCTCCCTGGCTCATAACAGTGCAATTAAGACGGTGAATTGGTGAATTATTGTAGTTTAATCTGGCTAAGAATATACTATCCTGAAAACTTGTAGAATGTATAGAAAAGCTTGACTTAATTGTAATGAAGGAGACAAACTTTAACAAAGCTGAATACCTTGCGCTCCCTTTTGTTCCCATTTTTAATGTACCTTGGTCGAGTCAATGATTGAGAAAGTGTATCAAACCCAGCTCAAGGTCCTTTTTTCAATCATTAGAGGTGAATCATCTTGAAACTCCTATTTATTAAAAAAGTTTAAACTTGTCAGGTTAACACCAAAAAAGAGAGAGAAAGAGGGAAAGAAAGAAACAAATTTTCCTTTATTCCTGGGGTTAAGAATTACTTTTATCTGACAATGGTGTTTCATGTTATAGCATTAATTTTGCAATAAATTATAGTGCAGGTGGGTGGAATTGCTCACATTGTTTGACCAAAGTGTCTGACCTGCCCAGACCTCTGATTGATGAATAGTTTTTCATTTTGTTCTACTGGTCCTATCAGACAAAATCGAAAAACTGTGTGAAAAAGATCCTATTTCATGTAATAACATTTTGTTATATATCATTAGCACTTAATTCTGTCACCAGTGCCATGTCTGTGTTAACTAGGCCTTTCAACTTAATCCTTTCACACCTCAATGTGACATAGAAAGATGTCATGAGGTTATGGAGGGAGAAAATTAGAAGGGCCAAAGCCAACTAGAACTTAATCTGGCTACTGCCCTAACGACAATAAGAAGTGCTTCTAGACATACATTAGCAACAAAAGGCGGGCTAAGGAGAATCTCCATTCATTATTGGATATGGAGGAAGCATATTGACAAAGGATGAAGAAACGGCTGAGGTACTTAATGCCTTCTTTGCTTCAGCGTATAATAACAAGACCAGTTGTTCATGTGGATGTTATTTCACTGTTATTGTTATCCAAGGTACCCAGATTTAATTTAGTTCAGATATATCTACCTGTAATATTATACATCTTTATGGCTCTAGGCAGTATCAGAAGCTTGAGCTTGTTCAGGACATCTTTTCAGTGTGGCTAGTAGATTTTGGTGAAATTTATGGTTACACATTGATTGTTTCAATTTGGGCCAGAACTCACTCTGAAGTCCAAGTTTGCCTGAAAAGCACAATAATTAAACAAAAAATCTGAAATCAGGCATAGGTCTGGAAGAAGGTATAGAGTACTACAAGTAAGCTCAGACTCACCTTATTCCCAATATGTTGGGGCTCCTGTCACACTGCTCCAACCAGCATGATGGAGAAGACAATCATACACACAGCTTGAAACTTTCAACTTCTACCCATAAAGCTTTGTGGCAACATCACAATGTCTACATGGTCTGGTTTATGAACTGGGCAGTCATAAGAACAAAACTCATTCTAATGCAAGTACATCTCATTTTAACTTACCAGTGACTTACACGAACCTTCGTTCCTTCTCTGGGTGTTTATAACTGAGTTGAATTTCAGTCAAGACAGATGAAGGGCAAAGTACCCAGTGAGCTGGCCTGGCTTTGCAGCTGCAATTTTGTTATTGCCAATATTACTGCATGCAAGGGGAGAATGAGGCAGCAACTAATAAGAGCACACGGTTCCGGTAGCAGGAATTTCAGTGGGTGGCAAAGCTGATCAAAATATAGAAGGTAGGTCTGTGAAACTGTAAATGTTCTATGTCAAAGGGCTGTTAACTTATCATTTTTTCATCTTGGTCAACTAATTTCCATTACTTAATTAGAATCAGAAAGTACATGTATGAAATACTTACATTCTGCAGAAAAATGCATTTCTTGTGTGGTAGTTCCACAAATGCACAGTACATAATAATTTCTTACAGATTTAAACTACGAGATCATGCTGGTATTGTTGTACTTGTTCAGATTATCCTTGGCGCATGGCAAACCTTCCCACAGTTAATTTGTCAAACCATCCCAGAGGCATATCTTATTCCACCTCGGAAGTAGTTTGGTTCATCTCAAAACCAGAGTTCCTGGAAAAGGATCAAACTCAAACGTCCTAACTTCAGGATCAGGACCCTAATTTATGAGGATTTTTATTTTTACGTTTCATGCTACAACAGCATTTAACCATATTTTGCACATGTTTTTGCTTTTCAACCAAAGACTATTCTTATGTGTCCCTATCTCTGTCCCTGTCCCCACTGTTTTGGGGCCAGCATATTGGGTCATGTGCTGTTTGGACTGCAAGCTCTTTGAAGCATAAGCTGGATATCCCTTAACTAACCAATGATGTGTTTAGGGGAAACAGGAGGTAGATAGCAGGAAAAACTGACAGTTATGTCATCTTTCTATGGAAGTAGCTACCATTAGTTTTGAAAATCCTGTTTCTGACTTTTTCCCCAAGTATAATTCCTCGTTTATTTGGGTTTTCTTTCACTTTTTCTTTCAGGCTTTCATCTTAATGGGTTTTATGACACCTGGCATCTGTCTGGAATCTTTAATCTGAATTAAAGTTACACTGAAAGTGCCTTACCTCAGTCACAGTGAATGTATACCAAGAGACATTCCATTGGTTCCATTGGCATCAGTCCATACGTGCATGACTGTAAATTACACGAAAAAAATCTGGCCTCTGATATGAAAAAGGCTATTTATGCACTTTCACAAAGGACAAAAGTCTTGTAACTTTGGGTCTATACAGAAATTAGACGCAAATATGCTAGTGAAAACCCCCAAGTTTTCTAAATGTAGATGAGCACAGATTAAGAAAGCAGTAATTAATTTCCTTTGACCTCAAGCTGAAATTCCTTTCTAAAGCTGTCATAAAGAGAAAGAGGCCAGAGAGAAGAAGTGAAACTGTGTAACAATGCAATTAAACCCTTGTAATGAGGTCAGCCATCGGACTTGTTGCAACTGATATCATTATAGCAATGAGGAGGCATTATACGATGGCCTGATTTTTTACAGGATTCATTTTTTTCTTTAACTCTTTAACAGTCAGATATGGATTCTATAGCATAATAAAATAATGGTTGTTAGCAACCAGAAGAGTAGGCACAAGCTTTATTGACTTACTAACACCACTTCATAAATTCTGGTTAATGAATGCACCAAAAAACCCTCAGTGACAGTGGAATACAGGACAACTTTGATAAAGACAACCCTTCAGTCAGACTCGGTGTTGTATTTGCTATTGGAGCTTCCTCCCAGAAAGCAACTCCACTCCTTCCAGCAGTGGGGGAGAGTAACTTTTAACAATCCACTGACAATTGATGCGTAATCCTTGACTCATGTGGGACTTGTGGTGCTCAAGGAAAACATGAGCAGACCTGTAGGACTAACCTAAACCAGAAAGAATCCGAATTAGTCTCAATCTTACTGGAAACTTGTTTACCCATGGAGGGTGCAGGGAAAAGAGTTTGCTCCACCGGAAGAGTATTCATTGGCTTCATGCGGTCTGCAAAAAGAAGTTTAGATTGTCTGGTTATGCATTTAAAAGAAATAAAAAGTTGTGACGCTCAGATTTGTGCCCAGATACAAGGAGTTTTAGACAAAGCATATTTTACATAAGGTTTTCATTAGATAAACATCCATTTCTTCAAGTACAAACCTAAGCTTAAGATATTTTCCCTTTCTGGAAAGAGTGTCAAGTGTCCCAAGTGTTGGGCCTGCAGATGACAACACCTCTTATTACCATTCTGGCTCACTTGAATCCCCCACAATTGAACTCACATTATTCATTTCCTCAGCAGCTTTTCACAGATTGTGAAATAAGAAGTCACTGTTCTTCCTTCAGCATGTTAATTAGTGAATCCTTCCTAATGTTTTAATATAGGGCTTGGGTACTTAGTTTTAAGAGGTCGTGCAAGGTTATGAATCCAAAGTGGCTGCGGGTATTTCCATCTTTTTCAGAATATTTCATAGAATCATTCAGATTAGAAGGAACCTTAAACACCATCTATTCCAAATCCCCTGCCCAATCATACCCATTTCTTTACTTCCATAGTTATTAGTTTAGGTGCCCCCTTGCTCAGTATGCTGGTTCCTAGCTTGAGATGCCTCACAGTAGCACAGAGAACATACATACTGAACTCAGGGATATGTATCCAAGTGTGGAAACAAGGGGACCTCAAACCTACATCTTACAGCAACTAAATCCATTCATTTGTCTTAGAATTACTTATATCAGTTTACATACAAGGGAAATCTTTGAATCAGACCAGATTTTATCCCAGTGCTCTGCCCTTTGCCCATGAAGATTTTATAGGATCCACAAGCTATATGCAGCGCTAAAGGAAGGTGCCCATATCAGAAGCAGGCACTACTTTACCCTGTTGCAGGTCTGCAACCTGCTGGGCAGAATTAAACCCCCTTACATGTGAGAAAGGCTCTTGCAAAAAGCAAGAAATAGCTGACTTTAGTTACTGCTCTAGCTGAAGGAATACATTTGCAGAGTAAGGGGAGAAAAAGTTTATGGAGAAAAATGGGTCTTAATTATTCACACCCCATTTATTCCTTAAAAAACAACTGGAGTAAACCTGAAAAGGAATAAATTGGGGCATTTATATAATGCCACGGATAGGAGATGATTGCTTGATGAAGAGTCTGCTCACTGACTTCAACGGGGCAAGAAAATTTCAGACTTGAGCTCCCTCTTCCTCAAGGCATCAGTTCTTCTGGTCCTTGAAAATGTCAGTGCGTATATGAAAGCATGAAAAAGAAATTCAAACTGATGCCAAGTATTTCTAACTCTTCCTTCCACATTCATCAAATTGTTCAGCTTAAACCAGCTTGAAACACAAGTTCCAAGTACCTTTACCTTTTCTGAATATGTTCACAATCCCACGTGTGCATCTTATACTTTTAAAAGACCTATTAAAAGATGGCTAACTAGTTGGAAATGAAGAAAAGGCACCATTTTCTTGCACTTGGAGGACTGAGTCACCAGTTCAGATCCTTTTCCATTTAGTGGTGCAACAAGTCATCATGTGCCTCAGTTTCCCCTCAGTGAGTATAATGCTTATTGACCCATGCAGAGAGCTGCAAGCTTTCTGTGAACCTCTGTACTAAGTGCAAAGCCATAGCATTATTAAAGGTATTTTAAACAGAGACAGCTGAGTGATATCCTATAAATTGTCATTTCTCTCCAAATGGACCACAATATAATATTTCCTTCAGAAATGCATTTATTATTTAACACTTTTCTGTGAAAGGTTTCTTTTACATTGCAAATGCTCAGAGCTCTTTCATAGGTCTTAGACTATTGACCCTTTACCTTAAAACATATTATTAATGCTTAACGCTGTTATTAGCATTCAGGGAAGTAATGATTGGTACTAAAATGGAAATGTGCAGTAAAAACACCTTCTATTTTGTAAAATAATTATGTAGCCTAATAATTATTTCATATGATTCTTTTTGATTGATAGGGAAAGGGCACCAAGAAGTTTGGAACCATGATTCTTTAAGGTCTCTATTCAAATCACAGCCACCAACACCACTGCTTCCGACAGTTACATTTTAAAAGCATGGCAACAGGATGATCCCTGGTTCTGTTTGGATGAGGGTTACATCAGATAAAGTATTCTTAATTAGCTTTTTTCTCTTAATGGCAAGAAATTATAATTCTATAAAGAGCAGTGCAGCATTCTTGCAATTTCCAATTAAGTCGTTGGTACCCTAGAGGTCAAATATAGTTCAAGTCTGCAGTGAGGTGAGACTACTTCCTCCTGCTCTGCTGTCATCACACCTGACCCCAACCTGGTAAAAGCATTCCCAGTGGTGCCAAAGAGGCCTTTCCATCTTCTGTGTACTAGCTGCATTGGTCTTTCACATTTAAGACTGCCAGATAAATGTCAAACTGCAATGTTCTTGTGATGTTTAATGGGAACCAGGCTGAGAGCGCTTGAACTTGTTTCACTTTGGAGAAGTCTTTGTCACTTTGGCTTAGATGGAAAAACAAGTTTTTGGTCAATAATGTACATAAATGAAGTAAATTCACTGAGCTGCACTTTCTTAGCTGATCTGCTACTTGCTGAAAACTGGAAAACCTATCTAGCTGCATGTTCAGTGTGTAGTACTGAAACAGCTACAAGATTATTGTTAATGTTTTACAAAGATGGCTAGTTCTAGCTCTATTGTTTTTTGAGTGCATAGCTCAAAAAGAGAAGAAACTTCTATAGCTGTTTTCATCACAGATTTTCAGACTGAGACAGCTATAGCTAGCTATCTGTACACATGTGGAACTACTTTAAACTATTTTTTGCTGGGCCTGTTTTGTCGCCAATTTTTCCTTCAAATGCTGGATTAAAATTGAAAATAATACATTTAAGCCAGGTTTACTATTCATGGTATTAGAGCAATGGATTGCAAATGAAAGACAAATGGCAGCTGTGAATAAGTAGTGTACATGTACACAGATAAATTAATTGTGAACAATTTTAAGCAAGCGTTAACATGAATTTGGAAGAAGTACTGAGAAGTCTCTCTCATCATAATGATGAAGACAAGGGCTGCAACCTCTTTCACTCTGCCTTTACCAGCAGAGATTCCTAAGCAGGGGGAGAATGGAGCCAACACCCACCATCACTAAGAATCCTGATCATCACTCAGTTAACCTGCGAGCCATTCAATATTAAAGTGATAAGCGTCACGATAAAACTTCAAGGCCTGATTTAGAATTGTGGAGAGGAAAGAAGGAGGTGCTCCTGCCAATCTTACTCAGCTGCGAATGCTCCAGGTGGAGCACAACTGCTCTCCTGGATCTCTAGTTCCCTTCCTACAGGACTACCGAAAGACATCAGCAGCGCCAATAAAAGCAATAAAACACCAGCAGGATCAGCAGTAGAAGCAGCAGCTGGCCAGATACAAGAAAGGAAATAAAATGTACCATCTGAGGGTAATCAAGGGATTAGCTATGACTCATGAGTCACTACTCCTTTCTGGACAGGCTCCTGCTTTGATCTAGCTACATATGGCCCTTTGCTCTGGTTCTGTGCTAGAAAGAGCAGAAAGAGAAACACAGGAAGTAAGCGTTAAATGGAAGCGTTAGGTGTGAGGTATTTGGAGCTATTTATATATTAACTACTTTGGGACAATTAGCTGGATTCAGAATTGCATGTTTTACTGTATAATTAAAATTCAAGTAAGTATTTACTTTTGTAGAAAAGGTTACAAAATTAATAAAGAATGCCAGTCATCTACCTAAGACATTACCAGTGACACTAGGAAGAGAGATGGGAGGCCGGGATTAAGGAAATTCCCAATATTTAAGGAATATTTTGTCACATTTCTCTCAAGCATGTTGCAGTATGTAATGAAAACTTGAAAGAACTGCCTTATTTCAAGGCTGCGTTTTCCTGCTGTAACTTCTGTCAGTTGTAATCATCTCGAGGTTCAAGCTATAGAAAAAACTATTTGTTAGCTGTTATAAATGTCTGGCAGATCACGAATAAGTTTCTAGGCTTCTCTCATACAAGTTAAAAAAATCTCTAAGTTTCTCTATAGGAAAAGTATTTTTGAGATCTCAAATAATTTCTGTCTCTCAGAATCCTCTTGAATGTTTTCTTGTTGGACTTCAGTATGTTGGGTTTGAGTGGTTACACTTTTTTCAGTGTTCCCTTTCTTGTACATCCAAGAATCTCATCATCTTGTACTAACTCTGTGTTGAATTACAACTACCATGACTATTTGGGTTTTTTTCAGAAGTTCTCCTTTCTCCGAGCTTCTAGATGTAATTTACATTCTCTGTCCTAAATGTATGACTCCGCATTTACATCTAGCTGTGACAATACAATGTAATCTCTACAGAACACTAACCTATTCCTATTGTTATATACAAATTAGCACCTGCAACTTCTATTTGGAGGTTTATATTTTCTACAAAATATTAGCGTTGGACTATACGAAGATCTGTGTGGAACCATATTGAAAACACCCCAGTGAATGATGATTTCTCATTTAAAAGTGGATTTTGAGATCAAATAGCGCATCTTAAATGTGCTTGGTAGGGACTACATTGATTTTTGTATTACACTAATTTTTGCAGGCAGCACTGAATCTGACACAAAATTTTCATTCTTTCAGAGGAATTACTTTTACCTGTTGATATCAATTCTAAAGTGTTTAATGACATTACAAGTCTGTCCTGACAGTGTTATGGTTTCACTTGGACCTAAAACTAGTTCACAAATATGTAGGGGTCTCTTTTCAGTGCTATCACACACATTACAACTCCTCCTACAGATTATGTAATGATACAAATGTACACTCCAATAACAACAGTATAGACATGTGGTTTCATGTATACCAAATACACAGAGAGCCTATATATAGAAGGTATATATTTAGCTTCTACTTCCATCACCCTGTGAATGTAATGCCAGAGGGAATAATTAAGGGGCAAGACTGGTTGACCTAGACATTGGCTGACCTGCCCAACAGGCTTTCAGGCTGAATTCTCTGGTCTGCTAAAGAAGAAAGTCTCACAAAGTGCCTTTAAAGCAGCCATGGAAGACAAGAAGAGGGTTCCCTAGCGACCCTGTGATGATGTAAGTCTGTTAGGGATGGCTCAGCTATCTTCCATCACAAGGCATTTCTTGCCCCCAGCATAAGAGGACAGTCCTAAAGCCATATGGAAGGCAGAGTGGGAACTGAATGTAGTGAATTTCATTGCCTTAGATCTTTCCTTAGCAAAAGTAGACTTTTCCATCTATAACCAGAAACACATGAATCCTGAATCTTCAAACCCATGTGGTTTCCCACTTTGTTCTGTGGCTTTGACATACTAGGAAAACACGGTTTGAGGGTCTTATTATCCAAATGATAAATCCATCACAAGCAACAATCTGTCAGACTTCTACTAAACTAATTAATGTACCACTGACCTGTTTTCAAAGTGGTTCTCGGCCACCACTCAGTCCAAACAAGAGGACGCTGCCAGTAGAATTTGTTTGGTTTCTCCAATTAATTTGCTCCCGAGTCCCTGTGCTGAATCTGA
Source organism: Ara ararauna (assembly GCA_028858755.1). Classification (NCBI taxonomy): domain Eukaryota; kingdom Metazoa; phylum Chordata; class Aves; order Psittaciformes; family Psittacidae; genus Ara; species Ara ararauna. The sequence continues at coordinate 38,975,482 of CM054383.1, read as the reverse complement.
ATCAAAAATACTGAGATAGCATTGAGGATTGACAATAAGGCTTGTATAGAGAGTACTTGTTTCACATGGGCTGCTGACAAGTCATCAGATTCCAATAACTTCAGTTTGCTAATTGATACCATCTGAATGGCATCTCCAAATCTACTGCAGAGACGAAAGTCACTGTGACAATTCAGTAGTCACCTTCTCTTTACCATTAGAAAATGTAAACCAGTAAGTTTGCAGCAAAGATATTCATTACTAGACCCCAGCTGGAGCCTTTCAAGGTCAGGGATTAAAATGCACATAAACTCACTGTTTCCAACTAGGCACAAATGGCTTTCTTCTTTCTTCCTCAGCATCACGAGACTGCTCTGGATGTCACTAAAATGATATTTTGGCAAATTATCTGACAACGTTTTTAACCAGATAACCAATAGATTCAGGATTAATTTCTGTCATGAGTTAACCCCAGTTATCACGTCCCCACAAAAAGACTTCTATAATACCCCTTTTCCAGAGCACACTGTACCTTTCACAGTGTAACCTTTTCCTGTACTCCCAGCAATTCCCAGCTTGGGGAATCAATGTAGGACATGTAGCAGAAGACAGATATAAAAAACCAAAAAGACAGATCATATACAAGCCCAGTTGTCTTGCAATGGAAATATGGGTTTCCATGGCAGGCAATCTCCAAATGACATGCAAGACAATGCATCAAATCTCAGGCATGAATACCTCAAGATCTTTTTCCCATTCTCACCACATTTTTATGACTCCTCTTACCATGTATCTTAAATATTTGGCGTTTTTTCCCTGTTTAAAGGTATGTGGCTTATACAGTCCAACTTTCTTTAGAGAAGGTCACCATATTTCAAATGCATGGGTTGTTAAGGCTGCGTAGCAACCTTCCTTAAGGAAACCATCTGCCAGATTCTGCTTTACAACTAAAGCTGAATTCCAATGGATGCTCACTCATGATCCCAGTAGAGCGAAGGAGACTTCTGCAACTCATCATCAAGTTTCAGACTTTTGTACATCGCAATTACTCTTTCCAGTAGATTGTTTTAAAGCCTGTTTTGAAGTAAACTGTAAGATTCAGAAGAAAATGTTAAGTTTTCTTTCTTGAATGCCTGATCAGACTGGCTGAGAAGAAGGAAGTGGTGTACAATTTTGGTCCTGTTAATTTTGTTAATAGTCTTGTGCTGCAACATGTCTCAACGCTTTGTGACTAGTGCTGGTCTTTTTTTTTCTTTTCCCATTGACATGCTCTTGCCAAGGATATCATTATGACATTCTGTAGTAACAAGCATTCTTCTGTTCAAATTTATATCAATTAGTTTGGGACAGTAATTCAATCGGACGGCCCACTGGATTTTGAAAGACTTGCAATGATGTCAAAGTGGCGACCTTTTTCCTCCACTCTCAGCCAAAAGCCATTTTTTAACAAGGAGCTCTTGAAAAGAAATGCCACTTTGATAATTAGTTATTGATCACGGACAATGCGGCGACGAATACCATCGGATTAGCCAGACGCCAGTGGGTCGCGACACGAGGATTTCCTTATCGCAATAATCTATGAAGAGAAATATAGAATAAAGGTCATTAAGGCTCCTGTTTTAGGAACATAACCCAGATAATTCCACTTCCTTATTAAACAGAAAAATATCAAAATGTTCTGGATGCACTCGGTTTTGGAATGAACCTGTTAAAACAACTTCCAGCTAAAAAAAGTTTGGGAAGTTACACTCTTGAGGCAATTACACTTAAAATACTTTGATAAATTAACCCTGCTTTGACCAGCAGTCTTACCTCACTAAAACACCATTAATCTTTCCTACCCTATAATGTCCATTAGAAACTATTTTGGATCTGTGCATAAAAACACCATAACAATTATAGATTTTAAAAATAATGGACCTTTTTTTCATCTAATTTAGAAAGCACTTCAAGGCCAGCCTGAAATTGCTTCATATAAGTTATTTAATGGAGAAAAAAAATTACAAAGAACAATTTTATTGCACTAAAAAGAGCAGAAAAGAGGAAGGAATCCATTAGTTTTAGGGTTTATTTCCAGAATATTAATGAAATGTAGCTTTTCTGAAATGTGCAAGAATATACAACAACCTGCGCTATAATTTTAGCTGACTTGAGAGACTAGGTAAGTACTGAAGTAATACAACTATTTTTGAGGCATGCAGGATAATGTTAGAGTCCCATTCTAATAGAAGCCTTAAAACACCATAAGTAATACTTATACATGATTGGACTACCTATTACTTTACATTAATAAATATATTACAGATCATAACTTCAAATTCAGTCCAGGGCTTTATAACATTATAGGCTTGCCTAAAACAGTTGTAATTTCAGTGTACCAATGAGATCAAAAAAAAAACATGGTCAGAGAAATCAAAGTCCAGATTGACTGACCTATGGAGCATTACATAGGACATCAGAAGCCTGCAAGTCTAAAAATCACATCCAGATTTCTTTGTTTCTCAACAGACAAAATGGTTTTCTTATAAACCGATGACTAATGACACTTAACGCAGTGTGAGTAGTCTGCTGCCTGTCAACATTCCCCAAATTAAATTGATGTTATACCTACTTACTATTGGATAACTCATGTCTGTCTCAGCACACAAAATAATGATAAAATGGATACCAAGACAAGATGAACCTCTGAAACCTTAAAGTTTTTCACATAGGTTTGGTGTCATGTTGATGGGGAAGCATGACGTACCCTTTTCATTCGTAATAAGCATCCATTCATTCCAGGGAAAAAGAACCTCACATTGTTAGACAGATGAACCTGCCACGAACACAATATGAATGTATTCTTGCACTCAATAATATTTAGTAAAGTTCATTATTAATTCAGTGTCATTGTGTTGTTATTAAATTACTATTATTTTAATTTATAACAAATTAGCTTTTCAAAGAGCTTCCAAATATTCATTTTTAATACTGCAGTGTGTATGAAAACATTCTAACAATGTACGCATGGTAACAATTAGAACAGTTACTCATTAGGTTCATAAAGGTAATCAGTTCTAACTTCCGTGATCTGAAGGTTAGTTCATTTTATTGCTGTGGCTGCATGAAATACAGTCTTTAAGGGGGAAATGACAGTGTCATTGACGCTCAGGGAACCGTGTGCCCACAACAAAGGCAACGTGAAGCAGAAGTTTTGCTCTTGGTGAATAAGGATAATTCTGCAGGTTGGATGTTTCATGACCCTTTTCTGCCATTACCTTGTCTTGGGGACTTTGGCAGTACAATTAGTTTTTAGGTGTCTTTGCTGCCTGTCTATTGTGAACCAGTATTTTATGGTTCAAATTAAGAACATTAAAAGAATAATTGCAACACTGTTCCGAGCTGTTAAGAGAGAAACCTGAAGAACTCCATCTGACAGCATGCAGATGGTCTGGTCTTCCTGGTTTTCCTTTTGTAAGCAGGAAATAGTATCTCATTCTTTAGATAACCAGTACCACCCCCTTTTTCAATATACAGATAAACACATTGTACACATAGTATTAACTATGTCTTACTTAACCATTATAACTTATGCCTGAAAGTTTTCACTGCATACCATGGAAAAGACCCACAGAGTACATATACACATGCAGAACCTTTTCTTGTGAGTGTAGGAGAAGGAGAACAAACTGCTCCAGTGTAATGTACCTATCCAGGACACATTTCAGATCATCAATTATTCTCTCCTTTTTAATAGCTGGGCCCTGAATATTTCAGAAACCTCTCCCTTTCCTGACATGCAGACAGGCCATTCAGGCACAGTGGAGCTGACCTTTTCTATTAAGAAAGATCAAAAATGCAGTGGGACATCTGTCCTTCCTGACCACTGGCCACAATCTCTGGTAATCTGTTAAATGGGATAATGGTATTAATACATACATGATCAGGATTAAAATAAAATATAAGATACATCTCTTTAGCTGAGCTTACACCTTGCAAACTTGTCTCAGTGCATCATAAGGCAATGAGAAGAATACTGCCTGTCAGACAGGTTGTTTGTATAGATACCATGGTGATGGCATGTAATAAGACACAGTTTATTTTTACAACAAGGCAATAATTCTTACTTACCAATTTGCCCCAGGGCGTTCTGAGGACTAATCAGTTAGTGTTTGCTCAAATCTGTAAAAGGCCATATAAGTACTAAGTAGTAGTATTATTATTACCTTATTATGATATTGACTTTACCACATTGAACTGCAGTACTTTCCTCTACTTAGGTGCAATATTACTGTGAAGTGTTTATATTCCAGTAATGTAAATGTTTCCTTTTGAAGGTGAGTTGAATGCCTTATTATTACATGTGACCCACAGTATTATTTATTTATATGAGCCAGGAGACTAAAAATACATTCCAGGGACCTTTCCAGTTAGACTTACATGCTTTTTACACTCTCAGTTTCTCCTGAACAGTGTTCCTTGACATGCATTTCCGAAAACCTGTTTGGTCAATCCATACAGCCCTCCAGGGCCCTGTGTTTTGCTGCACCAGTGGGCACGCTGTCATTCCTCTGGCACTGAAATATAGCTGACTGTAAAAGCTGGGCTGCTATTCTGTTGCTGAATTCACCTGATGTGGAAGCACCTAGTCTGAGAGCAAAGGCTTAACAACCAAACAAAGTCAAACCTGCAATCCTGTGCACTATTAGCACTCACGCCAAGTGCCAACGTCCCCCTCACTCTCCCTCACAAAACCCACAAAGCCACCTGATCTGTCAAGTTGGCTCTTAGTATCCGTATTCCAAGCTGACAGATATTTACTCTCCTTCCCCCAGCCCTTACATCTGGATCAATGGGGACAAGCTTTCCACCCCTCAGAAGATTCACTTACATTAAGTGGCGAGGTGGAAGCAGTGAATGAACAATAGACGGCTGTCAGGCTCGACAGCAGGGCATGGATGTATGAGCATGGAGCTGACAGCGAGGGCCTCAGAGGGTAAACTGCTTTGCTGGAACTAATTAAACAGATGAAATTATTACATGAATATGCAGATGTTGTTTACATTTTACCATATGGTATTATTTCAGGTAATAACTCGCAGGAGGATCCCTTCCTCTCATCAAGAGGAAATGAGTTGAAAAGGAGGCTCCACGTGTCACCTTTCAGTTGCTAGGCAGACATTGATATGGCAGGCTTCTCTCCAAGTCACAGGGAAACTCTTCTCCTTGTAGCTATACGACACCAGAGAGGATTTGCATTCTCCCTACTATGCAATGTTGGAAGAGATTATCTTTTATTAAGCGTAAATGTTAGGGTTGCAAATTCTTCTCCGTTAGGCACAGAAGGCATGCACTTTTCCAAATGTTGATTCCCAGTGTGCGCTTTACAGCTGAGATGCTGCCATAGTCCATAGGTAACAACTGACAGATCTGTCCAAATACGTAAAGGCTGCAAGTATGACATTTCTGCAGAGTCTGACATGTGGCTGTGCTGGTTAGCATTTACTGTTTTGCTAACCTGAAGTGTTGATAACAGAGGCATTCCTTTTCAATAAGTTTCCATTCATCATACTGAAAAGGTTGCTCTCTGGAATTACAGAGGCACAGGACTACCGTAACCAACAGTATCAAAATCACTCGTTATATAATTTAGGACGGGTAGTCAGCTAGAATCTGACAAGACAAAATTGCTGTGCAGCCCAGGCAAAGATACATCCTGAGAGCAAGCAACACCACAAACTACAGGTGTTTACCATGGAAGAATGGTGACAGACTATAGCCAACACAGTGCTGGAACTGCCTGGTTTAGGAGCTACTCATTACTAGATGAATGCAGGAAGGACAACTGCAGAAATGTAGCCACTCTTATGCCATCTGCATCCAGTCTCTAATGAAAAACTGTCACAAATCTTGAACAAATAAATATGAATGTAATTGCCAAAACAGGACTAACAACTCCACTCATGAACAGATCCTTCTGCAGTACTGTCTGCTTCTTAAAGATGAACATGTAACTGCCCTGTCGTTTTACTACTAGATTATTGAAAATTCCCATCCTAAAACAATTCAGTATTAATGTGATACTTCTTTCAGGCTGATTCAGCATCTCATTTCTACAATGACCTTTTTCATACCCTCTGAGGGATCAGTGGCACCACCTTTTTTATTAGATGCACAAAATATCTATGTATTACTCTCTTTATTGCTTCTTCTAAATGTTCCTAGCTGATAAGCAGACTGACTGTATCGATCTTTCCCCAAAAGCTCAAGTACCAGATATGTTTCTGTAGTTCATTGATAGGGGATAATGCCAAGTTACATCACCACTGCACTGACAGATTGGTTGCACATTGCCACTGATACATTTGGCTTCCAAATACCTTTCTTAGGTACATCATTTTAATAGATTGTTGGGGTCACTGATGACCTATATCATGTAAGATGCAAAGACATGATGTCAGTGGTGTAAAATGTGGTCTTGATCAAGCTATCATACTGTATTTTTGAAATAAGAAAAATATTTTCTCTTTACCACTGTTTCCCCTGTAAAAAACCAACTGAAGAGCCACTATAACTGCCTCTGGCCATGCAGAGTGCATGAACAAGAAAAAAACCCAACCAGGTCTCCTTCATTTACAGATAGACAGCTTTATACAGAGCCAGTGATATAAGTTCAGAAAGGATTTCTTTGACTTTGTCTTCTGACATAAACATTTAGCAGTATAACGTATATATCAAAACAAACCAGAACAGTTCACTTTATATACACTCCCTTTGGAGAGGAGGTGAGAAAACAAACACAGAACAGATGTTAGTCATGCTTAATGTACTACTGGAGGGTACTCAGATACTAAGGTGATGAATACGGTAAAAGAAATGAGTACTCCTTTCTGCAACTGCTATTCCTAACTGACAAAAAAGCAATGAGAAGTGCTTCATTCCTCTGCTCATCAATGCACCACATAACAATGAAACACTGAAGATAAACACTTCAAGTTTTCCTCAAGAAACTAGCACACACAACAAACATTGCTACTAACTACTGACACCCACCTTTCTCTCCTTGTCTGGTATTGCTGAAAGTTGGCTTTGATCACTCAAAAAACCACATTCTTCCACAATAAATTAAATCACTGCCGCAGTTAGGAAAAGTTTCTGTAAGTTCCTATAGATTATCTTTTCAAAGTCTTTGTCTTTCTTGTTTTATTCATAATGTTATATATTATATTACACAAAAAAGTGTTGTTTTAGGAAACTATTAATTTTTCACTAGAGATTATTCCTCTGGGTTGTAGGGTGAAGCCATGGGTTTTGTTGGGCACACAGGGGGTCCATTTGTCTCATCCTTGCCCTAGACCTGCCACTGCACATTTTTGTATAACCACAACCACATCTTTCCTGCTAAAAAAGACACCCGGTTGTGAAGCAGTTCTCAATCTCTCATTATACAGCTTATTGTCAGCGCACGATGTATATTATGTTTTCTGCTCCTACTGAAAAAGAGCCTGGGGGGAGAAAGGCAACAGTGTGGCCATAAATTCAAGAACTTCAGTATCAGGATAAGAGAAGAACTTGCTGAGAGTGATCAGAGGGGCGGACAAGGGAACAAATGAAACCAGAAGCACTACAACAGGAGCTGAGAACATCCTAGTTGTTGGCATCACAGGAGGTGGAGAGCAACTGCACACAGATCACTGAGCAGGCACTGCCTAAGGCTGTTACTGCTGAGCAGAAATCATGATACAGCTATTATTAATAATAGTATAATGGTGTTCAGAGGTCCCTTGGTGGTGTCAGAAGCAGCAAATGAGACACCAGATGAGGCCTGGAGAATAAGGTCCTGCCTTATGCCTTTCCATCTTTTCCCATTTACCTCTATCAGTCAAGCTTCCTACAAGTCTGTATTACTTCAAAGCCCTGTACATTGTATAATCTGAACCCAGACTTATATAAGTAAATGCAAGAACATAAGTCTGTATACCTAATATCCCTTAAAGTCACCTTTTCTTTTCTTCATTTACTATTACAGTGAATCACTACCAGTTATTCACTGGACTTTTTTTCACCACTCCCTAACATGTCTAAAATTCCTCATCTCAGTCTTCTGGACATCATCCTGTTGTTTTAGTATTATTGCACTGATCTCGTCAGCTCACTGTCTGGGTATTGTGAACTCATGTGGAGACAACTGTGACTTCCTTATGCTTGGAAGATGTCCAGCACATTAGTGTTACTGAAAAAAAAAAAACCTAGACAATAGGTAAACTTTGTTTTCATTTCTTCTCATTCATCTTTTGCTCTTCCAAGGAATCAAATCCACTTGGCAGGCACTGACTGCGTAAGATAACTTACTAATGCTGTAAGACATATGATTAAAATTAGCGTGTTCATCAAACATGTATGTGATTTATCATGCAGAGAGGAGTTAAACTGCAACTTCTTACCTCCACTAGAAAGTCCTAGCGAGCAAAGGGCAGCAGAATACCCATTTGTTTTCCTCATAGCAGATTCTGCTTCAGAGTTTCATACTTTAGTATTTTGCCACCTAAGGTTTAAACTTTCCCTAGGGCGTGCAAACTGAAGTAAATCAAGTCATAGCAAAGACATATTTGGCCTGAAGTCTCTTGGATGAAGGCCCAAACCTGAGAGAAGAAAACTGCATTCAAAATAAAGCAATATAAAGGAACTGATGTGTGTTCCTGACATGGAAAAGCAGCAACTGTGCAATGTTTCACTTGCCCAAACTTCATGATGATCTGCGTTAAAGAGAAAAAACTAATGCCAGATCTGGAGCTGTGTTGGTTTCCATTACAGTATTTCATTTTAATAAACATGATATATCAACTAGGGTGGGTTGAGGTTTTTTTCTGTGGACGTTATTGTGCTGATATCTAGGGAGGAAGACAGATACTTTGAGCTTTATGTATTATGTAGAATTATTTTCAGGTTGTGCTAAATTCACAAACCAAAACAGTAATCTGCAAAAAATTCCCATTGCTTTAAATACCCTTCTCAGAATTTCCAAGTCTTTTCACAGGTACATTTTGTCTTTCCACCAAGTGAAAGCATCTCAGATTCCCAGAACACAGCAGAGAGATGCTTCTTACACTATATGGGGGGGAGAGAGGGTTTCAGATATGAGGCAGCAACAAATAGTCCAGAAATTACAGACAAATAAAAGAGAAAATTAATTTAGAAGTATTTTGGTTTAGAGGGAGGTTTGAGCTTCTGTTTGAAAGCTTATAAATTATGTCATTCCCATCCTAAAAAGAATTCAGGCACACATGATCCTACTGAAGATCACCAAGGAACCTACCCTCATGCAGCTCAGAGCACCACCAGGGCTCTTCTTTTGTTGAATTCAGTCCTGAAAGCAGCTAGGAGCCAGATGTCAGGGTTGTAGGCACCAGCTCATCTGCCAATGGACATAGTCACCAGCTCTATGAAACCTGCTTTCCAAAAATACAGTGGCATGGACTCAGAGAAATACCTTGTAACTGCTTAATATTTTGTGTTTCCAAACAACATGAGCTTAACAGCTGCACCTTATGTTTCCTTATGGGGTAGAATATTGTTGAAAAGTGAAATAAATGTGTAGGAGGGGAAGGGATTCCTTATTTTACTGACCTGTAGCCTCGTTCTTGCTGCTTGTACTCTAAACTGAAACTCTTCTTGTGGAGGTTACCACAAACTCTCTACTGAGAAAACAATCCACATACAATCCTCTATACCTGAATAGTCGCTATGTCTGTTTGACTCAGACAAATATTCATTTAAGTTATTCTAGGAATAGCCTAGAGGTAGTCAAGAGCAGCAGACAGTCCTAATCTGAACAAGGTAGGAGAGAAGAGGGAAAAGTCTGTCCAGCAGCCATAACCTATGATACGTTCAAGGGAAGCATGCTATGCAGCCCAGCTAGAATTCAGGAAACAGGCACTAAAATTCTTTTAGACCCATCCCCAATATCTCTGTGGTTCGCATCAATTCGTTTTTCATCTGAGGTTTACTTGTCTGGAAAAACTAAATCATGTAGATAAAGCACGTGATCGATGATTTCTTATGTGACAATCCTTTCTCCATTGTAGAAGATCCCCCCTCCCATCAGTGGTCTATACAAGGCTCAGCTTCCCAGACCTGTGGACTGCAAAACTCTGGATTTAATTTCCCATTCAAGTTAGTGATATTTAGCCTCATCTGAGATGATGATTTAACCATCCTCTGCTCTACAGCTGTCTGAATATGTCTTTGAAATTACCTGCTTCCTAATTACTGTAATACTGTAAATGTGGGACTGTAGCATAGGTCATAAGTTACACTGAAGTCATTCTCCTTCATCCATCCATCCCTCCCCTCCATCATCAACTGGACAGGGTGATGGGACATCTAGTCTTGGTCATGCTTTGCGTAGAAAGCTTGCACCAAGTGATCCTTGAGGTCCCTTCCAAACTAGAATTCTATGATTCTAACCAGTATTTTCCAAAAAAGCTTCCAAAAGAAGGCCTATAACTTTTAAATGGAATAAGTGGCGGAGGTACCCTTATCTTCATTAAGTTTCCATTCAAGTTCATTCACAAATACCTAAAGAGTATTTCTGGAAGCGTTTTACACAGTGACTAATGCAAGGTGTTTCAGCTGTGTCAGCATCCATCCAATTCTAGATCACATTTTAGCATTTCAGACAAAAGACATCCTGGCAAAAATTAAACCGGGGAACAAGTAATAAGAGATAATGACAATTTATATCTGTAACAGTTGTGAGTGGTGTCCTGGGTTCAGCAGTAACAGTCATTTTTCTCCTTAGTAGCTGGTGCAGTGCTGTGGTTTTGATTTTCAGCCTGGGAACAGCACTGATAATAACACTGATGTTTTTAGCTGTTGCTCAGTAATGTTTAGTCTGATCAAGGACTTTCTGAGCTTCATGCTCTGCCAGGGAGGAGAGGAAGCCAGGAGGAAGCAGAGACAGGACATCTGACCTAAACTGACCAAAGAGGTATTCCATACCACAGCACATCATGCCCGCTATATAAACCGGGGGCAGTCACCCGGAAGGGTTAGATCACTGCTCGGTCGGGCTGGGTATCGTTTGGCAGGTGGTGAGCGGTTGTATTCTCTTCCCTTGTTATTTTCCTTGTCATTATTATTATTGGTGGTAGCAGCAGTGGTTTGTGTTATACCTTAGTTACTGGACTGTTCTTATCTCAACCCGTGGGAGTTACATTCTTTCAGTTCTCCTTCCCATCTCTCTGGGAGCAGGCTGAGGAAGGGGGGGGGGGGGGGGGGTGAGCTAACAGCATCATGGCAGATTTACGGCTGGGCTTAAACCACGACAAGTGGTAGCATCAGTGCTTGCTAATCCTTTGATAAATTCTTGTTATCTTTCAGTTCCCAAATGTATCTGTGCAAGTATAAAGCATATTGGAGGCAGATGCTGCAGCAGATGAATGCGCTTGCCAAGCGGTGTTTTGTTTGTTGGGTTTTTTTTCATCTAGGTATTCTTAACTGTCATGTTACATGCACCAAATAGTACTTACTTCTGGCACATTTCATTGTTCTTGGATGTTGATTAATACACCTGGGCTTTTTTCCCCATAATTCTCCCTATTCTCTTTCCCACATTTTCACGTAAGGCTTCACCTCACAGCCTTTACTCAGATGAATAACGTCATTTACTCCAGTGGCACTACTTACATGAGTAAAAAAAATACTAATAAGCTTGAATAAGCTGCAGAGTCAATCATTTGAGCCAATCCAGTCAAGTTGGGCTGTCCCCGTATTAACCTGGAAGCATCATAATGAATATACTAAAATAGAAGAAAAACTGATTTAAGGACAATCAAATTTAAAATTGAGTTTCTTTTATAAGAACTCACATTGAAAGGAACACAACTCTGCTCTTTTAAGTCTTATAGAAAAGAACAAAATAAAGTGAAAGCAAAGATTTGCAAGGTTATTACCTGAATTTGGAGAAATTTTAGACACTATCAATTTTGCCCCTTTTTGTCTCTGTCTCTGATCATTGAAAAATCAGAATACTTTTTACAATAATTTAACAGGAGTGGGGCTTCACATTGTCTCTGGCGCCCACCTGATTTGTTCTTTAAATTTCTGTAGGGGCTTACATTTGGGTTTTCACTCACTTTTATTACTGTCTGACTTTAAAGAGGGGTTCGTTGGCTGCATAATGAACACAGGAAAGAGATCTACCTCATGCATTGATTTGCAGACTGTTTAGCTTTGAAAGGAGCAAATGGACACACACATGTGCATGCAGGTATGTGTCTTTATGAGAGCACGCATGTATGCAAACAATATCATCATATAAAAATGCTGGAAGGGTTTGGGAGCTCAAAAGCAATATCTTTCTCCTCTAAACTGCTTTATTACTGGCATTCCCTCCCTCTTGGGCATGCGTTCAGCTGAGACTAGGCCAAATTGGCAGTCATTTTCAAAGTGCTTGGCAGCCCCATGATCCCTGGGAGTTTTCAGCTGACATCTCTCTCTCAAGCAGTCTATACAAGGGTCAGTGGGAGACCTGACTCCCAGGCCCAGACTTGCTCTGGCTGTGTCATGAGTCAGGACCAATATAAATTAAAACCTAAAAGCCATACTGTGAAGGCATTCTTTACCCCCTGAGGTATTTTTTTCCCTGTGACAGATTGCCTTTCTACTAGTTTCCTATTTTGTTATTCTTGGATACTACAGTAGCAAGTATGTTCCTTTAAGCTGAAGAAAACGGGGGAAACATCTGGTGAAGAGAGAGTTAAACTTCCACCAAATTGTTAATATTTTTGGTAGATTGTTGATGCTCAACAAGCAGGAGAGAAATAATAATAATAATAATACTAGGGGCTGCTTATCACTTACAAACAATAGTCCAATGACAATGTTCACACTGATGGAAAAAATGGGAGTAGAAATTAATAGTGACAGTCCTGCAGGAAACAAGGGAGAAATTGGATACCAAGTTATAAAATACAGACTAACCCAATAGCCACATGCTGCTGTTATTATATTAATATTGTTAAAAATATCAAAGCACTTTAAAAATGGAATTGTACTGTAGGTAGATAGACAGTATTATTTCCACATTCTTTTAAATAGGAATTTTCACTCCTTGTTTGGCTTGGAGGCATGGATGTAATTTGTTGCTCGAAACCACAGTAGTTGAATGCAGTGAAAAATAGGACTCAGGATTAAAGTCTCCATCTGAAGGACAGAATCAGGCTACACCAAGAGCTTGCTCTGTTATTAGCAAAACCATCTGAGTCACTGCAGATACGGATGTCACTGATGTTGTTCAATAGTGGGGTGGGCTGTGTTTATTTAGTTAGTTAGAGAACAGGGAGAGATTGTTTTTCCTCTCTGCAAAAATAAACAGAGTGAAAAAAGCGACCACACTCATGTAAATAAAGAAGTAAACATGAACCTCGACATATCTCACCCGTTGATGAACCTAACCACATAGCCCAGGCTCAGACAGGTACAACCGCTCTAAGAAATCACTGGACTTCCCCACATAACGTGCAGAATTAAAGCTGCACAGCCAGAAGAAAACAACCACAGCATCAGTATTAGCAATTCAAGGTGTTACTGCAGCTGCTGTGTTTCCCTGCTATGCTTGTACAGCACCTAGCATAGTGGAGGCTGATCCCTGACGTATGCATCAGAGCATGGATAATAACAGTGCCTCACAGTAGTGTAATTTCAGCTGAAATCAGGGGATTAGGGAATCAATGTGGCTTCAGATAAAGCCTCGAGAGGGAAGAGGTTGCCTGGGAGGGTGCAAGATAACCCTACAAGAGGCTTCTCCTCCATGTGGTCCCCAGGTGGAGATGACGGATGGATGTTGCCTTTGCTTTTCCCCTATCTGAAATGCTGAAAGGAGATGTGAGAAGCAGCACTGGTACCCAAGGCTGGGTGATGGGGCAGCACAAGGAGCAGCTCAACACCCAGCTCTACCAGGGATGCATCCCGGGTGGGCACAGAGCTCCGTACTGCCCCAAGCTTGGCACTGATTAAAAGGCCGGATCAAAACCCACAAAGCAAATGCTCTGTGTTGCCCCAAAGCTTGCTCTTTCTCTCAGCTAATTGCAAAAAACAAATAAATACCTGTCCTCTCACAGCAACTTCAAGCAAAGTCCACAACCCATTTCCTGTCAAAGAGGTCTCCATGCAAATAATCTCGCTACTTGTTTTTCATAAGGATGCGTTTCCTCCCCTTTCAGCGTTCTGCAAGACAGACTTTCATTTTCCACCAGACACCAAGACTTGACTTAATAAGCAAAGGGGCTAAAATATCCACTCTTTACACGTAGGGTGTCCTGAGGTACATACAAACATCACTCTAAGATGTGATAAAGTAATCTAAAGCCGGGCCCAGCCTGCCAGTTCAGGCCTAAAGGGATTTGATTCAGTGTCAAAACCTTTGGCTCAGGAGGTCACTCTCTCTTCTTGCTTTTCTTATAACAAAGGCAGAGGGTTGGGAGGGGGGAAGGTTTCCTCCTCTTTTATTTTTTCTTTCTTTCTTTTTTTTTTTGGCTTGTGAATTCATCAACTGTTGTTTGTTGAGCACTGGGCCTTTATTCAGCCTACTGAAACATTTTCATTAGATGGAGGCCTCTGAAGTATGCTGGCGGCTGGGACCGCGCGAGGACAAAATCTTAGTCCTCTCCAGAAGCCGGCTGATTGAAATCAGCACTGTGTCAGGGGCTGTCATATCTCAGAAAAGACATAAAACACACGGAAACATCAATAAGCAACAAGCCTCTGACAGCTCTGAGACATTCCAGATGACAAGAAGAGAAAAGGGGTAAGGTTAGGGCTCATGGGGGATATTTAAAATGCCTAACAGCCAGCCGAAGTGTTGGCAGGCTTCAGGGAGGCCCAGAAAAGACAAGATAAAGTCTATCAGGTTATCACCTGGTTCGAGACGGATCCCTCACAGCAAGGCCACAGGGATGAGACAATGACACAACGGCTTCTTATTTTTTTTCTCTTCTCTTACTATTATTATTCTTTTACTATTTATTTAAAAACATATCAGAGAAACAGGCTGCATTTACACCGAGGTTACCCAGACAACGTTTGTGCTGGGGAAGATTAAAAAAGAAGGGAAGAAAAAGGAGAAGAAATGTAAAAAAGAGGGGACAAAAAGAGAATCCTGCGAGTTAAAGAATTCTGCTTCCAGCTACCTTGTACAGAAATCAAAAAGGATTAACAAGGTTTTTTTCATTTAATTTCCTGTACACCAGACGCTTTTGTTAAGAGATCAGAGATATTGCTATTTATTGAATTTTTAATATGATCTTTATTAAAAGGCAGCACACATGTTTGGTTTTCCTTTTTTTTTTTTTTTTTCAACAAGAAAAAAACCCAAACATGCATGGATATAAAAATCAAAGCACAGGAATGAACTGCACGCGTTTGATTTCTGCTCTCGTTATATTATGGTGATTCAGACTCTTATTTAAATTTTAAAATAATAAAAACCCAACCCACGTAGGAATGGCCCCTCATCCTCCTTTCAACTCACATCCATTCTGCTAAGTAAGCAATGGACCCAGGGCGGCACTTTGACCAATCAGATATGAATTCTGCCTTTGGAGTAAGTGTAAGACCAAGAAATGAGGTACGTAGCTTAGTAAAAAGGCCTATGTGTAATTATTTCACATTCTTAGATTATCATCCACATATTCAGAATTTATGCAATCACCACTGTATGTGCTCATTTGTTATACACAATACCCCACACAAATGAAAGGAGTAAAATACAAAACACATGATCCCCTCCCACCCCACACGCTGAGTTCTAAGGAGCAGGACCTGGAAGAGCCAAGACTGCTGGAGCAGAACCAGCTTGGCCCAGTTGTTTACAAAACACATCAAACCATGCTCTCCAGTGTCAGCCGACAGCAACAGCAAATCCAACCTCTCCTTCCTTAAATATTTATCATGGCAAAAGCATAAGGACTACATGATTTCTATCTGCAGCTATATAGTTTTTCTTTAGAACCTGTAACTATACTCTGAAACCATGTAAAAAGCAGAGCAGACTCAGACTTCAGTAAATATCCTGTTTCTTTGTTACCCTGCTCATACTGTTGTAAATCCATGGGATTCAACCAAGTTTTACTGGGTATAAATATTATTGTGCTGGTATGAAGCTCGGGAGACAGGTTCAAATACTTTTTTCTGCCAGACTTCGTTCTGTATGACCTGTGAATCACTCGGCCTCTTTGTCAAGAAGTTTCGTAACCCACCCTGGTGAACCTCAAGAGTGAAGATGGACATGAGCTCTACCACCTCATGTTTTCTTTCTTTTTCAAGCAAGGTTTTTCCTTTCTGGCGTGTCAACTGGGTTTTGCAGTATCTATAATCCCATATATCTTTGTCGTAGAACGTCAGAAAAGTTCACTATAGCAGTTTGGTGGGTTTTATTGACCATACTATCACAGCAGGGCAGGCATAGTAGAGGGAAATGACTGGTGCAGCCACAAAAAGCCAGAAACTGTCCCATAGACAGCTCTGAGGAAACTCTGAAAACCTAACCATCAGGGGCAGAGTTTTCTTCCTTTTATCTACGGGTTGCTGCTGCATGGCACTGTAAATACAACCTCAGGACTTCACCTTCCAAAATGTGAACTGGGAGTAACAGTGCTCCCCTACGGCACTGACTTCTTGTGAAAACAGATTGATTGTAAAGTTTGAAATCTCTGGACAGCAATGGGTCACATACTTTTGATGGATATTATACCTGTAGTCTTCTGTAGTGTCTCACACAATAAAACAAGAACTCAACACTGGCTTAAAGACCTACTCCAGTGTACAACAAGAGACACAGTCAGCATTATACGCAGCCAAGGGAAAACAGGCAGGGTACAATAATGTGTATTAACATAAAACATTTCCACACAAGCATCGTGTTTATGAAAGAAAGTTAGTGAGAAATCAGCAATTCCCACTTACAAAAGACAAAGATATGATTTTTCCCTGTTTGTTGGAAGGGTGCACTCTAGCACAGACCAAAGTTACACACGCCAGAAGATGTGTAACACCCAGGTTTGTTTCATCAGCCTTTTAGATCAAAAGCACTCTTACAAGAGGTACCCTGAGCCTGAAGTGGACAAGTAAAGTCTCTTGACTGAATACAACATGCGTCATCCTGGACGCCCTCTGATCCACCAGGTTATTTCTACTTCTGGCACTTAGAATTCCAGAGAGGATACCTCATCTGCGTCTTTTCTTTTCAATGGAAAGATGGAGCTATATCTAACATCAGAAGTATCAATAATTAATTAATAATAAAACCCTCACAGTATCAATAACTGTGAAGGGTGCTATGCAGACCACAGCTAGCTTGGGGCGAGCAGCAGGCATAGACAGAATGGTCCAGGTGTTATGTGATGTCAGTAGAAGTTAGAGCCATCTTCCAGCTCAGCACAAGAGACTTTAAGATTACAAAAGAGTGCAAAGGTGAGCTTTCATATACTCACATTCTTGACCTGCGCTTTCCAAAAACCACCTGTATGTCAGCATCTAGCCAAAAATCTGAAGTGATATGAGCTGTTGCCTTCTGTCCCCCCCACCCCAAGACTTGTCTAACAAGTGTTTTTCCAAAGGTAAATGCATTTAACTTTCCATCAGAAACTAGTTTTTCTATAGTTCAAAATAGAAGTAAATGCCCATCTTTTCCAGTGTTTTGAGCAAGAGCTTTGTTTCAGGTACAGTGGTCAAAACAGGATTCTCTTCTATCACTGAAGAATGACAGGTTAGTTTGGGGTTTTTTTTCCCCTTTCTTTTGTCCTCCCCTATCCTTCTTTTGAACACATTTTTTGAAGGAAAAAAGATCAAAAAAGAGACTTTTTTCCCCTTGAGATAAAAAAAAAAAAAAAAATTGTACCAGAACTCCTTACTTCTTAAAAGAAGTCTGCAAGATGAACTTAAATACATAAGGTTTTTGTTACTCTGGGTAAAAACTTAGCCGGTGGAAGTTGCACTAAAAACCAGCCAAAGAACCTTCCAAGACTGAAAAATCAGGTTCATCGATCAATTCCTTTTAAGTGTATCTGGCAACCAGCACTATTTTTATGACTCAGTCAGAAAACTGATTTCTATGTAGTCTGTAGCTATTAGGCATTTAAAATCCCCTAGTATGAGACTGACTGCTATGAGATACAGAGTTGCTTCTGACTGCAGTAATGAAAAGTGTCTTTCTGAGCCATTGGATACTTAGAACCTTGAGTAGCTCAACTTGAGACTGCAGCATCAATGAGCTCAAGCATGAAGAAGTGATTTCATTAGAGGTCGACATGGTTCATTAATATCCACCATTATGTATTTACACAAAACAATATAGCCAAAAGGGTTTTCTTTTCCCCTTCCTTTTCATTGCATGGAAAAGTATGGTCTGAACTGTGGTGATCATCTTGGTGATCAGTTCTTGGTCTGAATGTCAATATATAGTCAATCCCAGAGTGAAAACACTATGGGAATATCCAAATTACTGCTTATATCCTTGCACTGGCTTCTCATGCTTGTCTTCTGGGGGGCACGTTTACTGCTTCTTAGAGGTGTAGGAAGACTCTAGCACCTTTTCCTCCAGATACCTGCAGAAGAACTCTGCTTTTGTTGGCACAGGCAAATTCATGGGAAGGTAATGGAAGGCTACTCAAAATTCCAGTGATGTAGCCTGCTTCTCCACCACTCAGAGAAGCAGGATTGGATTTCTTATTAAGAGCCAGTTCAGCTTGTCAAGCCCCCAAGACTAAAAAAAGAAATCCCATGTATGGTGGTGAGAATTAGAGATGGGGAACATACAAATAAGTGTTTTAGTAACTCTCATGAAGCAGACTAGATATTCTACTGCAGCAAGAATACATAGGTGGGGATTGGGAAAGAATTAAAACACAATTTCTATAGGTGAGCTCTAGAGGATTTATGTAGTCCTCTAGTCTACACCATCTAGCTAACACTCAAACTAGAATTGGCCTAGAACAGGACCTCCCTCCAGGAAAATGCTTTGCCCAGGACTTTGCAGCTTGTTGTAATGTTCTCTTGGCTTCAACTGCAAATACAGTAGCTCTTGGAGTGCCATCACTAGTAAGGTGAGTAGGATTTACTATGCCTTAAAGTAATTACATGCAGCTTCAAATTCAATGAGTTCAGTGGCAAGGAAAGTCCAACAAAATACCACGTTTACAGGAACACGAGTTCATGCAGTGCAATGTTGCAGTCAGAGCTGTGAAAATACATTTTCTAAAATGTGTGCTGGAAATTAATTTTATTAAATGGGAGCACATTCCTGCTGAATTTGCCCACACCATCTGAGCATAAGGCATCAAGCACCACTTGGAGAAACCTGTTAGGTTAGTTAGTACCAAAAAAGCCACTCATCAAGTAGTGTGACTGTTGCAATTTCTGAGCTGTACTCACTGTCCTTTATTTTTTGATTTAAGAGCATTATGGAACTATGTAATTTTGGTGTAGTCTTTTTATTCCCATGGTAATTTATGTCTGTGGGTAAGCATTTTATTTTATCTGAGCCATGGTGCCTGAGTTATTTTCTGAATCTCTTGAGTTTCCTTTTGATGCCATTGAAATTAAAACCAGAGCTGCAGATAGTACCCATGCTGTTTGTCACAGAGTCAGAGGTTAGAATGCATTTGCTGCTGTTTATCATGGCTCATCAACTGCAATAACTATCATGGCTCATAGACTGTTGCTCTTCTCATCACTGATACAAAAATATTAATAACAGACAACCCAGGACTGGCATATAACTGACTCTGTCAGTCACCATCAGCAATATAAAAAAAACACATGACACTATCAGCAAATCTCTGTGCTGCAGTAATCTTATTTGCCCTGGGAAAATTTTAATTAAAAAGATGCATTCCAACCTCGAATATTTTATTATTTAAACAAACAATTTGCATCTTCAGTAACTAAACTTTAAAAGATGTCTCTGCATTTACTATGTATACATGGCATAAAATGTTTAAAAGTACATTGTTCAGTATCAATTTATTCCTAAAATACATCAACAATCTGCGCATAAACAGATAATCATGTGAAGAGCTAGACTACAAATTAACTGCAACTTAAAAACCATATCTAACTTTTCTTCCCATCTACTTGGTGCATCCACACCCTAAACTAGACCTGAAATGGGCAGGATGGAACAACGGTATTTTCTGAGATATTTTTATCATGAAAACATTTGGCAATGCTTACATTAATAGATCAATAATGGCCATTCAGATGAGCACCTACAAAGACAGGTCTGCAACATAGTTCAAGGTGGAGTAGGTATGAGTGGTGACAGTTACCAACAGGTGTATAAAATCATCTTCATCACTCAGACTGCATGCAGACCTTGCACGGACTTGAATGAAGCATTTAGCACAGGCTAGATGGAACGCGGAACAGACTCAAACTATTCCATCAGTAGTCTGCTGTGTTTCTTATGGCATAGGAGCTGTAAGACATGGCAGTTACCTATAGATGCAGAAGACCCCACAGAAATTCGGTTTGGGATTTTAGTTTACTTTCACTGTTCCATTTTAAAGCAAACAAGATCATCATGTTTTGGAGTCTGCACTGGTTTTCCATGTTTTTTTGCCCTGTGGATAATTTCCAATCCTTGACACTTTATGAAGCACTCCATGCAGGTTTTGGCAAAAGACTTTTCCTATTCTACAGAATGCCTTTGGTGCTCTGGGTCATCTACCTGGAGAGAGGCACTACTGCTTTCACCCAGTGAGATCATATTATGCCTGGGGACCAGTACAATTTGTGCAACAACTGCACAGCACAGCCCTACAGACCAATAAAGCTTCACAAACCACAGTTAGGAAACATTGCTCTGGGATGTAACTGTGAACAGTTGCCAAGAAAGGTAATAAAACTCAGAGAGAGGAAAGTAAAAAATTTATAGAAGTCATTTTTATAATCCCCATTCTCAGATGCCTCCACCATCAAGCCCCAAGTCTTTTACCCCCCAAAAGGTCAGCCAGAGCAGAGAGTTTATACAATAAACTGCAGGCAGAAAAAGCAAAGCATTCACATCAGAAAATTAATTCAAAAATTAAGAACAAATGTACACTTTAAAATAATACATAATTAGCTCTTTTTAATTACCACTTCGCTACCATTTAGAAAAAGGTGATGGAAGTTCAATAAAATGAGATGCTTTTATTCAACACTAGTAAAATTAATTTACATACTCAGATTCTCTTTAGTAATTCCATGATATGGCAGGTTTCTTTTATCCAAATTTTAGAATACATCTATGTAGTAATCATCTCAGACTGCAAGTGCTGTAGCAGATTTCTGGTCAATTCTGGAACAGAATATTATTAGATGAAGAAGAGTCATTTCATTACTAGCCATAAGTCTGATTATGCATCCTACAATACAGTTAGAAGATAGAAATGCTCTTTCCTTTTAAAAAGAAAAGAAAAAGGGCCATCAAACCACTATACTAGATATCCCCTTTCTCTAGCAAGAATATACTACCTATCTGCAGCAAATCTGCTTCCAACATAAGCTTTTGTTGCTCCTAATTATCTAAAACATCCAAACCCAAAAGCTTTTGCCTTTTCTCCCTGCATCATTGCAAAGGCATGAATTTTTTCAATACCTCATATACTTTAACTCCACTAATATGCAATATCAGACTGTCTGTTCCATCTGAGAATACTTTATCACATCCTTTTGATGGAGAGTACCACAGACACCATTTACCTATTCTGTGTTCTGTTGTCTTTACACCTAATCTTGACTGAGTTTCAATAGCAGGATCTTGTAATAAATCTCCCTTCCTGAAGGCAAAAAAAACCCAGCTGCACCTACAAGTATTCAAGTGGATAACTCTTAATACCAGTCATGAACTTAGATATGTTGCACTGCAACATAAAAAGCTGCTTCTAAGCCTAATAATTTGCCTGTGATCAACATTAATTAAAATTTCACTCCAGCTCAACGTACAAACATGTATTTACCATGGAGCTATCTATGCATGATAGTACAGTACTGTTAATGCACCCACTCAGAGCACAGAATAAATGTTTCATTTAAAAGAATTTAAATAAGATTTTTCTTGCTGTTTTTCGACGATGCTCGGTCTTTAGCGCTTCTAAGATTCTAAGGAAGGCAAACATCAATTCTCTGCGCTGACTGCTACATTTCAATTTCTCATTAGGACTCTCTACTACATCAAAACTGGGAGTAGGCACCAGTAGACCAGAATGATTTGAATATTTTCTTCCCAGGAACTAAGTTTCACATGTTTCTGGTCTGTCTTAATGGCTCCCATTTTGCTGATGACTCACTTAGAGCTATGATTCAAATAGGTCTAAAATGGAAAATATCATTAAAAGCTTTGTATTTTTTTTAATTTGCATTTAGTTTCTGAACTGTTTCTGACCTATGATATTTTCACAGGCTGAGACTGATAACTGAAACAATCTGCGCATTCCTAAAGACAGAGCACAGAATTTCTTCATTTGGAAAATGCTTAATACTGACAAGGCTAATTTTGCCTGCATTATATCCAACAACATATGCCCAACCTAACAATACCATGCCATTATACTAACATGGTTTCATTATCCTGCCAAATTTGCCACAAACACTAATATCCAACTTTTCCAAGGTTGTTATGAAGATTTAATGTAATATTTCCACATGCACAACATGTGTATGGTTACCAACTGATAACAAAACTAGTAGCATTCATTAAGTATTGCTATAAATCTCTCCACTGAAACAGCAATAATATTGCCTTCCAGCAACCACAATAAATGTAATGCTTAATCTCTCTCTGTGATATTGTATAACTCTAGCCTGCAGCTAGTCTTCCACTGTAGGTGGTACTGTAGAGGATAAGTCTGCAGTGACAGCGCATGATGTGCTTCTCTTTGCCAGTACATGGAAGTCCATGAGTTTGAAAGACTATGGCTTTTTTCCCTTCCAGAGAGAAAACAGGATTTTGAGGGGGGTAAGAAAGGAAAGAGAATGAAAATGCTTTAAGTGGTACAATAATACTTTCAGTAGGAACCCTACGTATTTGTTTAGATTTTATGGAGTTGTTTTCCCCCCCTCTAAGGATGGATATTTGATCTATATCCCTTAAAACTTCACTCTATCCTCATCTCTATTATCCTTTAGATCTCACCCTTTGCTTTACCGTTCTCTCCAGTGCACTGAATGATATACCTACAAAACCAGGTTTTGTGGGAACTCACAGATTTTTTTGAGCACACCTTGCACTGGGTTTGTCCAAGGAAATGAGACAAAAAATCTTTTTTTCATTAAAGTTTTCACTGTCAGCTTCCAGGTCAGCAAAGTTCAGGCAGCATCAGAACAATACTCAGTATTTCTGGGAACATTCATCCACAGAATACTCCTTCCTTTTTTTAAATGTCTGCCCACTGTCCATCACCACAGTTCTTGTTCCGTTTATGTTCCTGTTTCTCACTGTCAACTAAGCACAACTGCTTCAAGCTGGCAAGAAAGCTGCTCAGTTTGATGCATCCATGTAGCAAGTGGACTTGTCTCATGAACAGGGATCCACACGCAGGAGCTTTGAGCTCCAGTGTCTAAAGTGAGCAGCCTAATTCCACATGAGGCTCTGCAAGATGCCCCCAATACTTATCCCAAAAGGAAAGGCCAATTCCTGTAGCTTTTTCCTCCCTGGGTATAAGGTGAGGAGGAAAATAAAGGCAAAAAGGAGCTTCATTGTGCATCCTTGCAGGACAAGAACCATCCCATTAGGGCACTTGCGTACACTCTGCTCTTTGAAAAGCAGCAGTGCTCACCACAGGCTCCAGCTTGCTGCAGACTGAAGCATGCGTGACAGCCAGCTGAGGACCTGGCCGAGGCCGCGGGCTGGCAGCCTGTGCCCTCCTGAAGCAGGAGCTGTCATAGCCGCTTGCTCACCCCCCCAGTGCTCCCCTGGATGTCAGGCTGTAATCCTGCCCTTCAGTTCCAAGCCTCTAAAAGCAAAGCTTCCTACCTTCTGCTTTGCTGTTACCTTAGGTATGGAGCACAGGGCTGGATTTGACCTAAATTTGATTTATTCATTTTTCCAATGCTTTACAGGGTACTTAAGCCATAGGTCAGCAAAGCAATCACATGCTTAACCTTAAGCACATGCTTAAGTGTTTAAGCAGGGCCTTGTTGCTATATAAAGCACAAAACTATGACTCAGTTTGAAGCAAATGAGATAAAAAATTGAGGACCCCTTCCCATTCTCATTTGCTTACCTTGAGACACAAGTATAAGCCAAATTATTCACATTTAAAGTGTTTAAATATACTCTGGTTTGAAGCCTAATTTAGGAGCTCACAATACAGTCTAGACCAATCTGAATATTGGGGTCCCCACGAGATTTGAAACTACTAAGAGAATTGCACTCCTGGGTACAGAAAGTGATACCTTTTCATAACATAACTGTTGCCAATATTAATATTCCCATAATTCCAATGATTGCTCTAATAATAGAAAAAATATTATCTTTAAAGGTAAACTTAAAATAAGCAATACCACTCAGAGCAGGATGCACCCATCTGCACTCTACAGCTACATATGCAGTTTCAAGATTACTATTTTAAGACATGTACTGCATCCTTATCTGACTTGTCCAGTAGGTACAATTATTGGTAGAATTTGTTCTACAGTTCTGCAGGAAATTTTCCTTTTGCACAAATGGCTCAGATTTGCCTCTGCTGTGATTTTCTTCTCACTAAACATCCTCTGAAACATTTTTTTTATGCTTCTCAGAATTGCTGGCACTCTGATTACAATATCCTGTTGGATGGATACCATGAAAGCTTCTAGCTTTGGTGACTATATCTAAAATGTACGGAATGTCATATAAAGCAGTTTGTTGAGGGGAGGGGGGGATGGACTTTAAACCACTAATTGCTTTAGGTGAACTGGAAATGCTTATCAACATATTTGTTTTTTCATATTACCTTTTCGTTTATGTTTAACAGGAATATTATACCACACTATCTTAGACTATTCTTAATTAGGAATGATTGTGTACCAAGAGTTTTAGATAGGACTGATAAACTTTATATTTGTTTTAATTTATAAAATAAATAAAATGTGTTTAGAAAAGGCTTCAACCACACTAAGACACAGTTAATGTAACTAAGTCTCAGCTTCTCTGATGAAATAATTTAACATGAATATGATAAACCACCTGGAAAATGCTTTCCATTACTCTATTAAAGGGCATATTCTCAGTATCCTCCATAAAACATACAGTATCATGCCTCTGTGTTGTTTCTATATGGCATAATATGCACTTCTTCCCCTGGAATGTAAGGAAATCAGGTAGCAGTACCCTAAATAGACGTTCACCCTAGAAAAGTTATCCCCTCCTGACACTGTCCCACCAGTTTAATCAATTGTTCCAGGCTGCAATTAACATCTCCTAAATTATGGTAAAATCCATTTCACTGCAATAGGATTACTTTACCTCCCTAATCACATATCAGGGAACTATATGAGAAATGGGCACCAAAATAGCCATGTCCTGCCTGACAGAAAAATCACATGGTCACCACCCAAGCCAGCACCACTATTTCCTCCCTTTAGCTTCTTGCTACACTCATGAGCTGGAGCTTCCTAGAAAGAACCCCCACTCTTCGCTGTCCTTGAATCAATACATCTCAGAAGCTTTGGGTCTTCCCAAGACAAGTGGTTTATTATCTGTACATGGTCAGAAGAGCCGTAACTCAAATGGAGCGGAAACATGAACACTGACACAGGAACACTATCCTCTGACATGAACTGTTGCTGGGAAGTGGCTGAGGGATGAGGGAACTTCTGAGGGATAGCCACGAGGCCCTTCTTCATGATCCAGCCCAGAGTCAAGCTATCGCTCAGGTTTCTAGTAGGGGATGACACTGGAGGACTTTTGTTTGCCCTGACATTTTTGATAAACATTTTAAAAATAACCCTAAAAATGATTCAGAGCAAACCTGCATTAGTTTCACTCTTACCTTCCCACATCCAGTGCTGTGGAGTTACTTCTGACATGTAATAGTGTTAAATAAAAATCATACTCTATTTGGGGGCTGAGGAAATCAATGTTTTCTATTACAGGATTGGCGCACAGTTTATTTCCATCCGTTACATTCCTTGCGCAGCAATAGCAGGCTCTCAGTTGAGATGAACCCCAATCACTTATTAATTCACGGCTGGAAGCCACCAGTTCCACATTATACAAAATGCCCTGTTCATCACTGCTTCTCTCCATCCTCACGCCTTTCAACTTGTGCATCTGAGCTAAATACAAAGTAAAGTAGTGGGAAATCAGAGCCAAAGTTTCTACAGTGAGTTTTACCTGCATCTTACTGCCTTCTTTTCATTCTTTCAAATCCTTAAAAAAAGACCTATCTTCTTGTGAGATTTTTCCTTCAGAGATAATAGTACAGACTTCAACAATATCTGCCAAAAAGGAAGGCTCCTTGAACCTTGACTTTCCGTCCTACTACACATAATGAGTCAACTACTTAAACTGCATTTAAAAAGTGCTGAGTAGATGAACTCAATGCCTAATGATGTTACTCAGCTTGTCAGCAGCTGATTGACACTAAAAGTAATAAATTAGAACAGAAAATGATTTTACAAGATCCCTGGGATGACAGACAGGCTAAGTGTAATATCCTCCATTACAGCTGTCATGAGATTTTATACAGTTCAGATCTGAACAGCCTCAGCAGGAAAGTGGAACAATTTCATGAGATAGATCTTCAGATGATGTAGAGTAGCATAAATCCTCTGAAAGTTAAAGAAGCTATCCTGATTTATGCAGACAGGGATCTGGATCTATATCTTTATACATGTTTCTACTCAAGTATTGGAATGAAATCATCTGTTTTCCCATGCAAATCTAGGCAGAGAAAAGCAGACACCCTGTAAGAGAGGAATGCTGAAGGCTGATGCCTTCGCTGTGTTTGTTTCTGCCTCCCCTCCACTCCCCCTTTTAAAAGCACAGAAAACAGTATTTAGAGCATGGCATCACTGATTTTGTTGGCTGCCTTCATTTCAGGGAATCCCACTGTAAATCCACAGCTCTGCAGAAGCACCTTTTGAATCATTAACATTCACTGTCATAATCCTTTGAAACGTGTTAGGATGTGTAAAGGCAAGACAAAAGGCAAGCATGTGGATACTCCACCAAGCTCAAAATCCGTTATGCCATTATTGTTTGGGGTTAATAAAAAGAAAGAATAAAAATGTGTATTTGAGCCCTAGCTGTCTGATTTTGGGTTTGTTTTGTTGCTTCTTTTATAAATCTCCATTTGTAAAACTTTTCTTTAGAAGAAAACATAGTCTCTTTATGCACAGTTTATTCCAAGCTCAAGGGTGACTGTGTATGGTTTTAATTCTGCTTCATTCAGTGATGTCTCCTAACACAATTTTCTCCATAGAAGACCTTAACCACAGTGACCATTTGCAGCTGATGATTTTTTTTAAATATATAAATAATTTATTAAGCCATTGCAGACTTATACTTTTACATTGAGAGAAAGGAAAAAGGAGAAGGGGGAGAAGGGAGGATTGCATCTTAAACTCTATTTACAAATTTACCTTGGCAGGCCCTCTTGCTGCCAATAGGAAGCCATGTTGCATATTTAATTTGCTCTTTTGTTACAACAGGGCTTAGGTTAGTTAATTTCAATTTTCGATTTCAAAAGCTATCAAATATGGCTCAGATGAGAAATCAATTTTTCTCAGCTGCCTCTGTTTTTGTGATGGGGAGGTTTCCCATTGGCAAGAGGACAACCACGTGACACAGCAAGAGATTAGTTCACTAGACCCCGTGTTTCAGCCACCTCAATTACTGGCTGCCTCTTGTAATTTAGCCTTATAACACCTAATTTCAAGATAGAACTCATATTTAATTCATGAAAGCTTCCACAAGAGTAATTGTGAAATAAATTGCCATAGAAAATATCCATTTGTGACTCGTTTTAATTTTGTATGCTACTAGCACGCTATTTGTTCTACTTGTTTAACACTTTAGCACAAACATATTTTATATTGAACTTTATGGACTGCTAATAGGTTATTATTTTTCAGTGCTTCCCCTTCATGGACACACCACTGAACGTCCCTCTCCTTCATGCAGCTCTGGGTCTAGCAACATTGAAATAGATGTGCTAAAACACAGAAACTTATAATCTCCTAATTATTGACTGGATTGTTATGATCTTTTCATAACTTTAAAAGTAGCAGCTAAAATCACAAGTGATGGTTTGTAAATGGTAGTTCAGTGACAAGGATCATTTAAAGGGCCAAAGAATAAATACAGCTTAATTTCTGTAATGTTTTAAACAAACCCATTCATTACACATATTGATGTTGCATGATAACAGCAGTATATGTATTTTTAATTCTTTAACCAAAATAAATATTTCCACTGTATACACACCATTTTGTCCTTTTCCTCCCTGTTGCTATGACAACAAGGTGGGTGAGGCCTCCTCAACTGCCAAACTCAGCTGTCATCCCTTCACCCTAAAAGCCTTATAATTGCTTTTATTTGCATACGACAATTAGGCAGGATGGCTCACAGCAAGAAAACCAACCTTTCTCTCCCCCAGTGCACACAACACCAGCCTGTAATTTATAAAAGATACACGCCATGTGGTGGAGCACTAAAATAGAGTGATGAGTCCTTTCATCTGATTGTAAGCTATTAACAAAAGAAAACATCCCCTTTCAGGCTGTAAAAAATGCTATCTGGTGTGAACCTGGAGAGGAAGAGAAAGGGGGGGGGGAATGCGAAGAAAAAAGTTTTGCCTCCTCCATGCAAACCCTTCACTTCATTATTGTATTGAACTCAGCAGAAGAGTTTGAAAGCAAGAGTTAAATTTCAGTGCTTTATGAACAATGAAGTGCCAGCAAAATTGATGACGTGGTAAAACTGGATCTAGATTTTTGCCCCTGGGATACGTCACACTCGAAGATGCCAACATGAAATGATAGTTCCTAAGCCAACTTGCTGAAAGCACTGCAAGGAAAGCATAAGATGGGTTGGGATGCCAGGCAAGGAGAGTGGCATAAGAACCTAGAAGTTCAGTACTTTTAATAGCTCTGAGGAAAATACCTGTATTCAAAGTGCTTATGCCCATGTTTGATGTAAAGCTCACCCACTTGTATGTCGAGTCGATGTTGGGGCCTAAATGCCTGTGCAGCTTGTTCATACAAAGAATCAGTATCCACGTACATGGTTTTATGCAAGTCGTTCAACAACAAAAAACTGTATTTACAAAAGTATCTTCCTCTAAGGAAATCAGTTAAGCAACTCCTCTACAACAGCTTCTCCTCTTTTCTGCTCTCTTCTGGAAGCTCTTCAAGCAATATTTGTAATATTTGATCTGATTAAGTATCTCCAACCCTCAAAATTCCCACAAAAGATCTACCTTTCCTTCAACAGATTTTACATCTACAGTCTCACTGGTCAGGGCACAGCATGTTAAATTTCAAATTCAAAAAAACAAATTGGATTTGGGGGAAAATATGGGATTTGATACTGGGAAAATGCCACTGTACAGCTAGCTCGATCTAAAAATAAACCAGCTACTGCATTACAATGGCATTACAGCACACACATTTTTCAGCCGCTCTGACTTACCTTCCTCAGAAGGTTAAAACTGGGAAGACTACATAAAGGAGTAAAGCAGAATAGATCTAGCCTGGCTCCAACACGGGACTGATCTGTTGTCTCACTGCAGCTACCTCTGTGACCTGATATTAATGAAGAGGACTAGTCAGGAGCACAGCTTGCAGGTATCTTCATCAACTTTGCCCGCCTTATTGCTCCAAACTCCACTTTATCACCTGAGATTTACCCAGTTTCAATAGGCAAGTGGAAAGGGGGGGAAGTTCAGAGGGGAAAGCAGAAAAGAAAACAGGGAACATTTAGGCATGGGACATGCACTGTCAAGTCCTCTCATGCCCTCCCTTCCTTACTAGCTCAGGCAGGTACTCACAAAACACAGCGCAAAACTTCCAGCAGCACTTCCCAGCTTTTATCAATACAGGGAGCAAGAAAAAGTCAACAGACCACAACTTGCTCAGTACAAAGCTTGAACAACCAGCAGTTTTTGACAGCGCCCTGGACTGGCAGCGGGTTCAACTCACAGCTCTGCCACTGACCCACAGCCTGAATCCTGACAACTCACAAGCATTAGTTTATACAGCTGCTCACACACAATATTGGTATTTTGCCTGAAGTTATGTGAAAGAGACATGAAAGTCAGGCTATTCAACCAGCACAGGATTTTTTCCAAGTGCAATTTACTGATATTTTGTCCATTTTGTCTTTACAAGACCCAAATGTTACAGG
Source organism: Ara ararauna (assembly GCA_028858755.1). Lineage (NCBI taxonomy): Eukaryota > Metazoa > Chordata > Aves > Psittaciformes > Psittacidae > Ara > Ara ararauna. The sequence continues at coordinate 38,945,151 of CM054383.1, read as the reverse complement.
TATCCATTTAGCATACATAACTGGACTTGACCTGTAGAATCATAGAATAGCTAGGGTTGGAAAGGACCTTAAGATCATCTAGTTCCAAGTACAGTATATTCCTCTTCTGTGTTTCCCTATGTATTCACCTGACTGTTCTGATATGTTCCTACCCCCAGTGCTTGAGAAGTAAGTTGGATTCTCAAATAGGATTCTAAAAAGCTGTATAATTTTATACCTCAAGTAATTTTTTAATGAGCCTTTTCTTATCCCCATCTCCTACTGCTAGTACAAAGTCAGCTGAATTCACCCATTGATTGCAATAGGAGAAATTTGTACCTCTATATTGGAACAGGTTTTCCTTGCATGTGTAATCTCAAAGCTGTACTGTTGCTGAATTGATCCTTTTAAATGCCTAGAGCCAAATACTTCCCTGGGATAAGGATAGAGACTGCTAGGCCTTTTGGCTTCAGACCTGAAACTGGTCCACAATCTTTGCAAGATGCAGAAACTTGGCCATAAAAGTACATTTTGAAAGCATAAGTAGTATAATGCAAGGTTTCCCCAGGATCAGAGGAAATTATTATTTCCTATTCCATAAAAGACATGTACCTTTTACACAGGAAACCTGTTTTGAACAAACTGAGGTTTTTTTCTCTGCACTCCCTAATCCATAGAACCTAAAAATAGCCAGATTTCTTAAAACACAGTAGGACAAGATGCAAATGAGACTTTGAGAGGCTTTTCAGTTTTAGTGTCTCCGTTTTCCAAATGCAGGCACTTCCTTAAAGAAAAGCAAACCATGCATAATTAGCTGAAGTATACAAAGTGAACTTCCTCAGGATGGTCCTAACACACACTCTGACCATTAAATGGATTTTATGTCACTATTGACTGTTGCATTCAATAGAAGCACAGTACAACCACAGTAACACAGGACTGTTCATCACATTTACGTAAGAATTAAAGCTTAATATACTTCTCTCAGACATCAAAACTCCTTTTCTACTTACACAGTAAAGGCTGTAGCTTTGCTGAAGTTACTACAGCTTTCCATCAATACAAATTACAGTAGAAGTTGTTCCAAAGTGAATACAGTACATAAAATACAATTTATAGTCATAGCTAACTGTGCCAAAAGCACGCAGAGTTGTCTGCTTTTCTTTAACTACCTTATGGGAATATGCCAGGGGTTTGTTTAAACTTCTCTTTTATTCTTCTTGAAAATTCTCCAAATACAGGATAGGAAAAGGATTCGAATGCCAAGAAAAGATTTGCGCTATGGAACAGTATCTGGTTTTGTGACTTTTACTGACAGGGTGACATCATAAAGTATAGGAATGAGGTATAAGGATAACTTACTTAGAAAATCTGTATTTTCAGACATAATATTCTAACATTAATCTCAAGAAGAAGGTGAACTTTTTTTCTGTTCTCCTTGTGATGGCTCCTAAAAGCAAACTGAACCAGTTGCGTTTTGTTCTCAAACTAAAGAACATATTAATATGCACAAGAAAGGAGGAAAAGAAATATAATTGATAAAAGCTCTGAATAACAACATCATACCTGGAAAGCAAAACAAACTTCTAGGAAAAATATTTGCTCACATCCCTGCACATATCTGATCAACCTTTAGTGATGGAACAAGCAGGGAGTGAATGAGTTTTACCTCCTTTATAAGAGCAGGGTAAGTTGCTGCTGTGGTTCCACTTGCCTGGTTGGCAGGGATGGATTTGCACGTTTTCACCATTCTTATATTCAGATAAACAATAAAAAGTTACTAATTTCAGATATCATGAAGTATCCACAAAGCTGCTTTTTGAACTTTAAATCAAAGTGAGAACACCTTCAGGGATTTTCTTACCCATACATATATTTTGTAGGCAGAAAGACCTAATTTATAAGAAGAAATTTGCTCCTATTCCCACAGACCTCAGAGGAGGTGGGATCAGGCTCTCACGCATGTTTTGATTCTCACAACAGAAAAAATGCCACTAAGTAATCTTTCATGCAGACATTATACAGCAGTTCACTGTACTTTAATCCATCTCTTACTTTTTTTATTTCCAATAAAAGGAACAATGTGCACTTGACATGAACTCTAAGATTTAAATTAAGCTTCATGCGTGCTAATATTAGAGAGACATTAATAATAAACTGGGAAGCAGGCAAGTCTGAGATGATTTCTGACTTGATTTTGTACGTCAGACACTAGAACTTGAACTGCAGAGTTTGACACTGACACTTTTTAAGGAACAAAGTCTCTCTCCTACTACCTTCCTCCACCCCCCAATTCAAATCTCATCTGAGAAGTACTGAAATGAAGCTGTCACTCAGGCCTGCTCAGGGACCTGTCAGCAAAACATTGAGCCTTTTCATTTTGATGGGTCAGCCTGCAATCCCCTTGAAAGAGAAGTCCATGCCACTGTGGGTTTTCTTTCTGCAGGAATTCTGAATTCTAATGAAACTCCAAATCGCCCAATAAAAGCAGGGGCATGGGGAAGTAATCCAACCCAGGTCGGGGAGAAATTTGTATTTTATCTTTTTTTCCCCAAAACCATTATTCTAATTGCATTCACAAACGGTTGTGGGGTTTTTCTTCTCTCCCCCTCCCCTTTATTTTTTTGCAGGGCAGGCTCAAACGGAGTGAGGTGTCCTTTGTCTTGATGCTACACTGAGATTAGGTAGCAGCTCTCTGAAAATGAAAGGGCATGGCTCAAATTTTCTTGGGTAAATATCCATCCACCTATTGCAGTCTGCATCGCCACTGCTGCAAATATCTCTAATGTATGACTGTGCTGAGAGACAGGGAAAATTTCACATTAGCATTTCTTCCCCACAAGAAACAGTCTTTCATTAACACTGTGCAAAGCTTTTTCAAGCCAAGAAGCAAAACTGCACCTTTCTCTTCCCCTCTATTCTCCACAACTTTGCCTTCCAGATTAGTCACTACCTATGACTGATAGTGGGAAGGAGAGAAGAGGACGCAGAGAGTGAGAAAATAACTGATATAATATATTGATGTATTCTTTAGAGTGGGTTTGTTAACATGTTTAATGTTTTTTAAATATGTATGAATTTAGTAGCCCATTGAAGGCTGTTTATTTTAACAGGGAGATAATCTTACTTTGCTGTTTAAAAATTGGACTCATTAAAGAAGATATGGACAGCCTGAACAGACACAGAATTTACGACGTGGTCAGTGCTAGGGCATTGTTTGCATATGTAGACAAAGTTATTTCACACTATACAGAGAAAAAGAACATATTAAGGCAATGAAACACAGGCAGTTAAAAAGCCAAATAACTTGGAAATAAAAAAAAACAGCTATCATGCACAAAAACATTAAGTGAAAAATAAAAAACTGTCTCTTTGAGTAACATTTCATGGAACTAGAGAACAAAGATACAGATGGAAAACCACCTAAAAACTTTGATTTGAAGCACAAAGTAATGCAACAACGTAAAGGTTCCAATTGAATGCTGTAACACTGTTGATGGCATGATGGAAGGTGCTGCCTAGCTCTCTTCACTCTTTGGTTAACCTGCAAGTATGCCCATCAGTAATGTTTCAACAACCCTCCCACCCTATACTTATATTTGTGTTATTCAAACTTGCAGAATCACCATCTTCAGGTTCTCACCCTCTCTCTGCAAGAGATGACTCAAACATCTCATTTTCCTCTGCTTTCCGTGTCCAAAGAGAACCAGTTATGATCCCAGGTGCTGAAAACCCCAGATGTTATTATATAGTATGCAGCAAACCAATGCACATGTGTATATGCTTGTGCACAGTACATACATCTTCCTATAATTTTCCTGAGCTTTGTGAGCAAACTTGGATGGTGGAAAAGGTATAGCATGTAATTTTCCTTGGCAATGACCTTCAGAGGTTCTTTTCTCCCCTGGATTCGTGCATGTTTCCATGGGAAATCATTATAGTAGACACTTATTTCTCGACCTACACCGTCAGAGGCTGCTAAAATTGTATTTCATTTACCCTGCTATACCTCACTATCGCACCATAAGTAGCATGCATGATCACCAAGAGTCCTGATGCTGTGCTACATGTGGACATCTCTAAAGCAGTTAAAGATAGACACTGCTTCCTTCCTTTTGTCAGGACATTAATAGCACTTTCTTTCCTGGATGAAATCATACCATTTTCCTTCACTGTTTTACATGGCAGGTAAAGGCAGGGACTTTCAGAAAGCAAAAGCGCTTCTGTCTCCATTCCAAAGGATATATTTTATTTTACAGATGTCTAATGTGTGCAGCAAACATTTTGCATGCAAGTCAAGATTGTTATACTTATGGTCATATAAATCTATCTGTCCCACCAGAGGCACATATATATGCATATGTGTATGTATATATAAAGGACACATATCATCTTTTTAAAATAGCTAAATGCTTGTAAATCTCCCATTCAGTAGGCGCTATGCTTCTTAAAATGCATGTACCACAAAGATGACGTTTAGTTTTATCACGGCTATTTTGTGTATACTCTAAACAAGAGATGCATGCACTTTATGGGGAGGGTGGCAAAAACATTTTACCTTCTCAGTATGTTCAAAGTGTCACAGAGTTAATGTTGGTTCTCATTCATTGCCAAATACGTGATGATTGCTGATTGCAAAAACTTTATAATGGAAATTTTCCTTTCAGTGCATCACCAACAAGTTTACACTCGCAGAACAAATAATTTAAGTATCTACCTGGAAAATTTAATATTAGGTAAAATATTTAGTGTGGAACAGGACATTGCTTTCGTTTTGTTTAGTAGTGCTCAATGTTGAGCTTTCTAAGAACATAAGGATAGTGTATCCCTATTGCATTTGAGGGCTTAGTACAATACCAAAACCAAACTGAACACTGCACCTCTACAACAACAAGCAAATATTCTTGATGAGATAAGCCAAATTAAATGTAGTCAAAAATCAACCTAATTCTCACCTTCCTTTCACCAGTCCAAGTCCAATTCATACCTTCTGTAGTTTCATCTACTTCAGCCAAATTCCCCCTGGCTCAGAGGTAAATGTGCGGAGAACTTAAGGCCCAGAGCATGACTGCATCCTCTGCTAAGGATGATACCCATCCTGGCTTAATGGGAGTCCTGGGAATCGCTTTGAGGAGGTAAGGCTGCCAATGTACAGACCCACAAGTCTACGTTTGCCAATATTCTGTGTCAACTTAACAGAAGTTGTCACAGTCCAGCTTTTACTTAAGAGCTTACAACCAGCCTCAGTTGCACAGGCATCAACTCTTCCTTAGTAAAACAAGCAGCCTCAACTTCATCATTAGCAGCCACAGAGCTTCTGTGAAGCATTTTACTCCGCATCAGATGATGGAAACGCTTGTGATCAGAAACATCAGGTTCTTCCTCTTTCCTCTGGCCCCTGAAGGTATGTGATGTCGAAAGGTTATGGCTACAGATTAATGGGAGCTACCAATGATTCTTAAAGTGTTACCTATTTACGTACTAAAAGCCCACTCAGCAGATTTAGCAATTTTACCTTCTTTTTCTCACCTTTCTCATATAAATGACAAGATAAATAACTTGATTTCACAATGCAGTCCAACACCTTACAAATGAAAGATATGGTCAAATACATCCAAAAATCCCCATTGACAACACTGGCAAAATGTGACCAGCTATTAACCAACATGACTATTTCTCTAACCTTTACTCATCTTGAATAACAGTCACCCGAATTGGACCCCATGGAAGAGTCAATCTCCATGTGAGATTTGAAGGATTGGAGTCCAAGTAACAAAACGTATTTATGTGGGCTAAGTCAATCTTCAGGTTAATTAATGCCATTCTAGGTTTATTCTAGCAATATTTTGTTCTAGTTCATCTTAGTATTATTCTATTTACCATAAGAACCTTAATATTTTGGGTTATTTTTATGATGAAATTTCAGTCGCTCCGTGGCCTGCTATTAATTACTTTGATAGAGTTAAAGTTTGATGCACATCAGTGGTTACTTTTTTGAGAGCATAAACACTAGATCATACTTTCATAAAATTAAAACTCTCTTTGTCTCATGAGCTGGTAAGATTTAACAAGCATTTAACAACATTGCCAAAAAGAATTAAAGCCTTTTTTCTATTTCACTCAATAAAGCTGTATTTTTAGCTGGTTTTATTTATCTTTATTTTGGCACTTTTGGTGCATTCGTCTTCTGAAACAAATCCACACACCCTCCTAAATGTCAAAACCCATAAGGATAAACCCAGAAAGCACTCCAGATACATCTACAGTAGCATAAGACCTGTTCCTCCTGCCCCAACCCCCTTATAATTGGTTATGATGTTCAATATAAGGGATAAATGAGTGCCCCTCTCCTGCTTGCTCACAGTATGCCACAAAACCCTGAAAGGGTTAATTGGCATTTTAAGAAAAGGTAATTGTAAAGCATATCTGCTGGGGTTATCCCCAGAATTGGGGGGGTGGTGCATAGGTCTCCCACCCACTGGAGCATCTCACATCTTGAAGAGCATGCTGAAGACAAAAGCAGTACTACTGCTGTTTCTTGATTTTCACTTTCAGCTCTAACTGCTAACCCCCAATGTGCTCTTTTGAGTTTACTATATCAGGCTAGTACTTACAGCAGAGTATATGTACTGCGTCTTGACTGTAAAATTATACTGACATTGTAAGCATAAATATAAATCTCTGTGTGTGTTTAAATCACACATAATTTACTGCTGGATTTACTGGTTGCAGAGGAGCACACTAACTGGAGTGGACAGAGAGACTGGCTACACTTTTATGTTTTTTAAATAAACCAAGCATTTCACTGAGTAAAATATATAAACCAGCATATAAACAGAAATGTTCCAAGTAAGTGAAAAGTCAAACTGCATCTGAGTGAGGTCATAGGTGGCCATTTTCTTACCACAGCAAACCCTCTGCCAGTTGTTTGTAGATGCTTGTAACATTTTTATCCTCTGAAAATATATATTTCACATTCACTTTTGCTAGTTGAAACTTTTTTCATGATGTTCTCATGCATTCCAGTGAGTAAAGAGAAGTCATATACACTACAACACAAAGGAGACACTTTCTTTCTAGCTTTGGACTGACAAATATTCAACAGCTAATGCAAATTTGGGGGTTTATTCAAGCAACATTTTTCTGGGCACGTGTTGATTCCCACATTACTTGGAGCTTGGCTTTAGGTATTCAGTTTGCCAGAGGCAGAGCTCCTGTGTTTTCTTTTCTATTTATTATAATGTCATATCACAGTGTACAACAAAAGGGGTGGCTTTATCTCTTTCCTCCAGATTCATCAACCTCTACAGTCAGTGATTCCTCGCCTTCATGCCCTGTTCCCAGTTGTATGAGGTTCAACAAGGCTCAGTGCTGGGCCCTGCACTTGGGTCACAACCACCCCATGCAAGGCTACAGCCCTGGGGAAAAGTGGCTAATAAGCTGCCCAGCAGAAAAGGACCTGGGGTCTTGGTCAACAACCAGCGGAACATGAGCCAGCTTGTTCCCAGACAACCAAGAAAGCCAACAGCAGCAATCATCTCCAGCTACTCAGTACTGGTGATGCTGCACCTCGAATACTGTGTTCAGTTTTGGGTACATCATTACAAGAGAGATATTGAGGTGCTGGAGAGGGTCCAGGAAGGTCAATGAAGCTGGTGAAGGGTCTGGAGCACCAGCCTTATGAGGAACGGCTGAGGGAACTTGGGTTGTTTAAGCCTGGAGAAAAGGCAGCTCAGGGGAGAACTTGTTACTCTCTACATCTACCTGAAAAGAGGCTGTAGCAAGGTCAGTGTCTTCTCCCAGGTAACAAGCAACAGGACAAGAGAAAACAGTCTGAGATTGCACCAGAGGAGGTTTAGATTGGACATGAGGAAAAATCTATTCACTGAAAAGGTTGTCAAGAGTTGGAACAGGCTGCCCAGGAAAGCAGTTTAGTCACCTGGAGGTATTTAAAGTCAGGTAGATGTGGTGCTTAGGGACATGGTAGAGTGCTGGACCTGGCAGTGGTGGATTAACAGCTGGACTTGACCTTAAAGGTCTTTTCCAACCTAAACAATTTTAAAATTCTAAGTACAAATTAACTGCCTGCACCTTCAATAGATATTTCTTCCAATATATCTCTAACAGCATATTCACATAAATAGCCCCAGTAACATTCTTGTCATTGTTGAGCATGTTTCCTAGATCCTTTCCTCTTTGCTTTCTGCATTTTCACTTTTTTGTGAAGATGCTTAATGCAGTATAATTGAAGCAATTTTATTGTCTCCAGCCATCCATTCTAATGTTACAGTGGCAGAATACACTGGTCAATTTGACAAGTTAATATTACTCTAGTGGTCATTTGAACTCCTTTAAGCCACTGGGCGCTAAAATTACTTGCTGTCTTCCTTCACCTGCAAATTGAATGTAACTGGTCCATGAGAAAAGGAGGAATAAGCGGTTTCTTTCCACCAAAAACATTTACTGAAAGAGATAATTACAAGTTTTACTAATTGATTGGGCACTGACTCTTCCCAAACATTTCTGAGCCACTTGAGAGCAATACTTGGTACTCCCACATGGAGCTTCACTGATGCCTTCAAACCAACTTTTCTTCTTCCCGCAGGGTTGGATCAAAGACAGAATGGGTTATGCAGTTATTTCAACTTTTCCTTTTGTATAGGCCATAGGCCATTCCTTGTAACCCAATTTACCTATCAATTGGATAGGAAGTGTTCAACAAATGTTCCAGTTGACACTTGAGCTTACTGCTTTGTGTGTGTAACTCTGCTAAGTAGGTATGTATAGTTAATATTGGAGCAACTGTCAAAATGCTTCTTTCTTCCACCCCATCCTCTCTCTTTAAGCATACCTGATTTGCCCATGGAATGTATTATCAGTAGATACAATTAAGCCAAAAGATTAAGTTTTTAACAAGTTCCATTTCTGTGTGCACCAACACCACATCAGAAACATACATTATAATTTTAAAATCTCTCAAGCTTCCTTCTCAAACTGCCATGTAAATAAAATATCACCTAAGTGTATGAATTATATGAAGTACTTGATCCTGTTCCCCTGGAAGTCAATGACATTCCAATTAAATCAGCTCAACCCCACATATTTTTGCTTTAGATCTATTTTTTATATATATATATGTAATGTTATCCCATATAGATTATACCATACACTCTCATAACATCAATAATGGTTCCCACTGACTTACAGCCACAACTACCAGAGAGGCATTGTGGTTAGCTCCTGCCAAGAGGTCATCTGGAAAGTTTCTGATAAATCAATGGGAATTTTATGTACTGGTTTTCTTCACCCAGGCATAAATGTAAACAGTGTCACTGTCTGGACACTTGTCTTCTACACCAAGACTAATGCATCAGCATACTGAGAAATGCCATTCTGTTCTGTCCTACTGCCGCCTCTCCCCTTCAATACCTTGCACTTAGGTTCCTATTCTTTAAAAACTGTTTACTGGGAGAACACAGGTAGTGTTAAACCAACAGAGATTTCTGCTGCCATTCATACCACGGTGCAGTCATTTTTCAAGTCACATGAACTTGCTAATTTTAATGAGATCCACATAATGAAGCACCCCACTTCGGAAACTTATCACCTATCTGTCTTTAAATACAAACTTTGAGGACACATTTAGTAACACCATAATCTTGTTACAAGGATAATACTCTTCTTTTCAACAGTGATTAGCAGACTCTCTTAATAACAGCATCAATTTTTCCTTACTAAGCCAATGCAATTACTGTTCTGAAAAAAAAAAAAAAAAAGTCTAGATGTCAGAAAACATAAGCTAGCTGCTCTCCCTAAAAAACACTCATCTAAACTCTTCCGCTAGGCTCCTTCCTGTCCTTTAGCCCTTGCTCTTCATCTATAGCCTCACCATACGCTGGGTTCAGGAAGTATGAGGAGATGCTGCAGCCCGCCAGCTGTTCCCAAAGCAAGCGTGGAAGGGTTGAGTCCTGCCCACCTTCCCCCTTGGGGGGGGGGGGGAGGGGGGGGGGGGGCACTTGTTGGGATTTCTCCTCAACCGGTTTTCAAACTTACAAGAATTTAATTATCCCTGACATTCCTGCCCTTTTGTCAAATTTGGTTGAAAAAAAAAGCAGCAATATTAGGAGCGGATTGACAGGTAAAGCAAATGATCATGTAAGCCTCATTTTTGTAAATACACAACCTAAAGGATGCCATAGAAACCTGCAGAAACTCTAAAGCCCTGCATTAGGAATACCACTAGCTGCATGATCTAAGTTAATGCTTCATTTGTATACGGGTGTGTATTTAAAGATAATTAATATTAGCTGTGACTTTTGAGTCTGGTATCAACACAGTCTCCCTTTGTAGTGCCTACAGTTTTGTAAATGCAAATAATTTTGTGTTCAGTTTTGCATTTTTAATTATTAGCAGGCAGAGTTCCTTTGGTATTTAACTGCTAACCATGACTCAGGGTAGAGGCGCACATTCATGCCATTAACTGTGACTAGGATTTTCAGGTGTAAAGAAATCAAAGTGGATTTAAAAAGGAAAAAATTAACCCCCGAGTGAATCTTGAACAGAAGCCCTTGAGATGGATGAGCTCCGATTTATGTTTTAAAGCTTTGGTCAAAGAGATTTCCCTTAGTTGAACCAATATAGTGTATATAATATTAATATGAATTCACAGTGTTGTGAGCATTTACTGTATAGTATTGGGGGGGAGGAGATATACTGTGATATTAAAAAAAAGCCATATTATTTCGAGGTAGGCATGCCAAAAGCAGTTCTCTGGAACAGAAGGTGGCCTAATTATTAAAAGAAATGGCTTCCATCTCCGTGATGGTCTGACTGTTTGTGGATAAAATCCTACAACTGTGAAGGGCCTCATGCACTGCAAAGAAAAAAAAAAAGGGGGGGGGGGAGATGGGAAATCAAAGTGTTCAGCAGCCATACATCAGAGAGACTATACAAGAAGGGTATCGTATTTTTAGAGACCTCAGAATTCCTGAGCAAAGTAGTAGTTAGTACCAGGTCTACATCAAAAGAAAACAACATTCTGTGGCATCGCTGGCCTCCTCTGTGATGTTTTGCCCTCAGCTTCATAATACGCAAAAAAGTCATGGTTAAAAAAGACGGACTGTCCCTTTAAAATTAGATCATCCCTTTTATTAATATGCAGAATGAGTTGTCAATTGACCAAGCAACAAATGTACATCCTCATATCCTCATTTTCACTTCTATCTATGAATATTTTAAAACCCTAATGTGTGCTTGGCCATTTGGGTTTTAAGCAAAGACTTATCACAGTGTAAAACCCCTCATTTTTATCCCTTCGCTGAGGGCTTCTTTTTCCCTTTTCCAGGGTGTCATTAAAAATCTGATGCCAAGAGCTGGGACTTGGCAGGGTTTGTGATATAATTTGCAATCTGCAGTGTTTGCTGGCTAGCCCCCACCTGCCCCCCTCTCTTTTTTTTGCCCCCCCCCCCCCCCCCCCCCCTTATATTCCCCCCCCCCTTTTTTTTAACCAGCCTGCCTGCTAGAGTCAATAGGGGGCATCCCTCATCTGTCTAAAAGAAAAATAGCAGCATACTAATTAGAATTCTATTTGCCAGAAGCCTCGGAGTTGCTGTGCTTATAGATTTCAAGCTTCTTTTGTTTGAATTAAATTGCCAACTTTTCCCCCACCCTTCCCCGCTCCGCTCCCTCCTTCCTTCTTTGCACTAGGCATGAGAGAGCGGGTGCCTTATTTGATTGAAAGAGGGGGTAGGGGGATGGGGAGGAGGAAAGCCTTAGCTATGGAAATGCTGAGGAAATGTCAGGGTTGTGCTTAAAAATGCCTGGTATGCTTTTCAGTGCCTGACTCCTGTCTTTCTAGCAGGGTTGTGGAGGGGAGGAAAGGGGGCCTGGCATGAAGCACAGCCACTCTGCCCCTTCTCCCTGACACTGAAATTCTGGGGGAGAGCTGACATGCTTTCCACCAGCCCAAAGCCAGATGGTTCAAGCTTGGATAAAACCTTGGGATGAGATCACAAAGCTTGTTCATAACAGAACACACAACATCTCTGTTTTTCTGTTAATACCTCCTTTTGTATGCTTTGTGTGGGGTGAGGGAGGGGCCAGGGGATATGTCATAAATCCAAAGGAAAATGTCATATTTAACATTAATTTGTTTTCATAACCCTGGGAAAGAATTCAAGCTTTCCCCATTAAAATGTCATAATTAACCATCAAGAAATTTTATTACAAATAATTTTTTAATTTCACTAATAACCGAGCAAAAGGCACATCCAGGAGTTTTTTTGCTGTCCTTAAAAGTCTGAACATATATATAATTACTTTTATTTACATGCAAAGAACGGTTCTACAGAGCAGGCTTCAATCATGGGCACATTTATGCACCTTCTTAAGTTTAGGTGACTAAATAATATTAAGCCTGTGCTCACTTGCCATCACCACGAATTATGCCCATGCACAATACGGCCATTGACTCCAGCCATTCACAGTCAAGTCTCATGCACTGATTCACAACCAGGGACAAGCAAATCATGGGGACAGAATAATGCATTTGATGATCTTCATATTCCTCATAATGACAGAATGCTTGCAAAAGAATGAGAATTCTTTTCAAATGCATTAATCAGTCAAATTTACTTGACATTTTCGTGGATTTGCTTTTTCCTTACAAACTCTGAACACAGCTCACCTATAGCTGTGATGGGCACTCTCAAATGGTGCTGCTGTTGTTCCCTACCCAGATAACATTATATTGCTTATTTGAGTTCTGGCATAAATACTTACTATACAGCATGTTTAGAAATACTGTATGCATGAGCTTAAAGCTTGCTATCCTTACTGCTCATTCATTCTAGTGCAATTCTGTTTCCTACAAGTCCATGAAAGGACAACATATTTTGGGCAGGAGCATGAACAAGGGAAAAGGCTAATTCTAAGTTTGTCTGGTTGGCCTGACAGTATTATAAATTAGTAATTTGTAAAGCCAAAGTCTATTTCTGAAAATTTTGACCCTTAAATTTAGTGTAAAAATATCAAAATACGACATCAGGTTTGACATTGTTTTAATTCTTTTTCTTTTAAATTGTGAAACCTTTAAGAATTAATGACATTCTAATTTTCTGATGGAATTTGGGTTCATACCTGAAATACCATCTTTTCCTCTAAAAAAATTATATACACTTCATCATAGTATATTTGATTTTGCCTTAGTAGATGCTGTGCTAATTTTTTGCACAGTCCTTCAAAATATATTTCCTGAAAAAACACAAAGCTAAAGTAGCAGCTAACCATTGGATTTTTATGTATTCATTAAAGATAAGATCTTAAAGGAAAGAGGGAAAATACAGACATTAGTAACTCTTACATATACTCCTTGGTGCTATTACATTTTAATTAGCACAGTTTGCAGGCTGTAACCTTTCCTAGGCCTACATGATGCATGAATATTTTATTTGCATTACTATAAAGTAAAAATAATTTGATTATCATTCGTACTATCTATGATTACATGTTCCTAGACACGCACATAGTCTCTATTTATAGCTGAATTTAACATTCTTAAATAGCATAGACTGCTGACAAGCAAAGTATTGATGTTTACAGTATCATGCAAACCCCGAAGCCAACCATGTTCACATCCCTTTGAATTACTTTTCCAATTGAAAGCCTTGAAGAGCCCAGTCCTCCTTTATCTCTTCTTATTATAAAAAGTGGCAGGAGGCAGAGTGGCAGAATGACCCACAAGATGGCACCTGTCACCAGTGGGATTTCTTCTGCCTTCTGCAGGCCAAATTTTGTTTGAACTCACTATGGCCTCTGTCATATCCTCATTTTCCCTTCCACTCCTGCCTTTCCTTCTTAATCCCCTTCGTGCAGGCTCAGCCTCCGTTTACTCAGCTTCCAAAGCCCTTTTTTCTGCAAGAAGCCAAAGTAAAACTTTATTGAAAGAAGGGGCTCAGGATTAAGAAGCAAACCCTGTGCAGGAGGAAGCCAGCTACAGCACCTGCTGCCTTTGCCTGGCCTCACTTAAAGACAGTTTCTCCTATACATGATTACCAGGCTCATTCTTATAGATGTGCATCCGAAATACATGATTACTTTAGGTCTCAAAGGTGAGGGAGTTGATTAGCTCTCTAATGAAGCTTTTTGTTATTACTTACAGACAAAGTACATCACACAGATGGAGCGTACCATAAGACTGCTTCTTTATGCTGGACCAGATGTATTTTAACTGGTAAGATCATCTAGAGCAATGAGGTGAAGCGGTTTCTATAAATACAAAATCGGTGAAGTTCTTAAAAAACAAATTAAAGGCAGTGACAGAAAACAACAAACAAGCACTGCAAGATCATTAGGCCTAATGCCCCAAAAATGAAGCTGATAATTCATTTGCTACACAAGTCATGTAGTACTTCATCCAAAATTACATAGGTGAATATTCACTAGTTGTCTAACACAGTTAGAGCAAGTCAACAAAGATGATGTTGATGAACATCCCTCTTAACTTTGACTACACAAAGGGCCAAACGCAAACACTCTTACACGGACACAGCACGCAAAAAACTTCAAGCTGTATGTCATTGCATCACTTCATTTCAACAACTGCAAAGGAGAATTGTTCTTCCACACAAGGATACAGCGGATCACTGGGACCTACACAGAGCCTGGAGAACCAAGCAGCTCTTCTCTTGGGGCATGAACCCATTCTGGTCCCTGCTGCTACTCTACCTCCAGCTTTGAAGACTTCCATGCCTTTAGGTCTTCCTATACCTTGTTGTGCCTCAGCGGAGCATGTTGGGTTGTTGGTTTCTCCCATTGATGTGTTTGTGGCTTGAAAAGGGAACATAACTTACACCCTATTCCTAATTGTCCTCATCCTCCCTGTCAACCTCAAAAATGCACCTAATTACCCCAAAGCATAAACAGTCTTTCAGTAGCCACCAGAAAGGGCAGGAGAGAAAAATGGTTCAAAGTTTCCCTTATTCCTAATGAAAAAGGGTACAAGCCTTGAGTCTTACCTAGGGAAACATATAAAGTCATTAAGAATCTCAGTTTCACCAAACCTAATTAAGAAACTCTTGTTTACATGATTCTTTATACCAAGCCAAAGTTATTAAAACCAACAGAGTTACCTTTAGACAGAAGTTAATAATAGTGTTAAAAATAGTCGTAACTATCATAAAACCTTTTAAACATTAATATCACCCCAGTGATTAAGGATATCCTTTCAATAACTGTCCATGATTAACACAAGCAGCAGACTGCAGTTCTGTAGCCCATAGAAGTTGCTTCTGCTGCAAACATCAGAAGCAATTCTCACCTCTCATGCAATAAACATTTATTTTACCAAAATTCACCAAATCCTGGATATCAATAAGGACCCCAAGAAGACAGCTTTATTTCATAAGCAAACTGAGAAATAATCTAGGGGTGCTTGTAAAACCATCAACAGCCTCCTTTTGAATTAGACAATACAGATTTATAAAACGAAAGTGGGTTAATGAAGCATGCCAATCTGCCTTGAGTTTTTGGGAAGGAGAGTTCTGTTTTGATCTTTTTGAATCCTCATTTTGCAATGACTTTTATTTCTTTGGGTTTTTTTTTCTGGTAGATTATGAAATCAAGCAAATCCAACCCAGGATGAACCATTTTGATCAATCTGAAAGGCAACTTTTTTTTCTGAGAATTCTCCTCTGCCAAGAATTTGAAAATGTCACATTTCATTCCAGTATGAACAGCAGCCAAATTCCAAACTCTCCAAATCCTTTGCAAAACTAAATTTCTGCCTTTTTCACAACTCCAGAATTGATTCTTTTCCTCAAAGACTGCAGGGTGGCTGAAGATAGTGGTCAGCAATTACAAACTACACATGGGTGGATTTTCATAACATTAGCGTTTTAGGGGCAAGGCCAGGATCATGGAGTCAGAGCATCTTGAGGGAAGACTGAGAAGCACCAGCTCTCCCAGCTCCTGGCTCTCAGCGAATCCCAAGCATAAGCTCCAATACCTCACATCAAAGCAAGATACAAACGCTGAAGCGAACGCCAGCATTTCCTAGCTCCCACCGAGTTTCTATCAATACTCTTAAACTTTAAAAAAGAAAAATACAATCTGGTGTAACAGCCTTAGAAGACTGCTGAGTACTGCTACATGAACCTCTCTACAAGTGGAACCTGTACAGGGATGTAAACCCAAGAGCTGACCTGCAGCTTTGCACCCAGCCAAAGAAGCTATTAAATTCTTGCCGACTTAAGTCAGTCTCCAGCAATGTGGTGCCATTTCTTTAAAAAATAATTATGAAAAAATAATAATTTCCCCTTGTCCCCATAAGGGGCAATTTCCCAAAGACTGTGATTTTACTCGAGAACTATTTAAGAAAACTTGGAAGTCTCGAGGCCAGATCCGCATTAGATCACAACTTGGTGGCATATCAAGGCACCACACTTGCTCATCACACTGCACAGAAGTCTCACCTACCATAGAGCCTCTCTGGAATGATTCTGGCATAGGTAAAAAGCACCATTTAGACGGAAGAAACCTCATAAAGGTCACACAACCACCAAGTCACGCACGTAAAAAACACAGCATCCCATGTTTACTGTATATGTTTCATAGCCACTCAACCAGACCCAAACACTGTCTCTTCAAAATAAGCCAAAGCCATCCTACCATCTCCAGCTGCAAGCAGGATAGTCTCCTTCCTTTCCACACTACCAGTGGTGGGCCTGGCAGAGGGCAAGGCACAGAGCACACAGCCCAGCCTTTGTAAGACTTACCTGTGCTTGACAAAAATGCTCCAAAAGGAGTTTTGGTTTAGAAACGTTAAACTCATCTACAGGCAGTGCAATGGAACCAGAGACATCCTTTGCATGTCAAAGAGAGCAATCACCTGTGCTGTTTTAACCACTGTTGATTCACAGCATTTCCTGTGTGATCTCCATTGCTTCTGCTTTTAACTACCATACGCTCAAAATAACAGGCCTGTAAAGTAATACATTAAGAAAAAAAGAAGATATTCCTTATTTATAAAAATAAATAAAATAGTAGTATCACATGGCTGTGTTTTCTTGCATTATACAAATACGGTAAGAAAACTCTAACCTGTATATTCTCATAAAAGCTCTGTCCTCCTGTAATATCTCTTTGGTTTTGTAATTATTTTAGGCTTTCCACTCAGGAGCAATAAAAAGAGCTTATATTTAGCCAGCACTCAGATTAAATAACTTTGAAATTGTGTCTTGTAGTTTTCTTTAGTACAATTAATCTCAAAATGTCACTCCCCCCACCTGATATGATAGTCTCATTGGAGTGGAGGGGGAAGAGGAAGGCAATAAGGAGAAGGATATTTTGGTTTTCATCCCAGTCAACCACTTTTTCTCCAAAACAAGATCATAAAATTCAAACAAAACCAGCAAGAGATAATCCTCCACCAATAAACTGATCAAGAGCAAATTTTCTGCAGGCTTGCTAAACTGTCATAAAGGGAAGGAGGTAGAGATCAAATATACTGTTGAGTAAGGAAACAGAGAGCACAAACTTTGTCCTCAGCTCAGGGACAATGATGCTCAAAGATTAACCCACCCTCTCAATTAACACCTCACATGAAAATCCCAGCAAGGTCATGGGATCTGTGCTGCAACTCGGTCAATCAGCATTGCCTGCCTCCATGCAAACCAAGATCGAATGCAGAATTAACGCTGGTCCCCCAAGCCCTCGCTCACAGACTCACGTCAGATTAAGCCCTTGCATGGAGGAGATATGAAAAGCATTTCTAATTAGGGTCTGAGGTTACTGGTTAAAATGCAGTCGAGCAGTCTACCAACCATTCTTCTCCCCCCCTTTTTTTTATAATTTTAATTAAACTCAGATACTATTTAATTCCTACCTGCATATATTTAGTACTACTTGAATGCAAACCTGATAAAGAATACTCCTGATCCCCACTTAGCTGCCACAAGCACTTATTAAAAGGAGGGTGACTGTCTTCAAGATCTTCCATGGGTCCCTTTGCAATAATTACTTTTTCTATCAAATGAAAAGCATAATATTTTTCTGTAAATAGATCTTTTTTTTGCCTTCTGAAACCTTGACTTCTTTATTCTTATGAGGAAATTATAATTACAACCTCAGTATAGTGGTTAGTCACTGCCTTTCCAGTCCACGAGGAGGCTTTGTTTTCACCCCGTATGTGCTCTTCTCGTATTCCATTGCTTATAGGATTCTTGAGACATATTCTTGAGGATATTTTGCACCCCTTTATTCTCACAGAAGCATCGCTGTACATCCTGTGGTTTTGGGAATGGGAGAGAAGGGACTTACCACTGGTTAGAGGCTGTTAAATTATTTGTAATTCTAGGGCACTACACAACATTTCTGCCATTGTGTGATTAGCAATCTAGATCTCTCCATAACAATTTTTAATATCTACCATGACCCTGAAAGCCTTAATGCTGCATCTGCAGCATACTAAAGCCTTGTGACTCCAAATTACAGCTCTGAATAATTCAGGAATTGTAATGGTAGCTCAGTACTTATTAAAGCATTGGGAAAACTTTGGGATTCTCATATCTACAGGCTCTTCATTATTATTCTGATTATAAAGACGTTTTAATATATGCTGTTGCTATTTTTACACATTACCACAATGCCATTTGTGAGGAATCAGTAAGTGATCCAAGTAAACTCATGTATTAAGCAGCTATAACTCAGAGTATAAAGGGATTCAGCAAAATGAAGTTTCTTTTTTCTCGGGGAAGATAGGAATTATGCAATAACACATTAAATTTTAAAATCCCAAATTACATCTTAGACATCATAAAAACTTGCTACTAAAGCAAAGCAAACCCATGTACATCTAGAACATCTCAGGTTTTTCCCTGATACACTAACACAAATTGGGACAAATTAATGTAAGCCTAACTGGTCTAATAACATATTAAGCACATTCTGTCTGTGTTAATCCCAAATAAGCAGCTATAATAACCCTTAGTGACAAGAAGGAACTAATGAAGAGTTGAATTTTTCATGGAGGTTTTATTGGGTTCATCAGCCTCCTCAAAAGTCCAGGCCTTCAGTAGTGCCAGCTCTGAAATCTGGAAGAGATTATCTTCAGTTTGCCAAGAATAAACATCTCATTCCTACAAGGAAAACTCCATTTGATGACAAAACTTGTTTGTGTCCTAAACTTTGAACCACTGCCACTGGATGTCATACTTGAGTAGCTTTGGGTAAGTGTAAAAATTATAAAGAGCCTCAATAATAAATACTGAGAAAACCATGAGGCATTTTTAGTCCTAGAGTAATCTATAGCACAGAAAGCATCCAAAATAGCATTTTGGCAAAGTTTATTAATCAGCTGCTTTCCCAATCTGTTGGAAGAGTTTTATTACTTTCTGGACAGTCAGGCACTTGAACTTGTATTGCCTGTCCTCATTTGACTACCCTACACTGACTATGACTCAGTTAATGGTTTACCAGAGGAGATATCCACCCTTGAAATGAGTGCTGTAGACTCATTTAGAATTCAAAGCATCCTTTCCCAAAAAACCTTGTAAAAATATCCTATGTGTTGAGGAGGAAAGTAGCTATAACCTGTCGCAATGAAGTCAGTAAAGTGGGTCAAACAAGAAAGAAATCCTAGTGCAACCGCTGTTTATGCTATCAGGTCCAAAGCAGGTGATAAGGCTTTATTTACAACCACACTCAATGTCTGATGTGAAGCAGATGATAAGGCTTTATTATTGCTGTCTACTTCTGAAAGAAATTACTTTCCATGAGTGCAAAGCCTTATGTTAGAGAAGACTCAGGCTGACTATTGAGGAGGAGGATGAAAAGTTCCACTATATAATACCTTTACAGATATTAACAGGTAGGTTGCGAAAACTGGCTGCCTGAATGCTTTCTTCATGGGAAAATAAATACTGTGTTTTCATATGCAGGTGCCTCAGCACAGTGGTAATGGGATCACATACCCTCAGATTTTGTTCACTCTTCAGGATATAGGAAGTTTAACCTGGAATCAGTTCTAGGGTGGCATGCATGCACACCTGAGGTTGAAGACAAGCCTGGGATCTTTAGTTTTCCCCTTAATTCCGACTTTCGAATTAAATAAAAATGCCTGATTTGTACAGCTATCAGCTGCTCTCAGGCAAATGGCAGTTTCACACCACAGCAGTGAACAAGCTTCTCAACACTGATAGGAATTGTAGAGAACTCTTTTGTCAGTCCTATCCAGTTTTATACTTAGAAAACAACTCCCACCCTTTACAGGTATAACCTGTTTTGGGGACATTTTTATTACTTCTTTTTCAAAATAAAGTTCATTAACTTCATTACTTAATTATCCTTTAAGCTCCAGAAGGTGTGGAGGTGTTCTGGGATAGATACATTCTAGGGTTCCTTAAGAAAATGCTAAAGAGATAAAAGAAGCCTTCTTTATCTACTACTCTCTTATTCTGGAAACTATTTACGTTCATGCTGCTTAAATGCAATAGGAAAAAAAAATCTGGAAATGTTGCAAACAGCTTTGAAAACGGGAAAAACGCATTCTTGTCCTTTCCTACAGTGAAAGGGAGACAATGACTATCCCCAGTTCCAGAGGTTTTCTGTTCCTGAAGGATACCAAGAAATCCACTGAATGTCACAAAGAAAGGCAACAGGAGCAGACAGCATAACCAGCATCTTGAAGAACTCAAAAACTTCCAGGATTAAGGATACAGACATAACATTGGGGTCTGTGTTTTACTTCTAAATCATTTACTTGTAGAGTATGTACTGATCTCAAACTACCTGAAACATTAGCTTATTACAGAAAAATCAACACGGTTTTCAAACAACAGCAACAAACTTAACCCTGCAGAGCCATTAAAGGCAGGTAAGGAATAGATGGACAATTAACCACCATGGAAAGGAGAAAAACTCCTCACAAAAGATTTTTCACTGTTAAATGCACCCTCATTTTTAACAAAATGTGCTGTCTCATTATTTATCCTCAGATTACACCTGCCCCTTGCGTATACTAATTCAGTTTTTCATGCAAAAGCACTGCTTGCCCCTGTGTATTAGTAGAAGAGCTCCTGTTTAGGCTGACAGGAAGAACTTGTACTTAAAAGAGCTAAAAACTTTAGTTTACGTTGTTCTTTTTTAAAGCTCATCTCTACCATTCAGCTAACCAGTATTCCTTCCATTTAATCTACTCAAGTAAAAATAACCATTAGATATCACCCAAGTATCGCTTAAATTCTATTTTGAGGATTTATGACTAGGATTAACTTTGTGTCAGCTTTGTGTCACCTCTTAGTACAGGGTTGAATGACAGAAATTCATTTAACCACAGTTTGAATCCCATTTCTACCCTACCGCTGGATTCATATGCATTTTTCTTTCTAACATATATTGATCTCGGGAACCCAAAGCCACTTTTTAACACTTTATTAAACACAATATATACAAGGTAACATATTGAAAGTATAATAATAAAGCCAATATAATATAATAATGATAGTTGAAGCTGTATCAAATTATGTAATTAATATTTTAATTATATATCTCATATCTGCACCCCACTGCAAAAAATAACTGGGTCTAGTAATTTTCATGGATGATGACAAGATTACTGTTACTAATGGTCTGAGGTACAAGTGTTTACTTTTAACATTATTAATGGTACTAATTATGATGAATATGATTATTTAGAGTCATTATGTGGTGGAAGAGTTTGATGATCCACTCAGGTGCCTAGAACTTAACATTCTCCATCTACCATAGATGGAAATTAATGACATGACTTAACTCTATTGCTGTCGTACTCACTATCATGAAAATTGCTTTTAAAGAAGAAAAAAAGCAAAGAAGATCAGCCAAGTGTGCTGCCCATTTCTTTATTACCCTACAAACTCTCATGTTTGCAAATCAATAAAAAAGCCTGATAATAAGACATTACACACTGGAAAAAATGAGACTGACTTTTCTAGATGGAGGGACAGGTCTCACCTGCACTTCACCATGCAGAAGTATAATTTTCATTATTATAGTGCTTGGAATCAGAGCCCTTGGGTATGGCACTATGTATATATAGGTATCCAAAAATGCTTACATAGGCATGATAGATAAAGGAATACTTTTTAACTCCCATTTTGCAGATCGAAAGCTTGCAACACAAAAAACCTAATGGGCCTAAAACCATATAGTTTATACCTCTCAGAGCATCTTCTGGCATACCTGATCTTCTGGCACATCTAATCGTCTACACAGATATTTCCTACACAGCGACATGAATGATGTATTTGGGCAGACAAGTTGCCACATGAACTTAAAGACAAGCTGCAAACTGTTCTTGCAGACTCACAGGCAGAAAAACCTCATTTGGTGGGAAATCTTGGGCTTGTTATTGGCAGAAAGCACTGATATAGACACAAGGCTATGGTAGGGATAAGCACAGAACACATATTTCCTAAACCAGAGTCACAGCCTCAACACAAGGCCACCACAACACTGCTTTAACTGGAATCAATATGCTATTCGCATATCCACAGCATGGCTTCACAGGTCTCAACCAAATACTGTCTCTATGAGGAAAACATGTATAATTTTGCCATTGATTTTGAAGTGAGTCAATGCTTAACCCTTTGCAGGACTCTCAGCCCTGCAGAATATCTCCTACAGGACTGTTTACACTTTAACTGCCCATTGACTATAAACAATTGTCACCTCTGCAGTGAGATTCCTCATGGCACAAAGAAGAGAGAGGGCAGAATCATTAACTAGTTAAAAAATCTGATAAATACTGACTCCCAGAAAAAGGAAGGCAGAAAATGAACCATTCTCACTCTGTAATGCATTTTCATCAGTGACTGGCACACTATTAGGATCAGGATCAAAGGGGTGGGATGCTAGTGTCTTTGGATTTGGGCCTTTCACATTGTCTGATTGATGGAACTGAAAGGCTTCTGCTTGTAAAGCAGTCACCCCAAACAGCTGTCTCTTGCTCCTGTCCTCCTCTCTATTGCAGCATATGCAGTTCAGATTTCATTTATCAGCCACTTTGAATAGCAACACTCTTACAGTGGAAGTAAAGCCTTGCCTTAAAGAGGCTGCTTAGCAATTGGCATGCATGCACTGTATTGCTAAGCATTTGTACGACATTAGTTGCCAAAGGACATGCAGCAATGTGTATCTCCCCCACTTTTCTGGATTCTTAAATTATCAGTGTTTTACTTCCCTTTCATGTTCAAAGCATAGCAAATTTATTTGATATATTCTGAATGCTGAAGCATGCCAATGACATCAATCAAACTACAGAACACTGGGAAAGCTGCTATAGAGTAATCAGAATTGGCCATAAGCTATAAATATCTACTGTCTCATGATTCTCTTGGCTGGTATGCAAACTTTGATCATTAGCACTGATCAAAGATCATGAGGAATAAAATGGTATTATGATATAATGGCATGCATGCTAGAGCTGATACTAAGGGCTATAGATGACCTATGCTTGACTATATCATCTTTCTCTACACACCAGAAGCATTCATTAAAATGGCAGGCTTCTTTTTGTTCTACCTTAGAGAATACGTAACAGAAAACTGCAGTACAATCACAATTGGCGTAACTATTCATGACCAGCCTGAGCATTTTGTATGTGCATTCTCTGTAACGTACCCCCTTATAAAGCTATACAGATGACTCAGACAATATCTAAGTATGCCTGAGAGGTCACAAAACACAACTAATGACTTCTTAGCGTTTTCTTGCTTTTAGATGGATTGGATGTTTCCTCTCTAATAGCAGGACGTGCCAAGCACTTCATAGGTAGGTCTTGCATAGTAAATTTACACAAGCTTGGCTTCTCATTTATTCATTTGAAGCTATATCTTACTGACCTTAACTTCTATTCACTCATAAAACACCCCTCCATGCCCAAATTAAAATACAGAATACAGGCTCCCCACTCTTGCTTGCCAGTGCAGTTCTCTGTTCTATACTCTGAATTAAGTATTTGAATACCTTATCAGAGCTCCAAAGATTTCAAATCAAAGTAGTATCCAACCTCACAGCCGTCAAATAAAAAGATACAGAATTGCTTTGCTCAAAAGGAACTAATGCAACTTTATTCATTAATCTACGAATAATTTTCTTAAAAAAAAAAACCACCCAGAAACAACAAACTGCTTAAAGTTTCCTTAATCTTCTACTTCTTCCAAGAAAATTAGAACACCTTTCTTTTAAATTTAAAAGTTAACTTATACAGTCAGGGACAAGAAAACCCTATGACTTGCATGGCCACATGCATTTCACAGCTCTTACCAAGAAAAGCTACATAGCTGATTTGTACAGTTATAATGAAAAGTGCTGGATATGCATCCATAGGCAAAATTACACCTGAACAAACCAAAGTGTATCTTTCAAACAGAAGGTTACAGTTCTCAAACGTGTTATTCAGCATTATGATCTTATTCTGCTTTGTTAATATTTCACACTTTCTTGACCCTGTAGCTTCAATACTTCAAAAAGTAACTTACTAATAGATTATTACAGTTATCCCCATTTTATGCATCAGAAGAAAAAGACACAGAAAAGAGAGGCAGTAAGTCCAAAGTCCTACACAAAGGCTGAAAAACAACCACAATAATGGATCCCACCTCTACTGGGACAAACCCAAGTAATTTAAGCCAGCTGAGTTAGGGAAGGGAAATCAACCAGAAGGTCAACACATACTGATGAACTGGTTCTGTATAACTGTTCTCCCACCCAACCCACCAGAGTTATATGAATTATTTTCTCTATTAATTCAAGCAAGTTCTTTGGGTAGCATACTTAAAGCTGCTGATTCATATGTAGGCTTCACGCTCTAGGTCTGAACAAATTGTCCTCAAAAGCAACACAGTTAAATTGAGTGGAACTAGCATCCACTGACTCCCAAGGTACATAATATATATTATAAACTTGTCTTACTTGGCACCAATTTGACAACCTCAGTTTGAGAGAACAGAGTGAAAATGAGTCTTAAGCATTCAGCTACAGAGAAAGATAACATTCATTATGTATAGTCCTTTAAGAGATTGCCCAGATTATGGAGGCCCTTCAGCAGACTTAAATCTCCCTGTTGCAGTTTTAGCTACCACATGTAGCACTACTACATAGCTACTACTGCAGTATAGACTACCATATAAACATACAGACATCTTACATATTCCACGTTGCTCATTGCATAAAACTTGCTCTAGTCCTTCAAGATTTATGGGGCAAGAAGCCAAATTCCACTCCACATGTATGAATCTGAGGAAGGAAAGGGCTGAAGGTCAGCATTTATCTGAATGTTAGTGGACAGTGGAGTTCCAGACACTTTGAATTTATCATGGACTCTCACACAAGCTCTCACTAGCACCCATCAAGTCTGATTTGGTGAAAAATTCTGTGACAAAAAGTGTTCAAAGAAGCCACAGACAATCATGCCATTCAAAGGTGAACTCAGCACTATTACGTCATTCTTACAGGTATGAACTAAAATGCTTCAACATGCCATTTCTGATTTACATCTGTGTAAAGGAGAAAATATTCTGGCTCCTGGATAAACACTTTATTTCCCTTTGATTTGTAAGTGTTCTTTCTTTGCCCATTTTGGGAGGAGGGGACTATTTTATGTGGTTTCTTCTCCCCTCCCCTTATAACTGATCTGTGAGTTAAGGCTTACAGATTTCCTTATCTCACCTAAAAACAAAATAAGAGCAAAGTCAGAAGTGTAATTTGACTTCTTCTTTGGGTCATTCCCAAGGTCACTCTGGCAGCAGTCTCATAAAATAAATAGCACAAGCCAACAGGAAAAACCTGAATTACAAAGCCTGTTCCAGTGCCTACCCAAGTCAATGGATGTCTGCGCTGGGTACAGTGGGCATTTGATCAGGCTCAGAAGGGGATAATTTGGCACTCAAAACCACTTTAACTCCCTTTTTTTTTGTTTCTAATTGCCATTATCTCAATCTCACTAGCATAGTCCAATTTTGGGCTTACATTATATGCAAAGACCCATTGTGTTGTCAGACAATCATGATGCTGTTATACTGCCCTGATGATATCCCTGTTTTTCTCTAGTACACTGGCTCCTGTGTACTCTCCCGTAATCTCTTCTAAGATTAGCATTTCTCACTGCCTTGCTGGTATGATTTTCCTTTAAACCCTTTCCCCCACCATCATTGTAACTCTAATGATACATTCATTAGAAAAAAGGTAGTTTTTATTTTAATTATCTGTCATGCAGACACATTTTCTTTACATACATTTCAGGCATAATTAACTTCGTAAAATAGTTTCAGTTTCTGAACTCAGATTCACATGTGCCAAAGTGCAGGTGCATAGGTCCATAGGAAGAATTTATCCTTTTAGTTAGTGATACTCTGACACCGTATATATATTGATACACAGGTACAACTATGCCTACCTAAACCCATAGACAGAAATGTATCAAAGACACTGGTGTCAGTTTGAAGCTAGTTGGTGCCAGTCACAGAGAAAAGTACATACAGACAAACAAATATCATATTAACTTCTTCACAAGAACTTTTCACAAGCAGTCATTTTAAATTACTCTGAAGAGAAACTCCCATAAATGCAAACCTTCAGGAACCCTCTTTCTAAGTTTGAAAAGTTGTCTTCCTATCTGCCACACAGCAAAAACGATTGAGTACATTTTCACAAATTTGGTCACTTATTTTTTTAAGCCAAACACAGGATTTGTAAATGTGTTTCTAAGGTAAAACTTGGTTTTATTATTTTGTGTCATTTCCTTATATATATATATATGCAATGAGCATTCTGAGTGCTTCACTTATCCCTTTTGTAGGCCACATTATGGGACAGTCCCTTCCAAATGCTTATCTTTTTCTTTTCTCCAAAGTAATTCAACATAACCTTAGAATTTTACCCTCTGCAGAGCAAACACTATTTCACAATGACGTTGTGCTCTGCTGGTATCTTTGTACCTCTCCATAGATTTTTCATGCGTTAGATGCTAACAGCCTTCTACTTCTTCCTTTTTGCAAACTAGGAAATGTTATTCCAGTTATCCTCAATAGTCTGAGTCCCAAAACAGCCCAGAAATTATCTGCATACACCCTTTGCTTACATTACTTTCTTAACACCTGCCAAAGTATTAAAGCAATACTCATCATCCTGATACATGGTCTTCCAACCGGCTTTTGTAACACTAGCCCTTCATACAGAAGTATATTAAAACTGCTTTTCTTCTGTCCTAATAATTTGCCTATACCTGAACTGATTGATCTCTTGCAGTCTCACACTGCCCACCTGCATAGAAAGTTTCAATTACTGAGATAGTATTATTCTACTGAAAATAAACTATAATGACCAAGGCAACAAAGAACAGATTTGTTGTTCTTTCATTCTTCTCCCATGAAGAAAAAATCTTGGCAGTAGGATTTTGAAAACAAACACTACAGTCAGCTTTTCTCCATTTTTTGACAGTTGGGAACAAAGTTAAATGGAATGCATTAGAGCTATTTATTTCAGAGAGGTCAAAGAAAGATGTATCATCAAGAACAGTTTTCAAAGCACGTGCTTACACATATACACTCCTGCTTTTCTAGGGCACTTTTTAATGGAAGTTACTGTCATTTAATTCCTAGATTGCCTTGAGTGAACAAGACAGCAGCCATCATTTGGTGCAGTCCAACAGAGGTCATACATGACCTTGGGTTTTATGAATATGCTTAGTTTCCAGTTTCTAGTATAAAGGTGTTGACAACTGTGGTGGTTCCAGAAGCAACTGCTTCTTACAGAGACGGTCCAAGAGAAAGGCAGAAGAACAACACATCCATATCTGCACTGCTTTTCACTGTGTTTACCTTTTTCACTATTCATGTCAATGAAGGTAGCTTTCAGGCAAACGGGATTTTGTGCTAAATCAGTTCATTATCAGGTATTCACTGAAGTCCTTTGACTTCACTACACAGTTAGGAACTTCTGGTAGAACCACCAAGCAGACAGCAGCTCCTCACACTACTGCAGTCAAGCCTCACCAGAGGTTACTTATCAGCACTTAAATTGGTGCTCTGTATTAGAGTAATAACTCAGGAGGAATGATGAAAAGACAACCGAGCATCTGTTTGAATGCTTACTGAAGTCCTGGTACTTATCTAGACTATGAAGCACAGCAAAACATGCTCCTGCTTGTCTTCTACCAGCCAATATTATCAGTCATTGTCATTCTAAAATATTTTTCCAGCCCTTGAAACACCTCCTCCACGGTAAGGATGCTGGCCTTGTGCTAGCCAGTGAACATATTGAAAATAAGCTTTGGCAAACAGTTTTGACATAGATATTTTGGGCTGCACATTTTGTTGATAATGCACAGACACAATCAGTACTACATGATATTTTTATTAAAACCAATTGTGCATATGTTAAAGGGATTAAAGACTGGGTGATGGCTCTCAACATGTTGTTAATATGAAATCAGTCAAAAAACAGGATTTCTGTGAAGATGGCTTGTACACAGTCTGTCTTGATGCGCTACTGCAGAGCGTACACATCAACAGACCAGAAGGAAATAGAACAGAGCTATATTCAGAAATCTTCAAGAGAAGGTAAAAAGCCATGGTAGATCACCAGCTGTGACTGAAACTTGCTCTTAATTCTTGAATGTATAAAGAGGGATAGAAAAAAAGGTAAGGAGGGGGAACTGGCAATATTGTAGCAGTGATATTAATCATCACCAAATTACTTGATATGGAAGATTAAGATATTTAAATATTTAAATAAAATAGTTTTGAAAACCTGCTGTGTAGCAAGAGATCTAAAAAGCCCTAATCTAAATAGATTGTCCAGAAAATGTGAGAGTTAGCCTGACCTTGATGAAGAAATGCTGATGTGGGAAGAAGAGCCTTCAAGACATATTGAGTTGCTACCTGAATCTAAACAGAATAGTGGGGTGACACTGTACCATCATTCAAACCACTTAACATTCCATACCCCAGGTTTAGACCCTCTGTGGTAAGTCAGGACAGAAGAACCATCGCCACTTGTTCAAGTCTGCAACAGCCATGATAAGGAGATAGAATATAAGGGTCTCTACACAGCTTAATGAAACATTAAATCTGATTTCAGGCTCTGTCCTCCTCATCCCAGCCTCCCAGGTTTTCAGATTCAGAAAATTGTTTTCTGACCCCACCATGCCTGCAGGCTCCTTCCTTTGTACCCTGCCTTTAAGAGCTTCAGCATGAGATTTGAGCTGGCTTGTAGCCATGCCCAAGTGGATGCAATACCTGATGGTTTTAGTGGGTGAGCAAGAGGCTTTTCTATTCCCTGAACAGAGCCATGAGCCTGACATATACATTGCATCCTACTGAATGAACATGCCTATGGCCTTCAAAGGAGATAGGAACTAGGACAGGAAGTAAGAAAGACCTTCACTCAAACTTCTCCCACAGGTTTAAACCATGAGATTTAAGTGGCAGACAAATCTAATGCTCAGATTTAGTTGCAAGCTTGACCAAATTTAATATATATGTTTTGGTATAGAGTTCAGCCTGAAGAAGTAATGCCATGGATAAAATTCACTTTATTGAATTTAGCTTCCCAAATGAGTTACTGAATAGTCACTCATGTCCTTCTTAATGATAGTTTTAGGGGAAGTTGTCCATCATATCCATGTATCTTTTCTTCACACAAAAGCATACAGCTTTGTGCTGGATACTAATAATCTATACAAACTGATGTTATTACCAGAGTCACTATGTATATGTTGGCAATTACATAAGATTTTCCTTCTTTCCACTATATAAATTTCCTTTACCTAATAAAGGGTTGAAGGTTTCCCAAAGAGTTTAATAACCCAGAATCACTGAAGTGTAGCTGTTAAAACAAGCTAAACTGGTTTAACTTCTGAGCTGTCAGACTTAATTTGAAATGACAAGATCTGACCACTGTTTTCATATGAATTGCTAAAATTAGGTCATTTCCAAAGATACGCAATAAATACAAAAAAAGGATGTCAAAGTTCATGGGGTTTTTTGGGGGTTTTTTTGTTCCAAATTTCCTTTCTTAAATTACGTGGCAAAATCACACCAATTTATACAATAACTTAAAAAAAAATAGTTGAAGCAGTTAAACATACTAATACCCATTAAGAGTAATGTTCCTGGAATTAAAAAAAAGTATAATCTTCAAAAGGTATAAGAACATTAATTTTTTGAAAGATATTTAGTTCAATCATTTTTTGTCATTCAGGCAGTAAAAGCAAATGCAGATGGCAGAAAATCTGTTAAAACATAGTGCTTTACACCTGTGTACCTGTTCCAAATATATTTGTCTATAAATTAACTGCACATGGTGGTTTTCACATTGGCTTATTTTATCCATGTGTTCAAGAAATTTAATACATCATTTGCATTGCACCAATTACAGCTCAATTCAGCAGACAAAAAGAGAAGGGGTATAAACATACCTATGTATTTTTGCATTTTTAATATGCAATTTATGCCCATATATAAAGGGAAAAAGTAATCCTGTACTTCTACTGCATCTCTGAAGAGCTGAACTCCTTCAAAATACCAATGTATTAAGCATCAAAAAGTGATGCCATGGTTTAAAATTGTTAGTATCATTTTACAGACAGAAAAGCTGAACTATGGTGTTAGTGGTCTACACAACTGCATGGTCTTTGTCTCAACATCAACCATTATCTCTTGGCATATACAGTAAGACTTTACTATACCTGCATGCTCTCCAGCAGCAGTTAGCACTCATGTCAGCAGCAAAATCTTATTACTGGAGTTTTTCTCAAGGAAATCCACAGATTCCAGAACAAAGCCCAGGTATTCCTGATGCAGAATACTCTCTAAAGACATCACAAGCCTGCCTCCTGCTCCTGTAAGCCAGGGTCCCAATTTAAGTAAAGCTGGATCCCAGAATGCCTCAAATTTGCCACCAACTCCCTCAACACACACATCCATCCAAAGTGGGATGGACATTTACCACATGTTGATTGAGTCACCTCAACCTTCTTTTAATTTTAGTGCATGTGAAAGCTGCCATATGGACAGCTCTGAAGACTGGAGTCCTTCACTTACTTGCAAGAGTAATAGAGCACAATCTTTTCCATTATTATTAATTTAATGAATCTTATCCACTGATGTAACTTTTTACAAGACGGGAAAACTGCTAGATCACCAAGTCCGCAGCTCCTGCAGACCACACATTCCTTTCCACAGGCTAATCAAACCACAGCTAAAACTACCTGGCTTAAGGGTTTATCTTCTCTATTCATAGAATCATAGAATAGTTAGGGTTGGAAAGGACCTTAAGATCATCCAGTTCCAATACCCCTGCCAGGGGCAGGGACAACTCACACTAAAACATGCCATCCAAGGCTCTGTCCAACCTGGCCTTGAACACTGCCAGCAATGGAGCATTCACAACTTCCCTGGGCAACCCATTCCAGTGCCTCACCACCCTTACAGTAAAGAATTTCTTCCTCATATCCAATCTAAACTTCCCCTGTTTAAGTTTGAACCCATTACCCCTTGTCCTGTCACCACAGTCCCTAATGAAGAGTCCCTCCCCAGCATTCCTATAGGCTCCCTTGAGATACTGGAAGGCTGCTCTGAGGTCTCCACGCAGCCTTCTCTTCTCCAGGCTGAACAGCCCCAACTTTCTCATCTTATCATTCCCACCATTGCTTTTATTTTCAGGTTGTTTTGAGACTCACACTTCAGATTTGTTCTCACTTCTACCTTTAATTTAGCCTCATGATATCTCACCAATAATATTCTTGGTGTTATGGACAGGCAAAAGGATTTGGATTCTTCTTTCCATTCACTCTGCACTGGAAGCTTCTACTTTTACAGGTGTAGTAAATACATCTGTCTTGGTAGTTAGACTGTGACCAGAAATCTCATTTCCTATCACACTTCCTATGGTATCAGCCTGCTCTGGAATCAGACAGAAATTTGAGATCTAAACTCTGTATCTCTTCACCCGATACAATGCTAAGATGGCACACTTAAAGAGGTTACATATGGAAAAGGTTAATGCCACAATCCCACAAGAACTTGCCCAAAAGCTTAATTTCAGGCGTATAAATAATTCCATTAAATTCAAATTACTCAGGACCATTGAATTCAATGTGCCAATGCCCATGACTAAATTACAAGGCATGGGATTGTGGATGTAGAGATCATTATCCGTGACCCAATTTGATGGGTCCTCACATGAATCAGATAAACAAATCCCTTCTGCTCATATTTGCAGAGTGCAGAAGCCTTGCAAACTGGATGTCTTAAGAGCTGAAAACAGGGTAAAACATCCAAGTACCTCAGGCACTACAGAGAATTGGTAACTGTGGCCACAATTATTCCTTTTGGTCACTTTTTAAGGAAAAAACATATGGTATAAACAAAACTTAGTACAGCTGCTTGATGGTACTAATAGGAAAAGAGCCATTTGGTACGCTCTGCCTAGCAGGTAGAAATACTGTCATTAGGAGCTTCCTTTAATTTACTTTTTAAAGCTTAACTATATTACAGGAAATATTTGGCTAAGGTGTGGCTATTCATCATGACATATATATTAAAAGCGGAATCAGAGAGGTTTCTGTCAATTTTTCATTTTAACCTGGCTTTTACTTTCATAATATAATTATAAAACCCCATTTCATTTATGTTATAGAAAGAAATTAAATCTTTTAATTTTTCTTTTATTTAAAGAAAAGCTTTTTCTTTACAAAAAACCTGTGGTAGCGTGCAACATATTTAGAGCTTACGATCAGCAATTTCTCTAAAGAGGAAGATTTAAGGAAAAAAGTGGCTCTAAAAGTAATTTCAGCAGCAAAGTAGATTAAATATCCACCATATTAGTCACAGAGTATTAGATGGAATTGGATTGACTGGGAAGAGGTCAAAGAGTTGCTGAAGGTTTTAGCCCACCAGAGGAGCAATAAAATTCAACCATACTTAAAATCATTAGCTTTAAACCCTTTGATATTAGATCCAAACCTCCAGTGCTTACAGAAGGAACCTCCAAGCACCGTGCCAAGCCAAAGAGAAACCCTTTAAGACATCTACATTTCACAGAAACCTATAAGTGAAGTGGAGGAGTGATGATAGAAAGATTGGGACACAAATAGAGGGGAAAGTAAAATGCTGCCTTTCAAGAAAGTTAGTTTATAAAATCGTAATATGTTCACTTTAAGAAGTTCTAGTGGAGCCTGTGATTCTTTTTTTAGCTAATAACTCATCCACCAACTCCTGTACACTTTCTTCTGTTTCCTTGCCCCCAAAACCACTGCTCGTTTCTCCCATCCTTTCCTCATGATGACAAGGTGCATTTCCTCTCACAAAAAAGGACTGTGTTTGTAGAGTGAGGATAGCACCAAAGCTCAACAATCAGGGACCTGAATTTTATGCCATGATAAAGACACTATGTGCTGACAGCAAGGCAAGGAGGAAACCTAAAATCTCAGAGGTCATCTAGCACAGAGACAATCCAAAAGAAAGCAAAAAAGGCAGAGGAGTAATTAAAAACCCTGAAGACAGTGACAAGTCTCAAGTTTTTGAACTGGCTACCTATTTAATAGAAAGGATGGTTCCCACCTGAGAGAAGAGATAAAAGAGAGACTTTGCTGTAACTAATAACCAACTGACATATTTCTGTTGGTTTTGTACATTTTTCCACTCATTTTGAAAATGACATTTATAATTAAAGTTGTTAAATACATCAGGGGACTTGTCAGTCAACTAAGATATCAACTCTTATGAATTCTCCACAAAAAGTACTGTGCACATCACAATGCAGAAGAAATTAATCTCTCACTAGAAAGATTTAGTCATTTGATGGTCCTATAAAAATCCACCTCAGATTTTCTATTTCCTGGAGCAAGATGAACATTTCTTCATGTGTTTATGAACAGAAAATGTATGTATTTAACTTCTGTAGTGTAGCAAACTGAAAAACTCAAGAACAGTTTTGTTACCTCTTCTGAAATATTTGGGAGGACATTATTTGCAGGAGCACATTAGTATTTTTGCACAAGTATTTCTTGTTTTATCTTTTATGAAAAATAAAGGAGATGCTCCAGGAAGATACGTTTTTAGGGATAAGTTTCACTGAACAAAACCTGGTTGTGCCCTGCCATAATGCTGAAACTAAATTAAGCAGGACCCAAGTAATACTCAAGCCTTGTGTTAGCTATGCATGCGGCATAATTTTAATCCTAACACATAAAACTTCTTTCAGCTATAGCCTTTCAAGCCATCCAAAAAAAAAAGCCAAACCTTCAAAATGTGATTTCAACGCTCATCTAATCCATGTGTGGTAACAGGTAAATATGATCCAAAAGGTTAAAAGCCTGTAAGGGGAGTTTCATGCAAATACATGAACTAGTTCAGAAACAGTAATGTGGAAATAACAAATCCTCAAAAAGCATAAAAACATGCTTTTGCACTGTTTAAGAAATAAGTAGCCGTCATCACTCTCCACCACCAAAATGTGCTTTTCTGAGAAAACAGTGGATTAAGTTTGTGTAAATTAGCAACCTGGGCATTAGATGAAATACTCTGCTTCCACGTCCCTCCTGTGCAGAACAGGAAGCTCTCTCAAATCTTATGGATTCTGCCCATCACACCTGTGGGAATCTTCTGCTTCCAATACCCCTGGGGGAAACAGGAGCTGGGACACTGTGCGGGGCTTGGCAGGACACAGCTCTAGATGGCAGCACAAGGCCATGAGGGGCAGCAGGTCCTTTCCCCTTCCCTCCTGAATGCCCTATTTGGGCTGCAAACCTTTAGAGATGGGCAAAACCCAGGTTACTGGAACACACTAAAACTCTTCAGGGAAGCAAAACCCGCAGAAAATGTTAGTTCTATTTCACATAATTCGTGACAAAGTTTTCAATTTGAATAAACTTATGTGAATAAACCGCTGTCACGCCTTTAGATGCTGTATAAATGGGGGAAGAAAAACCATATGAATCTTTGGCTCAGCTATTAACACACATGTTCAAAAGCAAAGCCAGTGTGAACGGAGAATAACTTCCAGCTTGTCAAAGGCCTCAGTAAGTGATTCCCTTCCAGACTGAATTCCTCCAATCCCTTCTGGGGCAATATAACTATGAGCTTATTCTGAAGATGGGAATCAGTGCTGTCTAAATTAGCACAACTGGTGCTATAGGATGTCAGCTGGGTTCTCATGGTAAAAATGAAAGAGCCCTGATTATAAGAGCAGTTTTAATTCTTGTTTGGAACCAAAAAAAAGTAAATAAAAATAAAGATTTACAGGCTGATTTATGCCCTGGCATTTTAGCATCCCCACTAGTTACAGCAGATTTTTTTCTTGTAGTGTTTCATAGATGATCAGATGGGAACCAGACCAGTTTCTCCTCTCCTGCTAGTGGAAGGTCAATCCTCAAGGCATCTCAGTCTTTGTTGTTGTTTAAACCTTGACAACACTGCTGGGATTGTCAGAAATAAGTGAAGGTTTATATACAGAGAATACCTGACCACTTAGAGCTCTCCTGAGCTCTCCCTTGTACAAGACAGATTACGGATGAATCTTACAAGTACACTTCATAATGCAAGACAGTTTCTTTTGCACTTCATAAAAATAAACCTAGAGACCTTGTAAAATTTATTTTCCATGATGGAACTTATTGTTTTAAGCTGTTTTGATGAGTAGGCACTCATGTGATAGCAGAATAAAATATGCACACACAAATATTACTATCTAAAGGACACTCTTAAAAGAGCATCTCCAAGGATGATGTTGTATACAAGTTAGAATTCACTATTGTATCAAGCCCTGTGTTTCATAATTTAAATCAGATCTGGAAGAATGAGGCTGGACTGATCAATTTCTTTTCAGGGATAGTGACTGAAAGAACAGTTCCCATTTCATAGGTTTTTTGGTTCCTAAAATAGTCTGTTTTCAATCTCTGAAGGCTTATTTTCCTTTCTAAAGGTGGCGTGGGGCCTGGGGGACCCACTTAAAGTTTCTTGCCATACTTGGCCAAGAAACACACAAAGTGTTGGTGAAGTATAAACACAGAGCCCTTTTTCTTTGACCCATTCTGCAGTGTGATGGGATAGTGTTGTTAGTTTATGTGAGAGAAAATGGCATAGGCTTTCTGAGGAAAAAAAAAAGGGAAAAAAGAAAAAAAGTGGAATTGGATTAAGGCCTTTGTGCAAGCCTCAATGCTGAGGGGAATTAGCAATAGTTGTAGGCACTTAAAGGAGCTCTCATGCTGAAGCTTATCCCAGATTTTACACAATAAACATTTGAATATCAACAGTGTTTTGCAACTTGCAGCACTAATGTATAAACTTCTTCCTTTTGAAAGTCCCAAATCCCTCCAAACCTTCGCAATACCCTCTACATAAACATGTAGGGCCTATAGTGGAAAACACCCAGGCAGGGATGTAAGTCTAATTTTTTTATTTCTTTCTTTTTTATCCTCAGAATCTAAAGTGATCCAGTACCATTCACTGGTTTAAGCACTTCAGAAGTTCTGTGTTGTAACCAACTTTTTCCCCTCCAGCCTTACTTGCCATTTAAAAGACAAAGATGTCAATGAGATGAGCTTGACTTGGATATCCTAATATTACATATTTCATGTTACAAGAAAAAGGCACTAAAAAATAACCCCTTAAAATGCTTCATTAAAATACTGATCTATCCCTCTTTCTGGTGTGTTCATAGCTATTATTCTGAAGCTCAGCTGGCAAGCTTAAACCACACTATATCATGAACACTTCAGACAAGCATTCAGTTCTCCTCCTCTAAGCTCATCTGCAGGTGAGCAGGACTCAGAATAGAGTAGGGAATAGGGAAAGCCAGACTTCTTGCTGTTAGAGTTGTACTGACATCCATGGAGCTGGTGTCATTAGCTTTAAGTCAAGCCTGGCAGTTGATGACAAATTCAGAGTTTTGCAACATTAGGTGTATCAAACTCACACTAACGTAGTTGGGAAAATGATCTGTCTTTTCCAGGCAGCAATCAGCTAGATTTGCAGTTAACATGGCATTTCTACCACCTTTTCTAGTTGTGACTTAATTTTGGTATCTTGTTTAAGGAATGATAGCCTATTCAGAAACAAGTTACTTCCACAGTCTTAACATGAGCCCAAAGTAAACCTCCTCAATACAGTATGTAATTATGAGAGAGACCCCAGATTTCCTTTTTAACTGGTGTTAGGGAGGTACATATGTAAGCAATTTTACAGCTTTGTATCTGTAGCTGTCCACTAAAAGATCCAACAAATAAGCCCATGGTGAACTAGAAAGGTAGGAAAAAACTTGGGGATCATTTTTTTGTTACAGTGTTTGTTTTGTGATTGAAAGGACTGCGATAAGAAACTCCTTGCATTAAGAAAAAATGAAGACATTACTGCCCTGTCCAGCTCTGAAGCATGTTGAAGCAGTTCGCCTATTGAATTTGATACAATGATGTATAGATGAATAAAGTTATCTCTAGTATTGAATGGGACGGTGTCAGTGGGAGGGTAAAAAGGGAGGAACTTGGAATCTGAAAAGAATACTTTCCCCCCCCCTTCTTTTTAAGAACTTGAAGGTCAGGGTCCAGCTGCCGTAAAAGGCTAGAGGACAAACAAAATGCTGCACAGGCCCAAATAAAGACAACTATAGACACATTGCAGAGGTTTCCTGCTTCAAGTAGCTATTATATTAACCTACACTTTAGGCACAGAGCATTTTAGGTTTCACACTGATGAAAACATAGGATGAGCAGAAGCATCAGTAAAAGTTGCATCTTTAAATGAAACAGATGAAACAGGCCAGCAAAGGTAGGAAACAATTTTTTACAAGAGGAAATTACATTGATTCTAGTTTACTTGAAAGTCTAATTATTCTCACTGAGATAAGCCAGTAACCTTGCTTTTCTCTTCTTTACAACCAGCTAGTAGCTATCCTAACTGATCTATTGCCTTGTTCCTTGCAAGGCCCATATCATATACAGCTAGGAATACACAGTCTCGAAATTTGAGTTAGTATATGAAAAATGCATATTTGAACTCCTCTTTCTTCAACCATGTTCATAAACTGTTAATATTCTGATAATCTATCATTCACATCACCGTCTGGGGAATAAAGGGAAGAATCTTCAGTGAAGTAGTCAGAAGGGTTAATATCACTGATGAGAGGGGTAAACCTGCATTAAAACATCAAGTTAAGCTGCATTTTGTCATTCACGTTCAGTGCTGCTTACTGTTGTTTGTAAGTAATCTAAATTTAAATGTCTCCCCATAAGATGAAAGAATGCCTACTATCTTCTTTTATTTTTAAAGAAGACAAACCTGGTCGCCTGTCCTGTTCAGCAGGGGGGAGGAAGGGGCTGGGTTGCTTTGTTCTGAGTTTGCTTGGCTTTCTTAAAACAAAAAAGAAGCAGCAGAGTTAGAATAGTGTCGTGATCCCCAGCTTTTAGTATACATAAGAATAAATTTATTAACTTGAGGTGACTGCTATAAAACCCAACCCAATTCACTGGATTATTGGGTTTCTAACACCAGTTTTTCATTTAAATCTTTTATCAGTGGCATAAGATTCTAAAGAATTACTCAAAGGAATTTAACAGCTCGATTTAGCATAAACATTTTGCAATAAAGAGACCTTATAGAAAATAAATTGAGATCCTACTGATGCCACATAACGGCAACAACTACCAACTAAACTTTTAGACTCAAGTAGATATTTAATCATGTAAGTTGGCAGAAAAGGAAAGGCAGAAACTAGAAGAATCTTCTGTTAAAATATTTTCACCTTCCAACAAAAATTATTTAAGAAACAAAAGCTGAAAATAAAGGTCAAAGTAGAACATGAAAAGAAAAAAAGATGCAACAGTTAAGCCTTAAAAAAGAAACACCACTGTTTCCAGGCTAATGTAAGTTGCAGACCATTAACTGAATGCATTGTCTAATGGACATAAATGATAGACTTCGTTTTGAAGTTTCTCTTTCATCTGCAGTCAAACTTGGAGTTTGATCCAATCTATATAGATAAATCTGGGGATTAATCTGGAGGTTTAAATGGTTTAGCCGAAGGTTGGTCCAGCTTTAGAATAATGACAGCTGATTTGTGTTACTTTCCACTGAGATTTCTTTTTTTTGGATGACCCCCCTACATATTGCATCTTGCAATTAGACTGCTGACAACTCTATTATGCTGACAGCAGAGGTAGAGATACACAGGGAATTATACAGCATGCTATGCTGTATATGTTACTCACAGATGTCTTAAGAGACTGTAGTTTGTCCCATGTGTTCATATCTATGCTGCAGTGCATCTCGAGTTGCAGTTGTTCGAGTCAGAATTGGTGACATGCTGAGTCTAATGCAACTCTTACCAACAACTTTTCGAGATTAGGAGCCTGTCAGGATGATGTCAATGGAGGTTTAAGAAGTGCTTTCTGAAGTTGTTCAGAGTTAATAATTAATGGATATCTCCCTTTGATAGTTCTTTTATATTTGGATGCAGCTGTCTGGAAATAACCACAAAGGGAAGCTGATTTTATTTGTCATTAATTTTGACTTTACTTCACAAATGATCATGTGTCCCACCATCACAGCTTTACTAATCTGGATGTACTATAATGTGAAGATGAAATCTTTGATTAACAAAATAGATTAATCAGTTTCTAGGGTGTTTTGGGGTGAGATGCATGTACATACATCTCCTCCCAAGCAGTTTTCCAGTATATGCTTAGAGATGTGTTAAGTGTTAAAAGCTGTCGAGTAATCAGAATGAGGTTTTTGATGTAAGCTGCGTCTTCATCTTGTATAAATGAGTGTTTTGTCAACTAAGGCAGGAACATTTTGTCTGCACATATGAGGTGAAGATTCAGCCCTGCATACTGGAAAACACAGGTTTAGGGCTCAAACCATATTTTATACTCTTAAGTCAGCTTTACAAAGGAAATTAACCTGAATTAATTTCTAATACTATTCTTTTGCCATGATAACGCCCACAGTCACTAAAGGCTGCCTAGATATATGCAAAGACTACACCTTATCCTAAATAGTTGCTATTTTATACTGATTCATTTTCCAGTACCTGAACTATGTGCATATGAGTACTACCTATTACACGTTCCAACTCAGGCACAAGAATAAATTCATGCATATATGAGCTTAATTTCTTTACAAGGAAAAATGCCTCAAGATTCAGCCCTTTATGCAAGCTCTATACTGCCACAGAAATGCACCTAAAATTCTCTGTGAAATAGTCTAGGTCAGTCTGACAAAAGCATTAAAACTGCTTCATAAAAGGAATTAGGGAAACAATCAGAGGACTTGAAAGAGAAGGACAGAAAAATGCAGTAGCCTGGACGTTCAGAGGTTTTGTTTGAACGCCTGCATCTAAAAATAATAATAGATTAATCTGTATTACTTCAAAATACCCTTAAACTAAAAAATGAAATCTTAACAGATCAGGTGAGAAATTATTTATGCAAGAGAGCCATTCTAATGCATTGCGCTATTTTTGTATGAGAAAACAAATAGTTAAGGATACTTTATTATTACTTACAAATTCAGAATCAAAGTAAAATCTAGTAGTTAAATAACAGGTCTCACCCTTCTAGGTGATCTACCCTGTGTAGATGAAATCCTATTGAGACAGAACACTTTACTAGTCAGATAATGAGCAAGCAGCAAGTTTATTGTATTGATTTTTAGAGTACGCATTTCTAAGTGGTATTAATACGCCATATTACCAATTTCCTACTTATTTTTCATCCCGTGATTCAAGTTCATAACAAGCACAGGCTACAAACTTTTCCAGTAAGACCAGCAAATAAAATTAGAAAGAACTGTTGCTCTGTATTTAGACCCTGCAGTAGGCTCCTGTAGTGCAATAAATACACATTATGGTCCCAAGTTTTTGATTCAGTGGCTAGATTTAGCTATAGTAGTGAGTATCACCTGTTAGCAACTCTGGAAAACTTCAGAGATAT
The DNA here is from genome assembly GCA_028858755.1 of Ara ararauna. Classification (NCBI taxonomy): domain Eukaryota; kingdom Metazoa; phylum Chordata; class Aves; order Psittaciformes; family Psittacidae; genus Ara; species Ara ararauna. The sequence continues at coordinate 38,904,206 of CM054383.1, read as the reverse complement.
GACTCCCCCCCCCCCCCCCCAAGGGTGCATCTCAAATATATTGGAGTGTTCGAACACATCTGGGATCTTTGAAGGACACCCTTAAGAGTTAAGAGATGGCTTGACCATCATGCCACAGTTTTCACTGAGCATCCATAATTGAAAATAGCTTCTCTTGCTCTTTCCTCCCCTTCCCAAACCCAGATTAAAAAGTAGTTTTAAGAAGTTGACAGGTGTCAGCAGGGAAGCTGAAGGTACAGCAAGGTCTTCAGGCTTATTATTTTCCCACATCTTTACCTGTTCAGACAGATTAAGTCAGGCAAAGATGCTGTTTCAGTCATCCTGAATGTTTGTTTGCTATTTGAGCTGGATTTGATATTTATCAGTAACATGCAAGTAGGACAAAGTGGCTAAATCTTAGCAAGGGAACTCTAACAGCTTTTGTTTAATATAATAACAAATAAGCACATACCTCTGCCCGTGTTTATATACGTAGATGCAAATGTTTATCAGTAAAACATTTAAAATACATTGAACTGCATTCAAGCAGAAGTCATTATCTTCCTCAGTTTCTCTCCCCTTTAAGAAAGGAGAAAGATAACAGGGAACTGTGAGGATTTTTGTTAATGTGCACCCCGTAAAATTATCTGATTGAAATAGTAAATTCTCCCGAGAAACTTTAAATCACGTGTTCCAAAAAGCACTCACATTTTAAGATAACCACAGATAACAGATTTTGAAAGGCAGCATTAGGAAAATGAAGCTTATAATATTTCAGTGCCCACCATCAGACTTCACAGCAGTCGTTTCTCCAGGACTTGTTACTAACCTCGATTGTATTTTGAAGTCTGAGATTAAGGAAGCACGTTAGTGTTTAGCTTATCGTAACATTCAATTTTAGCTCACTGTTATGCTCTTAAATGTAAGCAAAAAGCATTAAAGAAATATTTCTAAATAAATAACTCCATCAGTTCCAAACAGTTGCAGAAAAAGCACACATTGAGGGTATTTGCATCTTCACTTCACACTTAACTGATCTAAATAATGATTATTTTGTGCAAATTTCACCAAAAAATCCATTTTTAAACTACAAATAAACATTTTGGATAAATGCTCGGCTCTTGAAGCGCATTACTAAATGCAGAAGTTTTCTAGTGTTTCTTCTAAAAACCTGAAATACCCCCAACAGCAAAGCACTTTAAATTATTTACATATATAACCATTTAAGAATAAATATTCGTGTCCTAGGTATAAAATTCTGTTCTTCTGTTCCAGATGGAAAATATTTGGTTTCTAATAGGAACAAGTAACATGACAAGTGATTTTATATTAAAAAAAAATAGAAAGTAATAATTCCTGCTGTGCTAGCTCTGTTTCACTGATGTGGTTAAACAGATCTTTAACATTCACCACTTCTTAAAGGTACATATAACTGGGGTGATGACAAGATATCTGTGTCATGGTAAATTGAGAAATAATTATTCTATTCTTTGATTTATTACATCAGCTGTAAAGCATCTAACTGAAGCTGGGTATTGCAACCTATGCACATGTGAATACCTTGCCTCATGTTATTTGTCTCATAGTCTATTCATATGGGTTAATTACTCCTGGATGCAAAGATGAACAAAATTTGGACCTTATTTCTCCACTTTACCCTTAAATCTTAATTATCCTCTGCCTGCAAGATGATACCTATATTGTAAAGAAAGGAGCAAATTACACAGTTGCTCCAGTGTAATTCTTTTTAGGTGTTTTGAGCCTGAAATAAAAGCTCTGTTAATAAGTGCGCAGTTGAAAGCTTCGCTTTCTGTAGTGTTAAGACGCTTGTTGTCATTTGATGAAAATTATTAATACTGACACAAAAATTGTTTTGAAACCATTTATATGGAATACATACCTACCTCTTTGGTTAAAACCAGTGATCCATTAAGGCTTTTCTTGCTTTTTTCCAAGCTGTGAGCATACTGCGTATTTAAGTGTGTGTAAGAGTGAAGGTGGGGGGTAGGTTTAGCTGAATAAAAGATTGCTTGATATCTTGAAGTCCTTTGAAGAGTTTTATAGGCTTATAAAGCCCAGTGTGAATGAATGACATTTTTCCCCCCTTATTTTTACATATGGAACTTTGTTAACCTGTGTTTCAATTAGTGAATAATTATTAATTATACTAATTATAGGTTTATTGAAAATCACATACTTTACAAAAAAAAAAAAAAGAGAAAAGTTAAGCTCAGGGCTGACATTGTAGCTGCAGCCAGTGATGCTGCAATAAAGGCTGAAGCAACACTTTCACTTGGGGGGGTTTACATACATGTATAAATTCCTTTCAGAAAATAATAAAGCACTAAAGCAACTTTTTACAAGGAAAAATCCACAGAGAACATATATCCAATAAATCATTTCAGACAGCCCTCACTTTTTCCACCAAGTGTAATAACCATTTACTTTGTTTTAAAAGTAGAACCTTACGAGATTCATCCAAATCCTTATACAACACAAAAAGCTCTCTTCATTTTTGTATTTTACTATTTACACAAAAGAAACCAGAACAAATTGCAAGTTATCAGTTACTAGAAATTATAATTGCTTTATTCTGACAAAACAGAACATTTCCTGCATTATTTTAAGCTAACAATCACACAGTGACACTAAAAGCAAGTCAGAAAACTTCGATCTAATGCTGTCCTGAGCAATCTCCATCATTGCATTTCTCTTCACAAGCTTTAAATTCCAAAGAGGAAAGAAACATTAATTTGAAGCTTCTCAATTTCTGAATGCCTATTTTTGACTATGCTTTGTTATACTTTCAAATAAACTTTTCAGAATCCTCTAACATTGTGTATTACTTCTCCCTGGAGGAAGGCACCCGCACAACATTTTAAGGAATGCACATGAATTAGAAGCTAATTATTTACATCTTTTACACATATGTGAAGTCTAACAAAACATGCTGGTTACTAGAAATCAATTCTGTTTTAATCCAGCATCAGCTTTAAGGACAAAATTTACATGACTGAAGATCATTATTTTAAAAACTTAAATTGTTCTTACTGATCATTCATTATTTCATAGTATAGTTTGAAATCATTGAAACATTCACTGTTAACTATTACCAATATAAATCTACTGTTGTTTTCCCAAAAACCTTTGCCTGTTTTTTTCCCTTGTCTCCTGGATTTAGTTAAGGGTGTGCTTTAAAGCGCTGAAAACATATTTCCATTGTATTATTATTACACAGCAATTGAGACATATTTGCATAATGAAAAATAATTACATAGATAATATCAATAAGTATGATTAAACCCATCTATTTTGGGGGGTTTGAAAGTGGGAAGATGTAACTAATATTTCTAAATTACCATTGTAAAATTAATATTGTTTAACATTTTTTTGTTAAATAGCATGCAAAGCAGCCAGGCAACTGTTTTATTTTAAACCTCTTTTTATAATACTGTTGTTGCATTTTCCACAATTAACTGGAAACTTAATCCATCAAAAGTACATACAATTAAATCAACTATAAGGAGATGAAATTACTTTTCATATTCCTCTTCCCATGCAGGGAGAATATTCCAAAATTAAAGTAAATTAACTAGGTTACTGAAATCCATTTGTGATCTTGATTTTAGATATAAACAATATTTTAGCAAATACTTAAAAAGACAATTACTGTTTATATAGTAAACAAAAAACTGCCTGCAGTTTTAGATGTACTAGATTCACTAATATTGACAAGTAAATAACTGTTTGGAGCTGGAATCAGACTTAATTACTACAGTCAACAGTATTTACTATTGAATGTAGCATACAGCCTATACTAAAGTAAAGCATATTTACATATTTGTTATTTACCCATTTTTTCTAATAGGATAAATTAGAAAAGATTAAAAATGTATGCAATATTTAATATGCTGGCACTAGAAAATGCAGGTATCAACCACTTTAGCAAACTCCAACGATGCAAAAAACTAAGTCCTTTTACTTCTAAAAAAACCCAACAAATATTAATTGTGGCCCCATCCTGCAATGCGATCAAAATCTTTATAACAGTCTCCCTGAACTCAGTAGGGCTCAGACCAGGACCCTTGACAAGCTCATGGAATTTCTTTCCTCTTGATTTGAGCTATTATCAAATTAAAGAACTTCTGCAGCTTGACTTTCTACCAGTTGTATTTCAATTTTCAGAGAGCAGCCTTTCCCCCCCCGCCCCTTTTACAACCTATTTTTGGATTAATAATGTTAGCTCTTGACATTATTGCCTGAACATCACTGAAATTAAACAGCATGATAAGATGTGTCTGTTCCTAGGGTTAGAGCATGACTTTTCATTGTATATTAAGGCTCTGTGGGAAGCAATCTCTGGGAGGCTGCCCTTATAGAAACATCCTTTTGAGTAGTTTTGGGCACTCCAAGGTTTCTTTTTCTTGTCTTTCTGCAGAAAAATCAGTGCCTTCTTAGACCAAAGAGTTTTCCCAAAGCACACGAGTTAGAGTCTACAGATGTCTTCCCAGTGGCTTCAGCCCATGGTGCAACTCCCACTGATTCAACAGCAGCACCAAAATAGTTGCAGCCTGAAATACAGAGTATGATGGCTCTGGACAAGCAGCTGGTGCACACATCAGATCAGAGCCATGATGTGCAATAGCTCACAGGTCAGTAAGATAGATTACAATAAAAGCAGACAGCTGAAAAACAGCCAGCAGCAACTTTCAGCATGGGCCTGCCAAAGCTCCAGTTGCTGGGGCTCTTTAGTAGCTCTCAGCAAAGGTTGTGGTGTCTGCACTAGGGTCTACAAAACCTCATGCAAGCATCAGGTAGCGCAGAGAACCCACAATGAGATCTCCTACAACACAGCCAAGCAATCATATTTTCTTACAAAACTTAAGTTTATACGCAAGAGGAAAGAGTCCAACTCCCCTGAAACGCTGTGCATCTCCAATTTCTACTTGAGATCCTTTAACAAATTGCAAGACCTTTGTGTGTTAAAACCTAATTTTATGGCCATTCCCAGGAAATTCAGGCTTTGCCTCCAACATGGAAAACACTTCCAGGTCCTTTAGCTATAAAGTTTCTCACAGCAGATCCTACAACAGATCTACACTCGGACCTGGGCAAAACGGCTTGAAGAGCCCCAGATTCGACCTGCTCAAGAAAGGATCCCCCTTTTCCACCTTTGCAAAGCAGTCATATGAAGCCACTGCTCAGAGCACACAAAGCAAAGCAGCTGTGGCTCCACAGACTGTGTCAGGTTTGGGGAGTAGATTTTCCTTTCCAGTTTGTCTTATATGAATAATATGGATTTTACCACGCAGGAGGAACTGACAGTTGTGAAACGGGTTTAGTAATCAATATATCCAAGTTTTTATATTAGCAACGCAACAATTCACAACCACCATGGGCTGGAGTAGCAGCACATCAGCAGGTCACACAAAGGCTTACCCAAGCCCTGTTCTTCCCTGCACTCCTCTGAAATCAATGGGAGTTTGCTTGAGTCAGGAGTAGGGTTCACTCGGTGATAACCCTGAAGTTAAAATACCTATTGCCTCACTACAGACCATTTCAAGAGCTAGCTCCTATTATCCTTCCTCAGCAATGGAAATAAAGGTACACTCTCACGCTTCAAAGCTAGGGGTGGGCTGATAGAGCTGCCAAGTCTCCTCCAGCACTGTGGTATACTGCAAAACAGCAGCTCAGTGTTAATACTTTGCAGAAGCCCCTTATTTTCATTTCCATGTGTTCATTAGGATTACACAGGTGACCGATGTTACATGCTAAGTGTCTCCATGATTACACAAAGTACCTTATTAACAAAAAAAAAATCAAAATAAAAAATGGTTTGTCAACCACCACAGAAAATGCTGCTGAATGCTTCATGGGCAACTGTTTTAGCCTCCAGATGCCTGCATGCTACAAGTCAATCTTTAATTACATGATCACACACCAAACTTCAGCCTCAGCAGCAGGAGCTCTACAGCATTGCAAGCAACTAAACCCAAGGGAAGGAGCACAAAGGGCTGCTGCAAGTTCCCACTACACTGCATCAGTATAAGCCTGATCTCAATTCTTGTTGTTTTCAAGTTTTCAGTGGAAGAGGGGTTTTGTTTCAAGACCTAGGAACACAAAAGCAGCCTGCAAACATGGGTATCTACATCCCCAAAGCCCAATTACCTCTGAGTTTTGGATCAGGCCCATCCTGAACTTTTTCTGGTAGGATTACCATTGTCCTCCTTCTCCATTTTCTCCCTTCCCCAGAAAGAACATGAAGGCTGACTCTGTAAACAGCATTCACCCATAATTTCTCCCCACAAATTCCTAAAATCCAGAGGCAAAACACTCAAGAGTATACCAGAAATACAAAATAAGATCAGATAAATCATGGAGGGGGTTAGGTGTATGTAGAAGATGTTTTTCTTTCTCTCCCCCCATTTGACAGCCCTGATATAAGGCATGTACCAAGCCAGCAGCCCCAGGGAAAGGGGGGGGGGGGGGCCTGGCTGAGCAGAGGCAGCTCTGCCCTACAAGAGCCTCAAGCCACACTCTCCCCCTGGTGACTGTGCCTGCAGCTCCCCCAGAAGCTTCATGCCAGGGATGAGACCCCCTTCCCCTCCCTCAAACAGCTCTTCACAGGTTCTTTGCTGCCCTTCTCCAAAGACACTGCCCAAAGAGATCCAACTAACCAGTTTTTTGAGGAAAGCACACCACATAAGTTAAAGCTGTCTATATATCGCCCTCCATACCCCTCATTTCTATTGAGTACATACAGAGCCGGGCAAATTCACGCATCCAACTGATTCATTCCTGATCTTAACACAACATAAGCCTGTATGTGTCTATACTCCGAGGAATAATCCCAGCTACTTCAGCAGGACTCCGCTGGGGGCGGAGGGGGGAAATCAGCAGATAAATTAGTTGATGTTAAGCTTTAAAACTGTGCCATTTCTTCCTTCACATAATTTGCTGATTGATTCTTGATTTGGGGTCTTTATAAGAATTTTGTAGGCTAGGCACTTCTGCAGCAGGCAAAGCAACAGCGAGTTTCAGGTGGATTTCTGGACAACAGTAATATTATATCATTGTGTCTGCTTAGTGCCCTCTCCGTGCACAATAGCTCTGAGTGGCAGTGCCTGGTAAGCGGATGAAGCAGTAAGAAGTATATGATCTGATGAGCCTGGCTAAGCTGGGGGAGTCTCCTCTACTCGGCTAAATTAAAAAACCTCCCTGCAATTTCAGTCCTAATCACCCCCTCTAATGCTGTAATTGATGATGGTCAGTTAACTCCTTCACTCCCAAGGCCATTTATCCCAACCTAGAGAACTGCACATTAGTCAGCTCTCCATGACTTCAATCAGTTGGATTTAATGGGGTTTTCTTGAAATTTCAGAAAATTAAAATCAAAGAAAATAGGAAGTCACAGCACAAATATCTCATGGCAGGTCCTCAGTTATTTTAGATCCACAATGCCCTGCTCTCAAGTGGCACAAGCTGTCTCTAAGCCTGGTTTGTGGAAAAATCTCTGCTCTTCAGTGTCACTGAGACATACATTGGCTTCTCTGCCACTCTCCTCCCTGTGGCTGGCACAGGCAAGGAGCCAGCAGCATTATTACACCCTTGCACCTCCCAGCTGGCAAAACGGTCCTTAGCTGCCTTTACCAGTTGGTGCAAGCTGCTCTAACTTGTGTTGAGAAACCAAACCAGAAAAGAAAGTCCTATTTGCATTTTCAGCCTGATTCCAGACACAGCCCCTGTATGCTCTACATACAGGCTAGGCTGTTGGCTTTTGCACAACGTGCTCCAAACTTAATAACAAAGGTGTGACTAGAGCTGTTAAAACAATCCTGGAGCTAAATAGTAACTTTCCATTCCACCCCGTATTTATGGTTTTCAGGGAATTGTCTTTACAGTGCATTGTTTTCCTGTAGAATTCTTCAAGTCTGACTCATACCAAGAAGGGGGGGGGGGGCGGAAATCTATAAGATGTGATATATGTTTATACTCTGCTGAATATGAGGCTTTGCAGCATTGGGAAATCTATAGCATGAATTATTCTAACTGATTTATAATAGACAGCAATGCCTTAAGGACTCTATTCTGACTATTTGTGCTTTCATGACAGGGTTGATGTATCGTATTCAGTAACTAGAGCATCCAAAGCATATGTCTGTATACCTGTTTTAGAATTACAGCCTATTACTGTGCTTTTGAAAAGGACAAGAGGCTTGCCTTTTTTATTACTTATTTTTAAGTTTGTAATTCTTAAGGTTGTGCCTTAAAAAGCTCAGATCTCAATACAACTTACATTTAATACAGTTCCAGTACAAACATCCAGTCATTGACCCTAGATTTTTAAATCTCCCCATGCCATATTAGAATGCCAGAAACTGCTGGATTCTATTCTTATTTCTGTTGTGCTGCTTTGCTTCCTTTTTCGCATGAGGAATAGGCTTTAAAGGCCCGATAGTGTGAACCTACTTTGTTACAAACCCCAGCTCTGCTACTCTGTAAATGGGAACCAAGCTGACTCAGGAGGCATTTGGATATCAAGAGATGAGCCAGCTCAGAGAGGGCCAAGGCAGAAACCCTTCTCCGCAGCCTGAGTAGCAGGGGTTCAAAGCTGCTCCCCCTAAGATGCTTCAGGACTGTTTTACTCAGTGACTAACACCTGACTAGTGGCTGGTGTGCAAGAAAAAGGGGTGAACTGAATGGACTTTCCCACACAAGGTACTGCCTGCAGAGGAGGCCAGTAATTTTTCTAGACGTTTTGACGGATGAAAGCACTGATTCTAGGCAGCCATTCCTACCCAGATCACTAATTCATCTTGTAAAGAGTGCAATATTCTCATAACACTTCTTCATTGTTCAATATTAAAAAACAAAAACAATATTACTTTTTACTTTTTTGGATGAGTGAGAAGGACCAAGTCCTGGCTGGCTCCCCACAGCCTTTGATCAAGTCCAACTCTTGGGTAACTGACTGAAGACATAGTAAAAGGCAAGGAAATTATTTTATTAGAGTCCGCTTCCCTTGCTGCTGTTATTTTTGAAAGAGAATTTTCCAGACCCTCAGAGTAACCACATCATCCCTCTCCCAGCACTGCTCACAGTGTCCCAGTAATGCAGCACAATACCAAAGTTCATGCGAAGTAAGGACACAACAATTCAGTACCTAACAACAAAACAACAGGCCATGAAGTCCTCCCAGCACAACCAGAATCCACATGGCATTGAAAGGTGGAGTGTCTGCCAGCCAGCAAATGGATTTAATTAAACAGCAGAGTGGTTGGCCTCATAGGGCTGGAACTGTTGAGTGTAGTTGCATGTGCACATGCATCTCAACACATTAGCAGAATGAAGCCGAACTGCAAAAGAATCCATATATTTCTCTTGCAGCAATTAAGGTGAACAGACCCTTGCTTTGACCATGCCAGTAGGACATTTTCTGGACTTGATTTTTCAGGAAACTGTTTAAAGTTTGAAAGAGGACACGTAGAAAGAGATATCTACATAAAGACATCCAAAATTAGAATTCTATGGGCCTTGTTCTGTACTTCAATGTTTTACACTGGTTAGAAGCCATCAAGACAAGAGAGAATTAAGCCTGGTAATGAAAAAATACCTTAAAGAGCACCTAAGAAAAGCATCTGAACATTAGATTGTTCCCTTTAGAGGTCAGATTTGATAGCTGAGCTGAGAATAAAAGCATTGCCTACAGTTATTAAAGGAAATGTGCCCAAGACATTGAGGAAACTATCCCATTTCCTGGGTCAGATACCTGCGCTCAGCTATTCTTCTGTAACCAAATGACATGCAGATTACTAGGGACTACTGAACTGTGAAAGATAATTTATTCACTTTTTGAATATGTGCTTTTTACCCATATATATATTACTGACCAGCTCTCTGCACCTATTCAGGCTCTAATACCAATACAGCCCACATCGGAAACACCTCTTCCTTTTTGCAACCCCTTTAGGGCAAGAAAGGCAAGGGCCACAAACCAATTTAATTAGCCAGTGGGGATTTCCCCAAAAGGAGAAAGTACTCTCAGGGTACACATAGAGCTGACATCTTACCCCATTCCCCTTTTGTAGTCTATGACAGAAACGAGTCTATGGGCCACAGGCAGGACACGTTGGCCATATGGCTCCAACTCTTTGTGTTACAGCTATCAAGGGCCAACACATCTCCTAACAGGACAACTGAAAGTCACAATAAGCTGGCACAGCCCATCATACACCTGAGGTTTTCCCTGAAGGGTTCTAGAAGACAATGAGACAGCTCCATATTATTTTTTATAGAACCTTATTCCCAGACAGCTCTCACAAAGAACGCCAAATGAGGGACTCCATCTAGTCCATTGGCCTTTGCTGGCCTTCTATTCCCACTTGCTTATTTTTGAGAGTTTCCCAGTAAATGAGTAAAGCATTAGAACATAAGCTTATATTGTACTGCAAAGCCTATTCCAGTAAACCCGTCAAAATTGGCATCATTAATAATAATACTTAGCACTTACATAGTGCTTTGCATTCTCAGAGCACTGTAGACATTAACTTAATTAACAAGTGACAGTTTCACAAGTAGAAGCACTCTATGCAACACTAGCCTGTGTGCCTGAATTTCTCACAAAATCTCAAACTCTGCACTAATCCACTTGTCTTTCATCTTTCTGAAAAGATTATCTTCCTTTTATTCGCCTCCTTCGGACATATACACCCATGCTTTTAAAAACCAAGCTATTAAAAATATTCAGGTGGAAGAACACCGACTTAACATAAGCTAATTGGAAAATCCACATTACCCTACTTTTCAGCCTAAATTACACAAAAATCAGAGCTCTATAAAACATGTCTGGACAGAATAGGTCTCTAAATTGGTGTAAAGTGTACTTAATATTGATTGCTCTGCAATTTCCAAAACTGTTCAGAAACAAAGAGACATAATTAGGTTTTATTTGAATTTTTCCTTCAGATTTAAAAAGAGATGGCCAAAAAAAATCAATACCTTAGTCTATCTACAGAAGTAAAGTGAGTGAAGCCCCTGTCTCCAGCAATTTATATGGCAAATTCACTGGGAAGAACATCTTATTCTCAGGACCATATTTCAGAGGTCTGTGGAGCCCATACTAACTTGCGAAGCTCAAAATTTAGGTGTTACATCTGGCTTGTTTTCCACTTGTAGCCCAACAAGTAAACTCAGCATCCAAAGGGCACGTTCATACTTTCAGAGAGAAGTCTCTGCTTAGTCCATCTACGCAGTGAGGTGAAGATCCTTACTTCCCCTAGCCTTCAACAAGCTTCAGTTTACAAACACAAAGTAACAAACTGCGCCAGAAACAGCCTTTTCTAAGATGCTCATGAATATTATACCCCACAACATGTGTAGATTGCTGGCGCACTTGCAGGCAGGGCAAGCCATACACTTCCATGCCACAGTGCTACTGCAAGCACCACACACAGAATCCAACAGAAAACATAACCCAAACACTTATGCAAGAGGGGAAAGAAATCAACATTAAGACACAAACACTTGAAACCACAGAGATGTGTGGTCTCTGCCACACCAGAGACCACCAACAACACCAACTCCGACCAGGTGGGTGCCAGCCATCAGGATTTAAACCCTCCCCATCACACACTAAAAGCAATTTCTACTATCCAAATGGATGCCTCTAGGAAGGGAAAGCTCTTGGCATGCACAACCTACCCTCCCAAGAGCCCTCAGCCCCTCATACCACCAAGAAGAACTGAAGGTCTTGGTAGCCTCTGGGTTACTCACATGTTCAGTGTCCTCAAACCAGCCGTCTCCCCAGATAAGACCAGGCGTTGCGGGGAAGTCTTCTTCTCTGAATGGCCTATAGGCCCTCACACTGCAGACTGATGGGTAGGAGAAATCAACCTAACCCTAACATGTGCAAAACCTCAATGCTGCCTATACCCATGACGGAGCACCACAACAAACAACCCATCCAGCAGCCAAAACCTATCAGCCTCCTTTCCTCTCTTTTATGGGGGTGGGGCCATGGTTAAAACCCCTCACACCTACCTAAATGGCATCTGGAGGAGCAGGTGCTCCCACTTGGTAATTGTCTCCAATTGGAGGGATCTCCACTGTGGCACCTTGCTATGGACACTCCTCTCCTGTGCAGTCACAGTGTTCTTAGTTGTTCCAGCCTCTGGAAAACCACCTGCTGGCGTGATTTTCCTGAATATCCCAATGTTGCCATTTTTCCTTAGGATCCCAGCTCCTGGAGTCAAGGGGCTTATGTGTTTCTAATCCAATTTGTGGCTGCAATAGTTGCTTGAATACATCAACAGTTAAAACTCTCCAAACACACACAGGTGTTACCAGAAAAAGAAGTATTACACTCTTGATTTTATAAGCACCTGGAGCCCAGCATGGGCTGAGGGGCTTCCATTCCCTTGCCTACAATCTGCTGCCAGCATCTCTGAAAAGCACCTTCTCCATACGGCACAACTGCTATGAGGATTTAGGCATGACGTGAATGTTAATTTATAACATAACAGTAGTAGGGGGAAGTGATGTTGATTTTCAGCTACTTCTTGTGTAAAAGGGGGCACTGTCCTGAGAATGCTCAAAGTGTGATGGACAGAAACTCAACAGCACCTGGGGAATTGATGTAAGCTCTTGCAGGTGGTACTACTACCTTTTGGATAGACACAGATGATGAAAATCAGAATTGCTCCACTAAAAGTGTTGCTAACAGTAACATAGGCTGATTACTCCAACAAATCCATTCCTTGAAAAGTGTGTCATAACATCTAAATGTCAGGTAAATTAGTTATTTTTCATCCAAAGACTTTTTTTTCTAGCTATCTCATACTGGTAAGCCATTTGGCTGCAGTATGTTTATGCACAAACACGCACGCAGAGAAATAGCCAAACCAACCTATTCAACTGCAGCGAGCACTTCTGAAACAACCTTAATGCTGCCACACCAGCACACAGTGTTAACAACAATTCACAATTTCTCTTCCTCTCATAGACAGTTCAAACACTGGTGAAGCTGCTATCAGTGCATTTAATATCGGCTGTAAGCCTCTGTTTAGCAGGAAGATTACATCCCCCAGATTTCACAGTTCAGAAGTTCATACTGTACTGATCTATTTATAGACTGCCTGATACTGCTTCTTCTCTAATGCAGATATTCTGGGGGAAAAAGAAAAAAAAAGGAAAAGAAAAAACAATAATCCGTTTATCCATTTTAACTATTTTGAAACGAGGTTTTAAAGAGTTTGTTTTGTGCAGCCAAGGACCGACTCTCCGTCCTGCACCAGAAATCTTTTGTTTGTCGGTGTGTGGGTTTGCAGTGAAGAATTCTTCTGATCTGCCATTAAACCTGACACTTCAAAAAGATAGTTAAAATTCAGAACTGGATAATCAATACTAAAATCAGTATATCCTTCCCTTCTAGTTAATAATTTTCTCAGGAATAACAGGAATGACTTTTGGGGGTGGAATAAAAAGAATAAGGAATCCACAGGCTAAAGATTACTTTTGCTGGAGCAGAATGATCAGGAATAGAAAGACTCTTCCAGCTTGTACATCCTTGATTATTTTTATATCTAGTTTTCACTTCCCATTGTACATCTTTTCTCTAGGTCTTTCAGCAAGTAAATCCCTCAAACTCTATCTCGGCGCAGGACTGCTTTAGAAACACAAAATAGATATTTTTAAGTCATGTCTAGATATCCAGTTCCAGAGAGATAAGATGCAGGCCTCTGTCTAATCTCATTTACACGGATCAAAATCAGAACTCATTCCACTGGAGTATGGCGCTGAGTGTGGCACTGCTGTAAACCTTCGCTGCTTCTTTCTTTTGGCAGTTTTATGTGTGATGCTTTTAACACATCTCTGAGCCAGCTGATTTGAATGTGTTCTTTAATTAAACCTCTGTTTCAAAAATGAAGCAGTACTCATGATTGTGAAGAGCTCTGCCCTGCCAGTACTTTCAGGTCAATGTCCTTCAGGCACAGCCTCCATCCAGCTTGACCCTGCCCTGATCTGGGGCTGGCAGCATCACACTGATTTGCGTTTTCATTCCTTGATGCAAATGATCAAATCCCTATGTTATAGTTGTACTGAAAAGAGAAGAGGTAAGGAGGGAAAGCTTTTGGAACAAATCAAGGACAGGACTCAGATTTACATCCACTGGAACTGCAGAAGGATAATAAGGCTGCTCTGCCACCTTCATTGGCAGAGCTGGATCAAGGAAGTCCTGTCTCTGCACACATGTCCTCGCCTATCTACTTAACAGAGCACTTCATGAGCAGCTTTCAGGTACCTCGTTAACTAGCTAGAGAAATAATTTTGTTATTGATTCATCTGAACGTTAAAAACATAAGTCAGCATTCCTCAAAAACATCTTTTTCCACAAGTGACTATGTTGGTACGATTAGTTTACTAAGAGAAGCACAGAAAGTCTTTTAAAATTGAACCCAGAGTGCGAATCATAACATTATTAATAGGGTCCAGAATAGCAGAGCCTCAGTTGTATAAATCCGACTGTGGATTGTCTTCACGTCACACCTAAATGAAGTATCCCTTAGCCACTTACTGAGTGCAACATCATCTTTCAGGGAGTGCCTTCTCACCATCTTTTCTGCACCATGTTTCCCTCAAGGCATCATGGGCTAGACGGAACAGAGGGTTTGGCATGACTTTTCTACACTGCAAGTAAGGATCACAAACAGTGGGAAAACCTCATTCGTTTTTGCAGCACTCCAGAGGTCATGAAGTATGTGCTTGGAGACATGTGTATTTAGTCTGTTCAGGCATCAAAATTAAGCTCGAGTTTAGGCATGTTCGACACAAAGGGAGCTCTGGCTTGCAACCACAGCGCTCAGATTTCAGCCAAATATCTTTCACCTTTATAAAATAATACAATTTTCTGCCTCATGCTATTCCACTTCCTTTTCCCGAGGGGAATGCACACTCTGAAGGTATCATCTGTAAGCTCCTTAACCAGCATATCTTCTGACAAGCTTTGCCCTGCTAGTCCTCCAGCAAAGCAGCCCAAGTACCTTCGGCTCACCCTCCTCTCAATTGAGACGGCAGAAGCAGGGCAGCCTGAGTGCCACTTCTTGTACTCAAACTGTGAGTAGCGAGCTGCTTACACAAATCCTCCTCAGGGTTGGTCCAGTGTGACAGCTTTCAGCATGGTAACACAGGACTGCATGCCTGGAAGAGCCAGCCAGCCTGCAGTGGTGGGAGCATTTTGATCACAGACAGCAGTAAATATTTAATTATCGTGTGATTTCTTCTGTGCAAACCTCAAAGCGTTTCTCAGTACCAATACTTGCTCTGGCTATATGTAACCATCTTTCAACTTGAAGAAATGTATGCAGGAGTGATAATAAATATTTCATAAAACTGTAACTAAAAGCTGTGTGTAGACTTTAGGTGACCTGCTGCTTATGCTGAAGTGAGAGGAAGTACTTCAAGAGTGTATTAATTTCAAGTAATTTAAAGAAGTCTTATATTTGTTGGATATCTGCTTTACCCAGCTGAAAATCAAGGCCAAGATGACGTGGTCATTATACTGTAACGTGAATTCACTATCCTCCCTTCATACAACATACACAGCATGATTCAAGGTTAAGCATAGAATGTCAAAAGACTCAGAGCATGGACAATTTTAATGGTAAAGGAACCTTGACTTTTACTGATTATATTAGTTCAACTAAAATTGACCTTCAATATATGAAGATTTCATTTTCACAAATAAATGGTATGACTGATGCCTTTTATTAGGCTTACAAAAAAGAAATCAGAATTGAAGCTTTCAAGGCCACAATCTCTTTTTCAGTTCAAATTACAGATGATGGAAGGAAAGACGTAGTTATGAGATCTTAAAAGCTAAACTCGTCTTTGTTTATTTGTTTCTTATTAAAAGATGGTAGTATTACTACTTATCAGGTCCCACTAGCTAGCATTGATGTTAAATAACAACATAGAATCATGGAATCATAGAATAGTTAGGGTTGGAAAGGACCTTAAGATCATCTAGTTCCAACACCCTTGACAGGGGCAGGGACAACTCACACTAAACCATGCCACCCGAGGCCCTGTTCAACCTGGCCTTGAACACCGCCAGGGATGGAGCATTCACAACTTCCCTGGACAACCCATTCCAGTGCCTCACCACCCTTACAGTAATGAATTTCTTCCTTATACCCAATCTAAACTTCCCCTGTTTAAGTTTGAACCCATTACCCCTTGCCCTATCAATAGTTCATCCCCAGCATCCCTGGAGCCCCCCTTCAGATACTGGACTTTCCAGCATTCTCACCAGAGTTGTTGCTTGTGCATATTTATTCAGTTAATGGGATGGATTTATTACAAGTATTGAATAATTTGGACCCAACCTACGCTGATGTATTTGATGGCATGTGGTCAACACAGCTATTATGGTATGGATCTGCAACTGCTCTATAAACTGGAGCATACAGTCATTAAAATGAATGAGCACAAGTGCTTGTTATGCTGTTTTTAATTATATGTTTATCTCTTTCTCTTTTATACTTCCATTTTATTTATACCACATGTGGTCACATATGGGCCATAGATGTCATCTTAGGGGGTGTAGGCAAACCCTAGGCAACCATCTAACTTTATTTAGGAGGGTATAACTTACTTAAGCAGCAATTATAGGGCTATATATCTTAATTTACATACATATTCTTGATTTTTAGTGAAGTCCAATATCTGGAGTTGAGGGTATTCCAAAGGAAAAAGGAGCAAATCATCATATATACATTACCTTCTTCATTGGGTGAGCTATCTGTTGTATTCCCAACATTGGCTCAAGGCCTATATCTTTCACATGGCAAAATGTGAACAATTCATGCATTCAGTTAAATCTGCTTAACCTGGGTCAAGCTACACCCATGCTGAAGCTCTGCCATCATAAGTGAAAAAGAATTATAGATCTGATAGTACATGTTATGATGAAGGAGAATCAGTGACACTGAGCTGATCAACAGTTTAACAATAACACAAGTGGCTCCCTCTGAGGACAGGATAAGGTCCATTGAAATGATCAATTTAAGTTTTAAATTATACTTTCAATTATTTAAAATAGAATGTCGGCAGAGCTAGGGAAAAGAAAAACCCTTTGTGTCAAACAGTAATTACATCTGACTTTTCCACCGAAAACTCTTAAGTGGTGTAGTACTGTATTATAACTACTTAAAAGTATAAGGTTCTTTCTTTTGCATAGTTCAGATTGTGCACTGAACTAGATAGCTTTGTTAGTAGGGCACACATCTCTTCATTCCTGGAACCCTGCTTGAACTCTTTGCTTAAATGAATACACTGGTTTTGCACAGTCATTAGTAGGCAGTAACTCATATCAAAATACATTGCATTTAATTCAGGACAGTTGGCAGTCTCTGCACAAGAGACTCCAAAATGAGCCAGCATATGAAGGAGGGGAATGTCTTCAGCTTAGAGCTGAGGTTACCATTCGGGCAAGGAGGGGATTTTCTCACTCCAGCTGTCTGCATCAGAACTGGTATTCAGTTCCTGGTACTCCAAGACCTGTAATATTGGCGAGAGAAGGGGAAAAAAAAAAACCAACCAAAAAAACCCCAACACTCAAACGCTCATTTGGAGAACAACAAATTGCAAATAAGACATGTATTCAAAAAAAATAATAATATATATACTGCTCATGCATCAATCACCTCCATTTCTGATGCAATGCCAGAGAGGTTGAATGAGGGCTCAGTGCAGTCAGGAAGAGTGCAAAAATCAACAGCACTAAAGCTACTTTTCAGGTTAGCATAATCTTCTGTCTGCAAACACTCTCTGTTTTATCTGGTTTTTTTTTTTGTTGGACAGCTGTGATCTTCTCCTTTCAAAACCTTGTCACTGCTGTTCAGCAGAAATGTAAGTGATATGATTAAGGAACATGGCATCTTGTATAATCGGTCGTAATCATTATCTAGGGGTTTCAGTAACATGACACATGCACAGCAACAGCAGCATCTGCTATGGACTGACAGATATCTCAAGCTCAGGATGATGGAAGCACACTCAGGGATTTGTAAACTTGTCTTGGCTAATGCCACTATCCTGATGTGAACCTGTTGTTGGCTATGCTGCTTAAAGGCCAAAGATTAAAAGTGTTTTATAAAGTTCATCCTATCCCTCATGGACCTATATCTCTGGCTGCTGTGGGATAAATTACCTTAGCAGACCTTTCCCACTTTCACTGATAGGATAGTACTTTTGGAAGTAGCTGTAAAGAGCAGAACTCTATTTTTATAGCATTTCCTCACCATGCATCAGGTTGGTCTTTTACAAACACTCAGCACTGGATTAACTGTGTTTCCAGAGAAGTCAACAAAGCTGAATTGCGTAGTATACTATGGAAGTTACAAACACTAGGGAATGGATTCCCCGCTGCAGGGACATGGGACTGTAACTTGAGAGAACACTACAATGTCTTTGCTGCTTGCCTAGAAACTCCGTACCCTATGTAGCAGCTGAAGACTGCTGGCCCCAGTGACAGCAACTATATTCTGGACACTTCTTAAGGGAGAGATGAAGTCTGTTTCTTCCTCAGCCTGCAGGGACTAAAATCCAATCTCTCACTTACTGCACATGTTCCCCAACCACTGTGCTATTAAAGCTCTGGGAAAAGTAGAGATGTTTTCCATGCCTCCCTGTTATAACAGAGTCACTGGAAGGCAAATGGCACTGAGCCAGGAGAACAAGCAAATGAGAATCACACCAGAAATGGGATACATGCTTTTCTTTTGTAATGGTTTTTTTTTGTTTTAACAAAATTTAGAACAGATGTAGACTGAATTAATTTACTCTGAGGTCTGACTGATTGCCAAGGCCATGGTTGGGGACATCATTTTTGCACACCAACTCTGGAAATTCATCATTCCTCCATGTCGACATCAGAGGATTAAGACTTGGGCACTGTTCCTTTATTGTGACTCCAGCTTTCTGCTTTCACTCACCTCTAGCAGGATCTTGTATTCAGCCTGCTCCATTCAGCTTTTAGTATCGTTACTGCAGCTGCCTGTCTGGGACTGTTACAAGCCATCAGCCACTGGGCAGCGTAAGGTCAGGTTGCTCTGCTATGAAGCAAACCCTTTTTGTGTGCAAACACAGCATTTTCTAAAGGTAACGTCCATCCAGACGGTCTCCTGTAGCAGTACTATTTATTTATTATTATTACTCCTCAGTTACAGGAGTGTCAATATGCAATATTAACAATTTACAGATGCCAACCAATGTTTTGGGTTATGGCCAAGTAACAGCAAAGATTATGTTTGTTATCCAGCAACTGTGAATAATGACCACATTGGGAAAAGTGGACAATCTTTAAACGTGTTAAATGCTTTAATTGCATCAACTTCTGCATATATATTTGTTTCTACTCCTAAGCAGAACTACAGACCATTTTGTACCAAGCCATGTTATTTAGGAATAATAGCACAGCTAATTGTCCCAGAAGTATTTATTCCTACCTGACTTTCTTGAAGACTTTGTGGATAAGGTTGTTTCATAAAATTTTAGAATATTATGATCCACATTTCCTTACTCTCACCATGTAGGATTTTATTCCACAAATCACCTCCTCAGGTTATTTTTTTTTTATTATAGAAATGGGCCATGCTGATTTATAACATTTGAGAACCTGGACCATTGAGTTCAAGAGGATGACTATGGAGTCAGGTCCTCATCAGGTTCAGTGACAGTATCAGAATCTGATTCTGCTTCTGCTCAGGGACGATTGGATTGAGAACTGATGAAAGGAGGGGCAATTAGTTAACCCCATTTATGAAGGAGGCAAATACAGAATGCAAATGTGCCCACCTCTTTAAGGCTTCCTCTACTATTGCCTCATGGAACAAAAAAAAACCATTTTGCTTTATTCTCAAATACAAACAGTCTGAACGATTATTGTATAAGTGCCAGGATGTAGGTATCAGAATTCACTCTTCCTTCTTGTTTTCTTGCAGGTCAAGGTATGAAAGAAAAATATGTGTATAAATAAAACAAGCACAGATCAGATGTAAAAATCCACCTGCTTCATTTATTAATGCAATTCTGCAAGTGAAAATACATAATATCATGAATTATGTAGCATATGAAAGTACAGCTAGGTAAATCTAAACAGAATTTTAATTGTATATACATTTGGGAATATAAAGCAGGGTGAGATCAAATGCAGTGTAATCAAAGGTAGAGAAAAGAATATGGCACAACAGAGCAATGATCAGAATTTCAGCTTTGCATTTTTGCTGAAGACATTGCCACAGGTGAAGTTACAATAGCTGCTCCCACTTTCTGCATGGGCACAAGCAGGTGTTCCTGCCTTTGCTTTGCCTCTGAGACAAACACATGCTAATATTAGCTACCTACTTCCAGTCACCACCAGAAGGAGCTTAGCGGATGATATTTTCATTGGATTGTGCAATAATGTGAAGTCTTCTCTAATCTTATTTGGCACATTACCCATTGGATTTATGGAAATCCTCCACGAACTTTAATCTGGAGGTGTAGCAGTCACATAAACTCTGCATGTGTGTGTGTGCTGCGGTGGTCATGAGGGTTGCCCTTGGCTTTACCTGCTGCCAAAGCCTTTGGCTAAGCCTACAAGTAACCCTTAAATCCAAGGGGAAAGAGGTATGAAAATCAGTCTTCCAAACACATAGTACTTTGGTTGATTAGCATGGAGAAAAAAAGAATTAATAATGAGGAAGAAAAAAAAATAGCCAGAAACTACAAACACCAGGGAGTCTGTTTCAGCGTTACTTGAAAATAAAGCAACAATAGCAGGACTAGTCGTCTCATTAAATAATAATTTGTTATTTCCCTTTAATGCTGCACATGTTCTTTAATGGTTCTGACTTCTTAAGACAGTTTGACTATAATTTCCACACATTTATCAATAGGAAACTTGTATAACTTTTAATGAGTCCTTGAACTGACCACCTGTGAACAAGAGGTATCATAAACCTTGTCTCTTGAAATACGAAAAACTAATTTGAGCATAAGTTTTCCTTGATGTGGCTGATCTGAAGTGGGTTGTGAGACTACTGGCAGACAGCTCAAGCCTCTACAAAATTAACACATGCCTCCCACTTCTGTCCAATGGCATGGAGTAGAAGGTGTTCTCATTTCTTGCATTTGGAAAACTGCAGGTAATTAGAGAAGGGAAAAGTCTCTGTTTACAAAAGATTTTTTCATTAGAAAGGTATATTGATATATATCTTTATGGCCAGAGTCCAGTCATCAGGAGAAATTTCCAGTTGTTGAAACTAACCTGATGGTCTTTCATGTCTACATGATTTGTAAGTTAGACATCTTGTGACAAGAGATGAGTACGTGCTTTGAGATGGATTCTGGACTCAGGGGAATTTCATTTTCGTATGAAATTAAATTAGTCCAACTCACTGTAGAATTTCAGCAAAAAAAAAGCATGTGAAGAATGTCATTTCATTGCAGCTGAAACAGCTTCCAAGTTTTGCCCGCTCTGACAAAGGTGCTGATGACTGGGTATAAAAAGCAGTTTTACTGAATTTTGCTCCTATTTGTACATCATCTGTCAGATTTTCCTGTTTCACTTTGACTTCACTGTTCTGATTAAATTTTAATATTTGGGGTTTAGATTACATATCTTCTGGCACGTGTTGCCACATGCAGAGATTTCCTTTAAAACTGTAATGAGATGATGCTGTATCAATATACTTGGATGAAAAATTTCGGAAGTGATGAAACAAGAATGTTACATTTTCAACAGGGAGTTTTCAAATACATTGAATAAAAAGAATATTCTGTCCTCCAACACAAAACGTGTAGACGACACTTTCAATAGAGCAAGTTTTGTTTCAGCATTTGTTGTCTAACAGTTATGTTGATACCTTCAAAACTAAATATTTTCAAGGTATCTACTTCTTCAAAAGATTTGAATTTTGCATTTTTACCCTAAAACAGAAAGAAACAAAATGTCAAAAACTGAATGAAACTTAAATTCCAAGTTTGCATCCAGTTCTTCAATTCTTAGTCCACAGGTATGATTTGTCTTCCAACTCTGAACATCCTGCAGGAATTAAATGCATATATTGGAACTCTAATGACATTCTGGGGAAGACTACAGATACGTTGAATGCATTTCCCAGTATGGGATCTGCAAGGGAGAATGGTGAAGAAGCTGGAAAAATGAGAAGGCAAAACCACCACAAATGCACAAACTGTTTTTACAGAAATACAGGTGTGAGCAAGGTAACTCCGCCCATTCCCTCAAATGGCAATCACATCACAGGTAACACGATGTTTTACTGCTTTTGGCAGCATTAGAGATATAACCTCTCCGGGATTAAAAGTTTCTAGCAATTTTTCATGTGTGCTGGTTTGTACCAAGCTTTTCTTTGATGTTAAACATAAATATTCTAATGTTACTCTTATTTTCTTCTAGCATAAATAAACTGACTACAGGCAGTGGAAAGAGGTACTTGTGATTGCATTTTTATTGTGACAATGTCGAAAAAAACCATGCTAGGCGTTTTCCAAAGGGCCATATTTGTCCTGATGAACATCCCTACAGAAAACGTAATTGCACCCTTTTAAAATATCACCTTGATGTCACAGAACACCTTGTGGATTTATTGAGTGATTCACTGCACCAGCAATACTGTCCTTTAGTTTTCACACGGTTTTAATGGCAATACATGAAAATTTGTAGCTGCACCGTATTTCCCTCTGTGGCACTGGTCCCAAATGAGCTGGGTCCCTCATTTTGCATTTGAACTATTAGAATGAATATACAGCAGAAGAAGCTGCTTTACATTTTCCATTCTTCATGTTAAACATAATCTCCCAGCCTAGGTGCTGAATCACATCTCTCAACTGTTTCCTGCTCCAATTGTGCCTTTGCTTGTGTTGCTTTTATTTACCATGTCAACTTGCACCTTTCTTAACAGTGTTGCTTTTCTTCCCTTCTAGCAAATATATCCTTTTCTCTATGGCAATTTTTGAGATTTGTGCTCAAGTCAGGGGTTAGACAAACCTTATCAGTATGCGTATGTGTGTATATGTGTGCACTTGTGTATGCAATTCAGGTATTTTCTCTTACCGAGCAGGACGGTTGCATTGGAAAGCTTGTAAAAGCGAGAGTGGAACAGCAGCACAATGCATCAGAGGGGGAACTGAGATTCTTTTTTTCCATAATTTTAGCTGAATGCATCACAAAGTGGCAATTATATGGCACATTTTTCTTCTAAAAAAATGGCCTCGTTGTGCCTCTAGACAGCAAAACAGCATGAAGAAACCATACAGGCACAGCTTGGTTCCAAATAACCATGTTTACCTAATATACACAAATATGCCAGGCCTAACTATATAAATATTGCTCTTCTGACTTATTTCTGGAAGTTTCTAAAACACATAACGTGGGGAGTAGAAAAGAACATTCGTTATTTATTTTCACTGTAGGAAAAGGCAGTAAGTCTCAAGTATAAACATATTTGCAATGTAGTAGGGAAAGACGACAGGGGTATCTGTGGAACATTTTATACCCACTCATGTAGTGAAGAATGCGCAATGGAAAAATTCATCTGAGGTGTGCAGCTTGAATTTATATAAGAGGCATTTTGATTTATCTAGAAAACGTTTTCTGTGGTATTCAATTTTAATTGATTCTGCCATGGTTTTCTTCTTTTTTTCTGTTATAAGATATTCAAGAGATTCTCAGGGTGACATGAAACCCTTTTAAGAGAACTATCAGTTATCTCCTTTTCTTATCACTTGGGCAGCTTTATTCCCACTTGGGCAGCTTTTCTCCAGCATTCAAAACTAGTGTTTGAGTTTTAAAGCTCCCTCCCCAGACTGCTGTCAGATGAGGTCTATTGACAGCAAGGTTTTGCTCTGGGGACCTAATGTAGTAGTTGAATGCATCAGAAATTGCAAATGATGCAAAATAACTGAAAAAAAAATATTCCTAACAAGAACTCAGGAAATTCCCTGACCAGAGGCGTGACTGACTTTAACAAATGGCATATTCAAACGTAACAAAAGATAATTTCAGTGTGATTCCAGGGGAGCCCGTGGCAGATGAATCTCAGCCTGTGGCACACGCAACCAGCAATGCTCAGCGTGTCTGTGTCAAGGGCACAGGGTTGAGATGGTGAGTTCTTTCCTGCCAAACCTGGCAGATGATGGGATTCAAGACTGTAAGAGGCTCCCACTACCTGTTAGTCATGTCTTGACTTGAATTGTTCTGTTGGTGGCTTCCATGAGGATTCTTATGAAAGAGTCACAGCAGTCGTTCCTCCGTCCCAACCACCAATCCAAGAATTTTCTCCATTTTCAGCTTCTAGGAAAACCAGGGAATTTATAAGGCCTAACTCACCTCTCAACTGGTGCAGAGATCGGTGCTGAGATCTAGCAAATACAACTTCCATGTGACGCTGAGGCAGCCAAAAATTATTCTTGGCTTTCCCTTCCATCTGCGCCAATTTTTGGGATGAGGGTGACAACTGGATCTGCAGCTTCATCTCCTGCCTCTCACCCATCTCAATGCTCTGTGATAGGAGCTGTCCCAAGGTGTGAAACACTGGAGTCCTGATCAGTGTCCCAGTATAAACTGGTTAAACTGTGGTACATCTGACCCTGTAAAACTACTCACTAACTTTAGAAACAGTACAAAGAAAAAGAGGTGCAAGGAAAAAACACTGGAGGTAAAAAAAAGGATTTATGAAAAGTGTGAAGTGGGAGCACTGTTTGTAGTTTAATTTTAATTTATTTTAATTTTCAAAAATACTTGCACCATAATTCACTTGAAGTCCTGCATTTTATTACTGTAAAAATACCACCCAAAACATCTCCTCCCTTTTTTGGCATCTGCTTGCTTCTAAAAGACTTTGAAACAACATGATTTGTGGTTTGGCTTTTTATTTTGTTTGTATTCGGTGGGTTTGGGCTTGCTTATTTGCAAGGACAGAGGTGGCTCCACTTCATTGCTTTCTTATTCTGATTTGTCCACTCTGTAAACTAGAATATCTTCCTGCAGTTTGGAAAAATTAGATTGTGACTAAACGGCAGCCTCCTCCTTTTCCAAAAGCCAGAAAATACTTCAAAATTCTGAAGCAGCAAAAAGAAATTTGAAGAAAAATTATAAAAAGAAGGAAAAATAAATCATTACCATTCTTTTGCATTTTCTTCCACACCCAAATATAAAACTCCAAAATCTCCTTAAAAATCACTCTTTGAGAGCAGAAGTCTAAAAGTTCAACGTAAAGTGATTGTTTTGTAGCTGCATTTTACACTCCTATAGAAAATAAATTACGTTGTGACTGCAAAACTGTTCACTCATAAGTACATATTTTTAATTAAAAACAGTTCTTGACAGATGTTTTGAGACAAAAAAAAAGGAAAAATGGGTCTAATAAATCCAAAATATAATCAGGCTTAAATGATATACTGGAAGATTTGCTGACGAAATTAATATACTTACTTAATATTCAGCAATGGGAGATTATTACAAGAGAGCCCTTCCATGAGGAAACATTAAAAGATTTCATCGGATAATTATTCAGTTAGGAGAAACAATGGATAAAGCAAGAGAGATTCTTCAGGAGAGTTAATGAAAAAAATCTGAAGATCTGGTTTCTACAAAAACAATCATTGTCTCTCTCGACTGACACCTTTTGACTGCCTCCTCATTTCAGTGCTCTGCTGTTACAGTAGGGATTTTATGCTCCACTGAAACCAGTTTCACCATGGATCTAGTCCAACCACAGTAAAATTTAAGCTGAAGAATTCACTTCTTTCTCATTTATTTGTTTTAACTGAATAATAAGAATTATCTCATCCAGCTGTGATAATGGGATGGCTCTGGATCTGTCCCACTTGTTAGACCTATCCTTTTATTTCTTTTCTAGAAATCATAAATCCTTGGTCACATGGGTCCAATTGCTTCAAAGCCACTACATCATAAACGTTTTTCCACCGATTTCATTTAGCTTCTATGACTTTTTCATTCCGATCGTTATTCAAATTAAAAGCAAACAAACAAACAAACCCATCTTTTTATCCTTTTTCCTTGTCCAGAAGCCTTGCAAAACAAAGGCAAATAACAGCTTTGATCTAGAAAAAGCATAGATTTTCTTTCTTCTTTTAAACAGGCAGAGGATATTTGTACAAGTGAAGGATCAGGGTCAGGACAGGCAGAGCTTGTAACTGAAGTTGTCTATCTTCAGGCCATGCAACTCTGCTGCAAGTTTCCCTAATGCCTTGGCAGTGATCCGTTGCCTGACCTGGAGACACTGAGCTGAGACAGAGAAGCCAATTAGGTTATAACCTGAAGTTGGTTCAAACAGAGGTCCCGAAGGTGAATGCCGGCTGCCTTATCCACTAAGCTGCCCTGAATCGGCATGAGGTTTAAATAGGAATGGGTTCTTTTTGTCAAAAACCAGAATTTCCCTAGCAATCAGAATGGTATAAAATGCTGAGGGAAAAAAAAATATAATTACAAAAATTGTTTCCTATGCAGTGGAAAAGCTACTTTAGTCAAATTTATCTTCTCTGCTGGACTCCTTTGGGTAGATTCTGTAAGAATATGCTAATTGCACCATTTCATTAGTGAATCTCCTGTTTTATTTAAAAGTGTCTATGTAAACAAGAAGAGTATTCAGGAAAAAAACATACCAATGCGTTTGCATTTGTTGAAACAGACAAACCATGAATGAATGCTAGAACAGCATTTGGAATTTCCTCTACATTCCCCTATTTTCTTAGTACATTTGGCAGGGGATAAAAATAAATGAAAATTAGGACACGAACACGGAACCTCAACTTCCATAAATTGGCACAACTCCATCCAACTCCATGAAGCTGCTTTGATTTACATCGATCGAAGAGCTGGCCTCAAGGTTTATAGGAGTAGTGGGAATGGGAGAATTTCAGCAGTGGAGGAGAGAAGATCTGCTGCGGGGAGCTGCACATGCAATGCGTGGCCATGACTGCTTACACACTAATTAAACCAGTTTTTTATTTTGGTACTGGAAAGATGGTTAAAACCATCTGTTTCTTTTTCAGAATAATCTACTAGCTAAGAAGAAAATGTGGTCAAGATTAGATCTAGGTGATAAATAGTTGTTTGGGGTATTCTATTCTGCGGCTGAACATAAAGATCGAAGTAGTATTTGCGTCAGTTCTTAAGTACAGATGTAAAGGTTTATTGCAGTGTGACAAACAAAATGATCTTAGGTTGATTTGCAATGTTTTGCTTCAACCAAAACAATGATTTAATTTCTTTAGTATTTTATTAAAGCTTCCTTCTTTCTGCCTCTTTTAACCCTTGTGATATGGAAGCATGTAATGTATTTTGAAATAAATGTTGAAAGGAATATTCCCGAGTTTTTTACTAAAACTAATTGGTGACTATGACCTAGTCTGAGGTCTTTTGTACATCAGGCAATCAACAGGCTGATGCCTCAGTGGAGTGTTCCAGCAAATTACCTGGCACAGCCGTTGCAGGGTAGCTGTGCTGGAGCACATCCCTGGAGCTGAATTAGAGGTTGTAAATTGCCTCCACAAATCCCTTCCCTCATAGTCACTTATTGTCCCACATAAGTAGCTATCATTTTAATTGACAGAGTGTTGTATGAGGGATACAAAATCATGAAAAATATGAAGTGCATCATACAGAGACAAAACACAGCTCCATTGAAATTATACCTTGTCAAGAGGGAAAATATTCTGGTTGGCTGAACATGAATCAAAGAATTTGGAAGACCAGAATGTTGGAATTACCTGGACTTGGAAAGTAAGCATAGAAAAGGACCCAGCTTGCTTATTTAGAAACATCTTTCTCTCTACTTATTACTTACTTTTCTTTTGTGTTGGTCACAAACAAAGGTGATAGTTTAAAAAGGAAAAGCAGGGAAGAGCCAAAATGTAAATAACAACTTGTGTTTGTGGAGTGGATAGTGCCAAAGACAGATAACAGCCCCAAAGCACTCCCCTTGGGCAAATAGCTTGAACTCAGCCAGAGTCTGAAGCAATGGCCATCCTTAGGCTGTTCAAGGGCTCAAGTGCAGTGATTTTGCTGGCTGTGTCCCTTCCTCATAAATGCCTTTAAGTTGTTCACAGGCTCTGCATTGGCCCTACAAAGAAAGATGAATTTCACTCTCTGAACGCATCTGTCATGTTAGGGCTCTGACACCATGCATGACCGTGCTTAGTGGTCTCGGTACTGTGCACATGGAGATTTTTAGTACTGTCTTTTCTCTTCTAAAGCAAATAATTAGAAAAATAAATACTTGCACATACCTGTAATCACAGTTCTGTCCTCTGATGCTGCAGAGCCACAAAAGGAACATCCAGTTCCTGTATCTTTCTTGCCTGTGTTTTCTGCTCCATGCTTTGTATTGCCCTATGAAACACATGCATCAATAAAATGAAGATTGGAGGTCATTTTCTCCCTCTTTAAAAAACATAAAAATGAAACATACATGACCAAAAAGCTGAAAAATGTGACAAAGAAAAATGCGTTATCCCTCCTGAGTTCTGTTTCACTTTACACCCTGATATCTCTTGCTGACAAGGGAGAAATATCTTACACCAGAAGTTCTGGTGGAAGTCAACAAAGCTAGTCCTGTCTTAAGGACTAAGGGTGGAAGAATCTACACCTTAATTTTTGTACTAGAAAGAGAGATTAAAAAAGTTTACATCCACTATTGATTGATTTATTTATTTAATCTATCCACTGATAGCACAAAAGCTTCTGCTTTAGCACTTTACTGTTGATGCTTGACTGAACTATAGAGCTTACTTTTTTCATACAACCCTGAAATCATCTTCAACACTGAAACAAAGGCCATGACACTAGAGATTTTCAAGCAGATGGAGTAAAAAATATTGGGTTTGTGTGTACCGGTGCAGTAGGTGTTGAAAACACAAAAAAGAGGACCATTGATCAAAATAATAGATAGAAGCACTTTTTAATCTGCAGAAGTCCATACATGTTTGTATCTTCAATTGTACACACACATAGGAAGACGTGCAGAAGTGTATCTCTATCTCCTGAAGTACTTGGCATTCCATGTATCTTTTGGCTTTTAGCTTGATTCCGTTGGCAGTTCAGCCAGAATGCTATTTCCCCTTCCCTCGTGGCAAGCTGCATGTTAAGCTTTTTTTTCTCTTTAACAGTGCTCTTGTGCTGTTTTCTGCCTTTTGTCTGGGACATGTTTTGTTTTGTTCTCAAAGCAGAAAAGTACAAGTTCTCAAATAGATTTTTATTGCCAAAAAAATCAAGTGTGTTTAAAGTACAGACAACTTGATGAGGGTTTTCTTGAAGGGGAGAGGGAGGTTTCTGCTGCTACCCCGACAGCACTTGCAAGTGCATTGGCCAGTGGAAAAGTCAATATCAGGGTGAGGACCAAGAAGACTCCAACTCCCCTTTCCTCTCCCTATACTGCAAACCTGAAGGATCTTGACATCTCCTATGATTTAATCATTAGGACAATGTGCTTTGCTGAGGAACGGCCTCAGCTGGAGGTCAGATTTCAAGGATAACACTTGCACTAACAGAATGGTGTAAAGGAGATTTATTGACTCAATACAGATATTTATTAAACATATTGTGAGAGCCACTGTAATTTCTGCCCTTGCATTCAAAGCACTTTTAAGAAAAACATGTATCACTATATATAGTTTACATATGAGTAGACTGAGGCACAGCAAAAACAAATGATCTGGTTGTTCAAAATTAATAACTAAATCAGGAGCATAAGTTGCAGGGAAACACTAAGCAACTGGCTGCAGCGGCTTGTTTATTATGCTAAATACATTACTCTACCTTAGGACTGAGAAATGTTCCGGGAGGCAAGGCTTTTTTGATGCAAAGCCTCCTAATATTACCCAACTTTGCACTGAATGCCCTGAGAACTAAGAGTTAACTTTAATGAAAGCCCGTTTGTGCTTTAAAATGTCATATATGTAGCTTGATTAATGGAAATAGATTAGAAAGAAATATATTTTAATATGGAGAACATACTTACCAGTGCACTATCAGAGCACAACTGACATGGGACACAGTCTAAACAAAAGTCAGCAGCTACTAATGAGGCTTGTTAGTGATGCTAATCTATGTAAATGTTATTAATTGAGAACATCTATCTTTTATCTCCAACATTTGGTAATCAGGCAATTAAAAAACAATGACATTCCCGGCGGTTGTTCTCCCAGTTAAAAAAAAGTGATCAAAGAGTCCTGAATAAGGAAAGGGAAAGTCCCTTATCAAGAGCTGGGCCTTGCCTTGGGCTACCAGGCCTCATTAAAGGCAGAAAAGCTCTGTTGATCACCAATTAACCTGATTTGTAGGAACTCTGATAAAGACCTCAAACAACATGAGTTTTCTTAACTATAATAAATGACACAGTTTATTGACAAAAATAAAAACGTTTGGTTTGAAAAAGAACATAAAGGACCTATTCAAATTGCATAGCCCTACCACACACCAGGTCTGAAAGACGTGGGATAGGTTTAACTTCACCACATTGGTGGCATATTATCAATGCCAGATACAGTCAAACCTATTAACAGCCATATACACAACAACCAAATATATACATATTTGGTAGCTGTCACATAAATTTCTGTCATCTCTAGTCATAACAGACAGCAGATTGCATTAATTATGTATGTACTACGCTCATGAATGGAAATTCAGCGCTCTAGGGTGAACTCTATCTCGAAACAAGAAAGTAGGAAAAAAAAGGAATATTTTCTTGAGGCTTAATTGGTGGACATTTTGTGGTTATACTTTTTTTTTTCTTCATCTTTAAGCAGTTGCTTTAAATTATCCCCAGTCTAAATTTCCATATGCATTTTTAACCCATTCTTTCTATTCTGGATAATTTCATTCTTCCTCTCAGGTATTGTTCATTATGTCACGACTCATAGGTGGAGCACTGCAGTGTGACTGTCAACTATAATTGTAATTATTGCCAGCAGTTCATTAATTCACATGGTGATGGCCTGTCCCTGTTTGTCTCTCTAGAGAAAGCGGGAATAATGACTAAATGTTGGGCCTAGAGTTGAGTGAAAAAGCAGCACAAATTTGATACTGAACTCAAGCCTTCTCTGTATTTAAAGGTCAACTGGTTTTATTTTAGCACTACATCTATTCCACCAAACCTATATATTGTGAATGTGTCTGCTAAATTGTCTGCATATTGGGGATCTGACCAGCACTAGCATGTCTTATCAAATGATACTCTGGGCTTACATTGCTTTATATGCAAAATTTTAAGTGTTCTTTAAGTCCTCAATAGAAAAATTGCATTTGGGACTAAATAAAACTAAACTTGCCTTATTAGGTCTCTTGAGTAGCCAATGTCCACGATCTTTACAGGCTGGATCTGACTTTGATAATAATCAAATTGGGTCATAAAGTGAAAAAATACCACTGTCACTTTTTCTGACATATCCATTTGACACATGCAGGACTGTATCACAGATTTATACATCAAAAATTCAGCTCACTTTTCTTCCTTGTGATGGCTTCATCATTTCTATAAAAATAGTTTCCACTATAAAATATCTTTTCCTCCTCACACCTGCCTTTTTTAATTCCCTGTTTGTGGCTATTCAATGCAGAAATGAAGTAGTGAAAAAAATCATATAAGGAGGTCCAATGCCTTTAAATGAGCAATTTTTAAGAAATTTCAACTCTAACACACAAATTGATGCTATGTCACATTTAGCAGAGAACGTTGGGTATCAAAAGACATGTCTGAGAAGAAACGAAAAAGAGACATAGCAGTAAGGGTAGCATGAAGTGTCAACAACTGCTTTGAAGCTGAGACCCCTTTTTATTAAGATGATAAAGTGAAAGATCAGCTGCTTAATGTTGGAGCATGTGAATATTTTTATCTGAAACATCATCTATGGGTTTTGGTTTTTTTTGCTTTTTTAACTAATGCATTAGTGCGTCACACACATACACACACACACAAAAAAAAAGGTATTGGTTAGTGATACCATGGGTGAGCTTTTATCTTACCATATAGACCTGAGCATGTTTTACAGCAAAGATAATTATCTCTAACCAGCAATTTTGGTTGGTCTTTGATTTAGCTGTTCAAGCAGATGCCACCGTAGAGATTCTATTATGCACAAACAATTGTATTTCATTGGTGAGTGCCCTGCATGCCTACCTCATTATTAGAACCCAATTAATTTTTCTTTGTAATAAAATGGAAAGACTTAGAGCTAACAGGAAGGCTAATCTAAAGAAATTTGGACCAACCGCAAAGAGTACCTGGAAGAAACATAAAGAAAGAAGAGCAGTAATTACGTGACACATGCACACATACAAAAAAGAACTAACATGAATTGAAGTTTCAGAAACAGGCCCAGGGAGCACAGATCGCAATCTGGCTAGATTGTAAAAGTACTACTAAGATGTCTTAATTATATGATTGATGTAAGCTTCAAAAGAAAGCTCAGCATTCACAATGGCTACAAGGTTATGAGTGTTATCTAATGTATAAGAAAACTACCACCGAAGGCAAACACTACACATGAAACTTGAGACCTTTCTCTTTCAGAACCAATCAATAATGTCTTATTTTTAATCTATATTATGTTTAAGAAAATGTGATGACATCTTGAAGATCACACAAATAATTATGCTAATAACAACTCGCTTTGTAGGATCTGCAAGGAGTGGATCTAAGCGAACTGTAGTTTGAATTCCTGTGACACAGTATGTGAGGGGACCTGGTTCAGTTACCTGACAGAAGTACATAGAGTATTTGTTTGAGACAAACTGGGAAAAGCACTGCTTGGAGACATTGATTAACACAGTCTATCACAGTTCTGATTACTTTAATCCAGTGGCTTAGCTCACCAGCAAATTATCTGTTTCCAAGGGTTAGCTGACTCTGGGAATCTTATCTTGCAGAGAATTCTAATATTTCAAAATTTGTTTACCTCCAAATCAGACAAAAAGCCTTCCAGGTTTCATGATTTTAGGAACTTTTTTTTTCCTTTTCAAACTTGCCACTAGAATTTCATTTCCATTCAGTTTTGTCATTACACCTGTCAAAAAATATGGAAGATAAAGAAAACATAGATTTCATCAAAAGGAAACATTTTTATAATTTGGGGTTAAAAATTCAATTAAGACATCAATACAAACCTTTTTTCAGTCAAGCAAATCATTGTATTCCAGAAGGAAATTTCTTCATTTGAACGTTTTAAACACATGGTTGTTTCTGAGCCTGCTAAAAATTCACAGATGACCAAATACTCCCCACTTCTCTGGCTATTGGTACCACTGTCAATAAACTGCTTTTCTGCCCTTCTTTTGGTGCTTTTTGTTTTGGGTGCTATGAGGAAATGCTAGCTTTGCATATAAGTGCCCTCACTTGTGTATACCAAAAGAAGTTTGTTCTAAGGAAATCACAAGTATGTCTTTGTGAGTAACCAGAACTGTGGATAAAAATAAATGGACTTGAAATAGGTCTTTATCCACAATAGACAGAAGAAGTAAATTAAAAGCTATTAATGTATTATGGTATGGTCTATTTTTTTAATAAATATAATCATCTGAGATGGATTTGAGTAGTCCTCTACTACCCAATATTTGTCTGGGCTGTAGGTGAAGAAGTTCTCTCCTCTATCTGTCCAATCTGTTTTATTATTGAAGGGTAACTCACTAGCTTGGAGATACCCAAACATAAACTTCACATTGCTGGCCCAACTTTACCTAAAAGTCTTTTTATGAATCCTGATTGACCAGGTCTGATGGCAATAGAATGAGAGTTAATGCTACAAGCATTACACAGAAGAGGCAAAAATAAAAGCTCTACTGTGCAGACAAGAGGGGTGAAGGGTCCATTGAAAATCAGAGAGATTAGCAACTCATCACATTATATGTGGGTTATCAGGAGACAGAGGTAATGAAAGTGAGACCTATATCCTTGATCAATAAGAGTTTGACTGCATTTTGAGTTCATTTTCCCCTGCCGAGAGTGAGACAGCAAGCTTACTATTGATCACAGTGTTAATCCATAACTAGTCTGGGCCCTAGCCTAGTGGAACAAGGAGGAAAAATAAGATAATAAGCAGGAACTCTTGATCTTTTATTATGGCGTGCTAGATAAAGAGAGTGCAAGGTTCAAGGTGAAATACTTAATGGTTAACCCCTTTGCTGCTGCTTAACTCCAAGTGCATGAACGACAGTGAATTAGCCAGGCCTCATTTTTTGATATATATTGACCTTGAATCCTGTTGACAAACCTTTTGCTAGGACACCCACATATTTGTACAGGTTACCACTTCGCATCTCTTCAAAGCCCAGGAGACAGAGGCACTCAACTGGCATTTGAGTAAGACACAGAGGCCACATCCTCATCTGGTAAAAGCTGGTGTCTTTACCCTGAAATAAACAGGCATGAGTTGCTGCAGGGAAGATGAGAGGAGATGCATCCCTAAACCTCACCTTCAACACTGTTGTTTGAAAACTGATCTTGCTGACCTTAAAATGAGCAATAGTTTCCATTCCTTGTGTATTTATTCTAGCCTTTGTTTCAAGCATGCCTAGATATTCTGTGGTCATAGCTTTTGGCTGTGGCTTTTTTTTCTTCCTCTAATGTTTTTAACTGACAACATGTGCAATTAAGACAACCTAATCTTTCCCATGGCAACAGCTGACTGATGTCAGAGACAGCAACCGTTTTGAGGTGAGCAGCTGACAGGAAGTAGTGATGGCCAATTACCTTTTAATAAATCCTGGGAAAAGGAGGAAAATTAACATTGTTACTGCAAATGTGGTTTTAAACCATGAATATTCCATAAACTGTGGTTTCAGTGGAATTATAAAATAGCAGCATTCCCTTCAAGACTAAGATGATTTCTACTTCTTAATTAAAGTTTCCATAAAGCATTGGAAATACAAGTTTCAAGTTCCTTCCAGTTGGAGGTGAGGAGCCCACCAAGAGCTTAGTAATTCAGGAAACATCTCCTCTGGCTCCTGTATTGGTGTAATAGCAACATTTACATCTACACGGGCATTCATCCTTACTGCCTCTTTGTGTGATCCTGTCACATCATCACCAGATAATATTTCAGTACTGGCATTTCTAGTCTCAGTTAAAGTGACTCATACACCAGCACAGCAGTGGCATTCCCTGTGCTGTTGGGGATGTCTTAGAGATGCAACCAAGAACTAACAGCCTTGCAAATACAATCTATGAGGAATAGTTTCATTTTATTTGTTTATTTATTAAAGAAAACTCCTCTTTATTCTTTGAACTTTTGGGCCAAAAGTCATAGGTTTGGCCTTCCTAGATAAAAAATGTTTTTATTCTGTAGAATGCAGCAATGCACATCATCCCCAGTGAACTGAGAACACAGAAATGCCAGCACACTGAAGGAATACTCTTACACATCCTATGACTTGGCCAAATCATAATTATACTCTGCCTGCTAATGCCCCATTGCTATTTTGGTTGGACAGCGTACCTTTCAGCTCTGCAAGGCTACAACTAACTTACTTAGATAGCCTGTACTACTAATTTACAACCTCTATAGAACTACCTTACAACTAGCTCCTTTTAGTTGTTAAATTATCCCTATGCATCATTTACATGCTGCATGAGTTGGCTGGGATAATTAATGCCTGTAAAGCACTCCGAGGTTTTCGGATGAAATGTACAGTAGAATTACAATGAATTACTCTGATGATGATGATAAATAAATACTAGAGCAAAAATCTGACAACAGCTTTCATATGCTATTAAAAACACAAACCTGTAGCTGGAATGCTCTTTTCCACCTGTGAGTGTTCTGTAGTCTCAGATACTCAAACAGAGAGGAGATTAATCTTCAAGTGGTAGATAACCATTTATTCTTTAGTGTTCAGCATGTTTTACACAAGGGTGTGTAATGCAACTACCACTGTAACATAAATCAATTTATGGACAAAATAAGAGGAAGAAAAACCAACATTGTTCTTTAGATTAATAACATACAAAAATAAGACCAAGAAAAGTGAATGATAAGAGCCCCAAGAAATTGCAGTTTGGAGGTTTTTTAATATCATATTGCTAAAATATTGCTGTAGGCAGCACCCACAGGTTAAGCTGAGTGGTTCTTCCTACACAATACAGAGAAGCAGAGACTCCCGCAGATCAAAAACAAGCGTCTCTTTGCAGTTTTAGGGGTTGTGTTTACCGGACTTTTCTCCTTTATAGTATTTCAGGACTTCAATGCACATTATTAGTTTTATATTCTGAACACAGCTTTGACTGCAAAGGCTCAAATGTTTGACACCTTTAATTCAAGGTGTTGGTTTTCCCTGACAAGGAGGTTTCCCCAAACTCTCTCATCTCATTTTTGTCGTGCATTTGAAAGCAATCATTAAGTTTGCAATGAAAGGAGGTGGTTAGTGCAGAGGAAATTGTAAAGTAGACTGTTGCACAGGAGCTGCTTTTATAAGGCCATGATCTAGACTGGACACTGATGCCTCAATTTGCTTATGCAGGTATTTATATGTGTGCATGAACAAGGAATAGATTTATGTGCTTTGAAAGACATCCCCCAAATCTTTATGGATTGTATTTTTCGACTACAGCCTCCATTTATGTACATGCCAATATTTAGTGAAATCCCTGCACAAATAAATGTTATTGTCTTCATCTAACCAAGGCAGCAACCTTCAAAAATACCACTCATGACAGTTATGTGTACAAAGATTCAAACGTACAGATGAAGCAGTCTATTCATCTGCTATAATGTGTGCCAAACCAATAATGAAATGCAATGTAACATTTATAGTCAGATCAGAGCTTTATGGTTTTACTCTCTTGAAAGTTCTCAGGCTGACATTTCTGCCCAAGGTGTCCCTGGGGAGGGCTACAGAGTCCTGCTAAATATTTGCAAATGAGTCTACTTCTCGTGCAAGCCTAATAGGGAAAGTTTTACCTTCAGACTGTGGGGTGAATGAATCTCCCAATTCATTAAGGAAGGAGAGGGTCCACAATTCAGAGTTTGAAGAATGATTTTTCTCTTTCTGTTAGGAAGGTTTCACCTTGGGTTTCGGAGTGAGAATTCAGAATCAGTCTCTGGAGACAGAAACAGCGAAGGTTCCAGTTCATTGTATTGAGTTCTGTATTTCATTAAATGAGGAAGAATATATAGGAAAGGGAGGTATAGAAAGCCATTAGAAGAATAACCGAAGGAAGATGAACTTTAATCAGCTTGTGGTCTAGTTGTCAGATGTAGAAAGCATCCAGAGTAAGCAGAGTCCCTTAAGTCTACAGCTGGTGCATTCTTACCTTTCAAGTCCAGTTGTTAGATAGGACGGGATAAGTCATTATCTGTCTCACAAAACACTTTTTTACATCAGAATTTAATAATTTTTTGGCCAATTTGTCAAGTTACACTTGAATTTCATTAATAACTTTTCCCAGGGATTAATTTCAAAATTACTTCAGGTTAAAGAAGGAAAATAAAACTGTTTAATACATTTCAGTGTGCTCAGGATTTTTAAAGTACCCTAAAAGGAAATGGACTTTTCATTTTCCAAAAACCATTTTTTGCAACAACACATGGCACATCATTTTTGCCTGATGCTGTATTTTACATGGCTTTAATTCAAACATGCAAGATTGCTACATGTACGGAAAACACAGCAATCTGACAGCCTCTGTTACCACTTGCAAACACTATAATCTCAAAGCACTGAGAGAATGAACATGGCCCTGCTCTTCAGCCAGGTTTAGTGGAGATCTGCCATGTGGCAGATAATGTCTATTATGTTTTTATGGTTTGGAGCTCTTTGGTGGCCTACACAAAATACATTGCTCACAATTAGGTCCTCAGTCCATTTTGTAGAAGTCAATGCCTAGACACATCGGGGATAACTGGCATAAAAATTAATTCTTCTGTACACACTGCTAAAATGATAGTGGGATATTTTACTGTAACGTACACTGTAATCACACTAAGGAATACTGGCATGAGATATTACAAATAGAATTTCAGCCCCAGATTGTCAAAACCAACAACAATTTAAGTCATTATTTTATATTAATTATAGGTTACCTACCAATGTCTTTAATTAATTGATTAATGTTGTAATATGATTACATACTTTATAATTGTTGTTGTAAAAGGTTAATTTGTCAAGAAGGATACAAGAAAAACAGAAATGTTATTAAAACTCCATATAAACATTGAATAAAACTTGAACTAAATGTAAAGAAAGAGTATAGAGGAATAAATGCCAAAACAACTAAGTATACACACCCATGTATCTATTGCAAGTTCATAAAATAGACGGATTTCTTATCATTGTTTTTCTCTCATTATAAAGGAGACAACTGCAATTTTTATTTTTGTTTTAGGGGGAATTTCAAGCTAAAAAATAATAATTTTCTGGTCTTTTGGAGGAAAATATCCCTTTTTGCAGTATTTCAACCAAAAGAATTATTTTTAATTATGTTTAAATTATTATTGTGCTTTTATTTACTTGGAAAATTGTTCTTATTGAGGAAAAATGTAAATTAAAAGTACTTCTGCAATCATGTCAGTAACATTTTATAAACACGGTTTAAAGTCTTTGAAATGTAAGCAGTCTTTTTTCTTTAACTCATAGATATTTTTCAAGATTTGGCAGTTTGCTCTGTTATCAGCCCCAAAAGGTATATTTACCACTCTTGGCTGAATTTCCCGATACCTCAAGACTTAGGAAACAAGAATTACCTTTAGTATCCTTGGTGCGGGCAAAGAGGACTCCTAGACCCTGAAAGCCTTCAGATCCCCCTTCTCCAAGCATACCTTAGAGCTGCTGTCATGTTTCTTACATCTCTACTTGTACTGGATCTTACAGACTATTTTATGCCTGAGTAATTTTGCTCAGCAGAGTATCTTTTCCTGAATTCCCTGCAATTGCTCTTATTTACTTAAGAGCTGACAGCTGCTGAAGTTCTTGGGAGTTCTTTGAGAAATGTTGCCTCTCCCTATATGCTTGTGCAGAACCAAGGGCATTTTGGGTTGGGATAGTCCCCTGAACCGTGGCGAACGAGGCAAACAGCAAACAAAAATCATGCAGTTGAAAACCAGGATGTTAAAACAGGTGTAGTGGGATCAAAAGCCATCCCTAGTGTTCATTACTGGCATATGCTATATATACTATCAAATTATTTCAGCAACCTGATGTGAGAATGGGGTGTGGGGCAGAAATTTGCAGATGGTAACAAGGGCAAAAAATGCCGAATGAATTTTAAATCTGTGCAGCGTAACATTTTAGCATCAAAGTGAGCATTTAGTACCAAATACCATTAATTAACATTTCCATGGGCTTTTTATTAAATGCTTGCTCAGCAAGTCAAGTGTCTTTCAAGCTCGGAACAGCTGTGAATGTATAAAAATATATTGACACAGATATATTCATGCATGCAAATAAATGTATTTCTTTCATTTGTTGTCAATGATTGTTATTATATTATAGCTTTTTAACAAGTTAGAAACTAATCTGCATTATCATAGAATCATGGAATAGTTAGGGTTGGAAAGGACCTTAAGATCATCTAGTTCCAACACCCCTGACAGGGGCAGGGACACCTCCCACTAAACCATGCCACCCAAGGCTCTGTCCAACCTGGCCTTGCATACTGCCAGGGAAGGAGCATTCACAACTTCCCTGGGTAACCCATTCCAGTGCCTCACCACCCTTACAGTAAAGAATTTCTTCCTTATATCCAGTCTAAACTTCCCCTGTTTAAGTTTGAACCCATTACCCCTTGTCCTATCACTACAGGCCGTAATGAATCAACCTGAACAGCGAAAAGGGGGGTCATACATTAATACCTGTCTACCTATTTGTAATCTCTCTGTAGCATCTGGGCTCAGCTAATCCTCTGTTTCCTCCTTGTTAGCTCTGAGGAAAGGGATATGAGCCCTAACCCAGATTTCACTTCCAGAAGCTCTTTTAAGGCTGCTCAGGCACTCATTTAATACTGTTTTCAACACAGAAAATGAGTCAGTCAATGCCAAACAAGAAATAAAAAAGGCATAAATTCAGTTTAAAGTAATGCGTTGCAATCAAAGGTTCTGCAACTAAATGCAGTTCTTCCAGCTTAACCATTGTATAGCTTGATAATGCCAGACCCAGCTAGCAGGTACCTGGTAGCTTTTGTTTTTACCCTGTGATAGTAACTAAATTAATTGTTTCCTCATAAAATATCTCAGGATGTTGAGAAAATACAGATAAGTAGACGGAATCCTTATTAGGATCATCAGTATTAACATAAAATCCTTTTGTGCTCATTAAAGAAAATACAGTCAATTTAATTAATGCATATTAATCCCCAGTTGACATTAAAATCAGCTAAAAAACAACACTCACTGATATAGATTATTAAAATGAGACCAAAAAAAAAGTGTACAAGGTGGCCCCTACAGGAAGAAAATCATTACTGAAGACCTAGGTTTCCTTTGGTTTTTTATGGAAATGTAATCCGACTGGAGCCACAGTTGCCTGCCCATTACACTGAGGAATGCTTGCACCCACCAGACATTTCCCTGTTGGACTCAGGAGTAGAAAGGCACTCCAGAGATGGAAATCTGCCCCCTGCAATGGTGATGTGGAAAAGACTTTGTCATTCTTACACTAGTACTTGCTGGAAGTGATGGATTCTGCACAGGATACTGGGCTGTATTATATTCAGGACTATTGCTAAGCTTGACGAATTTCTTTTTGCCCTCTTTATCCATGCGGGCTTTCTGTACTTGTGTTGCCTTGGCCATGATTCAGCAGCATGTTAAGACACTGTATGATCTCCAAGTGGGTGAGTGATCCCGTATCTGTGGGGCAAAGCCCTGAACCTCCCATTTTATTTTAGACACAAGATGTCTCAATTAATTCTATCAGATCCCTCGTGTGTCATCAATTAAGTAGGCGCTTAAGAGTAGTATTAGGAAAATACCTGAATGACCCAGGTATGTCAGACTTATTTTCCAAAGCATTGTAGGTATCTAAATCTCATAAGCCTTATACGTGTGTTCAAGTGCCTCCTATGCTTGTACGTGTGAGAGCACATCAAATGCACTTGCCCTAGGAACAATGCAGGTATTTGAGCCCCACCTGATTAGGAGCTGTTTGCTGGCACAGGGCCCTGCTAGCGTGACAGTACCAACCATGGGACATGAGCGCTTGTTTGCACAGGGACCTCAAGCACCACACACTGGGCTCTACAGGAAAGCGATACCAAGATCAGGCTCCTCCAGGTGAATTTCCAGTCCATACTCAAGGATCTACCCTGGAGCCTAATATGGAGTGGGAATCAAGGGACCATTCAACATCCAGTTTCCTTTCTTCAAAGGCTGGAACAGCATCAGGAACTGAGGAGTTTCAGGGCTGGGATTTGCAGCAGCAATGCTTTAGGTGCCTGACACCACAGGGGATCCCAGAGTTAATAGGTTCTCCCAAGAACTACATTTCCTCCTCTACTTCTTCTGTGCCTGCTCTAGCCACTGAGACACAGAGCCATGCTCATTCTTGCTCATTTCCTCTAGCCCATTTTTTCTGCAAAGTGGAACCGTTTCAGGAAGAATTGATGAAAATGTGGCCCTTTTCTCTCCTTCAAATCCCAGCAGAGCTGGAGAAGGAGATTATGTCCTCTCAGACCTTGAGCATAGATCATCATCCCTGTAGGGTTAGTCTAACTAACCCCTTCAGGGCTGGTAGAAGGGCAGGGAAATCACACCTTCCAGGAGGGAAAAGACAGCAGGTCAGTCCTTTTTTTTCTGCCAGTTCATTTTCTCCTTTAAACCCCTGAGAACCCCCTCAATAAGAGCCCTTGGACAAGCAGAAAGGCCTCATTTATGAAGAGCTCAGTGAAAAAGCAGTGAACACTAAGCTGTTCAGCACTGCCAAGGGACAGAGAACCCTAGACCTGCCCAGAGGCGAATTCTAAGCACTTACCAGGCATCAGGGAGGAAAGCTGCAGTGCCTGCAAACTGGGTTTCTTTTGACCAGCAGCTGCTTAAGCAATTTGAGAAGCCACATTTTGGACTTAGGTGTGTAAGCGCCTTTGTACACCTAGCCTAAGTTGCCTTTGAAAATTGGTTTTAGATGGCTCTGCAAATATTATCTTACTATTAACTATTACTTTGTTGAATGCAGACCGAAATCATTTGCTTGTGTAAGGTGTATGTTGACGAGGGATTGATCTTCAGTGTGTAGCTTAGATTTCAACTGAAGATGGCAGAAACGTTTTCTGTAAGAAAAATGTCCTAAGTTCTGGTTTAGGATTCTTGCGTATATAGCAAAAATCAATTCATTTTTGTAGAATGTAAGATCAATAATATGTATCTGTGCTCCTGGACATGAGTATTTCTGAAACACCATTCGAGTCACGGCAAGCCTTATTTAAGTTAATGAGAGTTTTGCCATTGATTGTTTGGTTACGTTTCACTTTATAGTTCTTCATTGGTACCTGGTGGTTTTGTTTTACAGATATTTTAACTCCAAAGTGAAAATTCTTTTCTTCTTCTCCAGGATTTCTGTCCTCTGTTAAAACCCTGTGCCTCCCCTTCACTACTGATTATACTCACAGGCTCTTATCTTCAGTTTATAACTTATTTTATTCACTATTTTTAAAGTCAAGATAAAATATGTAAAAGGAAAAATGGAATTGTGTGATTATTCCATGAACGGTGAGGTTTTATTTTTAGAACATACCGAGCTGCTAACAAAATAGAACTTTTTTATGGCATGACATATTCCAAACTCTGATAAGGTTTTGGGCTAATTAAATAAGAAGTGAGGTTTGTTAATGTATGGTGTTTATGATAGATGTTAGCATGTCGAGGTTCTCCTTTTTGCTTCATATTTTAAAGTTTCCTTTCATGTGTGTGAAAAATGAGTAAAAGTGTCAAGTCTTATCACACCTGACCTTGCTTTTTGGCTAGCCTCTTTCCCTTATCTATCAAACACATTACTCTCCCCATCATAACGTGGTAGTGCAAACATCGCAGCTGGCCAGCAAACATGACCAAAGCTACCTTTAAACTACCTCTAGACTCTTTAAACTCAACTAAAAGGCTGATTAGGTTCCACCTCTTTGGTCATTATCTCATTTCGATAGCCACGCAATGAAAAAGCAATCTAGTAAAAAGCTGTCTCATAGGAAAACTAGTTTAAAGTGTGTGCTTGCTTAGGACGGCGTACTTAAAGAAAACAATTTATTCGTTCGTCAAAACCAACTGTGTAAACTAGTTTAGCTGTTTGCCGAGGTTTGGAATGAACAAACGTTGTTGTTTTCCTCCCAGCGCTCCTTGGGAGGGGCCGAGAAGAACCGGGAGGTACCGGTATCGGCCCTAGCCAAAGCCGAGCTCCGCTCCCAGCCCCACAGAGCGCCTTCGGGGAGCATGACCCCCCTGTGTAGGTAGAACCCCACCGAGATAAGCGATGAGAAAACCCGACCGCACTCCATCATCCCTCTTACTGATGGCAAAGGGGCTGCCCAGGAAGTGCATTAACCCCCCTCGCTGCTTGATCCCTTCTCCCTCCCCAGGAATTATCTCTTTTTTTTTCCTCCTTTTCTAAACAAATTTTAAAGGAAGAGATTAGGAAGGGGAGGAGAGGCGGGGTGCGGGCGCAGGGTTGGGTGCGAGCCTGCAGCCACTGGGGAAGGAAAACCACAAGCCTTTCTCGGGCGGTGTTTGCTCGGGTTTCTTTTGCAAGCGCGGCACAATGGCAACTATTCAGGAATCAGTCAATATGACCTGGCACTAACAAGCCCTAAAAACATATATGCTTCATTCTTACAGAGCCTAGGAATCATGTTTTTAAGTGGGATTTACTTTACTTTGTCAACAGAACAGGTAAATGTGGGAAGTCCCTGGTGCAGAGTAAAAGCGCACACCGTCCCCTCCTCCAAAAGAGGCGTTTGCACCATGAAACCTCCTTTCCCGGCCAGCTGCAAGGGTATGACCGCAGGTGGTCCTAAATGACAAGATTCTTTCCAAGCAAAAAGAATCTGGAAAGGAGAAATGCCCTAGGAAATGCCGGGGCAAGCAAGCCGGCCTCCCTCAGGGGGGCTTCCCAGGGGTGCTGGCAGGGTGGGAAAACAGAGAGGAAGTCCCAGACACCAAGGGGTTACGAGCCCTGCTATTGGAGCTATTTGCTACCTGCACCCACCAGGAAAAAAGATTAAGAAATAAAAAAAGGAAAAAAAAAAGAAAAACAAAAGGAAAACAGAAAAAAAAAAAGAAAAACAGCGAGAGAAAAAAAAATAAAATTAAAATAGAAAAAAACACACAAAAAAAACCAGAATTACTGATTAACGTGATCTGTCAATAAGCCTTTGGCCCGCGGGACTGGAGCCGATTTATTACCTGGCACCTCCTCTACCATCTCCCTCACCTTGCTAAGCCCCTGCACCTCTCGCTTGGCCCTGAGTCATGGGCAAACACTACCGGGTGCCAGGCTGCGCCCGGGGCACCGGCCCGGCCAGGCACCTCCCGGGGCCGGGAGCACACCCCACCGGGCTCTGCCTCCACATAGAGTAGGGGCGCAGGCTGGGTTTGGGGGCTCCTGCAGCGTTCGGAAAGTGAGTTCTCCCCTCACAGGGAAAAGAGAAGAAGAGAGAACAGAGCCGTCTGCGTGGAGCAAGGGCTTTCTCCGGG
The DNA here is from genome assembly GCA_028858755.1 of Ara ararauna. Classification (NCBI taxonomy): domain Eukaryota; kingdom Metazoa; phylum Chordata; class Aves; order Psittaciformes; family Psittacidae; genus Ara; species Ara ararauna. The sequence goes on along the minus strand of CM054383.1, from coordinate 38,859,536 downwards.
GCACAGCCCCTGACAAAGAGGGGAAAATAAAAATAATAACAAAAAATAATTGTTATTTTAAAGAGCAGTGGGGGGGGGGGGGGGAAGTCATTTCCCACAGCGAAAAAAGAAAAAAAAAAACGAAAAACAAAATTAATAATGGTACCTTAATTAAACCTGCCCCGAATGCGCGGCACTGGGGAGCAGCCCGGACCCGAACACCCACCGGAGCTGCCCCTCTCCGCTTACGGGCTACCCAGGAAGGTACCAGCATCCCGCCGTGAGCAACAGCCACCGGGAACCAGCGCTCCTTACGCAAATGAATTCATCACAGAGCTTGTTAAACAATTTGCAGGGCGGGGATGGTGTGGAGTGGGGGGGTTAAGGGGGTTTTGGGGGGGGTGTTTTGTTTTTAACTCCTCTCTTGGGGGCAAACAGCAGCTGGCAGCCAAAAGACTTTCTGAACTGTTTCATCTGTGGGAAGTGAGGAGAAAACTGACGCCTGATTCCCCCCGCATTTTAAATGTGCTTGAATATAAACTGACCGACCGCCGCTATTAAGCATTGGACATGGCTGCAGGTGCTGGGCTCGGGTGCTTTGAGAATCCTCGAAAATGCTCATTTGTAGGAAGAATTTGTTAAAAATAAAGGGCTTGGATTGAACTAAGAGGCTAAAGGCGTTTGCTGGTGCAACTGCTCACATAGCGATCGTGTGAGCCCTCCTCCACCTCTGCACTCATTTTTAGTTCAGAAAAGCCTAGTAGCTGCGCGGTACTAGTTCATAGAAACCCCTCGCTGTATTTCCCGAAAACCTCGTCTGTGCTGTAGGACCTGCTGTGTTAAATTATGATCCAAAGGCTGTGGGGTGGGAACAATCAATCAGAATACCTGGGGTAGTGTGTAATGTGTGTGCTCTTGCCAGCGGGAGCAAGCGGCCCCTGAACACAGTCCCCCAGCAGGTTAAATAAATATGATACTATAGACAAACCGAGAGGATTACATGGCCGCATCAATCAGCTGTTGATAAAATACAATCTTCCTTTAATACACGCTGGGAAAGTTATTTAACACTTACAAAACCTGAATCCAGTGCTGTTTCTTTTAGTAAAAAGGGAGAAAAAAATTATTCTTTGAAAGTGCAACTCCTCTTAAAAGGCAAGGAGAGGTGACAGTTACACTTTCCTGGGGGGATATAATAGAAAGCTTTTAATGAAGCCACAGACACTGTACAAAGTACGTGAGCCACGATGCTGGAAAAATACAGAAGCTGTTAAAAGAACAAGTCGGCGTAGAAGTGGCCGGAGCCGATTCCAGGCTGCGCATTAGGGTTTATTTCCTTTTCATTCAGGATTTCACAACCCGGGTGGTTGAAAGGCTCCCGAGAACTGTTTCTTCTTGGCGTGCAATTAGGGACTAGCACCTCCAAGGAGGAAGCACCCGGGGCTCTTCCCTCCCAGTTCGGCATTTATCGCGGCTGCTGGACGATTTGAGCGGCTGAAGAGGCAGGACGGGCGTGGGGGTTTTATTGTTAATAGAGCTTGTCAGAGAAATAGTAATAAAAGATGAGATGTTCGTAAAAGAAATCAGTTCTCCCGGGTATTTGTCGAAACAAAAAGTTGATGGCAGTGGCTGATGGGGGGGGTTTGTTTGGATTTCTTTGGGGGGTGGCCGGTAGGAATGAGCAGGGCTCTTGGGGTGCCATGAGTTTGCTCCGTCTCAGGTAAAGGAGAGTGGAAGAAGTTTTTCCTAATGAGATAAAAAGGGCTGTCGCCCTAGTACGCTTTGGGATTCCAGCCCATTCGTTACCTTCTTCTTCCCACTCACCTAAATACGCCCTTTTCTTTTTAATTACCATCACGGTGCTTTGTGCCACTGATAGCCTGGGGCAGGCCAGGCTCTACCCTTCTCATGATGCGGGCAGAGGTGCGGGGTTCAACGCCTCCTCCTGGGCACCAAGCCCTGCTCCCTCCTGCCCGGAGCTCCTCCAGGCAGGGGAGAAGCCAGCCCTGAGCCAGGGGAGAGAAGGCGTAAATCACGGGGCAGCCAAAACCTCTGAGGAGAAAGGCAGGAGGAAATTCTGACAAGCTTTCCCCTAACAAATGAAGATTAATACCCTCTGTAAAAAAGGCAGCGCTTGGAAGTGGTGTTTATACAAGAAAAAGTACTGGAAATAGGGGAAAGAAGGTGGGGAGACTGGAATAGAGCCCGGGAGGGTGTCGTTCCTGTGATAATCCCAACCCAGGCGCTGATGAGACAAAAAGGCAATCGACGCCCGGTCCCTCCCCGCTGGGGACACCCGCGCTCCCGCGTCCGAGTGGGATGCTCCGAGCCCCGCGGGCTCCATCGGGGCGCACCGGGGTGGAAGGGAAGCAGAAGGGAAGCTCCAGGAAAGCGCTGCTCGGGACACTGGCGGCCACGCGTGGGCGCGCGGCGCGGGATGGGGGTTCGGCCCGGTGCCCCCCGAGGTGGGGGGTGTCCCGCAGTCTGCCCTGGAGGGGCTGTGGGCTCCTCCGCTCCGCTAATCGGTTTGGAAAGTTGCTCTAAAGAGCTCTTTACCTGCAAGAGACACCCTTAAGCACTCTCCAGGGGCTTGTTGGGCAGATGTAATGGCAAGGCCAGGGGGTCTTGTTTGGCTAGACGCAGGGACATTTGTCATGGCTGACCTGTGAACTTCAGCTTCTGAGCCCAGAACTGTAAGGAGAGGCTGGGGCTAATGTAATAAAGAGAGAGAGACAAGAGGAAAGGCCTATCTTGCCCCAGGGCCACCACATGTTCACTCCGTTTTACTGTCAGTGCTACATGGAAGCTGTGGCTTGATTTCATATTCCATTAATATTTACAGCGGCGATTGAATTTCCCATTACAAAGTTCACCATAGACACACTGCTAATATGAAATATTAATAGTATTGTGCACATTATGAAAAGTCTTACTATAAAAAAAAAATATAGAGATATACTGGACAATTTGCACGGGTAAATTCATTTACTGTGCTCACCTGAACCAGGGCACCCGCAACCGGGATTACGAGGGGGAGCGCGGGGGTTGCGCGGGGAGCAGCCCCGGAGCTCGGGTGACACCGCAGGAAGCAGCATGTCCCTCGGAAAGAGACCTCCATCCACGGGCTTGAGCCGTTTGGTTTGGAAAGGTCACGTTTTCCGTCTGGTCTGGGGCATCCTGAGGACGGGAGATGCCCAAAGCAGCTTTTCCCCGCAAAGGGATGGGGCCAGGGGAGGGGGGATCAGGTGGGTCTAGTGGGGACAGAGGAGTTGTAGCCGTTTTGACTGCTTCCCCCACCTCGACTTTGACGCAGAAGCAAAGCCTGTGGGTCTAAAAGAGGAGTAATCGGGCATCAACTTACTTCGCAGACCTCAGCTGAGTCAGTTCTCAGTTGCTGCTCAGGGCAGACAGGGAAATCTCCTCTCCTGCGAAAGGAAAACTGGCCTCAAGAGTCCCAAAAGTGTCCTAAGGACCAACTGAAATTAAAGTAAACCGATAAAAGAATTGAATTTAACGGCTACAAACTTAGACCCTCTCCTGCAGCACTTACTGTGCTTCATTTGGGAGAGTTACCCGGGATTATTCTGCTCTTTTATTTTTATCGTATTTTTATCATTCTGAACATAAACGACCCTTCCTTTCGATGCATCGCGAACCTGCACATTCTTGGGAAAACAGGAATTTACCATTTATGTGTGAGCAAAATGCAGGAATAAGAAAGAGGAAAGTTTGGGGAGCAGCGGGGGTGCAGCACTGGCTGGGATGGGCCATGGCTGGCTATGCAAGTCCCAGCAGGTATTTAATACATTAGGAAGAAAGTTGGATATTTATCCTATTTTCTCCCCAGAGAGAAAACTTTAATTATTCTGCTGCCACTCTGCTACTCAGATTCCTTTTTAAACCCCCGCCCCTTGTTTTCCGTCAGGGGCTGGGTTGTATTGATCTGCAGGGGTATTTACTTTCTGCTGATTGCAGTAAGTAAAAGCCGCTGGAGAGTCACTCTCTTCACCTTGGATCTTCGGTGAAGGTTGTGTTTGAACTTCCCTGGGAGCTTTTCACCCCCCCTGCTCTGCCAGATTGAACGGTTTCCTCCAGGTCTGGGCCCCGGAGAAACTGCGTCTAGAGTTGATTTTTTTTCCCTGCTGTATTTTGGCCAAGGGGAGAAATCAAAGCCAGAGGGAAGTCCCTGGGCAGCCAGAGGTGCTGCAGATGTGGGTAGAGCTCTGTTCGCCTGCAGATCATGGTGGCTCCTCTGTTTTCACAAAGCTTCCCCCACGCATGAGGAATAGAGGTTATTTATAACTCTTAATAGATCTGGATTAAAGGTAATTTAGGAATCCTGAGGTTCGCCGCCCAGCTCAGGGAGATGACAGGCTCTAGGAGGTATGGATGGGTGACATTTCCACCATGAGATTCGTCCTTCCCCCTGCCCCGCTCCCCCTTGAGCTCCCCCCTTCCAGCCCTAAATGTGTCATGCTTTGTCACATCCTCTGCGTGTGTGTTTTTAGAGAACATTTGAATAAAAGGCTCGATGCCAGGTATTGGTGACACAGTGGGTGGAATTTGCAGCCTTTCCACAAAGAGTTGGAAGCCTCCATTTGCATAAGGTCAGGGTACAGCTTCTCACAGAACTTTAGCAGCATCTCTGTCTCTTAGCAACACTCTTGCACTCTTGGTCCCTGCATTAAATTGACTGGTCCTTTCCTTTTCTTCCTTTCATAAGGAGGCTTACAATAAAATGTCACCCTTCCAACCTGTGCCTGTCACCCAGTAGGTCATCTGTTTCTCTTACACCTCCTTCCTCCCCCCCCCCCCCCCCCCCCACTTCATCTCCAATTAGGGGATGAGATTATTCATTTGGTGGATTCCCAAAACAGCTTCATTTTTTATTTTGTTAATTAATATTAATAACATTTCTCCCTTTGTATTAATAAAAAGGAGCCCTCATAAACAGTGAGGAGATAAGGAGCAAATTGCAGGCACCTGCAAAACAATGGGATTGGAGAGGGGTAATAAGGCGAGTGGAGATAGAGAGAGCAAGGTTTAGGTCATCCTCTCCACCCATTTAGTTGATGCAGGGTTGAACTCAGCATGGAAGCCTTCAATGTGCTCAGAATATTAGAGTCACCCCTCTTGGCTCCGGCATGGGAATTGGTGACAGAATACAGATGCTGATAGGTGGTGTTAATGGAGGGTCAGGCTTGGACAATAGTATCCATCACTTGCCTCATGGCTCTGCTGTCAGATGGAGTCATTTCTGACTGCTCTATCACCAAGATTTGGGAGAAATTCAATTATTACCTTCAGCTTGGCAGCGGTAGATACAAATCTATGCCCAAAGGACTTGAAAAAAATCACACCCACCCCTCTCTTCCCGAGTGGGTTTTTCCCCTTTCTAAATGAAAAATAAATAAATACATCAAATAAAATAAATAAAAGGGGGGGGGGGGTGTAAAAAGAAAACTAAATATCCGTGCCATTCAATATGCCCCTTTGCTACAAGTTGCTGGGAAAAAAAAACCAGCCCCTCGTTGCTCGGCCTCAGAGTTCCCGCGCTGCGACACTTTTGTAAGGATGATTATGATGGATCCTCTGAACTTTGAAGCCTGCTCTCAGAGTTTGCACCTTTTCCCCCCAGGGGTCAGGGCTGTGCATCCCTGGCAGGAGGTAAATCCTGCCTGGGGGTGATGGGGCTGAGCCGGCCCGGTCCGGCTTCACCCAGGGCGAAGAGGGGATTATTGATCAAGTGTCCCCACTAACTTGAAGACTGGGGCTAAAGGATAAACTTTAACCACGGAAAAGCTCTCCATTTCCCCCTTCCTACTTTTCAAATGTATTTAAGTGGTGATAGCCGTTTTAAATTCAGCCCGGGTTTTATTCCCCGGCTCCCCGTGGCGAACTGATACACTTCTGAGGAGGAGCGGCTTGTTTTCTCTAACACGTTATCCACCTCTTGAGTGGTGCAAATGCTGAGGTGAAACCCGGTGCTTTTCAGCGGTATTCCTTCAAAACTCTTCTTCAAACGCCCCCACCCTCCTCGCTGCTCCTCCCGAAGCTTTCAGACACTGTAATTCCTGCAAGATAAATTCTCAGGTAATGGGTTCTGAGAAAAAGCAACAGAGGTTAGGAGTCAACTGCCTCCTCTTTAATAATTCACATGTCATATTTCTTCCACTTTGTCAAGTTGGCTAAAGAAGATGGGCAGGGCTACGACAGACACACTTGAGTTTATTATCCTGGGGACCCAGGGAAGGGCTATACCCTCTCTTCCTCTAGAAGAGGGGCAAATCCCGCTGCCTAGCTCCTAGATTGCCATCTGCTCCCCATCTCCCAGCCACTTCCTAAAGGGAAGCTCTTTTCCCATCAGACGCGTTCCCTCCTGGCTTTCCTCTTCCCTCCTCTGCTGTTTACCTTTAAAGCTGCTAATCGTCCCTTTGCCTCTTTTACTACCATAGAAGACAATGTACAAATACACCTCAGCGAGATCCCAGACTGTATTTTTAGTTGATGTTATTCTTTTAATCAACTCAGTGTGATATCTCTCCCTGATTTACAACGCTCTTTCACACGGGATAGTTTTCTGTTCACGTTCCTAAAAGTTTCGGGGCTCGCTACCTCAAATTTCAACAGTTTTGGGTAACCAAAGGGAAGCTGGGATTTATCGGGAAGCTGGGGCTGGGCTGTGTCCCTCCAAAGCAACAGCGCGACGAAATACCAGGAAGAACTGGTAAATTGGAAGATGCAAACACTTGGGTCTTTCGAAATGTATCACCCTTCCTTAAGTGATACAGGTCCCAGAAAAAGAGTACAAAAATGGTCCGTTGTAGTCCCAGGAGTCCCCGCCAATTTGGTTTGTTCAAATCACCCTTAGAAAAACTTCCAGGATTTCCTAGTTTTCTCGCCCTGTCCTTACCGCATCCTTCAGCCGCACTCCCCCAACCCTCTCCTCTAGTGCGAGAGCGGAATAATGTCATGTACCTGTGAAGGAGTCCGCTGCATTTCGACATAAAATATAAGAAAATGAGAAGCGTCACCCGGAGCTGAACCAGGTGAAAACGCGGGTGACAGCAGAGCAGAGAGTGTCTTTATTCACCCGGGAGCTGCCTCTTTTCTCCCCTTACAATATTACGATTTTCCTCATGGTATGGTTTAAAGTAAAAGTTTTTTATTTTTTCAACAGTCTTTCATTGAAGCAGCATCACGTTTTAACTGATCTTTTTGCAGTGTAGTCTCTTATGTGTCTTATCCAGAAACAATAAATCTGTCTTATCTGTCAGATTTCGGTAACTTTATACATGAAACGAAGAGCAAGCAACTTTGGGGGATTTAGCAAAAGGACTTATCAGTGTAAGCAAGGATAAGAGCAAACCCTGAGGCCCATGGGATGTTTGCCCTTGTAATACTGGACAGGGCTTGTTATAGTTTTGGTTAGAGGCTCATGAGTTTCACCCTTCCTGCAAGCAGCGTTTCCAGAAACAGGCAGCTTCGGTTCAAGGTGCAGATTGCTCTGGGATTTCGTTGGGGTTTGGTCTTAACTTCGGAGGAAACCCGTCATGTTACTGGGGTGTCAACATTACAAAAGTAAATAAGACCCAAGAGCCAAAGAGAAATAGCAGGCTCCAGAGGCTGGCAGTGACCTGCGAAGGCAGCACCGGAAGGGCAAAGAGATGCAGAGATGCTGTGTGCTGTGACTTGTGCCAGTGCATCTGCCTCCCGTTCTGCAGATGAAACACCGTGTGCCTCATGGCTTGCGCAGGGGTGTCAGACTGGCACAGAGGACACCCGTGGGTACACGCATGTCCTCATAATGTCTTTGTGTTGTCGCGTTCTCCCCGCCCTGAGGAGGATGAGGGGCTCCCGAGCAACGTTCACCTGCCATAAGGCATAACATTACTCAGGCTGAATCTCTTAAATTTACACTCCGACACTTCAAAACTTCTTTATTTTCGCAGACACGACTCTTCCCCCCCTCCTGCCGGCTCCCGAGATGTGAGTTTATTTTCCCAGTGCCAAACCTCTCCCAGAGACACCCGGCAGGCTCCGAGCAGGGCTGGAAGGGAGAGACTGAGCCGTCCTCCATTGGCAAACAGCAATGAAACACACTTGAAAAGCTGCCAGGGAGAATTAGGATGGTAGCCCTATCCTGCAAAATCAGATGGTTTACAGTGTCCCTGAGCAGCTGTTAAGCTTGTTGGGGTTTTATTAGTATTATTATTCTTTTCCGGCATATTTCTTTCTCTCTTTTTTTTTTTTTTTTTAACACCTGCGAAGTTTGTCTATGAGGATGCCACTAAAGACAGAAGTACTGAGTGCTTGACAGACTCCATAAAGTCCTTGGCATCCTTTTAACGACGTGATGGGTCCGAGGGCTAAGAGGCGGGAGCGCGGCCCCGTGGAGAGCCTCTCCCGGCTCCGGCTGGGTGTCAGCCCGTCTCTGCAGGCCGGCGGAGATGCTCCCCGGGCCCTAAAGAGGGGAGAGATGGAGGACTTGGGTGAGAAACCTGATTGGATTTGGGCTGGGGGGAGCTCGATTGCAGGTGGTTCCTCCTGCCTCAGTCACACACAGCCCGTCCTGCGCAAGCAAAGCAGGAGAGAAGCTCTCTAAACATTCAGACAGCCCCCATTTGATAGCAGAAAAAGGAGGTCTGGTGCTGTCTGGTCCTTTTTTTCCGAGGAGGAGGTGGAGTCGGTACCTGGGCTCCGCCGGGCAGGAGCCCCGCTCCGCGCAGCCCCGGCGCAGGATGCGCGGCCCGAAGGCAGCTGTCCATCGGGGTTTCTGCTCACACCGGTTATCTGAAGTCATCTGCGCGTTCTCCTCCAAACATCTGGAGCATCCCTCCCTTCCTCTCTCCCCTCTCCCCCCCCCAACCCCCCCCACCCCCCCCTTAGATTCTGCTCGCTGTTTCTCCTTGAGTTCTCTGAGTCCCTCTGCAACTTGTCATAACCTGTAAAAAAATGCCCTTTTTGTCGGGAGCTTAAAGTCCAGAGAGCACCGGATCCATTTCCAGCCGACAACAGAGAAGCAAGGCAGGACTATGGGAGGATGATCGCTTTTGTCTGCCTCCAGGGCTTTAACCATTGCACAACGAGGCACCCCGAGGGCAGCAGGACCCCGGTGTCCCACCTGGGCCCTGCACTCGCAGGCTTCCCGGGTCTGCATTGCAAACTTTCAGGATCCACCAGCACCACACTGGGACCAAGGCTGGGGGTGCCGGGGCTGAACGTCCTGGGCAGCCCCTGCCCCTGCGGAGCCCCCAGGTCCATGTTAGGGGGGGCATTAAGAGGAGAGCATCCTCATGTCCCAGCCCAGCTGTGCAAATTATTCTTAGTCTTAGTCTTAGTCTTAGTCTTATAGTCTTAGTCTTACTATTATTATTTCTTACTTGTATTCTTATTCTTTATTTCTATTTCTGTTTCTATTAGTAATATCATTAGACTACACAGGAAGACATGCCACTGCTATATGCTGTTATATATTATATGGAAGGCAACATAAGACACGTGTGATGAACATGTGCTTTTTTTATATCCATATTCATATGCATTGAGAATAATGCACAATATGAACATCTGTAAATATGTGCTGTATATGTGTATATGTTTATATACATACATATATTTATAAACATATATTGTGTATATATACGTGTGTGTGTTTGCACATAGAGTAGGTGTGTGTAGCTAGACAGCGTTCCCGTGTGTTATACTGCACAAAAATATATGCATCCTGCCCTGTCCGTGCATCCTGCACCCTGTCTGGTGCCTCCTGTGTTGACAGAGGTGTGTGTTGCACTGGAGCAGTACACCAGAACACAAGGTGTGAGAGGCCAACGAGCCCAGAAGTGGTTACCTGTGATGTCACATCTTTGTAAAGACAAAGCAAACAAATAGCAAACAGGAGGTGGGTTGAAACTACACATGACAAGGTGCACTGTAACTGCAGCACTGCCCGCCGTGTCCGGACAAGGGGTCAGGCTGCGGGGCAGAGTGACGGGGTTCTGTCTCTGATCAAGTATTTATGGACAGTGTATCTTTGCATAACATTTACTTTGCTTTCTTTAATGGTTTCCTCCACTCCTTTCCCTGCTCCTCGCCTCAGACAGCCTCAGCTCAGGCCCAGCCCCTTGCGACGATATCAAGAAAGGTTTTTCTGGTTTTTTTATGGTCAAGCCAAAGCGAGGTCATTCTAATAATACCCAAGGTCACTGGTGGGAGCCACCGAGTCTCCCAGTCATTTTTCATTTGCTTGCAACAGTTAATGACAGTCACAGGGATGGAGCTTGGAACTGATGGCCATGTGATGTCACCAGCACATGCTAGAGGATTATAAGGGCAGGTACAGGGCAGGGATGTGGATTAAAAAGGGGGGGGTGGGGGGGAATAACTATTAACTGCTTCACTCCAGTAACTCTGTGAAAAAAAAAGTACATACAAAGGAGGGGTTTTTTCCTCTCCCCCCTCCAAATCAAAGCTCCAAAATGCCAGCTCAACTGCTCCATTTTTCCACAGTGACTCAGCTGGAAAAGACCTGCGAAGTGTGTGAGAGGAGCACTGCTTACTGTACGAGCTGCTGGGCAAGAGGTTGCAAAAGCAACCTTGCAATTACCCAGGGGCGTTCCTCTCCCTCCCACCCGAATCAAAGGCCTCATCTTTCCTCCTGCTGCCAAGGGCAAAGCCTGTGGTGATGCCAGCAGGAGTCAGACCAAGGCAAGTTTTGGACCTAGGCAGGTTTGTTGTGGGTTTTTGCAGTCGTTTTAATTTATTCTTTCTATTTAGCTGCCCACTTGGAAACAGGAGGAAAGGAAAAGGAGCAGACCTCCCTGTTAGATCACTCCCTGGTCAGGATGTGATGCTCCTTGGCTGGAGGAGCCCTAGGGGAGGTGGGTATTGATTTAACCATGTCCACCAGCTGTGAGGTTCACACTGCTGAGTGCCCCTCACAGGCCATGCTCACCCTCAGCCTTGCCCCTCTCCTCTGAAGAGTCACCCCAGAGTTCTCAGTCCTCATGTGTGGCCCATCATTTAAACCCATGTACTGAACATTACAGGCTGGAAAGCCATGAGCTCGCACCAGCCTGCAGGGATCAGAGGAAGAAGCTACATAAATCAACTAGTTTCCAAGTTCTTTTATAATTTCAAAACTCTAGTAATATTCCACTCCAAAAGGTGCAGAAGTAAGAAGTTTTTAACCTGTAGGATAACAAATAGTTTGGACAAGTACTCTTGCTGGGAAATAAACCAAAAGAAAGATAAATTGCATATTAATCTTCACTCAGCCTCTTATCATTGCACTATTTTGTCTTAGTTGTCTCATCCTAGTGCATTTATTTATTAAACATCACCTTCCTGCAGCCTTTGTTTCTGCATTTTTGCTCTTTTCCGACATATTAACTGTAGAGTGACCATCAGTTGCATTATTATTATCCCGTATCTTTTAAAAAAGGAATTCCATAAAGAAAGTTGGATATCAGTTGAAATTGTTGTTCAATAACATGGGGTTTAATTATTCAATCTTTAAAAGCAAAAAAACAGTCATTGAAATGTGGCAGTCCCACATAAAACAATTAAAACGGAAAAGAAACCTCATTGTTGATGTCAATGGACTTTTATCAACTCCTTTTCAAGGTAGAATGGATCAATGGGATGAAGAGTTCAAACTAGTGTAGTTGTCTAAAATACACCAGGATATGAAAAACCTGTGCTTCCCATTTTCTTTACCTGTTGTCTTCTGTTAATGCTCATTCCTACAAATAACTTTTCCTTCAAATGTTGTGTCTCTTTTGGATGAAAAGAGAGAAACAGATACATCTGGAGGCTGAATTTTTGAGCCAAATCATGCTGTTGTAAACAGTCATGGCTGCAGTGAAGCTCTCTGAAGGATGCTGAGCTGTGACAGCATGATATCTGCTCTGAGACATGTTGTTAAGGATCTTCAGGTGTTACCTGGTATTTACTTCAGCAGTTCTGTCAGAATCAAAGCCTGGTTTGTTTATTTCTCTTCCCTGAGAAGACGCGTTCTTCCTATCTGCCTATTTTCCACAAAAATGAGTAATGTCCTGGTTTGCAATTAGGCCTGACTTGATTTATCATAGTTAATAGGATTAGAGCATCAGCGTCTCTCAAGGATATTCAAATACATGGGAAGAGTGATACCGAGTTGCTGGTGTCTTTCTTCTCCTCCTGTGATGGGCATAATGACACACCTCCAAGCAGAGGGGATTTGTCCGGTGGGAGCAGGCAGATTATCTGTATCTAGTGAAACAAGGCGTGCATGGCAACCTTTGCCAAGGCTCAAAGCCAGAGCCTACTCACTATAAAATAATTGTGTCACTACCTAACCAAGGCACTCTTCATGTCTCATTTATCTTTTGACTGTAATTGAATGGTTGAAAAGCAAAAAATGTAGACAAATTCCGGCTGTACTGAGATCTGTTTCTTTCTCTGCTACCATGGCCCATCATTAGATAGTTTCCCTCTCTGTACAGAAGGTCAGAGAGTATAAATATAAATTGCATTTTGCATTATTTCTAGATGAGTGAAGCTGTCAAAGCAATAATATAAGCTTTCAGTCCCACATTCTACCACTTCTTTCCCATTTTTTGGCCAGGAGGTCATGTGCAAATTGAACGTGACAGCCCAGACGACATGTCCAACAGGCTTATATTGTTAGACTGTTCTGCCATGGCACTCATCACAAATTAAACCCACATCGGACTTAGAGCTCTTCAGTAGCTGCTAACAGTAGCTCAGACTTCTTGCAAAAAACTTTGTGTCCACATCAAGCTGATTTATAGAAGAATAACAACTCTTTTGGAGGATCTTGTTGAAAATGCAGAAAAGAGGTAAAAACTCTCATAGGCAAACCTGAAAGAGCTGATCATAGTAATGCGAACTTTTAGTTGTCTGAAACCTGGATGCATTTATTGTGTGTGTATGTGTGTACTCTTCACTTCTGTAAAATCTTGCTCCTCCATGAAGTTTAGGTAAACATTCTATTATCTTATAATAAGCAATAATTTAGTATTTAGTAAGTATTTTTGCTATCAGCATTCAAAAGCATTCAAAAGTTGCCAACCTCTTTTTATGCAAAGTTAGCTTCATGTCTGTTGGATGTATGTATGCCGGTTAAACACTATGTATGCCAGTTAATAGCATTGATAATTTGGAAATAAATGCGTATGTATAGCATTAAAACTAGCATGGGCAGTCTCCACTGGCAGCCATTCGGATGATGTAGTCTAATTAATTTGTCAAAATGAATGCTACTGAATATTGTATTTTATATAAACTCAGAGCGAAGTTTGTCTACAGAACACCAAAAAGATGAGACTGAGGTTCTTGTCTTCAGCTGGCGTAGAATCAGGTGTCAAAGTAGCTTTAGCAAGTTCTTTCTGCTGTGTACAATGCTGGAGAAAAGATAATGCTGAATGACAGTGAAACAAGATTGCTCTGGGGACAGAAAACCAGATTTCAAACCCTTCACATTCAGGTATCTAAAAATGCAGCACAGGTTGTGAATGACTGAAAATTCTTAGCACCTGGCAGCAGTCTGCTGGCCTCTGCTAAAGAGCTGGTGGTCTTAGTCCAAATCTTGGCAGAAAGGAGCTCACATTATAAATGACATTATCTGGCAAATCTCTGCAGTCATCTGAGCAGAGGGGCCAGGAACTAACTTGGCACAGAAACCCATGCTTTCCCTCATCGCAGAAATGTTCTCCCTAGATAAGGGCTGAGGCATACAATGGATCAAGAAAAGTCCCTGCCACTCTTGCTCTACTAGCTTTCCATGAATTAACAAAGAGCTCCATTTTCGAGGACTATCAGGCTTTTGCCTTTTTCTCTTTTTTTCTTTCCAGGTCTAAACTTAGAGTGACGAGTTTGAGTCCCATCTGGTACAAACTGGTAGGGGCTTTGCAGGCTTCAGTAGAGCTGCACTGATTTACACCAGATGATGCCATTAGAGGACTGAACTACCCAACAATAATTGTAAAAAATATCTTTGATTATGCATGTGCAACAACTATTTATGTTTACATTGCAGAGATTTGCATGTAGCACAGTGGGGAGTATTTTATCTCTTCAAAACATTGCACCAGCATAAATAATCCACCGATATTCAAATGAGCAAAGAAATACTCGCTTTTTACCACAAGATGGACCATAAAGGTTTTTATTCACACGTCTTTTTAAAACATATTTGTCAATAATCCTCCAATGCAAAGTTCATTCTAAAGAAAGAAACACAGGAAAAGTAAAAATAAAGATATGTTCTTTTCCAGGTGGCTCTATTATAGATTGCTCCAAACAGCAAGTGAGTCTAGGTGCAACCACACGATCCCACATTACACAGAGAAAAGGATAGGGGAACCAGGGGAAAGTAGGATATCAAAAACACCCCATAAAAGGCAGTACCATACTTTATTTGACAGTGTTCAAAGCAAACTGTCAAGAAATAACAACTGGTTCAAATCCAGAGTGAACACTTGAAGCAAATGGATGCAAACCTATCAAAGGCAGAGATGGAGATAATCATGTGGAAAGTGGGAGATGTTCTGTTGAAGTACCAGCCTGGAACAGCACAATGGAAATTAGCATTGGGGAAATTACACTGACATTTAAGCTTTCAAAATGGAAAATGCTTAAAATATGCAGTGATACATTGTACTTTTCGCTCACATGGGGAAAGGGAGATGAAAGCACAGGTAATATTCCTTTGATGTCAGAACTACATACAGAGTCTCCTGCTTGACTTCCATTGGGTTGGGGCGTTTTGTTTATTTTTCTTTTCTATTTGCTAATTGTGCTTTGGTGGTGCTTTGAAGGCATTAAATTTCTCCATTTGAGACACATTGCCCTGGTGTTATAAGTTTAATGCCCAGAAAAGAACTGGAATTTACACAGACATCACTTTCATGGCCTGGCTCCCTCCACTCACCTTCACATCTTCCCTCAAATGACCCAGATGCTGGTGACAGTTACGGAGATCTGGTGTAGCAGCATAGTCATGATTGCATGGATCTGAACATACATCACTGGATGAATTCACTAAACCCCAATACAAAACTCCCCTGGAAGCCACTGTGAGACTGCTGCATGTCTTTTGTACCCAAAAGAGCTTGCTGTCTTTGAGAGGGACCTCTGCTTTTGCCAAGGGAGTTGAGGCAACAGCAGTAAGCTTAATCAGAACATGTGGAAGTTGGAACTCAAAGACTTGACAGCTCTGTGCTTTCGATTGTTTCTTTTGCTGAACCCGGGAATTAAAACTGGAGATTTTCCTCTATTTATACCCAGCAGAAGTAGATTTTGCCCCACATGGGAAACCATGCAGCACTGAACTCACCTGGGTGGTTTGGCAAGGGTTCCAGTCTGTTGTCCTATGCAAATCACGTTGCCTCAGTTTCCCTAACAATGGAATGAGGATGTGCTAATTATAATCTGCCTCTTGGGAGCACTCTGAACAGTAATTAGTGTTTTTATTAGCTCTTCCAAGACGAAATGTGTCACATAAATGGTCAGAGTTATTAAACTGAATTTAATTGGCAAGGACTTGAGAAAAATTTCTATCATAAAAGGATATCTTCGAACAAGTGAAGGACCTGGTGGACGTGATCCTGGCACAAAGCTGCCCTTTTGTGTGACAAACAATGCGAGTTCAGGAATGGGGGAAAGAGAGCCACCTCATCTGACTCACCAGGTCTTTTAATGGGAGCCTGAGATGAGAAGTCATATTAGTTATATGCTCAGGATCAGTAAGACAGAAATCCAGTTCCATTTCTGACGAAAACAGGGTGAAAGAGAGCTTCTCTAGAAATCCTGTCTGCTGAAAGCAATGGAAGAACAGTAAAAACCAGCTCCAGGTTCTAGCAGAGGAATTTAACCAGGGAGCGCAGGCAGAGTTGGGAGATTTCAAACACCAGTCAGTTGGGATAACTGTAATTCTGTGTCTGTGGATTTGTTTTCCTCTCAAAGCAGATATCTCTATTTTGATGGCTGTTGGAGGGGTGTGGAGGGGGGGAAATAAGCTACTGTCTTTAAACCCCAGACTTTAATCCTAGCAAAGTAGCCAAGCCTCCAGGCACACTGCTCACCAGAATTTCAGCACAAGAGGAATCTGTCAAGTTATCACTACAAAACGGGGCCAAATTTTCAAAGATGTCTCTGCAATGAGGCTCAGAAACATGGGACTAAGCCATCAGGGGATTTGCATTCACAGTTTGGGTTTCCAACACGACAATGAGAAGTTTAACTCCAAAGACCACTGTGTTGCACGAGTGCATGTAAAAAAAAACAAAGTGAGAAAAGCCTCTTTTCTTTTTCCGGGACAAGCGCGAGTAAACTAAAGTGACAACTGTACTCCCACTTTGCATGCAGGCTTCCTTTGATTTTTCATGGGAGCTTGGACACCCAGAAGCTGTGTTCATAGGAGCTAGTCAGGAAACAAAAGAAGTTTTAAAAACTTCTCTTTTGAAATCAGTGGATGTTTAGCACTGAAGTCACCCAATGGGTATTAATTTCATACTCCTGAAATTCATTTTGTTTATGGTTGTATAGCTACCTCTGGATCCTTTGAGGGAATATAGATGTCCAAGATATCAGGGAGTGTAGTGATAGGATGAGAGGTAATGGTCTCAAACTGAAAGAGGGTAGATTTAGATTAGATATTAGGCAGAAGTTCTTCCCTGTGAGGGTGCTGAGGTGCTCTGGTGCCCAGAGAAGCTGTGGCTGCCCCATCCCTGGCAGCGTTCAAGGCCAGGTTGGATGGGGCTTGGTGCAACCTGCTCTAGCGGAAGGTGAACCTGCCCACAGCAGGGGGTTGGAACTAGGTGATCTTTAAAGCACCTTCCAACCCAACCTAAGATTCTGTGTTTGCATGATGATTCTATGATTTTATGATTCTATGAAGATGAATCTGTTCTGAGTCTAAGTCCAGTCCTCTGTGTCAGCAGAGTGAGCATAGGTAGAGCCGGGTCACTGCTTGCTTGTTGTGTGAGTGGAGGTGACTGAGAGACTCTGCAGTGTAGAGATCTGAACAGACTTGGGCAGTTTTGATGTGATTATAGACTTCTCTTCCTTAGTGGCAGTAACTCTTGCGGGCTGCCAGATATATTGAGTGAGCATCTAAATCTGGTGTTTATTTTTCACTTGGTTTTACTCTCCATGATTTAACCAGCTGGGTAAGCAATGTTTCTCTTTCCAATTTTATTGCTAACAGGTTGTGCCATGGTTCCCTTTCTTCTACAGTTCATGCATTTTTAAATTGGTATCTGCTTTAATAATATTTACAGCTAATATGTCCCTTCCCCGAACAACATTCACCATACTTACAGCATTTTTCAAGTGTCAAGGCTACAGCGTCAGTGGTTTCCATCTTTTCTCCCTGTCTGAAAGAGGAGACTGGGATGGTCTAGTGCCATACTATTCAGGTCATTCATTTAAGTGTGCTTCCTTAACTGCCATGTTAGTGCAGTCCCAAAGCAGAGTGTATAACCGTACATTGGATGCTGGGCAAAATGCTCTTCTGAGGTACAGTGACATTGCTGTGCAGTCTAGCATAGTTTAAGGTAAATTTTTGAG
This sequence comes from Ara ararauna, assembly GCA_028858755.1. Classification (NCBI taxonomy): domain Eukaryota; kingdom Metazoa; phylum Chordata; class Aves; order Psittaciformes; family Psittacidae; genus Ara; species Ara ararauna. Next base: position 38,841,983 of record CM054383.1, on the reverse strand, counting down.
GCTAGTCTCTGATTTCTATGAGCCCAATATGAGTACACAGTTATTTGTGTGTTTATAGGTATTTCATATTTGCTTGCATAGGAATTCATTACATGTATTTTCATGTATTGTGATAAAATACAATGAAAACAGTTGTAAATTTATCAATCTGAATTATTTTCTCTTTTTTTTTTTCTCCCTTCTTCCCTTTGCTGGATGACTAATAAATTAATGATTAAGGAACCTGGTTATGATGCAGAAAAAACTCGCTTTCAAACCTTCTGTTTATCTTTCTATTTCACTCTGAGAATATCTTCACTGTGGGTCAGTTTGTTATCCTTATTGATTTTGACCAGAAAGTCATACATAGATTTGAGGAGTCTTAAAGTTTAACTGAAATAGATGTAATTTATTTTTAAACATTCACATTTTCCAGTGGAAGATATACATGCACATATGGGATCCAAGCTAAAAAGTCTCAGGGTCTTCTCTACCAGAAGAGTTTGTTAGGGATGTGGTTTGGACGAGCTGACTACAACCTCTTCCCTCTCTCAAGTATCTGCAAGTAAGCAGTGCCTGAGGTGAGAGGAGGAACAGCCAGTGCTCCTCAGCCAGGGTGAACTGACCCTTTAACCAATACACAGTTGCTATTTGCTTCCCATGTCATCTCCTCTAGCACACAAATTTATACTGTCTTTATTTGAGACTTGATTTTTTTCATTGAGGAGCTGCAATCATTTACTTTATTTTCCACAGCTCTAAGCTCAGTAATAAACACATACCATCACTTTCTTTCCCCAAAGCGTTTGCTTTTCAGATCCCCATTATGCTATGCTATGAGGATATGCTATCCAGATATACCACGTCCTCCAGATAAGCTATAATAAACTTCTGTTTTTATTGGGATGGTTAAAAGCCAATAAAATATTTCTGGAATAAAATAATCTTTGCTGTATAGGTGCTCCTGAAGAGGAATAGCCAGCATTTGTAGAGACTCTTACTCATACCCATGGGTGGAGAAACTCAAAACACCAGCCCAAATCTGAATTTACTCATCAGGACTATGCTGAGCAAAGGAAGATGGGGTTGAAGAAAACAGTAACTACAAATATCTATTCCTTTTCAGACATCTGTGTCAGCCAAGTTCTCACTCTCCTGCTTTGTCACCCACCTCAGCCTGTTGCTTTGGTGATGCCTGACGTAACACAACAAAACAATACCAAATGTGGCCACCCTGAACGTTTGCACCACTGCTCATATCCTTGAAGCTGTTTGGGTGTCTGCTCACTGCATTGTGGCTCTACACCATCGGGCTGAGTGACCCCACAGTGCCCAAAGCCAGGGGCTCACCTGGCTCTGCAGGACTCCCCTGAAACACGGGGCACCAGGTGGTGCAAAGCCACTGTAGTGCATCCGGTGCCATCTGCCCTCCTGCCCATCATCACAGAGGCTCTTGGACGTGCCAGCAAGTCCTGGCTGCCAGAGCAATCCCTCGGTGCTGCTGACAGCTTGTATGAGGGACAGGACTGAGTCCAGATGGCCCCAGATTTCAAGGAACTGCACTGAGAGATCAGAACTGAACTCTCTCCTCCTATGTCAGTGCTGAGAGTTCTTTCTTCTCCTATATCCCCGCTATCCTACTCCCGTTGCCTGCCATGCCTGACAGTATCATCACTGACAATGCCACCCCATCACCACTTAGGTTGGCAGCCATCCCCAGCTCCCCCAACCTGCACCGCCTGTCACCTTCCCTCCACTACCCTTCTGAGGTCCAGCCTGGTCAGCTGTGTGCCCCTTTCTCCTCCTTTCTGTGTCCTCTTCCCCTCCACAGCCTCCCATCTGTCACCCAACCCAAAAACCAAGCGATAAATCACTTTTCTCAGCATCCTGTGCCTCTCTTCCAGGTCATACAGCAAGGTCATACTTCTTAACCTCACCTCCCAGATGCTTATATGCTTTCTTTATATATATACATATATATATATATGTAATTCTTACTATAGCTCAGTTCCTTTTTCCCCAGTGATGCCAGACTGAATCATCTGGTTACCCACATCTTATACAACTGCTTTCTTTCCATCCATTTTCCCTATCCTCCTTTTGTGGCACTCCTTCAGGATAAGAGTGGCCAAATAGTCCACTTTTCTGTCACTTAAGAAATGTTCCTGAGGTGGAAACTTCAAAAAAAATTTGTTGAGATCACAACAAATAGGTCAAATGTAGCAGCCAATCTGTCTCATAAGTTGTCATTTACTTTAAAATGGACACTGGATGCAAAGTGTGTGACCACAGTGTAAAGTGGTGGTGATGCATGCTTTCCTTCACCACTTTACCCTGTAAACACTCTTGGATTCAAGGAGCAATTGCAGTGATGTGGATGGGCACCACGGTTTAACAAGGCACATGTGAACATGCAAAAAAAATCAGCCCACCCAAGCAAACAAAAAAGCCCCCAAACAAACCAACTTCCCTATTTACTAAGATTTGCTTTTATTGGGGATAGATTTACTGGTAGAACTGAGGAGTCCCTCTTCCCTCACTAGCAAACAAACCATGGACTCCCAAGAGAAGAAACACAACTCCATCACTATAATGGTGCTATTCAATCCCATTTGTGAAGAAAACCTGCTCTGTGCTGCAAAATCAGCCCTCCTTGCTAATTAATCTCTTTGCTCCGGAAAATATAAGTGTTTCTTACTGACTCTTCTTTTGTCTGCCCGAGGCACACCATGAGCTTTTGCTTTTCATCTTCCCCCCATCTCCCCAGTGTTCTTGTCATCAGTGCCCACTGATAATCACATCAGGTAACATCCTGATCCTTATCCTGAAGTTTTGAATTGGCCAGTTTTAGTTAATTCCTTTTTTAACTCCCATCACTGATTATTAGTGGCACCGTACGCTGGCTGTGTCTATCACTTAAGAGAAGACCGAGTCTGTATTTTTTCTGTGCTATGAAATAATGACTAACTGGAGCTCTGAACCCTGATCAGCAAAACCCCTTCAGGTATTTGCAAGTATGCTACCATTTGCCTCTCCATGTTCAAAAGTTACTGCTGGAGAGGGAGAAACCACCCTAACACAGCAGGTGGGGCCGCAACCCTTCTCTTAAGTGCTGGTTCTGCTGCAAAATCTGCTCTGCAAATGCAGAGAGGGGTCATGGAATGTTTCTGGATGCTATAGAAGAAAGAGCTACCCCTGTTTCCCAGATTTGATTTCCAGAGAGGTACATAAACTCCTTTACCTGTGTATTGAAATACAACTGTGTGTCTGCACACAGGCACACATGCCTGCGAGAAGGGGATGCATTCAGATTGCGAGGGTTTAAAAGGCAGAGATGATGATTTCTTACCAGGCTTTAGGGGTCCAGAGAAATATAAAAACACCAGAATCAATCAAACTACTTCTGATGAAAATCAAAAAATGCTAGAGATAAGGGAGAGCCATGGAAATGTTAATACTGTAATATCTAAGCCAACTCTTCTTTATGCTATATAAGCCGATGGTTGCCTTCCACAGTCCTCTGGTTTTTCCTGTGGCAAAGGAAAACCTTAAAAGAGTTGAAATTGAGACTGACAGGCAGAGCAAAAAATAAAATGTTCCTTGTAGCACATTACTTGATGTGTGTGAGCATCGTGCCAGGCCAGTGACCCTGAGAGAGGCTCATTCTGCTCCTTCACGTTCCTCCAAGCAGCAGTTTTCAGCCTTTGGCCGGGAGAGACCTTATGGTCCACGAGGCAACCTCCAAGTGACCAGGAGAGGTAACATCAGCTGCCAGGTCTGCAGTCAGCGAGAAAAATGGAAGGGGCTGGAAAAGTGAAATAGATTGCAAAATCCTGCTTTATGGAAAGAAACTAATTTAACTCTTTAATCCTAGCTCCAGTGCTGAGCCAGACCAGGATGAAGCTATCAGACAGGCTGCTAAAAATATACCCAGAGATGTAATTCTTCTAATGGTGTAAAAACACCCAGAGTGCAACCTAAGTTTTATAGATCAGAAATTTAGCTGGCAGATCTACCTTTTATCCTATTAGTTTTAAATGCAATCCAGATGTCACAGTTGATAACGTGTCTCCTCTGTTTTGTGGGGCACTTAGGTAAAGACCAGTTGATGGGTCAGGAGCAGTTGCTTCAATCCCATCCTCACTGGGAGCCTCGGGAAGTTGAAGCCACTTGTGCGCATCTGGAGCAAAGAGAAACCAGCTCTGCAAAGGCACCAGTGGATTCTCCTCCGCTCCCTTCTTCTGGTCAGCAAGAGAGCTAATGAATAAGAGCAGAGCTGATTTCATCTGCCACAGGCTGGTTGATGTGACAGTTCCTGGTGAAACCGATGACCATGATGGACCAGAGAGTGTAATGCAGCTTTGATCTGCAAGGGACATAACAGAATAAATGAGAAAGGGGATAATCTCTCACCTTGCCTCCAACTTCCTCTTCTTTCCTTTTGGATACATCTATTAAAAGTGAAAGGTGTTTTATGCATATAAGTAGATGCTAGGTTGGCATAAACCAACACAGGACTTTTGAGAAACGTATGATAATCTTCAGGACCTTGCCATCAAGCTCTTTGTAAAGCATTCAAGCTAATGCCTCATACAAATCTTCTTTCTAATTTAACCCAGACTAGTTGAGACTAGGCTGCATTTAGATCAGTGAAAATCTGGTTGAAGAGCCATCATCAAAGGCAAGCAATAAGAGGAGCAAATTACCAAATTACTGAACTTGGGGCAGGTATTCCCTGGAGAAGGTCTGAGCTCTTCATGAGCTTCCTTTTAAAGGCTTATTTTGTACAGGGGAAGGCTCTCACCTCCCCTAGCACCAGTTCTGTCCCAGATTAATGGTCTCTTTCCATAGCAACACCTGACCCTTTCCTCCCCTTGCTGTGATTATACATACATATATACATATATATACATAGATATATACCGTGTCTAGGAATGGAATAGACAGCTGACAATTTTCTGTAGCATCAGCACAATTTAATGAAAGGAAGGCTTAAAAAAAATAGAGAGCTGGAATGCTGCTGCTAAAAAAAGAAATACAGGGAGTCACAGGATCTGCAATTGTGTCAACAGCACAGCAAGCTGTTGTCAGTAGCTTCAGACAGGATCCTGCTTCCAGAAGAGACTATAATACAACAAGTATTAAATAAATGTGGGTGACGGCGTTTTGGAAATGGGCCACTGCTGGGGCAGCTGCAAGGAGCTTGGAAAAAACAGCTGTCCGCTGGAGGCAATAGTCCTCTCGTAGGCAATGCAATGAAGTTTGTCTGCAAGTGCCTGGCTAAAATCCCAGCTATTCTTGCACCATCTCTGGTCACTCTTTTTCAAAAGAAAAGCACATACTTCGTGTTAGAAGCAGAAACATCTTTCACAGTGTTCTTCAGCCCTTGGTGTGTAAGATGGGTTGGGTAGAGGTCAGCTGCTTGCAAGGAGGAAAGTACTCATAAAAGCAAAAGAGCTGCACCTTGAGAAACACAGTAGCTGGGAGTGGTGTAAATAAGAGCTGGAGAAGGATCTCTTCCCAGAGCATTCTGTAAAAAGAATACTGTATTTACAAGAAAAGTAAGTTTGCACAAAGAACTGAAGAGTTCAGTTTGCCGAATCTGTGCACAAAACCAGCCTGTAACCAAAGGGGGAAATGTAATCAGGTTCAGGAACACACCATAAAATCTTTCAGAGTCCACACAAAGCTGCCAATAAAAATCCCATGAACCAAGAGATTCTGGGCAACCTGATCTAGTTGAAGATGTCCCTGCTCATTGCAGTGGGTGGAACTAGATGAGCTTTGAAGGTCCCTTCCAACCCAAACCATTCTATGATTCTATGAGCTCTTGATAAAACAGAAAGCACATGGGAGTGCACCCAGCACTGAGCAACAGACTACTGCAGGTGATGGGCAATACTGAGATGTTCTTAATGTATGAACAAGTCCCGCATGCCTGGTCCAGCACATGTAAATGGTAGGGAAGCATTTGGAGAAGGTGAATCTTACAGTACAAGCTGAGGGTAAAAGCAGATCCCTTATTAATAGAGAAACAAACTAGACTTTTAGCACTGGTAGAGCTTCTGGATTAAAAAACAATAGATTCTACAGGAGGACATCATGTATTTAAGAAATCCAGAATAGAAAGGATCCACAGACTAAAGACAGCTTGCAGGTAAATTGAAGACTTGCAATGACCCAATACCGCTAAAGAGTGCACTGAAAAGCATCGAGTGCATGCTACCGATACTCCAGTGCTCTGATGTGAAGAAAAGGTATTACCTGAGGGAAAAAAATCGTTCCTAGGGGCCAATAGATTAGGTTGCGTGTTTGTTTCAGCTGTGAGGAGCAGGAGGCAGCCTGTCAACATACCAAAATATCTTAGCATCTCTCATTACAGCTGATGAATTTTTTCTTTTCCTCTCTGATGAAACAGATGTCCAATTCATTGTATCTGAAACAGTTTGTTTCATCCCTGAAGATCCATGCTCCTCACCCTGGGGCAGTCCCCTGCTGAGGCTGACCCAGCAGCTTAGGGCCCTGTGAGCTTGGGGGGCCTTGATGCTGTCCGTTGGGAAGGATTCCCGGGTTCATGGCCCCGGAGCAAAGCCAACAGGCATGTTTCAGGGGAGGCTGAAACAAAGGGGGTTGAAATTCCCAATTTGTTAACCTTAAGGACCCTCCGAGGTTGCTCACAACCCCGGCAGTTAAAAAGGATGAGGAGAGGGGAGAAGAAGAACAAAACAGACAGTGCATTCCTTGCTTGATATTATTATTCTGAGGCCAGCGTGGGCTGGGGACCACTGGGACAGAACAAAGAGTCAACGCGGATGTCAGTGTGAGCAGACGGAGCCTCCTGCTTCTGAATGAACCAAAAACTTTTGACTTTTTAATCCCAGACTCAGTCAGGAGGTTACCAGACCAGTGACCGCTGGGCCCAAGCCAACAGCAAGCCCCTGGGCGACAATTTCTACAGATTATGCTAATAAAATAAGGGACTTCTTTGAAGGCAAAGCATGTTTCTGCTCCTGCCGTACAAAAACCATCCTCGAGAACCACAAGCAATGCTTTTCTAGCACTGTTCCTCTGGTGTTCACGTGCATCTCTGATGAAGTATGGTCCCACTGAAGTCATAGGCAAATTATGTTCACTGTGTTTGAGCAATATGAATACACTCACATTTATGTATAAAAAGCTGCTCCCAAATCTAATGAAAACTACAGGAACTGCCAGGCGAAGACAACTTCTTTGAATAAGCCTGAAAGAGTGAAAGCCAAAAAGGAACCATCAGCAACAACGTCTGGTGTAGCAAAACTCAGCAGAGCTCTGTATCCTTAGAGTTTACACCGAGCTCTCAACCTTGCAGTTGAATGAGGGGTTAGCTTCTAGAAAGATATCCAAACCTGGTGTTAGAGACTGAAGTCATAATAAACTCAACAGGCCCTTCAAAATTACAGTTCAAGATACATTGTTCACCTTTAAAATACTTAAACCAGATGATGGAAACTCAGGTGATCAAATTGTAGTCACTATGTCTAGCTGCAGTTCTGATCCAGCATATCTTCTCTGCGAGTCACCTTGCAGACACCCCTACTCAGTCTGTGCTGCCCAGATATTTGGATATCCTTTCTTTGTAGCAAGATGTGAAAGAGTCACTGTGGGCATAAGTCAGGAGAGAGGGAGAGATCCCCAAATAAACACCTTAAAAGGCAAAGTTACTTTTTAATTTCTCTAAGATTTTATCCTTTTCTAGATTATATTGTGCTGAAAATAGGTGTCAGTAAACTTTCTTGGGGTTAATATAAAGCTGATTTATTCCCTCTTGTAGAAGACTTCTCTATGGGGAAGAATATGTCCAAGTTTATGGCATGGTAACTGGGAATAAAATTAGAGTTCACATAAGGGTAAAATAAGCTGTGGGAAATCACTGCAACTGTCTTTAGCTCTGGCAGATGAGCAAAGTTTTAATCACAAAGCAACTTTAATTTTGTTTACCATTTCACACCTATTATCCCTATTATTCCCACCTATATCCCTATTATTCCCACCTATAGAATCACCTCAGTTTAGAGACTGGGAAAGTGTTGGCTGGAAAAAGAGCTCCCGGGGTGGTCCATAGGGAGGCTGCACCCCAGATCGATGGCCCCATAATGAGCACCCTGCCAACGGAGGAGCCCAGGGCGCCTATGGGATCTAGTTCGGACTCTACGGGCGCAGCACGGCGAAGGGCCCTCGGGACCCAGAAGGCGAGAAAGTGTGCGGGAGAGAACCCCGTGCCCCTCCTCACCCCTCCGCACCCCTCCGCGCAGCCGGATCCCCGTAAGCCGGGTGACTTCTCTTCCCTAAACCCTCCGGAGGAGGTAAATGCGGGGAAGCGGCACCTCCGGAGGGCGTGTATACGGATGCAGATGCGGTGCGGATGCGGGACCCCCTGGCAAAGCAGCCGGCTGGAAGCTACGGCACGGCGTAAGAGGGCAATTAGCATTATCTTGATGAGTTTATGGGCAGCAAGTCCTTGCTTTGCCTTTCAGAAGTCGCAGGGCACTCTGTTCCCATCTGTTCCTTTACGATTATTACTTCACTTTTCCTTTCTCCCCCCCCCCCCTTTTTTTTTAATAGTAATCGTTGACCTAATACATATGACTGGGGGGAAAGGGGAAGATGTGGCTCCTACGACGTCAATCAAAACTCTTCCTCAAACCATCCCCACATGAACACTTTTCTATCTCCCAGTGGTACTGGCAAGATGTTCTTAGCCAAATACATGATTGTATTAATGAGCACTTACATTTGCTAAGGAATGCAAATTCTTTCTCTCCGTGTATTATTAGCTGTATCAGAATGTTTGTCCTTTCAGTCCTCTTTGAAGTTGAAGGAGGAAAGGCTGTTATATGGCACTGAGAAGGGGAAAAAACAGAGGGGGGGGGGGGGAAACACTTCCAGCTCCTCCGGCTTTTTATTTGTTCTCTTGCCAAAAACGCCAAAGGTAGCAAAAGTTACAGAAATTATTTAAAATATGTGCCTTTTTTTCCTCTAAATTAGATGGATTTTTTTTCCAATTGATCGTCCCCTTTTAATAATAACGGGATCTAATGAACAGCCTGCTCTGAATTTACTTTATAAAATAATCTCTCTGATGCTCTAGAGAATCTATTACGAGTTGGAAGGGAATAAATCCAATAAATCCAAACATGAGAACGGTTGTTTTCGGGGCTATAAGCTACAAACGATCAGCCTCTCCTCCTTCTCGCAGGCTGCGCCCGGCTGATACTGGGATGCGATCGAGCAACACCGGGGCTGAGCCCGCCGCCCGTTTCAGCCTGGAATTCGCGGCGGGATGCGAGGAGTTTGCCCGGGCCGCGGGTTTAGCGCGAGTGCGGAGGGAGTTCCGAGGCTCCTCACCCATCCAGGGGTAGACACGGGTCCGCACTCTCTGCGGTGAAGTTTTTATTCCAGATAAGCGTGGGGAAAAAGAAAAGGGGGGGGGGGGGGCTCTGGATCAGCTCAACTTTTGTCATGTATCACTTTTCCTCTTGAAAGGTGTTATAACAGCAATTCAATTACAGTAAATAGTGTACATCATCTTCACAGCTGGAAGATTCTGTAACTAACTGTGACCAAACGTTGTAAAGGAATATAGCTTAACCAGTATTCCCTTCTCTTTTTTTCCTTTTTTTTTTTTTTTTTTTGGTTGCTGACCACAGGTTAATTAATTTCAAGGAGCTTAGTATATCTAAACAGAAACACACTGAGATGCTGGCAAGAAATCGTAAAGTATAAAACGGGGAATTAGAAAGATCATTTGAAATCTCCCCAGCGGTATTTGGTGCCTGGGAATAATGCCGGTGATGTGCCCCCACCTCGGCCAAGCCCCCCAGTCCCTGGGTGCCCCCAAACCAGGCGGAGGCGCCGAACCCTTTGCAGACCTCCCCTTCAGGAAACACACTCGCGTCCTGGTACCCACAGAGGGTGGATGCGCCCCGTGGGGACAGGCACCGAGAGACGAGCGCCCGTCGCGTCATCAAACCACGCTTCCACGGCAAAAGCGCACGGAGCAATCTGTACATCACAGGCCGTATGTATAGATCCCTGTTAAACACCCGCTCCCAGCTCGGTATAAAGTGCACGCGAAGGTGATGAGTGTTTCACGTCGGGGCTGCGAGGTGTGCACGGGGAGCTGAGAAACCCTAAATCACCCGTGTTAAAAAAACCCTGTGAAACTCCCCGTAAGTCAGGCGCCGCTCTCATCTCAATTAACGGTAATATTAGCTGCCGTCTCCAGTTGCAACTGAGAAGATTTGAGGAGGATTTCATTTACTCGGGGGTGTATGAAAGGCGTTGTGTACCGAGGGGGGGTATTTTCGGTTAGACACGCGTAACTGATGCTGTTTCCATCCCGGCGTGCAGTAGCCGCAGCAGACGGACCCCGCACCGGGATGCAAAAGGGAGGCGCCCCGTGGAGAGCGGGGGGGAGCTGTCAGGATCGGGCTCGGGAGTCACATCCAGCTCTCAGACCTGTCAGGCGCTTGATCCCGCTGCTGAAACTGAGACGATCCTGGCAGGTTGGATGCTGGGAAGGGAGAGATGTGATGGGGTATCACGATTTGGGCATCGCGTGTTGGGGAATTGAAAGTAATACACACCCCAAAAAATACAGAGACCGGGATGAGAGCCAGGTGGATTTCCTTGAGAAAGGGAAGCAGGATCGAGCCCTCTCCCCTGATCCTGCCCTGGGCTGGGGAGGAGCTCGCCAAGTGGCTGGAATCACCAGGAGTTTTTCCATGAATTTCACTTTTGTTAGAGAGGTGTTGGCCACGCTTCAGAACAAACAAACAAATAAATAAATAATAATAATTTTTAAAACCCACCCTTGATCTGTGGAAACTTTATTGAGCAAAAAATAAGCTCCAGCCACGGACTGTCCCGCTTTCCTTTCAAAGGGAAGAAAACAGAAGTAGCCACCTCCAAATTGCAATCGCCAGCCCCAGAACAAAGGTCCGAGCCCCTGCGTTTTGCAGTTGACAGGAAAATCTTGTCCGTCTCTGGCTGGAAGGAATACAAATCCCTGCCTCCTTTCCAACCGCGGGAGGGGGATCCCCAACTCAGCCCGGCTCCCAGCGCCCCCCTCGCACCCCAACTCGTTCATATTGCATTATTTTGACTCTTCCCAAGGAAAAGTTGGAGTCAAACTCCTGTCCCGAATGGCAACGATCTCCCCCTGCCAAGTTCGTTTGCTGCCTCTTCCCCTCCCACCCCTCTGACCAGGTACCAGCTCCCCGCAGCGGGACGGGACCTTCGCAGAGATGCAAAGCTATCAACCCGAGAAGAACACAAACGTGCTGCTTCCCAGGGCAGCTCCATGGAAAAGGCATCAGTTTTCCTACTTTTTTTCCCCTCGAATACAGTTTGTTTCGCTCAAAGCGGGAAATTCGGCAGAAGCTTAAATTTGCGTTGTGCAAGTGCAAAATTACTCGTCCACCCTCCTCAATAAGGGAAATAGTTCTTATAAATTGATTTATTTCTGTTTCTCCCCACTGCCCGTCGAATGCCTTTAGAATTGCATGTTTCTAAATCGGTTTGCGAGGTTTTTTATCTTTATTTTCCTATTCTTTATTTTGCACCCGAAAACCTGGATTGCAATCACGTCACCAGATCCAGGCACAAAATCCCGAATCCTCCTAATTCTGGTTTATCTTTTCTGAAGGGAAAATATTAAACAATTATCCCCCCAAAATACGATTTTGATCATCCTTTAAATCAACGCATCTCTGCATGTTCGAATTACATTGTTTTAAATCAGTCTTGTTTATTATCTTCAGGAAATCGCTTCCGCTACCACATAGGTTCCGTTTTGCAACACGGAGCAGAAATATTCCCAGCAGAGGAAAACACACTCAAAAGTTTTTGTCTTCCCACCCTCCGGTGGATCCTAATTTTTCTCCTTAAAATTCTCATCCTTCAGTTAGGAGAAGTGGGGTCCATTTTCAATGGGGGTTTATTTGTTAATGAACTGATCGCTTCAGATAGCAAAAGGAGGGGGGAAGTGAATATTTTTTTCATTATTGAGATGTCACTCGCCAGATTTACCGCTGTCAGATTCGGGCAGGGAGGGAAACGGGAAACATCGGCGGGTTTAAATACAGAGTTTCTGATCATAACTTCAACAGTGCAAATCTCATCATTGGGAGCATTTTGCAGAGGTTATGTTCTGCATCCCAGCTGGCAGAGTGGTTAGTTTGTATTTCGAGAGAGATTGTGGAACTCCGGTTACTCAGCGGAGTCTGAATGCTTTTTCATCCCTTCCAAGGGAAAAAATATTCATCTTTCTTGTTATTTATTTTATTTTATTTCATAGAAAATATATTTTAAAGTCAATTGCCAAAAGGATATTTCTCTGCTTCCCTGCCCTCTCTTTATCTGAGGAAGCGCACTAGGCGCCAAAGAAGTTAGCTAAAAATATATATAAAACTAACCAAATAAGCAAAAACCCACGTAGGATGTGAAGTACGGAGGATATTTTACTATTTCTCAGGGTTCGGCTTGCAAAGCACCTGGGTGTAAAATGCAGAGGGGGCAACTTTCCTGTGAACCGAGGTGCCCAAACTCTCTTCTCGGAGCTAATTAGGAAGAAGCATCCCGGCAAGTTCCTATTCCCAACCCCGGCTCGTTCTTTTCGGAAAGTTACCCGCATCGTTTCTTTTAGAAACCACAATAATTAGACCTGAGCGGAGTTAACTACTCTTCTTTCTGGTCAACAAATCAATAGCAATTAATTTGAAATAGCTGAGATGATAAAACACTTCCTATTGCACCTGACCTTTCCAAAAGAGTTATAAATAGAATATACTGACTATATGCTTTAACACAATTCCCGCTTGGTTTAATCCGTCTTTTGCTGTTCCTCGGCCCTTAGGACACTTTCAAATTTTCAATTTCCTTCCTTTTTCCCGACTTATTTTTTAGACTTTAAACAAATTTCCTTTGAACGGTTTATTATTTTAAATATTGCAATAATGGTGTGAGACATTTGTAGTAAAAAATATCTATGAAGTCTGAGTAAAAATAGTATATATTTCATGTAAGCGTATACGACGTATGAGACAGTATTAGGCATGAATATACATGCAGCAAATATTCTATCACTTATGCACACTGTTTCGGAGGACATGAATTGATCTAAAATTGAAATTGTAGAGGAGAAGAAGGTGATGGTGTGGGAGGACTGTAAAGGGAAGAGATCAGAAACGTTTAGGTGTGGAATATTAATTATAAACCACGGAACTCTCTCCACTTTTCTTTGCTTGGTAAGAAAGCCTCCTCTTCCCCTGCTCCCCCTCTTGCTCCCTCTCCCTCTCTTTTATTGGAAAGAGGATCCTAAATTCCTTTTGACTGATAGGAAGTTACAAGACAAGATGCTATTTTCTCTTTCTTTTCTGACAACTCTGTCATCCCAGGGATCATAGTCATGTCAGAGTGTCTGTCTGGGAGAAGAAGGGGGGGGGGAGGGAAGAATCAGTGAAGCCTGTGGCCATCTTTGCATCAAAATTTTCCAGACCTCTATTTTTGATTGTGATGCCGCTGATCTGAGTTTGAAATGCGAACGCAGCAAAGCCCCTAAGCCTTCAATCGTGTGAAATTTTCAAAAGATCTCTAGAAGCAATCTCAGGCTGTCTGACCCCTGACAGGCGGAGATCTCTTTATACCTCTCTCTGCCAGCACTTCATTTGTTGGAATATCTTTCAGATTTGCACCTCCAGATGACAACCTGAGTGTTTATTATGTGTATGAATCTGAAATCTTCACTGCAGTACAAAGGAGACGTCTTCAACATCATATTTAATTTCAGATCATAATTACCTGCTCCTCTTTTGCTTCTAATTATCAATTCCTCCTTCCTCTCTGTGGCATGTTGATATTTTGGTGATTCTCCCTTTTAATCGGCCTTTCTTGCTTTCTTTCTGTCTTTTTTTTAATCGTATTAGTTTAGTCCACGGGGGAATTAAACATGTCACGGTGGACACACATCATGCCTATGTGGAGAGACAAAATTCTAGAGACGAGTGTGCTCTGCCTATGGCTCCCCGTATAGATGTGTGTGCTCTGGAGAAATAATAACTATTCCTGCCATTATAATCCAGGTTGTTAGTATGCTTCATCTCCCATTAATCTTTATACATCAATTTAAATTGGCAGCAGTGTTTATGTTTTGTCCCGTGACGTAGCAGCAATGTCATTTGGTAGCAACCAAAGCAGCCAGAGCCCTTTAGCATCCCTCCGTCAGGAAAGCAGGAGGTGGGGAAAGGGGAAAAAATAAGGATAATTGTTGAAAACCCCAAACATCTCTAACTTTTCCCCATTTTCTTTAAGGGAACATATGTCTCCTTCCTGCCCTCCTTTTCTCCTGTTCAAAATAAACCCTCAGTTGCTCCAGACTCTTTGAAGAGAGATGGAGCTGGTTATGCAGATACTACTTATTTTATATTACATTGTTTTGTTGGCGTTAATTTCCCAGGTGAAATAGCCAACCCTTTGATAGCATGATAGGTGTCATCCCAAATGCCCATCTCATTTGCACAGGCTTGCTAAGGTAAGATCCGAGCTTGCTCTGCAGCTTAAAAAGGAGGGGTGAATGAATGTCCCTGATGGATCGGGGGAGCCCGAAGAGGTGGGAGGCTGCTGCGGGAACCCGGTGGCCGCTCCCGACCCCCCTCGCTGCCAAGGTGCTGAGGACTGGGAGATAAGTTTTATTTTGTACAGGGATTTCCATCCCTACCCCTCCGCTATGGATCCGGCGTATTGCGATGATTCACTCATTAAAATACCTCGTCCTCGGTTCGGTTTGCCCCGAAAACGCTTGCCTACGTGGTCAGACGCTTCCGTATTTATCCATTTTTTCCCATAAAACTTGTATTAAAACAAAATGTTACTTTTCTTTCTCTCAGGAGCTGTATATAGAGACCCTCCCTTTTTGAAATAGACCGCAGGGACTGTCATTAGATCAGATGGCAAGCCTTTATAGAAAGTGTTTTGCATAATTACATACCAAAGCCAGAATAGTCACCCTCACATTTTATGGGTCACAAACCATCAACAATTGGCACATTATTGTCCAAGAAACCCCAGTCCATTCACTGATAGAGAAAACTAGACTGCCTAATCTAGAACTGAAGAAGATTGAAATTTCTTCTAACAAGAACCCAGAGAAGATTATTTTCAAACTGACAACGTGTTTACATATAGTTATAAAGTTCAGAGGACCGGTGGGGAGAGAGAAAGGCTATAAACCACTAAACATGATTAAGAATCTCACAGCGGCCTAATATAGATGGTTCATGAAAAAGGAACAGACTGAAAGCTCCCCCCCTCCAACCCCCCCCCCCCCCCCCCCCCCAGCCCCTCTCCTTTTCAGATCTGTTCCCTTTTCTACCGTTGTGATTCAGTAATTAAGATATTCTTATTTGGACAGACAGCTCCTCTGGTAACTGAATAATATTAGTTCCCTTTGATGTCAAACTTTTGACAGTTATCACACTAGCATTGGGCAATTTAGCACAAATGCCCTCTTTTTTTTCTCTCTTTTTTTTTTTTTTTCCTTTTTTTTAAGGGGGGGAAAAAAGTCTTTGAAGAAAAGTAATAAGTGTGATCGCTATCAGCAAATGATGTAAATCTCAGCGGACAGGCATCCCTGGGTATAAATTACATTTTGTTGTGTATAATGAAGCGAGTTTTGTTTTTACCTCATTCGCTTATCATTGTCCAAAATTAAGGCAATAATCCCACTTCCTTCACACCAATTCACCACAATCCCTTCCCCCCCCCTCCCCCCCCCCCCCCCCCCCCCCCCCCATTCCCCTTGCTTATTTTCCTTTCTTTCACGGGAAAATTGGACGGGTTTCCAAACCCCCGCCCCGCTTCCCACCCACCCGGCGCAGCGCAGAGCCGCCGGCGCTGCGGAGCGGGGGAGCGGCGGGAGGAGCGGGGCAGAGCGGGGCCCTGGCCCCACACCTGATCCCCTAAAGCCTCGCCCCATAGCCCTTCCTTTTGCTGGGGCCCCCCTCAAAAGATAACCCAAGCCATCAAAATCAAGCCCACTGCTCTTCGCCTGTGCCGCTTGGCAGCAGCGGAGCAGTATAATAATAATAATAATAATAATAATAATAATAATAATAATAATAATAATAATAATAATAATAATAATAATAATAATAGATGTCGTAGCAAGAAACAAGGTGTTTCTCCGGCTGGATTCGCCCGGGGCGTGGTGCCCGGCTGGTTGGGAATGAGAATAGTAGAGCTGCTTCTTGCGAGGAGTGGGGAAACGGGGTGAGTGGGGGGTGGGGAGAATTGCAATCCTTGCAATATCCAGTTCGGGATTTAGGGACAAGCGGTGTCCTGGGAACTGCTCTTATCCCTCCAGCTTCCTACCCCGACCAGGAGATGCGGGAGATTTAGGGATAAGCCCCCCACACCTGGCCCCGCTCCCCCCACCCCGCTCTGGGCAAGATGCCTCCACGGTACCGGGTGGCGATGGGGTGGAAGAGACTTACTTATCCTCCTTTTTTCATCACAACTTTGGCGGCGAGGGAGGGGGGGGGTGGGGGGGGGGGGAGGGAGGGGAGAGGAGAGCGAGCTCTCGCCAGGTTTGCTTTATCGCGAGATCTGGGCAATTAAGATAAAATGAAATGAAATAAAATAAACCCACCCTTCAGCTCTCGGTGGAGTTGGATTTGGTGTATGGGGGGCGGGAGGGGGAAAGGGAGAGAGGGGTGATGCAGCTCCCCGGCTGTAACGTCCTCGCTAATCCCGCCGGACAGCTCGGGGGCAGCTGCGTGTCCCGGCTTGTGTGTGTGTCCCCTTCTCCTCCAACATCCCTCCGCTCTTGCAGGCAGCGCCCGCCGCTGCCGGCAGCACAACACATTGCCCGGCCGGGGGCAAAGCACCTACCCCGGCCCCGGCCTTTCCGTACCCACTGGGAGGGAGGGGGTACAACCCCCTGTCTTTTCTCGGCGCAAAACCCGCGGCCGCGCTACCACCCACCCTCCCTCCTTTCCCTCCCTCCTTAATTAGCAGCCGTGGGGAGCGCCCTGATTAATTTAAATGCTTTTTGTAACACTGTAAGGGCGAGAGATATGTTTGCTGCTGCAGACGGGTTATATTATTTTCGGGCTCGCGTTTCGGTGGCGGAAAGGGGGGAAGCTGCGGTGGGACCGCGGAGGATGCGCTGGCTCTTCTCGGGAGATCACGTAGCCCCCAGCATCGTCCCTCGCTCCCGGGGGGAAGCGGTCAGGCTTTTCTGGAAACTTTGCTCCAAAAGGGTATCCTCGTGTTGTGTAACATTTTCCGAGGATTTTCATTACACGTTCAGCCAAAGGTAACACAATCATAGAGGGGAAAGTTTCTTTCCGTGGCCTTTTCCCCGGCGTCGGGGCACCCCGTGGCTGCCAGGCAATGGGACGCGCTCCCGCCCCAGCCCCAAGCGAGGGCAGCTCTGGGTTGGTGCTGGTCCCGGGGGTGGTTCAGGGGAAGCTGGGCCGGGATCGCCCCTACAAACTCCTAGCGTAATAATAAATCTTCTCCTGCCGCTGTTTCCGCATCTCCCTTGCGAATAAACCTCGGAAAAATCTCCCCGGAGCGCCTGGAAAATACACGCGGAAAGGGGATGGAATAGGGGGTAGGCAGCGCTTCAAACCGGGGTTCAGACTGGGGGGAATTAGTGAGGGAATGTGCACCCAGATACTTGCAACAGGTAAGGAAGTGTTCCACCTTACTCCCAAGCTCTTCCTAAGCAGAGAGGTTATTAATTTCCCGAGAGATAAAGAGCTTCGTGCAGAGGGATCAATTGGGTTTGCAAAAACAAAAAAGGCAAGAAAAAATGTATTTGCGTCCCAATCTTTTTCTAGGTTAAATGGGACTTGAGGCGAGCAGGAGACAGGTCCAGCTTTGGAGAGAGCGTAGTCAGCCAAGAAACTTCAAATAAAGTCCTTGAGCGATAAAAGAGAAAGTGCAGAAACTTTCCCAAAGGTCACCTTTAGAGTGAAGCGGGAGCTTCTCTCTCCCTTCTCTGCTCTTACATTTCTCGGGGTAGGGGGGTGATGAGGGCGCAGAGACTTCCCTAAAATCGATCGCACCTCTGCCTCTCGCCACCCTGGGGGAAAAATAGTCAGGACTGGCAAAATCGAGGGAAGTTAATAGTGCCGGCAACCGAAGAGCGGAGCTTTGATTTACGCTGTCTGCAGGAAGGAGAAAGCAGGGGAAAATAGCAATAAAAAAATCTCTCCCGGCCCTCTATCACAGACGGGGCTCCCGCCGTTTGCTTCGCTATTTCCAACTTAGTTCGAAACCATTTTACAACCTCAAATAAAAATGTTTAGGCAGGAAAATCCAGGGAAGCGTTTCTATTTTATAGGAGCAAAGACGAACGCTCGGTACCGGCCCGGTCCCGTCCCAAGAGCCCAGGGTTGGGGGCGGGCGCCGGGGGAGCCGGCGGGAGCGAACCCTCCTCACATGTAATCACAGGCATTAATTCAGTCATAATAATTCATTAGAAAGGAGCGTTAATTACTTCCTTTGCAATACTTTTCGGGTTGCAGGCGAGCCCGGGAAGGGACGGGGGCTGTCCTGCCCACACTTGGACTTGGAAGGAGAGAAGCTTCGCCAGTGAAAATTGTCCTTTATTTTTAATTTTTCCCCGAAAATAATCGGCCTTTACCTCTGTTCTTGCTCCCGATTAATTTCGTGCTTTTTCTTCCTTTGTCATTTTTATTTCCCCCCCTTCCCCACACGGTGCCCATTAAGCCCGCAGGTACTGAAATAATCAGGTAAAAGAGAAGAAACGGCCCATATTTATTTCAGAAACGTTCCTGCATTGCCTGGCAGAGGTGGTGGGCTCAGTACTCGGATCAGTTTGGCCTTAAAAGCCGGTAACGCTGCGAAACCTAGCTCAGAAGGCCTCTAAAATTAAAAATTATTAATAATGATAAAGTAAACTAAAAAGGAAAAATATCAGTGGCCTTCCCTTTCCCAGCTGGATGTTCGGGATCGTTTAAATATCCCTTTTTCCCCTTCGAGGGTCTATAATAAAAGGGGTGAAAATGACACTGCTTTCCGCACAAGGTGGAATATTTGCTGCTTTAAGGTTGGTTTTGGAGGCTCGGGGAAGGGCTCAGCACCCACCGCCGGCTCTGCTCCCCGCAGCTCCTGCCCCGACACTGTATTAACTCCTAGTTAAGCCAGCAAATAATATTGTTCATTCATCTTTTTCAAAGTTGATTTATAGCAATCGACAGGTTAAAGCGTCATCTGACTTCATTACTTTTAAAAGCTGTCTATTTCAGAACTGTCACTTTTCATCACTTAAACCGAATAAAACGGTTGAAGAAATGAATTGAGAGAGACTTGGAGATCGTGTTTATAATTCTTTGTCTCGACGTTAACATTCCTAATGACCTGACCTGTATAGGGAACCTGTGCACCTAACGCGGCGATTAAAAACAATAATGAAAAGAAAATCAACACACCAGGCTCCAAAAGTTACAGGCAAGGTGAGAAAGTGGCAGAGGGGACTGAAGAGGACTAGGGCAGAGATGCAGCACACACACTGCCATAGCACCATGTATGATCATACATGTACTACCCACCCCTAGAGAGGTGGAAGTTAGCACTGGGTTAACAGTAAATCACTTTCGTCTCCTTTTTTATCTCGAATTCCTATTACAGCTGCTTAAAATATGGCGGAAATTAAAATGAAATCATGATTTTAAAAGGAAAAGGTGTCTCGGAACCCTTTAATGTATTTTTCATGCACCGTTAAGGCATTATTTATTTTCATCTGTCCAACCGATCATTTCAGAGAAGGCTGAGGGTGTTGTAGGGAAAGGATAGACCTATAAAAGGTCTTTTTTATTGTTACTATTATTTTTCAGAGCCTTTAAGAAAGTAACCAAAACTCTCACAAATGCAATCCGAAATGACAGCTCTCGTCCCAGCGTTCAGGAACTTCCCTGGCAAAATAAAACCCGGCCGCTCTGCCTTCACCTTTGTGGGAGTTTTTCTGCCTGATCCTTCAGGGTGTTTTCCTCTATCAAACTATTGCCAATAACAGGCGTTTATTAACAAACCCGCCGCCCAAGTGCATCGCCAGCGGTTCTCTTTCGGGGGGCAAAGCTAGGGGGGAGGAGGGATTATTCCCAAGAAACTAAGCGGGTTATTTCCCTGCCTCTGCTTTCCCTGGGAGTGATGGCTGAAAATAACAGTGGCCTGTAAAAACGGAACAGGGGTCCCGGGAGGGAGCCGGTCCGCGGCTGAGCAAGGGGGGAGCAGGGCCGAGGTGGGGAGGGCAGGGACCGCGGAGTGTCCGCTGGTGAGGAAGGTGGGTTAAGGTGCACCCGAATGTGGAGGTGGGGGGGTCCCTGCCGCTAATAGTTGTGTCTGGACTGGCTTTGTTTAATAAAATATATATGTTTTTGACTGTGATGGTTATTTGGTGGTAGTCGCTCCCCGCTGCGCACCCGCGGCGCGCCGCGCAGCCGTCCCCTCGCCGCCGCCGCGCCGGGCCGCGCTCCCTACCGCCACCTCGCTGCGCAGGGCGTAACTGCAGGGGCGTAACAGCCGCCCGCACCTGCGGGGCCGACCGCGCCCGGGCCTCTCTGGGGGT
This sequence comes from Ara ararauna, assembly GCA_028858755.1. Classification (NCBI taxonomy): domain Eukaryota; kingdom Metazoa; phylum Chordata; class Aves; order Psittaciformes; family Psittacidae; genus Ara; species Ara ararauna. The sequence goes on along the minus strand of CM054383.1, from coordinate 38,821,369 downwards.
GAAGGGGGTTCGGACAGAGACAGGGTGGTTTCAGCTTCACCGGGTAACACGAGCCGCGGGGTTCCAGGGAAGCTGTAAACAAATAACGGGGAGTTTTCCTCGCCTTCCCTATAAAATCTTTGCTTTTCTTTCTTTCCCGGCTTTTTTGACGGTGGTGCCTAACCGTTCAGGGAGACTGACCCCAGGAGCGTCCTGCAGCACCAGTAACTGCGGTAGAGATGTTCATTCAGTTAAAATCAGGAAAATAGGGATCACTTCGCGGCTGTGGGAGCTCCTGGCAGAATTTCCGCACAGAAATAAAATAAAATTAAATTAAATTAAAATAAAGGTATTTAACTACTTTATTTTAGATTTACAAAGTGGGATGTAGAAGGCAGAGTCATTTCTATAACTACATGGAGCACGTACAACTATGGCATTTCTCGGGATGCTTTGAAATGTTTTAATAGCTTTGTTTTCCCTAGGAAAAAATTACAAGCGTAAATGGTGAAAAAAGCCCACCAGCCTTAGCTGATATAGACAGAAATTCCCGCATCTCTTAAGGGAGCAATAAGAAATGAATAAATAAATGTAAAGAAGAAGGAGAAGTCTCGGAATAGTTTTAGCTCTTGGAGGACTCTTTGGGGAAATTATTGTTAAAAATACAAATGAAATAAAAAGAAAGCGAGCCCCCCAGGCTCACCATGGGGACAGCAGTGTCACAGCCTATTCCTAAGGACCCCGCGGACCTCTGCGTGGGGATTGGGTTTTGGGGGGTTTCCTTCCCTTGGCTCCCGGGAGCAGAGGCACGGGCAGTGAGGGAAGGGGCCATGGGGAGGCAAGTCTTCATCTCCCAGAGCTGGCTTTGGGTGACAAGGGAGGACAAACACACCCCGGTTCCTCCTAGCCCTCCTCCTTACAGAGAACTGCCCAGCGCACACGGCAGTTGTTTAGCATGAACTGTGCTATTAAGTATTGATTAAGAGCATCCACATGTTATTCCGAGAATATAAAGAGCTATTAAGAGCCATTTGACTTTACCAGAAAGTAGTGAATATTAGTTAATGAGTAATGGAGAAAATAGAGAGGTGCGGGCCCCCGGCCGGCGGTACCGCGACTGGATTCATTCAAAGGAAGCAAAAAAAGAAGAGAAAAATCGCTCTATTTTTGAATTCCGGCGAGAATTTCTACCGGGAACAATATAACCCAACAGCTGCGACAGGTGGAAGGGAGATAATTGAGCAAAAGCTGCTTTGGACAATTAATATTACGGGGAGATAATGTCCCCGGTCCGGGTTTGTAAAGAGCCGGGGTGCGAAGGGCAGCGCAGGGGGATGCAGCAACACCCAGAAATTATGACAAATACTCCGAATTACAGGGAAAAAAAGGGGGAAAAGGCAGGAAGGAGAAAAGGTCTCTAAGAAATTCCCCCTGTGCTGGCCGCGCATCCCGCTAAGAAGTTGCCTTATTTCCGCCTTGCCCGTCCGACTCCTTTCCCCCCCTCCCCCTTTTTTTTTGGGGTTAGAAAAGGGTATTTCAGGTAGACAACTTAATGCCCAGGAGTCTTTTTTCTTATATTTTTCTCTTTTTTTTCTCTTTTTTTTTTTCTTTTTCCTAATGCATTTATTGCTATTGCGCTTCCTACCACAAGATGCAGAGCAAGTCAGCGGAGTTTGTATTACAACTATGTCATAATGTTTCACTGATGCAAAACATGTAGCCAGAGGGGGTTGCTAATGATTCCTGGATTAGAGAGAGGGAGAGCGAGGACTGAGAGAAAGAAAACCTGGTTTCTTTTCTTGTTTTTTCTTTGGGTTTTTTTAGGCTACGTAAAACCTGCCCATTAATACCCAGCACTTGCAACATCTCAGTATCTCGCACACACACGCGGATCTGCCATGAGCCTTTTAAACACCGCAAACGTTTTGCATATTCCACCTGTTAATTATGTTTGCAGCCTATTAATTTCCAGGAGGTTCTTTTCTAGAGAAGACAACTTCCAACTTTATATGAAAGGGAGGGGGAATTGGATCCTCCAAAAGCCGGGAGTTTCCACTAGGGATGGAGACCGCTGCAAAGCCACCTTAGCCCAGAGCCCCCTGAATTTCTCCCCTCTCCCCAGGACACAGAACCCGTACCCTGGGTGCTCCGGGCAGCGGGCTGGTTCCTCCCGGGTGCGCAGCTCCCCTGGAGAGATGAGAAGGGAGGTGGGAAGGGGAGATGCTGCCAGGATTAAGGAGCATCCCGCAGAGAAGCCGCAGGGCACTGCGGGGCTTTCGTCGCCCTCCTCCTGCGCTGGGCTCTAGGCTCGGCCGCGAAGACTGCCCAGGGCAGAGTGGGAGCTTAAGGAAGAAGGATATAGGGCCAAAGGAGGGGGCAGAGCCCTCTGCATGATGAGTAAGGGGAGATAATAGGGGTCTGGATCAGCCGGGCCCCGGGGGCGGTCGTCCTGGAGCGGAGCGAGGCTGTGGAGCTCCGGGTGCCCATTCCTGGCTGACCTCCAGCTGCCCGGCCTGGCCCGTTCGCTGAGCGGGCACTCCGGCAAGGCTGAGGCCGCAGCTGGAAACGATTTTGTCCCTTTGACAAGGCACTTTTCTCTCGTTTTGTCTTTTTTCCTCCCTAAAGCGAACCTCCAAAAACAGTGCTGGGAACGATGTGGGTCTCGGGGGGCTGGGCAGTGCCCAGACCGGGGAACCAGGCATTGCGACCTTCTCTGCCCCGGTTCTCACAGGCTGGAGCCGCGTACACCCTCCCCTCCCCCCGCAGGCTCCGGGTGAGACCCCCGCTGCTGTCCTCATCCTCCTCCCAAGGCTGCCCCCCCGGTGCTGCCTCTGACCATTCCCATCCCTGTCCCCAGGCCCGGCCTGGCACCATCGCTGCAGTGAGGCCGGAGAAGCGTCGCAGGGTGCCGAAGGCCCTGAGGAGCCTGGAGGGGGGGAAGCAAAGAGCTCGAGACTTCGAGCATCCTCTGGAAAAGGCACCGGGGGAAGGAAAGGGTTTGGGGTTGTGGTTACAGACAAGGAGACCTGCCGGCCAGGGCTGAGCTTTGTACCTAAACCCGCCTATGCAGGACCCGCGGGCAGCCCCCAGCCTTGAGTCCGACCCCGGGGCTGCCACCGGCCCAGGGCACCCCGCAGGCACAGGCAGCGGTGGGAGGTGTCCGGCCCTTTTATCTCCAAATTTCTCTTAGAAGAGATGAAAAATAAAAAACTTTCAAATGTGACCTAGTTCCATCTCCCCCTCCCCCTTTCCGTTTAGATATTCACGTCATCTATTAAGGGAGAAGGAGGGGGAGGAAAGAAGGGAGAAGCTAAATTTACGAGGTCTGGTGGGTTCTGGAGTCTGGGTGCTGGGAAACAGGTGTTGGCAGTTCGCTAGAGTGTCAGTCAACTTTTGGAGATGAAGTCATTAGGGAGGTAGTCTCCTCGGAACAATCTGGTGGTTTCAGTCGGAGTTAATTTATACCGAAAAAAAAACCAAAAGGGGGGGGGAAGAAAGGAGGGGGAAAAAAAAAAAAAAGCCTGTAGAAATGCCGAAGAGGACAAACATAACGAGAACAGATTCACACTCCTACAGATTATGCCACTTGGAAGTCACATCCTGAGAAAAATAGCCGCTATTGCCCAGCAGCGGGGAGGGGGTAATGCTGGGTCCAGACCCGGGGTAGGGGGGGTCCCGTCCGAGCTCCCCCCCCAGCCGCCCAGCACCTCCACCACCTCCAAAGGTGACCACTGGCCAAGGGCCACCTTTCGCCTGTGTCGTCGTTCCCCCCTTCCGCTCCCCAGCTCCTGCGTGCGGGGCTGGAAATTGCCAGTGACCCTGAACTGTTTCTGGGCCGCGTTTGAAAAGGCCGGCGATCCGCGGCCGAGACAAAAGGTTTCATGTGCACAAATACAGTCTGCTACAGGCCCAAGCCCGGCTCTGCTCGGAGCTGCCGCCGCCGCCGCCGCTCTGCTCCCGGGAGCCGGGGGGGTGAAGCGGGGACGGGGTGGTGGCTGCACCGGTACCACCGGGGTGGAAGAGCCCGGCAAAGGCGTGGTGTGAGGCTCTGCCTGTCAGGCAGGCATCATGGCATATCATGTGCTTCAAAAGATGGGGGGGGGGGGGGGGGGGGGGAGGGAAAGAACTGATGCTGCGATCCGATCACCCACCCCCCTTTGGAGCTGGGTGACAAATCACCTCCGTTGTATCACCCACTTGTTTCTTTTAGTATAGCGGGGAAAGATTTCATTAATGCTCCTCCGACCCCCCACTTCCCCTCCCTCCAAATCTCTTTTCTTGCTCAGAGTGTGTCTTCTAATCATAATTAAAATCGTCTCATATACATCGGCGTCTCTTGTGTGCATATTGAATTGCAGGTGACTGGGCGGAATGTTATTTCACTCTGGTCTCTCATTTTTACCTTTCCACAATAAAATAGAATAATAACAGTAACAATAAACACACCCCCCAGCCCCAGCGCTCCCCCCCCGGCCGCAGATAAGGCGTATTGCGAATATCGATAGAGAGGAGAAAGGCGATATTTGCAATCGATCGGTTAACGGGCAGCCGTCATGCATCATGTTCAATCCCATGGCAAACCCGCTATTCCACTTAATATAATTAAGATTAAAACTCGAGTGGTGATGGAGGGAGCGGCTGAGGATGGTTTGTTAGGGCAGCAGCCGGGGTCGGGTGCCTGAGCTGGCAGGGTATATATACACACGTGTGTATATATATACATACACTATAATTTCCATCTTATAGCCCATATACATGTCGGTAGGCGCGGGCTACGCGGCTGCGCAGAGGTGCGCAAAGGTTCCTCTCTGGCACTGAGCAGGAAGCTCACCCAGATGACTCTCTTTAATTTTTTTCCTTAAAAGCAGGGGATTTACTGTTATTTACAGTCCCGTAATTAAGCCAATATGATGGGTTTTGAACCAGAAATCCAGGGGCTGTGGAGGGAGAGGGGCTGAAGCCAAGTTTATTGTCTATCATTTCAAGGGGGGAGAGGGAAGGTGAGTGTAATTTACGCGCTATTATTATTATTTCGGTGTGTCTGAGGCCACAAGCAAAGCATAAATCTAGGCGCTGGGTGTTTATTCCGGGAGATGTGACAGTCTGGATGTCAGGCAAGGAGGGACTGTGGGAGAGTTCAGGCAGAGCTGAAACCTGGGGTTTCCTCCAGGCTTACACAAGGGTTTCTCATTCGTTTCTTTTTCCTTTCTGATTTTCTTCCCCCTTTTTTTTTTTTTTTTTTTCTTTTTTTTTTTTTTTTTAAAAAAAAAAGCAAACAGACATGTTTAGTTCCTTTTATTTCCCGACACCGTATTAAGCCCCTGCTCCTTAAAGTCCTTTAAGCCATAGGTCCGCGTTTACCTCCTCTGGAGCCAATGCAAAATACACTTCAGCTTAAGGGTTAGAAAGAAACCTTCTCCGAAAGCAGAAGCTCTGCTGAGCAGCCTGGTGCTGCTGATAATGTAGTGCAACTTGAAATGATCTCAGCCGGTGGAATATTAATCAAATCAATCAGGGTTGACAAATGAGAAATATTTGAGGGAAGGTGGTAATTTACAACTTTGTTATTAGTTAAGAATCTCCCGCCTTGTAAGAGTAATTAATAACTCCTGGATGGGAACAATTTGGAGACGGCAAGAAGACGGCGTCTTGAAATAAAACAGGATAAAGAGAGGGGTTGAGAAGTGAACTGCGCCTCCTTGGAAGAGAAACTGCAGATGATTTTTTATAAGATGTCTACGGGGGCATTATACATATAATATATATATAATGTATACACACGTATAAATATTGCATAATCAGAGAGAGGACGAGCGAGGGAGACTAGACAGGAGATAAGTACTGAAAAAATAAATCAAAACATTGATTCTTGTGGTCACATCTCCCATCCAAAGATTAGACGCAACGCTGGATTTCAAAGTACTTCAAAGAAATGATACCCAATATGCAAAAGTGCAAGTCAGAAACCAAAGGAGTGACTCCAAACTGATTCGAGAAATGTATTTTCTCCCACCTCCCTCTCATTGACCCCCCCCTCCCCGCAATGCCTGATAAATGTGAAGACCCCTTTTTCCCCCAAGTCCCGCTCAGATGGGAAAACTCAATTGTCTACAATGTTTATAGTGTTAACCCTACTTATCTGCAGAACCCTCCCCTCCCTACCCCTCCCTTTTCACTTTCCAGAGGCACACATTGATTATCAGACTGCATGGACCCCCCTCCTCTTCCCCAACCCCACCCTCAACAACTGACCAAAATAATGACTTGTTGGAAAACTATAAATCATTTTCGTGTTTGAATCCCTGAAGACTCTATTTAAGTAAATAGGCTTACTGTGAAACAATGCATAGATCCGAGTCCTTCTCCGGATTGCTTCCAAATGCTGCCATCTCCAAAACTTTTATTTACAACAGAAGAAGAAGGGGAAGGAAAAAAAAACAAAACTCAAAGCCAAAAAAACAACAAACCCTCAGACAACCCAACACCAAACTTTGGCAAACTTTATCTCTTCTTTATTATAAGATTCAGCCTTGCCTTGGTAAGCCCCAGCCTGTTCTACAAAAGGTGGCTAGAGATTGAGATTTATTGGTTTCCAAATGAAAAGATTCATTCGATATAAGAGGTTAACTCAAAGTTCCTTAAACCGTGACTAGCATTGGCAAGGAGCTTTGCCTAGTCAGCACAAAGGCAGTTCAAAGAAACCTTTAAAAATACACACAGATATACATACACACAAACACACTCTCACACTTTAGCCTCAACTGCAATTTTCTTTTCATTTTTGTTTCTTTCTGCCATTACAAAGCCCTGAGCCCCTTTGTAGGTAGCTGGAGGTTTTTTCTTTTTCTTTCTTTTTTTTTTTTTCCTCCTTCTTTTTTTTCTCTTTTCCCCCAAGCTGAACTTTGCCATTTTGGTGTTGACCAACCCCCTTTTCTTTTGCAACCAGTGAATGAAAAGGCTCAAGGAAAAAAAAAAAAAAAAAGGAAAAAAAAAAAAAAAAAAAAAAGATTAAGAAGTAAACGGGGTGAGCAAAGAAAAAAAAATCCTTCTAATTTATAGCGGGCAGAGCAACGTTTAAAAAATAATAAACCACAAAGAAAACCCCAACTCTGTACAAAGAGAAAGGGGTCAGGCAAGGTGACGCGGGAGAGAAAGGCACTGAGCCCACCCCAAGCTTCTGGGGGTGCTGGAAGTGGCGTGCAAGGATTCGGGGTGTCCGAATGTGAGCGTTCGTGTGTCTGCGTGTCCATGTGCGTGGCCGTGGGCCCGCCCGGAGCCGCACACACTCGGCGGCAGCCGGGGATCAGTCCTGCGTGTGGAGCCTGAGCTATGCAAATGGTAATGAGGGAAAATTAACCCGGCCGTTTGCTACATCGCCGGGAGATCAGTGCCTGGCCAGGGCTGGGGTATAGCGTACTTCGGTGGGTGAAGATGTGAGATAATCACTCCGAAAAGCACTGGTGGCGAGGGCAAAAGGGGACCCGTTTGAATATCGCTTCTAAGAATAAGAAAAAGAACAATAACAACAATAATAACAGCGCTGACGCTCTCGCCAGAGCGTGTTACGGATAAGAACGGGAGATGTTCCCGTGCTCCGCGGAGCTCCGGCCGGGGCTGCCCCGGGAAGGCTGCGCGGCCAGGGCGGGGGATGCGCAGGGGCCGTCCCGCTGCTTCTTGGGGGCCGCCGGCTTCCAGCAGCCCCGCTTGGATCTATGGTGGGGGGACAAGACAGCAGGCCGGGGGGGCCGGAGGGACGAAGCTGACCTCTCCGGGATGGGATGCTTTTAGTGAAACGTCGAAATAAAACATGGGAAGATGAAGGGGTTGGACAAATTCAGCTGGAGGAGAGCGAGCTGCTGTCTTAAAAGCAGCCAGCGAGGGCTAATGAGCCCTTTGGGTAGGAACAGTGTGGGTTTTTTTTAAAGTAAGACATCAGTAAACCCACAAAATTGGAAATAGTGACAGTGCAAAATGAATCATCCTCCTATAAAGGGAATAGGAAATACAAAATACGAGCGGGGAGGGGGTGTCTATCAGGCGTGGAGCATAATAAAAATGATTATTTTGCTTCCAAAGGCAGCTGAGGAAGGTGGCAGGGTTCTCCCCATGTTCCAGGAGACAATATGGGCAGTGTGATGTGCTCTGACCTGCCTCCTATTGTACAAGTCCGCCGCTGGCTTCAGGGAGGGAAAGATCGAGTTTGAGCTGAATAAAGCCCAGCAAACTTTGCTGGATGGCTGCCCTTCCTCTCCCTTCTGCTTTGAGCCTCAGTCAACGTCAATGTAAAATTAGTCTGGATGTCAAATGTCTCTTTTAAGGCTTTTCCCGAAAGATATTTCACATATGCTTCTCCCAGATTATTATTATTGTTGTTATTATTATTATTATTATTAACTGTCAGCCGAGAGAATGAAATTTTAGGTCACTGGACACTTAATTTCCAGGGGTCGTTAATTAGTAATGTTGCAGGAGTTAAAGCAGAAACTTGTTGGCTGAGATTAGATTATGCAGGAAGGAAAACCTGCGGGTGGACTCCGTGACATCTGCAACCGTGGACGACTTTCTTGTCCAGCAAAATAAACGTTGTAAAGAATAGGGACAGACAATGATCTCCAAAGGAAGACAGGGAGGGGGGTGGGATGATTTGGGATGCCCGGAGCTGAGCCACAGCCCCAGTCCCACGGCGAAACGCAGCCCTGAGAAATGTGCTGTGGAAAAGGCTCTGGGACAAGGGAGCGGAATATATTGGGAGGGGGGAAAGATCGCACTTCAGATGAGCAAAGAGTTTGTGATCAAGGGAAGAGGGCGGCTGGTGAAGCTGCTTTCAAAATTAGGATTATCTTCAAACCCGGGAATTAGGAGTGGCTGCGAGGCTGTAATTTGTGGGTAGTGAAGGATGAAGTTTTAAACCTAGTACCTGACAAATGGAAGGAATCACCGGAATGGTTAAAAGGACAGTGGGAAGAATCAAACGGGGGTGGGGGGAAATAATAAATAGGAAAAAATCAAGTCTCGAATCTGCTCAAAAAGCCCGAAAGGGAACGGACGGGGGCAAAAAGGAAATAAAAATGTGATGTCTTGGGTATTCTGACAGGAATAAATGCAGAATGGGAAATCGGAGAAGCGAGTCTGTGCAGCCTGTCTAGTCTATATAGCAGGGACTTAAAAATTACATCTGGAGCAGAGATGTCCTTGGCTGGCCGTTCTTACACGTTGATATTATAGATATATATATTTTTGCAACAAGTAGCCAAGGATCTAAACTAATTGTTTCTGGAGTTTCTTGGAATTTATCCAAAGAGCAATATAGTTTTAATTGTACGTTGCTTAAAACTCCATTTCTCGAACAGTGTGAAACAAGTCATAAAAGTCATAAAGCGTAGCACTGTTCTCTCCCCCCCCCCCCCCCCCCCCCCGTAAATACTCAGCCGACACTCGCAATTCTCTCCTCATACCCGTAAAGGGTGCAAAAATAATTCCGAAGACATGTAACTACACCATAAACTTGGAAACTGTTAATCTGTTTTAACTGATTTAGAAGGCACTTCGGATTTTAGTTTTTTAGGAGATTAAAGAAAAAAGAAAGAAGGAACATAATCTATAAAATGAAGACACCCTCCCGGCTATTA